>OX276424.1:32500-5032500 GCA_946251915.1 Abrostola triplasia | reverse complement strand
ATGTCTGGTTATGAATTATACATATAGCTATAATTAAATAGCTCACTAATTTTCGATTCTACTTGTTAATCTGTTTCATTAACTCACTGTATGTACAGTTATTGTATAAGCAATGGTTTGTATCAAGACTTGCACGGTCTACGGAACATGAGACGCAAAAGTATAATTTATATTGTGAGACGTGACAACTCTAGCTTTATTTAGAAGCAGAAACTAAATTAAGAACTTGTTTTGAAACTTAGAAGACTTTAAGTACATTTAATTGAACAACACAATAAAACACAAAGTAATTAATACAATTTAATTATAGAACTTTTTCTATAAATTCCATTGGTTATTGTAAATACATATTTACGTTGTGGTGGCGTCGAGGTTATCCAAACCCTACATGGATGAATGTCATATTTTTTAAATTATAATTATTTATCTCCGGGTTAACGACCTTCTACGAGTGGCAATACTGAATTTACTAAATGTCTCATCCTGGGGAGTCAGCGTAGTTCTGAGATTGACCTTCATAGTGAAGCGTGGTGATTCAGTCGTATTTAATGAACATAAACAACTGCCACTATCATCACCAGCCGGTAGACGTCCAATGTTAAACAAAGGCTTCCTCTTAAGGTGGGGGGGGGGGGTTCCATAATCCCCAAGCTTACCAAACGCTTGTGGACCGCAGTATTGGTAAAGTGGTGACAAAAGACGCTGCTGCATATCTTCTGGATTTTCCCTTAGTCGCCTCTTACAATACCCATGGAACGAAATGGAGTAGTGATAGTCTGGCCCGTTACTCCGTGGGACTGCCTCTACCTATCTCAAGAAAGCTCTACAATAGTTCATGAATTCAGTCTTTTAAAATCTTAGTTTAACTTAATTACACGAAGAAACCAGTTTCAAATTTATTTATCAAAGCCAAATCAAGATCTCGCATATACTGCGTATCTACAATAGAAATTGGTTTTGATTTATATTTTCTCTTGTGGCGTCTCTACCGCTGTACTATCAACCGAAGCTCGTTATTACGACACAACTGAACATTATAATGACGGGAATCGAGACACTTGAAACTGTTTCAAAGTGGGGATTACACTAGGATTCATCTGTTTGCTATCCGTGACCTTGCAAATGGAATACTCATTATTTTAATACCACAAAAGCTTATACTGATATTCTTTCGTCACATATTTTTTTACATTAATTGTCCATTGTATAGTCCTACTATCCTACTTCCTACTAATATTATAAATGTGAAAGTTTGTGAGTATGGATGTTTGTTACTCTTTCACGCATAAACGGCTGGACCGATTTGGTTGAAATTTGGTATGTAGATAGGTTATACCCTGGATTAACATATAGGCTACTTTTTATCCCGAAAAAATGTCGCGGGTAACACCGCGGGGCGCAGCTAGTTTTTCATATTCGCGATTTTAATTACGCCAGTTTCAATTATGATACTCATTGCGCCATTATATCCAATTGCCAATAATAAAGAAATTTGCATGTTGTATTTTTTGTACAATATATTGGCAGAGTAAATGGAGATATTTTGTTTGATTTAAATTTCCAATCAATGACACACTGTATTTTCTACAAACAACACATTGTTGTTCATCGGTGATTGAAATGGTAAATTTAAGTTGGACTCCATAAAATATTTTGCGGCGCGATAAACGAGTAGGTAGTAGGTATATTGCTTTTCTTTCATTTGCACCGATTTTTGGTTGGATTTTTCATTAATTTCGACATAAATTCGAACGATCTCATATCTGCCCTAGTTTTGACTTTCTTTGTCCTATGAAAAACTTAAAATATTATAACACGATATATACTAAAAACTTATGTGACGAATATATTAATATACGCGAATCTTATAGGTATATTGCCACCTGGATATTAATCAAATATAACAGTTCCTCGAGGTTCGCGTCGCGTTGCCATGTTATTTGATTACTATTGTTACTAATATTTGACTTATATCTAGGAATAGCATATTCCAATATGATACTTCAAATATATTCAATATTAGGAATATCTAGATTTGACCCTAATATTATAAAATATCTACTAATAATCTTTTATTCTTAGTAATTATTCTATGCTTGTAACTATACGGACGAAACAGTCTGCCACTCCATTACTATTGCCTACATTGATTACATTAACATGGCCAAAATAGGTGGTAACTATGTATTCGTCTCTATCTGCGTATCTATTACGTATGTTAATATTTTATCATTCAATTATCGGCCTGCATCGCGACTGCGGGCATCTATCAAATAATATTTTAGTACATTTCATTCGACAATATTCAAATTTGGCGTTTTCATTAGTCATTCATATTGATAGATGAATAACCGACTAAATGGCATCATTATGAGCGCTCCCAGCTTTTTATGATGCACTTATGTGGTTTGCACAATATTTACATGAACGATTATTGCGATTAGTAGGTATCTGTCGCAGTTAAAGTACGTGTGAATAAGTACCTAGATAGCAATAATAACGTCTGTATTGTGTAATCTGAAATCAAGATCTTCG
Source organism: Abrostola triplasia (assembly GCA_946251915.1). Classification (NCBI taxonomy): domain Eukaryota; kingdom Metazoa; phylum Arthropoda; class Insecta; order Lepidoptera; family Noctuidae; genus Abrostola; species Abrostola triplasia. The sequence continues at coordinate 5,029,965 of OX276424.1, read as the reverse complement.
CACATTACTTTTTTGTCTGATAGCGATGTGAGTGATGTTCATTTGTTATTTCTATCAAACACACCTGCACCAATGGAAAGATAGGTAAAGCGGTCGAAACGTTGGGACCAAAAAACTAAATAAAACCACCTATTAAATAGTTTTATTTCAATGTAGTATGTAGTAGTAGTTTTCGCATAAGTGAAAAAAATCATAAACTATAATTAAAACTGTAAGAGTATGTATAAGTAAATTCCGTATTCTTATAAACTCTACTCGACTAATTAAAACCATCTTTACCCGCACTAGTTAGAAAGCTCATTTAATGAAGCTGGTTATAATAACATGTGACGTGTTGTTTGCAAGTCGGAAGTGGAAGTTGGTCGGGTGCCTTGATCCCCGGCTGTGAGGTGAGCCAGTGTCGTGCCTGCGCATAGTAATCCATCTCGCTAGACAAACTCGCGACTAATATCTGGCAAGTTATGAATATGGCCGGTGAAGACAATGGTGTGGAACTACATTGGAGTCCAGAGACTTTTATTTTGTCATTATTACGTCATAAAAAACGATAAATTAGAACGATAAAAAAAATGGTGAAATTGCAAAAGCATATTTATCATTTCGTATTAAAGTAACAAAGGAAATACCCGCTAGGCACTATTAGTAACTTAAAAAAAATACCTTTATATAATAATACAAATAGTTACCCAGATAGTACGATAATTTTAACATATTTACTATTCGATTATGATCTACGTATATCGATACGCTTATCGTCAAAGATATCGATTGATTCAAATCACTGTAATTACAAAAAATTGGTGTCTACTGAAAAAACTATGTACTTACCTAAATGTAGTTATTTTGCTGTTACAATAGAGATATTTCTTCTATTGTATAATGAACGTAATTATTATTATTTCTTGTAATATACAATCACATTCCACAAGTGGTGACAACCCGAGGCAGAAAGCCCATCCATTGATAAGACCTGTAATATCTATACCTTATACTTAGTAAACAGCTACAATTAACATTCAACATTTATGGGCAGTCGGATTTGCCTCCGCAAATTACATAGCATGAACCTGCACTTTGTTTTTATTTATTCATTCGACAGTAAAGGGAAACAAAATGCCGTGTTATATTAGATAATTGGTACCTACTCTTCTGTTCCTGAAGTTATTAGAGGATTTTGATCATAATAATTGTTACGCAATTAATTTTGAAAGTACCCATTTTCGAACTAGATCCAGTTCTTGAACGCTTCTTCCTATTGAGAAAGTGCCCTTAGTTTATTAGCAAACCTAAAGATTTTTTTTGGGTTTAAAATATATCCGGTAAACAGTTAACTCTCATAAAGATAATACTTTGAAATAATTAGACAAAATACATCAAACACACAACATCATGCACTTACATCAAAGTAGCAAAATGCAAAAAATATTCATAAAAAAAATTGTTTGTAGGTAATAAATATCTTAAGAATTAACCACCGGTTAATAAGCATATCACACAGTATTGAAAACACCTAAATAAAAAAAGATAATCTCGTTTAGTTTTGCTTTAAAGACGGTCAAGGCTCCAAACTTCCAACAGGGATAATATCATGCCTAAATCTGCAAATAAACCGAAACGTAACCCTTTCGTAGAGCATCCACAATTATCATTGTGTTACAAGTACGGATGATCAAAAACGAATGAGCAATAACAAAACATTACATCGGACGATTTCAATCCAATAAATACTAATCGGATTGCAGCTGAACGAGCTCCAAGTGCTCCAAGTGGCTCGTTTACAGCGCTTTGTTTATGGAATTACCGAAGAAAACCAACGGTATTATATTATGGTAATTATCACTTTCATATGAACAGTTTTATTAGCGACGTGGTTTCCTGTATCGGTTGTGTTCACAATAAAACGGAGAATTGTATGCTTTTCTCTATTTTTACACGTACGTGTATCTGTGGTAGCATTAAGAGCTTAATCCATTTAGTATCTATACGTATTGTTATTATTGCCAGTGTTATTATACGCGTAAACGCAACGGAGAGGGTTATCGTTAGTTTTGTTATTCAATATTTCATACAATTTAGGCACCCTAAAAAATTTCATTCGATCGAACGGTTCATCACCATAATCCCATCAGCCAATAGACGTCCCCTAATAAAATAAGCCTCCCCCGTACACTGCCATAACGAGCAGTTCCGGGCTGCCAGCTACCTACGATTTTATCTACGTTTAGTATTTGAATATTCAAAAACTGCAACAGTGCGCTAAGCTGTGTCAGTGGCGTTTTATTTACATTACATTTTGTACTCCAGTGATGCGCCCGCCCCACGTGTTTGACGTACCTATAGCTATGTCGCACACTCGTTCCACGAACGTCGTAGTTAGGAAAAAGAAAACGTTTCTCGACGACTCTCTTTTCCAAAGTGCTTTGCGGGCGCAAGTTGCCTACTTAGATGGGCACAAACACATCGAAACTACCCACAGTTTATGTAATCCGAAGCGACACCGCACCGACTCAGACACTATGAATATGCGGGAGTCCGATAACTTATCTCCGATTCTTTGAATTATGTACCTACGTAGGAAATCGTCTCATAATATATTGGTATTTGAGATTGAAGTCGACTGTGAAATATGGCTTATTGGTAAAGTTTTATTGTACTTGTCACAGGTGCGATGTTCCGATGTTTTACTTTAGTTTTACCGTTACACTGTTTATAGATTGAGTTTGGAGTTACGCTCGCGGTGTTTCATGGGTTTAGGTTTTCGTATAGGTTTATGTTCTTATAGGAATTTTATCCAAGGATCGTTTCTATGAGTATCACTATTTTGCGGTTTATGAAAACTCAAAATACATAAAAACCTTGCCTTCTCACTTCCACATACACTATACGAGGAATACGTAGTATTTCTTTTTCAATATAACTTTTAATTCGAAGTGGAGTGTTTCCAAATTGCGTTTCAAAAAGTATGTTTTATAAGGTGTTACACAGAATACAAGCCGCGATATTTTCAATTTCACGAAACAATTATTCCGCCATGTCATCAATCGGATTCCCGCTTTGATTGCGCGGCAAATTCGTTTTGTTTGGACACAAAAATTGCAATATAAAGAGCTGCCACATCATTCCCTTTTGGGTTAACGTAGATTGCTTCCAAAATGTAATATTGTTTGCAATTCATTTTGAACAAGCGATTGCCCACTTTTATTTCATTTATTTTTCTGTTTCCGACACTAACTTAATATTTAACGCGGATCGCAAAATAGATCCGTGAAAAACTATTGAATTCACATAATTTAATTGAACGGAAAATCTCGCGAAGGAAATTGTAAAGAAAGTTGCGGAAGGCGCTAGTGTGGAAGTGCCCAGGGCACAATATAATACTTGAGATAGAACAAATGCAAGAGCACCTTGTTGCGCCGACTTCTTTGTATAAGCGTCAATAATAACACTTCCCCTTACTTTGCAATAAAAAGAAAAGTTTTTTTCAGGAAATTTTATTGCGAAGCGAGCGCAGAACACGACTTATTATCACTTCTGATATGTGACGGAGACGGATTAAATTTGCATATTATTGACTTCTCAAGATTAGCGACTTTTCTCCACGAAAAGAAAGTTACTTTTTTCAGAAAAAAGTGTATACAAATCCTCATCTCAGAATCGGAGGAGACTGCGACGGGCCCTCTTACATAGCGGCGTAATCAGACTGCAGCCTCGAGCTAATCTTGATGTACTATTCCTAGGCTCAGTTATGTTCGTGTTATTGTACTCTTTTCACGTTTTTGTTATTACCGGTCTCGGCTGCGTACCTACGTACGTACCTACTTGTGAATGTTCAGGCAAGGCACTTGGAAACACGGTTAATATTTATTTAATTATACTGAGACATTATACTTTACATAATGGCGTTGTGACTTAAAAGAGTTTTTTACCTCGTCAGATATTGCGAAAACTTTACGAAGTTGTCTGCGTAGTTGTCAGCGTCTAAATCATAAATAAAACGCGGGCGTTTAAAGCGGATGAAGTTTAAAGGACTTAGCGGGATGAAAGTTAAAAAGCGCTGCAATTCATGCAGCGCAGGTGACCAGCGGTTTATCAGCGCGTCGCAGCCTGCGGAGTGGCGCAGGCGGCGCGGGCGGTGCGGGACGGGGCGCGGCGGGCGGCGACGGGCAGCGACGTCGAAACTGCGGCCGGACACCACACACCTATCGCGAGAGGGACCTGGGACGCCGCGCCGCGGATAATCGCCTCATTTATAAAGTTTAGCGGGACAAAGCTGCGCGAGTTTTTGATTGAAAACAAACTTAGAAGGGACAGCCTCATTTGAATAAGTATTCTGCGAATAAAGTGTGGCTTTATGTTTTCCTTTAGGTGTTTTTTTTCCTTTGTTATGCAAAACATTGTTCCACCTTGTTTAGGTACTACAACACGCTTTATTTTTGAGTGAAAGACTCTTTTGAAGTTAAGCTTTCCTGTATAAATTATTTTATTTTCACTGTATTGTTCTAAAGAGCCAGCCTTTTGAAACTTTAATGGTCGTTGCGACTCTTCATCTTGGAATCTCAGTTTATCATTGTTAGACTGCGGAATAATTCAAGTCGTTGTGCAACAATAGAGCGGTGCACAAATAAAACGTTATATTAATAAGAGGTCATCACTGTTCGTGGGTAGAAAGAAGTGGTAAATACTCAGTCGGAGTGAGGATATTAGGTGGGTTAATGGCGTGACAAAGTCGTGACAAAAACCTGCGCCGAGGCGATTTGTGGCGAGCCGCTAATTATTGTGTCTCCCTCGCTGTGCTAATCGTGGAACACTCTGGGATATGTTAACTGGCGACTCCTGTTAATTGAGACAGTGTAGTGCGAGATTCGGCTGATCAACGTCGTTCTCACTGTGTTAATTCGAGTACAACTTCTTGCTTCCGATCCGTAACAGATATATTGTTACAAGATAGTATCTGCTGTTTAGTGATCTGACAACAGAGTGTGATACAACAGGTTTTGTTTGTGACTTATTAGATTTCAGTATACCTAAGTCAGAGCTATTTATAATAAGTCCGTATCTGGGTAGGTTATGATGATAAAAACTGAAATTGTTGTTATATTAAATCTTATGACAATTATCTGAAATTCGTACAATTATTGGCGCGATATTGAAGTCCACATACCGACATCGTTAGCCATATAAATAATTTTAATATTGTTGCTCCAAAGCTAATTATAAAGCCGATTCCTGTTTTCCTTAAATGAGTACTATCTAAACCTGTAAAAACACGTATCCTTCTACAATCACCATTTAAGGTCTCAAAAACCTAAACTTAAACATAACGCTCTACGACTCACATTTTACTCAGCTATTGTTTAACTATATTAGTTCGATTGTATTAAATACGTTTCATTTTAAACGGTCGATTTCCTATTTAATTTTCGTCAAGTTGAAAAGAGACGGCACGTAGCCCTCCTCTGTCTCCACCAACAAGTTACTTACGATCTTTTAAGAAATATTTAATGAAGGGGCGACGGGCGACATTCTCAGTCGTAAAACAATTAGAAATAATCAATATCAATCGCCTTATTTATTAAATGGTAAACTCATAGAGCTTCATCTGTTTTTATTCGTGAAAATTACGAATATGATTTGAATTTTCCTTGTTTACGTAACTAAGTCAAAAAGCTTTGATTTCAATAAAGAATTTTAGTTTAAAAAGGTAAACTGTTAACTAGAATTTTTGCTGTTTTATTTTTTTGCCAAGGATTAGCCTTGAGGAACAATTTATTGGAACCACTATGATTTACACAAAAGTTTTAAGGTAAGTGTGTTGGCACAACGATTTTCTTTAATATGTAGGTAAAAAAAAAATAGGCATTTAATATTCTGTTAGTTAGCTACCCTTTGCCTCGCATTGGATTTCATTCAACGTCCATCGCTTCATTTCTATACAAGGGGTCCGTCAAAGTAATTACTAATCTGGTAATGGATATCGAAGTGTGGCGATCTTTTGGTCATTATGTGGGTTGTGTTGTGTTGCTATAATTTTCTAATGTGATGCGTATCAGCTTACCACTATCACACAAACAGGCTTAAATTATTTACCTATTCAATTAGGCGCTACAATTCCTAAAGTATCGATACTGGTAATTTAATAACACGACTATTCTACCCTTATAAATGTCTAATTCTATCTAAATTACAAGACATAAAATACTGCACTAAACATTCAACCATTCATTCTAATTTCGTGTTTTGGTAATAACATAAAACGGTAACAAGTCCCATTATTTAATTTAACAGGCATCTAAATCAAAACAGCCAATTAGACAGACACCACGCCGCTTAAACACGTCAGAAATTATCACATATTTTACGACAACACGTTGTTTAGTAACTAGGACATATCTGATAAAAACCATCAAAGCTTTTGTCACGCCAACCGTTGAAAAATGGTTTAAATGTTCGCATGTGCAGTGTTTAACACTTTTCATAATAGTCCCGACGATTTACGCATCAATAAAATTAAAAAATGACGCGTTTTGTGTTGCCGGTCCACTATGAACTGCGCTGAAAATTATAGCTTCGATTTGTTACCTTTGACAATCAATCATAAAAAAGCTTTTAGCGTTTATAGGTAACTGGACACTGGTCATGCATATGTGAACAAAATTGTTGTAAAAACTAAATTTAATATTATATTCGTTATGGAAAACTTTTCCTCTTTAAATTCGTGGAGAAATGTGAATGAATGAGGGGAAAGAAATATGTCAGGATCGTAGCAAATGGAAATCCGTGGTCTATGCCTACCTCTCTGGGAAATAGGCGTGACTTTATAATATGTGATAAATAGAACACATAGTTACTTTGTACTTGCAATTTAAAAGTATTAATAATCAGGTTGTAAAATACTAATTAGTTCTAAAACTTCACATTTACGAAACAAAGATATGGAACAATTATTATCGGACTTGTTTACGTACCGATATATTTAGTAACCTTAAACTATTCAATACTGATTGATGACGACCTGATTAGCGCAATCGCTAAGCGATTAGACTGCTGCGCTAAGGGTTACGGGTTCGATTCCCACACGGGGCAAAAATGTTGCAAACCGCAGATGTTTGTCCTGAGTCGTGTTTTTGTATGTTTTATTTTAGGATTGTGAAATGCACTCACGACACGGGAGAAATTCCTAGTGTACCTAATATTATATACCTATAAAAAATTCTTATTTAACATATTACGAGCTATATGAATATCGCTACATCTAGCTTAGCTTTCAATGAGCAACTATCTTAAGACATGCGATGAAACCACACACCGGGCTTAGTTTAACGATCACCATAAAACGATACAATTTTACTGCTCTCGCTAACCGCTAAGAAAAAGACACAGTTCCTATCCTCCCAACAATGTTAATTCAGACGCCATTTTGATATCACATTATGTTAACAGTCTTATTGAAAAGAAGAAGCTGTTTCTGAGATTAAGAGGTAAACATTTTCATCATCATCACCAGCCCGAAAACGTCCACTGTTGAACAAAGGCCTCCCCCTTAGTACGTAGATTTTAATTTCTCTGTGTTACTAACAGGGATCTCTTGAATTATGGTAGTACCTATAAAAAAATGATTAATTTAAGTTATTGGTTTAGGTATTCCAAGTAATATTATTTGACGACCTGATTAGCGCAGTGGCTAAGCGATTGGACTGCTGTGCTAAGGGTTGCGGGTTCGATTCCCGCACGGGGCAAAACTTTGTGCGAACCACAGATGTTTGTCCCGAGTCTGGGTGTTTGTGTACGTGATATTTCATGTTTGTGAAGCGCACCCACGACACAGGAGAAATTCCTAGTGTGGGGCGACGTTTTTTTAAAAAAAAAAAATAAAAAATAAAAAAAATAATAATAATAATAATTTTATCCTTAATAAAAATCTTAGTTTCTTTCACAAAAAGTGTAAGTTCAACGCAATAAGCCGCACAATGTTAACTTAAGAGATCTATTTCTTAATTGAGACATTCCTCTATATATCTACCTACCTATAATGTAGCTAAATTTGTCTCTAGATCTATAAGCTTTTTGTTTCTAATTAATACTCGATACCTTTGTAAATGGAGACAATGCGAATACCGTAGGTATCACAGACATATAAGTGCGTTCATACCAATCTAAGATTTATAAACCATTCAATTTTACGACAGAGCTAAGCTCAGAGGTAACTAAATCACGGATAGTTGAGAAAATCCAATTATCGCCTGCACAATGGGTCACGAAACAATCTAAACTAAGAAAATTAATCTTCTGAGTCCAGAGGAGCTCTGTCTGTGCAAACTTAGACAATGGATTTATAGTTCATCGATTTGGTGCCATCGGTGCTACGGGTATCACAGCCGGCGTGCTTTCTCTGAAGACTCAGGGTCGGGTTGCGTGGAAATCGTAGCTTGATGCTGTTATCCGACACGATGGGAGAATGTACGATTGATATGTCCATGCGGATAAGTCTGTTTGTGTGTAAGCGTTATCTTATCTGTAGGACTTTATTATGATTGGTAACAAGAGGTGCCTAAAATTTAAGGATGTGAGACTTATTCAAACTGATGGAATGTATTTTGACAACTAAATTCGATCATTAACATAAAATAAGTCCAGAAAATATTCACAATTATACTTAAGTACTTAACAGTCAGTTAAATAGACAAAGTCCGCCATTAAATTGCGATAACTTAATGCTACTTAAATAAGGTCCGTCAAATAGACTAAGCCGAAAAACGGTTCACTAGTTTCAGCTGTGCATCACGAAAGAAGGTAATATTATATAAATTGAACGCAAACTTCTTGGCAATCTGAATCTCGTTGAAAATGAAGCAAATAAAGTAAGAAGGCATGTCGGTTGAGGGTTGCGATTGCGTCGGCCTAGCATTCCGGAAAATTTGTAAATTTAAATGCGAAAAAGTCAAATTTATTTACAGCAAAAATATGAAATAGTGCTCTTTCTGTATAACAACAGTCTTGGCTTTCTTTTTGCATTTTGATTTATTTTCACAGTCCTGCGCGTAGCTTTAATTCCTAGAAAAGGAATATATTTATTTTTCTACGACACTTTTCTTCTTATCTTAGGTTTCACATCTAGGATTACGTAGTATAGCGAGACTCAGTTTTGCAGAGAAACGTATTAACTTGATACAGCTTCAGTATTTTTCCATTAAATCGGGCAGAATTATAAAAGAACAACATTTCAACATATACCACAGACTGCAAAAAAGTTTAAATATTTAATTTAGCTATGCACCTCAATTTAAATGGGACGTTTTTCTCTTGTTTGTATCATAAATATTTCACGACTGCCACCGTTGGAGGTTCGAATGAGATATTCACATATTGATGTTGCCATTTTCAAACCAAACAATGCACGCAATAACGATTGGTTGATTTCAATCTATGAAACCAATGGTTTTCAGTTTGAAACAATAAAGTTACTGAATAAACTATTGAAAATAATAACGGATTAATTTTTCAGTTAAAATAATATTAGGACAATAGTTTTGTTTTCATAAAATAATAGTGAAAGCTATTTATATCGGGCGGTATAAGTCATCTTAAGGAATCCAACGAGAGTAAGAATTGCAAATACAAATGAAGTACTGAAAAAAATATTCTACGGTCACCAAATATTTTCATTTTAGCCATTTGTTTTATCTGATAAATATACCTGGAACTTTCTACGTATAAATGAGGAGGTATTTTAAGAGCATCCTCACAAGTTTTGTAGAATTGTAAGCGTTTAGAACGCTAGTACGCACTAATTCCTAATTGACACACCAAGAGATATTTGATACCCAATGTCATATTTTTATGTAGAAACATCGCCCTAGCAATTATTTCCCGAAACGTTTCACAAATTGAGCTGTAAATAAACTTAACGAATCCTACAAATATTATAAGCAAACTTAGTATTAAAAAATTATATTTTCTTGAATTAAAATCAAAACGAGCGGCGCTGCATTCGTGAGATACGCTTGGCTGGGCTCGTTTCCTTCTAGCTGTCACAATTTTATCTTTACCTATTTTTAGTTATTACTGCTTTACATTTTTCCCTTTTTAACGTTATGTTGACGTTAATTTGACTTTGTATTCTATTATATTTCTCTTCTTATTCTTTGGAGCGAATATTTTATGTTTTAAGAAAGTAATTCTTAGTGAAGTAGACGTGCAATGTTGTACAATATAGGCTTTTTATACACATGATTACTAGCTAAAACGAACGGTAATTTATAAAAGCGCCATCGCTGGTGTATATACTGTAATACCAGCGACTCTTCAGCAAACTCAGCAAGCCAGTCTAGCTACTCGTAAATCATAAACATGATGTATGCAGCAAAACAAATGCAGTGAGTACATACGTCACTTTAGAAAGATTCCGTTTCGGGTCCATTCAGACGTGATGTGACTTTACTTGTTGCAACGGATACGCGTTCAGCGCTCGAAAAATACTTTGACGAGCTGATGGTAGCTCCAACGATCCGGTAGAAACGTTTTCGTGATTGACACGGAAGCAACCGGTAAAGAAACTGTAAGAGAGAAATTTAGTGAAAGCTGTCTACCCTTTTCAAGGAATTATTAAAGAATCCTGAAGTAAGACTTGAAATTTTAGCGCTGGTAACAACATGTTTCCTATTTAATTTTAGTGATGAGGCCAATGTCGTAACAATTAAATAAGAATTCCTTTCTTGTGTCTTTAATTTTTAAATGGCAAGTACAATAATAAAAAATGTTATAAAATTAAAAAGGTGTAAGTAGAAGGCCTCCACGAGTGACGATACTTAACGTACGGCAGGCGCACCCTGGACGGTCAACCTCTCTACCATCCTGTTGACTCTCCAATCTCTACACCTCGGCATGACCTCTTTCCATGTGGCAATTGGCTCATGTCGATACGAAGAAGAATTTTAAATAAAGGACATAAACACGAGGTAATAAGTTATACCTGCGTTAAACAAGCTAAGCATTATTGTCATAAGGGGTTTTGTATGAAGTAGTCCTATCTTCTTCCTTTCTTTGAAGTGATATCATGTATCATTTTATCATACAAAATCCCAATAAAATAGACTTATATTTCTGAAAACACGAACACAATATTCACATGATTACTAGAATCATATTGTTTTCACAAAATAAACGTATTACGTCAAAGCATTTGTGTGATATCATATATTTGGGGTACGTCGGCGCTCATTTGATTTGACACAGATATCAAATTGGCGGGCCGCTGTCCCGTCGTCCCGTCATTCCGGCACGTTTAATATTTTAAGCATTCCGCTCACGCTCCATCTTCAACGGCCGTCCTGATTGCCGCTAAATTGAACTAAAAACTTCTTCAATGCCCCGAAAACGTTTCAATTATATCTATATTTTCGTAAATGCAAATGTTGATCTTATATTTTAAACATTAATCCTCCCGCTATCTCCCGATACTAAAATTTCCGAACAGATTGCACGAATGACATCGTTTTAAACGTTCGTTCGGCCATCTGTTAAAATCATGTCGTAATTTTAAATTTCTGCCTGCATTTTGAGATTAAATTTTAACTTTGCCCGATTGTAAGTAGTTTACTCGACGGCAATTTATTACCATAGCGTATAGAAATACGAAAGCGTTAAGATGATTTCAATAGAACGCCAACAACGAGATGAAAGTTTAGCAATAGTGCACTCTCGGATGGCGCAATTATTGCCAACCGGAGTCCTGATTGAATTCTTAGGTTTGCGCAAAAAGTTTGCATAAAAGACCCCTTGGAAATTAACTGACAGTACGATTTTTTCTTGTTTTAACTGAATTTCTGTAATTAAGGGATACACTGAAACAGGCTTACACTAAGACCCGGGACCGCACGGATCCATTAGGGTCGTATTTTAATATTGTTACGTAAATTCGACGTTGGTAAACTGTGTAAAATGTTCACGTTGAAATTGACCAAGCTCCAAAATTTCGTTAACACGCATGTCATGTCTGGAAGTTCCGTTCGTGTTGTCGGTAGACTATTCGGAATTTAAAATGGATTCGTTTATAAAGGCATTTACTAGGGTTCGCATTTTCGATGAGGGAGAGTCGGCAGGTGAGTGACTTGTTTGCCGGTGGGCCGCGTTCGCTAACACGAGCAAAACTCCGGACAGTTTAGTCGGCGCCGCCGTAGCAGCCCGCCCTCTATAAATCAGCCAGCGATTGACGCTTTCCTACAGGGAGTGATCTATTCTACCCCCACCATGATACAGCTTCACTTGCAAGGATTTTTCACGTACGGACAAGTTTCGACGTTAAAATTCACTACTATGCACTTACGTTGACGATGTTAAGTACGTAATTTTCAGTTTGTGAACAGGTAACTGCTGAAAACTCTTCACGGACGAAAAGCTTGAGTTATTTTTAACTAAGGATGGTATAAACAGTTTTAAAGTGCAACTTACTCATCTATTGATGTGTAAATTAGGTAAAGCCCTCGCATTGTAAGTAAAGAAACAGCGCTGTTATGCTTCAGTAAGAAAAATCATGCGTCTTACTCCTTACAGACCCGTCAGATCTAAGTACATAAAATATGATAATTCTATTGAAAATAAGCACACATATACATCTTAAGAGGCAAATAAACTGAACAGAATATATAAGGAGCAAGATTTTTCGTGGCAAGAATAAATATTAGGGGAATGTTAATCTACAAGTGTGCGGATAAAAACGTCATGGTTTGACTTATAAAATATTATCCGTGGTATATTTTTATGAGGGTACTCTCCGCTATGTTTATTAAACATGTACAAAATGCTGATAGTTTTATTGTTTGTTACAGGTAAATGCCGAGACGTTTAAGCTGCTCTGCAAGTATACACTTTTCGCAACTGTTAGGTAGTGATAAGAAAAATGGAGGCGAGTAGCCTTAAGTAAAAAAGTACCTATTAATAAGATTCATACTTATGTAAGTAGAAAGTAAAGGTGAAAAGATTTGTCGTTTTTGAAGGCTGAGGCTGTGACCAGGTACCAAATATATCCAGTAGGTACACAGGGTATAAAACCTTGCAGATTAAGTACTTAATTTATTGCACTGAAGAACTATGTAGTGTAGTTTATTGATCAATACTTAAAGTAGCATCGAACTCTAAGCCCAGTGTAACTTGAGAAAAGGCACGTAATTCGTCAGTTTTTCTCCAATATTCACAGCATTCCACTTACAATAGATATAATAAATATTTATAGCCCACTTGTTCGATGCACATTGCTGTGGCTTGCTCACAAGCGCCACATTTAATATTTTACGAAGTCCCATCACGCTCCGTCTTCAACGGGCCCTGATTGCCGTCCGATCGAAATTATATTTCACGGGTGCATTCAAAGCTCGCCGGACAAGATTGCCATTCGTAGACCATATACTACAAGATATATTTTAGTAATATCTCTGACAACGGACTGAACTAGGTCTTTGAATTTGGTATGGATATAATCAATACATTTTATGCAATGAAATAATGTAAGTAAGAGATTTTTTTCCAGAACTGTATGTTTAATATGTTTAAGAAAAAATATAGGCCGGACTGAAACCTGATTTAATGATAGGTACTTCTAGACCTATGTCCGGCAGTGGACTGAGGTAGGCTGAGGATTATGTGTTTTAAAACTTATATTAAAGTTCTTTTGCTATTTACTATACTATATACTACAAACAGAAAAGTTATTGCTCACAGATTAATATTCCCTACTACCACATACCTCACCTATGTACATCTAACATCCATCACACACACACACACACCCTCACACACACACACCCTCACACATCACACACACATCTTATTATCAATTATTTTTTTTTTTTTTTTTATTTCTCTTATTGTATATCTTTTATTCACTATTTGTATAAAGTAAAATGTGGGAGAGGGCACTGACTTCTGTAATACAGGTTTTTACCTAGCTCAGAAGTCAGGGTTTTCATTAGGAATCTTGTAAAAAAGTTTGTGAATAAAATTTATTATTTATTATTATTATTATTATATATTACTAGCTGACCCGGGGTATGAAAAATAGATGTTGGTCGATTCTCAGACCTACTCAATATGCTCACAAAATTTCATGAGAATCGGTCTAGCCGTTTCGGAGGAGTATGGGAACGAAAACTGTGACACGAAAATTTTATATATAAAAAAAAAACAACAAAACATAACATCACGCCTGTATTCCCCGAAGGGGTAGGCAGAGGTGCACATATAGTACACCCACATATCGCCAGTTATGTTTTAGGTTTTTTATATATATATATTTTAAACTCATTACTGAACTTGAAAGCTTTTTAATATTCGTAGCTTATGTGTTCTCAATAAAGATAATGGGACCGAACATATCTAAATGTTACAAGTAACATGTATCAGTACATACAATCTATTTCCACTAGTGTAAGAGGTAGTGTCTGGTTTTGTACGTCACTGTACATTTTCCATTACTTTACAGCATCAAGTTTTATCGGATTACAGTTCTACCCGTTGTGCATCTACTTCCTGCATCTCCTGACCAGTATCTATCTTGTTATTAATTCGGATTACATTGTAGTGATATCATACATTTCTCTGTTTTAAATTGTAAGTCATATTCACATTAAAAACGACCATTAACAGAAAAAAAGGGGCGAACTCAACACTGTTTCATTCTAATTTCCAAAATAACGAACCTTTATTCGCGGAACGTCGTATCAAATCACATAAATTACTTGGCACCCAAAATAAAGTAGTATTAAATCGTCCAAATCCTAATATCTATTCTCATTTTTTCTTTATTTTCTCGGCATAAGCGGGCATCGCGTGACAACCGGCCATACCTCAGTACGACCAGAAAGAGTAGCCACAGTGTTTGTTAATCTTGCTTTCATTGTGTAAAATATTTGGAAATATACCTTCGCAAAGCCTTTGTGGGCCCGGCCTAGCGGTCTATCGTTTGCTGGCAAACAATGCACGTTTAAGTGTTAAAACTGGATTAGGTAATTGAATTTTATAATAGTAGTTGCTGTGAAGGTGGTTTGGTAACATGAAAGACTGCCGAAAATTGGTGTCGCCTCACGCGAAAATTTTGGGACTAGTACAGTATTATATACAACTATGTCATACTCAACAAAATGGTAAAGAGTTTCTCCTAAGTACCTACTACATGGTTTTGAGAAGAGATTTTAGAAATGGGTGTGTGTTTCCATTATAAAAATGTTTACGGCCCACTTTTAAAAAGTTTGGATATGTATGTCTCGAACATTTCGTGATCTTTAGTTTAAACTTCATTCTTTTTTTATGTATTACAAAAGAAACGCATCCTTGGTAGCGACATATTACGACTGCTTATATATACAAGGTTGTAATAAATAATAATGTCATAATTCTTAGTTCACACATTTAGTACCAGTATATTTTTCCTTATTTAATAGCTGATAGAAGACTGTTTTTCCTTTTCTAATATTCATCTTTTCCTGAATTATTCCTAATGAACGAAGTATTCAAAGCAGAAACAACTGGCAGTATATTGTACTTTCTCAATTGTTACCGTCATGTCATGTTCGAAATTTAATTTCATGCGTCATTTCCTCATCATTATTTTCGTAACAAACATTTACACAAACAATACATGTCTGAAATGTTTAGTTAATATTAAAAGGTAACGTTCCTATTGGGTCTTTATCAAATTGAGTTCGTGATTGGGTACATTGGAAGTTCGACTGCCAATTATTGAAGACATTAGTGGCGGGAACATCCCCATAGAGTCAGGAACTCGAGTGTGGTACATTCTGCAGTAATGTAGTCTGTAGTCACGCCAGTGTGCTTTAGTAATGAGACTGGTGCCATTAGGTGGCATTGTTTATGTTATATTTATATGTATCAACTGAATTATATGTGTACTTAGGTATTATTGAGATAAGGTCTAAGTATATAGAGCTAAATCCATATTTTAAAGGTGTATATTAAAACAAAAATCACCTATTGGTATTATATTATTTATTTATTATTATAAATATTATAAAGCTGAAGAGCTTTTTGATTGAACGCGCTATTCTGAGGTTGAGATGAGGTGAGTTAGTTCCAATCGAAAAGATATTTTTGCGTTGGATAGTCTATTTATTGAGGAAGGCTATGAATTATTCGAAATCCACGCGTACAAAGTCGCGGGTGGAAGTTAGTTATAAAATAAGCACTCATGGTAAGGTCTTAGATTTTTAATCTCATTGATTTTAAAAATAATTCGAATTTAGCATGGTTACTTTTGCTACTTCGTATTAAATTCCTCTTTCTAAATCACATGACGCACTTGACTTAAACGTATACAGAGATATCACCAATTTAACTATATCGCACAGAGCTAACCTTATAACGAAACCCAAAGATATCCCCAATAGTTAATAATAAAGCAACTAGAGCTATTTTGGTACCCATTTCAATTTAAGGACAAGGCTTGCACAGAAACTTCTCCAAGTTCCAACTAAAGTTTACAAGAAACTCCGTCCTTAGTGGTATTGTCTATTAAATCTACAAGATACACTTCTAGACATCGAGATGTTTTCAGGGCTCTATACAAAGTATTAATCGTTTGACTTGTGGTAAATAACTTTGTTGTGGTATGCTTGTAGATGTTGTTTTGAGATTACGTCAGCCTTTTAGATGCTTGTTGGTCTAGTTGTCGGTAGGAGCGACTGCTGAGGATGAGGTCCTGGGTTGGAATCCCGGGTCGGGAAAAGTGTAACGGCTTCTTTATTAGGTAATTTTAGACGCGGAGTCTGGGTTTGTGCCCGGTTGATGGCAATAGGCTCGCCTCCTATTATATTGGGACCTGTAACATAAATGACGAAAAGTGGGTGTACTATACTTGCACCTCTGTCTACCCCTTCTTGGAATACAGATGATGTACCTATTAAATTTTATTTTAGTTTATATAATAAATTTAATTGGCGTTATACGCTGACCGGTTGTAGGGATCTTTTCAAGGAACAAAAATGTAGAGATGTGGCTGTACTCAAACTATTTTTAGAACCCATTACTTTTTGAGCATAGACAGTGTTGAAACTGTGAATATTGGCCGCAATAACTTATCGTTATAGGCTAAGCGGTTAGGGATGCAAGGAATAAAATGTAAAGATGGCCTACAATGAACTTTGCTTACAAGATTATTGTGAAGATTGTTGTCCTTATCATCATCATCAGCGGAATGACATCTACAGTTGAAGTAAGGCATCGACCTAGGGGGGGGGGGGAGTTTGCCATAATCCCCACGCTTGGGAAGCGGCTTCGGAATCGCAATATTGGTGGAAAAGGTACAGAAGACGCTGCTACCTATCTTCTGGATTTTCCCTTAGTCGTCTTCTACGACACCCAACGGGACAAAATGCGTGCTATTCTAGCTTGGGACTCCACGGCCACAGAATAGTAATAAAAATATTTTTCTCTTAATACCTTTAACAAGTAAAGATGAAATTAAATATGTAGGTTACGTTTGTTCGTCAATGAATAAAGTACTATAGGACAGATCGTTCTCGAATAAAATCGAATAACAGACATTCCAATTTTAAATCTGTATATTCCCTGTAATACCTTTTATGAAACAAACGAAACATATCACCAATGCGATATGCTTTATATCTCTGTCGCCAACGTTCATTATTAATATCGAAATGAGTTTTTAAGTTTATTACTCTTAATTTTATTTCCAATATGTGTTACTATGTAATATTATTTCGACCTACTTTTGCATATTAAACAAAGCTCCTCTGGTGATGTAATATTGAGAAAGGAGAATTAATACAGGGTGTGTCTGCGGCGCGGTTTAATATTGTTTTTTATTCTAATTTTATATTTTAAGTACCTACCACTATACCTATTTTCCAATATAGGTCTAGGTACTTTGTTGATTAAAATAATTGAAATTTAAACAAAGCAGTTTAAACTTATTCTTTTTTTTATTTATTTGTTTATGCAGCTGCACCAATAGCCAGTATTTGAGTCTCAAACAATACATCTAATTTTCTAAACATTATAACTAAAGCTGAATCTATTTCCCTTGCCCAAAAAAAAATATCATCAAAATAAGGCTTAGCACTTACACGCGCCAACTCAATTCTCTACTGCCTCAATTTTGATCCTCGAACTAACCTACAAGTTCCGATCAAAGATCTGAACGTCTCGGACCGCCGTGACAGGCTCAAGTAATCCCAGATGGCGTTCTCGCCGATGAATTAAAGTCACTCAGACTAGTTGACTCGAGAACTGCGCAGAAGATACCTATTGTGTAGTGTAGACATAGCCTTAGTGTTCGGTTTTGTAATTAATTGTTTGCGTTGATATTACTTCAAGTGGTATTAGATGTAACGGATTCAGACGGTTTTCGGATACAGTAATTTATTTGCGGTTGCCAGTTTTGAATATTAATGTTGAAATTGAATTGACAATCTTGCTATCAAGGATTATGGTGTAACTTGTAATTTCATTTTGCATTTGGGGAGGAGGATAGAGTTACTAGTTTTATGTAGAATAGGATTAATAGTTTGAATCGTAGTACCTATGTAGAGGATGGTTTTGATTTAGTTTAAGTGATTGTATGGCTATAGTATGAAATAATTAAATAATTGGTTAAATTTCGTGATTATTTCGTGTTAAGATAAAAGAATTAGTTTTTTTTTTCAATCATAAACTAAACTTCGCAAACTTTAGCGGTTTCGGTTTCCATTTTATTGAAATGAATTACCTTTCTATGGTGTTAAGTGGTGCCTTTAACATTTATTTATTGCTAGACATTGAAATAAAATTTATATTTAGGTAAAGCTCTGTGGCTTTCATAATTAGTCAAACAAACGAAATACAGTTGATATTATTAAAGTATACAATTTTTGATAATTAAAAAAAAAGTATTAATATTATGTTAGTAGCGCGCTCATTTTGAAGACTAAAAGTGGACAATTGTGATCTTGGATAGTACAATTATTGTTGTCCGATTTAACATAACACTAGTGCTGTTCGGCCCCAGTGTTCGGAACACTTTTCTCATTCATTTTGCTAGCTGACATATTTATACTTTTTGACATATCACTGTTGTTTGCATTTAATTTAATTCAACCACACAAATATTTTATTATTGATTCAGAACTTAATACTGTTACACAAACAGCTCAGCGACAGCGAGGTATTTAGATTAAAATGGATTATCCTTATGAACAAAAACAATGATACAACACAATAAGTTAAAATCAGTAACAATATCACACGCACCCATGAGCGTATATCTACGTACAAACAAGAGATCCCAACTTAAGGCAAACACGACACGTCTACATAAGTCTGGTGTTGCGGGAAGCAACATTATAAACAAGCCGAACTTAATATTAGACCACAACGGCACAGTTTATTCATGTCACCAGGTGTAGAAAGACGGCCTAACGCTCCAAGTTACCGTCATATTATACGTAATACGATATTCAGACACATTACACTCAAGTTTACGACTCCAACTGACGTAGGAAGCTTACGTTTATGAATCTTTAAACATCTTTTAAAATCCATACCATGATGTATTTTATGGTCACAGCCAGTATTCGTACTCAGCGTTCGACAGCTCGACACCCCTGTAATGCTTGCGGCCGCCAATTGTACATTATTACTTTAGATATTTTAGAAGATGATGAAATAACAGAAACTTTGAAATATTCGCAACAAGTTTGGAAAACCTTGAAGCAAATAATTATTTTACAATACGAGTAATAAAGTTCGTTAAATTCGTTCCGAATTTGAAATTCTGTTACTCGATTTTGAATTTGGAACAATAAATAGCAGGAACACATAATAGGGGCGTTATTTATTGTCGTGTATTTAATTGCCGGTTCTATTTCCAAATGTAATTTATACGTACAATAATAAATTACTGTCGCATGTACAGAAGCCAGTTAGAGTTTTATGCTGCCGATCAAAAATATACCGACTATTATCACCGGTATTGCTTTTAGATAAAGTCGATAACTGCATGATGAACAATTATTATGCACTATTCTCTACTGACTAGTGAATGTGCCGGGGTTTGTATAGAATATGTTTCCTGCAAGTGCTGTCTGATCCCATTCACGTTTGGGATTGGTAAATGAATGGATGTCACGAAATTAGCAACGTATCGTGTGCCAGCTCATATCTCACAGCGAGACAGCGTCGGTTGTTCACAGAGATCACGACAATTATACGGTATTACCTGATAATATATTGTAGGTGCGCTATGCAGCTATCGCCCACTCAATCATTGTGCGACGTGACGTCAAACGATATAAATCGCGCCACGTTTGCATAAATTACCCGAATATACACACTACTCAATGGAGCCCTTCGTTTCATTACTAATTAGTTTCCCGCGACACGTGTTTTTCCTGAAAACCTTGACGTAAGTGACCGTTCAATTTCCATAAACAAAATACGAATAGAGCGGTATTATAATCGAAATGGATACCTACTTATAAAATTATCTAAGTTTGAACGCAGCTTTTATTTATTTGAAATTAGAAATATGCTTTGGTAATTGAAAAACAGGTAGGTATCATAATTATAATATTATATTGAAAAGTATTTTTTTATGACGTTCGAATTATGAAAATTATTTCATATTTTAAGAGTTATATAAATTATGAATAAATATTACTTTATCGTATTCAATTGAAGTTGAAATTCAATTGTTATTAATTGAAATTCATGAACAATTTCCCTTTCTATTGGTTTGAACTGTTGAAACGTTTTGAACGGTTGGCTCAGATACTGTCGTCGAGGTATTCCTAGGTAAATATGTAGCTACAATGCTACATAGAGACAGAGTTACCGTGGCGGCTGTATAATTGTATATCTCGGCATTGTGAAATTAGTTCAGTCATGACGAACTAAGTTTCAGCAAACAATTATTGCTAGAATTATTTTATAGAATATTATATTTGAAAGTTGTTCTCCGCATCTTGTTTTCTTAAATTTTATCTTCTTTATTATTTATTTCACTTAGTATTTGCAAATGTTATAAAATAATAATTATTGTAACCAAATTTATAAAGTTGTTTAATTGATAGATATGAGAAATTCATTAGAAGGTAACAGCGCCACCTATCGTAATATGCATGAACTATCAACGCAAAATTTTATTTTAGAAGATGCATTTATCATTAAGCCATCTATCTTCCTACCGTATGGTTGATGAACTAGCTGGTCAACGTTTAAACCGCCTGTAGGCCCCTGACATGACTTTACACGCCGTTGAAAAATCTCTCACGTGAACTAAAAAAACATAACTGGCGAAATGTGGGTGTACTATATGTGCACCTCTGCCTACGCCTTCGGGGAATACAGGCGTGATGTTATGTTATGTTATGTTACGTCTGCGGTTTCTTGACGATAGCAACCAATAAATAAAAGTCTCACAGTTCAAAAGTTTATAGTGGATTAAAGCACAAAACGTTTTAAGCATTTCGTTAATCAGTCTAGGTACTTACATGCTTATTAAATATTATATACTTACTTATTATAATTACAAAATAACTTACTAATATCTTACCATTAAACTCAAGACTAAACAGACAAGCATCATCAACATTTATATAAGGTAATATGTATATTACTTGGGCGTTTGTTCCCAGCGGTTCCAAGATTAGTTGACAATGTCACATGAACCAAGTTCGGCCGAAGTTCATCTCGTAAGTTCACTTAAATTGAAACAGTACAACATCTGCACTTGCTTTGATAGTTATTGGGAATAAATTACTCAACCACCGTCTTTGACCTACATACTGGCTTTATATAACATCTGACGTAACTTAGGGTATGTCATTATCATCAATTTTCTTTAGAGAATGAACCTCAAAAAAAACCACCAGCATGTATATGAAAACAGTGATGGAATGGTAAACATGTTTCAGGTTGAAGCAATGTGATTTAAGACTTAGTAGTATCTGCAAAACTCACTTACAAAACAGGAAAAAATCCTAAAATGTGGCAAAATACCCGTAAAATACTGAATGTTTTTTTTTTTAATATTGTTTAATATGTGCTATTTAGACCAGTATCAGATAACATCAGTATTTTTTTTTAAATGCTGTTCAATTTGTGTTCAAATTAAGACTTTGCCAATTTGCATTCAAAATTTTTACATTTTTCCCCAACTCATTTTTTTATAGGTATGCACTTGTTAGCTACTAGAGATATAGCTACTTCTGTGCAATTACCACTTTCATAATATCATTTTTTCAACTTTTGGCATTACCCGTGAGATGGACAGAGAACTTGCTGTTAGGTATAAAAATTATACCCTGGCTAGATGGCTATATACTAATTCGATAACATAATATT
Organism: Abrostola triplasia; assembly: GCA_946251915.1. Taxonomy (NCBI): domain Eukaryota; kingdom Metazoa; phylum Arthropoda; class Insecta; order Lepidoptera; family Noctuidae; genus Abrostola; species Abrostola triplasia. Next base: position 5,007,618 of record OX276424.1, on the reverse strand, counting down.
ATAGTGTGTATGATAGTGTTAACCTACCTTTAATACTGTAGAAATCAGAGTACTGAACAACCTTCACCCCTGCTTTACACAGAAAAACTACTAAATTTGTAACAATCGAAGGCCGTAGAACTGTTTCTGTTAAACGTAAATATTTAAATAGAATGGAATTGATTTGTTTCATTCGATGTTAAGTAATGGTGGACGTAAAAGTTTGAATATCGAATCGTTAAAAAGAAAAAAACTCAGACGTTATAATTACTGGCTGAAAAGATAATACCTGAGTGAAAAATAATTTCAATTACCTTTTGAAGACTTTCATAAAAAAAAAATACAGTCGAATTGAGAACCTCCTCCTTTTTTTGAAGTCGGTTAATAAATAAAAGATAGTCTAGTGATGTCACCTTGGTCATTGATTTAGATCGATAACCTTTATAAATTACGAAAGACGTAATGAGTATTGAACACTAGAAGTTTGTCTTAATCAAGTTATCTAGTCATAAAATTTGCTTTTTTATCCCAGAAATCATTGGAACTAGTTTTATAGCAAGTTGATAACTACTCTAAATTTGATTTGATACGAACGTACTAGGGCTCCTCAATTGTAATAGATACCTAAGTAAAAATCACGAGCGCATGTATGATTGTTTTGTCCATCAACACATTAAACACTTTAGTTTTCTTTGTATTAGGGCTTCCAATCACTCAGGTATAAAACTTAGGAGCTCTAGTACAAAGGTAGAGGTAGTAAGCCAAAATGTTAGTTGACCAATAGGTACCAATACCTGTATGTAATACTAGCTGCGCACCGCGAAGTTACCCGCTAGCTTTTTTCAGGATAAAAAACCCATGTGTTAATTCAGGGTGTCAGCTACCTCCATATGAAATTTCATTAAAATATATTCAGTAGATTTTACGTGAAAGAGTAACAAACATCCATCCATACATACAAACTTTCCGGTTTATAATATTAGTAGGGATTTAATTTTATTTTCTTTCTACTTTTTCGTAACACTTTGACAGCTTAGTACTTTAGAAACTACTAGATTGGTGTTCGAGTGGCTCTTAAATATTTAAATGTACTGATTGAAATTGATTTGTTTCTTTCAAGGTTAGCCGTCTAAAATGGGTATAAAGTATTAGTCACTTCTACAAAATCAGAATTTCTAAGAAAGCACATTGGGGTTTTAATGTTGTAGGTATGAACTTTAAAGCTAATTGAACTTTCACTCAATATTTTATTAAGTGAAGGACACGCTGTGACTAAATAATTGGCTGGTTCATATGAACACCGCGACTGATAAATACCATATAACCATCACACCTGCATTTTTTAAAGTTGCTGAGTATTTCGTAGCTACAGAGATTTCATAGCTATTGATCCCTTATGTAAGTATTATTAATGAAGATTTAGACTGAAACAGTACTTATTCCTGAAATAATAACAACTTGGGACCAAATAGCAATCTAAAAAAAAGTAATGATAGGACATTTCCTGACGGGAAATGTACTGAAAACAAATCAATAGTTCCTAGTTGATTACATCGAACGCACATTACAAAGTAAATACGCAATTGTACCTTCCAATAATACATGTAAATAAGGCTATGTACGAACAATAAGTGCGTATCCAAAAAATGAAGTACACCTGCCACAACAACGCCCACGCAGTCCACCGAAAAACCGAAAAAAAAAACAATATATTACGATCGTGTATATTATGGGCGAATCTGAATGTGTCAGTGCGTAATTTATCGCGGTACGTGTTTTTTGTGGAGGTTCTCTTGACCTCATAAAACACAGAGCCGGGTGCAGGGACGAAATCAGAGGGCACTCGAATGAGCTCGGCCCGCGGCGTTCATCGAAAGTGGGAAAAACAAGCGATCGCCACTCCACTGAGACGCCCCGATGGCACTTCACACGTCGTAGTGATTTTTACAACGCTCACACTCGACTGTGTGGCGTTTTTCGCCCGTAATCACTTTGATGTACGCGCGTCCCTTTCACGTTTGTCGGACTTGAAGATCCGGAATCGCACTTGAAATTGAAATGCGAATGTTTCTTTTCATATTTGGAAAATATTTTATTGGACCGGAATGAATTATTTTTTATTTTTGTGCTATCGCAGACTTGGAAATTGAAGAGTTCTCTCAAGACGCCGCGCCGCTGGCACTGTGGGGTTTATTTGTTACCAACAAATAACATTTAATCAGGTTTCTAAACAACTAGTTATTAGATTTACTGGTCGTAAACATCAAACAAAGCGTTTGAGTAATACAACGATACAAAACGTTACAACACACAGCACCGAAAATAAGTCTAACCGAATCACAATTATCTACAGTTTCATTGGCAATAACAGAGTGCTTCTGAAAAAGAATCGATTCTCGTTTATCGATATTTGAATCGCTACCGATTGATTATTCAATATTTATGTGTCGATTGTCGAATCATCGCAGACGAATGCAGCGGGGCGAGTGAGAGATTCTCAGATTCGGACGTGTGGCTCTACGTGCTTGGCAGGTTGCCAACCGCAATACACATTTAACTGGGTGATTTTATACGCAGGACACAATTTTAAAGTAGTCTATAAACGTTAAAAGTAACATTAAGTAACTGTGGTGCTTTGTTTTTCCTATTTTCTTTTCAAATTATCATCAATGTTTTGCTGTTTGAAGATATAAATGCAAATACTGGGTATTATCGTATCTGATACGCGGAATATGCACATTTTATACATTTAGAGCATTAGGTGAACATAATGTGCGGTTTATATTGAAGTCGTTTGTGGTACGTGGATTAACATTGAATTAATGGCTATTTTATTCAATATTTAACTTTGAATATTTCGTTCGGAAACCCAAGCAGTACCCCGAGCGACCTGCATTGTGAAAACACAGCGTTACGCTGAAAATGACGCTTTTATATAAAACAATGAAATATAAAACTTTACTTAAAAGTAATTATTCAAACGCAACGCGAGCATCCCCTGTACATTTACAAATAACAAAACGTAGAATGGGTTAATTAAAAAATGTACGTGCAAAAAAAAGTTGTACCTATAGTGTGTCAATTTAGTTCGGGCCCGTCGCAAAACTATTACTGCGCCACTTTATTTGCTGACACTAGTGAAAATTTGCGTCAGGCTAAGTGCCAAATTTATAACATTGCACTGTACTATGGAAGGTTTTCACACTAATTGGTTTGGTGGTACAAGGATTGTTAAAGATAAAATATACGATGCGGAATGTTTTCGTTTACATATTGATAGATTGCATCATTACTATTGCTGTCGAATGAGCTTGTCGCATACAGGTGCTGTGATTTCATTGACGCATCGGCGTATAGCAAAACCTTGTCATCGGATGGTAGTGTATCAATCTACAAGTATCTTAATCAGTGACATGGGATCCATCTCTCCATAGTATTAACAGGAAGAGTGCTAGTGCGATCTATTCTTAAAATTGAATTGGTACTTTAGCGTTTGGTGGATTGAATTTCGAAGGGCTTTATAGAACTGGTTGTCGTTGTATCGTGTAAGTTAAAAGTAAAATTGGAAGGTTTATTTAGGAAAAAGGATTTGTGTCAAAAACCTTTTAGGATGGGCAAGCTAGAAGTTCCGTGGCTACAAAACGATTTGAGGTCCAGCAAACTGATTGCTAAAGTCTAGACTCTATTACAGTGATTTAGAGAGATTCATCGCCAAGCCACAGTCTGAGCCGACGATTAAATTAATCCTACGTCAATCAAAAGTCCAAGTCATAAATTGGAGTAGTGTATAGTCAGTAAGTGGTTTAGAAAGGTCGTATAGCACTTCCAATATAGATTTTTTCCAGCACTGGTCACGCAGGATGCCAACCCCGACATAGTCGGTAAAGTCTAGACTGATGTATGAGTATGGCATAACTTTTTTAGAACAGCTAAACTGGAAGCTGTGAGCATTGGCAAAGCTTGAAATATGAGCCCAACATTTTGTGGACAAAGGTTGTAAATTATGCCGTTTGTAATGGCTATCCGTAAGTCTATTGGCTGTGAACAAAACAGTTATCAAATTCCTTGTGTGATAGATAGAGTTTCATAGAAACTACAAACTTATACGTTTGTACGAAATTAGAAACAATGTTGTAGTTATATTATCGTGATCAGTGTTCTTTTACCAACATTCTTGTGAACAGGATAGTAAATACATATTATATTAGACATATATACCTTATACAGGCGTTTCATCTATAGTGATAAGTTGATAGAATAACTAAGCTAGTGGACACTCTTAAATATTCTCAAATCATCATTTAGACGTTTCTATAACTTGACTTGATGTTGGTTTCTTTCAATTCAGTATACCATACATCGTGTGACAGTGATATTATTTATACTACCTTTAGATGAATGAGGACAGTTTGACTTTCGTTCTATAATTATGTTGCTTTTACGATATCGCAACTTGAATACCGTTCATCATTATTAAAAAACAAATCTACATCCAATACAGCTTTTATTATACCTACATTTCTTAATCACAACATTATTACAGAGTTGTAAATAAAAAACTGTAAGTTTCCCTAAGAAAGTGTTAAGCAACTTCTTGCTTATAAAAAAAACTAGTTCAACAAAGTAATACAAAAGCAAACTAAAGTGTCTGTTATCCAAGATCCAACTCCAATAATCCTGAAATATAGTCGTATCTTTATTTGTGGCCTTCGAACAGATCTTATTATTAGAAGCTATTTAACTTGAATTATGGCTCAATAGTAAACAGTATATATTATCCGACTGCGCGGGCAAAGAGGGTAATGTTCTCTGCACGGAAGTTTGTAAAAAGGAGACAGTTATAAGTAGGGATAACGTGCGTCTGAAATACTTATGACTGTAATGTCCTTCAGACGGAATTCGGTTGCGCAGGCCTATCCTAACTGTGACAAGCCATCTAAGCAGGATATACTGAAGTGTATACTAACACAAGTGAACTCTCTGTTCTCAGTTTTAAAGTCACATATTATTATGATTGTAGAAAGATAAGGCGCAGTACCAGTGGCTTAATTTTTTTTATTTACATTGTAATAGAATTACCTAATCTTTTTATTTATACATACATACATAACATCACGCCTGTATTCCCTGAACGGGTAGGCAGAGGTGTACCTTTAGTACATACACATTTCGCCAGTTATGTTTTTCTTAGGTCCCAATGTAATAGGAGGCGAGTCTATTGCTATCAACCGGGCACAAATCCAGACTCCGTGCTGCTACTGAGAATTACCTAATGGAAAGACCCAGTAACACTTTGCCCGACCCGCGATTCGAACCCAGGACCTCGTACTCAGCAGTCGCGCTTAGCAACCACTAGACCAACGGAGAGCTAGTTTTATTTATTATGTATCTTAAAAAGCTGACCTATCTACTGCACTATTGAGTTATAATTACGTTATTCTAATAGATATTTATTCTAGGTTCCTTTGACAACCTACTTTCAAATTTTATTTTCGCACAAATCATAGTTCATAAATTAGGTTACTGCTAGGTTTAGATTCCCTTAGTTACAATTATGTATATCTCTTGTTCTCAAGATATGCTGTTAAAATGATTTGGAAATTAAACTCAATGTATTACGTAGAGTACATTCTAGTATGTATGTAATCCTTTTGCTTGTTTACACCTAAACATAAGTCGCAATACGTGTAGTGGCATATGATACATGTTTCAGTACATCGTCTGAGATATACGAACGTAGTAATGCCTACATATCTATATATAGATGTACACAAATATATTTATTAACACTGTATATTTTAAATCGTTTGAAATATTAACGATTACCATATTGGCACTGTTGCTAATTTAAGAGTCTGTCGTTTCAGGGATTGCGGATTTGATCTCGCTTGTGGAAGTTATAGTTAAATCCTTATTCTGAGCGTTTGTGCATGTGATCATGACTATGAAACACATCCACAACACTGAAGCATTCTATTTAAAAGTAACTCCTTCTTTCTAGAATTTGTATTATCAATTTATCCACAGTATTCAATATTCCGCTAGGTATACATATTCCTTCCTACAATCGTTTTGCTAAGGCCAAATCAAGGGTCGATATAGACAATTCGGTAGTAAAATTCCTGGGGACAAATCGCGCTCAAGCCAAGCAAGCCACAGGAGCGGACAACGGGCGGCAGGATTAAATTGAATTATTGCAATTAGATTGGGACATCCCATCCCATCCCTCCCGAAGTAAATAAATAAACATTTGCAGAATGAGGAGCATCCATCATACTGTCCATCTTTTTTCTATGTTTTTCTTCATTAAATAGATATACATATACCTACTCTATTAATCTTCCCGCTAGGGGGCTTATAATCGGGTATATAAACGGAAATTCATACATAATTATAAGAGTTAATATAAAACTTGTATAGTATAAAACTCCTATTCATCATCATCATCATCATCATCAGCCTGCAGACGTCCACTGTTGAACAAAGGCCTCCCCCTTAGATCGCCACAATGAACGACAGCTTGCCAACTTATATTAATACTAGTAAATTCTAAAGATCGTGAAGGGCATTTAGAATTATCTAGTTTATCTGGTTACGGTGACATGGCTGCATAGATTGAATTATAGTTGGCAGTATATTACGCTACTTGCATACATAATACAAGTTACATTGCAGTATGTTCCTCGGTTAATAAAAGGACTTAGGATCGTGTACAGAGAGAGGTGACTAAAGGATCAAATATTACGGTTACTAATTTTCAAAACAGTAATGAGAATCCCCTCTTGAGTATATATAACATAACATCACGACTGTATTCTCCGAAGGGGTAAGCAGAGATGCACATTGTGTATACTGTTGTTAACATTTTAATGTTTGATTCAACTTAATAAAAAGTAAAAAGTCATTACCTATTTGGAAGATTATGACCTTCAACATAGATTGGAGCAGTAACAAGTTCGTGACTAAACGTCATATTTCAGAAAACTATACCTACAAGAGATGTGTAGGTGTTTCCTAATGCAAACACACATGTTCATGCCTAAGATCGGTATTACTTCTTTCGCCTTACTCTTACATAGTTATTTTTTAAGTTTTGGCCTTAATTAGTTTCAGATCTCTGAATTGTTTTAAGAACCAAATATTGAAATATGGAATAGCATTTAAAATTGAACTGTAGATACTACAGGTCGTGAGCGATTTAAACACTGATTGATTATAAATAATAAAGGTACTATTGTTTGTTTTGAATTTAATATTGTTTTCACAACGCAATGTGTCCGTTCATTTCGGTTGGGCTCAGTGGCTAGTTTCCAATTTTATGGTGGTTGCACAGGAGGCCGCTGTGCATAGGACGAATAATTCGGAAAACTTCCGTTAAAGGTAACGAAATAAACTATGCGGGAAATAAGATCAAAATCCATTTTTACGCACAGCTAGCGATTGATAGCAGTATCGAAAAGGATTTGGACTTACTTTTTGGCTTGATTTATTGATAGGTGTTACTTTTGACGTTTTAGCGGAATAAAGTAACAAGTTGCATTTATTCCTTGCAAATAGACTCACCGGCACGAAATGTGACTCCAATGTATATGGCTATAATGGCTTATTATCAAAATTATACAAAGCAACATATTTTTTTATAAAACTGACGTTTACCCTACACTTCACCGACTAATTTAATAGAAAATTATAATTTAAAAAAATCACGCCTTCGATCCATTGCTAAAAATCTCGATGTGAAATTGAAGCCCCATTCCGTGCCGGTGAGTGTATTTTACACTACTATAGTATTTATAGGAGATACACAAAGTGTATGCTACTAAAAACAATTTAATAATATTTCAAAAACTAGTAATTTAAATGTCAATAAAACGAAGCCTTGGAGTTGTCCGCCCAACTTTAATAAGAAATATAGCCTATTCTAAAACACCATAAAAGCGATCCAAATTTAAATCAAGCAAATTATCCTCTCCAGTCATTATAATTTGCCAAAATAAATTTATAAATTTCAGTTAGAAGGTTTTGATTCGTTTCGCCACGAACCACGACAAGTTGTTCCCTACTTTTGCTGAATTCTGTACAAAAGTTAGTAGATTAAAACTGCCAATTAGGGAGCATTTGAATTCCAAGTTGTTTTAGAATTCGCGTAATTATTGTTGGATGAACAATTACAGAAAGACCGGAATGGATATTTGACATTATTTTATTTTCATAACTGAGATGTCTGCAATTATTTTTCTATGATTTATTGAAGATTAATTATCCATTTTGATTGGCGGTTACGACTTACACAATTTACACATGCGCAAGTTGAAAATATTGTTAACCGAGATAATTCATTTAGATTAACACTTGTAGCTGCCACAATTAACCAATATTTTGTCGCGTAACTGTTTCATAGTTTTAGTTTATCCTACATAGGATATAGGTATTAAAAAGTAAAATTTTAAAGGCTGAAAAACCGTGTTAAATTTTAAAATATTTTCTAAGTAGCTACAGGTGCCTTACCACTTATTGTAAGTCATTTTCCGCTATAGAAGCGAGACGGCGCTATGTGCAATGTAGCGCGACGTCTCACTTCCACGGTGGAAAATTACCTGCAATACGAGTTCATAGTAATCCCACAGTATGTATTTAACTATATACAGGACTACTAACCTTTAGATAACCCTCAAAATATGATCTTCAATATTAGTATAACCTACTATAGGACTGCCTCGTTGGTCTAGTGGTTGCTAAGCGCGACTGCTGAGCACGAGGTCCTGGGTTCGAATCCCGGGTCGGGCAAAGTGTTACTGGGTTTTTCCATTAGGTAATTCTCAGTAGCAGCACGGAGTCTGGATTTGTGCCCGGAGGATGGCAATAGGCTCGCCCCCTATTACATTGGGACCGAAAAAAAACATAACTGGCGAAATGTGGGTGTACTATATGTGCACCTCTGCCTACCCTTTCGGGGAATACAGGCGTGATGTTATGTTAGTATAACCAATTGAAAATAAATACAGATCTGATAATTTTATCTTAGTAAAAACAAAACTCTTACAATTAGACCATAAATTGATCACTAATTAGTAACATATAAACGACACAGTTTCGCTGTACTCATCAAAATTAAACTGGTAATATAATGACGGTGTAATCCAGTAGCAAGGTGCTAGTTCACGAAGTGTGGCAAGTTCCAATTTAATGGTGGTTGAGCAACTGCTGCGTTGCCTCCCCTGCCGCCCTCCTCCCCCACTGACAATATTAATAATTTTATTGCAAGCTAGACGTAATACGTCATTAAACTGTAAATGTATAAGAAAGAAATAAAATGTTTCCGCGGCCATTTCCCTGGTAATAAAGGTTATAGATTAAATATAGGTAGTGCGCGGTGCGGGTGCAATAAAAACGCTTTGTGTTTTGCTGTGATATTTTATTTAAAGTTTGTGTGGTCTTGTAATAAAATTAGATAGATGTTGCCAAGGGAGATGGTTAGTGGTAATGGCTACTCGCATTAGGTATAAACCTTATACTCATGTGACTAAAACTATAGATGTCTATAAAATAAAACACATAGTATATAGCATATAATATATTTGACTGCCTCGTTGGTCTAGTGGTTGCTAAGCGCGACTGCTGAGCACGAGGTCCTGGGTTCGAATCCCGGGTTGGGCAAAGTGTTACTGGGTTTTTTCATTAGGTAATTCTCAGTAGCAGCACGGAGTCTGGATTTGTGCCCGATTGATGGCAATAGGCTCGCCCCCTATTACATTGGGACCTAAAACACAACTGGCGAAATGTGGGTGTACTAAATGTGCACCTCTGCCTACCCCTTCGGGGAATACAGGCGTGATGTTATGTGTATAGCATATAAGCAATGATTGCAATCATAACAAGTCGTAAACAGTTTGCATAAACCAGGTATGTGTGCGTGCAGCCTACGTGTAATAATTAAGATAATTATATAGTGCCTTGTTATTGTACGTTAAGTGGCTTTAACTTTATGGTCCAATCTTTATTATTCGAATGCTCATTGAGAGGCCCACGGCCACACACACCGATAACTACCGTGCAAAGCTGTCGATAGATTTTATCTTCAATTTTCATAAAAAAAATTCTAAAGATACGTTTAAAACTGATTCCTTGTTGGCATGTACTTGTATCCTACGATGTGTGTAATGAGTGTCGATACTGTACTCTAAAGTTTAAAGGAGACCTTGACCCCTGAATTAGTTTCGGCATTTCTTCTCAGAGGTAGTCAATAAAAAACTATGACTTCATCTAATACAAGAGAATGCCGCGTAGAAGTGAAAACCTATTTAAATACAGAACTAGGTATATCATTTATTCGACGCAAAAAACACACCGTGATCTGTGTCTGATACGACAATATAAAATACGTGTAGGTACAAACTATCCATAACTTTTCACTTCCAAAACACCTGTCTGTAATATCTAACCTGTATTAACCCACTTTCCTCACAAAAAATAACATATTATTCCCTGTATCTTGAGAAGAACGGCCGAATAATTCAGGTGGCCCAGCCTGTGTTTGGATGAAAATGCTACTCGCCAGCCAAATGCTAATTTTATGGTGGTTGAACAACTGTGCCGAATCCAGTCGCGCTGTCCTTCGCAGTATTGCCTGGTAGGCGTCATCTAAATAAAATATAAATCCGGAGGGGAAAGATAACAAGGGTTGCGAATAGTTTAGCGGGTTGTGTGCTCATCATTGTTCCTTAATTAATTTGTATTTGTGTGTATGGAGCTTTTGTTTGTAGAGTCAAATGTGGCATGTTAAAAATTGTAGAGACAATGAAATCCTATTGTGTATAATATGTATTGTAATGTTAAACTGATAACTGTTATTGTAAACATAATTAAACTCTATCGTTGCCTGAAATCTAAAATTAGAATATATTTTTGTAAGAACTAAGTACCTAGTTGGATTTTTTTTTGGGCTGAGATTGATGTTTTTTAATTTACTTACATTATATTTATGGAAAAGCAACATTGAGAACTTTTTGTATCAAATAAAGACATATGAGTTCCATAAAATAAAATATAGTATGTATTATTTACAAAGTAACATCTAGTTGAATGATAAAAACCAATTATTAGGAGAAAGACGTGAAATCTTTAAATCTAAGTAAATAACAGGAAGGTACTTACGTGGCCGGGCGGGGTCATTTTTCACAGATCTAAAAACGTACCCTTGTACATACTACTTGTGATTAATGGTACAGTCGGCATGCAATCGTTACTTTTCATTACTGTTCCGAAGTGCAGAACCAAACGCTGGGGTAGCGGTCAGATTAGAAAAGTTCCACGCAAAACAAGTCTAAAACCGACTTTAAAAACATAGACGAACATTTGGTTTTAGAAGCACCGCCCGTTATCGAATTGAAGGCAAGTTTAAATTGGAATGTATCCCGCAATAAGCCTCTCGTGATTGGCCTGTTTGTTCTTAATTAGTATTAATCGGGAACTTCACAGGTTTACAGTAACTTAGTATCGAGCTTTTGTGTAAAATAAATTTGATTTTGATCTTTATTAGGGATACTGCATGTGGAATGCTTAGATTGTACGCTTCTTGTATTCATTTATTCCTGTATTATTAAGTGAGAGTATACCTAAATACTTAGGTATTTACAAATATACATAAGGTAGTCATGAATATCCAGATAATACTGTCTACACCCTCAGGTCAGTAAAAGAATATATATAAAACATATACATATCAAAATATTTTTAAAAGCAAAGGGTCACCTATGTATCATAATCCCAAAATGTTCCTCCTAGTATATTATTTTGTAAGTATTAAATAGATTCCATCTACGAACACCAAAAGTGATTAAACAGTGTAACGTGTCGGTTGCTGACCGGAAATTATGTAAAATACACCTAAAAACACGGACGTGAGAAATCAGCATATTCATTTTAGAGGGGGCCTACCCGCCCTATCCATTAGTGAGTCATACACCAGTCGCAAACAAATCTCGACGTAGATGCTTCTTGCATGTATTTAAGGCAGACGTTCGAGACGATTTAACAAGCCAATATAAATAGAGAAACATGATACTAAATACTCCAGCTTCTGTCGAAGCAAATCTCTCGTGACACGATAAACTGCTAGAGCATTTGTGAAGAGCGTGTGCTCAAACATTTGCCTGACGATTCCTTCAGTCATTTGAAGGGAATGACTCTTATCGTTTTACTTTTATGGACTGCGAATCGAAAAGGCTTCAACGTTACAAAACGAGACCCTTCTATTGTGTAGAAGTGTTGAGTGAATGTGCCATGAAAGTTCTTTGTCGTTGTACCAATACGTAACTGGAAAAAATGCCCGAGAAGTTTTTGGGGCTAAAAATAAAACAGAATTAGGTAATAATACCTGCCAGTGTTTTTGTTGCGAGAACAATGTTTAGAAAGGCAGACTTCTTTTGTTATTGTTGGGATTTCACTTAAAACCTTACTTTAAGTGCACTTAACGCTAAGTCATTCAATCTACAATTTAAAGAACTCCATTGAAAAACAACTTACTTACCTATCCCAGCAAGCTTGTTGCGTACCTTATCTACAGAGTGTATAATGTGTATATACGTATTCACTGCGAAGCTTTTAAACACCATATATAAACACAATTTTCTTTCCTTTACAGAAAGTCTCCGAGACTACTTTAGCAAATTCGGCGAAATCACAGAAGTTATGGTTATGAAAGATCCCACAACGAGGCGGTCGAGGTAAGTTCTGATACATTCAGTTTACTAACTTTCGTTATCGGCATTTCCCAGGAATACTAACTTCACCTTGTTTACATGTACTTCGAGCACTCCAAAAGCCAAGATAAATTGATAGATTTCCATGGTAACGGCAGAAAGAGTTTTGCGTAAAGTTATTGCATACTTCCCTTGCCTAAACGCAGGGGTATAGTTGAAGCAGGATTATCCAGGTTAACAGCAAAACCGCGATTTTAACAGGACCTAATTGGTAAATTTTGAAATATTGTAACAATATCAGAGGCAGAGGAATGCTTTGTTGCATAGTTGGGGAGCGGCGGTCGGCCGCCCAGGACGGCGTGAACTGACCAACTCGACTCGTACTAAAAGTTATCGGTTTGCAAATAAGTTTCATTCTATAGAGAGGCACACTCGTTTCGAAATTTGCGGTTACCTTTGAATTGTAAGCAGTTAAATGTTGGACTTCAAATTTAGGAACTTAACAATAGAACTCGAATTATTCCAACTGAATTAAGCGTTTGGACGAGTTGAATGAGGATTTCGGTACACACTTTACAGGTTGCTAAAGTAAGTTTCTTTAATAGCCGTATTGCTTTGGGCATAGCTCGAATATTTCTCTACGTATTCCTCCGACCCTTGTTTACCTTAAAGTTTTTAAATGTTCCGAACCTGTTATATCGATGTGGAGTTTCATCAAACAAAAGCTTGGTGCGTTATTAGTTAGGAAGCGAAATAGTTAACATGCTTTAAAAGTCTCCACCTGAGCTATTACAATCACTATCTCGACGAACAACAATCAAGCCGCTACGTACACAAACTGAGTGGCTTAGCAACTCTAGAGACAAGAAATAAGTTGTCAAAGTGTCGAGGTAAAGTTGTTCCGTTAGCAGCGTCTCCTGTTAGGTAAATCGTCTGTTTCACAACTCAATATTGCCCCGCGCCCCTCCACCCTGAAATAATATACCAGGAACCGATATTGGAGCGTCTCAGCTGGGAATCTGAATGCAGCCTGCCAGCCATTACGTACTCCGTCTCTCAGCCAAATGTAACGTAAACGTCTTTTGTTCATGCTTTGTCCTAAGGTGCTTCCAATTAAACAGAATTGGTTTACTGCTTGGGCATAGTTTCAAGATTAACGCCAAACTTAAATTAACGATACAAAGTTAGCAAATAACTTGAGATGTATGACGTTAGATAAAAACGTTGTGGTATTTTTTTGGTTTTAAATCTTTACCATTGCGTTTCGCGTAGGAAAGCGCAAAAGTTTTTAGGTCGACACCTTATCGTAATCGTAAATCAAGTGGACAACGGCAAAGACCGAGATGTACCGTCCTGGTGTCCTGAAAGTGATAACAGTTAGAAGTTGTTGCCGTAAACAACGATATTAGGGAGCGCGTACCTTGCATAGAGATACAGATATGTACAGCCAGCAATAAAGTTGAACAACTTATTGATACAGAGAAACAAAAATAATAAATATAAAAGTTTGTTGTGGAAAAATATGATGGACTAGGGTTATCATTCAAAAGGCCGCTCGTCCATCAAGGTTTGCGTGCAGTTGGTTTAATCAAGATATACGTTACAAGGCAAACTTGCAGCTCTTCAAGTCCGCACAAACCAAGTTCGCCCTTAATTCTTCATATCAAAGAACGTTTAGTTGCCCGCCGCGGTCTTGCCCCAACTACAGCTTATGCAAGCAAAGTAAATCAATATCCAAAGTCAATGAATCAAGAGTAATATATACGGGTACATAATAAATGTGCTCTACCTGAAGGCAATATCTGAAAAATTTGCCTGCTCGATATTGCTTACAAGGGAGTTTCCTTTCTCCCCAAAATTTAATGCGTCGTTCGCATTTTTATAAAAAGAAGTAGGTAAGTGAAATAATTTGCGGTCGGTGCTTTATTTCCTTTTATTTATTTTAATGGTAGGTCTCCTTTCATTGTTTTTTCTTTAAGGCTTAGGGAAATGAGGGTTTTCGTGAAGAAAAAAAAGTGTGTTAACTTTGTGTGTACCTATCGTTATAAATGTCGGAATTTATACCGAGGTGTGAAACAAATTGGTTTAGTTATGATTGTAAAAAAGAAAATTAATTACGGTATTAGAGTTCTGTCTGTGAGGAGGAAAAACGGATTTGTATCGGATTTCTCTTAAATGGATGAAGATTTTGAGCTGAATTGTGACATTCTTAGAAAGGTTTTAACCGTATCTAAGGGCATTAATATTCTTGGTATTTTCGGTTGACCCGCGTAGCGGTATCATAATCGATATAACTTCCAAGTCGTTGTCACATAAACTGCTACTACTACGTACACGAGCGTTAAGAATAGCCGATGAAGATACTATAATGATCCATCACTTTTCTATATACGATCATAACTAGGGACTCATCACCAAAAAACCCCGAAACCAATGAGGCGGCAATTCAAAGTATATTTTAATCAATCTAATTAAAACTCCCACAAAAGTATCGTGTTGATAACACCTTGAAAGTTTATTATTTGTAGGCGTTAAGTATTTAACCACAAACCATGGTTTTATTCAAGTCGTAAAAACGGAACCTTTTATCATAATTTTACGAGCCCGAGTTCCTCAAAGCACCTTCTTCGTGTTAAGGGTTCCATTAGATTTGATTTAGTAATTAACTAGCTTTTAACCGCGACTTCGCTAGCTAGCATAGATGGCACACAAAAGAGGCTAAGAGAATTTCAGGGCGTATTAGAATACAAGCAGCGTACAGACTAATAATAATCTAGAAACACTTAGGTGCAGATATTGTTTATCTTATGAACATTTCTTTATTAATTTGTACAGAAAGTGGTGATCATCTATATAATCATAAATCTGTCTACCTACTATATATCCATCATAAGCGGGTCTTATTGGGTGCAGTTCCGCCTTTGTCCGGTTACGCCCAATAATACACCCCCCTCGGGGTAGTCAGCATAAACGTATACCGAAAAAAAATCATACTAACATTACACAAAATATAAGGTAACGGTTTACCTGTTGCCAAACTATAGAGTCGTAGGTAAATGCGCAAGTAGTTGAACGCGCTTGAGTTCCTTCCTCATAAGTTACGTTTTATAACATCATAAGTAACATTTAATATAAACGAGTCATTTAGTATTTTATAACATCACTGGCATATAAACAATGAAACATCCATTTTAATTGCACACACACAAGCATATATAAGTTGAGAGTTTTCTGATATGTTCCCGAGTGAATAGCAGTTTATATCATCGCTCGGCTTACACCGGCTTTAAACGGGCGCGTCTCCATTCACGCCCGTTTCATTCGTTTCGCTTTCCACTAAAAATCTAAAATCAATAAAGGATCACGGCATAAATGCAAAGATTACTGTTCGCTTCATTCGTAACATGAAAAATGTACGCGCCTTTACATGAGCCGTCCGAAATAAAACCGCATATCACTATGAGACTGTAAGTAGCACCATAAAAGGAGGATCCTTGGTTGAAATCGCTTCGGCAAACACCTACAGAGGAATAGAGCGGTGTTAAATGAGAGGGATTGCGAGTCTTCCCCCTCCGTCCTCTCGCCTCTACTTAAGACGACGTCGTATTAGTAGCTGCCTCAAATGGGTAAAATACTTTTTCATATTTTAACGAATCATTAAGCGATAGTTGAAAGGATTTTCTTCTGCTTTTATTGACTAGAGACCTGTTTGAAAACACTTTTCATCTTAACGGTCTTCATAAAAGATTTTAAGCACTGTGTAGGTACTAATAAGGTGCTTTTATAAATATGACTTATGTATGTATAGATATAGGTAGGTATAACTTATATTCGTGAAGAAATTCTGAATGTAAAAGTTCAGACTCTTTTTACGTACCTATTTCAAATGCTTATAATCAATAATATGGGTTTAAAACACCCCATAACCCAGCAGTATCATGCTCATTTTTTGCTAAACGTTTAATATCATCCCATTAGCCATAGGTTCAATAGCACCAAATCTATGTGGTGGCGGAATAGCGTATCTAATAACAATGTTGGGGCATCGACGCCGCATTATTCTGACCGATTGCGCAGCTCTATTGCACTATTGATAGGTTCGGCGTATGCTGTAGTTGGTTGTAAATTCATACTACTAATTGATATAATGAGAGGGCAATCTATTAAGATGCAATTACGCTGTTAGTCGTCACTCTATTATAAATTCTAGGAAATGGCTCCCTATTACGGGATAAATACGATACATTATCGTTTACCAGCAGTATGTGGTGTGATCAAGAATTTATTGAGATGTAAACTGTCTTTAGGCATTAGAATACTATATTCGAATTAGGCTGGGCATTATTAAGTCGACTGGCAATGAGGTCTGTCTACATAAAACTGAATAATATAGAATTTAATCGATGGTCATTTATTTTGCAAATGGTTATTGAATTAATACATATTTGTCTTTTACTTGACTTATGACTTTAAGTCGATTTTACCGCTCTATAAAATACTTCTCAATAAAGTCAAAATATTGTTTACCTAGATACTTATGATCGACAAATATTCATTTCCAGAACACAGACAGCAATTTCCAACTCTTCGGACATAGTAGGTAGGTATATATCTAGACGGAACGAAAACAATAGTTACAAAATTTTCTATGTAACGTTCATTAGTAGTTCGATAATCGGTCTGAAGTACCGCGGATGCATAATCAAGTAGTCGAGTCTGCCCGTAGGGGGTTAGGACGGGTTGGGGAGAGGGTTAGTCGTAAAACTATTACGGCAACGTTCTGTGGCGCACTACGTCGGCTTCATTAATCGCCCATCGTATGAAGCTATCAACCAGCGTTATGATATGACGTAGGTCGACATATCGCTACGGGTACCAAGTACCAAGTGTCTAGGCGGTTTCCGAGTTAATTCCAGTTGATTGAGTTAGTTTACAAAAGTGACGGGCTGGTTATTATTTGCGTTAGTACCTACATAGGATTTTGTGATACTCGTGAGATCGTTATACTGGGAACGAGCTTATATTGCGATCACAATGAAGTTAACGTAGTTCGTAGACGTTTTCATAGTCATTTAGATTCAACTATGGTTTAGTTGTATAAATTATCAATCTCGTAAGATTTAATTGCTGTAGCGCGAATATAAAGGGTTCTGGTTTGAATTTGCAGTGCTGTTAGGAAAAAATACTGCTAAGAAACCCCCATAACATTTCCTATTGATTCAAACTTAGTCAAACTTGGTCTGCTACTATTAACTATTTATGTAAATCATAACTCTCTTTATTTATGCGTTTTGGTTTTGAAGCAACACATTATATACTGTGCACCAAAAAGAAGCACCGGCAAGACCGATATCGATCGAACATTCTCAAATGCGAAAACAATCTACAGTGAGATATGTTCACGCACAAAAATGATTACCACCACAGACTAAAAAAAGCATCTGAATACGAGCCTGAACATGGCCAGTACGCCAGTAGGTACGTACTAAATAAAAATAAAATTTCGAATTCCAGAATCTTCATTCAAAAACATTCTCTACCGTCTAGAAAGTGCATGTCGCGATTCAAATAACTCAATTAACGCGAAAGCAGTACAGTGAACAAATTGGTAGATCAGGTAACACTGTCGATGGGGGCGCAATCTTCGGGAGTGGTAAAGTCGTTGGACCGATCGCGGCCGACGGCGAACTAACAATTCTGTTCTGGTGCGTCACTGGCTCACTGCGCTCGATCGGATTGAGAGCGACGTATACTGCGTGATACTCATTTACAATATTAAATTTTTAGTTGGGATGATGTTGCATTTTGTAGTAATTTTTTTCATATGTATATCATTGTGATTTGTTCTTTTTATCTTATACAGTTAATAGAAACCTCTGATAAATAAGAAAAAAATCGTGATGAAACCTAAACTGCTCTAAAATCGCCAATAGCGGGTATGGCGTGAGGCAATCAGACCTACATTGTTATAGTGATATTTTCATGTTTGCATATGCTTTATATATTTTGCTGAGAAAAAATAACATCGGCTTAAGAGTAAACTTTAGAGCAGAATCAACATTCACGGTTCCAATCATCAAGTTCGGTTTGCAGTTTGCCGGTGATACGTTTTAACCATCATTTCTGATCATTGCATGGCTGCAGTACCCCGACGTTCAAAACTATGGATGGTTTTATAAAAACTTTTTATATTGTAACAAAAAAAAAGTAAAAAACTATTTTTTTTATTATACATCCAAACAAAAGTGAACTACAAATGGAATTGTAACACGAGTATAAAAGTCCTTGTGTGCGCCCCGGCTAACGGTCGCGTCGCACGGTGGGCTGAAAATCGGCTTTCATGGACTTACGGATTTGAATTCGCAAGTGCTTGTTTTTATGCCGGATATCGCTTCTATTAGTCATTACTATGTACAAAAATGACACCCGAGGTCATTCTGCCCAAAAACGAAGGAAATATAATTTTTTTACGAAAAAATTGTATGGAGCTAGTATGAAAAATCGAATTATCTCGTAAACGGCATGTTTAACCGTAATATCCTTAGAGGTGGTCATAGTGCTAATTATTTATGATTTTTTGGTTGCAGACTTGACGCAAAATTTAATGCCGTTTTTTTTTTAAAAATCGTCAAAATATTTTTATTTATTTTTCCATGTAAAACGGTCCCTATTAGTGTCCAAGTTAAAAAGTTCGATATGTTATTAACCCAAATATTAAGAACACACAAAACAAGAAAAATAATAATACAAAAATGCTGTTTTTGACACATTTATATTAATTTAAATAAAAAAAGATTATCAAATTATTATTTAAGTAACATTTATAGTTATATTATGTACAAAATAATTTAATTTAAGGAATTAATACTAAGCATTTGTAAAATAAAGTAAAATAATAAAAAAAATAAAATATATCATTAAATATTCCAAAAAAAACCCAAACACACTTAAATACAAATTTACAAATATGTACATTTATATTTTTTTCGATCTAATAAAATTTCGAGATTATGCTCGCAAAACAGCAGAAAACTACGTATTATAATACGACTGGTACTATATGTCGTCAACCGTTCATAAGTTATTAATCCATGGGGCCGACATAATCGAGAAAAATAATATTGTGCCGATTGGGACTCTCTCGGAAGAAGCCTCAGAGTCTCGAAACAAAGATTTTAGGAGGTTTCGAGAACATCATTCGCGGAAAAGAAGCAGGCAGGATTCCAATCAAGATATTTTTAATATGCTTGTTGTTTCTTCAAAGGCCTAAGTTAGATGCCAAGAAGAAGCAGAGCTTTTTTGCTGAAACTCTCGACTTAATTCAATTTCAAGAAACTGAGTTCGAGTTTTTGGATATATCCAATCTGGATGCTGACTCAGAATTGGAGTCTGACAACGAGTGATAAGGAAAATTTGTAAAAAAATATAAATGTACATATTTGCAAATTTGTATTTAAGTATGTTTGGGGTTTTTTTTTCGAATATTTAATGATATTTTTTATTATTTTACTTTATTTTACAAATGCTTAGTATTAATTCCTTAAATTAAATTATTTTGTATATAATATAACTATAAATGTTACTTAAATAATAATTTGATAATCTTTTTTTATTTAAATCAATATAAATGTGTCAAAAACAGCATTTTTGTATTATTATTTTTCTTGTTTTGTGTGTTCTTAATATTTGGGTTAATAACATATCGAACTTTTTAACTTGGACACTAATAGGGACCGTTTTACATGGAAAAATAAATCAAAATATTTTGACGATTTTTAAAAAAAAAACGGCATTAAATTTTGCGTCAAGTCTGCAACCAAAAAATCATAAATAATTAGCACTATGACCACCTCTAAGGATATTACGGTTAAACATGCCGTTTACGAGATAATTCGATTTTTCATACTAGCTCCATACAAATTTTTCGTAAAAAAATTATATTTCCTTCGTTTTTGGGCAGAATTAACTCGGGTGTCATTTTTGTACATAGTAATGACTAATAGAAGCGATATCCGGCATAAAAACAAGCACTTGCGAATTCAAATCCCTAAGTCCATGAAAGCCGATTTTCAGCCCACCGTGCGTCGGGCCGAACCAGATTGGGTCGGTCTAACAAGACCACCCGGGTACTGTTGCATTCGCTCGCTGCACCCCACCACTCACTCCTATTGCCTATTTGGTTAAATTTACCAGGATTCCAGTAACGTAAGTGGGTATAACGATTTTGCTTAACGACTTCTCTTGGTATCGGTCAGATGTTGCTACGGCGGGCAATGCAGTTCAAAATATTAGTATTCCTCTTTAAAACCTGCGTGTGCTTATTCAAATACAATTTTTACTTTGTTTCATTGATACGTACTAGTAAATGTGCTACGCGAGTACGCAACTGGTATCTAATAATCTTCTACTAATAGTCAGATCACAAAATAATGTTATTTACAGATATTGTAAAGTAACTCACCATCTTCCGAAAAACATAAAAATTGTCAAGCAAGTCGCAAGACGATTCAAAATTGCTGCAGAATACTAAAAGATACTATTTATAGCTTAATGTTTGTTATATTAAAAACATTGACAAAGATGTTGATGAACCTGTATTTTAATTAAAATTATGAACACACGCGTGAACATGAGAACTACCTACTATAAATAATACATTTTACCTTTAGAATTAAAGTGAAATGGGAATTTGTATACATAAATTTCGTACCAAACGTAATAGAAAACATTCTATTATTCTCAGATGACTCTACAATTACTAAGGTATGATGGCACTGCTGCTTGATGAACATTCATTTTGCATAGCAAGATACAATTGTATATTATTAAATACCTTAACATTAACGCAACCTCTCTACAGATTTTAATAGAACATTAAGATAATAAAATGAGTATTCTGTTTTATTATCCTAAAAGGTATGTCGAAGAAGTTAACATTTAGAATATGAAATCATAAAATTAAATCAAACGTAATGAGTTTTAAGACGTCGAAATTGCTTTTACGCTCTGTAATAGGCTCTTGCATCTATACTTCGTTTAGTTTTAGTGCCTTTTATAAACAACAATGTCTACGTTGAAAATAATCATTATAAGGTAAACTTCTAATTCTTTTCAATTTCGTGTATTAAAATTCGCTATATTTATAAATAACCCAGCAATATAATAACAAAGAAATTTGATATTCCTCTAAAACTTAAAAAAGACGTCCCAATCGGATACAGTCGCCAACGCAATTAGTTATACAATCTGTCAATTCAGAAAAATTTATAGCACAATCGTCTTTATGCCGTAGTGGTATCGTCTATAGTTGCATGTAGTTATTGTAGGTTGGAGGATTTCTATACCGATTGATATTTTTATGCGAACATGCCGTTAGCAGTGTGCCAAGGATTAACCATTGCAATGTCGGACTGAAACAAATAGACATCATTACATATAGGAGTGATTGATTCGCGCGTCAATATTGCTTCCTATGGCGACTGACTTATATGATGTCGTATAATAAGTCACTTTGTTGTTTTCAGTGTAGGTCGCGCGTTCTATTTATATTTATTTATTCTTGTAGTATTAAGTATTATACGTGTAGAGACAATTATTGTGCTCTCTTGTTCTTATAAACCTCATGGTAAGTTATCTTAAAGATAAAAACATTATTTTTTAGTAAAAACAGTTCATGTCAAATACGCTAAGTGTGTACATTTTTGTTTAGGAAACATGATGTATGTAATAAACGTGTATTTTAGGGGAATTATACCTATTTAGGCACACTTAAAACGAATCGGAGCATGTTTGTTAGTTTTAATGTTTTCTCTACTTAGAAAGTACATTTCAATTAGTTAAAACATTTTCGTTTGAAGGCATTAAATATTTTGCAATCCATGCCAACATTATTAAGCCAGAGAGCACATATAAAACCGAGAGAGACCGCTGTATATTCCGGTATGCAATATCGCTCAGTAATATGATGTAAGTACACAGACAAAATGCTGATTTGGATTTGCCGAATCCCACGCAAACTTCATAAACGTAGAATATATCTGCATTTCTATTCAAAATTGGAGCGGCCAAAATAAACTGGGCGTCCGAATTAGTTTACAAGTGGAAATAATGAAGGATTATTGATTGCATTAAATTAAATGCTCGCGGAGGCTACTATTATTTCAGTTGATAATGTTCATGGGAAGAATGCCAATAAAATCTCTTAATTTCACCAGTGGTCCGCACAAAATGAAAACTCTTGGACTTTGGGTCTCATATTTTCCAACTCATGTATTATTTATACCGAGAGATAAGCAATCCTACCATTGGAAGTCTAGACGCAGTGTGAATGAGATGAATTAATGAAAAATATATCGACTCGGTACAAAGTGTTCAGGTTTATTGGCGTTGTGAAGGTGAACTTGGCGGCTACTATTGTTTCACGATCTCAGAACTCATATTGCACTAAGTTATATATTATCTTTTTATCTTATTCTCTCAGCAAATATTTATTTTGAATCCCCTTTAGAACTTATTATAACCTAGCTGCGCCCCGCGGTGTTACCCGCTACATTTTTTCGGGATAAAAAGTAGCCTATATGTTAATCCGGGGTATAACCTATCTACATACCAAATTTCAACTAAATCGGTCCAGCCGTTTATGCGTGAAAGAGTAACAAACATCCACACATCCATACATCCATTCTCACAAACTTTCACATTTATAATATTAGTAGGATAATTGATAAAACATCTTAGGACAAAGTATTGAGGTTCACAACTACAAAAGTTGCTACTACAGTTGTCATCACATTATTAAATCAAGGTTGTCCGAAAATGTAAAAAACAACATCCATTTTTTTGGCAAAGACAGTACCGGTTCTATGTTTATTTTTCAGTGCCCATGGAAGGATTATATCTCTACCTTATATGGCAGAAACAACAGAGCAACGACTTATTTCTCTGTTCTTACTGTATACATGCTATGTTGCAAACACGTCGCAGTCAGTATTCTATTAGAAGAAAAAAATCCTCAGCCAAACAAAACCATTTTACAATTATCGTCCTTCTTTCTGTGAATGGTTTAGTTCTTATTCAGTAGATATAGAAGAAATTATACATTCTTATCAAAAATTCTTATTAAAAATGAGATATATATATATCTTTATTATTCCATTAAAATCATAAACTTAGAATAACAGCATAAATTCAACTGCTATTATATTAAATATAAACTTAAAATTTTCTTCACGTAACGAAGATTTATTTATACTTTAAATAATTGCACTTGAAATAGTAATCATACAATACTGTAAAATTAACTCGTTCTTGCAGAATTTATCTTATAATATTGGCTACAAAAGATTTGAGTTAGTATCTTGACAGACACTTAATTATTAAATACAGATATACATACCTACATACGTTCAATAATCATAAAAATTAAGCATTTAAATCATTGCTATGAGTTATATTATTCTGAATTAAGAATCCCATATTTATCATTAATCAATCCTGGTTTTGAACAAAACAACATAATGTGAAGGCAACGCTGACCTCTGGCATCACCGACAGAAATCATGTTTCTGTATGGCGTGTAGTTCAATGTTAAGACATCAAGTAAAAGAATATTTACAGCCACTGTATATTTTCTGTTATCTACTTTACTTTAATTTTGAACTTACACATTTTATCTCGGATCGAGATGGAGGCACGCACTTTTCGAACAGAATAAACAATATACGAAACAAGATTAATTTTCTAGAAGATTCCCTTTCGCAGATATCTCGACTGGAATATACGATTACGTGTCATAAGTTTTATGCCCCGAAAGTTTCAAAGTAAATTCGAACATCCATCGATAAATCTTGGCGACGCTCGGAACGATTTCATTTTCGAATTTCAGGAGCGATTGCCTCCACTGTTAAAGTTTGCCTGAAAAATGTTCGCGGACGATTGACTCGCTATAAACGGAAATAAAAAGTTTTGTGTTAGAGCAATAGCGTTGTACAATGCGCATATAAAGCAAAGAGAGCTCCAAAGAGGATCACAATTTGAAACCCTCCTGGATTTCACAGACTTAAAATGCGACTAACTTTTTTACATCAGACAGCCATTGTAGAACAGTTCCGACTAACTTGTAATTCAAGGTATTACAGTACTGTAGTACCCACTAATGAAATTTTAGTTTTAATATAGAATAATTGCATAGATGAAAAACAAACTCGCCGAGGCAATAAGCATAAACACAAAATTCATATCGCACAAGTTTAATTCAGTTAGGCTAGTGTAGAGAGAGCTGCGTTCCGCATTATCATTACTAAACAGCTTTTATTATTCCACGATATTTGGCTAGAGGGGCCTCACACGCGCGCTAATGGAATAAAAAGTAAGGTTACAAAGTAAAAAGATACAGAGCACCTCCCGCGGCGGCGGTTCGTGCGAATTTCGACTGAAAATTTTATACGTTCAATCTATTCTGAGCGCCTTTATGCTGTGTCTCGCGATCCCGCCCCCGCGCAAAACAGTTTCGTTTTCAATTATTGCCCACTTGTGGAACGGGATTCGATGGAAAAACAAAAGAGCTAGAAATGATATTTTATAGACAAGTCGCTTTACTCGATGTTTACTGCACCTCGATTTGTTCTCGAGTGAGATCTGTGATGTTTCAAGGAAATTATTGACGGAACGTGCCGGGATAGGCCGAGCTCGACTAGATACAAGGATATCAGGCGAAGCCCTCAACCAACTCTCTCTCATACACACCGATTGCTTTTAATGCTACTTGAATATTTTGTTTGGCTCGCCAATATCTTTCTAGTTATAATGTAAATCTTCCTTTTTTCAAAGAATACTTTTTAGAGGCTGTAAAATTATATTGCCCGCCGTAACTTTAATTCACGTAAAGCGCTAAAAGAATTAAAATTCCAGCGAGCTCTGACAAATAAACGTATTAGCTTTTATGCGCTCTAGAAACATTTCGTCCAAAAATTAATTCCGCTAAATTAATTTAAATAATTACGTTGTATCCACTAGGTCTTTTGCAATTCAATTAATAAGTACGCTTCATAACCGAAATCTAAAAGTAACATTAGTGGGATTAATACATAATGTATGTGTCGTGGCGAATATAAATGGGATCTAAATATTTTAATATTTATTCTGATTTTTTCTATAAGTCCACGCGCTCGGTTCAAGTGTACATAAATTTGACTTTATCGTGTATAAAGTTTATGTTTGCCTACATAATTATGTAAATGCAGGCGATCTTTTAGCGTAAATTATTTTCAACGTTTGTATGCTAGCGAAATAATGCAAGGGAGCCTTTCATTGGGGGAATGCACGCGTCGTTTTACATGTATTTTTGTAAGATTACAAATTTCGCACATACCAACCCGTGTTATCATGAACTGACAGAATGTAATCTGAGTAACTAAATGATTTGTGATATGTTTAATCTTTTAATTTAATATAAGTACTTTCAAAGTGACTGCCTGACTAGCAAAATAGTTACGAAAATGTGTGTTTCGTTGCACTAAGGAATACGATCGAGTATAAATTGTATTGTTAGTTCATACATTTGTGCAGTTATGCACTAGGTACAGAATATCGATAAGTTTTGTTTTAAGTGTAGGCAGACGAAAGTACTGGCAGTGTTTTGATAACTATTATACTTTTCTTAAAATTACGAGTACATTAATATTTTTCAAGTAAACTAAAACGAATAAACCACTGTTAACTTATCCACTTTGCAATAAAAAAAGTCGCACTCCGCAGAAATTCTCTATACTCCAACTAAAGGCATGCAGTTCGACTTAACTACATCATTACGGGTGTTTGAGACTTTAGAAGTGAAAACCACGGCTAGGATCAAGACTATTTCAACAGAAAAACGAGCTGATTGAATAAGACTGTTTTTATGGGTAGGCGATGAACAGATTCAAACGTTAAGCGAACGTGTGCAACTGTTGTTATCCCATTTGGTCTATCGGAGGAATAAAGAGTGCAAGTTAAGCTGAAAAACAGCCCGCAGCCCACAAAGCTTTGAATGGAAGAAGTGCGGGAACCAAGCGGAGGACACACGATTCCTGCGTCCTGTAATTTGAAGTTGACATGGTTCGCTCCGAGCGCCGTGTTACAACTTTAGCTGCACCGTACGAGTATTATCTTTCACTATACTTTTGTTCACCACGTCCCATTTTTAGCCGAACAGAAAATATACAGGTGGATGAAATTTTAGATGAGTCGAATGGACAAAACGATATTTTCTAATTGAAACACAACCGCATTTGAGCTGTTTGGTGTAGATTGTCCCAATAAAACGGTCTAAATTGATCCATCCAAAAATATGAAATTATAGACATTGTCTGCATTCGTATTTATATAGCGATAAAGTCGAAAATCCTGCGTAAAATGTTGACAGTTGTGCGTGGACACTTTAAGCGATCACATCGGACCGTCACATTCATTGTTACGTTTATTACGTGAACATTGTTGGATGAACATTGCCAATATGTGATAAGGGGGGACATTTAAATGAGTATCGATATAACTCGGCAGTTGATGAATACGAGATATCGATTGTAGCAGCTCGTCCTACTGGATCGAACCCAGGCCATACACGGCGCAGTCCGTCGACCGATCAATGCAATACGAGTACATTTTGCATAATTGATGCCCCATTCACGGGAACGGAACACTTATTCATATTCATGAATTTAACAAATTTTTCAATTTGTGCCGCCAGCAAGTGTATTTACAGTATTGCCATGTCGTATTTGCGCCAATACAATCTGTGTAAAAGCTGAAAGGGGAGTCGCATCGTCCGTGCCGCGGCACAAACCGGCGATAAAGCTAGCCTCTAATGTGATATTTTTGATGCTACTGCCATCATCAATAGCTGTGTCACCGCTATTGTACCTCTTGTTGTTGCTCGCTGGGTTTAGATTTTATCTCAGGGATTGCAATACTAAATATTTTAAACTTTATAAAGGAGATGTTGTACTATCTAAAAATACAATCCTGTTTTAATAATCCTCTTTACTAATAACACGGAAGAGGATTACGACTGAGTAGAATAACATTGATCAGCGTCGAAACTTGATGGACACGAAAATCGTTCAAAAGGAAAAAACTGTAACAAAACTGATTCCCAGTAGCGCTGAAGCCTTGAAGGTAATGGGAGATTGTAAAAGGAGGCAATAAAAGCTTAGTATTGTGTGTGAGAACCGTAGGGGAGTCCCTGTATTGTGTTCGGGTCCGCGGAGGCCCCCAAGAATCGTCTGACCACGGACGCGGTCAAATTGTACAGAAATGAAATTATCAAGGTACGCTGCCGATTTTCCGAACCAATGAATCAAGATCCAATTCCCTTTTGTAATAGAACATCGTCGCGAAACGCGCCCATGGAGTTACACTACCCACTCAGTGGACGCTTAGGCGGCGTCCACACGAGGATTATACAGCTGCGGCATTATTTATTGTACGTCATGTAGAACATTCCATAGGATTGTCGAACGGGCTCGTGACACGCAATTCAAATAACAAATCGTGTTTTTAAACTTAACTTATTTGTTTTTCCTGTGTATTTTACGGCATTTAAGGAAATATTTTTAGATTAAAATTTTACGATAGACTCGCTTCATAAACTATTTTTAAGACGCTGTATAATCAACAGATATGATTTACACGTGCGTGTAATAAAAGTGAATTCCAAATGTATTTGCTAAAATAATACTGAGTGAAATATCCTCATGTTATTATAGCAGCGTAATAAACAGAGCTTAAGAGTAGGTATTAAGAGTCAGTGAGATTTGGATTCAATTCTCGGTACCATTTTATTCATTATTCATATCAAATGGAACGTCTACAAACATGCGCGTTTTAGTAAGATTCTGGTCAGCCGTCCCGTAATCTGCGACAAATTGACTTTTCCGGCAGAGAGCTGACGAGTCTTGGACTGTAATATTCCATAAACGACCCAAACGTATTGGACCCGATGCTAGGAGGTTGATAAATTTCGTTGATATTTGAATGCGTTATATTCCTTTCGGGTTATAGCCGACCGTCCCTTCAATAAATACTTGGCGCCGCGAAAAATGTGTTGACTCTCTGTAAGCCCTTGTTAATGAAAACCTACCAAAGGATTCTATCACAAATGAGCCGTATTGCAACGTCACATTAAAAATATGATTTAATAACGTTTGTAGCGAAAAGTTGCCGCATCACCAAAAGCTAATAACTTATTCCAATTCGAATAAAAAAAAACAATTTTCTCTCGAAGTTATAAACCTACAGATTTCCATTTCTTCGCAGAGTTGGTAGAAAGTAATTCCTCCAGTTCGAAGATAAATTTTACGTCATTTCCTGTCTTCTCGGTGCTCGGCAAAAATTATCAGGCATCGGCTCGGCTGAGACCATTTAAAATTAATGAATAATGTTATCTGATAATGATTTTGGAAAGTTTAATTAAAGTTTTCTTTTTCGAGGTTTCTTCACTTTCTGATCGCATGAATATCTTTATTATTTTTTATCTCGAAATAAGCGCCTTCTTAAAACTTCGACCGTGAATAAATTTTATGATAAGCACAGCTTAATAACATTAAGATTAATTTTAAATTCTATTTTGTATTTTGATCGTTTTAGGTCGGCGTACTGTCGCTGTAGGGATTTTATTAGAATCACTTACCGCTGACTGTGTGATAATGTGTACCTATTTCAGTTGTTAAGAGTTAAATACTGATATATCAAGATACAGAACAAAATAAAAATATGACAAATAGTTAAAGTCTACAAAATTGGCGATTGAAAAAGGCAACATACAATTGAAACGAGTACAACGCTCAACAAAAGTATGTGCTTCATCCCGCTATGTCCAAAAACAATAAGGATGAGTCCGAACTATTCTCGTTGCAGTCCGGCGTGAATACACATTCGATTTTTTACAAAATCTTATCGCACCACAAAGGAATCGTGATGTGTGGTGGGAAAAGGCGAAAGGCAAAGCCAAATATAAAGAATTTAGATCAAAAAGAGCGAAACATTTGGGAAATCGCGATAACATCATTCAAAGGATGAGGAATGGTGAGCTTATACACCTTTGAGCGAGTAAAAATAAATATCTCTGGATCCACGGACGTTAGTTCTAGGAAACATTCTCTATACATACTTCTAGTTACTTAGTGATCGAGTTTTTGAAGTTGTACACAATATATTTTAGAAAACGTACGTATTCTTTAAATTTTTATTGAAAATGCGATTGCTGTTTCAAGTATGCGTTTTACAAACAGCATTATTAGTAGAAATAAAATGCAAATATAAATAAATAAAATGGCATTGCTCCTCAATTATTCATTAATGATGTTCGTATGCCAACTATTATGAAATATTTACCGTGTAAGCGCAAAAAAACCGTCACGAACGCAAAAGGTGAGGGGAGGAGGGTGTCGCAGTAATTGCTGGCAATTTGTAATGGCCGTGTGATTGCCGGGCGGAACGTCGACTCTAAACTGTGCTATTAATTTCGTACATTTGATTAACGAAACTACTTGTTATGCTAATGAACGCAAGCAAAGAATGCACGCTAACGTGCTAACGCGACGCCTTGTCGACACGTTGTCGAGCTTGCAATATTTTCGCTTCGCTTCCTCTGTAATTACTGCCACGATGGTTTGAAATTTTTAAAACTTATTTATAATTTTGCTAATGAACTTTACTTACAGCGCGTCTAGACACGTGTTAACACCATTGCACATATCTGTAGATCTGCCCAATGCTGTTAACACGTGTCAAAGTCAAACATCGTGTACGATGTTTTACTCGATCGTCGTGCGCGTGACACGAGAATCGGGCAGGTGTCATCGCCCTGCCTTTTGGGACAATTTATCTAGTTAAGTTCGCTAACAAAATCACGTTCGGATCGTGTACCTTGGTACGTCATCGGACGCTTCCACGTTTGCGGCAATTCATGTTAAAGTCAAATTCGTGACTCGTCTATACCGCATCGATATCGATTCGATCTTAAGACAGACAGGCCGAATGAAAAGTTTACAACACGGAAAGTGATCGAACGCACGCAAACCGTTATCCGCATGGAAATAAGGATCCCTAAATATCGTAGTAAGTAAATGCTAGACGTACATACATGACATGACTGTACACGATGGTAAATATGTTTATCAATAAATCTTGGAAATTACGACAATTTCCGTTTTACGTCGTAAAGGGTTGAAGTCACGTTGCCGCAACATAAATCATTCATCTATCAATTGCAAAAACCGTATTGGTAAGCCTCTACAACCGATATGTCATATGTACGAACCTTCTTCATTCAAGCAACAACTGACGTTTATTTTAAGTCCATAAATGTCGGAACTGGTTGTCACCAATTTCGTGACGTGTAACAGCCAAATTAAAAGAGAAAGAGGGCCGATTTTCCCTTTGTTTATTCCAGTTTTACGGAGGGGCGTCTCGTCAAAGGAATCGAAAGTGATTTTATGCATTAATTAAGACCACAGACCGAGATTTACAATTACACGGTCTCCTATAAACAAACTTGATTGCTTTACAAAAACTCAAATAACTAAGGCAGTGTCTCAAGTAGAGGTTCATTTGAATATCAAAGACGAAATTCAAATTACGGCGTTTACAATAAAGGCTCAGCCGGTTCGGTATTACGAGCTGATGTAAATTTCCGATACTCATTTCGAGGATGAAGTTCAGATGTCTTAGTCGCGGTGCTTCGAACTAAGTGCGCTATGAAAGTGTGAAATGTCGATACTTTAACAAGACCTCTCTTGTATTTTAAACGCTCGTTCCGCCTATCTTTGTCGTAAATCAAATCATGGCTAATTTTCTTGCGTTAAAACAGTATTTAGCTGCTTAAGTTAAATTAGTAAAACGGCAGGACTCGTTAGGAACTGAAATATGGAGTTGTAGTAGATTTGAGTGATTTGTCGTGTGGCATACGTAATTTTGTTACAATATTCGTAATATTGACGAGCTAACTATACCGATCCTCGGAATAATCCAGGCCACCCGGGCGCGCCGTAAGCATAAATTCTCGATACAATCCAGTACAAAGTCACGTCAAAATTTCACCAAAATCCGCCACATCCGTACGACTACTGAGTAAAAATAGAAAGTATGATATTAAAGCAGAATAAAATATAAATGTAGGTTTATTTATAAAATGCCGTGGAAAATGATAGGTGATTAAATTCGTTGTGTTTACGCACCGGCTATTTGTGTGTGATTTCAGTTTTGATTTTATTGTGCCCGTTTAGCTCTTACACATAAAAAAAGATTAACCATTTCCCTGTCCAGACTATGGAGTGTATCACATATGGTACATGGCGATAAACTATTGTATCTAATGTCTGCCAGGGAACCTGTTCAAAGTCCGGATACGTCATGTTCAAATCCAGACTCCAACTAATAGTCACATTTTTCGACCATGTAGGTATTCTTCTTCTTCTTTCTGTTTCTCTCCAATTACTGGAGGTCGTACATCAGCTTTGAATATTTCTCTTTGTCCTGGCGACGTGAAACAATTCCGCGGCAATTGTATTCTAAGTTCTTAGAATTCCAACTAACAATATTTTTCCAAATAACAAGGCAAATATAATGTAGTCTAAATACATTTAAATGTTCAGTTACTATATAAAAGTGTAAATGAAACCCTCCAATTTAATTAAAACAGTAACTCCAAATCGCCAAATCATGCATTGCAAATAAACTACAAAATCAGAGAGCAAATCGGAATGAAGAGAAATAAGTAAGTCAGTCAATATTCTACGAAATAAGTTAAAAAGAAAAAAACCAAAGGAAATACGTTTCGCGTTTTATCTGTCCCTTCTGACCTACAATTTATTCGATGCTTTTACGGTTGACTTAAATGCCAAAGCATGGAAGTTAAGTCGCAAATCAAGTTCTCTTTTTGGTCGTTTTACGTGGTATTTGTAAAAAGTTTTTTAACTAAACTAAGGTAATGTGATCGCTGATAGAGTAGAAGAATGCTGTTTGGTTACCAAAGAGGTTACTTAAAGCTATTCTGTATTGTTGCTTAAAGGTCGTTTTAGATAGTATTCGAGATTAGTTTTTATGCTCTGTTAGTATTATGTAATAGGAACACTGTTTCTTTTGTGCTGTAGGAATAAATAACAGAACGCTGCCGTGTCTTTATCATTTTTGAGTTCAATTGGTCCCCAAAAAATTTTTACCGACACTTTGCATGATTGTGCATGTATAACTAGGTGCGTACGGCGGAGTTGCTCGCAACATTTTGCCTTACTTTTTATCTAGCATGACAGCTACCTTCATACAAAATTTTATCAAAATCGGTCCAGCCGTTTAAGCGTGAAGGGGTAACAAACAAACACACATACTTTCGCCTTTATAAGTAGTGTGATGTGATCATGTCCTGTCACACAACGTAAACATACCTACGTACTCAATAAACATACTTAAACTAGGTTCTAAACCCCTATATCGTTTAAATAATGTAAAGCAGTTTCTCGGAATGCTATACATATTCAAATGCAAAACAAATTCCAACAGTACGGCTGCAATATAAATAAGAGCAAGAGTAAACTTCAGCATATTTAATTCAATATAAATTACACGATCAATTTTGATTTTAACTAAGTTATCGTTCTAAACTTGTTTACTCGCCTCTTCCAGATAACGTGACTCCATTAGGCAGCCATAACGGTCACGAGCCGCTTCCTTTTATTACTCTCTGCAATGCTTCCTGTAGCTTCTTTTTTCTCTGAAATATTCTGCTAATTAAGGAAGGAGTGGAGGCTGAAGATTTCCTGCTGCTCTAGCAGATTACTGGCGGTATCTCCGAGAAAAATGTAACTCTCGGACGGAATTCAGTTTTGTGGCTTAACTTTTTTGTACGTCATTTAAAAAGTTTAAAATCGCTCAGATAGCGTGTTACACCGGCTCAAATAAAACTAGACAAGAAGCGTCCAGTTATTGCGAACGTTTAAATCAATTAATGTCAGCTTCTCTTGGCTGAATTGCTTCTATGATAACATCTTCAGTGGCTGACAATAGGACTATTATGTGAGTAGCTTCATCTTGTTCCATACGAGGGGAACTAACTGGCATAATACGAACAAGCTATGAATCTGAGAGCCGAACTCGCATTGAAATGTTATACCCGGTTTGATTTTGATAGAGATCGACGTCTAAGTATTATCTATTGAAAGCTCTTGCACTTTGTCAATTGGACAATGGATGGTTCGAAAACTTTCTCGTCTAATGCTGGTCAATACTTGCCAATGTTACAAAAATTCGGCTTTTGCTTTTCGAAGTATAATTTTTTCTTTTTTAGTAAAATAGAAAGGCTTATAAAAATCATTTATACAAGATTTAAATTATCTATTACTATGAAGATAATAATCATTGACGAAGTAAAACACCAGCTTTAAAATCGTACTAGAAATCTCGATTTTCAATTTCAAAATACAGCACTTTGCAATCTTCCCCAACATCGATGATGCCTAAAATTACCCTTTTTCCCCACCCCACTGTACATAGACGTCCTGCTTTGTAGGTACGCATCAAATTCGGAGCATTGTTATGCAAATACTCGTGGTTCGGATGCTGGCGTCAGTGTACAAGACAAAGCGACGTTGACGACCGACATCGGCTGTTGCTATCAGCTCCACATCGTATGGATCCACTCGACTGGCCCTAGTCTTGTTATAGGGTTGCCAGGACTCGATGTAAGGATTTTGGGACGTGTTGATGTCAACATGCCTGCATGGAAGGTATATTTATGCAAATGAATTTCGGTATAGGTGCGATATTATTAGGTTTCGAGCTGTTGTTTCAATACCGGCCCTAGACTCTGTTCCAATAGCGAGCTAATATATTCATATTGAATTAAAATCTACAGATAACTTTACAGAAGTCTATTCTGCAAGTTAAAAATGTTGTATCCGAGATTCCATTATGCCTGTAAACCATATTATCTAAGAGTAATTTCGGAACAACCAAGTTACTAACAAAATAGTATTTGTGTTAGAGAATTTCCGGAACTGAGGCTTATTTGCAAAACAAGAACTAAATCCTAGTATACTCGTAATGGTAAATTTTCTGGAAATCTAGTGAACTCAGTTCGCTAACAGTGTATCATCTAGGACCGTTCATGTTGATAGCTGGGGGACATATGACGAGGGCTGCGATAGTCATTACAGATTAAACCCCGAGTTACAACCTCGGTCTTCTTTCATTGGCAAATGTAAAAATGAAATTTCATATACGGTTGAGATAACTTTTTGTTGGCTATAAGAAACATGCAGTGCGCACTTCGTGATATTTTTGTCATAAATTCGTCGTTGCAATTTTACTTTCATATATACCTACTATATAAATGTTAATAGTAACAGTGTTACTTGTTATATCAATATTTATTTTGGCAAATATGATCTGCAAAGAATGAACCGAAAATAAATATTGTTACTGCTCCACAGTAAAAGTGTATAATAAAAGTCATTTGCAACTGTATTATTTATCTGGTTTTCGACAGAATTTTATATTCAGTCGCTCATGTTACTATATAGATGCGCATAGAGAAGAGAATTTTTATTCTAGCAAATTCTTATTTTCTCGAGCACTGTAACAGAGTTTACGCAGGTGCTTCTAAAACGCATAGAATTTCAAATTGCGTTTTCATTTTTTCTCTTGGGGCATCCCAGTATCAGTTGGATGCATAGCCTTGAGATGCAAAGTGTGAGGCGAACGAGAGCTTTTTATATTTGCGGCATCCACGCCTGATTTGCATAATATTGCTTCCTTAACATTTCTCTGTAGGACTATGAAACAAAACGGAACACATCTAGGGTTGGAGGGGATTTACAGATGCGGGAGAATGAGCAACTGTGGGGTACCGAGAGCAGAGGTCATCGGACTTGCCGAAAATAAAATAAAAGTATTACATTTCCTCTGTCAAGCCTGTTTGTTCAATTTGGTACGTTTAATGGGAAATTGGATGCGTTTTAATTAAATATCGAAGCAGACGATTTAATATTAAAGATGAAGTTAATTTTAAATGAATCCTACCAAAATAAAATTGTGAAACTGAAAATAATGAACCAGTCCCAAATGGTTCGAAACAGTAATGAGTCTTTAATTTGACACTTTAGATTGTTAGGAGCCATGGTTTTTCGCTGTCCAATCTGCATAATATTGCTTCCTTAATATGCCAACCACCGACAAAAGACTGAGACGAAATTGCTTTTTTCAGTGTGAGAAGGCAATGAAGTCAGTGGTAGTCGATAGTGGGGGCTGCGTCTGATATGTTTGGCTAGTCAAATGCGATGGAAATGCGCCGCTCCGATTCTTAGCTATCTTTTTTT
Organism: Abrostola triplasia; assembly: GCA_946251915.1. NCBI lineage: Eukaryota > Metazoa > Arthropoda > Insecta > Lepidoptera > Noctuidae > Abrostola > Abrostola triplasia. Next base: position 4,971,590 of record OX276424.1, on the reverse strand, counting down.
AATGCGTTAGAGTTTTTATTAACTTGTAATACGGAATTCTTTAGTTGCGATTTTGTTAGACGACTTATTCCTGTATTTTTTTTAATTTTATGGGACCTATCATGACTGTGATGCTTATTTTAATGAACATTCTTGAAGTGGATAATATAAGCTCATATTAAATACCTAAGAATTGACTTATGAAACAGTTGATAAACTGTAAATGGTTTAGTTGAGTTTGTAATGAATGCTAAGCGAGACGAATCAACAATCTTGGAAACTGGCGATCTCTTAACCTACCCTTATTACGGAAGTGGGTATTTTGATTGATGTAAAACCTTTAGTATCATATAACTGACAGTAACTGTATTGATATAACATATACAGTATACACACTCCTATATAAGTAAAACTCCCGACAGACGATATTGCAGGGAGTAATTACTGTTTGAATAAAGAAAATATGAGGGACCTTTGTTGTGCCCAAGTGAGGGAGAGACAAATAGGTAATTTGATAGTAGGTACTTGCCGTTGCTACTAACGGACTGGCGACTTATCACTGCTAGTCCATCAGAGGAATATTATGAACTTGATACGATGCGGGAGGAGAGGAAAGTACGTGAACAATAGATAATGATGTAAACGCAATACATGCTACTTATTTCGAACTTAGTTTTGCAGATGAATATACCTTTTTTTAATACTTGTCCTTTGTAATTCATGGAAAATATACTCCTTTTTAGCGGCAAAGTAGTAACAAGGAAGCATTTCATACTGACCTAATTCGTCATTAGATACTAAAAAGAAAAATCGTAAAAACACCACTTATACAAAGTCTGAATCGTAAACGATGATAGTACGAACACCTGTCACTCGATGTAAACGTTTAAAGTTTCCACCGTTCACATTGGCATTCGTCGTGGCCGTAACCTAAAAATCTGGAAACTTAAGTATTACTTTTTTTATTGCAGCATTCGAAAGACATAAACCTTTCCAAGTAGAAGCGGAGATTATAAATCATATCTTCGTTACTTCCGTCATGCAACCAATACGTTTCTATAACAGCCAATACGTCGGGTTATAAAAACGTCAGCATTCAAACATGATATAATAATCCTCGTCAAAGGAACTCGCTCTCATAAACGTATAAACTGGGCGTAAAATTAACAATAGCCCGACTTCCCCGTCACAAATGTGTCATATAAGAACAGGTGCTCTTTTCCATGACAGCCAGCGGCGCACGTGAAGGTGACGTCGTTATTTGCTCCCGGGTTTATTTATTCGAAACTTGTGCCCGTTTCGGATGACCACCGTCCACTCACAACCTGTCACTGTATTTTCCTGACCCTTTATTTTCACTTGACAAGAATATTCCGAGCCGCGTCCTCTCGATATTACATTCCGATACGACTTTTTATTCGTGATACATTTTTCCAATTGTCTCCGTTGCACGACTCCGCAGTGCGAACTAACGGAATAGAATTTTCAAACAGTTTTGATTGATAAAGGTAGACAGGTTTTCGTTTTCTTTGTTTGCGAAATTAGATTCGGAAGGTAGCGTGAAACTTCAGAGTTCCACTTGATTAATGGTGATTCGGGGGGGATCCGAGAGAAAGAAACGATTTTAGGCCGTTCGATTTTCTATATAGAACGAATTACTGGATCGTTTTCACTCGGTTGGTTAAATGTTATCTGAAAATAAGCGTGTTTAGTTTTAGATGCATGAGCACGATATTATCCCATTTGTCGAAACAACGCTCGAGCTGCGTTAATATTTGATGTGTTCTCGACTTTTCTCGAATTTAACGCGCCGATTAAACAACGCCGGGCGAAGGATTTTATGTAAATATTTAAAATGCTATATTGGTTCTAGTTCAGCAGAAAAACAAGTCCATTGTTCATGTAGCATCTTGTAACGTTAATTTATTGCTGCTTACCAACAGTAAACTTTTATGCGGGAAGTAAAATCTCAAGTTTAACGGGATTAGACCAAGTTTTTGACTTACTTAGACTAGACTCGCCACGAAACGTACGAGTTAGACAGAGTTGAATGTTGTTACATGCAAATTGTACTCTCATATAAAATTGGCGAAGGTGTCAAGAACGGATAACTGCGAAGCAAATTGGACACATTGTTGCATCCCGCAGGTTGGAGGACCATTAAAATAGAAGGATTACTTTTATGGCCCGGTTGGCTCGCTTGAGATAATATCGGTAAATTTTATGGTCGTAATAAAGAGAATTCGATTTTAGCCAGTCATCCGTATGTGATTATGTAAGACTAGATTTCATACAGTGAAGGGCGTTAACGAAATTTAAAATTTATTTAATAGAATATAAAAACAAAATAAATAATTTGGATTACATTAGGGCAAACAAAAAAACTGGTATTTAATTTGGGGGATGATTTGATTTACGGAACTCATAAAAGATTCCTCTCACTAAAGAATAAGAACTTCCCAAAGTTTACATTCACACAATCAGAAAGTGGGTTAATGAGATTCGCTCAAGAAAAACATCTCGTTAAAGCATACATTATTCAAGCTTTCGCGAAGTTATTCCGCGTTCACGCGTTCATTAGGCTGGCGAATACAAACTTGCGATTCCCGTAAAGCTTCCAGACACACCCACTTATCACCCCGGACAAACTATTCATAAGTATTTCGGGTACCGTTCCGAACACACGCCGCTCTCCTTGTTATTTAAATTTATCACTCAACTTTTATCCTCTAAATTCATTGTAACAGGTAATATTTCACAGGTTATTAATTACGTTACGCCGGCATCCTCACGGTGTAACTCTTATTACATTATGTCAGTTGCAAATTGAAAAATTCCCGGGGCGTGTGTCCCGTCTCTCCGAAGTATTTTGGCAAAATTATTCTCATTCATTAAGTCGAGAAGTGGAGGGCGCTCGCGAGATTGGCGACCTACCATTCACTCGTGAGTAACGAGGTGACTTCCTGTTATTAGTTATGTTGGCAAATTGTTTTTCTTACGCTTTTATACTTACACCTTAGTTAAGTATCGAATTTATATAAAAAGTTGTGCTATAGCCTGTGATTCGACGAAAATGTATCGTTACGAGTTTGTTTACCTCGGTTCTAGTAATTATGAGGTTGTTTTATGAATAAAATGATTTGGATCTGCGACGTCCCGCTAGGGACTGTGGCAATTAATATCATTATACTTTAGCAGTAACATGTATTTACATACCACTGCCCTTGCGGCCGGCAGTGTCCGGTTGACGGGTGTGTAACTGAACACTGTCCCCGACCGGTACGCGTGTCTCCAAGTGCCAATCCATTAATTAAAACTTATTTTGTAGCGGTAAACACGATCGCCGAACGACGAGAAACAACCGCTCCTCGTGCCTAGTTCCCAACTTCCAGTTACAATTATGGAGCACATTTGGATAATAGATTACCGAGATTAAGTAGCATTGATTTATATAGAAGCTTTTTACTTACGTCATCACATAAACTTTTATTAGTTAAAAATAAATTGTTTTATTTAAAACAATAATCACAAAAATATTTGCAATATTATGCGGAACATACGTTTGTGGCTGTAATATGAAACATAAGTTTGAAAAATCCGCCTGCTTTCAATTTCGACATCCAATACAATCCACCCCACAGCTTCCGCAAAGATGGAAAATCTCTCAAAAGAATAGCGTTTAGCACGAGACAAAGACCGATTTAGATCTCCTCTGGCGAAGCCTTCTACCGGGCCACTATTTACTTTTCTCAAGGGACCGCGCACTTCGTCAGCTAGTGGCGTCCGAACCCAATTTTACAAAGCGAAAAAGCAGCGCTTTACAGCTGCGGCGCTCCCCCCAAATCGAATACGATGAACATTCCAGGTACATATTAACTTTGAAGCCGTATAATGTGCGCGGCGCGACAATGAGCGGGGCAGGCGACGTGTCCTACGAGTGCCTTAGGCCATAATCCCGAAGTGTTAGCGTACGTGCCACCGCCGCCATTCGAAGATAATTTCTCCTTATAATTTCCCATGCTTAACTCGGCGTAATGAAGTTTATTCGTCGCTACTTCATTGTGAGTCGTTTGCAGAGGAGGCGGCGAGGAATGTAATCAGTTGCGAACTAATACCGTGTCGTTCGCAAAGCCCCCCTCGCGTATGGAAATGCCTCGTTGGAGCCGCCGTTAGTTCTTTTGATTGCTAGCTTCTCCTTGTCGAATTAAAACCGAGATCGAGCTCGGGTGATTTCGAGAAAATTAAAGGAGCGTTTCATTTTCAGCGATGGCTCTTTACGGTTAATATTAGTATGATTGTGGGTGCTCCTCTTGCTGTGAACTTAAGTACCCACTTATTTTGTCTTCAACGTTTATTTTAATTAAGTGGATTTCTTATCAAGGTGAGGTCTGTAAATGTACGTTTTAGTTTCTATTATACATGAGCCCTTTTTTGAAGTGAAACCCTTTCAAACGTACAGTGGCTCGAACCCTCAAAGAAAATGCAAAACATGCGGTAGGACCGAACGCCAAGTAAGATATCGCATGCGATACGCCCAAGTTCACGCAAGATTGAGTGTATGCCATTATAAACTTTAAAATACGGGAATAGGATCGAAACTTTCATATCAAAGTGACTCGGAATACTATGATTAATGCATTTTAAGAAACGTTTTAGTTCCAACAGAAAACTTTGACTCGCCGAGCGTGACGGAGCAGTGCGATGCTGTGAGGATTATATCATAAACTAGGTATAATATACGTAAAATCAACTTCATTTAAAACTTTAAAGGACACATTTTACATTGGTAAGAGGAATGAATTGAATGTTATTAAAGTTGATGAATACAGACTCAAAGCATACATTGCGACCAATATAGCACGTATTTTGAAGTCTAATTTTGAAACTTGTAGATATATTATTTTAGTAGACTATTACACACAAACAATCATTAGAAGTTTCTGTTGGTCGCGACTCCTTGTCCTAGCCACACTGATTAATTCAAGCCGCCCGCGTCATTATACTTGCACCCGCCCCGTTATCGCTGATGCCTTTATTTTGGCCTCGATGCAAATTAAATTACACTCAAGTTTCGCTGACTTCGCCACTCTGTTAGAAGGATAACTTGTTTCTTGTCGCTCGCTAAGGAATATACATCGCATATATGATCTGTAATGAGCCAAACGTATGTACTCACAAACAGTTCTGGATATGCCAGCGAAACTTTACTAATATAACTACACAAACATTCCCGCAAAAGACACCGAAGGGGGGCACATACAAAACAACAATAAAGTTTTGCCGGATCTGCTGACCATTGCAAAAAGCGCATCGTTCGCGGCGCCCTGAGCACAATACCAACTTAAATTGTTCGTGAAAACGTTATGCACTCGACGGTTTCAATTTCCTCGCGAACTAGCCATTGCAGATGTTCGGACGACACTCATAAATATGATTTGAAAATCGTTTTATGTATAACTCATAAACTTTTATCTTCAGCGTGGATGAGGCACTCGGTCTAAACGGTTCCAGTTAGTTTCCTGCACAAAAGCTGCAGACGTTTTAATATCGGACCGTCTGCTAGCATGGTACGTATCTGCCAGTGTAAATTTCGCAGAAGCAAAACGACCCTCCAGCACGCCACCTCTGCCTGGTCAAATAATACCGTCCTAATGGCTAACTATTGCCTAATGTATTTTGGTGAAATGGAAATAATGTTGGAGGAGCTCCGCCCGTCCTTACCGGAGGTTGCGATTTAGATAGTGCTTAGTGCAGTGGAGACCGTCGGAAGTACAGTGCCGGCTATTCAATTTCAGTTTATTAAAATACGTTATGACGGTGTTATGAATAAGACCCTGGACTTACAAGGGACTGAGCAAACTCAATAGATGCAGACTGCTGTTTATATTTGTTAATCGTATTTCAAAGCTGCTCTGTAGCAAAAGTAGAATTAGTTACTAATAGTTATTTTGGAAAGCTATGGGAGTTTTCTGTATGATGTTGAAAAGATTACTCATTCCTTGCGTACGTGATTCTTAAATCTCTTACTGTATGATATCTTTAACCAAGCAGCTTGATTTAACGTTTTACAAGTGCCCTTTTGTAGTCTATATGAAATAAAAGCCCTAGGTATGACTATTTAGGAACCTAGTTACAGAATTCTTTAATAATTATTTTTCTGCGTATTATAAACATTCGTTTCATGCAGGAACAGAACTCTCGACTGCCTTATGTAGGCCCAACCATTTGGCTTTAAATTTCTACACAGTTAAATGGTCGTCCATTTCCTTACCAAGTCATTAACATAAACGTTTATTCCGTCAAAAGTACTCAAGAAACATAACGTCCACAATTTTTTAAGGTATGTACTTCAAACCTTTACAAAATAGGAATGGCTCAATCTAAATTGCAAAGAGTTTATGGCTATTACGCAGGTACTTCGGAAGTTTCAAGAACATATCCAAGATTTAAATGTTAATGACAGCTTTTATTCATATACATTTTAAACATAACATAAAATCATGCCTGTATTCACCGAAGGGGTAGGCAGAGGTGCACAAATAGTATATATACACCCACATTTCGCCAGTTATGTTTTTCTAGGTCCCAATGTAATAGGGGGCGAGCCTATTGCGATCAACAGGGCACAAATCCAGACTCCGTTCTGCTACTGAGAATTACCTAATGGAATAACCCAGTAACACTTTGAACCCGAGATTCCAACCCAGGACCTCGCGCTTAGCAACCACCAAACCAATGAGGCAGTCCATTTATGTACATTTTTATGGAAAGTAAAATGTATCAACATGTTTAGCACCTCACCCACTATCTCATGTTAACACAATATAAATTATAATGTTGAAGTAAATCGTAAATAAAACCATAATTTCACATAAAATTGTGGTCAGTTTAAAATTCATTACAATTAGTGATCTTAGCACGCAAGCACTTGTTAAAGAATTTAATTTTAATTGGTCATTAAATATAGTGTGCGCGGTGCGGTGCTGGGATAAAAATGTCCGTTTGTGTTGATTTTAGAACTTGGAAATGGCTGCTCTGGATTTTAATGTTTCAAAGATGTTTAACATACAGTTTAGGGAATTTCATTGTAGAAAATTTTACTATAACTTGGTAGTATGAGAAAAATTTCGTCATCTATTTGGCTGTTCATAAATTATATATCTGGTATTCATTTCTTATGAGATGTTTTTTAACCAAATTTTTAGCCTCAATTTCTTCACAAAATACTGCCTCGTTGGTCTAGTGGTTTTTTTGTACTGGGTTTTTCCATTAGGTCATTCTCAGTAGCATCACAGAATCTGGATTTGTGCCCGGTAGATGGCAAAAGGCTTGCCCCCTATTACTTTGGGACTTATAAAAACATGATTGGCAAAATGTGGGTATACTATATGTGCACCTCTGCTTACCCCTTCGAGGAATACAGGTGTGATAGATATTATGTATGTCTTCACAAAATAAGTTTGCAATCCTCAGAAAAAATAATCAAACGGGGAGCGCCGCAGAACGTAACTAGTATCACAATAAAGTGCGCGTTTGCAATAATCACCATCCATTAATCTACAACGGGAGAGCTTTCCGTTACAGGCCACAAATTAATTACGTTACACAGTACATAGATAACCAGCATCTGAATAATTATTACGAATGCATTATTTTGTTGTGACGGATGATTTCCTGGTTAATTGCGACAATTCGGGTGGCCAGTAATGTTACGTGAGTCATACATCATTTATTTCTGGACAGTGTAGATAATATTTATATGTGGATAACAAATATAATTATAAAATTTACATTTTGTTTGATATTTTTCGTTGTGTGTGTGCAAATATGGTTGCTATAGTTTGGCGAAGTGAATGTGATGTCAATGTGTACCAGGATTTTAATAGTCTTAGGTACAGTTAGTTGTAGTTTCAACAAATATATTATTTAAATCGAAGCTAAACTATTACCGTCATAGAATAGTCTATATCTTATTTCAGCTATTTAATCTATTTGAATCAAAGTAATGAACTTTGTTAAATAGCAGAATTAATAAATTAAACAGTACTAATATCACTTCATTTTAAAAAGTGCAGCGATATTTCATTCCAACATTAATTTACAGTTACAACTATTTCAAATATCAATTTTATAAATATATTTAAATTTAATCAGTACATTTTGTTTGTCACAGCGATGTACATTAAATAATTGAGTAGTTACGTAAATTATTAAAGCGATCCATGGTGCTATTGCGTTAATTAAAATGTTCTCTGTATTCGATAAGTATTTGTTTTGTATTACAAATGTACTCACGCGTATCGCTGCATAAATAAATTTTTAATATAATATTAACTTCATAATTATGTATATTTAATTTTAGACTAAAAATTACCATAAAAATATTTCATAAAATCTGTAGACTATGTATTGAAAGTGTCTGAATACGAAACCAAATATCTGAGTCTTATATGTCCTAATGTAAAAGGGGGTGAGCCTGTTGCCATCAACCGGCCACAAACTCAGACTCCGTGCTGCTACTGAGAATTACTTAATGGAAAACCTAATAACACATTGCCCAACCCAGGATTCGTAGCCAGGACCTCATATTTAGCAGCCACGCATAACAACACGCAGACCAACGAAGCAGTCAGAAATCAGGAATAAATTTCTGTTAAATTGTTATTCAGAATTGCGTAACAGGAAACAATTCGATATTGTAATTGTAAGAGGAATTGCATTCGTTAGAGTATACGTATGCGAACAGGTACTTGGTGTGAACCTCAGTGTATTTCCATGTATGTAAAAGAAAGCTACAAACAAGGAATACTCCTTGCAAGTAATAAAGGAAAGATCCCTGAGTGAAACAACGTGGATACTTCTTACTAAGATTTTAACATAATATTATTTTTACTCTCCAGACACAGTATCTACTTATCATGCTTATTATACTTGACGGGTTAAGTAGTTTCAATTAGCTGCTCCACAGCTTGAAAATACGTTTAGCGTAAATATGGGAAATTAAAACTTAATGAGATTCCACTTCTGGAATAAAACTGATTGCTACAATAGCTTTTATAGGGTTTTATAAAATAACTACTAAAATTTAGATTTCTCGTATTTTTTGGACGGTTATACATATTACCATTTTGCATTCTTTTCCGCAGTTAAGAGTTAAAATCATCATCTATGTTTTTTATCATCTTTTGTAATTCAAAACCGTTTGCCCACTTCCTGCCCTAACAAACTTACTAATAATCACAATTTCACGTATATAAATTAGATACCTAACACCTCACAAAAGTTTGTGTTTGTTCTAACTATTGCCAAGTGTATACAAAACAGAAAGGTAAATAAACAATTCCAAATATTGCCATTCCAAAAATGATTATCTATAGTTCGATAATTGAATATCAAAATTGACATTTGTTTATAGATAGGTATAGCGAAAACGTCAAAATTTGACATACGTGAGGAACTATATTTTGAATCTTTTTTGATAGATTAATTAGGTAGTTGACACTACCAATAAATTTACTTACTTTTTTGAGCTGACAATCAAATTACTGTTATTTAAAAAAATAGGGATTTTAAGGCTAATATAAAGCATTTTTTAGTGAAGTGGTATGGCAGAATTATTGGTTAATGGTGTCAATTACCCAATTAGCCATTAGAATACAATTATTACAATTAGCCAAAATTACGGTGGCAGCGTCGCCAATGTGTTTGCAAATACTAGACGTATGATCAATAACCCGGAATATGGACGTAGCTTATGTAATTATTAACTAAGTACACAGCCTCTATCGCGGTATCCTTGTACTCATTCGACAAACAATGTCCGGCGCATTGTAAACAAATAATATGCCATGAATTATGGCCGTTAAGTTGGTCGTGACGGCTAACTGTCAACCGTGATCTGGGGATTTAGAAGAATTTCCCTAGCTCATTAATAGTCCGTAACAACAACTTTAATATAGGTAAATAAAATAAATATACTTGAAACAAACACCATATTTATTATACACCTAAGTTTGTTTACGAAATATCTATTTCCAAATTTCCTGTACATCAAATATTACCTAAGATAATAATTCCATACAAACACGAGCGAGCAGCATCACAATAATAGTCAAAACATTAATTTTCATCGGTTTAATTCAGTTTGGCCAAAGCACAACAAAAGCGGGTAACTCCGACATTGTCAAATAACATGGCGTTCGAATCGTTCTAATCGGATTCGTGTATACCATATCATGCATGTGGGAGTAAGTAGGAGGTTCATTACAATGCCATGTCGGCAAATACGGGGGAATTGACGAACTGCCTCTATTATGATGCAAAATGCAAGGTACGAGCGAAAGGAATTTCAAAGTAGGCAAATGTTTTAAATTAGCACATTGGTTAGTCAAGCAAGTTTTTGTGTGGGCGTCGGGATATTTATACACAGTTATTTGTAACATTTTACGGGAAACTTGATTACTTTTTCAACTTATGACTTATTCAGTGCTTACAATACAGGTAACGCGGTTGGAGTGTTTTGAATTCCACGTGTTTCTTGGAAGAACATTTTGTGAATAGCGTCAATTTATCGAATTTGAGGGTACTTTACAAATCAGTACAAATTAGCATTACCGAAATGTTGATTACTAATTTTACCAAAATATTTTAGTTATCAATCCAATTACTACACATATACCATTAAGATGAAAAGTGAATGCTGCGAAAGTCTAAGTCGAACTTTACTTGTACTTGTACAGCTTCAGATTTGGAGACAGTACACGGCCATAAGTTATTTCAACGTGTAATCTACTAGCACTCCAACAGCAAACATTAGCTATTGTGTACAGCCGACAGCACTATCGACGTACAACACAACATTTCACAACAGACGTCATATCACTACCAAACTTGTAGCACTCGCGACGTTACCACCAGGCTACTAGGTTGGTAATAAATAAACACGGTGTGTGTTCAGCCCGATAACGCTGAGTCGCAGCGACGTACTCCCCCTGCAGCCCTCGCACTTAGAACCTCGATAGACACCTAAACGTCATTATACATTACACAACCCTATTGTTTTATTTGTGCCAGGTCACAAAATGCAGTGAACCGGTGCCACGATGAGATTAGGCCGTCTAAATTCGGGCTTAAATTTTAATCGCCGGTTAAAGCTCACCCGTACCGAGTTTCTCCGCCGTATATTGAAAATTCCGTCGTCATTTTCTTGAATGTGTGCTTTTTAATCAGGCTCGGATAATTTTGAGACGTTAGCTTGACACTGATGTTGTGTAGCCTTTATTCAAATTCATAGAATGGAAGTAAATTCGGAGTAATTATGCGGATTAGAAAAATAAATTAGGTAACATAAAAGAAATTATTCATCTAAGTGTATAGCACTGTAATCGTGAGCTAGGCGCTTTATTTTTTACTCAACTTTATTTTTACGCGGAGCTACATCGACGACCGGTATCGAACAGGATTCTAATCAATTTAATTTATCAGGGATCCCCCCGGAGGCGGCCATTCACTTCATTTAATGCGCGTATTTTGCGGCAGAGCTGATTGTTTTGAACCATTCGGCTGTACGGTCCATTTAGATTAATTATTGGATTACTTAATTTCGCTGCGGTATATTTTATACCTTCGGTGTATAGAAAATATTTTGGTAAACGAATTGTTTTGTTTTTGAGGTTAATTAGGTACGTAGTGTACGGAAATGTGTTTACTGAGGTAATATAAATGGAACTGTGTGAGTAGGCCTCCGGGTTGAGTTCCTTTTCTAAGTCCGGGTTAAGTCTAGCGTCTTAATCTAGGTAGTACTTAACGTTGATAGAGGTCTGGTAATTAGTTTTGGTAGTCCAACATTTGTATAGATATGTTTATACTTACTTTTTTGGCTGTAGCTAAAGTTGATGTTAAATAGTAAACACTTTATACGCATGTATTTCATGCTGTAAGTAACATTTAGAGCTAAAATTCAATCGTTCTAAATTATGAACATAATTGATCTATGAAACACGAGAATGAATGCCATTAAACTCATCTGTAATTTAATATACATCGTGCAGAATTACATATACACACTACACAGCTAATAATTTATGTATCGTAATAGAGAAGCTAAATTCGATATTGTTTGCCTTACAAATTGCATCATTGATTATATTCATGCCGACCAAATTGCGACCAGCAGTAAATCAACTTAATTTATCTACATCAGACGTTTAACAGCTATGGAAGCCGGGTACTGACCACGTCACTCCCAGGCCTATGTAAGGAGCATTAATTATCGTCAAGATTAAATAAGAAATACGCCAATCGAAGAGAGGAATAAGGGTGGAATTACGACAGAGGCAGCATTTGTCCCGGCAACTAATAAAGGAGACAATATTGCACTCGATACGTATAAATGTGCGAGCAGCATTTGGGGCGTGATATTAATTTCGCCAGTAATTGCTATCGGTTTCTACCCGAGGCTGCAGCCATGAACCATGAATATGGGAGTTACCGCTATTTGTTCCTGACGTTGCGGTTTTAGGGTTTTACCTCGACCCCGCTCTCGTATATTTATTTTCTTGGAGTTTTGTCCAAACAATAGTCGAGTGGATTATCGTGCCCGTTTCGATTGTTCGAGCCTAACGCCGCGGAAAACAATAGGTTTATTCCAAATAACACTATCGTGTGTTAAACTTACAATTACGAATGTGATAATAAACATTTGCGGTTTAGATTCTGTGATAGTACCTTAAAAATAGTCATATAGCATGATATAACAACACTTATAATTACCACTATACATACATTAAGGTATGAAACAATTAATTACGTTGTTTTTGGTTTTATATAGAATACTAGCTGATCCGGCGAATTTTGAAGGCCTTCTTACCATAAACCTTTCCTAGACTTCCACAAATATTTCAAGACCAAAATTAGTCGGTCCAGCAGTTCTCGAGTTTTTGCAAGACTAAAAAAACAGCAATTCATTTATATAGATAGAGTATAATACATAGATTACCTTAACATTAGGTTTCAGTGCAGAAAGTAATTTTTTTTTTGCAAAAAAAAAACAAAATCTTACCGATTTTTATCGAAAATCTAACAGATTTATCGTCACATGCATGTATTTTATTTTCCTTGTCCATTGGTCACCAGTACCGGACTGACAAGCGATTCGTTTAAGTTCTCATACATAAATTAAAGGAGCGCAGTTACGGCTCCTGCCGGCTGAGCCGTTTAAGCGCCATTGTGCATAACCGAAGAGGGACACAAAACAATGGCTTGCTACACACCTTTTAGAAAAAAAAAATAAGCTTCGAAAAAAGAAACTGTTATTATCATCTAAATCTGAAACTATTTTATTTTAAATAAATTGGCAAGTTGTCGTTCTGAGGGGGAGCCCCTTGGAACGCCACAACAGTGGACGTCTTCCGGCTGATGATGATGATATTGTTTTTAATTTGTGCTAGACTTAAGTTGTACAATATTAATTTCTTTGATTTTAAGTAAAAATGTATTGTAACCCAATAATAAAAGTCAAACAAATTTTATATAATTGAAAGTTTTGAGCTATGGAAATTCTAACTTTTGAAGCCATATAAAAAGTTTGTACACCGATTGGAATAACAAAAACCATTCATAAGCTTATTACCACCGTTTTGTACGAGAGAATTGAGTTGTTCCTCTTTTGCAAGTGGAAGAAAATAAGGCACGTCCCCTTAAAGATAAGTACGACGTAACTCCATTCGGTAAAGGGCCTCTCCACTCGTAGCTCGCGTAGTGGCTCCAAGTTTACGAGAGCCCCCTCGCCCCCTGTATCGGTATGAAGATCGGGCCAGATAGGGGTTATCGAAAGGTGTACTGGGGGTCGATTAGAAGTGGTCGGGTTGCACATAGTCGGCTTGATGCGCGGTGTGAACGGAGGCCCTCGTTATTTTCAATTTCCATACACGAACGCCCTTCCCTCTATACGTTTTCGTATACGAGTATGAGATGCGAGTGTATTAAGCCATGAATCTTATAAAGACCTGAGCTGATTTAATACGTTACCGAGGTTGGGTACGATTGTTTTCTGATATTTAAAATAGGTGCCAATAAACCGGCATTTTTGATGACAAGCTTTTGTATCAACTTAGGTATCTACGTTTAATTTAAATATTCCTAATCTTCTTCGGACATAATTCAATTTACGCGATAAAATACCTTTTGTGTCGCTAATGAAGATTCAAATTCGCTTTTTCCTGAATGTAAGCCGTAACATAAACTTACGAAGAAAAGCTAATTAAACACGTGATAAGATTCGTCGGTCGAAATCGTGGCGAAATTTAAATTAATTTAAGACATTTCACATTATCATAAGCTTTAAAAAAGGTTTTCCGGCATACAGTATCACAGGAAAACTCCATTATGAAACCGCTTACGTGAATTTTTAGCGAAATGAAATGAGCGTTTGTGTATAACTGCACGATATAATAAAAAGAAATTGGTACTTAAGCATTAGTTAATATGTAGGGGCTGATTAAATTTAACATTTCTCGGATTTGATAATTGTGCGTGATGTTGTTTTTGTATTCAGTATTTGAATATTCAAGTGTAGGTTAATAAACGTTATGCAAAATAATGTTTATGTGTGTTCAAACCACTAAACAGATTTTGATAGATTTTCAGATTGCAATTGTTACAAAGTACTTACATAGTCTTTTATTGATGTCAATGTCCCATTGCCTAGAGAAAAAAGTAAATTATTTCCTTCCATCTCATATTTCTGGTCAGTAGTCAAGATTTACATACATTGATAAGCACATTATTACGATAAAGTGGTTTGTGAGAGTTACGAAGGACGATATAAGAAGATCATCACAATTTATGACGCGATAACTGGCTGGAATAGTTATGATGTCAATTGTTTCCTTATAAATAATCTGTAGTGTTGGTATATGTATTCTTAAACTTATAAAAAGATTCATAGACGGTTTTTAAAAGTTCTTAAAACAAAAAGAGAATATCTCGTGTAACTGTCATTTATGCGTTCCTTTTTTGAAATCACAGTAACTTCAGTGCAATAGGTGCCCAGTAAGGTTTCTCACAACAAATGAAAGAATGGATTGTTTTGCAATTCATATAAAAGGTAGGGCTATATTTCATAAAACATCTGATGCTTAATATCAAGAACGAAAGATAAATTGTGACATGAATTACGATACTTTATGTGCTTCTTCTAACTGTATGTAACATCTTAGGCTTCCTAATATAAATTGAGTAAAGCCTACCTAAATGTATTACTCTGAAGGTTTTAGATCTCATATAATAATGTAACTATTGTATTCTGCTTTCAAGCGTTTGTGGCTATTATTAAGTACAAAGCAGTAATGAAAATAAACTGAGATATTAGCTACATTCTAATATTTTCTTGCGGATAAAAATAGCAATTTTGCAATTAGGGGTTCAAGTCCAGCTCGAGTCCATCATTTTTCAAATTTTCTTTATCAATTTAGACTCAAGCGTAGCTTGGGCAACATGCTAAAATTATACAAAAAGTCATATATAATTTTGCACTAGGTATACAAAATTGATTTGACATTATACCTAAACAACATCTAAAAAGGCCAGATCAGATTTATTTAGTATAGTATAGTAATAGTTAGTTGGTTGGTTCCAAGAAACAGTTTGTGCATTGACGTATCGGTATTAATAAAGCACATAGTAGAGAATACTGATGTAATAAACGTCACTTTCTATAAAAAATAACTCACTAATCAAAAGGACGACCAAAATGCGATATTCACCAAAGAAAAAGCTAATGTAGGTCCAAAAACATTTCCTATTTCGCTGATAATTCCAAGCCATAATTTTAGTCCTTGGAAGTTATAACCTAAAACCTGTCCAAATGCGACCAACATGAGAGCAATCGGACAATTACGAAACACCCCACAAAGAAACCGAGTTGGCTTCGGACCCGACAGTTTTACCCGGGAACAGACCCACTCACAAATATTAAGGAAGCCTTGTTATTATAACACATTCCTGGCAACACCTGTAGGTAGCGAGCCGTCCGTGTACAACGAGAAAATTGTATTTCCATTTTTACAATTTCAATTTAGTATTAATTCGAGGCCCGAGAACGGTCGGGCGCGCCGCCACATGTAAAATATGGATCGGCTAAGTGAAATTAAAATGCTCTATAAATTGTGATTTTTGCAAGTCCTAAAGTGGAGAAGGCTTTTTATTATTTATCGCCTCCCGGTCGCGACCAGCGCCCCGCTTACTGAAAATCGCTGTGTTATTATTCAATTTACTTGTTTGAAATATTAACTTCAATGTGAATAATCTTTAAATAATCATGTCTTGTGGATTGAGCACTCTTCTCGTTTTATTTAATGGAATTTCATTTTTAGAAAGTGTACTTTTATATTTTATGTTACGAATCTTTAGGACCAAATAAGTATATTTTATACAGCTACTCATACTCCTTACAATGCGCTCTCCTGAAACCGTTAGTGAGAAATCTTTTTTTTTATTTTAATACCTATATAATATTATCATCGGTTTTATGAACCTAAATACCTACCTATCTTATCGATTCGATTATATGATTGTTTAAGGTACTGAACAGTATTTGAAATCTACGAGAAAGAATTACACTAAACCTGAATTTAGGATAAAAATTCCAAGGCCGTATTTTACTTTTAAAAGTAGCTGAACAAACTTGAAGGTTGTGCAAAACAAATATAAGCGTCATTAGGGTGCCCGTGTCGGGTCGTCGCGCAATCAGTGAGACAGTTCCTATCGGCTTGTCCACTTGTTCCTGTTTCTGTGGACACTACACGATTCTAATGTTTTATTGTAAAATATATGGAGCTTTTATATTGGATTTTTATTTAAATGAGATAATTCTGTTTAAAGTACAGTACTGCAGTATACCTTATTGGACAGAACGTCTCTGAACTAGCTGTTTAATTACATTCTTTTTATTGAATGCGTTAATGCTTTATGTGCTTTAAATAAGGATACCCCATGATATTTTTTTTTGTGATAGCCTTTCTCTTATTGGCTATTCTCTGTTAGAATATTAGGTCAATAATACTAAGTTCGATAGTATAAATATATTTCTTTTGTTTCAGGGGCTTTGGATTCATCACATTCGGCGACCCAGCTAGCGTAGACAAAGTTTTGGCTCAAGCAACACACGAATTAGATGGCAAAAAGGTGAGTCCTCCAAATAAAGTTTTGTCAAACGCTTTACAAGCATTATATATCAACAGATTCTACTCGAATAAAAGAAAAATGCACCGCAGTTCAATAGCAGTGTTATAAAACATGAAGAACTTAAGTTTCTTTGAAGTTATTTTTACTTCATAAGATTTTGCCCAAAGAAGTTGCGAACTATGCAAAATAGGTTTGATAGTAATTTACAAAAAGTGGAAGTATAATAAAGTCATACTCTAAACTTCATTTTGTGTTCGTTGAGTGGATTTTGTTTTATTCGTTTCTTTGTTGAGTATTTTTCGGGTTTGATAGAGTTTAAAGGTACATTTGTATTATCTTCTCCTGACGTTTTCACCACTTCCTATCATTATTGTAACGAAAAAACCAGTATGTATGTATTTTTTGTGTAAACTAAAAATCTCTTCCACGCTCTACTGCCGTAGCACCGGCGTAGCACTTACTTTGTTCTACACTAATAAAGTCCCTCAGAATCAGCGTCCGTAGCTTTAAAGATAATTATTACCTACCTCCACTTTGTTTATAATTTTGAATAGTCATTTGTGTATTATTTTACATTTTATTTTATTTATAAAAATTATTCAGTATTTTACGTAAAACGTAGAAGTTAGTTTATCTACCCTTTGTATACAAAGTATTTATTCATCTAATCCTATTATAATTTATTAAAACAATTAATCAAACTTTACATTTAAACTCGCTCCTTTTTATATTCACTGTCAGGCACTTTTTGTTGGAATGTTCCAGATTTATAACCCTTCAATAAACCCAGTTCGTCGTATTTTCAAGAGCTTATTTAGCGTTAGCTCAGAAACTGCTCAGCCAGCTATTTTTTCTTCGCCTTGATTTACGAAATATATGATCATTTCTTAGCTTCCTCCTAGTACATACGATATTTAATCAGAGGCTTTTACTGTTGCTGACTGGTAGTAAAAGAAATAGAGTTAGTAAGCGAACGGAAATCCGTCTGCTATGTATTTCATATGATCATATTAGACAGGGTCTAGCGGACTTGTTGATTCTGGTTGATATATTGCATTATACAGTTATATAGAAAAAGGAAAAAAAATGTGCTTGATTGAGTAAAAACAATGGACACGCGAAGCCGATTCTGTTTTTGAAAATTATATAAACAAATTATTTAAAATCGTTATAATGTAGTCAACAAAAACATGTATTGGTAAGGTAAACATCTACTACAATCTCGTTAAACATGAGCAGACGGATAAACAGAGAAAAAAAGATTAGTTTCAAGTAAATTACGATTGAATGTTGTTTGCTTTCAATGGAGCGTTCCTTAGCACAGATTAGATTGGCCACTCAAATCAAGAAATGAACAATTTTATTCCTATTGGGTAACTTTACTTTTTTAACTATGCTGTTGGTTTTTCATAATTTTCTAGGAATTATTCATCGCTGCTGAGCTCTGGTTTTATCATTGCTGCTTCTTGAAATCACTTTTATTATTTGATTAGAGTTTTTGCATAATCTCTATTTGATAAAACTATTTTTAATGAATCAATTTATTATACATTAAAAACTTATTTCTTTTTTACATTAAAATCAGTTTAACAGATGAGTAATCTAGTAAACGCTAACATTAATATTGACAATTCAGGGGTTTAAGTACGTTTAAAACGCGCAAATATCCAAAAAGAATGTAAACGATAAGCGTAACATTTTCACAAAAGTTAACAGACACGGTGACATTAATTACGGTGTTGTATTTCACCTCTCCTCCGGCCATGTAGCCCGCCGCCACCATATAGTGTTAAATCACGACTGCCTTTAATATTTACACACGAAAATTTGTTTTCCTACAATTAAATTACGTGCAATTTTAATTCGCCCGGTTGACTTGCAGCCTGCGTCAAACTTACAGTTGTGAATTTTTAATTAATTCCAAGCATTCCATTTTTTAAACTAAGTATATTTTTTTGTTTAGTGGCCATTTTTCCGTTTCATTAACTAAAAGTTACATTGTTAAACAAAAGTTTTTGGCTCCACCATAAAACACTAGGCGTATTTGTGTATGATGGAAATGGTTTTGTATTTACGCCAATTTATTACGTTCATTGTCCATTTATTCTGCCTTCCAATGTATTTTAGGAACAGACGAATGGGTCAACTGTTGCGAATGTTTTATTATACAAATATAACGAAGTATTTCGATAAAGCGTACACTTTCCGCCGAGTATAGTGGTAAAAACATAAGAGATACTCTTATTTATATAACGTCTTGCCATTTATGTAGATAATAATCATCTTTGTATCTTGGGATTCGAGACACATTACGAGCTCCGTTCCGAGCATTCACTGTGTACAGATGGAGAAAAAAGTCGATTACTATCGCTCGCCACGAAATAATCCAGATAAATTACAGCTCCCGTCGTTGTTTACTTTGATTAAATTGTAGTCGACTGGCGGAAGATTAGCCGAAGCCTCGCAAATCGAGCGAGAAGAGAGAGCATTTTCTCAATTTACATAGAACGAACGCGGAAGATCGCGATTGTGTTTACACTAGACGATTTTATATCGACTATCGGCACTATTGTTATACGCGCCAATTACTATTAACGGCCCGAGGCTGTTATTACTCCTTCAAATTAATGGTGGCTGTAGGGGTTTGTAGAAATTGTAGGTACAAATTATGTACAAGTTGTACATAAAACACGTTACTTTAAGAGTTTCTAAAATCTATCGTTTAACAAAAAACCGTTGACATAAAAAGAACGGGGAAGTATTAATCGAAAATTTATTATTAGAAAATACAGCGTTCGCTGAAGATTTGGGAGAAAATTAAAACCTTTAAGAGGATTTTTAAAGCTTTGGATAATCCAGTTATTTTTAAATCATAAGGTTTACTTTAGAATTTTATTATCCTGATATTGAAAACGGTATAATTTATAGAATATTGCGAACAAACATAAAATTAATAGACCATTTAAAATAGTTATATATCTACATTTTATCGGTTCAATTAGCAATAAAAAAGTACTTAACATTTCAGTTATTTAATTCAATGTTTTTTTATACTCTGAAGCTGTTTGCCTTAGAAATGAGAAACGCGAGAAATTGAACTTAGAAAATACACAACAAATACAGAATTGCCACGAAATGTTATCTTTTACGGAATAAAACACCATAGGTGCCTATCCCTTGGCTAACAAGGGTGTTAAAGTCAAAGTCCGCCCGGCTGTCTATTATTAGAAATAACAACGATGTATTTCTAAGAACTTATTACTGAGGCCATGGCGATATGGCATTTCTAACGCCCACCTTTACTTAGTGTAAAGTAAGACAAACATTTTCTGTGTCTGTCTACGCACTAATTAATGTATTTCCTACATGAAATTGCTTTCTATTGTACACGGCTATTGGTGTTTGAACTCGAGCGAGCTTGATTAAGGTGAGGTATCCACTGTATATCAGTAGTATTTGAGTTACGCTCGACTTTTTTACTGATTCTGATCGTAGTTTCTCATTTCGAATGTTTCTTCAGATTATACTGCAGTCAATCAGTGTGTACTCCAGCCAGGTTTATAGTTTGTCTCTTTTCCATTTTTTTGTTCAGCTCAGCCTCCTTTACGAGTTACATAACCTTATTCGTTCGTACTAATATGATTGTAATTCATAATGACAAATACAATAAGTTATAGGTACTCTTGACAAAATATAAGTGTTAGGGATCATTTTGTTTTTTTATTTTTGTGGTAAAGTAGGCTTGATGGGTTTATTAAGTATTTAAATAGAAAAGTAAAACTATTGAATACCATCGTCTGTCGGTTGATATTAAGTTAATACATGAATAGTTACCTGATTACTATTATTGAGTACCTTTATTCTATACAAACAAATAGGTATGTTATTATGTCGTTTCTATTATTTATTCATTGGTATACTTCACGTAGGTATTCTTAACATATGGCTATATTTATAACAAAGCAGTAGGCACATCATTTATAAAGGTCTAGATATAATATTACCATCAACTTAAACAGTAGCAGAATAAACCTCAGTTCACGACCAAGGCTCCAGAGCGTGACAGGACACAACCTTCAATTGTTCGTAGGTACTGTTTCAATTCTATATCTAAACGGAAAAGTTAATCGCATGTCTTTAGATCGTAAATTGTGCACATTTTTCGGGAGTACGCCTGAACATAATAGCTTTCTGCGTCATCAATATTTATAGAGAGGTTTACGATTGAACCACTAAACATTGTACACATGGTGCCGGCCCCCTTTGTGTACGGAATCAAAGGTCATAATGCGATATTCCGCGACTAAATAATATATTTGGTTGGTTATATTTTTCGTTACTTATTTATTGTTGAATGTATCTTTTATTCTTCTTCTCGTTTTGTGTTGCGTATTACGGAGCGTGAATTGAATTACATGTTTCAGTGCTTATTGATATACTGGTCTCATCAAAATCTGTTACGAAAAAAACTGTTTTTGTACTCAAAAGTTAGAAACACTATAGAAATTAGAGCTATTATTACCTATAAAATAAAGTAAAAAAGGTGCAATCACTGATAATTGAGTTTTTTATATAAGTAACATCGTTTTTAATTTAAATGCTGTAACATTTGTATAACTATATTTTGCT
Organism: Abrostola triplasia; assembly: GCA_946251915.1. Taxonomy (NCBI): domain Eukaryota; kingdom Metazoa; phylum Arthropoda; class Insecta; order Lepidoptera; family Noctuidae; genus Abrostola; species Abrostola triplasia. The sequence continues at coordinate 4,949,798 of OX276424.1, read as the reverse complement.
TTACTTACTGATAACTTTCGTTCTGCACTCAATCCAAAATCAGAAGGTCGTAAAAACAAAAGTTTTGATCAAAGAGCCTTACATCTAGTTACTTATAAATAACAACAAATTCATTTCGATATTGAACGTGTCTAGCAGTGCCCGCAGTTGCTCCATCCTTCAAGTATAACTAAACTTTCCCCATTTATATTTTATTAAGAGGAAATATTGAAACTTATTTAGTTCCTCATCCAACTTCCTTCCAAGGCTCATCGATTTGAAACGTTTAAAAATAACTAGTTGTTAGTAAAATAAATATACTTCGTTCGAATATTATGAAAGTTTTGTAACGAATAAAAAAGGTAATAATTTCTTAAATTGTCAGTTATATGCTTGATTAACAACCTTTCGTCCGTGGATAATCTGTGGGATAATTATCGCATATTGATCGAAAAACTAGTGTTCGTACTATGTTTTGTTCAACCTATCTCCACACAATTTCATTATTATTGGTTTAGTGGTTTAGTCACGATTAGCTGACATACAGACATACATAGTTAGTTCTATATTTATAATAGCAGATAAGCTTTTACTTATATTCAATACAACATTGATTAATGATACATTACACTTATATTGTATTAACTTCCTTTATCACACTAATATTATAAAGGCGAAAGTTTGTGAGTGTGTTTGTATGTTTGTTACCTCTTTACGCTCAAACGGCTAAACCGATTTTGATGAAATTTCATATGGAGGTAGCTGATACCCTGGATTACCACATAGGCTTTTTATTCCGAAAAACTGTAGCGGGTAGCACCGCGGGGCACAACTAGTTTAAAATAAACCTGAATAATTTATATGCAAAATGAAGTTTAAATTTCAGAGATTTATGAATCAAATAAAATCTCTTTTAAATTTATCACGCCACTTTCGAAAGGCCCTCTATTAAAATAACTCTGGGATGAACACAAAAAACACAGCGATTTTTACCAACTTTATACTCCGACGTGACATCAAACGGTTAGCATTTTAAATAAATACACAAATAAAATGTATGGATTTGTCATCAGATTAGCGAACGGGAATAAAAATAGTAAATTCTAAAATACAATTTTTTTCATCATGTGCAAATGTAAAGGTTTATCTGTTACTAGCTGCACCCTGCGGTGTTACCCGCTACATTTTTTTTAAATAAAAAGTTGCCTATGTGTTAATCCAGGGTGTCAGCTACCTCCATATGAAATTTCAATAAAATCCATTCAGTAGTTTTTACTTGAAAGAGTAACAAACATCCATCCATACTCACAAACTTTCGCGTTTATAATATTAGTAGGGATATGATTGTTGCAAAAATTATAAATAACATTCGGGGGTATATAAACGGCACGGTAGGTTAAACAAATAGTTAATACCCATTATGATTAATTTTACAGTGTTTTATATTAGGCCAATGTCTATGTTTGCGGAAACTTACTGTGAATAATATTTAAAATGTCTAGTTTCGTAATAATGATTCTGTATATTTTGTCAATTGAATTAAAATAACAATGTACCTACATCTAAAAGTTAAAGTAGATGTAAATTGAAAATTATAACTGCACTTTAATATTTTTTAATAATAATTGATCTTTGTTGTATCATATACCTATTCCTCAATGTCAGATAAATTATATTCGAAACATAAAATTGTAATTTTGACAGTTAATGTATGGAAAATATGTCAAATTGACAACTCATTGTACTGATTATTATAATTAATTGCATCATCGATTATACAAAGCATGTAGGTACCTATATTAGAGATGTAGGATACTTAGTTCTGTACTAAATATACAATATATAGATTATAGGTACATCCAAATTGGCTTAGCCTGGCTTAAGCACGAATACTCTGTGACGCTTGGGTTCATCTTAAACCTTTGTGCTTCAGTCTGCCAATCAACGGGTATACATATATGTACATGCTACTGTATTGATTTAACACTGGCCACAGATACGAGAATTCGTTGGATCAATGAGATAAACACGAATAATGTGGTTTGTCTGTATGTACCAAACTTCTAGTAAATAGGTACTAACGAAATAAGCACTGGCTTTTTAAAATTCCTTAGATATATCATTTCGAAATTCCTGACTAAATAATTCATAACTTTCATTTAGACTGCGCCTCACAGTTTTAACGAAATCACGAAGCATAGCTTAACGTTATAAATTATATAGGTAGGTAGTACATGACTGTGATAATCTGATGTTAAAGTTTCATCAAAATCAGTTCAGTAGTTTTTGCGTATAGGAGTAACAAACCTTAACTATTCAGAAATATATTCCCACGACACATCTAAAAAAAAGTACCGCAAATAATATTATTATGATGAATTGACGACCAATATCAATATACGATTGGCACAGCTTGAAGCATTGTACGTCAATAAAACAGTATACGCTGTGTAGGTACTAACAGTGAATTAGCAGTGACAGGCCACTGGTCCATAACTTGCAGCTATTTGTAGTAACCAATTCCGCTTAGTTCACTTAGAATTTATGTTCCAAGATGTTGTGGCTTTCGTTTTATTTCAGAGATGATTTTGACTTGGTTTTTTTTCATGTTTTCTATAGCTTTTCATGTCTTTGTTTTAACAATAAATTGATCCTTAATAACGTTGGTGGTTTACTTAAAGGGTTTTCCTCCAGATGAGGCCAAACATACAAACATAATCTAATGTTATTATTGCGGAGACGTAACAATTTTTCAGTGCTAATGAATGCGTGTTTCGATCATCATAAATTGTACGAATATGCCTTTGAAGCCTAGGTACGTACATCATTTTGTATTTATTTATGACTATTTTGCACTAATAAAATATGTTAATGATTTTCATTACAACATAAAAGAACTACACAATGTAAAGTAATATTAACCAAAAAATTACTACCTACGTGGAAATATTACAAAATTCAAAAGAATAGAAACATCGATTCCATATGTGTGAATCATTCACAACATCTGGCCGACCGGTACATAAAAACAGACCACCAAATATGAAGTAACACTTGACAGACGGACGAACAGATTTATAGACGAATAGGAACCGACACAGAGTGGACAATCAAAACGCAATTGACGTGCGGGCGACGCGACGTATGCGGACACAAATGTCTGCTCTCATCTCGCGTAAATGGCGTTTACGAAGCCGCATTAATAAATCACGCCTTTAAAATATAGCGGCGGAATTTTTCGGGAAATTAAAATTTTCCCTTCCACAGGAAATGTTCGATGTTTTATGCGGTTTCATATCGGCGGCTGTTTAAAAATATGATGCACTTTGTAACGCGGTAGTGACGGAAACACAGCGACACGTGCGTTTGACCAATTATTTGTGGGTTTTGTAATGATTATAATTATTCCTGATATTTTATATTATGCAATCTCTGTCAGGCTTTTATTAATGGTCATGAGAACTTCAATAATTTGCTTATATAATAATACTCATTGAGTTTATAGACAAAAGTCTCTATGAAATAAAAGATTAATTCTTACTACAATAGCCCTTATATTTTGAAAATGTAACGCATAAATATACGTTATCATATAAACGCAATTATTATCATCAAAGAAGCTTAGTCCAGATACAATTAGAAAGGATATAGCTGAAAGTGAAAAGATCCATTTTAACATTTACAAGGCGTAGATAATTCGAATTTATAAAGCCTTACATACACGAGTTAACGTAATACAATGTTCTCCGTTTCATTAAAATAACAGACCGTCCTAAAGAGGTTGCGATTAAACTGTCCTAATTGTTTCAGACTTCCTCCAAAATATGAAAGTAAAATGTCTGTTACACTAACAAGAACTTTTGTATAATGAATAAAGTTTAAAATGGAACACACTTTTCATTTTAAGTGGCCGTTAGGGCCTATCAAGCCATTATGACTATGGAAGAGAAGCGTATTTTTTCCTTCTATACCGTCTGTCTTTGACGCCTTATCTGGCATCTTCCTTCGCGAAAATACGATACGGCAACAACCAGTCCGCGTGAGTCAATTAAAAAATGAGCGTTATTTTTTTGAAACATTTCGCTAAAATAGTTAAAACCGCGGTCCGTAACGAATTGCGCCGTGAAAAAAGCCTTTTATGTTGTAAGTTATATGGGCTTTTATTTGGAGGCCAATTAAAAATTCCTTTTCCCGCTGTACGCGGTCCCTAGGGCTCCCTTTTGTCGCGGCCGGATCTGTGTGGAGCCCCTGCCTGTCTGGGATGACTCTTAAATTTCATCTAGTGAGCCCTAACGAGACAACGAGAAACTGTCTGAAATTTATCGAGAGTCGGACTAAAAATATATTTTCAAGGCTTAGGTTGTGTACCTGAGGTTTTGTTGCTAAAATTATTGTAACAATCATGATTCTGCTTTAAAATTAGTGCTTTATTATTAGATACATTTTAACAATAACAGTTGGGGCATAATTTATTTTTTTGTTTACGGTATTTATTATTGTAAAACCGTTTCACATAAAATACTATAACATAATTACAATACTCGACCAACAAATGACAATGGCCATCATATCACAATACACGGTGGATTCAATATAAATAAAACAACAAAGCTGTAAAAACGTAATTTGTTTATACTTGTATGTATACTATTTCTGTACCTTTAACGCGATTAAAACAATGTAAACGTTCAAATGTTTCAGTGTAAAAGTAGTGCTGCTACAATTTTAATTTAAAAGTGTTCATAAATTTCAAAACAGCAATTGCCGTTAAATGTACTCCAGTTTTTTACATCAGCTATAATAAAACAGTACAATAAAATGCAATAAATATACAGAATCGCGAGAGCAGAACAGTCGGTGCTAAAAACTTAAAAAACAGTCAGTCGCCACTCACCAAAGTGTAAAAAGTGCTTAATTAATTTCCGATGCGTATTCCGCCGAATCACGTTCGCTTTTAAACGCATTTAATTCGCCATGATCATAAATTCATATTGCCACCTAACACGTTCACCGTTCTCTGGCTGAATTCGAAAATGCGACGGCTATACTAGTCGCCGACGGCCATGGAAATAAAATGCTTTCCAATGCAGCCATTGAAGTATGTTACCGTGCACCAGCATAAATTTGCTGTAGTACGCTATTTGAATTATTGCATAACTTGTAAACACGTTTAGACCAGGCGCGCTCGCAACTCGGGGACATTCCTTTTTTCTCTTATCGACACCTTTAAAATATGGAGCGTACGCGTTCTACGATATAAGTACATTTCGCAACTGAATGCTGTGCTACACTGAATCATGTTTACTTTTAAATTCAAGTTTTTTTCCTCCTTATTCATTTTCCCAAATCTCTGCTCTCTTACTTACAAGCATCTTATATCTCTTGACATAATAGAGTGGTCCCGTTTAGTAAAGTTTCACTCATAGTACAAAACCTTGACTTTAAGGGATTTAGCATTTTCTTCCGTTTTAGAGAGGTTCTCTCTTAGAGCGAGCGCTGTAGAATATTTCTGAAGTGAAAGTTAATTTTCAAATAAGTATAACAAGTCTCGTTCCACGTAAACGCTCTTGTTATGTTATACTCCCCGTAGTTAGTAGTTAGCGGTAACGTCTAGAGCGGCTACTCGGTTCGCTAAGTGATTTTTATCGTCCGACGATTACGTTCCGACAACATTGAGAACACACATTTGTGTGGCACCACTACATAATGTAGTCTCAGCTTGTTTTTGCGCTGGATTACCCGTTTAAACAAACGGAGCAGCCGGAACACCAAATAAAGGGAAATACTAACCAACGCCCGCGTTATTCTTACAAAATTAACTCATAACACCAAGAGCTCGTTGATTTTTTTCGTCCGTAATCTGCTTTAATGGGCACGGGGCCAGTCGCTTTCGTAAATCGGTTGCACGCGACCACCGCGAAATGGGAATCTTTAAATAGTGTACATACATTTTTGATGTCGCTTTAATGTCACGCCCAGGCCCGATTGTGGCAACAATTAGCGTTATAACGAGTTCATTAATGATGGAAGATATAAAGGCAGCTTAAAAACTGGTGGGCTTTTATTTAGTGCAAGATAACAGCTGGCCGTAAACAACTGCGCAGTCCAGAATTCTGAGCTTTATAGGATTGGCGTTTTAATTTTTTAAATGCTACATAAAAAAAGAAATATTTGGTAAGAAAAAAATACTCCCGGAGAATTTAATAAAGGGATTAAGTTTATGATACATATGTAAATGTATATTAGAGGCGTAGGTTGGAGAAAAACAAGCGCTTCGCATGCGGCCCCGAAATAATAAGTTGAAGTAGAGTTCATGTCGCGCCCGCCCACCTGAAGAGATTGGGGGGACAGGAATGCTTAATATAGAGTCCTTTACTTGCACCGGCTCGCCAAATAACATTGCCGACTTCGCCAGCATTACCTACGAACGCTCCGCTCTCTCCTTGTGACAGATTTTCCTCAGTTTTGTCTTTATTATTTTAGAGACGTTTTACGGTAAATACATTTACATTTTACTAAGCAAACAATTTTATTTTAGCTTCAAAGTAGATGAGATTGCAAATACGAGAAATTGTCACTTCTTTATTTTGAGAAAAATTCAAGTTGTACGAAATTAAAAGAACCTGAAAGGAATTTTCGTCGTAGTATTTTCATATACGCCGTGACATTGCAAACAATTCAACGTCCGTAGCAACGGCTATCCGCAATCCGTAAACTAAATAATATACCAAGTATTTTGCTTGCATGTTTACGTTTGGCTGACAGGCATTCATTCTATGCACGAAAAGTTTCTCCCAGTCGTGTCAGTTCAGAACTTCCCGAGCTCGGACATCAGGAACCGTAGATAGTTGCACAATGGAATAAAGTAACATCGGAAGCTCGTTGGAGTTAATAAATAATACAGAAGCGGAGTGACATGCGCAGAGTGCAGTTCGTACTGGCCCTAAGTCTGTTTTGACTGCAAATATCTGCCCCGGATGTCTGCCGGCCCAGCCGACGTAGATTGTTTGGTAACTAGATAGGTCATTGATCAATCAAACAAACAGGATTAGAGAACTGCCTAGCGGTACGGCTCTGCGCTTGACGTGATCGAGTTCTTGGATTTATGAAGTTGGCTGAAGGATATTGGATGCGAATGCCATTATGTGGGCAGTAGATGCGTAGATAACAGCATCTGCTGCGGTGTTTGCAGTGCTGGTAGCAATGGTATGGACACATAACGTTCTATTGTTTTAGTACAAGTGATAAATATAAAGCTATTTGTAAGGCAAACGCACTTTGTCTCCCTATCTGTTAAGGTACAGGAATAGGTGGCCTGTTTTTGTGTAAATCTGCTAATTACTCATTCAACCTTGGTCAAATGCAGATGTCAAAAAAACATAAATTTGTTCCTACAGCACAAAAGAGAATTTTAAACTAAAGTAAGATTTCCTATTCAAGAGAATTTTATAGACTAAAACAATATTTCCATTTATATTCAAAAAACTAAACTAACGACAACCCTATTCACAATATAGTCTAACCAGCACGAATTGAAAACCGCACTACATGAATGCTTCACTTCATGCTTACACGATACCCGAAATTCAAAGCAGGCTATACAAAAGGTGCAACACATCCAGTAGCCGGCCAGCCGTTGTTATCAGGGTTGGCGAGCGAACTGTGCGTAATCTTTGTCTCACGAGACCACCGACCACATTGTGCTAATGCCCAACCGGCTTCCGAACTGACCTGAATCGCTAGATAAGCTTAAACTTTGTACCTTCGCTGTCAATTGTGGAAAGTCTATTGAATTTTTAAGTGGAGGAAAACGCTTTGTGTCTTTAGCTTTATACGGAGTGTAGTGTTTTACAGTTAGTGATATTTGTACTTGTCTATTTAATACCTACATACTTTTTTATTTGTTAGATATAGAGGTGAGTGACTGGGATAAAGAAAGTCTATATTCAAGTTTAAGTTCATTTAGATTTTTGAATACGTGTTTGCTTAGTGTGAGTCTGTCGAATTGTAAGGTTGTTTAACACACAAATGTCATCTCCGGAGGAATACTAATGTACACCTACATTATACTTTTACTGAACGAAATCTCTTGTAAATTGCATGCCATTGTTAGAAGCAAAGGTCTATTGCAGATTGTCACTCTTTTAGAATTGATATTCCTTTCCTCGAAAATTCATTACTTTACATGTAACAAATTTCTACTTTCGACGTACGTACGTAGAACTCTGTCAACTAAAAACAACACTTCGTAAACCTGTAATTCAAAGAAAATAACGAACATAAAACAATAAAACATTTCGCGTTCAAATTAATCATGTAGAGGCACAACAGTTATAACATAAACTAGAAAAGCGTGACAGCTACGTCTGGGACGAAGTAAATAAACGACGGCAACACTTAAACAAATGTAAACGAAATTAACAAGGGCATTAAGAAAAGAGAACTATGTCGTTAAGGTCCCTAGCAATTGTAGCGAACGAGTAACACACACTGAAGGAAAAGGGCGATGAATAAAACACACGTTAATAGGTGTACCTCTAACAACACAAAGCGCCCACATTAACGCTTAACGAATAAGGTGCCTGTGATGGATAAGATTACGTCTCTCCTCTTCCGCCGTTTACGCTTTCGACGCCGGTGCTTAGGAGAAAGTAATATCTGACAAAGTGGATAAAATATATTTCGGTTGCACTTAGATGTGAAGCGTGGCCAAGGAGGGCAGCGTGCCGGTTCCCACGCGGCCGCCTATCTCGTGTTACACCCAAAAGAATCCCATTTTTTTCTCACAGAATTAAACGAGCGATAAAATTCTTGCGACGTCGCATGAAAATGTGCGTTACCTGCCTTGCATATTTATGCGTGCCCCAGTAATGACGTTTGTCGAGCCTCCCTAGCCCGGTTTCATTACTGCTTGTCTCACCGAGCGTTAAAGCAAACCCTACTTTATAAACAATCTGTGTCAAGTGTTTTCCGATCGTGTCGCAACTTGTTTGCATTTTTCTGTACAGAATGAGTTAAAGCTGTATCAATTAAAATAACGCCACGTAACATTGTTGGCGTGCTGTTATTTGTCTACGTTGAAGCGCGCCTCGTTAAGTCTTTCTTGTTGAGGTGTTTCGGTGCTGCTTTCTCTTTCTGCTCTGTGGAACATGTATTCGGGCATCTCGTTCTCGCAATGGCATTTACACTAGCTTATGCTAAGAATGTGGGTACATAAGTCGTCACTAAACATTAACTCTGGCTTAAGTGTGCAATATCATTTATCTCGGCTGCGAGGGTAAATATTGTTCTTAATTTAATTCAAGTTAGTGGGAGCGCACGTGGATGACGGCGCGAGCGGCACTGCGAGCCGCAAGTCGCGCGTTGCACATCGAATATTTCAAGGGGAAACGGCGCAGAATATACTCGCAATAGCTCGCCCCTAATCTTGAGCCAAGTCGAGTGTTGCACCTGCAGCCAAATTCGTTCCAATTAGGAGGAGTTAGAGTGCGCGTTGCTGACTGAACAGCAAATGATGCGGTCCCCACTTAACGCCGCCCCGGGCGACACTCACGTGTCGTCTGCACGTAAATAAATTCAGTTACCGCTTGCACTGAGTGCGCGTCATTAAACTTTCTTGTCCTTAACTCAACCCCGACGTGTGACGTTTGTTAATTATCAGGACTTAACAACATGTTGATCGAATTGCGTTCTCTGTATGCTCGCTTATTAACTTCAGTTCAGCGTATGATACTGAGAATGTTTGCTTATTAACCGTATGTACGTTGTGGAAAGTGTTTCCTAACTTGATCGATACTAAATTTACTGCAACTCATAATGTCGGAAACTCACATTTACACTTTAATACCAACACGTGCGCTGATTTCATTGTATCAGTTCAGTGTTCAACCTATGACACTACTCATAGGCTGAACAGTAAACTGATACAATGAACTTTTATTGCGGCACGTTACCGCAATGACTTCAAAATACACACCACATCGATAAAACTGTTTGCTTAATATAAAATTTAACGTAATCGACTTAACGTCGATGCGATCGTAGCGAGTACATAAAGTGAACATGCTCTTTCGCTACCAGTAGTGATATCCCACTAATGTGCTTTCGCCTACAATCTTTTCTTGCGATGACACGCAAAATTTTTCCAACCCTATAAATGAATTTGTATTCTATGTAGTATAGATTAAAGCGGAATTTAGTTTATTTCGGTGGTTTGGAGTTAGGATAATTCGAAAGTTAAGGTGGGTGATGTCAATCTTTATCGCAAGGGAAGTTGTAGGAAGGGGGAGGTCGCAGACGACTAGAGGGTGCGCCGCTGCGTCGATTGTAATCACGCAAATGGCTCCATATCAAAATGTCACATTTGTATCGATGTTTTCCTGTCATTTTGCAAAGGAGTATTGAACTTTAAGAATTTTAAAGGATCTCTGTCAAAGATATACCTAACTACCGCGTTCCTAAGCACAACAAATTTGTATGTAATTAAATGTATCTGAAACGATAGTTATCGACAGACAACAGATACGAAAAGTTTCTAACCGCGCAGTGTGTAGCAGACAAGTTTGATAACAAGTTCGTCAGACAGGCACTATGTACACATACTACATGAATATTATGAAGCATTCAAACCAATTCCAGTTAACGTAGGAACACACACGACTGTAGCTAGTAACAGGACATAAAACATGACATGTTTGAGTACCTTTTTACTTAAGTCTCACTTATTAATAGGCAAACAAAAGTATGTTGTAACTACATTTACGTTTCACGCATGAAACAAATTTTCATTACAACTTAGTACATATTATTTTTATATGATAATAAAGCACTGTATCATTAGCTTTTTATGTTAAGAGTGGTTTCTGTGGTACCTTCCAGTCTATTGGTGTTGATACCTTACAAATGAAAGCAAGGACAAGAAACTTGATTTTTTTGAGGAACATGACTTGAATTATTGTTCGGATAATGTTATTTAGTACCAAACGTTACCGATCCGAATAAAAATAAGGATATTTTGAGAAACGTTTCAAGTCCCTGAATGCATGACTCTTTAGGTACATTGTAAGAGCTTTATAATGCTTATGTTATGCTCCTGTAAGCTTTATATTTTTGATTAGTAAGAATTTAAATTAGCTTCAATTCACTAATCACAAATTATCGTTCGCCCTTAAAGCAAAAGAAATAATTAGGTTCCAAGTTTAAAAAAATTATAAAAGGGAAAAGCAGGACAAATTCTAGAATAGTTACATCATTAATCTTAAGACCACAAATAAGTAATGAAGCTAGGATACTAAAATTTATATAGGTACCTACCTAGTTACATTTTAAGGTATCCAGTGTATCAATATTAGTCTCTTCCATCTTACTCGCAAACGCTTCGAAGGTATCTGAATCACCCTATACATTTCAGTATAAAATTAGCAATGGTTTTGTAAATAAGAGCGCCACCACATTTTATGTATTCAATTACAAATGGAATGACATTTTGGATGTACAAAAGGCGTCGTTTCAAAAAGCAATTATCGTTAAACGTTTACGAAACAATAAAAAAATCACGGGGTCACGTATTAAACAGTCTTTTTGGTGAGTTTGGTTTTATTTTTCTATCGACGCAGGCTGCCGGCTCGCCACTGACTGCGATCGCCTCCATTAAAATAACTCGTTAAAATTTATCATCGACCCGCTTAATCGCTTTAGCGCCACCATCTGGGATTTTATGATTTTTCTGCTTGCTCTGTATACTTTCGTGGTCATTTTACAACGTTTACAAAATTGCTTGCGTGAGGTGGTTAAAAGCTTTCCAACAACATTTTACATCTCCGCTTTTGCGGGTAGTGATATTTTATTGTGTCAACCTCACGCGGCTCGCGCCGTACGTTATAATAATTACAATTTACATTTTCATCAAAAAAATACAATTTGTCTTGGTGTAAATCCAATTTAATCAAATTATAACGGATTTTCTGCAGCCGTGGTGTACTGCCGCACTCAGAAGATAATTAAATAATTAAGAATGTATGAATGACGCTGTAAAGCGGTTTCCCTGATATTGTAATAATGCAGTCCTCTTGGGCGAAATCTTTTAAATTATTCTCTCACGCTTTTGCTTCGTAATTACGCGGACGTGGATGCCTACCGGCTCTCGCGTCTATTGTGCGGTATATGACTTAAAATGTACGTAATATTTAAAGGATTGATGAATAAAATTAGACAATAATTTTCTACTTAAACTCATTCTTTAAAACAATACACAATAGAGATTCTCATGAATGTAAATTTTAATTGTAAGGGTGCATTATCTCACATTCACAGCGACGGTTTAAACGTATATTATGTGTAGGTACGGTATACACCACACACCCTCCTACATTCGTCATTTTCAAAAGTAAGACCTACACTAAAAAATCCTGAAGCATTTCTGCTGAATGTGGAAAACGTTCGACAAAACGGTTAGCACGAGTGGAAATGAAACGTTTTACCTCTAAAATGTCAAAGGTAGCTTCTTTGGGTTTATATTTTGCGTTTATAGCGGTCAACGGCGCGTCGAGATACGAGCAAAAAGACCTGGAGCGACCGCTCGCTGCCGGGAGAAAATCTGAGGGCTTAAACAGTGCCACGTATGAAATAGTAGAGCTCGGTTACATGAAAAAGACGAGAGGCGAAATCGAGTGACAGGACCACGGCGCAGGATTTTCAGTCCGATGGTTTTTTGCAGCCGGGATTTTAGGACTGGACATTGCAGCCGCAGAGGCGATGCGAATTTATCGTGCCCGCTTCCCAGGCGGACGTGCGGTCCATGATTAGTTGGGCTCGACGCGTCTCAGTGATTTTTTTACATTTACAAAGTCACCAAGCCGCACTCGCTCCCCTTTCAAATACAGAACATTGCCGCGTTCAACGTATTGCTTTTTATTTAAACTGTGTTAAAATATTGTGTTTTCAATTTCAGATTGACCCCAAAGTGGCCTTCCCCAGGAGAGCACACCCAAAGGTAAGCTTTTGATAACATTTCATCATGTTGCGGTTAGACGTAAATTGAAAATTAAACCTTTATAATAAACTCATTCCGACATTATATTGCCACAAAACGGCGAAGCAGCGTTGCAAAGTTACGACATATTATGACTGTAAAGCAACCGGTTCAACGCGGGTTGTTTATTTTCAAACATTTACACAAAATATTATTTTAGGCTGGACATAACTCTCGCTCGCTATTAAGATGTTGGTTCACGGTGCATAAATAACTAAGGGCTAATAATTTAGTATGCGGGCTGTGATCTCGGGGCCGTCCGTAACCTAGATAGTCCTGTGATTGAATCGCATAACACTCTATTTAGTCCATTTCCTTTTTCCCTCCGTTTTCGTTAGTACGGTTATTTAATATTGTATACAAATAGCTTTGTAGATGGATTAGCACGAACAATAATAGAAAATGTTGTTTATTCTTTTATTTTTAGGTACCATTAACTTTCTATTTATTTTGACGAGGCCACTATATGCGTCAAATTATTTATTTAATTAATGTATTTCGTCGTGATAACATTAATGCATCACAACTCAATACAACAATTCCCGATCTGAAAATCAAAATTTGAAGATATATTTTGTCAACAAAAATACTAATAGAGTAGGTAGGTACCTATCATAATTAATGTCATACATTGTTCAAATTATACCTAATATAAGTAGGTAGTACAAAAACCTTCTTGCGTTGCAATTATTCTAAATTAAGGTACCGTTATTTTTAAATACACCCCATAAAACAAATAAGAAAACGGTATACGTACTAAAATTGAGGCCTTACTTCCTCATATTGCACGATTGGGCACCCAATTTATTGAACTTTAAGGTTTATAGTCATATACCTCGTATTAACTAGATCTATAACAAAAACACCGTAAGACTTTATAGTAATTCCAGTGTAATTAACCTGGCTTATGTCCCTCATAAAGGAGGAACGGGGAGAGGCTATATATCTGCCTAAACCACAAAGATTACAGGCGTAAAGGGTTATGGCATGTTATTTCATTACTCAAAGTACCGGATCGTACTCAAATATTAGTACTCCACATTTAGGCAGTATTTTTATATTCTCGTAGTTGCAAATTTAACTCAAAGGTTTCCTTAAAACCTGCATAATGTAGACATATTTGAATTCAGCAGCGGATACTATAATAGCTTCGTCTGCGGAGGGGTTCCGCACGTATTTACAAGGGTAATAAAAACAATAGAATTCAGAAATAGCTAGCATGGAAAAAACGTGGAGAAAAGTACTTGAGTAAAGGTGTAGGGGTACCCATTGTAACGAGCTTTTCATCAAAGACCCGAGGGTGATAGTGTGCAAGTCTGTGTTATTTTTAGAGCTATAGGTTTAAAGTGTATGTGTGTATCATCACACCTGTACTCCCCAAAGGGGTAGATAGGTAGCTGCGCTGTTGCTCACCCTCGCCAGACAGTCCTATTGATATTAGGGGGCGCGCGTATTGCGTTTATTTGGACGCAATTTGAGTATGCAAATATTTTTCATTTAGTGATAAAAATATCTTAGAAACCCGGTTTTACAGTTTTGAATATTGATATTTATCTATGCGATTAAAATATTTTTCATTAAATGGTAAAAATATCTATAAGAAACCCAGTTTAAAAGTTTTTAATTTCAGTATCCAATTAAATTATCCAATAAAAAAATACTAACAAAAAGATTAAAATATTCTGCATTTTTTACTTTCCTCTTTTTGCTAAAGATTCCTAATTTTTTTCGGGAAATAACAAGCTATTGCGATCTCCAATTTGTTTGCAAGGCTCGGTGATTATGGCAATATTCTTTTACGAGCATTCATGTAGCGGGCAATTAGAAGGCCTATGTTTAACCGCGGACGGTAGCCACCGGAATGATGATTGATACGTTTTAACTCCGATTAATTTAAAATGTTAGCCCCAAAAACGGCAGAGCTGACTCAATAATGGCGGTAGTTTCCAAAGTACTTAATTTAAACATGTAAATTTGCTTTCATGCCTTTTTTTACATCTAGAATTGCACTCTTAGCAACAGATTTTTGTTGAAAATACAATAAGAATTATGTTTGCCACGTCCATTGAAACATTTCAAACTTAGTTGAAAAGTTACTTCTTAGAAACGGAGCAATGAACGTTGAATTATGTCTTACATGGAAAATTATGAGCCTGAGCCACAACATTCAGTTCATATTTTATGTTTGTTGAGCGAAGGAAATCGTTTGGCTGTCTTCACTAGAAAGAATACTAAAGGAACGATATTTTATTACAGCCATATTACTGTTAATGGATATATGATTAAACAACTATTTATGCTGTAGTCACTAATTACCATAGTAGTTAAACCCATAAAAATCTAGAATTTTCGCTCAGCTACGAGTACATTGCTCTGTGCATAATTTTCCAAGTTTTTACTTAACACAAAATATTAAGCTTACAATAGTAAACACTAGTTTTGCGGCTCCGGCGAGTGTAAGTTATCATTGGTGGGTGCAAGCCGCATTTAATGTAAATTGGCGTCAGCCTCGCCGCCCGGCTCGGCCGCATCCCAACGTTTTTACATTCAAGTAGCCTGATACTTGAGGTTTTATTTGACCTCGCACAGAATAGACGGTAAGCTCTTGCTTTTGTATTTGCACTGCTGAATACTAGAGTGTAGTCAATTGATAATTTCCACCCGCAATAAACGGACGCGAGAGAGTTTCGTGAGGTGAAAATGAGAAAGTCGACGGTGTTGTTTTGTATTAACATTTATAAAACTTGAGGTTGTCGAGGCGTCTTGCAACAAGTGAATTTCCTTTAGAGATGCTGAAGATAAGTGAGTGTGGGGTGGCGTCTAGTCATATAACAAAAAAATAGAATAAACAGAGTAACATGCGCAAATTCAAAAATCGGCGGATAGAGTCGGCACGCTACCTCCTTCTTTTTATATGGACATTAAACGTGATGGATGGTTTTAAAACATCACGTTATATTACTCTATCCGGGCAGCCAGTGCGGTGTTGCGTGGCCGGTCAAAGGGGATGCCGGCTATGCGAATTACATGAATACATTAAGGGAGCACTGCCTCGTACATGTTACACTGTAATGCTCACGAATAAATTTAGACCATGTTCCTTCATCATAGCGCCGAACGGCTACTGTGTACATGTAAATTATGAATATAGATTCCGCTTATGACTTGCCGATCGATTACCACAGCAGCCCGATATAGCCGTTTGAGATAAAATAGAATAGAAAAGTTTTGGAACAACAAACTGTTTGCTGACATAAACCATTTTGGGAAAAACCAACATAATATTTTTTGTTCGCCTAATTAATTGCTATGATAAACGACGCACAAAATCGGATGATTTTGTCAGTGGTTTGTGGGGGCGAAATTCAAATTTCTGATTATCGTTTGCCGCCGCTTCTGCTTTTCCTTCTTACGCAAACAATGGAAAAAAGGGGACACCGCTTCCAAGGCGCAAGCTAGGAACAAAACAAACGAATTTTTAATATCGTCTTTATCGATAATTGAGACTCTCTGGAAAACCTCTTATTTTGAAAAGTTTTTAGAGACTGCAAAAGAGGAATGGTAAAATAAAATGGGATTGGAAGAAAAAACTTTTTTCATCTTCTTTGTTTGACATTGACAGTCACTAAACTTTGTATTTTCACAGTGGATCTATTTAATTTAGAATTGATTCAGCGGTATTTAATTGTCCAGTCAGCATCTGGCAGATGACTGCGGCAGATATTACAATTTAATATTTTTCGAATCTCCCGCACATTTTTCGAATACCTGTCTAATCTGAAATCGTCAAGTATTTTATTAAGTTCCCAGTTCTTTGTTTAAAAAACGAAAAAGAAAATATCTAAACTCTTCTGCAATTACCGTCGTGAATGCCCACTTTTAACTTATTACTCCACAAGAATAGTACATAATTTAAAAGCTAACAGAGCTTAGTATCATTTCAACCGCACATGCAGATGAATAGAATATAAACTGGAACGTAGGAGCAAGTGCATAGGAAATCACGCACAGCCGCGAGCAACATTACCTATCTATTATCTGGCAGTACATACTGCAAGTTTCTTGCGAGTAAATACCGGTCGTGGTGGGAGAGGGGATGCAGGGGAACAAAGGCTAATATGTCATCGCGGCCAACTTAATTGACGCGGTTTCCGCAACGACGCGGCGGAACGCAGACGTCAGCGTTTCCTCTGCTTACACATTTATATGGAGCTACTGCACTGGCTCTCCGAAGCTGTGCTCTGAAATACTACATGTATGATTTTAATTCCAACGGCATCTATAGTTACTAACTTCTTGGCGTATCAAAAAATACGGCTTAGATTATGTTTGAAGGTAATTCAGTCATGCTTGATATCCGGAGCGGTCGCTGGGAACCAGGGATTTATAAGTGCAATCCTCGTCACATTCTTCAGACACACTTGTTGGTTTAATGTCCGTTCCTTTTCAGGCGTGTCTTGATTTTACTTTTTAACAGTTATGCGTTTGTATATTCCCAACCCACCAATGCGTATGTTCTTTTCAATTCTCGTCGCTATATCTTTATGTATTCTATAGCTCTCCACGCCACTTCTTTCCTTTCACTCCTCTTCTTTTACTCTACTTCCCTCTGACTTAACCAATCTATACAATTCTCTACTTTCTTACCACTACATTTTTTTCAATGTTTATGTTTTTTATTGCATAACCAACATTAAAATTAAATCTGTATAAATGTAATAAATACGAGATATTTAACCACAGAAACCAAAAGGTCCCACAAAGACATCGACACCGACATTTCCATAAATATGACAGGTAAAGACAAAATATAGATAAACGGATGATCAAAGGTTCACCTTTTACCGTATCAAATATAAACTCCAAAAATAACTAAGTTACGAAAATGAGTACATTTGAAACGCTCACGGTAAACCTCACGATCGATAGGTAATTTGATTCACGGAGATGCGATTATGTTTGGTTAACATATTCCATTCGTTTGCTCAAAGTTTATCACAGGTGATTTCAATTAAAAAGCTTTAATCGACCCCGAAACGGTCGCCGAAATCGGCGGCATTTGTAATCACCGCGGCGTGAGTTTATACTCTTTAATGGACTTTGCAGAAGTAGTTTCAACTCTACTTACGGCTAAGATATTTGAGGAAAAACTACCCGCCACCTACCGCAGTAAGTGGTGAAGTTGCCGAACTATGGCAGACGTGGAGGGTATGGGCGGCTTGGCGTGGCGCGCGCCGGCGGGCCCACTTGGCGCGATTTAACGTGTTTCATTAAAACGTTTTGTCGGTGTAATCGCAAGTAATTTAAGTGAAGAGAGCCGAGCTTCCGACTTTGTAAGTATTTTGTGTTTTCTTTTTTAATTACTTCGTTTTAACTTTGTTGTCGGGCTTTTAAAAGCTGACTGACAGCCAAATAACGAAGTTCTTTATAACTATTTAGGGGGGATTTAATGAAATTGTAAACTTTTTACGCGATAACGCTTGATTAAATTGGCTATTTGAATGTTATATTAACATGTCTAAATCATTTTTATTACTTCATTTAAGACTTAATAAGGTTGAACCATTATTTTCTTGTTCCATTCTTTTTTATTTATTGTTAAAAGTAAAGATGGACATATAAACGAGTAAATCGCCAGCGCTTACAAAGCATAATAATTTACACATTCTATCAAGATATCCACGTTAAATACAACATAGCTGTGAATGATGTAAACCGGGGTGCAGCTTCACTCTGCGGTCGCGGGACTTATGCGCCGCTGGACGGTAGTTATGAGCCCGGTCCCCTCCATAAGTCACTCGTTACATCTGTTCCATCACTCCCCAGCTCTCCCCTTCATTATTTAGCTTAATATACAGAATTAATTTTAAATTTTCACGACAAATTTTATAGTAACGTGTATTGTGTTCCAGTTTTCCCTAAAGGGTAGTTATTGAAAGTAGGTTGGGGTGTTTGATGTGAGGTGAAGGGATCGGTTTGTGATGTCCTGAGGGTAGTTATCAGCTGGTACCCACCAAAAGCCAATCTATACACCTTTTTTATCACTTCCTGGTACTTCCTAAGGAGTATGAATTAGTAAGTACCTTGGTTTAAATACCTACTCATATTACTATTTCAAGAGAACTAGTTTGTTTTGTTTAGTAAAATAAAATTCGTTTATAATTTCTATAGATGTAATTAATTACATCAATATACTAGATATAATCAAAGCTGATATAAAGTATATATAATAATATATAAAATATCCTATTTTGTATTTAAGTGCATATAAATTTAGTTCGTCCGACGAGACCTGTGGTGTAATAAGAAAAAAAAAAGCTCCTGTTCATAAGTCAGTCACTACACGTGTTCTATTGCTCCCTAGCCCACTCGCCCACGGAATTATCGCTTTAAAATAATTACTACTTCAAAGTTATGATAGAGGCACAACCTACACCACCATTTTGCCATAATCCCCACGGCTCGGAGATCGTATAATTGGTGGTGAAGTTACAAAAGACGCTGCTGCCCATCTTCTGGATTTTCTCTTAGTTGCCTCTTACGACACCTACTGGAGGAATAGGGGTGGTCAATTCTAAGCCGGATATCTCTCAGCAATAAAGTTTTACTATACATGGTAGTAATAAGACATCAAAAAATTAAATTCCCGGTCCTTAGCAAATGTCCTTGTTCTAAGCGTATTTCAAGTATGGCCGCAGCAAAATGTGTCTATAAACAAAAAAGTACATTATTGAGTTTGTTTAAAATCCCCCGCTAGCCAACACCAGCTGGGCAAAGTTACGAGTAAGTGTTGCGTCATCGTACAGTCATTTTTAAACGTGAAGTATTTTGTTAAAACCTATTGACATGAATCGTTTCTCATTGAGAAGGTTTTAACTAACTTTGTCAGGGAGAACGTTCGGACGTATAATGAAGGCCCAATATAATTTTTGCTACCTAAAGAGATCACTAGCAAAAGCTAACTAAACCCGAACAAACATTACTCGAAACAAAAATTCACTGAATAATTCAACACAAATCCTTTTTTAAAACCTAAAACTAAAGCGGTTTAGGCACTCAATTTATTTTCAACCTTTATAAATAAACTAACAAAATAGGTGGCTGTTTACCACCCGTTATCCGACGTATTCGTAAAGAAAACAAAATGTATTGCACGCCAACTTTGGGTATAGCGTGACGGGCAAAGCTGCGGTCTACTGTTGTAACTTTTACTACCATTTACACCTGACGTAGACACGAAGAACATATGGAGCCGAACCAGATCGTTTGTCAAGATGTGTATGAATTATAACGTTATGAAATATGTGTTGGTGTACCAATATTTCAACGGTTAAATGTGCCAAATACACACTTTCAGTAGTTACATGTTGTAACGCTTTTGCGACTCATACGACCATCATTGTTAGTTTACATATCTACACTAAAACTGTCTTAAATTTCATCTTTTAAATACTTAAGGTTAGTATGTGCAACTTTTTATAAAATATTATTAGAATCGACAAGCAAGATAAGAATTCGGTCATCTAAAGCAAAAGTTTCACCTACAATTGGGTAGCATACTTCCTTAAGAAATTGCATTTAATCATGTTCAGACCTCATAACTTTGCCTCTACTTCGTTGTACATTATGAATTTTGAACATACTTCTCGTCAACAATTACTTTAATAATAAAAAAAGTTCTTATCATAGGCTTTTACGACAAATACTTTCGTTAAATTAAAAAGTTTGGAGGAAAGTACACTTTCGCGATCGGTCCATCGCTTGTTGCTGGATTCTTTCGTGTGTGGGTGTTGTGACAGTAATTTTCATCACAACTTGCTTAAGTAAAACTTTGTTCAATTGTTTTAGCCGTATTGCGATCTATGAAGCGTAGATTCTCTATAGTTTTTATGAACTAGGGCCGGTGGACAGTATTACAGATTCTTTGAACGAGACGTCGTTGAAACTTTTAATTAACTGAGTACTGCAGATTTGCTAAACAAATTATTTTTCATGACTGTAATTTCTGCACCTTTAATATTTTGTGTTTTATATTGAAAAAGTTTTATTTCGACTCTGTATTTACTGCAATTACACATAAAATTTTACCTATTACAAACAATCAGAGAGAGAGAGAGTTCGTCAATTTTGTATGCTTATATATAAAATATCTAGATCAAATAAAGAATATTCAAAATATTGAGATCTAAATATGGGTATACACAAAGTAGCTTTGTTTTAAAAAAAAAGACATTAATATTTTTTTGTGCTTTTTTATAAGAAATGTGTTCCTAGCTAATAACTCGTAAGAAATGTCTTCATTGTCAACCTACAAATACCTACCTAAAGTTACCTATGACCATTTTTGCATGAAGAATAAACTTAGTCTTGGCTCCGAACTATCTTCCCTTGATATCTGTAGATCACTGGAATAAAAATAAGTACGTAGTGTTTACTTTTGCAAAGTTCCGTCTCCGTAAGACCAAGAAGGATTCGTAACATAAAGTAACAGCTCAAGTTAGATACTTTTGAACAAGCCGTATTTATTAACGGAATTTTATTTCATATAAGTTCTGTTTTATACTGCGGGTGTGACGGGAAGTGTGTAATCATCACCGCCTAAATAATAGCAATATTAATTAATAACTTGAAAGTCAACACCCTTCACCCTGTCATTAGTTTGAACAGAGACGCACGAGTATATCAATCATTAGTTGCCTTATCGCGTCGGCACACGACGTGCCTTCAACCAACTTTGTCATCTCATGTTTGTGTTATTTGTTGAATATTTCAGGGAAGACCTAATTTCATTAATTTAAACGTATGTACCGCCATTCTCCCGGTGCGCGCCCGCTGGCCTCCGCGACCGGTGTTATTTCGAACCTGATAAAAAATTACACACCTTTTGTTTTTAGTCCGAATTTAACGCTGTAAACTGGATTTTGAAAAGGCCGGGGATCAGTGGGGCTTTGCGCATGCCCACCACCGTTACTTTTCAACCCGAAATTCCTAACCGCGAATTTAATATTTAATCTCACCCTTGTCTAGAACATTTACCGGCCGAGTGTGTCCCGAAATACTTTCCCTATCTGCGGCAGAGGCGTACATTGGTTAGGTACAGTTTTTTAATCGCTCGCCAACCACTTGACGTGCGGTCGTGATGGATGGCGGCCTGTCCCCGGGTCACGTTTTGTCATTTTATTAATACTTAAATTGGTCACCCATGACGCGGTCGAAACGTGAAGAGGACAAAGCTTAATACAACACTTTAATATTTTTGTTGCAGCTTGTTGGACCCGTGTATGAAATTGGAAACTTGGGTTCGCTGTAATAAAAATTAATTCACACTATTAGTCAAACACGGCTTGTTTTATTTTGCCGACACCTCGAGTGAAACGCGTATTATTCAACTTGAATTTCGCTACAATATACGTGAAGTGTGGCCATAAAAGGGAGTTTGACAGAGTAAACACAACATATTTCAAGTGTAGGTACCTTATGAATAACTCTATAATACGGGGTCGCTTCATTTACAAGCCCCCAGCATCATGTCCGGTGTGCCGACATAGCTACAACTACGTCTCAAAACATATTAGCGAAGTAACTTAACAAGCGCAGTCCGCCCTGGGTTAATGGGGTGTCATAGCACATGATGAGTCGTCCGCCTTACGAGTTACTAGCTCATCAGGAGCCCGCCGACGAACGCCACCGACACCCGTTTATTGACACTAGTTTTACACTGAAATATTGACTGAGGTAACATGAAAATAGAGCAGCTTTTAGGAACGTTTTTATCACCATATTACTCGTAAAACTTATAGATGTGAAGGTTCGGGCGCTTGATACTCAATCACGCTAAAATCACTGGATGGATTTAGATAAAAGTATGACACGTAGAGGTAAATCGATGTATTTACATAGTAAGAACTATTTTGATTAATAAAATATGATTGGACTACTAGTTTCGATGGTTACAAAAGAAAACTATTAAAAATAAGATTAATAATTAAGAGCAGAAATTCTGTTACCTAAACGGATAATATTGAGCCTTATCGCAATGGCCGACATTTTGGAGGCTGCGTCCCTAATGTGATGTTATCTCCACTATATAAATGACCCCGCCAAAAATAGGTTAGGTAGCGGTTCAATTTCTAGAATAATGTAGATGTAAGTGTTACTGAAATATTCATTTATTCATTCTCATTTTCCGGCTGTACCTCATGGTGGTAGGTGGAAAAATTATACGCTACTTATTCCAAACGTTCCCTTACTCACATATCTAGGCAGAGATGGACGTAATTGCTGCATTACTCAAGTCTGATTACTAAAAGATAGATAGTACCTATTACTTTTCTCATACTTGGTCATGTTATCAGTAGGTACAAATTTGGAGATGGTTCAGCGACTATAAAAATATTGTATTGTTCTTTAACATAGGTAGGATATAATATTTTGACCAATTTGTAAAAAGTACAATTTAAAATTTCTGTAGGTAAAAAGTCTTTAATAAAGTATGTTTTGAAGTCTTAAAAAAATCTAAATTTAATACAAAATTTTAAATAATGAACTTATAACATATAAAAGTTATTTAAACAACGCCAACAGCATCTAAACTTTCAACTGTAAAACGCTTTTATTATGAAAACATTTTACAAAGACGTAGTCCGATATAACGCGAGTAAAGGACTAATGACACGTCATCGCATGAGCCCGCCCACACGCTCGGGCGATCACCGAACACTTCTCCGGTAATAAGTTTATCGACCATCGAGACTAGAGTTCATTTCATCTTTTTAACCGCTCGGGTAGGTAGCATTAATGTTTCAAACTACCTTTAGTTTATTAGACTCAAGTCTTTTACAGGGTGTTCGATGGCGCTTTTTCTTAATATTTTTTGGTCTTTGTCATTTTAAATAATCATTGTTAAGTTAAATAAACCTTGCTTGTTGCTCTTGTGACAATTCTTGTTTATTTTCATATTGAGGAATTGTATGATTGATGTTACACCTACCTACACTTAAGGTAAAAAGTTAACAAAAATGAATACTGTCACTAAAACGAAAGCGTTTTGGTTTTTATGACAAAAGTCCTTTAAAAGTTGTAAATAAAGTTTTTCGTCTAAAAGGAACGTTAGTTCCGATGTTATCTATTATTTTTTCTTACAAGTACTTGAGTTCAAATGGCTTTCAGTTGTAATGACATGACAGGGGTCATGACTTTTCTTAAATGAGGGTGTGAAACTCGTCTCACGCATTTTGTCAAACTAATCTATTATGTATCTCCCTCGCACACCTACAAATAGTTTTCTCGAAGGCACCGCTGCTTACAGCGTTTGTCGTCGGAGCCCTTACAGACGAGCGTGTTTCAAAAAGCTCACCCGTTCGCATTGAATCGAAATGAGAATTGCATCGAAAAGCTTGCCAACAAGATAATACAATCTGTACCTCATCTTCCGTACAATATAAAAGTCTCAACCTGCAAAGTAAATGCACCTTCAAAAAGCGAAGAGTAGCAATCTAGCGGGGAATAATTTTTCCGTGCGATTGCGATGCGATGTTTTGGCGCATCGTTCGACAAATAGCCGCGCAGCGTCGCAGTCCGCAGGGCGGTCCGCTGACGCTACAATATCAGCCGCCGGCGCTCGCTCGCAGAGCACACAGGCGCACCGGCACACCGGCTCTGGCACTAGGAAAAAATGCCGAGATTGGCGAGGAGAGCTTCGCAGCCTTGGGGTGTCGGCCGCCAATTCGCCACGTTGCAACACGGAGATTGTACCGTCTGTTTTGTTTGCCTCTTACCGTCTTATTTCCTGAGCGAGAAATTGTATGAAAGTGCATCTTACCTAAAACTGCTATTCTGTGACTCCCTAAAAAATCTCACTTCAAACAAAGTAACTCCCTAGAGAACTCAGATTACAAGCGCAATAACAACGCGGAACACGAAAATAAAAATGCAGGCACGACAATTCACGTCTCGGATTTTTTGCCGCAAACGATAGTTAACGCTATCTAGTTAGTAGTTAAATAGCTCATTCTCATTCTTGGAAACGTTCCCTAACGTAATAAACGACAAGAGTAGGAAGCTTCGCGTGAAAGTTGAGAGCGTATGCTATCTCATGCAAATTACGGCAGATTTATCATAAGACGTCTCCGTAATTGCGACGTGAGGAGATATGGCGGGAGCGCTTAAAGCCACTCTCCAGAAAAAAGGCAATTAAAGGGATAAACTGGAGCAGTTAGGTCGGGCGTCACGCTTGCGATATCTCTGGAGAGGTGGCGGCGCGGCGCGGTCGCGCGGCAGCGTCGCGGCGGCAGCGTGCCGCGTGCGTGCCCGCGCCTCCCACCTTCAGACCCCACCGAACATGTAAAGGGCGTGGAGCAATATCATAGACTACAGACTGGAGACGGGGGTGGAACATCCGCCACTGACGCTATTGCACTTGAAGCTTTACAAAGCTAAAAGCAATACAGTTATTTGATTTAAGTCGGGTGTGTACCACCGCCTTGCGCTGGATTGTGTTTGTTCTGGTTTGGCAGATGTCAAAGTTGTATGTTTTGAAACAGAGCCTCACTGTTGTTTGCGATGTTTGTTTCGAGATAGATGGTATTAGCTACCTATATGTGTAGTGTTGACGTGTGTGCATTAGCCTGTAGATACCCGCACACTGTGTACGTAAACCTATACTGCAACCACATACCGTATCAATAGTGCACAGGCACTGAGTAACACTAATGACATTCATTATTAACGGATTAGCTGGAACAACACATCTCTGTTTACTCTAATATTGCGGCCATAGTTATAGTGCTTTTCGAACTGAATGTTACGACTACGGACGCAAATAATTATGGGCAGCTTGACTGAAAGCCGTTCAGAGGCCATCGTCGATAACCAAAGCGGAGTCCATCAAAATAATCATTTGATGTGTGAGGGCGATATGTGACATTCGCTACGGTAATTAATGCAAATCAATGGTCGGACGTGCGATTGATTCGGGCCTAGCGGAAAGCTGATCAATTACGTTAATGAGCTCCTGAATCCATATCGCTGACGTTTCAATATTATGCTAATGCTTACGCTTATTTGCTGAGTAATACCAGCGGGCATTCACTCGATATGCACCTTTAAGTTTCTGCGCAATTTGTCGATTATTTTGTGTCCAATCGGCTGTGATATTTTAAGGGGTTGTGGTAATGAGTGTCTCGTGTTTATGCAGTTTGTACGTCTTTGTGACATGTTTGGTTTGGAAAAGTTTTACGGTGATATTTGTATTTATTTGCTGTACTAAGTACGTTGTACTAAAATAGGTGTGAGTAATTTGCAAGTAAAATAACAATAAATCATACCTTTCAAGTTAATATTTGCATATATATTGCAGAAGTATTAATAGTCATTCCACGTAAATGTAATGTGTAGGTAGGTATTTTAATTTCTAATTTGAATCATGCGTGTTGATATTTTTCTAATGTCAGTGTATTCATTAAAAATATAACGCATTAAAAAATGTACTGTAATTCACATGATATAAGGTCTATTATGTTTACATGTATTGTATAAATTGTTTTGTATAATATGCCTGGGCCATAGTGAAACAAAATACGTCTTTTGTTAGTAACAAAACACAAACGCTGAAGCTATTATCGACACCGCTAGCCAAAGCCGTATTCCATATCGTAAGCCGATCAATGGCTAATGAGCCCTAGGTGTATCGGAACTGTTCCAATATTATGTAAATGCTATCAGCTAGTCGCCTGAAAGCCGGCCGTCTCCGCTAACGTTACTTAACGATAACGAAAGCCTTCACTATATAGAATAGGTATATTTTCATAATTTTAATAGAGGAACGTTTTAAATTGTATTTAAGATATTCTGTATACTATATCGAAATTAGTTTTTAATATTTTTTTGAATTAATAGTAAGTAAATAGATCCATTTAAGATTTGGGTAGATTAATATTATGTATTATGTTTATCGCATGCCGAGAGCCTTTAGGGCCACCATGCAGTTTGAGTCCAAGTTTTTGGCAATTCTTAGCCATTCTTCTGACTATTTTCTTGATTTTATCCTTGCCGATATTGGTGGAAGAGATGTAACAAAAGATTTGTACTAAATTCGAACAGTGAAAGTTAGATAAAAGCAGCAACTCATATAGATAATTCAAGTCAGTTCCAGTCCTACAAGATAATAAAATAAAAAAAATATTCGCATAAAACCGCAACATAATAACAAACTAAATCCTGTGAGAAAACATCACAGCAATATACCTCAACGTCGAAAACGACGATTGTGCCCACTTACAATATTCCACTTACGTGCCATAAACTGTATCAAACAAATAAAGGACTACCATAAGCGTTCTGTTGGACGTAATATCATGTTAGTAGTCATAAAAACTACGCGGATTGAGTGTAAACAAGGGTTGGGTTAAGATGTAGGGACCGCAATGCACCAAAGTGACGTGGCTTCTCGTAGGGCGACACAGACTGGCTCGTTTATCAAAGTCAATATCGACTGTCGACGACTGTACCTACACGTATAGCTTGCGTATTATTGCACGCGTGTGTACTCGATGTCATTGATTTTGATACGTTCCTGATCTAGTGACAGTTTTTGATCATAGCAAGGGTGTGACAGCGGCAGCGTGATCATTTGGTTTGGCCTTATTTTTTGTTGGAAGGTTTTGGAATTGAATCAATATTTTATGTAACCTTTCGTATAACATATCAAAAGCAAGATGAATATACATATAAAGTGTACCCAAGGTAGGTAATATAGGTTACAATATTGGTTACCCTTAAAAATTGTAATAGAAATTATAACCCGGGAATTAAACAACTTTTTAAATCGTTTTAATAAAAAAGTTGTGTTCGCGTTAATGCCCGTGTTGTAAATTATATTATAATCATGTAACGCGATAGTTTAAAAAAATAAATTTATGAGTACCTTTAAAATTATACTAATTCAATGCAATAAGTGATTTCAAGTCCCGCTCTATCTGAGTAGGTATATATTTTTCAAACTTTTCTAAATAATACATTTCGCTTTTTTTCTCAGAGCAAAAAATAACATTTCCAAGTAGATAGATGGTTCCTACTGTCAAGGTATTCTTCAGACATTACATCATCCTACGAGTACTACCTGAATCCATTTGCCTAGATAACGTAAAGCTTGTACTTACTTGGGATAGCATTGAATTAGTCACAATACGATCTGAAGAACGAAGGTAATGTAAAGAGTTATTTGATGTCATATTGACTGAATCCGTTTTGGAAGTAAGGTATTTTGTAGTAGGAGTTTACTAGAAGGATCTCTTGAAGTATATCTTTTGACCTTTAAGCGCGTTGACAGTTGACAAATTTTACTCTTTGCCCGAAAGAGTAACGAGTCTCGATGCGCATGCGTTCAAGGCTGAAACCATCATTTTTTGACATTTATCGGTATTGAATACATGAGATAAAGTTGTAAAATCAGGTTTTACACAACTGTATACTGTTTTGATAATGAGTTTTTCTAAAATAAAATAACCATAATTCTTAGATAACTTCATAACCGTTACAATATTGTTTTATTAAATTCTTAGAACAAATAAATGTAACACCAACTTCAAATAACCGAAACGATAATACAATATAAGTTTGTGAAAATCATATTTTCGATAGTTTTTATAAAATAATGTGATTTACGTATTTTTACAAGCAAAAGTTTTCTATAACACATTTAACTTAGGTATTTACGTGTTATTGGAAAAAATATTACAAGTAAGATAGATATTTCTTAAATATTGTGTTATATTGTAAATAAGTTCTATAACTAGGTTACCATTTTACATTGATGAAGAAACATGAAAGGTTATTTCTTTTAGATTTCTTATAGGCACCTACGGCTGCCTTAAATATTGCAGGTTCAATCTCAGAAAGCGACCACTATTTATTATTCGAAGTTTTTTACAAATATGGAATTAATACATTCAAGCCTAAATTTAAAGTCCGGAGTAACCTTTTAATGTTTGCAGCCGAGACATTTTCTTCACGTAAGTATCACCTAAGTATACATAAATTTAAATTTAGAATTTCAATTGATGGCTTTGGACTATGATTATAGCTCCTTATTCCTACCCCAATGTATTTATGTTTTATGATTTTGTATGTCATTCGTTCAACATACAAAATACTGGCATAAACGTGTATAAACTTAGTTTCTCTTATAATACGGGCAGCTATCTAGCGGCAGTAAAACGTCGGGATGCGGCAGACGTAAAAGGCGGCCGTCAAAATGGTCGACGACATTGACCATATTGTGAGGAAAGAAAATTTACTCAGCGTTATTAATATTTCATATAAAATTATATTCTATACTCTTTCTATTTTTATGTAGAATATTGAGAGTTTCTGTAGCTGTATATTAGTATTATTAATTTGACAATTTAAATGGCAATAAGCTGTCCGCTTATTAGGTCATATGATGGCGAAAGTGTGTGAAGTAAATTTCAGATAAAGGAAAAACTCTGTCTTCCCTTTCGGTGATCTCAAGCGTAATACAATGAATCATCAACATCAGCCGGAAGACGTCCACTATTGAACAAAGGCCTCCCCCTTAAAAAGGATGTATTGCCATAATCCCCACGCTTGGCAGGCGGCTTGGGGATCGCAGTGTTGGTGGTAAAGTTACAAAAGACGCTGCTGCCCATCTTCTAGATTTTCCCTTAGTCGCCTCTTACGACACCCACGGAAGGACAGGGGGTGGTCAATTCTAGGCCGGATACCACTCGGCATATACATTGAATAACCATATGATTTTTATCTTAATTATTATTGTAATGAAAAGTTTAGTCATTAAAAGAACCCAAAGTTAATGCTAAGTAAGAACTAATATCGTGCACTCAGTAAGTAGTACACGCCAACGTTTAAATCGCCGGAAAACTATCTAAAGATCCCTCAATGAAAGATAACTTAGTACCTAGCTTGAGGTATAAACTACTCTTTATCCCGGTCGAAAGTTCCCGCGGGACGTATAACTAATAAATATCCCAAATTTATAACAGTTGAGCGGTGCCGAGTATAAAAAACCTCCACACAATCGTATGATTTTTATACAAAAACATTAATCTTCGTATGAAAATGTTGAACTGGAAATGATCTATTTATAAAACAATACCAAATATATTCGTACATAGTAAATACTTGCGGGAACTCGGAGGCAAGATGTTATGGTAATATCGTAAATATTATTTCTTAGCTCCAAAACGTAATTGAAACCGCGACGACTTTCTCGGAAAATACATAATAATTAAAATGTTGTTGTACTGAAGTACATCTGAAATTGAATTTTAAACGGCTTTCCGTACTAAACACAGTTCCTTGCTATCACACGTCGGAAAACTTATTTGAATAACAACGCATACAATAAACGCTGCCGTGCATAACGCTACGGAGGCGTTTGACAGAAACAGAATAACCCGGCCCGTATTGCAAGAAACAATACAACTCGCAATACTGACATAAATCAAATTTTTGTATTCGTTCGGACTCGATATTTGCGATATTAAAACGCAAGTCACGGCGGGTCGCACGTCTCGCAAGATCGCCGCCGGTATAGACGGCAACTATTAAAAATAGAGAACACTCCTGAGCGTATTTCAGTTGTCATATTTCACGGTTTGGCCGATGTTGTATAAACACGTTCCCCGTTCAATCATCCAGCGATAGGCGGCGGCGTTGCGAATAAATCAAGTCTCACTTTTTCACCTGCCACACACAAAAGCTTTCGCACTGAAACTTGATTCGGGTTATTTCTGACGAAATATCAGCCTATTTGTTATACTATTGATACGGACGCACGTGCGCCGCGTAAGTTTGTACTTGTTGACGAGAGGGGATTGAGTGAAAATTGCTTTCCGACAATGTGCATAGAATTTGATGGCACCCGCTGCCGACTCACGTGGATGTTACGCTTTTTTCGATGAAAATAAGTTCTGATTTGCCGCAAAGGCTATATAATATGATCGTATCAATACAACTCAGATATATAAAGTAGACACGTACAACACACATTTTTCTTCAGCCTAAATAAACAGACGTATAGTTCGAGTAAACTAACAAGGGGCCGTAAAGGAACCCCTATAACATTCTTTTTATACTTTAATTTCCACGTTACAGTTTATGGAATACTAAAAAGAAATAGAATAACAGCACTTTTATATACTAATTAAAGGAGAGTCATTTTAAGTAATGAATACCTAGACTTTCTCAAGTTCTGCTGCTTTAATACTCGTCTCGAACTCTCATTTATCTTCAAAAAAGAAATACTATCTAAAAGTCGGTAGCTTCCGTACGCACCGTAAAAAACTCTTTACTTTATCACAAACATAACAATAACTCACACGAGTCGTTGATACCGACAGTGTATCGCGCGATCGTAAATATCACACTCGAACACCTCACGTGCTGTGTCATAATTCAATTATGGCGTAAAAACGCGTCACGTATCGTTGGTGATAGCACAATCTTCGTGCACGATCTAGCTAAGGAAGCTGTGAGGCATCTCATTGCGGCGTCGGTAAGTGCCTATTTAAGGCTACGTAGCCACTTACGTCGACGGGGGCCGATAGCGTAATCCGAATCGAGGTGTATTGTGCGTCCCCGTACGGAATACGGCCGCGGCGCCAAGCCGACTATTCCGAGAGCCTATAATCTTCGCCGTAAATGGATTTAATGCAAATTTCTCTACTGCCGTTCAATGGTCTGATAAAAACACATACTTAACTCCTTTTGTGCAGTTTAAATTGTTTTTAACAACATTTTATTGTAATAAAGTCTTATAATTAATATGTTTTTATGCTTTTTAATTGATTTTAGATTTAAAGCATGAATAGGTACTCACTTAGCACCATACATAAATAATACGTTCACCCCACAAGAGAAACAACATAACTAGTTACAAGCAAACCACAAATTAATTCATCCCCTACTAAATATAATTTTAAATTGAATCAAAACTCAAATTAAGCATCGTAAAGCATTGGTTCGGTTTAATAACAGCTAATCGTTTGTAGAGAGCCTTATACGTAACCGAGTCAAATTTACATAAACACAACTGTCTTGCGGCTGTTATCATTCAATTAAATAAGATTTTGCGATACCCACACCTGCTCTTTGGTCTCGAAATCTATTCCGTTGACTTAATAACTATAGATTTTTGGTAGGGATTTGGAACTTTGGAGTTGGATCATTTTGACTGTTTTGATAGTAAATACTCTGGAACTTTTAGTTGTGTTGATGAGGGTGTATCTATTGTTGGGTGTGACTTTTGAAGGGCTGTTGTGTTTGTTGCCTATTTTATATTAAAAAACAGTTTTCAATTTTCTTATTACATTACATAATAATTATATAAATCGGTACCTATATTAGTTCGTTACCAGTTTATATGTATAAAAATACAATGTGTGATGTAGATGCTGTTGGTGTACCCGTTAAAAAAAAAATATTTTTTAAATACATAATATAAACTTTCTTTTTTAAATGCCAAAATTCTCATCCATCCCAAACAGCAATAATTATAAGTAAAAATATTATTGATAAGTATTATATAGAAAATATTATTTTGTTAAACTATAAAGGCAAAAAGCCAAAAACTTTATTTTACTTTCCTTAGTAAAACTACGAAACTTTTTGTTTCCCTTTTAATATTCTTCCGCAACTTGCAACAAATAAGTAAGAGTAAGTATGGGTGAAATGCGACACAGCCTACGCTGCTTTGTCAACGTGTATTATGCCCGTAGCCCCCACTTGAGATACCAACCAGACATACTAGCCGCCTTTGTCTTTTTATCGGTACAGCGTTAAGATATAGAAGTCTAGGAATAAAATGTGGCTTGCCACTTACATAGGTTTCTAACAAAATAGGTTTAAGATATTATTTTTCTGAGTATTTTAACTAAATGAAAAATTAAGTTACCCGTTTATCTTTTATATATTACGCAAGTTTTCTAACATTTTCGAATGCTTAAAAAATATTAAATTATTTTTACTCGATTAAGGAACATGCAAAAAATATTTTTTGCTGATTAGAGTTGATATCAAAATGAAAGGAATCTGAAACCTACTTATAATGCAATTATGTCTATTTACATTTCGTATTCCACTTTACCACGACTTGGCCAAAAACGACAGAATCGTGCCGCATCGCATACATTACGTGTTCAGTAAAGCCAAAACAGTTTCAAATTCATCGTGGCCACGCATCAGACGGGTACCAGCCAGTAATCAATGACTAGGTATCATCAAAGCATCAGCATTGCGGGCTCGTCAATCCGGCAGCAGACGATTTCGCTAACATTAATCTTATCAATTCACAACGGCAGCTTACCCACGTTGCTTAGAATTTGAATACCGAATTCAGAGGAAACGGTATGTGTTTCGCCCTATGCACTCATACGTGTTTGCAATGCGTAAACGTGCATAGACTTGGGAGATTTGTGCGTGAAAGACAACATACGTTCGCCGGTATGTTATTGTTTAGCTAGCTTACTGTATCAGAGCGGTCTATCATTGTTAGATCAGTAGAGTCAGCTTAGGATATACACTTCAGCATGTGAAGCGGTTGTAGAATTGTGTATCGAGAAATAATCACTCGTCCGAAGTAAGGATACAAAAGATGTAACTGATTTGTAAAACCAGAAGATATGCAATAATGAATACTTTTTGAAATAAAATAGTGAAGTTTGCCAGTGTGTACAATGTTTTTAAGCCTATATAAACGAAACAACGAAAATCTACGGCAGGCATGCGACCGTCAAAGATTCACATTTAATTTATCGTATTCAATGAACACATTGAAATGTTTCGAAAACCCATTACGCTCACCTGAAAATAAATTAAAGTCATACGAATCCATATTCATTTCGAATTTCAAGATGAAACCACAATATAAAATAATGACAAACAGTTGACCAACTTCATCCCGTTCCACCCAATCAAGTGTTTAAAACGCGAATATGTTGGTGAAAATGCGCAGCAAAAGACAGGTATGAAAGTACGGACGTACTGAGGAGAGCCAATCAGTTCTATTTGCATTTCAGTAGTCGCCATTATAGCGAATCTCTCGCCGCGTCGAATGCTACAACCCGACACTGAATTTGTGAATGAAATTCTGTCGAAATGTATTTAAAGCGTTTATTAACTGCGTGCCAAGCCAGAAGCGTCCTGGATAATGAAGCTTTTGCTATCAACTCTAAATTGTTATTTAACTTAGTAGTTCTCATGCATTTACCATTGAAATGCACGCTTTGAATGATATTGTTAATATAAACGGCTGCGAATACATTTTATCAGCGTTAATTAAGAGCAGTAAGTACTCGAATGGGAATGTATTATTTGCGATATTAAAGGCGTTGATTGTGTTTAATAACTGTAAATAAGAAGAATTTGAAATAGCAAAATCTCCTATTAATACTGGGAGCTGCGCATAAATATCGCAAGTAATTACAATAAGAAGCGAGATCGTGGAAAATCACTGGGTAGCGACTCGCAATTAGCGGACGAACACCCAACGGAAATAAATAAGGATATTAGCTTCCCCACCGCAGATCCGACTCAGGATAAAAATTATATTATTGTGTTCACTTATACAGTTATACGCGTACATGTTTCTCGGTTAATCTGGAATGAAAGAAGAATTGAGATTGGAATGAGAACGTGTCGCTATCAGATTGATATTTGAACGAGAATTTCTATATTGACGCACAATGGTGCCAGTTCTTATAGGTTTATTTGACAGGTTGATGTTCAACTATCTTGTACAAGAAAGTTTTAGGGTTTACACAATTTTGTCGATTACCTTACGGTTTGCTTGCATAGGCAACCCTGAGGGTTCGCACATATCTGCAAACGTGAAGAACGTGCAAACATAATACATAGTAATAGGATATGTAAACCTACATTAAAAACACAAGATATAATTGTGTACAAGTATTGCGCAAACATTGTGGAGTTCTAAGGGAGAGGCCTTTGTTCAACAGTGGACGTCTTCCGGCTGATGATGATGATGATGCGCTCAAACACAAGTGAACTCCCTATTCCCTCGCTCTCATTGTCTCATTGAAAATGTACGTATGTGTTTAGGACGTGACTTAAAAATCATAGTAACAAAACAAAATAAAAAAATAAGTTTGGTCGTAATGTAATCGTAGGTACCCTTACTAAACACTCCTAAATTCACCAAAGTAGCTGACAGTGTTAAATTTAAAGCAACCTGCAGTAAAGTACTTAGTGGATATTCGATACTTACCTATAGTAACCTCTTTGCACTCGAGACGGTCTAATATTTTGCAATTCAGTAATTATAAAAAGCTTACTGTGTAGTCACTTTATTACATTATTAAGTGCTTATTTATCGTTTTAGCTGGATTAAGTTGGACTCCACTGCCTCTTAGGGAATAGAATAAGGAAAATAACTCGAATGAGTCTCTTTCTAATCCGAGGCTTAAACTGTTGATGAACGGGCCAAGATAAATTGGTTATTTATATTCACAATAAATAGTGATAAACATTATTTAGAGTTTATAAAATAATCCGCATATTATTATAGTAATGTGTATAGATTAAAATTGATAATAATATTTTGTTTTATTTCTGTGACAATTTTGAATAATTGAAATGATGCAACATTGGATATAAGTAGGCTAAATAGTTGCTAAATTTAGTTTAACTTTAGTAACATATAATATTCTACTGAGTCATTATTGATACTTATAATAAGATAAATAAAATCAAAAGAAATTGACATCCTTACAAAAAATCCTTCACCTTTAAAAATAGTCAAAGCACACGAAACACCAGTCCAACTTAAAAAAAAGTAAAAACAATACCAGTGCGAGTACATCAATCAAAAATTATCAATTCTGATACTAAAAACGTAGACGCTTTATCAAAAACACAAGCTCAGACGAAGAACAATGCACCTAAATACAGTCGGATACAAAATAAATAAAATATTAAAAGGTGAGATCATCATTATAGTGAAGTATATCGTTATAGTGAGCGATCGAAGTGGTGGGCAGGCAAATGGCACGCGGGACTCCGACGTGATTAGGTCGGGGACTGCACTGAACGCACG
Source organism: Abrostola triplasia (assembly GCA_946251915.1). Lineage (NCBI taxonomy): Eukaryota > Metazoa > Arthropoda > Insecta > Lepidoptera > Noctuidae > Abrostola > Abrostola triplasia. The sequence continues at coordinate 4,913,697 of OX276424.1, read as the reverse complement.
GCCATCCTCTTTTATATAGAGAAGTATTGTTTCGGATTATGTCTTTGTGGTTTTGTCTTATGTTATTGCTGTTGGAGTTTTGGGTTGGTTTCTAGTTTGAAGGATTCCGTTTGAGTGATTTAAATGAAATATGATCTAGTAGGTGTATACCTAAGGTTTAAATTAGAAGAAAATGTTTACTTAGATTTAAAGTAATAAGAACGCTGACAACCCATCACAATTTACAAGCTTTTATTTTACTGTACGAATACGTTCGTCACATCAGGCTATTGCAGTCCACTGTTGGACGTAAGCCTCCCCTGTGATACGTTCATCATGTAAATGCAATTGAATTCGATTTTTAGTATTATACTAACTACCAAACATGCCTAATATAGCATCGGTCATTCTAGATCACCATTATTCAAACCTAAATTCGCTTTATCAACTTGAATATCGACACAACACGCGTCTGCGGCTAAAACCTAGCTATTTAAGCTACAATTAGCAGTTGCGTTACGATGGCACAATATTTGTTTACCTAATTAATACAATTTAGTCAAATGTCATGAGATTCGAATATTTATTTATTTAAACAACTTTAATGACTTCCATAAAAGATTAATGACCACAAATTATAGTCGTACGAAACAATCAGTCTGTTATGCCAGATCAGAATAATTTTAACAAAAGAAATAATTAAATCCCATTTTCCATTTGAATATAAACTTAAACACAAATTACTGACCATTCCAATAAACCTGGGGTGGTGCAGCTCAATTTCCAGTTCATACTTGAGAAAGGCAAGCATTATATCGAATCTCCTCGTTTTATTCAACAGCCCGGTCCCTAACGCTTCTCTTCGCTAAAACCGATTCCTTGTTACTTGATTTCTGCATTTCGAAAAAGCGTAAATATTTTCCTCCTGGGTGCTTTTGCAGCCATGAAGAATTCAATGGCCGTGCAACATTTCGAATTATTAAAATGTAATATTAGGAAATTCATTTCGACGCGAGTAAATAAACGTATATTTTATTATTCATACTTTTTACGGGGTTATGCTGAATTTTGTTGGAGCCTAAAATAACATTGAAATCAATAAAAGGACTAAAGGCTTTGATATCGTTGGGGATTATTGTGTTATCAATGAAATGGCGTGATGGATCACTTTTAACTGGTCCAATAGTATTTTTTTCGGAGCCACCGTAGGTGAGTGCAATATAGAGTTGGATTCGAAATTTTCAATTTGTTTTGGGCCTATGATGCTCTGCTTTTTGTCGTGATGCGAAATTTTTGGTAGGCGTTGCATTTCGAAAGTTATCAATACATTAAAAAAGGTTTGATATTTTTTTAGATAGCAATCATAATTTTGGAAATACATAAAAATATTTATCAAATCTTGGATATCCGTATAAGTTTATATCAAGCATGATGCACTTTTTTACTCAAAAAAATATTTATTCATTTAGCTTTTACCATTAAAGGTAAAAATGGTTGTAAGTATATTTTGTGATAAATCAAGTCGGAAAAGTCGTAATTACTTTAGAAAACAGGGTGGCGGAATTGATTTAATTTCGTTCATAACCAATGGCTGTTTTCGTAGAAGAGCCTATACATCAAGGGTTCCAGCAAAAGGCCCGGTAAGCACGCATTTCATTTGAGTAAGTGGCGAAGTGGGGTCGTGTTCCAGCCGCAACTTTGTGCTTCACAACTTTGGCCTTTTCTAATTTAAACGCTGCTCAACCGTACGGAATTCGAAAACAACATACTTTAAAAATCAACCGAACAGACAAAAACGCATTTTTGCACATCATCCAAATAAAGGATAGGATTGAAAAGCTATCAATCCAATTTCGCGTTTTGCCAGTTTTAATAAAAATTGAAACATATTTCGGTTTCTGGTAAAAGCTAAGTACATTCGGGGCTTTTCCTGTGTTTTTTTCTTTTGTAAGAGATTGCGCTAAGTGATCACATTTCGATATTAAACCATTTGCCGAAGGCCGGTGCCGGCTACGTATTTCATTTTACTGAGTGTCTGACGTGAATTTTGGAGACTTGCTTTTTGTCGAAATTATTTTCCAATCTTTTTATTACATCTAGTGTCAATTTTGCTGTCTCCTTTTTATCAATGCCGTTTTTATTCAATGTGTCTTTTTTGCAAACAAGATTGATTATTTTCCCGACAGTCTATGAGGCGTAAGTGGTTTTTGCCAAAATTTATTATCGTTGCGGTATGTAAATTGTGTGGCGCACAATACAATATTTTAATTTAGTTCCGAATTAACTTTCAAATTATCATTTATACTTGCGTAATTGTTCGGGTCGTTGGATTTGCCGCGTTTTACACAAATCTTCCCATTACAATAGACCCAAAACCTTAATCCTAGCAAAAACGAGCCTAACACATTTGCATAACTACGTACGAGTTACGTGGTACAGTAAAAACTTCATGATTATGCCTGCTGTAATCTGTTATTTTAGAAGTTCTCAGTTCGATGTTAAAATTAGTGAACTTCGAACAAAACTTTGACGTTAAATAAAAAGGTTTTATTCACGAGTATCTCGGCTTGAAATAGTGAAGTTTTGATAGGATGAAAACATTTTCATTTTTTTCTTTTCTGTAGCTTTTAAATTAATTACATCAGCATATTCCTTTTGAATGTATTTTATTTAGGTAAGGTTGGATTGTGCTGCACGTAGTATTTTGTTTTTGCAAAATTTTAGAATTTCAGTCGAATTCAGGTAGAGCTTTCATGTAAAGAAATAGATGATCTCTTACCCAACGTGAAAAGAGAAAATATAGCTCGCTTCCTGCCTGCTCCAACGTGCGCTTTACTTTGCATTACGTTATGATATTATGTTTGAAGTAGATATAATAATATTTGCAAACATACTCATCGATCTTATTATTACAATCCGTATCAATACAGAGCCGCCATAATAGTTAAGCTTTATGACGCATATTAAATGTAAGATGTTTTATTAAGCACATCCAAATGTATTTACGCGACGAAAACAGCACAAAATATCGACTACAACCCACAAGGTAGGTAAAATAAAAGTAAACTGTATGAACAATCCGTGCACAACCGAAGATGTTGAAATATGAGACAGAAATTACGTCGCGTTTATTTTATGATGCATTTCATTTTGTTCGCGTAGTTGTACAAGTCTCCCCACTGTTGTAACAGCATTCGAAATTGAAACTTGCGAGATGCTTTCGTGAAGTTCCTTCGCTATACAACTCCCGGCTCCTTCACTCATTAAGTTCATTAACAAGATTCAACGTCAGTATTTTTGATGCTCTCAGCTCGCTTTCAATATTTTCTATTCGTATAATTCACTTTGTGTTATGCCCGACGTCTGTGTAAGCGAAAATATTCCAGAAACGCTTTGAATGTCGATGTTTTATGTTTGAGGTAAATAATTTAAGCACTTGTGAAAACTTCGTTCTCTTGATTAACGAGGCTCAATTAGGTACTTAAAGTTAAACATTCCCAACAACGCTGCTGTGTAATTGTTAATTGTTAAGCAATGTTTATCGGCTACTGAAACAAAATTATAAGTACGAAGCTAAAATAATACTTTGCCGTACTTTGTTTAAGTCTGAAATGTTTCCGAAAGGACCCACCATTTCAATCTAGCAAAGTGCATAATTTAAAGAAACCGCAACGAGAACACAGTAAAATGAATCTTGAAAAATCTTAGACACGTAATACAATGCCTGGATTTAGACTCAAATTTCAAGATTTTAAATATTACAATGTACTTCGTCGAACTGCAGTGCGGGCTCTGTAAATTCCATTTAGCTAAATAGCTTTTGAGAGAGATAAGAATCTACCATACAATGCTTCCCTACTCCGAGCGGGAAACTAAGAAAATTGAAAAGAGAGTCGCCAAGTAAGACTGCAACGTCGATGGTCCGATTTCAGGGAACCCGAGATTTCGAATTACTAACGTCGTAAAAATTGAGCGCCTGTAAACACTTGCGAAGTGAAGGTTGGCCGAAAGTTTTTGTCAGACGGGATCCTCCCGGCGTAGCAATCTTGGTTTTAATAAGTATATAACGTTTCTGAGATGTACCTGTGAGTGGAGGATTTACATAATCATTACCATATCTGGCGCAGTGGCGCGCGTATTATGCCCGAGAGGTTAATAATGCTATTTTCTCGCCACGTTTTCACGTTGCTATTTCGCGTTATCGACCCCCTTTATCTGCGTCGTCATTGTTACTAGCCACCGGCGGAACTCTGCCTTGCCCTCTAATACTCCATGGGTACGTCATACGCCGCTTTTACCTGCGATTGTACTTTGTAATGGTATAATAGATATGTAAAATGTTCTGATATAACAGCGTGTTTATCGTGAAAGCCTCTAATATTAAATCCCGTACCGCGCGGGATTAGTTTAAATCAGATTTGCGCTTTTAATTACAGTAACTAACCTTAATAGTGTGGATTTGTAATGACTGTTTCTGTTTGTTGTCATTGCGATTTAGTTAGTTAACGGATTGTAATAATGTTATGTAAACAGGGAGTATTTGAGATAGAATAAGTATTCAGAATAAAATATACATTTTGAAAACTGGAATTGAATGGAAGAATAAGTTCCAGTGTTGAGAATAATTCTCGTAATGTTGAGCACAACGCGACAAGACGAGTGAGTCGGTGCGTGCCAGCGGCACACATGCGCGGAAGTCGGCTCTACTCACTTAAGTCTATTTAACGGATCGCGGACTACGTTCCTTCAAAAATAGATAACCAAGCGCTCATGCGACACAATACTTCAAATTACTTTTTGCATGCCACGATGAATGGAGGAATTGAACCGATAAAACGAACCCTACTGTTGCTAACGAATGTGTCATTTTCAGTAGAAATGTGAACCCCAATCTTAATTCGCATAATGCCTATTCATCATATTGTTCTGACATATTTTTAACTTGACAATATTGAGCCGATACTTAAGCAAAGATCATCAATTATAAAATACCATATTAATCTTCGATATGTCGGTCGCTTACCTTATTTTCAGCCGTCAGCGATCTGTAATCACACAGATATGATTTAGTATTAAGAACAACTAAACGCTGCCGAGCGAACTTACGCAATGGCCAATAAATCTAAACTTTGGAAGAAAGTAATTCTGTTTCTATGCTTATACGATATTTCTGTCTCCAGAGATAGCTACACTTCGTGATCTGCTGAATGTGCGACACGATGTAATCGTACTATTTGTTTTGCTGCTAAAGCTTTATGTTACTTCTTGCGACATAATGGGGAAACCATAGGCGTCGGTAAAGATCAAGTAAACTTTATTCGCGGCAACAATAGGATAGTATCTCGTCAAGTAAACACAAAATCTCTTAGAATTTTCACTTGGATGGTTAAGAGCGTGCTTTGTCACTGAAATAGGAGTTTTTCAGTGGAACAGTTACCTTTATAAGGACTTAACGTCGCAGGAAACGGCCGTCTAAGTATACGAGCACAGGGGCGCCCTCTCGCAGCTGATAACAGAATTATCCGAATGACGCCATCTATCTTTTAAATGTGCACCTTACTTTTGGGCCTTGTACGTTGTTGGAGTCACACACACAGTATTGTCGTGGACTTTTTAAATATTCATGTATTGTTTTCTCATTCATTATTAAAACTGGATACGTGTTATTTAATGTCTCCCCTTCGTTTAAGTTTGGGTAAATGTTATTACATTAATATTAAACTGTCTGTAATATTTATGTTAAGACAAATAAAGCGCTTCGTTTCAATCAATGATTAAAATATGATATTTCCATCACGACAGGAGGTAGGAATGACCTTATTATAGCTAAGGATTTTAAGGCTATTAAATATTGATAGAATCTCAAAACGTTTGTACTATGGTCATTGACCCCTAGTTTAAATAACCGGTAATCATCATTATAGTCGCTATAGCAACTGATGAGTCCTACAAACGATTTAAAGGTTTAACAGAGTTTATAGATTACTAAAATGTTATATACCTACAAGAATATTCATATTTATTCTCTTTTAAATCCCTTCTAAAATCAGGACAATATCAGTCTTAGCCATCTTCGCCCTGCACATAACGTATCTATGTAAAACTCACCCAAACAACCTAACAAAACTCTCGCACTTAATTTAATAAAATATTTGTCCATCCACCCAAGTACACTGAGCAACACAAGAGGTGTCTCTTGTTAATTCGCACTAATATTTGTAGTGTACACTTCCATCTTGGTTGTAGTTAACCGCATAATGCATTAACTGATTACCACCGCGATCCATCTTCCGATGCGTCGGACATGCTCCGCCCTACGTCTTAGAAGCCCCGTTTGATAAGCAACAAACAATTCAGCTGGTCAGTGTACTCAGGTAAGTTTGAAATTCCACTGGGCAAGGTTTTTATTTTGGTTTAGTAGGTTTAGGTTTAAAGATATTTATTCTTAATTCAAAACACAAAGTCACTTACTTGAGAACAGCAAATTGATTACTTAAAAATATTAAAATATTTGCTTACAGAAGTTAGCAAGTAATTATAATAATAACAGGGTCCCACTACAGGGATAAGGCCTCTTCTCGTATAGAGATGGGTTTTAAGCATAGATCGCCAACCCGCAGGAAGTTTTCCATATATTTTTTTACTTGTCAATGTTTTTTTCTTCTTTTGATCTCATTTATGGACCTTTATAAATGGAAATGGGATCGAGATGTGTTAGTTATGGTAAGCGGTAAAGTATGGATGAACAGACTTTTTATAAAAGATGATTTTTATTACTACTACTTCATGAAGAACATGACACATTTCATCGATCTTTATCAGTTTATGTATAAAACTATCCCCCTCTTTTTACTTTTAATGATTGCGATAATTCCATGTGCATCACTATGATGATTACACGTGCTATACCTTTTATTAATTTCTTCATAACAAGCGTTGGTAAGAGAACATTGTTTTAATCGCTTTGTTTAGCAAACGGATGGGTGATCGCTGTTTATTATTATTAGCGTAGTAGAGGATACTGCTGCCCATCCACTTTGCAAAACCTCTTTATCGCTTTTCACGCCGTTAAGAAGAAAAGGCCTATTCTTTGCCGGGAACCAAACGGCAATCTGGTTGTACTTAAGAAAAATATTCCGCCGCCAAATTACGTGTTCATCTTTTTTAGTATTCCGCCCATAACAGATGTAAGTGTCTTAATGGATGATAAGGAAATAACCTGTGGTCTTTGTTGTATTGTTTACATTTAAATTATAGGTATATATCTATATAAGATAAACATATATATCGTAAAAGTATAAACAGAATATTGGCACCAAATACGAGTATTTTTAGATGGCGAGTAAAAATTGTATACTGTCATACGAGTACTTGAAGGATGTAAACGCTCCCCGAGCGTAGACGATAACGACCACGATAGTTATTTTGCAGCGGAACATAGGTGTTCCCATAATAACTTCAATGTAAGTTTAATTTAAACGTATGTACCTACCTGTGTTCATTACCACCTGCTTTGATGTATCTCTTCTGTTTTCACAATCACAGCGTTGGCTGGGTTAGGTTGGTACCTACAACACTGCTAGTGCTCATTTGTTTTGCCATAACAATGCCACTTGCATTCCTCCGAATACTCATTTTTCTTTGTATTTTCCGTCAAATTATCATATTCCTTCCACAGCAGCCCTGTTCCTTCAACCCTCGTATGCCAAACACACATTTGCAACTCCATTATTTATCCCCTTAAGACGATACATGTAAGCCAGTATATATTGCGTTCTGTTTAAAGAAAAGTATGTTAAACACGCACGCGGATGGCTTTTGTTGTTGAAAGACGTATCTGGGACGATGATTTCGTTTCGCACCAATGAACACATTTTTTTCATTTTCAAGGAAAATCAAGAATATAAGAGCATTAAAAATCTCTTGCCTTTTTGTGTGTACCTTTATAGCTTGTGAAGAGGATATTTACGATAGGAAATATTCGTTTATGTTTTCTGATAAAATGTTTTTCTCATCTTTTACTCTAATGAGAATAAGCAGAGGAGGCAATAAATTGAAATTTATTTTCTGCGCAGAACGCTCACACACTAACATAAATATTTATTACTTATTTAAGTCAGTAACAATTCATTAAACTGGTTTTACGAGTTATTCAAATGAGATTTGTATTTCGAGTACATGTAGGTAGTTATGTTATTTCTCTTAAAGTTAATAGAGACAATCGGCCAGTTCCGATTGTCCGGTTTCATCAGGTTTAACTAGATAACTAATAGAATAACAAGCGATCCCAGAGCGCACTACAAAAGTTCCAAGGAAGTTTTCTTATATTTAATAAAATGACTGGTGTTTGTGGAACTTTTCCAGCGCACAAATTATAAGTAGGGAACACAAATAATAGTTGACGTAGGGCCCGGGGCGGTAGGGGCTGCGGGCGGGGGCTGGCGGGGGCGACGGGGGGCGCGCGGGGTACGGCGCGGTAATCAGCCCGGACAGTAATTCGGGAGCCTTAAGGGTGTGATCGGTTAGCGCAGACAAGGGTACCACCACTAGTATCCTTAGAGAGAAGAAATACTTTAGTTCAACATTTCCGATGTGGTTTTGTTTTGTAGCTCTTCGAGATTAGGCAATTTCTCAATAAACATGCGACCGGGCAGGCAGCTGCTATTGCTTAGTTTGCGAGACGTCTCCGGAGAAATTAATGTAATGTGGAATATAAGTTAGGGCATCGTAATAAGATTGGGTTCGATGTTTCTGTCTGTTTCATCTCCTAGTTTATTTAGCTGCGCGATATAATAGGCTAGTGCGCGTAACTTGTAATAAGTTGGACTCGCTATATCATTTCGCTCATCTGAAATCATTAAATTCACTTTTATGTTGGCAAATATGATACGTAAACTAACGCAAGCTGACATTTACGCTGGAAAGAGCTCAAAAAGAATTATTAACGACCCAAAGGCAACAAAAACCAAAACTGTATCCCAATTAAGTTCGGTTTGAATCTTTGAACGCACGGATAGAGAAGTAACGTCAGCCTACGTAACACTCATCGGTTCTGAGTACACAGCCGACCATTGAGGGCCCTCGAGCCTCTCTACGCGGTAGACTTCGGGTATCTTTGCACCTTAATTACACCCAGCTTCGGTATAAGTACGACACGTATCTCCGACGCTTGCCGAAAAGAAAGGGGAATGAAAAAAAAATCGAAAATCAAGACCTTTCTGCATGAAAAACCCGAGAGCCTTTCACAGAGGATTTAAAGACATTAGAATGTTGCTCTCAAATTGAGAGTCGACTTCGATTAACTTTGATGTATTTTATTTTAGGCGACGCGAGGCAAAGACAAACGCTTCAGAATGCTAAGCGTTAACAAAGATTTCGGACTTTGAATTCGAACTTTTACTTTGCAACCGAATTGAGCGTTCTTATTTCGTATAGGTAGGTACCTACGTACTTACATTTATCAAGGAGAAACATTTTTAGAAGTTTACGGAAATTAATTTAATAGATAATAGTAAAGTCAAAAGCTAATTTTGATAATAGGTACTTAATTAGGAATTTTTCTCTTACTATTTTTCAAGAAGGGCGTACAATTTTTTATTACAGCTATGTTTTGTACATATACCAAACTAATTATTAAGTACGCAGACAAATCAATACACTCGTATAACACACTTGTAGAAATTCTAAATATGAAATGTGATATTCTAAAATATGCCAATTGGCATGTACCGTAAGCAAATAGACCACGATTTCCTTTTGAAGTGACTGCCAATTAAATTGGCATTAGGTTCTCATAGGTCGAGTTGAAAATATTATTTGTAGAGTATATTTTGAAAGTGGTTAAGACTTGAGTAGGTATGAGTGAAGAAGAAGTGAGTGAAGAAAAAATAAACATTTCTATAATATTTGTATACTAAACGGTATATCAATTTGTAATAAAACATAGAGAAGGAGAGACCGTGTGTATGTGCAACGTAAATATGACTAGAACATAACCTGTCCCAAGTTCTCGGAGCGCCGTCGGTAATATTCAGCTTTTCTGATCGCGATCCGAATCCTAGTAAAGCCTGTCTTATCTGCCAACTTTTACATTATCTGCCGAAGTCTTCCATAAATTTGAGCCCAAGTCTACTTACGCTTATCAAGTCAAAACTACCTAAGCGTGTATTTATTTGTTTCTATTTTCTGGCTGATTGACTCTGCAACTTCTACGGAAGCGACGGCGGTGTTGGCTGGCCTACCTTGCGAAAGTTCCTCGCCCCTGATTCGAAATCAGTTAATGCAAAAGTTTATTTTTATAAGTAAGATTACACGGGAGTTTGGATAGAAGTTTGTAGGAGCAGCTTTCTTTCGGAAATCCCACAAAGTATGGAAGAAACGATGCTCGGGACTGGGTTCGAGGATTAATACTGAATTTAAAATGATTCTGGGACTCTTTCCTGTTTTGTAGATGTCCGCTAACTTTGTTACGTTGTATATCATTGGCTAACTTCAACTTTGCGAGTTTAACAAGATTTACAATCCTTTTATTTATAAGAATATTCAGAAGTTTATATCTTTGTGGGAAAAGATTTCTCGGGTTAATAAACTGTGTATTCAAATATGTGCTACGGACTGCACTAAAAGGTTTTTATTTCGTAGGTGTTTTGGCCCTAAACAAATAACTTAGTCATTGTATGATATTTGAGGCTATTCCCAGCTACGTGTAAACAATTACGGCTCTTAATATGGTTAAACCATTGTATCGCGTTATCGTTTGTACACGTCCAATCGTCAGAATTTATGTACGCTTCCCGATGGAACTCATAAACATTGTAAAACTTCCGGCAGATGGCGGGCACTACCCGATTATGTTGCTACGCCGCGCGTTGCTCCCCACAATGTTATAATATCATGACTCCGACCTAACAATTGTAGGCATACATGTAAAATTTAAAACGTATGTTTTGTAAAGCGGATTTTGAAAAACAAACAAAAAGTTTGTGAGCGCAATTGTTATCATCGCTTTAGCTCGGTTTGGTTTGGATTAATAATTAATACAGACGCAAAGGTATGATGAAACATCCATTTTGTATGCTGTGGTAACAGCCTTGTCCTATCTGTAGCCTTGCCTTTTGCCTCATATGTTTTGTACAGCACATGTGTATTATGAATGTAAAATATAGTCAATATCTAAACTAAAAAGATAGCTAAATATAACACAATAATTTTAATTGACTGCTTTGTTATTTGGCTTTTCAAAGGTCCAATTGTCCAATCACTAAACAATCGTTTCTACCAAATAATGGTCGACAGACTGGAAATTGTTAGTTTTGTGTGTATTATTGTAAGATTTGCTTTATTACATATTGCCTATAGGTTTAATAAATGTAGAACTTTATATTTTCGTCACAAGCCCCAACTTTTACCTCAGATTAAACTAAATTTTGTTCCCAACACTGCATTAAAAAAAAAATCTTCATCCTTTTTCACCATCAAAGAACGTGCTACGGTTAAAAATCTCGATACGACCACATAATTTTCGCGACATTCACTCAGTCACAATACGCCATTAACGTTTGAGCGACGTAGCCTCTAATTCACGTTTAAAAGCCTGCACTCGACTCAAAGTCAGCTGTAATTTGGCCTTAGCTAGCAATACCCGCTAAAAATCTAATTTGTCAAGATGTTGCGGCCACTAGAATTATTATATGGAACGATTACTAAGATATTTTCATGAGAAATTAAGTCAATTTCACTCAGTGTTACACTAATGATACAGATTCGCAAAAACGTAATTTTCAGCAGTTTTGAAATGAGTTTTGTAATTAGAAAGACGTTACGTAGACGTATTACATGAGTGATTGTGGAAATTTAACAGATGTGATGTCTGAACATTTATTTGCTTAGAAAATGTTTTTCATTTTTGTGTTTTTGCGGTTATTATATATTATTGTAAATTCGCTTATAATAGAAATAAATTACATTACAATAGAATTAAATTTAGTTTGAAGATTTTATTAATTATTAGACGCGAATTGCCGCATAGTCAAACGTTCGAAATGTATGCTAATTCATTGAGTAATAATTGTTGTAAATCTCCGACGACATAATTGAAACGAAGTGATACAAATAAATGAACGATATAAGCGACAAATACAAAGTGGAGTGTAAGTGCGTAGGCAATGGATGGAAATTATTTATCACAAACTGTCAGAGACACAGATAAAATAGACCTTAATAAATGGTGAAAGATTTGTTTTGCCGACTTTGCAATTCAACAATTTTAGATTATCAAGGTACTGATACCAAGCTACCGTTGGTTAGGCGCTTCCAATTTTTATTGGTAATCGTATTTTAACCGAACCGAGCCACTTCTTTTGACTTTTAGTATTGTGCCTTTTATTGGTCTATGACGAAAAACTTTCTGAGGGCTGATTTAGCCTTTTATGCCAACGTTGTTAAATCGTGAGTGATAAACATTTTGAATGCTGAAGCAGTAGATCTGAATTTAAAAAAGTACTTTTATTATTGAAATAATTAAGTTAGCAGGCACACTTTTAACGAAATAGTACCTACAGAATGATAAATATGAAAGTTAATTAAATGTGCTTTGCCGTTTTTTTGATCAACCCAAAAATATCAGGATAATCATGCAATGCGTTTCTATAAGGTACAAGATTTTGTATTCTAGTAGGTACCTATATAAATTGTACTGTAATACAAATACAAATTATAGCCCTTATATAACCAGGGTATATCCATGTATTGTATACAATACCGAGTCCAATTATCGAGAACATTACTGAAGACAGCACGCGGTCTCGTTACACCTAACGCTTTATTATGAACGATTTGTTTTCATGGGCTGCCAGAGGCACGCGGGTCGTGGGTTGTGGGTCCTTACGCACCACTGCATCGGACCTTAGGCCGACGACATATTAAAGGCATTAGCGTTTAGCGATTCCTTAGGCCAATGTTTTGATAGCCAAACCTACACTTATAATAGTCTTTTTATCTTTTATAATTGTGTTGTGTATTTCGCTTTATATGTACCCAGGTGTACAATTGTACTTCTCCTCATATACTGTTATATTTACATTCACATTTTCCCGATAACGATATTAAGTATCGCGTAATACGGGACGATTCGATTACCGTTTGCTGGGTACAATTTCAAAATTGTTTCAGAGTATTTCTTTATATAAAACCTATAACACATTGCGTGACCTGCGAATCAAATCCAAGATTTTGCCTTTAGGTTTCTAACTCAGTTGGTAGATTGACAATTTTATATTTGGATATTGATCAATGTTCGTTCCTTTACTGTTTTAAAATAGACTTTTAGCCAGTAACAAGAAAGTTATACACTACTAGTATTTATTGATTTTTCTTTCTATACTTTATAATAATAATATTATAAAGAGGAAAGAGTTTTTTGTTTGTTTGTACCGAATAGGCCCCAAAACTACTTGACGAAATGTAACCATTTTTTTACCTATAAAAAACTACATTATCAGGAATTAAAAAAGTAAAATGTAGAGACCCTAAACAAAATTGTAATAACTCCTGTGATTTTGGTACGAAGTGATATATTGAAATGTACTAGGATATCAGAAGTCTAATGGAGATAACACAATATCATATAAGTAGGTACTAGAGGTATTAGAAACACCCACGGGAAAGCCATAGCTGACTAGAATTGCAAGGAACACACTAAACGACATACACAAGGGCCATTCTAACCCTAACAGTATTATAAAACAAAACAAAAACGTTATATTTATTCCTCTATAAAACAAACTACGCATGCAAATGCACTATGAAAATGTAGCACTCAACAGAATAAACATCGGAGTATTAGTAAGCTGAGACCACTAAAAACATAACCTAAGCAAGAGTTAATGGGTTAAGTAGGTAGAGAGTTGTAACTGTTTCTCCTTTGAAATATATTTAGAAGTTCCACTCAAGTGATTTGAGGATAAGATGGTTGTGTACATATTACTTCATGTTACTGGTTAAATGCTTGAGGTATATAAGGATTGGAATGTATATGGTCGATAATTGGTGGATTTAGACATTGCTATATAATTTAATTGTAGCAGGCTAAGGCTACCTTTGATCAACAGTGGACGTCTTCCGACTGATGATGATGATGATAATACATTTCATTATGATACATTATGATAAGACGTATGTACCTTCATTATGAAAAGTAGTACATAAGTCTGATGTCGACTTTGATTAATACTTTCTTATTGACTATCGCTACTGCAATCAAATAATTCTTCACTTCCAAGTAAGTAATGGTCATGATCAATTAAGTATCTCATCTCAACTCATCAGATGAATAAATACATAATTATGTAATTTATCGTAAATGGTGATTGACATAAAAAATCAACCATTACACAAACAAATAATTTTGATTAATAATAATTTAATTGCGCTGTTTCTAGAGACTAAAATAGATATAATAATTTCTAAGAAGTATGCCAAGATGGTTGCGCAAATAATTAGGCTGAACTACAAAATTCCTTGCAATATTGATCTAAATTTTGCTGAATATCTAGAATTCTAGACAGACAGAATTGTTCGGGAAGTTTGTTTTACGAGTGTATGAATTGTAATACACTATGGTCGTTAAACCCGATGTGTTGCTGTTACATCTGGTTTCAAGTGATGCCAACTGACTTAGGTTCGAATCCGTTTGGAAATCTGCCCACCCCGTAAGGGATAACGATGGACTATAAATATAGAACTGTTAAATATATTTCAGGAAATTCATTGATGAGTGTAGTTTTTTATTATCATGCTTGCAGCTCTAAAATTGGTAAGCTGATGAATGACTATTAAGTGATCTTATCTTATGGTCAGTAAAATTATATTTAAAGATAATAATAGGCAAGCAATGCTAGGATCTTAGTTAATGGAATCCATGGTCTCTGCCTACGGAAAGACGCGTGATTTTTTGTATATATTTTTATGTCAAAACAATCAATTACCTACAGAAGCAAACAATATAATTGTCTTTATCTAACAAAAACAGATGTCAATTCATAGATTCTAAACATAGATGTTAATTAGTACATTCTATTTATGTAATATTAATTGTTGATTTTCTTTTGTTTCTAGGTAAGTCTTCAAACCTGGTGAAACAGTAAGCATATTTTTTTATATTAAAAAGCATCAAGCTACACAGGACTGACAGCTTTCATGATATGGCGGTAAGATATACCTACATACAGACATAACATCACGCTTGATCCCCCAAAGGGATAGACAGAGGTGTAAAGTTCACGCACATTTCGGCGGTTATGCTATACGTCTAAATGTACCACAAGCCTATTAGTCCATAAATCGAGCACAAATCAGGACTCCGTGCTGTTAAACCTAGTCGCAACCAATGTAGGTACACGGTAGGTAAACATATTTTCTATTTTCAAATTTCAAAAAGTTTTTATTTCACATAAACCTATTACAGGCGCTTATGAAACGTTAGGATGCTAGTTGCACGGTTCCAAAATGTCATTCCAATGGAGAAGAACCGGCAAGAAACTCCAAAGGTTCCCCAAAGGGTTTCCCAAAGATTGCTATTATTTACACTTTATTAAAATTTCCTACTGTAACTATTTATACCAGCAGTAATTAGGTTCAAAATAATATGATAAAGTAACAAACAATACAGAGTATTGTAGAATCTCACTGGAGTGCAAAACCAATGAAAACCTTTGAACAAATACCATCTTTATTGTTATTCCATTCACAAATGAACATAATTATCCTAATACTGATGAAAACGGTACCTCAAACCATGTGTAAAACAGTAACCAAGCAACAAGAATCAGTACAATTGTTTTGGGATCGAAATAGGAAAGTTTAATAATAACACCGTTATCATTATCACTAGTTTACAATATCGTTATAGCAAATGTAACAATAGGCTGTGTGACGCCATATCCGCCTTACAACATCCCGAAACTATTGAGTGTGGGCTAAATTGCCTTTACAACAGTTTACGATAGCTAAAATACGATAAGCCGTAGGTATTATAATAAGCAATTTATTTTAAAATATACGAGTAAGCGCGTTACTGCCTCCCCTTCACATAAAATCCAATTTTCTAAAAGTCCAATGAGCCCTTTCAATTTGATATGAGTTTTATCGACATTTATATTGAATTATCTGGTAATCTATAATGAAAATTGTGACTAAGAATATGCCTAAATTATATTATACGTCATTGTCTACTTTTTGTGAATTTCGACTTTCATTTGCGTTCACAGCATAATTCTAAAATGCCGGCACCATTGTCGAAAACGATTCTAATAAACGCATCCAACTCGACAAAGTCTTTACTCCTAAGAATTATATCATTCATCCTTAAAATGGATTCCAAAGGAGGGAAGCAATTTCATTTGTGAGAACCTGCTCCTGCTTATAATCCGTCCGAGGTAATAACATTTCATATTCGTAATAGAATCATTTTGCGTCGCCCGGAAACTTTATAGTCTCATTTTCAGTGAAAGCGTTTAGTACGAATAAACTTGTAGAATATTTGATGCACGGCCGTGGCAAACGCGTACAATCTCCGGAGTCCCCTGGCCGACTAATCAACGCGGAGCCAAACAACAGTTTTTCATTATTGATTAAATATTACACACTGTCGAAATTACAATGAGTAATATTTAATCAAGAGTAAGTCGGTACTTAATTATAAAAGTCGTTTCGTTGTTCTGGGAAAGATAAACTTGGAAACAAATTACTATCGTTCTTGGAATCGATCGAACGAAACGGACAGCACAAGGCAGTATGCTCGACGGCCCGTGCAGCTGGCCTTATTATAGTCTATTCTTACTAAAACACATTGTAAATGCGCATGGTAAATTAATACCAGATAGTAGTAGATTGATACTTTAATATTGTATTTTAGTAGCTGTTATTTTACAAGCATCAAGAATTTTATTTAAAATCTTAACTTATAAATGAGAATTGATATAGAAATCTTGAAAAATGAATTCCTTTATCAAATTTGGATTTAGACTTAGCATTGGCAAGATGCTAAAATGACACCAACAAGTCTTATAAATTAGATTTACAAAACAAACTAATAATCTCCTTACACTATCTACTTTAAAACTTATAATACATATCTATATCATTATAAAATACAGCTTGAAAAAATTAACATTACACCAAAGAATCAACGACATACGTACCTACAGTCGACCCCATGTACGCACTGAAATTTTTGTATAGAAATTTACGCAAATTCCTTTGTACGTACAACAGTTTGTAACAAAGCATCGTACAATTGTTTACGTACCGCGTTTTATACGGCAATGGCGCTTAATGATAATTAATTGATGATAATTAAACGCAATGTGTACACATCCATTTTGCGAGTAAGCCCAGACACCTTTAGTCTTGTGGACCGGGATCCGTGTGTTTATGTATCAAGATGATATAAGGCACACGTGAAGGATACATAGGGGAATTATTAGGGAAAGAAATTCTCCCTAAATGTGGCGGAATTTGGCGATTTGAGAAAACCGATTTATGGGAGTTGAAATAAATCTCAAATAAAACTGAAAATAATGTAGACTGACGACTTAGAGGTCTTGGTATGAACCCTTCTTAATTCCATTGAGCTGAATGTGCTGCAGCACAAACTGTGCCAATGATCAGAAATATTTAGATCGAAACACATCAAACAGCCACAAAATCCACTAGAAACAGACATTCATGTAACATTTAAACAATATTGTAGCCCAAAACGGTGTTCACAAATTAACTGTAGAGTAAAATATACAGTTAATTAAACGCTAGGGTGAATTATACATTAAAATATTAAAAATGTATACATTAACCACTCAATGATTGAGTATTGAGTATTAATAGTCTTGAGCTTTTAAAATAAAATAAAAATGTAACAACCTGTATTTCGTACAAGTCCTCATAAATAACGCACTTATAAAATGTAACAATGAAAGTACTCATCTCAATAAACAGTATCGATAAAACAAAAGCGTCGATGCCTCAAGGACGTTCATATATTTCACGTACCTGTATTCAATATAATTTTAATGACTAATAACTCATTATAATTGCTTTAACGGACATGTGGTTTACGGGAATTAGGTCAATGACTTTGGTGCGTAACAATTAATTGTAGAGGACGTTGTTATGACGACAATAAGATTTTATTAAATTATTTCTATAATTTCTAAATCATAATCGTTTTATAAGCACTGATAGCCAGTGGTATGGCCATTGGACTGCCAAATCATAGGAGGCAAGTTCAAACTCCGACACGCAATGTCTTTCTGAATTCATGTGCGTATTATAAATTATTGTTATCAGTTGCTAAAAACGGTGAAGGAAAACATTCCGCGGTTTGTCAACGGTGGGTAGAACCATGACAGAGTTCTACAGTCACCAACCATACTGTAAGAAGATCATTTCACATTCCGTTTGGATTTTCGAATGCTCACAATACTGTTTTAATTCGTTCCTGTGTGCTATAGAGGTAGCTTTAAGCTGTGTGTGTTTAGTGAATAGTTATGTCGACGCAGCGACCTAACAGAAGTAATCCTATCACTGATATACAACGTTAGTCGGAAAGGGGAACTAAGCTGCGGACAATCCCAAGTACCACTGACGATGGCAAATATTATAATCTCAAAAAAGTATTACGTACGAATGTTATGTACGAGAGAAGTTAAATAAAATACAATTCTGTTTAGATCTCTTTTATGGAAGGTGATTTTTGTAATTGTTTAACTTAAGACAAAAAAAACTGAACTTTGTGAATTATCATTAACTAGCTGCGCCCCGTGGTGTTACCCGCCACATATTTCGGGATAAAAAGTAAGTCTATGTGTTAATCCAGGGTGTCAACTACCTCCATACCAACTATTATCAAAATCGGTCCCGCCGTTGGAGCGTGAAGAGGTAACAAACATACCTTTATAATATTAGTGTAAAAATTACTACATATGATTATAGTACTTGAAGTATTCGAGGTATTTGTGTTGTTATAATGATAGACATCCTAAGAAAATTCGACTTGTTAAAGTGTATAAAGTCCGGTTTAATAAATAAAAATCTAATTTATTAAAAGTTATTAAATACTTTTGTAGCACAATCCTTCTGGCGCTCGGGGCCTCAAAATCTTAATCCGCGGCTGGAAACGGCTCATAAATAATAATAGGTTATCAGCCTGTCTCCTAAACCCACACAGCTGCATTTGTTCATCCTTATAACTGAACAATATCTGCTCCTGCATTCGTTTTAATAGCATTTCAATACAGCCTAACATAAAGCAAAATTAATTAGCCGTCGGCACATGTAGGTATGGAAGTCACTCCTCCTGTGGTTCACATGACAAAGACTTTCCAGGAAATTGTTAATTAAATCCAAAAGCCGTAAGTAAAGGTGGTTTTGCCATCATAAAAGTTCCCCTATGAGCAGCACTGGTATGTGTAAGATTACGCTGACAGAATTGGTAAACGTATTAGATTATGTACTTTAGACCGTTAACATAAAGTGCTAATTTGATTGATATATTATGTGGTCGTGTTCGTGAATCCTAACAGCAGCACCTATTGTGATTATTGACTTGGATTAGTTATCTCGCTTGTTGTGACATGCACATGCTCTTTATCTATTGAGTCGAGAATGTGTTCATAGCTGTGGTATACGATTAGGTGCTTATTTAATTAGATTATCATTGGCTTCTTAGATTAAATCTTCCGAAAGAACATAGGCTAAATTGTTTTATACAGTATATTATAGTATAAAACATGATTGAAGCCACGTTAGCACCATTTGACTACAAAAATGTGCGTGTATTACTTCAAAGACGTTTTATATGCTCATGAACAATAAGTAAACGTGTCGACAAAATAAAGAAGCCACTCAGGTGTAACTTCGTAAAGCGTACTTAGGCGCTAAGGGCTGTAAATTATAATTTTTATCATTATTTAGGCGAGCGAGAAATTCTAATTTGTTGTGTTATCGAATTCATCGGAGGGAGTGCGTAGTTACCTC
The DNA here is from genome assembly GCA_946251915.1 of Abrostola triplasia. NCBI lineage: Eukaryota > Metazoa > Arthropoda > Insecta > Lepidoptera > Noctuidae > Abrostola > Abrostola triplasia. Next base: position 4,893,687 of record OX276424.1, on the reverse strand, counting down.
GGAGGAACCGCGAGGTGAGCCGGCGCCGCGAGTTCCCGCTAGGACAAGATTTATGTAAGGACTTTTGTGTTTGTACGAGTAGTTAACCAGGGGGCCGCGGGCGGCGGGCGACGGGCGACTCATCTACTTTCGCTTCTAGTCACCAGATACCTAACAAAGTATAGAGAGCCCTTTTGTCTATCATCTCGCATCCGCTAGTTTTCTTCAGTGAGAAGGAGGAAAAATGCGGCTCGTTTTAAAATTCCACCCGTACGTACGTAGACACGTAGGAGTTAGTTTTTCTTTTTTTTGCAATTTCTCGCCATAGACACATCATCTGGCGTGGATGAGTTTTTGTTGGGACGTAGGAAGTTCCTTTGTCTCCGCTATGAAAGTCAGAACTGTTGTAAGGAATATCCAGCACGGAGTGCCGTATAGGCATTGTTTCGAGAAAAATCTAAGTTTAGACTTTACATTGCAGCGCTGCGTCTGAGAGCAACACGTGGCACTCGGCTCTAAGTAATGAAATCTACTCGAGTTTAATTAAAAACTCGTTATAACATAACCGTTAGCCGATAAACTGTTATACCTTTTTGTATTAAAGGTTAGCTCTATAACCTGGTAGAGGTTTCAGTAGGAGGGACTTTCGATAAACATTATTGAAGGTGGATTAGCAGACTTGATACTTTGTACCTACAAATATTAATACATATTATAGTACAGCATAGATTGAAAATATTCTTTGATTTAAGTTCGTTAAGGCTTTATAAAAAGATTAATCTTAAGATTGAAGTAGACGGACATTATTTTTAGTATGAAATATATAATTATTATCCAAAAAAATATTATTTTTAGTAGGTAAACTTAAAATTTGATGTTTGATATTGTAAACACAGCAGTAACACGTAGTATGTTTGACACGACACATAAAGAAAAGGTTGACACTCCGTTAAAAAAAAACAACATAACATCACGCCTGTATTCCCCGAAGGGGTAGGCAGAGGTGCACATATAGTACACCCACATTTCGTCAGTTATGTTTTTAGGTCCCAATGTAATAGGGGGCGAGCCTATTGACACTCCGTTAATAATTTAAAAAAATAAACAAAAAAACTGTCACAGTAAAAGTTGAAGTATTTACCTTCACCGTTAGAATAATTAATTAAGATAAACGATAGTTCCTTAAGAAACGTTGCATCTGACTACGGTGTACGTCCCCAAGGATTTGAGCGGACAAGACTATGTAGCAGTCTTCGTGTTATTGCCTCAATTAATCATAACTTTGTGTTAGTGAAATTTCTCTAGTGGATAGGCCATTGGTGCATGAGTTCACGAAAGCATGAAATTGGCTCGCAAAACCTTAGCGTCGGCCTCTCATAACTGGAGCGGAGCTGATTTTGAAATTTTGACAAAGCGTACTTATCGTAATAATGTTTTGGCTAATTACGTCAGCTTCGTTCCGAGTAAGTCTTATAAGAAGATTGTCTCAGTTATAATGATTAAAGTCTACCTCCGTAGCGTTGTGATAGGCGTGGTTTATTTTTTAATTTTGGTTCTTTTTGTTTCTTTATATTGATTTGTATGTGTTGCGAAAATCGATTGCGTTATATAGGTATAAAATAATATTATACCATATTTTTTTAATATGATCTGACTCAAAATTAATTTAACCAATCAGAAATTACAATGGTGCGAAGTTATGTACGACAATACATACAACTACTTGAGATAATTGTCTAAACACGAAACTTTAGATAGTTTAAACATCAGCAAATAATATGTCGTCCATTCCATAGTTTTAATTAATTGCTGTATTTTGTAAAGGATGCACTGAATTGCTGAAAACACGGCTAAGACCAGTTCCATGACAGAATGTTAGCTCAGAATTATGATAATAGTTTTAAGGAGTTTAACAGTTTAGATGCTCCAAATTTTCAGTTCACGCCGTAGCAAGTGCTACGTCCGCGGAGGCCGTCGTAGCGCCTGCTACGGAGCTACGCCTCTACACGTTTTATTTATGTCCTTGTAATAATTTTGCAAGTTTAGGCGACTTGGCGTAGCAATAACAATTTTACCTGTTACTCAAACAAAAGATGATCCATAATGGATTACTTTTAACTGTTTTGGAAAAAAGATATCTATCTTAAAAAATATATATAAATAGAAATCGGATCTCCAAAATGATACTGATTAAGAATAATATTAATTTGTCCATTGTTCTAGGTTTAATTTTTTTGGTACTTACGGAACTGTTTGATGTGTCGTCTCTTCATTTTAAATCCAGAGCTAATGGTTACAGAATGTGACGTGGTACGTTCCATTTGCCTCTTATTTTTCACGTTACGAAAAGTCGAGTGTCGAGGGCAGGCGCCCGCGCCGCCGGATTATTGAATTAAAGTTGATAACTGTATTAGCCAGTGTTGTTGCTCCATTCTCTTGATTAATGGTCGACCGTTGCTTTTTCTCTCTCATTTATATGATAATGAGTCGGCAGCCGCGACCGAACACAATTATTATGTGTAAATGAATGTAGTTGGAGGTGAAATCGCTTTTTGAAAAACGACCGCCTACACAGCGAGTACCGAATGATCGGTCGTGAATACGAATACGTGGAATTTAAAACGTTGAATGTTCGATGTTTTAACTAAAATTAACTTTGCTTATTTTCGCAACGGGATTATGTTAATTAAGTAGCTGCCATTTCGACGGTGAAATTGTAATCGAAAACGCCTAATGTTTATTTACTTAATCAGTTTGTTTTGTAATACAATGACGAATTAATGAATTTAATTGAAATTTACATTTTGCGTACCACAATACTACGCATTTAGGTTGTTCTATTGATTTTTGCTTTGACTCGCGGGTTACGTGTGTAAGTACGACTATTTATCACGGTGGATAATAAAGAGCGGAACTGTCATGTAGATAATACCGCTCAAATATCCACATCTCTGACGCTAGATGGCACAACAAGCTGCAACAAAAGCCGTACCACAAAAATACGCAGCAATTTTTAAAACACAAACAAAATTACTCGCACTCACGTTGGCTTATTTCAAAAAATAAAAATTGGAATGCGTGACGTAAGTACAACGGGCGCATTCGGTACAGAAGGTGGAATAAAGTGGTTCGTGCCCGCGTTGGTCGCGGCTCGGTACACCGCACTGTCTGCTATTTAATTCCCCTTTGTTTAATACAATCTACAGGGAACACCGGCAGGGTTACGTTATGATGACATTTGGATTTGCTATGTGTAATATAGTGCGCTCGGGAGGGAATGAAATCCGGAAATATGAGTGCATCGTCGCGAACCGTGAAAGCACTCCTCTCACCCGGAGCTATTCGTGTTCCTTGGATATTAATGATGTCAAACGAAGAGCGTCTTTGTCTGGGAATTGACGAGTTTCCACTGAAACTACTTCATTTGTTTGAACTAGACGCACTTTGATAAACCTCAGGTATTTGCTCCTCTTGTCGTGTTGTGTGCTTACATGCAGTACAGTCTTCAATATAATTTAATGAATGCACATTGTTGATGGAACTAGCTTCACAAACTATATTCTGACTGTTCAAGGAATTTACAAATATAATATATTAGGCGTAGTGATGGTTAGTCACTTATTTACAAATAAATATAGTACTCACTAGTATAAAAAGCCATAGAAATAATATCATTTATAAACTTAAAAAGGAGGGTTATGTTTTTCAGTTTTGTTTCGCCAGTTTACAACTATATACACTGTTGATACTCGCTTAATATTGTTTCAAGTTTAATAACGACCAGGTATGCTGGACAATAGACGCAGGCAACAGACCTTTAGTTTTTTCCAAAGAGCGATATCTGATACTACAACAATGCAGCGCTGTAAAATTCTATTTAGCTCGGTCTGAAAAGCCCGTCAATCTGAGCGAGATGCGCCGACAGCTATCAACAGATAGCCGCGGGCTCGCGTGACAGCCTCCACGGCAACGCGCAAACCAATCCGACAAAGGATCACCTAACAGAAAGGCTGCGAGCAATTTCACCTGTCTATTACTCAGTCATACGCTTGCCGTTTAGTTCATCACTCGTCTCAGCGAAAACCCAATACGTGCAGACTCACAACTCGCCTGCATTATCTCCAGTCTCATTTGACACGAAGGAACATTGCCATAGAAGAACTTCCAACCCGAATCCTTATTGAACACCGAAATTTATTAAGCGAAAACGGATGCCACCGGTGCTCCGGCGACCAACACTATCTAACTTTCCATAACAAAGCGCTAAGGAAAGACGAAAACATTCCAAAAAGTCGTTTCTCTACAATAGCAAAGTTTACTCTGTAGGTCGGAGAACTGTTGCAAAAAATATGACGTTTGAAAAATTACACGCATTCACAAATCATGCGGCCCCCCTTTGTAGAAAGTTTGAAATCGCACAAAGGTCCCCAACTTGTTCTTGAGAAGCTAAATTGTGGCCGTATTTATATGTCATGTCAGTTTTTATGTTCTACAAAAAATAATTGGTTACTCTAAAACTTCATATTGGACGAGCGCTCGGAGTGGCAAAAATAAATTGTGTCAAAAATCACTCGTTAGGGCGTGAAGTAATAATAAATCACTGAGTCCATAACACACCTGAACAAGTGTACCGGGCCGGACAAAAACGTCGAACGTTTTACGAATCGAAATACAAAATTCCATTTGGTGCCGTCGAGAGGAAATGAAGCAATTAATTCAGATGGCGTCGCAGTGCGAGCATTAATCATCGACTAATCGTAACTGCAGTCTTCGATTTATCCGCGCCCATTTGCAGCGACAGCCAGAGATGCGCGTCGATCTCACGTCACGTTTTATTATAACTTTATTTTCGAACCAAATGTTCAATTTCAACATTTAAAAGCTATCAATTAGTCATCAACCAGTATTCACACTAGTAAGGCTGCCTGCTTTATGAATGTATAAGTGTATCACTAGCTTATGCATGATATTGACACCATACAATATATTCTCATACAGTGTCATGATTTAATTTTATTATTGTAGCCTTCCAAATATACATAGTACTTAACAGTAAGACCTCAGACAGGGGTTTATATCTTATCGTCGAACAATGTCGGATGGTATTAGTAAATTAAAATCTTAATCCAGCAATTACGTCAATCAATGACAACAGTATTCTAAACTCGGCTTTCTTTGTTAAATTAACACCGATACAATCTATAGTCACATTGACGGCCTTCAAAACTTATCTTCTTAATTAATTTCTCTTTGAAAATTTAATAATGGTACAGTGAGAAGGCAATTAAAAATGGATTATACGTAAAAATGAAGCAAGTGGCGCGTTTAAGAGTCGGAATCGAACCGAAAGCGGGGTAGATTAAGGCACTTGTCCGCTTGGGATTACCGGACAAGCTAGTGGTAATGAAATTCGCCCCGAGAAAATGGCGGGATACAGAGGCCTAGTTTTAAGCTCTGTCCAGGCAACCGCTGATTGTATTTGATGAGAGTTTTATCTGTTTTGTTCTATCGGCAGCGCAATCGTCGCGCAATCATGCCGATTTAACTTTGTTCGCCTTTGTTTAATTGTTGTTATTTCGGATTTGAAGTCGCGTCCATCAACTGGCTTAAGATTTGTTTGCGATCTTAATTATTGTTGCTGGTAGCTACTTTTTAGTACAGTTTTATACCGTTAATTAACTCGGTCTCAATAAATTTGCTATAATCGATGGTACGGACGACTGGGCGTTCGAAAAGCTAAGCAAGAGGTAAATAAATATAACTGGTTATTAATAGTTGGGTAACAAATACAGTACTATTTGATACGTTTAATTCAATTGATTTTTATATTGTTTCTGAAACAATTTCTTATGAGCACATGTAAGCTCTTTCTGAATTATTGATTGCCAAACATCACTGGCCGAGTAGTACCAGGCGAAGTCACGGCACCGCACTTATTGAATCAAGATAGTGTTGCTTAAGAAGTCAAACGTATAATGTTATGCTTTATGTAAATATAGTGAACAATGGCATACAGGTAACACGAAAAGAAAAACCAAAAATCTTTTTAAATGCCCAGTAACATGACATGTCAGTTAAGAGGCAGTGATATTAGATGTGTGTTATGTTTTACTGTAATATGCTTATTTAAAATGTCCAACAATTCGTCTTTAAAAAAAATAAGACATTCAATCTCGGTACTTATCGCCCAACATTAAAAAGTTTAACAATACAATTCCCACGTGATGATCGACTCGAAAAATAAAATGTCACATTTAGGTAAAAAATACAGTACGCTAAAATCGAATCCACAATAATTGCGAATACGTTCTATTACAACAAATCAGAATGTATTCACGCACGCTTACCGTTCGGAGAACTTTTCAGCACTGATTAGGGTGCTCACTTAAAACTATCGAAGCATGACATCGAGGCCCGAAGGAGCCGTCGATTCTTACCGGTCCCTATAGACTGGCGGTGGAGCGTGCCTTACGTCAGTGCCGATTGTGATCCAATTAGGGGTTGCGCATCCTCTTACGTATTTAACTGGACGGCACACAGATCGTTTTGCTGGTAGACACACAAAGGTCAGTGACAACCCTAGGGAATGTGTATGCGAATTGTTTATTATTTTATAAGCTCGGTATGAGTTTGGTTGGAATTGTTGTGTTTTGTCGACAGTTATTGTATTGTGCTCAAGAGTAACAATCTACAGGGTAATCCACGTCATTTTAAAATAAAGTGTATGTTTTGTCTCTTGGCGCAGTATCACATATACTTAGGTATAATACTAAAACGATATTTCAAGCTTCATCTTCCCACTATTGAAAACCTAACAAAATTATGATCGCTTCTAAGCGCTTTATTTACCAACGAAATGTATAATATTTTCTTTCAAAGTGAGTTAGTTTATTTAAAACAAACGTTTTATAGTATTAATCAAAGTTGCTAGTTTCAGAGTGTATTGCCCGTAATATTAACAGCTATATTGTAGTACTACTAACTTTCACACTTGATTAGCAATAATTAAAATGCCTGTCTCAATGGTGCTTGACATCGGTCGACTAATTGACCATAACTGACGGCCGTCAACTATCTAATATTGTCAAAATCACGACGTGATCACAGAAAATCAAATAAACGTACAAAATATGAATGCAGCTGATCTCTCTGACTGGGTATGGTAATTCAAAATATTTAGTTGTCTAAATGTTTACCTAGGTATGCCTGAATTCGAGCCCTCTGACTTATAAACGATGCTAAAGTGTGATATAAGACAACCACTTCCAAGTCTATTGACATCTCCATTTTTTGACATGCAAAAGACTGTAGCGGGTATAATTATAATCAATTGTTCAACACTGACAATTTATATGAATGAAGGGGGAAGAGGGAAGTTTAAGTGATCTAATAAATGCGACCCGATAAAAAAATTATACTATCAACATATCTTACATCTTAGTTCATGAAATGAATGATGAGATAAATTAGTCAAGCCATAATCTGCTATAATAATTATTATTACTTAAACAAAAGACGAAAATATACTAATAATAAGCAGCCTCCTCATTCGAGAAGGCATCTAAATAACAATACAACAACAATTAAATTCTATATGGTTAAGTTGAAACTATAGTTTAGTTAAACTGACGATGACTGCAGCAAATTGTGCATCTTTACGTTTGAAACTAAACTGTGGCCAACTGGTGCGCCAGACATTCAGGAAAGTCCCGCCGTTTGCCGTCTTAACTTAGTATCACTTCCAAACCAGCCGTTTGATTTAACTGTTAACGAATGTTCTTATTCTAACGGCCAACTTTGACGACCCGATTGGCCAAGTAGTTGGCGCTTGGCTTTAATACGCACTGAATATACGTTTGCGAGTGTATTTTATTATTATTGTATTTATTATTGTGCTGGTGTATATTTTGTAGAGTCGTTTTTTGTTTAGTACTGAAAGTAGGACAGTTTACGTTGTTGAAGCGAGACGCCGTATTACACTATATATAGCGACGCCTCGCTTCCACATTGTATACTCTCCTGCTTTAGGAGTTCATGGTAGGGTTTTGTAATTAAGATTTAGATAGATAGATTTCTCTTTATTGTACACCAAAAATAAACATAAGTACAGTAATATAAGGATAATGTACAATGGGCGGTCTTATCGCACTAGGCGATCTCACTCGGAACTACACAACACAAACTTATTTACGTATCTTATTTAGATACGTAAATAAGTTTAAATTTAGAAATTAGTACGCATAGACTGTGGGAGAACCTTAATAAATAAATAAAAATAAAAGATTATTTGTTCTTGAATAAGTTTTTAAACAATGTTAAAGAAAAATAATTTTATGTATTTTGTAGGTTTAATAAAAATGAAATGACTAAGTTTACGCTACCAAAAAGTAACTACTTTTGTTTAAAAAAGTAGGTATTTTTATTTAAACGCTATGTTGAATAAAGTTCATAAAACATTTGTGGTTTGTAGCCTAAACTCTCGTAAATACCCAATTATTATTTTTGCATTAATATAGATTACTCAAGTGCCAAACTTTTGACACCTGCCATAAATTATAAATAAACTTAAAATATTTCACCTCTCCAATGTTTTTTAGAAAATAATGTTTATTAAATTGCGAGATACCGAAAATATGTCGGAAAATGTAGCGATATAAAGTTTGAAGATGTTTAACGGCGAAAGTATCAAGAGAATATATTAAGTTCGCAACAACTTTAAGATAGGTGCTCCTTGATAAGAAGCAAATAATATTGAAAAACGTGTAACTCGTATCTGGAACGAAATATGTTTAAAAAAACGCTGTGAAAATAATGGTATTTTCATAGTGATTCGACGACACAATTTAATACATATCAAAGACGTAGTTTATCGCAAAAATCAACTCATAAATCCACAGATAGATTATTATTGAATTAAATAAATAATTGTATAGAATTATTTTAGTAAGTGTAGAAATTAGCCAAGTCTTTCAAAATGTTACTAAATCACTACTAAAAGGTAAATAATTATAAATGCTTTTTAATTATGTCTTCTCAATTTTACACGAAATTAACAGTAGCGTGTGTGGCTATGCACAGTGGCTAAGCAATTGGACTGATAAGGGTTACAGGTTCGATTCCCGCACTGGACAAAAATAATGCGTTCCGCCGATGTTTGTCCCGATTCTGGGTGTTTGCAAATGTTTGTGAAATGCACCCACGGTAGAGAAAAAAATCCTAGCGTCGGGATTTCGTCTAAAAACAAATTAAGGTCGATATAATATATTGTAGGCTACCTACTTACGTAAATCCTCTGAATACAGGAAAACTCGAGACTCTTCACGTAAATACAGCTGCATTCAAATCTAGTTCATAATAAAATTATAAGGCAGCATACTATAGTTGTTCTAATCACATTGAGGTCTGCTCTCAGCTCCACCATATGCGGCTTCCTATTACTGCGGAACACCGATAGTGGAAAGTTAATACGGTCTAGTTAGGAATGTTGAATAGTACTGACCGAGGTCATGTGTCCGATTGATGGCAGTTCTATAATAACAGAAAATAAAAGCTAAAATGTTTTGAGATACAGGTTATATTTATTGGAGGTTTTAGAAACATTTTACCCATACTTAGTTTAGGAGTCGGGTAACCTAACCTAACTCCTAAACCAAGTATGGTACTAAAGTGATTACTGCTAGTAGCGGTGCAGAAGACCTGATTGGCACAGTGGCTAAGCGATTGGACTGCTGTGCTAAGGGTTGCGGTTTCAATTCCCGTAGGTACGGAAAAGAATTGGGTGTTCCGCAGATGTTTGTCCCAAGTCTGTGTTTGTTATAATGATATTTCATGTTTGGGAACCCACGATACAGGAGAAATTCCAAGTGGGTGTTTAAAAAAATCAGTGCAGACGACCTGATAGGCACAGTGGCTAAGCGATTAGACTGCTGTACAAAGGGTTGCCGGTCGATTCCCGTACGGCAAAAATTAGGCGATCCACAGATCGGATGCGGGCGACGATTTTTTAAAGTGAAAACAACTTCAGTAGCCTCATAGCCAGTAAATTGTATTAAAATGTATATTTTATTGTGACTACCTATCATTGCCAGCTAATCATTCAGTGCTGTGAGCGACACTGTGACGTTCACGCAATACCCACCATCGCGACTGTCACGGTGAGAACCATACAATTAATCACGCTTGCAGACAAAAGGAACCTTTTACTGCCTATAGGAGTTGGCACTGCTTTTTTCATTTTCTATCAATATCTGGGATATTGATTATGGCTATAGTAATGTTGGCAGGATATTTTGTAGATATTTAGGGTGAAATTTGTATTATAACCCTTTTACTGTCCAGTGCACTACATATAGTACATAATCTATTTTTTACTTAGCAGACAGTCAACGTATTAATAATCAAAATCTTGTATATTACGTATATATACTCTTGGCGTAATTAAAAGGAATGTTGCTTAAGACAAACAGGTTTTAAACTAGGTACTATATCATTATGTGTAGTTGTACACAAAACTAAATAACTTAGAATTCTGTAAACTAACATAGCATATTAATAACTATTACGACTACTATCACTAAACAATAACCTAAAAATAACCGGTATACATTATTATACGTACAAAACAAATCTCAGCTCAACATTTATATAAACAGAGCTACAGAATGGCAACGGTTGTTCTTAGAAGCTACTTTTAATATTCATAAAATATTACAGCAACATTAAAGCTATACCTATAATTGTGCCCTCCGTATCCGCCCCAATCTCAGGTAAAGAAACCAATTTGTGCCCATATCCCTAGCCGTTGCAATTGCCGTATAAATAAATAATATAGCAAGGAATTATTCTGGCAATGTAGCATTTAATATGCATCGATATTTATTTTTCGTATACACAATAACTTGATAACATTCGAGAATAAAATGAACGATACAATTTCTCGATAACATTTTTGGGTGTAAATGGTGTATATCGATAAATGTATTATTACACGTACGTACAACACTATGAGTTATGCACATCGTTGCATATTATATGTGCATTTTAACAACGCATCTAGAATTGTTCAGAGATAGCCGAGTGGTATGACCGTTGGACTGCCAAGTCAAAGATCGCAAGATCAAACCCTAGCACGCATCAATATCTTTTCTAATTCATGTGCATAGGTACTATGAATTAGTTATCGGTTGCTAAAAACGGTGAAGGAAAATTTCGCGAGGAAATCGACACAAAAAGATATAAATTGAACAAAATAATTAACAATAAGTTGAATATTTAACATACCACTTTAAAATCACATCTCTTGCAATCCCATTATATTATATTTCCCCGTAATTTCGCCAGTTTAACACTCTAGTTGCAGCACTAATACCTAAAAATCAGCCCCAACTACAATATAACAGGCCACATACAAACGAAAGAAACATCAACGCACAAAATACGACCATTACAAGAAAAAAAAACAAAAAGCACTCCCTAAAAACAAAAGTAGAGGCATTTAGAGTTAAGCCATGTACCTTTAATCGGGCCCGCATATCCGTACTCAGGTAGACATGGCTATTATTTTTCATATCTCTGCTTCCGTGCCGTGCTGGCGATTACTTTTAATTTCAACCGTTGAAAAGCATGTTGTACAATGTAAAAACTGTTTGTGAAACATGTATTTTAATGAGCATCGAGTTACGTTTGACATGTGTTTTAGGTTCAGTTGACACGATAGTTAAATAGGACCGCTTTATAGACTCGTTCGAATGAATTAGAAATGTTGTGTAGATATTGTGCGATGAGCGCCGGTATTGGTACGTATGGTCTGTTGGTTTGAAGGCTAGTTTGAAAATATTAATTGATGAAAGCCTGCATGATGGTAAATTATAGTATCATTATAACACATTACTTAAACTATGAGACGGCCTCTTTGGTTGGTCGCTAAGCGCGACTACTGAGCATGAGGTCCTGGGTTCAAATCTAGGGTCGGGCAAAGAATTTTTCCATTCGGTAATTCTCAGTTGCAGTACGGAATCTAGATTTGTGACTGGTTGATGGCAATAGGTTTGTCCCTTATTACATTGGGACCCATAAGATAACTCTGTGTACTATATGTACACCTCTACCTACCCCTTTGGGAAATACGAGCGTGATATTATGTATGTTTTATGTAATGAATTAAGCTATAGCTCACCTTCACCTTGTAGTAGAAATACTACAACTATTATAGAAGTACGGAAGTCGGGCGGACAAATTCCATTCCCAGACATCATAATAAATGATTTCAAACAAATACAACATATTGTTCGTGGCATATTTGTACCAGATATTGCTTTATACCAAGTTCTGAATAGCTCAAGTATTCCAAGTTATTGTAAAATAATACAATGTTTCAAAGACCAAGTTTTATGTTTCTCGAGTCTGTACTCCATATTACATTCGTCAGTGTCGTACAACTTTTATTGCAACGCGTATGATGGATACACACTACCACAATCTCGTCTCACGAATCACGATAGTATTTCTCATCTAAACTATAAAACAAAATCGCATACCGACCGCCTAAACAATTTAAAAATGGAACAAGGGTGGGCCGTACTTTGTATAAAAATGCCGAGACGTCAACCGTTTACAAATAACTCCCTTCCTTCGCAGGGGTAATTTTTGTTTTCCCCTTTACCGAAAGTTATGACACAAATAAGAAAACATTAAATTTGAATCGCGGCCAAATATGTTAAGTTCTTGAGGTTATGCAGGACACGGGTGGACTGCGAATACTAATCGCTGGGCGCGCGCTCAAACCCTGCACCCGATTTAGCTACGCCGTAGACACGTGCTACGCGCCAGGCTTGCTGGCTACGAGCGCACTTACTTACCAAATTACCCTCGCGTATATTTTAAGTTTGTGCTTTTTAATTGATTTTTGATTTTTGTGAAGCAGTTTTTTATTATTATTGTGTTATTTTGTATAATAATAATTATAGAAATACGCAATAAGATGGTTGGGCAGTTAGAGACTTAACACTTTTTATGTAGCTTGTATTTTTCTTTTTATTAAAAAGATTAAATGTTACTAGTATAGGTACATACAATATTATTTGTAGTAAGGATACCTTGTTTGAAAATAATGTTATTCCTGAAAATGATATGGGAACAGTGCATTTTATGAACTGTTCATTTATTACGATCAATCGATGCTAATTAGTAGGTGAGCGTTCGACACCAAGTTCCATAAGAATATTTCAGAGCCGCCGCGGTGATAAATCAAACTCGAAACCGTAATGAAAGCGAACGGATCGCGTCGCGAAGAGAAGGGAGGAAAAAATATCACGGAAAAAATCAGGTGCGTCCCCCGGTCGGAGAGAAAAACAGTCGGTCGGGCGTCGGGGGAGGTGGGCGGGGGTGGGGGTGGTCGGTCGATGCGGGGGGCGGGCGCTGGGCGGGCGACGCGTGCGCGAACCTGCCCCCGGCGGCGGGCGCGCGGCGCGCCGCCGGCGGCCACACTCCCAGCGGCACCGTCGCTCGTCGCTCGTCGTCCGCGTCGCCGTCCGCTCCACACTCCGCGCCGCCGCCGCTCCTCTCGCGCCGACGCCGGCCCGTGCCGCGCGACCAAACACTCGCGAGTCCGCTCCCACTTTACATGTCCAAAGTGCTAAAGTCAGTGCTTCCGATCGCCACCGCGAGAGTGCTCCCGCAGCCTTTTTTCGAGACAGACCCGACCGGCACGTCGTTCAGGGTTAGTACAGACATCCGTGTTAAAAAGTGACCGGTTTCAGTGTTTCATGACGCATTGTAAAAAGTTTATTTCGGGACCAAAGTTTAGTAAAGTTGAAGAGTGCGCGCCGCGTCGGATGCACATTGCCCCAGCCGCAAGTGGTTCCTATCGGCTGGGCGGCGCCGTCGTGTCGCTCCCTCCTCTCGACCCTCACTAAAAACAACAAACAGATCAATCGACCTGTTATATTCATACAGACACTTAAAATACAAATCTTCGCCCGACCATGTTGTTTGTTGCAAACGGATCCAATCCGACTAACAACAACCATGATATTTTGTTTTTATGCCTAAATATTGCGATAAGATAAGAGTCGCTACACTAATAGCTAGAAATAAAATTGTAGAATCGCATGTAACAGTGATATTAGCTGTGAACGGTTCAAGTTTACCTACTTTTTTCTTAAATTAGTCGGTGGGCGATTTTGTGGAGAAGTAAAATTCTTAAATCTATTTTTGTTGTTTTGTTTTGGTTTGTAGAAAATTACCGTTGCGTCAGAATAAATATGAAAAGTTATGAATGCTTTAAAATTAATACAGAAATAGTCTAAAAATAAATGTGGCTCGCATTTGGCTCACGAAACAAAATAAGCGCGGTATTGCACCCATCTGTTCAAGTTGTAGAGTTCGCAAAGTTCTCAGATTTATCTGGTTGTTATTTTTGGCCGAAATAGACTTTTTTACGATGTACAAAAATTTTATATTCTTTATTCGCAGGGTATAAATAAAATTCTGTTGAAATTTAAATTGATTGATATGTAAAAAAATTCATTGGAGTCTAATAAATTCAGGCTTCTATGAATTTTGTATTAAAATATATGAAAACCTTATAAATTACAATTTAAAAAGATATTTCGGGAAATTACTCCTATTAAAAATTTCTGTAAAATGTCCAGCCCCGAAATATTGTTACTATATTCACAATCATTCAAATTTAAACAGCGCCGTAAAAATGACATGTTGCAAAAAATATTTTATCATGACCAATAATTTCTAGAAAGATAGTTAATTATTTATTTTAATTGAAATGTACTATTTGACAAGTGTCCAGTAGAATGGTTAGCGAGCAGCTGCAACCGTGACACCTGTAGGTAATCGGCTCCGTAATGCGTGGGTTCCGTCCAACCTTAGCTGACCGGCTGTCGCTTATAAAATGTTATTTGCAATCTAATCGCTTCCAGTCTGAAAATTCGTTTCGATATACCCACGAAAATCTGTGTAGGCGCGCTATACTTCGTTTGAAACAAAAAAAATACAATTTCCACCCAAAAATATTTTTTGTATTGTATTTAAATCGTATTTTATGAAATTTGGGTCTCTATTAAAGTCCATTTGAATTTTAGCTCATTTAATATCATTAATCATTTTTATAGCCCTAAAAAAAAACAAAAAAGTATTTCTAAGGATAATCTTTAGTTAAAAGTACGTAAAAAAATTCGCAAACATGCTATAACACCGTTTGTGATAGCGCAAAATCCTATTAAATTTTAGATATCGACGCTACAAGACATATGTCCGTTGATGAATTTTGTTAGAAGTTCCTATCCTTATGAGAATTATTTCGGCAATATAAATTTGTTAGAAATACGAATATAAGCTTCATAAAAATTACTAGAGCAATGAACTACAAAAAATTGAATTATTTATTACGCACGTCTATGAAAAAATAAAGTTAGTCTCAAAAATGAAACTACTAACATAATAAAAAAATTGGTTGATGTCCGTATGGTATAAAAAAGACAATTTTAATACTGTGACTCGTCTTTATAATTCCTTACGAAGTTCGTAAAAGGAATTGAGGTATTCACCTTGACGCGCGCACCCGTAGGAGTTCAAAAAAAGTCAAGTATAACTATCCATCAAAATTATAAACGAAGTCGTTATTAATACAGATATTTTATTTAGAAAAAAATAGTAGAATGTTTGTATTCTCTCGATAACAGATTTAAATGCGCGTATTCCTTATCCTCCATTTTCCGCAACACGTTCTACAAAGTACCATCCAGAGTAGTCGTATTAGACATCTAACAACGTTAATATTTTAATAAAACGTTATAAACTTTTTATAAAGATAATGGAATATTAAAATATTAATTATAAAAAAAATCTAATACAAAGTATATTAAAAAATCTCATCGTACCACTGTATTCACTTAACCCCATCGCATATTATAAAAAAGACAAATTGCACTATTTACCGCGATTCCATCATTACCGACTTCCACGTACTCGCATGCTATTACACGTCCTTAAATGTATTATGATATAATCCTATTACTTTAATATTATAGGTCACCATTACATTATTAGGTACATTTTATTATAACAAAATATATTTTTATACTGGTTACTTTAGATCCGTTTGAAGCGCAAGGGTTGCAGGGATAACATAATAGCGCAAATATAGTTAAAGATTACTAGACTATCTACTGTTAACAACACATTAGCCCATTATAACTTCCCGTAATGTTCAGGAAGATAAGCAGATTGACTTTACAATGTTGTCTTTAAAAAAGCGAAATATATGCATATACCTACGTAAAGTCACTCCGGTAATGTCCGGAGGGTTAGACTGGGGTGTGCTGTCGCGCACACATGCGTCGATGCCGGTATTAGGTCCCATACGATGGGGGAGAGCCCATTGTTATTTGTCGGCGCAAATTTCAATTCTGCGTTCTGTCTGAGTCTTTCGAAGTTTAAATTACAGAAAGTCATCGAGTAAGAACTTTTTATGCCATGAACAATGGTTTTGATACTAGTTATTATTATTAAAAAGAAATTACACGCAATGAAATAAAGAGGAAAAAGCTTCTAAATGACATATTAACTACTTTTTGCTACGTTACGATTTATAAACCTCATAAAAATCATAAAACGTCGCTAAAGTACTACATATGGTAAAAAACAGAACAATTATAGGCCATATTACGTCATAATATTTCTAAATCTGTCCGTAATGAATAATATCGGCCATCTGCAACATTCGTGTGTCCATTACCGGCCTTGTATAGTAGATTCCACTCCGTCACTCGAGTGGTATCATAAAAAACTGTTTATGTAGATGATACAATTACATTTCCTCGTATTATTATGACAGCTAATTTACGTTTTGCGTGATGTCCCATGAAAAAATCTATTGTGATACATGCCTCGCTTTACATTGTTGCTTTACTATGAAAATCTGTTGTTAGAATATGTGGTAGGACGTACTAAGTATGAAAAGAGTATTCGTTTTGTAGGTTTTTATGAATGATTATTACAACATGTAGTACTCCTAAATCAATGAAAACAAGAATAAAAATCGAACGTGATTTTGTAAGTCAAAATATGAAGCCAAACTTTATAATTAAACACGTCTTATTAATTGTACCATACCGAATAAATACCAGGTACAAAACAAATGAACGATAATTTTAAAAAAATGTATATTTATAAAAAAAATAATTCATAGTGTAGCAGTGCCTTATAATAGGCACGTATATCAACTTATTTCTTCAAGTTTGACGTCAAAACTTCACAGCCAATCACGGTACTATTAGAAAAATATTTTATGAAGGTTTAATCAAGTTTTCTGGGAAAACGTCTATCAAACACAGGTGTCACGCATGATAGATTACATTTTCAAAGAACATACCCCTCTGTGAAATTAGTTAATATTATAATCAAAGGAATCGGATATGAAGGAAATAATACAAATCTATATTCAATTTATTAGGGTTTGTGGTAACGCTGGCAGCTGTATTTGTCACTAGTAATTAGTGACGTCACTATGGAAAGGAAATATTAAAACATTTGATAATGATTTTTGTTACTTTGTCACAGAATAGACCCTAAAGAAGAAGTATTATAGTAGTATGCTCCCTAAACTATCGCAGATTTCGTAAGAACCGTCACAATTGTACAGCTATCTTGCGCTGTTTTATGAAATAAGTTTGTGCCCTTTGTAATTGATCTTCGGAACGATTGATATCTTACATATTTTAAGACACGGAGATGGCATTGAAAGTTTTTTATTTATAGGTAAAATCAAATTAGGTTACCTACATACTGCTAAATTGACAAGAACACCCACCTTTTCAAGAACTCTTAAGTTGGACAGATTTTCCGATGTGGAATCGAGATGCCGCTATTAGTGTTATGCGGTGTCTCGCTTTCACAACGTAAACTGTCCTGCTTTAAGAGTTCATGGTAAGGGAGCAGGAAACAATATTCAGATTTCTATTGACGATAAAGCACCAAAATGTCAGATATTAAAATGAAATCACTCACAAAATATTTCCGCAATCGCATTACAATGGCTAGTCAAAGTGCCAAGTAAAATATAAACAGACAAATTGGCATATACCTCTAATGGTTTCCGAATAGACAGCTAAATAACACAGATAATAAATAATAATATTATATATTTTTTTGCCTCGGTGGTCTAGTGATTGCTAAGCACGACTGCTGAGCACGAGGACCTGGGTTTAAATCCCGGGTCGGGCAAAGTATTACTGGGTTAGTTCTTTAGGTAATTCTCAGTAGCTGCACGGAGTCCGGATTTGTGCCCGGTTGATGGCAAAAAGCTCGCCCCTATTACACTGGAACCAAAAAATATAACTGGCGAAATGTGTGTGTACAATATGTACATCTCTGTTACCCCTTTGGAGTATACACGCGTGATGGTTATCCTTTTTTCTCGCATTATTACGGCAAATGCGTTTCATCAAAATCCTCGGTAGAAAGTGATGATGACTGATTGCCTGCTGACGTCACGACTAAAAATATATTTAGCAGTAACTGTGATTAAAAATAAACATCTTGATCGAGAGTTGCTTTCCATTGGCGGACGCTATTAGTGCAATTGATTTTATATTTCTATACCTGAGCTATTTTTAGAGGTTAATAAATAAAAGTTAGTACAACGGGTTAATGGTTCATTGTCGATGAATGAGAATAAGCCGAATGAAAAAAAACTTTGTATTGTGCCGATTCAGATTTAACTCAGAGTTCTGTTTGAGAGTTAATCAAAGTTTAATTACATTGTTAATTTTTCCGTGTCGGAAACAATTCCTCGGCGTAAATCTAACAAACCAATTGAGTCAGAAAAGAAAATCGCCTTTTGTGAAATTTTTTATGAAATGTACACAAAATACAATCGTTGAAGTAACAGAGCATTATTATTAAACTGATTAAATGTGATATTTAATTTTAAATAACTATTTACAGCTTAATTCTTATACAAAATAAAAACAATATTTACAATCGTTAAGTAATAAAAGTTAAATGTAATCAAACACATATTCAAGCCTTTTCATGACAACACCGTTAAATTCTTCACCTACGCATTTGTACTTTTCTATAAAAAAATCCTTTCATGGATTTTCCAAACATTCTCAGAATACTGCCGTTATTTTTAGCTTTCGTAATCGCGGCTCTTTGTATTGCTATAGACAGTATAGACACGGCTATATCAAAAACTTCAGCGAACCTTAACAGCAATATGGTGTTCCCTGTCTCATGCCAGAAGTAAACATGGCTAATGATCGAGGAGCGGGGGATGATGATAGATGAAACTTGAATGTCTACGCACTCCTAACCCACTAACATTTGTTCGTTAGACATGATATATCATATGTTTTAGTATTGATTGCTTGCGTTCTAGTTGATACGACGGCAAATACTTAGATTTTCGTATTAGTACCTATAGTATTTTGGTACATTAGGCTTTTTGGAACGATAACAAGATTGAATTTAAATTCAGAACAATTAAAACTAATTTAAAGAGTGACCAGTGCGTAAAAATTATGAAGAATTAGCGTAAAACATTTAAAAAATGCAATAAAATAATTTTAAGTAACTTATTTTTTAGTTTCATCGAAAATCGACTTTCACCTATTATAACTACGGTCAAAATTTTAAAAGCAAAAATATATAATTCATTACTTATAATATAAACAGCCGACACATACTTTGAAGCCACCAATCATCGCAGGTAATGCATTATAATGAAATACAAGTTATAGTTTTCATATCAGCCGCTGTTTACGAAAAGCGAAGATCAAAAAGATGGGAGCGATTGAGATATTGATTTTGATATGAAGGAGATCTGCTCTGCAGTATTAATATACTTCCCGCTACATCAAAGAATGTAGATATTAAGTAATTATGACGTGACCGTCCAAATAAATATAACAGTTTATAACAAAAGTTTTAATGGATAAGTTTTTAATACACTGTGAGATATAGAGACTGTCTCGTTGGTCAATTGGTCGCTAAGCGCGAATGCCGGGTAGGCGGTCCTGGGTACGAATCCCGGGTCGATTAGGTAATTGATTTGAGCTCGGTTAATAAAAATAGGCTTGCCCTCTACTACATTGGCGAAATGTGGGTGTACTATAGGTACACCTCTGCCTACCTCTTTGGGGAATACAGGCATGGTATTATGTGTTTCTGTCACCAACAAAATAATAATAATAATGGTGTATTATTTTATTAATAAAAAAGGATTTAACTCTAAATTGATAAAGGAAACTTCAAAAATGATGGACACGAGCGGGACTCGAACCCGTGACTTTCGCCGTACCGTGGCGCCGCTGTGCCGACTGAGCCTTTAACTGCGAAAGAGGATTTAACTGCTAAAATTGAAAACCCTAAGTAATCCAAAAAATAAAATCTGGGGTGTCAAACATTGAAGTTTATTACAAATAATTATAAGTAAGAGTATAAAATTCTAATTAAAATAATGTAACTTCCGAACCCTGCTTAAAACTTTCGGCAGTCTATTGTACACAAATCCTTTGAATGTTGTATGTCGTTCCGTAGAAAACAACGCCGTAACAAGGTTGAATGTCATCTATTTTGATGGTTTGCAACGCTGTTACAAGTTCTTTACGAGCAAATTGACGGAGCAAAAACTTTGACGGCTGACTACGTAAGAATCACTTTACTTGTATTATATTTTCCTCTTACCAACTTTTCCCCGAATAGGCAAAAACAAATACGCATTAACAGTATTAATGAAGATAAATATGAATGGAAAAGTATTTTCTTTTTATAGAATCCAAATTTGTGCGACGGATTGAAATAAAATCATTCATTAGTTCTTGAAATAGGTACTTAGACTATCTATTTCGATTTTAGGAAATTTTACTCCGAATTTCTAGGAAACCGTTTAACAAACGCTTATTTTTCTTATCGTATGGTTGATGTACAACGTGGTGCCAGAGTTTAAACCGCCTGTAGGCCTCTGCCATGGCTTTACATACCGTTGAAAAACCTCTCAGGTGTGACGGTTTCCTCACGATGTTTTCCTTACCGTTTTTAACAACTGAAAACTAGTAATACGCACATGAATTTGAAAAGTCATTGGTGCGTACCGGGATTGAACTCAGGTTATACCTAGTACATACGAGTACATTATACTCTATTTCCAACATAATGTATTCAAATGAATATCTTACATATATTCTTTCACGTGTTAGTATACTTATTGCTTCCGTATTCTTTATCAAATTACCCTCCAATTTGCTACGTACTTGTTGACCAAAAGACACGCTACAATTTCCTAGAACGTAACAGTAACATAATGCCATCAATCAATAAAATTGAACATGAAATATTCGTGGGCCTGAAGATTATAAGCTAACATGCACGACCAACAAGTCGTTTAACCAACTAACTCGTATTTGCCTTGTAATTGACCGCGGTTAAATATAAAACAACGGTTGACACTGCCTTGAGCTGTTTGACTGAATAATAGTGGTTGTTCTTGTTGTAATTACTTAGTAGTTTGTTTTGAAGCTTATTATTATAGCGCGCCCACTACTTCCCGTGGGAAGCGAGAGTTCACTCTAGTTATTAATTCATAGCTTCCCATGTTTATGCTGTTTAAACATCGATAATCTTCGGTTTTTTCATTATACTTTAATATACCATAATTTACAGAATATTTATTTAATTGCACCGTATTGACTAAGCAATATTTCGGATTCATTAAAACTTTAACAGAATTCTTGGGATTCAGGAATCTCATTTCGTTATTAACGTTTAAATATTGAAAGACTACAAACCATTATCAATAACAATATAAAATGTTGTCCAAATTAAAAAAAGTTACATGTTTATATTATATATTTTTACAGTACGTAGTTATGTGTACTTTTAAAACCAACGAGTTACGAGTCATTTTTTAATCTCGAATTTAAAATCTATAGACGAAAATATATGAAATATAATTCTGAAAATAGTAAGCGGTATTTTATAAACGAATCCAATTAAAATACCTAGCTAACAAAACTTATTTAACACATATTAAAAATATCATACCTGCAAATAATCGCTTAAACTTATTTGAACTCAAATTAAAGTGAAACGCAAACACCTCTCTTGGCTCGATTCAAACTTCCATACTTATGTAGTTTCAATACCCGTAGTTGTAAAACTTTCTCTATGATGGTAGCACATTAATTACTAACCGTTGGCGGGGTAAAGCCCAATAGGACGGTGTATTAAGTTTAACCATGTAGATTTACGATCAAACCCTTTCATTAAACAGGTATTAAGGCGACAGATAAGCCTGTACATTACGCACTTGTTCATACTATTTGGGAGTTTGCATGAAAGGTTTATAGGCACCAATGAAACTGGCCGACCCGACTGACTCAATACAACTATCCACCCTAATACATAAACGTTGTGGTTTAATTTATGTACGTACGAACTTTCCTTGAATATCTAGTGGGGTTTCAATGCTGAGGAATCCGAATAGTACCTACATAGAAATCCGAATTTACATTCGTAAAATCAAAATTGCAACTATCTCGTCTCAGTGGATACAGTTAGTAATGTAATTCAACTTTATCGTTCGCTAACTCTGAACTTGAATGTTCATTATCGCTAATTGGTGTAGTTCGATTTGCTGAATAGGGATAGGATTCGTTTTATTTCTTAGTTCCTATAACCAGTGAATGAGTTGTGGAATGAATACACAACTCATTCAAAAACCTTTCTAGGAAAAACCATAAAGGTAAACTTTGAATAAATACTTGAATACACAGATACACTGAATTGTTTTCTGACCGAACAAGCAGGCAACCCTCAAACTCAAAATAGCTCATACATAATATATTTTGACTTACGTATATTACAATTTAGGTGTATATTTAATTCCAGCATAATAAATATTTTCTCAGCAATCACAAATGTTTATAAAACAGTAATGATGACTAAATAATTACACTTCTATTGCATACAAACGGACCATTAAAAACTGAACGGGTTTTAACTAAACGTGAAGTTTAAGTGAACCGAATATAAATATAACTAGTCCAACAATTAGTGAGTTTTACTGTTTATTTTAAAAACTAATGCAGCTTTTAATTTAACTTTTACGGGGAAAATTGTTGGATTAAAGCGTTAATTTAGCGGAGGTGTACGTTAGACGCCAGACCCTTGTTTCGTTTTGCACTTACAAAGAGCAATCGATTTTAAAGCTCGCTGGATTGAAAATTATATGAGGAGCCTTAGAGAGCGGGCGGGTGCGGGTTCGCTGTGTTCGTGAGCCGCCAATGCGCTTGTCTTTCGGTTCAGTGGGCTTTCTTTAAATTGGCGACGGCTCCGCCGCTGGCCGCTCCGCTTATTGCATCCCCCGCCCGCAGCGTCGCGACGTCCACGATATTGCCTCCATTCGACCTTTAAGCAAATAGAATTTCCCAGTCTGTAAATAGGATAGCGTTGTAGGTAAATCTTCGTCGTGTCCTCGCGTCGTTTACGGGTAAAAGGTAGAAATCCAATTTTATCGACGTACTCGATTACGATCGCCCGAGGAGCGAGTACTTGTCTGTCGCCGGCTGCGCTCGGACGTCTCCTTAAATATGTGCGTGATGAAGGACAATCCTTCAACGCTTTCCGGGATATTGTCTCATTTTGGCGGGTTCCAGGCATTCTATTCATATTCATGTTAAGGGCTCGACCAGGCCAATGGAATCCCATACATTGTCGTTTTTATTCTGACGAGTGAACGCCAAGATAGTCGCGTGCCGCGAAGATTTTCATCATAGGACCTATCAAATAATAACGAGGCCGTCCTTCTCCAGCGGTGCTCGGCCCGATATCGTGGCCCGATCTATTCGGTAACAATTGTGGACGATCTTTTGTGCTTTATGATAATACATGTCATTGTTATTTAGTCAATCGTTTTTGTATTCACTCATGCTCCATAAAATGTTACGCGTTGTACGACGAAAGAAATACATTGATCGATAGTATCACGCATAATAACAGTAAATATAATGTCAAGAGAGCGTTAATATCAGTGTATCAGCGAAACGGTTGTGTTAATAGATGGCTGGACTCGCATCTGCAGTAGAGCTCCGGTCGGTCGGGCTTAAGCCTATTGTCGCGCGCACGAGGAGCTATCACGAATTCTGCCCACGATCTGCTCTAAGGTTTATTGTAATTTACAAAACTGACGGAGGGTTTGTTGCTATCATTTCGCTGAACGTTTGTTTTGTTACCGCGGCTTTCGAGGGACGACTAGGTTTAGGATGACGCTTTTAAACACCCTTTTATTTTATTACAACTATTAAGGTAAACACATAAAACATAAAATTGTACTTTTCTTGTTCAAATTAATAATGGATGTACCTTGTATAATTACAACACCACCCAAAAGAACAACAAAAATAAAAACAGAATTTGCAAAATTCTAATAAATTATATACGAAAACCTTTTGTAACATGCGGTAAACAAATTCATCAGCTCCTACCCTTTTGGTCTCAAATTATTTTCACGTACACATTATATATTTTACAGAGGGCGGAAGGCTACTAATGGCATAAATTGAAGAGCGAGCGCTAGAAGCAACCACAGGATTTTGCGTATTTGAAATTCAGTTACTCGTTGTGCACAGCGTGGCTACGCTTCGGAGCGATCGTTGTAGACCCCACGTTATATTTTCTATAGAACGAAGGAGATGGATCGCTTTAAAACTCGCTAGTGGAAACCAAAATTTGCATCTCGACGTATCAGGAGTAGTGAAACGTTGGAAGTGGTGTGCTTCAGAACGTGCTTTCAACATTTTCCCGGTGTAGATGGAAACACGCGCGTTTTAGGTGTAATTACAAAATTTGTGGACAGATCGGTCGTTCAACTATCAGTTATATGAGACGTCTTTTTCATCTTATTAAACATTGTTTTCGCTATTTACATAAAAAATGGGGTACTAAGTAGGTGAATTTTGAACTGTATTGATTAAAATAAATATGATAGATAACTCAACTCGCTTAAAAATCAACAATCCTATTATAGAATATCACTTAACATAGGTATAAACATAACCGCGGTATTAAATAATACTACCCAATAAATTGCGAAATTGAACGTAGATAATAGCAGTTTTCTGTAAGAAGGAAAAAACAGCGTCACCTGACGATATCAAGTCGACTATACCTACTCTATAATAGTTGTGTACAGAGCGATCCCATTACAAATGCATCGGGTTGTCTAGTCGGCTGACAAGGACGCGGCGGGGCAAGACGGTGCTCAGTATAGCGTCATATCAATCACCATTGCCGTACACCAGCCCGATCCCTTGGCACTTGGCCTAGATTCCAAATTACACAAATTTACGTAGTGAGCCTAACCGCTGCCGTTAGCCCGCCGCGCGGATTAAGTCCAGAGCGCAGCTTACATCGGATACCGCTCCCAATACCACGCTCAACCGATGCCCAATCTTTGTACTATACTAAGTTTTTATTGTACATTTAACATCAAACCTTCGCAAATAAGCTCTTAATACACAAGTTAATAAGTAGAAAAGTTTGAATAAACTCATCTTAACTCGTCAATGTTGAGAGCCATCAGCGACTGTCTACTTTGGCGAAAGTTATCGTTAAGTAGGATTTGCGTTAAACTTACGTTTCCTTGAAAGGATTAAAGTAATAGCGACGACATATTTAATAGGTTGTAAGTTCGATTTTATCCTCGATACATTGATAGATTAGATCGTGGTTTTGAATGAATATTTGAACAGCTATTTGAGATCTGTTTCCTTGGAGCGATACGCAATTTGTAGTGTAGCGGGATGTGGGCGTACAGTCTGTTATGAATCGTTTTTGCCATTTCGTGGCGTTCGTTGTTATAGTAAACACGCGTAATACCCTTTCATTTATAACTCCCGCTGCGGTTCTTGATATAGGCTCGCCCTTAATTCCGACTTAATTAGTGTCACGCAAGTTCCATAATCCTAGGCTCGAGCATTGTACGACCGTTCTTAAAATGGAGATTAGTGCGGCAAATATCTCGAACTACGCTATCCGTTCATAAAGCCACTACTCCACTACACCGCTTTCGGAATAAATATTCAGTTGGGGAGTCGTAAGCGTATTTATTTAAGAAAACTCGCTCATATGTTATCTGCTACTAATTGCACATAACATAGAAATAAACGAGACTATATACTGTAATTTACATTTGATGTAAATAAAACAATATTTAAATAGTCCTTAACTTAGTAATTCAGTGAAGATTTTAAAGTATGTAGGTACCTAAGTAGGTATATTTTGTGTGCACTGTCGCAACATGTCGGCACGAAGAGTCAACTGCGACGAGGAATTCTAAAAGAACTGAACATAAACATAGTATTTTGTGTACGGAAGTCCTTCCGCGGTCGCGTACAACGGATGTGCAGGAAAACGCTTGCATACTGAGTAGGCGTGCCTAAAAGACACTGCGGACTTTAGTTTACCTACAGCGGATTACACGAAACTTAAACATGCCACCTAAATCTGCGACAAACCGTTAGAACCGAAGCATTTAGCTCACTGGCTTTACGGCCCCGGCTCTCAACTACGTAAAATTAAAGCCCAATTCTAAACAGCGCCACTCTACTTTATTCTTCAGATTAATTCAATTTATGTGCCTCTATTTATACAGATTTAGAATTTGCGAAAAATATAGGCTAGTGTATTAACTTTTGACATATTGTGTCTATTAAAAACTCACCTCGTTTTTGTTAATCTCATTAAAAAATTAATCATAATCTCGCGTCGGACGTCATGTATTATTTCTAGATAGTCCCCTGACATGTCACTCGACAAATTAGTCAGGGATTTGTTGGTGTCGATCGACGGGCGATTTTATTTTTAACGAGACATCAAACATTATCGAGGGCCCCGCGAGGAGTTACTCAAGCGCCTGTTTAC
This sequence comes from Abrostola triplasia, assembly GCA_946251915.1. NCBI lineage: Eukaryota > Metazoa > Arthropoda > Insecta > Lepidoptera > Noctuidae > Abrostola > Abrostola triplasia. The sequence goes on along the minus strand of OX276424.1, from coordinate 4,866,768 downwards.
AAATAAGAAACGTCGAGGAGACGAGTGCGTAATAAATTTTATAACACGGCATCGATTCGAATTCGAACGTAATAATAATATATCGGCTGGAAATATTGGAATGTGTCGGTGCGCTCGGCGCACATCTTAAAATAGACCCTCATCAAAGACAAGCAGGTTTGCAGCTGTAAATCCATTTCAGTGTGGCTTGTCCGCATTATAAATTGGGGCGTACGTATGTATGCGCGCAACTTTGTTTGTGTGACGTTTGAACAGACCGGCGAATCCTGCGACCCCGCGTTTCCATCTCATGTCGCACCGCATTCGTTTGCGTTTTCTATTAACGTGTCCCGGACACTATTAGGGCAGCTAGATGGATGTTGTAATTTGATTTTGTACACATTCGCTGAATTAGATGAAAACTAGTGCTATATACAAAGATGCACGCTGCAACGTTTTAGCATTAGGATTTGCAATTCTAATTAAGTACTAACTGAAAATGTGAAATTTATTCAGTTGGTGAAAATTGTAAAACTGTATATTTTTTATAGTACAATGTCAAAAAAGTCGTAGTCATTATCAACAATGTGACTCCGTTGACAAACTACTTGTGTATGATAATTTGAGTCATATTGCATTTGATGAAACGCGGTACGCGAGCCGAGGTTCGCTGAGCACTCTAGACGACCGCAGTGCATAGATTTGCATTTTACGGTTTTGATACGTTGAGCGAATATTCAGTGCGGTGTCGGCGTAGGTATCTTTTCAATTCGACGCGGCGGACGCCGAGTGGCCGCTCGAGGGCGCTCGAGTAGTGGCGCGTGCTCGAGTGCCGCGCTCGATGCGCCTGCGCAACGCTCGCCCCCTCACACCCACTTCCCATCCTTCGAAGGTTATTACAATTAACTACAACGCTGAGTTAAGCCTCAATTTGGCACAAGTTACTGCTGTCGTTGGAGACTAAATGTACTTTTTTAAACGAGTTTTGTGATTAGACGTTTTACTTTGTAGAAGTAATGAAACGTTGGCGTAAGACCTAAGGAAAATATTCAAAGATCCCAAACATGAAGCCTTTAGGGACGTGCCGTTATTCGTGGTCGCGTGGCACGGAAGTCGGCCATATTGCGGCGTGTCAGCTCGTCGCAAGCGGAAGCGTCGTCAGCACCACGAGTACAAGACGAACATTTAGCTAGTTTTATGTCTTACCACTCATAAAACTTGGTACATTTGTCTAGTACCTTGTGTCCGCCGATGTTCACTTAAACCATAGAGCATTACAAAGTATTTTCATCGCTACACTCCATTTTATAAAAGGATAGGTATGACACTAATTAACTTTACATTAAAACCTGCGTCACATCCTTCTAAAATGTACTAACTAGGTATACAATTCACAGCACTCCGTCTAAATTGAATTTATCCTTCGCTGTCCGCTATGAAATATTTTCATCTTTTATCTTTATAGAAATTGTTTTGTGTTGCACTCCGAAATTCTGGACCACCGGCATGGAGAATAAATCATGCGTCAAACACACCCATCGAAGGGGGAGAGGGCGAGAATCTGTCGCATGGGGAGCGGGGACACCGCTTCCGAACCATTCATTCATTTATACGTTCGAGATTCATCACGTCAACGACTCATAGGCCAGCCAATTAGTGACGCCAATTCATTTTCTTTATTTCATTCCCGGAAACTGGTATCGACCTCCGAAAGTTAATAACTGATTGATTAGTTCGCATTTACTCTGTGTGTGTAAACAAATACATTCAAGAAACCTTATGTCCTAACAGTAGCTATACTCGTGACCCTCACTGCTATTTAAGTAATAAAATTTTCATCTCATATGATATCCATTATTAAATTTCAAAAGAGATTACGATCTCGTAATCGTGAAATATAACGTTTTCTATTTCACCAAGCTCGTTTGAAGAGGGCGCTTAAAATTTATCGACTCTGGTCTTCCTTTGCTATAAAAGTGCAAAAGTTTTCCACGAAACGCACAATTTACTACGTTTCTGGCGAGTACAAACTAGATTTAATTCAGCCACCGTACATATAAGCAATATATTACGTAGGTAATTATTTTGTGCAAAGTTTAATTCTGCATTGCGCCATTGCCGAATTCGTGTATGAATTAAAAAATATTGCACGATACCAATACAAATTGAGGATTCCTTTTGCCAGACGATTACAAATATGACAAGTATTTGTATGTGTTTCTGAGGGATGAATAATTTATTGTCGTCCTTTGATACTACTTTCCAGACGTCTAATTTTAAATTCTATTTGCCATTCAACTGTGTGTAAAGGATATAATTTAACTAATTTCCAACATGTGCGAGAGGAGTAGAACATTTTCGTGAGTAGCAGAGTACATACCTTTTGTATAATTAAACTGCGGGCAAACCCAGTTTAAGTTTAATCCTATAGCCTCTTGACACCGCACTCCCGCCCGGAGGGGAGCTTATTTTGTTCGTCAACACTATCGACCGACGTGTAGACGAAAGCGCTCAACCACGCTACAAGTGTCACTCGAAATACAACTGTTATACTTATGTAACACGGTTTGTTTTCCAATGTACAGTTGCGGGGGCGCCGTTTTCTTTTTGTAGAGATAGAGAAAATATACGATATATATAGAGTTCAGTCAGTCGACTATCATTCACAGGGATTGCATGTTTTGTAGGCAGCCTCCGTCATAGACGGCAGTTGTTCTTGTAGTTTGTATTTATTTAGTCTTACGAATAGCTCCATACATTCGGCTGAGGGAGGGTTGGTGACGTCAAGTAGGTAGTTCGCGTCTAGTAAGAACATTCAAGTGATACTTACATTGTATTTGTATCACTACGAAGTCGGTGTAAAAGTGTGTTACCCGAGACGTTGCTTGGTCTGGTATCAATTAAACTTTATGTACACAACAAATAGGATAAATGTACATCTATACTAGGTAAATAATACACACATTTACCCCTTTGACATGTTTTACTTTTCATAATACATATAATTTCTCTTCAGTAGGTGAGTTAACGCTAAAACCTACTCTTAATAACTATATGTACGGTTTTCACCTAGTATAAATGAATAAGACACTTTATTTGAACATAATACAACCTTTTTAAAATACAGTTCAAATTTATACGAAAGAATATGTACCAAATACTGTCGCAAGAAAAACACAACAGCAGACAGATAAAACAAATGCAGACACATGCTGCATGTTTCAAAATGTGTAAGTACAAAGTTTCCCTAATGTAAGTTCTTTTTACCGCGACATTTATCGTTTATTTACAAACAGCGTCCCTACTGTGTAAAAGTAATAATAAATACGAATGTAAAGTTCAAGTTTGGTTAAAAGAATGTCCGATTGTCCAGTCCCCTGGTGTTTTAATGAATGCTCTTGGCAACCTCGCGACGGCTTACAACATTTAGGTCCTTATTACGCATTCTCGACATTTGCTTAATGTATGAAAATTTGAAAGAACGAACCATCTTGATGGTACTCGAAACAAAATAATTGCTACGGTCGCGCGGTCCGGGATTCGGCCTCGACATTCATTATTCACTTTTTATTTCGCCTCCCCTCGGCTTATAATTTGACTCGAAACATAAAATCAAGTTTTATTTGATTATGCGTAGCAAAAAAGAAAAATTCCAAGTATCTTGTATCCTTCACTTTTAATAGGGAGAGGAATCTTTACATTATGATTTACTTGGAAAAGTTCATTTACGTTATCTTTAGCGATATCGCTCATTTTAAACAGGCTGTTTATTGCGTGTTTTTCTATAAACAATCCATAGTACCTACTTTTACTTTTATCTTCATCCTTTGAGAACATTGTATTTCAGTCACGCAAAATTCAAATTTTATTGAACTCTTGACGATATACAAACATTCGATTTTAAATATTCAAAATGGTTGCAGAATATCAACTACACATCCATCTTGTACACTTACATCAGTTGTGCATACTTCAAACAAAGCAACCTCAGTCAATCTTACAATAGCCTAGGGTTGGTATAGGCATAGTTTTTGCATTAAGCAAGAAAGGGGAGTTAGCGACAAGGCGTCCCGACGTCTCGCTTTCATCCACTCGCTGGGTGCTGTTACATAAAAGAAAGTACGCACACACTACACAAGCATACCCTTACATATGCAGTTCTGATGTGTTCCGAATGGCTTTCGATGACAAGTGCACTGAGCCGGTTCACTTTTTAGGCGCCTAAATGCTGCCATTGTTTCCAGACTCTCATGCAAGCATTTCTGAAATATAACAACGGAGTAGTCGATTTTGCGAGGGCTGCAAGTTTTATTTGAGTTATACAGATTCTTATTTTCATCTATAGAATAGGAAGGAAAATGTCATAAACAATCAAATGGCATTAAATTCTGTGGCCGCCCACTGCGTAGATATATTTAACTGTATAGGATGAAGTGGTCCTTTGTTCGCGTGTCGAGGGCTGCGTACGAGTAATAGGACGTAAAAAACTGAAAGAAGCAATATCCCAGACCTCTTTATACTCACTCCATCCGTTTTTTTTCACCATTGTACGGATCCTCTTTAAATTTTTCATGGGCTTATCAACGTATCGATCTAGCTTTATTTATTCAACTCACGTTGTAATTCTAAGAATTTTGTTCATTTACATGTATTCGTTTTACTTATTCGTGTGTTTGTGTTCTCTTTATCGGATATTCAATAGAAATGTATTCGCTTTAAAAAAGGCTATATGATTTATTAAATTTCACCATCACACTGGTTGTTTCGTTTATTAAATCAATACAGTAAATTGCTAGATTTTTTTGTTTGCTATAGGTGCACGTGCGCGTGTTAATTGAATAGAAACACTGAATCATTTCAATTTCACAACAATGGTGGGTGGATGTGCGGCGGCGACTTGTTATTGTCGGAATTAACTAGTCTAGAGAGCGACAGACAGCGAGCATCAGTACGAGATAGAGATTAATACTGTGCAAGTGTCGGTGAAGCCGAGAAGCAATAACGTTTCGTTAATGTCTCCCATTTAGAACGTACGCGGTTAGTGTCTTGCGTCGCTTGACGTCGCACGCCACAACCGACTACGTACTTATTTCACGTCGTGTCGCCTCCCCACCGAACTAACGAGACTGGCACCCTAAGCCCTGGAATCACCATTTGCCATCCGTGTGGTCTCTGTATTGTTACAAATGGCATAGAGCAGTTCGAAGGCGCCCCGTGCGAGACCTAATGAGCTGTGAAGTAGATAAGGTGCGCGACACGAGAAGACGGGATCATCCCCTATCTTTGAGAAATGCTCACTGCGCCGGAGCGAATGCCACCGATACATATTTAGATACCGTTATAATGTTTCCAACAAATATGATAAGCTTTGCATTCAGACTATGCTATAGTTTCATGCGCTGTACGAATTTTGTAGCAGAAATTTACACGATGAAATGCCAATCTATACACGAAAATACATTTTCCTTTTCACCGAAATACTTTAACTAAAACGTTCGCCAAAAACGTAGGTACACAGTGGAAAGAATAAAAAATAAATGAATGATAGGCAGGTCACATTCTATTCTGCGGGTGTAGTAATAATGAAAAATAGGTGCTTCAAAATACGCATTTATTCAGGAAGACAAAGAACAGACAAGCGGGCCAGAGGCTGTGGGCAAACAAAAATGAAATGCAACGTCAGCGTCGGGTGGGTCGACCGACCTTTGTGCCCTCGCCTGCGCGACGATCCCCCCAAATTCTCTGTGTAAAAATTGATTAATATTGTCCCAACCGCCGCAGCCGAAATAAGTGGTATATTCACTCTTTCATGTTACAGACAACTCTTAAAAGAAAATGTTTTTAACTGGATTTCGCTGTTTTAACATTTTTTGGAATAGCGAAAAAGGTGAGCGGCCGAGAGTGGATTTAAAGCAATAAAAAATAACTATTTGAATGAATTGTACGAGTGCTAACGTTAGGTGCATTTATGTGTTTAGTTTCATGGCACTGTCACGTTGCGCTACAAAACAGAATACACTCAGAATAAAAACATTGTACTGTTATATTTTACTTCCTTCGGTGTAAACGGTTGAAAAATGTATGTATGCACGTGTACGGACGTTTTAATTTTTCGACCGATAAAGTTTATGGCGTTTATTACTGAAAATATCGGTGGCGACATTTTCGGTGTGGTGCGAGAGCGTTGTTGGGAACGTAAAAATTTGTGTGCAGCGTGCACCGCGGTTGTGGCACATTATGAATTGAGTTAGAGCAACTCGTAAGCCGGCACGTCGCTAAAGGGACGGCGGCTGTGCTAGTCGTCGCTCGTAATTGGTGTGTGTAGCTTTTTGTCGTGCTGCGGCCGTTCGGTGTTTGCCGCCCGCGGTCAAGTTAGACTAAATTAAATTGTTGTATTTTTCACAACAAAATGACTGTGACGCAGCCAGTTACTACCAAGTCCTAACGAGGCCGACGCTAATGTTATTTGGCCGACAATGCACGTATCCACCGAAATTTTTGAGTCGGAACTACTACTCCAGTTGAATTTTGAATGTACATACCTTCAATTTTAAAATTTGAACTGATATCATAATAATAATTATTGTAATTACACAGTGTGTAACTTTGTAATAAAATTAACTGTTTATTTATATAAACGAATTGACCATACATTTTATAAAATTAAAAAAGCATAAATACTCTTTGACAAAAAACGAAATTACTTAGCCTATTACTGAGCCGTATAATGTTCACTTATTAAAAAATAAAGCAACTTTTAGGGTGGCCACAATTATCAACCCTAACGATTAATTCGAACAATCAAAGGTAGCGCGTACCAATTTAGAGCCCGAGCTAAAAATTGGATATGCGGTGAATAATAATTTTCCCAATGGAGTGAACTGCGTTGTCCACATTTAAGGTAATTGCCAACAGTTTCGGCTGACGTGGCGGCCGGTAAGCCTGACACTCGCTCCCGTAGGACCACCCTTTACAATCCCATTTATAAATGCCGCTTAATCAAATTTTTATTTATCGCTCCCAGAGTATTTTGGTCGTATGAATCCGTGATTATAATATCCAAACTTCAAAACGTAATTATTGTTAATCAGTTAAATCGGAATGTCATAATGATAATGTTCGTGTATTACCGGTTGATATCAGTTTTATACGATCGCTTCGGTTATTACCCGGCCTTACCCGTACTTACACACAAAAATACGTTTGCTAGATATTATATAGGTGATATCCCATATCGCGTGTCTCAGTATTGAATATAAATCTATCAAATTTCGTATTTTACGGTCAAAAGGGTTGTATGAGCTGTATGAAGATTACCCAGGCAATGCGGTTATCGATTCGTCAGACTGCCCGTCGTGTACATAAATAAAAAAGTATGATCATGATCCGTTTGCACCTTCTTTTTATAGCCTCTTCGCAGTATATCATTTATATTGAACACGGAAAAATATTCCCCTAAAATTTTATACGTTCATTGGTTTCATTGGGGTTACGGCAGTAACTATGGCAACGTAATAATGATATAAAGGTAAGTTACGTTGCTCAGGGATTAATAAAAATATTTTTTGTTTCGAACAATATTTGAAGAATGTCCCACTGAAATTAATATGTAGGAATATGCATACAATCCCCAAATGAATGTAGAAATGTATAAATTAAGAATAAGTCCAACATTTAAGTTTAAAATTAATGAGAACTGGTATTTACAATAAAGTCACAATACTTGGGTTGCTTACAAACACAGTATTAATAAAGTATGTCAAGTAGCACAAAGATAGTACACATTTCAGTTATTTCTGTACGGATATACGTCGTAATCATAAAACGGTGTTGGTTACTGCAATTCCAGAAGTTTATTTCTCTTATTCTCAGGTCATTGAACTATCCGATGAAGATTCTGTTTGTATTGGCTTCCAAATGTTGTTGGTGGCCCACCCAATGTTTACCTCGCAGTTTCATAGTATTTTTATATACTTACATGTAGGTTTTTGTAGTAATGGTTTTGATAGCTGTTAAGATAATGAAATTATCGGCAAATCTTATTTTAATAATGCTTTTAGAAGTAACTTCAAATACGTAACTTATTTTACCTCCATGTAATGCGAGTAGGGTAGAGGCAGGGGTGGATTTCAGATATAAACCAGATGCTCGGAAAAATTTAAATTCTTGACGTAGCCAGAAAATAATTCAACTTACTTTGACAATGTTTCCTCGGGCTGTTTGTTACGTGAGAAAAAAAACAGTAGAAAAAAAAGCGTTGATTCGGTGAGACAACATGACGGGGGAGCAGGAACGCGTTGTCACACTTGAGATTTACAGGGAAAAGGCAGTAGCAAGCGGGGAGCGGGGTGCGGGGAACGCCACTTGGACACGTAGACCGTCCCCGCCCCGCCGCGCCTCACCCCCGCCATGCCACTTATTCATCATTTACGTACATTTGAGTGTGATTTCGTTTGGGATCGTCCCAGAACTCCGGCCCTCTTACTCACTTACATTAGTTACATTAGACGTTACCGAATCTTGTTTTATTCAATTTCCACAGCGCTATTATCTTTCGCCACTCATAGTAACAGGGATTCCTTTCCGAGGCGTAATAATATTTCTCGTTTCTAGTGCCTCAAAGGTTTAAGGGATTGTATATACCTATTGTTATATGAACGCAATATTATTAATGTTATTTACTAAAAACTCGGCCTAACGCACGAGCATTATATCTTTGGTACAACCGCTAACAAATTATTTGGCCATGTAAAGTACGTTTACTGTCGCACAAAATGTTGCTTATGACATTACCTGTACGCGAAAGCTATAAACATTTTAATTCTCAAGGCTCAACTTTACCACCTGACATAATTCTATCAGGTTATACGAGTAAACTCTGACAATACGTGGAAATTGAGTCCACATTTCCACAAGCGACCACTGAGTTTGAAAAACGCCAGTACAACAGCTCACAGGGGGTTAATTGTTTGACTTTTGTCGTTAACTTCATCGGTCATACGATACGTAAATGGCGGGCGAGGCGCGGTCCCTTCGCCTACACGCGATACCAGCCAACTCTGTCGTGACGTCGTAATTATGGTATCAAGCTCAGCCTCCAGCTTCGTTACCGATAGGAAACCTCGTAAAAATCTCGACGACCATTGTTAACTTGACGCGGCGTGCATTTTTCCTCCGTTATTATCGCCCATAAATATTCAAAAAGAAAACAGGTACTACGAGCCTTTGAGATCGAGCTGCGCGCCGATATTGACATTATAATGAAATCCCCCTTTAAACGTCTACGCTTTGATTGTTAAAATTTGCATTCAATAAATAAATTACCTACATCTTTAGCAATCATATTTCCTGAGCTTTGCTCACTGAGTTCTCGTTTTACAATATACGAGACCACGTTTACACATAAATTACAGGCAGTTTAGGAAATTAATAAAATTCCTAGGCTGAATGAAATAAACACTTTACTCGACTAATCTGTACAATGTTCAACATTGTCGGTTTGTGGAAGTTATCTCCCAGAACCATTATGTATTATGCGTTCTTCAGAAATATCCCTGAGTAACCTCCGCGGGAGGATTGCATAATATATTAACGGTAATTATTTTAACATTTCGCTCGCCCGCTGTGCGTTGCCTTCACTTCACTTCCAATTGTTTTTACGTTATGAACTATCCGAACAAATTATGCAGAATCCCGACACATACCGATGCTCTCTTTTGTGCTTACTATTCATATAAGCCGATGGTCACATAAAAATAAATAACTACGTAAAAGCGGAATTCATTGAAAAATGAAACTCGCTGATAAAATATTTTATTTCACCATTTGCGAATAAAAGTTGTTTGTTTACGTGTTGATTCATCGTTATCATATTTTATGTTTCGTGTGTTCTGACAGCTTTATTTGTTGCAGATGGTCACCAGGACGAAGAAAATCTTCGTAGGAGGGCTATCGGCACCCACAACGCTTGAAGACGTAAAGAATTACTTCGAACAATTCGGACCGGTGAGTACTAGCATTATCTTGTATCGAATCGTTAACTTTAAATAGGGATTGTAGTCGTTGATCGTCGCAAGCTCCGGCAGCCACTGCAATTAGCAGAACGAATTGAAGCATTTAGCCGACATATTCCACGCAACGTGGCCGCGTCGCGCGCACAAAGTTAAGCCAACTTCGCTCGCAAAATTTAATTTACACGAAACTTTTTGGAAAAGTGTACTGAATTTGCACTGTCATGTCTCATTTGTTATTAGGCAACGCTAATTTTACCCGCAGCTAAATCATTTCGTGCACATAATAATTAAACACATTACCCTCAAATTTGGCGTCGGTCAAACTTGCAAACTGTGTTATTGTAATTATAATGCTTTACTTGTTTTGAATGAAATCCATAATGTAACAGTTTAGTTCCGCGTGATTAAATTGTACAAGTATCACATCTAATGCTCCTTTTACTTGGAAAAACGCCACTATGTGAATTGAAGCTCTTAACTAAATTAATGTTGTTTTAATGGATACTAAATAACAAAGCAGAGATTTAAATCAGGAAAACAATTTCTTTGTGCCGTTATTGTCTCAGGTCGATATTGAATAAGACTGTCGTCTTGGAACCAATCTATCGTCTCGTTTCTTGAATGGTGTCACAGAAAAAGAGATCTTTATGTGACTATTTAAAGTTAATATTCGCGTGGCGACGCGCACGAGCCTGTAAGTCTGCGATAACTTGGTCTTTGTCTGGCGGCCGCGACTCAGCGCAGGTGTCTATCTACAAAAGTTTCGTCGTAATTAGCCCCGTATCTAGCGTGGATGCGGACTAAGGAACTTTTCAGAATTCAACATTGGCTACAGCCGGGGAGTCATTGTGCTAGCTCTCAAAGTAATCGGAGCTTGCCAGCCGGCAACCGGCCGCGACGATCAAGACCTTCATTACCTATTATGAGAGTTTAGAATAAAGCCAACGAGTTTTTCGGAGTGAATGTGATTGATGCCAAGCGAAGGAAATATCCCGGGAGAGATAAAAGGAATTTAATGAAGAGTCTTTAAGAATAATGATTAAGGGAATGGTTATTCCTTTTGGTCGGCCTAATGATGGGGTCTTTTGAATTACTTTTTGTGACTACGAAATATTATGTAACCGCAATTATATTAATTAAATAACACGATGTGATGAAATATTAAATACTGACAAGACAAATATACATGGAAAAATCTCCCCGATGACGGTTTTCTTCACATTGGTTGTGATATATCAATGTATACTAGCATTAGATGAAGAATAATCTTATACCTACTGCTTACTTGAAAAATAACTTTGATCTACCATTACTTAAATGAGCAGGAATTTCGAACAACCAGAAAATGTTCGTTTACCCAATCTTATTTATATTTTCTCAGATAGTAGAATATTTTTGATTGATTATATTATTATTTTCGTAATTTTGGCTTTACCTACATTTGATCGTAAAAGGTTTTCTTGGTAACTCTTAATACGTTAGCTCAATCCTATAAATGTGACCTAGAATGTGTAGCTATAAAGTATGCTTAATAATATGTTAATATAAACTACGTATACAGAATTCAAGAAAGTAAATAAATTTCAAAATACCATTAATACATTCAAGAACGCACACCGAGAATTCTGATTACAAATTAATTCAATAACATTGAAGCCGTGCACTGTGCTCCCGGGCCGGCGTCATTTCGTAAGGGTGTCACATTTTGAGCAAGTTTAATTAACAATCTAGTCGCTTTTGTAGGAGCCTTCATTAGTGTATTTGTGGATAAACATTGCGCAAACTCGGCGTGTGCGTGTAGCTCGTGCGAGAGCCGAGCGAGACTTGAGATCTTACGGAGCCGGCCGATCACGTGCGATCGCGTTCACGGTGAAGTGTTGTGACTGCTGCCGGCATTCGGCAGCGGCACGCACTACGCACCGCTCTCGCCGATGTGTGCGTACTCCGTGACTCCGATATCCCGATACCGGCTCCCTACGTGCGAGCTTTTCGAATGCAAACTGTCTCAGAATATCAAATGAGCCACTTAAATACCGAACACAATGACTACGCCCACCTGAAGCAAAGGCCGCGGGGACGCATGCACGCAACGCCGTAAATGAAAGCCCGTCGGGCCGGGGGTGGGCGAGGTTCAACCCCGGTAACGATTTCCTTCAGATAATGGCGAATTTTCTGATGAAAGCTGCTCGGCTGTGCCCTTTCAAGGATTTAGGAACCGTCGGATTTATGGGCCGAACGGTCTTCGCAAATTTTGTCCGTCACGACTCAGTTTTGCCTATCGAATGCATAATAGCGATCTATTCGCGAGATTTCTCCGTGAGAGTATTCATTCATTGGGGAACTTTTAAGTAGGACTGTCTGGGCAGAACTAAAGAGTTATGGAGATAACGTGCCTTCGGTAGTTTAATCTGCACAGATGTGGCGAGTAAAAAAAGAACAGATTGCAGCGAGTTAATTTTATGGCGCGAGAACGCTTAAGCTAAAACAAACACGTACGGGAAATTACTTCCGGGCATACATTTTCTGAAACAGTTTTAAGGTGAAGGTAATTTGCCAAATCCAGTTGTTTATGAAGTGCTCACGATGTTCTTATGAAGTATCCTGCTGAATATCTAGATAAATCTGATTTCAAAGTGTAAGACTTTAATGTAGAAAGCTAGTTTACTTTGCGAGCTGTCAACTCAGGAAAACGTTTAAGGTTTGCAAAACCTAAGTAAAAAGTACCAAATCCGTCAAATTGTCTAATTAAATGATCTCTTAAAAAGTATTTATAATACCTATCAGTACTAGTTGAACATTGTTTTTGTACAATGACAAACATTATTAACGATTGATTGACTTATCGTTCACATAGCTCAGTTATGTACAGGTATTCAAGTTCAGACAATCTGTTACAATTAGATCTCCGGTAGATATAGGATACTTGTCGGTTACGGAGTACAATTATGACGATATCAAGTAAACAACTGGAAACTAAATTTAGACTGACATACATATGTACATCAAACAAGGTGAATGTGTCTATCTATAGGATAGAAATGTATACATTTATATACCCTATCCTATACACAAAAGGATTATACAAAAAAAAAACTATATTTTCTGTCTTACTGTTTAAAAAGACAGATCAATATCATATCTATGAACTAATTAATGTTATATTTTTTTTTTTTTTTTTTAAAACGTCGCCCCACACTAGGAATTTCTCCTGTATCGTAGGTGTGCACAAACATGAAATATTCACATACACAAACACCCAGACTCGGGACAAACATCTGTGGTTCGCACAAAGTTTTGCCCCGTGCGGGAATCGAACCCGCAACCCTTAGCGCAGCAGTCCAATCGCTTAGCCACTGCGCTAATCAGGTGTCAGAATTTAAAGTAATGAAGAAAATTACTACGACCAAACACGACAATGGCGTATTATCGCTGTGCTTTTTTCAAACTTAAATATTTTGTTTATTGGTAAATGTAAATACTCGAAATAAATAAAATAAAATTGGTCAACTGCTGTAGTAAAAGTTTTATAAAAATACGTCAGGCTGGAAAAAATCGATATATATTTGACATCGATACTCTCGTAGCTGCAGTGTATGCCTACAATTTATAAAATGCCGTACATTTTTGCTTTTTAAGTACCAGTGACGTACTTCCAGCTATAATTGTTTATATTGAACGATTACTCATATATTACAAACAATCGTGTTAAAGCAAAATAGACTTTAAGACCAGCAAATAATCTCCCCACAAAAGCTGCAGTGTTACCGTCACGATCCGTCAATAATGGTCACCGTGCGGCCATTAATGACATTCATTTGTTTGTTCATACTCAACCATATTATAACAACGTAGTAGCGATACAAATACTATGAAATTAAACGAAAGAACCGCGATTTGGCAATGACACAAGAAACCTTATAACAAACTAAACAGAACTATTTCTATAGTAAATGTTTTTGAATTAGAACTATAACATATCAAAAATTTTATATCTGTGACTTAAGTATATTAGTTTAAATCCTGCCGATTCGTTGATTGTTAGTCTTAGAATAAATCACAGGAATATTTAGTAGAATCGAAGTAAATGGACGATAATAGCATCTATCAAATTACGTTATCCTGCGACTTTATCATCAAACCTTACTTATCTCCTCAAACAACCCTTACGCTCAGTTGATTTTAACAATTTTAATATTCCATAACAAGCTACTGACAGATATAATGTCCGTCCGTTTCTCCCAGCGTGGAAGGAAAACAGGAAGAAAACAGAACTCTTAAATAATATGTAAATCGTAGTCGAATTCACTTGAAAGTCGACGCTGCCGCTCCGTGATGCCGACTTAAAAATTAATTAGCCGAACGACCGGTGTAATCGCTGAAGCCAGTACCGATTAAGAGTTATCTAGGAGGGACTGCGCCCGCAATGTTGACTCCATCGTCCGGTGCGAGAGTGCCCTTTCCCTCGCCGGCTGATTGCCGCTTAGGCTGTTCTACAATCCCGCCCCGCAACCCCCGTCTGCCAATCTCTGCCCCTAGTCGACAGAAAACGCACACTTGGCCCTCACAATTTCACCACGAATTGCTTATATTTTATTTTTTTCTCTTCTCATGAAAATGTATGCCGTCTTTATCTGTCTATCTGCCTCGCTAAAGCGATCTTATATTTAATGTTAAGCGGACAACTTTACTCACAACAATTTTGGTTGGAATGTTTAAGTAAAAATGCTTTCTTTTTGTCTTAATATTATTTTGAAATTTTGTAACGCGTTAAAAATTACCGATTACTTTCGTTCGCCGACGTAATTACGGATATTTACAAGGTATTTAATATCAAATTATTCCGGCCTACGTAGCTACGAAGAGTAAAACTTTATTAGAAATGTATATTTTATTTTAATTAGGCGTACCTACCTACTTGAAAAAGAATTAGGTATGGTAATATATAGTAGCTGTGTTAGAGAATTAATCAAAATGCATTTGGCACTTTCTTGTAATTGAACGCCTTATGCTGGTGAATGAAGGGCTCGAGGCGACGCTCAAGTTTCCCAACCAATATAAAGTTGCTGAGCGCGTTCACTAAGCGTCGCACGCACAAGAGGGTGTCTTTGAGGAAGTTCCGTTGCATGCTTGATTCGCTATTGTTTTAGCCGTCGAGCGAGACTAAACTCTGACCGTCGCTTCGCCGATAACTAGTACGCAAGTGTGTTGCCTAGCGATCCAACTTGCACGATTACTTGTTATTATCTCAACATACGCTCTTAACTTTGTATCGGCTATCGACATGTTCTCTTAGTCTTGACTGCGTCTGGTGGCGAGAATTGCAAACCGACTTGCTCTGCATACTCTTGTATACGATCGAGCCAACCACTTTGTACAAATGCCTTCTTGTACCTATTGGTTTGAGTAAGACTTTGATAGTTAAATTGATTATAATATATGTTATTCAATAACATATTCGGTTAAGAAAACATTCTCAAACCTAAAAATATAAGCGATGGAGTAAACCGCTGAACTTGAAGAAGGGTACCTACTTAGCCACGGAAGTGCGCCTTATTTTTATTTACAGATAATGTTATCGTAGGACATAAAGCCGCAGTTATTGCAAAATTCATAGTATGTATCGAGTGTGTTTGGCCGAAGCAAACAGTCGAAAAGCGATAGGTACCTAGTCAACTTTAACGCTCGCTCACTATCTAAACATCGTTTAATGTCAACAGTACTCCAACTGTAACTGAGGCGGGTCAGGAATTCGGCTCTACACGATAGTTGCCTACGATATCATCGGAGGCCGTATATCAATCAGTTGTTACAACGCTCCACGGTTGTCGTTTATCTTCGGGGCCGCTCGGATCTGTCTGTCCAGATTTGTGCATTGTTCCGACATTAGCCGTGGCCGCCGAAACGGTGGATGTCTGAAATGCCAGAGCGGTAGTGGCGTTCCTGTTGCAAGCGCATCGAGCGCCCGATAGCATTTCCAATTTCCTGACTTAAATTGCTCTAATTTGGTTATGCGCTGACGGTTGATCGAAGGCTGCTAGCGCCGACCACCGGCGACACTCGCACAGCTACATGTAATTTCAATATAATTTCTGTAACCATTGAAATTATATTCTCACTATATTTTTTTATAAAGGAACATCTCTCGTAGTACTGCATGATACAAAGAATATTGACTAGTACAATATTTTAATATTCATTAGAGGTAGACGTTTCATATAAATTACAAAAGAAGCTTTAATAACACTAATTAAATCGCTACATTCGTAACTAAACTTATTAAATAGCAATACTCTAATGGCTTTGAATACGAATTTTATTTAAAAGTTTCCTAATTGAGGCTTTTCCTCCATTATTACTATTCAAAATCTTGTTTTAGGCGTACTGCTCAGTTCTAAGCGCTAGACAAATTCAATTCAGTGAAATAATTACACGATTTTAATTAATTAATGTAGCTATTCTTTTTTCTTCAAATAAATGTTCCTTTACTTGGTATCAACATCAAAACGATACCACTTTAATGACATTACGTAAATAAGTCCTATGATAAAATATGACGTCACAATTGTTTACATTGTTAAAAATTACCTAACATCTGTTATACACCGAATATTGATCGAATACTGAGTGATAGAGAGTTAGAATGACAGATTGCTACCCTATAGCCGGAGGGTATTTCTCCCTCGGCTCAATATTAGGAAGCCATACGGAGTAAATACTTTTCAATCACAGTTTAGTATATTGATTCAAGTAAAGCATACGGATTTGTTGTCTGGTTTTAAAATATAGGTACCTACCAAAGTGTGAAATTAACTTACCTATAAAAACAAAGATTTATGAATTTCAAAAATCATTCCGTAACAATTTTTTTTACACTTTTAGTATGTATAGAAGGGAATTACACATACAAAACGGTAAAAAACACCTTTAATAAAAGACAGACTATACCTATTGATTCGCAAACTACAATAATAAAATTACTTTTCATACAATCAAAGCAGTCTAACAATAAAATTACGAATACTTTGTAAGAGTTCCTCTTTTTTGTTTGAACGGAACAAAACGCCCTACAGTACCAATATATTAAGCTAATGGGGAACTAATTACCCTCTCTAACGGTTTATAGAACCACGGAATTATTCCTTGAGGAGCTTTGAGTTTCTGAACATTCGTGTACAGGTTTTTGTATCGTCCGCCTGAATGGCAACTTCAGATTTACATAGAAAATAAGTACTGGCTTGTTTTGTTTAGCTATGGTTTGATTTTAGAATTGCGATTAAATATTTAAACGTAGAACTAAATAAAGACGTTTGTTTTTGTTATTTTTATTCTTGATTTTTGACGTTTGTGGCTAAGGAGGTTAGAATGAGGAGATTAGAGGGTAGAATTAAAAAAAATGCTGAATCGGTACTTATTAACTTGGTGTATAATTGAATGATTTATACTGTAGAAACCAATGTTCTAGAATTTCCAAATATAATATCCATATAAATTTAAAACAATATCATTCAACACACTCAGTCTCTATGATACGACACATTCGTAATGTAAATGGAATTGAAATTGTATTCTATTATGTGGGTACGTGGGTTTATTTTTGTATAAGCAAAATGAAGAAACAATGATGTAATAGTTTTTTCACGTCAGGTAAGGGCGAGGCCCGGATTAAGGTTACTATTCGTCAGGTCTTTTGTAAGTACCTACCGAAAACTATAGGTTTCTAGCCCACGTGCTATTCTACTAGCGGTAACTATACAAATTGTAAAGTTCTTTTTATTTTTTAACTAAAACTACTTTGTACATTAATTTCAGTAGACAAATGTTTAAATTCATAAACAATAATTCTTTCGGGAAAATCCTTTTTTTATTGAACTTTTCTCGGCTTATTGCCAAGAGTCTACTTTCTCTTTTACTGCTCTCGCCATCGTTAACTGAATTGTTGGCTGCATTATTCCACAAGCGACGACATAGGTACAATTAGATACAAACACCATCGTTCTTCGAAAAAAACTCAATTTTCCGCCTTCTTAAGATGGTAACCCTATTTCGGATAAACGCACCCCCGGGCGAGCGATTTGTATTAGCCGTCTAGTACTGTACTCGTAATTGTCGATGCCGCGGGCAACGTCGCACACTTTGCTCGCAAGAGGGGCAAATCCGAAAAAAAAAGTAATGAGAATCCTCCAATCGATAGCTCCTTTCACTGTCTCATGAACTTTGAACTCATTATTGTATTAGAATTGTGAGTATATTTTTGAATCAGTTCCGTATTGTTTCGTGTATCTACCTGATACTGTTTTATTAACTGAAGCTCTTCGAATATTGTTGTTAGTTTAAAAAAAAAATCCATATGCTCTGAAACCATCTAGGTATCACGAAGCTTGCAATAAATCATAAATACAGTTAGTTAAAGCTCTAACGATAAACGAAAATATCCGGCAATAATGTTTTAGCCCTATTAAAATCGCGCCGCCATTATGCTTTTTGACTGCATAAAATGTTTTCACACTGCTACACGGAATATAAATTTATAAACTCAATTGAAATGCTATAAATACAATTCACGCGTCAACTGCTTGATCCTGTTACAATGTCCGAGTTGATGGACCGATATAAGCCAATCATTTGCAATATAAAAAAAATAAACGCGATTCTACTCGGCCGATGGGAAACGATTTTACCTACTGATTTTTATTCTCATTTAGTACACACGGTAAACCGAGTTTACTTTCAACAGTTCAATATTTTTATACAATGTATACAGAGTGTAGCTTTTAAATTGCTTTAAAAGTGAGTGTTTACAAAAAAATAATTCTACGAGATTTCAGATGGTACTTTTAGTTATAATATCAAATTTACTATAATAAATTTACTATATACACTGTATCGTAGTGCATTGTAGGTAGACCATCACGCATGTAGTCCGAAAAGGTTAAGATAGAGTACATGTATTTTAGATTATATACAGTGTAAGCCTCATACTATTAAATTATTTTCAGATTTCGACAGGTTACACGTCTTTAACCAAAATTGTATCCGTACTAGGATGATTTGCCATTAATATATGAACAGACACGACAATAGTTCCCTGGCTCAGTGCCCAGCAACACCCTAAGCCGACGTCCGCACCCTACAAAGGGGCGCCCTTAACTGTTGTTGCTCAGTATATTTAATTTTAAGCCCAATTTGAAGCCCTTCGGATCTCGTCATTTGTCTGGTTAAGCAGTATAGGTCAAACTGGTAGAGGTCAAGGGTATATAAAATAACCTTTTTAAACATTAACAAATAATTGTGTCTTTACTTAATAATTATAATCCAAGCTAAATTTGAAATAGGATGCTTATTTCATCCTTGTTTCTGATTTAGTACAAACTGCTTTCAAATTTCCCGTTTAATTTTCAACGCCATGTATATTGTGGTTTCGTATAAAACGGCACAAATTGTGCTAGTAAATGAAGCCTGAAACCAATTTCATATGTGAGGTGGAAGAGCGATTTTGCAATTATATCAACGCATTTATCTACTTGAAATGAATTATCTAATGAACCAAGTTCTATCTAAAATACTTATATATCTTTTTGAATATGTCAAACGTTTTTTTTCGAGTGCCCTTGTCTAATGAAACAAAGACTTTATTCTCACATTATTCGGTAGATACTGCGCATTATTCTTACTTTACCTTTCAAAAAAATGGCCCAAGCCCAATGTTGTTAGACGTTACTTTATGTTCTTAATTAACATGTTTCCATGAACGTTTATGGCAAACCTACTCTTAAAGCAAAATCAATGCGCCAACCTAAATCTCTCGCTATTACGCTTGGCCTTAAGTATAGTCGTATCTAATTTTGACTTAGTATCATGCGTTCACGCGAAATTAATATTAATATCCTGAGCGTACTAACAATTATTATTATGATTATGGGAGATACGCAATCTGTATAACTCACGGTCTCCATTCGTAGGGAATTACTGGAGTTATATAACAAACTAAGGAGCAGGAGATTGCTGCTTCTGTATGTGCCATATGTAGCAATTTAACTTGTACCATCGGCGCTGGAAGTTGTTCAAATGTACCATAGGACAAGTTAGAAATTCTAGTAGACTTGTAGACCTAACCTCGGTCCACGAAACGTTTTAGTCCCAAACTACATTGCGATGTTTGCTTCGGTATGTAACCTAGCCTCATTCACTTTTAAACAAAGACGTCGTATTTATATGCTTCGTTAATTCCTTGAAAATTTTAGTTTTAGAAAACTAGAATACAATTATTTTAAAGATACACAATAGTAAGTACACCCAATTCCTTCATTCTGGCGTTCCAAATTGAAACATTCATCGGTATAAACAGTGATTTAGGTATATAATATTGAAATAACATTACGTTTCATGCATTCACGCAAAATTAATATTAATATCCTGTGTGAACAATAATTAACATTACTGCGAACTCAGTGCGATTCACTTATGTAGTCTCAACAAAAGGATCGTCTTTAAATTGAGAAAATCAGCGCAGGCATTTGAATGAGCTCGCAACAGACAGTACAGCCGTCTTACTCAAAGCTCTTTCAGAATCAAAAAAGAATGGTTCCACGCGTGTGAGAGATTTACTCTACGGACCAGACTATGAACTCAAAGCTGATTTGACTCAATTGCTCCTCTTATTTCTTTCCATCTGACGTTAATTAAAGTATTTTAATTTCGCAATCCCCTTGTCTTTGCGCCGTATATAATTCTTTGTTCTCACATCAACCTAAAATCCTATAAAAAACGGCTTTGCATGTGGATCAAGCTGTTAAATTATTCCTAAATTTTGATTGCCTCGTAGAAATCCGTCCGGATTCTGCGGAGGGGCTCTTCGTTTTTTCATTCCCGTTCCGAGGGACAATTAGGTATGCTAATTCATTTATTTTATGACGCGTTTGAGGAAAAAATTGCTGGGAAAAGATCAGTTTTGCGATGCTGAATCACATTGTGGCGTTTGTATTTTAAGACAAAACCATCTAAATTAAGTCGCGTCCAATTCAAAATCTATTCCAAAGCATAAATGTGTTAAAACATCTCAGTATTTTGTTTATTTGTATACTCATACATACATTCCAGTCTAATAGGCACGCGTTATGTAAATGTCGTAAAATTGGCCTAAATGTTGTGCGTACACAGTGCGTACTGCGAAATAATCAGATCCTATAAACATTTAGAGGGGATGGAATGAATCCACGTCGTGCACAGAGGCAGCGGGACACGGTAAACATAATTAGGCGAACGGCCATGTTGATTGGACTAGACGCGCCGACACTTTCCGGAAGAAATTGCACGTGAAAGGTAATATTTCACTCCGATGAGATCCTTTGATACGCATCTTGGTCACGGCACTTCTGTTTTATATATTAAATGAGATAAAATTCTTTCAGACATCGTGTTATTTCCTGGTGTTACGAAAATCAATTAGCTTTCTATGCGGAGACTCTGTATAAAGAAAATAAGTTTACCTCGCAAAATAATCGCAGCTCTCTCGTAAAATCCAGGTTCGCCTGTTTCACTACTGAGTAACGGTTATTTTCAATAGGTACATTCAAAACGGCCGGAGGATCGACTAGAACAATGTATACCCGAGTATCTTCGCGCCGGGTTCATCCGGGACAAAGTTTGAATTATATTGTTAATGTTAACATTCCGTACGCAAACTAAAGTAACTGGTGTATTGTTAACAAGTTTCGGTTTGTTTTATCACTTACGCATTATCCGGTGACGTGGAAGGAAACAGCGAAAAATAACAACTGAAACAGGCGGTAGGTGACAATTCAAACTGTCAAATAATTCAAGGTGCGGCACGGCGTTTCTCACAATCAGCGAGATCTACAGCCGTAGCGAGCGAGACACCGTACGCTCCTTTTTTCTATCCATTCGGTTTGTTTATTTCTCGTTTCACCTTATAAATATAAGAGTTCGGCATCTCTGCACGAATTCCCAAGATGAAAAGGTATTTTTCAGGCGCGGAGTTTGGCGCGCCATTGCGCCTCGCACCGGTTAAACTGCAAATCTTTCCACTATCAATGCATGAGTTTTAGTCATATTTATTTTAATATTTATGGCGTCGTATTTAAAAGAAGATTGTGTAAAGCGGACAATTATCCTAAAAATTAGGTATTACTTTATTACAACTCATTTCAAAATTAGAAAGGTAACAAATTAAATCAAATTCGCATCAATTTATTATTACTTGGAATCTTAAAATCTACGATATTATTGTTTTGGGCAATGGAATAACAAAATTTTAAAGAAGATCGTTTGTTATTTCAAAATGCTTATTTTATCACGGTAGAAAAATGTTCGTCCTTAAATCTTATCGTCGAGTCGAGCCATCACAACATTCCTCACTTGCGGCATAATGTCGTAACGTCGCATTTTAGATATCGTAAAAAAAACAAAAGCAAGCGTGCCTCAAGTAATAAAGCTACTCGATTTCCGCTATGCAGAACTGAGAAAATTAAAGTTCTTTCAAGGAAAGTTGATTTTAGTGTACGCGAAATGTATCAGAGTAATAAGAATTCCCTAGTGGGGCGATCTAAGCGGGGCAGGGGCAAGCACTTTGAAGAAAAAACGATGATGAAGCACGATCATGTCGCCCAGATCCCCCGCCTAGCTGACTGACAAATTGTCGAACATTTTTTCGGTAAAATTCCTTTCTTTCGAATCCAATTATTGTACCTCACCGATAGAACACTTCAGTGTCTTTAGTTGGGCCTGCGAGAGGTTTATTTACTTGTTCCGCTCGACGTCTTGTCAGGTTTATTTTTAACCCTTGCCTCCCCGCGGTCGCTGCGCTCACGTAAATTTTATGCATTCGTCGTTTGTTTTAGTGTTGCAAATATGGAAAAGACGAGGCGAGGCCCACAGATATTGTCTCCGGCTCGGGCGGCCGGTAGGGCTGATGGAGTAATATTTCCAATGCAAACATGTTTTCGGTGCGCTCTAATTTTATTCTGTTCCACGTTTGGTACAATAGGATGTGCAATTTCGTTCAGCTGAGGCTGCCTAAATTGGTCTGTTATGCAAGCATCAAATAAAAGCGAGTGAGTGTAAGCGTTCGGGGATATAATATGAGCGATGTTGAAATAAGCTTACTATTTCCAGAACAATTCAACGAATACGTTAGAAATTGTTGTTGCTTGATTTGGAAAGCGGATTTAAAATAGCTTTTAGGATAGTGCAGTAACATTTTACAAATATGTTCTATAACATTGTTTCACATCGCAGTTCAACATTGTTTCGTTGATGTATGGTTACCTATGGACCATTGTGTCGGCCTCCCTCTCTCTCTATGTAGACTTTTGTTCGCCTCGAAACTCGCAGGAATAATATTACTCACATTGTACGACAAAGTTATAATTTATTCCTGAGACGCAAATGTAACGTCCATGAAAATACAATCGTGTCACACACGGTGACAAAGCGCGGCCATCAGAATCCAACGTCAAACATGTCTCGCCAAACTTTTCCCCAGATAGCAGGAAATGTGTTCCATTGACAGCTGTAAAATATAAACAAGCAGATAACGCAACAGCGCCCGTGCCGACCATCCCCCTAAACTGTAGGAACCCACAACCAACACTCTAACTCGATACAAACCGTGATAAAGGTTCGATTGTATGCAGTAAATAAAATATGACTTGGCCATATTTCCACTTTCGTTTCTTCTCGTTTTATGTCCCTTTTTTCTGGCTTCCCTGGGAAACCGTTCATACAAAATACCTTTCCGATATTGCCCAACTTTATTAGCATCGGGCACGTGTTTTTATATCTGAAATATCTTTCACTTCTGCGGCACTTCTGTGGAATAAAGATTGCCACATGTGCTCCGACATTATATCATGATATATAAGAAAAGTTATTTCCTTTCATTCCTGTAATTTATTATAAGTGCTATCGGTGTTGAGACCTGGGAAGTAGACGCGATTTCATTTGCAACTAACTTGTGTCGTTTGTCAATAAAGAAAGCCTAATAAAACTGTTTTATTATAACAAATTTTACTGTTGGTTGCTTATTTAAGTCTCAAAAATATATGGAGTAGTGGAGAGTAAGAATTGTTTTAAATATCTTCTAATTTAAAGTGCGTGGTTGCGAATCGGGCGTGGATTGAGCTTACGACGCAAATAAATAGCGTCTTCGAAAGCTATCCTGAAAGCGAATTAGAATAATGCGCCACGATTTGGCGTTTCAACAAACGAGAGAGCAGAACGGCCCTCGGTGGATTATTCGGGTGTTCGGGTGGGTTCGCCTGAATTTGGGTATAAATGGAGGTGTCGTGACTATAAGGGAGATTCACGATCGGCTGAGAAAGCACACTGTATCGGATAGTGCAAGAATCAATCGTGGGAATGTGAAACATTAGAATACATGAGGATATAAGGGAGAACAAATATTTGGAATTGTAGATACTAAATACAAAAAAGCTGAGCTTGTACAAAATGCAGACGGAGCAAATGAAGAGAAAAGCAACTTCGTGTAACTGCGGGTATCAATTGTGTGTGTTTATAGGAGCATAACTGAAACCTACGGTACCCAAGATAACTTGATATCTTTATGAATATTCCAAATCGTATTTTCGATTCCAGAATCTCCAGCCAAATTGTAAGCGAATAAAGTCTGAAGCACTAACTACTGACAACCTTAGCATCGGCAATAAAAATCTGGGGACAGTAAACTCAAATTCATTTCAACACACGAGCATTATTGTATACATAGTTGCTTGACTGCTTAAAGATCGAAATCAATATGAAATTATACACTTTATTATCACTCTATAAAACATAAACAGTTGAAGTAAAGAATCGTATTGTTATAAAATCATGTTTCATAATACTTATAATGTTATTACAAAATGAAGCTTAAATCCTACCGTCTTACCTTACATACAGTTATCAAGACACATCTAATAGTATTAAGGTTATTTCAGTATAAATATAAACCGCAAAATGTCCTCATAATATTCCCCGCTATCCTTAATGTAACCGCAGAGAAAATATATTTCATTAGAGGCATTAATATGTAGTATTCTAAGTATATAAGCTTGGTTTCGTGTCAGATCAAATGGCGACCTGCCCTCGATGCTAATGTTAGAGATTAATGGAATTACCAACGACGAGACCACTACGAGAGCAGACTTGCTAAATTCTTGTCATAATAGCTTTAAAGTTTTCATAGGATTTTTGATAAGGTCGACTTTGATATTAGTGTCAGTCGCTGCTAAAATGAGATTTAGAATAAGACTTTTATTGAATGATATTTATGTAGATATACTTTTCTTAGTTCTTATTTTTAGCCTTAAGATAATATAATATTTAGTATAATCATAATTAAGAGATGTTGAGATATTAAACAATTGATGAACCGATAGTCGTAAAGCGTACTAAAAAAATCCTCGAAGCAAATCGTTACATCAGACAAAACATGACAGAAAAACTGTCTCGCAATACGCAACGGCGTAATCTTCATTTCATACGTCTCGTCATAATACAAAAGATCGTAAATCAAGAAATTGCCAATAAATAAGTTGCAATAAACCATACCATCATGGAGAAGCTTAACTCATTTTTAAATTATTGGATGGTGGGGAGATCTCATACTGCGCGCAACATGTGTTTTATATCATCTCATCTCTGCTATATTTCGTAACATCAAGCTACGTAACAGTACGTACCAGATTGAAAACGGAGAAACTACATGGAGGATTCAATATAGCAAAGGAACGAGAAATAGGAAGCCGAGTTGCATTCATACATGTTGAAAAGTCATAATATGATTTCAAATCGAATGCGGCGCGTATGTACGTTTTTATGGTCTTTGTAAGTTCTTCGAATAAAATTTTATTCAAATGTAACCCCATCTTTATATATCCAGAGGCTTAGGGACGTACGTACGTTCATCTTTTGGGATATGCGATGATTTGAGTTCTCCTTACATCCCTCGTGTACTTTATCTCTTCCATTACCAACAGCAAAATCCTTATCATCGTTTACTTGATCCTTGTTGAAATTTTCAATAAGAACCCTCAAAGTATCAAAATATTCATTACAGGGAATCTGTTCGGTTATTTAATACTTTGGCGCTGAACGCACACAATTTCTACACTTTTGCCTTTTAAAAATTACGACTATTAACTGCCGAACCTAAAACTTTTTATGGCCCAACACGAAGCTTTAAATACTTTCAAATGCCGTCCTTAAAATCAATAAAGGCGTACTTTCATCAACGTCCAAGTAATAAAACCTGCTTAACTGTTATCCGCGACGATGGAATTAGATAATGTATCTTTGTGAAAAGTTCGTTTTACTAAGTTTAAAGCTGTAAAAAAATCTAATTGCTGTAGGCTATAAATATTTGGCGTGGAAGCGCCGAGTCGCTGTGAATGTCGATAGGGCAGAGGCGCACCGTAATGCATGTCAATAAGGAGCTTTACAATTTACGGAGGTTTCCGAGTAACCAAATTCTTGGCGTCATACATTTTGAGCATTTGATTTACTATTGTTATGGTATACATCTTTGATTCACAAAGCAATAATCAATATAGGAAAATTATAGTGACTCAGATTTAAGAGAGAAAAATAATGAAAATTCATTAGGTAATGTACTAACATTAACGTTGGAAATGTCTGGTAATTTTATACCTACACTTGCAAAAATTACACGTTCATAACTAGCAAACTCTTACTTACTGATAATATAACAATAAAGATGGGAAAAATCACGCAAAAATCCCAAATACAACTAAAGGTAACATAAAAATATAACCACGATAATCCGTGGAATTTCCGCGACGTTTACCTTTATTCTGTGTGTCATAAACTGTCTGATTTGTCACATCAAGTCATAACTCAAGGCATCGGTGGGCAAGATTTAGATTAGGGTATTGCTGTCAATCTGAAAAAAAAACCGTCACCGCTTTCACGTGCTCGGCCAAATTGACACTATGACGTAGGTACAGCGGAAACGGGAACCCTTTTAACGTCACTTGTGTGTGTTTTTGATGTATCTCTTCGGAGGTAAGCAGATCTTGAAGCCTTTGATGCAGAAAGAAACCTAAAGTTTGTGTAAGCTACAGCGTTAGGTATACTGGTTAGAATCAATATAATAAGCTAGATAGATCGATAAAATTATAACAAAACAATAAATGTATTATTGTCATCTCTTTAAAACAACAAGAACAAACGTCTAAACAAGACATTATAATAAGGTATCATTAAATTAAAAATTTGGTATTAAAAACGTTCGTAAACTACGAATAATACGATAAACAGAGAGTAAAATACAATAGCGTTAGCAGAAATGCATTTACTGGTAGCAGACAATACAAAATCCCAACAACTTCATTAGATACCTACATGAAGCAGTCTAGGAGGAGAATACTAAAGTAGATTTTATTGTCTCAATTACACTAAGAGAGAGTTTGAATCTCTTTGTCTTATAATAAACAGATCTAACTTTTGTTCCGGTTCGCTGACTCCGGCATTCGTCAAAGCGTTCCTATGAAAACAACAAATCTACTAGAGGTCCTTGGGAGTTTTCACGTTATTTGTTACAAATGTATTGGAGTATAGAAATATTTGATTTTGTTTGATAAATAGTGTTACATTGTTAGAAGATTTTGTTATTGTGTAGTCAGATTTTCAATATGTTGCAAATCAATTTTTCTATGGTACCTGTTATTTATGACGTAGGTAAATACTTTTTGCTAACTGATATTCTGCAGTAAGATCTATGAAGGCATAAAAAAATCTTCTAAATCCAGTAAAAGAATAGCTCAAGCAAAGGCTCAAATTAGAAACATAATTTTGTTTATCGTCGGTCTTAAAAGTTCGACTTGAGTTGTAGTTTTTATCATACCAATATAATTTCAATAAAACCGGAGCTTTGTTTAGTTGTAGGAATTTATTATATTGTCATTTTAGTTCTCAATGAATCCTCGTCTTATCTTATAGTTTGAAAAACTATAGCTTATCCATGACATACCTATATATAACACAATATTTTTCCAAGCTTTCCATCAAGATGACTGCTGTATCAAGAACACTGTATAAAATCTGTATTCAAAGACAATGGTGCGTTTATTTCTAAAAAAAGCTGGACTCTTTAAAGAAAGAACCTCACCAACATCAATAACCATTCCGCAAAATTAAAATTAAATCCTGCATATTTAGCACGACCTTTGAAACTCAACCGGACAATTCAAAAGAAATCAAGTCCTGACTTCTTACCCTTTAATGTCGCTCGCTTTTACAGAGACCATAAGACCGGGGATGTAAAAAACAAAGTGGAAGTAAATAAACATTAAACACAAGCACTTAGAACATTTTCATTAGGGAGCAACATTGCATGGCCTGCCGACAGACAACGATTATTACGAGGAAGCACTAATTACGGATGAAACTGGACACTTTAAGTGTTATGGTACTTATTTTTTTACGGGTTTATCGATTAAGAAAGGAAATTTGAGTGTAATTTGCTGTTTGTTTGTTGTGAACACAAGTTATCGTTGGTTCTTGATTGTTTTGTCTGGCTTTACGTTTGCGTTTCATTGGTTAGGTATTTAGTATGATTTAAGAATGTGACATTTTGAGGATATTACAAAAGGCTAACCACGCATGGTTTTTTTCTCGTAGGTGAATAAAATCGTTAGTAATTTCAGTATATTTGATTCTTATTTAAGATTTTTTCAGGCTAAGGATATGATGTGCTTATTTAAAGCTCTCTTAGTGTTGGTTGACGTTCAAAACAATACGACAGCCACCAAAAGTCGACCTACATTGTCCCGACCTTCAAACCAAGAAATAATGTCTAGACTTCATAAAAGGACCTTGACCCCGACTCTGTTTCGTTGTTTCTTCTCTGAGGTATTCAGAACAGAAATGCCGGCGCCATTACCTTTGAAAAATGGGTTGATGATAAATGTTTCTTTTAATCTGTACATTTTATAACGTTCGCCTCAAAGGGTACAGACCTACTGGCATTTTTATGATGAGCTAGGTTAGAGAGATATATTTCCCTTGTTTCTTTTTAAGATTCTGTAGTTCAAAGACTATCAAATAAAAGAACTGTCACCTTCCCACATATTTCGACAAACGCCATACTACATACGGGAGTAAAAATCTTACTATTTACGAAAACAAAATAGGTAGGTATGTCAAGCCTTTTCCACTGACATTCTCTACTCTACTTCCGCGAGAAGGCGTAATATAAACATAATAATCAGTAAACAAAATAACAATGTAGCATTCACCGCCATTGTACTTTGTTTAGTTATTGTTCTCTTTTATTAGTGGCTTTGATAGTTGTAAGTGTCGCAGTTTTTATGGCCGTGCCGCCGAACCAACTACGAAGCTAGTTCAGTACCTAATCATTTAATATTAAACCAGCTTTGACCGCAACTGCGCTCAGTGTAATATGCGCTCAAGAGACCAAAGAAACTGCTTATGGCTCTCGTTTGGATGAATTGACGCGTCTGAGTGTTAGTCTGTGGTAAGTTCTGTTTTGGTAGATAATGTAATGAAGTAGGTAGGTATATTGGTGAATCTTTTATTTGAATTTTCGTATGAGCGCCTTATGACTTGATGGCTTATTTCTTACTATAAATTATTATTAATGTAAAGTAATTTTTTTTTTACCAAGTCAGGATAGGTAGTTATATTGCTTCAGTCAAATATTAATAACTAAACAAGTTATTTATCAACATTTATCTGTTTTGTTAAACCATTTTTTATTGTAAAAAAGGCATTGTTGTCAGTTACATGTTGTAATAAATATACAATAAAGTAAGTTTATATTTGAATAAAAATTCTACTACAATATGCATTGAGTGCAAACCGGTTTAAAAATGTAACAACGATATGAGAGGTTTCAGAATAGCCGTAACACCACGTTTAGATTGTTGTGTTGTAGATTTTCAAATTTAGAACGCAAGCCTATAGTTTTAGCCAAATGGACTTTTGTTTCAGTCTATTAGTTACAATACATAAATGGCTTCAACAAACTTCATCGCTATTTCAGACTAGGAAAAACATTTTTATTCAGTAAAAGTTTGGCTGTTTGGTTGCACTTCACTTAAGACCACTAATAAAATTAAAAAGTATCAGCTTTTAAAAATAAAGGCACTCTAAATCCACGTTCAATTTTATTAGATACAATCAGTATACATTGGTAGAACGTTAAGAAATAAAACTATTGTTATAGAAAAAAGTCGTATCCCCTCCGGGCGTAACGCGATCAATATCGTCCGGGGCGCACACCTGTACGCCGTGTAACACAAATAACCAAGGAGTCCTGATAAAGCCCCGCAGTCCACACATCGAGAGCGCCGGCCGAGATTTATACGACGTTTTTATAGTTCACCACGGACGTTCCTTGTTTTAATTTCGCAAGGATCAACGCTTCCCGGCCGCCGGCGGCTGCGGCGGCCCTACTGCGCCGGTGTCTAGCGCCCCTATTTCGCCGCGAGCCTAATGTCGCGAGGCGACGAAATTTATCGCGCCGCTTGTAATTCCGCCCCGCGAACGCCTCCCCGCCGACGTCACCCGCGTCACCCCGTCACCCGACAACACACTTATAACGTTTTCTAATGAAATTGTCCACAAACTCCCGCTCGCCGCAACCCCCGGCCTGTCGACGCCGCCGGATGAACCGAAAAAAGTACAGCTCGCGTTACTAATGGCTTCATTTATCACAGTCACTAACAGTGATACACCGCAACGACGTTTTATATTTAATTTGGCTCTCTGCGGAATAAATTACGGCAATATCGAGCCCAGAACGATAAAGGACGAGCGGCAGCGCTCTTGAGTTATCGGGACAGGTCATAGTACTAAGACGGTAATCTTCTTGGATTAATTTGTTCGTGGCTAAGTGATAAGTTAGCCGGCGGCGCACCCACGCCGATCCGAACTTACGATGTCACACGGCGAGAACACTGAATAGACGAGTTGTTTGAACAATTACCGTTTGTTCCCACTAATATCAGTCAGTGGAGCGTTGAAAGTTCGAGAGTGCGAAACGAATACGACAACAAGAGACTCTTGGAAAGTTATTTGGCGATAAAGATAACGCTTGTGTGGACGTTTAGACGTGTAGTAAATTAAAACAATAAGGCGTACTGCACGCGTCAACTCAGAGTAAATGCACGTACAAGCAAAAATGGTTGCAAAGACATTGAAATAAAGAAGTGTTTCTTGGCACTTAGCGCAAATTGTGGCTCTCTTTAACAGGTTGGTTTATGCCTCACGTAATTCAGAGCCCATGGAGCCTGACATATCGCACTGCTTTACTGCGAACGATAAACGTATCTGAGCCGATGGGTGACTGTATGCGCATACAGTGCCACGTATGTTTTCTAGAAACCAAGTCCTTATCTTAAGAGGCGTTTCTTGCACTGAATTAATGAGTGTTCTTACGGCAGCTTTGAATTTGGCGTACCAAATAAACACGTGCATTCGCAAAACATGTTTGAGATACCAGACCATGTAACACATTCAAGTATTTAATGTACAAGATAACTTGTCTACAAACTGTGCGCAGATTTTAATGTTATTTCTTGCAATGCTGTGAAGTATACGGAACAAAGTTTGACGTAAAAAAAACATAGTTGAATTGACGACTTCTTCCTTTTTTTAAGTCGGTGAAAATCACAGGTATTATTTTATTATTGGATCAGTCAAACGACGGTGGATACTTTATACTTAACAATAATTATGAGACCAATCTGTCAATTACCAACTGAATTAAAGCCCGCCGGCATGGTAAGCGGTTATGGAAGCATAAAGCGACGCGTCATCATTTAAGTAATAATTTTGTAATGTTTTAGAAACGACATCATAAACATAACAAACATATCAACGTCAACCCTAAAAGCCTTAAAAACACAAACATGTCCTAAACCCTTCACTGCTAACTGCCACAATTCGGCAAAACGTAGGCATCCGCTGGCATTACAGTCTACATCGCGAGATTAAAGTAAGCCCACATTTAAACAGTGAACCGCGTAATTTGGCAACTGAGCTGTGATTAGATAGTGCTTCAGTCTCGTTAGCGTAATGAGAATGGCTTTGTTAACCTTTGCTTTAAACATTAAACAGATATCTCGGAACAGGTATTGTGATTGTAACTGTGTCATGTGTTATAGAAATGCCATTTGTTTTGTATGTAGGAAACATGAATTACTTTTAGTTGTGTATAGCGTTTTGTTTGTTCCGATACGGATCTAGGAAAGTTTTGTTAATGTTTAGAGTTAAAAGCTTTGAACACATGAATAGTTTTGTCAAAATGGTGGTTATCTAGTTTTACATCTTGAATTACCTGCAAAAGAGTTACGAACACATACGTTAATGTATCAAAAAACCTTACTGAACTTTCAAATACACAAATTTCATACCCTATCAAGGTGAAAACACGGAAAAACATTACTCGTGCTTCTTTACATTCTTTCGTAAACACAAAATAGTTGAACGCATAGCCGTGGAGAGTTAGATGTGGAAGCGAGACTTACATTTCGGAAGCAATGTAAATCGTCGCGAGCCAGGGCGAAGTTCGCAAGATATCCGGCGAAAGGACAAGACGCTAATATATGCGCAATCGTGCACTCCGCGTATTGTAGCCTAATGCCGAGTTTGTCGGGCGTTTCTATTTAGACTTCGCAAGTCGCAAGTTCGTGTAATGCACGCTCGGTGTTAAATGCGGTTTGTTTTTGGATGTTTAGGAGCCATTAAGGCGTTTACGATGTGTGGAGAGTTATAATAAATTGTTAGTTAAATTAGTACAGAATTAGTCTCCACGTATGTTTTATGTGGAGATTGTTAAACCAAATATCACGGTCAGCTGTGGCAGTCCAAGCGTCGACATCAACGTATGAATTGCACGTTATTTCTTGGCAATATATTAATTGGCACATAATCATTAACAACAGCAACACATTACATATTCAACTTAGATGCATACGTAACGCACCCCTGCGTAGCGCAACTTATTTTGTCTAGTTCTATGATTCATTGTCTTCAAGTCTGTGCTGTACGATGTCGACGTCACGAACAATACCACAGCTAATCCCTTTGTATCTACACCTTTGTTTCGGCGCTATTAAAATACAAGCGAGCTTCCGGATTCTAGCAACTGGGGCCATTTCTTAGGCCCTTTTCGCTTAGTTAATTTAAATTAATTTATTCCCCGCTCATCCTGCCTCGGAGTAAACTTCATTGTCGTATTTTAAGCGTGAATATGACTCACCTACGCCGAACCACTTATTCTCACGCTCCCTATTATTAATTGCTTAAAATTTCTAAAATTATACTTAGTAAGAAATTTACATTTTCAATGCGTTAAAGTTTAATGAGTCACAAATCAAAAAATCCACAAAATACGTTAAGTTCGTATATTTTTTAATATTTCAAGTAACGCTTACGTAAAGAACTTCTAAAAGTCTAAACGCTATAAGCCGAAACAAATTTTAATGCACACAAGTAAAACATCCATAAAGAAATGTAAACAGTTAAACTGTACCGTCTATGAAAAGAACCTTTACATTCGCCTCAAACAATCCGCTCCGCCGTGAGAATTTGACTGAAGAATAGTGTTTGTATTTCATTATCAACAAAAGCTTTGTTGAAAAGATGACGCTCAGCGCAAATTCGAGGTATAGCCGCCCACGAGCAAACTCGAGAAAAGCCGCACTCAGGCCGGGCCGAGATATTTCGCAGTCGTATTTACTCAGGCGTGCCTAAATTGTTTGCTTACATGTTTGACGCGCCGCACGCAACGCTCATTATGGCGAACGGAGCTTTGTTCAGACTTAGACAACATATTGTTACACCCGATGAAGCTCAATGTTCTTTATATGTTTATTTTTATCATTACAGGTAAGTTCCTGAAGCGTTTGCGGCTCTTTAATGGCGGGGCGGTGAGAGTATCTCTTTGTGTTTACATCATTTTAATAATGTTGAAGATGCATTCTCTCTGGTATCGTATTATCGCAATATTTTCAACCGTATTGGGAATATTTTTATCTAAGACACGAGTGCGACTCCAACGGAAAACGATCACATACGCGCAGCATCGTGTGACAGGATACCTCTAGAGATTAAAGATACGAGCATTAGACATACCACTTAGTAGCAGTAAACATTCATTACGTTTCTTCCCGCGCGGAGCAGGTTGGCACACTTAATTGTTCATACAACAAGCCATCCGGGAATTGGCTCTAAATGTTCCGTTGTCCGGGCTATGGTCGTACCGCAAACGCGCTACGCGGTTGTAGTCCACAGCACTGAGCGTGCGAGCCAAAATCGACCGCGTCGTCCCATATCTTAGCTTGATTTTCGTGGGAAAGCCAAGCGGAACACGAAACGTGGAGGGCCGTGATGGAAAGCGCAATAGGCGGCCGTTTACACCTGCGATTCTTCTTCATCTTACCCTAAACTGGCGCGCCGCTTTACCTAAAGTAATTATGCCACATAACGTATTAGTCTTTTGGGAGCGAACACGTGTTGGAAACGCTTAATCACTTACTTTACATTTGCGTACGCAAATAATCCGTTAATTTAATTTCGGTGGTGGTATTTATGACGCTTATTTAATTTATTATCATATCAAAGTGTAGGCTTTATTTAGCGGGTTTTGTGTGCGTGCGAATAAACGTTAATGAAATCATGTAACAGTACACAGGGGAAAAATTTTAACGATTTCATAATGTTGACGGTTAGAGTCGTTTTTCTACATTGTAATTTGTATTCCCGGTAACAACTGAGCCGTTATCTTTATATCGTGCTTTATGGCGTACAGTTTCGTTCAGTTAAGAAAGAATATAATATTGATCATTTCCGAATCTCGGTTTCATCTGTCGTAAAACGCATTCGGTCGCGTGTTTGTCCCCATCTCGCTTAGATCGCTTCGAGCCCTCCTCACCATTGATATTTATGCTTTTTTCGGGATTCTTTTCGAGGGTAAGTTGTTTTGAAACTTTCCTTTTCGGAAGAAATGGCCGGGTTCACTGGATTAATGTAACTAGAGTGTTGTAATTGGTTGAGAAGTTATTACTTTTCTGTTTCTTTTCGAGAAAAACATAAAGCAATTGTGCAAGTTCGCTGGGAGTGATTTATTTTTATTCTGTGGAACATCTTTTCTGAACTTAAAAACAACGTTGTGGAGAGCTTTGTGTACTTACGGATTTATTATTTATTACGTTTCGGTTTGATAAAAACATTCAAAAAGTTTCGATCCATAAATTATCTTCATGTTAGCATACCTACTCATGTCTGTTTTATTAGGATTTGATATACCAATATTATTAAAAGCAATTTAAAATTGTATTAGAAGTGTTAGAGATAACTACAAAAATTTCAGTGTTCAACGTTCATTCACTAAATCAAAGGCTTAATTTAATAGGTTCTCCTAAAAAATATCGATATTAACCAAAGAGCCCAAAGATCTTTACTGCCACCGATTTATAACAAACCCCAACATTCGTTCCGTCTTTTGTGAATGCCTTAAAAATATCCGGTCCAGAAAATAAATAACAAAAGCCATTTTATCTGACAGGACCTTGTTTGAAATCATAACAAATAGCCTTTTAGAAAACCGCATCCCAACCCAAAGTGTCCTACAAAAAGGGGTTTCGTAAACACATTACAAATCTTTGCCGCGGCAACGCGCGTTTAAGAGGGCTGTCAATGAAATCCCCTTCTCGGACTATTCGTTATGTGTCTTAATGGATTACATGGAATAAAGTAGGCATCGACGAAACAAAAGGCGGTCCTGCCCCGAAAATCTCCGACCACATAGTTTGCGGGCTAAAACTAAATTTATTACATTTGACCTTAGTAATTCTTGCCAAAGGTTTTCTATCCTAAATGTGTAATAGCCAGTTACGGCTTTCAAAGGTAAGGCTGGCGTTCACCCGTTGCGGTTTTATACGTAACTAAATATTTTATGAGTTACAAAATAGTTGTGTTAAAGTTACAGTTTAGGTTTGATCCTATCAATAAAATGGTTTTACACAACAATAATGCCATTGGATTGATATATGTATATGGTTTTATCTGGATTTGTTTTACGTCTATTTATAGATTTTTTAGAATACCTATCTCTTTTATACCGAATACTATATTGCCATTTAATTGACATTTTCTTAAAGAAAACCTGTATATTTTTAGATCCTTGAAATCTTTGAAATCCAGTGTAAAAATAAATCTATTTCCAAAGATTTGTTTAATATTTGTACACCAAATTGTAACTTTCAGTACATTTATTTAATCGAGTCCAATCAAGTCAATCAGATACAATCACAAAATCGAACCAAAAATACGTACATTACTAAAATTAATTGCCTCCAATTCCCGGTACATTTACATCAAAACATATTCAAACAAGTTTAATCCCCATGGAGCATTATATAACAGTCAACATAAACAGACATTTTAGTGTATGCCGCATGCAACGGGATTGCACAGTTCGATGGCCACCACATCAAACTTATTTCTGCACCGATCGCCGCGATTACCTGCTCACGGGCCGCTCTGCAAGTTATACGGATGCGTTTACTTTGAGCGTGCTCATTTCGCGTCCTTTGAAGCTCACGCTTAGAAACGTTTGATTCCAACTCTTTCGTGATTCGCGACGCGCCGCCTCCCGCCTTTACATTCGAAAACAAATGAGGAGCTGCACAGGGAAAAGTTTTTAATTCGCCTAATGCACACGGAGTAGGTACCTGTCTTTTCCTAACTAAAGTGCACTTTTATACCGCTTCGCGTCGGCACAACGTTCTGTCACATCGACTGTTGCATTGTGAGCAGCTTACTTAGGCTCCGTCTTGGATGCATCCCATTTTTCTCAAGGCACACTTTTTACTAAAATGGACGAGTTGTTTATTTGTAGATGTGGAAATATGTTGCATTTCAATGCGTTTTTGTTACTTTACTTAATATAGCACATTTCTAAAGGTGTATGGAAGCGAGGTTTGTTATTTTGAACTAAATGGGGATTAACAGAGCATATAAGTCAGCTATTTAATACATAATGTTTTTAAAACAAGTATACATTCGTATACTGAAATCAAATTAACGCATTATAATTTTCAAATGTTCGATAAGATTTACATAGGTAGGATATTGATGTTAAAGTAACATAATGGAGAAAACCTTAAAGTTACTCAATTGCCAAAACTGGTAAAAGAAACCTCTAAGTTGACAGTTAATTAAAAAATAAGTTAATTATCACCTGCAAAACGCAATCGAGCATTAATCTTTAATTAGTTAAAATAACAAAGAAACGATGCCAAGTGCGATTTGTTGGATTCTTAATCAGACTTAATGATTACTTTGATTTTCATCTCTCGCCCGACGAAACGAGAAACTTAATGAAAAGTCAAGCAAACTCAGGCGAATACAAATTTTAGCATTAGTATGCAAGACTAAAGTTTTTATTCAATATAACTTGCAATGTTTTATCTTTTGTTTGTCTTGCTCGCATCAGAAATGCACAAGTTATTGTTACTTACTAACGCTAAATAAAACCGGCGAGCTTCCACTTTGACTTTTAATTTCACTTAGTTTATAAGAAGTATTGTTTAAAATGATAATAATGATGTTTAAATCAAAGAACGTTCTAGTACTTTGTTGGTAATAGAGGTCTGGTAAACTAATTAAATTTGCTTGCTGTAGTGCAACCACTGTCTTATTTTCTGTCAGTTTTATATTACAGAAAGACATGGATATTGGATATATTTAAAGGTTTCTTGGGCGATAGTGTAGTATAAACCTCCTAAACTTAGGTATTTTATGCTTACACTCAACAATATAAACTATTACTAATAATCATTATTTTAACGGTTCATAGTAAAGTATCCTTTGAAAGTGGTTATGTGTCGCTATAACGCATTTACCAGAAATAATCACGCTTGCCTTCATAAAAAAATACGTCACGATATTTTACTTGCTAATATATCCAGGACTTCTCATTCTCCGTGTAGACAAATCTGTTATTTCTCATACGCAAATGATTTACGACAAAAACTCATAGCGCAAAATTGTTGATTTAGCGTCTCGCTGTCAAGTCAGCAGACTTGGTTAGTTCCGTAGTTGTCTCGTCCCCGTCGCACGGCATCGAGTGCCGCCTCCTCCTGCCACCTAATTCTGATATGAATATGAAATTGTATGTAAATGTCGGCCAAATGTTGCCGCGCAACTTGACAACTCGACAGCGCTGTAAATATACGGGTAACGTTGCACCGAGGCACCGACTAGGTATACCGAAACATGCGAGTACGTAGTTTACGACCGACTGTGACTGTTTGAATAAATTGTTTAGATTGTCGTCTGTGTACATACATACTTACCGCTCGAGCCGTGCAAAGGTGCCGAGCGCCGCAATCCACGCAAGCCGGGATTCGTATAGGTGCACGGTTAATATAATACCGAGTGCCCTCGCACCGCAACACTCTAACGAGAGCAATATCACCTAACTACGTTCAGCGGAAGCACCCCTTCTGTTTTAAACTAGAATCCATTTCACGACTACAAACTCCACAAATGTGCATTTTCTCGTGCCGAGCGCTCCGCCACAAAGTTAAGTTTTACCACTTGCCATAATTACCAATAAAACGTGTTCCTGGTGATGGCACGTCAACTAGGGCCACATCACAGTTATGAAGTTGCCGTCTGCCTCCGTCACGCCGCGTTATTGCTGACATTTTAGCCTGATTATCTTTAATTAAAAAGTTGTTTTAGACCTCAACAAAATGCCAAGTTATTAAAAGAAATTGTCGAGACCCCGCGAAGTGGTAACTCAGTGAATTGTCATAATTAGATTAAAAAGGGCCCACTTTACTAGGATTTGAAACAGAGATTGAAAACAATTCTTCAAAATTTTTATAAATTTGGTGTTCGCCTTTTTACTTCAAATGCTGTCGCAATCGAACGGGTTTAAACGCATCGTATGCTCAAAGAATATTGACAGATATGATCACTTCTCGATTGGAGCTCCGCCAACAATGTCTAGATTTTCTGTACGATTTGTAACTCGATACTCTAGCTTCCGTTTAGAATAGATGTGCCATTTTAGAGTGTTGCGTCTCTCTCGGGTTCGACATGCGTTCCTGAGATATTTACGACGCTATGCACTTCAAGTATTAACATGATATATTCCCGTATAGTCGATTACACAATACATGATTATAGTAGGGTACGATTGCGTGTTAGTCTTTGCGTGTAATTCGGAAACGTTTTTATTTGAATTATGGAACGAATATTGTATTCATACAGTTGAGTTTGTTTTAATATTGATGGGCCCGTTACATTGATACGTTTGAATATTTGTGGGGGGCGCGGGTGAGCGGCGGCGGTGGCGGGCGCGCGCTCGCGTCCTATGATTCCTTTTATTTATTTTAATCAAATGTGCCGCTTGTTGTTTTGATGCGGCGAGGTTTGCTGTCGTGGCAGTTTGCATGCTCCACATTCGCCCATGAATTCCGGTGTGCGGACCTGTGGATAGATGAATGCTTTAACATTTTACATATCCGACGAATGAATTCGTTCTCCCAACTGACGGTTTTTCATTTTATTCAGTTATTTGATACGTTTTTATTTATACTGGTGTGTTGTCTTTGTTGAGTTTACTCTGGGGTATTGTTACCAAATAATAGATATAGGAATTCATACCAGTGTTGTGCTAACGCAAAACCTTTTCATGTTGATAGTGAATTTGTTCTACCTACTGAACAATTTTTACGTGCGTGTATGTTTCTCCATATTTTACTACAATGCCAAACATTTAATTCCACGAAACTTTTATTCGGTTAATTTGATATATTTGTGACCGTTTAACCTTAGGTATTTGGCTGCTCCGAAACACTTTAAATACTTTGAATATACAGGATTTGTAACACTTTAAATGCACGCTATTATTAAACGTGCCTAATGGCAGCAATGTCTTGTATTTTAATCTAAATAATTCGAGACCGCAGCTCATTATAAAACGTCACAGAGTAAAAAAGACTAGAGAAATAGCCGGGATAATGAAAATCTCGGATGTCGTATTTCTTTTTGAAATTGGTTCACATTTCTTTGTAACTGTGCGTGCGGCAGGCTGCGGTCCGATTGTGCACGAGCCAATCAATGGTTATGAGTGTAGGGTAGGCAGGGTTCGCGGGTACATGCGCCGGTTGGCGGGGGACAGTAATCATTTAAAAATGGTGCGCATTCACTGTGAAACGCATCTCGACGATTGCCGTTTACGTTCTACAATCAGATCGTCCTACCTCTCTCATATCGACTTTTTCCACTTCGTTTGCTGCGTCTGGTTTGGGAATAGTTTTTGTTTCAACCGGACTAATCAACGCCGTACATGGCCGGCCGACTGGGTTTTCCCATTTTGTTTCAGAATTAAATATTCCGCATAGTTTACTGTACGATCGGCCATAATAGTTATGAAATTCAGAACAAACGTTCTCTATTCATTCAGTGTAAGTTAACACACTGAAAACATTTAATGCAGTGTGAAAATATTAAACATAATAAAGAGAGAATTTTAAGTGTACATTTTGAATAATGTGTGCAACCGCTCAACCGTTTTAATCTTTGATTGCTAAAGGTAAATAGTTAGCTTAAACTGGTGTGAATACATAAAAAATTTCATAATATTTGCTTTAAGCCAAATGTAATTTTATACCGTGAAACAAAATAAAACAAAACCAAATTGAAATATACACAAAGATAAGGGAAACATAAAGAATTGTCGAATGGAAATACCTATACAAAAAGACAAAACTACGAAACACGAATTCGGAACAACAGAGCTACTCACATCTACAAGACGCTCACTACTCAAGCCGGCCACAACTCGGTCAGTCCAAACCCACAGAACTACGGAATTACAGGATTTACATAACATTATCAAATAATCATATTTGCTAACATCGCCTTACTACATTTCGGTCCTACAAGTGATTTCACGGGTTCCGTAATTGTGGTTACGCGGTGCAAATATCGATTTACATGCCACTGTATAATTCACAGGTTGAATAATGTATTACCTTTCATTAGCACATTGGCCAGTCCCTAGGTGTATTTGCACATAAATTCGCTTACCCACACCCTCAAGGAATCCCTACGTGTGAACGATTATCCTTTCAAGCGAATATGCCATACGGATCCACGTTTTTCCTGATAGTGTTTTGTTCTAGAAATGTACGAATGAAATTTTACTTTAGTAAAAATTTAATATACTGATTTACTTGTACAACAAGCCTCTTTCTGAAAATTATTTGCAAAAAAATATGTATAGAAATATGCCATTGTCGTTTTTATAATAAACATTTTCTGTGGCAAGTATGGAAGTACTTATCGGGACATAAATAAACGTACACACGGCCAGCTTCAACCGCATAGCTTTTTTGTCAATAAAATCCCAAAATATTGTCATACTAAACCAGAACACAGCATGCGGGTCACCACACGTTATGTTTCGACGGCTAGTACATTCAAACGCGGTGTTGCCGGCGAGTTAATTACATTATTTATTAATATTTTACTGATAAACGCCTACAGCAGACTGATGAATCTAATGATTGGCAATTATCGTCCGTATATACATGTATATACAGTTCACGCGGTCCTGTCCACATGCGGTTGATAGGAACTAAATGGTACTGAACCATGAAATAGGCTTCTCCTGCGCCCCTCTGTGAGATAGCACTTAGACTTAAATTAGAATATGATTAGGATAGTTATACGTTCTTGATGTAATAGGAACATAACTTCATTTAGATTTAGCTTTAATGAGAAGTTTTTAGAAGAGAAAGAGACTGTGTGATTGTTATGCGATGTGGTGTATAAGACGGCAAATAATTTTATGTTTTCATATAGCAAAAGAAAGTGTGATCATAACAGCTTTCGTAAGGCAATGAGTTTCCATAATATACGACTTTATTTCAACACAATATAATAGCGAAATATTGCGGCGATACTTACGAAGTCCAATAATTGCAGGCTTAACGCGGCACGCGTGCTATTACCTCAGAAACGGTTCACCTCAATCATTATAATGCCCGTTTAATTATTATTCATTGCGCGACCACGCTCGTCTGGAGTCCGCCCGATACCCATCTCTATTCGCGATCATTACATCGCAAAACCTTTAGGTCACCTCATCAACCTTCGCAAAGAATATTAGTGTGATCGATGTATTTACAGAGTCGTTTTAGTTTTAATTAAGCTTCAGTTGGACCGTTAAGCTGGACCGCGCAGTAAAATAGACTGCGCGGCGCGTGCGGTGCGTTAATAAGCCCGCGCGAATTTAACTCGCAGCGTGGACCGTAAATGAGAATCGCCAATAAATCGGGCATTATAATAAACATTAACGTTATTGTTTCCCGTTAAGCGGACCCCCGCCCGCGCCCCGCGCCGCAGGTGCCGCCGCAACAATCCGCCCGGAATTTCAACGACTTCAATTATTGAGTGCCTTGGCAACCGAACCCTTTGGCTCCTCAAGGGGCCGGACTGTCCATTTCATCGGACGATAATGCCGCGTGCCACTCAGGGTGTACCTACCTAAGTTAAATAAACCTTTATGTTCTTTTGTGTATTTTTTCATGCGTAACCTGATTTTGTATTTATCTGTATTCTGACAATTCAGTACTGGAATCTAAATATTCCTATTCAAATAAAAAACGAGGAAAGCCCAAAGTACTTAAATTATTAACGAACTCGGTTTAAATATTCTCAATATTAGATAGAACTCAATTATACACCAAGATATTCAAATATTTATACCTGTTAACCATCATCCGCCATCCACATCATGAATATAAGATGTCCGGTGACAGGAAACATTATTCAATTGAAGATTTACATAATTTGCATCTAATATCATCTCTTGGTGTTTATTTTATCTTAGTAAATAGGGTAGGTACCTACCTATAGCGGAAAAAATAAAAATACCTATAGATTTTTATTTAAGAGGTTTTTATTTTTTAGGATAGTTCACGATCTGTAAATAGAATATAGCACCCACAAAAACAAAATTCAAACTAACAGTACTGTACTGTGAAACATAAACGAAAATAATACAAAACTTTTTATACACCAAGCTAGTGCAGTTAAAGCATTATCGAAACTAAATTAGGGTAGTTACACACACGCGTCACGTTGTCACTAATCTCGACTCTTAGCGCAATCTCGAGCCATTCCAGCGAGAAAACAATGCAGCCACCTTTCACGGGGAACAAAGAGGAAATAACAAAAGAATGGACTAGACGAATCGCTATACAGCGAATTATCGGACCGGCTCCAACACACGTGCGATTGCCGTTGATCGCCCTTTAAAACGAACGATACAAAGAAAAAAATCACTACACAATTGAAGTCGAAGGCACGTTTAACACAAGGAAAGTAAATATCATGATGCAACGTGCCGTGAAACCTTTTATGTTTTTGGTATTTACTATGTGACCGCTTTGTGTAACTTCAGTTGCATCGGGCTTTGTGTTAAAAGGTTCGCGCGTCCGCCTGTCCGTCTATACTAAACAGGGGGTTAGCCAGTGGAATTTCACCGACTTTTTTCTGTTTTATGATTGACAGCACACGGGCCGTGTTCGGTCGCGCGTTCCATGTCCAGCGGGCCGTGATCCACTACTAAGAGACCTATCCGCCCGCCAGTTTCCCACATCGTCACACGTTGCATAATACAAAAGCTCTCTGAATACATTCGCTACATTCAGACTGAAACCATCGAACTGCACACTAAAGTCACCGTGGCAAAAAACGTATAATGTAAAACAGAAGCACCTCCA
Organism: Abrostola triplasia; assembly: GCA_946251915.1. NCBI lineage: Eukaryota > Metazoa > Arthropoda > Insecta > Lepidoptera > Noctuidae > Abrostola > Abrostola triplasia. The sequence goes on along the minus strand of OX276424.1, from coordinate 4,822,961 downwards.
TTCGCGTCTAATTACGAAAATTAAATCGCTGCTTTCAATGTATGCCTAAACGTAGAAAAAAATAGGTTCGTCTCGTTAAAACTTTCGTCTGCAAATATAAAATTCAATTTCTGAATGAGCGCAAAAAATCTTCCACCTTGTTTTTCGCGTTCATTTTGCATCAACCGACGTAGAATCCTAATTATCTTTCCCAGTTAAGCTTAAGTGAATTATTCCAGCCGCCCACTGTGGCGCACAAACAAAACGGCACTGAGTTCGCAACCTCAGTCGAAAATACTAAAACATTAAAGAGCATTCCCGGCGTACGTATAATATCCGCTAAGTAGTAAATATATGCAGCACATAAGCCCGCTATCTTGGCGGAGGTAACAGAGCTGCGCTTTAGCCGGCTCAACTTTTAATAACGCCCGCAAAATCATCTAATTAATCTGATTACGTACGGACCCGCACGCCGACGCAACACTCGGCACTAATGCTTACTTCTGAGCATTAAACAAACTTATTTGTCCCATGTAGTACACTCGGATTAGTCAGGCGAACCCTGGCCTGTCTCCCTAGTAGATTAGCACGGGATTTCTGAGGCCCCGACGAATACTACCCGGCAACACTCGCCTCTCAAAGTACCTACCTACACGTTTACATTTTTTTATAAAAATACTTAAGATAAATGTTCTTCAAAAGCTCTTTTAAGTATTTTTAATCAGATTAATTAGATGAACAAAAACAAAATCGATTTGCGATAACGCCGTAAAATTAAAAGCATAGTCATCCGGTTAAAGCTCAGTCTCGAGATTGAAATTGTTTTTACCTAGGCATTCCAAATATTCTCCCAAAAGATACATCCTTTTGGATAAAGTTGGGATACAGCCTTGCCCATACCTATTTTCCGGTTCAGTGCTTACCTCTTTACGACTTACTGCTGATAGAGATTTCCCTATTTTATTGTTACATGGAAACGCAACGTATAAGTTATACTGGGAAAATAGTATATACCCCAGAACTAAGTAATGTGGACCTTTCAAGTAAGTTAAGCCAAGCAAATAAGTAATTAGTGAAAGTGATGGCGAAATTGGTAACACATTTTCCTAAAGATTGGATAAAGAAAATACACAGAGTTCCGGTTCCTTTCAAGCTTAAGATTTAATACAAAAATGCGGTAATTATCCGTAGCTGGCCGTCAGTAAAGATGTAAGAGCCGAATATCAGATTTCAGGCCGTCCTGTACATGTTTGTGTGCCCCCCCTATAAGTGTAATTACGCGGGCTCGAGACCGCTCCTTCAGCCGGCTTCACGCACACGATGAATGAGATCTGCCACTAATGGAGATCTTATCTTTACTCTAAGATGGAGTAAGGTGGCCGCCCTTAACAGTATAAACTTTGTTATGTATAATACAGGGACTTATCTTAGCCAAATAGGACAGCCAAGTCCAGGTCATAAATAAGGCCCGGCTTTGATTTCTGAAGGTGACCCTCGCTTTGTACGTTCTTAGGGGTTGAGGATCGTGAGATCCCTTTTAATAGTTTCCAAGGAAATCTTACTTAATTCGCATAATGATCACGTAATCCTTAATACTAATCGGGACCTCTATAAATTATGTACCGAAGTTCACATCGTGAAGTCTGTTATCGGCGCTTTCTTGGTGACTCGACTTTACGTTTTGTAAGTATATACGTATTAATTTCTCAGCAATTACCCGCTAATCCGTTTTCTTCACAAATTAAATATTTAAGTCGGCAATTTGTGGCGCTTCCGTTTTACACAGCGCTGTACAAAGAACAGAGGACTATTTGGCGAAAGTAATTTTCAAAATTATATTGTTACTTCGCCTTTAGATCTTGTAATAATTATCTCTGGTCTGCTTTAACAAGCGTTTAATTTGAGTAGGAAATTAAGACTCACTTTACGTTAAATTGCTCTTGATAAGGAGTCAAACGATACGCGACAAATTATAATTCAGTTAAAACGACCCAAAACACGTATATTTAACAATGTTGTTAAAATTATTTCTAAAGGAAGCAAATAAAAATCCTGTTTTGCTCCGAGCAGAGTATTTGATTTTCCATAAAAACATTGTATTTTACATCTTAAACAATACGATATGAAATCTGTACTCCATTCAACTTAGCGTTTCAAAAAAGAGCTCAGTGATTTCGATAAAAGGCAAAGCCTATTGGCAGAACGAATCGAGGGGCAGAATACAGAAGGAGGCTCGGCGCGGGCACCGGGCGCACGGGCGGCGAGAGCAGATAGGCAGCTCGAGCGACACGAATGCGACATTTCAATTTGAGCATATATTATTCATGGTAATGCGTTAAAAGCGCTAGCATACAAGTCGCTCAGTGCGGCTGGTGGAGGCTGGCGGCAAGTAATCGGCCCGCACGTGCGCTCGCCAGATACATAATATTATGTATATTCAATGTTGTGCTTTAAAATTGTCGTTTCGCGCCATTTGCAGTTGCCGGGCTGGCCCGATGTGCTTCGCTTATAAAGTAACTCCACGAAATGTGGCACTCGTTTTTATTTATCGACACTCTACGAAATCGCTTTTTCCCAATCACTGAACAAATTTTTGTTGAAAAAAAAAATCTGCAATAGTACCTGCAAATATAAAATGTACTAATACCGTGTTTCTGAACGTGATATCTTTCCGATTAATGAAATAGCCTGGGGTTGGTTGCGTATTGAGCAGATACAAACAAGATATATTGAATACCGTACATAAATCTCGTGCGGTGCTATAGAGCGGAGTGAATCCGTTGCTACCGCAACATTACCGGCGTAAATGTTCAAATAATTCCTATGCACGCATTCCGAAGCGGATTCCAAAAGTGAAACCTATGTAGCCGCCATAGCTTAGAGCGTAATTCAATTATTCTCGAATGCTAGTTTACCTCATTCATACTCTAAGCTTCGGAATGTAATTAGGTTGTTTGTTGTAACTATATAAAGAAAAAAAGCATCTTATCTGGCCTAATAAGTTTTCATTGTACTCGGTGTAAACAATACATCGCCACTAGAAATTTATTACACCTATCCTTATCCAGACATTATAAATGTGTTGAGAAATTTCCCGACGAACATTTAAATTTATTTATGGCATACCTCGATAATGCCTTTGAGATAGTTTCTACGGCATCAATTTAAAAGGGGAGACCCGAAAAATTAATCAGTGGACGGTGGGTATTCCACAAATGTGATAGGGGTATAAACATGATATTGTATTGGTGCACACATTCTAGTGTGTTTAAGAGGTACATGGATAATTTGTGGATGTGTGCGTGAGTAGCACAGAGGTCGAACTGTAGCCAACATCTATTATTCATCGTTGAAGACACGGGAACGAAATTTGTGTAAGTGCGTTGTGATCCAGCCAATCTCACAATCTTTATTTTATTCCCGATAAATGGATTAGGTTGTTCGCAAACCTTGTTGCGTGCTTACGTGCTTGTTTGTACATGTCAACGGCTCGGGTGTGATTATTTCAATGGATATAAAGATGTGGAATTAAACTTACGCTTGCCTATATTAGACGTTATTCTCAAATCCGAACAATACTAAATTAAAATCTTAGTTAAAGTCATTTATTAGTATAGTCTAAGAACTATTATAGCAAATTTTACAAGAACCTAATTTGGCACAGAGCATAATTTTTTTATTTTGATTTTTCATCAAACTATAACATGTTTTATTTAACACAAATGTATTTCCAAATCTCATAATTACACTCATCAATAAAACCGTTAGATTTAAACTTCGGCATAATACCAAGGCTCGGCTGTAACGTCGAGGCGTTTGTTTGCGGTGTTGGCAGGCGCGTGCGTACGCATGCAACGTGCTGCGGCTGTATGTGATAGATGACAGTCGATATATCAGCCGCTACATGCTCCCCGGCCACCCCTCGCCTCATCTAACGAATATTAATCAAGTTTATACGGAGCCTTATATCGCACACAACGGACCTCTTAATTTTCTTCAAGTACGAAAGTATCTATTACGTTAATATTTTGCTCCTCTCTGTATACGTGTGTAATTTTTTCTCGCTCTTTATGCCAGACGAAACCCATTATGTTGAAGGAAAATCCCTCTGATTTATGTACGTGAGTTTGTGGACTTAGGTTGTTATAAAACGTGTACTTAACATAGCAATCGAACTTCATAATTTATATGCGAGCAGTTAAGCAGTTAAAAGCCTGGAAACCTTTCCTCAAAGTCGTCTTAAAAATTGAGGAAATTCCGCGGGGACTCACCTGTGACCCTCCTCGGTGGCATCGTTTTATCGGTACCCTGAGACATAAATTACAAGTAAAAGTAATCGTTGAAACTTTCCTGTAGCAGGCCGAAGGGCCAAAAGCTTGGAATTTGTGCAGAATTACCTGCCACTGGTTTTAAGGCTTGTAATTTATCAGTGAAGGCCCCCGCGCCTCGATCGGCCGGCCGGCGACCACCCGCCCGGAAAATGGCTCGTATCGTTATTCTAAGGATCTAACGGAAAATATTAGTTTCGACGTAACCATTACTACTTGTTACAAAAGCAATAAGCATTTAGATGCCTACTTAGCACATTACAAATTCGTAAATAAGAGAAAAAAACTCTCGAAATAAAGACATTAGTTAAAGTACGGTTGGTGGTTTCTGCGTACGGTATTTGGGAAAAAGGCGGTTTTGATTGACGCTGGTAATCGGCTTAATGTAACCTCGAGGCAAGTTTTGCGCGGCACACAAACGACTGGTTAAATTCGGAGGTCGACGCAAAGCGACGCAATCTCTCACACGTCACACTGAAGGAGCTTTCCATATAATTCATTTCCCTATTCATATTTGTCTTAGGAGCTGCCTGAAGTATGTACTAAAAAACCCTCAAAAGATGTTACTTTTGATACTGTTTTCTTTCGGGAATTGTAAATATTTGCCGAAATAGGTACGCATTATATATTTATTTATTCCATTCACATATTACATACATATATAAAATAGCTACGAAAGTATATTACGAATTATTCAAAGAATAATAGGTACCTACCTCGTAAAATCATTTGATTGGAAAAGAAAAAAGGTACGCTACGTGAGTGTCGCGTGCTACGATCATTGACCTCTAGATATCCTCTCCCCGAATTCCGCATATCCAATAGGAAAACTTGTCTGCCTTATGGTTTATACTCGTCGTTCAAGTTTACGTGACTGGAAATAGTAAAATCGGATGATGATGTTGATAATGTAGGTCGTTATGGGCCATTGCCAATAAAACCTTATAGGTAAGCGATGGATTAAAAGGAACTGGGTCAGGGCAAGGCCCATACCTTATAAAAATAAGGCGCTTTTCGAAGGTGCTCCCGTCTATTAAACGTCGGAAGTGCCAATCGCGTTATCTATCCACCATTGCCTACCTGATGTACAAACAATACGCAAACTCGCTTAGTAACCAAATACGTTAAGTTGGTCGACTACGTTCACCTTGAAACAAGTTCCAACAAAGTTCCCATCTAGATTAGGAGTTCCACGTAAATATGTAAGTACATCAAAGACATAACAGTTGATAGTTACAAAGATGATAAAAGTATCTTTGCAGGTAAAAATAGTATTGGGCAAATGGAACGACCAATCACACTAAGTTCCTTTCAGCTAGTACTTTAGTCTAAAAGGAAAGTTACATGCACTCAATAAGAGACCGCTTAAAAAGTTTCCTTCGAAAACGTCAATGGAAAAAGCAGGCCCGCAACTTCGCAATATCGCCCACTTGTCCCGGCCGAATGAATAATTATTGAAATTTAAATTCTTATTTTGAGTCTCATTACGAAGTTTGAAAAGGGTCATGCTTTTTGTATAATTAAAGAGTTTTCCATTTTCTGACGCTAAACTTGTGATCTGTTAGGAAACTAATTGAAATATCTTAAATCGATTTCTCTATTGGTTCGAAGTATTAGGGGAAAGTTGTACGTAAAAAGAATAAAGCAGCAGTAACAGTTCGTATGGCTGTATGGCAGTGGCATTTTACGTAAAGTCGGTGGTGTGCAGGAGGGAGAGAGGGGGTCGTGGAACGGACGCGGTCATGTTTCGTGCGCGGGTCATTTGCGCCCATCGTTACCAGCAGCAGGCGTCCCCGCACGCACAACGATCTCTTCATTTTCACACGGAATTTTACACTCATAGTAAACGTTAAAACTCATTTTCATGTTCCATTTTTTCCGTACCAACAATCCACGTAAATTTGTATAACACCGTTTATTGAGACTACTACAGACTGATATCAAACATTAAATATTTACAACGGGTTTTCCATTCGGTCCATTGTTACTTACTAGTTTCGATCCACGGACAGATACGACCCTAAGTCAATATCGTAAGTTCCGGCCGCAAACTTAGCGACCGCAGTGGCCGGTCGAAAGTTTCATGTGGCTGATAATTTACATAATAGAAGACTAGGTCTATCCACTATCGGGGTCATCCAAACTTCTGTGGATTAGAGCTTTCACGGGCAAGGCTTATCGGATTTTGGACGAATTTCGGGTTGCTTGCGATAGCGACGTCATTATCGATATCCGATTTATATGCAGATTGGGAGTGAAGTGGCTGTGGCGTGGCGTGGGCGCGGCTGTGACGTCACACGCGGGCCGCTGCCGCCGCCGCACTACACATAAATAATCCCACTCGCCGACCGCCGCCTTCAACTTTGTCTTATTTGAAGATTATACAATTAATCCCTTCCCTTTACATTCCCGTCGGAACTGAGATCCTTGTACAACTTTTGCGCACTCGACCCGACGAAGACAGAACCTCCATTGTGAGGATTTAACAATTTCACCCGCCTCGTTGCATTTCACAGAGTAATAATAAAACATCACAATGGATGTCAACTCTATTCAAGATGAGTATCCAAGACGGAGAGCGTCAGTGGCATAATTCAACAAATCAGATATGATGAAAGAATTATTTTCTTTGGAAAGGGCTGTTTCGGATCTGTAACAATATTATTATATCTTTATTCAATACGTAAAGTCGGTAATAGGGTAAATTTTGTTGTTGTATTTGTGTTTTATGTTAAAGTCAACAATGTTATGTTAGAAATATAACTTTTATATCACTTATAATCATAACCGAAGAAGATGTACGACGGAGATGTAATGTTCTCATAATACACATAAAATATGTCTATTGGAAGTTTTTAGTTCGCGTATATAACGTCACATGCCAAGCGCTACTACAGATTGCGTTCATCCCCACTCTGACGAGTCTCGTAAACAATAAGTAATTTCGAAAATGGAGGCGAACGTATGAAAGCCTGGCTTTTCCCATAGGTAATGACTGGCAACAATCTACATAAGACTAACGAGTGAAACTTCAGTAGCGTCATTATGCTGGTAGCGATCGCTTGCGCGCCGTCGAACGCTCGCTCGATCGCCATTTTTCATTCGGTCGTATAATCTAGACGGTATTTATACTATCCGATACCGACCGACACAGTAAATCAATTAAGCGAACCTGCACAAGTTTCGGTTGCAATTAAGCTGTTTATATTAGGTATTAGCTATAGTTTATCAACGTAACAGTCTGTATCCGTGAATAATTAAAGTAAAGCCATTAACTGAAACACGGTTTCAATCACCGTTCAAGAAAACGTACTGAGATTGTCGACCAACTCGTTTGTTTCAACCAGTGGTTACGCCAATAACAACTTTATTGGTGTTTTGTTGAATAATATTTTTTTTTGCTTCTGTGTACTGAGTAATGATAGGCTATTAGATAAAAGCACTTTGGCGCATATCACGATGGATGAGTCGAAACCGTTTGATATTTTGAGTGCTCATTTATTACTCGTATGTCGTTTAGAAAATGTTTAACATTAAATTCACGTTGTTGTTTTCAAACAACTCATGTTTACGTAAATTTCCATCCAAGTTCTGCAGAAAAAAACGCAACTTTGAAACCAACACATCATTCATCTTTCAACCGAGCTGTCTATTATAAGTTGCGGTTTTTAAAAAGTTGGTAATTAACACCGGCCCGCAGTCCAGGCCAGGTCCCAACTTTTGAAGTGTTCACAAAGTTTGGAAAATACCCCAATAATTAAAAGCTGGGGGCTTGGATCATGACTTTTTGTTCAGTTTGCATGATTGGACGAGTCACGTAATTAAAAAAGAAGCGAGTGCTTGTACTAAGTGACTTTTTACCATTACCTACTTTATAATTCGCCGCGCAAAACAATAGAAGCGGATTGTTGTTCTGTTTACTTTTCCTTGCCTATAATAAAGAAAGCTAATGTTATTATGGCGAAGAGAAGTTCTTTTTACAAAGCTCAATGTGCCTTTGATGTTGGAGACATCTATTCATTGAAGTCTATTGATAACAATGGATCTCTCTTTTGAAGTTTCAACGGTTTTGGAGACGATTTCCAATCATCTTTGGGAGCTCATATAATATAAAAAAGAAATACATTAAATTATTTTTCTTCTTTTACGCTGAATAACATTTTCAAAATTGAATTACCGTAATTAGGTTTCCTGAAGTATAAGTAAACTATGTGAAAACGCGTTCATACCACATTAAGTAAATATTGTATTGAAAAATAAGTACTTATGTAAAATCAAACGTAATTCAATAAATATGAAGTAGTTTGTTCGTTCTACAATGTTTCCTGTTTGTCTCACACTCAAGCACAGGTTAATAAGTAATGAAGCAGATTCGGCCGACTTTTGTTTGTTAAAGTGATTATTCAAATACAAAAAACGATTTCGGGTTTTTCCTAAACTTCCCTCATATTTTATTCACAGATTTTTTTACGGATCGTGGAATACGTAATTTTTTCCAAGTTTGACGTTCGGAGTTTTTATGAGCTAGATTGTAGTTTAGCAAATTGAAAGTAAGAGAGGAACCATAACATGGAAATTGTAACGAACGCCGGTACCACGGTAGTCGTTGAAATCCCGATTTTATTTCTCATGTCAAACGGAAGAATTTCACTCGACGCCGGGGCTATCACGCGGACATTATTTATATTGAATGGGCTATCTGTACATAACAAAAATATAGTAAGTAAGTACTACCAGTAACCTTCCTTGGCACGCAATAAAAATAAATAGAGTAGATTTAGTCTGTCACTGCGGCATTTGTTTTTTCTGAACCCCGATGCTTGTTCACGACAAGATTTTGTCACCTTTTTTCAACAAAAGTACTTTCTCATTATGTCCGTTTACTAGGTACATTTTTATATACCTGTGAAAACATGTAACATCCTACCAAACTTCTAGAATTATTGATAATGTCCATAACTTTGAACATTCGCTAAAACTTTTATAACGTTTAAAAATATACCTAACAATAGGTACGCATAATATTTTAGATTTAATTTTACATCAGAAAGTACTTATATTTTGTGACGGATAGGTACGCTATTTTCCTGTTTTCATGCAACAAATACTGACAGTGATATAAACTTTATTGTCCGGACAAGGAGATTGTATACTAGAGTTTGCGCCTTCGCGGAGGTTAACGTCTTGAAATGAAATGCTCTAATTTATCCTAGGATTAGGAAAAGTTCGCTGTCTTTACCCAAATCCTAAATGTTCGTTGTAAAAACCTTCGTAATTCAACACACCAAAAAACATTCGCGAAATAACAGAAAAAAATCAAAATACAAGTTCCTTGATTAACAAAATCCGTACTCACTTCTAGCGTCGACGAAAGACTTCTAATATTTAATTACTGTTGTCCGATAAAGTATACTTAAGGGGTATGTTAATAAGAAAACGGCGAGTTCTCCGGGAAAAGTTTCCTAAGAAAACTAATCCCATCCCGAGATTATTTCCAGTGGTTCCCAATCAATTCGCCTATAAAAGCACAAGGATAAAACGTTGCTATCCTCAGGGAGTTCTCTCCATTGAGAATCATTACGAAAATACGACAAAATTGTAGACTGTCTGTGGTCGGGAAGGGGTGTTATTTATGGAGGCCAGAGGCCGGAGTGTATCTGAGTGGCTCTATTAGCTCAACTAATATTTTCTTCTTCAAGTTAATTGTTATGTCGGCTTTAAGAGCAGGTGGCTTGTCCCATTAGGCCGCCGCGGGCAAGTTAATACCAAGACACGAAACTTGAGCGCCACTGAGGGGACTCCGTACCCGCGAAAATATTTAAACAAATTAAAACTTCTTCTTTATGCTGTTTCCCGAAGAGTATAATTGTGATTAGTTTTTATTGAGTTCCACATATATTTTTTTTACTAAATTGTACAGACAGCCTAGTAAACCTAAGTCATTTAAAAAAAGTATTAAAAGTCTTAAACTATTAGCAAATTGTAAGACTTTTAACATGAGGTTAAATCTAAATTCACACCGAGGAAACTGCTACTAAAGAATAAGTTTAAACTGAAGCATTCCGAACAATATATACGTCTCAAAGTTCTCTAATATAAGCAAACTCCTTGGAAGGCTGCCTACAAACGATACAACCAAACCGAGAGAATTGTTAGCTACACTCCTTGATTGACGTGAGGTTGACCAACACTGGACCATCTCCTCAAGTCTGGTCGAAGTAACAAGATGCATAGTTCCTGAATTCCTTGTAACAACTGACAGTTTGAATTTCAAATATTAGTTGTAGAATGAGTAATGGTATTTGTTCAGGATCTAATTTGCATAGTAGTATAAACAGATAAGTTTACTACTGGTTTAGTTGGAATGCAATTTGTAGGTATAGTAGTTATAGCCCGCTAGAACTTTATGGCGTAGGATTTTTATATTTTATACGTTTTAGGTTTATGATTTTTTGTCTACTATGTAGGTATTTCACAAAAATATAGGACGGTATACATAACACAAACAGAACAAAACCAAACAGAATCAATTCGATTCAAAAATATTTTTGCGAACACAAAATGTATACCTAGCAAACATTTTTTACGGAATTCAATTTCCGACATATTGAAGCCTCGGGGTAAAAGAACGGTCGTATAAACACCGTATGTTTAGAAATACGTCACAGTGACGTCACGAGACACGCTGACAAACAAACAAACAAATCAGTCGCGATGCACGCGCGCGCAAACAGCGCGATTGTTCAGATATTAGTTCATCGCGCAATGTTAGCTGTGCGATCGCGATACCGCGCGGTGGCTTTGATGAATCGCGATACTAAATGTGGCGGTAGTGTCTGAGCGTACGTATCGTACGTAATGACATCACTGGATTTATTAACCATTGTTTATTTGGAGTTTAATCTCCGGAGTTGTAACTACGTTGCATCTGTACCGAAACACCAATGAATTGACTTCTCCATTGATACGACAAAAAAGTTTCCACGAATTATTTTTTGGACTTAGATTTGCAAGAAACAGATTTGCAGATGAGTAACAAATAAAAAATGTGAAAGTCTTTTACGCGTATAAAATTGTGATAAACCTACGAGAACTATACAAAACCCAAGGAGGGCGGCATCATTAAAAACATACTCAAAGTGTCCCTCCGCTAAATATTAAATACCAAAGTAAGGAACAAAGGTGTAGATACACAGCGAATAAATGCGACAGGTATCTCCGGGGACCCACTCACGTCACTCGCTTAAATGAAATACTTACTTAATAATAGAGGCAGCTTTACGCAAACGCTGCGGCATTAAAGAAAATTGCCCTTTTCGTTACCACAAGTATATTGATACAATTTAAATAATAGTCACATGTAGTTCTCAAGATATAATCGAAGTAAATTATATTGTTTGTACATGATTATTGGTTGTGACTGCTCAAATATACGGTTTTTATGTTGAGTTACTGTTACAGGCATGTTTGTTATAGCCATTGAAGCTATAAATAGAAAAGTATGTAAAGATAATAATGTGTTATAATGCGTGTGGATATAACGCTAATTTTACTTACTGAGCTTCAGTGGGTGAGAAAATACACGAGTAGGTAAAGAGGTTACTTGTTTTTCTGAGTCAGCAACGTGCATTGTGCGGCAGCGACCCTCCCTAAGTCATCAAACCACACGCTTTGTGGCCTGCATTACGGTGACCTTTTCTTAACCCAAAATACACCGTTTGGCAAAAACCCCGATACTCTGTTCAGTAAATCCTGTGTTTTATTCTCGCCATGTACGCTTAACTATAACAATTCCGGCCGTCCACGGACGTTGTCTCCAATTTTGCTCACTTACCCTTGGCCGCTGTGAAAAATATTCTAGCTGAAGTGGAATTAGCAAAGTTGCCGGGATACCCGTGTGTGCTACACATCGGCCGAATATTAAAAGCCGAATTAGAGTGGTCACGCCTCGATGCGTTCATAAATGTTCTTATTTGGCCTCAACTTGTTTGAACAGCGGTGGTGTCTAGCTGTAAAATTGTAGTTTTATTATACTTTGTATAGCATGAGATGAGGCTGTATAAACGTTTGAGCGCTGTTAGTAGACGATAATAAAAAAACAGACAAGATTACGCTGAATTTCATTATTATATTCAGATAGCAATTATCTGAATAAGGTTCACAATATAATATGTCCTTCTATGGATTCGATTTGATTGAATATGACTTTACAATAGGTACTAACTATTGTAAAGTCATATTTTAACACTCAAGTCACCCAGATTCGTAGCATTAAAACCAAAACCTTAAATCCGTATAAATTAAATCGATCAGTAATCAGATACAAACATTAACTCAAAAGACACCTCTGAGGTTCGCATTGATCACGGCCAAAGTTCGGTTTCACCGTAACGTCGCCCCAGGGAACGACCCCGAACGGCGGCAATACCCGTCCTTGTCGCACGCACTTCATCACAAATGCGAAAGAAGGTAATGATGCGATGTGGCTTCACAAATGACCGTAACAATACCGCATTAGGTCACAATCTATGTCGCAGGAATATGGCATATCTACCTATATTTTTCCGACATTATCTTTATTGAGTCAAACAACAGACTATTGTATTATGACAACATATTTTACGAATGGTCTGTTTTGATTCTCCCTGACTAAAGTCGTAAATTCTATCATTTATGTAAGTTAATAGATATTTATTGCTTTCCTATTTGGGAATTTCCTTGGACGTTTTTTGCCTAATTTGTTTTCCAAATTATGTTTATTTATTCATTATTAAATTGGACTAATTTCCCTATTAAATTACTTTAACACAACAGTAAATTTAATTAACCGAAGTAGGTTGTTCTAAATATATTTCAGTACCAAGAAAATACAACGTTGCAGGTGTATATTTTCCCATACAAGTTGTAAGAGTCAACTGTGGAAAATGAGTATGTTAACGTACCTTTAGGCGATGGCACAATCACTCCCTACTTAAGTGTGTGCTATTTGAATCGGTCTGTCCTGTAATAATATTTCTAGCTTCAAATTAAATGTATTTATATCTCTTTATTCTAAGGACCACATTAATGAATTATAAAGCATAGAGCTCTATTTTTGATATAGTGGTGCACTGTCGATATACCCACCCAGATTAATGTTTTTCAACGTGCGACAATGCTTTGATTGTATTCTCTTTTGAATAGACTCATACTGTCGATATCGCTCGGGAATAATTATACGAAACCTCTGACAGTCTTGCGTCGATTCTAGAACATATTGATAAGTTCTATTCATGAGTATGACAGTTTGAACGACCCTTACAATTGTTTTGAAAGGTTCTAAATCCTTGAGTAAATTCTAACCAAACCCAGTCGTAAGTACCTCCTACGTCATATCAAACTACTTTTAACACGTGAACAAATAGGATCACTCCTAACGAAAATGATGATAAACTTTGAGAGAGAAAAAATAAACGAGATCCTTTACCTTCTCTTCAGACGGTATTAATGTCAAAGATAAATCAGCGTCCGTGTATGTCCGAAAATTAGGTGTTATTTTTTTATTCACCACAAAAGAGGGTTGCTCAGCTCGCCGGCCAACAAAAGCGTGGCAATTCCCGCTCAAACAAATCACCACTAAACAAACGTTTCTACAGGTAGGAATAATTCAGCGAAAGGTCACCTGTTACGGGTATTCGACATCGATCATCGGGAGTGCGTCGTGTCGACCTACCCGCGTAATGTCGCCCTGGGGAGCGGCCGACGCCAGCGACTCCGACGTCGAGACAAAACCCACGGGCCCCAGCCTGTCAAACCGAACTTGCCCGCTTTTGTATACACGCACATTTTTCAACGTGGGTCATTTCATACGCCCGCTGTGTACCCTTCGCTTTACCGCCAAACATGACATATCAGATACGCATCTGAAAAGTTAATAAGGAAGGAATTTATAATTAAGTCGTACGTACAATTACGTATGTGGAAGCGTCACGCGTTGGCGTCAACATGAATATTTACGATGCAATTTCGTTCCATTTCAGATTTATCACTGTTTTGTTGGCGGACAGGGAATTTTAAAAATGCTCCTTCGTGGCCAAATTTAGGTGCGAGCGAGTCGCGTTAGGCAAGCGGTGACAGCACATCTCCGCTAGCGTGTATTGTTCGTGTCCTAACCGCCGACTTTCCATTTATTTCTCTATGAATACGTTATTACCTGCTCGCCCCCGCTTATCAAAGTTTATTTGCAGCGTGTGGTTTACTCTGTACCGGTGCTTATTCGTTATTACAACGGCGGAGTGTTTTATTGCCGGGGCGGGGCTCAAATCGCGCACGACGCCCTTGTTTTTTGCTATTTTTCCTCACGATATTTTCAGAATTTGAAGTTAATATTATGTCTTTTTTGTTACAGATCGAGGACGCTATGTTAATGTTCGACAAACAAACCAATAGGCACAGAGGTAAGTGTTATTATTTTAGCAATCGTATAATACAACAACCGGGTAATCAGGGACCCTAATAAATCAGATCCCCAATATTTCCCAAGTATCTACATTATGCCATAAAATATAAATAGGTATTTATATCTTTCACAAATAGGTGGGTACAACTATTTAAATAATGGCATTGTAAAGGTAGGTAATCTTTAAGAATGTTTTTGAAAAGGCTTTTTGGAATAATTTTGGGACCCCAACAAGTAGGTCATAATAGGAATTATTTTTGTCCAACTAAAACTATAACAAAATCAGAATCCTACTACAGAAAGGATATATAACGGTAAAAACTAACCAGAACTCAAAACCGAGATAATATAATATTATTCCGGGCTGTAACTTACACGAGGCAAGGCACGCACGAGCGCCGCGTCACCTTATTTTTCTCGACAAAAACAACGGAACTTCCAAAGGCTTGCATGTCACACACGGAAACATATCATTTTTGTTTGTCTCGACTCATTTCTCTGGCCGTCTTCGCCACAAAGTCGTCACTGGTTAACTAGCAACGGATAAATATAGGCTTCGACCCTCAATGAAAGCTGGCTAGCGTAAATAGACATGTCGCAATCTAAAGAACGTCCTTTCTAATGCTAACAAAGCAAGCTAACAGGAAAGGGAGAGAGTTCAGGTTACGATGGCAGTGCTACGACTGAAGCGAAGCGGAGCGAAACGGAGGTGGCATCGTCACTAAACAGGCGCACCGTTTTCGGTATTGTGCTCCCTCCCCATGTTACGACTATTCCCGGCTAATAAATAACAAATCGACGCCCGGGTAAAATATACGGTTTCCTCGGCAGGAGATTTTGTATTATTGTGAGGGTAAAACCGAAGTTACGCTTGAAATCTGCCTATTTCAATTTCGATGGTTGCGGTTCCAATTTTTCCGAGAATATAACACATCGTCATAAACAAACCAATAAATTCTGTCCCGAAACACTAAAGTCCGGGGCTCACGTAATCAGTTTCTTTCATTATCCCCACAACGCGTAAGATTTTAATTAAAATCCACGAAAATCGTATCAAGGCGAACCATCTTTTGTTGCCAACGAAGGTTCCCTTGTAGCAGTTACAGCAAATACAATGTTAAATTTGCTTTTGTAATCGCCATTACACAAAAACAGGTTGACCCAAATATTCAGGCTCGGTGAAATATCGTTGCGCCGTCATTTATGCAACTTCGCAAAAACGAATCCTGTTTCATTCCTCGCCGAGGGAAAAACAGCCTTTTCTTGTCGTTGTAAGACATAAAATAATTTACCGATGTTTTCCAAACTCCCAACTTTTGTGCCCTTTGCATGTCATTTGGATTATATTTTGGGATCCCTCAGCTTGTAATTAGATAAACATTGAAATAAAACACGACAACGTGCCTAGAATAAAATTAAATGTTGTCTGTTTAAACTTTCATTTGTCGGGTAGCGTTTACCTGCTCAGACAATTCATTTATGTGAGACGATTCGTGTAATGTTGGTGCGTGCCTAAATATGAATAGCGCATATAATAATCTAATATAAATATTCCTTAGGCCTCCCCTAATACTACAGACGGGTTATTATCCCCGGAACGTAATCAGTTGGGTCGGGTTATCCTGGCAAGAAATGTAAAAATATCCGCTGTTTATTTGTATCAAACTCGGGCAAGAGGCAACCCAAACGCGTATTCAAACTGAATATGAATGCAAACTGCCCCGGAGAACGGGCGGAATGGCGAAAATCAAATTAGGTATGGCGTGAATACTTCACGGTGACGGCGGGAAAAAAAATTGAAATCAAATATTCATTGACTTTCAACCGGATAAGCCGGCCCGCAGCCATTTCAATACATTTTATTATCTATTTTCGTTGCGAGGACCACGCCTCGGTGACGTGACCCCAGACGCACCGATATATCTTGTGATTCCCACTAATCCTATATTAATCATTTTAACGTAGGTACGGCTTTCCCGACATTAAATACGATAGATAAAGTAATCTTATTAAATATTATAGTTTTCAATATTAGTCGTCTGCTTAGTTGGGGGTAATATAGGGTCTTATAAGGTAAAATGTTCCAGGTAAATGAAATCCACTACAACGCTATAGGCTATTTACACAGTTTTCAATTCTAAAAGACAAAAGGTAACGTCCTAAATATAATTGTAATAATGTTTTATATTCTTTTCCACATAATTTAGTTAATAAATCACGTGTTGAATGGAGACTTAATTCAAAAGGTGATTTTAATGTTAAGCTGTTGAATCTGTGAAAAATAAAAACCTTTTAGCCTTTTCAGTACATTAAATATGCGCGAATAATGCGTTTAATAGCACCCTTTACTTTTATTTACGACCTTTGGCGGTTGAAAAAATAATTAACGATGTCCCTCTGCAAAATATTTTCCATTGTCTCCCCTCTAATAATTTAATTTTTCGGATATAAAATACCTATGGGAACGAATCCTTTATTGCCTGCTCTACATTTAAATATAGTAGTATCAATAGACCAACATTGATCGGTAAGTTCTTCCGTGTATAATCCACGGAGCGTTACCGAGTATGTTCTCGTTCGCTTGGCATTTAAAGTGTCAGCGAAGCTTGAAGTAAATGCCATTACGCAAAGGTAAACGCGACATGTGAGAGACAAAGTTCATAAATATTAAACAAAAAAAAACTAGCGCAAGCAATCTCTGCGGAGCGGATTCCATTTGGTCGTGCGAACCACCTCACGCGCCTGAGGGACGCATTTCTACGAGTGCGTGCTAGGCACCGTGAAAATTTCACCTCTCACTTTGCATAAGAGTAGTGTCATCTATATTTCATTCCACGCAGTTCGTGATGTGTAAAGACGCCTATCGCGTGAATCATAAATGGCGATCGTTTTCTTCGAGTGCCATAAAATTTCTGTAAGTCAAAAAAGGCACATCACTAGAGTATTTTTAAATTTTATGCCCTTCACGTACGAACGTTTCCACGCCCTTCTCTTTTGTTCTCATCGCTATGTTTACGATTTTCTTTGATGAATTATTATTGTCGTAAATTTCAACAACCTATATAAAATCGTTAGCATTTTTGCAATTCAAATACAATAAATATTTGTAATTCAAGAAATTGTCTTCAATAAAATTGATACATGGGTCTGTATTTCTGTTGATATTTATATAATCTTATCTGTATTCAATTCACTTCACGAAACACTTCAATTTTGCTATTTTTGTACATGTCGAGGCAATTCTAATACCGGCAAAGCTTCTGAAGTAGAGCTCTCAGACTGTGTAAGGCTGCAATCTTACTTAGCACCTCGGTACAAAGGAATTCGATCTTTATATGTATAGGATGAGGGTTGTTTGTTGGTTTGTGTAAATGCTAAGTGGCTGCACGTGGCCTCATCCCGGGGGAGAGACGGGAATACACGGGGTTTAGATGCATCTTGCGGCCAACCAACAGCCCCTGTTAATATTACGTGTATTACAATTAATTCAGTTTAAAACAATCTCGAGTTTGAGTGGACTTTGTTTATTCTAACAACTTTTCTGTTGTTGTTTATAATTAAACTTTGTCGATTTTTAGCTTAAGTTGATGTTTGCGCGTCAAAATGTTTTAATATAGAATATTTTAACAAAACATAAACTTATTTATAGACTTTGTGGAGCTAGGATTTTATAAATAATATTATAATTGTATTGATGAAGAACATTCCTTTTATTAATCTGTGTTTCTGTCAAACATTTATGTAGGGATTCAAATTTATATAGAATACATTATATCACAAACATAATTTAAAAATAAAATTAAACCAAAAAATATAACTTAGAAAACTTCTTACTTCGAATGTTGTAATATGAAAGTACTGTACAAAATCCTCTATCCCTACCCTACAAGTCAAAAAAAAAAAAAAACCAACAACAGACACAGAAACCTAATTCTGTCAATTACGAATGTTAGGTGTACGAAAATAGCCTGCCTACCTCCGTAGGGAAAACAGGGAAACTGTATACGATATTCGCAACTTTATCGAGTCCCAGTTCCCTCGCCTCCCTAGAGGTGCGGTTGCGAATGCATCGCGATTCTGTGATGCATCGATATGAGAAAGTAGGATGGCAAACACTTGGGACTTCTCTATAATCACCTGTTTACAGGATGGCACTTCTTTCTATATTTCAAGTAAACAAATACAGTAACTACTCCGCTTGTATTGAATGCTGAACAGTGTGTAAACAGAGATGGGTTTTACTGAGATTTTATTACATAGTGATTGGCTTTTGTTTGTTTATTAGACCTATAATGAGGAGGGAAGAAAGGACTTAAATAATACAATCGATATTTACGTCAATCGATTGTATTGTTCGTTTCATAATAACACAATTCGATTGAAGTTTTTAATTGGTAGTTTTGATTGAATAAAACTACACACAGAACGGTCATACAAAATTCCTATGTTAATCAAACAACAATGGCCAGAATTGTAACGATACACTTACATTAACTAAAGGATGAACCAGAATCATCAAAACATTTATAATACTGTTAAAGTCCTTATTAAATATGTAATAAGCTTTTCGCTCCCACAAATTCTCATGATTAATTAATTTGGTGTGTTATAATCACGTCTAAAAACTACCATTATTCGTTAACCTCATAAACACGAATAATTTATTAAAGGTTGGTAGCAATAAGTTCATTTACAGTTGCTAAAGGATTCAAACCTCGGTTGGATTGTGGGAGTGCTTGTAAATAATAGAAAATCATTCCGTGTTCTTACTACACGTGTGTTTACTGAGATACATGCGTGTTATCGTATATTGTATATTTAATAGATACCGAATTGTTATTTCTGGTGAAGGAAGTGTCAGTTTAAGTGCAGAATCTATAATCTTTATCTTCTTGGATAGGCTCTATGCGTTCATAAATATAGATATTGCTTAAAACAAAGCAACTCTAATTTAAGAGAATCTTAGATCATTCTGCATATTCTTGATATATAACAGAAATGAAAACGTAAAAACTGCTAAAGCAAGGCAAATAGAGTCTAATGTCCGCATTGCATGCCACTATACGTAAATTACAAAATCAAAACACAATAGAACTCATTATTCGTTTCATAAAGACGTCAATATATGACATACTTTTTATTCACAACCTTATTCCCCTATTCTCGTAATTCAAGCAAACTAAATCACATTTCGACCGAAGCACAATGCGGCCAATAATTCCATTGGAATCAACAACGATAGCCTCTTAAGAACGGATACCAATAAATCGAAACCACGGGCATTGATCGTCAATAGAGCATTAAGGAGCTGACGCTTCTACAATAAACATTAAGAGTGTGTTTTAGCAAATCATTTCCTGCGGGACCAAGTCCCAAAAAGGATGGTTAAAAAAATAGTGAGTGCGGGAAATGACACAGTGGAAACCCATTGACGACCTCCTTACCCGCCTTAAGGTAAATAAAGTGCCCACAATTGAATAGTCATTCCATTCTAAGAACGATGGAAATTGTCCGCAGCGTTTACATTGTCAGCTATTCGAACAATAAACGAAGCACTCGTCGAACAAATAAGTCAATGGTGTTGTAATTATTACAGGGTGTTAGCGTAGTGCCGTTTATCGGGGATTTTCATTGTTATTACTTACATGCTTCGGGCGCGCACGCGATAATAACTTGCCAGTAGATTCACAGTAATTTTGATAGTAAAATGTACAATTAACAGAGGTTTAAAAGCTGTAATTTTACGATACGCGTTCTTTTTTTGAATTAACTTTTATATTAATAATTCGTTATTGTTATTACCTTACTTACTATAATATGTTAATGTTCTTTATAATAGGTATTTTAAATCAAACGTTTAAGCGCGCTGAGGTCGTATTTTACTACCATGTCTACCGTCATTGTTCTATCTATAGGTAACTTAAGGTTTACCTACATCAATATATTGATAATACCTGAGACTTAAACATGTTACTAAGATTATTAGATATGTTTTTGTTTCGTCTCATGCAAATAAAAAATTAAACATCCTTTAAAAGGCATAGTAAAGTCGTAGCTATTCCAAAATCAATATTTTTACCCTTCCAATAACTATCAACGCCCTCGCAAATATGTAGTATTACAAAATTCTTACCCGGTTTTAATCCTCGTCAAGCGGTTAACTGTAATCTGGTTAATAGGCAATTTCAGCGTGCCACCTATCCGTGTTCGTAGTTCTAGCTGACAGGATGCCATGCAGTCACCCTCGGGACACCCTTCGGTAATTATTTTCTCTTACTCATACCACTACTGAGGCAATTCAATTCAAAATTGGATTTTATACCCAACTGTGACGTCACAATATAGTAAACAACGACCGTACAACTCTCATTTTGACGCGGAAAATTTATGCTTAACGTAATTAATGAATGGGGTATGGATACCTGGAAACAAAAGGTACTCGACATCTGCCTTTGTCTGTATACGGTACTTTTAATTTATCAAATGTAAATCCAGTTTCTACAACTTTTCATCTGACTATTCTATACTATATTTAAATAACCAATTAAATAAAACTTTCTAGAACGCATTACCATTAAATACAAATCAAACTAATCATTGAACAAAGCGAAGACGCAATTAAAACATAGTTGAAAGTTTCTACTGTGACGAGTGTCTTAACTAATTCTTAAACAAGATACGTCTCATTACGGGAGTGATATCTCGGAGCTATACAAAGTAACGCCACCTAACTGCTCGCAAGTTACGCTCTAAAACATAACTAGAGTCCTTCTGTCACATTAACACGAACGCTTAAGTGCAAGTTATTCGCCCTTGTTTTGGTTATATTAAAGGATTCCTGGAATAATTATCACAAAGCAACTTACGCACCCATTTATTAACCATCTTAATTACTAAGGCCAAGTTAATTACACTGAGTAAAACTTAGCGCCTAAAGAGCGTTATCCCGTTAATTTACTACGGAGTAGCTTCTGCGGAAATCTCTTCATGTCATTCCCCGTGCGATATCGCCAAAGTTGCTTCGGATGATATCGAATAGGTAGGTCCGTTTAATGTCTTCAACTTTTGTGTAATAAAATTACGGAAAAATTCTTCGGCTGCTTTTAACATTTACTTTTATTTATGGCCCTAATAATTTACTGTCACCTAAATTAAAGCAATGCTTGTGATATAGGACAAAGGCACCTTTATTCTTTGGTGGATTTTCGAGTCTTCGGTAACGTATTACTGAGCGAGGGATGAGGAACGACGGTCCCCCCGAGATATTGCACGACGTCTGTTACAAACGTTCGAATAAGCAATAACTAGATATAATTTTTGAAACGCTTTGGTATATTTCAAATGGGAGTATTTACATCAACTGATAAGCGAACTATTCATGTGCCAAATGATATTTATCTTTGCTAGTTGCCAGCAACCGGGTCGGCAAATCAATTTATATCATACTTTGAAAGCGGATATGAAAATATCTATGTGCAACACGAACCCTATAGGTTTCCAATAGGCTTACGGCAGTGGTTTAAAATTTATTTGAGGTCATTTCCGCGATAAAATTTTATAGTCAACTGGTTTGTATTGTGGATAGTACAGGTACTCGGACAATGAGAATGCGGCAGAGTACAGAAGCCCATCTCATTACCCGACTGACCGCAGTTGAGTAATGATGCGCCGAACACACAGTCACGCTGCCAGAGCTCACCGCTCGCGCTTTTTGTGGCTTCCACATAAACAAAATGCGAATTCATAATACATTATCCCATTGTTTATTCGAACGCGAAAAATTATCTCTGATTTATTGTTTTATGTTTTCTGCTAGTAATCATTCATCTACAAAGGATAATACGCCATTCAGACACAAAATATATACGATTAATTACAATTCCATTTCAACCACACCCTAATATTAATACGTGACTAACCTGATACGATCCTATATGTTATACTTAGGCTTTCTAACACGCATGTTACAATTACGAAAAATCAATGCGCCCCCCATTTAAAATAATTAACACAAAATGCGACCGGAATCCTTTAATAGTTACACAAAATAATTATACAATTCTATCGTTGATGAAATTCCGTGAGTACCGTGCATACGCTATTTCAATCGGCTAGAATGTGGGGTGTGGTCGCGGTGTTTCGCCTAGCGATCGCACAATTGCAATCAGCCTAATATGTTGAACAGTAGGTCCATCTCATTACCATGGGCAACCACAGGTGAATGATGGCGCCGCGCTAGTGCCCGGGGCCGTTTTGTTTGTGGTCGATTTAACGCCGACGACAAATTGCGTGTTTGCCATTTGGCCGAGAGATCATCCCCACTTCTGAACGAAATAAATCCAATGATTACTTTTGCGCAATTTGAAATATTAACGTGAATTGTTTCGCGCGCCGCTGGCTCGCCGTATTGTTTAATTTTGTGCTGTGAGTGATAGCATCGCATTTACTTTTGTGTTGAGCGCGGTTCAAAGCTATCAGCCAATTGTATCGCATTCTAATGCAACTGCGCTTATTAATGGTTTACCATATAACAACAACGCACGAAATGTTTTGGACTTTGATAAGGCGCTTTTGTTGTGAAACCAATGATTTTGGGAGCAGGTTTTGTCGTACAACATTAAACATGAATTTGAAATTAATCATCACTGCTTATCAGTGACTTATCATAGATAAGTTTTCTTTAAGTGGTAAATGATACTAGGTAAACAAACTTATTTAAATCCGCAGTTAAGTAATGACAGTAACTGTATCCTCACTAAAATATTTACAGTTAAAGTTTGCCAGATAAGAAATTTTCCTCTATTTGGCCGTTTATACTGAAATAGTGTAATAAAAGGCAGCTAAAATGTACGTACCGCGTCCGTTATAAAAAGAAAGTACCCTAAAAAAGTTCATATTTATTTCCTTGTAGAAAACGAACTAACTCTTGTTTTCATCCTCTTAACAAGAAAGTAATCTGTCGACCTACGTCGCGATAACGGGATTTTTATGTAACAAACTCGAGTCGCGCCTACCCTCACCTAGCCCGAGGCTCTCTCGAAAAATCCCCGCATTGTCAGATTCTACTAAGGATTCGGAGTAATATACATTTTCCCGTGTTGGAATTACAGCTGTATTTTGCTCATGCTACATAAAATCGGCGTAAAGGCGACGCCTATGAAAAGGCCCGGGTGAAAACCTATAGCCTTTATTTAGTTGGCTCGAATGTAACAATCCACTGAAAGTTTTAGTGTCGGCAGTTCGGGCGTTGGTCGTTTCATAAGCGCGGCACACTAAACTGTAACGGGGTATATATCGCAATGCACCCCGGGCAAGACAAATTCGTGCGCCATCGCTACGAGTACGCCGTACTACGTCGAAGCCCTCGCTCGTTACCTTTCACTACAATTTCAAGCCACGAAATATATTTTCATACAAATGCGAGAAAAGCCGTTAAAAGATTTTTCGTAATACTCTCGCATTTGTTTTACTCTGATACTTTTCCAGTAACATGCTTTTTAATTTTCACAAATATTTTGCTTCATAAATGTATCACATAACATTTTGTTTTAGTCTGTTTTATTTATTTAAAATCATGTTAGATATTATTATTCGTGTACTAACTATGGCTGTATTCAGTAAATGCTTGCTGAATACATACTGCACAAATTACCGGTCCTCAGGGATACTGTCATAATCACTACGTTTGTGATGTATGATGTCATTTGTGGATTGATAATTACCACTGTGGATTGCCGTCAACCCTTCTATGTAATCCCTTAGTTGTGTCTATTAGGACTAGTTATAGCTTCACTCGTAACAAAATATTTACGTAGTTTTTATCACACCAAATTCTACTAACCTCCACGCAAGCCACTAAAACATAATATCTTTTAACTAAACTCAACTAAAAACAACCCTAACTCTTAGCACGAACATGTACCTAAACGCGTAATATTACTTAACCGCTTGAAAATTATATACAAGCGGCGCATACGGCTTGTAACACGTATGGCACTAAATTTTAGTTAAAGTCGTTGGCGGCAACAGGTGTGCCGGATGAGCCAGTCGGAGACTCGTAATTATCATGACTCTGGTTTACGCTTCCGACACATATCTGTACCTACCTATATATTATATGTACCATACTTGTCTTATATATCCGTACCAATTCAAACACGATATCCAAAAAAATTGGTCGCATACAGCCTCTAGTGGTGCGGCCGAATTCGATTTTAGAACTTTTTGTTTTATCTAACCGTTTTGGTTTAGAAATAAATTGCCTAGTTCGAAAATCGAACGGCAAAAAAACAATTACGCACCAGGTTTGACATTATTTTATTTGTTTTTTATTTAGTAAAAGTATTAGGTACTAGCAACCAGTATTTTAATATTTTATATTCCTGACTGTGTAGTGCTGATAATGGCCATATTTTCTATGATCTCAATTACTTACTCGTATTCAGTAGGAGACTTTAAGGATTGATATGATAAATCTAATCTGTTACGGATTAGTTTTGATTAATTAGAAATAAGCTTCTTGAGATGACAGCCTGAAAGCATACAATAAATGATTGACTTGATATGAAAGCTCTAAGCGTGGGCCGAACAACAAAAGTCTATTAATTTCGAGACATAATAAATCAGCTTCCAATAATACAATTATAATGATAAACGACAGTAAATAAGGACGAGTACGTTTATTTAACATTTTGAGGTTGTAGTTAATACGCAGCAAAAACATTGATTCAATAACCGCAGAATATTAATCTCTTTTAAACATACAGTTTATTAAAACAATTTTAATTAACTAGATTCCATCGAACGCGACCGCTGATGAACCGGCCTTTAGGTGGCCAATTTATATTTGTTTTAAGTTTATTTTGCTGACAGATGTTCGGGACACGTCGACCAGGACTCGGTGTTCCAACAACAGCACATCACATTTTATTCACTTGTCAATTAAATGTCACACGCGATTCGGCGCAAATTTACTCACTGGCTTGCGAATATCAACTGCCCAAATGGAAATTTGCATAAAAACACACATACAAAGCGTAGCTACGTACACAGTGAGCGCGAATCATTAACTTTACATAAATGATGCGCCTTACTGTGGAAATTTAATCGAAACCTTTTTTAGTTATAAAATAGCCAATAAACTATTAGAGCACGGGATATTTTAGCTAAAATACTGGCTGGTATTGATAATTTTAATATTTATTCGGACTGTCTGTCGTATAAATTGGGTTTCCATTAAAATACTTTGATTGTGCTTTTAAAGCGGTAAAGTATACTTCTCAGCAATTTTTGTATGCTGTTATTATAAAAGTTTTGAACGATGCTGGTTTAAATTTCGAATAACCGAATATTCTTTTTAAACCTAGGTACCTAATAGTAAATGTTAAAAACAATGGGTATGTTGTATTGCAAGAAGGTGTATTTAGGTAGTTTTGATGGAGCCGTAAGGGGTGAGCCTCATAAATCTGAGGCAGAGTGAAGCACGCAACGAATGTGTGCGGCGAACAGATTTATACGTTTGTCTTGCTCCGTGGTGCACGTCCACGCGCAGACAAAAATATTACTGCCTACGAGAATACCAGCTATGTACAATTGTACATAACAATAAATTAACAAAGCAAAGAATAATAAGCTGAAATTTAGAATAGTCTGTATAGCCAACTGAGTTGAATTGGATTAACTTAGCAAAAGCACACAAAAGGAGCACTTTATAATCAAACATTCCGTCCTTTAAATCCTAATTACCAATGATTACAAAACCCAAAAATGTAGATTTTATTTACTGTGAAAAGGGACCTAAATGTATTTTAAAATCACAATATTGGATAGATTCTGATGTGTCAATCGAGAATTAATTTAAACTTTGCTGGCCAAAGCGAGCAGCGAGCTACCCAAGGGACCAAACGGGCATCAAATCGAATAGAAGGTTATAATTGACTGCTGTTAAACGAACAGCAACCGACACGACCCTTCTTAATCAATCAAATCTAGACTCTAAAAGTAAAGAGTTAGAATTCAGAATGGCGCGTAACACACACCCGTTTGGAATTCATTTTCATTTGGACACGAGTTCGTCTGTGTCGTGGCGATTCCAACACTCACTTAGTAGGTGTTCCACAAAAGTAATTTGCAAGGCTCGTGGCCGATCATTTAGATCTTCCCGCATTTACATAGTTAATTAACGTTTTCCCATATTATTATCCCGTCTATTATTAGTATCACCGGCACATATGCAAAACATTAGGATCGTAATTGTGCTCACCAGACATCAGATAGTTAACGTGGGTAACGATTACAATATTCGACGAGTTGTTTGGGTATTCGATGTATTGTTAGGTACTCAGAACAAGACCGATATAATTACATAATAAACATGTTTATTTATATATAGGTTTATTTACTTATGTCAAATAAAAGAAATCAATGAAGTAGAAATCCTAAGCAGTATAGTTGCAATGGATAACCTCGTTAGTTCTCCTTCCTGCGGTCTTAACAGGTCACTAAGGAATTATGTCAAGTCGTGTTAGACGCTTATATTTTATTTATCAGTAACACTCGGAACTGATTTCTGACTAACTCACTATTGGTCGTGCCACATTTGTCTTATTGTCCTAGCGGAAAATTGACTGTCTCACTTTATTACTACACACAAGACCACAGATATTTTTATGTAAAGCAAAAAGTATTTACCGCAAATTAATTCGCTATTCGGGGTTGGTTTGTAATTTTGTATAAAGTTTACCTGATTGCCGCGGTGACTGCGATTGGATTGCTGCGGTAGGGATTGCGGGATTGATTCCCGCACGGGGAAAATAATTGTAGGTACGATCTGCAGATATTTGTCCCTAATCTGGGTATTCGTGGTGATATTTTGTGAAAAAAAAAGTCATTATCAGGTAGATACATAACATTTGGAATAGTTCGAAGTAGGTGCAATTAACATAGTTCTAATTATGAGTGTAATCAGTAGCCAGATGGTGCTAAATAAAAGGACAAGTATTGTGAAACAAATCAGCAGTTGTATGCTAAATAAAATTGGCATCACAACGCGAATTGCCCAGTGGGTCCGCGATAATGATTTTGTTAATTATCCCAGTTGTTTCGCTAAACGGTTGAATACCATAATTAATATAATATACGGGGAATTATACAATTTCATTACCTTAATTAATTAGTGTTACATTTACGTTGAAAGCTACGGTAAAGGATTTTTCTTAGAATCGAGTGCCCAGGAAACTCAAGGAAATATTACCTTAAGTTTTTGTATACAGCCTTTGTGTAACTCTAATAAAATAGGATCGTAATAGAAAAATTCCGACAAATATAAAATGAAAAACAGTTTTTCATGGACCTTATAATGATATTTTAAATGAACTAAAATAATAAAATAACTAACTATAAATACATAAAGTTTGTTCTATTAAAAACGCATACATTAATTTACAAGGTAAATGAAAGCAAATAATTCACAAATCCAACCCTCAAATGCGAACTACTAACCAGCATACCACGAAACTATTAACTCGAACACAACAACCCGTGCCCCGAGGAGTTAGGTGTCTCCTCTGCGTGACAGACCAGGCGCCTTGCGACTTCAACCCATCACGTCTACACTACACCCTCCAGTAGCAAATTAAAAACGTCAATCAGCCATAGTAGCTATTACTGATAAATCACAAGCGCCATTATTCGTGCCTATTAATTGCATTCGGCTAAATTGAGTTCATTCATTTGTGTTTCATTGTAAGAAAATAAATGAAGCGTTTTGATTGTGCGGTCGCGTTCGCTGGTTAAGCCGTAAATTGTGAATTAACACCTTGTGGCCTATTAGAAATTTGCATATCAAGCTTAGTCGATTTTAATTGCTTTATAGCGTCACTTAATATTTCAATATGATTAACTTTACGCTCTTTAAAATCTTACTATAATAAAAACAATCTTATTAAAACTGTTGTGCATAAGTTGAATGGCACCCGAGCTCGGAGACATTAAAAATAAGTACCTAATATCAAATCTTCAATATTTTCCAATGTAACTGTATTTTTATGTTAATAGTTACAGATTTTCTCCTTAAATAAAATAAATGTCTAACGCAGCAAGTAATTTGGTAATATTTAATGGAATATAAACTTCAACATGACTTCAAATAAAATGATTCAATAAGTCCAAAAATAACTTTCTATAAAAACACCAATTTAAGATACAAATTAACTTTCCAATAAATCTTATAAGTGAGCTTCAAGTAAAAACCTAGAATAAACTTACAACGAAAACATTTTACAAATTAATATCAATAAAGCGATGAATTTTACGGTAGCCGAGTTGAAAACCCTTCAATCCAACGTCGGTACTTAAAGGTGTGTTGTTCGTGTAATAAAAATTAACATTTACTTTGTAGAACCTCTTGTAATCATACCTAACAATGGCCCGGGGTTGTTTTGATGTCTGCAAAGGCTCTCGATTAATTTTGCCTTTTAATAAAAAAAATATGGAACAGAATACTGAAAGGCCGTTCAAGAAAAGGTTAGGCATTTAAAATACTGGGCAGATGCTGTAGATTTATGGACGTATTATAATATCTCGGATATTAAAATATCTGCTTAGTGGCTTTTGACATGAACTGGGCGGAAAATGCGCGGGATGGTGAAAAAATTGTGATTAGCAAAAAGAAAATGTTAATAGCCGTCTAATTACTTTGCATTAATTTTGATTCTGAAAACTTGAACAGTGGTTTTATTTCCTGATATTAATATTGCTACTCTCGGAATATAAAAGCTCATTAATTACAATACTTTTTACCTGACTGCGTCAGAAGGAGGGTTATATATATATTTTTTTAAATTGGGTTTGCTATTTTAAAAGCAAATGGAAAAATCACAGACAAAATGAACAGTGAAAATCATACGTGAAATAACCAATAGGTAGATACCTAATTGAATTCACTTTTATGAAAATATCGGTCCAACTACATTCTGTATTTCGTCGTTACCAAAAACATTGTCCCGAATATTTTGTGCACATACACATAAAAAATCAACCACACAACAAATACAGATTTTGTAAACTCCATTAACACACCATGTTAAATGGCGATTTGATTTCATTATAAACCAAAAACCGTAACTCTACGCAAGCGAAATCCGACCAAATCAAATTTGCATTTAGTGGATATTAAAATCTAACCGCATATTATGTTATTAAAACGATTATTTAAATTGTTTGGCGCACGCAACTCTGTGCTTTTACGTGGCAGAATAGACATTTGCTGATTTAACACTCTTTTTGAACAATCTACAGCCATTATAGTCGTTCAATACTAATGCTCATCTAAAATATGGCTTACTTAGGTACAATATATTAAACTTATAATCAGGGGAAAAGGAATACGGAACTTTATGAGCGATCGCTACAATTAACTATTGTATATTTAATATGTGTTTCTATTAGTCCCCAAGAAGTCTTTATTATATTCATCAATTATTTCATATAATCCGTTTACTCAATATCTATCACACTTCAGTCATTACAAAATGTTCTAAAAATAAAGAGGTCCATAATTTCATATTCATTTTCTTATGAAATCAGTACGTTGATACAAACATCAGGAAACAGAAACTCATTCAACAACATCGCTCTACCAGACATGTTATGTGTACTGTATACTTAGGCTTAAACTGGACACTTACCATGAACACCTATTCATAAACGAAGATCATACCAGCATTAACTAAACCCCGTATTAAGTCTATTAACATCAACAAGGGGATTAAAGTTTACGTTAAGTTACGCTACGTTCAGTGTATTGTCGCGTATCGCTTCCTCATCAGAAAATGTCCTGTTTAAGTGTTTATGGTAAGAGGGCCGTACCGAAAATAGGCCTTTAAAATATCTAAGAGACCCTAAAGACCGATTAGTATTTAATCTAGTCAGTGTTGTATAAATAACAAGTGTTTAAAAGCGAGATAGTAAATCAAACTTCAACAACTAGGTACTTAAATGAAAATAATCTAATCGAGCCACCGAAATCAACTCAGAACTATATTCTACGTGAATACCCTCAATCCCCCGCGGGACTTGTTCCATACCGTATTACTAGGTAACGGAACCCTTGTTTAAACAGTTATCAACATTTTGACCAGTTATTATAACGTAATTACTAACCTTGCTTATTTAACTCAGGTTAAATTGTTATAACTTTTGTAATAACACGGCAGTATGCTCCCTTACTTGTAAACATCGTTGTTCTATAGTTTAATTGATTGGTCTCTTTTGATCTTTGATTTCGTGTTAAAAAATAATAAATTCTTAAATCTGTAATATTTTTGTGACGGGAAAATCATTCGCTTTGTTCAAATTAAATGTAAATGTCTCACACAAACACTGATTAATATAAAGTAACAATGTACGCCCAAAGCAACAAAGATTCCTTTCCTGGTTATGGTTTTCTTTTGAAGTGTTAGAAGGCTTTTGATGTTATAAGTACGACAAAGTTGTGCTAAACTCGCCATACAAAACAGAACATTAATTACATAAAACGGTAAAGGTTCATTAATTTGGCGAAATTCTTAACAATAACATCTATTTTAACGAGTTGTCAATAATAATTCGTGCCCTTTTAGCGTTCTAATAATATAGTGCCTTAATCATTTTTTTATTTTATTTTATTTTAAACACAAATGCACAACATTAAAGTCAGTTAACGATGGCGTTGCACAGTTCAGATAAAAACTATAGGTAGGTTTAAAACAGGGTAAAAATTGATTAAAATACAATAGATCTTACAACTAAAACACAAATAGTAAATACAAAATACCAATAAAAATGAGGACAATTAAAAATAAACAATATCAATAAACGTCTAGTACAATATCTATAATTAAAACTCTTTATCTGGTGCCAACGATTTGTAAATAGAATACACATGACACATCAACCTTATATGAATAAGTAGCACCAATCATATACCTACCTGTCTTATATACCACATCATTAATTTCTACTCCAATGGTTGCCTTGACTTTGATCGTGATCATTTTGCGATATAAAAGGCGGTAATAGAAACCTATCTGTGACCTTTTCTTACTTCTTATAATTTTCTAGGAACAACAACAAAGACCAATCTCAATATCAATTTATAGCAGACAAGGCTGATTGATAATTGGATATTAAAATATTGAAGAAGGAATATATTACGATTATTATTCCCGAAATAAAAGTCTCTCAATGTATTTTAGCGGTTCGATCTGACAGATTTCATTATAGGTAATATTTCAATCTACGTCAACTCCGACTACTTATATTTTCTGATTTCTATAACAAAATGAGTATGACAGACTCTCACGGCTACACGAAATTGTTTTAATATTGAAGTAACGAAATTAATTATATTCGTAATAAATGTAATTTATGGTAACAAAGGCGCTTTTCTAAGATTTAGGTGCTCTGCCAGGATTTTGGTCTTTTGGCAGACTTACATGGGACGTGGGTCGGTCGAACACACGCCTTATTCATTTTACTTGGTTGATTAAATAAATAATTATAGCACATTATAACACTATATGTAAATTCTTCAGAAACACTGTTTTAATAAATGTTAGTTGGAGATAATCCACTTTTTCTATGCCTACTATTACATATTTAGCTGTATCAAGTTAAACTAAAAAACGCTTGTATAAAACGAGTATTTTAAAGGCTCATTAAGACGCTAAATACGATTACCAATATTGATTCTGTAAGTCTAGAGCCGTTGTAAAACACTTTCTATAGGTGCTTAAGCATTTAAAAATAGCGTCTTAAGTGGCCAGCAGTTCAGTTAAGTAGCTATTACCGTGAAAGCAGTTAAAAGTCATCAGTTTAAAATCGGATCGCGAGGTGCACAGTGCACACGGTCGCTCAGTGCGCGTGCCATTAAACATTTATGCGTTTAAGATAACGTCCGCTTTTTGTGTGCCACTGCAAGATTTTATAGCAGTTTTATTGTTTTCTGATCCGATCGGGCCATCGGGGCCACTCTCTCAACTTACCTATAACTTCTTCAACAAACAATCCTTCATTACATCGCTCAATCGCGTTTGAATACACTCTTAACCTTAGTTTTATGTGGACCTTATCTACTTAGTTTTGATGTTTGACGCATATCGGCTGCATATGATGGGATAAGAAAAAGGGAAAAGATAACTTTTTAGTATGACGCTTATAATAACATTAAGATCCTACATGAAGTATTTAGCTACGTAATATACATTAAGTTACTTTTATTTCGTTGCTATGCTTTAAACAGAACAACTACGAGCGTGGCGGTCGCGGCCCGCTTTGATTTGCTGGAGCACAACAAAAAACAAATGTTTGTTTTACCTGACCAAATTTCAGATGGAACCCTTTCAACTTCATGTAACAAAAATGCGGTTGTTTGTGTCAATAGAGAGGGAAGCCGACATTGTATTACATATTTTCTACGTCACCCATTCTTAGGATAAGAGTGGCCGCTGGATAACAAACAACACAAAAGGCGAAATAATGAATAGTCCAGAAAAACGGCGCGGCTCTCGTTATGAGCGTACATGCATAAATGATACGGCGAATCTGACAAATGGAACGGCAGAGTATAACAATGCTAGTGGCTCCAAGTGGCCGTTCAATTATGCAAATAGGCTGCGCGATGTTCGTCCGGCAATAATAAAACTGTTTAACAGCTGACAAGCGGCCGCCCGCGCCACTGCCCGCTCAAACATTTTTGTATTCAGTCACCCGTCTAAGCAATAAAACAAAGGCAGGTACGTCATCCATATGACGAGATGTCCCCCGCTCATATTAAATTAGACCGCCGCTGGTCATCCACTTTATTTTTATTTGAATCCCATGAAAATATGAAACGTGTTTGCTCGTCCACGTTTCGGGAGTACGACTCGCCACCGTTTTATTCGCAAGTCAATGTTTATGAATTTGTTAATAAACACGGCCGGCTTCATGCTGTTACCTTTGCAATTTAGGCGTGGAAAAATTCGCGACAAAAGTTTCATTCGCGCCGTTACCGGCCGTAACTGTTATCGCTAATTATCCGGAGTGGGTTATTCGACTGAAATAAAAAGTAATCCGATAGTAATTTGGATAAAAGAGTCTCTCTTTACGAGTTGTCGGGAGTAGATTGGTGTAGGTACAGTCGTCTTTAAGGGGGGTTATCATGCAAGGAGCACATAAACGCGACTGCGCGTCGTGTGTCGTTCTTCGAAATGTTATCGGGGCATTGCTTGGAGTCAATGTAACTGTTAGATACTATGTAATGTATAATTTTACGTTTCAAAATGTTGAGTTTCATCTAAATGAGTGAGTAATTAGTCCGCGATAATTTGGCATTTCATAATGAAGATAAAATAATGATATTATAAATCATGTATAATTTCTCGTCGGTAACTTCTCATTAAACTGATCCACTGGGTGCTTCATCACTCAGTCAAATTGCGTTTCGCTTAATTTTCTTTCCCCGGCAGGTGTGTTCGACAGCGCAATTATTTACACCGTCAGCCGTGACGTCACTCCCCTGCGCCCCGCACTCCACCCCTCGTGTTTCCTCCGAGAATAAAACTTCGCATCGTTGTCTAGATAGTTCCGAACTGTAACTTATTCCCTTTTAAGTTTTCCTATTTTGTTTTTTTTAACAAATGCCTATCGCAACTTTGCAAATTGCCAGTTCATCATTGGGTTTGATGCATCCTTCCTTTTATCACGGAAATGTTCCGTGTAGGTATTGTTCAACAATATTCATGCCTATGTGACTCAAAAGATCTTAGTGCTTTCTCCAGTTGTGAAAGGCACACGTTTAATGGAACGTAGAACTCACCCTCAACTAAAACGCTAGAAGCATTAAATTTTAAGATTCCTCAACTAACAAGTTCCTCCGTAATTTAAGCCTACTCATCTTTTTGTATCAAATCACTTAACGACGAAACTGAAATCTACTCAAAACCTAACAATAGCAATTACACTTAACAATGTCACTTCCATGAAGAACGTTGTATCTAAGAACAATGACGTAAGCGTGTAGCTGATGCGACAACCCTTCAGCTGCTCTGCATTAGATCCAAGGTCGCTTAAATACTTTGAAATGTCAAAACCATTTGTTCCCCTCGTGTTTAGAAATGTCAGTGCGGCAGATACGCCTATGGTGTAGTATCTCTAATTTGACAGTGACACATACGATTAAATTAGAATGTCATGCTACGCAGGGAAAATGAATACGCTCAGATTGAGAGGCTTTTATTGTTGTTTTTGGAATAATG
Organism: Abrostola triplasia; assembly: GCA_946251915.1. Classification (NCBI taxonomy): domain Eukaryota; kingdom Metazoa; phylum Arthropoda; class Insecta; order Lepidoptera; family Noctuidae; genus Abrostola; species Abrostola triplasia. The sequence continues at coordinate 4,787,940 of OX276424.1, read as the reverse complement.
ATCCTATAAGTACGTGTCACGTTGTTTTCTGTTATATTATGTACTGTACAGATGCTTAAATGTGTACCTATATGAGCTTAATTTGATTTGCTAAAACGTTAAGCTAGTCCTAAGTGGTAATATAATAGGCCTTCGTTTTTAAAGTAATACAATGAATTCATACACCAACGGTTAAATTATTAAAACTAACCCTTTTTGTAAAATCACAATACTATATACATATAATCAAAATGAAATAATCAGAGAAAATCACTAAATTTTTCTGGTTATTATAGCAAAAAATATCGTATTTTTGCATCCAACCACACTTTTAATGATACGCAAATAATATGTCATTGATTGCGCTATCTAGCCTGCTATCTTGACCACAGTGAAATACATTAGTTGCGGTTTGGCTACTGAGTGGTTTGGACGCGGTCCTAATATTTTGTTACTATTTAGCATCCGTATAACAGCAACGAATTTTAATCTGCTACAAACAGTCAACACGCTGTTAAATACACTATATCGTTTCTAGCTGACATATATAATGAAGCTACGTCAGTACTATTAATCTGAAAGCTCTAAAGTAAGACTTTCACGCCATAAGAATCACGAAACACCAAGTTGTTGACTCAATATAATATTATTCTTACAAGCATGGCAGCCGGGTAAACTGTAGCCTCCTGACATTTGCGCACGTGAGCTCTTGGCATTTAACTAAGCGCATTACAGAGACACTACCAATCGATACGCCTAAATAACCTTTTGCCTATAATATTGCGTCACGCAACTTTACCGAGCTTTTGTTGTCAGTTGATATTTTCTACACGTAATATTTGGTTCGAATGAGGGCTGCCTTTAGAAGGTTTTTAACGATGCCACGCAATGGGATTTCTGTATTGGGGGTGTGGTCACAAATTTTGATGTACAGTCGCTTACATCAAGGCAGAAATAACAAAGGTTTCAATCAATATCCTTGATTAAAAGTTGCGATGTTTTTTTCACTTAAGAAAATTTCAATAAAACTCCTTAGACAAAACCTTCCACTTTGCTACGACAAATTAAGAATTATATCATACATTAAATAACACGTGCATCTTAAATATTTCCACGTAACTTATCTCTGTGTTCATTATATAAACACAGTACTCCAAAAGGTCAACATTTACATTCAACTGAAATGTGAAATTAAATTTACTAATGGGATATAATTTAAGCAGCCTAAAATAACTTTACTTATTAAAAACAAAACAATGGAACGAGCTGGTTCAGACAATTTGGATTCGACTTTCGCACTCAAACCTGAACAAAGAAGCGGTTATGAAGTCAGCTGTAATCACTGGGTTACCTTTAGTATATTTAATAACTTATAATTACATTTGTAGTTACTTTTGTACGCTCTTGTTAACATACTAAAACACTTATGAAATTGATTTGGTAACGTAAAAAGGCTTAAAAAATGTGGACTGGCTTGTACAGTCCACGGCTTATTTTTAGATGTAAACTAATAAATTAACGTTGTATTAGTTTCTAATAATCAATACAAGCTGTCCATGATTTGTTAATATTGACATACATTTCATATCTAATATGTAATTGAATCATGTATAATATTTACATGATACTAATAACATTACAAATAGAAAGCATAAATAATGTGTGTACACAAATCACTGTTCAATTCATTAACAAATTGTATGTATAAATAGCGTGCTACGGACGTATTTATGTTCGATAAACAAACAAGTATTTTAAATGTAATAGTCGACTAACTACACCAATAGTGCAATGAACAGAGCGGTCGCAGAGCATTGCCTCGAACGCAACCGTTTTATAATAAATTCTCCAGTTCCGCACCCACTGGGATTAATCGTCTTACTTTTCTCTCTCGGCCGTAATCCTCACAGGGAATTGTGTGGCCACGAGCTGCTGTGACCACTACCACTTTATCACACTCGATGTGGACGATGCATCTGACAAAAGATTTAACATGTGGAACCTTACAGAGCTACCTAGATCCTCAACTCCCGATAACACCAAAATCGACTTTGGAACGAAATGAAATTTTCAAATTCGAAAGCCATTTATTTAAAGCGCAGAATTCTACATCTCTTAGTTGAGTAATAGTTTGATTATTTTTAGAGTGATAAATCGACTCACTTTTAGGTAATACGAATTTTATACTTCAACGATTTTAAAATCGAATCTCGGCACTAAAATTATATCCAACTTGAGACAGTTGTTCGTCGAATTTCTGTTATCGCTCGCTAAAATCTTCGCAGGAAACAATTTAAGTTCTGGCCTGTAGTAAGAGCTCAGGTTTCTGAGACGTAAGAAGGGATAGTCGCGAAGTGTACTCTTAGGATTTACTGCATCACTAGTTGCTCGCAGATAACTATCGTCCGTAACGCTTTAACTTATGAAATGGTCCCTTTGTACCGTACGTCTGCGTCTTTGTTGACTGAATGCGAATAATTGCTTTCGTTACTGTTGGAATATGGATGGTGTAGTTTTAACGTAATGGGACAGTTTGTGTTCTTAGTTAATGGCTTTGTAGACTGACGGTCTCTTTGTTGTGATAAAAACGTTTAAACGTCGTTAGGTTCACGTGACTACGTGAATGTATTGTGATATGTTACTCAAACAATAACGTGCACGATTCTGACACGAACAAAAATGAACAGCTAAAACACTAGATGAAAATGAAAACAAAGTTATTTGGTGTGTCAGTGAGTCGACAATATTGGTCGTAGGCAGGGTTTCCCACCTGATGGGTTTACCGTTGGCAACAGGGTTTAGTTGGTGTCACAATCGGCCGCCACTGGCGCTGCAGAATTAACCGCCGCGCCCGGCCTGCTCTAAATGTCACTCTTATTATCGTCTGACACTTCGGGATTACCTAGGATAAATTGTTTTACCGTTTTGGAGCGGCCATTTCACTTGATGCTGACATTTGTTATCTTTCCGAATTAAAACTCCACTCGCTAGATCTATTTTCAGTCGAGTTCTAGCGACCTTTTCCAACCTTGTTTATCACGCTTAATTCGACTCCTGTGCGCAGCGGGCAAAGTCAATTTAGTTCATGTTTGATTGGTTGCAACAATCACTTACGAGCAACACTGTCAACTTTGACGTACGAATGAAGTTTCACGGGAGGCTGGGCGGCACAGTTCGTCTGCTAATACCATTTTCCGTTTGGTTAATAAGTTTAGCATGCGCTATTACCAATCTACCGTCGAGCTTGGCGCCAGCCGAGCGTCTCTGCAGCAATCAATTTGTTTCATGTTCGGACGTTTTGATTCCCTGAATTTCGCTGGAACACGGCAGCGACTGTACGCTCGTTGCGGCGTGTCTTCATTTGCAAGTTTATGTTGTTTTGTTTGTAGTCATGTAACGTTACCTTTACGATTAAGTGATGCGTTCCAATTCTAGTAAATGCGAATACAAGCTATTTAGATTGCCGTAACTGGCTTTCTAACTTTACGTGAAATAGTATGATTGTTAAACATCTCACGGCGGATTTTCCATCTCCTAATTGTTATCGATACAAAATCGCAATATGTAAATGATGGGTCGGGCTCTTAGCAGCAGTACCCGAGCCCTGGGGGCCTGGCGGTAGTGCCACTCGAGTTCATTTGACATTCCGATCACGAACGCCACGAACGATGTCTCCCATCTCGACTGCTCGCGCCGATTGCATTAATTTTACCATTTTATAAACGATTTAATAGACAATCTCCAGATTTGGCTATTTACAAATCGGTAATGGTTAAACTGTTTAACGTTTTATTTTCACTAAAGCCGAGGAATACTGAATATTTGATACATAACACGAATACGATCGGTCGTATCATCAAATTGAATATTGTTACCCTATATTTGGTTTGTTGAACGTTCGCTCATTTTTGATGGGCGGGGCAAAGCATAATTTATTCATTACGCCGCATTTTTCTACTAAATCTTGCTTTCGGGATGAAAATCTCCAAATAAGAATGCGGTTTGTCATTTTTCGCTAGCCGCCTTCGATATATTCTCGAGAGTATTCAAATCAATCTCTGAACATTTTCAATTTATTTCAGTGTCCTTATCTGTGACAGGCTCGGCGCTGAATTAATCTGAGCGGACTGGGCCGCCCCCTCGCGCCGCGCCGCTCTCTCTCACCGGAAATTAAACGAATTAACGCCATCCAAATGTACATTTTTCACTTTGGGACTCGCGCATCCTATCGATGAATCTCCAGTCTTTTTCATCGGAAAGCAATCGGTGGATCTGTGCGTTTATCTGTCTTCACTTAGATTGAACAATTGATACGTCAGTGATGTACGTAGAATTGTAAATTGAATTCGCGTTATTGATTCGTCTACGCTCCATTTATTTGGAAAGCGATTTGATTAAACGTAGCGACAATGTTATATCTTAACTAAGCGTGGTTTGAATATAATTTTATGTGTGTGTAGTGGTAATGAGTGGGGATACATGTTTAGCATACGAATACGAGAGATCGGATCGATTGTCTTCGTGTTTATCCTCTTATAGAGAGGGGCAACTTTCTATTTTCCCGTTGAGAAGTTTCTATTGTTTCATAAAGGTCTGTATTGTAACATAAAAGCTGGGAACGTGTGCGGTCAATCGCTCAAGCGGTTCAACCCCTATGTATTCCGTAACTTAATGGCGTTGTAAAGCTGTGTGCACACCTGCCGCACTCCGTACAAAGCGATACCCGCTAATTAATTCTGTACCGACCATTACATCGAATACGAAACCTACTATTAACTAAGTAATGTTCTAAACCTGTTATTTTTTTCCTTAAGTTATTCTTACTGACGTAAAAAGAAGTGACTTGCAATCTAGTACACTAAAACATCAATTCCTTAAAACAACTCTGAAGTGGAGCTAAGAATACGCCAAACTTGGAATGATGATGAACATTTAAGATGGTATTAATCAAAATAAATAAACCAACTTATATAATCAATTTAAATCAGAATACGCAAGGACAGCTTTCCAATTAACAAAAGTTTAACACTCGCAGTCAAAGTAATAAACAAATAGTATCGTGTAGATGAAAATATCAAAGATCGAACGATTGTTTACATTAAATGGGACGGCGGCACATAATTTAAACGGAGAGCTTTACCGCTCATCCTCTTAACGAGCTCCACTGTCCAATAAATTGCTTCAAACTATGTACATTCTGATTAATAAAACTGATTATGTTTATCGCACGCTTTAAATTTTAAATTCGCCGGCTTATAACTCATTATATTCAAAATGCATTCGTTATCGCACGCAATATCCTGCGATTGCCGACCGTTTTCCATTTGTGTTCCAAGCCTATTATACACGCTTATATAAATTTGTTTGTGTGTCGAAAATGCTGCAAATAAAACTTGTGTTTCAATGTACCAGAGGAAGTACAGTAAAACACCTTAAGTGTTATCGTCGGTCGGGAGCAGCTGCCCCGCTAACTAACCGTGATTGCCCCCTCCCCGCGGGCAACACCCTCACCTCCCCGGCGTGTATCATTTTTTCAACCCTCTCCGGAGGACCGGCTCAACGTCGTCTTGAGATTGCTATACTTAGCATTAAATTGTATGGCTCTTAAAGGGCATTTCGCGTGGATTACGCGGGGTGCGGCGTCTTTTTTTCCATTGCGCCCGTCTAGATTGCGCCCGCTTAGCTGCTTTGTAAATACCTTAAAGGTATCGGTTGGCATAAACTGGCCCCGGATCCGCGCTGACGTTAATGAGCCGTCCCTTTCGCTATCTCGGAGACGTACGGTTATAACGGTTGAAATTCGCGATACTTAGGAATTATCTCGGCCCGGGCCTTTTTTCGCTTACAATTTTTGCAAACTCCCATTTAGGGAAATCAGTTCTGTAATGGGGTAGCCGGTTTCATATTCGACAACATAATGCCCTCTCATCAAGTAAATTATGACTTTAATCTCATAGAAAGTTCCGCTGAGAATTTACCCGACTTTACTTTTAAACTTCTCCCTCTCTGGCATTCAGCGCTCGGTGATTTATGAAAACTAGAAAATTCTGAAGTGTATAAAGTATTTTTCATTGCTTCAACTAACTTTGTTGTCATGGTTAAAAGAGTTTCAATATTTAAAAGTTGTAATTTAAATTTAATTTTTGATGCGAGAGGAATGGGGCGCGGAACGAACATTTTCAGGGTTTGAATTTTATTTCCACACATCGCAACTGCATTCAGGTGTGCTGAGCATTTTTAGAGTAGCAAAAATGAATTGGCGCTAAAACTAGATTAAAAAAATAGCTTTAAGCAAACACACTTTTTATTTGGTTCTTTTATCGCTTATGAAGTCAAGTCGATTTTTATGTTCAGCGGAGTACGTATCTTCACACGTGAGTGCCACGCGATCGTACCAGGCGGGGCACAGTCTACGATAGAACATTAACATCGGCCTATTTATTTCACCCGAAGCACTTTAGACTTATTTACTCCTCTAATATCGTCTATTTGGGAAGATAAAAGAAGTTAATTTTATAAATGGGTCATTCCCGTATAGGTAGGTAATCTTGCGTCGGCAGCGTTATCGGGGTCCAATCGGCCAAAGACAGATAGCGCGGTCGACACGCGAACGGCGATTGATTAGCCGAGCCCGCACTACCCTGACGGGTTAATAAAGCCTCCTGCTGCCCGCTGATTGCCTTGTAAGCTACCCACTCTGCTTTCCGCCCGAATTCCATGAATCGATTACTTTATGCAATCCATCATATTACAGAGAAATTGGAAGCATCGGAGAAACGGAATTAAAGTCTGGCAGCAAGTTTCAAAATTGAATATTTACAGAGATTGCAGATCTATGTCCTTACGTAGAAGAGCTACGAGAGTACCTACAAAGTAAAATAATTATTAATTTCAATTCTCTGATGCGAATAAATGAGTGTGATACGTCGTAATTAATGGCGCTGGGGCTATTTGCAGCTAAAACATTGAGACGGGTGACATTGGCAACCGGCACGACAAAAGTATCACACATTATTTACAGGCGATCATTTCGGCGAATTCATTGGCCGTATGAAAATAAAAATAAAAGCTTTTTTCTAGTCTGGTGAACAATTAACGCAAGGGTGTATATGGGAGCGACAGAGGTATATATAAAACCCCTTCAAACGTCCCCTGGATCATGAGTCTCACTAGTTCGTCGCCCCGACTTTCTATACAATTGTTTGACTAAGCTTCAATCACGTTCATCGACTTATTGGATTAGACTTAGAGTAAGTGAGCAAAACTTTTGTGAATAATGTTTATATAGACGATTGAGTGAGTAGTCATAACAAACAAGTATCCGTTTCAGATTAACAATCAACTTTCACGGTTGGCGTATTTATAGGGATTAGGTAGGACGAAAACAACGGTTCTGTTTTAGCGTACAAAACTTTATTCCTGTTTGTGGTGTAAATTAATCAAAGTATATCGTATTGTATAGTAGGTGATTATAAAGTGGGGTGTCACCCGACTGTGGGCGCGGGTGGAAGGGTGTCGCCTCGTCCGGCACAAGTTTGGCCAACAATTCTGGTCCGCGGATCGGATTAGGCAGCGGGGCTGCTCGCGGTCACTAGCAGGTCTCATGAACACGGTATACGTTTCACAAAGTTCTTCCCGCCAGCGGAATTAGAAAGTCACTCACCAACAACAAATCTGGATTTACTTGGCGTTCTGGAAATGACATTTTTAAACTCCCATCTCAACGTCGGTCGGTCCGCACGAGCTGCGCGCATTAGCTGAAGGCGGCTTCGCGCGTTGCGTGGGATTATGCAACAAAAAACGTGCGTTGAACCAACCCTTTTTTTGAAGGGGCGAGTCGATGTGACGAGGAGTTTCTTCCACCAAGCTGCCACGGCCTTGCGACCGACGCGGGCTCGCAGCCTAATTGTTTGACGAAAATAAATGATTCCCAAAATAAAAATAAACGAGAGTTTCGCGTTTCGAATTAATTTTTGACGTTATGTTGTTTTTTTAACCTTTTATGGCAGCGTAGGTTACTCGAGCATTCAATACAAATATAACTGTTCCATTTCTTATTATCATTAGCTATATTAAAAATGTTGGCTTACCAACTTAATCTCATTGGGGTTACAAGTTGAATACCTAATCTGTTTCTATTAATTTTTGACTGTGCCGCGCCGAAGTAAAGTTAAACAAACTTTTTTAATTTGTCCGCTGACAATAAAATTTATTAAATGTTTGGTCCCCTCCTCATTAAGTGTTTTAAATGACAAGGAAATATTACGCCACTTAATAGAGCGATAACTTGTAGGAGTGGACAGATAGAGGACACACAAAAAGTATAATTACCTTGTATATGTGTAAACATTAAACTGGCTCTAACCGTGATTGTTAGCACGCACGCCAACGCCCCATGCCAAATATGGGTCAGGCCTTACCGCGACTCTACGATTATTATTTATGTTAGTGAGTCGGCTTATTTCTATCATGTTAGTCACTTAATCGACTAAACTTTAGCGATCCTTACTGAAAAAAACCATTAATAACAATGCTTAGCAGCGGTTCAAACATAACGAACATAAAAAATATATTTTATAGAATGAAGTGACTTGGCCTTTGAATATTAATGAATTTATAAAAGTTAATACGTATGAATATAAAATTCTTTTAAATCAGTTTAAGTTAGTGTCAAAATTACTTGAATATTCATTATTCGATCACTTTTTTCCTCTGACGAAGGATTAACAGAAACCTTTACGTAAAAGTCCGGTAAAAAAATTAAAATAGCTTTACGCCGAATAAAGTTTTGATAAAAGGTTTCAGAGCATTAATGGATTAAATTTTGCTTTTTCACGTGGATTTTTAGATCATACAACGTTTGCATGACCTCCTAAATTGTATTAGGTGCGCTCCCACAATACCCGTGTAGTTAAAAAATGGATAAAACCTTTTTTTATTATTATAACATCAGGAACTCCTTTCTATCCTCCCAGTGCCACTACCTATATATGTTAACTGTTTGCTATTTTTGCCTGCGGTTTCATTGAGTATCTAACTAGAACCGTATATATACAGAGCTTATGTACCTATAGTCTTTGGACCTTGAACTACGTCTATGCAAAAATCACGTCACGGCTCCCTTGAGGGGTGAAAAAGGACTAACCAACAAAAAACACTTTCCCAACTACATGTAAAATAATGTATAGTAGTATGATACTTTAGAGCCAAAACGTAAGCATTTACTAACAAAAAATAGTATAATTTTGAATTACCCAACAATCTAAAGTTTCGCAAACGCAATATTTATCCAAGTAGGTCCCTGGCAGGTTTGACGTGAGCGTAGTAAAGTCACGCGAGGTTAATCTGTCTTCATTTCCTATCTATCAGAATACCGGCCGCGTCCGCGGTTGGAACCAACTAGTGTAAAGCATTACCTGCTATCAGGCGACTCTGTTCTTGAAAAATGATATTCCACCACACCTTGGCGTTGTCTCTTCGCAATATTTCAATGTTTGCTTTGTATTTATAAAGGTTAGTAGTTCGCGTGCCTACATTTTTCCTATTCTTTATTTTACTAATGTACTTTCTTTTTGATTCCAGGTAAGCACTGATATAGATAAGTAAGTAATGCCTTCATTAGTCCGTGACGTCACGCCGTGAGTAATTCAACATTTTTACTCGTAGCCCAGGATGTTTATGAACAGTAAAATGAAATAACGTATGAAAAAATTTTACATGTTTGAATTAAAATTTTGCGGCCGTTTGATGTGTTTGTCAAACAATTTGGGCGCTTGACGTGTTGGGGGAAAGGATTGGAGGTTCTTTTTTTAATAAATGCTTTTATTAGTACACGCTGTTTGGCTGGAACTGAACGCAGTGCCGAGTTTTTAATAAACAAGCCATTTAAATATCCTTCTAAATGGTTTTGCTCTCGCAAAAACCTTTGCACTAATAATGAAGCGACACCAAAAATGAAGCAATATTCTCAGTCAGGCTTAGATTTCCCAATATCTATTTCATTTCGCATGGATAAGTTAATATTTGCGAATCAATAAAACTCTCATCTTTCAACAAACACAGACACAATATTCGAGTACCTATTGTTGAAGAAAACGTAATTTACGTATCTCGTTATTTCCGAGAAGTGTTTTCTGAACGCGATACTGAGATTGTTTAAAAGAAATCGCTCTGAGCGCCAAGAGCGCCCATTAAATCACTTTATTGTTGTATAATTCGAACAAAGCTAGTTTTAACAAATTCTTTCAACCCTATTCGCTGTATGTAATTTAAATAGGATGAAAGTCTGAGAGCGACGTCGTACATGGTAAAACAATAGAATAGTTATCCCCCGGTCTCTCCAACTTAGTCGGGGCGGATGATGTGAATTTTAATTACATTTTTATGATACTGAAGCGCGTAGTGGAGTATGTACTAGAGGCGAGACCCCCGTCATTCAGCTGACTCTTCCGTTCACACATAAAAACGGTAACCCCCACTTTAAAGCGCCATTGAGACGGCACAATCCAGGCACTAGTCTGTCGGATACGATCGATCCTACGTACGTAGCTTTTGATATGAAAATTGAAAGTGCAGTTTAATAACACTTCACTAGTTTCACGTTACATAGATTGCAGAATATTCTCTCTAAAGTATATATCGCCCCTTTCTTGATATATTGCAGCAATATACCTTAAATTTTTATGCTCGGTGTTACTCACCATCCAAAACTCTTCTATAAATCTGTTTGCTACAGTTTTCTTCACGACATCGGTGGCATAATCTATTCTTGTAGATAGATACTGCGAACTTATACTCTGATTTATTGGCTGCATACTGTGGAGAACTTCAAAATATTATTTAGAAGCTATAAATTCTGTTAAAATTTTTAAATTGCCAAGAATAAAAATTTCCTTTTGGTAAGTATCTACTTAGTTATCTAGGTTTCAAGAATATAATGCCGAGACGATTGAATATGATATCGGACTATATTTCACTTAAAGATATACGAGATGGTTGTAAAATCCGAGATTCTATGTGCAAGCGGCCATTTATATCTTATTTCGTCCATTCGATTTTACGTCCGAATGTTTTACGCTCACACAGACAGATGTGTTGGCGATGCAAATAAGCGATATTTTCCATTCACGTCGGTTTATGTTGGACGGCGACGGGCATTATCCTTCTTCACACAACACAAAACAAGTGAATATCTTGAGCACGCATTACTCTTCCCGCGTAATCTATTCGGTGCCAGACGTACGTGGAGTGCCCTCAGCGTTATGGGCATAAATCATACATCACCGGAATTAAGCACGTCGGAAGAGCGAACCAAAAAACAAATCATTTTGTATACAGCCACGATCACAAAAATACAATAAATAGAATAAAAAAATTAAGCGTTAAAATGAAAACCGACAACAACAATGAAACGTGGCTTTCCATAAATAACGGTGCAGGCTTTCGTTACGGATGTGGGTAGATTTTGAGAGTTTATATAGCCGCCGAAGCGTGGCCGGTAAACAACGAGAGAAATTTGAATTATGAGATTTAACATTGAAATTGCTTGCTTCTGTTTTATTGTATAAAGATTTTGCCTTTAGAGATATTAGGAAGGGTCCTGCGGGCGTTCCGCCGATACCAATATATTGACCGAGGCGAATTAGTATGCCCACCGCGCTCTTGTTTTTGCTCGGTAAATTTTTGCAAAAAGGGAAATAATGATATCATAAGTCAAGGGGAGATAACCTAAGCGTGCCGTATTGTTTATCACGTCGCAATTGAGATTTTCCGCTTTACAATGAGGGTTGATGGTATTATTAATTTCACTTCATCAAAAACTGGTTATCTCATGTTTTCAAACGGTACTGTATTTTATTTCGCGGCAGTAGACTATTTACTTAAACGTTGATACGCCAGTAATCGTTGAGCGCTTAGTAAATGTTAGACTATGTGAAGATGACAATGGCTTTATGAATTTTTAGCACGTAATCGGTTTACCTTGAGTTCGGGCAGACAATGAGGGTTCATAGCGTATGCGTGCGACCGGATGCGAGTCGCGTGGAGAGGCCGGTCCTTCATACATAGTTGAGTGGGACACCCTCGCTTCAACTTTAAAATTCACCCCGTAACGACGGGAAAATGAGGCCCGGTGTTTGGACGCGATCATCGTGGTACTAAAGGGTACGAGACATCGGCACGGTGTCGCGTCCTATCTCACACTGAACACACATTTAACGTATTCCTTGTTAGTCCGTACATGATGGTCTCAGTAATAATTACCTGTAAGTGTGAACTGGCCTTATTTCTCAGTAGGTACTGCTCCAATGAAGTTGAGGTCGCTAACACAATACCAGTAAAAATGGAATGTTATTAAGTTTTTCTGCCTGGAAATTCAATGCCGAAATAAAATGTGCAACATACTCTCCTAAGGGAATACAGGTCTGAACGTAAAGTAATAATATATGTAGGTACCTAATATTTATACATTTTTTATTGGATGCAAAACATACCTCTATATATAAAGCTCGAGGTTTTTGATAACGTTTGTTATTACAAATACTTTTAGAATCCCGCTTTTGTTGCATTCGTTGCGCTTACATTATTTTATTATCAGATACACGTCTGTTAGAATACCGAGGTGTTTTTATCACAATGTGCAGTTAGCTCCAACTACCACAGCAGACATAATATTCTGAATATAATATACCATATTTGAGTATACAATATACACGTTTTCCCCTGACGATACGTAACTGTATAGCTATTTTATTTTATTTTATTTTATTTGTAAGGGACAAAAAACAGTTACACGTTAAAATGTGAATCCGTTAAAATATATAGGTAGTTTATTATTTCCGAATGTCCAATAATATCGGCCTATCCTTCAGTAATAAGGCAATAAATATCAAATGGACTACCATTTTCCAAACGGGATTATAGTAGAATAAAATGATGCGAATAAGACAATCCTTCTATTTTCTGATCCATTGTATTAAAAAGGTCGATGGGAATGTATAAGCAGAGAATGAGTTCACAAAATCATATAAGCTGATAATCCGGTTGAAAATCGATTGCGCCGCAACAAAAGAAACGGCGAACAGAATGGAAAGATTAAAAAAAAGTTGGAAACTACACGGAACGATTACGGGCGATCGTTTGGATCGTCACGAGCCGCACACGGGGGCGATCCGGCGAGATAGCCGCAACATAATATTACCGCTACACCCGTATCCGGCTCTTATCTTTTGTACGGTGAGCGCTGCATTTGATCCAATTTGCCAATACAATCGGATCCCGGGTATTGCAATGGCATTATCTTCGACAGTCGTGGGCCAAGCGGTCTCTAATGCGATCTGCGCTAAGAACTTTCGTTTGCTTCCACCGCCTACCACCACTTACCTAACCCCCTTATTGACAATTAGTTACATCTACTAGAATAGCTGTTTCTTCAAGGTCACTTAATTTACTCTGAAATTAAAGTAAAGGGGAAGTTTTTGTCGCAAACTTAAGCGTTTTATTATACTTAGTATAAGCGGTAAATTACAATGTAAGTCGTGTAATTCCCGGCTTTGAGCCACGTCATCTATTATACCGAGAGGATAATAACTACATATTGCGAATGCCAAGCACGCTGATTATTATAACAATATTCCCTTACCACCGTTAATTGTAGCTGCCTATTAGGTCGCCCGTATTCAGCAATAGACGTTTACGGGCTGATATAATATTTTTATAGTACTGATATGGCCAGTGATAATATTATGAACTTGTGATATTAATATTTTGCTTACCTACATTTACTTTAACAATAAACTTATTTACTTCCAAGCCTCATGTTATTCAAAGCGCACTTACATATGTAAATTATACTAAAACGCGCATAATCACAAAAGTAGACATGTACCGTAATGCGACCGACGCAAATAAAATATTCAATTCGAAATCCCAACGACAGACCCCGGCATAACCCCTATAATTCCGTAAAAAGTTCCAGCGTTAAAACATGTAAATCTTTTGCCGGTCAAATACACGCATAATAATTTGAAATCCAATCGGCGGGCCCGCGTGGGCGCCCTGGGAAATCCTCCAAGGTGAGAGGGCGCCGGACAGTGGAAAATCTTTCCCTTTTCCCTCCCTGATAAGATTGTCCAGTGCAACTCCCAAAACGCAGAGGGATTGAAAACTTCTACCGAAACGAAACCGAACATAGGATCCTTGGGGATCAATACGTTCGGAAATATAATATCTGGATAGTTCGCGCACGACTTGAGATTCTGACTTTTTGCAATATTTTTTCTGCTATATTAGTTTAGTACACGCCCTTACCCTCTGTGCCGGGTTGTTTGAAACAAGAACTCGCAATAGGTATGCCTAATTTCGTTAAGTATTCAAGTAAAGTGAAATAAATACCTATTATAATAAAGATCAAGCAAAACTTCTCTTAACGTTTTGAAATCTCTTGAACGCTAAAAATATGCAAAAATGTTTCGAACTTAATACTATTAAGGAATTTATATAATTTCTTAGTAACGTTTATATTCTGTTAAATGTTTGAGTTAGAGAATATTATTTGTACAGCGGTACACTAACCCAATTTGTCAGTACATTCGAGTACGTTCCGCACATCGTGCGATGCTGTTATTTTGTCGCACTGTCACTGTATACCTCCGAGACGTAAATAAGTGGGTTTGCGAATTTTTCCTGGTAAAGTTGAGCGGTTGTTTACACTGAAAGCGGAGTCGTTTACTTTGGGGGCTAGAAAAGGGGGATCACTAACGTAATTAGCGCAGTTTGTCGGCGTCTGTACCGGCGTCAACTAACTTAATCTCGAGAAAAATGTATTGAAACAATCAGAACTTATTAGTGCAGTCCTCGCACTGAAAAGGAAGTGAGAGCGTTCAAATTGAAAGCAAATCGAATTTCAATTGTCTTTGTAGTCCCCCGTCTCCCGTCAATTGTTTCACAAAGTTCTTTAAGGATATTCAAGTCTGAGACGATCTCGCACTTATCTTTAACGTGCAAAAATAGCTTTTATGATACTTTAGTAATTAATGGAGGGGGATTACGAGCGACTCCGTTGTATAAGGAATTTCTCGTCGCGTCCGCGCCGGTTCAATACATATTTTTTTCTTAGATCATAAATTACATCCTTCTTTTATGATCAAAGTAACAGCGTAAAATCAATTTTCCGTTACCAACGGAAACCGAAAACTCAAAGCACGTTGCATTACGCACAAATGGATACAGAACCACATCGATAACATACGACAAGTTTATTTCTGCTAGAGAGAGACATTCGATTATACCCTTGAACATTTCTAATTTCCTGGTACTCGAATGTGGTTAACGCAATTTCCGAGACTGTATGTACAAGGTACCTGGGGACGGTCGGGACTCTACCCGCCCATTATCGTAAAATCAAATAAAAGACTCTTTTCAAATTATACGATTGAGATGAACTGTCAATAAATACTTTGGCTTTTTATTTAAGTTTCATAAGTAGGGTAAGGATTTAATAGGTACAACTCAAAGAGGTTAAATGAAACCAACTATATTGTGTCTCTGCCTACCCCTCAGGGTAATAAGCGTGACTTTATGTATGTATATTGTGTACTGTTTCTACTTGTACACATATTCTAAATAATATTAGAATAAATATAATTTGTATACCGGTGGATGCAAATGGCAAGTTGTCGTTCATTGTGGCGCCCTAAGGGGGAGGCCTTTGTTCAACAGTGGACGTCTGGCTGATCATAATGATGATGATACCACAGTTCACTAGTGACAGTACCTAAAGCAAAACAAAACATTTTGAAATGAATCAATTGTATTCAGTAACAACATACGTCAATCTAAGTCTAGCATGTTCATTTCAACGAAATCTCTAAATAAGTACAAAGACAAAAGTCTCAATACAAACATGCCAACATTCCCACTTAAGATATTGACATGGCTTCACTAAGTTAAAAAGATTGCTCTAGGAAATTTCCAGGAATTATTTAGATAAACCTACAGATCTTTTTGTCGAACCTCTGAATCTAAATGAAAAACACAGGAACGTTTAAATTACGATTTCTGACTTTTCTTCTATTTTTATCAAAAAAATCACCTTTTTACCCACAATAGAAATTTCCTCCGTCATATACGCGTAGGCTGAAACATCTGTCAGTCACATAAATATTTTTTTTGTACTAGCACCGAATTTTCACTAAATTCCAATCGCTTACCTACGCTTGTGTCTGTTATCTGGCATAATACACACGCATTATGCATGCATCGCGCGTCTTAAGCACCTATAGTCTTGCAGGTATAGGTGTAGACTACGACGGTCAATTCCTTAGGGCAGTCAACGATTACCTCTCGTAGCATATCGGAAGAAACGTCTACGCGTCGTAGCTACCGGCCTACGGACCTACGTAGGTAATCTAAAATTAGATAGAACCTTGCACTGGAATTCTGTTAGAATAGTAATTGAAAAATCAAATATATTTATAAGAGATTGGTTTTCAGTTAATAGTTTGTTAATATTTCAAAATTTGCGTCACAAGCCACTTTTTAATTTTCAAATTCACTCAACTCAATTGACGGTGGCACTCGGCGTATTCGTCGTCATTTATCATTAGCTTCATTTATTTTTGTGCCTCGAGGAGATATGATTTATCACACCAAGGCTACGAGCGTAGGTCTGTTTTTGCTGCGCCGCGAAGATATTAATCGTTATCGTGCGCGTGCCACGAGTCGTTTGTTTTCGTTACACTGGCACAACCCATTAATTATCAATGAACGTCCGGCCGTACTATGATGAAGGTACCGTTATGTCCCAAGCTTTTCCAGGTGACAGGCGCCTCGCTATCAACCCTTTTTAAGCCTCAGCATTTAACGCCGAGTGTCTGATGTCATAAAAGTGTCCGAACCGGGAACGTGCCGCGGACGTTAAATTCGTGATTAAATTGTTCCGAACGGCCCGTTTTCCGGCGTAATAAAAAAATAAAGATCATCTTCCACCGCATTATGAAATGAGGCTTTATTTTCAATGAATATATTAGGCAAATTTCTTAGAAAATTTAATTCGCGATTATTTTTTATTACTTCGGTATTTCGTGTTGTTATTACGTTTCTATCACATTTTTTGGCTCTAAAGTAAACGCTTAATTTAATCAAAAAGAGCCATTTTAATTCTAGTATTCAATAATTACATAAATAAATGATTATTTGTTACTTAATCCTACTTCCTACTAATCCTATCCTACTAATCCTACTATCCTACTAATATTATAAATGTGAAAGTTTGTGAGTATGGATGTGTGGATGTTTGTTACTCTTTCACGCATAAACGGCTGGACCGATTAGGTTTAAATTTGGTATGTAGATAGGTTATACCTTGGATTAACATATAGGCTACTTTTTATCCCGAAAAAATGTCGCGGGTAACACCGCGGGGCACAGCTAGTCAGTCATAAATAGACAAAAAAAGTTAAGTTCACAAAATTTTGTAATTCTCCGTAATGTCCATATCCACGCCATAGTTAACAAAAAACAGTATACAGATATTGCTAAATATAGAAGTACTATACATATCACTTGCCGAAAATTGTTTCCTAATTTCTCTTCGGGCAGTGCTGCCATCTGGCGTGGCGCGTCGTCCGCCATGACACATTGATAGATGGCGCTAGTCATACGCCTGATTGATCGTTGACGTCTCTACGAGTCTGGCGTTCCCATCAGCCTGCTATTATACATACAAGCTGAAAATTCGACCTAAAATATTGACGGTATAATTATAATAATAATATAATTTATTTCAGATTTCTCCAAATTATAATTATATGCTACTATAATATATATAAATAATTATGATTCGTTTCGATCATACGTTCCTACTTGATATAAACATTATTTGTAATGAATATGACTCCTGATCTCCTGGTTTTTTTCAATCATCATCATCATCAGCCGAAAGACAGTTGAACAAAAGCCTCACTTTTAAAACGTGTGGACAATGAACGACAACTTGCCATTTGCATCCATTTTATCAAAATGATCGTGAAATGTGTATGTGAAGAAAATTAATTCAGTCAAATCTATACCGAAGATATCAAATGCAGGAATAATCCTCACCCTCCATAAACACAATAACAACCGCAAGCCCCTTAATATACATCCTACTCTAAGTTATTCCTCACAGCCCCACTTTAAATCAAACTCGAGACGTTAACGTGAAGGTACAACCAATCGATGCGATTGTAATTGCAAAGTTTGTTTCTAATTGAAGATTCCCGGGTCGCGCGGGTCGCTCGTGAACGCAATTCCAATGGTTAATGATGCGAGCTAATCCAACTAAGCAGAGATGGAAGGCATCATGGGACTCGTCAGCCCGGCTTACTATTTGATCTCGAATAGTTGGTCCAAATGTGTTCATGTTTAGTAATTAATTGTGAGGTTTATTGCGGATAACGTAAGCGTGTTTCTTTAGCAGTTTTATGTGTGTCGGTTCAAATTGATTCAAAACAACGCCTGTTATTTATTATGTTTACAAAGTCAGCGCAGTGTTTATCGAATCAAGTAAATGGTTACTGACAGAAACATAAACACGAAACGATATAATATATTCGGCTAATTCCTTCTTTAAATCTCACATATAGGTCATGAAACAAAAAATGAGTATAAAATCCTATATAAATATTGAAATACTCCAGTACTCTAATTATTTATTTTGAATATACAGTACGTACAGAAACATTTTTTATTAGATCGTAAATAAAACAAAACACGCCAGTAATCTTCAGAAAATTGTATTTCAGTTACTAATATACGCAATAGCAGCTTCAAGCGCTGTGAAAGGCCAACTTTACAGTCACGAATATTAGATACACTAAACTCGCAACATACATGGATGTCGCCGAGTAACTGTAGTATCTGGGGACACGCCGCTTCATTAGCCCAACTGTATTATCTCAAGCCTTAATGATTTCACGCTTCCCTTCAGCGTTTCGACAACTTTGATGGCGGTGGATCCCGTAATCATAACGTGAGTTACGATTAAACTTTCGGTTTTATCTTCCCCGCTTGTTGATTAACCGAACTCGAGTTCCGTTCAGTGTAGGTTGTCTAATCGATACGCATTTAAACTCGGAATATTAAGTTATAACTTCGATTCGTTTGCAATTGGATATACGTTGCAATGATATGTTTGGTCCTTTTGGTTTTATGGGGAAGATTGTTGGTTGAAATGTTGTTAATATGGCTTCAACTTATAAATTTAATAGAATTGCAAATTAAAAAAAAAAATCCTCAGAGTATTTTTTTTTCTCTTGACACACATGACTATAAAGAGTGTAAGTACCTACTTTTAAGAAGAAATTTTACATCATTTACACTTTTAACATAATGTATTCAATTCATTTCTAACATTACGCACACTAGTTAATCCAAGAGAAATGTATTCATTCAAAGTAGGTATACGAGAGAAACCGAAATAGCTAGGTAAATGGGTAAACGTAAGAACAAAAGCAAATTAGCGTTACACCTACCAAGAGAGAACGCTAAAACGCGTGGGAAGGACGTATCGCGTGCAGGTGATACACCGACGTATTACTTTATTTGCTTACTCGCATTTAGATACTATAATCTCCGTACTACGAGCAATGTACGACGTATTCAAGCGGAATACGCTTTTGTTGAATAAACCTTTATTTTATCCGCGTATCGTGAAATATTAAGTCTTTTTTCGATTACGGAGTACGTTGGCCGAGTTCTCGGAATGTTTCGTGTAATAATGTCTGTAGAATGACGGCGGAGAAGCGATGAACTGAGTGCGCTCGTCTCTCACGCTTGTTTTGTTTTTATTGACTAATGAAAATCCATGGAAATATTTTACAATCATTTTTAATTTTCAATACAGAAGCATTTCATCAGACTTTAATTAAAAGTAAATTAAATTATTTTTGTATAGGTGCACAAACAAACATACATCATGCATAAATGAAACATCAGAAAGCATAAACATTTTAAACCCTATTTTGTGGTTCAGAGAATTTAAACAGTAAATTATAATGAAAACTTTTAACCACTACTAACTCAAACTAGTGTACGTACAAAATTATATTCCAGCCAGTATCACTTAAAGCTTACACGTCTACGAAGTGTTACGTAGCTACGAGGCGTAGCGTGTAGCTACAAGCTACAAGCCGTAGCCGCACTGCGTTACCTACGCGGCTCGTATAAATCTAACTCGAGGATTACACGGATTCTCTTACAAGTTCTCTCTTCTCCTCTCAAGATATTGCCAAGTACACTAAAAGTACCGATACGACCGAATTTGGCATGATAAATTGTTTATCGCCACTTTAGAAATCGTAAATACGACTAAAACAGAGTCTCGTAGAACTAACTTTTCTTTCATATTTTGTACACTTAAATTATAACTTTGATTTTAAAGAATGTTCTGAATGTGACTGGACTCTTAAAGAAAATTGTTATTTATCGATAATATGCATTAATGTTATTTATTATCTTCGTCTGGATACAATATCTCTAATTTATTTCTCCTTTCGGAGGTCTGCTGGAAGAAATTTCTTTTGAAATAAGCAGTACCTATGTACTTAATGTTACTCTTGATATATGTTAGCTAGATAAATTAATTCTAATTTAAGCGTATGTGTATAAGCAAATACGCGTACTATTTGAGATTGTTGTATTGTAAAATATTCTACCTATACTGACCTGAATACTATATACCATTGATTGAAACTAGGGCGGAACCTGTATAGATTGTAATTAAAACGGCTTTACAAATAGTCCAATTATTTTCTACTGAATATCCAGCGTGTAGTTTTAATAAATCTACATTCTAAACTATATTCTGACTAGTGATAACATCGATCGTAAGTAATTACAAGTTATCTATATACATATGTATATACACTAGGTATTATATTTATATTATATACTCTTTCGGTATAAATTGTAAGTCGCAATGTAGACAAACCTTCAAGCATTAATCTGGACTTCACAAGATCTCTTTAACCTCTCCTAACAGTTTCGCAAAGATGTTTAATAATACCATAACTTATATCTTTCTAAGTAGCCAATGCAGTGTCCCACTGCTGGGCGAAGGCCTCCCCATTATTCTTCCACAAAACCCTGCTCAATGCCATTTCGGGCCATGTCTTTCCCGCAAAAATGTCCAAGTTTTCTCGCCATTGCCTTCTCGGTCTGCCTGGTCGGCGGTGCCCAGCATGGGTATACTCTTGTGGTAATATTGGCCCACTTTTGCGGGTCCATACGCATGACATGACTAGCCCACTCCCACTTTAGCATGACAGTTGTTTTGCCCACGTTCGATATACTTTGAACGCATTATTTTTTATTATTACAAATACAAGGTAATCTTTAATTTAAAACCGCGCTCTCCGTTCATAGACTTTAAAAAGGTAAGAAAAAATATAATAACCACAGAGCACCAGCAATCTTAAGGTTTATTATTTATACTCGTCCCCTCAGCGTAAATAGAGCCTTCTGTCAGAAGCATCTTTAAGCGAAGTCGGTTAATGAGCGCTCTACTGATACAGCTTGAGTCAGTTATATTTCAAACCAGGATTTTATAATGATTTCTCTCATTTACGCGTTTAATAAGGATTTTATACCTTTGCAACTTATTTTATTGTAGTATTAATTCTTTTATAGATTTTTTTTGGTACTGTTATACTTAAACAGCATCACATTTACGATTTGAGTACACCCACGGATTTCTTGACATTCCACATACTTGCTTGTCGTTGTAGGAAACTTCTAATCATATGATTTGGTCAGAATATGTTTAATTTATTACAAAAATAATCTAGCTTAAAAATCGTATTTTTATTTAAAATGACATGATTTAATTTAATATTAAGGCTTGCTATTAAGGTTTATAATATGAAATGGAATGGTTGAATCCCTCACTCGAACTACCAGGGCCGCAGTAAGTAAGAAGAGGATCTCCATTTGGATTATAACACTATGGTCCTGGGAAGGGTCACTGCGGATAACTTCTCTTAATCCTGGGTTTCGACGTAATAGCCGGTATCGAGACACCAATAAAGCCTCGCGTTAGGACTGAATGAACTAGAATGTTTCAAGATAATACCCTCAGAGTACACATGTAAACTGATATACGGTACCTGGGGCTTAGCATTACTTTGACATTACTCACAAACCTGATAGAATATTCACAAACCTTATTCCCAAATATTACTTATATTATATTTTTGAGTAATTTACATAAGAAAAAGAGTTAATTATGTTTTGCATTTCATAATAAACTTCAACTAAAGGTTAATTAAAAATCCTCTTCATTAACAAGCTGTTAACCAAAACCCCGAAACTTGAATATTAGGCTAAACTGTTTAGACTAGAGAGGTGTCACGTTAAAAGGAATGTCTTTGATATTAATATAATGTTATAAGTGAGTCGAGCTCATAAATATCAGTTAACCAGCTTTAAACCACGGCTAAACTAACGCACGCTCACACACTTCTCACAGAGCGCGTCGTACAAGAGCGGCATTGTTCTCTAAATTTTACATTCACATTAGACGGAAATTTCGTCTCGTCCTGATTTACGATCAGCCCTCGAGGAAGGAGCATCTAACTGCGGGATTATTTATTCCCGCCGCTTGTCTAACACTCAGCCGAGAGACAGGCTCGCGGGCGCGGCGCGGGCGTCGCCCACACTGAGGCAC
Source organism: Abrostola triplasia (assembly GCA_946251915.1). Lineage (NCBI taxonomy): Eukaryota > Metazoa > Arthropoda > Insecta > Lepidoptera > Noctuidae > Abrostola > Abrostola triplasia. The sequence continues at coordinate 4,765,259 of OX276424.1, read as the reverse complement.
CGACGATTTGTTTATGCTAAACAACCTGCAACCGAACTCGAACGGCGCACACTCAAAAATAATTTGCATATTTAAATAAAGAAGCGACACGACAACTTGTGCTAATACGCCGGCCGTCCATAAACTTGTTAATTCTGATTAGCTACGGCCTGCTGTGATTATTTTTGTAGATAAATCACTGCGACCGAGGCGTGTCCCTTATTAATAACTCGGCGCCGGACGAAAGAGTTAACGGCGTTCCGACACGATTGTTACTAAACCGACGGAATTTTAATTCGTCTCGGAGTTTATTAAGTGCGTAAAGTTTTAGCGGGGCTTCAACACGAGCGGTAAATTAAGTGAATTTGCTCGTAGGCTCGAGGGGAGGCCGCCAGTGCCGCTTGCGCCGCTCTCAATCTGATCACCGCTATATTAACCATTTTAATTGCAGTCTGTCATTTTGTTTACCAGCGGTCGTCGCTCACTCAGCTCGTTGTTGTCGGTAAGAAACGAACTCGAATGACATCGCTAATAATACAATTTACATCCCCCGTAAATGCTATTTTGTATTCCAAGATATAGAGGTCCTGCATAAAAAGGTAGGTAGTAAAATGGAGTGAAATGAGTGAGATCCGTAAAACTCTTTTCATACAATATTCAATAGAAGATATTTTATTATACTGAGATTTCCACAATTTACCGATAAATTCGTGCTATATCTCCTGTTTTATATCCTTCTGCAGGGCAAATTTGTTTCTTTTTCACGTGATACAGTTATAAATCTAGCGGTATGCGTACGCTTCTTTGGTTACGAATCTATTTTATGACCGCACACGCCGAAGGTTAACCAATAAAACCTTTTAACAGCCGTAACTATTTCGTTATAAGTTCCGAGTACGCAATAAAAACGGTGAAACAGAAATAAATCTGGGGGCACAATGGGCGCAGAGAGGGCGGCGCGGGCGCTCCTCACTCGCCCAAGGAATCAATCACGATCGGGCGCGCTTTAATCGCTCCAATTTAAGTTTTTCCTTTCTTGATAGAACAAATTGATGGAAATAGTTGAACGTTAAATATTGCGATTCGTCGAGCGCTAGTGTACAAACTTCCTCTTACGCGCGTTTACGGCGGGCCAATAAATCTCGGCCGCTTTGTGCCGTCTCGCTCAACATCTTCAGCCATAAACGGCACGTGCGCTGTTATCTGTATTTTTGTAACGACCTGCAAGTGAAAAAATGTTGTTAACGTTACCATGCTGCTTCGTTGTTCGACCATTACACACGTATTGTTAGCTATTGGACGAGTCAGCGTTTTATTTGTTTGTTCGCAACTGTTCATCATTGCTTTAAAGTACATCTGAGTCAGGGATTACTTCTCTGGTTGTAGACGAGAATAATTCTGTAAACGAAAACAACAAATGTAAATAAAATCCAACAGTAGCTATATTAAGACAAATTAATTCCACCCTAAAACGCAGGTGTGAGTACTGTCTCGCTTATGCGCGCTAAATCCTTGGAAACTCACCGCCTAATGCTTGTCGCTCATAATACTCACAATAATAAGAGTACCGACACAGGAATCTGCCTTTGTACAAAGATATTTTTTTCTTAGGTATTTTACGTTCATATAAGTAATTCTCATCAGAAAAAAACCAACATTACATTTTAAGAGAACCAGTTTGTTTTAAACGAATAAAACAAAACACGATTTTCTAATTTTAAATATAAGCTTCCATTATGTGGCACCTACATACTGAAAACATGCAGCCATATTATATGGCCAGTACTAATAATAATAATAATAATAAACGTTTATTTCAGGCAATATAAAACAATGCTAAACAAAGCTTACAGAGGCCCATATTATATATACCTATTACAAACAATAATATACCTATTACATATTACAAACGCAAAGATAAATTATTCCGGAACATTTCTCATCACGATCCATTCTTGTCTCCGTCGACAAAGCTTCAGTGAATCCCTGGGACATATAGCGTTCTTATCCACAAAATAAAATGAAGCTGGTGGCTCGCAGTTACTTAGTAGCGTCACCACATTCCCTCGTAATGTTTGTACGTTGTGAATGTACATGTAGGTACGTACCGCCTACATTGTCGTTGTGTATACGACATGAGTATGAATCACAGCTGATAAGCATGGTGCGCAGATTTGCAGGATCGCGCGACCGCGCGCTCGCTGCCAAGTTTCTTGTGCCACGCCTACACATTTGCATCATACACTGTACGTGTACACACATAGCACATACATGTGCCTACAGATCTACAATTCGTTGTAACTGAAACGGTGACACATTTCTATAATTTATAACACAAGTCCTTATCGTGATTCGCGTGTCAAATCAACTCAAATTAATATTAAACGGTGGCATAATTATGATTTTATGTAGCTAAATGCGGGAGGCACTGGTCGAACCGTACCGAGCGATAAATCAGCGTTTGTTGCAAGCGTAAACAACCGCAACCCGGTCGCGCTCAGCGTCCAATCATTACTCAAAGCATTCGAGTGCAGCAAAAAGCGGACTAATTGCGCTCTTGAAGGACAAGGACCACTCCGCGCGCTCTGTCGCAAATGTACTTAGTCACGTTTAATAGTTTTTCTGTCTCCTAAGGATTTCTCCAGTAGCATGCTATCAACGCTGTATTGCGTCCAATACAAAATAAGGATCAATCACGTAAATAATTTCAATATTGTCCCTTTCGCTTATCGCATGGTAAACTTTTTAGTATACAAATTACAGATATACAGATTTTGTACACAAAATAATATTCTACAACAATTTTATCTCACTAATATAAAATCGATTCGACCCATCCCATTGATTCCTCGTCGGAACTACAACATGTAAAATAAAATGCTAGAAGATAATAAGGAAAACGCGACACAAAGTACAAATAGGGGAGAGGCGGGTAAACAGAAATATAAGGACGAAACGTCGCGCGCCAGAAACTTCGATAAATAAAAATAAGACGAACGAATTTTTTTACATTTTTATTTAAAAAAAGTTTTATTTTTAATATTCTTCGTGTAACCTGTGAAAAGATTTCGTGAGGGCAGACTCGTTTTTGTGTAGAGGAAACTTGTTTGCAAATATTTTCCAAAAGTTGGTTAATTTCAAAAAGAAAATTCTCTGGTAGCGAGCGGGAAGAGGTTTAAGTTTTCGTTCACATCGGCCCGTAGTCGGCGGGCCGGGGTAAACACCTCGCAACTTGCCCTTTTGGCGAGTTCTAAGAAATTGATTTTTAAACTGTGCACAAGTTAGAACGGAAAAAAGCGCGAAACATGATAAAAAAAACTATTCTAACACGAAAGTTTGGAATGAAATTAGTTTAAAGCGACAAGTTCATTTCAGTTTTTTACCGGCGAGCCGGCACTGCAATTGCTCGAAGATCCCCGTGGAAAGTTTTCCAGTGCAGATTTTGATTACACACGCTCCTTCAAGAAGTTTCCTGCCGGATAGGAATATTAAATCTTATTTAAGTTAGACATCCGCGGCGGTTCGCGTTGTTATTTCGAATAAGGTGCTTTATAAACTCTCAGTGCGGCGGGGAAGTTGCCGCCGAGAACATTTTAACCTTTCTGTCGGATTCGTCTTAACAGAATGTCGCTTTTTCATATTCCGCCGCCTTGACAATACTTAATTCACTCTGTTTTCCAGCCAGCATCGGGTTTCATTCCCTAATGGTTTTATGCTTTACCTAGGTTTTCCTTGTACTCCAGACCGATATTAACGCAAATATTTGCTCCTCTTTCCGTAATACTCGGTTGTAACATTTACTTCTGATTTTAGGTACAACCTTTTAGGGTGCTCAGAATGCTCCGTCGAGATGAAATAGAATACCGTACAATCTTCCGTACAATTTTAAGAACGCTTAAATTTTAATTGTGTAGTAAAAGTACGGTTATATAATAATTACGGTGAACAATACGGCGGCGGAGCGCGGCGCGCGTCCCGCTGCCGACTCCGCGTTACATGGTGCATTTGCCTAATTACAGCTCAGTTCACTGGTGTGACAATTCGTGATTACCGAAACGGTTATTTCGGGAGACATCCACTCTATTCGGATTACGTTTTACAAAAGAGTTCAGACATCATCTGCCGTTCTATACCGCGACCTTATTAAATGAAATACCGAACATTTTACGTCGCCTGTGCCGGTAATACGATATGCAGTCCATAAAATAACCTCGGTCGGCTCCAACTCGTCATGTAGGTATCATCCGTCTGAAACATTTCTTTCAAATCTCTCCAGGGCTCTTACTTACTTATCTCATATTTCTAAAAGTTGTGTTTAACAAGTTATGAAGTTAATATAAGTCAGCCGTACGGCTGTAAAGGAAAAGGAAGTCGAAAAATACAGTTAGTAGAGGGTGGAATCGAAGAGCGGCGCCGCGGTGGCGGCGGAGCCTCCTCCGTGTCCCGTGTATTTTGGGAAACAGCGCAAAGTTAGTCGCGTCCCGACCGATGCATTCCGCGACGTTGAGTGACGCGCCGCCTACCGACGCCGCCGCACTCGAGGTGCCCCGCATTTCTCTAACTCCCTGAGACAGGCCCGCCCGATATTTACGTCCCAATCGAACCGACACAACAATCGAATAAACTCCGAGACACAACGTAAATAAATTCACTCTTACAACACAGTTTGAGCTTTAACGTTTAACTCTCTCCGACGTTAGAACTTGAAGTGATTTTAGTGATCTCACGTCACAACTTCCTGAGTAATTGTCCAAGCAACTTTCATTATTGCTTTATTTACTCGTGAATTGAAAGTATTTGATGAAAACCGACAGGTTTTAATGTTATATAAAGGTACTGACGGACTGACGGAGACAATTTAAGAGTTTTCTTAGACAAATGAAAATTTGAATTGGAATACTGTTACAAAGTTTCGTAAACATCGGAAAGGGCCCTATTCTGATATTTTAATTTTATTAAACATCTCCTGACACCCGAGATAAAGTAGATTTCTTTCGCTGCCAGTAAGAATTTCGACTCGTATAATAATTTAGATTGCGTAGCAAGCAGTGAGCGTTCATTATCGTTCTTTTGTACCTGATTTCGTGAAGATCTCATTCGGATAGAGCGGCAGTCCGCGGACGCGGGCCTCCTCTCCAAATGGAAAGTGCGAAAATGAAATTATAAAGCCCCGCGATAAAAATAAATTAAATCGGATTTCGCATTTGCCAGTAGCCAGGGTGAGCAGCGTTTTGTAGTCCGCGGATTCCTTTCTCTTTTTAAATATTTGTTTTAACAGTTGATTTGTGGCGTAATGAGAAAATTCTCACTTGGCAATTTTTCCCTCCTCCCTTTGTAATGTTCAGATATCTTTTTCATTTTTCCTTATAATATCTTTTAATGTAGAGCAAATTTGGTCGTTGTTTTTAAATTTAAATAAAACCGACGTACATGAATCTTAAAGGCATTAGTAGTGCTTGGAGTTCTCTGAGAGCGGTGGCGCGCTGCGGCAAATCACTCTGCATTCTCACCAACGATTATTCAAATTAGGTAACGGTACGACAAAGACGAATGGTACTAATATCGTTCGCTCCGCGATCGCCGAGCGCGATAATACGCGCGCTACGTGCCCTACACACGCGCAACAGATCTCGTCCGCGATAAACACCGATTGATCCCCACGATACGCTTTTTGCGTAAATATCCAAGCAAGTTTTATGCAGCCCGCGAAGGCTTTGTATTCGCTATGCGGCCCACATACTTACACAGCCCCTAATTAAAATATCAATATACATTTCTCTAATTATAATAGCTTTAATTGTTTCAATGACCTACATAAATAATTATATCTTTAACAGAAATATGGAAACCTCTGTATTTGAACCCAATAATAAAGAAAACAAACATCTTAAACGTACATTAGTAATGTTTGTAGAGTAGCTATCATAAATAAATACCTCGAAAAGCCCAAATTGTCGTTTCATAGTGTTTTAAATAATACGCTATTTTGTTATAACGCTCCCAAAAGTGTAATTTAGAACCGATTTTCCATCCTAAATACGTAATTTACTCGGCTTTTTTCCTTGCATTATTCGTTAATTCGGAGTAAAACAATGTAATTATATTTTTATTGCTCATTCTATGTCCAGTAAATCGGGGTTTGAAATCCCGGAGGTCGTTTTAAGTGAACCGACCCTACTTAATAGTCGTCCTCTAGGCGCGGGGTCAGTGGTGCGACACTAGATGCTTTTGTTTATACTTTGCGTCCCCAGTGTTATGTAATCATTAGTGTAATTGTTGGGATTAAGTTTTCTCTCATATAGAGCCTTTTGCGATTAGGCCCGGAGTCCGCCGAGTGTACCGGCTAAGTCCTCGGTTCAATTTGCGACAGCGGATAATAGTGAAGTAAATGGAGCGTGCAGATGTCGTTACAACTAATACATACATTTTTGTACGCTCACTCTCTACACTATACTAGGCTATTATTTTAGCGAAGATTTATATGTGTATGGACTAATAGTGTATACAGGCAAAAAGTTTAAATTCACAGAAAATCTAACTATGTTTATAAATGTAGATTTTGTTGCAGTTTTATTGACTTCCAATGAATAGTCGATGTACATAAATGAATGATGTATTTATTTAGGCACGTTTTGAAAGTTATATAAATATCACAAACTATCAAATTCAAAGCTTACAAAATACATATATCAACAACCATGTAAATCAATTAACGGTGACATTCTAAATAAATATTCATAAAATTCAAACTTCGAATACAATGTTAAAAAAACAAACATCAAAACTGTGCATAAACTCGCTACAATTCGGCCTAACCAAGACCTTAATTCCAAATATAGCTCTCGGAGAATAGCGCCGAGCTCTAAGAAAGCGTGTTCTCTTTAATCTAGTGACAAAAGCGTCACCTGATTCAGCAACCACGAGTGCTCTCTACACACAAACGCGGAGGAATGAGGTGGAAGAGTGGCAGGTACTTGGAATTACTTCCTAATGAAAAGAGGCTAGGAGTGGGACACGGGGGTTCGTCACGCGGCCGCTAACGAACGCGGCGGTGCTCTCCACTCGGCTCGAGTGGTCGCAGACGTGAGCGCTCGGCTTATTAGTGCGAACCTGCTGCGATCGAAATAGATGCAAATTGTGGACGACCTTAGAACTTGTTACACGAGTTTTGAACCTAATAAAATAGCTTCGGTTAAAAAAAAACAGTTTTGACAACATTTTATTAGGTTTAGAGAAAGATATAAACATAGTTCCAAAGCTAATAAAAGGTCCTGTTAAATCCATTCAAAACACAGTTAAATAGATCCATAAACAGCGAACTATCTCAGTGAAGCACGCGCCGCATCTCATTCAGAGCGAAATTACCATCTCCTCTATAAAAACGTAGGCACATTTTCTAAGGAGAACTTAAAAAATGCGATAGACAGAATAAATTTCCCTCATCTCCATTACTTACGGTACGTAGTTTATCTCAAAACGTTTACCTTAAAAAGGTTTTACTACAAAATATACTATTTTATTACAAACACGAGTCACGGCTAACTGAAATTTGCAGTTAGCTCCGAGCTTATAACGTAACCAACTTAGAACTGTATTTTATTTGTGTACTATCATTTATTTTGTACTGATCTGAAAATAAAAGTAAATTTTATTTGAATTGATTTGTGGATGTATTTTGTTGGATCAGGTAGGTACCTACCTATCTAGGTCAACCTATCCACGTCTGGCAGTCTACAAGGCTTCAACATTAGTATACGCTATTTTAGTATTCAATTTGATACGTAGGTAAAAAAGAGCAACAAAAAACATCTTGATAGTTCAATTAAAAAAGGAGCAATTTTAAAACAACCTAGCGCGATGACTTATTGTTTACATTGCTTTGTGTAACTTTCCTTCAGAAACAATTAACGCCACCAACTTACTGCATAACAAAACACAAAAGGGGACTTAACACAAATGTACTTAGCAAACAATCCCTTATAAATTAAATCGTATTTTTACGTATTCCCATTGATATAATCAACTGAAACAGCAAAAATGTTGAGCCGCTGTCGCACAACAGTATTTGGTCAAACACTTTTAGATACAATCCTGATATATTTGCATTTCATGAAAACACCTGGTATTTTCAAACCGGCTCAGAGCTTACAATGTTTGTTTAAAATAATAAAAGGGATTCAATCTGGCAGAAGATCGGCTACATACTAATTTGCCTCGTGAAACTGCAAATTGAATAAATATGCTTCGCGCTGTACGTAAATGGAAAAGAATTTAATGTATTGACGTTGTCGTACACGTGTAGGGAAAGTTCGCGTTGAATATGCAGCGGAATATTAAAAAAAGTACTGCTCGCAAAAATCCAAAACATTTTTTATCCAAACTACCTTACGTTTTAAACAAATAAAAATCCATATTCATAATACACTACATAAAAAACTAATCAGTGAAACACAATCACAAACACACAACTCATAAAAGACAATAAAAATCAAAAGCAACATTCGCAAACCTCCCCGCAAGTACACCAGATGGCGCGGCGATCCATTTGTAATGATTCCAATACCGTTCAACTGCATAACAGGCGAGATCAAACATTTTTATTTGTTTGCCCATTCAACCACACGACTGAAACTAATGAAGAGGAGTTTCGATTAAATTAATACGTTTTATTTCCCAGTTTTACCTCTGCCGTCGGACGAGAGGTTTTTTTCGTGGCAGCCGTCCGCTGAACGTTTCATAACTATAATTGATAAAATACGCTTCATTAGTTCCGATTTGCTGTTGTGTTTCGATTGCACATTTCGCTCCTCTCGATTTTATATCGATATCGCTTGTTTTGGTTCTGTTTTGCGAGCTTTTTATTCGGTTTAACAGGTACGTTTGTGTTGAAATAACTTTGTCTACATCCTTAGCCGGAGCTCTGCATGGCGAGGTTATTTCTGCAACTGCGGTCTCTAGTGAGAATGTATATAACCTGTTGCGAGGAGTTGGTTTTACTCTATTTGTTCCATAGACTTGCAAAGATTTTGAGTAAAGATATTCTTATCGTAGCTTCGTTTGATACGCGCTTTCTTTTCTCGGTAGAGGATAGGCTTTGGTATGGGTAATATAAAAGGTTCTGTTCTTATCCTCTTTTACGGATACACCATTCGCAATCAACGATCTTTTCGCTAAGTACAGTGATTTTATACCAAATATGGCCTCATTATTGAACATCAAACTTTATAGAAACCAATATTTCATACATTTATAATATTCACCATGATTTGTAAATAGGAGAACTAATATTTATCAATCTAATTGGTTTCATTTCAAATGGCCGACTTAATGTACTTAAACTTCAACGGCATAGCACTATCTAAATTTAAACTCATTAACAAAACTACATTTCCAACAATATTTTGCAAACGCATTTAACAAACCCCGCATTAAACCATTGTGTCAATCGAACAAAAAGACAATAAATGTAATTAAAGTGTTAATTAACACAAAATCAATGATACATTGTGCCCGCATACAACACTTTTTCCCATATAAATTAACAAATCAAACAAACAACGTATTGGTCGCTGTAATTGCATCATTTACAAACCGTACAAGCGTGTGTCACGGATAATAAAGCTTTTGAATTTAAAATAATGCACCTAACGACAGCAATTCAAATTTTATGTGTTTTTACTAAATAATTATGTCGTTTTGTCGATAAATACGACAGTTCAGACAATATTTATGTGGCACTTTATTGTATTGTTTATTGGGAAGGACAATACATTGAATTTTAGTATGCTAGTTTACAGTGGCAATGGAGTTAAGAGTAGAGAAAGGAAACTTACGTATGCGCTCTGCAGTTTTCCACTATAAAAGAACAATACTAGTCGCGTTTTGCCACTCAATAATAATTACAGTTACCTAACTATGTACCTAGACTGCGAGTGGTATCCGGCCTAGAATTGATTCCCCTTTCTTCCCGTAGGTGTCACAAAGAGGCGACTAAGGGAAAATCCAGAAAATAGGCAGCATCGTCTTCTGTTACTTTACTACTAATACTGCGATCCCAAGCCGCTAGCCAAGCATGGGGATTATGACTCTCCTTAAGAGCTTTTGTTGTTATTGAACAGTGAACGTCTCCCGGCTGATGATGATGAACTATTTATTTGTATTGAAGTCCTTCTGTAACATATTCTCACGAAACACGAACTCATTTGCTTGACTCGTAGGTAGAGTTGCAAGGCTTAACAATTTGAAGATACACACAATTTCCAGAACAGTTTGCCAACACACATTGGTATCTTGGAAAACGATTCAAGTTTTAATGAATACCTTGTTACAATCAGTTCGCAATCAAAATAAGCAGTGCCTATTACGAGAAGCAGAGCCGCAAGATGCACACACGCGGTATAATTTCAAGGTAAAACGAAGTTTAATAAGCAGAAACCGCCGATATTCCGCGTTCATGTTAAGTTTCTGACTAGAGTTAACGAGGTAATGTGCAACACGGCATGTTTTCAACTGCTGTTAACGCGATAGAGTTATCCGTAACACTGTTATCGTTTAAACTAACAATGTTTATATTAATATTGGTGTTATGCGTGTGTATTGAGCGTTTAGTTCGCGGAATAGTTTTAGAACAATGTACGTACAATTATTTTATCCATACCGGTGAGATTAAATGAATTTTAATAACATTTTGCATAAAAATCTCATTTGCTTTGACCGGTAAACTTTATTTAGCGAATCAAACATAAAACGAAATCTTTATTCTTTAATATAACTGACCTCATAACATGCTTATTTGATTAAAGTCTTAAATAAGCCAATGGGCTAAAAAATCAAGAGAAATGATCATCATTTTTTTAATTAAATCCGTAACGAGTACTCGGAATTTGTGGCGCCATTTAAAGAATATCTAAAGAGAATCAAATCTTACGACGTTGGGTAATCGTGGAATCAACCACGTTTATAAATCTCATTAAGGGTGAGTACCTACCTACTGGCTCAGTTGGCGTCCTCAATTTCATTTCCCACGTTTCAAAATGATTCAATCGCAATGTGATGTACCTAGAATTAAAATTCTGAGCAAGGCTATTACGTAAATTGCGATTGTTAGACGACTATTGAAAGATTTTCGGTTTTCGAATGGCGCGTTTGATGTTTCGATGATGGTTTTCATTGATTAAAAGTAGGAAGTAGAAAGTTATGTTAAGAGAAATGATTGTATGTCTAAAGTTGTATTTTTTTAAATGAGGTTTTCTATATCCAAGTTCATATGTTTAAAATCATGTGTTTTATCAAAACCTTATAGCATTACGAATTAAATCCCTTGTTTTACGAACGCATTTTCAAATACAAATTGCAATACAATACGAAATCCGAAATATTTCCTTACAGCTTCACGAAACTTGCGAAAAACTTTTAGTTTGAAATTTCAATACTGCGAACGCAACCCCAGTTGGTCGGAAGTAAGACACGTAATAGCCTAGCGTATCTTTTGTTCAGGCAATCTGAAGGGGCGCGGAAAACGACAGATCGATCCGATCCACCGGAACAGTACGAATCGAACAGTCGTTAATGGTAACTTTGCCCGCGCAATTAGGTAACCATCTTGGTTTTATTAAATTTAATCAAGAACTTGTGTAATATTACGCAGATTGGGCCAATCGAGCCGTATACAAGTTTCGATAACACCGTAGTTGGAAACTAATTTGGGAAATAAGCGTAGTTATCTCGGTTTCTACTCGATCGCCTTATAAAAAGGGGATCAATGTTCTTTAACAAGATTAGTAGATAAGGCGGTCGTGGCGCCAAGGGGAGACTGTGTTCTAACTGTGTAAATATAAACGAGTTCGTGGACGGTTCAGTAGCTCCGTTACCGCGAGATGTCGATCATGGAAGCCATCGAAAAACCTTGTGATGTTCATTTAAATTATCAAAATATACCTATAGCCTATTTTTAAAGTTCATTTTATATTTTCTACAAATTGAAACCGAAACCTACCCTTGTAACAGAAACAAACATCGTTTGCTTGCATGCGAGTATTAACAAACACATAAGTGGGTTAAACCGGCCGTACGCCCGCCGGTCGCCGGTCGCCGGTCGTACGGCGGTGGACGGTGTTATCGCCGTGATAAGCGCCGGAACCCAGCGGCGACGGCCTGCAGCTATCTGCCGCTGCCCCATATAGCTTTCACACCTCACCTTAACACTTAGTTTTCGGTACAATTTAATGTTGAGATTTGATTAGCGAAACGATTTTGGTTGGAGGAAATAAATAAACAGTTTGACTTATGGCAATATTAATTGCTCAACTTATATAGCCAAATGTTTTATATTCAAGTGGTTTTTATTTAAAATTAAATCAACAGAAAGAATAAGTAGACTTTCTTAAGTGAATTTCACGCAAACCAACCCAGTCTAGCAACTTATTAAAAAACTTGAACATTGCCGCGAAATGAAGTCAAGAACTCACTTAGTCGGAGCATTACAAAAAAACTGCAACTTTAAAAACATTATCAGTTAACCAAACAAAGATTCAGAAACTCCAGCTATTGTGTAAGGTGCCTGAATCCGCGGTCGTAACCAAACAAGTATAGCGCAGTTTTAAACAAAGCTATAGGGCGGTATTACCATAAACCGCCGGTAGGAAAGGAAAATTCCTTTTTTGAACTACCACAATGTTAGTATTAGGCGAAAAAGTTGAATAAAGCCTGAAGACGGCACGTAATCACAAGTAGAAGTTTGTTCAGTGCAACCAAGTCACCGTGTTTACGGAGGTTCCCGAAGCTTGCGTGTGACTCGACTCGACTCCAAGATTAGAACTATTCACGTAACTCCGACGAAACTTTTTAGCAATTCTACTAGTAGCACTTAAAAGCATAGTTATCGCTTGCGAAGTAAACACTACCCACTTTCTTATTCATTCATGAAAGTTCAAGTGGAATCTTGAAGATATAGTGCCACTGCATCTTTGATGTGTGCATCCCGCAATCATTTCTAAGTTACAGTGTGCAATGTGATGGTATTGAACCCGATGATCACTTAGGGCAAAGTTAGTTCTAACTTATATGAGACCCCTTCTCTGCTTGGTTGTATCATGATGAGTAAATTATGGCTGCTCATATGACTTACATAGCTTCCTGAAGTAAACGATGATGTATCATGAATAATAACAGTCTATAACTGTCCCACTGCAGGGCAAAGGCCTCTTCTCATACGAGTATAGAGAAGGATTGAGCATTGATCACATGCGGGCTGGTTGATTAATCATAATAATCTCTATTAGTTAAATGGTAATATCGGGGTCTTATAACATTTTCTTTCCTTCTGCCCGTCGATATAAAATCACCAACAAATAAATAACTAAACTAGTTAAAACTTGTTACATAGCGAGGCCACTAACTTAAAGCAAAACGTTCCACAGAAGTGAACGAAGAAAATCTCGAGTAAAATTCCATTCGTACGAATCGGAGTAAATAACAAACCGAAGGCATTTCAACCGATGCTCAAACATTTCCCGATTGCCATTTCATTGGCATATGTGCGGCAATTACATCATGTGGAAAAGACATCATTATTGGTTCAGTGATTTTCTATAAGTAAACAAAGGCAACAAACAAAGGCGGGAAGCGTTTATATAGCGTGAATGCTGTTGAAAATTGCTGAACTAACCGCGTTAGGTGTAATTAGATTACACATTCAACCGAACATATCGAACAAGGACTCGAATTATCGATATATTGTATCTATATTTGAGAATCATACTACTGATTATCAAGGTTTAGGTTTCCATAACTCTCAAACACTTAAAATAGATTGTATATTTTGGACTATCACTACTCGTATTCGTTTATAAAAATGTATAAGGCAAATGCAATGTTACTCAATTCTATGATTTGTGAATGGAAGTACAAATAAATTGTAAGTAGGTATTCTGATTTTCTGAATTCCTTAGAATTCAAGTCGTCTTTAGAAATTTGGCAACAGTGGTGTTTATTAAACTATCGAGTTCTATTTTGTTGCTAGAAGAACAAACCATTATGATCCTTATACTTTTATTGGTTCGACCAACTTAAAACAGAACTTGTTTATGAACCGTATTAAAGTTTAAGGCGGTATATATTTCACGGAAAAGCCGCAAAGTAAAGTGGGACACTCAATAAGGATGGGTGTACATAAGCTATACTTACGTGTAATATACCGGGGGCATATTTTAGGCCGTTTGCGCGTAAACGCCCGGAACATCGGTGTTCCGCGCCCCTATCGGGCGTGCGTGAACATATTTTATCTAACATCCGCTTTTCGCAGACCGCCGGCAATTATCGGCGTGCTTTGCACTCATAACAGACCTGTGCACTGCGCTCCCCTACCGCCTCCCCTTACAAGTATCTAGATCATAGATAAAAAATCCCGCGTAACATCATTAATCCACCAACGAACTGTAATTAACGCTTCAACAAATCACTAACGGCGTATCGTAGATGGTATCATTGCGGCATTCCGGAATGGGGGCGAACAGGTCGCTCAGGGTCATGTATGAGACAGTGGCACGCGAACGCTGATTTTACTTTTATTGTTCACGTTATCTTACTTCGGAATAGCTCTACGAAGACAGCTTACATGCCATAGATTACCTTTACACTTGTGAAAGTCAAAAGCGGGGAAAAAATGCAATTAAATAAACAATAGGTACGGTGCTTTTTAAAAAGGTTTAGTGAATTACTAAAGATAAGTAATCTTTAGTAATTATTGGATTGTAAGGGCTAAAAGATAAAAAGTGAACCTATAAGTCGGTATGTTTGATTGTAAACAAAAAACACAAATAATATTTATCCTATTACCTTATTCATAATAACCGGGTATCATATCTTTCAATAACAAGAAAATTCCCTCATTATTTTGTTTAGTTGGAGGTAACAATAATCGCGGCCATCTTATTAGTAAATAATATCTAAATATAGGAGCGGGCAGATATATTTTTTATTGCGAATAATTAAGATGTTTACGTAACCTACGTACACTTTCCTTGGAACAATGTTAACGATTTATACATTATTATGGGAGGTCAGAAAATATCTATTACGTTATTATGTTCATTAGTGGTGTAATGGAAACCGGTATCCCGGTCTAGCAATTAGGGAAAATAATTGTTTACATAAATACACAGATTCGCCAATAACAGTACATAAATATTGAGTTGAGACGCCATTTGTATGGAACGAGCTATTAATGTAATCGTTCTGACGATGATAATCATTAAGACGGTATTTAAAGCCACATGGTATGTGACACATAATTATGATTGTTTTAAGTGTTATTGGAATTTGTATTAGTATAACTGTTGCGTATCAGGTTTATGTTGTGGGTAAATGAGGTGTTATGTTTACTGCGGAAGGGGAAGAAATTTCAATGAGGTAGATTTATTTAACATCGTTACTAGTGAAGCCGGTTTAGATTTCGGAAAATCCGTGCGCTGTCGAAACACCTACACGTGTTTTGACGGGCATTCATAATTTAATGAACTCCCTACTAGGAACTGCAGATTAAAATAATAGTCTTCCCCTTAACACTTAAGAAGAAGATCCGATATTTTCCACGTAAATAAATACGTCAATAGTTCTACAAGAAAAATGTGTAACAGCACATGTAAGAACGTTCACGTGTTCTTAAAGAAAACGCTAACAACACAACATGAACATGCCTAACGAACTCTACTAAGACGGCATAATAAAACATATAACAGTATCTCTAACGTAGATAAGAATGTTTATAGAGAGAGTAAGCGGTGTACAAATTGTTGGCTTCTCTTTACCTGCTCGGAGTTTTCATAACACAGCGTAGCCGCGGGCACGGCGACAATTTGTAAGACGCCAACCAACTGAGGATTTGCTGACGACCTACAGTAAATATATTCTTGCTTTATGAAGACGGAACACGGAAGTTTGTGGAAGATTGATTAATTCTGGTTATGTGTGCTTGAATCTTGAGCAACTTACTTAGCAAGCAGTAAATCAAAAACACGAAGAATTTAATACAGAATTTTAGGTTTTGAAAACGTTTCTCGTCTTGAAGCGAAATCTAATCATAAGAGACATTAAATAAGAAATTTAAAGTAAGATTTATTATTTGAATACTTGAAGTACGACTAAGATATTATGGGATAAGGAAAGACAGAAAGCAAAATAGGGCAAACACTTTCCAATATCATATTAAGAAAACAGGCGGAGTAAAGAAAGCATTTAAAGAATTAGAATCGAAAAAGAATTGGATGCCAAATATGAAAGATAGACAAGGAAGATGTACTGCAAAAAGATCCGATATACTAAATATTGCTACAGAATATTATAAGGAGCTGTATAAAAGCAAAATTAATAAACCTGTTACGACTATGACAGACGACACGCAAGATACTGAACCTATACCACCTATTCTAAAAGAAGAAACGGAAAGAGCTATTACTACGCAAAGGTTAGGAAAAGCACCTGGTCCCGATCTAATCACCAATGAACTTCTTAAAATATCCATGCCGGTAATTGTTCCTAAATTAACCAGTTTGTTTAACGAAATAATAACAGCAGAAGTCATTCCTGAAGATTGGACGAAATCAATGATAGTTTTGTTACACAAAAAAGGAGACAAAGGAGACATTAACAATTATAGGCCAATCAGCCTAATGTCAAATATATATAAGGTGTTTTCTAAAATACTACTGTTTAGACTAACCAACACCCTGGATGAAAATCAACCAAAGGAGCAAGCTGGATTTAGGAGCAACTTCTCGACCATTGACCACATACACGTCTTACGACAGATACTTCAGAAATACAGGGAATACAACAAAATATACTATTTGGGTTTTGTAGACTTCAACAAGGCGTTTGATTCCCTGGAACACCACTATATATGGGAATCACTAGAACAACAAGGGGTCCAAAAAAAGTACATACGTTTACTAAAAATCATTTATGGGAAAAGTAAAGCACAAATAAAACTGGAAAGGGCAGGAGAAGAGTTCCCGATAGAAAGAGGCGTCCGGCAAGGTGACCCTATTTCGCCGAAAATATTCTCAGCTGTGTTGGAGTTAATCTTTAGGAGACTAGATTGGGATAATTTCGGACTTAACGTGAACGGAGACAAATTAAGTCATTTGAGATTCGCTGATGATCTAATAATTTTTTCTGAATGCCCGAAGACCTTGGAGAAAATGTTACAGCAATTATCAAACGAAAGTGCAAATGCCGGGCTAACAATGAATTTAACAAAGACAAAAGTCATGAGCAATTCCTCACAAAAAAATGCTATTACAATTAATAATCAGCAGTTAGAATATGTGAGTGAATATATTTATTTAGGACAATTAGTTTCACCGACAGAGAGCATGCAGAAAGAAATTGAAAGAAGAATAGCAAACACCTGGAAGAGATTTTGGTCGCTAAGCGAAATAATGAAAAATAAAGAAATGCCTATGGCGGAGAAACGAAAAGTCTTCAATGCTTGCATACTGCCATGTCTTACTTACGGATGTCAAACTTGGGCTTTAACTGAACAACAACAAAATAAACTAAATATATGTCAGAATGGGATAGAGAGAAGCGTACTTGGAGTAAGAATAAGGGATAAAATACAATTAAAAAAGATCAAAGGAAAGACTAAGTTTAAAAGAGTTCAATCAGTATGTAGAAAATTGAAATGGCGTTGGACAGGACATATGCTAAGAGAAAGGAAAGAGAAGTGGAACAGAATAATAACGGAATGGTACCCAAGAGAAAGCAAAAGAAGTAAAGGAAGACAGCCTAAGCGATGGGAAAACGACTTGAAGCAAGTAGCTGGGCCAGAATGGTTACGTGTAGCAAAGGACAGAACCAAATGGAAATCCTTAGAGGAGGCCTTTGTCGAAAGGCAAGCTGTTAAGAGGGTAGATAAGACGACTGCCGAGAATATGTTTTAGTTTAAGTTTTATGTATTTTTTAAGTTTTCTTACTTCTATTTTTGAATTTTTTAAGTAATATCTGTAAGTTAAAATCTAACAGCAATAAAGGCTTATTTTATTTTATTTTATTTATTTTTATTATGGGATATATTAACATTTAAACTTGAACAAATCCCACTTGGAGAGTTGTAAAATTACTACGAAGCTGTAATAAAAAAAAACTATTTTACAAACGATTTTCTTGCCAAAAAATACACGGACTATTGTAACGTAGGTACTAATAGTATCTGTTTTTTTTTCTGATAATGCGTTTACCATATGCATCTTCCCACATGTAACTACCTAAGTTTCAAAAACAAACGTGATATGGCGCAGTATAATTCAAGTTATTTTGCATGCAACACGTCAGGGGAGCCTCGCAGGTGGTACAGTTTCCACAATACAGTAAATAGAAATGTTATTAAGGCACTATAATAGGCATGTCATTAATAAGTGCCTATCATACACTTCCAATTTCGTCTTTAATAATGGAGTTAAGCTATATTTACCCGACACAAGTCATTATACCTCTATGGTATACATTATTTAAACCTACTGACTGGTTGATAAAAGAGTGCCTATAATATGAAGAAAAAAAATTTTATGCATGTTTTATAATGGTTACTGTTCTTAAAGTAAAAAAAACTTGTCAAATTAAAAAATCTAAAGCTAGACTAGTATTAAAATGAAAGGCGAATAATTATTTTTATAATCCGTGAGTAAACTCTCAGTACCAAGTAAAGATAAGCCAAACCTCAACAATAGGCAGAAATAACGCTTAGAAGACGGAGCTATTGAAATAAACCCAAGGTATCTATAGAATTTTCAAATTAAATCTGAAACGTCTCCGTAAGCTTTTCTCTAAGCATCCGTTTTTCAATAACCAAATATTGTAACAAGAAAGGCTTAGCAAGATATTTGAATAAAACTTTATGAAGCTATAATATGCAAAATAAAATACTTGATAGCGTCAAAAGCTATCGAGAGGTCGTGTAATTCGCTTCTGGGGTTCGCTGAGCGATACATTTTTCATTCATTAGTTATTCACGCAGCCAGGGATCTTCAGGCAGACGGCCGAATTTGCGAACTACGCAGAAATGTTGCAAACGAGAAAAATGCTCACTTACCTACAAGTTTTGCGAATTGTTGGCAATATTCACAAGTTTTTACGATGTTTGTTTCTCACTCCCCCGGGCGGGATCAGTTGGACTCGTCGCATCTGCGTACCATTCGAGCGGTCATGTTTTATCTCGTGATATATATTCGTGCTTAAAATAAAAATTTAAAATGTACCGTTGTTACTACAGAAATAATTCAAAAAGAAAATGCGAGACCGAATTGATGTTTCGCTTGACTGTTATTTTGATAGCAACGTTTTCTTTGACTTTATTATCTTAGTAATAATGTATTGCATTTTCTGTAAAAGTAATATCTGAGTTAAACCTTAATCCTCTATACTTCATATATGAAAAGTATTTCATAAAACAGGCTGATGCTGAAAAATCTGCTCTTCATAGAAAATTAATATTCAAATTATTTCCTCAAGCTCATCCAGATCGAACCCTTAGCAGGTACTAGCGGATCGACGTCACATTTTAGAGGGTGCATTCTTAAGAGCGATGGTGGGAGTGACAGGGTGGGGGGCGGGGGGTCTTTGTGGCCGCACGAGACTTCATTAGGAGCGACCATCGAGCACCGAGGGAATGCAACGTCACTCCTCCCCAGCCTCCTGGCTACCGGACCCACGCTGGACCGCAAAAATTAATGATATGAACAATATGAATACAATGTTGTATCGTTAAGTAACTTGTACAGTCGTAAACGTATGCAATATTATACTTTGTGACTGTACGTGTATATACAAAGACTTTTATAGCCAAGATTTAATTGAAATGTAGCCAATGAACCCATATAACGAGATGACAGTTGTACTATGGAATTACAGGGTTTTTTAAAGGGTTTATGTACTCTTTATTCGAACGAGCAAATCTAAACTTCAACGTCAATTAATCACACTTTCGTTTACCGAGCAATGACTTTATTCGTCTAAAGTCTTAGACGAGTCACAATTAACAAGATAACATAATCAAAAACTCAGTTTAACTACAACATCTCCAGACGCGTTGTTTGAACGGTACAAGACATTATAACTTGAAGTATAGACGGAAAAATAGTGTTTCATTAGTCAAACAAAGTTTTGTTTAAGTACTGAACTGCTAATTAGGTAAGTGCAGTGTCGACGGGAAAGTCAAAGGAAACTGAAGTATTACATTTTAGCTCGTCGCTTCATACCGTCATAAGTATCGAGTACGTATGAACAAGTTCACATTATTCATCTTGAAATGTTCGACACAATCTCTTTGTTTATTATCGAAAAACAAATGAACTGAATGCAAACCTATATATGATATATAATCATCTAAATGGCGTTTGAATAAAGCAAGCCAACCAAATATTTCATACGAAAATCCAAATGTTAGAAACCTCAATATACCTACGACATTATATTTTATTGTTTCTTGATGTAAGTGTCAGCGTACGTCAAATTCAGAAAACAACCTCTCAACATATCGTGCTATACTATATAAAATAAAGAGGCAATACTCTGTTCTTTTTACAAAGCGTTTTTTGTACGAGCCTCCCCTAAGACTTATAAATAAAAAGGCTTGAAGAAAAAGCTGAAATGTGTGCGTGACCACGCGTAAAAAGAAAGATAAATATTGTGGCGTAGTTAAAATCTGTAAAGCCTTATGCTGTATCTCCCGAGATGCATCATTATGGGGGTGTGGCGTGCCGCGGAGAGTTGAGTGGTTGGGCTAGGGGTACACCATCGTACAGGCGGAAGCGGTAGCGGGTCCATATTGACATACTGGCCTGCAAAACTAAGTTTCACACTTTTATTTTTTTTTAAGTTAGAAATGTTACTTACTAATGTGTAGTTTAATATACCTATAGTTTCAAAGAGAGCTTTTCGATTTAAATTAAAAAAACATCAAAACTAAACAGCCTTATTCACGCAATTTCAGTCTGATATAAATACTAGGCTGCGTAACACCTATCTAATCATAAAATATGAACTTTTAACATCAAAACATCCCTTGTACTAAAACACAGGTAAACTAAGTTTAATCATGATTAGAAAACATAGTCTAGTTGTTATTTATCACACAATATTACATGAAATAAATTAAAGTCATTAGAGCAAGACATTATGCGAGTTCGTTATTATATTACTCTGGTTTGTTTTTACTTTAATTAGCGCTCATTAATTTTAGCTTAACGCAGTTTGTTATTTGAAAATCTAATTAAGATTGTATTATGCGGTGAAAAGAAATGTATTACTCGTAGCGTTGTATTAAAAATAGTCTGACATTGCTTGAATAGCGAAGTTTTATAAAAAGCTTTTCGCTGTCCGCTGTGAGTGTGACCACAGCCTAATATCTCATTTAAAGGTGTGTTTACATAGTGTACCTACTCATCGCGAGGCTACGTCTTTGCCGAAGTGCATACACACCACGTCTTGGCATAAAGGTTTTGAAAAAAGTTTTTTGAATACAAAGATTCAAAAAACATTTTTCACACACTTCTTTAAAAAAAAGACATCTTTTTACAAAATTGTATGCGTAGTTTTAGGAGATTTATGTATTTCGTCGGTCATTAGTGGAGGTTAGGCATACGTATGAGAACTTCGGCAAGTTATATTATAGACTTATAGTCAACACTTTGAAGGCGTATTTCATTGTTTTCGTGAGCGACTGTTTTGGTACTTTTCCTACGCATTCACCTATTCAAGGCTACGTCGGAATGACTTATTCGACCTTATTTACACCTGTTATGCCGTAAATATGTAGTAAAAATAGTTTCGTCCCTCCTGTAATATATTTAGGTTTATTTTGGTAATACTGTATAAAACAAAGCGTTTAGTAGCAACAATATTATTATTATATTAGTCATTTTTACAAGAATTGAAGAGAGATTATAGATATAACTAAAAATATATTTCTTATGTATACATATCATATACGCGGGACGCGTTTTTATGATCTAAGTGGTTTGGAAGAAGAAAGGGGAGGCCTTTGTCCAGCAGTGGAAAATAAAATAGGCTAATAAAAAAACCTATTACACACACCAGTTAAATAGGTAATTCCACAAATCCGCACTGGTGGAGAAAGTCAAAAAGGTGATTTGTGGGTACAAGTTCCATTTAAGTTTAGTTTTTCGTTGCCTTTACAAGCGTCAGAACCAAGCAGAGTAATCAAACAGCACTAGTTACCTCCACTAAAGTAAAAACCAAACATCATCCTAAAACAAATTAGCATACAATCCCAATGTAAAACCCAACCTGTTACATGCAAATATCCAAAATGAAAATGCAGAAACCCTGTCTAAATTAAAGCGGAATGCTCATCGCCAACTTATAACATGTTCCTCGTTATACCGTGTATGCTCATATGCAAGCTTCGCGTTATTAATATGCGCAAATCATGCAGATGGCTTCTTCGAGACGAGAAGCATCCCCAAAGCCTTAATGACTCGTCCGTGACTCGAAACAAGCACATAATATTGCTGGCTTGACAGTATGTGACTAAGTGGAGCAATGTAATCGTGTAAGCTGTTGTGTAGAGATATGGAAGGGATTGTTAGGTTTTTCACACAGTAAACGTTGTTAATGAAGATTACATTTTGGATTTATTGGACGGATTTAGTTTTTATGTAGGTATATACTGGGCTGTGTTATAGGGTACACTGGTTTTACATATTAGGGGTTATGAGTTATCCTGGTATAACACGGGTGACATAATTTACAAAGTAGGTAATTATGTTAAAGGATTTATGATTGTTTTTTTTTAACTGGTATAATTTTAATTTTAAGGGACAATAAATTAACATTACAATATCATCTACTTATAATAATAACTATTTTACAAATTAAGTGTAATACAAAAAATATATAGTTTCCTGTTGCCAAAAGTACTTGTATTAAATGAGTCAGATAATAATAAAATAATTTAGTGTTCTAAATTGTTAAACCGGTTAAAAAAGTACATAGTATTTGTACTTAATATTACGATTACCAAGAACAAAGGTAGGTTAATACTTACTTTTTATAACAAAAAGTGTAATAAAAATGTAAGTAACGTATATTGTTATATTAATTACAACACGAATAGATAGGCATTGACGTAAAAATCAGCTTAACAGCTTTCAAAACGCGGAAAATTTCATGAAAATTTTCCTGAATCCCCGAAAAATATATGACAAATTCTGAGTAAATCTTGACCTAAAATAATGAGACACGACATTATGTATCCTCCAATTTTGTTATACATCTGTCTGAAAATTTAATCCCATTATTCCTCCGTCTAAACATGTTTTACGCGTTAGAAGTACTCTCGTGAACAAATGTACAGTTGTGAAGCGAATTATTTTCACATTTGATACGTTATGACGAGGTTTTTGATAATTTATGTAGGTCGCATCACTTAAACATTTAAATGTATACTAACTATTCGTACTTAATTAAACATTAAAAACTGTTAATGACTCATTTTTTTAGTGTGAACTTTGATGGAATCGTGAAACTATGTTCATTAAAGGTTACATACAAACGAGGAGTAACTTAGTCTTACAAAACTTGATATCAATTATGAACTGCTGGTAACTAGATGGTAGATCAACATCTGTCTTGCAACTACATAGATCTCGCGGCGTTACGTGCACTAGTGTGGATTATACGACGTCTCCGGCACCGTGTCCGGATGCTACGATAACCAGCCACGTCAATCCTATCCTAGACATTATCGTAAATGTTAATGACCACGACAATTACTGGCAGCCTCCAAGCTTCATCGAGAGGCCGCCCCCGAAATTGAACATTCCCAATCTATCGGCCGACTACCGATTTGTCCCTCTATAAACTCCTTCCATTCGAGCGGCTTTAATTAAAATAGTTTCACGGGAAAAATAGTAAGGGGCTAACTTCATTTATTCGCAGCCGTCGAATTTTTCCAGACAGTATTTTTACGGATGCCCATTATGTTCTTTTCGCCCCCAGCGGTCTATATTGGCTCCCGTTTCCTAGATCCCTGGCCTAAGTTTATAAACATTACGACAACAGCAGAACGCATACGATCGGTGCTCGCATTTGATTGGAACTAGTTTGGAGCGAAACGACGCGAATGGAACGGATTCACACGACCACAATCGCATATGCCGACTGTGCAATTCGGTTATGCCTCCGCACATATGATTATTATCTGTGCTTACGCAGCCGTTTCCATTATTATGTATATTGCGCATAAAGCCTAAATGTATCCAAAACGTAACGCGCGTTATGAGCCGTGGCTTTTAAGTGTGCATGTCCCTTTATTTCCCAAACATCTTTAGCGTTTATTAAATCCAATAACGTACTTAATTTTCGTTAGTAAACAGGGAATATCGCAAAACAAACAATATCGAGTGACGCGGCTGAGAAAATGGGGACAATACAATATTTTTGCAAGTAAAAGTTTTGTGTAAAGGAAATGAGTTGTTCGTTTCCGTGCAGAAGTAGACGCATAATATACAAAGAGGCGGCCACTCCAGAGACAATGGACGGGCGAGTAACTTTCAATATTAATGATGCGCCGAGAATGCACACAGAGGCTGGCGAGTTTCAAAAGCCTCCCATTGATACTCATTAACTATTGATTCATAAGTAATACCCTTTTACCGACCGGCTCGGACGCTCACCGACAACTTTTCAAATTTAAATATAAAAGAGGATTCGATTTTTAAATGAAACAGCGGCCATTTTAAATGTGATAGATGTTTGATTTTATTCCACATGTAGCGAGGGGTGCGTATTTTAACGATTCCTATAAAATATGTACGATTCCTGTGCTTTTAAAATAGTAATTTATTAGTGTACAAACTAAGTAACTACTTTAGATGATTTTGGTAGTTTCAATTGGCATACGGAAGTATAAAATAACATCTATATATTAAGCTTTCCGTGATGTATCTATACATACATATATGTATATTTATATGTAAAATCTCAATAATGTCTAATAAACACTAGCATTTGGATTTGTAACTCATAACTTCAGTCGAAACATAGTTGATGATTGCCATAAAATATACATAACAAAGTTTCGAGTCGCAAACCGAGCCACACTAAGAGCATTAAAAATCAAAATGTAACCCTACCGGTGCGCAGTTGTTTCATAAAATTCTAGTTGAACACGTCTCTAAACCTTTAAAACATAGATTTCGACGGAATAACAAGTAACAACTCGGCACAATACCCGGGCGTCTCTTTCGGGTTTATTGTTCTAACATCTGTCGGGATATGCAAAGTCGGACTCGTAAAACAACGTTTCGGCCCGCGATTACTTCGCGCAGTTAACTCTCTCTTACGTTCATCTTTATTGGCCGACCTACCTGTAAATTTGTAATCTGATGCCCTCTTAACGACTTTGATTAGATGAGCTTTACGAGCTTTTAGTGGACCGTGAATCGGAAGGAACTTTTTTGTGATTAACATAACACTTAAATAGTAATAACGCAATCCAATCTGAAGGCAACAGTCTACGGCTTTAGTAACAAACCTTTATTCACACAATAGTTTGCAAACAAAAAACTTACTTTTTATCGTGTAATCGGTGCAGTCGTTAAAATCATTACGTGCTTCAGTTCAACGCTCAATTTTAGCTCGGCTGGAGCGACGCGTAATCGCGCTACGCAAATACGTTCAGCACTTATTGCTTGCCACTCGAAACAGGTGCTCTGTGTGTGTTCAAGTCCTTATCGCGAACAAAGCGCTGGATGAAGCGTTGATGTGTTGAGATCGACTTAACCCTTTAAAACGGTGAACGATTTTTCGATAGTGTTTTCGATGGACAAATGAACGAGCTGTAGAAAGCGTTTGAAGTGTTAAGTAAGTATTCACCGATCCTCGTTTGGAATTTTTGTGATAGCTCTTACCAATGTAGAGCCACTTCGATTTTGGTCGAATAAAACCTATCTTTAACCTTGACAAAACCTTTATAGCAACTGTATGCTCGATATGACCAATAAATTGCTGATAAATATAGAACACGTTAAAGTTAGGTCACCTTGTAAGTCGGTGCGCCTCTCTAACGACTGCCATCCAGACATAATTTAATAAACGACTGATATAAAAGGCAACAAAAAAGAAACCTTAATGATACGACTCGTAGGTACTTTATGGACGAATATATTCGCCATGGACTAGGTTTTGTTAAAAGAAAACTCGTAGTCGACGTGGCATCTGTTACATCTATTTATTAGCAAAGGATAAACCACAATAATCCAGCATTAAGATAACAAGAAAGTGCATCGTTTAGACTAAGTCCATGATGACATGGACCAGCGCGATCCGGCGATAGACAAGGCTAAGAAATACACTTTATATCTGGTTGGAAAGAGACAAATTAAGGCTTCCCAACTCCGTCTTCACCCGCCGCTACTTGAAGAAATGTCGGGAATTGCGACGTTGAGTGGACGCTTTTATTACTAGATTTACAGACTCCGTTGACAATACAATTCGTATTCTATTTCTGGCCCTATTATTTTACAAAAACCTTTACACATAACTTAATACATGCCAGACTTCAATATGTCTATAAAAGTTATTGTAATAGAGTAACATTCGGTGTTTCAACTTCTCTGAAATACAAACTGAAAATATTTCATTTCATGAGATAATAACAATAAAAAGTGCGCAACAATCGTAACTCGGTTGCAGCCGCATCGTGACGTGGAACAAGGAATATTGCCAAAATCACCACGGAAACAGTTCTGTAGTGCTGTGCAAACAAGGTCGGTCCCGCAATAAGCTGAACCGGTGCGAGACTGGTCACTCGAGAACTCAAGCGGGGACAGCTCGAAATACAACCCTCGTAACTTTACCTACCAACTTTAAGATGGCTCTTTTTCGAGTGCAAAGTTTTGTATTTCGGATGCAATTGTAAATATTTGGTTTTCTCACTGCGGTCTTCTTAACAAGTGAACCGTGGCGTACGTGCGGCCTCTTCATTCTCAATCTGCGCAAGTCCCGGCTGCGCCGCTCGCATCATAATGTGCCGCTCCCTCCTCCCGCTCGATTCACTCCTATTCGCAATTAAAACGATATTATCAGAGTCATGCACTCGCCCCCGTCATAACTTTTACATTGGACTTTTTCTCGGAGCAATCCAATATAGAAGTTTGCACGAGTGGAAATATACCCCTTGTTATTCTATCATTTTCTGATGTTACGATATTTAAGATCAACCAACCTACAACATTATAGAGACACGGAACAGTTTTTAATAACATGAGTATCTGTCTGTAAATAAACTGAACGGTTTGCTGGACAATAGCGGAGAACATCGAGTAGTGTTGTAACCACAACAAGGGTATTCCCGTCTTGTGTCCGATGATCCCGCAAATCCCGTCCCTCGCGTCTCGGGCACGTCGCCCTCCGGGATTACGCGCTCACGGGACGATCTTGTCGCGATGCCGAATGACCGCAACAATCATACCGGACTACCTCGGGTGCCGTCTGTGTAATCTTGGCAAATTAAAAATAAACTATTGGGATAATTGATTGATTTGACAGTTTTTAATTATAATCTCATGACCAGACAATAGGATTATTGTTGTATTGAGTGTTTTAAATAGATAAAGGTACCTATGTACCGGCTACATATTACCAAGTGGCACGATAATTTAAGTTAATTGTAAAGTTGGATTATTCGAGTGACAGACAGGCCGGTTGCGTAAAAAGTGACAGTACACACGAATAAAATTCACCATTGCAATCTAATTAGGCGCGTCACGTTCGAGTTAAAAAGCAATTATCTGTATGTCTGTACTACGCGACTACCCGTACCTACATAGTGTGATGCATTTCTCTCAGTTTACTATCCATTCTCGTTTGATATGTACATATTTATTCGCACTATGTAGGTACTTCAATTATAATTATGTTATAGCGTCCGAACATGACGTTTATATCAAACTGTTAGGCAAAAGTTACGATACCATGCTCAATTTGACATAAGTAGCCGTGTTACAAAATTATTAGGTATATAAAAATCTAAAAAATATTGTTCAGTGCCTTGAAAAAAATAATAGTACCATACTTAAGATTATACGATTTAACAAAAAAAAATAACTTCGCTGTTGACACGGACGTAGGTTTTTCTCACACATCCCGCTAAATACCAAATCTTACCCTTCTATTTAGGTCTGCATGTAAACATAATAAAATACGTTTTATTTAAATCTCTGGGATACACAGAAGTAATAGAAAAGTATATTACCAGTAGTAGTCCTAAAAAACAAATGGTTGTCATAAATGGCCAACTTAGTAAATTGTTTTACCTAGACTCTAGCAGCGCATCGTAAAACATTGTTTATGACGTTCATAGAAAAATTGGTTGTCGTTCAACAATGTTCCATTTACATTATTATGTGCTATAAATCGCAAATTCGGGTTATGGTTTAGTATAAATTCATCAAATTCTTATTGCTCCGTTCCGTGTGACAAACGATCAACTTTACAGTTTTCCGTACAATATTTTGTGGCTGGAATAGGTTTTTGGTGTTCACTGTACATACTAAATTTATTTTGGTTTCACGATTGGTGTTTCATTTTATAGTCACTTAAACTCTTGTCCGAATCTGGAATATAGTCACAGTATCCTATATAATAACAGAGCAATTATAATCCTATTTAATAATAGAGCTTAAACCTTAAAACATAAGTATAAATATTGTAAATGTATAGTCAATGGTAAGTGCTTTTAAGAATCACAGAAGGATAATAATAATATGTAAGGGAATAACTACAAGAGAGTTTTTATTCCACCAAGCTCAGAAGATGTTCAGTTGATTTATTAACAACACTTTGTTTAACTTAATACATCTCCTTCTTTACTCCGACTTCTGTACAACCTGGCACCAATACTACCAATACGGAATTGTAGTACCCAAACTGACTCTTCCCACATTTTACAGCTTTACAATCTATTACGACAGGGTCAGGGATATTCACTTGTAACAAATTCCGACACCATAAAAAACAATGCGCTTACGCTGCTACCAGGTTGACATCACGGGGCAAACAGTGTCGTAAAACACACGCGAATAAAAAGGACGGAATCTTATTAAAGTAAATATTTATGGCATTGCTATCAAGCGATTGGACGAGGGTACCGTCGCCCTTGATAAATTGTCCTGCCGCTTGCGGCCTGACGGCCACTCTCCCAAATATTTCTCGAGTTACTGATCGCTCTAAAAAATTCGATGTGTTTGATTTATGGCATAATTTCCCCTAACGCCTTTTGATAAGCTCCTAGAAAAGCTTTCAAGCAAACCACTTGAAAGAATTTATTTGCGAAGCATTGAATAAAATGTACGATAAACACGTCACCAAACTGTAAACTTGTATTAGAAATCATGTAGCGAATTCTTCGGAAAACACTACGAGACGAGTCCAAAATTCTTTTTGTGTCAAAAGCTTTAAAACGTTTCTGAAGCAATAAAACAACTTGGACAAACTTCGGGATTTTAAAAGTTGAACATCTTGACGGAAAAAGCACCGTCGGAGCAGTGTTTCTGTTTTACTTACCTGAACGTAGACAATAAAGGTGTCTCCACACAATCAGCGCGTCTAGCAAGTTGATAGTTCGTGTCCTATTCAACTTAACAATAGACAAAATGAGGATGAGCCAATTCTTTCCAGCTTTTATTTCCCATTTTCTTAGCTTGCCGAAAGTTTACCTTTAGACTTTGCACCTCGCAGCGAATGCATTAGAATCAGAGCGTATTTGTATTGGCACTGAATTCACGTATTATTCCGATGCAGCAATTACGATCAACTATTTGAATCTCCAATAGATTACTTTATCATAATAATATAGCAGTGCAACGTACGAGTGTTGTTCTTACCTACATACCGAACATACATATCGTATTTGAAACAGAAATAAATATCTAATAAGAACTTCTATGAAAGAGCGATCAATCATCCATTAGTACAAACTAGACTGTAATGCTCTACCGTAATGTGGATAAGAAAATAACTTGAAAGAATCGTTTCGCTCTACAGTTTCAGCTTAAGTGTGATTTATACACATAAAATTCGTATTAGGTGCTTGAGACTTTTTATGTTATATATTTTTTCGCCTCATCCACCCGCCACGTCGCGATATTTTCTGTGATTAATTGAACGTAAAGCTGAAAAAGCTGATTGGCACCGGTTCGATATCCAGTAGGCGCGAGGCAGAGCCGTCACTGTAGCGCTTTGATATGAAATTTTTATACGAAGGTTGTTAAGCTAGCCGCCCCACACAGAAACAAATGTTCAGCTAATAGGTTTCTAATAAACATTGATCGTAAGTACGCCCGACGGAGGCAATCCCGTTTTCATATAACCTAGTATTTTTCTCGATAATAACTATTGCGATTAACTTGTTATTATTAGCAGAGCTCAGAAGCAATCCGGCAATTATTTACGTAGCAAACATTCTGTCACGATGAGAGCCAGTTGATAAAAGTTTGGGCCAACTATTACGTCAGAAGGGGCGATAGACGAGTATCTCTTAATTATTGTGCCGCGTATTTCGTATTACAATAATGAAGCGAAGCAATAACAAAAGTTGTGACGTCGAGCGCCGCGGCCACCGGCCAACTCCGCTGATCATTTGAGAGCTTGTTGAGCGCGCTCCTAATGAAAACTTGCTAGTTATCGTGGACATACTACATTACTTTTATTCTGTACAAAAACAAAATTGACGCTACAATGAGTCCTGTTGACTCACTTTGTCCGTAACAAGATATTGTTTTATTTACTTGTACACAGTTGTTGTTGTGGACATTACAAGTAGTATACCAGAGTATAGTTACTAGGGCGCGATCATCCATGCTAAATTCATGTACCTATTGATAGGATCGATAGAGAATTAATCTCGTACGTGAGCCACGTTCTATCCGCGTTGTGCACCATTGAATTTTTCGCAGCGCAGGTAAATATTTATTTTCAGTAAAGGAAAACATCTTGAGAAAATCTGCATGTCGGAGAGGAAATTCTGCATTAAGGTGCCAACAAAAATACGAATCGAACGCGAACTAGCGTGTTCTTATTTGGTGAATACCTCGTGCATAATGTATGTGCTAATGTAATATTCAATTACACAAATGAATACTGCTGGGATAACATTAGTAGGAGATATCGCAATAAATTCCATTATAGCATTCGGGAGTGCGAAGGTAACATTGAAAAAATGTGGTAGAGCCCCGGGCGTCGGCGTGGCACAAAGTGGAGGCCTAAGGTTGTATAACGTCCGTTATCGACGCCTACAATAAGTCGCGTTTTATACGGTTATTATAGCGCCATAAACGCCACCGGCCGGTGTTTCATACAGTGGCGGGGCAGATTATACTGCCTATGGCCCCGATTCGTGGGCGGGGGAGCGCTCGGCGGGTTGGAGGCGCTGCGGGGCGGGGGCCGCCCACTGTCAGCTCCACGTGCCGCCCGACAGATGTGTCGAGATATCCGATATCGGGAGACACATTCATAATCTTTGCCTCAACCTCTCGCTTCTTATATTAAAATAACGAGCGTCGATATCGCAGGTGCGAACTCGAAGGGAATTAATAAAAACCGGTCGCCGTTTACATAGCTATCGTAGTGAGGCTCACGTATTTGTCAATGCGAGGCGAGGGAAGGGATATAGGCATATTGATATCGAAGGCATTATGTTGATACAGAAATGTTTTTTTTTTATTAATGTTCTGTTTTAGCTTACAATTTTCATAGATATAATTTAGTAGATTACGTATACTTATATACTGTCAACTGACACGAGTACACTTGCTACGATGACATTTTTACAATATTTCAATACTGTATTTAAACAAAATTAATATTGATGAAAATAGATAAATATTATAAAAACCCTAAAATATTCACCTTAAACGTATTTAGCTGTAATGTTCTACAGTAAAGGACCAATCAGTGCAGAGGGTCGCGGATCACCTATACGCCGCCAGATTTAATTAAAGTATTCCGCTTAAAAAGTAAAGGTACCCAGTGTAATTGAAGTCGGAGAAAAATAAAGTTAATTCCTGAAGCGACCCAGGAGAACTTTCATTAGCGTTTCACAGCTACAATTGCGAGTTCAAATAATTATGTTTACGGAATCCTTTTCTTACGCAGAGATTATTTATCTTCGCCATTGTTACGAGAAGTGACGCGGACGAATTTCACGAAAATACCCCATTTATCTAGAGCGAGCACACAAAGGCAACACGAAACCCAAAACTTTTTACGTGGTCAGTGACAATGCTATTTCTCCCTTTTCTCTTAACGTTTCATCCCCGAACTTTACGGGTATATTGTATTTATTTGCTCAGTTTGTGTGTATGGCAGAAAAACATCGACGATTTTAGCTGTACTAATCTATTAAGAAGTTAATTTAGTTTGATCGTGTGGTCCGATTTCATATTTGCTCAGCCATCTCGCCCGCAGATAACTTTACTCGGTGGCCGTCGTTGTTGCTTGCTTCCTACTTTATCCGGTTTGCAGACCCGCATAAATAAGGCGAAATCGGCTCTACTCGGCACGCAACTACATAATATTTGTCCTACGCGACTCGGTGGCTTATAATCTTAGCATCAAAACAAAGCTTTATCAAGTCCTCCACTACTTTCCCGACACCATGTTTTATGTAAGTGGGTATTGTTTCCGAACGTTTTTTATTGGAAAAGCAATAACGCAGAAACGATTCACTTGATATACCGCACCGACCTTATAATGCATAAAGAAAATACGGTCATCTAACGGAACTCGATTGAACCCCTATTTGCCTTTTCGGGGTGTTACTATCTTTGCCTCGATTCCTACGCAAAGCCACCCGGCCGCGCGTGAAATACCAAGTGCGCCCTAGTTTCGGCGGACGGATCGTGCCGTTTGTTTAGGCCAGCCGAAGTCGTGAAAGGTGATGAACTAAATATGAACAAAGAGCCGCACTGTCAGATTATAAGTATCGGCTCGGCCGTAACATTTACAAGGGTATCGATTAGCGCTTCGTCGCTGACGGCTATTGTCCGACAAGTTCAGTTTTGAAACGGTTCTGTATAACTTTTGGAATCGGCGACGTTGATCCCGTGTCATGAAGATGTATGTCGCTCACACGTGCCCATATCAACACGTGGACACGGGGCGAGTCAAAAGTTTGTGCGAGCGATACGGGGCCGGTGTACGTGTACGTGTCAGCATAATCGCGGCGCCACCAACTGTTTGCGGAGCGGCTCACTAATGCTATTTGTTGTCGTGGGTGGATACGTCACGTGTGTGTGTCTTAATCGTTAGCAGACAGAAACACGCCTGCTCATCGCCTTGTTGTGTTTGCTTCTTTAAGCGGAAACTTGGTCTACGTCAGGTGATTACGAATCGGGGAACACGACGCGACGAGCGCCGTGTTTCGAACTCGACGGATTTATTTGTGCGACAGATTGTAAGCTAGGACGTAAGTTGTCGCATGGAATCGTGTAAATATCGGAAAGCGATTCGAGTGCGAAACTCAAAATTGCAATTTGTAATTCATGAATCGTGCGAGGGCGAACTTGAACGATCTTTTGAGTCGGACGGAGAACATATCGGCGAAGTTGGTCGTCGGTGCGGCCACGTGAATGTCTAGGGGCGTTTTAAAGAGGGTGTAGGTATTGTTTGGTTTGTCGTCGGTGCGGCGCGGCGGCAGCTATGGCGGTGCCGCGGGTTTTATTAAATTGGCGAGTACAAAGACGGCGCAAGGTGCTCGCCAGGATCGACCCACTACAATTCTCTGATAGGTGTTGTCGAAACTGATTGACGCGCCTTTTGAAAACAACTTAAAGCGAATAGACTTTAATTAAAACGATATCAAAGCTAAGACGTTTAAGGTTTTGATAACTCGAAGCGACGATAATTCGAAAACTTTTCAGACTAAAATTTGAGGTTTTATGTTCTATTCTAAATTCCAATACCACTTGGTTATAATTAATGTAAAAAGTTCTAAATAAACTTTAAAAACTTAGTTTAAAATATTGATAATTGTGTTGCCTGTTGAAGTACCTACTAAGTTTATAAATACATAATAATTATATTTTGTTGATCAGTTACTAATATTATGTTCATTTGTTTCAGGTTT
Organism: Abrostola triplasia; assembly: GCA_946251915.1. Lineage (NCBI taxonomy): Eukaryota > Metazoa > Arthropoda > Insecta > Lepidoptera > Noctuidae > Abrostola > Abrostola triplasia. Next base: position 4,731,133 of record OX276424.1, on the reverse strand, counting down.
CGGTTTCGTCACGTTTCAAAGTGAAGATATAGTAGATAAAGTGTGCGAAATACATTTTCACGAAATCAACAACAAAATGGTAAGTCTTAGTTTTTTTTTCTTACATAAAAAGCTCCCCCCTTCCCCTATTTATTGGTCCCTAAAAGGACAATCCAGAATCCAGAATTTGAGAGCGTGTTAGTTTCGCAATTCTTTTAGGTTAAAGAATATAGTATGTAATTAAGACAGTGACAGCCACAGAGGAGTCTACTAAGCCAGCCGCGATTCGATCAGTCATGTATGTTACAACGCTGAACTTATGTAACTCTTTCCTCCATTTTACAAAAGGTTTCTGCCTTCAATTACTAAGTAACAAGCTAGTACCACAATGTACTCAGTGGGAACAATGAAACCATAACCAAGAATGTTCTATGACAGTTGAACATCAATATACCAGCGAATAAAATACTTTAGAGTTGGTACGAAAACTTTTCCTTCATACTTTACCGATTAGATGTTATCCTAACTTTGAATGTTAGACAATTAGGGAGAAGTTTGCTCGCCTGTTACAAATAACTGGAAACGTTGCACAAGTAATAATTATCATCCTTTATTTATTTACGTACAGTTCTTTGGGTTTCATACAGTCATAATGCAGGGAAAGTTAGTATTATCCTTAATGCTTTAGATACTGTTTATGGTGGAATGTAAAGAGGTAGATGGTTTATATGTTTCAATTACGTATATACCTTCCTAACGTATGTACCTAGTGCCAGCTAATTAAGTTTTACGGATATCTACACAAAAACTTATTAGTTATACTTAATTTTTGTTGGTCGTTTCCTTATGCTAACTTATAAAACATACCTTTTAAAAAACTGAAAATCATTATTTCTTCAATCCCTAAAAGAAAGTTATGAGAGATATTAATTAATCAATCCTGAACTGATTTGGAAAATCTCTTCCTTCGATAAATTCGCTTCGTTAAAAATTCATTTGTTAGGAACTTATTAAAAGTGTCGAACTTTGAAACAAATATGAATTTCAATCAATATGACAATTTCTCTCGATTGGAAGTATTTCGCAACTCAGTAAAGCTTTGGCATCTTCTCATGCGGATGCAATCACATTTCTAGCAGTGTCCATTTGAATTTCGATGTAAATTAACGCAAATCTGACAGTTTAGCAAAATACTGCACACTGCTTTCATAAAATGATAATGTCTTTCTTTCTTCACGTATCTCTACATTTGTAAAAAGAATCTCCTAAAATATCTGTGGTTAAGACCATGACTGTTGTCCATGTAAACGTTGTGTAGCAAAAAGTATCTGCCAAAACAGTATATCGTAGTTAAGAAGAAGATTTAAACACTGCAGAAAATCTTACTGCCGGCAAAAACTCATTTCATTAACCCGAAATCTTCCCTGACTGATTAAACTGTACGTGAAATCCTTGTCTACAAGAAAATCTACGTACGTAAAGTGAACGTTTTCGGTCAGATATCAATTAGAGGCGAAGGAACAGAGCTGGCGGGGCTCCAAATGGAGCCAATAAAATGCCACTAAAGCCGGCTTTTACTGTGTTTAGATTTTTCCCCACCACGCGGGAGGGGGCGGCACTGTGACATGTGTATTCCAGATGTAGCCATGAACTTTGCTAACACTGGATAGATTAACGGCTTAATTGCTGTAGTTAGCGCTTTAGTCCGTCCGGTTTACTCGTCCATTCGCTTTGAAATTATGTTAGGCGAATTTAAACTTTTAACAATATGCATTCTAATATCATTAAATCTATTAGTAAAGGCCATCCATGAAAACGCTAAATAAAAATGTATTGAGGAAAAGTTTCAGATAAAATTGTGTCGTTTTATTTGGCTTGCTCCGTAACATTTAGCGCCGTCCATTTGTCGTAATACATTACCAGTCACCCTTTACAAGACTATTACAATCATGTGCGCCCATAAAGCTTGCCCCCGATTAACTTGTAGCCGACTACAACACGCACACAACATAGCTATTGTCTTGCTTTAACGCCACTTTATTATTTTAATGTAAATTTCGGGACATAATCAAATTAAACTGTGGTCATCCACGCGACGTTTGATAGCACAATAAGGAATAATTAAGCAAACATAACCTAGTCAACACTGAATATCAATGGTTTTAAATATCACGAATAATTTCTACTTAACATGAAATTTTGTGGGCTCGTTCTTTAACTTTGAAGTGTTGATACAAATTGTGATAACAACCTTAACGCTTGTTAATTATAATGAAACGTTGTCACGTTAACAATTCCTTTGTCCCCAAACGCGAGTGATATTAAACTATTCAATCACTCTTGCTCTCTCCCAGACACAATGGACCCAACATACTCTACTCTACGTAGAACAGTACGCAGAAAAAGTACGAAAAATCGGCGTCACGATGCCTATACCTATCCGAGCCATTACCATTGTCTTTGTCGCTTGAAGTTTCCATCGCCATTATCTTTCGTCCTCGCTGAAAGGGCTGGGGAACAGATACCACCCTTTCCCGTTGTCGATGCATATTCCTGATTATTAATGCTTGTTTTTTGTGTCTTGCCCCATTGTCTCGCACCTAATGGCTGTACGAAACTCACGGCATGTGTCGGGCGGAATCGTAAGGGTGATGCTCGCCCTAAGTGGAGCAAACAACGAACAAAGACATCAAACAAATGGGTAGTGTTTTAGAGTAATTACGGTTCGCTTCCGTGCGAAACGAGAGGTGTGCATGAAGCAAGCTTTTCTCCCTGCGATCCGCGTAATGTATATACGACGGAGCGGGAAACTAATCGCTTATTATTTCGTCCCTTTTTTGTAGCGTGTCGGAGAAAATGATCAATGTTACGGCTCAGTTTTTACACAGTTTTCGTAAACAACGCGCGACGTTTGAGTCACAAAGTAAAGAGCAAACAGTGTTTGTTTAACGCACGCCTGACACTCGACAGAGTATTAAGGTTACGATCATCGGTTATACAGAGTGTACGTGACTCGTAAACGATTCCGGCCATTAAAAATTCGCCTTAGCATATCATAAACACATCTAATAGTTATATTTACGTACGCAATAAAGAAGACAGAGGCGTCACGTCAGCGTCGACGTTTACGCTACGGGTAGCTCGCCCTCGTAAATTTAATATGTCATCTCTTATATTAAAATGGTCGTTAAGCTAATAGCTGCTCCGCCTTCCCGCACGAAGTGATAGGGTGATACCGCGGCTCACTTTGAATAATAAAAAATATCTTTATTTCTTTGACGGTTTTCGTGTTTAATGACCAAGGAGTAAATGACAGAGATTTAAACGATGACGCTGAATTGTATTTTTTTTTAATTATACACCCTTTTTATAGGTATATCAGTGCTCAAATTAGGCACTGATTTTAGATCTCTATTTGATTCACTGTTAAGGTGTACTACTGAAGTGTTTCAGGATAATAATTTACTGCTACTCAGAAGAGCAACAATCGACCACTTTTTACACGTGTTTTTTATTTAACAACTTATAAAATATAGACTAGTATTTTTTATATATCATTAAAAATTTATAAAATATAGACTGGTATCATCAGAAATAAATAAATAGTGGCGTTTTAATAAGACAATGCAGAATGTATTTACGTCATAAATGATTGTGATAATTATTAATGCGCGGAGACAGTAAGGCTCGCGGTGCTGCATTTTGAAACATAAATACGGACGTCCATTAAAACGCTGGCAACAAATTCCCGTCACTCCATTACGTCCTTACATATTACTCCCTTAATTGCTTCCGCTTACCATGAATTTTAACAACAAAGCACCGACGCGCCTCGAAATGGCTAAAATATAGTGTAGTTTAGATTTCACCTACTAACATCAATTTCTATTTGCCGGATTTAACCGTTCCTGGGACGCGTACACCTGTGCTTCTTTACGAGGTCACACATGTTAAAGTCATATTGCTACACGATATATGAGGGTGTACGCATCAAGTTTGGGCTCCAGAAATTTTCTACTAAATGTCCCGATATAACAAGTTTCATCATAACACTGCCTTCTGTCACGAATAGTGTTAAATATTTAGTTTCCCGGGTCCTAAAGTTCCATACAAGTTGGACATTTACCACCAAAAGGTGGAATAGAAAAGTAAAAGCATATATTTTATGAGACATATCGCTTAAAGTTGAGACAGCAATACTTATAAAATACGAATTGCTGAATCTCATGTCATAGAGCTGAGAATTTATTTTTTGTGTGCGTTATTATAACATGTAACTTTTTTACAGTTTCAATCTGTTCGTTGACCAAGTTCTCCGTATTAGCGGTAGTATTGTAACGTAAACAGCACTAGTGAACACGCCCGGCTCGGTTTTATTTCACACGCTATTCGCTTCTATTTATTGAACATTCAACTAATGGTTTCCCAAAACAACGTGACAGCAGGACTCGATGATTCATAACCCACATCTCGGTTTTAGGCGCACGTACGCAGTTTTTAATATTTTTAGTATCTATATGTATTTTCAGATACATTTCACAAAACGATACAAACGAATATAATGGCGCAAATGCACTTCGCTCGGAGCAATCTCTTCGCATAAACACTTCTGAGAAATACTCTAGTATTGCGAAAATTTTTCTCCTCGATCGTGCATGAGGCAAACAAATGGTTTCCGTTTAGGAAATAACACTAAAAGTAGGCACATTTGAAACTGCCACTTAAATCTTGGGATCCTCAATCGCCATTTCTCTTAGCGTCTGAACAGGCCGTAGGGCTGGTAGTCGCACCCTTGTCGTTACTGCCGCATTAAAGAATGGCTACACACCCATGCGTAACGGACGCGTCGATAGATAGACAGATAAGAGGAGGGTTTTCTATTGCACACAGTCACGGCTGCCATTAATAAATAGTTTCGGTGAGCACGTTCGCAAAAAGGTTCGCTAACGAAAATTATACTTGTACAACAAAACGGAAAACACGTGTGGAAGTACGTAGTAGTGGGTAGTGGCGGGCGTGGGACCCGGGCCGCAGTAGGTCGCGTACAACAATCAATCACGAGTTCCTCCGCAGCCGTGATTACCATAAACTTCCCGTTTTAGCAGGACCCAGCGCGCTTCTTCTAAGCTTTATCGATTCGTCCGCGGCCATTTTTGCGCCTTCTATATATCAGTCGGTCGGTGCGACCGTCCTTTTTCATTGAAACTTGCAATTGGCAAGTTGTGGGCCCAAGATTTGGATGGATTTTGTCTAGTCCTTTTCTAACTTTTTTATTCAGAATGAATGTAATGATTGAAGTATAAAAAGGACTTCGTTTGAATGCCGAAACTTGAATATAGGGTACCGGATTGATATTTCAAATGAACATTTTCACTTTTTGTCTTTTGTGGAGTAAGTAGAAAAGATTGAATTTTATTCTTTACTTGCGTATCTATTGTCTGCGATTCTTAGCTTTTCTTTGATAAGATTTAGATTGTTTGCATTCAAAGAATAACTTTAGAATTATGATTATTCTTGCCAACTTAGCCTATAGAAGGACTTCTTTAACCTGGGAGATTGATTAGCATTCTTTTTATTCATATTGTTGTCTATAAGGCTTTTTCTATTGTGTCAAAGGTGCCAGGTGTTATTCTAAGAATTAATGAGATTTTCACAGACTTTTAATAATAAGTTCTACAAAAACGTGTTTCTTCACAAACACCTGTAGTCCGTACAACGCTAGTCCGTTAGTTACGCGTTGCGTGTCCTAATCGATCATTTTACTAATCAGCTGATATTTTGGGTTCAGCTTTAGATTAACATGTAAATAATGTTAATGTTACAAGAATTTTAGCAAAATGTAATTAAGACAACGTACTGGGACGTATCCGGCGCACGTGTCGTCCTGTCATTAATAATACACACGATACACCCATGTACTAGATGCATTGTTGTTAACGACATTTTGTACCCGGCGTTTCCTACTTCAGAATTAATTTAACTTTGTTCGAATAAGGTGTTTCGGGAAGCCAGCGTTATAAACTATACTACCTACGATATAATCGTTTTATTGTAAAAGCAAAGTTTTGATTGTCTGACGATATTAAACTTTCTGTATTAGTTAGATAAAGTATCCTGATATGGAACCTGTCGTGAGAGTCTCTTATTAAAAATATTCGTTTTACAACCATTACTCGATGATTTTTATTTCCACATTAATGTTAGAATGTATTAGCGTAAATACTATTTTCGATCCCACACGGATAACAGATTAATTTTACATTAATAACACTAGTAAAATAAAAAGTAAAAAGCTTAATATTTTCTAAGGTAAAAATTTACAAGTTGCGATCATAATCTGACGGCAATCACTATTTGAACAACTACCTAATTTCCTATGTACGTATATAAATTTAATGGTTATAAGGCACACAGCACGCAATTCTCAAATGACGCAACTAGCTGAAGTCGAACCAAAAGACGTAAATTACCGCTCAACAGGCCTTTCCGGCCGTTAACGATTTCTACTCGAACTTAAATTCGAAGCGTGAAAGAAATTTAATTAATCACACGTGGTACCAGCTAACGATCGACAGAATTGTGTTCGTCGTGTACACACGCCTATATCGAGCCCGCACAATACTCCCCGCCCGCACCCGGCCCGCTCTATACACACCAATAATCTCGGCAATCATGTTATAATTACTAATCTAACCAAAATGTTCCAATACCAGAACATCGATAACTTCGAGTTTTGATTGGATTAATCGATATACAACATCTATTTCTATCACACTGAAAACCAACGAAAATATTTTAAGTACGTGCTTTTTTTTATTTAATAACGGTGACGTGACAAATTTAATACATTAATCATTCATATTCAATATCAACCAGTTCGTAATCCATCTTATTCCTTGATTAATTACCTATTCACTAAACCTCTTTGGATAGTAATTAAACCTAACAAAGGGACTCGAGAGAGACTAGGATTTTCATCGGGGCATGTGTTCAAACGATCCGACCGCCGCCGTAAAGTATCGTAAGAAGCGTCGTGTAATTGAAACTATGCCTGCGTAGGGTGACAATAAAGTAGTAACAGTGTTGAGGGTGCGGGTGTCATCAATAAAGGCCATACGTTAAGGCAGGCCGGTTCATTACTGCGCTCGGCGCGTCGTCTCCACATTCCCATTACGGGGGAGTTAGGAGACGCGAGCGGCGATAAATAGCGGCCAAGAAGCCCTGCTTTATTTCTTGCACACAATTTCATTTACATTAGAGGTGCTGAACTGAGGCTCCTCCTGAGAGTCATATGAAAGTCGCGTACAGATTCATGCAAAACAAGTTACGAGCGGCGGGACCGCGTGCCGGAGACCTGAATCTAGTCGGTAGTGTGACAAGGCAAGCGGCGCCCGACCTCCAACCTACTTAATTACAACTAATTGCTACAGCTTATACATGTACGTGCGTCATAAACTTTCTCGCGGGCTGTTATTAATTCTGAATATCACCTGAATTTGTCTTGTAAGTTTTGGTTTATCTTTCCGTTCTCTGATTAGCAAGTTTCTGATTTATAATCATTCGTTATCCTACCATGATTTTTAATTGTATATAAGCTAAAAATATTTTGTCAAGATTCTATAAAAGTTTTACCATTACTCTTGATAGAGATAGAAAAATAAATAGAAAACCACATCCATATTCATCATGAATCCATTTAAAAGACATGTAGATTTTTAATTAAGAAAGCAATGTTGTTTGATGAATAAAAATAGCCACTTCGCCGTGTATAACAGCATCTAATTTCGCAAATTGAAGCTGCGTGAACACAGCGCGACCACAAACGGCCGACACTCAACAATTACTTTAATGCAAACTGCACTCATACGCCACTAACGTGGCTCTCGCAGAGCCAATACATCGTTTGCAATTTTATTTGAATTTCGCGGAGGAATTTTCTGGGGCGTTTCAATTCGTACATGGAAACACTCTTACAAAAGTTTTCGTTTGGCTATTTCTGGGCTAATATACAAATTTCATTATACGTTTCAATTGGGCAAACTGCGGTCGCTGGACGTTCACAATCGTTATATTCTTTTCCTCTTATGTTCGAGTGGTCCTTAAGCGTGATACGAATTAGTTAAGCAGCGAGTGCTCGGTAATCGTGTGTTTGCTTACAATTGCAAACGCCTCTAATACCGCTGAGTATCTGCCAATATACACTTTGCTCGTTTTGCTTTCAATTTAATTGGTATTTTGTTTGTTCAACTATTAAATTGGATTATGTTAGAAGTTATCCAAGTTGTTTGTCGTTCTGTGCTGCAACTGCTAGCGGAACTGTAAAACTTTACATAGTTTTACTTTTTAATTTTGCATTCAAGGAATAATATATTTATTGAAACAATAATGTTCACAAAGGTTCGTATAACTAGCGGTGAGGTGCACAATGTAAAACGTCTTGGTGGTTTCGTGTAACAAACTCGTCGGTGGCATCGACTGCAATCGATTTCCCAGAAATAGCCGTGGGCGTTTGACAGGTTTCCGCGGCGCAATGAATGTTGCACGCCGCGCCGCCCGTGTATGCCACCCCTTAATATTTAATGTCTAACTAACATTTCTATGACGGTGAATGTGCTGCACTCATTTCAAATTCATCGTAAATGTGACACTGAGCATTATTTCCTGTGTATGGGCTGTATGCACTCGATATTTGTGTAAGTAAATTTCATTCGCTTCGCTATAAGTCTCCTTTACAGTTGACTTGTTAAAGTGAATATCTTAGTAGGTCTTTAGAAGTAAAACATGTTGTCAGTGACAGTAAATTACTGTGTTTAAGTTTATTTACAGTGTACGTCGTAAACTAAGACAGAGGCATGTCGTAAACATTATTAAACAGAAATATATTTACTATTTCGTCGCCGCGTATTATCGAATATTTTAAAGGGCATCGGTGTGAAAATTTCGCGTTACATTTGAGAATATCGTATCGCTAGATTCGCTATAAACGTGTGCATCGCGGCGGCGGTCGGGGCGAGGTAACGCTGCAGGTAACGTTCCGCTTATCGAAGCGACGCGACGACTCGATCGCTTATATCTGATTTGAATTTCGCGCATTACGGCCCATCAGGACGCGTCCCTCCTCTTCGCCCTCTCAGTAAACACTCCAACACTTTAAGTAACCGTGCCGAAATTCAACGGAAAACGTCGACTCGCGCTTATCTTATTTCTTCGAACAACAGTTACGTAAATATGGAAAGAGCTCCCGGGGAGCGGCAGAGTATTTCATTATCCGTGACCTGTTGAGCGCAAGATTTGTGACTCATCTCCTTTACGTAATGTCGTACAGCCGCCGTAGGATATTTCTTCAGAGCTATCTAGTTACCTTAGTCTTAGTACCTACATGTAGATTTACAAATACGAAAGTAAATTTTGCGTCTTTTAAATAATAACGCAGACAAATGTTTGCTGAATTAGTGTTACCTACAGAATTTATTCTAAAATGAATTTTAGTTTTCATTGAGTTAACTCCACGTGAATGTACTCTTACAATTTTATCTCAGTAAATATGTAATTCTGGAACTCTTACCTCGCCTCCGGTTCCCACGCTCCGGCTTCCGCTTAGCGGCAATCAGGGCCAGGCTTGCGACGCTCTGTCAATACGAAGGCGAGAGGTTTCCCTGATAAACTTATCTAGCGAGCACGCCCCCTCCACCCTAACCCTCTCCCCTGTCGTCTCCGTTTATCTCTCACGTATGTTCGTACGCTACGCCCGCACCGCATTACTCTCCAGCAAAGTTGCTTGCTTAGTACTTTCTTGACTTTTTATATCTACTGCGTTAGGCCGCTAATATGAAAATCGTCTCACATTTTTAGAAGAATGTCCCTAGACTCGTTTTATCGCGCTCGTTTCCGAATTCAAATCAAAATGCCACTCGTTCATAGCACCAATTTATATTCGTTTAGGAAGAGCTGAGATATTTTATACTTGTATAAAGTTGTCTATTTGGCCGGTTGCCCGTAGTCCTCCACAAGTATTTCAAAGTAGAAAAGAATAAACATGCAAAGAAACAAACGCAGAATCTTATAAAATGCATTTAACGTCAACACACATGCGAGTCGTTCTGAAAGCGTGTAGTTTAGAACTGTCTTTATTTTGTAGTTGCTTGAGAAAAGAAGGAAATGACTGGAATCTTAAGTAATGTCCGCCGATATTTTGTGTGCGGCGGCGCCAGCTAACAGAGGAGCGCGACACGCGTGGCCTGCCGCACCAGGGCCACCAACATCCTGTACTCCGTATCATTTTACAACACTAGCGGTTAATGCAAGAGTCTTTGTTCTAAAGGTCGCGGCAGGTCCCGGACGGTAATAATTCATCGCTACCCACGATATTGTACACCACAATACCTCTATACAAACAGATAAAATGGTAATTGTGCCTTTTAACTCCCTAAGTTAATGTATTACCTGCAGAATTTATCGTCATTAACATTTAACTATACCTTTTATGTCTAATTGTAATAATGTGAACGAAAATTAAAGAGTTTCTATATTACTTCAAAATTGTAATAAAATAATTATTTTAAAAACTATAATTTATTGCTATACATAAAATTAATACTTTGTACCTTTCTGTTAAATAAACAATCAATGTTCTTAAAAGGTAGGCACGATTCTTCTCCGTCGAATTTATTGACATTACTGTTTTACCTTAAAAGGTTTTCACTCAAAATCAATCGAGCGAAAATTTAATGACTGCTTTCAGATTCGTATTAATTCACGTTTACGTGCGAATGTTCAGCCGAGGTGGTGGAGCATAAAACGCTGTGTTTTCTCGCGAAACAATTAAATTCCTCATACATCGATGGGATTAGGAGCAGGTTTCCGCGAGGTGGTTCGGCTCGAGCGGCATTAAGCCACGCCGCACTGGAGCACATCTTAAGTCCGCTCGGTTAAACCGAGATCTTCGCGTCGGTGTCGAATACTCGATCCGAGCCGGATCGATATATCGACGGGAGGGCGCGCCTACCTAGCAGGGGCTAAATACAATTTACCTTTGTTATTTTTCGTGTCATTAAACTGCGTCGCGATCTCGAACGCTTGATCGGGATTGCGAACTCCGATGCGAATTGTTTGTGAGCTTTTGTTTCCCACTCCGCTCGCCAGCGACGCGACATCAATTAACGTCGGATCCCTTCGCTGAATTTTCTTCGTGGCTGTTTGTATTATTGTAGGTAGATTTAAAACGGAATCATTTTCCGCTGCTGATTACACAGAACAGATTGTGTTTTCGTGTTTCGTCTCGACTTCTCCATTCAATTAGATAGACCGTGTTACACGGAGGTGCATGTGACAGAATAACAAACGATGTTTCCTATCTGAGTTTTAAGTTAGGCTGGCATTTATCTGGCATGTCCCCTTGGTTGCGTGTTGCCGAACAAATGGAGGGTGGCCACGGCGCTGGCGGCCGCTGCTGGCGTAGGCGCCTGTTCATTTGTAAAGCTTTATCGCTCCTGACAAATGGCGACACTCACTATTTTTATGTCGCGGACGATCGAAGAATACTGTTCATGCTACGGGACAATTTAGCACCAATATTTCTGACACAATTTCCTCTGTGGTTTTGGCTCAGCAACAGTACTTTTCAACACAGTGGTACTGTTCATTTTAATATTACATCTAAACTTTTTTTACATTCGTTTTGTGGATGAAAACGTGCTTTATTACGTGCCGTCGTAATCTCAGTCCCCAACTTTAATATTACGTGTTGATTATTCAGTCTTATCTAGGCATAAAACTTGGTGGAAAGACACTCAGCGCAGTAAAGCCTCGCTCACTTACTTCCCCACGTTAATGCAAAGGCACGTAGTTCCATGTCGACGCAGAAAGTTGTGCAAAGTGCACAAAGTGCGCGAACGGCGTGGCAAAGCCTTCATTTGTCGGCTTGTGACGGCCGCGTGACAAATGTGGACGCGAGTTTATGTACCCTCCCCGCACCGAACGGGGACACGTCGCGATTATGCACCACTATGAAAAATGTAACTGGAAGCTCTGGCGAAACTTTAAACGTTCCGATCTGTTCCTACCTCATAACTTTAGAGAATCTTTTTAAAAATGACAACACGATAGTAATTTATTAGATTGGCTTTAATTTAAGCCTTTGTACTTTTCTGTAATGTTGCCACGAAAATTCTATTGCTAGAGGTTTAGGTTAACGTAGATTGGGTAATTTATACTTGCCTCCAACCCTCCCCTGCGGAGAGGGGGAGGAAGATACAAGCACTGAAGAGAGCCATACTGTTCGTTAAAATTACTTAATGGATCGATTAAACGTAGGGTTTAATTATGAGGTACATTAATTTACTTTGGTTTTCGTAGTCCGTGGTAGAGCGTCGGGATTACGTTGATGCTTTATTTATTTATAGCCTCGCTTAAACTTGCCGATATTTTTCACGGGTTAATCCTCTTATCGTTGAAAAATGTGTTTATTTTTTAAATTCGACATCAACAGGTTTCGTCTCAGGTTTTGTAACCAAACAAGTTGTAAGATTCGACATAATGATAGGGAATAATTACATCGGAGCTCGTAAAATTTGTCGTGCTGTATAATAAGTATTCAATGATAAGCTCCTTGACTTGGTGAAGCAAATTAAAATTCAATTTGTTACTCGAACCGTGAAGCATAACGGATTGTCGACCGATTTCGTCGCCCCTTTTCTTCCATAATTTCGCGAGTCGCTCGATCTTGAAGAAGATATTTGCTTCATTCTGCTGACTCCGATTATAGCTACGAGTACAAACAATAAATTTAAAAGACAAAGAGGATTGCTTGTAGTAATTAATAAAAATCTTTACAAATACTTTAGGTACTACATATTTGCTTATATTTAGTTAAGCACTTTGGTAATTTGGATTATATTTATTAACGAAACATGTGTTTGTTACAGGTGGAATGCAAAAAAGCACAACCGAAAGAAGTTATGCTCCCAGCAAACTTGGCGAAGACGAGAGCCGCTGGCCGCGGCGCGTACGGTGAGTTGCTAGGTAGCAGCGTGGCCGGCGCGGGCGGCGTGCGGTATGCGCCGTACCCGGTACATGCGCCCGCACAGCTGCTGGTCGGCGCGAGCGCAGGCGCGGGCGCGCCCGGGGCTGCCGCGGCCGCCTACCGCCGCGCGCTTGCCGCACTCCGCCCGAACCCGCGCCCCCCGCGCCCTGCGCTCGCGCCCCTTGCACTTCCACCGCTCACCTACTCCGTATCCGAACTCCTCAATGCCCACGCCCTCGATATCCCGACGCTCTACTCTCCCCTGACTCACACGACGATTCCCACTCCTTTGCCCCTCTGATCCGCGATCCTCTTTCAGCAGCACCCACATCACCCTTTCTAACGATTTTAGCCAATAGGGCTTCTTTGATCAGAACCTTTCAATAATTCTTAATTGCATTCCTCTATGCTGAGTCAGCTTTCCTGTCCATTCCTAGCTCTTTCTTACATTCCTGCTCTCTTTTTTCCTACCAAGCCAAAGTGACAATTTTAATGTACTTTAAGGAAACTGATAATATCCAAAGTGTCTTATTTTTAGTAATTGCCATTAGAGAATCAGTTAGATAGCAGATTTTCGAAATGTGTACCAAAATAATTTAGAAGAGCTATAGAATCAGTTCTTATACAATAATTTATATAAATATTCATACATTTTGAGGAATAGTAGAAAGAACAACTGGAACAATTTTATGTAGGGTTGATAGAGAACAATATTTTTCTACCGGGTAGTAGGTGCTTAATTGAATTTGGTTTTCAATACATATACTTACATAGCTAGAAGATATAGTACTGAGCCTGGTATTTTTCTGATTTCTGAGTAGCTTTTAATATGAATATTTAATGCGACCTTATGGTGTCGATGATTCTTGCCAGTTTGCTACACATCCATCCATGAAGTAACTAACCTTAGCACCAAAGCATAGTAATGTCATGAAGTGCGGACGAGTGACGATGTTTTTGACAATATTTTCATAAATGATATATTAAATTCTTTAGCTCTACCATGACTAGCTTTACAGCTTGATGTCGGCTTTTCAAAAATGTTATCAGTGGAAGGAAAGAGGTACCTATTGTCTGTGGATGTTTTATGGAGATCATTAGATATTTTATTTATTTTTGTTGGTTTATTTACAATTGTTTGTAAAGAAATTTGAAATTAGGTAAATCTAAATTTTCCCTTAAATTATTTGTGTGTCCATAGTTAATAAAATTAGGTTATCTATTTAATTTGAATCCTTACTCTTTACATATTTATTTATATTATTGTGCAATGCAAAGCACGACTTAACATGTGTTCACTATTAGTTTATATTTTAGTTGTATACCTTCCGATTCATCTATTTAACTTACTGGTTTAACAGTAAGATCTATCTTGATACTCCCAATATTTGTATTATGATACATAGCTCTCGTAAACTAATAGTATTAATTGTACTTATTAACTTATTAAGTAGGTAATTTTGGTAGAAATTAGAATTAATAAATTCATTTCTAAAATATTTAAAAATGTCTGTTTGTTTAACATGTTTAGTTCTAGACTAACAATGTGTAGAATAGATTAACATTGTCAAGTGAAGGTACATCATCGATTATGGTGATCGAGTTTACTAACATACCCCATACTTGGAGCCACTTTAGAAAATGTTTGAAAGTAGACTGCCATTTAGAAATATTGAATGCTCTTTATATAAATATAAATTAGATATAGATGTTATATTCACCATATATACTCAATAATTGTAAGCTCAAAAATTTCGCCAAGCAAAATAGTGTCTCAAGGCACAATACTCACTGTAATATCAATTTCTATTATATTATATAACAAAAACACATTATATAATGTAAGGTGTAAGGATCGATCGATTTATGTAAATGTTTTTACATTTCTAGATTTCATGTGGTCATTGGGTGCTCTTCCTGACGGTAAGTTGATTCACATTATATTTTCAACAGTCACTCCATATATGCTATTCCCTGCATCTGTCAGACCATTCCTCACTGTGTGGAGCGTACTATACTAGTAAACAACATTCGTAAGCGGACTATTGAAGTGCTAATCGGGGGTACATGCCAAAACGGATCATGGCAGTAATTAATTAACTCACTAATTCACTTAAAGTGTTGGTTGGCGGTGTAGATTCAATCAATGGTAGTCGTGCTCGCTGCGCGGCCGTCCGTCTGCCGCGTGATGGATCGCGGCGCCTGACAGATACACTATTTTGATTGGCAATAATATGATAAACGATCCGGTATAGTAATCATATCAGCCGTGGACCGTCCGGCCATCATTCATTTTACATTTTGTAACGGACTTTATTTTGTTAACGAAGCTCATAGTACACGCCATGTTGATCCGCCGGCTGTACTATTTGTTTCACATTAGAGTTAATTGTATTTCTTTTGATATAGAGTAGAATTTGTTTGTTGATATTCACTAAGTTGTTAATGAAACACACTAGGTATCTGTTACGGCAGTATGAAGCCGTCGTTAGTCTACGTATACTGCGCTACATTAAACGATGTTTACAAAATATCATCCGCTGGACAATGTCCAAAGCAATGTCGTACCGAGCTTGTGCGATATACTTGCCTACCTTTTATGTGACGGCTCTATTTTAGAATTGGGCCACCGGGACACGTGTTACATACCAAATGTTTATATCGTCCAATGAATCACTATCGGTGACACAGTATTTAAAAAGCTACATTTGTGATGACATAACACCGAACAAAAGCATGCGATGCCACGACTAACCTCTGCTTCTCACCTCAACTGCTCACGATAGCGCGTGGCAACATATTAACTTGTGATTGTTTGTTATACAGGTTTCCCCGCAGCGTACGCCGCCTACGCGGCAGGACGTAGCTATTCGGGCTATCCTAGCTTCGGGCTGCCATACCCAGCAGGTAATCCCCTGGCGAGCTTGCACCACCAACTATCCGGCAATCATTACCACCACCTGGCGACTCTCCTGCCTTACCACCCGCTCGAGCTCAGCGGGGTTTACAATGTACACGCCATGCATCTGTGAACTCGCGCCACGACAATGCATTCCACTAACCGCTAACGTCTATCTCGCAGTCGGCACCGACCCGCTTAGTACTGACATGCTCATTTACAAACTTAACTACGCATACGCTAATTTTCGTAATCTGCTGTGGTGACTATGTCCTAACTTCCCATTTCAACTAACTCGCCGAGGCAAAAGTTCGTGTGAACTCTCACTAACAACTTTACTAACAAGTTAACACCCCGAACAATGACTGAACCATCTAGATAAATCTGCCACGCCGTCAATTACAAAACGTCCATGTTTTGAGAAATACTATTTATTGTTTATCTTCAGAATTTTGTCGAGACAATTCGGCCAATTGCGAGCGCGTCGCTCCATGTTTACAGACGATTCGCCCTAACGATTCTCAAATGCTACGCGTCGGGCAAACAAACACTAGCGCAAATACCAGCTCGCCTTCGCTCCAGCCGGCTCGGGCGCGGGCACGACCCCGTCGCTGCCCCGCTCCCCCGCACTCCCGCTACTAGTATCGCATCATCGCCCGCTCCTCATTAACAGCGAAAGCTTTTAAAAGAGATTTAAACAGATTCAAACAAAAGTACTGAAAAAGTGACGTCCTTTTTGTGGTGACTTCTATGTAAATCTCGGGACGGACGAAAAAGAATTCCCACTAATTAAAAGTAGTCCACGGGCTTCCAGTCGATCCTACCGAATGAGACCAGAATGTTAATTTTTATGCGGTTCTTATTGTTCTTTCGGGATTAGTTGGTCGCGTACTCGGGGAGAAATAACACTAGAGGACGGAATAGGCCGTGAGGCGGGGAGCGGGCGCGGGCGCGGGCGCGGCTTGTGGAGCGCAGCTGCACAAACACTCTTCTCGTTATTTGTCCACACTCCGTGTTTGAGCTGCCTCCGCTCCGCCATAATTACGCCACTAAGCTTTGGCTTTCCACTTTTTCCCGGCCGGTATGCCGCAAGAATTTTTCGGTTGGACGCAGTCAGAATCTAGAAACGCGAACACTATTCGAAATTCTAAATGAGCACTGGATGCGAGTGAGGTCCGACCCACGCTTCGGTTTGCGAACAACGATTGATGTTATCGCACTCGTGCTCGTCGGCCAGTCGGCAGCCGGTCAAGTTTCTTCAGCATTAGCTATACGAATCGTTTCACGTTAATTGCTTTTAGCCGCCGTCTTACGACACGCGAGACAATCTCATCTTGCGGTTTGAAAAAGCAATTGCGGGTTGTCGTTGAATTGTAAATAAAATTGGCAAGCCAAATTAAAATATAACTTAACTCTATCAGATTCTTACCCATCGCTATCTAAACAATCTATATGCCAAATGTTACACCTATAAAAGTGTTAGAAAGCTAAGAAGAATTGTTTACTTAGAGACTTAAAGTTTATACAGGCAAAGGCATGTATGTACACAAAATCTGTTGCGAGTAGCTCGCATTGTGTCGTGCGTGCGTGCGGTGTGCGCAGACGCGGCCGCTTACAATTAATGTGCGCCCATTTCGCCCATTAGCATTCCTCAGGCGACGCTGCCACCGGCTTATTGGTAATGTCATCTACATCGCCAATATTTAGTAGACCATAAATTATCAAACCGTAGATATCCGGTCAGGAGTCGGGTAATTAAATTTTACGATTTGAATGTTAATATCTTGACAGTGCAGGCATCGCCTCGCTCGCCCTTAATATAATTTTATTATGAAGTAAAACGCGGTTACGTCCTTTGATGCAGCAGATGCTATGACAAAGTGCCGCGCCGCTGCGATCCACAACTTCGTCGCGCGCCTTTAATATGAACTAGTCGTTTCCTCCAACTTGGGAAACGACTGCACGTACGACTCCGACGAAGACAGTTTTCGAACGTATAAACAACTTTGTTAGTCTCTAATGGGACGGAATTAATGTCAAATAATTTGTGCCACTGTAGTAGTGCGGCAGAGTACGAGAACACTTTTCTGTTACATATTTGTTTACTACTTTTTTAGACACGTTTCGTTACCGCGTGTCAAAATAAGATGACGCCACTAGGGCATAGTTTACACGTAGTATCAAGGCGTTCAAATAACTCGATAAGCAAGTTAACCCGTTACTTGTAGATCATAGAACGAGACCTTCAAGAAAAAGGTGTAAATCGTCTTCTGAAACTCAATTACAAGTACCGTGATGGCCAAGATAATCAAAGTACTTAAGCTTTACAAGATGAAACAACTAAGATCATAATCTAATTTGCATATTTATTGAAAATCGTAGTCCGGACTAAATTATAGTAATCTTGACGATAGGCGTGTAATATTAGACTCGAGTAGATGTTTTAACTTCTTCCTCTCTATTATATTAGGTATAAACGATGATAGCGGCAAATAGAAGTAGGACTTTTTAGCGTCAGTAATCATATATCGATATCCTCTACATAGCATGTTGTAGTGAGTAGCGTTTGGATTTCTATAGGACATAGGTATGGACTGGATTCAACGTTTTACGTTCCTCCTACTCTCACATCATTTTATTCAATTACAACATGAAAATAAAATAGAATTGAAGTCCAACATTAACACCATGAACCAAATATATAATATAGTTTTATTGTAGTATACGGTCAGCGTCGGTCATACGTAAAATATAGTGTCAATTGTAAACAAACTAAAACTCGTAGTAGGGAGGGTTTGTATCCCTGTGCATGCATACGAAATGAGCCGGAACTCGGATCGTATATAACAATAAAATATATAACAAGTAATTTATCCTTGTCCCTCAGCTATTCATATACTGGCAATAAATTCGAGTAATGCCAGTAATGTAACGTATCAATAATTATACCATTTATTCATACCCCATGGAGTATGAGAGAACAAAAACCTGTTAATTTTTGAGTCTCAAAAACAATGAATAATTGAAAACGTATTTAAGTGACGGGTAGGGGCGTCTAGCGTTGTGTTCAGTCGTTACATCTAGTATCTTTATTATATCTAAGAAGTAAACTTAATAAATATTAGACAGATAAGAAATGTAGCGCAATTAATTTGAAAAATTACTAAGTTTAGAGGATGTTTACTAACCGACATTTAGATTTTTATTTGCATAGCTTATCACAAGATTTAGCTTAGTTTAGATTCGTAATTTAATTTACTCATTATAATGATAAAATAAACAATACATCGAGCTTGAAAACTGTTATTTTAATAGTTTATTGAATATTCGCTATAATTATATTGTAATATATGTATGTATTTGATTTTAATTTTAAAGTTATTTCTCTATTATATTTTAAATATTTACACTGCTTAAATGATAATGTTATTGATACTAATATTGATTGTTGTTGTTGTATAATATTTTTGGATGCATCTACTTTACGCTACCTTCTTCATGTTATTGTTATTGTAAAGTGGTTCAGTATTTGGATAAAGGTGCAACCTAAAGGGACTCCCTTGTCTCCAAACGGTCGATCTAAGTAATCATCAAACTTCTATAGCAATAAACAATTGCTTTATCACCACACCTCGCAATAATTATTTGTCAAAATTAAGGTATTTTATCGAAATTATTACGTAACTATAAGTTAACATTCGATCATTAAATCGCTACGTTTGCGACCGTCCTTATCGCCATCCTCTAAACTAGTCATACATAAAGTAAGCTTGAAGTAATATATCGCGTCGTGTAAGTGTACCTTTAACGTGTGACCACCGCCACTTTAGTTACCATTATACCCAATTACTCCAACAAACTCGTTCCGATTCTATATCTTCATTGAGCCAATGACCGTACATTCAGATACGGTAACGGTAATCGTTATTAGTGTTCGGGCATTAAAATTGACTACCCTTTACGTGATCCATTGCGTGTTTAAATATACTAATACAGAATGTATTATTCAGTGAATAACACCATGTTCTTGATCCAGTTTTGATGGTCGAATCAATACGGGGGTACGACACGTAATGACCGCGGGGCTGCAGCGGCGGGCCCGGCGCCTGCCGTGCGTGCAGACAGGCCTCCGAGAACATTAATAAAGCCGGTCCATCATTCCGTGCGTGCAAACAATTTTAAATAGCCCAAAAACAGTAAACAGGAAACTATCAATTCCAAGTTTCCCCATAAAGATTCGATGAGTGGAGCTCAGGGCGATATTCTTCCTCTTTTACTCCTCGCTGTAATGATATTTTTTATATCTTTTGTTTTTCCCCTTCATGTTAATTTTTGAATTAGACTGAGTTTTTATCAGGGTTCCGCGTAACGTTTTTCCTTTCATGTGGAGTGTTTGTTTGTTTAAGCGCGGTTCTGTTGGCGGAACCCTCGTAGCTCCGTAGCCGGCTTTGTAGCTTTTTTATTTTGTTGCCGCAGGTGTAGTGGGAGTAATACCACCGGAAAGTCGTCTGTTGGTCGGTGCGGAGTACGTAAACGCGGGCGTGCTCGGCCAGAGCTCGTAGGCGCGCGCGCGCCGCCGCCGCTCGACCGCCAAGCCCACGCCACGCCTTTACACTTCTCTAACCCGGAACACCCGCTAAACGGCTCCCGGAAATTCTTACGAACATAAATAAATCTTTTCTCAAGCGAATAGCTCTTTGGTATTAACGCCCCACGTTCCCCTCTCGAATCAAGGAATGCAATGTCGCAAAAACAAATATGTTTTTGTAAAGTAAGGCCCGATTTCGCAGATGCGTGTCAAAATCGCCCGACTAGGTTTGCCCATATAGCACGATACAATTAAACTCAGATTTCAAGTTTTGATAATTAATGAATCATTAAATTCACTGAGTTGCGGTATCCCTCAGGAAGTAATTCCAATATCTTAATATTTAATACGTAAATTAATTAGTTAGGTGTCGTTCATAATGCACAAATTTCTTCATGATTGTATTTGTAACCCATGTGTCAAATTCTTTATAATAATTAAGTCTATTTTATAATCATAAGTTAATAGTAATGTTCTTATTGCTGTTCTGACATATCGTCTTATATCATTATTCGTAAGTTTATAATATTGTGAAGCCGCTATATTTTAAAATAAAGGAAATTGCCGTTGTATAAGCAAAACGTTTTATCGTTTATTGACCAATTTATCGTTTATAAATCGAGGTCGATCAGTACCTCAGGTATTTACCATTCGTTCGCATATCGATTGCGACCAAAATAAACTGGAAGAGATAGTGTGTTACCGTGGAGTTGGCTAGCGTGCGGTTAACTGTGATTATATTATTTATTAGTAAGTCGGTAGGCCGGCACAGTCGGGTCACAGACATGTTTGAACGTTGGCATTTTATTTTTCTGACTCATCCAACGCTGTACATGCAGCGTGGTGCTCGCGCCGTGGCCCTGCCCAGCAAGCCGGTAAGCGAGCATGTGGAGCGGGGCAGCGCACCGCCGGCGCCGAGCCCAGCGCGGCCGGCGCGGGCGGTGCGCTGCCCTGGGAGGCAGGCACGCGCGACCGCGGCCGCCCGCGCGCCGCCCGCCTCGCCGCATCGCCAACATTCCTCACATTTAACACGCTCGCCCTCAGAATGCAGCCCACGAACCAACACGCCCACACAACTATTTTGCATAGTTCGATATTCTTGCACTCTTACCCGCGAATATTTTAAACCTTACCGAATTGCGCTTCATATCATTCCTAATTACCGGTCCGAACGTATCGAGTTAAATTAACAGCTCGTTCAACACAAAGTCCAAAACAAAAATAAGGAAACGACGTTACGACAAATTAGCGCCTCGAAACGAAATTCCTTGAAGGGTCACACGGCCGTCGGTTCAAATCCAAATAATTAGCTGGCGAGGCGGCGAGTGGCCGCGCGTCGCGAACTGTGCCAACTCCATTTGTAATTTAAGATATTTGACCGTTAATTGTGTTAGTAACTGTTACGTTTAGTGCTTGTTGCTTAGGTCGGAGTTGAGTGCGACCTCGTTCCGCACTAACCTTACAGCACTTGTTTAGATACTCATGTAAATACCTAGATGATAGTGGACCTCCATAGCGCTCAGCGGTCCCACGCTGATTTAGCATTACGAGTGCTGTGTTTGGATGGGTCAGAAGTTTTATTTCTGTACTTTTATTTATTTTAGATAGATTTTATTTTATGGATGCCCATAGATTTGACTATAAATGCGCTAGTCTAGCGAGCTCCATCGTCCATAAATTTTTATTGTAGAATTCCACTGAATTGGAGTGTGTCCGTGAGTCCATAATGGGCACTATTAGCATACTAATCTCTTCTAGTTAGTGTCGTATTGAGCGCACAAATCCTGCGCAATGTGTCCGGTGTACGCATAGTAAGTCCTTTCTCCCCTGCACGAGGACGCCGTGTTAGCCGCCGGCCGCTCTAATAGCCCCATAGTCCGTGTCGGCATTCACCAACGAGCCGATACACACTCTAAACTGCTCCGAATGGGGATAAGGGATTTACATACACACAAATTGTGTAAATACCTACCTACCTAGAACCTACCTACCTACGCACTTTACGTGCGAACAAACAAGTTGTGTTTACCGAGAGAACAGCAGTCGCGCCAAAGGAGTGTGACACCCGCTACATCTCTAGGGCGAGTAATTTTGATTTTGAACATTACAGTTTGGACTATCGTTGAACATTAGAATAGTGTACGTAATCATGTGTGTAACATTTGGAAGAATTATATAAAAGTAAAGACTGAAGTGTGGTAGACATTTCATAGTGTTTTCGGAGTTAAGAAGTAAATTAGATCAACAGTAGTCAAAATGTTATATAGACTCTAGATTAGTAATAAGAATTAGACAAAACAGATGTAAAACCGCGTTGGCTGTCTTCGTAGAACATTCTGGTGGTCATATACAATTATAACTAGACAAATTCCCGATAGTCTAGACTAGATACTAAACATTATTACGGGCGATTTTTGTTACTTATTTTAAATTAGAAGAGCTTAAAATAATTAGTGTCGACTTACAATGTTTCTGTAAAAAGAATATTATATTTAAAGCTAAAAAATAAAATGCTTTTTTCTTTGTACAAAAGGTAGCAATGTAAGCGACTAGAATAGTAATTGGTGGTTAAAAATAATTATGTGATTGGTGGTGCAAACTTTTATAGATGTATTTATTGTTGTTTAGTTTTAAGAATTTATACCTAGAATAGTATTATTGTAACTTTGTCATTTTTTGCCTTAGGCAGAGAGTATGTAAACCATAGTTTCAAATTGAAGTGTTAAAATTCCAATGATAAAACCGCAGCTAGAATAGAGAAGAAAACATTTTTGATCCTAGAATAGTCAAAAGAAAATTGTAATTTTAAGCCGTAGTTGGTTTCGTAGATGTAAGCGGAATTAACCCGCAAGTAGGTATATTATAATTTGACTACATGGGTAGTAATTTTAATTGGAAGATTTATTAGTAATCGTAGAAAAAGATTTTGGATTTTTCTTATTCATAATCTGTGTGTTTTATGAATATTCATATTTCTCGAGTTTTTTCCGCTTCTTTAATATCGCTTTACGTGTTATCTCCGACTAATCCCATTCTATGGCTGAACCACGGAAACGCGTGTAATGGTTACCGTGATAGAGTAAGCACCTTATCGAGTGAGGCAGCGAACCGCAATAAAAGGTAGACTCGAAGACTCCTGAGATTTAGAGAAAGGACACGCGGCTCCTTCTTTGAATTACAAATGTGAGCGGAGCGTGCGTGCTGCCCGACAACAACCAGCATAGAAATTCGATTAATTTGCAATTGAGATAAGTCCCAGCGGCTAAACGATCGAAAACCCGCAAAAGCGTATCATCTTCCCAGTGAGTTATTGATGGCACCTATTAAATATACGTTTTGGGCGAGACGTGTGCGCGAGGATCCAGTAAACGCTCAAATAAAACATTTCAATCGCGCCAAGTGGGAAATGAAGTATTGCGATCTTGTAGGTGAGGGATTCGACCTCCCTATTTTAGGACGCACAACTCCCTATTTTTTTAAACATCTTGCTGTTTATAGACCAAACATTTAGTAACAGATTTATTACAGATGGGTATTTAAGTATGGACCAAGTATATTCACATTATATCCGCTATTACATGAACACACATCAAAAGAAAACATGAAACATGTTGTTTCACTGAAATCCGTATGTAAATAAACACACTACACGCATACATGACGGAACAAAACCGAAATATGAAAAGCTTCAACATCTACACAAAAAAATGATGCCAACTTTTCCATTTCTTTATTACTTCCATGAGTAAAGCTAATAAAATACTTACCTACTCGTACCTTAAAATTCGGGGCTGATTTTCGAAGACGGGGACATTGTAACACATAAAAAGTCCCGCGTAATATAGTGGATTCAAGGGCGGGTGTTACGTCGCTAGTACGCTCCGTGAATATTTCGTTCGGCCGTCATCCTACTTCTGAAGAAGAATTATTAAGTTTGCCCGAACTTCGCAATTATGAAAGTTCGAATAGCTCTCGCCAGACGGCCTCTGAATTTATAGATGAATGTGTGCTCCCCCGCGCTCCGACAAGGTGAGACATACTCTACTCCAACTTATTCGCCTACCTAAAGATAATTTAGATGAACCACTTTGCCAAAAATATATTAGTAACTTACAATTAGGTGAGCTTGAACGAGGAGTATGCGAGCGATTTGGAATACCAAGCTTGATAGCCGAAAGTTTATCAACGAAGAAAACTCCGTAATTACACGTGCATCAACTTTTTGAACTTAAAACTTTGTTGTTCGCGTCTTCGTTTCTACCTTCTCGGTTACGTTCAAAGCGTCAAGAAACTTTAACTATTACACGCACAAATTACGTAATGAACATGCGTTAACATGTCTGTACAAACTATCTATTAGCTGGAAGCGACGTCCGACACAGATATGACCGCGGCTGTAGATAACTTGCCTCGCACCGTTCGCCTGTTAACTGAATTGTTTAAGTCGTAAATTATTTGAGGTCAGGAACACGCTTTGCACCCAACTTAGTTGGGCCTGTTTGTGACTTTGTTTGCTGTGAACCGACCCGTGAAGTATGATTGAAGCGATAAACACCATTCTGTAACAATAAAACCGCCGCGCTTTTGCAGGCTTCCTGATGACATCTTTACTTTAGATCTCGCTGATGAATGAGGACTACTTAAAACACCCAAACGTTTTTCTGTACTTTAAATTACTAGTCTGTAGGTACATAATATCGAATTCCTTTAAATTAATGAGTATAAGCAGCCGATCGTCGGGCGCCTCGCTGTAATGGGAAAAGAATGAACTAAGACCGATCGACATATTAATGATCCCGAGACGTGTCTGCGCCAACACTCGAATTCTTATTTATTACACTGGGCCCTCAAATAAATAGCCTCTCACATCGCAAAGTAATGTTATTAAAATGTGTCAGCATTTTAGTACGGCAGGCGCGAACGGGCGCACGCGCGCCGCTAGCGCGGGAGTGGGCATCCGCGCGCCATCTATCATTCATCCTCCATTACTTATATTGTACTTTTTTCGCAAAGTCACTCGCAGGCCGGTAATCACCTGGTGCGACCGCGGACCTCCATTTTTCACACTAAATCATAACTCGCGCATCTGACAAAAATAAAATTTGTCGTACAAGCCAATAGGGGTAAATGGTGACACTATGAGCAAGCAAAAAATGTGGGACGAATATTAATCTAGTCATTGTTGAGTTATCGGGTTGCGTTCATAATGAATATGTGCTGTTAAGTTTATGTCGTATACTTTGGATATTTCAAAGGTTTTAGAAAAGCACGTGCGGAGATTTGGTTTAAAGGTAAAGTTTGTGTAACCTGGTTACCGTTGTCGTCGTTATTTATTCTACGGTAGGGTCGGTTAAATATGCGCGTGAACGCTGCGTGCGGCAAGCATTTCGCAGCGGCCGAGCGTCGTCGGCCGGGCGCTGCGCGTCGCAAGTCGCAAGACGCTGCGACGTGCGCCGTATGCTAATGCCTTTCCCTATTCAATAAGCAGACCGCCGCGTGCCACCGAGAACTCACGTCGGATAATTTACTGGATATTTTGTAAAAGTTTTTTCGCCCTCTGTGATTTATGCCCGCGAAACTTCGAGCTCTCTTTTTCATTTGAATGCACGTGACATACGTGATATTTTTTTGTTCCGACATAATCTGAGCCCAGGGAGTCTTCTGTGTCCTCATTCGTCAGCTCCGCATCTGTCTCCAACGGTTAAATTATTCATGCATTTACGCGCTTCAACTTTATCCGCGCTAGAAAACTTTAATATTAAGTTAGGATTACATCGATAGTCACTTTACCGTTCAATATGCTAAATTGAGGAAAGATGAGGTGAAGCGGCGCGGGCCGGAGAGACTATTTGAATTTCAAAAATTTCGATGGTTCAGTCATGAATGTGTGTGTGTTACACTAACGAGTGTGTGCGTCACTCGTGTATGTGGAGCGAATGCGAACCGTGTGTATGTTTGCAGTTGACCTGACCAACGGCCAACTGACACCGAACAACAACACACCGCTGCTCGCGCAGGCGCTCTCAGGTGAGGACGCCGACAGGACACTATATCAAAACAATGCCCTACACTAGGATTAGTCCTGAATCTTGGCAGCAGTTATACACAAATCTCTCATGCACAAACATCTTGGACACATATCTGATATTAATTCTGAAGTCGCTGAATCACTGCGCTATACAGCAAAACATACATAATAACATTCACTAACAAAGGTTTTCACCAGCCTCGCCTGTGAACGTCATTCCTACAGAACACACTTTTACTCTTCCACAGAGCTTCAACATCGGCCTCAAATTGGACCTTTCACGACTGTATATATCTCACACTGACTGTGTACTCACTTGACACCAACATCATTCATCACTCATGCCGGTGACAAGTCATCATAACATTGTTTACGAAAATAAGCGCTTGTGTTACTGCTTTATGTGTTCCTTGTGCCCTGTCCTGCCCTTTGAAACTATCTCGGTGGTGTCTATAAATATTTGTATTAACGTTAAATTAGTTTTCATATTGGAAAAAACTACATATGGACCATCAACCAAATATGAAATTTAAATAACTTTCCGCTCAGTCATCGAGCAGATAGGACTAGGTTTAAAAAAGACAAACAGTCCAGACCACTGGTATAACACAGTTAAAATTACACCTTGGAATTGGAAAAGCGTCGCACTGTGATACGAAAAAAGCCAGAACGAACGGCACAATGTTTCGCATTTTCACTGGCTGAATAAACACGTGGCTCACTGTCTATCGCGCTTCCGTCACTGCAAAGCGAGCCACTGAGCTTTGGCCGGCGGATGCCAGGCTTGACTTAAACGATTTTTAGTCTTTAAATCGCATATTCCCTGTAGTTTCAAATGGAATTTTGCACTGCATAAAACAAAGTAATATATCGGTCTGTGAGATAAACATTAAACTTAAATTGCTTCTCGCTTATGTGTAACGCAAAAGTAAGTAGGCTCATTGATATGATCACCAGGACTTACGTCTACTTAGATGTGTTCTATAATGTCGACAAACTCCTTGGTAGCAGAAAAGGAGAGATTCATGCCGTAAAGTGGACGTAATAAGCTTCTCATTTGTTGTTTCATTTCATCAAAAATGTTGTAAGACTTAGATGGCTGGTAATGAAGATGATGTTCCCTAAGGTGTGTTGTATGTCCTGTCCCCAGTGATGAACAATTACCAGGCCGCTGCAGCTGGGTTTGGGCCGCCGGCCTCTCCCCACGCTGCTGGAGGACGGGCGGGGTTCCCGGCCGCAAGCTCGCCAGGCCCGGCGCTGGACGTGTACGGCTCGGCCGCTGACAGCGTTGGCTATGTGCAAGCCGCAAGCCCGCAACCCTCTGGATTCCCGGCCATCGCCGTAAGCCGCGCGCCTCTCAATTACACCCCAGTAAGTCAAATAACGTGTTACGATGTTTTTGCATTTATACAGCAATCATTATATTAACAATCAGATTGATGCATTTTAACGCACGTACCTATACATGGTGATTTTCTTTCTTTTGTTATAAACCTAACTCACCTGTTGCTAAACTCACGGTAAGTGAAGTTTGTTCGCCGACGCCGTAATGTTCACTTTAAATACTGTTTTATACATTATCTCGCAAAATACGAATCTTGAACAATTTCATAAATGTAATTATTTTCAGTGCTAGATATAATAAGTATTTTATATAAAGAATATAAGAAAAGTTTCTGGTACTTATTTTATTTCGTGATGAATGGGATAAAGTTAATAACTTTTGATTCTAACTTTTTTCATTTATTACGTCATGTTCAAAATGCCTTCAGTAACGCCCAAATGAAGGCAATTCCCAAAATTGTCCTTGTTCGAGAACTTTCAACTGTCACAGCATTCAAATTAATGTTTGTTCTGTTTTGTTTTTCTCCAGGACGTTTGATTCGCATTCTGTGATGTTAAAATTCATTTTTGCATTATTCATGGTAACAGGAAAGAAAAATAACTGTGTGTTTACAAGACCTTATTTCTCGGGAGCTGTAGTAAATTTGGTGTGTCTAGCCGGTGTAAGAATTTCATTAGCAGTTAGTCATCGTGGGATAAGGCACTAAGTGCGCGGCGGTGTCGGCGTCGCGTCGGTCCGCGCGGGGCGCACCGAGCCTCCAGACTCAGACGCAATTAGCAGCCGACGACACTCTAAAATTTTAGCGAGACGGTCCAATCTCATTATGGAACCGATCTTCCTTGTCGCTCTTAAAGCGTAATCACCATAAGTTAGCGAGCGAGTGAAGCGTGAGAGATGCGATTATAAAGTGTTCCGAAATATGAGCGCGGGCGGGGGGCGGGGCGGCGCAATCTACGCGGTGCACTGCCGCGGGTAATGGCTTTTTAAAACTGCGACCGCGCTCCATAACTGCTTCCCTGAGACGCCATCAGTCTTCATTGCTTGTCGACGCCCGCCAGGCACCGCGCGCCGCCTCCGCCACCGAGATCTTAACTCCTCACGTCGTGCTATCTCGACACATTTTTCAAACTGCACTCGAAAGCTGCTTTAATTTTTACACTATCACATCGCTGGCCTTTGCCAACTTATTATACGGTCATATGCACTTTCAAATTAGAATGTAAAACGATTTGTTGTAGAGAGAACAGGGTCAAATTTAGAGTGTCCATTTTCCGTTGGTTAAATAATCGGGTTACAGGTAATCCACTAGCGCCGTATTGTAATTAAATGAAGAACATGTATTGGACACGATCGAGCTAACTAATTGTTACCCGAGGTTTAATTTGAGTCATTCGCTAGCGGCGCTACGCTGAGCTACCCTTCCGTTTCAGGCGCGTCATATATCAAACGGGATATTAACTCAATCGTCCGTAATCGCCGGGGCAAAACAAATACGTCGCTAATGAGAGAATGAACGGTCCAGCCGTCGGCCGGGCCGGACCGGCGGCGCATGTGGTTCCCGGGTGTAAAACGGTCTTATTAGGTAACGGGAATGCCCCCACGGGCAATAACCGTAAATCAAGGAGAACAAGCGGTGTAATTACCGTTGCCGAGCGGTCGCGCGCGTTGCTCTAACTCATCCACTCACTGTTTTTATTTTGTTGGCCACCGAGCCGGCTACCACTCTATCGACTGCAAACACCAAACTTACTGCCTTTAAATCTGCCCCCGGAGAGGTTAATGTTCGCCTGAACGCTTTATACTTCCATTCAATTATAACCTCGACTGCATGCCAATAATTTTGGGCTGAACACTTCTGCTATCTAATACTGACTCTTGTTTATTTTTCCTATTCCAGGGACCCCTGATTCCTGCGGCTTTTACCAACGGATATCATTGAAAGTGTTATAGCACAAATATTTTACGTGAGTATTAACAGTATTTTTAATGTGCTTTTGCGTTCCACTCTATTAAAATGTCGTTATGCTGAATAAAAATGTCGGCGTGTGTTCATAGCGCCGCTAAAATGAACACTTATACAGGAATTACACAAAACGTTTTTTAAATGGTCTCGTAAGACTTATGGTTGAATACTACATTCGTTTACTTTGAAAATGAATGAATTATTTCGTGTTTTGTACAATTTAGTTTGCATCAATAAGGAGTGCAGCTTTGTAATCATCTGCACAGTTGGTATTTTACCAGATGTTTATCCTCGAGCCAGTAGTAACGTGTGGTGTGTTGACGCAGGTGGCGAGCGGTGTGGCGGCGTCTAGCGTCCCACGAGTGTTCGGCCGGCGCGTGCGCCTCTCTCCTGGCCCCCCGCCGCCCCGCTGCCCGCCCGCACCTCCAGCCCCGCGCCACCGACGGAGCCCTGGCCGGACACCACCGGACCCTCCTCTCAACACCACTCCGTCAACCAAGGCGTCTCATCACCCCCCCCCCCCCAACTTCCCCATTCAGTCCTCATCCTCATTCTTCCCCCCCTCCCCCACTTTCCCCCCAACGACCCGGTCTCGTGACCCCGTCTATTGTAAATAACGATAATCTACTTTTTGTCGTGTGAACGAGAGATAGTCTATCGATTGAACAGGTATTTTTTCAAATTTTTCTCGCTTTCGACTGTACCGTAGATGTGTTGTCAGAGTAATAAACGATTTAAACTACAAAAAAAATACATTTCATAATTATATAAAGTGCATCTAGACGATTTTATTGCAGGGAGGTATATCTTACATATTTTATTATTCATAGTTGAATTACAGCGTAAGGTGTAAATGGTCCTCGACGCGCGGGACTTAGTAGTGGAAGGTGTTATTTCTTTGTGCATTGTATTCGTATCGTTGGGTGGGCTCAGCGCGCGTGTGTGTGTGACTGCGCCGGCGCAGGCGGGGGCCCCGCGCATGCGCGCACGATGCCGGTGACAATAACGCGACCGCCGCGCGCCTCCCCGCTCGTCCACCTACACATATTTTATTCTATCTATTTTTAATATTAATGTCAAATATTAACATAATTATTATACTACTATAATTATATTACGCATATTTTACCTATGAATGTAATTATTTTCGCCTAATTCGAATTGTATAAAATCACCTCTTTGAACGGCTGTTCTGTTTCAGTAGCGATCAAGTTTCTCGATTACTTCCGTATAAGACTACGTTAGTTACGCGTATACATACTTTCTAATATTATGTACTATGATATAAAATTTTATCCTAAGGATAATATGATCATATTTACGATTCATAAGGACGTTTGGAAAGCTAAGTCGGAACATTTCAGAATATCTCTCATCGCGTTAAGATAATTCGTTTCTATCTTGTACCTTTGACAGTAGGTATTGTAATTATAATAAATAACATTTTGTGCATTACGTAATAAATATTTCATTGTTTCTTACATTGTATTTACCGTAATTTAAGACCACTGTTGACAAAATAACAACGGCTCCACTTTCAATGAGTCGCACCGTACTTAGTTGTATTTAAAATTTTAATCAAAATAATAATAATAACCAGTAATATTTCGTACAGACAGTATAGTTACACGACACAAACATTTCAATAAATAAAGACAGGGATATTAAAAAATTACAGCCAAAGGCGCAGGTTTGAGGTAATAGATTAAAATATGAAGTCAATTCATTAATCATATTCGTTAGGTACTGGAAACATTTTTATCGACCACTTCGTCTAGGTTGCAGCAGTTAGGGAGCTACGCGGGCTGCGCGCGTAGCAGTTGCTGTAGTGCACCGCTACGACGTAGCGCCTCGCTACGACCGGCTGCTAGACGCCCAAACCGTGCATGCGTTCGCCGCTCGCTAATATACATGCACTCAGTTGCATTCATTCGTTATTTACTATTATTATTACTCATTACCTACATCAATTAAACATTAATATTATAAATCTAGGTATTAAATTTTAGGTAATAATAATAAACAATCTTTTAAAGCTATTATTATATAAATACGTTATAAATATAAATGTTTCCTGTTACAAAAAAAAAAATATTGAAAATGATACGAAATAAATCAATATTCTTTTTAAAGGTAATTTATTACTTATGAGTATGTAGTTAATTGAATAATGGAGTGTTAGATGGAGTGCGTTCGTCGCCGAGCGGCGCGCTCGCTTCGCGTTTTTTGTTCGTATGTGCCGAATTCGTTCGCTGAAATGACGTCACGTGCGGCCGGCGCAGCCCCGAGGCGGAGCCGAGGAGCCGCGCCCGCGCCACGCCGCACACACCGCAGGAGACGCGACCGCGTTTAAGTTGTTAAAACGTTAGCTAGGAAATTGATAATGAAATCGAAAGGTGTGAGTCAATAGGACGGTCGGAATATCGATATCATACCTAACAAATTAACGTAATTATTTGTTTTATATTTACGGTGTTATAGGTATTTAAGACATTTTTTCTTAGAATATTTAATTATTACGATGAGATGTTATAATTGTTAGGCCCGGGCCGGCGGCGGAGTGGCGCGTGCGCACCTCACCGCCGTCGGCCGTCTCATTCACTCTCACATCCTCACTATAATTATATTTTCTTACCGACCTTTTTAATGTAGGAGAAGCGCACACGGCCGCTTGTCCCCGTGCGAGTACGAGTACAAACATACAAACAAACATATAGTGAGAGACGTTCGTTTCGCCGCGTTCGTGAGAAGCCATCGGTTCGCCGCGATTGCATCGAGACGATACATAATGACAATTATTGTATATACATAGTTAGCCGCATGTGTAAAAAGACGTTTAGGTAGACGCCGAAGTGTGGCGTGTAATTGTATGCGACAGATGATGCGTAAGCGCAGTGTTCCACCGCGCTGACCACCGAGCCGACAAGTGTAACACCTCCTTATAATTATACGGCATTCTTTAACATCATCAATCATCGCCATGGCAACCATTTGTTAAAAGAGAAAATAACACGAATTCAAGAAAATTTTAAATTCCGAACTGCATTTACCACATGAACAAAACTCACACAGAATTCACATAAAATTGCAACACGAGTTCCCAAATGGTAATTACTTCGAAAGTTTTTACGGCGAATGTTAAAAAATGCAGTATAATTTGATTTGGCGACGCACTGAGTCGATACCATCTGGTCGATATTAGATTCATTCAGCAATCAGGACTAGCTGACAGATATTAGTTTCATTATTATTGTTAAGTTGTAATGTTTGTGAGTTTCGTTAGTATCACCCTTAGGGCTTCTGTTTGCGGACCATGTTACTTATCAGTTCGGTCATGATTTTGAAACCTTATAACTTTGTTAATTTGGTTACATTTCCAGTTATAATATATAAGTAAATTATATATATATATTTATGAATAATTATGTTTTTAATTATCAATGATATATAATATATATATTGTAAATTTTAGTTATTTAGATAGAATATGGTTTGGAGTATATATTATAGATTTTTTTGGTATATGATGTGGTCCGCACTTCAGAAGTCAATCCACCTCCACGCGATCGTACGTGGTGAGTGTGTTGGTCCCTCGGGTCCTCTCACCATCACCACAGACGCCGCGTTTTTCTCTCGCTTGTTCGTATACGCGATAGTTGAGTTACTTCAGTCACCATTTAGACGTGTTCTATATCAGAATAAAGACTACGTAATAATAAGCGAGATCTCAAATTTATTTTAAAAATTCGTTATGTGATCCTAATATTGCGACTTATCTTATATATGTATGTAATAAAATTAAAAAGATAATTTATTATATTTTGTATAACATTCTACGTTTATTTACACTCAATCTACTTTATATTAAAGATAATAATTAATTTTAATCTAATAAAGACAGACTGGTAAAGTTCGTAGAGTCGCCGCGGCGGCCATAGATCAAGTAGCTTTGCATATTCGGCGATGGCCAACTAAGAGTTTCTTGGACCAATGGTATACTAATTCGCGTAGAACCGGAGGCGCATTGGCTCCGCACGAACACATCCGACCTGAGCCGAGCGGCCGATCGGTCGTCAGCAGAGAGCACCGGGCCCGCGCCCGCGCACCCCGTCCCGCTCCTGGCCCCCCACCCCCGCGCAATGCCGCCCGCTTGGTTTCGTTCTCGCGGTTACTTCTCGATTGCGTGCTTCGCGTGCTGACTGATTTTCTATAGCAATAAAAATCAATTACCTAAGATTTTACATTAAAATAAATTTGGATTTATATACGTTCGAATTTGGTGTCATGTACATTTAAAATATTAGAGAAAGGAGATAACGATAGGCGAACGATCCGCGACTGTCCCGTCGCGGCGTCGGCGCATTATTTTCGTCATTTCTTCGTGTATAATATGTTACATGAATCTGTATACAATATGGATATAAATCGTAATGATGAATAAAATTAGTTTTTACGGCATCTCTTTATTAAAATAATGATAATATCAAAACGTTTTGTAAAAAGCGGTGGGTATGTCCGCCGCCCCGATTTCGTGCACCAATGCACTTTCTTATTGGAATATTACATTATATAACGTACATAATACTATGAGATATATAATCATACAGCCTTTCGGGGCGCGCGTGTATGGCGATGTATGTATACACATTGTGCAATGTACATATACCTTATATAATACAATGATTTAAGACAAGGTTCACATCGTGCCGTGTGTATGTGGTAATAAATATAATATGGACATTGTTCAAACAATAATCAGTTGTTTTATTTATTATATCTAACCCACCCAATCCCTCTGTGAATATTATGGTAATGATTAATCATAATAATATACATATACACATGAAATATTCAGTAAATGCAAATAATTAAAATAATTCATTAGAGAAATATTTGTTTAGCAATCAACCAATAGAACGCACACAAGGTTTATAATGAACACACAAAAAAATGCATATCATTCTGAATAATATCAAATAACGTACTAACACAAGTACGACACTACACAGTAAGGCTAACAAAGCCGATCAAAACTTAAGTGGACACACCTTCAGCAAGACTTCTGACGTCACCTACTGGACATCGGAGAGCACCTCGGCGCCGCAGCTGTCGTGACGTCATCAAGTGAAAGAATACCAGGTCTACTGTCCCCTGTGCAGTCGTAAGTATAATGCTCTAAGACTCGTAAGTATAAGGTATTGTGCCGTAAGTATAATATACATATTAGGTTTTTTTTTCGAACTTGTCTCTCGCAGTTAGCTTTGAAGGAGCTCTTACCTAACCGTTCGTTTTGCGAGACCTAATAAAAGGCTTCCAGCCAGGTACATGTTAGGTATGCATAGGTCCTTATTAGTACTTCTTCTTATCGTATGGTTGATAAACAACCTGATATCAGAGTTTAAACCGCCTGTAGCCCTCTGACATGACTTTACACATAGTTGAAAAATCTCTTAGGATTTTGCAACTGATAACTAATTTATAATTCGACATGAATTCGAAAAAACATTGATGCGTGCCAGACTTAGCAGTACAACGGTCATACCACTCGGTGACTCGGGTATCAGCGTATAAGTATGTGGTAAGTATAAGTTGGAAATAAACCCATACAAGTTTAAGAGAGTGCTCAACAATTTAGTCGAGAGATTTTTGCTAGAACTTAACTGAAAACAAAAGAAAAACGAGAGAAAAGAGTTTCGGACAATTAGTTTATTACATCACTAATTTTTCCACACGTAAAATATGACATGCCACACACGCCTAGACTATGAGAGAAGAGAATACAGTGAACCTTTGTTTGACACTTGACTTTATCCTGTAACTGGCTGGTTTTAGTTGAAATTATCCATCATGACTGAAATTCATAGAGGGAACATTATTATAGTTAACTGAAATAAATCTATCTGTGACATTTTATTCTAAACAGTCATTTAATTCAATAATTTTCTGATATTAATGTCGAGTGCATTCAAAATGACAAACTTAGCTTAATATGTTAAAAAGTGTGTGTCTAAATTTTAAAATGTTACTTCACACCGCCAAACTCGCAGGTGAAATGTAGGCAATAAAATATATGTAAATTAATTCCGAAGTTAAGCTGAGTTAGGTGTAATAATTAATAACGCGGTACTTCAATCAAGTTAGGTGGAATATATCAGTGGATTAAATATTAATGGACTTGTTCTGTGAATGAATGAACTGCAAAATGATCATTCAGTGTTTCAAATAAGTACAGCTTGACACAATTGAGAAGCACTTATATGTAATATAATTTTACTATATTCTCTTTTTGGACTATATTGTACTAGCTCCGCCCCACGGTGTTACCCGCTACATTTTTCGGGATAGAAATGTTTTTCATTTCCGGAGTGTCAGCTATCTACATACCGATTTTTATCAAAATTGGTCAAGCCGTTTGAGCGTAAAGAAGTAACAAACATCCACACTCACAAACTTACGCATTTATAATATTAGTGGGATCTTATACTCAATTAATCAGCTTCTGAAACCAAATAATCAAGAAAAAAATCAAAGGAAACTTAAAAAATAAATGTTACAAAGAAATAAATTAACACAAAAATAGGTTACTTCCTGAAATATGGCAATATTATCATGTGGGCCGCCTCATCACGACACCAAAAAGTTTCAGTTCATCGCAAAAGCATTTAGGTTTACAACTGATAATATGCCTGTACTTTACCTACGCCAAATATAGTATAAAAACTTTTTGATTGATCGATGTTTACGTAAACTGCACACAATAATGAAACCGAGAAAGGGTTTACGATCGTCATTCGACGTGAAACACATTCGGTAAGATGTTAAATCATAACAGCAATACCTGAAGTCCCATTACCTTTTCAAAAAAATAATAACAGGAGCCAATATGCCTCACAACGACCTTGTACAAACGAGCACTAGCAAACAGGTGTTACAAATCGACGTAATACTGAATAAATATATTAGAGGAGCCGTGTTGTTCTAGGCGATAAGCGGTATCACTAAGTATGTGCTTTAGAAGATATTCTTGTATAGGAACTTACATAAGATACTATATGTCAAAATATATATTTTTTATAAAACGTCGCCGCGCCCTAGGAATCACTCGTGTATCGTAGGTGCGTTTCACATATCACACACCCCCAGGCTGGGAACAAACATTTAACAATTATTATCCCGTGCGGGAATCGAACCGACAACTCCTTGCGCGGCAGTCTAATCGCTTGCCCACTGCATATTATAATGTTTAAGTACTATATAAGACATAATACTTATCAATATACTGTGAGCACATCAATTGTTTTTGTAGGTATTTAGAGGTCTATTTCTATAAGAAGAACTTCAATTATCTTGGTCGTCTATGCTCAATAGCTATACCATTTACGTACATAAAATGAAGCCTGTTTCCCAGAGGGGCAGGCTCAGGTATGCATGGATCACAATTCAATAATTCCTATATTATGTTAGGCTAATCAGACGCAGCAGACAAGGCTCTGTGGCGTACCTTGGGAGATGCCGATATCCAGCAGTCTGCAAGGGCTGATAATGGTGATAAATCGGTCGGTTTAGGGATCTATTGAAATGGTTTTTCTCCAGAAGACCGCATCTAATCATCTATAAACTACAGTGGATAATCATTATAAAATGATTTATGATACCTACAAGAGAATCAATAAATACGATATCTTATTTAATAATCATAAAATTACTACATAATTTCAAGAACTAAAAGTCATCACAAAATTTTGTTATGACACGGGTAGGGAGAGTATTTTACAGACATCTCTTGTGAATTTCTTTTATACAGCTGAAGTAGAGAGCGTTTTACAAATACTAGCCTAAAACTATGTTAGGGGTACAAATTAGGAAGGTTATGAGGAAGATGGTTAGGAGGAATAGTGTCCCAAATGATCAGTTCCCAACCGGTCAGTGTGACTGTAGTGAAAGGCGACAGAAGGAATAATGTCATGAGGATTAGCATTCAATACCTCCTATAAGCACCGCTTACTGTAAACACCAATTCAATTTCAACCTACCATTCACGACAGTTTCACGTAGCAGTAATTCAGGAGATCTAGCAAAAGTCAACATTTACAATAAAGACGATTTTACAAAATACATTATATATAAGGAATTGCACTCTTATACTAACCCTGCCCTACTGAAGAAAATTTTGTCATAAGTTCTTAACCTGTTATTACTATTACGAAATACACATAAGACATTGGAACGATGCTTGAACTACCTCGTTTGAAACTACATATTTATGAAAGCTGTCGTTCATTGTGGCGGTTTAAGGGGAGGCCTTTGTTCAACAGTGGACGTCTTCCGGCTGATGATGATAATGATGGGCAAGACAGACTTTGTATTCCCCTCCCATTGGTAGTTCAATAGGACGGCGGACCACTACTACTTGAACGAGATCAGGCGCAGCACTAATGCAACAGGCTTGACATGTTCTCTGAAGCGTGAACGGGTCGCGACGTATGAAATACGGCCATCCATCAAATTACGTACTTTAATCGCAGTACTTGTAACCTTACTCGCATTTAAATATAGATAATCGAGTAGTATGACCGTTGGACTGCCAAGTTAAAGGTGGCAACTTCAAATCCCGGCATGCAATGTCTTTTCGAATTCAGGCTACAGGCGGTTTAAACTCTGATACCAGGTTGTTCATCAGCCTTACTATAAGAAGAAAAAGAAAAATCCTAGTTATAAAGCTGCCCAATGTACAAAAATGTTTATAAAAGTGAGTATAAATAGAACACATTTCTAAATGACTTGTAATTAAATAAATAAAAAGCACCGCGCACGCATAAACAAGTAAATCTCATAAGTTGAAATTGAAATTCAGTTTCAGGACATGTGTTTCCATTCGTAAAGGCAATTTCGTTCATTCGTTCAGCCTACTGGCCTTTTATTCGAGCCAGCCCACGCCTGTTAACGGAGTCACCTTTGCCTGTAATACAGAACCTTCTTATACGTTACGTGACTCTATTTAGAAAGCAACCGACCTCTTTCTAGCAATTTACCTCCGCCCAACTAAAATGGACCAATCTGTTAAAGCATTGTGATGCCATATACAATTTGTGCAATCTTAACTAAAGTGGTTTTGTCGAAAATCAG
Source organism: Abrostola triplasia (assembly GCA_946251915.1). Lineage (NCBI taxonomy): Eukaryota > Metazoa > Arthropoda > Insecta > Lepidoptera > Noctuidae > Abrostola > Abrostola triplasia. The sequence goes on along the minus strand of OX276424.1, from coordinate 4,692,184 downwards.
GGATTGAGTACGAGCAATTACTTTAAGTATTATTCGAGAGCTAGTACGAAAGGAGAGGGAATTAAATTGGATACATCTAGAGTCAGACGTCCAATTATTAAGAAATTCTATACAAAACGTACACGAGGTAGCTGACTATTAGATTCAATTTCAATAGGTTCCGTGTCGCCGCTACGAAAATATCTGAAGCTGTAGAAATATATCGCACGGGTTTTCTATAACGTGAATAAGCAGAGCCGATGTAATATGGCGTCGTGTTGCAGACGAAGGCTTATTTTATAATGCAATGCAGCCTTACGGTAATTGAAATATTATGGATTTATATGTTTAAAATCATCGGCTATCCAAAAGATTAAAAAAAGGTTGGATTTCATTGAGTGTAAAATGTTATAATCCCAAAGCTTTTATTTGCCTAACGTACATTCATTATTCTGATGAGGCTTTCACTTCACAATATATTGCCATAAACCGGGTTCTATATAAGCCAATATTGCAATACCCATCAACTTTAAAACGTTCTACCAATGAACTAATATCAATAATGGATACGATACGTAATAATCCGTCCATGCCCAAACATTTCAGATTCAGCAAAACAACAAACATATCTAAAATATCAATCTAACATTTCTACCGTACGAAATATCGTTGAAAACTCGTATAAATCGCACGATTCGCACCGCAGACGATTTTATCAATTTCATTCATGATCTGTTCCTGTTCAATAAAGTAATCTGATTTCGCGTATCGCATTGTCGGCCGCCACTGCTGTATTAAAACGAATACACTCTGCATTTGGCAGCCGAAATAATCTTCACACTCGAGTGAGCCCAGCGGATAATTAAAGCGATTGGTTCGGCGACATAAGTTGGCAATTACCCTACAGTACGCTTGTACGGATTAAGGTGTGTGCTATAGTTACCTGGTAATGTATGTAGTTGCAGTATGGGTTGTATGTTCGTTTATTTTATGTTGATCGAAGAGCTATAAAGTCGTGAAGAAAATGTTGATCATTTTACTTTGTAAACTTACTATTTATATTTAAGAATTACTTGTCATTAGATAAATTGGTAATATTCTTTTCATTACTATTAACTACGTCTACTGTGCGAAGTCCGACCTATTTTTAGACGAACGTCGTAGAAATCACTAAGGCATCTGAAAACAAAGTTACGTCATTCCAATATGGAGGGAATTATTGTATAAAACAGCCACCCATCCAAAGAAAAGGTGCAACCTTACCTCGCAACTTAACCGATACTTACACTGCGATTGAACGTTCACATAATACTCAAAAGATTACAATCATTCAAACAACATTAAAAATGCATACAAAACGAATAACAACGAACACAGAACCTAGCATCACAATGGTAATCCCTAAAGTAAAAAGTGCGCATTGAAACACAAATACACAAAATCTATTACAACATAAATTCAAAACAAACCACATTCCAGAATCCACAAACAATTCGTTAGATTAAAACCACTGAGACATAAAATATTTAAACTGCACAACACAATATCTGGGATATTCAATTAAGCTACCTAAGCATTAATATAAATCTAATCAAATACCGTGCATTAGGCGACCAGTTGCAATGGTAATTTAAATCTAAATCAAATAACATTAATGTGTTTCATAATCCTATTAACCTATTAGGATTTCGAACACCGGAGTTATTATAGATAATTATTATTCGTCGAATATGTTATTATTGGATGTCGCTGCTTGATTAAGCCTACTGTCACAACTGTTTTAGGTTTTTAGTCTTTATTCTTAGAGAGATAAGTTCTGTTTTCCTTATTAGCATAGATTCAACGATTCTAGACAATAGACCCGCCTTTATCTGGGCCTTATTCTGTCTTTGGAAAAATGTTATAAAACGCCTTTTAGTGTATAATAATGTAATGATATACCTACACTAGTTCTGGGTGATGCCTAATGTGTGGTTGGGGATAAAATAAGTCTCTTTTAAAAATTATTTCAATGTTTTGCCATTATCGGTTCGCCTGTGTGACTTTCACAATATTTCGCAGAATCTAGTTACTTTTAGCAGTCCATTAGCTTTATTACTGAATGTAATATTATAATATGTAAATGTATAAGATTAAATATTACGAATAAACTGCTTGAAGAGACATTTACGCAGTAGAAAGTTTTTAGATAGATTCTCCTCGTCCTGGGAATGGAATGGTCGATGTATTTATTACAAAGCAATGATATTTCAAAAAATACGGTTATGTTACTAAAGCGTTCATTTGGACAACACAAAAAGGGGGCAACTGTAGTATTGAGTAGTAGAATTGGCGTCCGGATTGACATAGACAAGTGTAGTTCGGACTAAGAGTTCTCTCACTTTTCTCGTTCATTTTGTGAGGTGTAGGTTAGGTGGTAAAGTTCCAGATGATGCTGCTGCCCATCTTTTGGATTTTCCCTTAATCGCCTTTTACGACACCCACGGGAAAAAAGGGGGTGGTCAACTCTAGGCCGGATACCACTCGGCAATCTGGTACTTAACTTTCACATCATCATATTCGTGCATACTGAATCGTGAATAATCCTTTAGAAATACAGCACAAAAAGCTCCAACAAAACAACAGCAAGCCACGAAATAAATTACCTTCATTTAATACCTCTATCGTATGTACCAGTGAATTTAATCGATTGTAGTCTTATCTATCGGTTGGCGGAATTGTTCCAGTAAATCCAAGATAATCTCCTTTCCGCCGTGTATCGTCGGGTCCCGCGGTTATCCGGTTAAAACAAAATGTTATTGCAATAATAACTGAACTTGCATTACGTTATATCGAGCGGCGGATAATCCGGCGATATATAATGATGGAATTGTTTGTTTGCTGCGCAACATATTTTTGTAGTATGTGTTTAGATGGTATACACAATGTTGCGTCGCGTCATCCGCGTTGAGAGCAGAATAATCTTTTGTAGCGTTTTATGGCACTTCGAATTTGTCAGATATATTTTTCATATCTCTTTAAAGTTTGTACCTATGTACAAAGTTTCTACATAGGTACAAACAAAAAGGTTACCTAGGTACACTGCCTCCTTAGTCTAGTTGGTAGCTTATACGGCTGCGGATTTGAAGGTAATCAAAGAGTTTTAATCCCAGGTTAAGCTTAAAAAGCAGTGAGCAGCCAAAAGTGGAAAACACAAGATCGTTCCTGCGTCTGATCAATCCCCGGTCGTCAAAAGAATAAGAGCAGTACAACCTATTATCTCCTGTGTATTTGGCTAGACCCTAGCCAGATGTATCCCATCTAAAACTGTAATCGTGTCAACCTTCATGGTACCAACCTTTAAAGTTATCGACAAAAATAAATATTCTCCAAAAATATTCTTCATGTATATCAACACTGTATCCCTCAAGTTACATATGCGAGCACATTAACGTCAGATTGATGTGGGCCCGACTTCCGGTTTGAGTTTGAGCACAACTTTATACGTGCGAACGTGCCGTAATCTACGAGTACATGTGTAACTCGAATTATCTTCTACTTAGGACTGTGTTAGACTAAGTGGGTATGTTCTTATCTCGCTAATCTATCCTTAACGACTTGAGCACAACTTTAGATGATAGGTCACCTTCATCTTTAGGCCGTGGTTGGAGGCTGCGGATTAAGAACTGGGTTTTGTTACAGCTATACATAAGCTAAGCAAATACATATTTTAAATTTTATAATCTATAATTATTACATTATAAAGCTGAAGAGTTTGTTTGGTTGTACGCGCTTATCTCAGGAACGACGGGTTTCAATTAGAAAAATATTTTTGTGTTAGATAGTTCATTTATCGAGGAATCCACTCAGGAAGTCGTAAGTGGAAGCTAGTTTAATTATAATTTAATTAAACAGGTGCCGCATATTTAATGGAATATTAATTAAAGTGCTTAAGTAGACCACCCCTATCTACGGGGGAGGTCTTTGTTTAACATTGGACGTCTTCGAGCTGATAATGAGAGAGAGTAGACCACAAATCACGAATGACTTGACTGTTATTTACAGACATAAACAACTGTATTTATTAGTAACTTTTAAATTACCACTTACTTAAAAATTGGCTGATACATGGCAATTGATTCTTTCTTTAAGTATATGATAATATTTGTATACCTCGTCGAAGAATTCTTAATTACGTATTTAAGCATATTTATTTCCCATCTGCGCATGTCGAAACTCCAGTCGAAAATCCAAAAAGTCACACAGTAACTTGATTATTTACGCTGGAAATATCATCTGGAGAATATATTTTACCTTTTACGTTTAATTATCACATGAACAAAACATTCGCCTTGTAACAAACAGGTATGATAAAATAATAAATTTTAATAAACCATTTTACGCGTACCCCTTATTTTACATTCAATACAAACAATATTATAAATGTTCTTCACTGTAATATATTGTAACAATAACCTGACCCGAGACAAGAAATGACTCGCTATTAATTACAATTTATAACCAAAATGATATTAAATACAAAGATTGCTGGGACCATTCAAATTATTACACAATAAGTAGCTGCTCAAATCTGAGGAATATTTTAATTTCAATAGGTGTCGTTGATTTACGAGGTCCATATGAAAGAGCTGTAAATACCACCAGTTTATCAAGCCCCTTATAGCGTCTCTTATTTACCCTTCTATAGTTTACTTTCTTAGTGAACGAGGGGACCGCGGTAGGTCACAGATTTCTGGTTCTATAACTGCCATCCCAGTTCTGTTCCATAAGTTATATTAGTTTAGCTATTCATTACGAAGCGTGAGGGTGTGTTATCTAAAGTTAAGAGTCTTAAACTAATTCGAACAAATATGTACTTATAAGTAATGCGTAGATATATCGCTGTTCGTATAGTTTGAATACGAGAACGTTATTAGTAAGCCAGTTTATGTTCAATATACGTAGTATGGCAGTAACTCTGTCATATGAAAAACATGAATTATGGATATAGAATTAGCAAAACATCACGAGGCGATTCAATGTCTGAGGGGGTAGAATTGTTGATCACCTTAAGGTCTAATTTAGAAACACGTTGTGTTCCAAAAACAAAGAAGACGAATATCACAAACGAAGAAGGAAATATCAAAGACGGAAGACGCAGCGTTGGCAGGCCTCCTACTAGGTGGACCTACCATATTGTCAGAGTTGCGGGCAACCGGTGGAAGCAAATGGCAAGTGGTCGTTAATTGTGGCGTTCTAAGGGGAAGGTCTTTGTTCAGCAGTGGACGTCTTCCAGCTGATGATGATGATGTTCCAAAACCATATTCCTAAACTTTCAGTCGTTAACACACAAATTTAAAAAATCCGAATAACAATGTGAAATAGAATATCTAACAAATATTTCACAGGGTAATACAATAGGTAAGAGATACTTGCATATTCCATTGCTTTGATACCAAATTGTTTGAGAGCGATAACTCCACAATAACAGATTGAGCAAATACTTGAAGTTTAAGACCCTTCCCGTAATCCGGTGCAAGGTTTACTAATGAAGGCTGTGTTCTGGAGTTATACGCTTTATAATGCACAAAACTATTGAAGTGGGAGCAAGGCAGACTGGTCCAGACAAGTTGGCGAACGCCGCGCACTCTGGTGGATTAACCAACTTCCTCGCAATCTTCCCGAACGGCCAACTTAAAATTCTAACATCAGTTTCGGGAATTAAAGGATTCTCTCCATAAATTTATAAAGCCCTTACTCCAACTTAATCTTGTTTGTTTATTCCTAGGTCTATTAGCGGATAAATCGAATAAGTTATTCTCTTTAGTAGCTTTCCTTTGATTAGGGATGGCTCGCAAAATAGCCCGTGTAATTCGCTAATTATTGTGGAGTAACAAATTGCGTTAAGTTTTCATCTCGAAGCTTTACAGAGCGGGCGTCAAGGGTACAAAGTGCACGTGAAATAAATAATAATAAAAGTTAGCGGCCGACACGACGGTTGAGTTTTAAATAAAAGAGTTTTAAGAACAAATGCTGCGGAGTTTGTTAAGTTAGGGACGTTGAGGGGTTCCCGAAAATCTATTATGGCGATGTCTAATTTCCCCTGGAGATGCAGTACAAGCTGGGGTTGAGGGTAAGCCCGTAAGGAGCCTGTACATCATGCGGGCGCTCCGGCGTGACACGAGGCTTTGCGATATGATAAAGCACCTGTTCACATATTTTATCGTACCCACATTGAGCCAAAATGTATTATAAGATGCGTGTTAGGAAGATTCATTTTTATAACAATTTACGAACTGCTATAGCTTGCTGAATTGTCCATTACTGCGAGTATCATCGCAATTGTATTTAAGGCATCTGCAAAATATTATTATACAGTAAAGTATGATACGAAATGTACCGCCGGATAAATTAAGAAATTATGGTTATATTTCAATAAATACTTTTTGAGTCGGAACGGCACTCAGTCAGAACTTAAACTTTTGCATAACCTTATCGTGTAATACATTTGAGTGTACTCTAATATTACATAACACATCCATAAAATCCAAAAATCAGTTCTCTCAAAGTTCGGCCAACTAACTTTAATTTATTTGTTCTCAAAGAACTAAGTGAAGCTTATGGCTCTCAGAACTTTGCTACTCCGATTTATTTGAGATCGATAGTACTAGACAAGTACAGTTATGTGTATTTTGAATACATTTCAAAACTTACTTACTCAACCTGAACCTAAATCTATAGATATTAATATTATAAAGTTGTTAAGAGTTTGTTTGTTTGGTTGAACACGCTAATTTTGAAGGTTCGAATTGAAAAAATATATCTGGGTTGTGTAGTCCATTTATCGAGGAAGGCTAAGCTATAAAACTTTCGGAATCCACGCGGACGAAGCCGCGGTCGGAAGCTAGTTAGATTTAAACATCGTATTAGGTACAAACTTGTGAAGCTATTTTTATAGCGCCTATGCGCTAGGGTCTGTCAATAAATATTTTTTAGAAAAAAAGTGTAATATCACCTGATAATTATGTCATTTTATTTTTTTTTTTAATTGTAAATACTAACATAGGTTAACATTTTTCTGTATAACACCATAGAAAATTTTATGTCTGAAATAAATTATTTGATTGATCGATTATTGTATTATGTTTGAACTATGAAATTGTGTATAGGTATTACAAGAATCTATATATAAAGGCGATACTTCACAATTATTCAAGTACTAGCTGCGGCCCGCGGATTTTTTCGGGATAAAAAGTATCATATTATGTTAATCCAGGGAGTCAGCTACCTCCATATGAAATTTCATTAAAATCCATTTAATAGTTTTTACGTGAAAGACTAACAAACATTCATCCATATTTACAAACTTTCGCGTTTATAATATTAGTAGGGATATCATACTCTGTATATTGAAGTTAGTAACGTAACTGCTAATCGGCTAATATTTATCCACTGCTTGAGGTATGTAGACACAGCTCATAACTAACGATATTAGTAAAAAAAGGGTGTGAATTGCTTTTAATAATTTCGCTATGTGAGGATTACCATGTGCCTCAGTAACATTTAACAAAGGATTAACGCAACTCGTTTCAGACGAAAATAACCATCAGTAAGTAAATGTTTTGGTAATAACCATTAAAAAATGAAATCTGATCAAAAAACTTTAAGCACCAAAGGTCATTCGAGACTCTAATTTGTAACTTTCCAACAAACGTGGTTCCATTTTAATATTTTACATAAAATAGGGTAACACCTGGAGTTTAAATCTCCTGTTTTATACCGCTACCGCTGACTCCAGATAAAATGTATTCTATTTTACTTCCCTCTGCAGGATAGAAATAATAATATAGTACTTATCTTAAGGCTGCTATGAGTTATGAGGGAAACTATAGTTGTTGCCTTGATTTATTATTGTGTGTGTAAGGATTCATCGCGATATCATATAAGGATTTCATCGCGTGTATATGTATACTTGTTACTTCTAAAAATAGGTTAGAACAAACTTGTAATCATGAAACACTCGATATCATCTGTAGGCTGTCTCGAGTAACTTCGGATACTCGAGTATATTTTAGTAACTGTCTTAATGTACAGCGAGTGTGATTGTTCCTTTCCAACCAAATACGTGTATTGTCGGGTTTCAACTCCTGAAGGAATAAGTAGAGATCTTTTTTATTAGGTGCCTTTGCCTACTCCCACAGTAATAATAAGTCGTTATGTGGTGAACTTGTAATTCGACGAGCTCATGCTGACATCACCGTCAGTTCCTCGTTTCCATGGTAACGAAATACCCATAAAGACAGCTAAATAATTGTTTGTATAGGCTGCTGAAAACCCACAAGATTTGTAAGAGAAGTACTGTAATTTGAAACTTATTTTCTCAACCACATGTTTAAATGATATTGACAAAATATCAATATTGTTGTATGTACAGTAAAAAATACAAAATAGGTAACACAATTTAAGATGAGGTGATATTTCATCAGTTTGATGTACAAGAAATGTACCTACTACCTACCATCTGTATCAAGAAGATTGCCAGTAGCTCTCAGTGTACGATTGCATTAAAGTCGCGCGTTCAATATCGAAATATTATGTCGACTGTGCAACTTATGTGCCAACCTGCACCTTTACACTAATGAAAAAAAACAGAGTATGTACGATAGGAAAATATGTTGACTCTGAAAGCAATACACATTATAAAAACACTTTTAATAAAGCTCACGAGCTTATAGTTTCTCTGCCATTAAGCTCATAATGGAAATCAATTTTAAATTAAATTCAAAAATATTTTAAAATACGTAATACGCTGTAGTTTTATAAACTAAAATTCCACAGCTCGGCACGGATTCGGAACTATTAACAACTTCAATAAGCAATCAACATCACACCGCGTTCCGACGCGTAATGAATAGCCACGAACTAATTCTACGTTACCAACATGAAAAGGCGTAGTTATAGTTCCACCGACTTGTAAACCTCCCTGCCCCCCGCGCGTTTACTAAAAAAGGACGTCAGAGGGGAGTGCCATATTAATTTGAAGCTCCAAATTGACAGGTCGCACGCACGGACCGCTCTTTCATATGGACATCGTAAATCAGAGGCGCCTACCGAAATTAAAACCAGGGTCGCAACGTGTATTAATTTGCAGTGCAGCTCGAGCACGGATGGCGGTCGACGTCGACAGATTTCGTGGCATTGTAAAGCTAGAAATTGAGACGAAGCTAACACCTGGCTTGCCTTCCAATATTGTTAGCGCGAAATGTGCTGCCCTCAATGACTGTTTGATGTGAATCGTCGAAATTCTGCCGGTTATTCGCTGTGCGCGATAAATTAATCCGAAATGCGAAAACAAGACAAACACGTTTACATGGAGATAGGCGAAAAATAAGTACATAGCTACATGCCCGCCTATTATATTAGCTTCATTGAGCTTTATGGTAAACAGACGTAGGTTTGTTTGCTATTACGTCGGAATATATGTGTGTACAATCAAATCCACTTCTATTTCATAAAAGCTATCAATCAGATTCAAAACAATATTTTTTGCACAACAGTTTAGGCAATTTGTTTTTATGTTTGTTCGCTAAAGTGCTACATATAACGATTTGGTTTTTTTTAATTTATTTATTCACCAATGTTGAACGTGGACTTGTGACTACTACGTACTATTAATACCTTAATTTATACCTACTGCAGCAATAAACTACCTACCAATTTTTTAAATTATATTATTGTTAATGGAAAATGCGTTACGCAGGTCAGTGTTTTTGCTGTGGAATCAAGACGCCACACTACACTACACGTAGCGGTGTCTCACTTCTACAGCGAAAAATGATCTACAATGCAAGCTCATAGTATGCACCTGCTTATATGCTGTAGGTATTAATTGATTCTCCGTTACGATCAGTCATTGTCATTAAAGTTCTGATTTTATTTGTCTATCGGCCTCAAGTACGCCGCGTATGGGCAGAATACATTTTCTTTCTTTGTAGTATTTTTTACGAATAATAATATAATCAGGGATCCAAAAACGTTCTGATTGTTCCGCAGATTCTTTCGTGTTACACATTAAATACGGTACACCGTAACTGGATGCAAACGCCACCGCACAACATGAATATGTATTTCAAAAATACTTAATAAATTGGTCGGTTTATTTTGTCAACAGTTATGTTTGCCAATGCATTGATGTAGTGTTGTTGGCACACAGCTCATTTGGACCGAAGTTATAATCGTTAGCGATGTAACAAACTGTACGTTCATGTCGGCTTATCGCTGTTGTATCAACTGAATTGTTTATCATTTGTTCTCTTTACATTGGCCGTAATTTTGAATTACTGGACGTAATTATTGGACGAATATCTCACGTACAAAAAATCAACTTTTGTTGTTTGATTCCAAAATGATAATTCAGTGGAGAGACTCAATAAAAACTCCATGGCTACGTACAGTATTATTTACAAAACAATACTCTTACATAATACAAAAAAAAAGAATGATTTTACGGAACGATGGTTTGTATAGAGTAAGATACAGATAGAATAGCAATTATAAATATCTACTGAGAAGTAATAAGGTCAGATAAAATATACACAATCACGAATAAAATGCATCGAAGTACTTGATTCTCTACATTTACAATTCAAGACGAATCTAGGAATAGTAACCACATTTATCGACCACTGTTTCAGTTTCAAAAATAGTCTCGACATATCAAAACAGTTATTTCAGTTAGAGATGAACTAGATTCTTGCAGCCTGCACAATAATAAATGTTCGTCTGTCCAATCGAGTATCTTTACCTACCCTACTTCTATTTAAATTCACTTAGAATCAAGCAAGTTACAACAAAATACTCCGCACAACCCTGTGTATTTTGATTGTGATATTATTATAAGCTGTATAATTCGACGACTGGTTTATTGATTATTAAGGGAGGGGGACGAATAACTCTACCTTGTGACGGCACTTCGATTGTACAAGTATATACTCAAGTAAAGTTACTCCATATATTTTGAGACGTGAATTGTACATAATTATATGTATATTGATGTGTTTTGATAATAATAACTTCTTAACTAAAAGTTCAATGCGATTCACATCAGTGGCTGGATATAAATAGCTTTTAGCCTCAAACGAATACTTTTCTTTATAACACAAACTGATCTACGAAACCATTCGTTTTCTTTTCAATGCCTAGCCGCCTAAATATCACAATATTTTTCATGCTACCTCAACGCATTACACCAACAATAACTGTCGTTTGGTCCCGTCGTACGTAGAACTAACCATTAGGTAATCTGTGGTACATTGTAGAAGATTCCCATTCGTCAAATGGACGGCTTTATTCAGAGAGTCCACAGGTGCCCGATAAGCGTGGCTCAGATCACCCGCCCGTTCTGTACTTGATGGAATTGCTGTCTTGCTTGCATTGTGCATAATATCATCCGACGTAAACTCGCTTTTGACCTACATGTGTTTATTTCGTTCCTAGATTTTTATTTTGTTTGCATTCGCTTCGTAGAACTGAATGCAGTTGATTTTAAAGTTGTAAATACTTAAGATTCTTGTAGTGCATTCTGCGTAGGAAGGTAAGGTATTCGGCTTGGTATTACATTTTAAATGAAAATCTGGAAATAACGTAGTACTTCAAACAGCAAAATGTACCTTATTAAATATAAAGTTAGTTCTGAATAATAAGTCAGTTTTATCTAAATGCTAGAGGACCCGGTAGACGTCATCCTGCCCGGAAAAGCAGCGTGACGTGAACTTTCAATTGCGAAAGATGGCGGAGTACCAAACCTAATTTATTTAAAAATTAATTACTTGTTTAATTTCTTTTCGTGATTTTTTCGACATTTTGATAGTTATTCTGCTATTGGGGGCGAACACGAATCAAAGCAAATTGTAGCACCATGAAAATTGGTCCAGCTATTCTCGAGTTATACTTACGTAATCTAACAAGGCCGACTTTGTTTTATATATAATAAAATATATGACAGCCCACATACTATTCTACATTCACTGCCACATATACATTGCCTTCTAGCGTCCGTAACAATGCACACCAATCACCGATAGCAATCACCAATATCTATAACAAATCCACTTCTACAGCATGCACGACCTGCTTATATCAAGAAGTTTGAATGAGGGTACCTTCACTTCGACGCACTGACAGCAACAATCACGCAAGTAAAACGTCATTACGAAGACTGATACGTCACCCCTATTACGAGTACACTTGCTATTGCTATCAGTTATTTATTGATTCTATTTTTGCGGTATTTTACACACTTTAAAAATGGTGTTATGAATTTGCGATGTTTTGATTTTAGAATGACATTTCCATGCTGAATAGCAAGCGCGAGACCTCAATAACGGTGGATATTTAAATGTGTACCATTCTTATAAGTTGCCAGTTAGCTGTGGTTTATGTCATTATGTGCTCTGAACTTACTCAATAAGGCATGAGCTAAGAATAGTTTTTGATTGATAGTAATGTATTTTGATGGAAACTAGTAATCAACTTATAGATTCAAAGCATTAACATTAGGTATACAATTAAACATTGTTGACAAAAACATAATCTCGCATAATTTCTACTCTATCATCATTTCATAAGGATATACTGTCATAGTTGTGTCGCGCTACTACCTAAGTTATTTGTAGTCGTAGTACATTGTTACAACAAAATTCAGGAGCACATCGCGTTGAACATGTTGACGTCTGTCAAAAAACTTTAGTGACAGATGACTCATTTGTCACTAGAAGATATAGTAGCAATACCAATAGGTCAGGCTACGTTTGACACTTATTAACCGACTTCTAAATGGAGGTTCCATGTTCGTTTTCAGTTCAGTCTTAATTATTTATACGCCCGATAATTGATTTCATTAGTTTACATGTGACATACAAACTAATATTATAAATTTGAAAGTAACTCTGTCTATCTATACGCCTTCACGACTAAACCGCTGGACGAATTTTAATGAAATTTGGTATGTAGAAAGTTTAAGAATCGAGAACGGACATAGGCTACTTAACGCGGGCGAAGCCTCGAGCAAAAGCTAGTTTACCATAAGAGAGGAAATTTGAACAGTGGACAAAAATTGTGTGATTAAATTAACTCGTGGCCTCTCATACAAAAATGGCAGCGGTAACAAAATTCGATACATTGCTGTAGATATATTCAATCCACATCGCTCTACACGTAAAAATAGGTCATATCATAAAACCTTTCAATATTTCTAGTTAGTGGCTCTATTGCATCCAGATTCACTAAAAGGTTACCCAGCTAGTGTTACATATGTACCTACAATAAAACTACAAATGGTTCCGTTTTATTTTCCGGTATAGCAAAATAAACTTTTGGTTATATTCGATTCAAACCACGTTTTTTGGAAAAACGCAAAACAATAAAATACCGTAGCTTTTGTAAAACTAGGACACGTACGCTATATGTTTGTAACCTGTCGTTGCGGCGCGGCGCTGTGCTTTGAAACCTATAGTGTTATCTCATTAGATTTGTTAGCCTTTCAGTTTCTACGTCACTATGCGGTCCGTCAACCTTCCTCTTAGGTATATTCATTACATGTGTATAAATGGAATACCAATAATTTAAAACTATATTGTCATACATGAGCCAACTCAAGTCCAACAAAAAAGTACTTCAAAAAAGAAATGCCTCATCACGCTTCCTATACCTGTAAACTATATATCTAAGTAAAATGGTCATTAGATTTTACAATTGACATTACATTGACACCTGAGGCGCGAATACTGTCAGTACACATGCACATTTCCAGAATATTCACGCTGAATGGTGTTTATTCAAAATAGAACCATTAACAGAACGGTTGGTGGATTCAGAAATTCTCGGTGCACAACACAACGCATGCAAGCACACAAACGCAATCCTAACCTGTGTCGTGTTAACCAAATATTGGTTTGCTTTGAAGATCTGATTCGTCACCTTTAGCACAAACATACCAAACCGTAAACCGTTTGGCTAACCAATAAACGAGAATGGCTAACGTATTTTTGACGAAAATTTATCCTCGCTAGTCATAGTGATAGAAAATACCATGCATGCCTGATGAGTAATATAAGACATAGTAGGCACGGTAGTAAGGCTGAGAACCCAATAGCAATAGTAACTGTCTACACGCAATAACGTCGTGCCTATGATTAATTCCGAGCGACCGGCCGACTCGTGCTCAATCGCCATCTGCCCTTATTAATTGCCTTGTCAGCCGTAATCGTGTGTCCTCGCTTTACTGTCCTGCTCTCGGATCCTCGCTTACGCAACCTGATAAAATTGTTTTCGACATAACTGTTACAATCCTGGTAAATAGATTTTGTGGACAGGTATTGCCTTTATGTCTCTTGACAGTCTGTGATTACACACGTCATCATGGTCTTTGGCAATCGTGTGTGGATGTTGGAGTGCTGTTTGAGTACTAGATTAAACAAGAATGTAATTTGATGTTTCCCTGTGAGTTTATTTGGTTTCAGTCGTTTTGTATTTGGTATACTAATGGAATGACTAACTGTTATCATTCATTCATTCTTTTCAGCCCGATATCACCCGCTGCTGGCTATAGGCCTCTCTTTTCTGACATTCTTCTCTGTCTCGTCTCTCCCGACAAAGGCGAAAGATTGCGAGTGTGAGTTGTATGTTTGTTACTTCTTCACGCTCAAACGGCTGGACCAATTCCGATAAAATTTGGTATGGAAGCAGCTGACACCCTAAATTAACGTAGGCTACTTTTTATCCCGGAAAAATGTAGCGGGTAACACTGCGGAGCGCAGATAGTAAGATTAAAACCTTTTTACGTCATTTGTAATCAAATACTTGTACGTGAAAATGTTCTGTCTCACATCGTAACCAAAAAGCGTCAATATATTAATTCGATACTTCGCCGGTATCCAACAACTTTCGTGTAAAAGCTCCATTAGCAACGGATTATTTGGCCACTATATTGGAAAAACAGATACTGTTTACATGAATCCATTATCTAAACATTAAATTAATTAATTCTTCCTTCATTTCTGGGGCTTTCTTCTGAGTACACGGTGGAGAGAGTTTTACTGTGTATCTTATTACCAAATGGAATTACAGGCGTGATTGTAATTTGTGTCAAAATTTTGGAAAATGTTGCGTTCAACTTTAATATAATTAAAATAGTTGATAGTAGAAGTAGTAGTTCAGTAGAAGATCTAATCCGAATCAGATATTCTGGGATCATTCTGACTTACCCCTGATTTGACCTCTTTTGATCGTCGCTCTAAGGTACTCCCAACATTTACTGTATGAAGTTATAAAACCATCAAAAAAAACATTTTGTACAAGGTTTTTTCATTAATAACACCCGTTGAATAATTAATTATATTGTACACCTATTTAGCAAGTAAATTATTAATCGTTTTATACGAGTAATTAATTTATAAACAATTAGTGCTAAGCTTTCAGACGTTTAATATCATTATTCGAACCCTAACGTAGGTTTTATGAAAGCAATATCTCGTTCGTCATCATCAAATTAATTTAGCTATAGTCACCCTAAAATTATTTTAATATCTATAACCCTTGACAGGCCCATCAATCATGCATTAGTCGTGCAGGCGATTAATCTCCAGATCACGCCTTACCTATTACTACCTAATTATATCAGTTAGACTTGTATTTAGGTGGACATATCGGCGTACATAACGTTCGTTTTGACTAATGACATGTGCAAGGCAGCACAATCAACAGATGACAAGCAATTAAGTGAATTAATTGCAGCCGGCCCGCCGGTCGGACAGACCAGTGAAACTCTCCAATGAATCCTTACCATGTCCTGGCCGACGAACCTCAAATAAATTGATTGGACACTCGACCATTACATATTTACTCCCATGCCCTGTGTTCTCTGTCAATAGAGTAGATAAAAAGGTAAGTTGTGTACATACATCAGTACTAAACGAATTGAGTGCAAACAATATTCTAGATTGTAGTCTACGATTTCGAGATATTGTGTAATGTAGTATTAACTTCTTCTTGGTAAACTATGGATGTGTTCGATGTTCGTCTTAGAGCTTATTAATTAAAGTTCTAGCGTTAAACTTTCTTTCTATTATTTTGTGACAGTGACAGAGCAAAATAAATACATAATGATATAAATGGTGCCCTAACGTGCGCTCAGGGTGGACGCAGGGTTTTTCCTAAAATCGACTACGCCAGCCATTGAAAAGCGCATCAGCGAGCCGAAAAATTAGCTCCAAATCATTACTGGAGTCATGAGGTATCACACTAATATTACAAAGGCGAAAGTTTGTGAGTGTGTTTGTATGTGCGTTACCTCTTCACGCTCAAACGGCTAGATCGATTTTCATGAAATTTCACATGGAAGTAGCTGACACCCTGGATTTACACATAGGATAGTTTTTATCCCGAAATAATGTAGCGGGTAACACCGTGGGGCGCAGCTAGTAATGTATATAGTGCAAAGTCCCAAAACATATTCCAGTGATTTTAACATCATATAATTATAGCATACTGTTTTAAAAAACAAAACCTTAAAAAGCTTGAAGCTAAACTGTCTGAATTACTTTACACTAGCGCATTTTAACATCAACTATTAAAAGGAATTCTTCCTCAGAAGCTTTTAAAACATACACCATAATACAAGCCACACTTTAAAAATGTTCTCCCTTCGCTCACCTAATATTTTAATGGACAGGCTCCATCGCAGTGGAATATAATACATATTGTTACTACCCTTGATTCCCTCGCCCCTTGTTGCGTCTCTCACAGAATTTTACCAGCATTAGGTAAGGTTATTGTTTTTGTGCGGACATCGGATCCCTACTGGTAATTATGTATTAGAGATATGTATTCCCATACTCCCTCAGTGAGTACGTTGAGCGTTGAGGTTCGATAGCGAGCGGGTAATGGTTAATATGTTAAGGCATGGGCGGTATATTTCCTTGTAATGTACTTCTTGTTTCGCCTATCAGCTTAATTTATGATTAACCAACATAAAACTGGTTGAAATATTAAAACAC
Source organism: Abrostola triplasia (assembly GCA_946251915.1). NCBI lineage: Eukaryota > Metazoa > Arthropoda > Insecta > Lepidoptera > Noctuidae > Abrostola > Abrostola triplasia. The sequence goes on along the minus strand of OX276424.1, from coordinate 4,675,172 downwards.
TTGATATAGTTTGAACAATGATTTATCTAATAATATAACTGTTAAGATTTCCGCTATCTGTATAAATGTGGGGGATAAATAGGTGTTTATACTGTTCATTACGTACGCGGTTAAGACCCGCTCTTATTGTAACATAACATAACATCACGCCTGTATTCCCCGAAGGGGTAGGCAGAGGTGCACATATAGTACACCCACATTTCGCCAGTTATGTTTTTTTTTTTTTTTTTTTTTTTTCGCTCTTATTATATCACAATAATTAGTAGTTAAAGTTATAATAAGTAAATACTCGAATAGGAACCATATGACGTCAACAGTTGAACAAAGAACTTATAACGTTATACCTCATAATATTCTCAAAATCCATCTTAAGATTTGAGGGTGTATTACTCAAGTAGGTAAGGTATTAATAACAATTCGTTTCCGCCCCGCTTCCAGTCCGGCCACGCTTAAGGTCTTCGGTTGCGGAATTACAGTCAAAATCAATTATGTGGCCAGGTACTTATACCTGCCATTAAAAGCACTTTATCTCTTTAGGTATTCAGAGCGATGGTTCGGAAAAAAGAAAATTTCGAATTTATTTCTGGGAAAAAATGTTTTAGCCCCTATCTAAAGCCAGTGAGAAAGAAAAAAAATAGTAAAGCCCAAGTCGATTTACCTAAAAATATAGACGAGAATAGACTTCTGTTTTTATTAGAACGTAATCTGTATTGGAATTTGGGACTTTTGCCACTAACGAATATAATAAACTTTTTTATTGTATAACACTTACTTCGTCGTTCTTGTGTATTTAAAACTCCAGAGCTTTTACTCATTTTATCAATGATACTTCGTGGTATAATCTCTTGTGGAGTACTTGGTACTTTTACAATTTTCCTTTACAATACTGTGAATATGAGTAATTCTATTTCCATGGAATTTTCATTAACATGCTGAAGACATGGATTCTTTTCGTCCCTCGTTCACTTAGACTACCTAGAATGCTTTACTTGGTAAGAAATATAATGTATTAATTTTCTTTACATCTAATATTCTACGAGTATCTTACCTAGGCAGTAGGTACTTACATTTTATTAAACCTCTCTCCTAAAGACTTGGTTTTACTTTACTAATAAAAAGCAGGATATACGAACTCCATAGAATCTAAAATTGTTACTGCTAATTGAACCTGTGAAAATTAAAACCTACTTAAATAATGGGACCCCAAAAATTCGTACAAAATCCCTATAACTCCCATTTATTTCACACATAATTTCAGAATCAGCTCATTCATAAACAACAAAACCTCCGAATGACGTACACATTAACTTTATCACATCTAATTAAGCCTCGCAGAAACAATTAACTTAATATACGTACACAATAACACTGAAGTTGTTAATATGGCATTAATCGCAACGACATTGGATATGCATTGTTTAGATTGTCACATTGAAATAATGACGCCCGACAATACCGATATAAACTGGGTTGTCAGCGGCAATTACCTTTATTGTATCCAACGGGTAAACAATTATGTGACTATACTGTGTCGCCTGGAGTCGCTTCTCATTAAAGCCTGAAGAGGTAAATAGTTCTGTCGGCTGGGTAGTGGTATAGTGGCTGGTCACTATTTGTAATTAAGATGATTAGGTAAAAATGTAGGTCCGTCTTTGTTTTTGAAAGAGAAACTACGTGTATTTTATTGATCTTTGTCTTACTGTAGCCATAGATAATGATTTCTATCACTTACGCGAATAGTAGACATTGAAATAAAACTCAATTAAAAAACCGCGATAAATTCCGTAAACCTTGTTTTATTTCAGTAGCCATAGATGATTAAATAGGTGCAGTGGCTAAATTATTGGATTTTTGCGATATATCGTTGCCGGTTCACGCCGTGCACGGATCTACCTAATATTTTTAGTCCGAGAGTATGGGGTATTTCATGTTTGTAAAATTCACGGTAAAGCTTTTCTAAACAGAATGTTTGTTGAAATTTTTTGTTTATTTATAGCATACACCCTAATTGACAACTACATCACAAACCTGATGACTTGATATTGTCGCAGTACGATACAACTACAAGTCCTTTCAATCGCTCAAGAAGTTTGATATAAACGTGTGTCCCCGTTAAACAGTTTTCATTCTAATAAGCAGAAAGAATACACCCAAATATGCTGGGTTTATGTCTAAATGTAGCTCACATAGACCACGGCACAAATTGCGACTCCAGTGCGGGACACCTGTGTCGCAATTTGTTTCCCGCAGCTCAGTGAAGAAATGAAAGATTCAGAGATACTCGCAATACATGTGGGATGTTCTGACGTGCGTGTTGTTTATTATTTCATTATACCAAGCAGACTTAAAGCTGAAAATATTAAATAAATAATTTAACTGCTCGCCCACTCTAAGGTTGAATTAGTCCGACAATCAGTGGTCAACATTACATAAACGAAAACAAACTGAATACGAAAATAATTACCAACTGAGTTTTCGTACATTTATTTTTGTACAGTAAATAATACTATACCTATATAATTATTTTGTCACCTGACCTCAAAACCTGTATATTTTATTTTACTACAAAAGTTAGAACGATAACCGGACAGCGGGGTCCGATAACTCTACCGAGCAACCGTAAGCGTGCTAGTTGCAAATAATCAACAAATTAAACGCAAAGAACAGGAACAAAATGTCACCGCGAAGCTATATTTAAAACACCTACCGTACAATCTGCGATTCAAATCAACTTTATCATCCGAGAAGGCAACAAAGCGTGTGTAGAAGCGACCCAAGTTTTCCGGGCCTGTGTCACACCTGCTACTTTCCCACAAATTGTAACCGGTTTCAACTCGCAAGTCGCCCGTTCCCGCCCGCCAACTTGGCCTTCTTCTCTTCATAATTAATTCTTCATTCGAAACAACTTGGACTTGGACAGAAGCGGGCCGCGTAAGCACTTAAATAGTCTAAATTGTGTCGGAGACGCGCCCATTTTTAATTAGTTCAAAAGAGCTCTTCAATTTTTAATGACCGTGTTTCAAAGTTTTGTTGTTAATTAAAGGTGTAATCAAGAAGCTTCTGGGTGAGGTGCGAGCCGCGATTGCAACCTCTAATTTTAATAGAAACAACAACCAACTTATATCTCGACGCCACAAGCTCTCGTGGAAAGCTGAAAGTGATCTTGAATTGATTGAAGTTTGCTCACAATGGGAAATGCTTATTGTTTTATAGAGTTCGCGTTTGATTGAGGTCGCTTATTATTTCAGACTAACAATAAATTATTTCTTGAAAGTTCATTATGTCGTAAAGGTCACAGTATGAACTGATAAAAATGTAATTGGTTACTCAGTTTTGTTCGTAAATATAGTTTTCAATTAGGTGCCTTGATCATTTAATTTGTTTTTCTGTCTACAAAACAATTTAACGAAAACAATGAAAGTCAGTAGAATTATTCCAATTTATTTCACAATTCATAGCGACATTCCTAGCTCGGCAGAATATCCTTAAACAATACCATAACAATACAAAACACGCAAATAAGCTAAACAATTAAAACTATCAATGTAACATACCGTTTAAACAATGGGGCTGACAAATCAATCCGTGCGAGGTCTGGGCCCGACAGCCAGCTAGCATTGTACTGGCACAGTTTAAGTTCGTTATGTCCGGATGACAGATGGTTATCCCATTGTTCGCGACGTTCAAGCGTTTGTAATATTTGGATTAGTTTGACGTGTGGACTCCTTGTTTTTGGGAGGGTTTTAAGTCGGGCTTGATGCGGGTTTGGAAATTAAAGGGATTTGTTGTTTTTATGTTGCTTTAAATTGTTTGAGATAAAATCGTGTCTATTTTTTAATGACATGACAAGGCTGGCCTCTTGTTGAAGCTTATTCGTTTGCCGCAATTATGTTTTATTGTTACTTTTTTTCTTAATAACCAGCCAGCAAGCCTTCACGTAGGTATCTTAATCCATGTTCCATCCCTTATTCAGTCAGATGATCTCATAACCAAAATACGCCATGACCTCCAACTACTATTATACAACGTTTATTGTCAGTTGTTACTTTAGAGATTTGCTACATATATTTATAATGAACCGGACAAGTCAAACATTCGTTTTTTTATGTATTTCTATAAATGTATATATATGTTAATAATGAGACATGGGAAGTCCTGTCGTGATCTGAGATTTTCGTAATAAAACAGATTTGATATCAAAATACCTTGATTATATACGTTGTATTTTCAGAGTACCTTCAGCGCTCAAGAAGTATTATGTTAGTTGATATTATAGTACCTACAGTATATGTTTGAAATTAGTGCACTATACTAGATATTTTTTACCATTATAGATTTTTTATATTATAGGAGAAGCCTATGTCCAGCAGTGGACTGAGATATTTTTTTGTAGATATGATTGATATAAAAAAACTTATACCTATATATCAGTGATTGAAAGTCCATAAAACGAGATTAATTAATATCACACAATTAAACACTTCAAAAAACGGTTAATTGCATTTATTCTACGTAAACTACAGTTTGCATGGCTTCGAAACGAACACTAATATTATTATCCAGTGACCAAATTATGAATTCTAAAATTTCGTGAATCAAAGCAATGACCTAATTAAATAAATGCGGTGTTCTGAATTCTAACGGGATAAATTTGAAATTCTCACTACATTAATTGCAACGGTAAACAGAATTATACCTAATTCCAATTAATATTTTGTATGTTTTGTAGCTAAACTTATCAATTAAAATAATATAAGGCCACAATTGGAGTTGGCGGATAACATCTAAATTTACATTATCAATAGAAGTGAAATTATCGAAACTATAACTTCGACAAACAAGTAAAAATACTTTTATTAGATATTTTTTTCTATTGTAAATTACTTAAACATTATCGCGCCAGCTTTCCTCTAGCATCACCCCCTCCAATGAGCGCATACTTTATAATTATGCGTCGACAATATGTAACGATAATATCGGATATAATCACGTCATTTCACTCCATGTGCATAATTCAGTCGGCCGCTTCCACAATGGAGCAACGCACATACACCACGTTGGCATTACGCATATTAATCAGCCAATTTCAATGGCTCTAATTAGGCCTGACACTGACAGAGTTACACTAAGCGGTGAACATTACACACACGCAAGCATAACTCCAGTTCCACTAAAATAAAAGCTGAGCGATTATAAACTCTATACCAAAGATATAAATCATAATTTTGTGAGATCAAATGTAACTGTAAGTTTGTGGGAACGTCGGTGACGCCTACGAATAATATTGGTTTATCTTCATTATTTTATTCGGATGTTAGTTACATTGGAGGGGATCAACGTATTATTTAGCGTTGACTGATGAACGGAAAGATATTAAAGTGACAATCAATCGCAAAAGTTGATGACATTAAAGTCAAACAAAATTACGAAGAGAATGTAACGAATTTCGACATCCATTGAACGAAAAACTTTAATCCCCACAAACAAATCCTCAACTAAACAGTCAATAGTAACAAACAGTGTATTCCGTACGACAAAGCGGCGGGCACAATGACTGCGGAACAATGAGTGCGGCCTGCACTACGCAAACACTGTTCGTTCTGTCACTGTCAGACCTAATTAGCGTCGCCATTCAGATTGTCTGATTATTATGCGCATTGTTTCCTTCCACGGACGAGGTACTCTCGCTAAATGATTGACTTTTTGCCGAAGTAAACTAACTTAGATAGAGTGCCGAATTAATAATCACTACAATTCGTATATTAATATCCTTCATTACTTATCTCTTAAAAAATACTACTTTATATTTTTGCTAAAAGCACTAATAGTCTGATCACTGATATGCGACACATGTGATTGTCAAATAGGTAGGTACTGCTCTTCTACTTGTTGACCAAATACTTATGCAAGCTATTAATCTCAGACTATACTATAATACGCATTTATGTGACAAATAAAGTACCAGCAGTCAGATAGACAAATACAGTATTCTAGTAACTACTAGTGGATATTCTCACGTTGTCATACTGACTTGTAGTCTTTCAGTCTCAGTCAGCGACCTATGAATCGATTGCTATCTATTTTTAGTTAAAACACAAAAGGGCATGCATGCAACTTCTACCGTATTGTGACATTTATAAATTGGTTTAGAATTTTCAATTGTTTCCGATGAAACTCGAAGCTAAAACAATCGAATGACCTTTTAAAATTATGTTTGGAACTAAGTTGTGCCTATAGGCTGTCAAAAAACGCTCGGGTTATTTATGAAGGGCGGTGAGTTGAATCTACTCACAAACAAATATTAACACGCTCCCGATGTTTGTTTTGAGTTAAGGTGTTAATATATGTGGAACATGGACTTGAAAACTCACCTGTGGTATCGTAAAATGGATTACAATACCAATGCTTACAGTGTTTCATTATCCTCGCTTAATGTTAATAATATTTTACAGAAAAAAATTGTCGTACTCAATTGAATTTTAAGCGTTGGAAGAAAGACTTATTATACTAGACAAATAAATGTTATAGAATAAACTGATAAAAGAGTATGACATTACCAATATTATATTGTACAAAATATGTTCGTAGTCGATGTATCTCGCCTGTCACTGGCAATGCATTATAGCTGTCATTAATCCAACACATTATTGCTATACGTGGCTTCGCGAGCTATCAATGCATCGCCTAATGACGTTAATAGCTTTGCTCATCTTAGTAGATCTGAGATCAATGTGATTCTTATATTATCTATACGTAAAGAATCCCCATTTCCCTTGGTCACGGCATCCAATTTCTATAATTCTTTTTTTTTAAGAATGAAAGAAGAAATAAATAATTTATTTTTTAGAATATAGTATAATTTAGGTGTATATTTTTTTTTTAGTTTCATATATTCTTCCAGTTGTGGTGTACAAATATTTAAATATTTATTTATTATTTTTATAAACTCTTATCAGTAAGGTTATCATTTACAGAATAGTAACATTTTTCTAATAGTAAGTCAAGTTTTAGTTTGTTATTGTGAGGAAAAGGTTCTTATGAAAGAAAAAAATAAAAGTTGCGCATAACATTACAAAACTTATGAAGAATAATGACTATATTAACCTTTCTTATGTATACTTCTTAATGCTATTACAATAAAAACAGTACTAATGTAACCTGAAGGCGTTTGACATAACTATTAGCAGAATTCTATATTCATAGTTAAGACGAAGAGTATAAGTAGAAGTAGAAAAGTTAAGAACAATAGTGTCACCCCTTATTACATTGGGACCTAATACATAACTAGTGACATTTTGGGTGTGCTATATTTGCACTTATTTTTACTTACCTTCGGAAATACAGCCCTGAATGTTAAAAATATTTAACAAAAAATCAACAAACAGTAAAGGGCAATTCAGTGCGTAATTTTTTACGCAATTTCATTTCAATATTCTACGTAAGTACGAACCAGAACTGTTACAATTTGTTGTTAATTATCTAAAAATATCACTTTAGACTTTATCACGGCCACAAAAAATGCATAAAATCGCCAAATGGGCATTATTTATGGAAATAAAAAACGACCGTACTGGCGAATAAATAACGACAGTAAAAATCAACTTGAAGAGGGCCGAAAATTATTAAAACTACGCATCATTTTTCGATAATGTTATTTGCGTAATAATTGGTACTAAAGTTAAATAAGTTGCAAGAAAAAGCACCAAACAGATACCTTGAAAGTATTCAATCCGCCTTTGACATTTTTGTATTTAAAATCAAGTATAAATAAATGACTAAAGTACTGATTGGTATGGATAAGCACTTCTACGCTAGGGATTGTGGGTTCGATTACCGCGCGAGATAAAAAATGTTGTAATCCAAGTGAAATGTTTGTTCCGAGTCTGAGTGTTTATATAATAAACAGCCTATAACTGACACACTGTAGAGTAAAGGCCTCTTGTCTTATAGAAATGATTGAGCATAGATACAACAACAGGCTGTGTTTATGAATTTGACATTTCATTTTTGTCAAATGCACCTACGATACAGGCTATATCTTTTTTATTTAAAAATATTTTTGGTAAAAGCCGGAAAACATTCACTGTTGAACAAGGCCCTTAGAACGCCACAATGAACGACAACTTGCGAATTGCATCCACCGGTTGCCCGCAACTCTGATGATATCGTCGGTCCACCTGGTGGGAGGCCTGCGAACGCTGGGTCTTCCGGTTCGTTTATTTTATTTTCATTTATTTTTGCTTACGCACGCAAAATCACGGAGTTGAAACTGCCAGTAATGTTTAATACCTCATTACTATCTTGAAATTGTATGAAACATTAATTGTAACACAAATTGATCGCGTGAACTAAACGAACAAAGTAAAGTTTTAACAACGGTCGTCATATCTGAAACTCGGGAAATACGTTCGACGAAATTACCACTTTTTGTTGATAAATGTTCTCGCCGCCCTCCAGGCTGCTGTTTATGCGGCCATTAACTCGAAATACTTACTTATTAATGAGTAATCTGTTATAATTACAATTATTGTTACATCTAGTACGTGGTAACGCTTTGCTGATAAACGTTAGAAGTGTCGCCGACTCGCACATGTGGCAAAATAAATGTGTACAGTTTAGTTACGTTAATAACGCCAATATATTAGTTATAACACCAATGTCACATTGTACGTGATATTAATTTAACTCGTTTTGTTATTTTGTACGCATAATTTTGGTGGCGTATCGTGAAATGAGGCTAGTGTTCTAACCTTGTTTGTAGCTACTATTTTTTAAACAATAAAATTTATTATTCAAAAATTTGTAGGTACTTCTTCATTTGTTTAGACTTTTTTACATGGATAGCGCACGTCAAATATGCTGAATAATGAGAGAAGGGGTTCAGAACACATTTTAGGCACACAAGGTATGTATTATACTGATACTTTTGTAAATAAAACATACAGCGTAGCGCGTAGCCGCGTAGCAACGTAGCATCTGAAAAAAAAAGTGATTTTATTAGTGCTTCACACACGCATGGCTTGCAAACAACTAAAATTCTTTATTTCATCGTTTTCTATGACCTTTCAAGTCCATATAAATATGTTAATGCCTTGTCTACCCAGAATTACTTAGGTTTCTATATCACGTAAAATTACTGATATACTCTTATTCAATTATAATAACAGCAGTTTTCAAGCGACACGGTGGCTCAGTTGGCAGAGCGGTGCCACGGTACGGCGAAAGTCGCGAGTTCGAGTCCCACACGTGTCCATCATTTTTCAAGTTTCCTTCCAAGAAGTATTGTGAAAATGTCACTAATTGTCTTCATTACTTGTGACAAACATAAGTGAACCATAACAATACGATGAGCTACACTTAGAGAAAGTACTTACTACTTAAAGTAAGTTTACTTGTAATGAAAAGAGGTTTTAAATTTTAATTGTGGACGGTAACAGGTTGCCAGTGACATGAGGACGCTATATCTTTTACCTGACATTACTCTCGTGAGTAGGTATAAACAATTTACTCGTTTTTTGTTAGTCTTTGTTCTTGATATCAAAAAGGAACTGATGTGGCGCTGTTTGGTAGAAGTTTAATATATCGCACTGTGATTTGAAAAGAAAATATTTATGCGCATGCGGGAATTATTAAACTATGGTGCAACTTCTTAGTAATTTTGTAAATGCTGTGGCGTAAAAACTAAGCATGGTATTTAAAACATGGATCGATATTTAATCATGATTAATAAAGGTATCATTGAAGCAACAACATCTTTCATTTCGGGCTAGTTCCGTCCTTAAAAGGCGACCCTGCCAGGAAAGTAACTAGGGAAAAGTGTAAAATGTACACCGATTATTATTTATATCCAGTTAGATATATCGTGATTTTCTGAGATAATAATTAGTGTACAATCTACACTTTTTACTAGTTACTTTTGCATTTATATTATTACTATGAAATTGCACCCTACTTTAATTACTCCCGCATTCGCATAAATATAAAAGGCTAGTTACTGCTCATCCAGTGTTTTAAGAAGCGCCACGTTATCAAACATGTTTAAATTAGTCATCACACCTTCTGGCGATATTATGCGGACCTTATACAATAAACACATCAATTAGTTAAAGCCTTCATTTATCAGAAAGAAGAACAACTTTTTTTTTAAACACCAAACCAACAGCAGATCAAACGTTGCCAATTAACATGCCTATTATAACCGCTCTCAGCTTGCTATACGAAAAACCGCTCTCCGATCGTTAAGCACACCAAAATATTGAACGGCCGTCTACTATCACCTTTTAGGGGCCCTAGTCGAGCCGCAGCCGATCCAACAGCGTAGATAATCGGATTACTATGCATCCACGATGACTGCGAATGTCAACTTCAAAGGTATATTGGTCTGTACCCACGTGATGCACGTTCATATAACTTAACATTGTTACAACGCGGATTTTTTGCTATGCACACTGTGTGCAGTAAATATTGTGACGTCAGAGCTGTTTTTTTTACACATGAACAAGCATTGTGCTGTAAAATTTGATTACGGTACAAACATTGGAAAGTGGCAACGGTACTTTTAAAATATTATAATAATTTATTTTCTCAGTTTATCTTGACCCACATAGATTTACTATTAAACTTTAAATATGGCAACAGTCTTACCTCCTATATTACATGCGGGTAAAATCATAAACATCATTTCAGCCCGGTGTCACTAGTGGAGTGGAACCGTTGTCGTTTATTGTGGCGTTCTTTGGAGGAGGTCTTTGTTCAACAGTGGACGTCTTCCGGATAATGATGATGTTCACCCAAAGCTGGGTATAGGCCGCCCTATTTCTCTGCCACCCTTCTGTGCTTTGAGCGTCTCTAAGTAACATGCGTATGTAAGTAACATAGTTTAGAAAAAAATATGAGTATTTCGATAGCACCCTCAATTCTCCACCGATATATAAACACAGTTTACTGGATGCAAATTGCAGAACTGATGAGAAATTAGTCTTAATTCTGTTCTCGTGGAATTCTTCGGATGAGATCCCAACTTTATACAAACACGGTTTATATTCAAAAGGCGCAGTCGGACCCTCCCACCCCATCCTTTTTTTATGAAAGTAGTCCAGATTAACTAAAACTAAATAAGCTTAATTTAATTAACACTAACTTTGAAGTTAAAACAAAATGGTTTTAGTACTTTTCACTTTAAGTAATTAAATAAATACTTGTATTTAGCCAGCGTAAGTTGAGATGAAAATATACTCTATTAAACATTAAGCGAGTGTAACTTAAAGTCATTTTGGGTGAGTTTTTTATAACATGTTTGAATAATGTTTGTGCCCACTGAAAACCAGCACGATTATAAGTGGACACCCGGTTGTCACACATGTCGCCGCATGATGCGTCAAGTTTAATAATAACTCAATATACCTTTGTTCAGCAGAGGACGTCTTCCGGCTGATGATGATGATGATGATACCTTTATAAGTTTCATATAATATAATGTTATTTTTTATCGTTTGTGTGATCGTAAAATTCTTTTTTTTTTTCTTAAAAAACAACTTAAAATAAGAAATTTTAAGTAGCTTTTTTGGCCAGTTATAACTCTAGAAATACGACCCTTCGCAACAAATGATATTCCAGCGTATGTAATGCCATATCGTATTCAGTTTACAATCTTCCCCCCTCGTCCCCAGGTTCGATATCACAAATAATAGCCCTAACGATAATTGCAGTGTCATTACTATAATTATAATTGCTGCAATCGTTGTAAAGTCTCTACGACAGACATGCGACGGCCGTCAGTAATTTTACCACGCCCACGTTTGATTGCTTCATTGTCTAAATTGCCGCGACCGCGGTTTGTTCGTACGTTAGTAGGACCGCATGCACGGTTTTGGTGGAGCGCAATCTCTGTGATGTATTCGTAGTGAAAGGTGGGTTGAGTGCAGATTGTAATGGGTTGGCCCGCCCGGGTAAGTACAGCGCTCTCGCCGAAAACCGGTGTAAAGTAACAACACTGTTTCTGCGATTCACACTGGCTATATTGAAATTGAAAGCTCGAGTCGAATCCAGACTTTAGTCTGGCTATTTCATGTGCTGTTATTTTGATATTATATTTCATACATATACCGTATGTATGTGACCTACCTACTATTTAAAAAACAGTCGAATTGAGGACTTCCTCCTTTTTTTGAAGAAGGTTAAAAATGTAAAAAATCTATATACTTAATAATTCATACGTTGCAGTTGATACAATTCTTTTTACTGTTATCCAATGTCATAGATTTTTCTTATTTCCTCTCATATAATCAGATGTTCTCACTAAGTTATCGTAAAATGTATAAAGAAAATCCTCTGGACTCCAATGGGAAGTCCAAATCAATACCACTTAATTGAAGGACCATTACGGTAGTTTACCATGAACAGTATTACCCTACTATATCGTAATAACCTATTAAGTACAATATACTATGAAACGAGTCACAGTTGCTACGTGGCCGTGGAAACTGTATCGACTGATAGAAATAGGTTAATTAACAGCAAATGTATTCGATGGCCCAATAACTAGACTACTTATGCACTATTAAGATCCTTGAATGTACCGATAGCATGTAAACTACGTACACGAGTTCGAACTGTGCCAAAACACTCTGTTTTGATGTCGCTACGAGTTCTGATTGGTCTGTTAAGGGAAGCGTATGTAATTATCTATATAGAGTAGGTACTCATATATTATATACCAAATGTTTTATAATCCCTACTAATATTATAAACGCGAAAGTTTGTATGTATGGATGGATATTTGTTACTCTTTCACGTAAAAACTACTGAATGGATTTTAATGAAATTTCATATGGAGGTAGCTGTCACCCTGAATTAACACATAGGCTACTTTTTATCCTGAAATGTAGAAGGTAACACCGCGGGGCGCAACTAGTATATCATCATTGAACTGCTGATTAATGAAGTTTGTAAGACGTAAAGTTTATTTAATATTTATTTATACATCGTGAAATAATTTATGACAACAGGAATTAGAGAGAGGTAATCATTAGATAATTTGCTAAAATCCAGGCCCACCTCTTTCGCCTTACTTACCCATATACATACACAAGTAGATTACTCGCAACGGACTGACGTACTCCTTAGGTTTTTCTTTTCGTATTGATTAACGTGATTGGTTTTTTATGTAGCCTGTTGGGTGTCTCACTGCTACGCAAAGGAATTCCCATTATTCCTCCACAAAATCCTGTCCATAATGTACGTTATTATATGAAGATAGATTCGTAAAGGTAAAACCCCAGCATCGTACTGGGCTAATTCCAAGTACAGACCGTTACTGGAATTGTTTTAATATAATTTGTAATGTAATAACATCAAAATCTCCGTGAAAAACCTTTAGAAAATACCACGTAATCCTAAAGTCTAAAAAGTAATCTGTTAATTCTTTTATTAAACCATTTTTAAAGTATCTTCATGTTCTACTAAATAAAAACCATTCATCCTTTTTTTAATTCATTCAGTTTCTTTATTTGTATGATCATCATAATTCTACATAAGATAACATCACGCCTGTATTCCCCGAAGGGGTAGGCAAAGGTGCACAAACAGTATACCCACATTTCGCCTATTGCCATCAACTGGGCACAAATCCAGACTCCGTGCTGCTACTAAGAATGACCTAATGGAAAAACCCAGTAACACTTTGCGCGACCCGGGATTCGAACCCAGGACCTCGTACTCAGCAGTCACGCTAGCAACCACATAATTCTACAACTCTACGTAATCATAATAACCTCCATTCTATCATTTGTTACTATATAAACTTAACACAGATTGCGCATACTTATCACACATGTAGACACAGCATCCTAACACAACGCAAAAACTTCTAAACCCTGCAGATACTACTAAGTGTTCAACTATTTAACGTGAACCGCTCAGTACAAAACCTACTTACGCTGAAGAATATTAGCGTTAAAATTTATGCTTTCAACACCATCGATTATTCAACGTATATGTACAACATATTCAGCAGAGACTTGGGACGTTCATTTACATTTTAATGGTACGCGTGTACGTAAGGATGGGAGTATGGTACCTTTAGTACAAGATAGTGTTCCCCGCGTCGAGTGTTCTTTGTTCCTCGACCTAGCTGAGAGGTTAATCACTCCATTGTTGTGTTGAAGAATGGTTTGGTTAATAGCTAGGTGTAAATTAAGCGAACAAAACAGTATTTTTAGAAATCGCTTTTTTTGTTGTAATGTTTGTAGAGTACCTTGCCTATTCATAAGAAAACGCTTCAGTATTGAAAAGAAAACAAATATTCCGATCACTCTTACACATAATAAATGAATTTCAGTAATGTTTTTCTAACACTGAAAGCGATTGAATTATACGAAAAGTTAGGTACAATTATAGTTATCGATATAACAATAAAATTGCTCTTAACATTTCGTTGTCACGTGGCACAGGTAACTAATAAGAAAGATACTATGGAAAAAAACAGTGACAATTTAAAGCTAGTTCACAAACATTGTTATAATAAATACATTCTCCAACTAAATTGTAAGAAGAATTCATCAACCCACTCCGTCTGTAATGCATCTTACTAACCATGAAACATATCTCAAGCCTGATACGTTCAGCAGTCCATTAAATATAAATTTATTTTCCTATGTGACATACTTAGTTAACGCCTCGCCGTCTCACGGAAATTAATTTCTCCAGCAATTTGCCGTAACTGTAAATGTCCAGTGCTAGAGCGGAGCTCTACTCGTCCGTATTGCGCATGCCCATTGAGTAAGTAATACCGTTATCATCAAGTATAGTGCGCAGATTGATTAGCGCAATAAATGATCGATATTACATCATATTATCCAGATATTGCGCTTCATCTGACAGTTGAGTTATCTCCTATAATTTCCTGGTCACAGGTAATATCAGATATAATCATCTGAGTTATTTTGATGAATTGTCTTGATAACTGCCTCATTTGTTTAGTAGTATCAAGCGGGTGTTGTGTCAAGGCAGGTGTGAATTAAGATCCGACCAATTTTGGGAAAATTTAATATCAAAAACGCTACTGCTAGCGTAGTATGTGTCTGCACAAGTAACTACCGCATATATAGGCCTGGAAAAGTAATCAAAATGTTATATCTAAAACTAATTTATTTTTGTCTTGAAAACAATTCAATTAAAACACCAGTAAGTTAAACATAACAATCACATAATCGCCAAAACTACAAGACAGAAACATTTAAATAAGCATGCCCCGTTTACTCCGTATTAACCACATAATAATAATATTTTTCTTATATCACTTGGGGAAAGAAAGCCTCTAAACACCGAGAGAGCAACGCAAATCGCTTTAGCAGCCTGGGAACGCCTAAAAAAACATCTTCAACCTCCTTATATCAAGTAAAGATAACAGCGGAATACCATCAAAATAAATACGCTACGTACGAATACATTTTGTGATAATAATTCATTTTTATTGTATCTTGCACGCTGTTTGTCGTATTTATAGCGCATCTGAGTGTGGGTACTCCACCTGTATAAAATATAATGTACAGGGTGTTGTTAATAGGTCATATTTTTGCACGCCGATTGTTGCCGACTGGTACGCCTACGTACTATTAAAGAGGATATTAATGTAACTATTATAGTTATAAGTGGTCATATTTTACCTTTGTTATGTTCGTGTTGAGTTGCGGATGATATAACGTTTTAATTTAACGTTATTATTGATTTATTACATAATTATATATTATGTATTTATATTTTGTATATATGTATGGTATAGTATTCATATGTACTTTATGCACTTTTGTTCCTATACTTTTTCTTGCACACTGTCGCCTCAATTTCTAATATATTTCTCCTTTCGCAGGTCTGCTGGAAGAAATTTCTTGATGAAATAAGCAGTACCTTTGTACTTAATGTCTCTCTTATTCTTTCCTTCTTTTTATATTGTGTGTACATTAATTGTTAATAAATAATAAATTGTTTGAAAGGTTAAATGTGTTGAGAAGATAGAGGTGTGGATATTTTTATGCCTAAATAGTTGTATAATTATAACATACTAATGTATTATAACATTTAGCATAACATGTATGTTTTTTTAGGATACAGATATACTAGTAAAGAATACAAAAATGAATGTCTTTCAAATAAATTATCTATATATAAATAATTTTTCACCTAATATGATAATGACGTTAAATTCAACTTATCTCAAAATATTCACCAAGTAAAGCAAGGTTTAAAGCATATCTAACTATACTGTTTACTCACAAGTTATTGACAGCCTACGTAAATTTACGAAACAATCCCTCATAACATGCCTTATTGCAACAACATAAAGTTGATTTTCGTTTGAGTTCAATAGCAAAAGTTTAGGATATGTGGCTGTCTGTGTGATCGTTCGGAAGGGGCAAGTGCTTCTGACAGTGGGTCGATTAGCGTACGGGACATGGGTTCAAAGACTGGCGATAACTTAGCGAGGTATCCTGAATTATGGTCAAGTTAGGGCAGGCCCACACACAGCGCCGAATAAATACCTAACTAATGCTCTTACCAGAAAAGTATAGTATTATACTAAAAGGACAACATTTTTCGTCTTCTACGTAGATATCCGATGATTCTATATATCGATGGGTCCTAACTCCTATGTATACTTTTCAATAGAGCTTCTTCACGATACAGTTTGATATTTGATATATATTTTTAGGGGGGGTAGGTGGCTGACGATATCGGTGGATCCTTTGTTCAACAGTGGACGTCTTCCGACTGATGATAATGATGATATATTTTTTACTGCAGCGAAAATAGTATTTTCACTTATATATTTATTTATTTCAGCACGCGTTGAAAATATTTAACACAAAAAGTTTAAATGCTCAAATGGCCCATGTATGTACGCAAGACCCATCAATATTTCATGTGTACCTATACTATTTTAATAATACTTATATAAAAGTAACTAATGTAATTACAGAGCGTGTAAAAATCATATATTAGGAGATGGAAATACTTATTTAAAAAACACAGTTTTTTTATTTATTTACATGTAATATTTAATGAAAGTCGTATTCAAGTACTTTAAGCGAACAAATACTAATAAAATAGCCTGAGTTGTTGAGTAACTTAATATTAAAACTATCTCATAATATTTGTTAATGATTCAAATTTTAATAGATCTACCGATATATTTTTATCCTTTGCAAAGTCTAAATACACTAACATTTATAACAATAATACAAAATGCTTACGCAGCTTATGGAACTAACAATATTAAAAAATATATTTATCATCATCATCAGCCGGAAGACGTCCACTGCTGAACAAAGGCCTCCCCCTTAGAACGCCACAAAGAACGACAGCTTGCCAATTCCATCCACCATCCAATATATTTATACCAACCCTTTATTAATACAAAGAAAAATTTTTTATTTCTTTTATCTACTTAGTCCACCGTTCTGTCAATAAGGTACAATATAATGCTTGTTTTTTTATTTAAATCTTTTCCTCTTATCATATTAGGGTCCCCTTTTCTCGGAATCCCTTGGACATTAAACGTTTCATTGGTCCAGTCAGGTCAAGAGGAGGTACTCTGTTTCTCAGTAAAGTCAAAGTTTTGGTATGTATAAATAATAAAAGTAATGACATCGCAGTAATATTATAAAGGCGAAAGTTTTTGAGTGTGTTTGTGTGTTTGTAACCTGTTCACGCTAAAACAGCTGGACCGATTTTGATGAAATTTCATATGGAGGTAGCTGACACCCTTTCTTTTTTTTTTTTTTTAACGTGAGGGAAATGCGTTACGCATTCCCCGCCGCTGGGAGGCGACGGGGATATGTGGGACTCTCCCCCGTGAACCCAATAAGATCCACAGGGGCATAGGTAGCTGACACCCTGGATTAACACATAGGCTTTCTATCCCGAAACAACAGCGGGTAACACCGCGGGGCGCTGCTAGTAAAAATAAACATACTAAGAATGCAACAAAGACAGGTAACTACTACTAGATAAATTAATTTTCTTCACAAAACTTCCTGGTAATTTGGTATGTTTGGAAATTTACTATGACAATTTATTTATTTAAGGCTGATTAAATTTTGTTAAGTTATATGTAAATCTAACGAAGGGCTTAGCTACGTCTAGTTTTTGGTAATTTACGAATAATGTACCATCACCGTTTTGTATTTAGTGGTGCTCTAAAAGCATAACCTAACCTGACACACTACTTAGACACTACACTAGGTAAGCTAAAATTCTTTCCATGTATATTAAATAAATATGCTGGTATATGACAAGGTATGCTGCTTTTCCATTCTATTTATATCTGAACCGTCCACTACTGAAGCATGTCAGATGAGCTGCGGAATAAACGCATCACCGCGTAGAAATCTCATACGGTCAAGCGTCAGGCGAAAGCGCAGTAGACCAAACAAAAATGGCGAGATGAGCACGACTTTTACCAGTAAAGATTTGTCGTGAAAAATATGGAATACATTGCAAGGAAAGTAAGAGTAGAAATCTTTTATCCTGTAGAAAGACAGCAATGGTTAAAGTAAATAATAAACTATCTTAAAGTTTGTTGTATCCCTAGCTTTGTAGCTAAAGGCTCTGTTCCATCATTTGTGTAGGAAGACCCCAGGTAGGAACTTTGAAGTTAGGCACAGAGATGATACTGATTACATCTTTAGGTTTGCTATCCGCCAGACCAACTTGGCGATAACAACGTAAAAGACACACTAACTCGTTTGCCTACCGTATTATTAATAGAGGTATAATGTATATAATAGGTATGTAAGTATTATAGGAGGAGTATAGATAGGAGCACTGATAGCCGAGTGGTATGAGCGTTAGACTTCCAAATCAAAGGTAGCAAGTTCAGATCTCGGCACCCAACTCTTCGAATTCATGTGCGTATTATAAATTAGTTATCAGTTGCTAAAAACGGTGAAGGAAAACATCGTGAGTAAACCAGCACACCTGAGAGTTTATTCAATGGTGTGTAAAGCCATATCAGAGGCCTACAGGTGGTTTAAAGTCTCATATCAGGTTGTTAATCGACCATACGTTAAGAAGAAGCAGATATACTTATATATCTATATACTCATAACCGGTTTTGGAGAATATTATAAGAAATACAAAACCTGTATGTTTTTAAATGTATGGCAAGTATGAAGCGACTTTCGACTGCAATGTACTGTGGAACATTTCACGCAAGAACACATGTTCCGTGTGAACCACAAACAAAGATATTTTAATGATCTAATTACCTGGCCTGCACTCGCAGCAATAACCTCATTTTATGTAATTGTAACACGTTGCCGTTAAAACTATCTACTTGTTGAGCAAATAATCATAAAGTGCGCGTTTTACCGTCGTCGCGTCGCGCGTCGCTGCGTTTTGTCGCAGTTTTACGCGCGACATTACTACGCGACATCGGGGGAATGTAATTATAGCCTCTGTTTGGCGTACAAATTGTTGCAACTCTTCAATTGTGTCTTACTTTGTTTTTTAAGTGTTGCGATCATTTTTGTTGCGCTTTTGTTACGGCGTAAAAGGTTGATGGAAGAATACGGGAAGGTATTCAGCCTACATGCTCCCTTCTAGCAGGTAATGTCTGTAACTATAAGGAAAATTATGAAACAAAGGAAAATATTTAAGTAGTGTAAAGTTATATTTAGTGTCTTAATTAAATGCATCATACTAAAAAAATACAAGAAATTCATCAATTATTCTCCTATATTACAATAGGCAATTTATTAAACATACAATTTCATGAAATACTATTTTTCAATACACAATTAAATTACTATTTTTACAATAATTTAACGTACTATTTCGTTACAAAGAGTATCTAAAATACCTATCCAATAAAACACGAAGCAATTGCATACGTACATTCAAATCATAGGTATATTTTAGATCGAATTGAAACCGACACTCGTAAAATTATTACTACGTAATTTAACTATATTTCACGACAATTCACGGTTGAATGGCTTTAAAAATTTATAGCCAACCTATTCAGTTAGCTCCTTTATTACCTGACGGACTGCAGGGGGGAATTCATTAACTGTGTCACTGACATATCGGTAATATTGCTTGAACATTTGTCAAATACACGTGTCACAAACGCTCATATATCTAGGACATTGTATTGTAATTAAACGTAGACACCATTGAGTACTGTTTGCAGTAAACGTTTGACAATGTTACAGTGATTCTGGTTGAGATATGTACGATGTAATAAATCTTAATGCTGTTACAGATACTGAATACTTAGTGGCACGTTTCATACGATTAGTTTAGAAAAGTTATTATTTAAATGGAAATTAGATTTTGTAATTTATGAGATATCTTGCATGATTATATTTGCTCGTATAATTCATTTTTTACATTTAATCTGTAGTGAAATGTACTTACTTGTAACAGGCTTACATTTCTCTGCCTATTCAATCATAGAATTCAAGTTTGATTATGTTTTATGTTGTACATAAATGAATATTTGAAATGTTGGGTAAATTCAAATAGATAAAACATAAATTTTAACGCATGTAAATATGTATTCTGTAGTTATTTATTTGTGGTGACGTTGTGTCATACGGTTTTAACATAATACAGCAGCATCAGTGTGTATAGGCGGCACTCTACACACGATTCACCAGAAATCCTAGCGCAGAAATACCTTTTTTACACAGACTCCGGCGTTTGAACTCAAAGCTCACGATTGATCAGCTTTTACCTTTAAACCACAGACGCTTGGCTCCACAGATATTTATTCCGAGTCTCGATGTTTGTGTACGATTTGTATGTGTAATAGCACCCACGACCGGAACCCTAGGGTTTCCACTCAGGCCCACTAATGCGAACTATAAATTAAAGCTTTGCGCAGAGGTGTGGATATCTAGACGGTATTATGCTTTATTGAATGTACAAATGTATTTCTTGTGAATAAAACATTTTAATGTGTTTCATACATATATAAAAAAGTCTCACCCATTTCCCAGAGGGTTGGCAGAGATCACGCATTTCCATTCGCTACGATCCTGATGTACTTCATGGATGAATTTCAATTGCAATTTAATGATACTGTATTGTTTTAATATTGCATGAATTATTAAAAACGAAAGAATCCTGAATAAAATTTGTGGTACAAAAATCATTTCGCTTCACCATAGTACATGGTACTTTAGTCAAGAGTCCAAAACAAGTCCGTAATACGCGGTTAAATTATACACAGACCAATTACACCGGCCATTTCTCAGGCCGCTCGAAGTACCAGTATTTATCATCAATCACGCGGACTTCAAGGCTCTTAAGAAATCCTGGAATGAACACGAGGACAATTCCACCTTGAAAGTAAACTAAGGATAAAATGGCATTCACTTTACTTAGTGTAAACCGGTTTAAGTTGTATATTACAGCTCATTATTCTTCTGCTACTGTTTATTATTTCATTTAAAGAATAAATATTAAGTTTATTTACTGCTTTGAGCTTTTCTAAGAAAATTACGCTGCAACTGAACTATTACATTTGACTTTTCGTTTTAACTCAAAAGTATCAAACGATCGTGACTTAAACTTACTAATATTATAAACGTGAAAGTTCGTATGTATGGATGGATGATTGTTACTCTTTCACGTAAAAACTACTGAATGGATTTTAATGAAATTTCATATGGCGGTAGTTGACACCCTGGATTAACACATAGGCTACTTTTTATCCCGAAAAAATGTAGCAGGTAACACCAACCTATAATTTATATAAAACTATGTATGTAAACTAACTATGTAAACGTATTACATATGTATATAAAATGTACTCGAATTTGAAGATACTAAAGCAGCGTTGAAATGCAGCTCGCAAATTAAGCCAGTACATTTTTGCTAATGCTCTACAGATACTAGATACCACACAGTATCTAGTAAGTAGGTACATATACCACATACCTACTATGGATGATTAAATTAAACATACCTATATACCATTTTACCGTTAATTATCAACCCTAAACCTCATTATACTGAACAACAAAGCATTGTTTGAGCCCCAAAAATGTGAAAAACACTTGAAATGACGTCATAAAAACAAAGCGTACGCCTATAACACTTAGACCCACGAGAAAATTTCGTAAACACACCGAATTGAAATAATAACAAGTATAGTTGCAAACGACTTGTCTACATTGTCGTGAATTAGGCGCATTAGGCGACCGGCCCCGTAATACACTGTGACAATGCGTTTATCCGTGATTATGCACCACACCACTCGCATAGCGCACTCCCAAAATAAACCTAAACCTCGAAAATACACGGTTGAATTTTGTTTCGCTTTCAGTAAGTACTTGAGGCTTCTTGTTAGTAATGTACTCGTGACTATTTGTAGCAAGAGATAACAGCACACGAGTTGGTAGTGGGACCTGTTGATGATAAGCGCCGTCGTCGATAAGGCCGTCTGCTGATGGACGGGCCCAGCCAGAATTTCGGCGAATGCATATTTCATGAGTTGATTAAATAGTTCACGCTTTGAATTTCCCCGCACATACATATGTACGAGGTATACATATGTAAAGTCGGCACTGCAGTACGACGCCAACTGAGTCGTATTTAGCAAGCGTCGTGTTTTTAGTTGACAAAATGTCACCTGGAAATAGGGTCGGGATGTTTTTCTTATTGCCTCTGTGCGGAACCATTTTATATGGTGATCCGAGTATGAAAATATCGTGCCTATGCAGAAGAAACAAATGTTTAATGTTAGCTGGAAAAGTGGACATTAATGCCTACGAAATAGAGCTTTACATTCATATAAATTTCGATGGGGACATGCAGACTGTGGTAACATAACAAAAATCTATATCAACAAGCTTGCCTGGCAAAGTTAATTAACAAGTTAGCCCTAACTGCGAACGTTACTTTACGAAATACATAGTTTTAAAGACGTCCACGTCCAAAGTTTTAATATTATATAATACAAAATACCTATGTACGCGTGAAACGATAACCAAAAACAAAAGCATGTGAGTGACTAGTCACACAAGTCCTATTTCAAAGTTTTTGACCGCCATCTTCGACGCCATGTTTGAATCGATTCCTAGCCGGTAATCATTATTTATTGGCTGCAAAGTCTATTTATACACCACAGTTATAACAAACTGACTTTGTTTACGTGATATGCCACAGCGTATTGTGCCTTCTCTTGTTTTAAAACTACTCGTATTTTAATCATGCATGAAGTGATTGTCTTTATATGCACAATTCACAGGTTCGTAACCAGGCAAATATAAACTTTATAATAAAAATATACTTCTTTTTTTATAGAATGTAAGACAACATTGATTATTGAAAAAAAACATCGTCAACACCTGGAAAAGAGACATTTACCCAGCAGTGTAATCATTTTTAAATCTCGTATATTATAAATCTACACAACATAGATATATAACCCTATAACTGGTACATGAAATAAAAATGTTAATTGAATGCGTGAGAAATTCACTGGACCACCATAAGTAAATATTAGTATAATTATGTGACATGTAGTTTCATAATTAATTATTTTAGATTTGGTAAAATGGAGGCCTTTACCCACTAGTGCATAGTGGGTGAAGTCGGGTTGCGGATGATGATGGCTACTGACCAATTATGAAAAAGAGCACAAACAAACCGATAACGCAGTTACAAAGTGGCGTTTCCAAAGATCCGGCGGAATGAAATGAATTTACCTCGTATACCTAAACTTAGAATATAAATGTAGGTCATACAAACATTCATCCTATGTAACAGAAAACTAAACACTACTCTGAAAACATAAACCGTCGGCATAATTTCGAATCGGAACAGTAAATTTAATTGTAGGGCTTTTCAGAATTCTAGCTTAAATAATTTGATGCAGCCGGAATGCTTTAGTCCGTTCAGTTATTTTGATACTTATGCTGTAAATAATTTGTGCTGGACTATATAATATGTAAATCAAGTAATTTATTATGAGTCTATCTGGCTTAGTCTTTAGACCTGGTGTTGGGATTCTAGCTCAGGTAACTATAAGACCTGGTATATTAGAAACTACAAAGAAAAGAAAATAGTGAGTGGTGGCTCGGTGGGTAGCGATCAGCTGTCGTGATGCCCCCTCCCAACCTGTTCTTCAGCTGCCCGCGCTGCTGTCGCCTGTGGTCTTCTGTAACCGGTACGCGCGCGTACACCTGATGACCTGAAACACAGGCGAAAAGCCTAGTTTAGGCATCAGTCTTCCACATTATGAATTCAAATTATTGTTACTCTTTTAGTAATGTAATTGTTGCGACATTGTGGTGAGAAAAATAAATATATTATTGTAAAAGAAGTCAATAAGTCGTTGGGATATTTAAGACCATAAATCGTCATAAATTCTTCCAAAGTATATCTAATGTATGCGATAGTTTTATATAAGACAAAGAAAAGGCTTCTAAACTCTTTGCCGGTGCAATAGTTAATAGGTACTGCAACAGCAAATCGATGAATCAATCACTTGATTAGAATGTTATGTCCCTCTATAATAGATCAAGAGAGCATCGGCTTACAAGATGAACGGTTGTTCGCAAATATTTGACAGTATTTTCATACTATGTGATAGTGTCTAGGCTTTTAAGTCGACCAACGTTTGTTATGATTTGGCAGCACGGCAGTACCCCCGCCAAGTTTTAACCAAAAGCAAGGCACTAGCTACATTATCTCGAATTGTATCCACAAAACACTCACAATATGCCATTTGTATTCTGTATTTAATCCTGTTAGTGATACATCATCATCATCACAACAACCTATGGCAGTCCACTGATGGACGTAGGCCTCCCCTAGGGTACGCCGCAAAGCCAGCACATGATTAAAATCTAAGCGAAAATATTACTCACATATCTTACTCATAACTTTGAGCCGTCGGTATTGATTTTTAGGCCTTCACAACATCCAGTACTAAATTAGTAAGTGGTATTAAAATAATAAATCAAAGTACGAGTGTTACACCTAAGCTGAACACTTCTACCAAAAACAATATTTCTAACCGCGGTGTAACCAAGAAATACGTTCTAATTTGTAAACGCACAATATCTCAACAAATACTGTTAGTTGTTATCAATAAATCACTGCGCTACCTTTTTCAGAACGAATGTTAAACCGATAAACATTCATCTTCAATACATAGTTGACTAAACGGCGTTTCTAAAAAAAGAAATACGGTCTCACTTGAACGTGCGATTGGTACCCAGTTTATGCCCTACCGTGAGTTTAATAACGGTGTGGAAGCGAGTTCGCAATGAGAACTACTATATTTTTGTTTAAATTTGTAGGTTTTAGATTACTAACATGCAGTACAAACGGAAATGTTAAACATAGTATCACTATCAGTTCATCATTAAACAAACTTCACAGCCTTACTTGGCCAAACTAAGAAATATTTAAAAACTGGCTGCGCCCCGCGGTGTTACCCGCTACATTTTTTCAGGATGAAAAGTTGATATATACACAGTTGATATATACACAGCGCACGTTATGGTTGTACTTACAACATCTTCATGCAGTAATTTAGTGTAATAGAAAGAGAAAAAAAGGTTTTGCCCAGTAACTCGACTCCAATATACTCCAGCAATACTGGCCATATATACGGCTAGAAATATAGTCAGCTTCGACAAGATAATACGTCACAAAAAACTAATACTCCGCGTATAAAACCACTAGTTTACCAGGGTGCTACGTCGCCCGCGTAGCGGTTTGCTACGAAGTTGTAAGGAGTTACTAATACGGGTTTGTTCCAAGTTGGATTATACTAACTTCGTATATATAGTCTAGAAACTTAGTATTGCGTATAACGGGAAGTACTTTAATTATTGGACTTAATGTTTAAGTCTTAATAATTCCCACTTAAGATTCTCGCTATTAGCTACGAAAAGCGTAGCACGAAAATGTATATCACAAAGCGAGTGTTGATGATCACGTGACATGAATGCAGCATATGAAATGAATTGTATTTTTCACGCTAAATGTACCTTTAAAAATATGAATGTGAAAGTTTACGATTGGTGATATACGAGTAGATAATCTGACCATTTAAAATCTTTATATTTTTGTCGCATAACAGTTGGAAAAAAAGTCGAAAGCAAATGGTAGCAGTAGTCGTCACTGAGGCTCGTGTGCAATAGGTAAGCAATGAATAAACGGTCGGCCCGAGTGCGACCGATAAAAATGATATATGTACCAACGTGGACACAACCGCTACTATGTTACTTAAACTCTACGAAAACAACACGGCTTTAAAAAATATTTATTCAAACAAAACATGCGCACCATTATCGACGCCGGAGTACAATGTAATGCGGTTTAATTCAGATCTGATAATCTCGTAAGTACACTTTGGGAAATGAATTAATAATTTCAAGTAGCATTGTGGTTGGTGTATTTTCACTGTTAATTTATTAATTAAAAGTTATTACTTTAAATTGAAATTTTCATAAAATCATTGGTAATCTCTTGATGAAAGATTACCAGGCGGTAAGAGGTACTAAGAGGTGTTTACTGTTCACAAAGCTATAATAAAAAACTTATTATAAAGTTGTTACTTTAAATACAGTCTGCAAGAGCGAACACATAGAGCTTACGCGTACGTTTTGTTACTTCTTGTTATATAACTAACTATTAGAAACTCAGAGATTTCTAAGTATGACATCTAGCATAGCAAGGCTTAATTACAATATTCTAAGTAATGTTTATTTTTACTAAACAATGTTATTATGCTTAGGAACTTGGTAATATAAAATTATTTGTGAATGATTAAAAGAAGCTTGTTGAAGTTAGCTTTAAACAATATTCTGGAAAGACCAACGAGTATAAGTATACAATATGTTATGGTAGCCTAGTACTTTAGGGTTAGGACACATTGATCTACGGTGTCGATCGCGTTTTTGTTTTAGTCGGCCGCCGAAACGTGTTTGTCGCGTCGATACGAGATGCGTACGTCGTTTCATACTTTGCTCTCTTTTTGTCTGAACAGACCGTCGAACGCCACGATCAATGTGTTCTGACCCTTAAAGTCCGGACTCATGCACACAGTTGCGGCATCAAGTGTCGGTAGGAAAGTACTAATTTAATTCAATGTTGTCTTATTAGCCGTTCTTTAAATAAACGGCAATAGCCTCGTAGTTCTAGGACAGTATAAATTAATATACTGTTCAGTAAAATGTGTTGCGTTATGCACACTCCGGATACCTCTTTAAAGAATTCAAGGAGGATACATAAATATAGTTTAGAACTGAAATAACTTTAAGAAACATAAATTCCAACAAATTCATATTATGTCATCATATACATAAAATATACTCTTATCTACCTACCTGTACAATTTTACGCTCAAATCGCACACAACATATTTATACTACGTGAGTTATATCCAAGCAAATTTACATAACGTCAAAAAGATTCCGCGTTATTACGAATCCAAAACCGTCGCCGTCCTAACTTCCAAAGAAAATTAATTTGAATAATACATACTACATGGAGGGCACATACACAAAACATTGCATAACGGAAAAAGCTGCACCATAATATCTGATCATGAATAACGTTATACGATGCCAAAAACTAAAACAATAACAATTGAAACTTGCCGTGTTCTTTACTGCAAAACGTCAAAAAAACTATTTGGAAAACAAGTTTGTAAGAAATAGAATGGAAACTGAAGTAGAAAATGTTATAATTATGTATGTGTGTTTGCTGATAGGAACGGAGAGAAATGAATGAGTCAGCTTTTTATCTTCGCGTTCGAATGGAGAAAATGGGTTGTTATAATGACGTGCCTAAGTGGGTTTTTATCGAGCACACTGCATGTACGTATAGGCGTGTATAAGAGGGAAATTTTCAACACAAGCTGGAAAAGGTTGAGTGCATTGGATTTTGTGATGAAAAAAGTTCAGTCGTCGCTAAGCTTAACAACGGAACAAGCGATTGTGACATACATATGAAATACATTGCATTAGCTAATATTACTATTTACTATTATTGTTTACTAAGACAAATTGCCGTCAAAATCGAAGGAACTGTAAAAATCTACTACTCTTTATACTAAAACCAGTGCAGTATCGATTTCCCATCTTTCAAACAGGCTTCCTAAAATCAGCTAAACCCAAAAAAAGGCACAAAATTCGTGAAATTTCTACCATTTCTCCGAGTGTGGTCGTTTATTTTTTGGCTAATGACCCCGCGGCGGGTCGGGCGGGACTTCCTGCTGATACCCGTGCCCTCCAAAAGGTTGGCTTTTCACACATAATGGCGAATAGTTATAAGGTTATGAAATACTATGCTCTAACGCAGACTTGATAACCGATGTTGGTGGAGCCATTATAAGGATATTCGGGTATGTTTAAGTAAAGGTTTGGAAGTCATTGTTCGAATGTCTTAATTTTTTTGTTTGGATAGTAATTGCTTGAATATCGTATGTTTTTTTATTTTGCTTTTATAGTAGGTCTAAAAGTAGTTATTGATTAACCGATACGATACTCGCAGGTTAGACCATCTGGTTTGGTCCGCAGTCATTTTACTAAATGCTTCAAGTCACTGGCAATACTAGAGGAATTTCTAGTGAGGAGCAAAGTTTTTTAGTTAGAAGAATAACCTCATATAAATTACTTGCATAGTAATAAATTCAAGCAATTTTCTCGTCTCGTTTGGATTCCTTTACATACGAAATGAGACAGAATACGATTTATTTAAATCATTGCTAAAATAATTGTATTAGTGAAGGTATTCGATTCTCAGATTATTACGCTCCCACAAGTTCTCCTATCGGCAGACGTGGCGTGATAATAAGCGCTTAGCTTCCACGCTCACGGGTGTTGTTTTGATCCCCTTACAGTACGAATATATTATGTATAACTACGGATATTGGTTATGGGTTAGGTGAGAAACTATACCCACTACTCAGAAATCGGCAGAAATAATTTTGCTATTAAATATTTCAGATGCGCTACCCTATATTTCTGCAGTGATAACGTTGTGAAACCAGGATTATATTCATTGAATATCACATGCACAAACTCACATATATATATTTTTAATAGAGAGTTAATTATAACATAGAACAAGAACAAAAATCTTAAAAACGAACTGATAAAACAGATGTTTTATTTATTTATTTAAACTTCATGCGACAACATAGACTACCATATAACTCGCGTTCGTTGGTACTGAATGGAACTATACATAGGCAAAATGCCTAGTCCCAGACGCATTGTCTACCAGTACATAAATACATAACAATTAAAATTACAGTCACTTTAGGCAACCTAAATTATCATAATCATTTTGTTTAGTTAACTTTGCGGTGACTATAATTTACATTTGTGTACTAATAATGTATGAAACTTATATCGACATTGACTTACATACTTTGAAGTACTCAGCAGATACGTTCTTTCGATAGCGTGTAAGCTTGTTACAGCTGTCGTAATTTGTAAACTAATACTATCATTAATATCAATATGTTATTGGTTTACGTGTCTAGATGCTTTCATCAAAAGGTTACGCGGTCGCGTGATCAATATCTTGTAATATAACGTCATATTATTCAAATTGTGTGTATGTATGTCTCATACATTTCTAATAATAATGCGACGGTAAACCTTGAAGGAGGGCGAAGTGCTATTTATACTATGCACTGTGTACTTACATAATATTATAAAATTCTTTTTTTTTATATCGATTAACAATGTGATATTCCAACCATCAGTATTTTTTATCTATCAGCAGTAGATTGCATACAACCTTTTTTCTACGTCTCTCTAATCCCGACTATAACTTATCAGTTTCTGGTCAAGCAGTCAAAACGGCGCACTACGTAGCATACATTTGAAAAATGCACAGAATCCACATAGAAATAATGTATAGTGAATACAAAAGACGTCGTAAGTTAAGCTTATCGCCTTTCGTGGCCCGTTAGCCACGAGCGAGCAATTGATTCAACTGCTCCACAACCCGAGATCTCGGATAAACCAACAGTTTTGAATATTATCATATTTTACTCTGTCAATTACAGGTGCTAAGGTTTTTATTTGCGAGTCTCGCTTATATAAATTGTTGCAATTTTCTCTTGATTGTTTGTAAAGTACTTTTGTTATGAAGGAAGGTTGTTTGTTTTGAATAAGATTTAGTTTGCACTCTGGTCTAGACGTTAAAGAAAAACAAAGAACTGGCTGTTATTTGATTTAGCTAGCATAAGTTATTAAATTTAAATCTGGGTTTACTGTTTTGAACTAACAAGTGTATCTATAGCAAATATACTTTACTTTACAAAAATAAAATGTAAGTGCACCTTTTATTTTTTACGAAAAAAATATATCGCGTTATTTTTTTATCCAATCCAAATTTCTCCTTAATTGTATACTAATTACGTCTCAAATTTGCGTAAAAGATTAACAAACATATAAATCCACAAACATTCACATTTATGTGACTAAGATTTACTAAAGAAAAATTGACCTTCTTTAAGGTTAAAAATATAACACAATAACACATATCGGTGTCCGTGACCACGCAATAAATACATTCTGTTTGTTTAATAGTACCAGTTTAAAAGCATGTCACGAATATAAAAATAGTAGGTCATATTTTAAAAGGTGACCCCAGCCACCGCAACTCGACTTGGAATTATGTAAAGGTTATTTTTTATTAATCTTAAAATAGTATATGTTTTGTTCGCAACTAGTAGCAGCGTGGTCTTTGTAAAAGTCAAAAAAGGCTTCTGTTTGCGCATGATAAATGGACAAAGATAGTACGTTTAGATTTAAACTAGCTGCACCCCGCTGTGTTACCCGGTACGTTTTTTTGGGAATAGAATAGTAATAGTAGCCTATGTGTTAATACACGGTGTCAACTACC
The DNA here is from genome assembly GCA_946251915.1 of Abrostola triplasia. Classification (NCBI taxonomy): domain Eukaryota; kingdom Metazoa; phylum Arthropoda; class Insecta; order Lepidoptera; family Noctuidae; genus Abrostola; species Abrostola triplasia. The sequence continues at coordinate 4,644,281 of OX276424.1, read as the reverse complement.
TTCATTTGAAATTTGATGAAAATCAGTCTAGCCTGAGTGTGAAGAGGTAACAAACAAACAAACACACTCACAAACTTTCTCCTTTATAATATTAGTGTGATTAGACATTAGAATTGCTGAATATGGGCTTAGCTTTTTCGTAAATGTTCTCGAATTCAGACATACATTTCATCATCACAATAGTATTAGTAAAACAATCTTATAAATTACTAGCTGCGCCCCGCGGTGTTACCCGCTACATTTTTTCGGGATAAAAAGTAGCCTATATGTTAATCCAGTGTATAACCTATCTACATACCAAATTTCAACCAAATCGGTCCAGCCGTTTATGCGTGAAAGAGTAACAAACATCCACACATCCATACTCACAAACTTTCATATTTATAATATTAGTAGGATTTCCTATCATTAATGTTCTACTAAACGTAACTTAAATTAACAAATTGTTTGCAACAATTAATCTCGGGGCAAAGCAGTGCTAAGACTTTGAAAAAAAGCAGGTCTAGCACCTTTTCTCGAAGCGTTTCTTCATCACTATATTCCGTTTGGAACAAACTTTTATCAAGGGTATCTCGCACCTTATAAAGATTTCCATTTTCTCCACTACACACAACTCATCTGTAGACTACGGAGATTTACATAATGCATTTCATACAGTACAGTTAAAAGGTATTTGAGTACTTTACATTGGATTTCTTTAAATCCAGTTATTTATTTCCAACAGGTATATCAACAGTAGAAAATACATATAGATATAAACCGGGACTAAGTTATACCAACAAAACAAATCATCACGCAAGCCATATCTATCACCTGTGAAGCCAAAATTGCCATAAATCTACTTCATTAAAAAAACAGCCTTAGATGTATTTTTGGTTCCTCAGAACCAAGGCTGTTATTTTAGAACTATATTCATTATACTGGATGCACATTCTGGACACAAGTGAATGACTTCCCACGTTCGTTTTACCAGTTGATGATTTAAAAAGTCTAAATATTGTTATAAAAGAAAAACATATATGATGAACCTATTTGTTCTGACAATAAATGCCAAACCAAATTAAATACATGTTCATGACACAATTACGTAGCAATAAAGCTTGAGGTAAAATTTAAAGTTTATCCAGAAAATTCTGGCTGCATTGGCTTAATATTTTATTATAGCTCATTAATATTACCTCAAATGGCTGCCGGATTACCCCGGAATTTAATGAAGACTATAATATCACTACAGGTCACTTGCTACAGTTTAAGCTGTGGTGTGTGTGATTTTTGAGATAAATAATAAAACCTTTTTTTATTTATCCTTGGTTCTAGGTTGTTTTCCTCAATGGTGGGCGTGTTTTACTGGTAAGTACTTAGCCATCAATTAATCTATATACATAAATATGATTGTTTGTATGTTTGTCCTCTATGCGTTCCAAAACCACTGATTAGATTGTGATGAAACTTTGGGTCATCGGAGGACGCCACAGAGGGTTTCTGGCCCAAAAAATCTATTGGTAAATCATATATAACACGTGGTTAAAGTCGCGGACATGCAGCTAGTAGCAATTATAATGGTTAGTATTTTTAATGATAATTATTTTATCATGTCGGACACATTGTTTGTTTGGAAATACAATACATAACTATATTTAGGCTCATCACAAAAAACAAAAAGTAGACAGAATTATAATTTCCCAATCATATTATAGCTCAAGTATTTGAACAACAAAAGTAAATTACCCCTCAATTATACTACTTACCTTTATTTTCCGTAACATAGGGATTTAAGTATAACGATTACCAACAGAAATACTAAGGTCGAATACAATAGCTGTAAAGACAGCAAAATTACTCCTTCCAAGAAGTAATTCCTTATACGAGGTCATCGAACAAACAGGTAGTAGCCTAACCTAGTACTTCGCCCAATACTTGACTCCACAGTAAAAATAATAAATACAATTTTTCGTATCCACAACAGTCCACAAGTACGCCTAAGAGGCAAAACTCATTGTGTAGGAAAAAAATAACAAAAAAGATTTCGCCGATCAAAAACACATGAAAACAGAAAGGTAAAACGTGAAGTATTCTCCCAACATATTAAAGACGAAAACGAATCGATTCGCGGCGGCCGACGACGCATTCACCCCAGGTACGTACCATAAGCACTTCGGAAATGGTCGAGCCCATGAAAAATATGACACGGGGAAAGGGAAGCGAGCCCTGTAAGCCTTTTTATGAAATCGTTAATGACCTACTTGATGGGCCGCAATGAGCGTTTTTCGTACTATAACAGGATTTTTGTATGCGTTTCTAAGTGTTGTTACCGCATTCGGGATTCATGATCGTACATTACGCAGCAAATTGACTGTATATATCTTTGAAGTGTACTGAAACTGCTTCTGCGTTATAGTGCCCACACGTCTTCTGTGGAGTTAACATGGATTTTACTGGTCATATAAAAACCACATCGACGCTTAAACGTTATGTCTGCGTATGAGTATGTTGAATTGTTGTTACAGAACCCACGACTCATCGTCGGACCTAAATGTTTAAATTGTTTGTGACATTGAGTTTAAAGGCTAGGCCGTGTTTATTGGGACTTATTAGCATAAACAGAATTAAATAGAGCTGTTTCATGACTATGCTAGTAGGAAAATTTTCAACTAATGTTTTTGTTAAACAGATGTATATAAATACAGATTTAATAATACATTTTAGCAAGTTTTAATGTTGATATAATGATACTAGCTGACCCGGGGTATGAAAAATAGATGTTGGCCGATTCTCAGACCTACTCAATACGCTCACAAAATTTCATGAGAATCGGTCTAGTCGTTTCGGAGGAGTATGGGAACGAAAACTGTGACACGAAAATTTTATATATATAGATAAGTAAGTTTTAAGTTATTATTTGGTAAATTTATTAAAGGCGAAGGAAAACATCTTGATAATAAGAGGAAAAACTTAAACAAGAAACACCTCGTCGAAAAAATTCCGACTACTATAACAAAGGTCAATATATATACACGACAATATACAGTATAAAAAAGGTCAATCATATACACTACACACTATATATACACACTATACTAAACTATTTTAAAACTTAAACACAAATTCAACCCACACACGCACTAGACCCAACATGTTACCCGATTTATATAACGTGTAACTAAAACATTAAAATGCGAATATTATATAATAAACACTAGACAAGCGGAGCTACATTACGGGTATTATTAAGTTAAATTATAAGTATTGTGAAGGATTTTTCCATTTAAATCTAATTTTACGCGACGAAGGCAAAAAGGAGATCTTTATTGATTTACAATTTTCGCTTCAACTATAAGTTCTGCTTACCCCTTTCATAGTACTGCATATACGCGATAATGGTCCTCTGAAACAAAAAGTAAATTATAACAGAATTTCTGAATCTATTAATAAACAAAGATCATCACATAAAAATTATGTCGCAGCCCTATCACATTATCATAAAACTCCGAACAACACAAAGCTAACAAGCTCAAACTATATCAACTCCCAACTTAGACAAGTCTTACCTACGTTTATTTGTGAGCATGGAATAAAAAATAATAAAGCTCGGTCTGGTAGGCACCACACTTGACATTCGCAAGTTTTAATTGCCACACTTGGCGGTTACTGTGCGGTTTGAGTGGTCGACCCATCACGACTAAGCTCTCGCAAAAACTACAACATGTATACGTTTTGGTTGTAAACACGCTGTATACAGCCGCAAATAGGTTGCTTTAGATGCTCACAGATTTGGGTTATCAGGACTGTGTGGTGTTTCTCTTAGTTATAAAAATTGACAATGTTGTACGGAATGGAATACGTATGTTTATGGACGTAAGAAGTAACATAACATGACGCCTATATTCTCCGAAGGGGTAGGCAGAGGTGCACATATAGTACACCCACATTTCGCCAGCTATGTTTTTTTAAGGTTCCAATGAAAAACGGGAGCCTATTGTCATCAAAACTAAGAAGTGTTTTAGTAATAAGGTTGTATGATCGATTAAAAGTCAGCTAGAGTCAGCCATTGATTATAAGTTCGACTTTGAGGCTTTAATTTAGTACCAACAGTATTTTTTTGTCTCTTCGCAAATCGGTTTTGACAACTTTAACATACAAAATCCTCAAAACTTCGACGACCTCTGTACAAAATTTAATTTAACTCCACACGTAAATTACGTTATGAAACTTTCTGTCCTGTATTAATTACTGTGATTATACAGATTAAAGCGAGAAGCCACGATAGGCAAAAATATGTAATAATTAAGAAAGTTAATACAACGTTTATTAAAATACGGCAAGTACCGCCAAGATTGCCGCATCTATCAAACTACAGTATGACGCCTTAGGGATTAATAGTTTCGAAAGTGCATAAGGTAGATGTCTAGTTTAACGGTGGTAAGCAAATTAATAACACGTGCTGCGAAGGGTTTTAGTGCCGCTTCAAAACGTTTATCGATGCTTCTATAATGTACAGATATCTACGTCACTTAATTGAAATGTTTAGAACGTTACGTTCGAACACAAAGCAATTTTCCATTAAAATATTAAACAAAATAAAGTACTATGTGAAATCCGATTAATACAGTTGCTGTTACATTATAATAAACACCTAATGTCAATTTGCATAATCTGCAATTAACCGCGATCTTCACCTGTCTAATCAACTTAATATGCATGTTGGCCGCGCGCTATGATTTATGTAAGTTAAACGTTAAAGACAGAATTCAGCAAATAGTGAAGTAGATAATACCTATAGCGTTAATTAGTTTCGTAAATGGGTTTGTTTTATTCAAATTTGTTTCAAATTGATTGTGCATTAAATATTTTACTAATAAACGATATTAAATAATCCTTTTTCATCTATTCATTTATAACCTTCCAATATCAGCGAACGATCTACAAACCCTCCATTTACACCTGACAGACTGTGAATAACTGCAGCGCTCGGTATCACTGACTGCTAACAAAACGAACTACATGAAGAAAATAAAAGTAAGTTCAAAACGTCGATATAACATAGAACTACTAGGTCCGAGGCACGCATTTTAAAAAATGGCACAGCTTATGTTCCCGCGCGAGAGAGCGGAAGCGGGCGGAAGAGCCGTGGAGGTTGCGGGAGGGGGGCGCGGGGGCCGGCATGGTAGTTTATGGACTGAACTGATACCGGGGACCCAGGGAAGTGCCCCCAGCTTACGCTTAGGATTTGTGTGCGCGACGAATTTACATGGAATTTTGTTTTGATAAAGTGCGTGCAGAAGTTATTGCAAGTCACACTGTTTGCTTGTTTTAGTAAAAAATATTAAACTTAATTATAGAAAAATGCGACGTAATTAACTGATATTACGACGCATTTTTCCATAGTTAAGATTTCGTATAATTCGTTCGCTGATAACTTTCCCCTTTACCGAAACCAGCTCACTTTTCTAGCGCAAATATGACAGAAAAAGTTGGTAGTTCGGAACATTCAATCATACAGATTCAAAGCAAGTAATGACGCTTAATGTTACTACATGTCATTAGGCACAGCACTAATTAATGACAACTGACTAAAAGTCTTGCTTCGTCACTGATTAATCTGGCCAGTTTTAGCCACTTGCCCGTTAAATTGACTATTGATCATACTTAGTGCGCGATAATCTTCAGGGTAGGGCGAGAAATGGTGCGGGTTCGTCCGGGGAGGGCGGGGGGCGCGGGGCGGGGGCGGCGGGGGTCCTGCGGCAGACATGACTTATTACAACCACCAGGATACAACCCTATTTCGGCCCTAATGACGACGCTTCGTATAGGAGCCTTAATTTCGACTCCCCACGATTTTTATTAACGCATTCAAGTAGAGCGCAATTTAGGACGTCTCCATTTTATTGTTGCCGATGTCTGACGCGATTAGCTCGCCTTTCTTACGATGCTCTTAATTAATTTCTTTCCAACATGTCACGCTAAACATTCGGCATACTTAACTTTGCTTTTAAATAATAATTACACATCTAATAGAAAGAATTTCAATAGTATACGTAATATGCCAGTGACTTCCAGATACAAATCTATTGTGACCTCCCTGTAAGCTCGTACAAACTTCAAGAGAAGTAGAAAGGAAGCCTTTTACCCTTTGCTCAACAAAAGATAGAAAAGTTACTTACATCACGAAACACATTTATTCTGTCCAGTAAATGTATACGGTATATATGTAGTCTAAAACAATTTTGCCACTCACCAAGTTTTTATAGGTCACAGAAATGTTATTCGAATTACGGGCCATTTCGCTTGTATTCCTTTATACACTCGAACCCTTCATAAAGGGCAGACAATGAGGGAGAGCTATACTTCCATTCTTCGTAATTTGAGCTCCATAACCGGCACTAAACCGTTTATGATGCGGCTCTCAGAAAGGTTAAAAGAGGCCGGAACGGACAGCACCTAAATCAGTTACAACAAGCTCAATAAAATGCTAAAATGAAAATGTTTTTGCGGCAACACTACAATATATGGTGCGCGGACTACGGTTTATTAGGATGTCCAGTCGTTATGAAACCAGCCTTTTACTTGCATGCGTAATATTGACAAGGGCATTAGGTTCAAATTCGCTGTCACTTGGTACTGGTAGAGATCGATTGCGCGTCAGTCCTAAGGTGTTGCATCAGCGAGTTTGTTATACGGAAATGAGGGCTTAGTATGATGAAGTATCTCAAAGCTTTAAGGAGTTTAGTGTATCATAATTTTAATAAAAAACGCGTCTGCAATTCAAGAATATAGTTCAAATACGTTCCTAGTTTTTCCTCCTTTTCATTTGGATATTATTATTTTACGTTTAGTTATTATGCAGATAGAAATTACAAAATAAGGTATTAATTCCAATTTTAGTTTAGGTACGCCATTTATAGGGATAAATAGATATTGTCTTTGCGTCCAAGACGATAATATATACGGTTGAGAAAGCCTATTATTATATTATATTTAGCAATAGACGTTTATATATTCTCATTCCTATTCAGTGCTATTTAAACATAAAGCGTTCCAGTCTTATTTATATTATCATTTAAACAAAGCACCCGAAACACTAAAAGAAACAACCGTCAAATTATATGCAGCGACGCAACACGTACTAGAGGGAAGAGTAAAATTGTGCTCCATAATAATGCTTGCAACCAAAACATTCTACTGTTAAGCGCAGTGTAAAACTACCACACGACGCAATTGTCCACGGTACGACATAACATATGAAAAATCCTTTTTTCCTACGGCTTCCATGAACCGAGTACTTTGCGAGGAAAGCGAATGATGACAAACCGGCGAGCACAGTCGAGAACTTTGCATGCACAATTTAATTAGGCACCACTGCAACTCCACAAAGTCTGCCAATCCGTATTACGACAATATAATATGTTGGAGAGTCACGTGATTGCGTTAAATTGGTTGATATGAGTTCATTCAATTCTCTGATATTTTATTTCTACGGACTTTGGGAAATTAAGTGGCGTAGCGGCTTTTTGAGCTGTGACTGCACATAATGAAGGCAAAACAATTATTTCTATAGGTCTATACTACTATTACCGTTGGTTTATATAACTGAATAAATGTAAGTAAGAATGACATAATTGTAATTACATTAAACCAAGTATTGCAAGATTCGTGAAGCACATAATTTAGGTTTCACTTCTTCTCACTTTGCAAGACATCACGTGTTTATTCAACTCGGAAAAGAGATACTTAGTTACCTCATATAATTATCTTGTTATGCGTTACATTACGCTATAAATAAGTTACTTCGCAAATCCAATTAGTCTAATGTGAAATTTCGCAAGGAAATTAGAAAAAATACCACAAAATTCCTCCGTTAATTTCCAACTACACGCTTTATTAATCAGCACCAGTTAATCCCAGCGAATGATACATCGAATATTCGCGAGGATACCGCGGCCTGTTCACATAATTACCGCAAGTGCCTCGATGATGAACCGTTAATCCGGTAACTAGAATAAATTTGCATTGTTAAACGCGTTTGCACGCATTCATGGTGCACAAGTGCGTTCACCTAATATAAATTCGCCGACGGAACGCGTTGCGTGCGTATACCGAGGTATACATATACGATGTATACGCGACTGGTAGGTACGTGGTTATAGGGTGAATAAAGCCGGAATGCTCGCAAATATTATGACTGCGAGGGTTGTTTTTAGTCATAAAGATGTCGTGTTGACGTGTTTTCGTTTATTTATTGAAGTATAAGCATGTCATGTGCATTAACACGGTAAGGAATGGGATTGAAAATTATATTTATTGATTTACTTAATATGCTTCAAAATGTTGTGACAAAATTACGTTTTTCACAAGTATTAATCAACACCACCGTCTTTTATGGTCATGTTTTTCTGTTTTAGACGTTACAGTGCGGTTTTCGAAGACACTGTCTATATAGATTAGACTTCGATTAATGTTGTAGATTTGAGTCATAGATAACCTACCTACTACTGATTAACAAAATGATTTTTTCTTCTTACCTAGGACTTACCGTTATAGGAACTATCTAACTCTTAATAAACATTTTTTATAGTACCCTCAACCGATGCGCGTGTATGAGGAATGTGATGCGTGTGAATGAAGCAAAAGAAGTATGCCAGGATCGTAGTAAATGGAAATCCGCGGTCTCTGCCTACCCCTCAGGAAACAGGCGTGACTTTATGTATGTATGTATTTTTATGCAATTCACGTCTGTCCAATGCTTGTTCTCTGTGACAAACCGAGAATTTTTTCAGTCATATTATGTGGATGTGTAAAATCCTGATGAACCATGAAAACACTGCTATCAACACCTGGGAATACAATTAATCATAATAGTATGCAGTTACATACAGTTTTGTATCGTTCTCGTTATAAATATTACGTGTCATTAAAGCCAACATTTTACATGCGCACTTGTGTAACTTTTCTATTTCAAGTATATGTATTAGAAGCGAACTAAGTGTACAACTGCAAACTGCCAGATTCCTGTTACCTTAACTAAAGTTCGCTGGGAAATTGTAAGCTACCAATAACCGAGCTTGCCGTACGCTCCCCGGAATTATACGGAGTAACAAACGCTCGCAAACAACTCTTAGGATATATAAAACTAGTGCTTTTTATTGTTATATTTATTACAATCATATTTCGTACGCAATACACATACAATGATTATACGTATTTTTGAAAAAAAAATCTTTGGCAAAAGTAATAAAATATCTATCTAGTACAAAATGTAAAAAAACTCTTTTTTGAGGTCATTATGGTATATGGCACATAGCTACTCCAATAAATGTTGCAACGGGATCTTTAAAAACCTAATTTTATTATTGAACTACTACTCCATTTATTTTCAACAAAACGTAATGTCGAAAAAGTAAAACAAAAATACAAATAAACACAACTATATCTTCAAATAGGTAAAATAAGGGTCAAGTTTGAAGCTGAGGAAAGCAAATGACCCCTACATATCGTCGGTAGCCGATAAAAGATTAAATAGGATTACCATTCGCTTTAGACCAAACCCAGACTACTAACCCTTTTTACATACCCGTGTGACGCGTCTGTAAGTACTTATAGATTTAAGTTCTCCCCTATCGCATGGAACCTAACGTCATAGATTAAGTAATGTCGGCACATGACACTCGATGCTCTATTTAATATTTTATAGAGTTAAATAACTTTTTTTCGATGGAATATACATATAATAACTTATCAATTGCTTGTTCTATTGTTGTAACACTTCAATACCCATGTTTTATTCAGGGTTTTTTTATTTTGTGTTCCCTGGTACTTAAATAAGCATGTAATAAAAAACATCGACTCACACAATATGTAGATTGCCGATTAGAAATTGGTTCAGTAAGTTTTTAGTCCAAATGTTAAGTAGTATAACCGGTATAAGATTTAACTTTTGTTCGACACACTCACGTACCAATGAACTGATATTTTATAAACAGTTTTCCGAACAATGCCTTAAGTATTCCCTGTAATAAACACACAGAAGAACTTTATAACGGCGATAAATAGCAGCTGTCATGTAGACGTAAACTACATGTATTGAGTATAAGGACAGAGTATGATCGACACGCAATTAACTGCTATTGGTTGGCGCAGGGGTAAGAGCACAAACACTATGTGTAGCTATACTGAACACGTGCTCATAATAACATGTGTGGAGCCTGCGATAGACTGTTTGAAGGGTTTTTGAAATGTTTTGACAGTTTGATATTGATTTATCTAAATTATTCTAACGTAAAACTCTTTTTGAAGTTGAGTTCCGTCAGAATAGCTAAAGAGATTCCATTTTTTGTTAGATAAACAGTACCTAATTTAATTTGTATATAGTCAAACAGCCCATTCACTTAATTGATACTTAAAAAAGCCAAACGCTTGTATTTTATTCGGAATACACAAATTTTGGCGCCGAATGTAGAATAGCAATAACTTCCCCAGACGAAGTTAAGGAGTGTTGTCGTACTCGACAATCCTTTTTTTGTGTTCATAATTACATCTAAATTCCAACATTGTTCCGTTACAATTATTCCCTACTAACAACGTACAAATTTTACATCTCGCAATTGTGGAAGTACCTAACAGGCGCCCAACAAATCTCTATTATTGAAGGCGTAAAGAAAGGCGTGCGTCGGGTGGCAATGCTTTAATTGCTACTGTTTATCGTCGCTATTAGTCTCTGGGCCCGGCTTAAATAGCACCCATACGTCACGGCTACCATGTAATTATTTTCCACGTGAAACACCCGAAAAACATTAGAGCATCTTTGGAACAAGTCTCGTTACTCTATGGGTTCTGTTTAATTTGTCTATCCGCCTTCATTAGGGCATACTTACAAAGGGCGTGCTCAAATATGGGCGGGGGGTGATTTTGAACGTTACGGATGAGCTGATTTGGCGATGTGTACGTTTTATTGAACGTACGTAGCGGACGATTTGTTTGTATTCAAACTATAGACTGTGTTATAATAGTTTATGAGTCCCTAACCGATACAGGTATCCGTGCACGTTCTAGTAAGTGATTTAAGTGTTATGAAACTTGTAACAAAGTCTATCACAGTAGGTCAATCTTTATAATAATTTACATCTCAAAACACACACGAAATATCCCAAAAATAAATAAAGTCTATGACAAATAGGTAAACGAGGTAAACTCATTATTACCGTATGTGTATCTGCGACTATTTCTCTACCTACATATTTCATTTAAACTCCGCAGGAAATTCTAGCCGACAATCATTGTAATTTTGTTGATGCATCTGCCCAGTACGAGTCTCGCTCGCTGCCTAGTTCGCTCTGATGTGTTCTATATTCTGAAAGTAAGCTAAAATTGGGAATAAGATCGAACTTTCTATATATGTTCTCGTGAAATGAAGTTTTACTTACATACGTATGTGCTTTGAGGACGACTTAGAGAACTTTGGATTTTAATATACTTAAAATAGGATTTAAAATCGATCGTAAAAATTAGAATTAAATATCATGTTTTTAAAACACGCTACGGCTCTTTGTATCGATAAAATGAAGTAATTTTGAGAAAGCTCTTAATTGAAACGTGAAAAACAGTGTGTCATATAATATCTACGCGAAATATAAACCTATAATTAACGAATTCTGAAAACCTCTCAAACAAACAGCGACGACACTGTTCTATAACATTAACAAAAGCCCTCATGTAGAGAGCAGTATTATGTTGCCATATAATTTCTAAAACTCATAAAAGCGCATAACACATTTTTCACGAAACCAAAGTACGATAACAATCTCCCCGACCACATATTACACGTGAAATTTTTGGACTGATAACACGCAACAGCGTACCCTCATGTAGCGTTATACCGGAGAACTCTTTACTTCTTAACAGTCGATACTCGTTGGCTTTATTGCGAAACTTTTGCGAGCATTCCTCTTTTATTACTCCAATTTTGTACGACTAAGCCTATCCAGCTAGGGGGATGGTTCGCGATCTTTATTATTTAGATTTCGATCGTTTACCAGCGCTCCGTACTATGGGTATCCCCTATGGCGCACTTCACAATAGCGATGAGACCGTCTCAAGTCAACAATCTGACTCAACACACTGTAAATATACTGCAAATTTGAATATACCAATATTGTTATCATACTTTATGCACACACGCCGCTTTTCATACTTAATCCAGTCTTTTATAACACGAAAGGAATCTGCCACGAACGTTCTATAAGCCACTCTGATATTAGTACGCAAATTACATTTATAATGTTTAAAATTACCCGTAGAACGTGTGCGTACATATTAAACCTCGTTCACAACTCCAATTAGAAACGTCGGAAGCGAATTTAATCTACTTGTTGACGACAACACGAAGAAATTCGCGGAAATAAAATCCAAATAATCGATTTTAACAATGTTGCGTGGTGAAATTTTCTTCAATTACACCTGCCGAACTCGAAATAATTAATAGGTATTGATTACGTAGCTACAGTGTAACGAACCGGGGAGTTAAGTACGGCGGATTTCAATTTAAATTCTACCAAAACAGTGACGTGGTGATACATTCGAACCAGGTCGAAACTCGTATAGATAGTTAGTCTGTGTCAGCGAAGGTCCAAGTGTGCTATTACGGAGGTAATAGAGAGGCGAACGACGCAGTTCCCACCACAGTAGGTCGAAGATTGCAGTGGCGACCCGTCGAGTCTCGAATCAGGCATATTAGATTAGGGATGTCGGCTGCCACCAACTATTTAGCAACCTACTTGAATGCGAGGCTGTTCGATGATCGAATGCTGTGGAAGCGGCTTCTTTGAAATGTTTGACCTATACCTACTTCTAGCACCTACCACAAATGTAAAGTATAAGCTGTGATATATACATATTTGATACCGATGTAAAACAGTGATTAATAATTTGCCAATAAGTATCAAAACGTCATGTTTAAATACAAAATCAAATTGTAGTATATTCAGAACCTAAATAAATAAAAATTTGTTAGAACTAAGTATGTAGTACATTATGTCTTTTGTTTCTTCATTTATTTATGTTAATTGATACATACAGCCCGTAGTCTATCCAAATAAATTTCGTCCAAGTTTTAGCCGTAAAAAGAAACTGACTCGGCTTTATATCACTGTCGTACGTAAGTAGGTAAAACAGATAATCTATTTCCACCGTAGGCTATAATGTCTCGACATAAATTCAGCGCCCGACTCCACCGGTGCCTATAATCACCCAAGCGAGTTGACAAATATCTCGGTCACACGTATTTCTGTGCAAAATCCAAGCGATAATCCAGTTTCATCGGATATTTCGAAAATAACCAGCTAAATCATTTAAATCAGATGCGACTGTCCCAAAACGAGCATGGTGAAGCCGTGTCCACAAGATGTCCGCTTGTCCGAGCAGGTATGTGACATTTCCTCCAGACACTGACATGGGTTGGTCGCCCCACCACCCCCCGCCTTGATTATGATAAACGACTTATGAAATTAAAACGGTCTCGTACAACAAGTTGCCATTCAAATGAATACGCCCTTTGTTGAAATTCATTCCCTTGACAAATCGCCGCTCTGCACTCAGTATACATTGTCTGTTAAATTAAATGGGTCGACGGCTATTGAAATCGTTTCTACGAAGGCTATTCCGAGACAAAACTATAATACGTCAATCGTGTTCGCGTGGCGTGTCCGTTCAATTCTAACATTTCTAACCTGAAATAGGCCGGTGAATATACAATGCCTGCGATATATCGATCTGTGTTACGAGTGGAGGCAATCTTACAAATGTCTGTCCTATTATAGCTCTTTCTTTAACAGCCTTATACCGGACAAAGGCTTAGTGAGCGGAGCTCTAGCGGTTTTCCGTAGCTGACCGTTGTAGCTAGATGGATTTTTATAAAAACTATTTTCAGTCTTTAGGATTCTTTTCTCTACGTAGCTATTGATAAAAAAGATGAAAGCTTTTGAATCCGTAATTAAATTTTAATTATATATAAAGAGTTTCTGATTAAATAACTACGGGTTTTCAGCAATTGATTGAACATAGGTAGATACTTAAAAAATTTCGAATCCAAACAAATTTTTGAATAAGCGCTTTACTTAATGCGTTCTCCAGCGAACATTTAATTAAAAGCTTTTAACTATTTAGAAATTCCTGTCGTGCTAATAGAGTCGGAGTAAGACAGTAGAAATACCTTTCAATATTAAAAACTCGAAATTAATTAAAGCGTTGTATTGGGGCTATACCTGAACATTAACAAAGCGAGTGCAGGGGTAGATAGTGCGAGCGATCTCTGACACCGTTCCAATAAGTTTGACACGAGGCCCCGCTATCGCTCCGCGTCCTCTCCCGCGCCCGCGCCCGCCTCACCCCCTCACAAATTTTCGGCCGAAGCGGACTGTAGTTTGTTTTCTTTGTGTCATTTCCTTATCGCTCTGCCAAAATACGTTTCATGACTGTTACGTCAGCCGAAACATACTTCAGGTGAAAAATATAGCGCGCGTAAGTAGTTTTGATGCTTTTATGCAACGAATTAGGTATAAATAATTAATTTAGTAATGATATAATGGAATTAATTCTCAAAATTAATTAAATAAACGTTGTGTTTTGAAAACAGGTATTTATAAAACGTATTAACCCTAGCTCTACTGTCACGTCACGTGGCCAAGTTAGACTTAAAGCAACCCTACAAATGCAAGACTAAATTAATAATTAGGCTTGCTAGTACCTGTTATAACACCAGTACTAATACTCCTTTATAAGAATATTATGTATGTAACATTTTATAAAGAAGAAGTGTAACTGGTGTAATACTTTGCTGGCGTGTGATATATATAAAGTATTATAGAGTATACAAGTTTGACTAAGACGAAGTCGCAAGCCGTTGCTAACGACAAATATTTTTACCGCAGCTTAATGTACTTATAAAAGCGGGAACATTCGCTGAAAGTTTTTTTTATAAAAGTAACGTTCGCATTTGTTAACGCATTGTTTTTGTTAAATACTCCGTGAAAACATATTACGCAAAAAGCTATTATTTATAAAAATCTCTTTGAACCGCACAAGTGCTTGTACCAGGTAACCGCAATATTACCAGAAATATTTTATGTTGTAACGGGCCCATCGCACACCCTCGTGTTTAACATTATTCCATTTTATAGTTTTGTGTTAAATAATTTATTTTTGCTTCTCAAATTGTTGTTGGAAAGCATGCCAGTAAATTATTGTATTATATTTACTAAGACTTTTACGGTTCATATTTCTAAAACGTAGCTTTTATCGCAAGACTCATTTGTCTGCCTGTCAGACAAATAAATATCTTGAGATCACTGGAGACGAGACTATTTCACGTTTACTGGCTGTATATAAAAACTTGTTAGGTATGTTTCTTCTTGACATCAATATTTGTGTTGTAACAACTAAGTAGTAGGTATGTTTACGTATTTAACAAATCTCTCGATTCATTAAAACAAAATACGATCGTGAATTATGCCATCCTCATGTAAGTTAAAAAAACGGTACTTTTTTTTATGCCAATGTTTTTTAGAATGTACGAATACATTTATCATCCTGGCAATATCCGAAAAACCAAAAAAAAACATAATTTTAGGTAACCGAGTTCTGCTAACCTAGTAAGGAAGCGCTGCAAAGACTAGTACGGGTGTGAGTATACAGTTGCAGCTAAGATATTATCCACTAGTGTAACAATATCTAGCTGCAAGTGTCAAGACGTGGCGGCCACATGTCAGCACGTGCATATGGCCCGTGCGACAGAGCGCCATGCAGCGAAACATCTATTTGATTCTTATCTCATCCCCCCGCGCACTCCCACCACTATCCCCACCCCCTCCCACTCCTCACAAACATCCAAAATATAAACAGGTAAAATGTTTTCTTTGTAAAGAAAAAGTCCATTTCAAAGACAAGATCGTCTATCTTTTTTCAAATAGGTACAGGAAATTTTATGTAGAACTTTTACTTTACAAATAAAGGTGATGAGACGACTGAAACGTACACGTTCTTTTTACAAAATAAAAATACTGAAAGATGATTCAAAATGTTGACATTTTTACGCGTTTAATTAAATTATTGTTTCTCATCATAAAATAGATCCTATAGTTTATCCTAGACGAGGACCTATTTTAAACGAGGTGAATATTGCGCATTAACTGATCAT
Source organism: Abrostola triplasia (assembly GCA_946251915.1). NCBI lineage: Eukaryota > Metazoa > Arthropoda > Insecta > Lepidoptera > Noctuidae > Abrostola > Abrostola triplasia. The sequence continues at coordinate 4,628,098 of OX276424.1, read as the reverse complement.
AAAACAAATTAACGATGTTGAGGTTACGAAAATACTTATATACACCTAACAGTTACACAAAACAAATTAAAAAACGCCGATAGTTCATAAACATGAATAAAATAGATTCCCGTTGAAACAGACCTGAATAATATATGAATTATATAGATAAAAGTTTTATTGGCTCGCTTTGTCTCGCGGCATCGTGGCATAGGTGAGCGCGGCGCGGGCGCGTACCTAGAACGGAAGCTACCGTCCGCCAAGAATCACCAACTTCCAACTTCGGAGCTCCGCACTGGACACAAGAAACTTCGATAATTCCTGCGACACGACCTTCTCTTTGTACCAAGAATGACACACGCCAACTGCACAAAAATCAGCCTTCAACTGCTTCAATGACACGATCTAGTCTCAATACTAAAATACAAATTTAGCGCCTGAATTCATTACCTACTTGCAAAAAAACAAACATAAACGAGTTTCCATTAAGTGCCGTAGTTTTATTATTGTTACAGTAAAAGTAGAGATGCCGAGAAAATTGCAGCTATTTCTATATTTCTCGGCGAACGCGAGGCGGGCGCGATCCGCGAACTAAAAGAAATCGAATCTAAATTCATCGAATACAAATAAAAGTGTGGAACTGTGAAAGTTCTACCATGCAATTAAACCGCACTTTACTGCTACAATCCCTTGAAATAAAGAACTTTAAAAGAATGTCCTTTTTGTTCGGGTTCCTTTATTTCTTGCCGTGCACGGTGCACCCATTGCACAGAAATAGTGGGCGCTGCAATAAAGGTGCTCGGTCCTGCACAATTGCACACGACCAACCCTCGAACACGTGGTTTACCTAAAGTCTCATTCCTTTCATACAAATTGTGCCTCAGAAAATAACCATCAACAAAGACCTATAGGATGTTTAATTACGTTTACACGTCACGTATAAGTAAGGTGGTCTGCGCGTGTGTGCGCAACGGTTAATTACATAGATTACGCGGTTTTATTGTTAAGTACTTCGGAAGTGAACCTGGTAATAAATAATTCTTACTGTTTGCCGTTAATAATCCCGAAAATCCGCACCGTGTTTTACTTAGACCGCTTTGTATTATCAAATGGGTAGGTATTCAATGGTTTGAACCTTGGAAAAATGGAAAAGACATTTCCTTTTCATTGTCGCAGTAACAAAGCGAGGAGCCCTCACGTCTTCCGGTATTTAGCTGGACTTTGTACTTATACGCAGTGTGTAATATGTGCCTATTTCTCAACGTAGTGCAGCGCGGCGATATATTTAAACGTTCCATGTAAAATTGCGCGGAACACCTACGTGTGAGATTAATTAAATTTTATGAAAACTTTTTACACGAGCTTGGAACTTGGAATGTACATTTTTGTTTCTACACATTTTACCAAGAATTTTACGATATTCGCCCAGTGATTAAGTTTTAATAAAATTTATATTTTATACTGGAATCTTTAGCATACTGAATTTTCGATTGCGGGCTTAGTTCGGCTTAAATTGAAAACCGAAAGTCGGGGGTTTATAATTGCATAAATACCGTTGCTTTAAGTAGGATTATAATTGCTTTGATCGCGTTTGAATTAGAGAGTGGTAAGGGAAGCATAGTTGGTTGGTTCAAGGATTCATTTCCTACGTTGACAAAAAATCGCTTGCTAAAAGAGAATGGCTCATAAGTTTCGACACTCATATCGCTTTTCTTCTTAGCAAGCTCTTAAGACAAGAGTGGGGGAGGGGCAGCGCGCATAAATATCGTATAATTACTACTCTCAGGCGACAGGGACGGACTTAGAAAAGAAAACGATTAACTGCAGTATAGAGTCAAGAGTTCCATATGTATATAGAAAAAAAATCTTGCGTACTTATACATATAAGGGCGTCCAGCCTACAACTACTACCACGCAAAATCTCTTTCAGAGCTGTTGACTGACCATTTTTACTTTACAACCATCATGCTGACAGATATAGATGTCAGGAAAGAGACAAGACACAGAATCAGTCAATTTCTAAGTTAACATTTGGCTAAGATGGAATAGGTACTTAGGTGAAAAAATATAGATACAGATGCAAGTAAATATCGAATTCCCGCTGTTTATTGTGATGTTTCGAATAAAACTTTAGTGTCCTAAACTGTGACAGTAATGCTAGACATTAATAAATCGTAATTTCCTAAAAATGTGAACTTAATTAAGTACTAATTACGTATCTACATAAAACATAACTTTCTATTTTTCACATTGAGTCAATAGAATATATAAACAAATGGAATAGATATAGGACAGAATACCTAAATAAATAAACCATCAAACCCACTATCGGCATCTCATCCCTGGAATCTCCCAACATCAATTTTCCCTCTCAACTCAGGAGCCCTTTGAACCGTTTTCTTCGCCTTAAAGTCTCGTTGTTAAGTACAGTCCTGGCCGCAAGCCCTAATCCTCACCAACGAAACATCGCTTGCATCCGATACAAGTGTGCTCGAGTGGACCCTTGGTGAGGCATTGTTGCCAGTAGAACAAAGCGAAGGGCCCTCCGCGGCTGGCGTGACCTCGGTCTCCCTAGCTAGCACGATACTCTTTGTGGTATCACGTTTTTAGGACGCGACGTTATGAATTGACTGTGTTGATAACAAGTGTGCCTCGATCGAGATGTATAGCGATAGGGTGTCAAAGAATAAGGCTGTTTTTGTCAACATAATTATCTATGAAGGGGTCTCCAAAATTTGTTTAAGATTCCTTTTCAATCACTTTATTTGCTGACGGCAATATTTTTGGTCGTTTCAGTGGCTTTGTTATCAATAAATTGTAACATTTTAATTATATTTTGTATGGTTTCCCGATCGATGCTATTAAATAGGTACAGTGTAAAGGTAAAGTAACCACACAAATATTCACAGTGTATTTGTAAGCATACTGAACTATCATCCAAACCGTAGCAAATCAAGACATAAACGCGTTCCTATGCAAGTGTTATTGTTAAATTTTTATAGGTGTCATCAAATAAACACATCGTCGCCACAGAAAGCAGACACTCGGAAACAAAGACATAGTTTGCACGCCACGACCACTCGACGCCTGCCTCCCGACACCTCTCAAACTTACCTTGTGCGAAATTCCGAGAACAACTTTTTGGCACATTCGACTTGCGAATATGTTGTTAACTTAAAATATTGTAAATACGAGTGCTTTAAGATTGTAATCTCACGTTATAAACGTTTCTGTCAATACGTTGAACTAACTTTTATTTCAGGCGTTATTTAGAACAACAAACTTCTAAAAAGAATATCATCAAGATATTGGTTTATGAGGACCTAACAAGCAGTCATAACCATATTTTTCATAATTACGAAGCGAAAGAACGTAAAAAAGTAAAATTAAATTAATGGAAACCGAAACTACAACATAGTACTCTACCCTCACTTAGCAAAGTACTCCAACATCTGTCGAAAAAACTTTGTGCGCCAATAAAAAATAAAAAGTCTGCTCATTTGATAAAACGCTGCTGCGATTGTAACGGTGGAATTAAATGAAAACTCCTAAACTTATTATAGTGACGATAAGAAACTTTGACAGCGGCCGGACACTGACAAGAGACCAGCACTGTCTTCTATTTATTCACTACTGAGACTACTGCCATCGGGCAGAACAAAGAATCTTAATTATTTTAAGCTGAGCAAGCTCTCTCGTAATTTGTAGTTTAGTCCCTGAGTACTACTTATTTTATTGTATCGTCAGCTAGGGACTGGCTTAACTATTGCGGGGGTATTATTTTACAGATTTTCACGGCGTCTGCACATCTGAAGAGAGCGGTAACAATTGCGCTTGTCTTTTAAGACCCATTCTTTTTTAAGTGCTCTCCATCGGAATTAAGTTATTCCTGTCTGTCAGCACGGTTTCGAGTTCCTCTAGTGTTTCTTCGTAACTCGAGAATGCTTTACAATGATGTCTCGTTTCTGAATAGCACTTAATAAAACTCGATGTGGTTGCGACTTTGAGACCTACAATGAATTTGTAATTTAAGTGTAATTAACGACGTTTGTCTCGCAACTTGTTTGCGCACGTCACGTGCAGCACCTAAGGGGAAATTCAATTAGTATTTTGTTATTGATTATAGTAGTTAGTTAGTAGCCTCGTTTGATTCGTCGTTTCAAGCTCGTGACTGCTGGACGAGATTTTATTTCTGTACTCGACAGAGTCAAATGATTTTAATAAAGGAAATGTTAACAGGGATTATGACATTAGTATCATTTAAATAATGTCAAAAGGTAAATTCAGGCCTAAGCATTACCTCATAATAATTAATAACTGAATTTTATGTTAAACAGGCATATACCTCGTTTGCAAGTCAAATAAAATCATCCAATTGCTAAGAAATAAAGTCTAAATATACCGGTCGATTTTACTCCCGTCGTCCATGCTACTAAATCAAATAATTCCCTAAGAAAACCACACGACACGACAAGAATGACAACAAATAAGGCAACGGCCAACCAAACAAAATAAAATCAAAATGGCCGAACAAGTAAGACATCGGCCCATAACTAAGGATAGGACCGGGCTGCTCGTTCGAGTGAAAATCTAAAAACCTAACATGTCGATCGAGCGCCAGTAAAACATGTTTCGCGAAAGTTTTCCGACACTTACTGCAGTTTAGGCGAAGCCGGGGCACGAACTGCCCGACCCTTATGGACAACTCACTGAATAACACATCCCATTTTGTTTGTTCCCAAAAAATTATACTTATAAATTGAATAAGTTCGCTGACAAACTTTGTTGTTAATAATTAAATTACAGACTTGTCCGCTGTGAATAACTTAGTTTTATTTACTTTGGGTTCGTTGTAGTTAATAGTAGAATAATAAACAGTGCCAGTATCTATACGGTCTGGCAAATAAGTGCACAATGCTTACTCAATGTCACTTTTCAAAACGTGCAGACTGGAAAAAAATATCAATCGGTCATGAAATTATAGTATCGCGTCATGTGTCAGTAGCGATCAGATCTGCACCAATCGAATGGTCGAATTCAAATATAGTCGGCTTTTCACTCCGTTATTTATCAACAAAATAAATCTATTTCAATTAAAGTAAACTACATTCTAGGAATGAATGAAACTAATACCCTTGCAATTGTCTCAACTACAAAAGAAATATGCAAACCCAGCGGCGGAGTAGATTAGATGCGTATTTCCACGTGCAAATTGTAAAACTAAATAGAAGTGAACGAATGGGTTGGACTATAATGACATTCGCTGTGTTGTTTTATTTAAGGCTTTAGTTCTGTGCATGGCCTAAAGCACACTTTCGGGCATAACATCTTCTGTTCCTATCAATTCTGTTCTTCTGGTACTTTTGTTTAGACTGACATCCAAAATTTTCCTTTCGAAATACAAATTAAGACCATTTCTGAAAATCTCCAACAGATAAATCTAATAGAAATAATTACTCTATCTACTATATAATTATCATAATAAGTACTCACTGCCGACAATCGCGTTTGCGACCGCAAAACCAATGAACACAGAAATAATCGTATTCTAGAAAATTAAGCAAAGTATGATTGATGGACACAAATTACGTCACAAACTCATTTCACTCTAAAATCAGTTAGACTAAAAACCGGAATTTCGTACACAATGTAGAGTTACTGACGCAAATAGACTTTAAGTTCATTAAGCGCGGTAACAAGGGGTAAACTGGCAAGTTGAGCAGCCGGACTCCTCAAGTGTGGGCAGCATGCGGCTGACCTCGGCTGTTTCAACTATGTCCTGCACTCCTGCATGGCCAACCGCGAGCTCAGAAGTTGAATTACTCGGCACTTGAATGAATGTAGCTTTTTGTTTAGCCCCATAGATTGAAAAGGTCCGCTTAGAAACAAATGAAGTTGGAGCAACGACACGGAATAAAGATTCTCGGACAGAGAGGATTTTATCGTTACGAATGTCATTTGAATGCGAACAATACAAGGACATTATGTTTTTGCTCGTGCTGTATCGATCGTTGCTGCATTTAAAATACAGTGAAATTTTAAGTATCACAAAGAATTCGATATCAAGCGCTCGACGTTTCGTTATATTGCGTTGTACGAAGGCAAAACGAATGAAAGTTTAATTGTATATTACACTTTAGGTATAGAGATAGCGTGAATCTGAAGGAAAATACAAGTAAGCTACTTTGTATCATGGAATATAGTAGGTTTAACAAGTAAAAAAAGAAAATAAGATAGATTAGTCCAGTAGCGATGTTCATGGAGCAAAAACTGCAGATTTTTGCCTACTACGGCTACTTATAAATAGCCTTAATTACATCTTTTTTTCTTTCACAAATGTACACCTATAACAAAAGACTGTATTAATAACTTCGACTTGACATTATGAATTAAATTCATAATTATAGCCCGCATAGTTGCCAGTAATAACAGCTCAGCTCAGTAATCGCCCTGGATGATCTATTTCAGATCACTAAGACGCCCAGTTTGCAGCCTACCAATTAGAGGATTAAGGGTGTGTAACAACACTATTACATGATGAATAGGTTATGTTTATCTTACGGATAGAGACGTGGTCTACGCTATACCATTTGCCGCCACGAATTACTATTCTAATCTATGAGAATTATAGATTGCATTCGTGCTTGAGCCGAGATGGATTGGCTGTCGGCGGATCTGACAGTTCAGTATCTAAAAGATTTGTTGGAAGAATGTTCTTGTGTAGTTTACATGTATGTATGTATAACATTGCAGTTTTAAAATATAAGTGTACAGTGGGAGTTCGTTCTATATTAGGTATTTGATTTTTTTCGCTTTCTTTGTATTAAGTATGTTGTTATTCCTTCCAATCTACGACAGTATACGATAATAGCTCAAGTATACTGTATTTTTAACAAAAATGTAGGTAATTACAATACAATGCACGTAACATTTGATTTAAATTGCAATTCGCTTCTTCAAATAATACGATATTCTCTACAATGAAGTATTACAAATTTACAGATCACGTGTTCAAGAGAGTGGTATAGAAAATTCCTGCAGAGGTGTTTCAATAATACTGCAAGTTACAATAAGGTAAGATTCCAACTCTCGCACGTACGAGCGAACACCGTTAATGAAACCAAACAGAACCACACTTGGCATGGAAATTCGGTGATTCAATAACACAATTTAACATTTCATCCGAAGTATTCAGCGTAAATACCTACATTGTCCGTCGGAGCGTTGGAGCGAAGATTTCGAGGTTCGATTCTCGATGCAAAGCGATAAAACGCGTGAAAGATTCATCACAGCCCCCCAGGGCCCGATTCCTCTTCAAACTTGTAGCCAACCTTCCGCCCGCGCCCTCCAACCCCGTTATATCATATTTTTCAAAAATTCGCCTCAACTTAGTTGTGAATTTCCCGGGCACTACGCCGCCAACTTCTGACATTGAATTGAATTGTCGATTCGTTTGATGTCATCTATGCGATAACTTACAAACTATATTGGAACGGTTTGTGTATTCCGTATTTAAATCTCGTTTTAAACGGTGCAACTGTGAATATTTTGTCGGTGTGCGCGCGTAGCATACAGCGCGCCTGTTTCCACCGAAATCGTGGGCAGAAGGGTCATACAACAGTCTATACAAGCTGCATACGATTGTAGGCGTTCTTTTCCAAAAATTGGATGACCTAGCCACAAAATATTGTGACTCTCCACATGACAATGCAGATAATCTGTAAGCGAAATGTGAGTGTGTCATCACCCACTCACATTTCGCTCATCATACAATAAAGTCTATGTAATAATGGCGAGTTCGTGGAAATGTAAATCACGAAAAGTCGTAGGTTGTAGTCGTGCGTAGGCTCGCTAATTAATCCCTACTAATATTATAAACGCGAAAGTTTGTATGTATGGATAGACGTTTGTTACTCTTTCACCTAAAAACTACTGAATGGATTTTAATGAAATTTCACAAGGAGGTAGCTGACTGGCTGGATTGACAGATAAGCTACTTTTTATCCTGAAAAAATGTAGCGGGTAACACCACAGGGCGCAGCTTGTATTATATATAATAATAATAATAGCCTATAATTGTCCCACTGCAAGGCAAAGGCCTCTTCTCGTATAGAGAAGGATTGAGCATTGATCACCACGCTAGCTCACCGCGGGTGGGCGATTTCAGATAATTAAATCCAGGTATCCTCACGGTGTTTTCCGTCACCGTTAGTCAGTGGTGTCTTAGAATAACTAAGAAAGTATTCATAACATTGAACAGTCACTTAGTAATTAATATTATATAGAAAGTTTTATATACACCAGTACATAATATGTAAATTGTTAGCTCTCTCAGTGGCTATGTACATGGTCATCTGTACTAATGTCGGCGGGAGAAATATTTGTGTTACCTACAGATATTTATTTCAAGTCTAGACGTTACTACATGTGAAATTCATGACTGCTAACACACCCACAGTACTGTAGGTGAAGTATGACGGTAAATTTTCATTTAAAAGCAATGCATCCGATATAGATAAAATTATGGTCCGTTAGAATTTTGATTATCAAGATAGATTTTATTTAAATTCCAATTTGTAGATACTAGAATTAGGTAGGTATACCTACATACTACGCCCAGATATAGATCTCTGAATTGTTATTTAAGGCTCATCAGTCAAGTCTTATTTAATTGTTTTTATATAAGTAGACAAATATAAAGTAAAAATCCTTTCCATTTGTGATGAATGTTATTTCGAAGCTGAATGTTTTTCTGTTCGTCGGCAATCAAGTTCCAATAATAATACAGTAATAAACTCGTGACAAACAGATTATTTGCTGTAATATCTCACCCTCCAACAGCCCGAAGGTATTTAATAAACCTCCCCTTAATCCAGGACCCGTTCTCAATAAAAAAAAACCAATAACTCGCAGCAGACATCTATAACGTTCACTAAAGTGCATTTACGTGTTGCATACACTGCATTTAATTAATGCTGAGCCAATGTCCCGGCTTCCAACTGTCGAGGCATGCCATATAATCCGTATTAACATACATACACACAGCCTGTCTGTCTTCGTGTTGTACTAACTAGTCGTCTTAACACGATAAATGGAAGCATTAATTTTGTACAAAACAAACGTACGATAAACATTTGTAGCGGGAGTGAAATGTTTTCTAATGACGTCACGAGTTTGTGACGCAAGCAAATGACGTGGGTGGCGTGAACGAACGCTGTGCGCAATATTTTATATTTTTATATAATAATTTATTTTATAATGAAAGGTTTTTTGCTGGGTGGAAAACTGCGATAATTAACGTCAAGAGTAATTTATTGTTTGTATAATATAAATTATATACCTACGAACAACGCATCAATGTCATATGTTTATGAAAATATGGATGTAGTTAACTACGAGTCGTAGATTTTTTTAATTTTAAACTTTTGCTATTCAACGAATAAGACTTACGTTACCTACAACTGTATAAAATAATATACCGGGCTACATTTAACTCCCTAAGAGGTTGAGTTTACAAACGATCTATGCCCTAAAATATTGATTTAGTGTACCTATATGTACTAATACCATAAATATATAAGAAAGTGCTATTTCACACAGGGGGCAACGGGCAGACAAGAATTTTTGCATGGTGATATTACAAAAATTTGGATATTTTTATCCGGAAAACTCAGATAATAGATCTCGGTTCCGAAGACGTTCGCTAACCTACACATCACTCACACAACCCTAAAATTATCAAAAGATTGTTCGGTATTTACACTATTTACTGAATTCGATTAAACATCAACCTATATAGTTATTTGTATCGAAATTAATTCCTATTCAAATGTTATCGAAAACCACAAACATGGCAGGCATCTAGAATCGTGTCTAGCCAACATTCTAGATATAATTTGGAATATTCCGCCTTACAGGTCTAGTGTCTAGTGTGATCTAGTATTGTGAGAGCTAAATCCCCAAGGCTTTAATCATAGTCATAGGCTTCACACGAATCTATTATCAAATTGTGCCGCCATATTAGTTGACTCGGTTTACCTAATACCTTGAGGATTCAAATAAATGTATTAATAGTTGCTTTGATTTCCAAGTATACCTATATACATATCGGTATATAGTACGTAATACATAATTATACATTAGTATATCTTACTGAGAAACTCGTCGTTCATTGTGGCGTTCTATGGAGGAGACCTTTGTTCAACAGTGGACGTCTTCCGGCTGATGATGATGATGACACCTAACTTATCCATAGCTCTATGCACAATTTATTACTTAGTAGGTACTTACGTAAAATCATGCAAAATCATGATAGGAAACATGCAAAAAAAATAATGTTCATTTTTTTAATCACACCCACACACATACATACCTACAATGAATAATAGCACGCCTGTTTCCTAGAGATTAGGCAGATACCGCGGATCCCTTTGACTGGGGGAAAAGTCAAAAGGGTACCTAGCCTAGCCCTCCACCAATACATATAATATACGACATGATATTATAATGTTATTACATTATTAACCACAACATAACATCACGCCTGTATTCCCCGTAATGCTAGGCAGTGGTGTACCTATAGTACACCCATATTTCGCCAGTTATGCCATAGTATATAATGTGATACAGTTATGGTATTTTATAGATCCCAATGTAATAGAGGGCGAATTGCCAGCAACTGGGCGCAAATCCAGACTGGTGCTGCTACTGAGAATTACCTGACCCGGAATTCGAACCCAGGACCAATGCTTAGTATGTGTAAAGTAGGTAAAACATTTCGCTAGGTATGCTATGGTTTGGTCTCTAATGTAGTTAATGTAGGGGCCAAGCCTATTGACAAAATTAGGTTATTATAATTAACTAAAGCGCAAAGGTTAGTTTATTTACAGAGTGCAAGTCAGGGACGTTCCAACGAAGTTAATAAATCAATTCTTCGATTCTAAAATCGTCCGGCGCACTCCAGTAACTGTAGATTGAATTGAGTTAACGCTGTCTATCAGACAAACCTTGTTACCACGCTTTTTTTAAACCAACCTTATTCAGAAGCCAGGAAATCAGATCGTAGTTACTATCTGAACACAAATATATAACAGTAGCATATTGAATATATAATAATGAAGATATATAGTATAAGGAGATACAAACTGAACATAAAAAGAATTATTATTGAAAGTATAACGAACTAGTACCTATACTAATAAAAATATATTGTTTAAATATTTCTCGTCTTACTACATCGTAAATTAATATACAAGGTGTTTAAATATAATTGGCCCTATATCTACACTATTACTAGTATCAGTAAAAATAGACTATTATTACGAAAGTAGTTTAAGAAATTACAAAGGAAAAATATACTTTCCTAAGAAAAAGATAAAGGTGGGCGCCGTTGCCCTTTCTAAACGATAGCCTAAGGCTCCAAACACCTAATTTAATAATCAACATGAATAAAACACCTTATTTTTGTACCCACAACTAAGAACCCTACAGCATAATATTATTTACTCACTTAGAGAATTTAATGTTCTTTGATTTTCATTACACGGGCTTTTCTAGTAATTTAAAAAAACACCAAAGTATTGTCTCTGTCTAGAAATGTCACGAACGTTGTGTTAAACAACATTTGACAGATGTCATTTTTAAATTTAGATCCTAGGATTACATTTTTAAATGCCATGAATACGGCGTTCTGAAATAAAAATATACTTTTATTACAATGTACAATTTATATTTGGTGCGAGTTACTCGCGGCGATAAGCAATGGCTGCGTGCCATCCACGCAACACTGTGACAGGTCGGACAGACTTGGACAACTCCGTTCTATTAAACTTCCCTGGGCTTTTACTCTATATAAAGTTTCCTATCTTTTCCGCGAAAATATTTGATGGCTTCCGCATAAAGGAATTGGATTTTTGGTAGGTAGATACTAATATTTGTACAGAAAGGAAATGTTTCTGTATTAAGAAAGAAATAGGTCTAAAATGCCTATGGCTATTTAGCTATGTATTATTATATCAAGAATTATTCTGCAAGAATGTATGTTTTCGTTTAAAAAATAAACTATAAAGCAAGGGAAAGTCATGTTTCATGCTCATGTCAAACTAAATAAGTTAGACTTCACTTTGAAATAAACTTTTGATCCGCAATTATAATCGATTTTGGAGAACCAATAAACTAATAGTGGCCAATCCTAGTCAAGGCGGACGCAGTAACTAGACATTAGTATGAACGCCACTCAAATTGGCCTCCTCTCCTTGATTACAATTAACTGGCAAGTCGTAGCCGCCGGCCACAAACTGCCAGGCGAGGATCATCGTGTGAATTTAGGGTACAAGTGTCTTGCTGCATGAGCTAATTGATGGGAACTTAATTGACAAAAAAGGGGCAAGCTCTGAAGTTCGTTCAGGTGTTTTGAAGGTGTGTTAGTTTTTTAAAATTAGGTTAAAGCTCGGTTAAGTCCGTCTTCTTTTTGCTTATTTTCATAATACAACCATATAGATGAATGAAACAAGTAAAAAGTATTGCACCAGCAATCTTTTGAAGTAGAACTTAAATAGAATGATTTAATTCTTGGCATAAACATCTTACCTTTACATCTACCATGTATTCCATTTCCGACTAACATACTACAATTTGGACAGTTGAAGACGATACCAAATCCCTGCGAACAAATATTGAAACAAGAAATCATACGCTAGCACTGGCCTTACCACGCGGCGACAGAATATTAGTCATCCAGCTTCCGCTGCAGACAGCTTTAGTGAAGACCAATATTATTTCAAAACGCCCTGAACCAGTAACCTTGCCTGAAGCTCAAGTGGAACAGGCCAATCGAATCACACGTACAACACATTTGTTTTGGCAAAAGTTCAATAAATGGGCCGACTGCGGACAGATCTAGGCGAGTTGATTCAGGACAATCTTGGAACTATCTTTTATTGGTATCAGAAAAAATGTTATGCAAAATATTAAGCACCAAGTTTGACGACACATGTGGTGCGGCGCTCTTACTGAATGTAAAATAAGGCTGAGGAAGATAAAATACTCAATAAATTAACCGTAGTAACCTCCTTAGTTTGTTTTTGCGGTAACTGGCATTATTTAAAAAAGATACTAAAAGACATAGTCTATTCGTTTTTTTTTATTTAATTCCATTTCCAGACATTATAAATATTCCTTTCACCTCATTTACAAAATTCGATGTTAAAATTTCATTTGTCTGAACTCTGAAGTTTAAGAAACAAAAGTGAAAGCCAATTACAGTTACGAAGTGTAAAGAAATCCACTTTAGCATTACATTTGTTTGAATACCTTCGCACAAAAAGTCCATTAATAAAAACTAAATCTTTCATAGATAAATCTTAGGTATTAATTCCAAACTTTAATTAGAGCCGTAATAAATGTTCAAACTTTAAATGGAACGATAGAGGAATGGTTTTTTTTATTGCAACTCTATTTCTTCTGCGTGGTCGGACTTACTAGGGGAGGTACACGCATGCAAGTACCGGGACTTTATATGCAAACCCTCGCACTTCGAGTGGAGCTGAAAATATAAACCAATTAAAACGACTATTAAAAAAACATGTGACGATCGCGGGGTACGTAGCATTTTTCGTTATTATTATTTCACCATGCTTCATGCATCGGGATTTCGCGTGCGTGGATAGAGGTATAGTACAATACAGGTAGAGAAATTCTATTGTTTTATGGTAAAAACATTGCAGGCAAGTTGACATGCTTTCATGATGCCCTGATGAGCCTGAATTATAAACTTAGTAGACATAATTCGATGTTATCCTTTAAATGTGCCGAGACCAATTCTAATACTGTTTTTCTTCCATATGTAATCTTTATAAAACCTTAAACAATAATTCCGATTACTTGTAATAACGATCATAATTATATAAAACAATATTGGATAGGCAGAAGAACATCACGTTCTACCCAAAACTATAAATTTAATCACCATAAATACCGGCGCATGTCAAAATTACTAATTCCAGTATGCAATATCGATTCAAACGTGCATCGTGTGCTTTCTAAAAGTTAAACAGTGCACATTAAACAATGGATATATAAAGCTAGTGATTAGACACTACCACAAGCGAACACAATCAAATTGCGATCCTGATGCGCCGTTTAATAAGCATACCCGGGTTAAACTAATAAATCAGACTGATTTGATTATTTACTGCCGGCTGTACCGTACTGTTTGATGTAGGAATACATTAGTATCTTGTAGGTTATGTTGGATTGTTATGCGGTGCTTAACATTAGAGATGAGTAATTGCGAATAATTTCTGATTTGGCAAGGTACGGTAATAATATTTTAAAGTATCGCGTTGCATGATTATAATAGAAATTGCAAAACGAACACAGCTTTTTTAAGACTCAGTCTGCTTGTGACCACGGCCGTTGTACGGTCGAAAAGACAAATCAAAAATTAAAAAGGTTGTGGTTGCGTTAATTCCCGTTTTGTAATTTCTCTAATAATAAATATGACAAGTAAAACTAAATATAATTTCACTCAACGAGTACAGTTAAAATAAATCTTTGATTAATGAAAAATATTAAATTGTTTCATAAAGTTAGTACACAGCTACACACTACGAATAAGTACGATAAAAGCCCCAACACTTCATAAAACATTAAGTCCACCCTTCCAGTTGTTAGTTGCACGTTTACGGTGGAAGTTACTTTTAACAACACACTGTATGTCACAATATTGCTTAACTTGTTTTAAAACTAAATAAATGCACATGACAATTGAAGCGTACGTACACACTAGCACTCATAATTATAATACAGTGGTCTAGGAGCACACTGCACAGTGTTTACTAAAAACTAGAACTTTTGATAATATTGGACCTACCCACATTGAAAAAAAAACCTTTAAGGCCTACTACCTTCAAACAGGAAAAACACGTCAACAGTCACATTCATTTAATACGACTATAGGTACATATAACATAATATTTATCAACTATGCACTTGATTGTTAAAATGGCTCAGCGATTGGACTGCTGCGCAAGGTTTGAGGGGTCTATGTCCCGCAGGAGCCAAAAATTTTTGTGAACGCAGATGTTTGTCTCGAGTCTGAGTGTTTGGCTATGTGATATTATATGTCTGTGGAACGCACACACGGTACAGTACAGTATACGGTAAGTGACGCTTTTAAAAAAAATCTATTTGTCTATTTCTATAATAATTATGTTTGTAGCCTTATCCTTAGATACCTACTATAAAAACAAAAACACTTTAATTTCAGCGGTGAAATCACTACCAGCTATCACTTATAGATGACAGTTAGACAGACAGAATGACAGCCATTACACACATTATTTTTCCTCATTTCTTTGAAACATATTACCGTTAGTCACTGGCGTTTCAAAGAATCTGTTTACTTCAAGCAGAAAGTCGAAGGTATTTAGTCAAATATCTAGAGACCGTTAATATTTACGATTAAACTGAGATTTTTTCTTTCTTTTTTTAAAGTGTTTTTTTAATTCTATTAGTGAAAATCGTTAGAAATAAGTACCTACACGTTTCTATGCACACGGACTGCGAGTGGAATGCGCACTATGCGCAGTCGGTTAACAGATTTATCAAAAGTTCATGCAAACTGCAGTTTCACAGCTGCGTGTACAATTGCACTCCATCTAATTTGGTATTTTTCATATGTAATTACACTCATCATTCATAATTTCGTTGTTTCTAAGTTGAAAATTGTAACATTGTTCTAAATTTTGCTTATAGTGACATAGACCTTGAGTTATGATATTCAGTACGAAGTATAACTTAAGCTATTGATGTCAACATTATTCTAATGTTAAATGTAGCATAAAAAGTGAACAATAACTATACCACAATTTCCTATGACATTTGCGTACAGCGTACAACGATGAAATCAACTGAAAGTCTGTAGCAAAGGTGACAGGAAGCGGGGTGCAACGGAGCGCGGCGAACATCGCTGAGTCAGGATAGAGATACTGCTACCTTGGTAACTCGATTGCGTTTTATTTTTATAACGCGAGATTTTTATGAGTGTTAACCCTTTCCCAGTGTAATGAATGACCCACCGATGGGGCATAGCTATTGTTTTACTATCGTGTCTGCTCACACAGTCATAGTGTTAAGAAAGAAATAACCTATGAAGCGAAAACTACAAATTGAATTTGTGAAGGGCAGTGATTTGAATAAAAATTACTTTTTGACGTATACGAAACACACATACGCTAGTTACATGTAAATGATACAATAAAAATAAAGGACAATATTTAAAAAAACGTCACCATAATCTTTGATGTTGTTCAGAAAATGTATATGTATATCTACGGAACAGATTTAGCAGTGAAAAAACATAAAGGTAAATGTTCAGAATTAGTAATCATATTTGCCGTAACGTTTTAGTAAAGTACATAATAGTCTGTAATGTTAGGTACACATAATTATTTGCGACCACAGGTACTAAACTCCACATAAATTATACCCAATGTAACGTCCGCATTTCGTTCATAAAGTCCTTAATTCACTCACCGTTTTCGCACATAAAATGTACGAAACAAATGTTAGTGGTACGGAGCCGCGAGTAAGCGATTTGGCACATTGCGCCCGAGAGCGGGCGGGGGCGAGCCACGGCATAATTACGTACCTACGAAATGTGAGCTGTCGTTTAAATCTTGCACTGCTTAAATTTGAAGCGAACTTCACTGAGGCCGTGTTATTAATTTAATTTTGTTCCCTCTTGCTCGACGAACACGGCCATTGTAGCTCTAGCTCACACGTGGCGCTCTGTGACCGCCTCTAAATCACCCTAAAACAAAATCCCTCCGCAATTTAGATACAATTTTCTTGAAAAGAAAAGGATATTTATGTTTTAGACCTTCGCAGATAAAGTCGCCTCAGCACTTATCAGCAATCTCACAAAAAACACAATATTTTACCCGAAACCAAAAGATTTCCACTCTTTGTGAGCAATAACGCCACCCCACATTCCAGATGAAAGTGGACGAGAGTAGACTATTGCCCGAACGCATTAGACTACCAAAGCTGAACAATTTAATGACGATTGACTATTCATACCACATTCAAGCGGTTGACCGCTTTGCTACTCTTGATTTAGAGTCTAATTATTCTGCGATCTCAGCCGTAGCGGACGCTTGCAGAGTACGTAATGAGAGGGGCGAGGCGGCGCGGCGGGGGGAGGCGGGATGCAAAATGTTGCAATTGCATTTCCCCGTCAGAAAAACAGCTTACACTAGCAAAAATAATTAAGAGTATTAGCGGAGTCGGCGAGCGGAGTGTCGCGCAGTAAATAGTCTGCTAAATACCCACCTACATTTATTGGCGCGGGGGCTTTGGGAAGGCCACTGTAATGGCGGAAACAATTTTGCCTTTTAAAACAGTGTACGCCTTTGTTTATAAACGCTTCCGTTGAACAAGTACATAGCTGCGTGTTTTACGTGATTTCAAGTGATGTCAAAGTGAAAATATGGAGCTCGATTTTTATAATGAGAGTACGTAGGCAGATCGTTATTCAGCTTTTAAGTGCTCATTATAAAATAAAAGAGGCTTTGAGAAACCCTCAATATTATTAAATTGTCAAGAACAAACTAAGCGTGGGCTGTTCAGGCAATGATTAGAGAAAAGTCTGGTAAAAAAAAATGAACTACAAAATAATGCTCTTTATCACGCCAGTGCCCAACTAGGTGGCATTCCATTATCATGGAAGGTCCCTAGAGACCATTAAACCGGATATTTTCATACTTATCACCTACCTAGAACTTAACTGGCGCACATTAAACAATTGACGATGCATCATTTGTCGTCTGTCGCCGTCGCCCTTGACAACGGTCCGTCCCAACCAAAGCGGAAAAAAGATAATCCCCCAATTAAATTGAACCACTACCCATGAAATTGTTTACCTTTTTGAGGTAAAGAATTTTTTTGAATCAGACGTAGAACAGCAATTTTACTTGCTATAAGGTTAAGTAATAAAGAAATATTTAAGGATGTAGATAGAACTGGGTAGAACCTGGAGAAATTGTAATATCCTACAAACTACTGAAGATTTTTTTGTTTTCGTTAAAGAAGTCCAATTTTTTGGATCGCATCTGCATATAAACTTTGCTTGAATATATTGTACCTTAATGAGCTACATACATATTGATTCGATTAATGTTAATTATATTGACCCCTTTAGACCTTATTACAGAAGAAAAATAGGAGAACACCACCTCTACGGTGGCGTCGGTGACAGACTTTAGCTACATTAAAAAAACAAGGTATCTACCTCCTTACAGACGCATGGTGTAGATAATTATTGTTATTCTTAGACATTACTCATTTATTACATGAAACTATTGGTCTACCGAAATGTAGATTAAGTAAAACTTTTTACAGAACACCTTTAAGATATACGTTCATAAACATTCACATTCATTCACTTTGAAAAGGTAACACGTCTTCAACAGACTAACACACAGCCAGTCGACTTCACAACAAAAGTAGATCTTATTGGTAGAAGTTTATTATTCCAGTGCTAAAACAAGCACGCATAACAACTGCTTCTAGACACGAAACTCTATATCTAACATGAAAACCTATATACCTAATATTCGTGAACAAAACAGCAATGAAGACAAGAAATTTATGACCTACACATGTGTTATGTCGTATCTAGTTTCGTCTAAAAGATCTGTGTCTAGTCCTTGAGGTTTTTTATCTGCCATCAATTCATCAAGTAGCGGACATGTCCGGGTGTCTGGTTGTCCGGGAACCCGCTAGTCACACGACAATGGGTGACAGGATTCGCGGACAAAACCCATCGTCAGCAAACGTGCTCAAATTGTAGCACTCGCTGTTATAAATTACGATTCGACGCTAATCCGAATTCCGATGCCCGTAATGGAAATATATGGTGACCGCATTACAATATTTTAGGGGGTTCTTGTATTGCGTAGTACTTAGTAGCTTAAACAGCTTTAGGTACCTACCTACTTAATAGTACCCACTTAATCTTGGTTTATATTAAGTATAGATATTTATATAATTTAGTCCAATTTGTGGCCGACAAATTATGCTGCTGAGAAGTATGTTGCGCCGCGCGCCGTTTTTTCTTCCGAGCTATAACACTGGGAAGCGCTTAAGGGTCAGCGTTTGTTCAGTCTGTCATGTTTAAATATCAGACAGTACCTACTCATTTTTAAATATTCCTTATTGTTTTTTTTTTATCTTATAAAAATGTTTAAGATAAAATCAGATGTTTGGATATCACAAAATACTTCTTCGTCTTGTAACGATTTCAATTATGTTACACGCTCCTCGTTCCTCGCACTTCTTAGCAGCACTTTGCATTAAAAAAGCGACATAGCAAGCTACATCTCCGTAAACCTAATTAGGTCAAACATTTTAAGCAGATTGGAGACGTATCGAACAATTTATTGTAGGTAATTAGTCGGGTCCGAATATGGGTACATTTACGGGAGCAAGTTGGCATCGAAGCACCGCTGGCTTTCTCCCAACCCTTCGAGAGAAGTGGTCCCAACGTTTACCGCTCGCATTTGGCAGTCTTTCACTGCATAGTAATGCGCGTTCAATTCATGTTGCATCATTACAGGTTTTGAATAATTTAGTGTCACCTTCGTCTTGGATTCGGAGGATGAAAGTTATTGGCGGTTTCAAACGGAGAAGCCCGCGTTTCTTTGACACTTATTTCTTGGTCCGTAGGTCACAGGATAGTAAGAAGATTTAGACTACACAGTAGACTACTATATTTCCACGAATATTGACTTGATACTAGGTAGGTAACCGTAACCAGTGGATGCAATTGGCAAGCTGTCGTTCATTGTGGCGTTCTAAGGGGGAGACCTTTGTTCAACAGTGGACGTCTTCCAGCTAATGATGATGATGATGACTAGGTAGGTATGCTAACATAATAGCTACATGATGTAGACAGGTTTTACTATAGAACGAAAGAAAAAATCTATATACCTGTCTTCAAGTGGCAAAGATCGGTTTCATTTACCTGTAGGTACCGTATGCACATTGCAATTGCAATTTATTTCTTCCCCTTGCCACAATTCTGCAAACTTTCGTCCCCTCGTACCAACATAATGTAGGTGGGTACTGGGTAGGTATCGCATACGTACTTATATATCGTATAAGTACTTTGGTATCGCTCAACTATAAGCTGTTGAAAGTATGAGAACTCTACCGTTGCTGTGACTGATAGGGAAAGAAGGTACTTTTTCTTTCTTCGCCTGTGACTTTGTTTTGCACTGTTATTCTATTATAGGTGCTAGGTATTTCTCATGCAGAACACATACGTCTTTACTGAAGGCCTTACCTAAAAACGTTTACTGTTTCTGCTAGTCTATATCATTCATTAAAGGCAAGTAAGTGCGTTTCCCGTTTGTACCAAGTACACTTAACTTGTACTTACACTTTTATTATATTCAAGTGTTGACGCGACTTTTCGAAGAACGCAACGTCTAGGCAACGCCAAAGAGTTTCACCAATAAGGATATCAACTACTAGCAAATCTAGTAGGACAGCCTTATCATAAACATTCAGCCATATTTGTATTGTTTGAGCAGTAAAAAAAAATATAAGGGCTAAAATAAAAAATGTTTTAATAAAAAGGCTTTAATTAAGTTAAATCAAATAAATACTTAGTATATACTTAATTACAACAAAATATTTTATCTGAATAGATGGAATGCTAAATTTTATATAATAATATTGTGAACATTATGATATGTATATTTTGTATTATTATTTATTACTTTATGTATTGCTTTAGTTTTAATGTCCATAAAATATTAACTTATACATCGTAACAAGATTGATAAAGTATTGCACCGCGATATACTGTAATAAAGCTTTCGTATGCAATTCCTCTATAAAAAATAAATACAGCAATTTTCTGGAAAGTTACATCAAAAGGATAATTCTAGTAAAAAAATGTTCAAAGTATAGTCTCGATCCAGTCTCAAACTTGTCAAATCGTAAATGTAGCATACATTACAGAAATTGACGTCATTCTTGACGTTCGAATTTGCTACAAGATCTATTCTATATTTAAATAATTACTAGAATTAGCCTTCTGACATAATTATTGCTTAAATTTGAAACTTATTACAATAAAATTGACTATGAGTACATACATTTAACTATAACATAATGTTTACCACTCATGCCTAAATTTTCGACCAGATCTCATTTCCTAATGCATGTATAGGATGTTGATATTTATAGGTCTCATGATTCCCATAAATTCATGACATTTCCTTCCTTACACAGTGCATTTGCGTTCTTAATAAAAATATAACATAATAACTTATTTAATTTAGTCACCAAAATTACAAATAATTCTCATAATTAATTCGATTGTATACCCAAAAGTCGTAAAGACAATATAAAGACATTTTCATCAAATAATTGGTAAAATAATATCATAGTTGTATATTTTTCTAATTATAATTGATTAGCTAACAGAGAAAAAGCTCTTACATTTAGAATTTCAATTTAGGTACAAATTTACTTATCACAATTTCATATAACATTGCCAGTCAATCTATGACTAATGTCTTTGGCACTGTATTCATTACAATTTTGATGTTCGACTATTATTAGCTATTAAAAAAATATTAACACTAATACAAATTCTTGACGCATTCCAAAACAACTGGCCAGCACTGGGCGAGAATATCAGGAATTGGAAAATCAAGCCTTTGCCCAACAGGCCACAAAAAAAAATCGCCTATCACTGATCTCCTTTCTTTTTAATAAACCAATAATATTTTGTTTGATAATAGTGTGTTATCACTGGATACATCGAAACTCATCAAATAATACTTTGTTATTGACCAATGACTATAAACTTAGTATTACAGCCTGTCAATGTATTAAATAAATCCGGGTATTCTGTAATGATAAATCATTAACTTGGTTATATAATCACTCGACGTACGTGTAAAACTGTATATCAATTATTACACATAACAACACTGGCTTTTAAGTGTTGCCAATAAAAGCTATTATTGGCAACACCTAATTTGAGACTCTAATATTTTGACAGTAAATAATTCAAAGACAATCAAAGACTTAAGCGAAAGCCTCACTAGGACTTCAGACCATAATACGTCGTATCTATTACGATACAAATGGTTATTTCAAACAGTATATGCCTGAAACACTACACGTTGACAGACTTCTTCGACGGAGGCACGCGCGGTGAGTTCGAGTAGATTTTCTTAAACAATTCTGGTATATTGTTGTCAGGAAACAAATTTGTTAACATTGCTGAAACATAGAATAAATATTTATGAGATTTTAAAGCCTTTTTTAGACCGACTGTGTTTTTAGCGATCCGATTTTCCTTAATGTTAATTGTCCGGGAAGGTTTTTTTCATGGTATCTATATACATAATTATATAACTTATCTACATATACATTTGGTAAAGATCGATTTATGAGTTTGCCATTATGTAAATATACATACTATTGGTCGGTTGTGACTATTATAGAAATTACTTGAACACTAAAAACTTAGTATATAGCCATAAATTCATTCTCGTCAATCATTAAACATGTGGAACTTATTATTAGTATTTTCTAAACATCAAGAAGTCTTACTTTCAAGCAGTACAAATATCAGTCGCTTGTTGATCTCCTGATTCTGGAAAAGGTCGAAAACCGTCAGCAAGCCTCTCCTGGCTGTGTCTGAGCCCACGATGTGACGCAAATCATCTGCGGACAATAGTTTACCTCATAAATCTGTTTATGTTAAGTACATTTGATACTTTAAAACAACAGAGCTTGCATCGCACCACATTTTCTCGCGTCTCGCTTCCACAACAGAAAATGTCCTACAATGCAAGCTCGTAGTAACTCCGCAGATCTGATAGACATTGATAAGAGGAAAAATGATGGTCCAGAATACGAACCCTTGGAAATATCAGGTCGAGTTGTCATTATTATTATGGGCTATCTATTCCTCTATTTAGAATAATATTGCAAATATTTTATAAAAGTGATACAAGAGAAAATAAGGAATATATTGCTTTATTTAATTTGTACAAGAACGTCTTCACTGACACTCTAAATACACAAAAATGTATCTAGTATACAAAGATATAAGATTCATAATCCATTGCACAAGTTTGAAAAGTCACAACTTTTTAAACAGGGAATTTACCTGAACAAGCGGAAAGCAAAGCGACTTTAGCGGCGACCCTCGTCCTGGCTTTGGTCGCTGCGTCTCTGTTGCCGTAACTTGAACCATTGCGACTGGTCAACCACTGTCTATAGCAAAACATTCTCATAAGAAACTCATATAACACGTTTTAGTATTCAAAATAGAAGTAAGTCTAACAGTTAGGGGTTTCAGAAGGCCAATTCTCAGTAATGATTTATTAGTCAGTATTGCAATTTCTTTGTATAGGTAAAATTTATGTTAAACACGTGACAAACACACGTACACAAGAACTAAAATTGTGTTTTTAATTTACATAAATTATCGTTATCACTAATCGTGATAAAAGCGTCACAATTCACTCAAGTCCACTCGTAGATGCTAGCCGTACTTTATAAAAAAAAGTCAAAATCTATATAATGACGTATTTTGTACGGTATAGTAATAACAAATTAAAACTATATTTACTTACTTGAACGTCTTCAAATATTGTACGACGTTTCTGGGTGATGTTAATGACGACACAAATTCTAGCACCTTCCTGTAATTTAAAAAAAAATATGTTTTACACTTAACTTCAATGCTATGCAATAATCATCCTTAACACATAGGACTAAGTCTCAAAATCATTGCGTCACGTCTTACGAACAACATTGCAAAAGGTATTTAAGGGTTAGTTCTCGAATTAAAAAGAAATACATACTTATTAACCCTGTCTGCAATCAATGTCCTGATTGGAGCGAGTAGACGTCTTCTCAGCCACAAGCCCCTGATACCTAAGACTTCTTCAAACAACTTCAGAGCGACGCTTTCATCTTCCTAATAAAAAAAAAAGGTTTTATAAGTTCCATAGTTTCGTGTAGTACAAACAACAAATGATTAAAAATCTTACGTCTTGCCCATCAGAAGAATTTCCACTTTTGATTCCGTCATAATAGCTTTCTTCGCTTTTGCCTTGAAATACTTTTGAAATTCCTGCAACGACGATAATGACATCACGTTTTAAACGTAAATAGACAACATTATGTGAACGAAAACAAGCAATTCGGGACTTATTGGACCTAGATCAAGCCCGCCGTAAAGCTTCTTAAAATCGACTTCCCCAACAACGTCCAAAGCGAATCCTTAACGAGGTCCAAACTATTGAGTGCCCTACTGATCTTAATTTACTTTAGTTTATATGGCTGGAAATAAGCCGACAAAAGACTTCAAACATCAGGCCAAGCAGCGATAACTGTACTACAGATAGGTGCGGAAGTAGAAAAAAAAGTGATTAAACCTAACAACACGCCACAACTCATTCGTATGAGAGCTTACCGTCCATAACCCCATCAACAGTGTTTGCAAACTGATCAGGCATATTCTTCAAAGTCCTCATACCAGCCCTCAGTGGGTTCACAAGAAGGGCGTCAATCTGCAAAAATGGCACATATGCTGAATCACACATATTGCTCTTCTGCCATAACTACCTCGAAAATTATGGTAGACGGAAGAAAAGGAGAAATTGGCATGCTTTAAACAATTGAAAATACGGCTAAGTTTATAAAAAAAACTGTTACTAAAATTCCTTTAGGAACCGACGGCAGTTTAGTTCGATCTGCATGCAATTAACGCCGTCATTACCAATACAATTATCAGGAATATAATAGAGACATGGATTTGGCATCGATTTTTCAAATGAAACATCAATCAACACAGAAATGCAATGCGATAGCCTTCATCGATGTCTCTGGCGTTTTACTATCGTAAGGTCAAAAATAAGCGCCATGCCGACAAGCCATTACAAGCATCCAAGACACTTTAAACTATTCAAAAAAAGTATATAGGATCACTAACAAACTAAACTAAGATTGTCAGACACCATTTTATTATTAGTCTATTATAAATTTAGTAGAAAGAACAGCGTATTATAGGGACCATCACGATGTCTTCTAAAACACATCACATAGAAATTATCAGCCATTTAGGGCTGTTCCATTCCATGCATGTATATCATTTTAGCCCGGTATCACCCACTACAGGGTAAAACCTCTCCTATCTTCTGCAATCCTTCTCTGATATAACTTTAGCGTAAGATAAGAGATAATAAGGATCATCCGCAAATGTCTGATTACAGAAAATAAATCTGCAGTTCAAACGACCTCAGAAAATAAAAGATGAATATTATATGCCGATTACCGTGTTAGTATGTTTCTCAGTCTGATTCTCAGGGCTAAGGAACCCGCCCAAATAGTCCGGCGACAGTAACGTCATGTATTTAGCGTCTCGCGCCAAATTAGCCAAGGTCTGTAGGTAACTGTTTAACATCCTCTTCCGACTTTCCAATACCGTCCGCGACGTATTCTGGAATGTCTTCTTCCCGGGAAACGGGAGGCTGGCTAACTCAGGCCACTGTGAAGGTAATTTGAAGCTTATATTTTCAATAATAAAGTTGAAAGTAGCAGAGAGTCTTTACTGAACCTATAAGGTCGTTCTTTAATTTTGTTTTTTAGTTTGTTACAATGGTTTGCAACTTGTATTTATTTATGAATGGAATTTCTTACTAAATACTAGTTGGTAAGGGAAATTCCCGACAGAAGACAGGCCCTAATCAAAATTAAATAATGATAAATCTAGATCACGTTACCTTGTCTTTAATAGACGTGTGTAGGTCATAGAAGTCGCTATATCTTCTGTATATATGCCAAACTTCGTTGTCTGACAGTCTCGTCACCGCTATGGCGTATATTCCAAACGCTCGCCCTTTATCTTGTACTAAAGCTAAAAAAATATACGATAATCAGCGTACAGTTCAAGACAGAGTGCTTAAGTCTGAGTGGTTGGTGGTCGGAGAATAACATAAACCATTTTTTTTTAATATAACCATCTTATCGTAACATACCAGTTTCAATAATACACGCTGATAAGGGCGACATTAGTTTTTTCGCGTTTCTACTAATTTCTGAATGTGACAAGGATAGATTGCTACTGTTTGCAGACGATAAGTTGGAAGGACCTGAAAGAAAAAATAACAATTAAAACATTTCTTCTAAAATTAAGATAACATTTATAAATTATTTAATGTCTTTATACATTATTCAACTCAAAATAATAGTTAAATTACATTATTTTAGTAATAGCAACACCTCCAATAAAGTGGCAGCACTAAATTTCAGCTATTAGTAAATGCTATCTTTTTTTGACAAGTGAAATTTCTGATGAATAAAATCAGTGTAGAACTTCAAAACATATATTGATATGGCCACAGATAGATTAAAAAAGCTACCGAGTGGTATCCGGCCTAGAATTGACCACCCACTTTCCTGCCTTGGGTGTCGTAACAGGCGACTAAGAGAAAATCCAGAAGATGGGCAGCAGCGTCTTCTACAACTTCACCACCAATACTTCGATCCCCGAGCCGCTTGCCAAGCGTGGGGATTATGGCAACCTCCCCCCATACCTAAGGGGAAAAAAGCCTTTGTTCCACAGTGGACGTATTCCGGCTGATGATGAGTTTATAAAAATATTTTCTAATAAACGTAACCTGCACTTTCATTGATCATCCTTTGCGCCAGATTCCCAACAATATCTGACCTGGACCGGTTATGCCTTGTTCCTGGTACCGGTAATAAATCACCTGGAAATTGTAACAGTTTTATAGCATAACGTCGATGATAAAAGTACTAATACTACGCACACGTAAACGTGCGTAAGAAATAATCTGAAGAACTACTCTATCACATCAGTTCGCTATTAAAGTTAGAAAGAAAACCAGGTTCTATTGCAAGCGAAGCATATACTTAATATTGTAGATTGTATATGTTATAAGTGGGATTTTTATGTTTAATAATACTTTAATATTTTAATTCAAATATTATCCTATTTGTATCAGATTTTCGGGCTTTTTTTTAAATATTTACAAAATTAAATGTAGCCTAAGTCCCGTCCAAATCCGTCGCGGAGAAGCTGTAACACCCGAACTTTCTGCGTTTTTCTAATTTTCGCAAGGAACCCTAAACATATTCAAAATTCTAATTATCCTATATATTAGACCCTCAACTATCAGCTATCTGCCAGTGAAAGTCCCGTCAAAATCGGTCTACCCGTTTCTGAGATGCATGGAGCGTGGCATGCAGCCGAAAAGAAGCTAATAAACTGACGTAAATGGATCTAAATAAATCACTTCGCTTGCAATAGACCCTCAAAAGAAATAGAGTGACCGAAAAGAAGTAAGAATAAGAAATATAGGAGAAATGGTTTACTATCTAGCAATAATAATCAAGTTGCCGATGCAAGGGTCTACTGTACGCTACATACAACTATGTGGTAGGATCTAGAACTTCACTTTGAAATTTAATACCAAACGCATTGCATTTAGGAAGTGTGTGGTTCTTGTTACTTGGTACTCTTCGTGTGAGGGACCGGGGAAACGTAGAAGACTTGTTCGGCAGTTCGTACTTGAACTTCGACTTGGAGAACAACTTTGGCAACTGATTGAGACATGACTTCATAATTTTCTTGCATTTGTCTGCGCATTTTGGATGGGTATGTAAGGTGAGTTAGGGGCAATATGGACAGTTAGACAATTAATTTCATTATTTTATTGCAATAACTTACCGCTGTATTTTTTTGTATCGGGTTTTTCGTCCTTTTTTGTTTCACTGTGAAAATAATCCAAACTGATAAGTATTTTTGTTGGCAACACCGAACATGGTAATATTGGTAGTACAATTACCTGCTTTTTTCGGAGCTATCTTCGCTGTCCATCATAAAGTCTGATTGCCATGACGGGTCATCCTAAAACAGACAAAAAATATATTTATCATGACTAAGGTATGGTCGTTTCCTGCCTAGACTTTGTGCAACTGGATAGGGTTCTTAACAAGTTTGATTTTCCTAGAAGTATTTTCTTGTTTCAAATTCCACAAGTTCAACAGTACTAGAGCAGTAACATACCTCCAAAGCATCACAGACGCACTTCTGCACATCATCAAAGCAGACCACTGGATTGTTGGTAAACTCTTCGCCTTCCGTCGTGATCTTCCTCACAAGTTCCGAGTAGCAATTCTCTGGTAGACCCATAACGGCTGGACGGTTGGGAGCTAGGTAGAGATCACAAAGCTCCAAGGCGGATGAGCGCAGGTTCTCAAGCACAGCTTTTGATGTATGTGGTGCGTCTAAAAAGTGTAGACATTGTTTGTATTTGGCTACCCTACAATATATGTTCTATCAGTTTTGTTACTATTTTGTCAAATTATGGTAAATAATACTCAAGAATACAAATTGGTCATCGTTGGTAGATATTAATAGGATATATTTTCTTATATTGGTTTTTCAAGTACATACAATAATCAACCGACCGCGTGGACCGACCATGCTGGCGTTCTAAGGCGAAGGCATTTGTTCAACAGTGGACGTTTTCCGGCTTATGATGATGATGACCATAATCAAAGAAAGAACTTACCAGCTTCATTTAATTCGATTTCGAGTAAATACTGAGCGTTCGACCTCCATGCAGTAGTGGCCCTTAGAAACTTCAATGACCGCGCGACTTCTTCCGACACTTTGTCCACATTAGCACTATGAGACAGGCCTTCTTGCGGACCTAAAGTGGCTCTCCTAGCTTGCATGATACGAGTCAAGTATTGCAGCGAAGATAGCTTTTGTCTGTCTTGTAGCTCCCACTCGCCTGCACTGTCTCTGGAATGCTACAATGGGCAGTGACTATCTGTTCTGACTAACCCCTATGGGGCACGTTTTAAGATCCGTAAATATTTGTGTTGCAAGGGTGGTATAGAAAATGTTATTATATCAAATGGAACGACGTGTCCGTGTGTGGAAAAAAATAAAAGGTGGCCTGCAGAAAAACAACATAGGCAGATTCTTTAAATATTATTATTACCCAAATATTACTGTAAGTGTATTCACATCAGTGTGTGTGGGACTCATTAATTCAAATTTAGGTTAGAAATAAACCTTATCTTAATAACGCTAAGGTTTCTTTTTGACAAGCAATTCATGAATTACTTACTAATTTCTGTATATCCTTTTGGACGAGTTCCAACGTGGCGTCCAACTCTTCGGCGTCGGTGCAGCATCGGATTACTATTAAAAACAGCTCCGAAGGTAGACATGAATCCCGGCAACACTGTCGGTATTATAGAATATATTATTTGTAGCAATATATACAACTGTTAGATACGACATAACATCACATTATATTATAAGCCCCAATGTGGAGGCGAGTTAATCACCTAATAGAACTCCGTAACATTTTAGCTGACCCGGAATTCGAACCCAGGGCCTCGCGGACAGTAGCCGCGCTTAGCGACCACTAGACCACCGAGGTAGAAAAATATATATAATTAAAAATTATTAACTATCAGCTTATAACTTTACCCACAACTATCTGTTATCATGTCCAAAGGACGACGTTGTAGCCTCCTTACGAAAATATAGCATCTTATGTACCAAAAAAACTTGGGTCAACTCACACTCCTAATGATAGTCCTGTTGATATTATCTGGGTCACTCAGCAAGTTGATCATTGGACGCAGAACAACAGCTGATAGCAACTCTATCAGTATTAGCTTCAAGGAGTGGCATCTCCAGGCTTCTTCTGGCGCGATGAGATAGAGCACTGCCTCGGACACCTCACAAAGCAATTCTAGAGGAAAAAAGATTTATGGTTATAGAAGAATAATGTGCCTAGCAGAAACTCATTTCTGTGGGTGTGCATTGAGTTTTTTTTTAGACAAACTTCTGTAGCATCATTTTAACTTGTTAGCTAGGATACAATAAGAAATTGACTATGCAATTAACATAGATATATCTAAGGCAAATTTATATTACTATAGACCAAAGCTATTCATAGGAGTATTATTTATAGTGTGTTTAACTTTGTGCAAAGTAATGCAAAATTCTGATATGATGGAGGATTTTGGGCAATTTAATTCTTTTAAAGTGACATCTACTTACCATATTCTTTTTCAGCATCCATACAATAAATATCACGACACAACTGCCTGTTTTCTATGGAACATTCTAATTCAAAAAATATATCTTTTAGTGTGTTCC
This sequence comes from Abrostola triplasia, assembly GCA_946251915.1. Classification (NCBI taxonomy): domain Eukaryota; kingdom Metazoa; phylum Arthropoda; class Insecta; order Lepidoptera; family Noctuidae; genus Abrostola; species Abrostola triplasia. The sequence continues at coordinate 4,597,866 of OX276424.1, read as the reverse complement.
CACTTATGTTTTCTGAACTGTCGTAAAACTTTGACTTGCCGAATGTTTGCGCTTCTGCAAATAATATGAAACAATATTTTAATGTTACTTCAAAATCCTTATTTATCTTTTATCTCTACGACATTTTTAGACAAAAATAAGTATTACAAATAAGTATTTAAAATATTATCAATTTCAAAGGATGAAAAATAAGTAACAGGGAGCAAACAATATTTTCTTTTGCTGATTCCATTAATCAAAAAAATTAATACCTGGTGGCCAAGATAAATCAGTTTCACTCTTATTTCTCCTGTGTGTTTTCTTTTCATCTGTCTTTTTGGGACTAGGTTTGGACGTCCCATTAGACACATCTTTGGCACTCAACAAATCTATGTGTTTCAACCTCACCCGGGATTGTTTGAACAACTTTAAGTGTGTTGTTAGTTCCTCTGGAAACCGGGTGGAGAGAAGGTGGATCCAGTCCACACATTTCACTCTAGAATATAAAATTAGATTTTAGCTTTCTTTACATTTATAGACATACATTTACAACATTTACAAGACTGCCTCGTTGGTCTAGTGGCTGCTAAGCGCGACTACCGAGCACGAGGTCTTGGGTTCGAATCCTGGGTTGGGCAAAGTGTTACTGGGTTTTTCCATTAGATAATTCTTAGTAGCAGCACGGAGTCTGGATTCGTGCCCGGTTGATGGCAATAGGCTCGCCCCCTATTACATTGGGACCTAAAAACATAATTGGCAAAATGTGGGTGTACTGTTTGTGCACCTCTGCCTACCCCTTCGGGAAATACAAGTGTGATGTAATGTTTATGTGTACGTACATTTATCAGTGCTTCATTATATTCCAAATCATTTATGTATTGTGTCAAACAGTAAGCAACTATACTACAGATTCTGTCCCTGAACGCATGTTTCCATCGTTTAGTTGTGGACTTGTGCCGCATACTAATTAACAGACAACAATACTCAATTTTAGAACAAGCTTATTTATTTTTATATTTACCTATTAGCTACATTTGCACCAGCAGCCAGCACCAATCGTTTTATAGAATGATTTGTCAGCTCCTCATCATTGGTCAGAATCTCATACCAAGGAGTAACATAATCATTGATAATAATTGTTATAATCTCATTAAGAAATGAGTCCACTGTCTCACTTCCAGTAATCCGATTATCATACTTTGGTAATGATGCTTCTTGTTGAAATAATTCCAGTACCTGAAACGTCAAAATTAGGTATTAAATCTATACACAAACTAGTAGTTTATTTATTAAAAAATGTAGATATATTATCTTTTGTGCTTTGAGTAATGAGGGGCAAAAAACATTAAAATATACATAATTTCCACCAAGAAGACCACTACCACTTTTGTGTGCCTAGTGCCTATTTAATATTGCAGATAACATAAATTTTCTGCCAGTATACATCTGAATTGTACAACTTTGAGGCAGTATTAAATACATACCTTAGGTACTTGAATAGAGAAGTTAGTCTGTTGTAATGGATCATCCAAACAGTCCAAATCAACAGTGAATATCTTGGTGTTATCATATGTGAAGTATAGAATTGTAATTACTCTGTAATAAAAAAATAACAATCATTTGTATAACATATTAAGTAATCCAAATTATGTAAGAATATTATTGATTCCAATAATTATAATATATATATATATCCAATAAAAATAATATAATAATAATTACGCTTTGAGGCAGTACAATAAGTTTATATTTCGTTGACTATTGTTAAAGGAAAGGTGTCCATAATACCGACACCTAATTAGACAACCATAACATTCTTTACAGTCAAACGCTCAATAATAAACACGTAACGAATTAAATTACACCGTAGTAATCTCTAACAATAATATTATAGTTCGATTATTACAAAATACGCCTTCTTATCAACTTACCCAGCCAAAAAGGAGACGATGAAAGCAAGAAACGTTAAATACAATCCAATACCAAATAAACCGGTGAATATAATGGTAACTAGACCTAACCAACCGAAAATTTTAATTATCATGTTTGTGTTCTTTAACAAAACAACTACAATTTACAATATAACAACAAAATAAAAGTGAAAACAAACTTCAACGCCTCAACTCTTGACGATTTATTTTTGACTTTTGATCATCTGACATTTGTCATCTGTCAAATAACATATTAGTGATGAGACCATAATAAAGGAACTGCTCCTAATATTTAAAGATTACTAGTACTAGTACTTTTAATAGATAGTACTTATAATAACACTAAATATTTAATTAAAATCTGGCAACAATACTATTTAATCAGCAACAGAAACTGTGTAAAATACTTATAGTATCATGTATGAGTATTTAAAAGTTGTTATTTAATCTGATACTGTTACTTCAGTCCACTATGTCATTCAAGACACTCCTGTCACCTGACTTTCCATTAGGCAAGTAGACTTTGCTAATCATAACCATTTCTAGGTGCACTCTATGATACCGGGGAATATCTCTAAAGCAAATCTATTTATATCTGTTTAGGCTAATGATCGTCGGTCAGAATATGACGATAGACTTATGAATACATTTTTTTTAATCGAGATAAGCATGAGCTCTCTTATTCATAAACGAAGATCATACCGACATTAACTAAACCCCGTATTAAGTCTATTGACATCTCCATCGACGAGTATAATTTAGTCCATGGTTTATATTGTTATGAATAAGGGGGAAAATGTATCTGCGACTTATATCAAATACCTACTCTACAGCTGTTCCATATTTGTCAGTATTAGGATACTATTCCAAAAACCATGTTATGACAAATTTAACGAGTTTACAAACTTAGCTACGATAACGCTTGTTTATATTGCGGCATCAGCTTTAATATCTACTAGCTGCGCCAAAGTTTCTGCGATATATATATTTTATTCCAGTAACCAAAAAAATCTATATTAAATTGTAGTCTCTATTAAGTTTAAATGATTAATTTTTATTGTCATATTGCATGTACTCTTACGTGCCAAATATTAATTACGCGAAAGTTTGTAAGTATGGGTGGATATTTGTTACACTTTCACGTAAAAACTACTGAATGGATTTTAATGAAATTTCATATGGAAGTAGCTGACACACTGGATTAACACATAGGCTACTTTTTATCCCGAAAAAATGTAGCGGGTAACACCGCGGGGCGCAGCTAGAATTAAATATAAACCACTTCTATACAACCAGATTGCTAGATCAGACCAGGCAATAATGTAAATGAAACAAACTCTGCATAACAGCATTTTGATTTATTGAAATACAACACAATCACATAAACTGTTTATACAGTAGGTATAGATAAAATAGTCTTGAGACTACCTAATAATACTAGTACAATAATTTTATTGTCAAACATGTCAAATAAATAATTTGAACATGATGGTTCATTACATATTTGAGGCCATTTCCCTCAATACGATAACTGTGTGATATTTTTAATTAAATGCATGCATCCATGTAGATTTTAGGCAGAAAACGACCATGTCAATGGCGATGTATCAATTTAAAAAAAATGATACAATGTACAGTATAGATAAAATCACGAGACTATAATGTTAGCGAATATTCAGAAAGTGCGTTAACAATTTATTACTTATCAAAGTTATCAATATGTGCATAAAAATACAATTTCAACATTCATTGCCAATTCCTTTGCCGATAACTTTAGTTATATAGTTAATTACAATTTTGTTTCCATAATTTAATGCTTCCCAATACTGAATTGCCCACTCAAATCTGTCTCGACTTTTATTAAAATTATTCGATTAAATACATCCAAGCTCATGGGGTAATTTACAATTTTAATATGGACAATATTATATTCGGAGTGTGAAAAGAAGTAAGAGGTAATATAAATATAATTTTTATACCATAAAGAGATAGATGTTAGTGACAGTTTAGAGAATAAGTAGTATTACGTCATTTTTAAGTAGAGATGTTTACACTCTGAACATTATTAATTGGGTACTTTTTTATAGTGGCATTATAGTAATGTCAAGTACCCTCAATTATATTTTTACATACAAGGTTCCTAATTTAAACAACATTTAATACACAACCTTTTTATTATTAATTGTGTGTATGTGATTATATAATAAGATTACAAACATTTATAACACAATAAATGTAGAAGCAAGGTGCTAATTTATATAGCTATAAAATATTGCAAGCTGTTGGTTAAATTTTAACACAATTCAATATAAGGATTGGTAAAGCTCAACATTTTTATATATTTTCATTATGGATTTATAAGTATATTATTTATTTTAATAGAAAATTGTAGAACATTTCGGTGAGACATTTATATTCAGTATATTGGTAGATCTTGGAATTACATGTCCAATAATTTGGAATAGCTACACATCTGGAAATTATACTTAAAATTCGGTTAATTGAATAGCCCTTTTGGGAAGCAAAGCCAGCCCTTATCAGTAATATACCTCTTACTACACGATGTAATTATCACATTTTTATAAGAAATTGGAATTCCTTTAAGTCAAATTACTTAAATACAAATAGTGGAATATGTTTTAATTGACTATGAATACGTTCAGAAACATCGAAATATTGAAGTTAAAAGCATCTATACCGCGGTATAGTTTTATTTTCTAGTCTGAACATTTCACAATTCAATTAATTTAATATTGATGTTATATGAAGATGAGACTGGAATAAAAGTTCCTATTTTAGAAATATAAGAAAATAATAGTTTTACACTGAAACTTTGGCAACTATGACTGTATTTATCTCCATAAACGTTTATTGAACTATCAGACAATATTCCCACTATGTTTTTTCTGAATATAAAAAACATAGCAAAACAGTAAGCAAGAAATTTTATAGTTGTATCATTTGACGGATCCTTTCTTACAATTCGATTATATTATCAAATATCTACATGTATATTCTATAATAAATTAGTATCTTCCTTTAACTATGGCATTACAGAAATAAAATCGAAGCTTTATTGCTTCAGGATACACATTTTATAATTCCTTTAAATATACATTCAGATCTATTAAATAACGTACAAATAAATAACTAATTTAATAATTTTGTTGTATTATGCGTATATAAACCCTTTGAATGACACTGACTATACATTTTATAATACCATTACACTTATTTGAAAGTTAAGAAATGTGTAAACTTTTGTTTGATGGTATAAGAGCCACGTAATACATTCTTATGGCAAACTATACCAATATCCTCACACAATTATAGTCTCTGGGCAGCTACCGAGTTTTCTGTCCGAAAAACCCAATAACACTGCGTTACTTTTGAATCTAAGACAATAAGGCGCGGGCCCAGCCGCATTCAAAAATACAAAATCAATTAGGATTTTTTTTAATGTATCTCTAGAAACAAGATGGAATTGAAATCACAGAAGTGTCAGCACATTGATCAAACATTGCAAATTAAAGACTTAAATAATCATAAAGATTGTGCTTCAGCATCTAACCCTACACTCAAAGGGTCAACTTCTTAAAATAGCCTCTCTACAGAAATAGAAACGTTAAATAATACCGCACGAAACCAACTCGATATTCAAGACATTGGACCACCATTCTAAAATGGACTTTATAGCCACGACGTAAATAACATTATCGTTAGGCTATTCGACAATAACTTTTCACTTACATTTATACGTTAATCTGTTAGCCTGTAGAAAATATTATTGCTTTGTCGTAAGATCGTATCCTACAATTTGCTGTGTTAATTACTCTAACTAGAGTCATTCGTTCGGGTAATTGAATGAAAATTAACTTGGCAATGAATCAGAACTGTTCTTTTTATTGCGAACGTAAGGTCGTCGAACTTTGTTCAGCTGACCTTTGGTGTTCTAGCCGAATGATTAACTAATTCGTGCTGCTAAGTATCCTAAACTCTACATAAACAATCAGACAGAAGCCAGTAACAATATACCCTCACAAAATAACAAACTCTTAAATCGAAGTCATAATTTAACGTAACATAACGTTAATCTTGCCCATAAATAATATAAGTAGTCAAAATAAATTAAAGAATACTTAATTCCCGTTGTCTATTACTCAAAATATACACTCACATGGCAGACCCAATGTTAGTTTCCCTATAGTTAGTTGTAACATTAGTTTCTATACATTATATTACATCATACTCAACAAGAATATCAACAATGGACTCAATAACTATAACTAAATAAATACATGTACTTACATACAATTGTTTTGTATATTACGCATACCTAGAGGTATATAATGCTTACATACTTGATAGTTAGGTAACATTTCGGTAGGTAATATTTAGTTAAACACCATGGAAGTAGATCTTGACCCCACTGTGAAATCTTTGTATTGGGAGAAGACGCAAAGCTGAAAATTCAAAGCATTGTTAGTAAAAACTCAGTTTTCAAATTCAGAATGAGAAACAAAAGTAATATTTATGGCAACTTGAGCGAATCAAACACTTTCTTTATATCTGCTATTTATCAAGTTTGATGACTGATAAAAATAACAGTATCTTTAGTGAGTGATATATCAACATGAGCATTACATTTACGGGTTTACCCCTATGCGTAGTTGGAATACAATTTCCAGTCTGATTTCAAAGTTTTAAACTAAAAATAACACAAATAGCTGTCGGTTTAAAGCCAAATTAAACATACGACATTATTACGTATATTATTAGCTGAGTACTGTATGTAAAATTTACATGTAAGCACGTGAGCAAACTCGTATACATATACGCCCATTCATTTTTAATCAGCTACTCGTGATAACAAAAACAAACCATGTGACGTAGGGCAAGGCCTTAATCACTAGATAATTACGTTATCGTAATAATATGTCAATATAAAAACACTAATAAAATTAATATTAATCTACAAGTTCTTAATACGATTAATATAACAAGTGTGAAATGCCGAAATCTTATCATTTATATTCTATTCACATCACGTTTAAAAGATTAAAATCTGATTGTTAACAATTCGCTTCCTACAGATAAAATAGGTGTTTATATAGAAAGCCTGAAGATTTACGTACAACAAATAACAAGTAAATGAAAATGCTTGATAAGAACTACGGTATTGGAGTCAACAATTTAAATTAATTACGAAAGAGACCAATTAGATAAAAAGTTGATGTTATAATTCGTAACCTGTGCATTCATTACATCATAAACAGCTAGACTTATTTAAAAAACGAATTGTTACGAAATTTACGGAGAGGAACCACAGCAAAATCACTGAAATCTTATTCCTATGTTACGTCAAATGGTATCTCTGTCTAACACTTACGTATTTAGAAAGAAAAAAATCAATATTCTCCTACAGTTTTTTAATATAATAAATCTCACGCCCTACCTTCATATAAATATCAAGTACGTATTAGAAATTCAAGGTTTACCTTATCCTTAAGTTGTTGACACATGTGGAGGGCCGCCGTCAACATGAATAGCACATCACTCAGCCACGGCACAGCACAGTCAGCTTGACACGAGTCGATCCGCATGGTCCCATGCACTGAACTCAGCTGGTACGCGACAAATATGAGCTTATGTGACTGTATGTAGAACGATATTGCTAAGTCTTCCGGTAGATTTGGCGATAAGGCTTTCTGAAAATTAATTATTCTTATATATTGCTGTTAATATGAACCCTACTGTCCCCTTACCATGAACTGTTAAAACAGGACTGTTTACATTCTGGAAGCAGGATGCCGCTACGTGCAGTGAAATGCGGCGTCTCGCTTCCACATAAATAGTCCTGCTATAAGAGTTTATGGTAAGGGGGCAGATTTACATTATTCTACAAGATTTTTTAAGTTTTCGATTTTGAGATTTGGATGTTTTTTCAAACTCGCCTTATCAGCTGACCAGTAGTATAAAAACTAAACAAGCTTTGAGAACAACTACATCAATAACATTTGAATACTTGATGACAAAGATTGGCCACTTATAGTTCCCTCATTTATACCCATTATAATTAGCTTTGACCTCACCATCATTTAAGTTGAATCTTTAATAGCTCTGACCTATTACTGAGCCACAAGAGTACTGGTTTTGTGAATAATTAATGTTTCATACCGAACTTATAATGAGGCATTGACATATTGAAATAAAAGATTATAAAAATGAAATTAGAGATAATAAGTAATTATGTCAACAAACAGAAATGCTTGTGCGCTTGTAAGATGTAGGATAAGGAACTAATTATAACATACCATATTTCTACTCTTCATAAGTTCATCAATTGCTTTTTTCTTAGGCAACACTAATGCAGTACGCGCTCTTTGTAGTGATCCAATCAAACACTGAATTATGTGCAACACTTCTTCTGATGACCTGAAATTAAATTAAAACTAAACATTACTGCTTTGTTCTTAGTTACAACATAATGTTTTAGAATATATTATTCTATTTGGCCCTTGAACATTGAATGAACTTGACGATAAAATTGATAAACTTCCTTATAAATGCTAGAAATACATAGGTCTTATGTGACAAGGTTGTCATTACATCCTATTTTAAAACCATATTATTATGATCTATAAAATAAGTATGCATATGAATCATTGTATTAGAATTTTATAAGCTGTTAAATCGAAAGCCTTTGTAAATTTACAAAAGAAAAAAATAAGCCTGTAGTGAAGTTTATGTCAGACAATACTTCTGTCTATCCATATGAATAATAAAACATTGAAATAAAAGCAATAAAAAAGTAATGTTATGTTTATGTGTATCACATATCAGGTATACAACATTAACTTGCATTAAAGTATTTACTACATTATACAGACTCAAACAAAACTTCAATGCATGACAATGCTGTCTGTCTGAACTAAATAAGCTGAAAACTTTAAAATCCATCACAGATCATAAACAACACCTATTCAGTATTCAGATAAAGTAAATTTACATAACCTTGGGCTGAAACAATCTATGTTAAGGTCATTTATTTAACAATGAAGGATGTTAACCATTTCCTTTCATAGTTAAATTAACAATTATTATAATTATGTATTGTAAGTCACATTGACTGCAAATAGCTATATTATCTGTAATGAGAATGATTTGTGCAAGATAATTCTAATGTTTAGAGAGAAATAAGCAGATTTAGATCAAGCAACTGACTAAGTATTTCTCTTACTAACATTTTTTTTTTATCCTTTATACAAAAATGTACAAGGCAGACTTAATGCCTTAGGCATTTTCTATCAGTCGAGCCTTGTTTCAAAATAGAAGACTGTACAAATTATATATATTTTATTTTTACTATTCTATATGCCTTTTAGTAAAGGCTTACCCACACTCCCTACTCCTCTTTTTTTGCGTGTCTTGTCCAGGTTTTGTCAGCTTTCAATGAATGCAATACCACAAACCAAATCAACCATTTCATTATTTTTTTCTCACTATCAAGCACTTACTAAGTATAAGTCCACATTTATATTTTGTTTAAAAATCAATTCATGCTTATCATGACTAATAACAGATTACTAAAGCAATTATATTAACTGTTGTTAGTGTGATTGATCAGCTATTTATAAGCCAGTTAATTGCCAGGTAGTCTTACCTGAATACATAATGTTTATCAACATTGTCAATATAACCAATAGCTTGTTGTAAATGATTGGCAGCGTCTTGAATCTGCTGGAGCTTCCATGGACCATCCTGGTTGATGGATGTACGGCATATTGTGTGCATTTGCCGTAGCACTTTGAAGCTTATGTCCTAACAAAAAGGGTAATAAATTATTAAGGTATACTGTTCTTATAGACGATAAGACTATAATATGTGATATTTATTACTAATTTAACTAATACAATTTTGGAATGGAAATGAGTAGAAAATTGACTATGAAATAATATCAGTCAATGACATGTTAAACAGGATTTTTATTCAACTTCATTAATTGATTATATAAATAATTTATGCTGAGATAAGATTTTGTAAAATCTAATGGTAAGCAATACTTACTGCATGAGTTATACTGTCTCCAGTGAGTGTCACAATACATTTTAGTTGTTCAGGTTGTGATGTCAGTATGAACTTATCTTGTTTCTGACCCTCGTTACCGTACAAGGGCACGGGAAATCTGTGAGCGCACTCCTAAAATACAAAAATCAACATGAAAAATTGCTTATAAAAAATCACTGAAATTTTAAAATTTTATTGCTATGCTTACGACTAAAACTGAATGCAGCTGATGTAATATCGCGTGTACTTCTTCACGAAGGACCCATTCGAATTCCTCTTTCTAAAAACAAATTGCACGTAATGAATAATAAAATAACTACAATGCAATTTTAAAAAGGTATTCGTTTCACCATAGATACACGTCAAAATGATTAACACACCAAATTAGCTGCTTCTTCTTTTTCGTTATCACACATTTCAACAAAATATTATGTAGTTAATGATTAAATATTTTCCCGTTTAGATTAGGTAAAGGATGTTCGTTGCCAATTTCACAAGAAGAGTTCCACAAATCACAATTGAAAGGGCAATCAAAGAAGCGGGGGTAGAACTTAGAAATGTGACAGTTTAAACTTCGTCCAGAATTGTCATTTTTAGACTATTACATAATGTGATGTTTCTTGACTAAAGGCTACCATACTAAGATAAACCGTTAAAATCGACATCAAAATAACTTATTATACATATTATATGCCATGTATCATGGGTTTAACTATTCTATACTTATAAAGAATACAAGATGGGAGAGGGAGAGGCCTACGTCCAGCAATGGACCGCGATAAGCTGAGAAAAAGTGAATACAATAGTTGTTTTTTTTATCCTAATGCGGTAATTTTATGTTTTATTATCATATCTTATATTGGTTTAGTTTGGGATTTCTTAAAACTATCTGAAACCAACAGGCAATCAAGTATGCCTATGATGCTATGTCTTGGCCGCCTTCAGTGTCTAACTATGATGACGTCATTAGTACCTAATTTGGTCGATACAGGCTAGCCACGGTATCACATTTTGACATATTTTTGTATCGATAAGTAGCGTAATCATACGAATTAGTTAGACACTAAAGTGTATCTTTCGTTAAACACCGAAACTGCTATTTTCATACGTTTGGAAGTCATTTAGGAAGTTATGTAGATTAATTAATAATTTTCTTGCATTGATATGTCTTCGACAATGTTATTATAATGATAATGTACCACGGTACCACCCTACTCTGAGCAACTGGCCCCAGCATACCTGAAGCCTGCATTCAACCTGCATTCAAACCCTGCACAACCATAGAGATCGTAATAGCGGTACGGCTTTTTATTAAATAATAATGTCAAGTTTACTGTCATCAATAGGTATATTTTATGCATTAAAGATTACATTGGAGTTATTTATTATATAGAGAAACAATATTTACGAAATGGTTTACCCAAAAACTCTGATACGGTTATACGACAGTCTGGAAAAGACCTGTCGTGCTGCTGGCTTAATTGCAGGGTAATTTATACTATAATTAAATACTAAATTGTTTTTCTGCCGCATAATAATTGTGAATTGAGCTTGAGGAAAGGTTCATATCGGACGGAACATGCGTCGCTTATTATCGGTCGCGTAACGCCGCCGCTATACGCGACGCATGTTCCGTCAAACAAGGCAAAGCGACCTTTCCTAAAACTTTCAGTTTAAAACTGGGACTTCATCCGAATAATATACCATTTAATTTTCTTTTTTAGAGAATCCGGTCGGCATATGAAGTATCCATATACATTGTCAGCCAAAATAGCTCAATTCCCGTTCTTTCATTATCTAAAAAATAATTGGATTTGGATGTACTACCCTTTAGGAGCTTTAGGGGGCCTATGGGCGTTCATGAAAATACATAAAATGGCGAATTCTGATGGAAATATAAGAAATTGGGCTGAAACTCAAAGAAAAATTGCGGAAAAAGAGCAACATCACTAAAATTGATTTTTCACTATAAATTATTTTAATTTAAAGATAAAACAGATAAATATTTTCTAAAATACAGTTCATAGAACATATTATTAGTAATATGTGAATTTATAATAAACATAAGTTAGGCACATCATTCGTTACTTTCGATTGTTTCAAATTCAAATAAAACTAATTTCCTACCATACATCTTGTATCACCTATTTTTTTGCTTCTCCAATCCTCTACAAGTCTACAGCTTGACTTTACCAGTTTCAACTTCTGCTGGACATAGTAGTTCTCTTTGTTCGTTTGTTGCAAAGATGAAAAAAGGTTTTCTGCCATCGTACCCCATTATTTATGGAGAACAGTCCGGTTCATTAAATATTCACTCATGCTGTCATGCAGCAGATCATCAGAAAACGCATGACGCATAGTAAAGCAGACCCAAGACGATTATGTGGCATGACATGGTAAATGGTCGTGCTGCATGAAAGACCTATGATGGTGCATCACGCAGCATGATAATTCACTATATAGCTATGAACACCTCCAAATAATGATATATACATATAAATAGTAAACATATATATTTAGCTAATTTATTACTGCCCAGTGAAGTGGCAAGTATATTATTGCCTATATAGATCTATGAGGAATGAGGCAAAATCCACTAGTCTAAAGACTAACAAATGTCACTCACTATCGAAAAAAAAAAATAGTGTCAAAAGACATTTGTTGTTTGTGTGTCCTTGTTGAAATATCTGTTTTCAAAAAATATTCCGATAGCACCAAAGATGTTTGTGAAAACCGAAATCTAGTTATTCATCTTGAGAACCGTTTATTAAAGTATCGATATGTGGGTTAAACCTCAAGAAATTTTCTTGAAAACTGCGCTGTGGTAATTATGTTTACGATGGCCGCTTATCTATTGTATAAAATTTGATTGTGAAATGATTTTAATATTTTCGTACTACCCTTAGGGACAGTGATGAAACAACATTGTACTTCGTCCTTCAAAGGCGAAAAGGGCATGGGAAATCGAAAGGGTTCTCCTCGCTTCTTGTGGGTACTTTAGATAGCGTCCGAGATACAAAACCAGCGCCCTACAGGATCTTGCACCAGACACCTAATTCTGAAGTATATTATGGTAATGTAAATTATTATTTTAAATAATTTTTTATACTTTTTTAACAATAAACAGTTTATCCCTTAATAAAAATTTTAATACAAAAATAGTGATCTAGAGTCGATTTAGTATTTACTATTCAAGTAAAAAATACTAATAAATAACATTCAGATACCATTTGTTATGTATGTTAGGCTTAAAACATGTAAACACTTGCACAAACTTGATAAACAGCCTATTATGTTACATGGTTTCTTGTAAGTACTCGATTTTAATACACTTGCAGGATCGGGTTGGTAGTACATAATTCTTAACCATTACCTGTCAGTGTATTGGTAATTAATGCACACAATTATTTTCTTTATTAAATTTAAATCTAGCTATACCAAACAGTTTTAAACTTTGTTTGTTTCTAATAATAATAATAAACTAATATAATATTATAAACAATTAGAAAATTTATAATATTAACCCTTTCCCTGTCCAGTTGTCACAAACACGGTGCTTGTTTAAGTATTGTATCTACCATCTAGACATGCAACATTAACAATCAAAAATAAAAATTTATAAAATAAAATTATGTTCCTCATTTATTGCTGCGTAAAATTTGCATCTGGTTAAGTTGTTTTAAGTTTCTTATACATTATCCTGGGCAAGAAATTCAGAATAAATTTGAACTTACATTTTATTTACTCAAAATTTTATTCTATTGTAATAAAGGTTGTTGTAATCACAATTCCAGAAATCCATATTATAATTATGGTTCTTGCCAATTGTGCAACCATTGTCTGTTTTGTGTATGGTAAAATTGTTAAGTAAAGTATTTGTTCCATCCAAACCATCTCATCTGCTCATAGTCTGAAAGACTGATCGTAAGATTAAAACCGAGAAAAAAAAAAAGTATTTGTTCCAATAATTTTTAAATATTACAGTAATAGCGACAGCATTGACTGAGCCGGAGATACGCCAGGACTGGCAGTGGCTGTTTGACAATGTATGCCCAACATTACATTCATTTGACACCGAGGAAGAAGTAACAGAGTTTGTTTGCTGCAAAATAAACTCTATCATTGCTACTGAACAAGAAAATTTTGCTGAAGGTATTTTATTTATTTTTGTAATTTAATAGTTCTGGACAACTATGGGCTCTTTAAGGCCACAGAACTGCCTTAACATTGATACTGTCTTGTAGTCAATTTTTTTTCTGTTACTGTTATTTAAATTGTATCTTAATTTGTAATTAAACTAGCGTTAGGGTTTACAAAAAGTCAAAGACTTTTAAGTTATGAAAATACATTGCCTTTGCTTAGTTTTGTATTTTTTATGGACACATTCACAGTTTTTATTGTAACAGAACTCAATTTATTCTCCTTTTGGATAATTGTAACAAGTACATATCTTTAAAATTCTTCATTTTAATATTGAAGTACTACATTATTTTAGGGTTATGTTGCACTTATTTGGTGTTACTATACCTATACTTCTTTCTTTGATGGTTTAATAATTGCTGTGTAATTTTTGTAAATGATAGCGATATATATAATAGCCTTTTCGATCTGGTTAAAAATAACATGAACCTGTACTGTTTTAGATGAAGACACAGTTGCATACAAAAACTTTGAATATGAATTTCATGAAAGGTTTCGTTTGCCAAAAGATGAGAAACTTGTCTGTTACTATTCTTGCAGGTAAGTAAATGATTTATTTGTGATTCATTTAAGCCCCATTACTATTCACTACCCTTGCCTTTTTGGACATACAACTATGTCCATCTTAACGTTTTCTGTAAGATATCGCTTAGTGCGATAAGACCGCCCATTATACATTATCCTTACAGTGTACATGCGTTTTTTGGTGTGCAATAAAGAGAGATCTATCATAATATATATATATATAACTCATTATTGAACAGTTGAAAGGAGTGTTATCAACCTTCAATATTATAATTTAGGCTTCATTGTTAATAGGAGGTGGCAACAACTATTGATAGATCATAATATTATGTACTGGGTGATTCATAGGCGGTTACAGCGCGCATCGATCGGGCCGTGGACGAAGAAAACATACCTATATATTTTATTAATCCTCTGCACGCAAGGTGCTACCTCCATAAATTAAAAATGGTTTAGGCATATTTTGAAACTATATTTGATACCTTTATTTGGTTGGTGTTTAGAAACAGTTCTAATGTGTTTGCTTATATGTCTGTAACTAAAACACAATACAAACCTAGACACATTTTCGACAGTTATATATCCTGAATTTACGTTTCCGAGCTTAGATTACGGATTACGATTATAAGGAGGAACATTAACAATATAAGTTAGGCAAAATAAGACATGCATATAAACATTCACAGGCACTATTGCCGGTCGTATCACCCATTCATAATAATGCAAAATAAACGACTGTATTTTAAGATCGATGGTGTAGACTGGGACCATATCGTCACAATACATGATACTTACGTACTCAAAATTTCCTAAATCTTCTTGCAGCTACTGGAAAGGGAAGATGCCTCGTCAAGGGTGGATGTATTTATCAGTCCACTACATGTGCTTTTACTCATACATATTTGGGCGCAAAACATCTATCAAAATACGGTGGGCCGACGTCACAGAACTGGCAAAAACCAACAGTCTTCTGTTCCCTGATTCTATCAAAGTAGTCACAAGAGACGGGGAGCATTACTTCACATTGTTCTTGAGGAAGAGTGAGACTTTCGCACTGATGCAGCAGCTAGCCAATATCGCTATGAAACAGTAAGTAATATGTATGTTTTAATATCTACTTATAAGTTAATGATATTGGGGAAATATAAAGAAAAGACACGACTGCGACGATTATGACGCTACTGACTTTAGGCTGGCCAATTTGTAGGCACGTATTGTACCATCCTTCTTTGTATCATATTGTTTTTGGATTCTTTAGCGTACTGATAATGACCTGACAACGGACACGTGAACGTCTCGAGACAAGAAATTTGTGCATTTGAATTCCAGTTATTTAAGTCGCCTTCTTTTGTAGGTAAAACTTATTTTTGTTATTGTAAACGTTCTAATTCGTTATAATATGTAGTCGCTATGTAGGTGTTGCTGTTGGTCATATTTGTGGTTTTGACGGGTGGTTGATACTCGTGATAAGCCTTTGTGTGAACTGGATTAAGATTAGTAAGGTTTTGTAGATAAGCGTATCCTGTGCTTTTGTTAATGTAAATATATGTGTATAATTAAAAATATAAAAAAGACCGGTAAGAATAAGCTAATATAATATCGCATAATGAAACTTTGTAAATTTACCAATTTGTACTATATTTTTTTAAATGAGTAACCTCTGGAGTTTCTTGCCGGTTCTTCTCCATTGGAATGACATTTTGGAACCGTGAAACTAGCATCCTAAAGTTTCATAAGCGCCTGTAATAGGTTTACGTGAAATAAAAACATTTTGAATTTGAATTTGTAAAAATATGATTCCAAACATTCCGAACAGAGAGCCTTATCAATCTGAAAAAAAAAAACTAGCTGGCCCGGCAAACTCCGTACCGCCATCTCACCGTTTAAACCTTCCATGGACCTCCACGAATGTTTTAAGACCGAAATGAGCCAAATCGGTCCAGACGTTCTCAAGTTTTAGCGAGACTAACAGCAATTCATTTTTATATATAAGACTAGTTGCACCCTGCGGTGGTACCCGCTACATTTGTTCGGGATAAAAAGTAGCTAAATGTCTTCAGCTACCTTCATAAGAAATTTTATTGAATTGGTTCCAGCCGTTTGAGCGTGAAGAGGTAACAAACATACAAACACAAATACACTCACAAAATTTCGCATTTATAATATTAGTGTGATGTGATATAATATATAAGAAAATAAACAGCTACTTAGTCCGAGAAGTATTAGGTGTCATCTCATTACTCTCAGCTGCTAGTCTTGAATTTCAATCAGTTACGAAGGTATAACTTTATATTTCTCTTTATCATGGAACTACTACGTATAAACTAGACTAATGATATGATAAGTGGTTTTCTACATCTTATACTAATGGCTCTTGACAACAATTGTGTATGTTAACCATATTTAATAATCCGTCGAACTGTTTGTTTCAACTCGACCTAGCGATCTAATACGTAGGTAAGTAATGGATATTACTCGCACAGCTTATGCCGATATGACCTTGGGACAACAAAGTATTTAAAACAAAAGAGGTGTGCTATATTATACAATTAGAGCAGAATCTAAAAACAAATGTAAATGTAAATTTCAAGTTCTAGAGAACAATACCAGCTGTTTATGAATCAGCTGTTATCTACCACTTGATAGCATGTGATTTAATTATAACTGGCTCTGTTTTTCACACTTTATTTCGTATAAAGTATGTTTTATGTACAATATCCTACAGACCACAGCAAAAATGTGGAAATAATTACGTTTCTTGTCTTGGACTAGGTGGATATACACTGGAAACAAAATAATGAATCAAGAGGCGATTTGAATTGATAGCAATACGAACTGGTCAGATGATAATCAATAGGCCGTCATAATAATCAAATAATTTACCGTTTTTAAAATGGAATTGTGTGCCTAAACATCAGTATTAAGTATTTCAGCATCATGCTAGACTAAACTTATCTTTACAGACTAATCGATGACAAGTCTGGATCCTTCAACACCGATAAGGAGCTCTTAACAAAACTCAGTAAAAATGTACCAAAGAAGCCGTCGTTTTTGAAGAGAGACTTGGACGCGAGGAAACAGTCCAATCTCTTCACCTTAAGGTTCAGGTTACCACAGAACGAGAAGTTGGATGGCTCCGAAGAATGCACTCTATGGACTCCTTATAACAAGAGACATAATTGGGGCAGACTGTATCTTTCACAGAACTTTATATGCTTTGATAGTCGGGTAAGTCTTTTTTTACTAGCTACTCTTGTTATGTAAACCATCTTTGCGTACTCTAATCTTTCTACAAGCCACTCTACAGTTCCAAACAATAACTTTATAGCCGTTTGGAAGTGGCATTGATAACATAATGTAAGTACGTAAGTAAATAGGATTGTAAAGTACTCATTCAGAGTGTTTTTTTACGTTCTACCTACCCCTATGACAGTATAATGAAGGTAGAGGAACCTCAATGAATAGAACTAATACAAAACATACATGAATATATTTTATTGCTATGGAAACAAATTATATAAGCAGGATTACAACATCAGACAATGCTCCATTTTGATTAAAACAATAATAAATAGGTCATTAAAACAATCGCATAATTATTATTATGAAATTTATTATTGACTCTTACACCGCGTTTACACGTAATTATCGCCTCTATGTGTAGATAATAAGGTTTTTGTATAATGCTATGTATTATGACATTGATGTCTCTTAACACTTGAGTATACTGTTTGTAAATCATTTTAATACGGAAAATAAAGAAACAGAGGATCCATATGATACTATATGTTTATATTATGTACAATAATAACATGTGTTTTTGACTCCGTTTTGCTTCTGAATAAACCTTACTATAATACCCTTAGTTGCTTTGTTTATTCTAATTCTTAAGGCTGGCTAGGAGTCTTTTGCTTGGTCTCGTCAAAAATATGGTCATTTCTCTTCAAGAAATCTGAATATAATCAAGACACCGTAAAATTTATTAGCGACTATAAAATTGTATTGTAATTGCTTAAGATAAGCTAATTGTCCTACAGTCAATCATAATAGATGGTGTATTAGGTTAACCTTTTGATTATGTCCATTTAGCGTCTGTAAACCATTGACATAATATACCTACGTATTTTGTTATCGGTTCGTGACTCACGAACAGAACGAGTTTATGTAACCTTTGTTGTTCTCATTATTACTGATAGTTTTTATGTTTGTTTTAGATGTAGGTGGCGTTTTCATCTGTCTTATGTTTTAGCTTATTTTCTTAGTTTGTCCTGTTCGTTAAGTGGTTTATGGGTTAGGTATTAGCATGTAACACTTGACCCGCTCAAAACTTAGGCCCCTTAAGACCTTAACTGAGATTAATAGGACCCTAAACCAATGTGTATGAATATTTTTTGTATAATTGATTCGTAGAAACGCCGAATGCGTTTAAACCTAATGAGGTGAAAAGGGCGTTCCGCTGCTATTTTTTTTAGCCTCGTTCGTGTCTCATTGGGCAAAGGTCTCCTTTCTTCCAAGCCATTAAGGTTATATAAATATAAACGTTATCCCCACAGGTCCGCAACCTAGTCCGCCTCACGATACCACTGCGGAACGTCCACCAAGTAGAACGCGCAGATTCTGGAGGCACTGCGAGCTCTTCAGCCGATACCGGGAGCATTCTAATCACGACTGCACACCACACGAGTTTTCTATTCGGAAATATATCGGATAGAGACTTCTTGGTGCATAAGATATCGGAGTTACTCGCCAAGTTGCCCAAGTGAGTGATAATATAATATAGAAATTTAGATAATTTTTATTCTCCTTCCCTGTGGATTATACTCTCACCATTTTTGAACGTTAATTTTAGTATCTCTGAATAATATAGATTACCTAACTTACTAAACTGGGAATTGACTTGTAATTATTTCAAGGCTTATATTATATTACTTTCCTATTACTTCAAACTTTTCGTTTACTTGTAGAAACGCGTAAAGTGAAGAGGGAACTTAATGTTTTTCTTTATGATAACCATTTAGTTTTAAACTGATTTAAAGTAAATATGAATGTTGCGTTTTTGTAAAAAAAAACTTCAATTTACAAATTTTTATTTTACGACACTTTGCATGCTATTATAACTCTTCTTTGGTAACTAACTTTTCGAAATCAAGCTTTATATTGGGTAATGTATGTAACTTTAGTCTTATTAACACTTATTGTACGTGTAACATATGAGTTTTATTCAAACTATATGTTTTGAAAAGTTAATTTTTTATTGTCATATGTAGTTAATATTATGTATTTAAAATTTTCGAACCGAAATTATCACAAAATTATGTGTTACCTTTTTCTATGCATTTTTATTTAACAGGGAGCTCATCTAACCCAGCATGTTCCAGCTAACCTGCTGTCATCACTAACATCGGTTTTCGACCTTGGGGACTTATATTTAAGGTCTATATTTCTGTGTACTAATCCAAATCCGTGAATATGCAGTGATATGTACAGGGAAAAGGCGAGTAAGGCGTTGGCGCAGCCCGATGGTGAAGGGTGGACACCCCAGCCTCCCCTTATGACGCTGTTTAGGACACATCAGACGTCGCCAATCAAACAAATTCAACAGAAGAAGGTTGGTACAAACCTGTTGGTCATGTCCATGTTTTTCGTAATACTTTTTCATTTGCTTGCAATATTTGGTTCGTTTGCTTTAATTTTGTTGTTGTGTTATTAAGTTGATGTTTGAAGAGAAAAATGCTTGGCATGCCGTATGGTCTGGAATTAAGGTTTACAAACTGTTTTACGTCAAAATAAAATTACAACATGGTAATTAAAACGAATATAAGTTTTTAATTTTGGCTTGACGTTTCGACTGAGTTGCACCGGCCGTGGTCGCAAGCAGTCTGCTTAAGAAAAAACTTGTGTTCACGTTAATTCACGTGTTGCAATATTATTTTATTATTATCACGCAACGCGATAGTTTATAAGTTGGAACTGGTTGACGCCTTAAAAATAACTACATGTTTTGGTATTTAATATCTGTATTAGAAATATGAAATGCCAAACATGTTATTATTATTTTTTTCAAGAATGTATTTATTTATAGCATATTGTGCTACAGTATTGAAAAGTTAAAAGGGACCTTTATTTACTTAATAGCTAATCAAATCCACCTGTACCCACTTAATGTAATGTGTTTTATTTTGCAATGAACTAGATTGCATGTATGCAAAAACACATTTCATATGAACATCTGTTAGCATAACAAATATTTGTTTATGCGGTTACAGTGACCATTAGCGAACGTAGACCTATAAACACGAGAAACAAGTTTAATATCATGATAACACGTTATGTTTCTGAAATCTACCCCGTTACCATGAACTCCTAAAGCTCCGTTGTAAAAGTGACGTAAAAATGACGGGTATAATTTAGTCCTTGGTTTAAATTGTAATTTTTTTATGAATAAGGGGTACAAGATAAGGTTTCGAAGTAAAATCTTATAAAGTCACTCTAATACTAAAAGTACCTTTTATTCTTCCCAGGAGAAGCAATGGGAAGACCATATGGCCGAAGTAGGCCGCGGCGTCAGCATGTACCAAACCACAGAAGGCAGTGAACTCGTCGTCAACGGGATTCCGGAGTTACTTAGAGGAGAGCTATGGAGCGTCTTCTCAGGGTCCATACTCCAGAAGGCACAAAACAAGGGCTTGTATGAACGGCTGGTGAACGAAGCTCTGTCGAGTAAGAACCAAGCGAATGATGAGATTGAGAGGGACTTGCATCGGTCTTTGCCTGAACATCGAGCTTTCCAGAATGATGTTGGTATGTAGTTGTTTTGATTAGAAAGTAATTTGTACTTTTTCGCGTCAATTATTCCATGTGGGATGAAATTAAATTGTCTTTGACCAATACAATACTTAAACTTACGTATGTAGTATAAGAAATATTTCATTGAAATTCACAATACACGTTTACTGCAGGTATCTCAGCACTTCGTCGCGTGTTATGCGCGTACGCATTAAAGAACCCAACGATTGGTTACTGCCAAGCCATGAACATAGTAGCATCAGTATTACTGATATACTGTCCCGAGGAACAAGCGTTCTGGCTGCTAGCAACCATATGCGAGACGTTGTTACCTGACTATTATAATACCAGGGTCGTTGGAGCTTTGGTAAGATATCGATATTTTTTATTTATTATTTTTTTTTTTTTTTTTAACAGCCTGTGTTGTCCCACTGCAGGGCAAAGGCCTCCCTTTCCTTATTTAACATTACTAAATTGATACTACTACTTACTGTTGTGGCGCAACTTGGGAGAGGCCTATGTCCAGCAGTAGACCTCAATAGTGTGAGACAGACTAAACTGACGTCTTTTTTTTTGACTGTTTGAATTTAATTAAAAATATAAACGAAATGCGTCTGCCTATTCTTCGGTACTTTACTTCGTGGTAGTGTAGCCCTTTTATATTCTCTCTGTCTCGTCTTGCGTATATCCTAGGTAAACTTACGTCGATGAAAAAAAAGTGTGTTTGTACCATGCAACAATGCACATCGAAACAAAAAACTTTGTTTATTTTTCGTCTGCGCAAGCGCAAGTTGATGGGAAAATAGCAAGCGGGAAAAGCTGTGCATCAAAATGTTCATATTAAAACCAGAGTATATTACTTTGTCTTTTTAATATAATAAAAAACAACATATACATTTTACACGTATAGGTAGACCAAGGAGTTTTAGAAGAGTTGACGGAAGTCCATCTCCCAGAACTTCACGCTAAACTGGACGAGCTTGGAATGATGAAGATGATCTCCTTATCCTGGTTCCTGACTCTCTTCATCAGCGTCATGCCTTACGAGTGCGCTGTGAACGTCATGGACTGCTTCTTTTATGATGGGGCTAAAGTTATATTCCAGGTATGTCAGTTTTTTCACGTCACTGAACTTGAAAATACATATCGTTCAAATGGCTAATGAAGTCTCACAAATCAATCAAGGTATCAATTTACCAACTAAACTGTTTCTAAAAACTTAAGTGTCAATTTATAGGTCTATTAAGATTTCAGTTATCGGCAATTTAGTCTTCATAATATTTAACTCTAAGATGAATTCGCTTTGCAGAGTCAATTAAGGGTCAGGCCACATTGACCGATGGCGTTCGATGCGTATGTCGTTCCATACTTTGCTCTCTTGTTGTATGGACAAATTGTCGAAAGTCGTCGATTTATGTGGCCTGACCCTAATTTAATTTCTTATATATTAAAGATATGTTCTTCCAAAAGGTAACCCTAACTATTCTGGATATTAATCGGGAGAAACTCCTCAAATGCACAGAGGATGGACAGGCCATGCAAGTGTTGAATGATTACCTTCAAGGGATCTATAATGAGGAGGCTATGGCCTTGTCTACTGAACCAAGGACAGCTGAAAAGGTAAGGTAGAAATTATGCCAAACTTTTAAATTGGCTTCGTGAAACCGAAAAAATAATGAATATCCTACATATTTTTTTAGATTTCAAATATTTTATATAATTTCACCCCTATTCCTATAAGGGCTTTTGACTCTTATTAGAAACAAGACTGAATGTCATAAAAAAGTTTTGTAATAATTTCCATTTACTTTATTTCAATTACTGGACTACTTTTCTGCTAAATAACTATTAGTCTCTTCCACCGCTTGAATGTTAAGGGGCTACTAATTCATTCTTATAACCATCTCAGCCCATTACAATTTTTTATGTAATGGTTACAGACGATAAAAATCCAAGAGCTTGTTTACCAATCGTACCGCTCATACGGTGGAAATGTCTCGAGCGAGAACATCGAACGTTTGCGCCTAAAGCATCGGCTGAGGGTAGTCAGGCAGCTTGAAGATAGCCTCGAGAGGAACACACTTCGGGCGCTGCAACAGGATAAACTGCTCGAATTGAATGAGCTGCAGGTAAGACGACAGGCCCTGACCTGAAAAAATATAGTTTTTTACGGTCGTAGTGTCATTTGACAAATACACCCTACATTAAAAATAAATCGACTAAATGCATATCCTCAATCAAAATAATTTCAGCAATTTTTTTTTTTAATCTAACTACCCTAATAAATTCTGATTTTAGGTATCAACTTATCTTCTTTATTGTCAGTCTAATCAGAGGCCGATATTAGTTATATGTTTACATAGCTATTCCTAAATACGTATTCGCTGTTAAAATCATCAACATGTTTCCAGGAGTTACTCAGTGCTATTCGTGAAGAGCTCCTTTGGGCGAAGCGTGTGCCTTGTGAGCGACTGGAGGCGCCTTACGAAGCCTACAGGCTGGACTACTCTCAGTTTAAGACTCTTTACTCCGCGCTCTCACCCTGGGCTAAGGGAGACTTCGCTGAAGCTATCACGGCCAGGATGTTTAAGGTGAACCTTTTATTCCAATTTTAGGTGAAACTCAAGAAAATGTCCCTGCCATGTCAACATATTGAATTAATTTTGTAAATGATATCTAGGCTGGCAGGCTGCTTAGTTGGACCTGAAACCAATGGTTTGAACGAACCTTGTGTCTATTACTCTGCTAAAAAAGAAAAAAAAAAGGGAAATCACAGACACAAACACCCAGTCTCAGGGAAAACATCTGCGGATTACACATTTTTGTCTCGTGCGGGAATCGAATAGTCGATCACAACCCATAAGGCAGCAGTCCAATCGCTTAGCCACTGCACCAATCGGGTCGTCAAATGTGATCTGTCGCCCCCAGTTGATGGACTACGACGACGACGGCATAGTGAGCGCGCGCGGGCTGAGCGTGGCGCTGGGCCTGAGCTGCCGGGCGGAGGCCACGCGGCGCCTGCGCGCGCTGTACGCCGCGCATGCGCCGCCGCTGCTGGCGCGCCGCGACCTGCGCCCCACGCACTTCACCGACACCGGGGAGGAGCTCGCCGCTGACGCTATCTCCTTCTTTGACAGGTACTTTACAAATACAAACCATTCAATATTTGACTGGAGTTTTAGTGTACTTGTTTAACTATCGCTTATGTTTTACCACCGAGAAGTTAATTTAAATTATCCTTTACAGTGTAGAAGATGAACCTGGGACACCGGAGCCTCTGCCGGGGTCTTTACACCGATCGATAAGCGAGGTGTGCGGCGATGGCTCTCTCATGGACAAAAGTGATTCCGAAAACAGTCAAACAGGTATGTTTCATATGTAAACCGCTCCTAAAGCATGGTGAATAGGAATAAAAAGGAATTTGTAATGGAAATTTAAGGAAGATCTTTGTTATATTTTTGCATCAAAATGTTTTTATTTAATGTAAACCATTAAAAAGTACCTAAGAAACGTTAATTTACTGGTTTTTCGGTAGTCAGTTAAACTCCTATGTGTCAGGCTTGGGCTACTGCACCGCGGAGAGCGTGCGAGCGGCGGCCGGCGTGACGAGTGGGGGGGCGGGGGCGAGCGGCGCCAGCACGCCGGGCAGCGCGCCCGCCGCGCCCGCCCTGCCGCGCGCGCACTTCCTGCAGCTGCTGGCCGTGCTGCACGACCTCACGCAGCCGCGCGTCGCCGTCTACGAGGCCGTCGTGCTGGCCGGTAAGGGGGAGGGGGACGGGGGCGGGGCGAGCGGCGCCAGCACGCCGGGCAGCGCGCCCGCCGCGCCCGCCCTGCCGCGCGCGCACTTCCTGCAGCTGCTGGCCGTGCTGCACGACCTCACGCAGCCGCGCGTCGCCGTCTACGAGGCCGTCGTGCTGGCCGGTAAGGGGGAGGGGGACGGGGGCGGGGCGAGCGGCGCCAGCACGCCGGGCAGCGCGCCCGCCGCGCCCGCCCTGCCGCGCGCGCACTTCCTGCAGCTGCTGGCCGTGCTGCACGACCTCACGCAGCCGCGCGTCGCCGTCTACGAGGCCGTCGTGCTGGCCGGTAAGGGGGAGGGGGACGGGGGCGGGGCGAGCGGCGCCAGCACGCCGGGCAGCGCGCCCGCCGCGCCCGCCCTGCCGCGCGCGCACTTCCTGCAGCTGCTGGCCGTGCTGCACGACCTCACGCAGCCGCGCGTCGCCGTCTACGAGGCCGTCGTGCTGGCCGGTAAGGGGGAGGGGGACGGGGGCGGGGCGAGCGGCGCCAGCACGCCGGGCAGCGCGCCCGCCGCGCCCGCCCTGCCGCGCGCGCACTTCCTGCAGCTGCTGGCCGTGCTGCACGACCTCACGCAGCCGCGCGTCGCCGTCTACGAGGCCGTCGTGCTGGCCGGTAAGGGGGAGGGGGAGGGGGGCGGGGCGAGCGGCGCCAGCACGCCGGGCAGCGCGCCCGCCGCGCCCGCCCCCAGAATATAGCCAAAAGGCCGGTGTTTGTACAGCACGAAAAATTATATGCCAAAAGACTACTACTAGTACCTACTAACACTACGACGACATAAACAGCCGAAAATGGACAGCTAAACGAATTATTGGATGTTTTTTATTTAAATAATAGTTATATTTTTTTCCATACTCAGGTACACTTCTCCTACAGCTGGGTGAGCTAAATCACCGACCTCAACTGGATCGTGAGATCTCACAGGACAGTTTGTTCCTAGCTGCCGCTGCTAAACAGCCCGAAGCACAGGTATGTTACGAAATATTGAACGGATTATAAAAAAATATAAGTTTAATTATGTTGTAGGGACTAACTTCATTAGTAATCGATGCTTACTAAAGCGAGTCGAGAAATTAATATATTTTCAACTTTTAAATTAAGCTATTTTTCTATGTTTTACGAATGGTAGTGTGAGTTATAGTTAATAACCAGTACTACGTAAAGTTATATAACGTGATTATAGTGCCCTTAATCAGGCATACAGGTTAATGAATACGTAATACCATTAACAATATTAAAAACTAGTACATATTTTTAATCTATAGTTGGACCCCAACGGCAACGCAACCGAATCAGATGAAAGTCTACGACCTTCCCCGTCCAAAGAAGTGGAGCCCGATGGCGTGTGGTCCATAACCCTGGAACAGTTCCTCGCCACCATGCTGTCTCAGCCTGCGCTCGAGGAGTTCTTCAATGAGAAGGTGTCTATCCTCCCTCAGTTAGAAGCCCTGAGACAGAGGGACCGCCTTCAGTCGGTTTCATAGCTGATGGAGATAGCCGGGCTGCTTGGAATAAGCCTGTAAGCCCTGCTTAATGAGGTGAGTTTGTGGCGTGGTATTAATGAAATGCTCTGGTGTGGTTTAGAATATGATCGTCACGTTCTACTTCCTTACTATGTACTCTTAAAGCAGGTTATTTTTCGTTGTGAAAATGAAACGCGTCTACGCTTAATGTAGTGCGGCCTCTTGCGAACGAATTTTTTTATGCTTTAAGAGTTCGTACTAAGGGCCTCAAGTGAATCTTACACAGTGCCCGCTGTTTCTCGAAATTTTAAATTAAATTATTGTTTCTCAATTTGGCTTTATATATTTATAATATTAGTGGGTCTTGTAAAGTTTCCTTATACACCTAAAAGTGTCTGTTCTGTAAAAAAAACCCTTAGTATGTGTCATGTAGGTAATCTAGGCGGCAATATAAATATATAAGAACGTTTCGAATTTAGTACCGGTCCTGCCTCGTGTCTTATGTCATATTTTGACATTTCTGACATCCAAACTAGACCGCTGCTATATTTTATTGATTTTTAAATTACAATAAGTACTCGGCTTTGTATACTTGTAAACATTGTATATCGCGTAAGTTAAATAATTAATTCATTTTAATTGTCTTCAAACTTTATTTTTTATTTTGAACTATAAATCAATTTAGAGAAAATCTGTTCCAAGTCTAGATTGAACCAAATATTTAGGGGAACAAGACTATGAGCTGTTTAATATACCTGTAAATATGAATTGTATGCATGACTTCCAAAGACCAACATAGCGATAGCATACTTCTTAGTGTCCCTTGTAAAGAATCTATGGAATTATTATTTTTAATAGATTTGTTACAAATTGCTTTTATAGAAAATAAAAATTACATTCCATAGTAAACATTCTTAGTATGTAAATGTGAATAAGCAATAAAACGTACTAGCTTCGAGGTGTTGCAAACTTATAGATATTAAGTCAACGCATGTTAACATATAATCCTCACTGCAATAAATTGGTACCAAAAGATTATATTGAAGAATAAATGTGACTTGAATTAAAATCTACAGATTCTTTATATGTAGAGATATTAGTCCATATATCTACAAAGTTATAAATTTATTGTAGTGCTAAATAGTGTCTTTTCTAACTCCCTTATTTCGTAAGAGAAGGAAAATATTTAGAGAAAGAGTGTAATGCGACACTTTTAATCAACAATATCAAGCTTATATTCATTGAACACGGAATGATTAATAATTGCAATTAAATTTACGCACTCAAAACTACAAACTGGAGATTTTATCTTCAATAGAAAATATATAGAAAAATAATCTGTACTACACTAATAAGAGAATTTTACCGGCTTTTCGTGGCCTAAAGGTCTGAGTAAACAAAGCATGAACCGTATTATGTGATTCTAATACATTGCAAACACCATTTCAAGCATATGATTGGAAATAATGTCAAAATGTGACATATAAGCTATAATATACGAGACCACTGATAATGAAATTTGAACTTATCTGAATCGCCCTACTGTTTATCGGTTAACTCGTAGCCATATTATTTGTAAGTTAGTTTGTAATCTATGATAAACATCCTTCGTACCTAATCTGTACTCTACCTTATTTAATCATAATTTGTTTAAACCTTCTAACACTAGATTTAGTACAAAATAGCATTTTCTGTATAATATGTATAGGAGTAATCTTTTTAGATGTAACTTCGCTTCCAAATAAGTTATTCTCGTAAGCTTGTAAAGCAAAATTAAGGAAACATTATATTCTTATTATGTATCAATGCATTTTTCTTGTATAATAATATATGTATGTACATAACAGTGCCTATTATAGATTTAGTTAGGGCTTGTTATCAGCGTCCCTTACCTACGTAAATGGTGCTTCGCAATGTAGCGTGATTGACTGTAGAACAAAAAAGCAATAAAAAATCTTATGTATACACAAAGTTAGACCGCGAAATGTCCCATTATGGATATTTCTTTTATCGTATAACTAAACAAATTCGTGTATAAGAAAATTGATTTTCTACTTCTTTTAAAACTGCTTTACGAATTATTTCGTTTTGATGTGTTGCTAACTTAGTGACGTAGGTATATAACGTATATAGCAGATCTTTATATTATGAAGTTGGTCAACAAAGTATTTGCAAAACGAGAATAATATACAACAAAATTGCAATTTTACTGTGGCTATAAAATTATATTACTTTCACATTATCGCGTCACTTTGTTTGGCTGCTTCGTAATATGTAGAATTAGTAACTTACCGGGCAGTCAACATTATCTATATTTATTTACAAACTTAAAACATCAATCTGGCCTCTTTTCAATCAAATACCTTATTTCTGAATTGTCCCATAAATACCTAGCAAATAATATTAGAGAAGAGGGTAGTTGTGTGTTTATAATTTCTAAATAACTAAATGAATTTTAACTTTAGTGCTGAATATAGCGGCAGCGTTAGCAGATTACGAAATATAAATATTCTTATAAGTACCTATAGTGTTAATAAGCAATACATTATGTGTGTATAGACAAGTGTAAATTTATCATATTTATTTTTATATGCCATAGTATCTCATGCTAAAATAATGTTATGAATTTTGGGTTAAATTTTATGTATTTGTTTGGAAATTCGTGTGGACCGGCCTTATTTTTACTTAACTCATCTTCGTGGTATAGCAATTATATTCAAACTTCTATGATCGATTGTACGATAACATTATACTTTCATATTTAATGTTACATGCGTTCTCTTTGTATTCAAAATAATTGTAGTCACATAAATTAGCGGTCCAACCTCAGTAGTATCTGCGTAATACAAGCTGACCAAACAGACCTAATTTTAAAGATAATACTTTAGTTTCCGGCTTCCAAATGACCGACCATTTGACAGCGTATTTTGTTAATATAATACCATTAAATCTGTATGTGTATGTATAATTCTTGCTTTTACTATACAATCTGTTTTTCTATTACACCGTTGCATTAACTACTGTGTACTTTGAAGCACAAAATGGTATACTTTTTCATGTCTTTTATTTGTTAAGATTAACCATGTCCATGTAAGTAGCGATATCTGAATATTATACAAGTTTAATTGAATATACTTGTTTGACGTTACACGCAGTTTTATTTAACTCACACTAATCACTAGGTAAATAATAGTAGCCAACTACAAAAACTTAGTTGCTTACCGGTGTCGGTTGTACAAATTCATACATTGTTAGGTTTTTATCTACATTCTAGGAAGTAATAAAGCTAAAAACAATGTTTTAGTTAAGAGTCAGTAAGGATCATATTAGACCAGCAAAAATTATGGACGAAATCAAAAACATTGTAACTGTTAATCAAATTTATTTTAAAGTGAATTTTAGTGTCCAAGCATGTTCGGAGGTGACGGTAGTTATATCCGGCAACTGTATCTCAGACTTCCCATTCATTATGTTCCACTGAAACAAATAATAAATCGTTACAGATACACAGAGTAAACAAGATAGAGGTACGTATCTGCTTGCTACAGTACATAGTACTTTCAAATTCGTTGTCTGATTATCTGATTATGTCTGAGTACCATCGACAATCAATGACGAGTACCAACCAGTGGGTGGTTAATAAGGCAATTTTACCTTATCTGTCATTTAATTAAAGGTCAATTATCTGCACTCTAATCAAACAACTTCAACTACGCAGCAAACAACGGCATTGCTCCTTGAAATATATAGATTAAGAAAGTCTACAACTTTAAATACCTAAAGAACCTACTTGAACAATCTGAGTTAATAGCATCTTAACCTAATATATACTTACATGCAAGTATTCGCCCTCATTGCCCAACATCTCGACATTGTAATTGCCACTGTGCAGATGACTAGTGACATCTGCAACCTTGAGCACGCTATTCTTTGGCCACTTGAGTATAATACCGTAGATTGCAGTTATTTTATCAGTATTGGTTGGTGCTGCAGTTGGATGAGTAGCATTGTACTTAGCTTTCCTGCATGTGTACCAAACATCTCCATTGATTGTATCGTTCTGGGAATGCCAAGGAGAGCTACTGTATATGGCTTCACCATTTATAGTGAGCCACTTGCCAAGAGCTAACAGTCGTTCTTGGAATACAGGTATTATTGTTCCCTCTCGTGTTGGACCCACGTTGATAAGGACATTACCTAAAATGTAGATTCATGCATAATTTATGTGCAATCTGTTTGCAAATTCTAGTTTAAATCTAACGACTACCAATGATTATACATTACTTTTAGTATTGTCTGTGAATAATTTGAATTGATAGTGTGTCCCTGGGAAATAAAGTATAAAAGGCATTGTGTTACCTCCACAACTGACAGTAGACACAACTTGGTATAGCAGTTGATTAATAGTTAATATTTCACTGACACTCATATTTCTTCGGTAACCCCATGATTTAGAGTCAAGTGTAAAAGCATTCTCCCATTTGTGTTTTAGCAGCTTTCCTGAAATATGAAGAAAATATAGTTTCGTTTGGAATAATAAAAAAAAATATTAATACAAATTGCTTATTAATTCAATTACATCAGCCAGAAACTTATTAGCCAATAATAAAAATAAAAGGCTAGACTGCAAAATAATCAGAGAAGAACAAACCATAAAATACTAACCAGGATTAAATCTATCAGCGTAGTTGTAGAAGTCTCCATGCTTGCCAGGGATGTCAATGCCCCATCTATCATTCACAACCACTTCATCTTTGATTGGGCTGTCATTGTACAGCCAAGCCAATAGGTCTGTAGACTTCCAATAATCATCATGAGCTTCCCAATCGCCATCAGACCAAATTATTGATGGCTTGTAGTCATTAACTAGCTGCTTAATATCCGGCCATAACTTTGTGTCAGTGTATTTATGAGTGCAAAAGTGAGCTTTTTTGTCTTTGAGATATATGGGATTATACCACTCATACAAGGAGTGGTAGACACCAAATTTTAAGCTTTCATTTCTCACTGCTTTAGCAAGTTCACCTACTATGTCACGCTTGGGACCTATGTCAACTGAGTTCCAACTGAATGATTTTGTAGAGGGGAATAGAGTAAATCCTTCATGGTGTTTACTTGTTAAGACGACATATCTGCAAAAATAAATAAGGCATTTAGACACAAAACTTAAATCAATATTCAGTTTACTTTTAAACAGATTTTATTAAAGGGTTTCACACTTGGTAGTTTTATAAAGCACATATAATAATAAGGAATAATTCATAAATAAATTCACTTATAAAGTAGGCGACATTGCAATATCTACTTACTTTGCTCCAGCCTTTGTAAATAATTTTGCCCACGCATTAGGATCAAAAAATTCTGCAGTGAACATAGGAGCAAACTCTTGATATGTAAAACCGGGTGGATAATTTTTTTCCATAAACTCTATGAATTGATAGTTATTTTTAGATGCTGGAATAATACAATAAAACATGAGAAAAAAATGGCTTAAAATAAACTACCCACATAGTAATGTTGGTATGGTCTTTGATTGTATTATGTCTTAGATTTGAATAGCAATTTTATTAATAGTTTCAATAAATAATGGGTACCTTTCCAGTTTATCCAGAACCATTCCGATCCGAAACTGGGCACGCAGTAGACGCCCCAGTGTAAAAATATGCCGATTTTAGCTTTATCGTACCATTCAGGCAGTTGCCGCGTATCCAGGTCACTCCAAGTCGGCCGAAATCTTTTATTGTGATGAGCACCGCCGCCGAAGTTATTGAAAATACTAACTTCACTTATCTTAGCACACGCGAGGCTGCTAAACAGCGAAAGTAGTAGTAATTTTATCATTCTGTGGAGAAAACAATTTGCTTGTTACAGCCAATGATGTACCATAATGTATAAAGTATATCAATATTAAACACAATTTCAATATACCTACCTATAAAGAGATAGCGTAGCTACCTAAAAAACAATAAGAATTAAAGGAGAAGCTAGTGTTTATCACTATGTCAATAAGTCTTGACCACAGGGCACTGAGTACCTACTTTTATTTAAACGGAAAGTCTTGACTGTTGAGGTTGACGGAGAACGTCACTTTTACAAAATGTCAACTGAAAACTTGTCGGAAAATGTCAATTTCGCTGAAACAGAAAGCCGCTTTCGCAAAGCGTCAGTCGTTGACTGTAAAAGTTGGAAATTGGAGCTTGACTATAACATGCTAAGTTTGCGAATTTTATTTCCTAAGTAAAGAACAGTCCTAAGTCCTAATCGCTCCCTTCGTGGAAGGCTGAGGTGGAAGCAATAGATATAGTCATAAACCCTATTTTCTATACATATAGGTAATAGCTAATCTCATAGCTAATATCAATGATAGTTATCCTTTTCCTTCCTTAAAATTCCGGTACCGGTATCGGTTACCTATTTGTTACAAAATGTAAATAAACTAATTAAAATATGTACATAATATTAATTTCCCTTCAAATAATAAAGCATACTAAAAATTGTGTTGTCGTAAAAACTAAAAAGTATACCCTAAGCTATTTAGGTATGTACTGTTTTGTTAAGAATAAAAGTAAAGTAGGTATACATTTTCATAGTTTATCATAAGTCACGACATAACACTGAATCTGCACTCATAATCGGTTCATAAGCCGTAGGCAGGCCGTAGGTTACAACCAAGATTTAACTGGTAGTTAATTAGGTACCTACTTTAAATAACAATATTTACTTACAAAAAATTGACTTACCTGACTGCGAGGTTCTAACTTCTTATATAATTTAAATTAATGCATTTTCCTTCTGCATCAACTTTGTTAACGGTTTTTTTTTTTTTTTTAAATCTAGATACTTATATTTATCAATTTTACAACTATATACAACTTAAATCTAATACAGAATGAAAACAATATATACAAAAATAAAAAGTTAAAAAGCATCAAAAAATTCATCCCCATCGATGTCAACCGGTAACGTGCCCAAAAGACTGGCAGCATTGCCACGTTGAATGGCAATGCTAATTCTTTGGCCGAAAAATGAACCAGCCCTTTGGTCACGTGTGGAGTCGACTAAGCGCTTTGCCAAGTCTTTAAACAAAGCGCGAGCGCTCGGACCCCATGGCCCAAATGTTTCAACCCCAAACGGCTCAAAAATACAATTACCTATTAGGTTATTGTATTTCCGCCGTTTGAGGGTCTCCGCAGCAGCAGCAGCAGTGCCAGCGCAAATTGCCGAGCCAGAAACATGAGAAGATGCAAGGGTATCGACGCACGTTGCGTCCCACACCAAAGGCCTTCCCAATTTCCAGGGTAACAACGACATACCATCTGGTCTCTTTCCATCGTCACGTACCAAGCCATTTGGTTCTAGTACGGCTGGTACGCCGGCGGTGACAAGAGCACGACGGATGATGTCATTTATGTTACTATGTCGCGGTATGCGACCTGCACTCCTACTGCATGATAGACCATGCCGTCCGAGGCTGTCCACCGCTTCACCACACTGACATCGATGAGGAGTGACGCATGGAGTCCCTAAACGTAAACTAACGGCAATGCGGAAACTGTTGTCATCCAACATTGTTCCAATGTTAGACGACGGAAGTACCTGCAGCCAAAGACCCGACTCCCACTCTCCCACAGCCAGCAAACGAGCGCGCTCGGCAGTATTGATTGACGTATTAATCAATTCATTCCGTATCAAACTGCAAAGCGGCTCGTCCCACTGCCTCTGGGAAAATGTCTGTTTGGGAAGTTCAGTGCTTGGGCAAGCCATTCTCCAAGTGGATATCGCCTCAGTCAAGCACGATACTTCAAAATTAACCAAGGAAGAAGCTAGGATTCTTCTGGTTAATTTTTCAGTACTGTGGACCGAGGAGAGAAACGCCGGTAAACCTAAACTAGAAACAGTTCGGACTCCTAAGCCACCCATACGAACTGGAAGCGTAGCTTGAGACCAAGCTCGATCGTCCAAAGCTACGTTTAAAATCGACGTTAGGGTAGTACGGATAATTTGGTCAATTTTACCTAATAATTGTGGATGTTTCCACAATGCGCTGGAACGCAGATTATAAATGAATTTTGGGCCGAAACAACAATACCGGATTAAAGTTATGGCCGAATGCATGTTAATTTTGAAAAGTCTTTCCGAAATCATATTGAAATTTTGAATTTTTTCGTCTATAAAATTTGTGCAAGATGCGTCCAAAATAGGAGACCCTAGGAGACGTAGCGAATTTTCATCCACTACTTTAATCTGGGGAGCTATAGCATTAAATTTTGATAAAGTGTCTTGTCTGTCGGTGGTGTCCGGGATATAAATTTCACATTTTGAAAAGTTGAGGTCTAAACCGATAGAATTTAAATTGTCCTTAAGAAATTCCAAATCTTTCAAAACAGTCTCCACGTCACCTCCTAGGGTTCCATCATCCAAATACCATATGTTAAATTTGGAATTTAATTGTGCTATGATGGGGTGGATAGCTAGGCTGAAAATGACTGGCCCAAGAGGATCCCCTTGTTGACAGCCAACTGCAGATTCCAAAAGGTTGTCTTTGTAGATTAATTTCGATGGGTTTCTGTAGCATTGCCAAAGGTAACTATAAATTTTGGGGGTTTCTTTTTTAACTTCTGCCAACAAGGAGTCCCTATTCACAGAATTGAAAGCATTTTTTATGTCAACCTTCAGGATGACCTCACCTTTCCCACAATTTAGGAAGGTCGAAAGGGAATGTACGGCAGCCTCACAGCCCCCTCTTGAGCCGAAACCCAACTGAAGGGGCTGAAATTTGTCCGAAAGTGATTCACTATAATATTGGCAACAGATTTTGGCTGCCATACGTCGATATGTGCTTCCTACAGCAATGGGACGAATGCCACCGTCTTTTTTACGTAGGGCACATAAATTTGCCCCATATAAAATATCGACGATGGACTCGATCACATTGCCGGAAAGCATTAAGTTCATCAGAGATGTAAGCTCCTTCAAAAGTTTCTCACCAGCTACACCGGCGCCTGGGCACGTCAGATCCTTTAGATGTTGAGGTGTCAGGCCGTCGAGTCCACCGGCAGAGCCACTTCTGAAGGAGCCTATGGCTGTGATAACTGGTTGTACTGTAATTTGGAGGGAATGTAAAGCTGGATCTGGGAGGTCAGGAAAGGATAGGTCATTCGCTGGAGCCGGATGTTTGCTTTCCAGAGCTGCAAGAGTCTCTGGAGAGCAAGGTGCCACCACATCACTGCTAAACAGTAATCTGGCTGCACCCCTTATATCACCTTCACTTAATTTTGATTCTACATATTGGTTTAAGCCTTTTGAAAAGGTCTTATGTGGAGGAAATTTGGTATCGAAAATAGAAGTGGAAACATTACAATTTTCTCTAATTTGGGTTGTTAACGTTTTTGTATTTGCCAAATTTTTTTTCACATGTAGAATCCTATAAGGGAAGGTGAGTAATTACTTTGTTAACTATTTTGAATCGATTACGATTTAAAGGAGCGTTATCTTCCTCGACACAAGCACGCCACACCAATGTGGGGCGGACACTGAAAAGTTGTGCGATTGTATCGTATGTTGTTATTAATACGGTCAGTAAACAGCTTAATGTAATGGTGGCACTACACTTGGCGTATTTGTACACATATTTCCGATTTTTACGAGCACAAAAATAAACCTTATTGAATTCAACTAACGGTGTATTTTGCATTACTAAGATCTCACGAATATTTGGGCAAATACGCCAAGTGAGTGCTAGCATAACTGATACAATTTTGTAATCGAATGGGTCTGAGCTTGCCTACTTATTTATGCTTTATGTAGGTAGGTATGTTATCTGTGTTTACGAAATTATATATTTTCCCGTCATAATAATGAGTATATCAGTATAGTTCCCGTCACGTAAATAGAACGCTAAGCGACTGTTTTTGCACTCGGATTAAGTCGCTTACTGGTCCTGGGACCTAGGCAATTGTGTTTTATAATTATTGTAATTGCTATTATTGTTACAAGCTTTTATTTAACTTGCAATGCTTGTATGGTATGAATTTAAGTAGGTATGTATGTGAGTTTGTTTAGGTCAAATCTTGCAATCTAAATAAAAACCACTTCCTGTTATCGTATTGAAATGAAATTTTGCATACATAATATGAAGGTTCGGTGTCAATACAATATTATGGTACTTTTGAGCTGGTCTGATGATGGAGACGAAGCTAGTAGTAGGAACACTGTAACGAAATAATGCAACCCCATCGTGTTTGGGCTTGTTTAATTCGTCTTTACAAGTACTTTGAGCCTAGCTGATTTAAAAGCTTGTATTTAAAAATAGAATTTTAATATAAACTTATTTTATTGTACAATCGTTGTGTATGTACTTTACGTACTACGTAATACTTTGGAATAGACTGGAATTCAAAAAAATCTGTTAACGGTCAGCGTTTGTTTTATGTGACGGGAACTATACGTAGTAGCACCTTTCCAGTTTCCAGTGTAGCCAGAACCATTCCGATCCGAAACTGGACACGCACTACGCCCCAGTGTAAAATATGCCTATTTAAGCTTTATCGTACCATTCGGGCAACGGCCGCGTATCCAGGATTCCAGGTCACTCCAGTTCGGTCGAAATCTTTTATTGTACTGAGCACCCCCGCCGATGCTATAGTTAATACAAACTTCACTTAGCATACGAGAAACTGCTAAACTACAAAAGTACCTAGTAGTAATTTCATCATTCTGTGGAGATAACAATTTGTTTGTTACAACCAATGATGTATAATAGAAGTTATTCTTGTCAACTTGTAATCAACCACCTCTACATGTAGGTACGTACCTATATTGCTATACTGAAGAACAAATTTGCGTGGCGGGTAATTATATTTTCATTTTTTTATAATCACCAACGCGCTAAATGTGGTTTTAACATAGGAATTAAAGTAAGTTCGCGTAAAATTAAATCTGTAATTACTATATTATTATTTTAATATTATAAAGCTGAAGAGTTTGTTTGTTTATTTGCTTGAACGCGCTAATCTCAGGAACGGTCCGATTTGAAAAATCTTTCAGTGTTAGATAGCCCATTTATCGAGGAAGGCTATGGGCTATAAAACATACGAAATCTACGCGGACGGAGTCGCGGGCGGAAGCTAGTATCGACATAAACTGGAAAAGCTTATCCGACTACCTAAGTAAACTAATATTGGGGATGGGGAATTTTTCGTACCAAAAACTATGCAGGAGATAGTATCTTATAGTGCCCAAGTTTACAGGTTATTTGACATAATTAAAAAAAACAAAATATTGATTTCTAATTGACTTATATTTAATAACTTATACTTACTATTTACATACATTCCATGAGATCGAAATTTCAATGTTGGTATACTGAAGAAGAAATCTTACATGATAATTATCCATAGAAATATTATTCTACAAATAACTGTTGTTTGAATAAAATAACATGTTCATCAGTAGTTTTAAGAACTAGGTGTAGATTTTCGAGCTGTAGAAGAGATAGTTAGGTACTTATAGACTTCATTCTTTCATTAACACAATTACTATAAGTAATTAATTTATATAAAAAAACTGAAATAAAAATGATTCAAGATACAAAAGCCAGAGTTGCCAGAATCTTATGTCAAGGCAACTTTGTATTACAATATGTAAAAAAAATATTACAGTTCTTGCTCAATAAAACAGTTATGTAGAATGACTAGACAGTTCTATAATGCTAGAAATTAGTTTCAATGTATTTACGTTATTTATTTTAATACATTTATGGCATCATTCTTGTATAAAGTTCAAGTGGAGTAAAAATTAACTATAGGTTAATCCTACCTAACTTGATTTGATTTGGTTTATTACATATAGATAGTAGAGTTTTAGACAATGTAAAATGCTTGTAGATAATCTGCCATTTTTCTTTAGCCACAAATAATAATTAGCAAATAAAATGTATACAAATACTATTAAAGATGATTGTGTGTGGTTTTAACCTCAGTATATCAAGCAGTCTTCTGTAACTTCACCACCAATACTGCGATCCCCAAGCCTCTTGCCAGGTGTGGGGTTTATGGCCCCTCCTCCCTTCAGCTTTAGTTCCAGCTGATGATCGATGATGATGATGATGATCAAGCACTACATACTATAATAACAACTATGAATTTATAACTATGCCCAATGAACAGGCAAGTCTATGAATCACTTATTGTATAGTTCTCAGTTTTATCCACTTCATTACTTGGAAGTGGATGACACTGTTATTGAGTGTCCACTTTGAAGTTGGGGTAATGACATGCAGTGTTAATGATTATTTCATTGATTCCTGATGTTGGAGGTGTGTGGGGCTCTGATAGTGGCTCTATATGAGCAGTCGTGGTCAACACAGGAGTGGTATACAGCTTCGTGCTATGTATAGTGGAACTGTGGGGTTGGGTGGTGTTAGAGAACACAGTACACACAGCTTGGTCTCCCCGTGGTTCAGTGATCATCCCCATTTTTACCTCAAATATAACATCTTGTATTTTCTTCTTTGCAACTAGTAGATTCTTCTCACCTTTCAAGGATCTTAACTCATTTGCCACATATTCACCGAATACTGTAAATTCATCTCTTTGTCGTATTGCAGGGTAGATGATCTCTGATTTGACTGGCAGAGGCTCTGTTCTAGAGATTTTGTGAGGTGGTGATAGAGTGGTAGTACTGAGTTTGCACTCATTTACTGGGTTATCAGCATGGGATGGAAATATTGTTATTCCTTGATTGTCATCCTGAAATCATAACATAGAAAAATATTATTACAAGTACATAAGAATAGGTAATTAGTGGAAAAAAGTTTAAGTCCTGCATTTCGCATGTAGTGGGGTTATACAGAATAAAATAAATAAAAAAATGTCTATACTTTGCAGTTCCAAAGAAGAAAAAAACATATTTCGTAATTAGAGCTATTGTGGTAAAACTTACGTTAAAGCAGTAAATTGTAGACCATAATAATTTAAGAGTTTATCGCAGTTTCACGAGTTTAAATTACAATAACCGGTATCGGATAAAAAAAGTGTATAGAAAAGTTTTGTTCAAAACAATTGATGAATAAAATACACAAAACAAGATACTGACCGACTGTAGAATTCTATAGGGTTTACTGGAGTCTTTCAAAAAGTGCAG
The DNA here is from genome assembly GCA_946251915.1 of Abrostola triplasia. Lineage (NCBI taxonomy): Eukaryota > Metazoa > Arthropoda > Insecta > Lepidoptera > Noctuidae > Abrostola > Abrostola triplasia. Next base: position 4,557,980 of record OX276424.1, on the reverse strand, counting down.
ATACTCAAACGCGTACCAATTGCTTATGTATCTGTCGTTTGGATCCTCGGCATAAGCGCGCGCTTCCCGTGCCGACTCTCTATTGTATTGAGTACGAAGATGCTGAATCTTTTTTGTAGTTTCTGGCATAGATATTCGTAAAATCTCTGATATTAACCGTAACTCTTCACGCCGCTTTTGTTTGTCTCTCCTAGTTTCACACAAAGACGGGTTCCACAGACTAGCATTCCCTTGCAACAATTCAATCAACTTCAGTGTCTTCTCTTTCGACCACTCCATCGCCCGATTTGTTTAAGTTGGCAAGAATTAAAACATAATGCACTATAGATTCAGCGACCAATCGTTAGATTATTTGCTAAACTGTGTCCAGTTGCAGTCGTTGAATACCACAGCAGTCGGTCGGTCGGTCGGACTCGGTCGGCGTCAAACTCAACTCAAACGTCAATAACAAGCTTTATGTCAAATGTCAAAATATACCTGAATGTTCGTATCTGCGATTGGAGATATTTTAACATAGCTATAATGCTATCTCTTTTACACCACAGGTCCATTCAAAATGCTTGTGATGTTAGTTCAATAATATGAAACGTTTGGCACTGCATTTCAGGGTAGCCAGGATATATAAAGTTGATTTGTGTGTTAATAGTAATTTTTTTCATGTTTGTGAATACCTTCGCGGTAACTTTTTAAATTTAAAATTTGTTCTATAAGACCTGCTAAAGTAGAGTGCCTACTAGAGTATAGGGTTCGGTTATATTCTCAGACTAAGTATATGAAATACTTGGATACAAAATCGATGGTTATATTAGCATTAAACTTAAAAATACCTTTTTTTAAAGTTTGATGCTAGTATTATGTATAGAAATATTTTATTTACCTTGCCTGCCTGCTACCTACCTGCCTTTATTTGTTATTTTAAACTAAAGACCACTCCAATTTCCATCGTAAGAATTTGACTTGATACCGAATTAGAAATTTTACATATGTAATGATTATCAAAATTACATTACATTAGGCGTGCATGTTTATTCGTTAGAGAGGTGGCACGGGTGAGCTACCTAAATGGTTGTATAATACCTAATTGTTCACCTGAGCTACCCCTTTCCTTGAGCTTTACTATACATATCTATTTCTTTGTACTATATGTAGGAATTTGTGCATATAGTACCTACTTATTTTAAAAGAAAAACTTATTATGGCATTGTACAGACAAAACTTTTGATGATTATATTTTAATGTTTTAATAAGGAATTAATCTTTCTTTTTAATCGGTTGCCTTCGTCATAAGTATCTGTTTCTCGTATTCTAGAACTAGGTACTTTAAAGCCTAATATTGTTTTCTAGTTTTAGGTATACCTGCCTACTGTAATTTCATAAATATCCGTTCAAATTAATTTACTTCGGTAGATAGTTTTTGTGTGAAAGAGTAAATAACATGAATCTATCATCTTACATACATTTTGCGGTTTTGTAAGATTTATTCATTTAGGCTATTTTTACTAATAGGCACCTACATACTTAGTTGAAATAAAAGGAGTTGGTAGTTACGTTATACTGATAAAATATGTCATCATGCATTGGGCCCGAGAATCGAACTCTAGGCGGAATTTGATGGGAAACAAGTCTGCAGATGAGATGTTACTAGGACAGTTAAATAAATTAGGTATAGTTCATCATCATCAGCCGGAAGACGTCCACTGTTGAACAAAGGCATCCCCCTTAGAACGCCACAATGAACGACAATTTACCAATTGCATCCACCGGATGCCTGCAACTCTTTGACACCCAGGTGGGCCGACGATACCATCAGGTGTATAATAAAAGACTGCCTCTAATTCATTCTCGTTTATTTACAGACTATTATGTGAGAAACTATCACATTATAAAACAAGTGCTCTAAAATTATATTTACAATATTTACATGAACCATTTCCACAGACAAATGCATTTATAAGTAAAATATACATTAAACTCAAATAATAGGAGACTCCATCCATATCCATTCAGGAAAATAATATTAATCAATTAATATTAAAGGAACCAAATAACAATAAAAGGAACACGAGAAGCATTCGGAATCATGTGGTCTTAAAACTAAATCATTAGAAATAACTTATTGGCTCAGGAGTACCTATATAGGTAATATTATGTACAGAAAAACAATCAGTTCATTTTATAAACCAACAGTCATTAATTTAACACAAGTATTTAAGAAGGATTTATTTCGCCCTATTGAAAGTTATTTAGCAGTGATATAGCAACCCTATCTAGCATTTCTCAATGTTGCTACTTGTAAAAAAAATTAATAATGTACATTATTGCCTCTGTTAAAAAATAGCGTTGGGTATTAAAAAATATGTACTTATTTCTAAATAAAATAGGTAAACTGGGATGAATTTGACTGAAAATAATTAAAAATTAACATTAAATTAAGTTCGCATAAATAACAACAACAATAATAATAAAAAGAAAAAACAAAACTCAGGAATTATTATAAAATGTTACATAAGTTTGAATATGAACAGTGTGTAATACCTAATAGTGAAAGTGTTTATTTCATGAGATTCAATGATAAATACAAACATTAAGCAAATCTTTGTTTTTGTGAGGTTATACAGAGTTAAATTAATTAATGTTTCTTACTTAGATATAGGTACACAGGCAGACTCCTTTTAATTGGAAGGTTTACTGAAGGTATTAGTGGTTTATTAAATTACATTTTTATTAAGTCATAGTAAATCATCGAGATATCAACTCGGAGGTACACCCAGTCAGCAATAAATTTAACATATAAAATATAGAAGTCTCTATTTTCAACAATTGACAACAATTTGCCTATTTGTTACTTAATATGGTGGTCATTATAATTCCATCTAACAAATCTGTTTCAAAAGTTACAGGGAGTGATATTATTTGCACTTAGGTACTTGTCCTAATCTCACAACCTTCCCTGTATCTCCGTCAACAGACTTCCCTCTACAATACTTCGCACCTTAACATCCCAAAGCAAGTACATGAGCACTACTACACTAGTCTCATTTATATTAGGCCTACAAAGGACTTCTCATTCCACACCTTCCCGCGGGTATAACATTCGTAGTAACTGAATAAATACTAGCTAACTATTACTGTACAAAGTCCGACAAAGTTTATAAAACCAAAGTCCACACAGGCTTAAGTTTACGTGACGTCGAGCGGCCGGTGCTCGCGAGATCTGAAGAAGCCTTTCTCGGTGCGGCACTCGCGTATCGTGACCGTCTGCAGGTTGACCGTGACGTCCGTGATGAAGATCTGGTCGGCGACGGGAGAGCGCGCCATCCAGTAGGCCGCGCCGCGCCGGGATGCGGGGGTCGAGGGCGGCGGGGGAGGTACGGTCGCCGGCGCCTCGCCCCACGAGTCGTCATCCTCGACGGGCTGCGGCACGGGGGGCGGCGGAGGCTGCGCGCCCTTGGGTTCTGCAGGGGCTGTCGCAGTCGGCTGGGTCTCTGTGCGTCGCTCCCTTTCTAGAGGAGTGTGAGCATCAGCTTCTTCAGGTGAGTGCGGCACTCGTCGCGGGCCTGTCCTCGGCGCCGCAGCCTCTGCTGCCGGTGACGCGGGCGCGGCGGCCCCCCCGGGAGGCGCGGCCGGCGGCGGGGGCTGGGCCACGTGCGAGGTTCGTGCGCCGTTCACTTTGGTAGAGTCGTGGCGCTTGCTGGCTGGAGGGCTCATGGTGATGGTGACGCCGATCTTGCCCGACTCGCGGGACAGCACCTCGGCCTTGCGCTTGCCGGGCGGCGGGTGGCGCTCCTCGGAGCCGCTGCGCGCGCGCTCGGCCGGTGAATGCTCGCGCTCGCGCTTCCTGCCCTGCCGCCGCAGATCCTCGCCGCGCTCGAAGCTCTGGATGAGTCGGGGGTCCAGGATGTTTTCCTCCGGCTCCCACGTGTTGTGCTTCGGCTTCCAGCCTTTCCATTTCACGTAGTACTCCACCTTGTTCTGAAAAGAGAGAAAGGGACGGTTATTAACGTTTTATTCATTTATAAAAGCGTAGCGACCGGGTGTGTGCCGGTGCGCTGACGTGGCGCGACTGCCGGTGGCGTGCACAACGACGGGAGGGTTGCACATAGCCTTGCAGATTTTATTCGATGATAATATTACGGCGAAAGTGTATATGTAGGTAGCTATTGCGTTTGTCCGGCGCTCAGTTAAATAAAGATATACGTAATATTGTGATCAGCGAGAACTAGTAACAAAACATGCCGGAGCAGATTAAAGGTAAGTGATTATTAAATAATAAAGAGTTGTTGCGCATGGGAAAACGCGCGAGGTCTGCATGCAGGGCTCGCAGTTCATTTGGGGCGCACCTGCCGGGCCAGCTGTCGCGCTATCTGGCGGCCTGCCCCTTACTGTCCGCACATAGGCACCGTTAGCGCGAGCCCGGCGCCCGGCGTGCCCGGTACACAACGTGCGAATACGCGACTAAAGGCCAGAACAATTACCTTGGACCTTATTGTGCACATAGAAAGAGATGTCGAGCGATAGTCATGCGATGATTTCTGATGTTTGATAATAGCTAATATACATAGATTTGCTAATAAAGTATCATAATAGGTATATATTACATATATGCACCTAACTTCAATAAAAAATTGTCAGTAGACACCCAAAACGCCAGATTTCCGAATACCGAGACAGCGACTATAATCTGTCTTTAGGTATAAGATACTCCTTACTGTCACAAAGTTTGAAAAGATAAACGGAAACAAGCATTAGGACCATAAACAAACTTTAATAAACTTTAGCGTAGAAGAAGAAAGTACAGGAAAGTTTATGTACAAAGTTAATATTAAATACCTAAGGTGGCTATGTGGTGTGCGGCGCGAAACCAAAATATTCCTCCTTTGTTTACATGACTGAAGTCTCGCTCCAAACTATGAAGTTATGCTTCAAACATATCAAACCTTCTTCGTCACACTACTCGAGAATCAAATTCTTAAGGAACCGTTACTGATCTGTCACTTTAGACAGCAAATAAATACCAAACAACTGGTACAGCAGCTGTAGATACAGGTGATTTGTACGGGGGAACTAGCGATATGAGTACTGCGCATGATCGGCGGCCCCGGCGGCGTAGAGGCCTTCTAACATTTCGGTTGATCTAAAAATCAACGCTTCAGTTCAGAAAACTATTTATATTTAACTATTCAGTGCATTTCCACAACAATATACCTATCTAAATACTGAATTAATCTGCAATGTTTTGACAGGTAATTTGGTTTATAAAATATAGGTATGGTTATATTTGTCAAGGACAGATGGATATCGGAAATGGGTCAGTCATAGCCTCTGTGACCTAAATACTTAATATAACTGGAAATCTAGGTTGTCTAGTAAAATCTGGCTGTGAATACGAGACGCTGCCCTACACTACACACGTAAACTGTCCTGCTTTGAGAGTTCAAGGTAAGGGGGCTAAACATTAATCGCAATGGCGGTAAAGGCTAGGTTATACATTATGTGTAACAAAATATTACTTAAGGTTGAATGCCTATTCATATAATTTAATATGACTATAACTCAATATCACCCTAGATGTCGCTTAAACCAAATAGCTATTCACCCCTCGATGTGATCATCATCATCAGTCAAAAGACGTCCACTGCTGAACAAAGGCCTCCCCCTTAGAACGCCACAATGAACAACAACTTGCCATAAGTAGAATTTGAGTATTGCGTTTTTTTAAAACATCGCTTGCGATGTATTATCGCTATCGCTTTGCTAGTGTGGCCTCCCCTTTATCTATAAGATCATTAAGATAATAAATTCGAAAATATTTTAACTATAGGTGTAGTTTTATCTTGAGGATATTTTTATTGAAACATGCCAGTTTCTTATAGATTCCATAATTAATTTAAAACAGTTAGGTATTTAATTTAAAGGTGTCTGATATTTTGATACCTGCATACGTAACGGATCAAAATATCAGGTACCTTGATCAATGATCACAGACTTTATAGACCTACTACACTTTTATTGAACCATTTCCCTACTCTCCCCTAAAACAAAACATGCATAATGCATTATACAACAAGCGTTGGTTAGGTACTAGCAACAGATTCATTAACATTTTGTCAAAAGCTTTGAGGTTCAACATAACATCTGTGGCGAAGTCATAACACCGCACCGAGCACATTCCCCAATATGAAATAGCATATTTTATTACAAACCTCTCACCTTAGGCACTTAATTTGATTGAAGATGTCACACGAATTTGCATTCTACTTTGCAGTTATAAGGTGTAATTTCGTTTACCACGCTCGGTGTTTAGGGCGTTTCGTAAATGAAGCGGGGATTTCAGACCCTCGCCTCTTATTGGTTTTACAGACAGGAGGGTGAGTGAAATTTGTTCTGCAAGCGCTGTCTTTGCAGCGGCGTATTTAGATTGAATGTTAAGTTGTTTTAGAAGATTTTTATTTAGGTAGATTAGAAAGCTAGTTTTCATGAGAATACTTGTTTGGCAGAAAAAGGATAATCTAGTTGTGAGCCAAGACTTAGGTATAATATTTACGTAGGAAATTATATTAATTAGTTAAAGGTTAACCAATTTAACCAAGGATTTAAGGGAAAAAATAAACATTATTGTGTGGGACACACCTTATTACAGACCAAATTCCAAAGTTTGTAATTTGCATTCCGTTGAATTAGTCACCATAGGGACCTACTACATGTTTAAGGAAAAAATCTACCACAAAATATACATTAAGTTGAAGTTGTAGACCTTTTAAAAATTTGTAATTCCAATATTTAAATATTCTTTTGACATTGACGAAACCGTACAATTAGTAGTCCTTGCTCTAATAACAAAAGCCTAATACCAAAACAGTAGTAAAATAACATAGTTGTTATAAATCAATTTAATAAAAAAACCTTTTTTCTTTCGCTACAGAACTACTATAAAACCAAAACATGCTCAAACAAAAGCCGCTATTGTATTCAGATACACTAATAAATACCCAACTCAAACGTCAATTTCAAATACAAGTCAGAAATGAAACAAAGACAATAACGTTAAAAAAATAAATAAAAAGGATCCGTTGGGACGTGTGGGCAAGGTGAGGTCGTTCGGCTGTCGAGCGCTGATTGGCCGACGCGCGGGGCGGGCGGGGCGAAGGGAGAGGCACCCCACCCCCGCTTCGTCTTACTCCACCCCCGCGCGCCTGTGCCGTCCTACAACTTTACCTATATCGCCAACATGGCCCTTAAGACGGCGTGTTAAGGTTGAAACTCGCGTGTATGGAGGGCGTATGGTTAATGGCAAGTTTGATGGTTGTAATCGCGCCATGGGCGGACCGTGCCTTGGAAGCATAGACGCCAATTAGCGTCGATCGGAAGCCGCGTAGCAATTAACGCGAATAATTAACGATGAGCCCTATCGTCAGGTGAGATGTGTTGATGAGATCACTCGTGTTGATCGCCGGCGTTGATTGAGACGGCACAAGTAGCTGTAGTTGGCATAATGAGAGCTGGAAATCGTATTAAGACTGTTTGGAGACCGTTTTTTCTTTTTATATAGGTACCTAAGTAATCGCTTTATGGCCATGAATATAGGAAATGTGAATTTAAGGTAGAACTTCGAGGTATTAAAGGAAAGAAATCGTAAGAAAGTGTACTCTGAAGACAAGTTAGCTGCTTTACATAGTCTATTGTTAGATTTTAATCACGACAGACCGATCAAAGTGGGCTCAGCAGAAAGATACAACATCGTAGTATCCGAGAAACACTAATAGACTTGTGTTTTAAGAGCAAGCTACGAGAAAATACCATTTTCTGCGTGAAGAAAGATACTTTGATATGTGGCACTAAGTACCATAAAATGCACTTTTTTATGGAGCTAAGTTTGTATAGAGCGTATCGCTACTGCTAGAAGTTAAAAGTCTTTACAGTACTTTTTAGATCATTAAAAACAAACTCTCTTTTGAACAAAATAAGTCCCCTTTCAAAGAGCTCTCTATGATTGGAACGACGTGGAAGGAAAAGACGGGCTTTTCTATTTGTGGAATCATAGAGTTCAGAAAAGACAGTATTCTGTATTTGTTGAATCAAAGAAAACAGTAATAGCCGATGTACCTAAATAGCCAGTAGAAGAGCTAATTGATACAACCGAAGTGAATGAGTGAAGATTGACTCCATCAAAATTGACAGAAAATCTGAATTATCTTCAATTTTGTTTAACACGGTGCTTTGGGCGTTGGGGAATCGGATTTCAGACCCACGTCTTCATTACTATATTTTAAAATTGTATTAAAATGGCAATCTATCTCTAATTAGCTAAAATACTTGATATTTTGCTCGTCAAAACTTAGGACCAACACGAAACAAGACATGTACACAATGCTCGTAAATAACGCTCTCATTAGTAGCTTCCAATTTATCAGAAATTCTATGTAAATGGCGACAAAATCATTCTTTCTATTAATTCTACGAATATAATGTTCTGGGAAAAACATCTCATAATAACTTTCTGTGTGACCTTAGGAGTTGCTGTATAAGGAAATAGCCCCCTTACCATGAACTCTTAAAGAAAGACGTTTTCCGATGTGGAAGCAAGACGCTGCCGCGTGCAGCGTAATGCGGCGTCTTGCTTCCAAAACGTAATCTGCCCTGCTTTAAGAGTTCATGGTAAGGGGGGAAGAACCATGCTATACCAAGCTTCTCTAAAATTTCGTCTTAATTTACGGGTATCGACTTAATAACACCAAAGAAGAAAAGCGACTTAATCTAGGTATAAGAGCCATCCCTTAGGCTACAAAACCAATTAAGACTTACTTTGATGACTATTTAAGTTAAATAACGTCGTGATCTTGTGAAGAAGTAGGTATGTATTGTAACATTCTTCAAACTACGTCACATATTTTTTAACGAATAGGCATCTCTTTTCGTAAACGTGATCGCAGTATGGTAGTGTAGATACTAAGGAAGATAGGGCCTGTCTTAATGTCTGTATGGTATGGAGGAGCAGTGGCATGATATTTGTCGAACCGCAAAATATAGGTAGCCGTCGTTTTATCTTACACAGGCTACATTTATAGGTAGGTAGGTACCTATATTAGGTATTTTACCAACCAGAACTGGAAATGAAATCGTTGATGTGAGGAGTGAAGCAAAAAAGAATTGGTTTGTTACAATCACTATGTGATGTGGTTTCTCACTCGCTAATGAGAACCAATTAGACAAGACATCTCCCTACGTAACTACGTGCATGTCATCGTCTAGATAAATAAATAACACTTGAGTGCTCGTGAAGAATGTAAACACAAATCAGAAGCCCGCATATTCAAATTAAGCAGTGATTGTAACAGGCATAAATCGTTTAAAAATGCCGCGGCTTATGGAGGTCAAGTGGGAATGCTTCGGATAATAAGCCATTTTAGAAGATTCGAAGTTAATTTTAAGCTTTCGATTGAATGTAGAGAAAGTGTCGTAAGAGGATAATGTTGATTCTAATTGCTTAAATTGGGTTCGCTTGCGTTTAAGTAAATGAGGCGAGAAGTTCGTCTCAATGAGATAGTTCTACCTAAAGAATCTTTTAACTTATTTCATATTGATTTCTATCACTTACGCGAATATTAGACATTGAAATAAACCTAGGTTTACGGATTTTATCGCGGTTTTCGCCCGTGACCATGAATGCTGTAAAGGATTCGAATCGTCGGGACCAAAAAAAAATTAATTAAACCGCGATAAAATCCGTAAACCTAGACGTAAACGTAGAAAACATTATGATAGAAATCATTATTTTATAGGTATTTTTCTTAGACACTGACATTAATAATTATTGAGGAAAGTTGCTTGCTTATGGCCGAATTAAAGTTTGTTCAGTTGAATGCGTCTTTTATTCGAGGACTACATATCATGCGATTTTACGAAAATCTGTCTGTTAGGTAATATTAATCGCACCGAAATAGCTTCTTCCTTAAATTAAAATCATCATCATCAGCCGGATGACTACCACTGTTAAATTAAAATAACCGGATAAAAAATAATAGAAACTAAGACTTTGGGCAACAAGAATCAACAATACCAAGCCTAAAATGTCGATTCGCCTTCCCACATTCCTACTAAAGTATTCAGCAAGTTGATATAAAGTATCTATGAAAGAATCTGAAAAAAGTAAAATCCAATTCAATGCTCTTTTATTTGGACCTTGCTCGCGGTTAATATCAAAGGTTGTGGTCGCAGTATTAAGCTTGACATTTATGCGCGGGTGGCGTGGGTGAGCGCGTGGTAGTAAATCTAGTGTAGGCGTTCGTTGTATACCTTTATAGATCTTGTCAATGACGTACACACGTAAATGGAAGGCGGTGTTAGACAGTGAGCGATTTTGTTTGTTTGGACGTTAATCTTTGGGATTTCGCCTCTCTTTATTATTTTTGGCGCGAGTAGGATTAAATGTAGTTTACATGTATCCATTTAATTTTTTAAAAGAGAAATGATGGACACGGGCGTAATCGAAGATAAATTCACCAACATCTTTTCCGGCCTTCTTGCAAGATCGAATGCTAACTTTGAACTGAAAAATGATCTATGAAGACGAATACAATTTGTACTTTTTGGAATTCTCGACTTCGTATTGCCGCTACACTATCCCTATCTGTTCTCGGCATCAATAAGGTGTATCTAGTTGTTCGTTTGTTTGCATAGGACGAGAACTTCGATGTTCGTTGCGCATTAACGTGTTAAACCGGGATCTTCGTTCAGTCCTGCAATTTTTGCTTTAGAGAGATTTAAACCTACAGCGAGATGATAATTTTGGTAGTAGATAAGAACAAGTTATTCTGAATCACTTTGATTGGAGACCAAAAAGCTTGATGATTGTAGTCCAGCGTTTTAGTAAATGCATTTAGAATCTACTTTGCGTACCCAATTTACATTTGAAGTCACATTTAACGATAAGCTAAAATAAAAATAGAATAAATTATCATATCGCATGCGCGATAAGATTAGTATAATACTATCTTTGTGCTTTATTTCGGCACCAATAGGTAGTGGGCGATTTCGCAGATATCTATTTATTCTGAACTCGATAACAATTATTTTATGGAACTATTTTTGTTTCTTCAAGGAATACAAAGGCTACCTACTTTTCCCGTGTCGACAAAGAGATTATTTTAACACAAGGTAGACATTATTCGTTAAAATGATATCTAATAATAATATTTGATATTTTATGGAACTATTTTTGTTTCTTCTAGGAATACAGAGGCTACTTTACCCGTGTCGACAAAGAGATTATTTTTAACACAAAGACATTCTTCGTTAAAATGATATCTAATAATAATATTTGATATCGCCGTTCTATGCTTAAAGATTGATTAATCTAGCAAAGAGTCGCGCTAATAGCAATATTACGAGGAGTCTATTGAAATCGGTTTATCTGTAGAATAAATGATAGTATTAGCATATAATAATGTACGTGATATAATATACGCAATACGTGCGGATTGAAATAATGAGACAACGCAAGAAGAGAATGAAGTGCTAGAGGGAGCAATTGATCGCTGTATCGAGTATGTGTATCGCCATCAAACCGATACACATGCTCCTAATGAAAGTAGACTTAAGACTAACTACCTCCCGTCCCCTCTCCCCTCCATACACCCTCACAATAATTGTAGAGTAATAACAAGCAGATGTCGCACTGTTCCTACTCCCTTTAAACAGGACAGTCTGTTCAGCGTTCATAAAAACGGAACTTCCCCTTATAATGTGTAACAATAATATTTTACAGCGAACGACTCGAAATGTCTTTTAATATTGTGCGAAGTAGAGACGTTTCTTAAGGGGATTCGAGGGATGTGAACAAAATATTAGCAGTGTTGGCACAGCGCCAGAATCCGTCCGTGTTCGACGGGCGTGCGGTGAATAGCGTGTACAGAAGCGGGAGAGAAAAGACGGAATAAATACCAACGGGGTTCCGCGTAGCGTAGGTATCGATTTGTTTAGCGATATGTTTAACATCGGAAGTTAATATAGCTATCTTTTCGTTACAAGCGTGTTTGTGTATTAACTTTTCAGATATATTTTAGTAATTTTTTGTCGCAAATGGATGGAATTCCTAGTATCTACCTAATAATACTTCGCTCAGACGAATCAGGTATTTTAGGTTCTTTCGGAAAATTCAGTTATGGATAGATCCTCTTTCTTCTATTTCGCGATATTAACGACTTTGTAGATTTCGATTCTGAAAACCACTAAAGAAATCTTGTTATAGTTATAGGTACCCAACTAAACACGATTACAAAATTCTAACGAAAAAAGAGTATAAAAGGAAAATATAACAAATGCCGTTTGAACTTCAAAGCTATACAATATTAAAACTAGAATTGAGTGAAGCCTTTCCACGGTTCCCAGAATTGGAATCCGACTCGTTGCGAGGAAGCCCAGGCATTTATATGAACGATTGGAAAATCGTGTTAAATCGACCTAGGAGAACGAAACGGATTCTATTTGGAGTTCTTTCATACATAGAATTGTTTACAAAAAGAAATACTGCGATTGGTATTTGAATTATATCCTGATTTCTGACCAATGTGTCAATTAGATCTTAGATCTCTCTTCATCCTAAACAATAAAGAGTATAATATTATGAAGTAGGCATTTTAAGCTATTTAGATAAGTTATAGCAGTTACATCTTTAAGAACATTATCCATTGAGTCCATATTCCCAAAGAAACATTGCAAATGTTTAATGATCTCGATTACACCCTAGCTTCAACTGCGGTTCGCGATATTGTAAACCCCAATTCCTCAATGAAGCAAGTTGTAGCAATACACTTGGTTCGTATATCTCGCTATCGCAAATTGCTCCGTGCGAGGACGGTCGGGAGGGTCGGGGGAGGTTAGATTAATGGTTCGAGCCCAGTTAGGTACGCCACCCGGGACCGATCAGGCGTTTAAACATGAATCCTCTCAAATTGCCCGGACAACGCCCGCGGAACGAAGGGTTTGTTTGGACAATGTAGCTATTGTGGATATGGAGATGACATTTGTTTAATTTAAGTTATTTATGTACGTAGCATGTAGAAAAATTTAAATATAAATTTATAATAGTTCCCTTAGAATTGACGAAATAATTGAAGTTCTAGATTAATAAAAATTGTTTAATAGCAAACACAATAAGAGAGCTTGCTGCACTCAAGACTTGTTACCAAGTTACAAATCAGAGGTTACAAATCCAAAAACTCAATTCTTCTTGATGCTATATTTGCAAATGTAATCACAATATTATGTAACAAAAGTCCAAAACTAAGTAAGTAAATAAATGTCTATTGAAAAAGAATGATCGGTGGAATAAAGAACGATGAATTTGACGAAATAAATTAGCCAAGTTGCTGACTAGATCAGTTCTTTTGTTTTTAAATAAAAAATACGTTTATACGTACGTTACGTATGACGTATCAACCAAAATGTTTCCCAATAAACAACATTGGATCTTCGAATCGAATATCCTTTTGTCGACCCAAAAGAGAAGGCATGTTGATGTGCCTCACACAGCTTGTTCAGGTAAGCGTGACGCGTACGCCACGATCTAAGCTTTGTTTATTATCACATCCTCGTGAAGAGTGACTTCCGAGCGACAACATGCCAGACAGGGGGCCGCGTGTCACCTAGCAACACTACTGGTTTTGTGCGTAAGGTCACGAGTTCACGACACACGACTTGTCGCGACGCAGATCCTGTATTTTGTATTGCTCCAGACGGGCCGGTATTCCGTCGTATCTTGTTCGGAAGTCTCGATTTCAGTACATTTAAGGAAGAGAAATAAGTAGAGTAATTATCTGGTTGAAGATTTTTATAGCTAAACTGTTGAACATGCTCTTAATGGAGGTCCTTAGTATGTCTTAAATTTTAAGGAACATAGGCAAGTATATGACCCATCAAATTACATGTCGCTGACAAAAGCATCAAGGAGTAGAGTTAGCGGCTCCATTTATATCTTTTACTCAATCAGCCACCCCTCAGACGCGTTTAACAAAATTGATCACCTGATGATTTTCATGCCAAATTTACAATTCGAATAATATATTGTCGATGAGGCAAGCTCTCGAAAATATTAAAATTCAATATCGGAGCACTTAGAAGGCAAGTTCCCTGCAAGGCATAACGGGCTCAATATTTAAGCTCCCGACGGTGTAGATTCGAATATAATTCAATTGCTGCGTTTAATTTCGTAGACCGGGGGAGTCTCAAAGCGTTAAAACGGATGGAGGGACTCGGAGGGTGAGGGAGGGTGAGGGTAGGTGGAAAAATGACAGGATGAATCTCGGGTCGCGGGCCGCGGGCTATTGGCACAATAACGATGTCGTGATTCATTTTTCAGAGGCGTTTGGAGATGATTTGTGGAATCTATTTGATAGCAAGCTTGCTGTTTATATACTTCTGAAGAAAGTTTTATTAAGTACCTACTGTCATCGTCTTTTTGATTTATCCAATATCTGAACAACGGAAAATATTGTTTGTTTTGTTGTTCTGTTAAAATAACAGTGCAGCTTTAATTGCAACAAGGCGTTATACCTAACTACATGTATACCTATAGGAACAAGTTTTCAACAATAGATAGACGTTTGCACATTATGTAAGTTCATTAATACATAGAGCGTAGGTTCGTTTGATAACAAACGACGCTTTATTGAGCAAACAATTAGCTTTGATAGTTTGTCGTCGCGTCGGCCTCGCGTCGAGCATTACAAACGGGTTAAATTGGACGAGGTTCACACCCCGGACAACGCTCGTGTTTATTCATACCACGTACGGACCTCCACAGAGCCGGACGTGACGTACCCATCAGTGTCCATTTGCCATGCATCCAAGTATGCAAACCTTTTTGTATGCGAACGTCGACATCGCTAAACAAATTACTAGACTCACTTTGAATAGACGAATAAATCTACATTTTATGTAACTACGATTTCGTACGGCATGACATCATAAAACCATAAACGTACAAACAATGCGACAATAACCATAAAGAAAACTAGGTTTTTCTCGGACGTAAATATTAAAAAAATACAATCAATGCCCATAACAATACCATTCCGAAACATTTTTTTTCTCGTGAGCTCAGCGCAACATCGCGCGTATTCTTTCGTAACTCAAATACCAGGAGCGCATAAGCGCTGAGCGATAGAGTATACGGTTGAAACGAGAGCTGTGTGCGAAGAGAAAATTGATATGTCAGACAAGGTAAGCAAGTGTGCCGGCCGGCGAAACGCGGTAAACACATGAGACAAGAGCGGCGTCAGTCTCAGTCGGCCCGCGACAGCGCTCCCGGGCGGTCGTATCAGTCGATCTATGTTTACCGCAACGTTCTCAATGGATGAAATAGTACATTCTTTTTATACGGAGGAGGTGTGAATTGAATCAGTTATGGTTGTGATTATGGTCGCGCTCGATGATAACGACTGATAGATTTGATTATTTCAATGTATGCTCTACTTTTTTGTAAGACTATATAACCTACTCGTACATATATTTGAATCTTACTTTTTATAACGTTACTTCAGTTTCAAAGGCGTGTCTGCATTTAGAAGTTTATTGATGACGTAGAAAGCGTTAGCCTAGGCCTTAGGGCAAATGAGAGTACCTAAACGTCAGCAATTTTGCATGTCTGCATTCTCATTAAAATAAAAAAATAGGGATCTATTTTTAATTGTAACGCTCTTCGTTGTAGTATGAAAGGTATAAACAGTAAAATACAATATCGGTATTATGAACGGTTGTTCCAAACGGGGACTGCGCTTAGCGGTCGCACGGTCATCGACTCAAGAGACAATTAAATCGACGTACTTGTCAAGTACCGAATGTCATCTACTACACGCATATAGCTAGAGACTAGAAATGATTAAATGAGAAAAAGATTCGAGTAATCGTTACGATTCGTTTCTCGAGTTCCCATGTGATGCTAAAATACCTGTTCAGCATTTCCGTAACAAGCAATAGGTGTGTTAGGGGGTATATTTGAACAAATTACCGGTTCGAGCAAGGTAAGCAGGTCCCTCGTTTGGAATAAAGGGGCTTCCGACCCTCCACTTGTGGCCAAGTCGGAGAGCAAACACTTGTGACTAGTTGATACGAGGGGTCCAAAGGGATGCGAGATTTAGTTAGCGGACTCACGTTTCGCGTCCGACACATACTCGTAGTTTTGAATTAGGCGAATTCATTACTTGTTCTGATTGACTGTAGTGAAAAATTGAAATGTGAACTACGATGGGTCTCACAAGCCAAACGAAAGGGTGAAATGAAAGATACATTCGTTATAATCCCGTAATAAATACGTCAGTAATAACTCAATTAAAACCTATCACACCCCATGGCGGGACCAGATAAGGGTTGGGAAGCAGATAAGAAAAAAACACAATGTTGACGAGCGGGTGGTGCTGCGCTGGGGTGGAATGCCGCGGGGAGACTACAAATATTTTCTGATACCCTGGTCCCTGACCCTCGCATACCCTTCATAACAACGCCGTAACTGATTACATTCCATTGTTACTGAACGTATTAAACAATGTGCAAATATTGTTGTTATTCGAGACGAGTGCCACTCGCTCGACGGAGTGACATGCACCACCTACCATTATTTGGTTTAGTCGTAAATTAAAGTGCGAAATAATCATAGCCCTTGCGGCGTGTTGCGTTAATTGGTATTTTAACGAGCGCGGTTTCGCTGTCGAACAATGGTTAGAAATGTTAGCATCACGTGGGAACATCTCACCTGCGGCGCCGCCCGATGTATCCTTCACTAATTACCATCCTTATCTGAATCAGATAAAGGTGTACAAAAAACCACCGTCCTTTCCTTTTCGTTTTACATTTACATAATAATGCGTGGGGCATAACGACCGGCGGCAAGCCAACAGGCGCATTATTATAATGACGCCAGCGGAGCGCCAACTTGTCTCAAAGTTTTTATGCCGCCTCCTGTAACGGTGTCCATGTCGCTGTTCAAACGTACAACTTGACACATCATAATGTGCCTGTGTTTACTTCGTAAGACGTTTATCTACATCACATTATGCTATTACCAAAAAAAAAGTGGACCTTCTTTTGGACCATCGATTTCTTGATACGCGTCCCATTTTTGGAAACTATAAAGATTAAGGTTCGGCTGAAGTACGACACGCGAATCATTAATTTTTATTTGATGAAATCGCCGTTTTGTAATATCCTCAGGCACATCACGATGTGCCCAATTTTACGAACGAGTGACGACATCCATATTCAGTTCAGAGTCGCCGTCCACCAACGGCTTAAAAAATAGTGGTGAGGTATTAACTTGAGATCGGTGTCGGAGATAGGTGTCCTGTTTCAAACAGACAATCGAAATAAAATCGATTAGTCTGTAAGGCGACTCGATAGGAGCGAGTATCGAGTGGCGGCGTTGTTTTATCTTCCTCAGATCGTCGGTTCTCAACAGTGGCATTCGATTGCGGTGTAACGGAACGCGAGCGTGCATGAGACAATGCAGCCTGTGCTTTAATTGTGTGGGGTCTCCCATATGACGCTTCCCCATTCACTAGTTTAATATTCGGAGCGTACGTGCATGCGATTAAGTATGCTTTCCAAATATAGGGGACCCTTCACATAGTTTTTATGTTCCGAGGGGTGGCTCGTACCTACTCAGTAAGTATATAAGCCTGTAGTTACGTTAAGCGATGCATGACAAGGATATCCATGGAGTAGATGTTAAAATTAAATATTTTATACCTATTCGATTTGAATAGCAAGATTTTAACCACGGTACAGGAAAAACAAGGTTTTTTATAGGTATGCGTTTTACGAAACATCTGTTTTGTTTTGAGCTTCGTATTCAAAGGGAACTATGAAAAGATTTAAAAGCAGGTGGTACGTCACATGTGAAAAATAATTCTATCACCTCTCTCTTAAAAACTTGAACTAAATTTTGGCACCAGCTTTTCCACAGTCGATATAAATATACTTCTAACTTATTTTCACATTATGAACTAATAAACCATGTAACCGAGAGCATACATGGTTTAGAAGTGGTTATCTTAAACACATTTTAGCATCGTTTATAAGTTCTTACTTATCAAAAAACCACTTCTGAAGTCTATTGACATATTTTTTGACATGCAAACGACAGTGTCAGTTAAAATGTAATGAATGTTTATAGTGTCGGGAAGTAGAACCTAACTAGGTATATCCCTATCTTAGATACCTTTTTTAGATCAAATAGTTTCGACTTGCATCAGTAAACGGTTGTTTTATTCGTGCTTTAATTAAGTCTAGATTATTCCTTATTAATAACAACTTCCAAAAGTCACAATCAATCTAATCGTTTATTAAAAAAAGATTCAAATCAAGCCAACTCTACAGATCGCGCTGTTCCCTCCGAACTTTTTTATTTCATTCCAATACAGGGATGGATAAAATTACGGTGAAGCATTGTAAAGCGATTATTTATAGAAAATTTGGTCTCTTTGTGTCGCTTCCGAGTGCACACTACGGATGAGTTTAGAATTATTATCGGCACCACACCGCCGTGACCCTATAACGGCCTATTTTTTGCGTCTTGTCATCTTTTTTTATAGTAAATTGGGGCAAAAACCGTTACAACACTTAAATTACCTACATCAAGTCAAAATTCTTTTTCTCACAGGTTTTTCATATAGATTTTGAGTCTCGTTTTTGTTGATATCGTGTGATAATTAGGTACGTAGGTATTTTGTAATGTAGGTAACATTATCTCCGAAATAATTCAGTCTCTTTGCTACACTTTACCAACTTTTCTGTTTGTTTAAAATAAGACGATTTTTAGCTTAGTTTTCGTATTATTCCCACGTATTCTTTTTCATTTCAATAATTGCAAAATAGCGCCATCTAACAAATAACCCTGGAACTATGTCGCACGACACTTGGCTAACTGTAGGGTAAGAGGTTGTCAATATTGGTACTGAACTGGAGCTTATTGTATCACATGATAATATTTTAATGAAATACCTATTTATGAATAACACTAAATCAAAAGAAATCTTTTTAAATAGCAACGCAAGCAAAAAAAACTAAGTTTAATTCGTACCACAACAACACACTACGATATTTTGCCGGCCGGAACACAGCTCGTCGCTGATTGGTTGAACGAAGCGGCGGGGAGCATGCGCAAGTCGGTGACGGCTCGGTCGAAGCCAAATACTGGCGCGTTCGCTCCGAGATACCAGGGCTACAGAGCTCTGTAGGAGTTTCTATGTTGACACCCGGTAGTTAATCGAATTTCCGCTTTATGAATAAGAAATAAAGCACACAATCCTCTGTGTAAAGATGTTTCGTTTATGTTACAGCACGCTGGCAGATAACGTGGTAAGTGAGTAGTAGTTGAAATTGGACTCTATGGGGTTAGCGGAAGGGAAATTTTTGAATAGCTTTGAAATTGTTTTGATGTTGAGTAGTTTCCTAAAATTGACACGTGGCGCTGGCAGGCGGGCGTATGAAGTTTTGGCGGTAAGAGACCTATCAAAATAATGAAGTGGAGTGAAATTGTGGTCGTGAGCGTGACGCACTAATTGATTATGCTTCTTGTAATCTAATGAGTCGTGATTTATGATAACACGCTGTACCTACATAAATAAACAGTAAAGTATTAAAGAAACATGCTTTAATATGCATTTCTGTCTAGCGTGGTAGACTAAAATGAGCTATTTTGGAGATGCGGTAAAGGCGTTAATAGGGAAGCAAAAATAACTTTGCTGGTGACTTTGGAAGACTAACAGGGGATATTATTAATTGCTTATGTGATTGGAAATGTCGAGAGTGGCAAGTAATGAATGTTTTGAAAGCTTGGATCTCTAGTTAGAGACCCAAACATGTCACTAACTGGCAAGATAATAATAATAATACAAATCTCTAGATTTGTATTGCTCTTGTAAAATACAATAACGAAATCTTAAGTGTTTACGTGATAACATTCGCATGGACGTGGAATTTATATAACCAGGTACCGAATGCCAATTAAAGAAACGACTCGGTATCAAAGGACCAGAGTTGATATTACAATTTACTATAAGACGAAGATAATATCGTCAATATAAGCATACAGAGTCCACTTTTTTACTCTAGTCTGTACAGTGTACGTAATTAAACGCCCTCTACATTTTAGTTCCAAATTTGTTCACTAGATGTCGGGACAGTTACCCAAGTTCTCGGAATTGAAGGCTGAGGTTTTATACGAACTAGAAAATTCTTTTCTCAGAAAACTGTACCTAATTATGATTTGAAAATAACCCAGCCTTGCCGCAATCTTAAAATATTTCATTGGAAAGCCTTTTGTTTTTAAGGAGTAGGTGGTATAGGCAGAAATCATGGAAAATTGAAGACTACGTAAGACCTTTTAGAAAGAAGTAGATAAAATAAAGATTATTGACTGTCTAGAACCGTGGGTTTACCGAGAAAATCGAGAATATTAGAGAGAGATGAAGATTCAAATATGTCTCCCTGTTCGTAGAAAAGAATTGATAACGAAACGAGAATCGATTGAAGTTGGAACTTGTGATTGTACGATCTAGTGATTTTATAGTAGGGACCTATTACGTAATTAGACGACAAGAGATATCAATCAAATACTTAGGTCGAAGCTGTTGAAGATGTTAAACGTACGTAAAACGTGAAGCGTTGTGTCAAGGCATAACAACCCGGTTATCAACGTTACTAGGGCTGCTAGTAGAAAACAAAACCTTTTCGTTGTTAATGCTGCTAGAAGAAAACATAATTCGTAGGTATTGCCATTTTTGACATTTACGTGTAGGTAGGTACGTCTATTGAGACTAAAGAAACCTAATATCGAGTTTTCTCGTTGGTACATAATGGGAAGTAAACTTAGGAACCAAAACTCAAGACAACTAAGGTTTCTTTAGTCTTAAGAATTTTTGTAAGACACTGCCCCTTTTAATTTTGTCTGCGTATAACAGATTTTGTTAAAAGGAATCTATTCATGAAATTTCTCTTAGCTAATTCAGATTTTAATTAGGTTCATACAACTAGATCAAACACGGAGGCATTTCATCAATGCTGCTTTTATTAAAGTTTCTTAGAACATGCTTGAGGGGATCATGTTGAATCCTGCGCCCCTAGTATTAGGCAAGAAGAAAGAACACCATGTTGGTTGGAGCGGATTATAGTCCTTTCGGCGCCCAGGGGCAAATAAAGAGCTCGAATATCGCTTGGATGTTTCTTGACATGTCAAAAAGGTAGGGTAAACGTATTCGGACCCAAACAAAAAGATTTTGGTCAATCAACTTTGTTCAGGCTAGTAAATCTTCAACTATGTTCTTTATCAGCCTGTGTTATACCACTGCAGGGCAAAGGCCATCGTCTCCTTCAATGTTTGCTCTGATTTCATTCACTCTACCTTCTCTATTTAGTCCATCCTGAGTTGGAACTCCCTCGCAATTTTGGAATAGTAAACTATAGAATTAACTTTAAAAAGAAAAATCATTCATTAAAGTGGACCAGTCTTCTGTATGTATTACGGCTAAACAGAATGGTGTTTTAAGAATATGAATTTCAAACCACAAAAGTTGAAACGCCTGTAATAACTGTAAAAGGCAACAGAATTAGCGTGTTTCTTCGCTATTATCGAAAACACGTCTTGGTTCAAATTGAGATTTCCATTCAATTTGTTTTAATGTTTGATGAAATGACGCGTAATTGGTAAAATATACCTACGTGAGCGTTTTATACCTATGTCTAATTTTCTTTGTACTTTTATAACAGGAAAGTAATACGCATGGCCGAGTTAATAATAACTCAGAAAGTCGGATTTATTTCAAGTTAAATCTTTCGAGCGGTCCACGAAGTTAATTTCACGTGGCAACGAGAGAAATCTAAGAAGTGTTAAATTTTGAAACTTTTGCGAAATCTTTGTGAATTAAGACAATATTGAGGAAATATACGACAGTCGTCACACAAACCTGCCTAATGATTTCAAAACTTAACACAATGACCTAATGTTAGGTACACTTCGATGCTCCGATGCCTATTGCTCCATTCATACTAAGTATTATTCATAATATTTAGATAATAGGAAGGTAAGTCGTCAATGTACGTCAAAAGAGTATAAAATTGCGTATAGGTTGGTAAAGTAGAATATTATCCTAAAATATAATTAGGAAAGATTTGCCATTCTCATTGATTAAGTGGAAAATGAATCTAAGCTAGCAAGAACAATACCTACATAGATATTAATTAATATTATTTTCATAAAGTATTCGTATACTAACAAGAACGAAGTTTAAGTCTTTGATATCTAGATAGATTATAAACGAATTTGGTCAAACAACTAGTAATAAAGAAGAAACCATCAAATGTAAATGAGATTAATATGACTAGAAAAGAGATTGCAAGAGAAACGACTTGCAACAATTTTATATGATGAGCAAACAAGAGTAATTTCTATCCAAGTATTGCCATTACAGTTTGTTTATTTTGGTCTGTTTTTGTACCGTCAATGTAAGTCCTAATACTAGCAAACCTACACACCTATTATATTTTTTTAACCTATCATTAATTAAAGAACAACTTCTTATACTAACTTCTTACTGTTAAAAAATCCTAAATTCTCAGATCATAATTCTGAAGTTTCTATAATTCGAAACAATGACTTGAATTGTTTGTTTCTTTTGATTATTTGACATAAGGTTTCTAAACGTACTTATGATGCTAACTGTGCCATCAATGTGACTCCTATTACAGCTACATATTTTTTATGTTAACAATAATAATATGTCAAACCAAGGGGGTCTGTAAATCTGTACCTCCTATCTAAGGCAAGTAACCTAACTGTACTACAGGCAACATATTTTTGTAGCCACCAAAAAATACAACCAGCACTGCAGGTTGCAAGACACGTGTCTTCATCGGAATCCACTGTACTGAAATATGTAAAACAGGTGAAGTACCATTGTAAATATTTGCTATTTGACATAGTCATAGATACCAGGAATGCAGAAATGAATAAGGTCCTGTGTCAACAATGTTCCGTAACACTGAATGTTTTCATACTTCAAGTGCATCCAGTCCTGTAACGCATTCATTTCGTAATGGCAAATCTTTCCATGTTTACTATACTTACCTTATTATCAGCTCCGTGTTTTGCCAGCAAACTTACCTCCACTGGCAAATGTTGTTATTTTACTTATGGACAATAGTGAGATTGATTCAGTCACTCGATATTATTCTATAGAGATTTGTTTTCAATGATACATAGTGGCCGCTATACTGAGGCGATTGTTCCAAGTTGAAATGAGAGGTGTTTTAATAATTGACTTCTTAGCCTACTTCCTGCTATAAAACACCCGTTAGACATATCGGCGACTGCAACCAACCCCCCATTGACCCGAACATGCAGTTAGGAAAAAAAGCAAATAAAAAAACCAAACCCAAAAGCTGAATTTATTGTTATCAATATCGGGATCAGGTTAGTAACGGGGACGGCTCCAAAACGATAATGAAAAAGGCACATTACAATATGGCAAGGTTACCCCTCAAACGGCTCGTCCAAACTTGTTTACTGTCAAAAACTTAATGTAATCTTAAGGGCACCGCGTATAAAGAAGTATTCAGTTTCTCACTGCGGCCCCCAGTCTTAACACAAGCCTATGTAAGGGGACCCGTGATAATAATAAGCATCAAAACCCGTGAAAAGGAACACAAAACCCTTACGATAATTTGTGAACAGCTGCCGTCATTCACAATGCTAGGATTAATACACAAAATGTAAACTACAATCTACTCGGCGGTGCATTTTATATAAAGCGTTATAAAAGCATGTTTTGAAATTCGGTGCAAGCAAAAACAATCGTTCGCATGTTGCGACACAGCAGTTTACAAATAAAGCGCACCAATCGAACCCGCCACTGATATGTGATCTCGCATGCAAGTTTCGCAAGGTTAGAATCTGTTACGCGAATGTTTTGTAAAGAAATAAAGCTCACCTTTCTAATTCTCTTCTTCATGATACGCTCAGCGGCGTACACGCTGTCACCGAGCTCCATCTTATGCATCCCCAGTTTGATTGTTTGGAAAAGTACAAAATCCAAATCCAAAAAACACTGCAATCCAAGTATTGTGATCCAATTCACTGCATCCGTTTGGTAATGCACTGCAATCCGATACACATTCTCTGTCACTGCACTCTTCGGCACTGTCACTGTTCAAAGTTGGCGCGCGAACGATCCTTTTTGCGGCGCGCAGCAACGCGTCCTCTCGTCACAACGTCACTGCCGAAACTGAAGTAGGGGGAGGAAGCACCTTCCCCGCGCGCCCCGCTCGTCCCCCCTGCCGCACTGCGTTGCTCGCCGACAGAGCGCGCCACGAGTTCGCCGACACCCGCTCGATATTCTGTAAACAAGCTTTATTTCATCAGTTTTGAGTTTTCAGAGGCTCTTCTCACGATTGATCAATTAATTATTGTTATGATTTAAAATAAGTAATGAAATCTAGTGATATTTATATTTTTTTGCTTAATTATGTATGGATACATATCTATATAGTACATAAAAAAGTACATAACATTGTATATACCAACAGTATATAAGCATTAAACTATAGTTAAGTAAGTAGAACTACAAGTCTAGAATCTAACCCCATATAAGTATTTAATTTCAAATGTAAAGTAATATCGTGATTGAGCGCGTTGTCGTGTCGGTATTGTAGGTATATTGCGTTGGCAGAGCGTAGTGAATGCGTCTCGCTCGAGTCGGTGGCGGCCTGGCGGGCGATTCCCCGCGGCGCGCGGCGTGGCGGAGCGCGGCCGGGAGCGCGGCACGCGGCCGCCGCGGTGGAGGCACAATAACGCCGGCGAGCGCGACGTTGCCGCTGTGCGCCAGCTGCGAGAGAAAGACCGAGCGCCTACCCTATTATTTACGCGCGACGTTGCCGTTCCGAACGGCCTACGTTGATTACGAGGACACCGCTTTTACGTTCGATCATCCGGCACAATAATACTCGTTTATCTCGCGATTTTCGATAGTTATCGAAATTCTACTTGTACCACACTTATTATCTAGTATGATAGTATAGTTATACATATATTTTTAATTACCTGAATCAATCAGCTGATGGATGTCAACAATGTGAAGCGATGCACATTCCACGTAATGACCGGCCGCAATTTCAGTCACGAGTACGGTTTCTTCGTATTTCGCTGGAAACGTCAGCGAAAGCGACCAGTCAACAGTGCGCGCGGGAAGTAACTAAGGCATTTTCGGTCGTATCGAATCGGGTTGGCATTCGTGAAAGGTCGGTATTTTGGGCCTCGCGGGGTGCGGGACGTGAGAAACAAGGCGGCGCGTGATTGGTCGTGTTACGCAGGCGGCGGGCGCTCCGTGCAGCGAGCCAATGGGAGAGCGCGACGCGGCGCCCCGCCCGCTACGGTTCGGTCGTGGAATGTTTTGTCCCTTTCGCACGGGTGCTCGGTCGATTCGAGCGTTGTTTTTTTACTAAGAGCGGCTCACATAGAAAAATAAACGGACATTTTGGAATGGATTACGTGCGTGGAGAAGGGTCGCCGGATCCGGGCCCAGACGCGGCTATTTATTTTGTCTGTATTGTTGTAGGGAGATATGGCGCGATAAATAGATACAGCTTGCGTCGACACACGTCCGCTAGATAGCGGGGTTTTATTTTTAAAACTGTCACGTTTGATGCATGGCCTGTGAATTGAATTGACTATGTTGTTCGGGGACAGTAGAGTTGTCATTTATTTTATTGACATTTTGACGTCTTGTGGAGTTAGTCGAAGAGTTGGTCATGCGTAGAGATTTTAGAAACTAAGTATTTTATTGGTACAAAATGTAGGTAAAACACTGGAAATAAAATACTTATACGACAAAGCATTTCTTCGAAATAGTCAGCTTTTGCCATAATTCAAGTGGAAACGTATTTTTTTGGGGTCTTCTAGAGCATACGATGAGTTAATGGATGACGCTCATTTGAAACTACACCGAAAACACAATCTTAGACCGATACTCACCTATTTAAACATAATCACTGCATTAAGAATACAGTAAAATACATTACACGTTCGTTTGAATAGTCATATTAACAAACCATCATGATTTATGAGCCAATAACGGAAAATGTAGAGCAAAAATTGCTCATATCTCAGACGCAACACTATCTGTTTACGACAATACAAAGAAAATAGGATTCACGTTTAAACTGAAGGTTGTGTAGTGGTTACCCACAGACCAACCAACAGATATGTACCTAAGTAGGTACAAAGCCAGGAAAAAACAAGCGCGCTGACGTCACCGGTCACCACGCTTACAAACATTACCGAGAATAATCTGGCTATGGCGGTATGGCCGCATATCTAAGTAATTATGTGTGTAGTGTAATTATATCTAACACACACGTATACCTAGTTATAGGTAGGTACATAGAGCTTTTAACCATGTTATGGATAAGCTAGGTTTAGCACCGTTTGCCACTTAAACCATGGATTGGTGACTGTTTTCACGTGTCAAGTCTTCTCGTGCCTCGGAAATTAAGTACGTCGCCTAAGTTACTGGTCATGAGTCAGTATTTAAACATATACGCCGAAAATACGCGACCGACTTTCGACGTGTTGACGCCTCCAATGCAATTCGAATTACTTACAGAGTCTTACGACGCATTTTCCTAAATTACGCCGCGTAATAGCGTATAGTCGAACTTCAGTCGGACGTAAGTTCAACCGAACAGAAATCGGGCGCAATCAAATTACTGCCCTAGGTACCTACCTATAGGTACTTAATTTCCGCGCTTTTATGGTGCGTCATATTAGCCGGAGACGTTGGAATCGGGACGTAAAATCGGACGCGGAACTTCAGGCGCGTATTTTCGGCATACCTACTTAGTGTGACTGCCTCCTTGGTCTAGTGGTTGCTAAGCGCGACTGTTAAGCACGAGGTCCTGGGTTCGAATCCCGGGTCGGACAAAGTGTTACTGGGTTTTTCTAATAGATAATTCTCAGTAGCAGCACGGAGTCTGAATTCGTGCCCGGTTGATGGCAATAGGCTCGCCGCTATTACATTGGGACCTAAAAACTGGCGAAAGAAGAGTGTACCTACTACATGCGCACCTCTGCCCATCCCTTCGGGGAATATAGGCGTGATGTTATGTTATGTTTTACCTACTCAGTACTTACCTCGTGTGTTTAGACACTGAGAGCTAATAGGCAGAGTGTACCTGCACCTGTGTTTATGCGCATTAGTATCTACGTGCATCATAATATCTTCTGCGCAATTGGGATTCATTTGATTTGGCTTCCTGCGCAGCGTACGATCTGTCACATGACAAGGTAGGGTGCACCTGGGATTGCGCACATAGCTACCTAAGTGCACTAGGTATAATATCTTCTGCGCAGTTAGGATTCATTCAAGGCCGTCACAGACGACCTACGTTATACAAACTTATAGTTGTCTAACAGTTTGATATTTCATGCGGCCAACCCAAAGTTGCACAGTTAGCCCTTTTCCTGTTCCGTGAATCACATATGATACAAAGCCATTGTTTAACTATTGGACAACCTGTTTGGATTAATTTGTCCGGATGAAATGAGGCCTGATGTACCCAAGTAAGCGGCGAAATATAAGACGAAATATATGACAATTACTAGAAAAATTGAAGGGGCATTTAACTTCTGTCTGTAAAGTTTAAGTTTAACATGAGTTACCTATGTTTTTTATGGGTTCATAATATTTCTTCGCACGTAGAGCGACGCGACGGCGTTATAGTGCCAGCGGCGATGCAAATAGATGAATAAATGGTGTATGGGATACAAGCATGGGTTACATCCGGTGTAATTTATTATGAGGACCTTGTTGCGACCAGATCAAATTTCCGTGCTTTCAGACGTTTTTTTTTTGCCATACCTACTATTGGAATCAAAATAACAATTAGGACCCAGTAGTTTTTAACTTTTATACCCGTGGTGCTTAGCGACTGGGCTTATCTCAGTTGTGGATCCCATATTTATTATGCTTTTGGCATATTAATCTTTGTGTCTCCCGCTTGCTATGGAGGGAAGTCGGACTAAATTTATATTCCTACTCCTCCTATATATTCTTTTATGATTAATTTCGTTGCGGGTTCCAAGACAGTCGAGTCATTTCTCTGGGACGCCTCGAGCTTCATTGCCTCGATGGTTCTCAACGGTTATCATTGTAGATCCTGGCTTACAGGAGTTGCAATGATGGGCATGAGTGGTGGGCTTGTCCCAATAAAAAAAAAAAAAAAATACAAGCAATTATTTAGTAAGTAAATTGCTGATATATCGTCTACGGGCGAGGGTAACCAGTATTTGTATACAAACATCGATGTCGTGAAATCGACAAAAGATGCGTTTGGTACAAGTGTAGGAATGATAAAATGTTCGTTGCCGTGACTTTATTTTATTATCTAGTTTACTGATTATTTGAAGCGAATCGGCAAGAGATCGCACTTGCATCTTGTGTAGAATTGTCAAAATTAACTTTTATGACTCGTAGGAGTCGTAGGTATAGAATATTTATAGCGAATCGGCAAATGGTTGCGTTTGGGCCATGTGTAGAATTGTTAAAATTATCGTTGCAGTGACTCTATTCTATGACTTGCAGACAGTATTGAAAACAAATTGGCAGTAGATCGCGCTTGGGCCACGTGTAGAATACCTACCTATTTGAAATTATCGTTACCGTGACTCTATTTTGTGACTAGTAGAGAATATTTAAAGCCAATCGGCAGTAGATTGCGCTTGGGCCGTGTGTAGGAATGTTAAAATGATCGTTGCCGTGACTCTATTTTGTGACTTCTAGAAAACATTTAAAGCCAATCGGCAGTAGATTGCGCTTGGGCCGTGTGTAGGAATGTTAAAATGATCGTTGCCGTGACTCTATTTTGTGACTTCTAGAAAACATTTAAAGCCAATCGGCAGTAGATTGCGCTTGGGCCGTGTGTAGGAATGTTAAAATGATCGTTGCCGTGACTCTATTTTGTGACTTCTAGAAAACATTTAAAGCCAATCGGCAGTAGATTGCGCTTGGGCCGTGTGTAGGAATGTTAAAATGATCGTTGCCGTGACTCTATTTTGTGACTTCTAGAAAACATTTAAAGCCAATCGGCAGTAGATTGCGCTTGGGCCGTGTGTAGGAATGTTAAAATGATCGTTGCCGTGCCTCTAATTTGTGACTTGTAGACAACATTTAAAGCCAATCGGCAGTAGATTGCGCTTGGGCCGTGTGTAGGAATGTTAAAATGATCGTTGCCGTGACTCTATTTTGTGACTTCTAGAAAACATTTAAAGCCAATCGGCAGTAGATT
Source organism: Abrostola triplasia (assembly GCA_946251915.1). Classification (NCBI taxonomy): domain Eukaryota; kingdom Metazoa; phylum Arthropoda; class Insecta; order Lepidoptera; family Noctuidae; genus Abrostola; species Abrostola triplasia. The sequence continues at coordinate 4,528,652 of OX276424.1, read as the reverse complement.
GCGCTTGGGCCGTGTGTAGGAATGTTAAAATGATCGTTGCCGTGACTCTATTTTGTGACTTCTAGAAAACATTTAAAGCCAATCGGCAGTAGATTGCGCTTGGGCCGTGTGTAGGAATGTTAAAATGATCGTTGCCGTGCCTCTAATTTGTGACTTGTAGACAACATTTAAAGCCAATCGGCAGTAGATTGCGCTTGGGCCGTGTGTAGGAATGTTAAAATGATCGTTGCCGTGACTCTATTTTGTGACTTCTAGAAAACATTTAAAGCCAATCGGCAGTAGATTGCGCTTGGGCCGTGTGTAGGAATGTTAAAATGATCGTTGCAATGGCTCTATTGTATTAATTGTAGACAATATTTAAAGCGAATCGGCAGTAGATTGCGCTTGGGCCGTGTGTAGAATTGTGACTCGCATAGCGGGATAGGCTAGATGTATAAAGATTTTCACTTAATTCATGCGCCAAAAACATAGCTAGGTACCTGTACCTACCTATAAAATAAGAACATCTATATAGATATATCACACTTCACACTATTATTATAAAGGCGAAAATTTGAGTGTTTGTTACCTCTTCACGCTCAAACAGCTAGACCGATTTTGATGAAATTTCATATGGAGGTAGCTGTCACCCTGGATTGACACAAGGGCTATTTTTATCCCGAAATAATGTAACGGGTAACACCGCGGGGCGCAGCTAGTTTTATATAAAAGTCAGTTCATACTTTAATATGACTAACTGGCGGCGCGGGCGGCCTGAATAACACTCGCATAAAACGGCCCAACCGCTCGTTATAGGCGAAACTAATTTGTGTACTAGCACCATTAGAATGCATTGAAACTTGACCGCGGATGACCCCGAGAACTGACCATAATATCGTGTGCATCACAACCGTTATCAAAAGATGCTTGAAGAATCGCTACTCATAATGTAGGTTAAAAGATCTTTGATTTACTGATCACGCGAGATCATTGTTATCCTATATACCGGTCGGCAATAGCTCATCCCTGCAGTGTAACTGATTTCTAAGTATGTTAATTTTGAAGTCGGCTAGTTTTGCCCACTACTACGGTTAGCGGTAACTATGGATGGCTGATCTATAATGCCACCAACGGCTACAATATTGTACCAGTCCGCCATCTTGTATCAAGGAACAGTTTAAAGTTGACAGCAATAGAATGTGTTGTTTTTCTTGCAGTTTTGTCGTCATGTAGCGCGAAGACTGCAGTGGTCATTTTTAAGGTAGCCGTTAACAGCGTATGCCTGTGGAACTGTGAACTGCACTCAGTGCAGAACCATACCTTATTATTTTGATGTTTAGAGCTTCAGATCTGAGTACAATAGAGTCCGGTGACGTACCGTAAAATGATACGATCCAAAAGAGGTGTATTTGGACCGTTTGATAGGTTCAAGACGCTGCTGAGACTGGTAGGTAAAAAAGGCATAAGGCGTTTGCCTAAATCAAGACTTTCCTGATAGGTGTGTATACCTAGTCAAGATTTTTCGAACTGCGTAATACCAGAAGTAGGAGAAAGATACTGGATTTAGATGGTTGTTATTTACTATGATATTCATACGAACTATGTAGGTAAATTCGAACGCTAGCTTATTAATGGCAACGGCGTACATAAAACCGTACTTATCTAGATTAATTTAATCCTCTGGCACTTCACACTATACGGTCAGTATTGACAAAAACGATTTTATTTTTAAGCTTCGAGTATAAATGTTGGAAAACCCATTTACAAATAAACACTTGTCACAAATAAGGACATAAGAGCAGTATAAAGGGTTAACAATAATACCTACCTAACGATTCAAGGAGACTTGTTGAAAATGACATCGCTATGACTCATACAAAGAAACCAAAAAGTGAAGCATTAGTAATGGTCTGCAGGAGTTATGTAGGTACCTAATTTGTTGGCGTTGGTCGAACCCGATAGGGCCTTTAGGTTATAAAAGAAAAGGTTGGGCGATATTTTATCCGTGCGGGTGTTAGCGGCGGTTTTAAAACGAACGGCTTAATCATTTTCGAACCGTGTAGGTAAGAATAATGTTCTCCTGACTGAATGTTGGTTTGGCCTGTCTCAGCTGAGACTAGCCAACTAGGTAAGAGTATTATAGAGCACAAGTATCGCGCAAACACAAGTGCACTCCTTGTTCCCTCACTCTCATAGTCCGATGGGACGGTAGATAGACAAGATCGGAGAGAGATCAGGACAGAGATCAGATCACGACATTCGAGAAGAAAATTTACTTAATATAGCGTATTAAAATAATAAAATATCTAAGTATAAATTTGAGAGTAACTAGGTACCTAAATCTGATCTCTTCTTCTTATCGAATGGTTGATGAACAACTTGGTGTAAGCCTCTGACATGACTTTACAGTACCTACACCGTTGAAAAATCTGTCACGTGTGCTAGTTTTCTCACGATGTTTTTTTTTTCACCGTTTTTAGCAACTGATAGTTAAACCGGGGTTTAGCTTGGGTGCGTGACTTGGCAGTCCAACGGTCACATCACTCGGCTATCACAGCTAATATCTATATCATAGCTATCTGACCTGTAATACCTATTAACAATGAAAGAGTTCGGAGTTTTAGAGAACCAACAGAAGACAAATTCACGGCCGAAGCAAAAATATCCTCAATTCAAAGGAAGGTTTACAAGAACCTGAGACATTAAAATAGCCGGTCTCATTTGAATACATACCGTCGAACATTACTTAGGGTATCAAAGGTGTGTGGGAGGTGGAGATTGTTATCGGTATTCCCGACGTTGCCCGCAGCGCACACGAACTAATCGCTTAGAAAATTCGTAACGACTGTTTTTAAACGAAGTAATAATAATAAAATTGAGGCTGTCTCATGATGGAATTGATGTCCATTGAGCGAGGTGTGTTGTTATTTATGATGTTAAGGGCATTGGTTTTGGAATTGGGAGTCGGTATAGAGCTGGTTTGCCGTTTTAAAGGAGAGGCCTTTGTTCAGCAGTGGACAACGGTCTGATGGTGATGGTGATATACCTGGATTGTATTCTACAATTTTAGGGGTTACTTTTGAATGGATTGACTCTTCGGTATAAGAAGTGGTATTATTGTTTTGGAGGCAATTGAGAAAGATTACGGCTGGTGACTTTAAAAGAATAGGAGCGGCGTGTCATAGGAGAGGCCTATGTCCAGCTGTGGACGGAGATAGGGTGATGATGATGATAAAATAAAATATTTATGATATTATTGATTTCTTGTGATAATCAGGGTATTTTTGGAGAACAGGTGTACATTTGAGAAGCAAACTATATTTACACACCTATAGAAAAACAATTCGTTTCCCCACATTAGGTACCTACGTATAGGTACCTATTTATCTTTACCTAAAATCAGTATCAAATTATCGGTTTTTTTTCTAAACATTAATTACTTTCAATTGTCTTCCCAAATACGAATCGAAACACAATTGCACTTACCTATATAAAACATCAATACTTTTTTACGTCCCCCACCATAGTAAGCTACAATAGTCTTCTAAAAACCATTACGATAATAGCCTAGGCCAATTTGCATAACAAGTAAAACAAAAACATAAAACATCCAAAAGAAACAAAGACAAAAAACCATTATCTCATCATCTGTAATTATCTACCGGGACCAACTTATCATAACATAATGGCACGCCTTTACCGTCATAAACAAATTCTTTATGATCCTTCACCAAACTGGTTTCCACAAAAAATATGTGCTTCAACAAAAACCTTAGAAAAAAACAAAGGTGCCATTGTAAATACCTAATAGTCCCGATTTCATTTCGGAGGCAACGGAAAGGTTCGCGTGACAATGAAACTGAAAAGTCCCAAACACCTTTCTATTTGACGACTCTAGAAGCGTAAAGCGCTTTAAAGTTACACACGTTTAGAATACACAGAACAACAAAGCGACAAAGCGCTGTTGCTGCTGAAATTTGAACTCAGACACCCGGAGCGAAATAACTGGGGTATCCCATTGATCCCTGCATTACAAAACAATGCAAGCGAAATTCAATTTTATGACTTGTAGTATAAAGCTTAAATTTGTTTGTGACATTATTGTTTCGTAATAACCCTGGCTTACATAAAGGGGATGTGAGATCTGACAAAATTGCGCGTTGTAATGACGTCCCGACAATAGGCGTTCTGGGAACTGACGGTGTTTTTGCCACGTCTGTGCAAATTTGCCAAGATTCGGCTTCGCATGTGGCTCCAAGCCTACAAAGGAATGAGTTGTTTGATAATTATGGCAAGAAATGAGGAATTCTTGAAACAATGGTCTTGACTTTTGTTTGGATGGAATTTGTATGCATTCCGAGTTGTTAATTAGCATGCTTTAGAAACTGGTTATTAGATTGAAACACACACATGATGTCAATCATGTCACGTTAGATTAAAAATAAAAGTAAACTGCTACTAGATAGTTCTATAAATCTGCAAGACTCTTGTCCAAAACGAAAAACGACGAAATAAATGTTTTCTTCAATTTTATAACAACATATTGTTCCCAAATCTAATAAAAATTTGCTCTTCTTATATAAGAGCAAATCCAAAACTTTCTAACTTTAAAAGAACGGCGATTTTCCATGAGGGGCCGCCTATGGAGAACTGGGAATTCTTCAGCTTATTTACATACTTTTATCTTGAAAGCCCCTTTGAACGAATCGGTAATTTCATTCGCATAGATATTTGGATTTATCTTTTATTTGCTGCAACGAAAGAAGAATTTTATGGTGATCCATCGTTGTCAGTCAGTTTCTATGAAGCTGTTCAAGCTAGAAGACCTCTAATGCTGGCCGTAAGAAAATATTTCAGTTGCAAGCTATCAGAGTTTCAACCTGTATCTATAGTTATTGCAGGATCTCAAACGTATATTCCTTTCTTTTGCGATATCAGCGATTGATAAAGCTCCGGATGACAGAAACCCGAAAACACTTTTTACTACGAAGCGAACTTAAATCCATTGAACTTTGACAAAATTCTGCTGAATCTAAGCATCATTGCATTAGAAATGGTTATATTACTCAGTTTCGTTGATTCGATATTTCATGTCTGTAAACCAAAATACATTCATATCTTCAGCGACGTGTTTCTTAGCGCGAGACGGTATTAATTTAACTGCATATAAAAATATACCTAACCTAGCCTAAAAATATACATAATCTATCAGTTAACACAAATGTTTAATTACAGTCATTCATTAGTTGAACTGCTCCTGGTTACTCATATTTATTACATTAATAACCTGGAGGAAATAACTAGGAATAAGGTGGTGTCATTGCAGTTAATATCTCTTTACTTGTCACTATCGCTGTAGACCACTCATCGCCATAATCTTGATCGATTAGTATCAAGACGATTAAGATAATTTGATAAGTAATTGGTTTTGATAGCTACAAGACGGTTTGATGGGCGTTATTTGCCATATTATGTCTTTACCAGTTTTTGTTTTATCAAGAGTACTTTTTTTCTATCAAGAATAGCTTGTGTTGTAGATAATGTCTATTTCACCGCAGACGTAACAGTCAGAAGCTAGTTCATAATCCTCATTCGTAGTAGAAGAATGCTATTTGATACGAAGATATTTGTTTGACATCGGTGCAGATTTTAACGTCGTCAGCGGTACAGTGTGGCGCAATAATTGCTTACAGACTTGTGAAGAAGATTGATGCTTGCTTTCACGACAGAGTCAGTCGATGGGCTTTCTTCTTAAGATTCTAAGCGATGTCTTCAAATATATATTCAACATTTACCACTTACCTTATTGCTTTCAGTGTGAACTGTAAATCTACTTCATTCTCAAATACTTCGATCACAGACGGACAAACTGTGCTATTTAATAATAGAATTGGCATTTTGATAACTGACAGTTAAAGCTTGTTAAATCATAACGAAATCAATAAATGCCAGTGTTTTAAGTCCGTTGGAATTGTACCAAGAAGGAAGGAGGATAATCTCTTTATAATCTGGTTTATTATTATCGTTGGCATTGGGCTTGTTAAGGTTATCATACGATGTCTAAGACGAGGATCTGAAGAATCGAAAGAACGTTTTACAACGGGATTAAAGCTTGTTTCTATCTGAGATTTCATTACAAACATAGCGTTTTGAATTGAACCTAAGCGGTTAGTGTTGCAGTGATGATTATTGTTTTCGATTCGTTTTTAATAAAGCCCATGGTTTAGTTTAGCGTATTGAAGGAACGCTTACTCTGCCTCAAAATCAGATAGTATTTTTATTTTCCTAAAATGTAGGTAATTCTGCTGGTTTGTTTTAGATTTTAGCAGAGCTGTTTTTGCTTTTGATATTTTGACTAGATTTGCAGTAGATTTTACTTATTACTTAGTTAGATTTACCTATACCTAATACTATTTCACAATGATATTTCAATGACTCATCTATGGCTATTTATAACTTTGGCACTAAAATTACTTATGTAATTATAAATCCAATATACATTATGTACCGATTACAATAAACTTACGGTACCTTTCTTCCGAATACTCATAAAGTACCATACCAATAATCCTCATATCAGAATTCCATACAAAATATCTGACAAAGTCAATGCAAATACTTTAACTTACCCCACACGTCTCCGGATGCATGAAGAGATAAATATTCAGGGAGCGACGGCGTGTTTTTAATAAAATTACCCCGGCTGTACCCCCGGGTAGGCCGGGGGTGGCGCGCGGAAATTGAAAACATCCCATTCACGGAGCTCACCCCCGTTATCTGTGTGCTCAGCGGATTCGGACCGCTGCTGTCGGTCCGCGTGCATTTGAGTGTTGAGTTATTTCGATCAAGTTTCGATCGAGTTTCGATCATATTTCGATTCTCTTGGGTTCTGTTAGCCGCTTAGCGCTTAGGTTTTAAATTGAGTTTCTGGTGTCGATTATCTATTGGCACAGCTAGATGTATGAAAATTGTAAATGTATTATGTTGCTTTGTATGCGAAGTAACCGTTATAAAGGAACCAACCACATCCACACTAATATTATACATGTCAAAGTTGTCTGTCTGTTACGCCCCAATAAACCGATGGACGCATTTTGATGAAAATTGACATGTAGAAAGTTTTAAACCCCAGAAAGGACACAGCCTACTTAACACGGGCGAAACTACGGGCAAAAACTAGTGTTAAATGCCTATAGCGTTTACTTTAACTAGTATGAAAAAAGGATTGATTTTACTAAACTAGATATAAAAATAATATTTTTGTCTGCTAAGTATTGGTAGGTAGGTAATAGGCATAATTTCTAGTATAGACTATATTCCGAAACTTAACATTCCGACATTTCTTGTAATTTCGTTGGTGAAAAGAACGTAGAGAAGATACATAAAAATATGATCTTTCCTAATCTTCCACAATGTCTTAACAAATATCCTGAAATAGCGAGTACATCATAAAAACAGCAAATGCAGACAGAAAACAGCTCGGTCATGCGCAGAATGAACGCGAATTTTTCAACAGACTTATTTTGGAAGGAGATTTATGAGTGAATCTGTGATAATAAAAGAAACACGCGTTGATTTTAGTAAATTTAGTCCTAGTAGTAGGTAATAATAAATCCTTGATTTTTGTAGATCAGACCCTCTGCCAGGCTACCTAGGGTCTCTATAGTGGAAAGGTATCAAGAACTGCTTGGTATACTAAATCTATGGTTCTGTATCTCAAAAATAATTGCTATCTGACATCTAACACCTTATCATTTTTTCTGAGTCATTTTTAAACACGCTATATCTATCTGACAAATCATCGGTACCTAGTACAGTCAGTACCAGAACGAAATAATGACTAACAGCGATCATCAGACAGTACCGCATTGACGTAGAGCGTCGCTTTCACCGGCGCAAGCGCATACAATCGCCCGCGCCGACTAGCGCCATTGTACAAGAGTTATTACTGTAATAGCTGTGTGGTCTGATGTGGTGAGAGAACGCGGCCGATTGTTTTATAGTCATTGTTAATAAGTACTTGTATTAAGTGGAGTAAGAAGATTTGATACAGCTTAATTGATTTGAATTGCAATTCTAGAATGTTTTTCTTCACTTTCTTTTACTTTCCCGACGTAGCTTCGATCTACAATTTGCAGGGCAGAGGAAATAGTGACGTAATCAAGGCAAAGACAAATATGGCTACGTAAGCCTCATTATACACTTTTGTAAATAATAAATAGGTACGTATAAAAAGCCAAATAGACATATTACGGAAAGTTTTGGTCTACGTTGTCAGTGACAGAGGAATAGTTAGTCAGTTAGTGTAGTATACCTATATAACTATTACGCTCTGTACTCTACGACTCTTCGTTCTTATGGTCATTAACATGAAGGACTGAAAGTTTGTAACTATTTATGGTTTTTTTTCATGTAAAGGTATTATATAGTAAGGTTACCGTATTTAAAACGTATTTGAGGCCCCGATACATTGGTAGTTACTTATTCTACTTAAAAAGTTTTTGTGTTAATGCCCGTTGATTGACAACCGGTTGAAATATTGGTGTCCAATTAGCACACCTCTGCCAAAGACAACCTAGAAAAGAAGACAAAGAATGTTAATAAAGGTCCTTGCCGATACATAGGCAATAATACTTCCTATTTAAAAACAGGTAGATAAGCGCAATCCGCAGTGAATAAGCGTGGTGATCAATATTCGTTCGTCTGTATAAGAAGAGTTGGGACCTGCAGTGGGATAATACCTATATACTGCATAGGCTAGAATTACTTAGTAATTAAAATAGAAACAAGTGAATGCCGTTTAAATTGCCGCATTTTCACTTTGGGACATGTCGTGGACACTACCCAGTAGTGAATAGTATGTCGCCCGAAGATTGTTTTGTGCGACTTAGGTACCTACCTATGTAAAGCGACTTGCGTCTTCACTATTCAAATTTTGACGGGCGACTGTCGAGGGACATGGATGCGACAAGACCCGCGACCCGAAGGTGTCGCAAGTAATGTCGGGCGACATCGTGCTGAACACGTAAATTTCGTATCGAGCAAAGAGTCGTGGTAAATTATCCGTAGCGAAAACGCGGCTAAAAATGTCGCAGTCGCGTATGATTTGCGCCGCCCGCGATATGTACAAGACAATGGCGTGTCGGAGACAGGGGTCGCCATCCATCATTGTTGTCCATTGAAACGTCACGCGGCCGCCGCGCCGCCGCACTGCCAACCTGTGCTCGTCTCTCACGGTTTCGGCAGCATTTTTTATTATATACTAGCTGATGTCCCCAACTTCGTCCATGAATTCGGATTATTAGTAATTTTAATTTAACATTAAAACTAAAGAGTTTCCCTGTTTTGTACATTCTTGTATCCAGTTTCTCTCTTTAGTCTCATGAAAGATTTTCATCTTGACTTTCCTTGGGTTAATTGGGAGCTCATCTTCTTGGGTTGATGCTATAATTGGGATATAAAAATACGAGTTCTTTCAGTTGAAGTGAAAATATGGATAGTATGGTTAGTTGTTATTAGTCAATCAATTGAAGTCGTGATGGAGCAGTACCGCCATATTGTAGACTTCGAAAAGTTTATCTAGTTAGTACATTTGTGAAAAACCTTGCGTATTAAGCGCAATTCGAGATGCAGATTACAGATGAAATACCGCTGCAGTAGACATTGTACTTGAAACAGATATTGCTTCGCGGGTTCTAGGCGTGTAAAATTCTTCGTTTTTTTCCTGCGACTTATAAGTCTTGTATTCTTAATGTTCCACCACGGAACTTTAGGTTTTAATTATAAATAAGTACTATAGGTCATCGTCTTCAGCAGCCCAACTTCACCCACGGCTTGGTATAGGTTAGTCTTCTCGTGTGCCAGTCTCCACGCCTCTGTGTCAGCCTCACCCTACCCCCTTACTATGTACTTTTAAAGTAGGGCAGTTTACGTTTTGGGATCGAGAATCCACATTACACTGCACGTAGTCAGCGTCTTTGTTTTATAAACTGTCCTGCTTTAAGAGATCATGGTAAGGGGGCAGGTTCCCCTCGCCACCCGTCTCGCTGCCGGACTGTTGACATTTGTTCTTCCTTACTATAGATATAGTATTAAGAAGGTAGTGATATTCCGTTAATACTTAGATAGGTTTACCCCAGCGCCTCGTTGACAAATAATCAAATGACAAATAGTCATCCGAACAGGATGTTGTGAATTATTCTATATAGATTATTTATAATCATCATCAGCCGTAAGATGTCCACTGTTGCACGTCAACAAAGGCGTCCACCTTTGAAAGCCACTATGGACGACAACTTAGCATTTGCATCCACCAGATTATTTAGATTATTAATAAGGTAGTACCGTGATTAATTCAACAATGGGCACTTTTAGTACAATTGTTGGATTGTGATACTAATTTAATACAAAATTATTTGACAATTTGTATATAGCTAATAATATATGACTTAAAGTTTACCTACGGCTGATTAAGTTAATAATGCCTATTAAGTACCGATTAAGAAAAAAATATTAAGTTCCAATAATACCTAGGTAGTTTATTCAATCGCGTCTCCGAATTCCTTATGGTGGCGTGTCTTTGTAATAATTATACAACACTTTTTAGTATAAGGCGTGAAAAAATATCGACACGTATTCCTTCTAAACAATGATTAGTAGTATATTAAACTATTAGTACCGTAGACAATTGCTATTGTTACATACCCTGTAATTTGCCAGTGAACGGCGTTACTGGCAACGTCTTTACGCCATATGCCAGACATGTGGCTTGCCACAATGACGCTCTATCATTCTCTATGCTTCACCGCATATCTTCGAGGTTAAATAGTTTCAAGCTTAATTGGATGATTAATACGTTCTTAAAGGAGGTTATTCATCATTGTTACATATTTATGAGGAAATTATGGAATAACGTCATTTGGAAGTGACTGCAGTGACGTATTTTACTATATAAAAACATTCAATTTTAAGTAGGTAGGTAGGTACCTACATTTAGATTCCAAGGCGGAGACCTTTGTTCAACAGTGGACGTTTTCCGGCTGATGATGATGATTCTGATGATATCTTTTATATCGTTTGGTTGTTCATTCAGGATATTAAATGCCTTCTTGAAATAACTTCTTTGCATTATTTGGATTTGTGCCCGGTTGATGGCAATAGGCTCGCCCCCTATTACATTGGGACCAAAAAACATAACTGGCGAAATGTGAGTGTACTATATGTGCACCTCTGCCTACCCCTTCGGGGAATACAGGCGTGATGTTATGTATGTTCTATGCAGATGAAGATAAATATTCTCGGCAAGAATTACTTTTGAGCGGCGCGGCGATGAGCTCATTCTACTCAATGCGTACGTTTCTGCCGTCCCCTTCGCGGAAAGAGGCGTGATGAAATACATTACAGCTACTGTTTTCTCATGCTGATAACGAAGAAAAAGAAAAAGTATTTCAATGTAAAAAATTACTTGTAATTACGGCGATGGACGCCGAACATGACGGTACAACTATCATAGAGGATTCCACCTTAACTATTAAGTTACTAGAAATAACTAAGATATACCTCAATACAATCAATCGAACGTTTATCACGAACATTTTATACACTTGTAACTCTGGTTACAATCATTTAGTCCCACACCGTGAACATTCCTACCAAACGAGTCTTGGCTCTCGGCTGTTAACTGTCAACTATTTCTAATAGTCCTTCACACATCGACAGCTCACATACAAACATCCATACACACTTATTTAGCAGGAATAAAGACGTAAGTAGGTACTAACTTTGTAGAAAAGTTAAGTTCATAGTTAAGTTAGATAGCCGTATCTGAAAGGCTACAGAGATTTTGCACGCGATTCAATCGTGCCGAATATTGGTAAATGTTTAATTGTATCCGTAATTACATACATAAAATCATAATTATCCATGCAATTAACCTGATTGGCGCAGTGGCTAAGCGATTGGACTGCTGCGCGAAGGTCGCGGGTTGGATTCCCGCACGGAGTAAAAAATGTGCGAACCGCAGATGTTTGTCCCGAGCCGGGGTGTTTGTGTACGTGATATTTCATGCTTTTGAAACGTACTCACGACACAGGAGAAATTCATAGTGTAGAGCGACTTTAAAAAAAAAGAAAGAAAGAAAAAGAAGAATTTGAATTGTTCTTTTGTAATAAATTACTCATATTATAACGAAGTCAGTGCGTTTACGTCCTTGTTCAATTTAGGGTGCGAAACAAACATGCACACACTCACAACTTGTTTGTCCAGCCGAGGATAGTTGCCGCTAACGAGTTGCACACACGCACCAACTACGCCACCTAAGTGCGTAATTCTGGGAAAATTACACTTGACAGTTTTAGGGCCCGCGGCTGCGTCTCGAAGAATCGAGAAACTGCATTTAGAGATGTGGGTTTTGGCTGCCTGACTGGTTATTGGTGTGTACTCGTAATATCTGTATACGATCAACCTAGATAGCCAGGTGTTCTGTTGCCAGCCTTCAATGGAAAAGGTAGAATTTTAGACCATTTCTGTTTCATCTTCTTGCTTGTGAGAAAACCGGAATCGTTATTTCGTTTTGTTTGCGTAAACTATTTAGCATTAGATGGTAGACCGAGACAACATTCCCGCTTCAACACGCCGTGAAATCTACGAATTTGTTGGAAGAGATCTGTCTTCTTAATGAAGCCTAAAATCACGGAAAACATGGGCCCTATTTCCAAGTACCAATGCAGAGTCGTAGATACACACGCACCTACAATAAAAATTAAGGTAACCGGGACTGTTCGCAAACTTATTTTTTTTTTTCTAAACTTGGAAGTTTGAGTTAAATTATTCAAATAAAGGGCAATTTTACTCTCTCTTTCGACACTTTCTAATTTTTTTTTCTATAATATTCATACTTATATACCAGTTCGGCTCGCGATTCTGCCGCGCAACCAGCTCGTGAATAAGGGCTCCGTTTGAGTTCGAAACCAGTCGGGCATTCCCGAATACACCCGTGGGTATAACCGGAATATACAGTAAATAATATCTTTCTAACTCCTTCCGAGTCCTTTATATTTCGACCTCTTTATTTTAATTCTTTTTATTTAGGTTAAAAAGTTACTGCAATTCTAAAAGTGTGATACTTAGGTACTTTGCAGGCCAGTGCAGATGACAACTCTCATGGTAACCTTTGGAATTTGAAATCTACGTTTATGAGGCTAATTGTAAAGACCCTGATTTCCAATCGTTTTGTATGCGATACGTTAATCCGTCTAACTATGGAATCGGCATCCACTATGGGAGGCCAATGATTGACAGTCTGTCCGTACGCCGTCTTAATTGGACGTGTTATTGACGTATCCTCGATTTGTTAGGTTTAAGGTCAGAGTACGGCAGGCATACCAGTAATTGTGTCAATTCTGATTGAATATTTAACAACTGATAGCACCTATGTGTTACTTGATCTTATTTATTTTCAACAGGTACACCAACAGCATCCATATCACACTCTGTAACTTACAAATATTTAACACGTAGGGAACTAATATAGAAGCCAATTATAGGTATTATTGATATAGTATCTACAAAGAACTTTTGAATAGGTTTGACTGAAGACCAGAAAAAGCGACTTCTTCCTCTCGGCTTGCTAGCCTGGTAATTCTTTATCTGTATTTGGATAGGCTTTAAATAACAAGATAAGGCTGCATGTATATCTATGGTAACCGTGGTAATCTTTAACGAGAGAGTCCTGGCACCCAAACTACAACCATTAAATCATGGATGCCAAACGTCTGTAGGTATACGTGGTGGCTTCACAATGTAAAGGTATATAAATATTATTGTACGTCCACTGTAAAATTGTTTTGGAAATAAAGTATTATTATTATAACATCAGTATCTACTTTATGCAGAGAGACGGCTATTAGCGCACCTCAACTGAGTGCGGATCCCGAAATTCGATTCTTGCCATCACGTGGATAAGAATAATACATTTTGTCACAGACATCAAACAATTAGCCAGTCTACAGCATTAGTACCTAGTGGTACTGACTGCCAAAGAATCTAGTACAATCAAATGGCTATTGATGCGTAGAGGCTTTTTTGATACACCTCCGAATCCGATACAAAATGAGGAACGTATGGCTTGATTTTCTACAGTTGATAGTCGCTAACGGCAGTTATATTATGTAGGTAAATGTTCTCTTAGGAGTCGATTAGGTAGTAAATGTCCTTATACATACGTGTGGTAGGCCAATGTAAGACCATAGCGATTGGAAGCCCCGTGGAGTCATGGCCTAAGTCGACGCAGTTTATCCTCGTCGTTCAATCGTCTCGTTAGCATCGGTTTCTGAATAGTTATTTATTTGATGTCGACCAGAATTTATGGCCTAGTAATCTGCATGTTTACTTAATGATAGAGGACTTATATACGTTGGGAGTGGGATGGGCTGATCCCAAAATAAGTACTGCAGTCTCACATCTTGGATGACTAGTTGTAAGTGAGTGCCACTAGAAATCTATTGATCAGGAATAGGTTCCTGATCAATAGATTTCTGAAATAGATGTAAGAAAAATATCAATAAGTTACCCACTTACAGATAAAAAAACAATGATGAAAAAATTATTAAAATATAAGTAGGTACCTGTCACTGTCGTTTGCACGAAGAATAAAGATGTCAATAAGTTAAAGAAATGGGTAACTGAAAACTTATTTTAGCATCGTTTATAAGAAAGAGGGTTTATCTCCGACTCTAGTTTCAACTGTGTTGTAGAATTAGAAATGACGGTGTGTAAAATAAAATGTATTTCTTCTAAAGACATTAACCAACATTTCATTAAACATAATACGCATTCACGTCAACCATGGAGGGATTAAATTCTAAACGCATAAATAATAAACGAGCAAGTTCCCACGTCATCTCGACGTCTTTATAAACCATTCACGCACTTGACCCTTTCAGCATTATACCATCCGTCGAGAACCAAATTATCAAAACGAATAAAACGTAAACCCTCACGCACACACGTGAGCCGATAACCTCATTCGGACGTATCAAACGTTTCAAATCACTCACACATGCACAAAACTCTAGCATCCGACGCACACAAAGAGACGACACGAAACGAAAACACGAATTTCGCTTACACACACGTACGCACATTCGTGTTGTGTTCGTGTCGCTTCGTATTTCAAACGCTAGATCGTTTCGGTGCCAGCGGCGGGCTTAGGTTGGACTCGTTGCGCAGTGCGGCCGGCGCGTATATTTTTAGAGCTGATGTGTTTTTGCCGAACGCTGTTTGTTACGCATTACCGTTCGTTCGAAGTAAAATTGCGACGCGGCATCCGCGGCCTAATGAGACGCACATACTTTAATTGCACCGTGTATGGAAATGTCAGTTTTTGCGTGAATAGGCCACCTTTAGCGTGCTCTTATTAATTGAGGACATCTCATTTAATTTTAATTGGGTTACTTGTAGTTTTACGTTTATTATTCCGTCTGAAATGTTTTGGTTGCTAAATATAGTAAATAATTATAATTTTAATTCTTGGGATACATTAAAAGCGGGTTTTCTTTATCGCAGAGTGAGGGTAGCTCGAATGTTTCTAGGACATTTATATGAATAACTTATAAAAAACTTAACTAAGACATACGTACCTACCTAACTGTACCTATAGCTGTAGTTGCATTTACAGACGCTTTAGCCACATATTGTATAGATCGATAAAAAAACCTTTTACTAGCAGAAGTGAAAAAAAGTTCTTATGTACTTACTCATAGCTCCCCAAAAGTGCTTTCCTTATATTTACCTTATTAGCTGAAATATTAAAAACTTCGTTGTCTTACAAAACGAGACAATAGCAACATACATATCCTATCTACGTGCCTACAATACCTAACTATATAAACGTATCTACCTCATAAAATTATGTGAAACCTTATAGTATTAGTTTACTTGATATATTTTTCTTAGCAACGCTATAAAGAATTTGTAACCAAATGTAGAGTCGCCAGCGGCGTCCCTAACTTGGAGTGTATCGGAAACATTCCGATGAGAATAAGTTTGAAACAAACTTTGCTTATAACTTAACAAATATAAATAATACGATCTATATTGATATATAGTTTAATATATTGGTTTCTAAGCTACATAATGGTAATGCTCTAGATTTAATATGTTTATTGCATCTTGTACAAATGTAGGTTTTTTAATTGTACTCGCATCGCACGTTTGCCTAATCTATACCGTTTTCTTTATTCATATATCTATACTTCCTGACCTAAGATTTAAACTCTATTAGACTGGTATTCCAGTATACTTATCTTCCATAAGCTTCCCATGCTTTAGTTAAGTCTAAGTTTTTAATCGCAGCTTGAATCGTTTAATCTTTGGAGTAGTCTAGTCAGATGGTTGCGAGAATATGCCATTTAGGCAGGCATAATAAATACAATAATAACAACCTATAGGTAACTATCCCACTGGAGGGCAAAAGCCTCTTTTCGTATAGAGAAGGATTGAGCATTGTTCACCACGCTAGTCCACTGCGTTGGCAATTTCAGATAATGAAATCCAGGTTTCCTCACGATGGTTTTCCATCACTGTCAGTCATTGGTGTCTTAGAAACATACCTACTATACTTGACAGATGAGTAGGTAGGAACATTACTTATTTTCTAGTCACTCACTGTATAGTCTCTATAGCGAAGAAATATGGTGTTGAAATGAAACTATTTTTACTGATTTTATCGCGATTTTAATTTGTTTTTTGGTCCCGACGTTTCGAATCCTTTACAAAATTGATGGTCACGGGCAAACCTAACCAAAAGTATGGTGTTTTTATCACTCAATCCTTTGTTACGCATTTTTTGGCCAAATTGCGCAGGCTCTTCATTTCTCAGTTAAATACATTTGTCGAGATTATGTGTTAATATTATGGGTTTTTAATTGGGTTGGGTGTTTAAAACATTACTGTTCGTAACCACTAGTTAATGTTTTCCAAAATAAGTATCTACTGGTTGACTTTGAATCCAGCGCCTGTGTTAGGATTATAACATCGGAAAAAAAACCTACGTACCTCCGCGCTACGTCTTTTTTACTTATAACCCATACCCACATTTATTTTAAAAGTATAGTGGTTTTTTTACTAGAAATAATATGAAATATTTTTAATACTTAGAGTTAAGTTACATACTTATTTCTTTATAAAAAACAGTAAGATCCAAAATCACCGCTTAAAAAAAAAGCATAATATTTCGATCAAAATGCCAAGGCATATTTTGAATAGCTCTCAACACTGTTGCAGAATCTAGACTGGATATTCAACTATAAACTACCTACATACCTATGTATATAGTAGTGTACCTAGATACCACGAGATGCGGTTTTTAGGTTCCCAGGTCACGTGCTGGCTGCGATTGTTGGGCGATGCTGCGTCATGCGCCGATAACAACGATATTGGCGTCATCGATATAAACAGATCTTTTGAATTAATACAGTGCTATGTAGGCTCCTTCTTCGGGTCTTTATATTGTGGTCCGTAGTTGTTAGATGGAACGTTTTCTTAGTTGTTTATTTAAGATGGCTTGACGAACTTGACTCCTACCTAAAGGACTGGCGGCAGACAGAGACAAGTGGAAGGAGTGGAAGGAGGGAAGGGAGGCCTTTGCCCTGCAGTGGGACGGGACGGGCTTATAATAATAATTATTATTATTTTTAGGCAGAAACCTGGAAGATACATCGGTGAAAAGAAAAGTTTCATAGTTGTATTATTTTAGGCAGAAACTGTGAATACGCATCGTTGAAAGGCTTTAAAAGGAAATGTTTGTTGAGCGGTCAAACTTTTTTTTTGGCATTGAAATAAAACTAGGTTCACGGATTTAGGGTTACGGTTTCAGCCTGCCCGTGACCATGAGTGCTGTAAAGGATTCGAAACGTCGGGACCAAAAATGAATAAAAAATCCGCGATAAAATCCGTAAACCTAGTTTTATTTCAATTATTTTTGTGGTTTATGCTTAATTTTAATTAGGTAAGTTTTAGGTAATTTCAATAACAATTAAGTAATAAACAAAAAATATAATTTTGTTTTAATAAATTAGTTTCACCAAATACATAGACCTCATACCTGGTTGTACGGTATACCTGCTTTCCTTACTATGCCTCTCGTTATTTATCGTCCCTCATCTAAAATTGATTTGTTCCGAACTTCAAACGCTCATGTCTCGCCTACGGAAACACAACGTCGTATTTAAGCATCCGCACACTATACTGTATGAATAAAACACTAAACGAGTGTAGGTACTTCCCGGGAAGTCTGCTTCCTCCTTATTTTATCGCCATCCGATGTTCCGTTGCGACAGCATTGAGCTACTATCTAACACTTCCGTATTTCCTACAGTTTTAGGTACCTACCGCAATATAGGTACCTATTTTTAGGGTTCTGCACATCAAAAGAAATAAAAGTGGTTGCCAGACAGACGGAGAACGGAGCAATCCTATAAGATACCGTTCTTTATATATCGCTCCTTTGTTAGTACGTCTGTCAACTACCTTTTTCACAGGCAAGTGTAAAAGTATTAAGTTGAAGTTAATATTATATTACTTCCCGGAGCTGCGAAAAAACTGAATTTTTTAAAGACAATGCAGCAAAGATAAAAGAGTTTATTCTGCATTTATAGTAGGTACGAAATCCTGCGAGCGCGTGTCCGACTAGCACTTGGTCGGTTTTATCCCATGTGCCTGCCTAGCCTGTGTTGTGCATTGCAGATCACGTCACCTTTTCTTAGAGTTTCTTGTGCTGGAGTGGACCTGTCGTTTCTGTAGGCAAGCAGTTCGTCATGCCCCCTTATTTGGGTTTGCCGCGAAGCCCCCGTAAGTTTCGTAGAACCCAGTTAGTGCAAATTTTAGCCTTTAAGTCATTGGACATACGGCTGACATGTACTAATTCACGTATGAAATTGGTTGTAGGTAGAATGATGATGTTGAATGATGACAGTTCAAGGAACTAGTTGATAAACCTATCTTTATTTATGAACAAAATAATAGGCGATTAAGGTTTTATGTTAAGATTGGCATGCAGCTCCGAGATGTGCTCCGCCATTAAACACGTACTATTAGGAATGTCTCCGATAAACTGGTTTCGGCAATAATGGCAATATAGCCTTCACGGTCACGTTTCTAATACTTGTGCGAGGTTACTATAGGTAAACGCCTGTAATGACGATAAACACCTAGCTTTAATATGGATAGGTTTATACGGCTCTAAAAATTTTAGATACCTAGAGTGTTTAAGGAGTAAATAATGAACCATAAAGTTGTATATAGATATAGTTTTTCAATTACATTTACTATTTATGATGACAAAATTTGAGTTGAGTCAAATTTAGGATCATTATGTCTTGAATTCTGACCGCGTTTATCGATCGAATAGCAAGCAATTAATATCTACCTTTAATAATCTTAATACTTGTCATATAGAAATGAGTCTGGCTATAGTATTCTTAAGAATTCGATGAAGTTAAAGTTGTTTATTCTTGTGTTTGTGAACTATAATGTCGCCATGATAAGCATCGATAAACTCGTGAGGAATCGGCTCATTGCCTCGCAATTGAATGTGTGATCGCAATTAACCGTAATAAAAGCAGAAAGGAATGTTTATTGTTGTTAGTTTTCAAGTGCATACCTACGTACCTATAAGAAAAATGTTAACACCTATACAACATTCCTACATACGCGTTGGGAAAGGCTTTGGTAAAGAGCTCTGGTTTTCACAGGCCATGTTGCTGGCATACCTTTAGCTTCAAACACGTTTACTGTCTTCTTCACGTATTATGTTAATGAGAAAATTTCTGGCCTAACTTTTCAACTAGTTTACACGTTTACTACGTTTACAATATATTTGCAAAGGTTTATTATTCGCCATCTGCAATTATACCAACAAAAAGGTATGGATACAGTAAATATTGGCTTTATGTGCCGTAAAAGATCGTGTTGAGCTCTTCAATTCTTGAGGGTAATCGATCGCTCTTATAAGTCAGTCAGCCCTACGACCAACCTGCACTGACCACCGACACTGTAGCTGCGGTATGAGCTATAGTTAGGTATATAGAGAAAGAAGTGGATCGAAAGAAGCATAATAATGTTGCTAGAGTGTCCTAAACGTAGCTTCACCGCCCGATCCACGTCTATCTATCAGTAGCCGCTTAACTTGTACACATAAGAATTAAGATGATATTAAGCAGTCGACGGAGATAGGCTGATGATGATGACACCTACATCCAGCTCATGTCTTCGTAACAGTCTGCAGTATCTAAAGGATGATGGACATAAAGGTTTTGGCTGTATGCGCTTTTATTCTTTGCGGGATTCCAAACCTCTTTGGGGAAAATCGGGGATTAAGTTAGGTTAATGAGACTGTACAATATACATGATAACACTGTTTTCTTCCTTATTAGTTGACTGATCATAGACAAAAGGTTTTTTTCGTTGGTGTTTGTTATATTTCCATTTTAAGCAGATTAAACGTTCCGGATTCGTACAATCTCTTTTCGTGCGGCTGCCAATATTTGGTCGATGTAGCTTTATTTAAGTGTTTTTGCTTTGGTAATCTCAATTTTTATTTAATTTCTTTTATATTAACAGTTAGGTACTGCTGTATTTTAATTAGATTTAAGTATTCAAGCCAATGGCATGAATATAGAGGCCTTTGAAATGTTTTGTAAACTTATGCCGATTATTGACAATGGACGCACGAAGCAGCAGTACTAGGTATCATATAGTAGGTAATAAGGTAAACTGAAACGGATTCTGTGTGTTATTATAGTGTAAAGGAAGGGCAATGCGCAATAACATGCAAAATGAATGCGATATAAATTCTCTAACACCACAAAAGAAAGTTGAAGAGGTTCCAACAAAGCGTGTGTAAGGCAATTTTGAATGACAATTGTTGAAGCATCGCGGAGTGTCTATGCGAGATCACGATGCCCCCATTCACATCGGGTATGAACCGCCGCGCTCGCCTCATCTGCATCCGCCATTTGAATTTGTAATCAGATTTGCGGGACTCGGCTTCATCCATCATTCATTACCTCCTCGAGTTAACGACGGGCTTAAACGTCCCGACGATTCTCTTTAATCAATTAGATGAAGGTAACATGATGAAATCGTCGGTCGAGAGTCTCGCCGCGCCAGTAACCGCTCATTATTTCTTTTTACACGTTTTTTATTGCGGCAACATTATACGTGGGTGTGGTTGTAATTTCCTTTCACCGACGTAAGGGCACACACGCAATCTAAAAACTTCTCGAGCGATATGCAACTCTATTGTTCGACTTTAAGGCTGATATTCATGTGTCGCGCTGTTTCCTGATGAGAAGATGCCTGATAAAATATTAAGGCGTCCGTCCCTTTCTGTCCTACGAGGTGGTTCTCTGTCGCTCGCGTTAAAGATTTCTGTGGATGTTTTTACGCGCGCCGGGGGGCAAAATGTACGTTGTTTTGGCGGCAAAACGCTTCGGGGACTTCGTAACTCAATAACGCGAATACTCGGAAGGGAGACAGCGAGAATGTTTTATTTACGGCGTTTGAATTGAACTGCGTTGGTTTTCCGAGCTAGTGATGTGATGAGTCAGCGTGTTTGACGCAACGTGTGCGTGACGGCGCGACAGCGTGACGTCGACGTTCAGCTCATATTGCTTCGGAAAATGGGTTGTTTATGAGATTAGCTTTGTTGACACGCAACGACTTTTATGGTCGACGATATTGATGTGGCTTGATGTACAGTTATAGCCCTCTTCTTATCTACGAAATACTGTCCCATTTAGGAACGTTGTTGTGTAGTTGTCTGACTTCGGGCTAAATAAAGAAGCCATACAGTATAACGTATTCAATATTCTTTTATGCTTAATACGGAATTTATTTAAGTATTATTTTTAGAATTGACATGCAATTCCATTTTTTATTCTGTAATACCTACTACTACTAATATTGAAAATACAAGTTTTGTAATACTACTCAACTGCTTCATATTCCAATTTAGACACAACACGACACACGAGGAATTAAACAAACTAAACAAAACGCGACAACAAAATCTCTACTAACTATAATAAATGGCCGCTTTGATCCTTCTCGTATTTTATTAAAATACGTACGAGCGTGCATTACCCCAATTTAAGCGTGCAATTAGTGTACGCGATCCCTCGGGGTTGGAAATGGGTGGTAGGGGGTCTCGCCCCTCGTGGCGTCGGGGGGTGGCAGGGGGCACAACGGACAACCTTTGTGATCCCCCTTTGTTCCGTGCCATTTCCACCAGACGCCGCGGACAACGGAAATGGAATTGGAAAATGATTTGGCTTTTAGTTGATTGCCTCGCACTTTACTCTTGTTGAGGTTGTAAGGAGATTGTTGGGGCAGCTCAGCTTTTTATTGTTGGAAACTATTGTCGTTTATCATCATTATCTCATCGATTTTCTAAAGTGTTGGGTGTTATTTGCTCAGAGATAGTCAGTACCATAATCTACAGATAAGTGCCACCACACAGCAGGCTTGGAATACCCTAAAAGTAATTTTAATTGACGAATAGTAGAAAACAAATAAAAATTTGGTCTATTAAAATAATGGCTAGTATGCAAAACACCAGTACCTAACCTAATCTTAGTTGATAATTGACAGAACTCAGAAATAAGCATTTTATTTGATTCATTCATTTGTCACACATTCATTAAGCAAACGTTTATTTGGGTCTAATCTTACAGAAGACGTTTGCCAGAAAGTTATTCAAAAACCTTGTCACACAAATCCTTGTATTAATCCTAGTATTAAAGTTATCCAAAAACCTGTGACACAAATCCTATCCTCATCACTCCTGTATTTCAGCAGGTGTAGACAGAATGTAGCACACCCACATGTCACCTGTCAGTGCGCGCCTATATCAAGGCACAAATCCGTACTCCGTGCTGCTACTAAGAATAACCTAATGGGTAAACATAGTAGCACTTAATACTCAGTAGTCGTCATTCAGGCTTGTCGCAAAGGCCTTTACAAAGGTGTGACATAACATAGCGCATGAGCGCCGTCAGCCCCAGAACTGTAGCAGACATGGTTAGGTTAGGTTAGGTTAGGATGTCATTATCATCATCACATAACATTTGGTCCTCTGCTTCGCTTTACCAATTATTTTTAGCTTTATTCATGTTTCCTTAGTCTGTCTAACTCGAAAACATTCTGCATTACGCTGTGGACTTCAGGACAAGACTTCTACAAAAGCCATCTTGTTTTAGACAAATACCTAAGAGAAAATGAAAATTTGTGGAGGCCTTTGTTCAACAGTGGACGTCTTCCAACTGACGTGATCCTTGACAGAACTGTATTTTAGACCTAAGAATTAAATTTGTTCTTTGTGTCGTATATGTGATTGCAGAGCAAGCAAGCAGCAAGAATCTGACTCAGACGAACGCATTGAATAGGAATAATTATTTGTATCATGGAGACTTTTTCTGTGCTGAGGTAAAAATCGTGTCGCTAAAATCGTTTTCCTTAAAAACAACACAGGAAAGTATACCTAGATGATAGATACCTAGGATAGATAGGATATATCTCTCAAAAATAGGTTATATATAAATAACAAAGAATATAAAATTAATGGCTAGTCAACGTCTGCGAATACTATAAAGAATGTTGCCCACGTGAAGTATTCGGTTCTAAAAAAATCGTTCACTTATGCACCTTTTACATTAAATTATACACCCATCAATTTCGGGGTACACCTGCTGATCGAATAGTTAATTAAGTGCTAAAACAACGAAAGGATAAAAATTCACGTCGCATAAATTTCGCTGTCATTAAGGGTGGAGCGAAAATACATGCGCCGACGCACGGGTGGCTGCGAGCTGTAATTTCGCGACATTAACGCAGCGGCATGAGACGAGTCGTCCGACTTGTCTAGAGCGTATGTCAGATATCTCATCAATGATAAAGTGTCCACAAATAATTAACGAAACAAAAAGGTTATACATTTCACAGCCGCATGCTATGTTACTAAAAACTGTATTGTGTTTATTGAAGGCAATTGTTTTTGTTCATTAAACTGCTTAAAAATGGAAATGATGGAATGAATGTCGTGGTGGTCCGGGTAATAATGGGCCAGATTTATAATCACACTTTTTTGTACGTTTAAAACATGGCAAGTGCTCTCTCAATGTGTTTTATTGCAATAATTATGTACTTTCTAAGTTATTCTAAGACGGCATCGTAAATTGTGATGAAATCTACGTTTGATGGTGTGAAATCGTCAAAGCATAATGTTCGAGTATGGTGATTAATGCTTAGTTTTTATCTGCATGAGAAGAGGCTGAAAGAGCTGCAATTAATTGCAATAAGAAACATAATTTTAAAGGTTTATAAAAAATACAAATGTTAGGAGTAAGGCTTTGACCGAATGGTGGCCAAGATTTGGTCAAAGAAACCAATTACGGCCAAAGCCACGTTGGATTGATGACAAATAAATTCGCTAAAAATACCTGGATGAGAGACGCTGAAGATAGAGACAATTGGCAGAGAAAACGGGCGGCCTTTATGCAGCCGTAGGTTATACCGGGTCTAAATGATGATTATAAAATAAATGTAAGTGGGTATATTTTAATACGAAATTGACGATATAATTATATATGCCTTAGTACTTCACTGAATATAACGTAAGTAGATAGTGTAGGTAGGTATATCTTATCTGTACAATTTGCCACAATCTAGTATCCACCAAAGCCCGTTACTAGGGGGATCTTCAGAGTGCTCTTACCGAGAACATGTCATTACCGGGCACGTTTCTTGCGGTAATAACGGTAGACGTCATCTGTCGAGAAACCATGATTGTTATATCTTGGCACCTAAGTATAAGGTGTTTACTTTTTGTCTTTTTCAATATTATTACTGAAGATGTATATTAGAATATTTCGTATGCAAAAAGTATTTTGCGCGAATTACTCAAATTGCAAGTTGTCGTTCATTGTGGCATTCTAAGGGGGATGCCTTTGTTCAACAGTGGACGTCTTCCGGCTGATGATTATGACTCTTTGAGTGTTCCCAATAATATAAGTACCCTTGTTTTAAACAGGCTCTTAGTTAGGGTACGTCCAATTGTTCTAGTGCATTAGTCTAATGAAGCCACAGCGCAAAAATAATAAGAGAAGAGAAAATATGTCCCTTCCGCGATCGGATCCTCAATAGCACTAACACAGCCATCATATATATCCCCTGAATAGGATTCATCCGGCCCCGAGGTAATAGCGGACCCTATCTCCATTCTATCGGGGCGGGTTCCGTCCCAGGCACGTCGGAAAAAGGAATATCGTTAGATGTATTCGTCTGTAAACATCGGGAGTGATTGCTAAACTTTTGGAAAGTTATTCGGAATTTTTTGGGCATAAACAACTTTTTGGGCATTGCTTCTTTTATTATCATGAAGTTTATTAAGTAAGTATAGGGAGGCATTTGTCCAACAGTGGACGTCTTAGCTGATTGATGATGACTAAGTAATCAGTTAAATCAGAAACTAGATCCCGCTATTACGTTCGTTTAAAAGTTATTTTGCGACTTTCCCGAGATCAAAATTAAGAACACAAGAAAAACAGTATTTAAAACCCCAAATTTATGATAATCAAACCGGTTATAGCAGTAATGATAACGAAAATATTCCCACAAGATTACAAATAAAATAGGGTAGAGCGATTTAAAAAACATTAGAACAAGTAAATAAATAAACTGGACTTAAAAATATTGATTAACAGAATAAAAAGTCATTAACGAAGTTCAGAAAGAATTGGTTTGAATTGATCTGGGATAAGAATTGTCAAAACTTTGGACCCTTGTTTCTTGTCAAATGATTTATCTTAGAAAGTCATCACTTGTTCTTCAAGCTTAAGCAATTAGATTTATCTTTAAATTAATTATCATGTCTTCTTGTCACTCATGCTTTGCTTTTAGGCATCGATTTTACTTAAGATATTGCAATCTTACTGGATGCTATCTGTTTCTGGTGTCTTGGTGTTTGCATTGAGATGTTATTGCTAATCTTAGTACCTACTTAATTTTGTTGAGTATGAGAGTTGAGTTAAGAAAGTCGTGTTGGCCTAGTGGTTAACAAACCGGATTTGTATGCACAAGGTTGCAGGTTCAAACCCGAGCAAGTATCAATGTTACTTTTTGAATGTTATAAATACTTTCTTAGTTATACTAAGACACCATTGACTAACGGTGACGGAAAACGTCGTGAGGACACCTGGATTTAATTATCTGAAATCGCCAACTCGCAGTCAGCTAGCGTGGTGATCAATGCTTAATCCTTATCTATAGGAGAGAAGGCCTTTGCCCTGCAGTGGGGCAGTTATTATAGGCTGTTATTATTATTATGAGAGTTGCTTTAATATTTGCACAACAGGCAACAGTAAAGTGGAACATCATTACACTTTTGAAGAAATGTTTAGCTTATGATTCCGAGCTATAGGTAGGTATGAGCTCATAGTTAAGCTCTCTCTTTAAGATAACCAGGACAGAAATCTCGTGTTTTCTACATTTGTGTTTTGATTGCATTTGCCTTATAACTTTAAATACGACATAGCTGTCTATCTTTCTTGATCGGATTGGTTGCCACAAATGCTTAATTACTTTCTTGCACCAAATCCATTTTTTTTTAATTTGCATTTCTGAGATTTTTCTAGTTTTACCTCTCAGTGAAGAGAAGTATCGTGAATAAACATGCTTTTCTACAATAGGTATACAACTATAAGGCATTTGCCGTTACAACAATTTATAAGATACATAGAATTACCAAACAGTAAAACTATTGACACTTGTTTCCACATAGGCAAGTTAAACTGATCCAAGGTTAACTTTATCCGATATCCGTTAACAATAATGGAAAAATTAACATATTTAATTGTACTGTCATTTGCATTAAATAATTATTTACTAACAAACACACCTATGCTGAACATTTGCATACAAATTAAGTGATTTCAACTCAAGCCATGTAGCGTTAGCTGTTCCATGACCGCATTACCATCATGAAAAGGAAATATCATTGCTTTCTGGAGTCGATAAAGATCTTAATAGGAATTGAGGACTTTTTGTTAGACGTTCTTGAGTACTTCTCCTTCGACTTGCACGACTTGGTGGATATGTGGCTGGTTTACTGGCCTTTTGGCGAGACGTGACAGCTCTCCGTCTAGGACATTTTAGGGCCCAGGTTTAATTTGCTTTTACATTTAAATAACAAAATAATATGTAACATCTGAAGACGGTCTTCGGATATGTATAGTAATAATACCGGCATTAGAAATACCCGCTAGTTACGTGGTGTATGTAGGCCTAATTATACCTTGGTATACAGTTATCTTATTCTTCGTATCGGTGTGAGCCAATAGCCTAACTGGTGATGCCGTTGTGTATAGATTGGTCAGTCAACAAGGTGGTGCAGAAGTTAACCGTCCAGCGTACGCCAGACGTACTTAAGTATCGTCTCTCGTAGAAGCTCTACTGGGACTCCTGGCAGTATAGCTATGATTGGAATAGATAACTTTGCTAGCTTGTGTAAGCGCTGTTTGGGAAATAAATTCATGTTCTAGAACGTGAACTGTGGAATGCAAATTAAAAACCAATAAGCGAGGCCGAAATTATAATTTTTAAATCTGACATTTAACTCTATCAAGAATTTAGTGATATTCAATTCAATCGTATTCGAATCCATGAATTCGAATGTATAACCGTGATTAATTAATTATACGTTATGTGGCCCGAACTGGTAGATAGGTGCAAAAAACACATGTTGACCAATAGTTTGACATTTGTGCCTTGTGGGTTATGTTCTAGACCGCACCGCGCTCATGTTAACGACATACCAGCTATTGAGTAACGTTTATGGCCCATAAAACTATTTTAATCTGTCCATTAGTATGCTAGCGGCGCTCGTCAATTAGGAGACGGCGAATGTTGCCACATTCACTCCGAACCTACCATGTATGGCGGGTATTTTTTATTTCAATTATAGCAAAATAAACACTGTACAAATACGATGAATTATTAAACGAATTTCGTTTGTCGTTTTATGCTCATTTGGGAGGGGTTTTGGATCGCTGGTATGAATACACGATTTGTTATTTAATTAGTGTAACCAGTGATTGTATCAGGTAGACCTGTTAAGGTAAAAATATTATGGAGCATATTTAATTATATGATTTAAAATCGGTATCAGAAGTAGGTAATTAACTATTTTATTTGTATAAAAACGTCGCCCTAAACTAGATATGTCTCCTGTATCGTGGGTGCGTTTCACAAACATGAAATATCACATAACTAGACTCGGGGAAAAACATCCGCGGGTTGCACAATTTTTGTCCCGTGCGGGAATCAAACTCACAACCCTTAGCGCAGCAGTCCAATCGCTTAGCCACTGCGCCAACCAGGTCGTCAAATACTGAATATTGTAATGTTCAGTGGAACTGGTGTTCTTCATCTTATTGATATACGATTTAGGGTTAACGTTTCAATTCAGTATAGTTATATCTAGGTTGGAAATCTAATACAATCATGAATAACCTTATTCATTCATCCAACCTGCTGACCCGCAGACATTTAATAATCTCATTCTTCCAACATCGCCCAGCATCCCGCTTCTCACATAAAAAACCTAAGGGTTGTAATAAATCCACTCGTCCGTAACTTTAATCTGGCAACCCAGCGCATGCTCAGAGTTGCTCACCGAAAAAACTCACGCGCAGGCCAGTCCGACCTGTTTCGCGTTCGCAGAATTAACGCGAGAGCGAGAAAAAAAACGAATTGCCGGTGACCGGTGGCCCGAGCGACTGTCGTCAAGGATCTCTACTTTTATATTTTAGTTCAAATATGTGGTAATTGATGCCAAAATGTCAAATGCTAGACCACATTTCGGTGTAAATTAGATGAGACAAAAATACATTATGTTTCTGTTTCGCCGGTTATTGATGAAGCTGGCTTAGCGATATAAGGAAGACCTTTTCCATTGATTCCTTAAACTATTTAAATCAGGACATGAAGCTGAGAATGTTAAGTTGAAAGTATATCTAACCTTTTTAAATTTTCGCTGCGTATTCCTAGTAATGTTTTAAAGAACTAACTGGAACAGCGTAAATAACGGTACAAACAAAGAGAGGCCAAGGTATTGCCCTCAGTGATGGAAGTTAGACTGCTTTTGATGATGAAGAATGAAAGGCAAATAACCTAAGTAGGCGCATACGAGATTCAGATTTATCGGTGACGCGTTTACAAAATCTTTCCTGGTAATTTACATACACAAATGCGAATTCACAATGAATATCAAATTTCAAAGGAATAGAATCATTAATGTTTAACGGCTTCACCTAAATGACCTAGTCCGGTAGATTTAGATACATTTTTCCTTAATAATGAAGCGAAAGATAACAAACAAAATCTTTTAAAATAGATACTAATACCTACCTAATTTATTTTTTTATTAACCAACATACACTAACACATACGTACACCTGTAAGTCACAGGTTAAGTGTGTTAGATGTGAATGAAGAAGTTATAGGTATGTATATGTACATCGTTCGTGAAATTTTATAGATCATTTGGTATACTGAACAATTCAAGGAAAGAAGAAGAACTTATTGTTGGTTTAAAGATTCTTTATTTATTTAAAAGAACAATGTTCACTTACGTATAAAAATAAAGCTAACGAGTTATTATAGCTATCCAGTTATACAATGCAATTGCTTAAAATAGGTAGACTAGTCAAGTACCTAGGCAGTTTTAGAATATACGTAGTAGGTAGTGGTAGTTTTACATAAAGCAGTTTTAATAGACATTAAAATTTATTTATCAAACTAAATATAATCTTAATACAAACATCCCCGCTATCGTCTATGCGTTACGCCATGATTGGCGAAACACTTGCATCACCGAAGGCAACGATCAAGAACCACCATTTATATCCCAAGTTTTGGCACACGACTCGATTCTTAACAGCTCCGTATATGGGAACATGATGTACTCGCGAACTTTATATTAAACTTATAAGGTTTTATGTGAAAATGAAAAATGTCGAGAAACGCATAAAGTTGAAAGTGCATTATTCAAAATTATGCGTTACCACGTACACTTACTTGTTATGTGGATAATTTACGTGTTTTACGACATTCCGTGAAAGCATTTACTGTGTTTTAACATAAATCTGGCCTTTACAAATATAAGGAAACTGTACAAATGGTGCGCGGCTACTTTAATATTTTAACATTTAATCTGCATAAAATTACTTGAGCGATGTGCTAGTTTAATACCTCATTTTGATTATGTCCGCCAAAAGCTGCCTGGTTTTCTAGAAAGCTTACATAGGGACAGGTCTAACATGTTGGTACATACCCTTATAAGCTTTATTTTGCAATAATTAGGGATCGAACTACGGAACTCTATAAAGCAGCACTGACGTCCTTAGTTGATGTAGAGCTATTAAATTTTCTGCGATGGAAGCAAAATAAAACAGGTTCACACAAAGAATTTGCAAGCATTAATTAAATTATAAAAAGTTTTATACTATTTCTCATACATAGAGGTTAACAAAGTTCAAGCAAGTAGGCCCTAAAAGTCTCAGTTGACTAAATTAGGATAAAATTACCCTTTCCTCCCGTAGGTGTCGTAAGAAGATGGGCAGCAGCATTATCTTTAACTTCATCACCAATACTGCGATCCTCAACCCGCTTGTCAAACGTGGGGATTATCCTCCCCCCTTTAAGGGGGAGGGACTTGTTCAACAGTGGACATCTTCCGGCTAATGATGATGTCCTCCTAGCTGCCTTAGGGATGCGGGATCTCCGTACGTAGCATCGCATCTCCTGACAGTCCCGATCCACCTCTTTACGGTCCTGCTCACCTTTCCATACCCTAAATTGTATATAGGTACCTAATGAACGAATGAATAGCTTGAACGTTAAAGAGTTCACCATTTTAAATCTAGAAGTGCCTGTGACGAATAAAGTCGTCGTCGTAGTCATAACGCACGCTTATGGCATATATTCACGATACGTTGAACTATCGAAGGTATTATACGATACACGCGATGCGCTTGTACCAATTTATTCAACAATTTCAAAATTATCGCGGTAATGCTGATAGATTGGCTCGTGCGTGTGTATCGAGAGAAGTTGTTTGATTGACTGCTATCATTATAGAACATACGAGTAGTTTGGCTTTGGATATAAGACTAGGAACGTTGCATTTGATGAGAATGAAAATTGCATTATTACTTGTTAGGATAGCTCCTTTTGAAACAGAGATGTAGGGTAGATATTGTAGTTTCTTTTATTCCTCAGTTTTGGGACAACGGTTCACAAGTAGTAAAAAGCGACCATATAATCCTAGTATTTTCTACTAACATACATAAAAACAGGCATACATACAAGTATATCTACTAAAATAATAAAAACAGCGATTATATCCGAAACCATTTTATGTTATAACCGAACATAATTAATGCATACTACCTTTTTCCCTGATTTAATTACGTATGTAGGTGCCTACAATACTTAATGCAATGTTAATAACAACCTTTCCGAAGGGATAGGCAGAGGTGTGCTACTGCTATTTCACCCACATTCCGCTCGGCTTCATTTTCCATAGAAATAAGGGGCGCGTATTTTGCCGTTTATCAGTACACAAATATAGGTACCTATTTTAGATAAATACTATTTGAAACGGGACACTCCGGTCACAGTCTTTAGTATTTAGTAACACAAGTACTTGATAACACGGAAACCAATTAGAACAAAATGTGTGTCGCGCGTAAACTAGTGCGGCGAGTACTGAGTACAACGCTTTTGTTGTCTCTTAATGAGGTTGAGTGAGCGTTGAATCACAGCGAGCGGTGTAGCTGTAGTGCTAACAATTGTAGGGCTGTCTCTTCGGAGTTACGAATGGGTAGGTAGTACCTGCCTTGTAGGTCAGACAAAAAGTATCGACAAATTAAACAGCTATGCTTTTCATTTAGGGCTGTAATATGAAAGCCAGACCTCTTTTATAATTATTAACTGTCTGAGGTATATATAGAGGTATATCACTGGTAGTAGGTACATTATTCTTTAATACCAACATATCCTACCATTTTTAAAGAAGGTAGATGATATGATATCAAGGTATAAAAAAACAGAAAAATATTAAGGCAACGTTTATAAGAGACGGTATCTAAAAAAAAAATACTTTTTTTACTGGCTATCACTGTGACAGATTTTGAATGATCGCAAAATCTGTCGATCTACCTAGCAGATTTTAAATTGTATTCAATATTATTCGATTGTTAATAAAATGCGCGTTGAGCGTTAACTAGTGCACCAATTACACCACTTTTTTGTCACTGTTAATTTATTAGATGAGATATGATTCATTGCATGCAGCGAAGTATGGCGATTAACAACTAGGGATGCCAATCAAAGGTATAATTTAATCATAACCTACCTCATTTTTTTAATAGACACATCCCTGTATTTTCTTAGTACGTAGGACGTAGGTACCAAATTTCAATAAAAAGTACCTGATCAGATATTTCATAATACCTAATGTTTTTTTTTTTAAATAAAATCATTTATTAGGCGTTATAATAGATAGTTTTCACAAATATTACACTTTTTTTTATTCAGTGTATTTAATACGGAGTAAGAAATAACATGTAGGTATAAATAATGTTTGAACAACCCTGTAAATAAATAATCACATAAAAGTATTGGGGTAGGTATTGTTATGTATTTAAGTTTGGAAGGCTTTTATATGTTGTATTCGTGAAAGGCGTAACAACTTAGTACCGCTATTGTTGCTTTGTTAAAGACGAAGCACAAGCACCAGTGCACGCGACGAATTTGCAGCGTGACAAGCGTTACGAAATAAGCTTAGGGCTGTCACACTCGTTGCGCCTTATTATATTGTGACATGTCTATAGACAACTGTGAATCGCATGTTTATTACTGGACGAGAAGACATAGTGTGTAAAAAAAAATGAAAAAATATTTTATTTTATATTCCAGTTTTTCAATTGAAGTGTTATTTAGACGGATTTCGCAAGGTTTTCCCATTTTATATCCAATGATAAT
Organism: Abrostola triplasia; assembly: GCA_946251915.1. NCBI lineage: Eukaryota > Metazoa > Arthropoda > Insecta > Lepidoptera > Noctuidae > Abrostola > Abrostola triplasia. The sequence continues at coordinate 4,495,571 of OX276424.1, read as the reverse complement.
ATAAAAAAAATAACGTATACTGTCACACAAAAAAGTATGCAGATTAGTTTACATAAAAATTCCTCATATAGAAAGAATAATTAATATAATATTTGTGATAAATGTTATTAAATTTGCAGTACGAGGTCAAAAAATGACCCTAACTCAGCATCATACTGCTATCGAAAAGCAGCAATGCTTCACTTAAGACCAAAACTAAAATAAAAACTGATAATGTACGTTCATTTGTAATATAAATATATATTTTTATATATAAATTGTTCAAAAATATCTGTAAGAAATATTTTTGAATAAAGAAATGTTGTAAAACTGTTATAAAAACTATAAGAACACTTATAGACCATTATTATCTGCAAAGCAATTTACTGCGTTTTACGACTTATTAAACAAAATATAATTGAGTCGTAAATATGACTTCAAGGTATTTTATAAAAACGAGACTAGAAAATAATTTCTGCGTCTTGTCATCCATTGTGTTTTTAAAATAGAACGTAGTCAGTGTCAAGTTACTAATTACGCAATTTAAATATAATTATAGCTTTTTATTCATTAACAATTTGTCTATTTGTCATTAACGATCATGTTTACACGTCTCACTTTGGAAAACAGTCGTCTAATCACAAACCGCCATTGTGCAATATCTGACTTACATCTTATTGTACTGTAGTAATAAATTATTATTATTTAGGGAGGTATACTCAGTTACATTCTATCGCTACTTGTTTTTAAAGAATATTGCAAAATAAATTTATTGGTACATAAACAAAATGCATACGTACGGTAATTGTCACAGCAAAAACCTAAGTCATACTTACGCTGTCACATCTCTCAGTCATGCCAATCGGTAATTGAGTAAATGAAATGTGAGCCGTCCAAATGATTGATACCTACCGTGCCATACTTTTTTCTATGAATAAATCCCCGTAAATTATAGTGAATACGATTTTGTTTAGTAAAATTAAATCACTGGAGAGAGTATATTACCTAATACATACATATTTATAATCCTTGTGTAAACTTTTTAGAAAACTATCAAAGATGATAATAACATAATTCATTAATATTTAATAAGCTTATAAATAACACGACGTGAAGGTTTCGCACATCAGGAAACCGGTTACCATATTAATGCTGAAATAAAAACATACGCTCCATATTCATGCCAACAAAAAACACATCTATTTTGCACAACTCATCAGTTAAGCCATAAAAGTCAAAAAAAAAATCAACAAGGCACTCTCCACAAATTATTTTATGTCTTTCACTGGCCTTAAAAACAGTAAAACTATTAACCTAAAATATCGGTAGTAAAAATATAATAAGGGTAATAAAATGTGTTTACAACGGGGCAGCCCTACGGAAGCTACTAGCTTCACGCGCTTGCTACTCGCTACTGCGACTAACTGCCGCGTAATGGCCGGTCTGTAGGTACCGACGTAATTGTTTCCTATTCTTACCTACTGGGCTCTGTTTGGAAAGTAAATAGGTACAGGTTTACGTGTTAAAAAAGACTTCACAGTGTCCACTTACAAACTTGACATAAAACTTGTGTGTCGGAAAAAACAGTAGTCAGTGTAAGTTTTATGTTATCAAATCGTTCTCTTAATGTAGAGAACTGGCTTTTTTTTAACGAGACACTTTAAGATTTATTCAGGTTGAAAGTAAGTGGTAAGTAGGTACCTATTGATTTTGAGAGATTTTATTGTTTTTAAAAAAAGGTTTCTCTACACTAGGAATTTCTCTATATCGTGGGCGCGTTTCACCAACATGAAACATCACACACAAACACCCAGACACAATTTTTTGTCCCGAAAAAATTAAGTCGGCTGATGATGATGTACCCCAAGCGCAGCAGTCCAATCGCTTAGCCACTGCACCAATCTATCCTTCGCTTAATTCTCCTCGTCAATCTTATTACTCAACTTATAATCTAGCTTTATAATAAGGGCATACAATTTTACTACATGAGGCACTTGAGACAGTGATTAAGAGCTTGATTCAATAGATTCATAAAAAATAGCTATCTAAACGGGCCATCGAAGTCCAAATTGTAGAGCTTTGACGACTATGAGGGAAACTCCAATCTATACTTATATTATTATTATCATTATAAAGCTGAAGACGTTGTTTGTTTGATTGAACGCGCTAATCTCAGGAACTACTGGTTCGAATTGAAAAAATATTTTTGTGTGGGATAGTCCATTTATCGAGGAAGGCTATAGAACAATTGAAATTTACGTGAAGTCGCAGGCGGAAGCTAGTATACGTAATAATATTTATATTTTAGTATAGTTTCTGCGTTTGCAGTTTAAAGTAGATCAAGATTCAATTCTGTTTTATCACTAGACCTATTATGTATAACTGGTTTACCAATAGCAAAGTTAACGATGTTAAAACAGTTAAATTACTATACTTAGTGTAATTATATCACGCAAGTCATATTTATCATACAGAAAAAAACGCGTGTCTTAATAAATCAATCCAACATGTTAATAGAATGTGTTATAATTAGCTACTAATTAATAAGTGAAAAAATAAACACCGATCAAAGAAATCCAAAGAAATGGATGTGTAGTGAAAGCTGAGGAGTGTTCGGCACGCGACCAAAACAAATTGCTTTGTTCGCCATTTTTTGTAACGCTATCAGTGCGTAAATACTAAACCCCTATAAATGTTTTATAGTCGTCAGGCAACGTTAATAGGATTAAAATTTAAGCGCTCTTTTTCGCCAGACCGACTTAAATATTTGGAAATAAGACCAAATATCACCAGCTTGACTCTTTTCTTGAATTTTTCATAAATAAATGGTATAAGTGCTATTCCTATATGAATGCTAATTCACCTAGTGGTATCCGGGCTAGAATTGACCACCCCATTTCTTTCCGTGGGTGTCGTAAGAGGCGACAAGGGAAAATGTCACTGTCGTTTGTCAAAAAATAGAGATGCCAATAGATTTAAACCGTGTTTAAGTTAATACAGATATTATCCTTATATATGAATAAGAAGGTGCCTATAGTTTATATTATCCTCATTTATTAATAAGACGCATAAAGTTAACTTACCAGATTGGACCTTCAAAGAATTGTTTTTTTTTTAGATAGGCACCTACCTAAATGCTGGATGGCTATTGAAATCGTATAATTTATATCTAAGTACACTTACAAATAAATGTGTGTGTTTAATTCTTAAGTCAGTACTTACTTATCTCATTTTGTAGATAGCTTCAGTTTAGCGGATGACATAAATTCACTAGCGCTTATTGCAATTATTTTTAATCAGTACTTAGTGCAGAGAGCAAAAGTCGTAAAGTGGAAGTGCGCATTCCATTTCTGTATGAGAAGATATTTTCATTATGCACTGAACTGAGACAGCAACAGGTTGGAATTATTATTAGTATGTACTTTAATTACAGATCAATGCTCAACCCTTCTCTATATGAGGCCTTTATGCAGTGGGACAGTAGGCTTGTATTATTTTTTTCAGACTGTGTCGTCGGTGTAGCGGTCGCTGAGCGTGACTGTAAAGCATGAGGTCCGAGGGTTCAAATCTCGGATTGGGCCACGTGTTATTGGGCTTTTCCATTCTGTTAGTCTCAGTAGCAGCACGGAGCCTATAACATAACTGGTGAAATGTGGGTGTACTTAGAACACTAGTACCAACTCTTACGGTGAATTCAGGCATATGTTGCTTATGCACTTTAATTATTAAAAAGTCACAAGACGAAATATTTTTATTTTTTACAAATACGGGTTAGTGTTCATTTTGGTTAACCCCCCCTAATGCTAAGCCATTAAATGAAGCGATGCGAATTAAAAACACCTTAATGGCGTAACAATGAATGCTTAACGGGCTATTACCGGTGTTATCGTAGTGTTATTATTAAAACACAATGTGTTGAAGCCGGAAGCCTGTTGCGTGTTTATTTACATTTAAGGAGTAACTAATTCTTTTTGTTCTTATTTTAAAAAAAAAAACACGATTTTATCTTGAGGTCTTGCAATGTTTTTTATGGGTAGGCTAAATATTTTTTTAAGTAAAGTTTTTTTTTGTGTTTTGAAATTAGAACTAGGTTTGTTCTGTTAACATTCTAGATGCAATCATATTGTATTTCTTGGTACGTTTTTTTTTATAATAAAACGCTTTTCATAAAGCAAAAACTAAAAAAACATTTTCAGTTTCTTACAAAAAAAAAACAAAACTCTACCTTACAGTTTATTTATAATTACGCATTTTTGCATTAGTTGTTCCTAATATTTCAAGTTAGCTAACTAACACTAATTAAATCTCCGAAGACGTATAAGGGAAAACGAAAGAGAGGGACAGATGGAGAGAAAGAGATAGTTTCACGTTCGTGGCACGTTACGCTTGTCGGCGTCACTGTGGTTCGAATTTATGAATGCTTACATTTTTTTTCTAATTTTTTTCCTCCAGATTGATTTATGGCCCAATCATCACTAAAAGCTTTGGAGTAATTTTCGTATCATTAATTGCTTAGTGAGACTGTATTATCTTGTAAGCGGGTATAGAGGGTTTTTATTTTATTCGAACATAAATGCATTTATTTTTAGCTGTAGTTCAGTTTTGGTGACTTTTTCCATATTAGGTTTTTTTTTTACCACAAGTCGCCCCACGCTAGGAATTACTCCTGTATCGTGGCTGCGTTTCACAAACCCCGCCACCCTTAGCACAGCAGATTAATCGCTTAGCTACTGCGCCAACCAGGCTGTAAGATATTTCCCAGGATGGTACAATAAACGTTAGTTATCACGTTTTGATAATGCAAATTAAATTTTTAAAGTTTCTCTCCCATCATACGGAAACTATTTCATGTACCCGGATAAAAAATATTACATATAATTTACTTCAGATCATGATCTAGCTTTGCACACAAATTCATTTAATAATAAATCTATATCGCCGTTTAGGCATAATTATGGTTAAGAAACATAAAAATACCCCCTTGTTTTTACATCGGTAGTATTCGTAGATAGATATCTTATTAATTAATTACAGTAGTTACGATTTAATACGTTCTACGAATTACCGTAAAATTAAGGTGTGATTTGACCCAGTTTCTATTGTCGGATAAAAGCGGGCAAGTTTAAGCTGGGGGTTTATTTGGTATGCGAGGTGAGGCGACAGCGCCGAGTGATGTCACGCGTGACACTTTACTTAGAAGGAAATAATGACAGAGGATTGTAAGCTAAGAGCTCTTATATTATTTGAGTAAAACAGGGCGAGGTAGTGTTGCAAAAGTAAAGAGTAGGAAGTCTTTCATTGCAATGTAAGAGTTTTTTTCTTAGAAGTGATCAAATGTTGTAGTCCAAAATTTTTACAAAATCTAAGTCTATAGCGTGCTGTGTAAGGTTATTCTTCAGGTCAAATCGGTAATAACTTCCAAATTTTGTAGCTATTAAAAAAACACGAATCGTTAATTTGTGTAAAGTATGATCCGCAGATATTTATCCCGAGTCTGGTTGTTGGTGTAAGTAATATTACATGTTTGTGAAATGCACCCGATACAGGAGAAATTCCCAATGTGGGATGTTTCTAAAAAAAAAAGTAATGATTCTTTTCCAATTTGTTTCAATTGAGAACGAGGCCAGCGCGAGCGTGTCAACCCCTAACAATTTTTTCAGCATGTCGTATTTAGATTCCGTGCCGAGAGCGTGCCGAATGCCGGCGCGCGTGACTCTATGCTGCTGCGGAACAAATATTCGGAGGATTTATTGGAAGTAACGAAAGCAGGGTTAAATTGGTATAAATCTTAATATAGTAGGTATATGCCTAAAATCTTTTGGTACGTGTGTTTGTAACCTAACACCTAAACGGTTGGACCGATTTGGATGGAATTCGTGTTCAGCCTCGTTAGTCGCTAAGTGCGACTGCTGAGCATGAGGTCCTGGGTTCACATTCTGGGCCTGGCAAAGTGTTATTGGATTTCCATTAGGTAATTCTCAGTAGCAACACGGAGTCAGGATTTGTACTCGATGTTGGCAATAGGCCCACTATTGTAACCTATAACATAATTGGTGTATAACTGTATACTATACGCCCTTGCCTACCTATCTTATGTATGAAGGTATGTATGTAATTTGGTGCTGCCCCCTACCGCGAAGTTTTAAAGCAGGGTTGTTTACGATGTGAAAGCGAGACGCCACATTTCTCTACACGCAGCGGTGTCTCGCTTCCACATTGTAAACTGTCCTGTTCTAAAAGATCATGGTAAGGGGGCTGTTCATTTTCACGTGCAAAGAGAACACAGTGAGGTTGCATATGGTATGCGAGAAGTCGGCTTGTTTTGAATGACATTTATTTGTTTCTATTTCGGTGAGCCTACAATGAATGATGTAGAGTTTTATGTTATCTGTATCGATCTGTTTGTTGACTCTATATTTAACTGAACTACCGCGTTTTGGATTTAGAGTGCGAGTGATGCGTGCGCGCCGATCCCGTGACGCGTGACGTTGCGCCTTGACCGACATAATGATACACTGAGTTTGTGTAATAAAAGTAACATCAGTGTTATGATTTATGGTAACGAGTAGATTCATGTTTTTTTTATAATTATTCTTCATAACGTGCGCCTGCGACGCCGTCCGTCAAAAATATAACGCGTTATTTTCAGAATAAAGTAGCCTTTTGAGCTTCTACCCCTGTATTTCATTTCATGGAATTCAACTGTTCAGTTATTCCTGACGTTATAGTTTAAGTTATAGTTTAGTTATAGTTTAAGCATTTAAGAGATCTCGATTTTTACATACCTATCATACAAAAATAAGCCCAATTACATACTGCATTAAGCGACCGAGCCACATGACTAAGTAGTCCTTCTTTTTTACAATACGGCCGACGTACCTTGGCGATCCTATAGTAGACAAATGTTTCTAAAAGATCCATTTAGCAGCCAAGACACGTCGACCGCACTATACTCATGTATTGCGACCGGGCTATGACTGCACTGCTCCAGCCCTAATACTTGTTTAATTGCTTTGTTTATTGTAATTAACAAGTATTATACCGAAATACAAACAAACCCTATTACATTGGGACCTAAAAAAACATAACTGGCGCAATGTGGATGAACAATATGTGCGCCTCTGCCTACCCCTTCGGGGAATACAGTCGTGAAATTGTGTTTTTTTTGCTTTGATGCATATATTAGCAGACCGCGCTTTGTGGCGTACATTGGGAGAAGCCTATGTCCAGCAGTGGACTGCAACGGGATGATAATGTACTGAAATAGTTGTAACAATATACCTACATTATACTTACTTAAAGATGAACGGAACGGAATCATTTGGCATATAGCGACTAGTGAATTGACAATGATGTAGAAGTATTGTTAAGCCGTATTTCGTAATGTTTGAAATTAGTATCGGTAATAGCCAGATGAAAAAGTAAAAGAAAAATGGTCTATTGCAGGTCACAACAGAGAGCAATGAAAAAAAGGAAAGCGAGGCCTTTGCCCTGCATTGGGACGATCATGGCTGAAATGAAATAAATAAATAATAGCCAGATACTGTATTGACATTTTTATTTACGCTGTTACTCGAGAAATAAATTTTCTCTACAATCAATCTTTATCAAAAACCAAACAAAGAGAATAATTGAAACCAAGTACTTTAGAACAAAAGCTATAGTTATTGAACGGAAACAGAACAGACAGACAGATAGACAAACAATGACGATAGCTACCGCACCGCGCTCACGCTCGCTACCGTGCCTCGGGCTACTGACTCAGCAATTATCGAGAACGGCGCCGACAAACTGACAGACACCTTCTGTGAATGAATTTATTTGAGTTGAGAAATCTTTGTGATTTAATGAGGGGTTTCTCTTTGAAGGCTTTTATTGTTTACTGTGGAGGGGCTAAAGTGAACTTTATGGTTTCGGGCCTCTTGCGAAATGCTGCTCAGTTTTTGTGTATGCTTTTGTGGATTGCATGTTCAGAAAATGGTGAAATCTGAAAAGTTAACAATGATTTAAAAATAATTGTTTAATAATAAGTTTTGTTGTTCTAGTTTGGGGTTGTTATTAAAAAAAGTTTATGGATTCCGGTGGAAAAGTTTATCTATATACAGGATGTCAGATTAGTATTAAGTTTAGGGTATAATATTGGCCATTTACAAAATGGCAATCAACTCTATAATCAAATAACATATTATATTTTTCAGATGTCCGGTTAAACAGACATATTTCTTGTGAAGCTGGCTGTTTAACAAGTAGAGAAAAGAAACAAACTTGCCATAGTCATGCCCATATACATGTAGTACTTCAAATTTGAACTGCTATGTGTTATCTATAGGCCTGTAGGCGTACAATTAATCTCCTCTACGTCCCCGTGTTGGAATTCGGCGTGATTATACAAACATAAACTAGAATATTAAACATCTCAATAGCTCCTAGCTGGCGTGCATCAAGGCTAAATATCTGCGTCGGCAGCTGCAGCGGAAGCCGATAAGGACTGATAGCGTTATCAGCGCGATAGCGGCGCTTTGTCGCGCCCCGACACCTGGCTGTGCCAGTTTCATGTTCGCGAATGACGGATTAGGCTCTTATGTGTTTTTAATATAAGTAAGTAGGTACTGATGACTCGGCTTCACACCGGTAGATGTGATTACCTAAGTATAATGTACTCACGAATTCCGGTCGGACGGTCTATTGACCGGAGACTAGCCAACTACTAAGGAGATATTATAGTGCACAAGTATGCGCGTAAACACTGATACTTACACAGGTGTCTGATGGTACGGTAGGCCGACTCGACCGGAGAGAAATCAGGCGCGGGACCAAAGGCTTAACGTGCCTTCCGAAGCACGGAGGGGCTAGATACCTATATGAGAACGTCACCCATCACAAAACTGACCGCGGCGAGCACGGCTTTTAACCGCGGTAACTACTTAGCTAAGTGATAAGAAGGTAAGCCCCCTTACCGAAGTATATTGATGCACCGACTTAATCTGCTTATTGGTCACATTCAAATCAGGGGGGATAACCAGTAGGTAATTGAAATATTTCATGCGCAAAAATGTGTTCGAATTTTAGTGACGAGATGTGAATTTCATCGTTGCCATGGAGAACAAACTATGGAACTTTCACAGAAGCTTCTCTCTTGAATTGTAGTCATCTTTTTCTTCGTATCGGCATGAGCCAATAGCCACATGGAATAGGTCATGCCTTGGTGTAGAGATTGGTCAGTGAACAGGGATGGTAGCCAAATTGACCGTCCAGGGTGCGCCAGACGTACTTAAGTGTCGTCACTCGTGGAAGCTCTCTATATGAACCCCTTTTTCCTTTTCTTTCTAATTCAAGAGAGGCTTCATAAAAATTATAATAACTATGTGGTCTTAATACAAATCATTTTGTGGTCTTATTTGAAGCTGGTATGCTCCAATCCGGCAACCGGTGGATGCAACTGGTAAGCTGTCATTAATTGTGGCGTTCTAAGGGGGAGGCCTTTGTTCAACAGTGGACGTCTTCCGGCTGATGATGATGATTCTCCAACCGTAACCAACATCAAGACTGCAACTTCTTTCTGGAAGAAATACAAATGTTTACGTAAAACTTTCGCGGCCGAGTATGCGATATGAGTTTGTTCTTAATCCTTAATCTAGTATATTGTTGATCGAAGACACTAGCGCATAGTAAGGTGAAGTGCGAGATGTTGTTTTAGAATAGCTGTTTGTATTTACTTACGCAATACGTAGGTGTATTGAAATTTGAACCTAAAAGTATATTAAGCCAGGCTCTTTCGGCTCTAATTATTGTGCTCTAAATGTTCATTCTATGTATCTATTATGTTAATTCAGATCCGTGTTAACACCACTGGAATTACTTGATTGCGATCGGTATTTAATACGAGGCTTATCATTTCGATTTCGGTTCACTTGTCAAATAGGGTTGTGTATTAAAAACAACATCAAATCCGGTAGAATGTTAGCTAATTTATTTCTAGCTTTTGCTTGTTTTATAGGTATACCTATAGATATTATTGTTATCACACTAATATTATAAATGCAAAAGTTTGTGAGTGACATAGGTGTGTTAATTCTTTACGCTTAAATGGCGGGATCAATTTTGATATAATTTGTTATGGAGGTAGCTGGCAATCTGGATTTACAAATAGGCTAATTTTAATCTCGATAAAATGTAGCGGGTGACACCAAGGCAAGGCAAACGCAAGGCGCAGCTAATATAGGTGTTTGTGTTTGTGATATTTCATGTTTGTGAAACGCACCCACGATACAGGAGAAATTCCTAGTGTGGGGCGACGTTTTTTTTTAAAAAAAAAAAAAAAAAAAAAAAAAAAAAAAAAATATATATATATTGGAGAACGACATTAGCAAAGAAATCATTTTGCATACACACATTTAACACGCACATGTAGCGCACCGTGATCTTTTCGGTTTTTCACAACCCTAACTAAAATCGCCCACTCAGGAAACAGGAATGTTTTGGACGTAGGCGATATGATAATGACGTGTCACTGCGCATTATGGCCACTGCTGTAACCTTTAAGGATACCAGGATGAGTATTAGTATCTAGTACCTATTTAATTGTAGGAAAGAGGCTCATAGTAATGGGACTGCCGCGCAGATCAGTCGATCTGAGAGGTTAAGCCGTGTTCGCTGCGGTCAGTTTTGTGATGCGTGTTTCACATGTTGAGACACCTCCGTGCCTCGGAAGCATGTTATGCCGGTGGTCCTGCGCCTGATCTCTCTCCGGTCGTGTCGGTCTACCGTCCCATCGGACTATGAGAGTGAGGGAATAGGGACCTGTGTTTGCGCGCATACTAATGCATTATAATATCTCCTGTGTAGTTGGCTAATCTCCGATGAGACAGGCCGCCGTGTACGAAATTCGGTCATGAGAACATTATAGGACTAAGCAGCATATAGCATGGTTAATCGTCGGAAGAGGCTTAAATAAATATTAAGTGCATTCCCAAGAGATACGAATTACGTAGGCTTTAGATTGTAATTAAAAGAAGGTATTAACAAGTAGAAATATCCTTGCCAATTGACGCAGTTCACGCCAATGAAGCATTAGGTCTGTGGTTTTCATACCAAGAAACGTTTCGTTGACAAAATTCCCGAGTCATGAGCGGTCGACAAACAATGAGTAATTGTGAATGTCATTCGGGACGGTCAATGCTGTTCTGCTTCCAAGAGTCGGTTCAAAGATAGATAGCTAAAAGTGTTCGCTTCTAAGAAATCATCAATTGCGCGGATATACGACATTAAAATAGTCTGGTTAATTATAGAGCTGTTTATTTGTGGTGGTTTAATCACGCATGCTTGGGTAGGTACTGGGTTCGTGGGATTTGTGGCTGTCTGATAAGTGGTCCAAGTTTAAAACTTTAAATGTCCAGAACAAGCGTATGGCTTTTGGACCAAGGTATTAGGTAATAGTTGTCTGTTTTCTGTGATTAAGAAGTCTTTAGACCCTAGATAAAGAACTAATTTAAGGTCTAAGTGTAGAGCTTTAGATTTCCAGAACTAGCGTATATGATTGATTGACCAAGTTATTAATATGTCTGTTTTCTGTTTCTGTGATTCGGAAGTCTAGACCTTAGATAAAGAACTAACTTATGTACATCACGCCTATTTTCTCATTAAGTATGTACTTTCTAAAGATTACGAGGATTTATAGCATTTTCATGTTAATATTCCGCTCATATACGGAGTCTTTTGTTAAGTAGCTAATGGACCGTGACACAAACATATCGAGTTACTTTATCGAGCAAACATATTTCAGATTTCCTACGAGCTTTACAAACCACAATACGTCTTTGTCTTTTTCTTCATTGATTTGGCATTAGCTAGCTGTCATGTGGAAATATGTCATCATCTAGACTATGACCTGCCAATTAGAAAGATAACGAGGAGATTGACCCGAGGTCTGCCTGTAATTACGGAGGTTCTCTACGTACGCTTCAGAGTGCTATTCTAATGGTTGTTTTAAGATTAATTTATTTAATAAGACTGTGTTTAACCTTAACCGACGAGCGTGTATGAGGAATGTGATGCGTGTGAATAAAGCGAAAGAAGTATGCCAGGATTGTAATTTGTAGCAAATGGAAATCCGTGGTCTTTCCCTACCCCTCAGGGAAACAGGCGTGACTTTATGTATGTATGTAGGTACTGTATTTAATATTTCTTCACCATAATATATATTAGCTCGGGATACTATTAAATGTTACCGTGAGATCTAGAAAGGACCAACATTCTAAACATAGAATTAGAATTTATTTCTTCATAAAATAAAACTACATATCGTATATAACTCTGTATGCCAGGTGGCTATTTTCCGTGATTATCATCATAATTTTACTCAAAAGGTGCACCTGTAGTGTCTTAATGAAAGAGCTATCCCTCTCTTTCATATAGCATCTATTGAATAATAAGTACCTAGGTGGATATGCACTTGATAGAATATGTAGATAATTATAAAAGTAAATAACAGTGTCTTTATATAGGTACAATACATGTCATGTAGCTACTATAACACAAATATTATAAAGGCGAAAGTTTGTGCGTGTTTGTATGTTTGTTACCTCTTCACGGTGCAACGGCTAGACCGATTTAGATGAAATTTCATATGGAGGTAGCTGACACCCTGCATTAACACATAGGCTACTTTCTATCCCGAAAAAGTGGGTAACACCGCGCGGCGTAGCTAGTAAATAATATACACGACTTAATTTTGGGTAGAGAACACGGTTCTTCATTTTATTATTCAATTGGTTTTATTTCCAATACGATACCTACTTAAAATATAAACGGAATATTGACTCAGGTTGTGTTAAATACAGTGTTTATTTAGGTTTGTGTAGAGTTCTGGTATCTTAAAATATTAAAGAATTGTGGTACTTTGAAATGTAGAGACGGTACATATTCTATGAAGTCTTATAATTCAGGAAATGACGCTATTTCTTGGAAACAATCACTGGCGATCGTTAATGTAACCGCTGGTGGAAGTGGTTAAAATAGTGTCCGAAGACTATATTGATCTTGATGATAATTGTGTAGATTTACGTACGTTCTAGACCTATAAGACTTACATTTACGCACAATCTAGACCTATCAGACCTAAATTTACGCACGATGTAGACCTATCAGACCTAAATTTGACATAGAATGCGTGTTCATCTTAGATACTATTACGTTAATTACAGGAAGATGGCTTGGCGTTTGTTAATGTTACATATTTTACGAATATACCTACTATGTTGTTTAATGTTTTGACATTGGTGTTTTTTTACTTATGTTCTCTGGCAATTAACAAATAGGTCCTAAATCCATACATTGTTTAATAATTAATATTCTCATTTATATTGTTATATTACAGTTCCTTGACAGATTTTATTGCGAGCACTTATTAGTAGGTATTTCAAATTAATAGACAAAACATTAAAATACTCAAATATGCAGTCCACAAACTTTCTAAATAAAAACCTTTTGCTGTAAAAAATAAACCTGTATTTTTAAATAAAACTCAATGCATGCATATCACGGAGTATTTCGTTAATATCTCATGCGAGTGTCGCGTGCCGGAGTCATTGACTGCCGCAGTCCAGATTAGAAACGCCGCTTTCTACCAGAGGCGGGCTTAACTTGGAGTGCGAGGTTGCCGCTGTTCGATGTTACGAGTCAGATATTTGGCATAAGGATGAACGTATATCGTCCTCGTAGTTGGAAAATTAAATAACTCTGATTTTGTAGTTCTGAGATAAATGTGATTAAGATTTTTTTTTTCAGTTAATGTAGGTACCTACATATGTTAAAAAAATGTGAGACAATTTTACAATTTTATATTTTGTGGATTTGATTATGGTTAAACAAACTGAACTCTATCTTTAAATATATTTAAATAAAAAATTAAATAATACATAATACATACATAACATCACGCCTATATTCCCCGAAGGGGTAGGCAGAGGTGCACATATAGTAGGTACACCCACATTTCGCCAGTTATGTTTTTCGGTCCCAATGTAATAGGGGGCGAGCCTATTGCCATCAACCGGGCACAAATCCAGACTCCGTGCTGCTACTGAGAATTACCTAATGGAAAAACCCAGTAACACTTTGCCCGACCCGGGATTTGAACCCAGGACCTCGTGCTCAACAGTCGCGCTTAGCAACCACTAGACCAACGAGGCAGTCCAATTTTTAAATAAAAACTCATTAAATAATCAAGATGTTTAATTTTGCCACAACTATTATTATAAACGTAACTACAATTAGCTACTTATTTCGGCTATTTATTTAGTTTTCCTACAAGCTAAGCCATTTGGTAGAGTAAAATTTGGTGAAATAAATGCAGTTATTGAATTTATCAAACTCAAAATATTTTTCAATTATTTACGTGGTTTTGTACGTTACATTACTTTGATATTTTTTGTAGTATATTGCAAGTATTTATAAATTAGGTACGTTATATCAGAATTATGAATAGCAGAACTAAATAAATAGAGTTATTTAGTTTTCGTAGAACTTACTTGTGTGAAATAATTTTTAAGTTGAGGAAAAAATTAACTACTCGTACCGCTTTGCAGTTTGATACTGAATGAATAGATTAATACGTCAATCAATACTGCCGAGCGCGTTCGTCTGCTGGCTGTAGGATGACAACAGTTTCCGCATCGCTGTTAGTTTACGTTTAGGAACTCCATTTGTCATTCCTCATCTATGTAAGTGTGGTGAAGCTGTAGACAGCCTCGGACGGCATGGTATATCATACAGTAGGAGTGCAGTTCGCATACCGCGACACGGTAACATAAATGACATCATACGTCGTCTCTCTTGTCCCCGCTAGCTTACCGGCCGTACTAGACCCAAATGGCTTGGGGTACGTGACGATGGAAAGAGACCTGATGGTATGTCGTTGTTACCCTGGAAATTGGGAAGGCCTTTGGTGTGGGACGCAACGTGCGTCGATACCCTTGCACCTTCTCATGTTTCTGGCTCGACAATTCACGCTGGCATTGCTGCTGCTGCTGCGGAGACCCTCAAGCGGCGGAAATACATTAACCTGATAGGTATTTTGGAGCCGTTTGGGGTTGAAACATTTGGGCCATGGATTCCGACCGCTCGCAATTTGTTTAAAGAGTTAGTTAAGCGCTTAGTCGACTCCACACGTTACCAAAGAGCTGGTTAATTTTTTGACCAAAGAATTAGCATTGCCATTCAACGTGGCAATGCTGCCAGTCTTTTGGGCACGTTACCGGTTGACATCGATGGGGATGAATTTTTTTATGCTTTTTAACTTTTTATTTTTGTTTATATTGTTTTTATTTTGTATTAGAATTAGGTTGTAAATAGTTGAAAAATAGTTAGGTATTATTATAAGTGGATTATATTGTAATGGTAATTTTGAGTTATGAAATAAATAGATATAGATTATACAACTGTTAATTTTTTAATTTACGTATATATATGACATTAAATTTACATTAAACTTATCGTTGCCCACAGGTATTGATTTATTTACTGAGTTATTTATTTTTACTTAAAAAAATGGTGTTAGTTTGAAGATATTTATTATTCCAACTGTCCGACAAAAATGTCTATATTTTTGCAACGGAATAAAATACGAATATGCATGTAAGGCTTAAATAATAAAGGTTAAATAAAAATGACAGAACTCATTCCGTGCAGTCTCGGTACCCCTTCTTCATCCCGCCAAAGGAACCCAAAAATTAACTCCTGCGCAGGTGAAGTTTGTGCTCACGATTCGTGCCGGCAACCTACGGTGAGTAATGATACGTATTTCCACGTGTAAGTATACTTAGTATATTTTATTACGCTTGTCGTTTCAAGGCATAATTATTTATAAAGGATTTGATTGGGAAATTAAGGAATTAAGTAATTCTTTGTAACAATGTATATGAACAAGTATGACAAGACGTAATTAAAATTCCAAGGTTCAACGTTAAAGTGACATAAATTACCATTAATATAAAGGCATTCATTTACTGAGTATAAGGCGCTGCGCAAACGTGGACACTTTTGTGTCTTGTGACGGAATGTTACCAAAAAGTATGAAATCAGCCACGCGCAGGAGTGGCTGATTACGAGTCAGATATTCGAGACGTAAACATTTTTTTATCCAGTTACTGGCACATACTCGTTACTATTACGATTTCGTGTGATTTCCTGTGATGGTGTGCCGTGTCGGTAACGAAAAGTGTCTACGTTTGCGCTAAGAATTCATCATCATTAGTCGGAAGACGTCCACTGTCGAACGAAGGCCTCCCCCTTAGGTAAGGGGGTGGGGGGTTGTCATAATTCCCACGCTTGGCAAACGCAGTATTGGGGTGGTGAAGATACAGAGTACGCTGCTGCCCATCTTCTGTATTTTCCCTTAGTCACCTCTTATGACGCCCACGGGAGGAAAGAGGTTTATTCTAGCCCGGATAGGTACCATGCATCTAGGGTTAGTTGAAAATTACATCGTTGCGTAGAGTTCCTAGTTTCTCTTTCTTAGTATTTAATGCATAATAATTGATACATTAAGCAAGCATAAAGGTTTTTTTGCAGTATTCACAAACAACGGAATCTGGATTTGTGCCCGATTGATGCCTATAGGCTCGCCCTCTAATACTTACACTGTGAGTTTAGAACCTATATTAAATGTGGCTGTACCTACTATAATTATGTGCACCTCTGCCTCTACTCCTTCAGGGAAAACATATGTTCTTTATTTTTTTTAATTCACGAATTATTGCGACAAGTGTAGCTCGTGTCCTAACATAAGAAAATTCTTAGGAGACTCACCTTGATCCAATGAATATGACGGTCCATGTCTTCCGTAAAGCTGTGAAACCAGCCTTAGTAGTTCAGCAAAGAAAATTAATGGAATAGGTTTACTTCCAAGTAGTACATTGCATCTTTCTTGGCCTTTTTGACCGCAAATCCCAATGGCTCAGCGTCAAACTTGCTGAAGTGGAATTTCCCTTAAGCATATTCTGAGAATCAGAATGGTTTGGAATAATAGTGAATGATGCATGGATTTGCTCATCGTTTTATTACATGGAGCTTGTGTTGTGAATCGTGGGCGTGCAACCGCAAAACTGCGAAAATGTTCGGGAAATCTCTGTATTACAGGTCATACATAGTTTTTTTTAATCTACCTGTATAAAGGGTGGCCAAGCGATTGATTAGATTGGATCGGTCAGATCTATATATCTCAAAAAGTCAGAAAAAAAATCATAACTCGGAAACTGAAATATTACGGAACAGACATGGGGGTAATTCAATAACACGAGGGACGAGTTTTTTTTTCTTGTCGTCAATCGCTTGGCCACTCTGTATAACCTTTCTACAGATACAGACTGCCAATGCGATGATACCTACTTCTGTCTATCACTGACATCTGCCGTAGTGCAAATGGTCAGTCTGGAGAGTGCTGAAAACATTGAGGCGCGGATGAAGACGGCGTGCATGGCAGGAGAGCCGATATTTATATACATAACTAGCTGCGCACCGCTGTATTACCCGCTCCATTTTTTCGGGATAAAAATATATAATAGTCTATGTGTTAATCCAGAGTGTCAGCTACCTCCATATAAAATTTCATTAAAATCCATTCAGTAGAATTTGCGTGAAACATCCATCCATACTTACAAACTTACGCGTTTATAATATTAGTAGGGATATACTTACACTTATCACATAAACACAAACCTTCTAGTTATTCTACTATTCAAACCTCTAGAGTTCCTTAATTCATTACTGTTGCTGTCTGTTAATAGTTACAGTCTGTTTTATAAGAGTACGATTCTTAGTTAAGCATGCTTCTTTTTATAAACTCGTAAATGGAAACCTTCATCGACAGCCAGAACTCGTCCACTGTTGAACAAAGGCCCCTTGGAGTGGGTGGCGGTTGCCACAATCCCAACGCTTGGCAAGGGGCTTGGCGATCGCAGTATTGGTGATGAAGTTACAGAAGAGACCGCTGCCCATCTTTTGGATTTTCCCTTAGTCGCCTTTTACGACACCTACGAGAGGAAAGGGAGTGTTCAATTCTAGACCGGGTATGACACGGTGAGATAACGGAGAGTGAAGACTTTATCCTACATAAATTACTCATAGGGGTAGTTTAAAATAACTTTGACGAAACACGGTACTCAACGTCACGATAGGTACTCTCAATTGACATCATGGAGCACCTTTGGCACGTATCTCCGCTACCAATACGCAGAATAGCTAATCTTTCTTCCATGGCATGAGCTATTCTTGTTAGTACAATATCGACACGTTAGAGGACAAAGCTACTTTACAATAAACATGTATAAATTCAATTAATTATCTGCCGTATGTTTCTTAAAACTAGCGACACTTCCCAAAACAACGTGTGTAGCATTTCTGTTTCAAGAGATGGTTGAACGAATTTTATGCATTAAAACTATTTATTGTCTGTTCAAATTAAGGTTGGAATTTGTATCTAAAAGCATAATAATACGGTCTATAATTAACATACAAGCGCTCGTTTTCTTTTTTGTAAGAGCGGAGATCTTACACGTTTTTCTCCCTCAGATGTTGTTCAATCAATTTGCTTTTTCGCTTTTGCCTTAAAACTCTGAGATACTGGCTTGTTAAAATTTTGCTGTGAATACTAGAAATAACTGACAATTAACTGAGACTTTAATTAAAACTGTATATTGACGATACATTATTATTATAATCTTTTTCTCCGTCTCAGCTCTTCGATTTAGTATTTTTATCCTAATGCTCTGAAATATATTAATTTTGTATTCTTTTTATTTATGTATGAAGACGTGTGTTTTATGTTCCATGTTTACTCTTTTTTAAAAAAACTAATGCGATGTTCAATTGTCTATAAGTTCGTTTTCTTTTGACGCGATGCGTAGCGCGGATGAACTGATTTGAATGAGGTTTATTCTTGTATCCTACTTTCGAAAAGAAGTTACAATTTTTTGTGTAAAGGGACAAGAAACCTATGTATGTTTTCTGATATTAGGTAGGTATATCTTCTATTTTTGTAAAAGAAGAGCGACTTAGGCGTCAGCGCTGCAGGTTACGCTAATGCTATGCAGATTCTGCTTGTTTTGTAGAGCCTTATTTTAGTGTTAGTTTTGTCATTAGATACTGGCTTTGTTAAGGACAATTTTTATGAGTATTAAAATACGAAATGAGATTTCGTGTTGATAATTTTGCAATAGAAACACTGATACAAACGACAATACTTGACACGATAAGATAAAATATCATACTAGATCACACTCCCACGCAGCTCCGTGAGAACACAACCAGCTATAATTGGTAGGCAGTTAACATATTCATGAAGTCTATATTTGCCTTCATAAAACCTTCACGGCTAAATTAATTATTAGTTGCGAAACCATTATCCAACTTAAGTCCGCCGTGCCTTGTATCGAACGAACCAAACAACCTATACATAGCCACCTGGACGGTCACATAGAAAAACTGCTTAGTTACACACCGTCCTATACTTATATATTATTCTAATCCCAACCCTAATGCGTAATAAATAAAGTACAGAATAAAGAACGCGTGGCGAATAGAACCCTGTCGCCCTAAGCGTCTGTCAGTATTCTGTTAGTATACAATAAATATTCGGCGCCAGTTGTCCCAGAACACACATATACATAGAGGAGCAACGTTGTAGCTTGCCAAGAGCGGCAACGTCGCCTCGCTTGCCGGCGGATTCCAAGCTTGTTTCAATTTAATATTGTTATTATGACAGCGTTCTAAATTGGAACTACGTGTACAGAGCTAGATAATGTGAACCTTAGTGATATAAGAATAGGGTTTATTTTGAAGGAGTTTTGTCGAATGACTTTGTCGTATTTAGGGTTTTCGCGGCTGTGTCCGAGGGTAGCGGGACGCGTGGCGTTCTCGACGCATTGTGTTCGTTTTTTACGAGACGCGATAGAATCGATGTCAGTTGGCAGATTTTTTATTTTACCGTTTTTTGGCCTTGTTTGCTTCGAATAGACAATGAACACTGCTAAACAAGATTCGCTATGACATTGTGCGGTTGGGGAAAATATAGTTTTATCCTCTAAATGTTTTCGACAAACATCCTTTTGAATAAAATGGTGATTAATTAAAACCCTACCCTATACTGAGTCGTATACCAGTCCTTAAAGTGTTTTGCACTACAAAATGAAGTAAAAAACCTGCATCAACTGCTCAAATGTCAGACTTTTCTTAAATTATTTAAAGAAACATTATTGTTTATGAATTTAGCCATGTGTTTCTTATAGCTGTTAGGTTACTGAATCTCAATCTAAATACAGATTTGGTGTATCACATCTGGTTTTTAGGATATCGGCGTTTTGTTATTTCGAATTCTCGTGACAAATTGCGTTGTTGGCCCGGATTTACGACTAACGCGAATGAAGAATACTCTTTTATTTAATTCTGAGGTATTAAAATATCGCACAAACATGTATACAAATATAAAGAAGAAGTATAATATGTGTATAATACTGCTTACTAGCAAAACTAAGCTTCGAAGTCGACATTTTGTCCAAAGAGGATTCACTTCTCATCGAAAATGCTCCAAAATACCGTCTATTGCTGTCATTTGAGAGCTAAAATTCCTTTTTCAAATCCATTACGTAAATAGTATTAGTACTGGCCAACTACTTAGCTATTATTTCTCAGTAAAAAATCAAAGGAAACCTAAACAATTCACTGAAATCAGTTGGCACATTTGGTAGAGTCTGTAAAATCAACGTTTGATTCCCACGTTTGACGTCAATGTGTGCTATATATTCACTGGGATATATAATTGGTATTAGGTATATAGACTTGAGGCTTGATACAAGTTAGTATAGGTCCAAGGCTAATACAGAAAATCAGAAATAATCCACGGTAAACGCGGAATCACGGGTGTAAAATTTTGGTCATCTTCGCGCATAACATTATCTTCAAAGAAAACGATTATAGAAATATTTTTAACCAAGTATTTACAGCTTGCAGAACTGATGATTATATTATTTTTCTCAATGCTGTAATAAAACCAAGATATCGATTAAAATTACCTTGTATAAGCGCATAAGATCGGCGATCTTTCGGCTGACAAACGCCACCTATGATTGGTTTTTGAGGTTCACTATGAAAAACAGTTGAATAAAAGGTTTAAAAACGTAAAAATACATACAGAAGGGTATATAGATTTATTCATTAGTAACCAAACTAATAATTGAAAGACGGTATGGCTTGTATTGATGTTTTCAGCGGGACTACAACTCCAAAAAAATCACACTAGAGTCTGACGGTTTTGTTTAAATAACTGTCTGGCGATAATTAATAATAAAATAAGATGTAGTACGCTGGTGGTAATTACCAATATTATAGCATAAAAAAAAATGCTGTAGAACCTATTTTTAAAAGACTTTGAAAACAGATAGGTATACTTTTCGACGACAGCTCCCCGAGACCCGATCACCCGATCGTGGACTCTAGTAGCAATAGAATGTAATTCCAATATATCAAGTATCTTCCGCAGATACCTATTAAAGTTGAAGTAGTTTCTAATATAACTTTTAAAACATAGGAGATAATAAGGCATAGGATTTATTCATCAACAATCCAGGATGAAGCTTAATAGCGTAGGTCTTCGTTCGACACTAACGCTCTCTATCCATACATTTATATTTCAATACAAATTGATGTTTATGAAATTTGGATATAAATATGGAATATGGCTACTGTTCATAAAAAACTTCCTTAGCTTCTTTCTTATAAAATATGTAGTCATTACGCAGGAATAGTACCGGCGTAAGGTATTGTTAAATAGGCACTCGTATGTATCAAATAGCCAATGCTTAGAACCAGGGACTTGAAACGTTACTCAAGGTTTGGTTATTTTTGATCGCATAACGTTATTTAGAAGCAGGAACATGACTAAATAACGTTATCCGAACCAAAATAACGTAATGCTGTTATTTCTAGTCCCTGCTTAGAACTACGTACATACCATGCTAATACTAACCAACAAATGTTTATAACCAAAGATAAATCGAGTTAAATAGGTATGTATTGACGATATCGAATGAATGGCCGACACAACGCGGTTCATTGTATTGCCCATTCATTCATTATTTCCTTTTTGTCGGATTCCGGCGATTGAAATGGCTGTTCGAAGAATGGGAAACGGTTGCGTCATAATGTATGCGCGTTTCGTAAACAAAATTTGTAGCTGTTCATTATATGGGTTTTGTCGGAAATCTATCGACTTAAACCAAGAGATTGCTGCAAAATAGCCAACATTCATGGGAATTCAGAGCAGATAGAAAGACAGAGCATACAGATAGGCAGATGCGTTCCGCATTAGTAGGTATCTAAACATAACATAACATATTGCCAAATATGGGTGTGCTATACCTACATCCATATTTCGCCAGTTATATAAAAGTTCCTAATGTAATCGAGGATGAACCTACTACCATCAAGCAAACACAAATCCAGGCTCCGTGCTGCTACTAAGGCGGGATTCACACCCAGGACCTTTTACTCAGCAGTCGCGCTTAGTAACTAGACCAACGAGGCGGCCTGGTATCTATACAGCCTCCTTATATTGCTGAATAATGTCCCATGAGGGTGGTGAGCCTATTGGCATTCGTTGAACCGTCACGGTCCCTTTCTTCTTACCTTTACTAGCGAGGGGAATCGTATTCTTACTTCGTTTTGTCGTGGATACTGTAGGAACTATTATTTCTAGTGTTGTTGGTCATTGCAAAAATGTTCTCCTGACCGAATTTCGGTTATGGCGGCCTATCTCATCTGAGACTAGCCAACTACGCAGGAAATATTATAGTGCACAAGTGTATCTACGCGTGAACACAGGTACTTCCTTATCCTTCTATCTACCTTACCCTCATAGTCTGATGCGACGGTGGTTGACACGACCGGAGAGAGATCAGGCGCAGGACCAACGGCCTATCGTGCCTTCCGAAGCACGGACGGGTGTCTAAAAACGGTCATCCAGACTGACCGCGGTGAGCACGGCTTAACGTCGTAGATCGACCGATCTGCGCATGAGCCACATTGCTACGAGTCCCTCATCCATTGTACATAATAAATAGGTATACAAACAGCCTTTTTTATTTACCAATACTGGCTGTCAATAAAATAATTATAATGCAAGTGAAATAATACAAACTCATTACTCAAAATATGTTTTTATCCTCGTTTGTTGTTTGCGGTTTGTGTTACATTGTAGTCAGCAGTGTACTTACCTAAGGAGACTTTGTAGGCAGCTGGAGGGGCGAAATGCGGTTAACCATGCAGGTAGCATACTTCTTTATTTTTTAACTTGTTTAGGTTTTAAGCTGTAAGCTGTGAATATAGTTTTTACACATTGTCTTTTAATATAGGTATATATAATTCTTCTAAACGAGTGTTTGCTACCTAAATCCTCTATTTTATTTGCTCTACAATATCTCCTGCGCAGTGGTTACCAAGTAGTCTGAGTTAAGATTGGCCGTCGTAACTGATATGTGGTCAGAAGCATACGGGAATTATTATAAATATTATTTTATTATTTAAAGGTTGAAAATTCCTCACATTGTTATCCAATAATTTAAAATCATTCAGTCATTTTGACCTAGTTTAATATTTCAGTTTTTTTATTAGACTGTTTAATCGCGATAAGACGTCCGATTGTTCAACTTATATTGTTTTATATATTTTTCCTGTAAAAAAATCCCGTTGAGGGTTCAGACCTTGTGACTCCTATAAAGATTATAATTATTATCTATATTATTATCATTGGGTGACAAACAGACCATAAAACAAAACAGGCTCTGGGAAAAACCAGTCAAACTCTAGGAATTACCAAAACAAAACACGACTGTAAATTCTGATAAAACATGTAGTCTGTTGTCACGGCTGTGGTTTAACCGACCACCACGAAGCTATACATACCCACATAGCCTTATATATTGATGAAAACCAAGAAATAATGTTGAAGAGCGACATAGAAAACACGCTTTATGGTCAGAAGTCAATCGTGGCCGGTCCAGTCGTAAACTGTTCACAATGGATCGTAAAAATGCTTTATTACTAGTGTTTGCTGCAGATTCTGTACCAAGGATTTAGGAGCGAGAGTCACTTTGGCGAGGTGAATTGATGTCGAGGAATATTTGTGAACGCTTGTAGAATAATAATCAGCCTGTAACTTTACACTAAATGATAAAAATCCTCTTAGACTGAGAAGAAATGAGCATTGATAACCGCGATTGCTTACGGCGCGTTGACTATAGTGGCCGTTTCATTGCGATATTTTCCTACGTAGGTACTTCTTTAAGTGGTGAGTTTCGTTTTAATTACGTCACTTGGGGTGCTGAAAACCAGCGCGGTGTCCCACGACAACCAGCACGATGCTGAGTGGACACCCCGTTGTTACACATCTCGCCGCATCATGCGAATTTAGTCTTAATAATTTAATGTTTTTTATTATTCCTGTTATGGAGGAAGGAAAGGGAGGTCTTTGCCCTGCAGTGACGATCATGGCTGAAATAATAATAATGTGTGTGATAGTAAAATTATTTTCTTTCTTACATTGCAAAATAGAAAAACGATTGGTTTTTTAATATTTGTATGTAGGAAACCAAAACATAAGTAACTTATCCTTTCTGTCACCAAAAAATGTTAGACAAGCCTGTATAATGTACGAGTATATTGCAGCAGTCAATAATTCTAAGAACGTCTAGCTCTAAGTAAGAAATTTATTTAATCTAAGCATTGAACCTTTTTCTAAGAAGTGTTGCGATCCGTTCATTGACTGTCTAGACTGAAACTGGTCTGGACCTCGCATGTCACTGTTTTCTAGTTATTCGTTGGCAAAGGTTAACGACATAAGGCCGTAGACCTTGTTTATGTCACTAATTCTTCTTATCGTATGGTTGATGGACAATCTGGTGTATATGTCTGAGTTTAAATCGCCTTTAGGCCTCTAACATGGCTTTACACACCGTTGCAAAATCTCTCAGGTGTGGCGGTTTCATCACGATGTTTTCCGTAGTTTATAGGAACTGATTTTTTCAAGTTGCTAATGGCATATGAAATATGTACCTAGTGCTGTTTTCGCAGGTAAATACTGGAAAACATGAAGAACGCGACTGCCATATTGGTCTAGCAAAGCGAACTGTTGAGAGCACCACAGATACTAGATTTCTGTCCGCTAAATGGCAATAGGCTTGCCCCTATTGCATTGAAACCTATAACATACCTTAGTAACAAAATGTGGTTAAACTTTTCACCTCTACCTAGAGTACAGGTATGATGTTATGTTACGTACGATAAAGATATTGATGTAAATACTGTCCTCTTACCATGTACTTTTGAAGCAGGACATTTTCCGTTGTAAAAGCAAGACGTGTCATTACACTGCACGTAGCGGATCGCTGTCTTCGGTCCACATCGGAAACGGTCCTGCTTTAACAGTTCATGGTAAGGGGTAAGAGCTGTCATCGCAAACAGGTCGTCACCAGGCACATAACAGGTATACCAATAACTTACCAAGTATCCATCTAACTAATTTAAACCACTTAACGCCTTAAACAAGCGTTCATTATTTACAACAATGTTGATAACAACCACATTTTTTATGATCACCTATTAATTTTTCAGGCAATTATGTAACGACGCCATGTCACCATTAACTTCTTGTCTAACACAATGCACTAAACCAACTTACTAACTTGCCGCAATAATTTAACTTGAACCATGTTTTTTTAAAGGACATGTACTTAATATAAAACGCAGTAAACATTTACGACGATCATATTTGTGTTTTAATTAAAACTTTACTATGAATATAGCGTGCTAAAAGTCTTAATTAAATGTGTCTCCATTTAGAACACGATGTCATATTAATGCTTGGACGTGGGTATATTGAAGGAAATAAGCCGTTAATACGCTTGTAATAAATTTTGTTTTACTCTGCAGTTTAAGTTTCTTTATGTTTGCCAGTAAGCTTGGTACGCTGTTAATCTCGCTAATATTTAAGTCCTTTTATGAAATGGCTTTGTCTTTGACCGAGTAATTCCACATAGTTACCAACCTCTTTTCATTTGATTGAACAATATGCCTGCCTACTTTCCACCAATTAATCATTGAAAATAAAAGTCGAAAATATCGATATCAATCTTTACCGTAGATACATTAACCTGTCAATTTGACAAACGTTCAAATATCGTGACTGTACAATGGGAGACGCATCGGCTTTCCTTTCCTTGAATTTGAAAGGTGCTTTTTTGTTCAAATATAGACTAGTCATCTTTGCAAGTGATACCTATCGCAGTGCTCAACTATGTGCGCAAGTGTTTTTATTTTAATTACTTGAGTCTGATGATACGGCAAACCGATACGACGGGATCCCGATCAGGCGCAGGATCCACGCCTTAACGTGCTTTTCGAGTTACCGAGGAGTTGAAGTGTAAAGAACAGTCACCCATCTGCGGACTGGCCGCGCCCAGCGCTGCTTAACTTTGCAGGTCTCCTGATCTGTGCGGTAACTATCCAGCTACAAGCTAATATAAATAAACATCTATATAGAGACAACTAACTACAACCAACTTACATTAGGTGCAGGGTTTGACTTAATTCCGGAAACTGACGCCGATTTATTTTTTCTGCCGAGGCCGTGATGTCATGAGGATGTGACTGTCAGATGAAGGTTAAGATAGCTACTAAAAACTACTGGTTTTTACACGCGGCATATTGATTATGATGTTGATATTGAGATTGAAGGTTAAACGGTAAACGGTAAGTAGGTAGGTAATTTGTGTAACGAATTCAACCTTTTTGTATATAGTGTTGTCAGAAGAAAATAAAAATACTAATGCACAGTAAGTTTTTCATTTTATACAAACGTCGCCTCATTGAATTTCTCCAGTTGGTATCTCGGGTGCGTTTCTCAAATATGTTATACCGCATATACAAACAACTACCTATAATCATCCGATATTTAGACTTACTACTAGGTAACTATAATTATGTTATTCTTCTAAATCGACTTCTAAAAAAATGACAATGTTACGTCACTAATTAATCACAATTAAGGTGAAGCGTCACCACTAATTACCGAAAAATCAGATAGAGATATATTTGTCGATTAAAATAATGTCAAAGTTTTATAACAAAAAGAATTTATATATATACCTAGGTATTTATATAAACTATTTTTGTAGATATTATTATTATTATTATAACCAACGATTGTAAAAATATCATAGGTACTGCATATATTCATCGAAAACTCACTAAATATAAACTGCGACCGTCATTTAGTTTTACAAGCCTTCATTTAATACTATGCTGCACAATTTACCTAAGTATATTATATACAGGCTATTTTAATGGTAAATTATCTTTAAACGTATATACTAACTAGACTAAAATATCACTTCAAAAACCGTCTTCGGGCGAACCCGTGGTACGGCCATTTCGACCACCGGACGACTTGACTACATTGGCATTGAACAATAAAGACTTAAATAATAGGAAATGTGGGCCGCTCGTAAAAATAAGATTTTATACTATTTTAATTAACTCCGACAGCGCACTGATTGGTTTTACTTTGAGATCATTGGCTGGAAAATGAGAGTTGTTCATTAAGTATGGTGTGGCGCCGGCACTTTATGGATTTATGTTGAATTTCATCAAAGGAGGAACACACATTAAGCTCGAAGTTTTTATTTGTCTTTTAGTATAATTATCAAGTTCGAATCCCGGCACGTACCAATGTTTTTTCGAATTCATGTGCGTTTTACAAATTAGTTATCATTTCCATAAAAAGGGCGAAGGAATACATCGTGAGGAAACCAGCACAACTGAAAGATTTTTCAATGGTGTGTAAAGCCTTGTCAGAGACCTACAGGCGGTCTAAACTCTGACACCAGGTTGTTCATCAACCATACAATAAGAAGAAGTATAATTATCTCCTTTAGAAAAATCTAAGTAAATGTAGAAGATTTGTTGAAAACACTAAGGGCTTCAGATTTACTTGATGAACACGTAAATGTTAAAAATGGGAATACTAATTTTGGTTTTCTTCTAGCAGCTTTAATAACGAAAAAGTTTTGTTTTCAACTAGCAGCCCTAATAACGTTGATAACCGGGTTTTTATGCCATGAAACAACGCTTCATGTTTTACGTAGGTAAATATCTACAGTAATTGTAATTTTTTGACGTACGTATGTAACGTTATCAGACTTGGAAAGAACCCTTAAATGGTCATAATTGGTTATTCTTTCCAAAATGAGTCACGAATTCGTGATCAATTGTGAATCATTGTTTTTTTTAATAATAACATAGGAGCTGTATATGTTTATAAAATGCAAACATTTAATAGAATAAGTAGATATTGTAGACGTTTCATACGTCTACAATTATTAGATACCTAGTTATATAAAAACGTAGATACGCCAATAAGACAATTGGTAATTAAAAAGAATCGTTGATTACGATAACTATGTCTATGATTTTGATCTGCATTAAGCCTATTAAATAGATCCTATCTATTCGATATTTAAAAAAACATAGCCAGCATGATATCAATTAGTTTAACAATAGATTAGTTGTCCAAATTTGTATTAGTTAGGTTGATAGGTACATAATATACCGTCTACGCCATAATTCTTAGATTAAAAATCTAAATACCATAGAGTACTAAAATGTTACTGTATAAACAGTTGAGTCATCAGAAATAATTTGACTTTGAGTCAACCCATTCTTAAAAAATCGTGTAAAAATATACAATGCAGTACAATTATAATTATATACTACACGTCGACCGACGCAAAAAGTGTTTACAAATAAAACATTGTCTCGATTCTCGAGATATTCTGACTCAGTGGCTATAAGTCAACACGTGAGCTATATATTCCTACACCCATCGTATAAGGTACCGACTAGGTAGTTTATCAAGGCGGCACATTCGAGACAGACTCCGATAGCCTATGACCCTACAGATAGGCGCTCGACTCCTTGTCATGCGAAGTCGGGCTATTCTTAAATAAATCAATAATATATACGATTTATGTTTTGTATAGAAAACATGACATTTATTGTTAGACGACATGCTTGTTGATGTAGGTCTAGATTCAACGGTTTTATTTATTTGGTATATATGTTTGTTTATTTATTTCGTAAGCGCAAAGGTAAGAGGGAGCAGTATGAATGGCCTTAATTTAGTTTTTTCCGTGATAAAATATATCTGTTGAGTGGTATCCGGCCTAGAATTGACCACCCACTTTCCTCCCGTGGGTGTCGTAAAAGGCGATTAAGGGAAAATCCAGAAGATGGGTAGCAGCGTCTTCTGTAACTTCACCATTAATACTGCGATCCCCAATCCGCTTACCAAGCGTGGGGGGATTATGGCACCCCCCTTATCTAAGGGGGAGGCTTTGTTTAACAGTGTTCGACTGATGATGAAAATAAAATATAAGAACGATGACGGCAAAGCGTACCTAATGCTTATTATCATGCGTTAAATTCTAGCAATGCTCAAGTTTTAGAGTATAATCGCTTGTTTTTCATTCCAACTATTATTAATTATTAGTTTCGATGCTTTTAGACGAATTGTTCATTTTGCGCGCGGCGGCTGCTGCGGTCTTTTAGCCACACAACATGATCATCCACATTAATTAAGTTTTAAGTGTATTAATGAGCTAAAGGTGCCGCCTACTCTGTACCCTTCGTTCATTTGATGGTCATTCTTCAGTTTGTTATTTTTACACGTCACGTGCATGGTCATGGCGATGTCGTTTTTAAGTGCTTAAAGAGTACCGTAAAATTTCGTATCGTATTCTCTTAAGGCGATTGCTGGCCCATTGCTATAAACTCAGGAACTATAAAAAGCAGGACAGTTTACGTCATAGAAGCGCGACGCCGCTATGCGCAGTGTATGTGGTGTCTCGCTTTCACAAGGTATACTGGCCTGCTTTAAGAGTTTATGGTAAGAGGGCTGTACTACCTAGTAATTTAATTGGTTAATCAACAACGGGAGGCCTTTACCCTGCAGTGGGACGATCATGGCTGAAATAAATAAATAAATAAATAATCAACAATAAAGGGATACTACGCCGCAGGCTTAATTTCTTAATTTATTGTCATAAGTCTAAATATAACTTTTATAGTATTTATATCCTAGAGGCCTATGTCCAGCTGTGTAGGGGAGGCCGGGGTTCGACGTTCCGATTTTAGGGTAGGACGAAAAATGAATGCTATAGAAAGATTTATAATCTATGATTGCTATATGAATAGATGCGGATTTTATGTGAGTTTCAATTTGTATAGTCAAATTAATTGAAATTATAATATATTTTGGCTCAGGATAATTTTTCTGTAGCAAGTCGACAAGGAACAACTTGCCCCATAAAGGGGCTGGTTGTTCCTCAGTTGAGGTAAGTTGTTCCGCTGTCAATTCCAATAATTAATAAGGTAATATTAATTGGAAAGGTATGTATAAAATAAAAAGGTGCATTTACTGAGTATTTATAAAGTTTCATTTATGATATAAATAGAGTAAAAGTACAAAATCTTAATGTTTTTAGCATATTTTCAACAAACAGGCTTTAATAAAAACAAAACTATTAAAAAAATAGAATCAAGCATTACTACTAATAATGTAACACGACCTATTAATAAGGGGTTAAGACTAATAAGCATCTATATTATAAATCAACTTTGACAAACGTTTATTTGTTAAAAAAAACTATTTATTTTAAATAAAACAAAAAGATAAATCAACCAATTTTAACATTTTGAACTATAATTTCTTTATTCAGTCATCAGTCTTTTTTTATTTTCTTATTCTTCACTAAGTTGGTATGGCTGATCTTGATGGTGCTTTAGGTAAGGGTTCACTGCTTCAGGGGAAAATGTGCTAGTTGTGGCTTGAATAATAAAAGGCAAATTAGCAATGTTCGAGGGTCCCGGTTGAGGTTTATTAGTCGCTGATCCTGTTATTGTTGGAAGTGGTTCGCTACCTGGGCCGGCTTTAATATTATGATCCTGCTGAGGCTCTTCAGGGTCTGCTATTTCTTGGAGCTGTGAAGCTTGTGTAACAAAAGATATCAATTTTAACAGCACAAGTATATTCTAACTTTCTTCTTTCTTTTGGCAATAGACCAAAGTAAATTGATGTGAATTTAAATAAATAATTCGCCAATGTCTTCTCCTGGTCGTGGTTCAACCCATAGTTAAGGTGTTATACCGGCCTTCAACTTTTTGACGTAGCGAAATAATGTCATATGCCATATCTCTAGTTCTCGAGCTTATGACCGTCTTTAACACAGCATCAGCTGCCCACTGCAAAAGGCCAATCGAAACCTTGCCCGTTTAGATTTTCGCTCATAGTTTCTCATTCTAAAACAAAGTATTAACTTTATTATTTACGTGTTTCATTATGGGGCACGTTGTTCCGCGGAACAACTAGCCCCACACCTGAGGAACTATGTACCCCAAATCTCATTTTCAAAGTATCCCTCAATTATAATAGAATGGGTTATGAAAAGCCCACAGTGATATTAAAATGATAATCACTATACTTTGCCCAATTGATAATAGCAAGTAACTCATAAATAGCTAGAAAATTGGTTGATATGGACCAAAAAGTTTAAAGATGAAAAAAATTACTTACGTGATGTTTTTGTGCCACTGATCGATTTACTCTCTTACACGCCGACAAAGCGTCAATAAAATCACTGAAGCAATAGCGCGATGGTATGACGTTTTGAAAGGCACTTCACACCAATTGATATCTGTTTTCTTCGCGAAGCTATTCGCATCGGAACAACCTACCTCCGGCACTTTGAACCCCGGCCTCCCCTACTGATGATGATAGCTTTTTCACTAACTTCTATGAATTCCAAATTGATAAAGGAAACTTGAAAAATGATGGACACGAGCGGGACTCGAAACCGCGACTTTCGCCGTACCGTTCTATGAATTCCGTTTTTTATCTAACTATCTATCGTCTTCCAAATATGTATATTTTCTCATATCTCTCTGTATTTATATATAAAGTATTATCTTTTGTGTCTTCCACGAACTTAAAAAATGTAGAGCCGTTTAAAAATATTTACAAATAACCATACTAAAAATAAGGCATAAGTCAGGTAGCTATATTTAACAGAAATAAAGTCATAGAGGTAGCTACCTCTTACCACTGATAAAGTTAATGGTTTATAATGTTTTGCAATAAGTATATTTATTTGTGACAAGTTTCAGCTGCGAATTTGCCGTCAAAACGAGCGGCAACTTGAACGTAATTATAGCATTATTTTTAGACTTATCAGAAAGGCTAATTGTCTGCTAAGTAGATATTGTAGGTTTAAGGTATTTAAATAATTGTGATGCCCTTCGAATAGGTTGTGGAACTTTAAACTGACATGCGTTATAAAGATACAATCATGTACGCGAGACATGCATGGAACGTTTCTTGTTTAATTTATCTTATTATAACATAACATAACATCACACCTGTATTCCCCGAAGGGGTAGGCGTGCAGAGAGTGTAGAGGTGCACATATAGAACACCCACATTTCGCCAGTTATGTTTATAGGTCCCAATCTAATAGGGGGCGAGCCTATTGCCATCAACCTTGCACAAATCCAGACTCTGTGCTGCTACTGAGAATTACCTAATGGAAAAACCCAGTAACACTTTGCCCGACCCGGGATTCGAACCCAGGACCTCGTGCTCAGCAGTCGCGCTTTGCGACCACTAGACCAACGAGGCAGTCTTTATCTTATTGGAAAAGGCCATTAATTAGTTATCTTCGAAAACATCACATATTATAACAATAGCATACAATTCTCGTTGCAGGGTTCTTTAACATGATCGATGACGTTACAAATGTATACTGACAAGTTGGATGAGGTTTGTCTAAGTTTTTCTCGCGTATTGCAATGACCAAGGTTTTTATTTAGTTATACTTTTTTAGGACGATACATGTATAATATAGCCTTATACCTACGTACTAAATACTAATTACAAACGAAAGATAGAGTCAGTCTGTGACAATGAACATTGCTCACGGATCGAAATATCTGGTAAAAATATCAACAAAACCATGATAAAATCCGTAAAATAAAAGTAGGTATAGTTTTATTTCAATACACCAATTGGCATATTTTTATCGCTTTAACTATCCAGACTCGAGTGCTAAGTTAAAAACTTCACCTACCTTAACTATTTATCTGCATATAACATGTGGGTCGATGTCTGGCGCTCAATAAAATAAACTAAGTGTAAAAATTAAGATCATTATCAAATTCCTTAGCTACATTAAGTCCTATCGAGAAGGCAGTCCAGTGACGCTGGTACATGGTCATTATCATTAACCTACCTACTGGCGATAACAATGTCATTAACAGAGATAATGCGCGATTAATAAATTACGCTCGCCGCTGCGATAAAAATGTTTGCCTTGCTATGTTTATGATGTTTTTGCTGAAAGTACCTATTATGATTTTGTTTAATATTGATAGCAGAATTGCAGTGGAGAGTTCGTGGAAATGCACGTGTAAATAAAGTTGACGCAAATCGGCGCACCGTTTGCCTTTTCTTCTGTTGTAGGTACCTACTCTCATCACATTTTGCTGTAGGCCTATATAGGTATACTATTGAGGTACCGCCAATTAATGCTAGCAAAATCGCTAAAGGAACTGAATTAGTTACTTCTCGTAAACACGTAGAAATACAGCCAACGCAAATAAATTTTGTCTAGTCTTTAGTTGTTTTACTAAATTCTCCAGCTTGGTGGGGCGACGATATACGCAATATGGCTGGCAGCGGTTGGAAGCCTAGGGCAGAAGATCGAGCTCAGTGGCGTGCCATAGGAGAGGCCTATGTCCAGCAGTGGACTGAGATAGGCGGATGATGATTAAATCCTTAAAGAATTTATCACATGCAAACTAGGATTTGTTTTATCACAGGATCCCGCTGAATAAAACTCGCTGTAATAAAAAAAAAACATTTATTTCAGACAACATACGTCTATAAGAAGGCAAGGTTGTTAGTAACAAGTAATTGCTTATAGCTAATGTTGGTAATTAAAGGAATTGTATTGTATGTCCAGCCGTAGAAAACGCTGTTTTAGCTTTAGTAAAATAACATAGTACCTAAGTCACTTATCAACGATATACCTATGTATCTCCAACGGAATAATTAGCCAGACTGGCAGAAAACGCATCTAAATTCGAGAAACGAGCTTGGTTAGCTTATCATTTGCCGAGAGCCGCAAAGTAAAGTAAATGAGAATGAATGGCATAGGATTGGAAGTAAAAAAGCTGGTCACGGTCGGAATACTGTCATTAATCTAACCGTACTATATGGCACTGGAATACCTTTCACCCCATCCTTTCATTGATGAATAGTTTATTTAGGGAACGAGGAGCGTGAGTTGGTCACTTGGTCAGTCTGTTTTCTGCCTTGAAATGTCTAAACTGCTCTTATTATTGTTACAGAATTTCGGTATTATACCCAATATCGTTTGTAGACAGTCAAACGTATTTGAGGTGGACGGAACGCAAATATATCTTTGCTTGCAGCAGTTTAGGATGACGTATGTTTGTTTTTGATCATTTTGTTTGAACTAATTTGCATTTTTATACGTTTTTGCAAAGACGAAGCCGCTCGAAATACGATGTGTGTTTTATTTTATCGTTTTGTAAAGCATTCGTTTTTTTTAATCAATGTCAATGAACAAAATTTGCTCTTTTTTTGTGTGAGTTTTTAATAGGATATTGTGTGGTGCTTATTATCTTTCTGCAATCAAGAATTAATTAATTATACTGAACATACAAGGATTATAAAGATCAATCTTTCTAAATGCGTAGGTTTCTTTACGTGACATGTCGCTCTGTCAAGCGAATTATATGCGTGATCCATAACTAATATGGCTAAACACATGTCGTGTGGGCAAACATGTCCGCTATGTAAATGCCATATTCAAATTATCCTCCATTGCGAAATTAAATAAAGACAGAAACAAAAAAAACTGCTCATAGCATGCTTCATATCGCTTCACCCGCCCCCGGTCCGCGGAATGAATAGACATGCACAGAAGGGCGCAACACCCTCCGCAATCAATTGAACCCTCTGCTATTAACACTCGCTATCCTTCTCTAACACTCTGCTACTCGAATACTGCATCTCCGTCTAATAGACGATTAGTTTGCGAACACCTCCGAGCGTGGCCTCGGGCGACATTGCAAGTTTTGAAAACAGAGTTTTTCTGGTTGTTTGCAAAGTTAGGCTTACCGCTGCGAAAGTTGGATTCCTGCTTTATCTTTAGCGTAATAAGAGTTAGAATTAATTATTTTTGTTTTTTGAAAGGTTTTTTTTTAACTTGGTGGAAAGGCGATTGATGTGGGCTTCGCTATCGATGATGACAGACAGATTAAATTGCGTTGACGCTCTGGGCGGGAAAATGAAAATTAGAAGGGAAAAGTTTATTACTTTTTGACTGCGAACGTGCCTTTAACAATTTTACGGTGTGACAAACTATTCTCAGATAATATCTTTCTATTTAAATCAAATTATAAAAAGTAACTCAACCTATCGAGAGTATGATCAAACGGGAACTGTGCTTACGTAAATCAATCTAAAACAAATCTATTTCAAGAAAAAGCTGTCTGTCTGTGTCCATTACAGATTTTTATTCGGGAAAACAATTTTTCCTCTATAAGCAAGAGAAACAAAGTAGGAACTAACCTAAACTTACTAACCTAACCTATCTCTGACCTCACAGAGAAAGCCTCAAGTGTGTTTTTTATGTTATGTATAAACAACTACGATGAAATCGCGTAGAGTAGACCAAGCATTCAACTACAGACACAAAAGAAACTAGCTTATTATAGGGATCATTTCGGAAAATAAAAATGTTGATGCCGGTTCAATGAACACTACAACTTATGATGCTATTGTCGCTTTTAAAAAACTTTCTTTCAGGAGGTATTGACAAGAAAAAACAACATTCTGCGCTGCTATTCCAATAATTTAATCGTCTTTTTTATGCTTTGTTACTAGAAACAGCTTATGTGACGGTGCAGTTAAGGTAACTATTAGCAAGACCGTAGCGGGATAGCACTGACTAAATCTCTACCCGAACATTGAATGAGATACCTACTGTCGCTCACACAGTTTAGTTTAACTGGACAACAATTGATTGGTGGTACGTCAGCCATCTCAAAAAGCCTTTTCACGTTAATGATATTAAACTAGCATTCTACTTAATTTAAGAGGCAAATAATGCTTCCCTTACCGGCGAGAGATCTGGCGCAGGACCAACGGCTTTACGTGCCTTCCGAGACACGGTGTGGAATTGACAGGTGAAAACGATCGCCCATCGTTAGATTGACCGCAGCGAGCACTGCTTACATAGATCGAATGATCTGCGAGGCAGCTGCGTAGCTATAGTCCTCTTTGCTACTATGGTGAGTGGCTGTATAATCAGGAAAGCCTACACACGTTCGATTCGATTTACCTAATGGAGAATTATTTAAAGATTCGATAGCTTTTTCTTATGGTATGTATTGGCATATTAGGTACCTAAAGGTATACTTTATCTACATGCAGAACGGGTTAATAATTAAACACAATTGCTTGGCTATGAAATGCAATCAATTATTACAGGGATTATACAACGCACTACACTCGCGTGCATTTCTTGGGAAACTTCACATGCGAGTGTTCGACGACTGCTATATTCATAAATATTATATTTAGCTGTCCGGTGCGAACCTTTGAACGAGTCCATGGTCTCAATTATTAATTTACAGGTGCTATATTGGTATTGCGGAAGGCTGAAGATCGAACTAAGTGGCGTTCTATTCCATTGGAGAGGCCTGTGTCCAGCAGTGGACTGATATAGGATAATAATGATGATTGGTATTGCATATCTGCAAAGACAAGACCTTTGTTTTACGGAAGGACAATTAAGCGAAAACGCGCAAGTTGTTTTTTGTGTGATTAATGGTATGTTAAAACAATAAATGTTCAGCTTATGATGCTAACTGTGACTGACCTCCTACAGTTTCCGCATTTTACATACATACATACATAAAGTTACGCCTGTTTCCCTGAGGGGTAGGCAGAGACCACGGATTTCCATTTGCTACGATCCTGGCATACTTCTTTTGCTTCATTCACAATTCACACGCATCACATTCCGCATTTTGTCATGATATTTTTCTTGTAATTGCTGGTAAGTATAACAATATTGTGGAACCCAGCCTATATTAAATATATTATTATATATGTACTTATTTCTTTCATATTTTAGACAGTCCACTATATTTAATATTATAATATTTAGTTTCTACGAAAATATAGTGAATACGGCGATAGCGACGCTCACATAAATTACCGGCAACTTAAATCATTTGACACGAGTGTACCATCATCTAACATTTTCCATCCTTTCTTCAGGCTTTGTTAGTGAGACACGCAGGGCTATATGTAGATTTAGTGAACATTTGTTAATTTGTTTAACATAGTCTAGAAGCAGCGCCTACAAAAATGTTTTGTTCAACTAAAAACCCAAATAAGTTGGGACCTCTTATCGGGTAGTACCTAGATATTTATTTTAAGATCCAACTTACCAAGTTATCTGTTATCTGAAAAAAAAATACAACATAAAAATAAGTAGGTACCTACTAGGTACGTAAGAATTTTTTTATCAGCGTCATTGCATCAGTAATCTTTACCAGTAAGGTATTAATCGACCATATGCTTGCCTATATAAGGTTAACGTGACAAATTATCGTTCACGACGTCCTGTTTTATACATAATGTGTTACATTATAACTTATGTAATAATACTTACTTACTTGATAATTATAATACCTTAATTTAAGGAGTTGTCTATTAAATTCGATAGGTCGAAACTAAGAGCGTGTTAACAGCCGCAAGAGATGTCTAGAATCAAAGTCATCAAAATGTTGGGTCCTGTTTGATAAATATAAAATGAAACTTATATTTGATTTTATTTTTTCTATTACTTTAAGTTGCGGATGTCTGAAACTTAATTACAAAAATAATTGAATTTAATCGCTTGCATTAATGTCATTAACATAATATTATTTTTCACGTCCTACAAGTAAATGCAATAGTAAAAAGTAGTTGAAAGTAATGTGTTGTATTTATCTATTATCAAGTTTCACCTGTGTGCTAATTGGAACACGTTTGCATAGGTATGTCATTTTTGACTTCAATGTCAGTTAATCTAAGTCACCTGCCAACGTTGCCGATCTTCAACTTATGATATGTTCAAGTAGTATTGTAGAAATGTACACCTTTGTATGTAAAAATGTTATCAAAGAGATTTGCTAGTATTATTGCTGTTGGGCTTAACAGAAAACTATTACCGTCAATACAAGTTTTATAATTTTTAAAGAACAATGTGAAATGAAAGTATGCGATCGTGTCTCCTCTAGCGGATGTTTCAAATTACTGTGCAACATCGAGCACCGCGCCACCTCGACCGACACGCAAGCGATCTCAGGTACCAGGCTCTCAGAGCGATGAAAGAGTTCCTAACATTGTACCGATGTTCTGTCTCACTCGCGCTATCGACGACCTCAACTCGACGGAACGAGGCAAATGGCCTTCTCAACTTTTCATGCACCGAAATTAGAATCGTCTTCCTATGACGATAAGGCTTTTTCTACAGTGTTGTTTTGCACATCGTCGCTCAGCATTAATGATCCCCATCGAAACCTCCATTGTACGACGAAAATGGAAACGTTTCTGAAACACGTGAAGAATTTCTGTTATATTTCGTTAGTTTATGCGGCCCTAATAACTTCGATGCTTACGGATCATTTTGGCGTGGTTGACATTCCTTTTTTGTACCGGCCGGCAGAGTCCCGGAGTGGAGAATGCTTTGAAACAACCCGAGATCGGCGCAGTCGTGTCGTGTTTGTCTGATAAAAAATAAAGTGGAGGAAATTATTAAGCGGAATGTTTGGCTTGGCGATGGCGGGCGCTACGTCGGTTTTTATCAATATGTTGTCGGTTCTCGACCGTCAGTGTATGGCCGTCGTAGTGGCCTCGTGACTTGTGTAGGTTCGAGACTGTAGGATTTATTTCCCTTTTTGGATATCCATTCAGAATAAATAATGAATGATATACCTTCTAATTTTCTTTTTTTATTTATAGCC
Organism: Abrostola triplasia; assembly: GCA_946251915.1. Lineage (NCBI taxonomy): Eukaryota > Metazoa > Arthropoda > Insecta > Lepidoptera > Noctuidae > Abrostola > Abrostola triplasia. Next base: position 4,456,388 of record OX276424.1, on the reverse strand, counting down.
TCTATAGTTATTAAAAATATGGTATCAAAATAATAATTAATTAGAAGTTTTGTTATTTTCATAATATTATAAAAACAGAATTTAATTTATTGTAAATATTTTCAAATAAAAAGACAAAGAATCTAAATTGATGTATTTAAATAAGAAATCCTAATCAAAGCTGATTAGGTGTTTATCATAACTCTATACCACTTAACTAAGATAATTATTTTGATGTTGACTCTGCAAATATGGATAAAGTGGCGCGCGTCAAAGCAGCGGCGTATTTTGAAACTAGTTCGTCAAACTACGCTGCAAGTCCGATCAACTGCTGCGGTAGAGAAGATGGCGCGTGCCGCGACATAGCGGGCAATCTTACTAGGAGCGCATAAACGTACAGAGGTAAACGCGGCTAACAATTCCCGCGTGCATCGTGCAATATCTGGGTATTGTAGTTTGCTTGATGACTTCTGACGCACTGGACTCTATGTAGTTGAAACAGAGTTCACTTTAGCGTGATTTGGGATGTAGTAAACATGTGAGAAACTCAAGGGGAATGTGTCTGTTAACCACTGACGTTAGTATGTTCGCCGGGTACTCAGCGCGCACTGCGCAACTCCCCAGACACACGACGTCACGCACGCTCGTCGCACACACAAGGCGGACTGTTGGGTGAGCCTGCGAGGCATTATGCTAAACCTATCGGGCTGCTCCGCCACTGCTAGATATTATGAGGCAAATAAAATATGTTGATAGGTATGTCGTTTTTATGGAACTGTTGCATCATAATATTTTTCACACACACTTCATACTTGTACTTGTAGAATCAGAATTAATTACCGTAATTAATGGTAAGAAAAGGGTAATAATAACATAAACCTATTCAGAATTTAAAACATGGCACGTACGGGAACTTACTATTTATAATATTGATAACAATTTGAATGTCACTAAACAATAATATTACGCATAAAAAAGAATGAGAATTAAGTATTTATAAAAAAAAATATAACAAAAACGACATACATATTTCTGAAAAGACCAATACAACAAATAGCATAAACATATCGTTCGCGCGAGTGTTGAGTTACAATCGGAAAATGAATAGACTAGTATCTATTTAACCACAATACGGTTTCTGTTTATGCACACAGATACAGTTGTGTCGCTTATGTACTAATGCCCATCTTAAAATGAACTTCACACCCGTTTAAAACGTCCCTTTGTATCAGTGAATTGCGCTATGTATGCGGGGCAGGGTAGGTCAACGTTACTGGATGTTTTCAGTGGAGAGAGATATCTTTGTTACTTCTGCGCGCCTAGTAAGCTGCGTACAGTGCGGCAGGTTGCCACCGCATCGCCGACCGCGGCGGCAGCGGCTGTTGCCGTGGAGCGGTGTCACGGGCCGCGCGACGCCGTCGGCCTCGCCGTGGGAGGGTCCCCTGACAACAGGGCCCCTCGGCCGTCGTCCCTAGTCGCTGTGCAAACATCACTAAGTACCTACACATACCTACCCACGGCCACTGAATGTTTACTACTGCTAATAACGCTACTAGAATAACACGATGAGACGATTTACTGTGTGGACGGCCGGCCTATTGTTTGAATTTGGTTGTTTGTTCTGTCGTACAAGGACTTTAATTTCTATTGCTGTACTATAAATAACTTATTACTCGTATTTGTATGTATTTAATGGTATTATAAATATTACTGATGCGCGTTGGTCACACTAAAAATATTGCATTAACGGATTCATGCTAGCGTCTCTAATTTACGTTTAAAAATTTTCTCAATTTGTTTGCAAATCGATTAGTAGCTTGAAGATTAACGGTTGTAAGCATTTTTGTACAGTTTTGAATTTCATGTTTGTAAATTATAATTGCTTTATGTTTTTATCGTTATCCTAACAAACTGGTCGACATGACGCAGTGCAGCGAGCGAAGAAAAGTTCTGATATTGCAATTTGCAAGAGCTAGTTGTTATTGAATACGAATGTGATTTTTTCATGAACAATGCAGCAATAGATTGTTTAATAGATGGGATGGAATATTCATTTAGTATAAGATGAGACCGAAGACTTCTTAAGAGAAGAAAGTTTTTTCGACAGAAAGATTCTATCTTCGGAAAAGCAACAGACAACCCCACATGATCGCCAGACAAAAAGATAAATACAAAATATACGGGTCTCACTTTCATCCTTAATAATGATCTTCTGTTCATCATTAGTAGTCATCGTTTAGGTCACGAGCTACTCTCTTGTTGGTTCATCATAATTATCGATTATGCTAGATTTTAATCGACCTTTAAGAGGAGACTACATATTTTTTTCCTCGGTATCTGTTTTAATGTCTTGTAGAGATGGCCTGCTAACTTTGTTAAATTATTTCAGCTCGGAATTATATCCCATGTCAAACATAGTGTTGGAATGTGTTATGCAATGCAGATCTTTAGTTTTGTTTGTTGGTTTAATCCTGGAACTGCTAGGCAAGAGACTTCTTTACGCATCCAAAATTTCTATTTTAGAAACTTATGGCCGTCAAAAGATATTTAGCCAATTAGCTGTTTTTTACTGGTAATCCATATTATGCATATCAATACTTATCAAGGTCTTTGTTTCATTTCGCCTTAAATTTGCCTTGGTTTTGGTAGGACCTCAGATTGGTGTACAGCAGACGCAAATAAATGCACAGATTTATTCAGAAAAGATAGTGTCGAATGTTGTCATTCTACAGGGGAACCGGTTGGCTGTTAAATTTTAATGTATGCATGATAATGCACGTCCACATACCGCTAGTCGTATCAGCGACAGTTGCCAAAGCATGTATGTTCATGTATTTCCGTGATATTCAGCTACGTATGGGTTTCTAATTTTGTTAGTCGTATTTAATAAGTGTTATTATTGTATTTGTCGTATATAATTATTTGAGTATTTTGCAGGAAAACTGATTCTCTATTGCTGGGAAAAATCATCGCTTTACTTTTACAAATCTTTCTCTTCACTCCCTATCTTTCGCTTCAGAGTGAAAGGAATTGTTTTGGTTTTCACTTCTCAATCTTCCGTGTATATGGCATCAGACTTTTGGCAGTCTGTTTATTTTCTTGGCTATATTTTATCGAGTATCAAGGTGAAGCTCTTGTTTCCGAGTAAGGGTCTTTTAGTTTGTGGTGAGAACTTCAATAAATTAAGTACCAATATTTTTCATATTACAAAATAAATATATAAAATTGCATGGTTGTGGCGACGTCAGTGCAAGTAGAAGGTTGTCAAGGAAGAAAGGAAGTCCCAGGCAGTGACGGTGATATGAATTTAATGATTTTTAAATCGACAGGCAGCTTTTGCTAAAGTTTTGAGAAGAGAAAAAGAAGAAGTCGTAGCTGTGTAATAGTAAAGCAGGAAAAAGAACACTAATGTATACGTTACTACGAAATGAGTGATTTAGTTTCTTGTTGTGCAAGTCTCCTTTCAAATTCATAAACATACCATCATCTACATAATTTAGAGATTCACCGTTCAAAACGGCCAAGATAAATATTTTAATAATATTATCAGCTAAATAAGAACGTTAAAAACATCAATTAATTTAGTGCCTAAAATTCAAAACATGTTTGAATAACCATGATACCTACTTAAGTTGTCTCGATAAAGAATTTACATTTTTATCGTCACCTATACGTAGTTTTGGCATTTGAATTATGATTTTATTATAAATGTTGGAGGTAGAGTCGCGTTTTACAAGGTTTCTTAAGGTGGTATTATGAAGATTTTTGATTATAATGATGACATTTCAATTATACCTTAATCGTAAAAACTAATTTTTATGTAGGGTGTTAATAGGGCTCTCTCTCCGCGACAAAAATGGGATAAGTGTTGAAATTATCATGAAAAACAGTCTGACAGCTGTTTTAATAAATTCTGTTTATTTCAAACGAAATAATGTTATAACAAGCTTTTAATGGTTATTTGTAGTAATAAATATTACATACAAGTGTAGCCTAGCTCAACATTTAATTATGGCAGTATGGCTGATACTTGTCCTAACTGAGCCTACACCACTAAAATAATAACATTCACAACGTACTGCCATATTATAATTAAATTATTATGCGGGTACATCGTAAACTTAGTAAAAACAAAATAAAAATACCAAAACACTGTCAGACGAACTTGTTTCCCGCGGTTGTTCCCTTCGGGTTTCTTCGGCTGGCGGCCGGAAACCGACAAATTACTCTATCTCTTTCCAAACCCATGTGTTGAACAAGGCAGGAGTAAGAATTCGACAGCTGCGTTGCGTATTGCTGTTTATCTGCAGTTCTGATGGACGAATTTTGTTTTTATTTCGTTTAGTATTCGAGAAAAATATAATGAATGTCAGAGTAACGAGAAAATTATTCAGAAGAGCACACAAGGTACCGTATTAATTGCATTACGGCTTTGGATAAACATTCTTAATGGTATAAATAATAGGTTCTTATTATTTAAGTTATAAAAGGTAATCACAATAAAGTAAGTCGTTACGGGTAGGTAGGTATATCCCGATATGCTGGGTGAACCTTTGGAGAAGAACAGAAGTTATGTTAACATAATATGTAGGTTTAACAAAAATCCATATTAACTTAGTCTGATATATATTAATAATAATATCTTTATTTCAGACTAGCTGCGCTCCGCAAAATGTGTAATTATCCCGAAAAAACACCGCGGGGCGCAGCTAGTATTCTATAAATATCTTATATAAGTACCTACTTAAGATGTATCTTAATTTCAGAATATTTCCTTTTTGAATAGGATGACCATAACCACACCTAATTGGCTAGACAGACAGTTTTAAAACATTATATTCATCAAGATAGAAGTCTGGCTAATGTATTTCCAGGTTACTAGGAGCAGGCCTGCGAAACCGATTAAATAGAAACGCGAATCGCGCGATAGGGTGAAACTTGCTTGGTGGAATCAATTTCAACTAGCTGCCATAGATAGCAAATCACTAAGACAGAACGCACTGTAGCAATAAACTTTTTAAATACCAAATAGAGACAACAATGGCAAAAGAAAAGCCTAAATATACTTCTTAGAGGTGAGATTACAGAGAAATTATGAATGAATGCAATGCAGAGAGCTTGGGGTTCGATAACTTTCCGGTCATTCCCTCTTCATCTATATCTGGAAAGATTCATTCTATGAAAAAAGGTTGATAGACCGAATGAAAATCCCGTTCAATCAATTATGAACTCGTGCGAGAAAATAGTCTGTCAACAGTCATCTTTAATACTATCACAGTTTTTTAGGTTACATAAAAAGTGTCTCCTTCCTAGAAATATGCTGGCGTTTCATCATCTAGACTTATTCTTGGAATAATAATTACTTTTCTTACATTTTATATTTATTAGAAAGTAATTGACGTTTTATGGTGTCCAGTGTGTAGCAAAATTGATTCTTTTCAGTGGGTATTACATCGATTCCGCGAACGAACTATCCGTATTTTTTATCAGTATTTACTTGGTTACTAGTTTTTAATCGACTTAAAAACAGGGTTCTCATTCGAATTGCAAGTCCTATTTTGTATTTTCATTGAATTTCTTTTTTGAAAAGTTTCCAAGCCTAATAATGAGGCTTATAGTGAACCGACGTTGTTTATTCTTTTTTATTGTTTAAAAGAGTAGGTCTTTTTTCGTGATTGTAAATTGGTCATGTTTCGATAAAGATTTGATTATGACCTTTGGAGATTTTTTTTTAAATTTAATAAATGGCTCACAACCTGGTTACATTATCAAAAAGTTAATTTAATATATATTATTATCTAAATGTAATAAACACATATATTTGAAATTAATATTTATTTGTTCGAAACGCTAATGGATTAAAATTACATAATAATACAGTTAGATACAAATGATTGCAACGCCCGTTTAGTTTAAGGTGGCCCAGCGCCATCTGGTGAGCGGGTTTCGCAGTTTACGCATGTCGAGAGATTGGTTTAGTACAGTTATATTGTATAAGAACCCGATTTTTTTTAATACATGGAAAATGTCGCTTCAACCATTACTTTATAAAAATACCTATGTAGTTAAATAGGTACTAGAGTTACTTTTGTTAAAGATAAAATATTTTGTTTGCGTATATCTTTTGTTTATCCGTCATATACCAAAAGAAATTCGCATATCAGTTGTTACTTTTATGCTACGAATAAAACTCGCACGAGAGGTTGGTAAGCTACGCTAGCTAGAATTGTTTGCGTTGCCAAAAACGACGGCGCGGCGTGAATTTAAATTCAGTATAATGTCTTAATTACATTGTTTTAACATGTTCTAATGATACAAGGTGTCAGAAATAGGCTTTCAATATCAATTTCTCGTCAATCACTTTACAACCTTCGGTTTTCATAGTAAAAGTTATCTATTCTCTTTCCCGATCATCATCATCATCAGCCGGAAGACGTCCACTGCTGAACAAAGGCCTCCCCCTTAGAACGCCACAATAGTAGTAAAATTACGCGCTTTATCCATCTAGATTTATATAATTATGCGATTGCCACACCTTCTACTTAACTAACCTAAAGTCTCAAATACCGTAAGATCATCGCGAATATCAGATTGTCTAACATCGGAATCCTTGTAGTTATTTAATTCTTCGGTAAAATTAAAGGCAATTGAAAGAACCTCCACGGGATAATACTCACTTGATGATTTGACGTAGGTACCCTGGACAGTCAGCTTCGCCACACATCTACTCACTGGCTTATCTTTTTACCACGAAATAAGTTATACCTACCTATCTCTTATTGTTAATGTCAACACAATAAAAAAAGATTTTGCGGTAAAACTAAACTGAGACAGTTCAGTGGGCCACGGCTAAAGGAAAAGTAGGATTATTACCAGCAGTACAAAGATTTGTATGTGAAATTTGTAAGTAGGTTGCTTGAGACAGTTCAGGACTTTTATAATGAGAAATTCCGAATCCTAAAAGAACAATTACATGATAAAGGCACTAGCAAACGGCAAACCTTATGGCAATTGACTTCAAAAACCAATGCAAATCGATTTGCGGCAATCTCTGTTTTGCTATAATAACTTTTCGTGAGTATACATACATGAAGTCACGCCTGTTTCCCTGAGGGGTTGGCAGAGACCACGGATTTCCATTTGCTACGATCCTGGCATACTTCTTTCGCTTCATTCACACGCATCACATTCCTCATACACGATCGTCGGGTGAGGGTACTCCTCACTTGCCCTTTTTGCAGAACATTTCCAATTCGAACTAAGTAAGTTCGCCTAGGTCTTCCCATTTCCGATACCCCACTACCACTCGCCTTATAATTCATCACATCATTCGCGAGTATAACCGGAATATATATAAAATAATCTCTGTTTTATTCAGCGCGGATATGTAAACTGTTTATTCTTCGACATACAGTCCCGAATCATGAAAATAATCGAAACAAAACACAATAAACGTTCCATTATCAGTTTTATAGTTCTTTAAAATGCTCAAATTGAGTGCAATTGCTCTAAAAGCACTTTAACAGCGATCGTGACCGGACAATAAGAGGTTACTGGATTTTACTTGAAATTTATCGTTTTAAGTGCACCGTGAGTGTTAATTGGGCCGTTTTAAATTTTTGCATGCTTCGCCCACCGTAGTGTCTAATGGAATGTACCTATTGCTATTTAGCGGACTTGTTATTAAGAAATCTGTGACATGATCACGTATTTTTTCGAGTTAAAAGGCGATGGAATAATGATTCGCTTGCATTTGTGTAGTACGAAGTGTGAAAAATGTTTGTTAGTTTCCAATATTAGGTATTGTGGGGTTATAAAGAGGGGGCTTAATAAAAAAAAGGAATTACACAATATACCTGGTCAAAGTCGCTGAAAGTAACGTCTTCACTGTGGCTTTTTCTCATGAGCCTGCATATTATATGACTGTAATGTCATTAAAAAAAACATTCTTGTGGTATACCTAATGGTGGCTCCTATGTATACTCATACACATGGGTACCTACATTGTGTACGAAGAAAGCCACTTTATGTAAAACAAAAATAAAAAAAAACACGTTGGTATTTTTTATTAAAATGATTCTAAAACAATAAGTAAGCACGTATTAAAGAAAAAAAATTATAACAAATAAACATTATCCTACAACCTACAAAGTCTTGTCCAATTTTGACCGCCTTCCACAACTAACTAACTTTACTTAAATACGAAGCCTCTACTGCATATTCCATTATTCTAAGTTCTATAAAGTCAATAATATCTAGTCTATTTACTAATTCGAGAGTCACATTGGAAAAACCTTGGTGTTTTATAAAAGTCATTTTTTCTAACAAAAATATTCGTCTAATCCAACTTAAGGCCGCCCTTCGGTCCAAGAGCACTCGAGTACAAAGACCCAGCTAGAGGGGACAGGGGTAGGCAGTGCGGCAACATCGCACGACCGCTATATCGATCCTCTACAAACACCACCCATCCAATCAAGCGCTCTATTTTTTCTCCACGACTAAACGCCAAATCTAATCGACAGCGCTTGAGCCGCTTTATTTGTGTTTAGAAAATGTTAAGCATACATTCGTCTCTTGGATTTGAAGCAATGTAGCAGTGTAAGCGCTTGACATATTTTACCTTCTAGACGTTAAAAAAAAATTCAGCGCTTCAACCTGATTTAAATTTAGAATATGTCTTACGCACACATTCATCATTTGAATTTCAAGCAATGTGGTGCTGTAGGAATTTTCCGTTGCTAGACGCAGTGTTAGATACAGCGATGCAGCGATATTTGGTACAAGAATACATTAAAATACGCATGTATGTGTGAGTGAAGGGTGAACAGGGTAAATTAAAGAGGGTGGTCAATTACTGGAGGAATAAAACATTTCGTATGAACAGAATTTACCTACGCAAACGCCTTTTAAGTAAGTCTGTGGTTTCTATACAAGGAATGAGGTCCGTGGTTAGTTAACTCGCCGTATTTGGCTTGTAAATTGTCAAGCGACAAGTATGGAACATTAATCATAAGCTATAAAACTAAATATGGTTGTACAGGATACTTACCGTAGGAAACCTTATTGAGTACTGTGTAGTTGGGTTAGATAGGCAGTTCTAAAAAGCTTGGGGCTCTGTAACCCGACAGCGATACAACTTTCATATGCTGACTGCAAAATTAGTTATATCAAAACTAGCTTCTGCCCGTGACTTCGTCCGCATGGATTTCGAATGTTTTATAGCCTACAGCTTTCCTCAATAATAGGACTATGGAACAAAAAAATAAATTTACAATTCGAACCAGCAGTTCCTGAGATTAGTGCGTTTAACCAAACAAACAAACTCTTCAGCTTTAGTATAGAATTTACCGAAATCTTCATAACGACTTCACCCATTTCCTAATGCAAGCAATCGGACAGATGCTAGGCAATCGGACTTTAGGTTCCATAATACGGAACATACAAGCTCCAGAATTTGCTAGTTATCGCCATCTTATACACAGTGAATACCACCAAAATACACGACGCTATTGCAACAAAACTCTATTTATATAAAAAGTATAAAATATTCTCGTAAACTGTCTTCATGTAGAGTTATCATGTGTTAACTCCTACGACTTAATATTTCATTTATCACTGACTTCGACAAAATAACAACAAAAGAAGCCAAGCGCTAAGCAGTCAAGAGCCAAAACTTAACTTCGTAAGATATCGGGTTATAAGGAGACCGCAAAAATAATAAAAATATAACCACTGGTATTTGAAACAGTGGTTTTAAGTACTTCAAAGAAAGGTCTGAAATCGCCAAACCAATGAGCCAGTGTCTCACTAATATTATAAAGGCGAAAGTTTGTGTTTTTGTATGTTTGTTACCTCTTTATGTCAAAACGACAGGACTAATTTTCCTAAAATTTGGAATGGAGTTAGCTGACACCCTGGATTAACACACAGGCAAATTTTTATCCCGAGAGAATGCCGGCGGTGGTACGTGCTGTAACATCGCAGGGCGCAGGTATTGTTAAATAAGAATAATCCTTCACTGTAAAGAGAAGATGTATGCTTTGAGACCAACAAGTTTGTTGAATATGTAAGCTAGATTTCAAATTAATAGTAATGAAGCTATAACTGATACAGAACACCCTTTGATTAAACTTTCAAGTACGGCATACCCAGATTCACAGTTCAATCTAACATATTAAAACTTTCTGAAATTCAGGGTAGTTGTGTTTCCTAACATATAATGTTGTAATCGAATTCAACAAGCAGTTTCTCTTGCATTAAACTATTTAATTCAATAGTTATTTAGCCTTTAAAGTCTATAGATATGGGAAAATAACCGTAAATCGTTTACCTAATAAGGTTTTAAACTTACTATACCATTTACTGGTATTGGACGAAAACCAATCATGCTGCTCAATGCTCATTTTAATAGATTACAAAATGTTTGAGTATTCTTTGTTTTCCCGGTCACGCTCCCTTGCTAGTCTTCTACTTCTTTTAAAAGGAATCCATTCTCATTCTCTGTCATTCTTATTACTTCTTCTTTGTCAGCATGAGTAGCGATTCCTGTCAGAAAAACTCGTAGCGAGGTTGTCTATCCGGAACTAGTAGGTAGTGTAGGTAGGCTGCTAAGTACGGAGGCGTTACAGTCTGTATCGCTTTCATGTGAGAATCTTGACAATTTGTCTCCTGTTTGATGGTGCTGCATTTTATATTTTGTATCCTAATAACCAAGGAACCGGCCGACCCGCGACATGGAATAGAATTGCTATGTCGCTTATATTAGATAACATACATAACATCACGCCTGTATTCCCCGAAGGGGTAGGCAGAGGTGCACATATAGTACACCCACATTTCGCCAGTTATGTTTTAGGTCCCAATGTAATAGGGGGCGAGCCTATTGCCATCAACCGGGCACAAATCCAGACTCCGTGCTGTTACTGAGAATTACCTAATGGAAAAACCCAGTAACACTTTGCCCGACCCGGGATTCGAACCCAGGACCTCGTGCTCAGCAGTCGAAATTATATTAGATAATGTTTGTAAAACTAAATTAATCATAAAAGCCCGCTGTTATCTGCCAATTATTATGGTTAGAACGACTAAACTACATACCTAATAATGTCAGAAAGCTTCCAACTTTAAGAGCCTTATTTATAGTTTACAGTTGTGACGTAAAGAACGGGACATATTGAATATGTTTGTTCATGCCTGTAAGTCCCAAATGATAGGCTGAGGTGTTCTGCGTTATTAGGAGTCTGTTCTAATTTAATTCAATTTTCAAAATCATTGTGCTTACATCGGAATCTTCGTAATTTACTCGCTCGTAATGAATCCCATGCAAAAGGTTTAGGTCATTACCGTTCTTTAAACTTCGATGGACTTTATCTTCCTTTACAACTCGCTTTTGAATTGTTGCGCGTTTATACGAAATTATAATGATTACAGGATTCTTTAAAACTTGGCTAAGAGCGGTAATTTTTATTAGGAAATGCTGTAATTTTATAGCCGAGATTGAGATTATATGAAGAGCTCTCAATAGATTGCGAACACAGGCAAGATCACCAACCCGACAACCAGTGCGAATGTGGTACTCCCAATCAAATCATACGCCACTTGCTTGCGTGTGTCTCAAATGTCCCTTCATGTTCACACTGGAAGACCTAACCAAAGCCTTTGATGCCGCTATCGACGTAGCAACATACTGGGCACAAAGAATATAATATCTAAGAGCAGAAGAAGATATCCGAGATGTCCTTATCCCTTTTTTCCACTCAATCTTATAAACAAATCGCTTAAAACGTTTGGACATAATCTAAGCGCATAAAATGGCATATCTATAAACACTTTCCACGTGTTGGTTTTTCCGCTATCTATTTGATAAGGATTACTTACCTACAGTGTAATATAGATTACTGAAATTAGAAACTTGAATTACTTTTACGGCTTAGACTCTATTATATTCCATGTTTTGTTAATAACTGGTTGCTTTAGCGCGTTTGACAAATTGATCGTTAAGTTTGAAGTTCGAATTAAAAAAAGCTGTTTCCAAGGTGAACTATGTTTTTCAACGTTTTAATTTATATCAATAGGTGTTTAATCATTATTTGTAGTCGGTTTCTTTTAAATATTTAAAAGCATACAACGATGTAAAATAAATTATTATCTATTGATCATCTGAAATCTAAATCATGAAGAATATTCACAATAATCTAACTTACAAACATATCTACACAGTAACATCATCAATTATGTATGTAATACCTACAACATGCCGCAAACCCTTACAAACGTCTGTATCGCGACAATACATTGAGCTTATCTCCGCAAACCTCTTAAAATACAGCCTCCTTAGGTACGGGCGGCAGCACCGCTGTAAATTACTGCGTTTATTGCCCGGGCGCACTCCATACCCGCAAGCCGTAACACGTGAAATGCATGACCAATCAAAATACCAATGTCGGGTCACACACACATAGCTATAATAAACACCATCCGTGCGGACGCGGGACGTGCGCGTGTGTGAGTGTGAAATGCATTAATGTGTGCCTGTGTGCCGGTTGTATGCACGCACACATGGAACGTGTTTAGTGAGATGGAACACTCGTTCGAGGGATAACGGAGGGCTCACATTTATCATGATGGCTTAACGTGGATACGATTCTATTTTTTTTACGTTCTCCTTTTAAAGACGGAACTTATTTTCGTAGATTCCTCAGTGGAATGGATATACACATCAAAACGATTGTCGTCGAACATGTCTCGTCATTAGTAATCTAAATGTCACTATATTTCGATATGAAATCGATACTTTAACTGAGCCGCTATCGAGTTATTTCGCATTTACAACTGCGTAACGCAACGTGATAGCTGTTGCGGTTGTTGGTTGCGTAATAAGTACATTGAATTATTAAATTACAAGTGAGTCAATTCAGCGTAGGTATTATATAAACGGACCAAGTCAGTAAAGTGAGGAAGTATTGTGAGCTAGGTCAGCGTTGTAGGTTATTTATTATCATAGTAGTGTGTAGTTGATAATGAATCATAATTGATTTATTTGTAATGTTAATTTTGTGTCGTAAGTTCTTTGTTGTAAGTCGAATGACGTTCTTGAGAATGATACCTATTGTTAGTCAACATGCAACTAAATACACTTGTCACGTGACAAGGTGATGACAGCTGTCATTAGCTATCATAATTGACTGACAAGTAGGTGAGTAATATTATAATTACCTTAAGTCACAATGCAACATATTACAATTAAATTAATCGGCATGCATGGTATCTCAAAGGTCTCTACCGCCTATTTATTTATCATAGTGCTTTAAAAAATCAGCCCCCTCACCATGAATTCTTAAAGCAGGTCACGTTTTTTTACGTTGTGAAAGCGGGACACTGCATTACACTGTGTATAGCGACGTCTCGCTTCCACAACGTCAATTGTCCTAATTTAAGAGATCATGACAAGGGGCTGTTCATATGGACTCTAGGACTTCTTTTGAATTATGATTTACATAATAAAATTCCCGATAGCTTAGTAGTACCTATTATGTCTAACTCAATCTTCAAGAACAAACCAGAAATAAACACAACAAATAATACTAAAAACAAGCAAAATGATTCACAACATTAAAACTAAATAATATCCCGGTCGTATCCACACTATGCAGTCCAGGCGTCGCGCGGAGCCCCCGCCCACATAAAAAATGACATCTAAATAAATCCATTAAGAGCCGCTCTTCCTGCCAGAGCCCCTTTGTTGATGGCGCCCTGTTTTGACAGACCCGACTTATGATTTGTGATGAGAAACACTATATTAACTGTTGATATAAATATGTTGGACGTTGTGAATGGGTTTCGTATGCGGACGTTTTGACGGACTTGCTTTTTAAAAGGTGTCCTGAGATGTTTTGATTTTAGATTTTCGACTCGACTTGTTTATCCAAGACGGGTCGTTGGCTGGTAACAGGGAGATGTGGAAAGAGTGGGGAGGCCTTTGCCCAGCAGTGGGACACTTCAGGCTAATAATAATTGATCGCTGTAGGTGTTCACTAATACCTTCATGTGTGTCACGAATAATTTTTAAGGTTAGGTTTTCTTGCCGTGTCTCTGCGTTGCAAACTATTTCAGGTTATTTGAGTTTCAGTTTCTTCAAACATTTAAAAATTATATTTCTAGCCTTATTTTATTCAACCCTACAACTAGCCTAAAAAATAATAAAACAGTTTAAAAAGGCTTCCTAAATAATTGACAGTCTAAATTGGAAGTAAAAATGTCACAATTGCCAGCTTCTATTTGGACGTTGAAACTGTTAATTCTTTAAACAAAGCACATTCTGGCAGTCAGCCGGAAAACATTACGAATAACAAGAAAGTCTACTTAGTTAATGAAAGGTACCTAACCTCCCACCTGTCGTCTGCGCATACTAAATGACTTCTACGGCTGCCGTATTTAAAATAGCAGATTTATTGTTAGATTTTGTGCCTTTATAGGTCGATGGAACCGAACCAATAATCATATCTGACACCTAAAATAACTCACCAATAACCAATGGGATCAATCGAAATATGATCGGCTGCAAATTTTATGGTCGACTGACATTTATAGACCATTTTGTCTCTGAATAAAATTAAGTCCTTTGGCATTGAAGCCGCCTTTGTACACTTGTTTTGTGCATACAGTATTAAATAAATGAAAAGTCTTCTGGTCGTAAATTGTACTTAATTTATGATATAAATCCATAAAATCGTGTACTTAATCCCCTTAGGGGTCGGCGGAGTTGCTTAGTCTCGTCAGGAGTCTAGGTTTAACAATCCTAAGTGCTATATGATCCTTATAATTTTTATGATTCTTCTTCTTCGTATCCGCATAAGCCAATAGCCACATGGAATGGTCATACCATAGGTAGCGAGGTTGACCGTCTAGGGTACGCCGGACGTATCTAAGTATCGTCACTCATGGAGGTTCTCTACGTTTACGATTGATTCTATGCATGTTGCAGATTGTGTACCTACTTACACAACTTCAAGTAAAATAGCGGATGAGACTAAGGACCAGATTTCCAACGAATTTGGTCCTTTTCTCTTCCGTAAATTTACCCTAGCAGTTTTGGTTAGTTCATTAGTCATGTCAGCCTTTGTTCGTAAATCTTCTTCTTCTTCTTCTTCTAAACTATATCCGTGAACCATTATTTTCGTATAATAATAATTTTATCAAATAATATAATGCCAGTTTCAGAGATAATTCTTTCTTGCAAAAAATAGTGTTTAAGTTTTATTTCAATAAAAAAATTAATTGGTTTGGTATTTACCCAAACAAAAAAGTCTAAAACATAGAATAAGTATACCTATAAGATTTTAACTATCTAGTTTATCAAATATCTAGGTGTATTTTTTATTCACCGTAGTCTTCCTGTGTCATTAAAATTGTCCAGTCTACGTAATATTTGAAGAATGCCTTCATGCGCAACTGAGTACACGACTGGTTCATTCCGTCGTGATAATGACAAGGTTCTTACTTTACTGGAATAAATAGTTTATTAACTGTACCTATATCTTCATTATAAACAATTAAAATAGCGAAATATTTTTTGAGTCAATGAGATAAATTTGGAATCGAAATCTCTGGAAAAACCAATCAAAATTCAATAATTGGAAAACCTTAGAAGACTCAATAAATACTTAGTACAAGACCAAAATGTCTACGTACTATAGGTATTATTTTAGCGGATCCGGCTGACGTTGCCCAGCCCGGAAAAGCAGCGCCATCTACCGGGTCCAACCATCCAGGAACTCATTGAATATACACAGAAAATTTTATTCAAATCGGTCCAGCCGTTTGCAAGAGTTAGGTGATGACACTCCTAGGTACAGAAGAATTTTACATATATACCTACGTAACTAAAACTTTTACCATACCTATTTTAAGTTAATAGTATTCTTTAGTATTACCTATCTACCGGTTTTGTAAATGCTAAGATAATTTTGGACAATCAATAAAAAGTAACAAAAGCATTAGAATGAAGAATTACGCTGCCGTCACAATTATTTCCAATTTATATTCCTTCGGACATAAAGACCGAACGTAATCGCTTTACAATTCCCAAACCACTCGGTGTATCGACAATACATCGTTAGGCGGTATTTGGTGAATAACCAACATTGGCTGAGGGATCGCAATCCTATTACCTATCGATGTCATAGCAGCTAACACGGGGCAGGCTACTTGGAGCTCAGTAATAAGCCGATTAAGGTGTAAGCGGGATTTAAATGTCAGTTCAGTAAGTCTTCGCGTTTTATTAAGTCTGTTACAATTTTCTTCATTTCAGTAGGTGGTTTGAGTGTTTTATCAACCACTTTGTGTATTCCGTTCTGAAATGAAATCTACAAGTCTTACAAAGATATATTCAATAATTCCTTTTTTAATGCGTTGCTATTTTATTTTAATGTTTGTGTGAAGATTAATTGCATTTGCTTGTATCGTTGCAAGTTTGACTTGAGATGTTTCATTATCATCATCATCATCTCAGCCAGGTATTACCCACTGATGGGTATAGGCTCCTTTTTCTCCGCCAATCCTCGACATATTTAGCATCTCTTGGGATGTTTACATTAGACTATATAAAAAGATGAATGGCTGGAATTATTCAGAAACATATTTTCATAATGAATTGAATTCACAATATTTTGATTTAGGAAAACGCTTCTCTAAATATAACCTTAATTCACAAAAAGTTTATCTTGACATGTGCCTGCTTTCACATGGCCACCGATATGAAGAACCAATTTGTAGTAATAAGCAAAGACGTACGCGCCTTCACATTACAAGCCTATTGAACATCACTGACTTTATTTCCAACAGTTTAAAAAACCATTAAACACAAATTTCTCCCATTAATAAACATAAAAAACCACTACGCAACAAAGGGCATGTACGAACGAAACCTCAGCAAATAGCAGTGTTCGCGCAATACTTGCCAATGCAGCACGCACTTAACCAATCAACGCTGACCTTCTTCAGCACCCTATTACTAAACCTTTTAGATAAAATAGGGGCACGGAAAGCAATGTTGGAAGGTCTAGATTGCCTGGCCGTTGTAGTAGGCAGTAATCTAAGCGCATTAGAGCGCGCGGCGTCGCGTGACGCGAAGTACATTGACCGCACCGCTCACTGTAAAGCAATTGCTCCATTAACAGGGCTAGCACTGTCACTGTAGTTTATATCTTCCTTCGATACTTTATGATCGAAACAGTGAGTTTGTGATTTAATGTTATATTAGATTAATAGCTTAGTTTCATATGACAATTATCGAAGGACCAAAAAATTTATCATAGGGCCGCATTAAAAAAAATAAGTTAACGTAGTTTAAAGCAAGCAATATAACACCATCAACACCAGCTCTGCTATTGAAAAAGTAACGTTACATACGCGTGGTAGCCCTGGCGATTAGTTGTACGAAATCTGTGAAGTGATTTGTAGTTAGTGCGCGAATACGGGGCCAACGACCGTCGGATGCAAACCACGATAACGGTTCGCGGCGTGCAGTCCGCGTTGTTTTGACGGCCCAATTGCCATTAGCCTAATGAGACGAGAGAGAGCGTGACACACATTGTGAGTTTGTAAGGATAGACAATCGACTTTTGTGCCTATATTACAATAGAAGCCTATTTGAAGTAGGTGAGAAATGTTTTGATTCCAGCAGTTGAAATGTTGAAACCGTTACACTAACGAGCAAAGCAAGACTTGCGATGTATGCGAGTGACAAAGATGAACTAGATGCAATTTAATTTCTTATAATCTCTAACGACTACTATGTTTATATAAATGCTTTATTTAATGAATCAGATAAAGTATACATTGATAAAACAATGTCTAAAGAGAATTGTGATGAGAAAGAAATTGTACTGCGTGTTGTGGACCGATTCTTAACTAGCTTTAACAACGTAAATACAACTGCTAATGTATGATCAGCTGTCACATCGCGTCTTGAGTAGAACGAACATTGTGCTAATGATGACCAAGAAATAATTAATTAAGAATTATTTCTTGCTATGAAATGGCTAGACAAATGAAAGATAAGATAGATAGGCGTGAAGAGAAAGTTATACACATTTTAAAATAGTAAGGGTGATTTAGAAAGCCTATTAGGTTACTTAACTGGAACTATTTTGATGACTTGATTATAGTTACGGCATTTTTTGACATTTAGATTAAGAATCAATGTACACGATCACATACATATTGAAGACTTTACTCCAAATCTATTGAAAGTTAAAAAGGTTTTGTGTCTATGATTAATCTTTTAAAAACAACACCACCATGGTGACGGTATGTTTATTAGTGACAAGGTTATTATTTAAAATGTACCTGTAAGTTCCATTTTTTGATCAAGTTTTTTAACATAAATATGGATATATCTGATAGCTTCGTATGGCGAAAAATAAGCGGTATACGAAGACTGAAAAGAAGACTGTTTCCATTTCTAGTAGTTTCTTTTCGTTTTTTTACCAATTTCATCCTAGGGTTATAACAAATAATTTTTAGACTTTTAATATTATTGGTTCGGTCTCCTTCGCTACGACAACGACTGCTAGCCAACCCCTACAAATGCTGTGGTTTGCACTTATTTTTTTGGAAAATAGCAGCTATGGATATAGCCGCGGTGAGCAGCCTAACTTCTGATATACGTTATGGAACCTCGAGCGTTTAAGAAATTATCTCTATACATACACTATTTATACAATAATTATTTACTATGATGTCTAATAATAAAAGTTCAAAGCTCGATAAAAATTTACATCATATTATAAAATACTAGCTGCGCCCCGCGGTGTTACCCGCATTTTTCGGGATAAAAAGCCTATGTGTTAATTCAGGGTGTCAGCTACTGCCATATCAAATTTTATCAAAAGCCATTTGGTTGTGAAGACGTAACAAACATACAAACACACTCACAAACTTTCGCCCATATAATATTAGTCAGATGAGATGAGATTAACTTATGAAGATCTTATAAAGCTCTTATCGATGTTCAACAGTTACGCACTGGTTGATCTCCAGACCTTTCCAGTTCTAAGTCTCACCAGGACTAGGGCTATGACTTGATTTATCATCGAGTATTACATAGGGATAACATAGGCCATACATTCATCTCAATATATTTATTATACTACCGTTCGATAAATTGTTGCAATCGCGTAAACGGTGTTCCAGCTCATAAAGTGTGTTGGGGCACAGATCATGCCATATGTTGAGATTTATGTACCTACATTTACTACCATTATATACGATGACCAGTTACTCGTTGAATTTTACTCGCAATAAATAAAAACATTTAATATTAATGGTGTTATTTTATGAGCCCGCCACCGGCACCGCTTCGAAATCATTGTTTCTCGTCTGTCCATTTTGGGTTTAATGTGACCTTTGTCTATAAATTATCGATAGTTTGGTAGTTACATTGAACAACATTGTGCCGAGTGGTATCCGGCATAGAATAGACCACCTCCTTTCCTCCCGTGGGTGTCGTAAGAGGCGACTAAGGGAAAATCTAGAAGATGGGCAGCAGCGTCTTTTGTAACTTGATCACCAATACTGCGATTCCCAAGCCGATTGCCAAGAATGGGATTTTTTGCAACCTTCCCCTTTAAGGGGGAGATCTTTGTTCAACAGCGGACGTCTACCGGCTGATGATGATGATGATATTACAAACAAGCAAACCCACTTCTTTATTAAAAATGTTGGGTTAATATAAGCTAAAAACTTTGGTATTCAAGCAATTAAGTCTAGGTTGTAGTTCGAAATCGTTTGTCGAACTAAAACCTAGACATCTTGCTTACGTAAGCATCTAAATTAGTGAAATCTAGGACGCGACGATGCTTTTCCGTTCAGCAGTATTCTTGTGATTACCCATAAAGGGTTAGAAAATTCAGGATTTAAATGGTAAAATAAGAACTACAACATTAGTTTTCTTCAAACACTGATTTATTATTGGTTTAATCACTTCAGTTTTCATTTTATATCTTTACGGGATACAGTCCTTAAAAAGATTTATTATTTTATCGTTTGTGTCATTATGATGATTCACCTGTACGTTGGAGACACCATTACCCTGTCCTTTTCCTATGATTTTTATTAGACTGTTATTTGTAGGTATCTAATTTAGAAAGCGCAAGAACAGTGTCGTGATTTATGCTACCTTCATACCCGGTATTCCTCGATGCGACTAATATCTGACCTTCTCAACCCTCAGTGAAAGTAGGTATCGGTTTTCGTTTATGTCGTGGGAGCTAAGTGCAGGCACTCTACCAGAAATAGCCTCCTGTAGTCCACCGCTCTCGAGTATAGATAGGCCACTCTATTCTTAGCTTCTCATGCATATTTTCCGATGATTAATGTATCGCCACAATGTATAAGACAGCTAGTTATTACTAGAACTCCTACAGTAATTAATAAAGCCGTATTTCTAGGCGCATTAATGCTAACTAATTGACGACGTGATACAAAGTCTCACGGTTTATTAGCACTTCAAAGTATATTTTATTGTTAAATTATTGTCTTGTTATAACTCGTGCCTTTATTATTGGCGTCAGCACGACTATTATGCACTTTTTCCAGATTCCGTAAACGGTATCTAGAGGTTTTGCATAAACACTTGAAATAAAACATGAAAATCTTTGGAAAGGTGGGTGGGCATCATCATGTCTAGCTACACTTAACTCTTCAGGAAATACAATAATGAATACTTCTAATAGTTTCACTTAAAGGTATTTTTAATTATTATAAATTCTGATGCATCTGCTTAATCGATTAGACTTAGGTTACCATTAAGACCACAGCCGTTAAAGCTCGTAGCCTGTAGGATAGACCTACCACTGTTTTCGTCTTATTCTATATTTTAGTATGCAAAAACAATTTTTGACGTGTCTGTTTGTTACATTTTAATAGAATAGGTTTGGTTAGAACGCTGGTAGAGTCCATTCATACCTAGGTAAAGTTGAATATCTAACAAGCCTCTATTGCCAAGATCGCGGGCAGAAGAGATTGATATCATCACATTTGCTTACTGCATCAATGATTACAGGCCAGAAAGCCTTGGCTCATTGGGCTTAGAAGGCAAGACAATTAACCTACAGTTCTCCGTATTTATCCACTTTTTGATCCACTTTTGACCAATCTTTACTCCATATTTAGTGCTCTTAAAATGTTTTTCTTTATTGACCGACATCGTGAGCTACACCTTTCCAAGTATAGTAACGTGTCAATTGGATTCTTTAAATTGATAAACCGGCCATGTTACTTGTTCTGCATTAACTGCCGTAGGTAGGTTAAGGTGAATGTAATTATTAGCGCTTGACAGAACCACCACGGTCAAACTTTAGAAGTAATTGTATTATAATATTTGCTGTTACATTTAACAATATATCCTATTGTGGCCGTATTAAAATCGTCTTTCGTGTACGTGTTTTTGCAAAAGGGGCCAGCTAGTCTTTTGTCTCTACATTTTTCAGAATACTTGAAGACATTGAGATTGCAGTGTTATCTTCATCATCATCATCATTAGCCGGAAGACGTCCACTGTTGAACAAAGGCCTTACACTCGTATTATACCTATAGGAGGTACTAATATTGATACGAAAGAAGAGGAATGATAAATACATTATAAGGTCCTTTTTGACACTAGTTATTTATAGAATAATAAAAAGGTGCAGTTGACCAGGCAATAAAGTTATCAACATTATGTTTGGACCACCCAGTAATATGACTTAAATAAACAATTATCTAGCTAGTGATTAAGATCTCTTCATTGCGCGTGGTGATATAGTGATGAAAAACACGCATGCAATGATTGATGATCACGCAACGGTAAGGAAGAAATATTGCTTCATCATCTTACCTAACACGTTTCTTTTGGAGGGTGTTAGGTTGTGAGAAATGGTTATCAAATAGAATACTAATGAGCTTTGAAGAATTAACGTGTAAGATGCAAGAACGAGGACAAATATTTGACTGAGATAATGATTTCTGGTACATTGTTTTTACCGTTATCTGCGCCTTATTGATTTGCAGTATATTTTACGTGTTATATTAATGATTTGAGAGCTGGTCCTGTCCATCAGTATCTTTATCAGGATGGCTTTTATCTATAGGTATTCGAATATTTATTAGCCGTTTTTATTCTGTATGTGCCTTCAATACCTTAATAGATATAGAATTATTTATAATGTCGGCCAGTCTAGCGACTTCATACAATCTTATAAGGTGGCTGGCACAAACTAATTTACAATTCTTTATTTGGAAAATTATACGCAGAACTACTCGCGTTCAGACCAGACCTTGAAACTAGAGAAAATGCACGAGAGGCCACAGCAAACTGGTTGACCAAAGTGTACACTTGATACAAAGTTAAACTGTCAATAAAACACGGGAATGTAGACTTTATTGCGAACAAAGAAAGAATGCAGAAATCTGCAGAAAAAAGGTGGTAAAACTGTATCCCAGACGCCAAGAGCGAACCGTGTCACCGTCCTCAAATGTTGCCGCTTCGTACTGAGCGAGAGAGCAACACATCTGATGCGAGTAGATTAGAAAGAGATGCACTAAACGGGGACAATCCAAGTAAATTGCTTCATGATTGGATAATTATTTTATTGATACAGTTAAATGCCATTGTAGACGGACCTTAGGGTATGAATGGAGGGAAGTGCTCGTGTAATTTATGATGACAAAAACTATTAATGCTTCGGAATAGACGTTTACAATATTCATGAGTTGTTAGCAGTAAATACGAAACGTGATGCTAATTATGTAGGGCTATTTAACTAAGTGAGAAGTCTTGATTTATACCTAATGCAGCTACCGGTTGATTTATTTAATTATAACTAAAGGTTTGACTGCCTCGTTGTATATGTATTCTCCGAAGGGGTAGGCAGAGGTGCACATATAGTACACCCACATTTCGCCAGTTATGCTTTTAGGTCCCAATGCAATAGGGGGCGAGCCTATTGCCGTCAACCGGGCACAAATCCAGACACCGTGCTGCTACTGAGAATTACCTAATGGAAAAACCCAATAACACTTTGCCCGACCCGGGATTCGAACCCAGGACATCGTGGTCAGCAGTCACGCTTAGCAACCACTAGACCAACGAGGTAGTAAAAACTGATACAAGATCAATAATGATTATCAAGATCAAGGACATAAGCCCTTACCAACTTACTTTTACCTTATTTATTTTTCTCGCAAGGTATTTTGGGTTATTCTTAGAAGTTTCCGCAATACTGAAGTTGTATTGTTGTTGACAGAATCTCTGTCACCTTTTCTAGGTAACTGTAGCTCTCATCGTATTTTGGTCAGATCTATTTCATACTAGCTGCGCCCCGCGGCGTTACCGGCTAGATTTTTTTTAGGTAGGTAAAGTCTATGTGTTAATCCAGGATTTCAGCTACCTCCATATGAAATTCCATCAAAATCGGTCCAGCTGTATGAGCGTGAAGAGGTAACAAACATGCAAACACTCACAAACTTTCGCCGTTATAATATTAGTGAGTGTTTATTTCATATTTATTTTTCGTTTATTTATCTCGACCTCAGCGCTATATTTCTTACTACAATACGTACTCTCTTTTCAGCAAAGGTGAGTCAAAATAATACTGTTGGACATTAAGTTTTTGACGGAAACCTATTGTGAACGATCTTTGATGAACGCAGCTTTTGTGAAAGTCAAAAAGAAAAGATCTCTCTCTGATACATAGGTCTAAATATAAAAAACTAAAACTTACTTACAACTACTTAAATAAAAAAAATCTTCAGGATTTGAGTGTTACGATTAGATTAAATAAATCTTTAGAACTCTAGTCTTAACAAATGCCTTCTTTTTCCATTCTTGATTAGAAGAAGACAAGAGATAGGAGACAAGCTTAAAATAAAAAGTGTTTCAACTATATTACCTAGACAAAATAGTTTACCTAGATAACATGCCTAAACTGATAAGCATTTATAAATAAAACGATTCAAAAGGGTCAGGATGGTAGCAAACACATATCGCTTAATTTCACTCACAGCCTATCGCGGTCCACAGCTGGACATAGGCCTCTCCCAAGTTGCGCCACAACACCTGGTCCCCCTTTTCGTTTATAGTGTAATTATCTGTATAAAAATTAGTATAATATAAATATAATTATAATTAACTAGCTGCGCCCAGCGGTGTTACCCGCTACATTTTTTCGGGATAAAAAGTAGCCTATATGTTAATCCAGGGTATAACCTATCTACATACCAAATTTCAACCAAATCGGTCCAGCCGTTTATGCGTGAAAGAGTAACAAACATCCACACATCCATACTCACAAACTTTCACATTTATAATATTAGTAGGAAGTAGGATTAGTAGTATCAAGTGCCATAAAGTTCTTAAAGATCCATGCTAACATTTTTTTGCTTTATTTTCCTCAAACCCCTCTTCATTTTCACGAGCTGATAATTGCCCGTATTCCTGTTGTTGGTCACGATTTGAGAAATGCAACAGGCGATGGCTGTCTGCCAAGTAAACCAACGCTGCGGTTAGCCTCAGTTGCAACGGAACATCGTTTTCGTTCTTTAATACTATTTTCTACAAACATTAGAATTTTTTGCGAATGGAATATGCTACTGCAGTCGAAAACTCAAACTTAAGTACCTACATCAATACTGGTAGATATCTGTGATACTATGATATTTTCATTAGTACAGGTACCACCCCTATCAACCCTTCCTTCTTTTCCTGTAATATTTTATTTTGTCTAAATAACGATTTTTATTGGAATTATCGCCTTTTCTTATAAACATTATTATTATTACTACAATATTATTAAAGTTAAGTACTTATTTTTGCAAAAACCAAAGATATTAGTGAATAATAAATCCTTTATTAATATTTCTTTTTAATTATTGTGACTTAAGGGGCCCGATTGTTCCGTAAATGCCTAAACAGTAGCTATACAATAAACTTTGATTGAATGCAAGGACGGAATTTAAACGGTTGCTGATTGTAGTGAGATAGCGTTACAAGATATGTTAGTCAATTCCTAGTGAAGGTTATATGTTCACATTTAAATAGAAAGCTGCTATTAGCATTTACGAGTTACCTAAAGTTAAATAATACCGTGGGAATCGGCTTATCAAATAGGTATGTTGGATTCCTTGTAGCAAAGGATTCCGTTCTTATCGTAGAAAGAAAATAGGTTCTTACGGTTTTTTTTGCTATCATTTAAGAGTTTATATCAGAGGATTATAGAGATAAGAGAGTTATATCAGAGGATTGTTATGATCTCGTTTCCGTGAAGAATTTGTACTGATATGAAAATAATAAAATTAGAGATTCAAAGCAAGAAAACCAATCAAGTCGTTTTAGTTTGGAGAAAACAATATAGTCATTTTTTTTTCGTAATTTCTTTCTTTTTAATATAATATAGCAGATGTTCTCTATATGTATCGAATGTGGTATATCTATACAGTGCAGAGACTGCGTTCAGACATTCCCTATAAAAACGTCATGCCATTACATACCAAACAGAGTAACATTCTTTTAAACGCAGCACTAAAATGTTAACGACCATTTTACATCCTATATCACTAGGAAGGTAATAAAACAGTTTTATAGATTCCCAAACGCCCGAACAGATCAATAATACCAAAACTAGTTTACAATAAAAATAACTGGTTACCTAAACCGTGCGTCATGTGAATGGTTCGTGCCTGTAATTGGTTTGGCCGTATCTTATCAGCGCTATGTGGTGTATTCTTATCACTATGTTTACTTCAACTCTGACGTGGTAACACCAGATATCTTGAGCTCCCTCCCCCTCTTGCTCCGTACAGTAAGCTCCCAATCACGTGCACATATACGGTGGAAAAGAAGTCAAATTATGATGGTCGCTATAATATTATTAGCCGATGTTTGTACAAGTGAGGAAGAAATATTTTCATTTAGTCACGGCCGTTTCCTGCATGTTTTGAAACGTGGAATGTGTTGCGTTGCGCAAATTAATAACATCGCTCATGCTACCTACAAACAATGGAGCGGTTTATAAATATATGTACATACAGACGGACACTTGATAATATCGAATGAATAATCTCGCACGCTGCCTGCCTACTGCATTATGACAATGCTCTTGTTTTCAGTGTGCATTTTGCAGGAGTTATTTGCATTCAGTCGTAGTTTTAAATGACATATCAAGGCAGCAGAGCTCTCGTATTGTGAAAGCCGGTGATTATCCCGAGTTTCTAAGGGACAAGAGCCGAGTAAAGGCTGATAATAGGTAAAACATAAATATTGTGTTAGGTTTTCATTCTTGAGGTCTAACAGTCAAATGCTAAAGCTGACCATCATTACGGCGTGAAGTAGAAACTCTTTATCGATAGCATCAACAAATGTCTCAGGTTATAGATGAATTGATGGATGATTCACGTTTAAATCAAAAGGCAATGCATTCTCTTGGCGTGTGCTAACCTGCAAGGCCTCTTTGCAATAGTTTCCAATGTTGAATTATGATAATGAAAATCATTCTTCGCTATACCTAGGTGCCTGTTATTGTTTCAAGCACATTCAATAGCCTGACACCTACCGGACAATCGTGACTGTGTTTACTAAGTCTAGCGGCAGCTAAGCCTACTGAGTCTAGACAGCTAATTCCGTTTCAGATTTTTATTCTCGTTCTTTCAACCAGTTAGTATCACAACTTTTTTGTTGAAGTAGGTATATTGGTGAGTTTGGCTAACACGTGTTTGTTAGCAATTTGTGCTGCTGCTGTCTTAAAATTTCGTATTTGCCATATCTGGAAGCGAAGTGAGGTGATCTGCCGAGTGGTATCCGGCCTAGAATTGACAACCCCTTCCCCCCGTGGGTGTCGACTAAGGTAAAATCCGGAAGATAGGCAGTAGTGTTTTCTGTAACTACACCATCAATACTGCGATCCCCAAGCCGTTTGCCAACTTGTGGATTATGGCAACCCCACCCTCATTACCTAAGGGGGGCCTTTATTCAACAGTGGACGTCTTCCGGCTAAAGATGAAAGGGCAGTGAAAAAGCATGGTTATTTCTTACAAGAGGCAGTTGCACATTTTAATTTTAAAGGGTCCCGCGGCTTCTTCTGCCATCAATTTGTGAAGCATAGCTAGTATCGTTTTATTCTGATGTTGAAGTTATTTTACCCTAAAGGCTTACCAAAATCCACCCAGTACTTTTTCCGTGAAGGAGAAACAAACATCTAAAGTCACAAAATAAAAACTTAAAAATATTAGTAAGTACGAAGATTACACAATTCTTTCCCTAATCAACATTTTTTTTGTGTATTGATTCTGATGTGGTTTGATTCACAAAACTGTCATAACACTACAAATATTCCATCATACTAATAGGTATTTGTCTCGTGTGAGGATATGTTCTCACCCCTCTCATCTCTCTTCTCACTCCCACCCCTATACCAAGCGCAGCCTAATGCTTTAGTTACAAGTTACGCCAATATAATCTTAAAACAAATAAGCCGCTCTTTGAAGCAAGTTTCATCAACTTCATTCAAAACACAGAAATATAAATCCCAACTTATATTGAAGTAAAACTATTGGACATCGTTTCGCTGTGCGCCGCAGAAGCTGTTAATGACCAAGTTAGTGAGTACTGGTGTCGCCATCTGTTGGCCGACACACAGTTAGCGGTAGGGGCAGCCTGGTAGTAGTGATTAAATTAGAAGTTTGGAGTCCTTTTGGATGTAGCATGCCTCTCCCTTTCTCTGTCATAATTAGTAGGAACGTGCTACTAACGATTTGAATTTTTTCTATTAACATTCCTAATACTAGGCAGTTTGGTTTTCTGTTGCTTTTAATGTTTAATACAGAGTGTTTTGTAGCTAAACTAGTACATTGTAAAATATGTTATGCATGTTATTGTTTATTGCAAGTTCTTTGTGCTATTGGGTTAGTTTTAAAATATACCTACCTATAATATTAGATACCAAAACATAAACTACATAAAAAATGTATAGGTACATTTAACCTACAACTACATAATTATTCTTCCTCTTTATCAGAAAAGCAATTGGTATGGGTATAGGTTGGTAATTGCCTCTTTTTATTTGTTTTATCTTATTTTTAGTCCAGGTTTATTAACGACCGATCAGCCAATTTAATCCCTAATTCTGTATAATGTTTTACACTTTAGCAGAAATATATACTATCAGTCATAGCAATATAAATCCTCACATTATGTCGTCGACAACAGCGATCAAGGGCAAAAAAAAAGTACGATAAAACTATTTTCACATTATTTATGAAAAAAAAATACAATCCTTGCTTGACGCACCATCCAGATATCATGAGCCTAACCTAACAGTACATTTGAAATGTCTAAAAAATCTTATATTTATCGGCAAACGGCCAATTTCACGGGCCATTAGCGTTACGCGCAGTCATTTTACACTCACGACTTTGCCAACAGCCTGCATCTTATATCAATGGCTTAACGTTTGTTTTCGAATGGCATCCGTATCAATTTATCTCGGAATATGGCCGCGTTGAATCCGTGAATTTGATACGGTTTGAGATTGAACTGTGAACATTGACGATACGATGCACTATAGTATTTGTGGTCATTTGCTTATTTCTTACTAGCTGCGCCCCGCGGTGTTACCCGCTACATTTTTTCGGGATAAAAAGTAGCCTATATGTTAATCCAGGATATAACCTATCTACATACCAAATTTCAACCAAATCGGTCCAGCCGTTTATGCGTGAAAGAGTAACAAACATCCACACATCCATACATCCATTCTCACAAACTTTCACATTTATAATATTAGTAGGAAGTAGGATAGGATAGTAGGATTAGTAGGAAGTAGGATGATGGTATTTTTGTGAATACTTCAATTATTTTTAACGATTACTACCTTAAACCTTTCATCCTTTCATTGAGACTGGGAACTCTAATGTGTATGTTTACATGCAGATCGGAGTATTAAACTTCTGACGAAAAAATATAAACGACCATCTCTTAATTTTCGGTCAGAACGTATTCGTGTCATCTAAGGATCAAATTAACCTTTGAGATCAGCTAAATGCAAAGCCACCATTCATAAAATATAGTCAAGAGATATGTAATTTATAAATTACAGTAGCTACCTACTCTACATGCCCTATAGCAGGACATAAGAAAGCAATAACCCAATTTCCTCAAATAATCCCACAATGAGGGAGTCCAAAGATGTGGGAACACCTACACAAACAGTTACAGTCCCACCACCCTTCTGTTGCCAGTTAAACAAAACAAATAACCCAATAAACGGCGGTTTCATCTCGTAAACAAGTTAAACTCGGCGTGCAAAGCACTTACCTGTCGATAAGAGCTTCTAAATCAGATTAGTGTCCACTCGCACGGTCCACCCCCGGGCGCGACATTTCTACCCCGCACCGACTCGCTAAGCCGAAATGAATTCGCACTGAGATTTTTCTTTGATATGTATGTGAATCTCTCGTATTGAAATCATTGGTAGGAATGGAAGTTTAAAGTTAGTTTAAATTTATACTGTATCCTATGTCCAACAGTGGACTAAGATAGGCTGATGACGATGATGATGATTTGTACTGTTTACGTGTGAAAGAGAAAGGCTTTCTTTGTACGATCATGCACATTACCAATTGGAGCATCCCTATGAAGACTATGCTAAAATTTCTCTTTAATGTCTTTGTTTTGGGCTGGTGATTTATCTACCCATTTGAGTTCACGCTCTCGCTGAAAGAGTATAGATACCTACTTTTAAAATCGAAGAAGGCTACTCGGAAGAATTAACATTAAAAAAAATACTGATTGTATCGTAAGGGATTATGATAGATAGATAATATTCTTTATTGCACAACAAGAAACACAGAATAAAGAAAATGCGTAATACTAAAAAAGTACAAGTGGCGGTCTTATTGCTATGATATAATTATGATCCGACATTTAAAAAGACATTTTTAATCAAACAACTAGATATGTTTGAGTAAGATGGAAAGAAGTGACGAGCGCCGAAAAATACGCATTGTATTGTACCCAAAATACTAAGAACAATTTTCTTAATGATGTACCTATGAAAGAAATAAATTTATCATCTATATCTAGAAGATAACACACACGTTTTACCTGGTACCCAGGTACGCTTTACAGAACTTGACCACTACACAACCTTCCCCACATCTATCATAAATCACATTAACCATTACGGGCCCCACACTCGTCACTTCCAGTCGGCACGTGCGCCAACAGCTACCCCTAATACATACACCCCTGCCCGCTACCTACTGCATATAATGAAGGTAATTATCGTAACACCCTGCTTCGTAGCCTCGTAATGAGGACGATGATGTGCGTAGGAAATTTTTAATTTTTATAATTTGGTTGGCACCTGTAAACATTAATTTGCTTTTGGATTTTTATGACCTTTTAAGAAATGATTAATTTTGAATTTAAAATTATTTGTTGTCCATCTTCTTTTCTGTGGTATTTCGTAATGAAACTAAAGTATGTATTAATAGTAATATTGTATTTATCAAATTTTAAGAGATTCCTGAAGTATCCCACATCGGTATAGGTCATACGCACAGTTCACTGTCACAAGTGCTTTAAATGCAGTGAGTTTTGAGAAATCTAGCAGGGGTTAATCCCAGAATAATCAATAAATAACACAAAAACACAAATAAGGAATTAGGTATTACAAATTTCAAGAGTAGGTAATCTATTTCATCAATATGCCAGTACCATAGTCCTGGGAAAGATGCCAACCAGCGCCACCTGCTAGCCTTGCGAACAAACAAACGGCGAGACAGGGGTTGTCATTGTAATACTTTCGAATCGCCAAACACAGTGGGGGAAAATCCACAACAACATTGGAACGACTTTGGCAGGAAAATAACCTTCTTGCTTCGACAGGTTGTTCGGTCCTCCTGTGGTAATTAAATAAAATAAAGTTTGTAAGTAACTTTTAAATAGTTAATCGCCATCGCAGTCTCCAGTGAACGTGAACAATAGTTTTATAGTTTTTCCTTTGTGTCTACTGTGTGACAATCAACGACTTAAATCGCAATATTTTCTTTATAGTAGATCAAAACAGTTTATTTTTCAACACTTAAAAATTATACCTAGATTATGACGACCTGGTTAGTGCAGTGGCTAAGCGATTGGACTGCGGCGTAAAGGGCTGCGGGTTCGATTTCCGCACGGGGCAAAAATTGTGTGATCCGCAGATGTTTGTCCCGAGTCTGGGTGTTTGTGTAGGTACGCGATTTTTTATATTTGTGGAAAGCACCCACGATACAAGAGAAATGTATAGTGTGGGCGACGTTTTTTTTGAAATGCTTAATGTAAAGGTATCTGAAAATAACTTGGGCGAAGAAGGAGACAATGTTTTTAAATAACACACAATAAAACTCACGTGACCATAAAACAAGCTTACCAACTTAACAAATCACTTCACGGAACAAATAACGTGTCGGAATCGTTGTCGCGTAATAAATTGAGCATGTTAATAGTCCTGAAAATAATACGAAATAAAGTATCATTTTAATTAGGGTTCCCACTAATTGGTGTGAAGCGGGACTGCCAATTACTGCGAAGTTTGCGCTGCGTGAAGCCGACTTGCTGTCACGCTGTTAAATTTACGGACCAAAACAAACTCGATCACGGGATTATCCCTCCCGGGATACCGGCGTGACACTAGCTTGATCGGATTTTTAGTTGGGGTATAAGTGGGGTACTTGTGGGGTTGTTATCTCGTTTGATTAAGGTGATCGCGAGTCAGTTGCCGATGTAGCATAATATACCAAACAACTAAATACCAACATTTCCATATGGCATAGCTACTTTATTGATAATACATTAAAATACCTTGTATGTATCTATACCTGTGCAGGTATTTATTCTTTATTTTATTAGGAACTGCCCCCAAACCATGAACTATCCGGACATTTTCCGTTGTGGAAGAAAAGGACTACACTGCACGTAGCGGTGTCTCACTTTCGTATCAAAAAATATCCTGCTAAGAGTTCATCTCTATAGTAAGGGGCAGTAGTTTAATTTACATCTTGTTTATTTTTCGCACTATATTTAACATTATTCACCATTTAGTAAAATGTACATTTATCTAAAATGTATATTTATCTTCCCTGTATCCACTATAAATTTAATTTGGGAATTTTGACAGACCACGGTACGGATTCGGTTAGATATTTAAGATATTCAATCTTCATAGACCTATTAAATGAAACAAGTCTAGATTTATTTAAAGCAGACTATTTGCAGGCACTTTTCAACGACCACAATCTAGTCATTGATTGTTTTATGAACGATCATGAGGAGTAAGTATCGCGCGATGCGGTAGGTACACCTCATTGGCATTCTGTTCGGTGAGGTCTACGTGACTATGCCTAGCTCTTTGTCTGTCGTATAGGCTGGTATGTGACTATCAGACGATTTTATTCATTCATACTGGGTACTATAATAAATAAAATAAAATAAAAATAAAAAGCCTTTTATTTCATTCCCTTAATAAATAATACATTTCAATTTACAAATATCATTGTAGAACTAATTAATTATTTAATTTGCGACATGCACTGTACTACACTATTTTATTTTAAATTTGGAATAAATGTTTGCATTCTCAAATTAGGTACACATTTTTTATGAGACCAAAATGTTTCCTGTAAATTATATTATATTATTTGTTATTGAATAACACTCAATTATAGGGAACCCCTGTACGGGTAAAGGCCTCCTCCAGACTAGACCATTTCTCTCTATCTTGAGCTTTCTCCATCCAGTTCTCGCCAGCTACAGCTCGAATGTCATCCGCCCAGCGCTTGAGCGGGCGGCCCACACGTCGCTTACCGGTGCTGGGGCCTTTCCACTTGGTTACTATCTTTGTCCATCTTCCGTCATCGTAACGAGACAGGTGACCCGCCCATTTCCATTTCAGCTTTCTTACATGGACTATTGCGTCTGTGACCTATGTTCGTTTGCGGATTTCAGTGTTGTTTACTTTGTCCGAAAGCTTAAGGTTCAGTATACTTCTTTCCATCGCTCTTTGACAGACTGAAATTTTGCTAGCCGTTTTTTCGGTTAGGCACCATGTTTGGCAGCCATACGTGAGGCAAGGTAGTACACAAGAGTCTAACACTTTCTTTTTTAGTTTGGTGGGCCATTTAGATTTCATTATGTGTTTCAAGGACCAGTAACGTTTCCATGCTGAGCCGATCCTTCTCTCCACCTCTTCTTTGTCTATCTCTCTGAAGGATAGTTGCTTACCCAGATATATGTAGTCGTTGACGTACTCTACATTTTCGCCGTTTATTTGAATAGGTGTTAGGATATAGTTAGTCATTACTTTTGTTTTGTCAAAATTTATTTCTAGTCCGACGTTAATGCTTAGTAAGTGTAGAGTTGATAGCATGTCATTTAGTTCTTCAGCGGTGTTAGCTAGTAATGCAATATCGTCCGCAAATCGCAGATGGCTTAAGTACTTATCGTCTATTTTTATGCCCCTGTTTTTCCAGCTTGAATCTTTGAGAACGAGTTCTAGAACGGCTATGAAAATTTTCGGTGACAAAGGGTCTCCTTGGCGGACACCGCGTTCTATTTTGAAATTTGGTCCGGTTCTTTCCAGTCTGACTTTACTTTTACAATTCTCATATATGTTACTAACTATGTCGATGTACGCTGTCTCTACTTCGTGGTATTGTAGGGCTTCTTTGATGGACGCGTGTGAAATAGAGTCAAAGGCCTTACGGTAGTCCACGAAAGCTATGTAGAGTGGGGAATTAAATTCTTTATATTTTTCGATCACTTGGCTGAGAACATGGATGTGGTCTAATCTATTTAGACCTAAACCCGGCCTGCTCTACAGGTTGTTTCGCATCGATCTTAGATCCAATTCTTTTCAACAGACATTGGGAGAATAATTTGTATAAACTAGCCATGAGACTGATCGGTCTGTAATTTGAGACATCTGCTGGATCTCCTTTCTTGTAGATAAGAATGATTTCAGATACCGTCCATTGCTCTGGCACTTTCCGTTCTTTCAGGATTCTGTTGAATAGTATGGTGACTAAGCCTGAAATCATTTTCTCTCCTATTTTCAGTGCTTCATTAATAATAGAATCAGGTCCTGGGCTTTTTCGATTATTTAGGTTTCTGATACCCCATACAATTTCCATCAGGGAGAAGTCTTTAACTTCGGTTTCGACATTTAGTACTTCAGGAACTCTGTCTATTGATACGCCTTCAGATGGTCTCTGTTTATATAGTTTTCTATAAAAATTCGTGGCCAACAGAACCAAGTCCTTCCTGTTCTCCGAACTACCTTCTGAGGTGCTAATCTTTGGTATCCACATTTTACACTGACGTAGAGACTTGTTCGCTGACTTTATACTGCCTGTTTTCTGTAACCAAATTTCATAGATATCTAGCTTGTAGTTTTCATATTCTTTATGTATATTTTTAGTGATAGTTTTGTACAAACTTTTTAACTCAATTTTTTCTTCTTTGCTTTTATTGTTATTTAGTTGTAAAGAATGCCTTTTTTTAATTAGTTCTCTAGTTTCCTTTGATAATTTAAAGCTCTTTTTTAATTTCTGATTAGTTCTTGCTAGTTCAGGCTCTCTATAATACCTATTTCTATGTGGTCATATAAACACTGAGTAGACATGTTTATGTAGGATTTTTCTTCGAGGGCTTTTTCCAATGTTTCCAAAAATCTTAGTTGTTCTTTCTCTGTACTCAACAAGGAGTTACTTTGCGAAAACTTTTTGCGACATTTTTTGTGGCTTTTAATCCTTATTGTACCTCTTATTAGTCTGTGATCTGAGGGAAACGTAATTTTTCTCAGCACCTCGAAATTAATAAAATAATCTCTTTTGTTTGTTAGTAGATAGTCTATCTCATTTTTAGTTGTATTATTAGGTGACATCCATGTCCATCTTTGGCTAAGCTTTTTCTTGTATAAGGTGTTCAGTATGACTAATTCCTCTTCTAAACAGAATTCAATTAGTCTTTCACCTCGTTCGTTGCCGGTACCCAGGCCGTAGGGTCCAATTATAGGTTCTATAGTTACTTTAGGGATACCTATTTTGGCGTTGAAGTCGCCTATTATGATTATGTTCGGTCCTGAGTTTTCTTTTGCTTTCCTTACATCAGAATAAAATATATCTAGGTTTTCTTCAGATGAACTTTCAGTAGGGGAGTATACTTGTATTATTGATAGTTCTGTTTTATGAATTGTTAGTTTGAGCAAGGCTACTCTATCCGAAAGTCCAGTGAATTTTTGTATATTGTTTTTATGTGCTTTCTTTACTAGAAATCCAATTCCTCTATGTCCTTTTGTCTGACCAAAATAGTAAAAGATACACCAATCTCTCTCTTCAATTCCGTATCCTTCCTTTCTTATTTCTGACATACCTATTACGTCCCATTTTACTGTTTTAAGAGCAGACTCTAGTTCAATCATACGTGAATCATCTTTGAGAGGTCTCACGTTGTAAGAGCAAATGTAAATATCTTGGCAGAGTTTTTCATGTGGGTTGAATTTTCCTTGCGCATTTGTTTCTGGAGGGTTGTGGTCATTTTCTCCCACGGTGACCAGCCGGCTTGGGAGAGTCAGAGTGGGCCTTTTTGATTGCTATTCCTTCTTGTTATTGTTGGTGCGATTGACAAAACTTCTTATGTCATGTTTATTTTTCTTTGGTGGGTGTTTAATTGTTTTATTTATACTTTCTTCTTCGTTTTCAGACTCAGCAGCTGTATACTCGGGTGATTGTGATTGGTTCCTCTTATTATTTGTATTTAAGCGGTCTTTATTTTCTTTCTGTTTCGGGTAAATGATCTTATCGTAGCGTAGTACTGCGTTGATTCCTTTTTCTCTGGGTACTATAGGGACTGTTAATATTATGATTATTGTATGTAACGAAATATATTATATAAACACCTGTACAGATTGTAGTGAAACTTAGTTCTGAAGCAAAGTTTCACTACTATCAATGTTTTGTTAAAAGTTATGTAGGTACCTGATTAAAATCTTGTAATAATTTTAGTTAAATCATCATCATCTACAATCACAGCCATGCTGGGTATAGGCCGCTGGTATTGCCGCGGTCCGGTGATCTGATCCAACTTCGTCCCGCGTTGAAACAATTCAAGTACCAAAAAGAACTTTTCGCATTCATGTGCGTATTATAAATTAGTTATCACTTACTACGAATGGTAAAGGGAAACATCGTGAGGAACAGAGGAAACCAGCATACCTGAGATTTCAACATTTTGAAAAGCCATGGCAGAAGTTTACGGCTTACCATACGATAATAAAAGACATATAAATAAATCATCCAGGAAATCTCTAAACTTAGTATATAAATAAAAATCCTAAGATCTCCATTACTTTTTAACTATGATGGACACAAAAAGATTACTCTTCCCGGGCCGGTAGAGTTGCGGTAATTGTTGGGCACGGCGCCTGATGCGCGACAATCCCGGGGGATTAGGATGACGTCACCGGGGAAAGTTTTTAATGGCTTAGAGAGGATTCCCCCGCTAGCACTGCGATACGGATCGTTTATTAGTGGTTTTATTCCGCTTATTTTGTTGGTTTTTACTCGAATAAAAGGCACTCATTCTGTTGGAGCACCGAACTAATTAAATTTCGCTGCATCTATTCTGCCATGCGGGCTTCTAGCTTGCTAGTATAACTGAATTTGAAGTTAGCTTTATGCTTGGTTCAACCATTTTCTTTCTAAATTTCTAGCATACAAACTGACTTTTTTATTCAATCTTACGCCTACGGATATTTTTGCCTAGTTATTTTTTTATGGAATCTGATTTTCAACTTAATTAGAGAAGCCAATTCCTGCGTAGTCAGTCACAATAAACAGAAAAGAGGATAATTAGAAACACAGCTGGGGGAGACGAAAAATTTGAATAAACGGCCAATCAACACTCATTCAAAGTGATTGGCAATGTTTTATAGGAGCAAACAAGCTTTGAGTTTACACTAATCCAAAAAACCATTTTATTACGGGAAGACTTAATATGAATTGTGAAAAAAATTTAATTCCATGAGTTTTCTATTACATACAAAACTTTTTGTTTTCTGTGTTTTTCGTCTTATTTCCATTTGTATATTTTTCTTTTTCTTTCCTTGCCCCTTCGCCTCTTAACTTACCCCTATAACATCTTACAATTTCGTCTATTGCTTTCAAATGCCAAACCAACATGTCGGTTTATGCGCAACTCCGACAGCCAAAACCCTCACAGTAAACGGGGCACAATTCAAGTGATGCTCAACATTGCAGCGACATGATTTGGCACTCGGTTCTCAAAGTTTATGTCAAGTTGTTGCAGGGAAGTGCAGTCAGCATGTTCTGGGAAAGTTTTGACCGCTAGGGAGAGGAGTAAACAATTATATGCTACATACTTCCCTCGTTAAAGCTTTTTGTAGGTTATTGTAACTTGTAGCCAGGGGTAAGAAGGGGTGTTTTGTCTCGCCCGCAACTTGCTAAACTGCATGATTCCTCATAGGGTGAAGTTTAGTAATGGAGTTCTATTGTTTTGAATTGACGTTTGACGACCTGATTGGCGCAGCGGCTAAGTGATTGGACTGTAGCTAGACTAGTGAAGATGGAATTAACAAGCCCAAACACGATGGGGTTGCGTCATTTCGTTACAGTGTTCCTATGACCAACTTCGACTCCAGCATCAGACCAGCTCAAAAGTACCATTATATTGTATAATCACCAAACGTTTTTAATTATGCAAAATCTCATTTCAATCGGATGTCAAAAAGTAGGTACTTTTAATTTAGATTGCAAGATTTTATCTAAATCAAGTCACATAAATCCATACATATAAAGATACATATATATATACAAACATTGCAAGTTAAATAAAAGCTTGTCATCAAAATATATCGAGGCGTCTGAAAAAATCATGTAAACCATATCAAATCACTACAAAATTTAAAGTAGCATCGCACTTCCCAAAAAAGGTTAACGAAACTTATTAAAAACGTAAATGAATAACATTATCTCCAACAAGCTCGAATGAGTTAACACACAGGTTGGAGTACTATCGATAAATTATACCTAATGAGGCCCACCAGAGGAGGCCGGTGCCTCTGACGTCATTCCGGTTCCTCTAATGGTACGATAGATAGGTGTCAATTTGTTCAAGTCAAGCGCGGTTCGTGTGAGCCCCTTGTTTGATTATTAATATTTGATGATTATGTGTTATTGACGCGTTGGTACTGTTTTGCTTTCTGTATTTAGATAACGTTTGGAATTTACCTACGTTGTTGTGCTTTTAGAGATATTTTAAGGTATAAAGTTGGCACTAATAAACTGGGGCTGTTTATCATGTAGGAACTTATGAATAGGTTTTAAGACTCCTATAAAATATAAGGAAATCTCTAGAATATAACAAAAACATATCATCACGTTATTTCTGAAGGGGTAGGTTGAGGTGCACATAAAGTGCACCCAGTTATGTTATTAGTCCCAATGTAATAGGAGACGAGCCTAAAGAGCCTTAAGAAGTATGTCTTCGAACTATAGTCCTCTTTCACAGCCATGCCGAGTGGTATCCGGCCTTGAATTGACTACCCCCTTTCCTCCCGTAGGTGTCTTAAGAGGCGGCTAAGGGAAAATCCAGAAGACGGACAGCAGCGTCTTTAGTACCTTCACCACCAATACTGCGATCCTGAAGCTGCTGACCAAGCGTGGGGATTATAGCAACTCCCTCCCCCCACTCGAAGGGAGAGGCCTGTGTTCAATAGTGGACGTGTTCCGGCTGATGATGAAGGGGCCCTATTTTGGTAAAAAAGTTTATCCATGACCGTTTTACCCTGTGCAGAATCCTATTATATCGAATTGTTTAGCATTTCCCCATACGTCCATATAAACCGAAGTGCACAAGCGAAGAACAACTGATTGCGGCAAACTCTGAGCAGAAAGTTCGAGTTGTTTTGTTTGTTGTTTTACAAAAGGTTCGCTTAGTGTCGTGGCCTACCATTACCATGCGGGTTGTACTTTTGCTTACAGTCGATATTTACTGAGAAGGTAGTTGTTTAGAAACTTCGGGCAAAACATAATGTTGATGTGGTATTTCTCTAGAAGATCTTAAATTCGCTAAAACATGTTTTTGATGGCTTCTGCTTTTAGTTATCCTATTCACACCACCTTCCTGTTCGATAAACCTTTTCTTTTACATGTTGGATTATCAAGTGAAGCTTATTAGCTCTCTTACTTATTCTTTTTTCTTTATTCTTTGGATGTAGGCTAACTTTAAAAAATTCTTGTCTTCCTGCCTTGTTCTTTGCCATGAGAAAAGCTGTTCCATACCTGGAGGAAAACTTCTTAAAATAAGAATTGATGGCCGGAGCTCCTTTATCTTTTGATATAAATAACAATGGCATCGACAAGCCGTATTCTGATGTTTGGAGGTAAACCACCAGCAATTTAAGATCATTTGCAAATATATCCAATACCGAATTTATTTCCTTGTCTATCGCGTCGTTTGCTTCTCTCGCTTCGAATATGAACTACTCTACATTTTAGTTTGATTACAAGAATACTTTGTTGAGTCCTAAATCACCTGAACGGCAATAAACCACACTATTGACAATATCATTAAAGGTGCCGCTTGAGTGTCAATTACGGCTCACAATCGCGCCGCGGCCGAGTAAAGCAATGAATTAAACTCCCATAAAGCAACGCATGGTACCCATGGAATATATACCAATTAGTTTGATATGAGACGCTATAAACTTTTTGTTCTATAATTTTATGTAAATGAGACTCTTTATATTTTATTTTGGTGAATTTATTTTTGTAAATGACTATGAATAACTAAGGCCAGTGAGTTATATCCGGGTAACGTTACTTTATCATAAATGATGGTTAAAGTTTGCTTGGATAAGCATAGATACTTTTAAGTCTAGGGGCTAAGTTTGAGAGCGGTTTCCACTTTCCAGCGCAATATAAATTGTTCCCTTGACTTAGAAAGCAATTTAACGAAAACTAAGACAATGTTCTCCATCGCTTAAGCTTATAAACGAAACATAGTTTTATAATAATGTAAATGCCAAAATAATTTCATACATCGCAACACCTTCTTTTAAGCATTTAGTAGAAGTACTAAATGCTGCAGGTGAAGACCTAAAACTGTAAATTCAGTTAACACAACAATAGCAACAGCATCAGCTAAAAGTGTTATACATAACACTGATATATTAATTAAGTGGCATAAAAGTAGAATAAAATTAATTAGAGCCACGAAATAAAGAGAGCGTTCACCACGGTGGTCGGGATCCGGTGGGAAATGGGTTCGACATGGTGTTAAAAAACTGGTTCAACTGAGACAATGGTTCAGTAGGAATTTCACTAGGCTTTGGTTTTTGAATGTTTAATTTAGTTTAGATTTCACTGTATTAGAGGTACATCTGGGTTTTAAATTGAATTATGGTATTGTTTCTCTATAGGGTAAAACATAGATGGAACAGGCCTAGAACAAAAAATAGAGTTTTGCGGGAGCCTCCTCCCGTAAAAGTCACTCTTTTTTTATCTTGGCGTGGAGAGCGCGGAAGCGTTGTCTTTTATACAAGACCGAGGCGCTCAAATATCAAAATACCCTACACTGTATGTACCTATATTTAGACAAATGAATAAATATTAAATTAGATATTTTTATTCATTTGAGGCGATGTTGATAAAACAGTGAATCGAGTGGGGTTTGTAGTCGAATATTCTTATCAAATATAAATAAACTCGGTTAAATGGGTTTCTTGCAAGACTTAATATTTTACTTTAGCCCTGTAGCAAATAATTACCGGCTCATAGACCATTCAAACAGTGAACTACACTGCTGTCTAGTCTAGACAATATAATTGTACACCAGGAACTACTATTTATAGCACATGTCGAAACAATCCAAGCAGATACCACATTTCCATCCAATATTAATTTAAAGTTTCACGGACAAATGATTTGTTGGGTATTATTTTAATGAGTTTCCTTCGCGTCTGTATATCACGCGTGCGGATCTCTAAAAGCTAAATAAATTGCCGTTCTTGTGAAGAGTACAAAGCGCCGGTCGGACTGGCTGCTTGTATTTCATTCAGCCTATCAATAGGAATGTGGAGGGAATCGCCCAGTGTCGCCGCTCAGTAATAAAAATAGATTTTTAAATGACACGAAGATATTTTTGGTAAAAATTGGAAATACTATATTTTTGTTAATTACCTACTTCGTTAACATTTTACTTTAATAAAGGGTTATCACTAATTGTAATTTTATATTATCCGTCTTATCTTTAACCGGTTTTGTAGTTGGCACCTTTTATGCAAATATGTTACCTAAGTAAGAATTTTTGTGGCTTTATTGTAAATACATACTCATTTGGCGTGTGTTCATTTACGTTTAGTAGATGGAAAGGTTGTTGAAAAATAATTAAAAATGTTTTATTTTTTTTAAATAGTTGTAAGATTCTTTGTTTTTATACGGTTGTAGGTAATAATAAATAACTTAGTTATGAGAAAGTTGGACTTAAAATAATAATTAAGTATCAATTAGATAACTTAGTTCTAGATGTTTTTGTTCAAACAATGCATGTTTTTGTTCAAACAATAGAAATGTATTAAAATAACTATAATATTTAAATAAATATTTCTGAACGGCAACGATTCCCCAATCCATTAACTCCACGCGGCGCTCACAACTGGTTGTCGTGGGTGTCTAGGGGTATCGATTGATGTGCAACAAGGACGGCAATATCACCCCATAAATACGCAAGAAAAGGACAAAAGTAAACCTTCCGAGAACAAGATAGCATCAAGAGTTACGCCAGGAAGAGAGAGACGTCTCAGGCGCACTCAATAAAAGCCGTTTTTATCATTTTTTATTTGGTACCTTCTCATTTTTTTATTTGGTACTTTTTCATTTTTTTACGATTGTTAAGTGGTTATTTATTCATAACACCTTTGTCGGTTTTTTGTCCCGCTCATTAACTCGAATTAGTTTGAACAGGCGTGCGGCGTTTCTCATAATGACCGCGTAATTACGACTTTTAATATTTGGCCTGTTAACATTTAATTTTCGAATGTAATTATTTTTAAGTGGTATATGGTATTGATTGAAATAGTTCGGATGGTGTTTTTATTTTAGCTTAGAAAGTGTCTCACATGTGTGTAAGATACCTACTTGGTAGATAATTGTAATAGTTAAAGTTTTTAATACAACCTCGTACTATCAAATGGATCATTAGTAAATGAAATGTTCTGATAAAAATATTAATTTTCCGTCGTAAATTAGAAATACGCACTTACTTTTTTGTCTAACATTGTAGCTGTACAAAACACCCCTAAACAAAGGCTAACAAAATGCTTCAAAAATCACCCCTGAAAAAATCCTAAAGAACGTTCCTTACCATCTCAATATCTTGTAAGTATAATCCTAAATCTCAGCAATCTAGAAATGCGGCAATTAATAGTAATAATCCAAAACTAAGTTCAGGTAAAGAGCACTTACTTACTTCCTGCTATAAACTCGCAGAAACATGGGTTTGGAGTCTGTAACTTTACTCCGCATGGTAAGGGTAAGGGGACTGACTCGAGTAGCGACCGAGACCTAATAGATGGGTCAGCCATTGGCTACGACTTACGAGAAGCGGAAGGCATTAGATATAATTGCACAAGAGCCCGAAGACGGGCATAATTAAAGAAAGGCCTTTACCAAGCAGTGGAAGAGACAGATAGTGGAGGGCAAACTTCTGCAAGTAGGTACCAAGCAAAAATCCAATATTTTACAGTATTGCTACCACATCACTGTGTTTTATTGATTGATTACACACTTTTTTTAAACGTTGCTACTGTGTCGTGAGTGCTTTTCACAAACATGAGACATCACATACACAAATACCCAGACTCGAAACAAACATCTGCGATTCGTATAAATTTTTACCCAGTCCGAACCCGCAACCCCTAGCGCAGCAGCCTAATCGCTTAGCCATTGTGCTAATCAGGTCGTACACTCTTCTTTACCGTGATGGCTTTAGTAATGCAGAAGTAGGTATACCTACACCATGTACGTCTAAATAACAACTTGCCTGCTGCGGCCTCTGAAAGCGGTACACACTTTCGTGACACACATCTCGTGATCAAATTGTTTTGTTATTAATTTTAATTACATGAATAACCTTTTCGCATTAATGTTCACATTTCTCATGTCAGCACCTGCATAGTTACGTGTGTTAATTCCTATATAATTAGAGAAGGAATAAATGAAATTAAAACCTACAGCTGTCAGTGAAGATGCTTGAAGATAAGCATCGAACTTGGAGTCTTAAGGTTTTATTTTTTGTCAAATAGCAGTTTTACTTACCATCTTTCAAATCTAAGCTAAAGAGGTATTTGTTTGTTTGTTCGCAGGCATGTAGGGATGATCTCTGGAAATATCCATCCGGTTTCCAAAAAAAAATCAGATCTTCTTCTTAGCGAGTCAATGGCAAAATTAAATTTTAGCGGCCCAAAACTCCGCTTAGTATTAGCTCCTCAAAGGTGCAATATTTTGAATGATCCTTCAGGTGAACATACTACTTAAATCCCGGGAAAGACGTGATTTGTTTATGCAGGCGAAGTCGCGTGCCGAAGCTGGTGATTAATAATTTATGAAATCAATGTGGGCTGACTCTCCAAGTTAATTCCAAACAAATTGAATCGGAATTAGTAGTTTCGTACTTTCAAACCTAACACACCAGTGTTAGGT
Source organism: Abrostola triplasia (assembly GCA_946251915.1). Classification (NCBI taxonomy): domain Eukaryota; kingdom Metazoa; phylum Arthropoda; class Insecta; order Lepidoptera; family Noctuidae; genus Abrostola; species Abrostola triplasia. Next base: position 4,412,618 of record OX276424.1, on the reverse strand, counting down.
TTGAAAGTAGCCAAATTATTTCAATATTTTGTATCCATTGGGAGGAACTAACTGAGACCAAAAGATAGACAGCATGTTCTTATCATAAAAACTGAATCATGTATTTAATAACTTAATATTAAATTTGCTTAAGCCTTGTATAAAAATTAAAATTTAAAGTAGGCTCTTTTAGCCGCTGATAAAGAAAGGATAAAATAGCAATAAAACCAGGATTAAGTGGTTTTAAATCCCGCAGTGAACAAGCGTAATCCATAATCAATCTTTCTCTATTTGAGAAAAGTCGGTCATGAGCTGAAATATGACCGACAAGAGATAGTGAAGTATGTTAAAAGAAAACAGAGACTTATACTTAATCTTATTGTCTTGTGAAACTATCAATATTTATGTATATAGTTATGTGAAATAGCAGTGATATTGCAGCCATAATCTAGTCTCACAGGTCATTCGCGTAGCTTCCTGTATTTGCAATGAATACTAATATTCTTCCTTGTGCAATGTGTACATTATATTGTTCGTATTGAATTAATTGTGGAATTTTCTGATAACACGCAATTCCTATTCAGCATAATTAAGTACCTGGATATATTGCCCCGGGTTGGCTTCGTGGGCAGAAAACGTCTTAAGTTGAAGTTTCGTTTTCCGGTGATGTGAGTGCAGATTGGGTTAATCTATCTAAAAATATGCGGAATCAGCTTGAGTATAGATAGGGTTATAATTTATACATACTTATGTAAATAGTCAAGAAGTATAGATCTTTTCCCCCGTGGGTGTCATAAGAGGCGACTTAGGGAAACTCAGGAGATTTTCAGCAGAGTCTTCTGTAACTTCACCACCAATAATGCGATCGTCAAGCCGCTTGACAGGCGTGGTGATTATGGCACCCCCTAATCTAACGGTGAGGCCTTTGTTTAATAGCGATATGTGAATAGGCTTTTCAAGGCAAGAGACCTTATTATACTAAAGTCGTCATACAGAGCCTTTAGCAAATACTTTGGCCGTTTGTACAATTAATATGTAATCTATCTTAAATCGTCGATAAAGTTATTAAGTATGTTGATCTGTCATCACCGACTACTGGGTACAGGCCTCTCTTTGTTTGTGCCTTTACGCTTCTGAGTCGGCCTCGAACACATAGCTACAGTGTCATACACTTCATTCCTTTATCCAAGTGTAAATTAAAACGTGTTAATAAATGAAAAAGCGAGACACGTGTATTAAATAAACACCGTAACTGAATCCAATCAAGCGTAGTGATAAAATGGATTCTAGAAGCGATAAGAAGTCTTGATTTCATGGTGTTCTTACACTGTTCACGACGTATCGTAAACTTTGATTAATATAATAAAAATAGAATTGGTTTTGCCGAAGACGTGAACGTGAGGTTATTAGGATATATTTGCAGTGTCTCTACCTATAATATGTATAGACGGTGATCTACTTTGTATAGGGCAAAGTCGGTATTGTGAGCACAGGAAAGAAAAGATTAAAGGACCTCTTAACACCCAAGTCCTAATTCATTCCTTTTCAAGCGTGATTAAAGAAAAAAATACTTACTTGTACTACTCTGCCTTGACTTCTGTTTATAGTTGTCAATGCAGACAAATTTTGTAGCTCTCCGCAAATCCCATGGAAGGCGATGAACAGTTCAATAACACATTTTACCAATCTTCTTCTTCTTATCGTATGATTGATGAAGAACCTGCTGTCAAGGTTAATACCGTTTTCCTATGACGGTGTGCCGGTTTCCTGACAATGTTTTCCTTCTCCGTTTTTCAATTGTCTTCCCACAAAACTATTGTGCTATTCTACCAGTAAAATCATAAAGTATTCTCAAACATTCGGCCACAGAGTAAATGTTTCTCAAAACTCTTAAAACTACAATGTGGGAGCCATTTACTTTTACCACGCTCGACGACTCGTTATAGTAATTTTCACTTTACGCCGTGACCAAAGTATTCCCATCACGGTAATAATATTTACGACTTTCTTTAATAGATAAATGTCGTACTTTTCACTCGTCACACGCGAGAATTAACAGATTTTATCTTTAGAAGGTGGCAAGTTAATTACGCAAAACCTAAATGTAGGGAAGATACGGCGAAGTAAAAATTTCCTTTATCAATTTAGATGTAATGAACACATCAATTTAAATGTTTACGATTGGTTCCTTACTGACAAGGTTATGAAGATGATACGTAATATCAAGAGGATTTAACATATATTAAAGTTACTCTAATAAAATTGTAATTTAAAAAATACCAAGGAAGAGCTGGGCGAACTTAATTAGGCTGACCTAGATATGTTTTATAGGAAAGTTTGGCTCGGAGTATCCAAGAGAGAGTATTCAAATAATGTTATGCGAGTTCATGAGGCCAAAATTATGTACTAGGATCAAACCTACAGGAAATCCATGGTCTCTGCTCGAAGTTATTGGGAAACAAATGAGACTTTTTGCTGACATGTTTTATTTACCCGTGCACATATTATATAGGTAGACTTTTTTCTGCATACATTTTTCCCCGCTTGATTTTAAAATCAGATAATATTGAGGTAGATCTAGGGTCCGATGATTGGTGATAGGCTCGTTACCTCGACAGGGAACCGATCTGATGATCAGTTGCGAAATATAAGTAGGTGTTATATTCTTGATAGAAGGACATCTATGCATTGGTTTCAGGCGTGATTGTAAGAAGGAAAAAATGACGATCATTGTTGGAAAAATGAAGTGTGACTCAAGGAAAATGGACGATAATAATTTCATTCACTTTAATCTTGAGATGTTAAGTAGAGGCTTACAGTATAATTACATTTTTTGAAGAATTCGTGTCGTTGCTTCACAAAAAAACTTTCCTTTTGCGTCTCATTCCAATTTAAATGTAGAGTCTAGAGCGTCCTTTATTAAAAGCTTTGATCCGTCTGAAGCTTTCACAGCTTACCGTGGCTTCTCATTTGTTTATTTGTTGTATTCTTGTACATTAATTTTGTTTTAATGATGACTTATGGCCTGTGGCTCCCATGTGTTATTTACTATTTTAACCCAAGTGACTTGTAACAAGCGAAAAAACGGGTAATAAGCCACCTAGTACTATAATGTACCCGAAGAACCAGCGATATTTTTCTTTTTAGTTATGCTCTCATTCATTTTTTTGCCAATGATTTCTAATAATTTAGACCCAGATAGTAAGCCTATATCCATTTATCTGGACTCAATCTCACTTATTCATAAATAAATGTCAATTTAAACCATGGACTAAATTATACCCGTCACTGTCGTTTGCATGTCAAAGAATAGAGATGTCAATAGACTTAATACGGGGCTTAGTTAATGCCAGTATGATGCTCGTTTATGAATAAGATGAAATGAGTTTCTTCGCCTCTCTAGATTCGTTATGAAAGGGAATTGGGATCGAATACAACTCAGACGATTTCACCGTAAAATGGTGAATAATATACTGACATAAATATCGTAAATTCTTTACTTATCTTCTATATTAATGATTCAGAGAATATATTAAAATTTTCCTCAATCCCGAGTCAATTTAAAATAATATCTCATTTCGCTATATTTGATATCTTGAAGTAGAAAGCCTAATTACAGTAATGGCTTCGAAATTGAAATATAATGTCGGTCGTGAATATCTTAACTTCCGAGACTTACTATCAGTTCTCGATTTAATCTCTCTCCAAGAGATACATACCTTCTTAACATCATAATGTCCCTCTTTACTATTATTAGGGTTGGTAGTTGATTGCTTTGATTGACCGAAATTACACGACACTTCTTCAAACCAAGACTGTAGAGTAAGTATTCATACTTACTCTACAGTCTAAATATTCTCCGGGCCAACTCTATTGCAATACATGCGACTGCATTTTTAAAACTAATTTCGGTGTAGCGAGTCACATCAGGGCTCATCAAACAAGGTAATTTCAGGTGTCATCATTGTCGAAATCGACAAAGAGGACTATATTTAAATATATTAGAGCTTGACTGGTTTATTTCGACAAGAGTTTTCAGATAATTATTATAAATAATTTTGGATCAATTGTTCATCTAAGCCGGCGCCCTAGTACTTCTTCCACTAGACTTAGTATAACGCAGGGTGGCTCTAGTCGTCGGCAAACTCGCACTTTCCAGTCGACTGCTCTCATCTCGCTACCTTTACCTTTTTGCAAAGAGAGCTTCTTTTACCCGTGTTTCATCTATTTTTAGAAGTCCACTGGCGAAATAAACACTGTGTTATTATAGTAAAACTCTTTAGGCTCATTCTTACAGATAACTTAATTTCGTTCGAAAAGATTTTGGAATGAATCACATCAGTGACTTTACGATCATTATCATCAGCTATTAGATGACCCACTGCTGGGCATAAGCCTCCTCCCTTGAACGCCACTCAGTCCTGTTTGGGCCTTTTGCTTCCTGGTCTTTCCCTATAAAGCTGCAATATCGTCAGGCTTTACTTATTACTTTACTATTTTTCTCGCTTTGAATATTTAAATGAAGGTACTTACAAGTTCTTGAGCGGTAGTGATTCAGTGAGGTGTCATGCCCATTGAGGCACTTGCCAACTTTCATGACTGAAACACCACACTGTTGTATGGCCGCGATGTCTAATCAGCCTTAACCATATTGCGGCTAAAGCGGATAATGCATGGGTAGGGCTGTGACACGGTTTACTCACCTTATACATGCATACAATCATTCCTATAATCCTTGCAGGGTTGTCAGAGATTTTTAACTTTATCGGGAATTTCATGCCTACATTTTAGTTAGCCTATTACCATTCATTCGGCAACAAATTGTTCGTCGTGTCTTAGATCTTGCTTTCCCAACGACGACGGAAGAGAAATTATTATTCTGTTTAAATCAATAACTAAATATGTATAATACGTAAATACTAAGGCGAGTATTATGTAAATAAATCTTCTTCACTATTTCCATCAAAAAATTGTTTGGGACAAATCAATATACCTGCGTGACAAGGCTCTTTGCACAATGGACGCTTTTTTCTAGTGTAGGTAGGTAATATAAAGAGTGTAATCATGTTCACAACCAACGCTAATGCTGTGACCTTATTGATTACGTCACGAGCCACCCCCACAAGTGACGCGGGGCTGAAACCGACGGTAAATGTTAATTGGATATCGGCGCTGCATCATTAATTGACTTATTGCTTCATTCATGTTTTCAATTTATTTATAACAGATGTTTGTGAAGTAAGGACGTGGTCTTGTTTCTTTTAGAAACTTTCTGTCCTTGATCAAGCTAGTAATATCAGGAACAGCAGGTTGTACTTATTATTTAGGTAGATTGTTGTTTATGTTATTAGACTTTTATGTATTTTATAATGGCCCGTCCCCTTACTCTGAACTGTTAAAGCTTCTCATTTATCTTTGTAGATGCGAGACGCTGCTATGCCGTGAAGTGTGGCATCCCGCTTGCTTAACAAAAAACGAAAAACTTAGAAAGAAGACACTTGTGTCGAAGTATTATTAAATACGGTTGTATTATAAATAATCACCCAGCTTCAGTAACACAAGCTTTTTCACTAAAACAAAAAGGTACCCGGTAGCCTAAACGGGGACAATAATGAAGATAGCTCTTACGGCATTATTTTCTGCCGATATTATTTATCTATAGTCCATATGTTCTAACGTACGTAAAATCTACATTTTAGACCAACACATAGGTGTCAACAAAGAACTCTTGTCCAAGATTCTTCGTATTCATGCAACTTACCACACTTAGAAACAAAGAACCACTGCGAAAGCCCAAATATTGGCCACATTGGTCTTATTCTTCACAATACTTCTGAGGAACACTACCAACATTGGTCCCAACAATAAGTATTATTATTAACATTATAACATAAGCTAGCGGTTAGTAGGTAGTCGTCGATGTAAGTGAAACCGCACCGCTTTCTATAGGTAACCGCTCACGATCGGGCGCGGTGATGCATTTCTATTCTTTTACGTAAAACTACAAGCAGGAACTTTATCTACAAAGTCATAGAGATATACCTACTGTAGTAAGGGACCTATTATTATTTAAAATAGAGTATTATCCCTTTGTATAGACGCGGCGGTAGCAGAACAACGGTTTCGAAAATTTTGATAATCATCAGCATCTGTATGTAACCAGATCGTCTATGATTCTTAGTCATCATGTAGCAGGTATTAAATCATCCAAGTATGTGATATACACTTTTATTTATTGTTTTTACTTGTGGGTTATTAATTGACGCAAGCATCAATTATAGGTATACCTAGGTAGGTACTTATGTTAAAAATGTTTATACATATGTATCATCATCATCATCATCAGCCGGAAGACGTCCACTGCTAAACAAAGGCCTCCCCCTTAGAACGCCACAATAGGTATGTATACCTACTAGATAATAATTAGTTCCTAGTTTTCTACTATTGTACAATGTTTCATCTTATTATATTGCTTATTTTTCGTTAGAAATTGGAAAACCCTTTAGTAACGAAAAATATACCTACATTTTCTAATTTAACCGTCAGATTATTTTTTTTAATATGACAGTTCCGAACACCCAATACATATTTTAAACTAAAATTGAGTGTTCCATAGTAGCGGCGTCCGAAGTGAAACCGTACCGCTTTCTACTGCGCCAGCGCGGTGCGCACGATTCGCGCGCCGCATTTCTATTAATCATGACGTCAACGTCACGACAGACGCGGTGCGCGCACGCCAACGCGAGTCACGTGTGCTGTTGGCAATAGCAATTGTTAGCGTAATTTCACACGTTTATCTGAAGATTTTGCTGGGGAAGAAAGGTTATGCAGTCGGACAATAGTAGGATGCTCGAATCGAATCAATTTCAGGATTCGCAAGTGATAATGGATCTTTTGCTCTTGTACCTATAGAATATTATTACCGTAGAGACATAAGTGTTGACCAACCGTAGTTGCTGACTGCAGTGAAACGATTAATTTTAAAGTATAATATAATTAACGCTTAAAATTTTCTGACAGGTATATAAATAAAATCTTACTTTAATTCTGCGGCGACTGCCTGACAGCGCAGTTGCAGTCGCACAATAGTAGCAGACCACATACCTGCATACATACCAGCAGTGCCAACAACTGTAAAGTGTTATAATAAAATATTGATTCACGCTAAGTTTCTCAAAAATCGAAGAAGATTTAACAAACCTTGCCACCCGTTGCGGTTGTGTCGTTATAGTCTCAATTAATGCAACTGCAAATCACAGCAGCATTGCTGCCACAATTCTGCCGTCACTTACCCCCATCTGAACTTGCAATCTGCAGTCAAGCACAGAAGAGCATACAATATTGTTTCAAACTAAAATTCTCATAAATCGAAGAAGATTTGACAAACCTTGCCAGGCTTTGACGGTATAGACGGAATTAATGCGACTGCAGACCGCAGCGGCATTGCTGCCGTCGCTTACGACCGTCTGAAGCTGCAATTTGCAGACAAGCACTAAAGAGGTACCAACCCAATCGTTATGATACATAATGAACACACTAAAATATTTGATTTGGTCATTAAAACAATAAGCATCCATCAACTATGCCCGATTATTTACACTGCGGCATAGAAATATCACTCTCAAACGTTTTGAAAGTTATCGATACTTCAATAATATTTCTGTTTATGTGTTTTTTATGTATGAATTACACAATACAAGGCCTGGTTTCTAAAAAGCAATAAATGAAATAACAAGAATGCGGATGGACGCGAGTTATGAATTCGATACGTAATCGGTCACACGATATTGGATTAGTATAGGCGACAGGCGTTTACGTTTTTATGTAGGTAAATAAATGTAGGAACGTAAAAATCAGGAAGTCTTAAGATACAATGAACCCGGCTTTTGCCTAATGAATGGCGATAGGCTAGCCACCTATTACAGAGACTTATGAAAATAAGCGGCAAAATCTGGGTGAAAAATTTCGTGCACAGAAGAAATTTGGCCTACGTAGATATTATATGTGGATTACAGGCCGTTCCATGTCAAATAAATTGATGCCGTAATTTCTTGGTTGGAACCCGTCATTACCTAGATTACGAAGACCAATATTACATGCTCAGTGAGCAACCTCGCACTAGTTTTTTTTTAATGGCCTACCCCCGCAGACAATGGCCTACCCCCGCAGACAATGGCCCACCCCCGCACACAATGGCCCACCTTTTATCTTGACCCACGCCCGACAAGTTAATGGCTGCTACCAAATTCAGTGCGTGTTGTGATATCGGGTTACTAATAATAAATTGATTTCCCATCAACTCGCTAAGTAGGAGAATACCAAATATGTGTTCGTTTTACAGTCTACACATCAGTTTCCTATCGTAGGTGTGAACAAACAAACAAAGATCGATGAACATTAGAGTGGCTTATCGGTTCTTCTCCATAGGCACAAAATTCTGGAACCGTGTAAATTGAGTATTGACAAATTATATGGCTTTATGCCTATTTATGATTTACCTAGAATATTAACTATTTGACTTTGGAACAAGAAAACTAGGACAGGCAATAGTGTATTCATTTTGAAAATAGAAAACAGAAGAATAACGCCACTTATTGTAAAATCTGGCCAGATGGCGAGACGACTTGCATAAGAGGGTAGGCAGCGACTGGATGCAGCAGTAGACCGGACTCTGTGGCGCACCTTGGGAGAGGCCAATGTCTGCAACAGGCTGATGATGATGATGATGATTGTAAAATCATTTTTTATATAAAGTTATAAATATCATTGCAGTTTAAGAAATGAGAACAAAAAATGCTGTATTGAATCCAAAGTTTCTCGCTTTAAATTTTTTTTTACTCTAATTAATCAATTGACAAGATCTAACGACAAATAAAGAAAGCTTCTACAAGGTTGCAATAAGAATATTAGCAAATAGAGCTATGCAATTTCTCATCATCGTTTTATGTAAAGTCAACGACGACGCTAGACGGCTCGGAAGCTAAACGGACTCGACACCTTTCCGAGTGATTGATCTAAAACGGCTCTTGACAGATAAGAGTGGAGGGAGGGATCGAGGCAGTGCTATTTTGAATAAGAGGGCCATGACAGATGATAATTATACACTTAGTCAAAATAACACTTTAAAAGTGTCAGGATATAATTGAGAGCATATTTCGATGTAATGGACAGTGTAATAATAAACTAACATATCTATTTAAAATAGGCGTCACATCACATTCTGCACGCTTATATCGCACTAATATTATAGAGGCAAAGTTTACTACTAGGCTACTTTTTCTCCCGAAGAATGTAGCGGGTAACACCGCAGGGCGCAGCTAGTTTTACAGCAAAAAGTAAAAACATAACATTATACCTATTTTCTCTGAAGTCGCACCCAGATTTGGCCTAATATAAAAACACAAGACCTTAGAAGAGACCGTTCAGAAGTCACGCTTGCCAGCCAAGAAGAAGAAGAACAGTCCACTACATTAATAAAAGCAGCATAACAAAATCACACGATGGAAAGTATTTCGTACTAACAAAGCCCTAAATGTAAATCAGACCACACAGACGGCGCGACATGATGGATCTGTCGTGTTACAAGTATGACACGACACGACACGAGCGGTGCGATAGTCGCGGGACGTCGCGATGCGCGGTATTGCACCGTTTGTAGCCGCGCACGAATGGCGGCATTTAAATGTTGGCAACAAGAACGTTGCTTTTCACTTTGGTTTAATAAGTGATGTTCACAGACTTTCTTACAAACGACTACCAACGAATATCATTGATGGCCGTGTGAATGGTTTATTTATATTTTGCCAACATTTTTTATTTATTTGAGCAATAACAGGTGCTTCGTTAGTCTCTCGGTTTAAAAGAAAAATTGGTGCGTGTGATATTCCTTCAATCAGATCAGCCGGAAGTTGTTCACTGTTGAACAAAGGCCGCTTATTCAATTATTGCCATAACCCTCACGGTTGGCAAGCGATTTGGGGATCGTAGTATTGATGGTGAAGTTACAGAAGATGCTGCTGCCTATCTTCTGGATTTTTCCTTAGTCCGACACTCACGGGAGGAAAAGCGGTGGTATATTCTACGTCTGATACTAGTCGGAACCGAAGATTGAGGAATATTCAGGTCTAATGAAATGGCATCATAGTTTGATAACTTAATACCTATTACTGATTATATATACTTCATTTCAGCGCTTAAACTACAAAAAATAACCTATAGGTACCTAGGAAGTTTTAAAGCGCTTGTTTGCCGCTGAACAAAACGCGGTAAATCACTTTATTTACCGATACGCAAGCAGCCGCATTAACTATGCAAATGACGGTGGCAATTAATTAATCAACAACCGTATTGACTTCTCATTACGGATTGGTTGAAAAGTCAATTGGAAAACAAAGTTGTTCCTTTTTTAATTCAAAATTATAGTTCCAATAAACAGCCAGATTTTTAAATTAAGAATGATTTGTGTAAGATGTTTTTTTCTTTATAATAAATAGCGTCAACCTATTGATAAGTGCCAGTTTTTATTATACATTTTTGTATCTAATATGAAGTAGTACAAAAACATGATTGATTATGTATTTATTATGAGCGGTGAAGTTGTCGCAAGTCGCAGCGAGGTGCGGTAAATACTTGGTTAACCAATACAGAATATGCGGCCAGCATTAACGATGCTAATGACGACGGTAATTAATTATTAGCAAGTGTGTGTTGACTTATAATTATGGAATTGTTTGGAAAGATGAATATGAAGAAGTAGTAAAACCCTCTCTCTACAAACAATATCTACTTATTGATTAGACACAGCTGTTACCATTGGAATACCCATATGATTTTTGATTTGTTCAACGTATAAGAATGTAGAATAGTCACTTATAGACATAGGTATTGTGCAATCTATATTTCATGCCTGTAATTGGTACTTACAGTACAGGAAAAGTCTCTAGGTTTTCTAATAAAGTTATTTAAAAAAAAATATCCACTTACAAAGCCATAAAATGCTGTCTTTGGCCATATTCATGCCAAGAGTCCGCATAAGCATCTTATCAAAACTTTTTTAGAGAATCAAGAAAAATAGTAGTATAAAAGAGAAATCATCTATGCAACAGATTCTATAATTATCTAAAGTACATAGTGTATGCGAGTTCCACATGAAACGTAGACCACACAAAATGATTGATCGTGAGTGTTATGACAGAGCGGCTCGCTTGTCGCGCGACGCGGCGAGGCGCGGTAAATCACTCTGTTTACCAATACGCGAGCGGCCGCATTACCAATGCAAATGACGCCCTATTGAGCCCGCGCCGGGAGTACCGACAGCAGAAGGGTTACATTTTTAATTATATAATTTATTTATATTTTCATAAGTTTATTTAACTTGCATGTTTGAATGTATGTAAGTTTGTTTAGGTGGAATTTTGCAATCTAAATTAGAACCACTTTCTGACTTTTGTAGAAATAACATTTTGCATACTTAAATATAATTGGTGACAATACAATATTGTGGTACGCTTAAGCTGATCTGATACAGACAGAAGATGGTCATAGGAACTCTGTGACGAAATGAGGTTATCCCGTTGGGCTTGTTAATAAATATGTTTTTAATATTAACTTCATTCCTTGAAGTTGTTTGATATTAGCTTGATTCGCATTAGTTGGGTTAATTTTTAGAATACAGTACACTGCATTTGAACAGTAAACGAACAGTAACGATAAGACAAAGAATGAATTTGCTTAAAAATGATTTCGTCATTTAAGTTCATTTGTTAATTATGAACAGTTTAAAACTCTACACATATTTTTTGTTACTTTATAAAAAAAATAAGGTATAACATTTTTGTAACATAACTAACTAAGCTCGGACGAGAAAATGCTTTGTATTAATATTCTGGTATTTTAACAGTATACTGTATACTTACAGTATAAAATACCCACCAAATAAAGTTCAAATACCTATGATTGAACATAAAAGTTTTCTTTTTTATAACATAATTATTACAATTATTAACGCAACAAAAAAAACCCTCTTATACGGTTCAAAACACAGATTGATCTCGCTTCTGTTTATTTTGTTTTTAGCGCGGGTAATTGGGGTATTGATTTTTGCTCCGCTCCGCTAACAAGTTCTTGCCAACATTTTTTGCAAAAACATTACTAACACAATTATTCCCTCATCTCACCCATTTAGTCTCGCCGGAATTCTAATACGAATAAGTAAATGAAACGTATATTTAAAGAAAAACAAATAAACATCTCTGTTTGCTGACCATACATAAAATTTTCGACAGCGTGTTTTGCTTTTGCGTGCCGAGACCATGCTTGTGTGTGTGACGGTGCAATGTACATACACGGACGGGCTACACGTAAATAAAACACACATGGGATTGAAACCAACGTAGAATGATCTTCCGTGTTTCCCGCTCCACTAAGCAGCCAAGATGAATTAGGCGACAGGCGAGGCTGTTTGGGGGTCTACAAGACTGGTTGTTTTAAATATATGCATAGTTCAGTGTGTGCGTATGTCGTGAGCTTGGTGTTAGCACTCGGCTCACCTTCGTGCGACCTCGTGTTTCGACACCGGCGGCCGAACAGCTAGTTATTGTTCCCCCGAAGGTTCGCGCCGGCGCGCGCGCAGACTACTGATGAGCTCTCGACGTTCTATTTTTAAACATCGATACGAGTTTGAGATGTATGAATGTCGAATAAGGATTGTAACGCTTGCTTTAGTTTCTGCATTCGAGGATAGAGTGCCCTCGTTTATTTTGTATGATGTTTAATGTTAGTTTGAATGGAACTAATTTAGTCAATGATTATGCGTGTGGCCGATATAATGTACAGCCGTTTGAGAGATTCTTATCTCAAACTTGTAAATAATGAATGAACCATTTAGTGCACTCGTGTACAAATGGGTTTGTAGAGATAGGGAAGTTGAATTAATTAGCCACTTAATAAGAGATATATGGTTTGACTCGGTAATCTAACCACCAAGAGAGCACGCTTTCTAATATACGTAGTTTATTGGTTTCGGACTTTTTAATACCACATTTGAATGGTGTTGGAGGTAAGCCAAACTATCTACATTAAGTTTGATATAAAGATTTTCTGTTTATCATCACGCCTGGATTCCTTAAAGGGGTGACCAGAGGTGCAGGCATCGATCCATATTCGACGTCACAAAGTTAAGTAAATCCCCAAGAACAGGACTTAGTGTCGTTTCTGGGTCACTCCATAGGCAGGAAATTTTGGAACGGGGAACTAGAGTATCTATCGAAGTTTCATAAGCACCTTTTAAAATTATGAATCCTTATATGAAAGTACGTGATTAAATTAAAACTAACTCAGATGCTCCAGGACCTTACCATACTTATCACTTTTGCAACCTCGGTGTCAGCAAACTGTTATTTTTATCAAAATCCATAATTCAACCCATTTGCTTCGAAGTGTCAACCCGTATCGCTTACATACGATCGGTATCTACCTATCCACGGCCAGAATTCTAAGAAATGGATAAGCGGCATGCTTACGCCGGGACTATCGCAATAACTAACAAACAAATAGTCCTTTATCGGCCGATAAAGGAAATATAACAAGTGTCAACTTTATCTAACAGTATAGTCGTCAATAGTAAGTAGTTTTAGAATCACTGGTCTGTTATATAGCTTTGAACATGAGAAGTACAATATATTAAGTTTCTTTGAGATGTAAAAGATAGTGTCAGAAATAATAATAAAAAATCAATTTTTAATCCGTTAATAAAGAATACAAACTAGGACTAAAACGGGCCATAAAAGTATAAGATAATATAATATGAGTAGGTACCTACCTGTACCTGTTTAGTAATTTAGTGAGGAAATACTACTAACAATAATACTGACGTAGATAATAATAGTCAAAGATTGTTATAAGTAAGAGGATATAATTACCTATCATCATCATCATTAGCCGGAACACGTCCACTGTCGAACAAAGGCCTCCAACAATAACAACTTGTAGGTATACAACTTTGACATTCCCTTCCGTCGCAGGAAGAGGTTAGGTTAGGTTATAGAAGTGACAGATCCTATGAGGCCCAATAAATGGTAATAGGTGCACTACCTTTTACATGGAACATAAATATGGTGTGCAGCGTAATGCGATGTATTGAAGACTCATGGAAGACTCCTGATGAGGAAGACAACCTTAGGGCAATACAGGCGTGATCATGAATTTATAACAATAATTTATGCGACTGCCCCGTTGGTCTAGTGGTCGCTAAGCGCGACTGCTGAGCACGAGGTCCTGGGTTCGAATCCCGGGTCGGGCAGTGTTACTGGGTTTTTCCATTAGGTAATTCTCAGTGGCAGCACGGCGTTTGGATTTGTGCCCGGTTGATGGCAATAGGCTCGCCTCCTATTACATTGGGACCTACAAACATAACTGGCGAAATGTGGGTGTACTAAATGTGCACCTCTGCCTACCCCTTCGGGGAATACAGGCGTGATGTTATGTAATAAACAATATTTTATGCACCTACAGCTATATGTCATGAACCATAAAACACTGAGCACATCGTAAACACCATCCACTTCACACTCACAGCTGAAATCAGTTTTATTTCGCGACAACGTATATTTATTTACAAATGTTTGCATATGGGGCCAGCGGCGTCTGGCTAACGGAAAGATAACACCCTTGGGACAACTCCCGATGGAGATTGCGGTAGACAAAGGCGGCGCTTTGTTGTTGGACGAAATTACTGCGACCCTTTTGTAAAAAAACGAATATTTCTTATCGTTTGTGTGAATTAGAGGTATTGTGTGACTGGGTGGCTTTGTGGACGAACTTTATTGTTATAGAATAAAAATTAATTGCGATAGTTGACACTGATAATAGTATTACCAATTATTTACTGTCTTTTAAATCCTTTTTTATTTGGAAGTGTAGCTGTACGCGATGATAAACTGATCCTTCAGTTTATCTTTCTTGTAAATTTAGAGCCTGCTGCTTCTCCAGGGCTGTCGATTTGCATTATTTAGTAGTAGTATTTGTTCGAATTGCATTACCCGTTAATATAATCGTCAATATTGCCAATAACAATTTCCAACAACTTCTGACCTAAAAAGCGTGTTAACAATCAAAATAAAAACTCCATGTCTGGCTGTTGTGGTTAGCATCAATTCAACCCTCTTATGAATTGATTATCTGACAGCTAACCTACAATTTGTTAAGTGAAGAGCGAAAAAGCCAATTCCACAAAACGTTGCTCCGTGAACTTCAGTATATTAAAATTTATTATCAGACTTGCATTTTTTACCTCATATAAAAATGTAGGAAAAACTTAGCAGAAGCATTAATTTCCAAAGAACTTCAACTCAGGTTATGGTGAGTTTATTAAGTTAACGCTGTATGGTCTTAATTAAGGACGCGACGGCAGCCACGCGATGTTCTGAGAACAGCACTTAGTGGAAACACGGCTAAAGTAACCTCACATAATAGGATAAAAACATACAGCTGATTCAAAATGTGAAATACTTGAAAAAAAACGGATAAACAAAACAAGACGGACGTGAATGTGGAAAAGAATGAATAAAATATGAATGATGGGGAGAATCTATACAGAAGGTAGGTACATTAATACGCATTGTGATTTTTCCAAATATTTCTAAAAGCTGTATTTGCCTTAGACAGTGTAAGAATAGTCCTTTGCCCCACCAGTCTTTCTCAACTCCTTATAACGTGACAAACACCATTAAACACCATTGTACACCATATTTTTGCGAATAAATTTTTAAATTTGAAATTGAATTCAACGGGGTACCGATATTCAATCTACTAATATATTATTTTCAAATTCAATTTCTTCGCAATGCGTTGCTTCTGCTCCATTATGCATTTGAAATGTATTAGTGAACTTCACTGATATACTGAAAAATACATCGTTCAGTAAAAATACCGGACTTGTTGAAAATATCTTGGCGTTATGCCAGAAAAACGGTAGATGAAAGAAAAATAACTCGACTCCCACTTTTGGTCCACTCGAAGCCACGGGCCACTCGATGGTTGTTTTTCTCTGCACTTATTTAAAAACCACTTCACTCCCTCTAAGATTCCCCATAAACAAGTAGCTATGGAACTTTATTTGCTTTTTACACGGGGCTTTCTTTCAATTTCACGCAATCCGCCCCCGATTTTTCTTTGCACTGAATAAATTATGTTGGCACCTCGTGTGTTTTGGTTTGTTTTGCGGTTTCTGCCTTTGAGGGGGATATAATTCTGTTTTGTGATGTGAAAAATGCGTTGGGATGGCTTCGTGTGATGTTAAGTTTATTTAGGGGTTACTTTGGTTTGTTTTCGATCAGGGAAAAAGGTTAATGCGATAAACTTTTCTCGATAGCTATACGGTTGTGTATATTTGTTACTTGTCTCTTTGTTTTGTTGAGTTATTGTATTGAGTACCCGTACAAGTGACAGAGCTTTGTACTTACATTAATTTCTTTATTAAAATCTTGTACATAATATAAATATCTTTGAATATTTAGATGTTTATAGGTAGTATAGTAATACACAGGATAAATCAATTGCATGGCGATTCATACGATCAGCTATGTAATTTATCTGTGGAAAATTTAAACTTTTTAGACTATGAAGGTATCATTTAGGTCTATAACAAGAGCAGCTTTTTACTTTTAATTGCTATCCTTAATGCTTTGAAACGGAGGTTTACCCGAATGTTCGTACTCGTGAGGAGTACTAACACTCTGTATAAAAATATATATTTTTTTGCTTTATTTATTGATGTTCATTATTTATTTATTTACAACTTGGAATAGTATCAGCTAAAGCAAACAGGGACGTCAACCAAATAGCAAACAGAAAACTATGAGTCTAAAACCATCTTTCTAAGTAGCAGTTTGCAGTAGTCCCTGTTTTGAGCCTGATATGTTTGTAATATCAGGTACAGAAGTGAACCAATTTTCTCTGGAATAAAAAGAAAAACAAAGACTTCTTTTTATTACAGAGCACGAAGTTTGAAGCGGTGTATTTTCTTTCGAAGTAACTTTGTCTGATACACGGCAAACCTGTAGCTAACGTAATCACGTCCATACAGCTTATGAAGAAAACTAAATATTGGTGACAATAAACAAGTTACTTATAAGGACCATTTTCCACACAAATGTAGATTCGGATAGGAGTCGTAAAATAACGATATACCTAAGAAAGAAAGTCGTTTATTAAAACTCACCTTGCGTGTTCCAACGTTCCAAGATATTGTTCCGAATCCCGGCCAATATTTCAATAGAAGTTCAGAAAAGCCTGGAAGCAGTTAATTGGTTCCTGTTCTATTATTGTCAGTAGTCACGCTAATCCAATTATTTCCTCCATGGAATTATTCATTCACTTCATAACAAACGACATGATCAATCTCCCTAAGACAGCAATTAAATTAAACTCAACAGACTCCAATTAGTACTCGAAATTATAATCCTCATTCGCGCCTTAAAACACCTGTATATGAAAACAACGCAAATCGGCCGATCGTCGCCGACGCCGATTCATTATCGGACTTCCAGACGTAACATGAATATTATTCCGGTCGAAAACACGATTCGATTGTACACCCTAATCCTGATCTCCTAAGGTTGGTAATCGCATGTTAACACAAAACCGATAAGACAAACTGGAATCGGACATCGAATGATTACTAGTCTCGCGTGTTTGAATTTGAACGTCGTATTCGTTTCGAATGCTAATTAAAATGTAACTGTAGCGTGTGGCAATAAGGTTAGTTTTACAATATTTGGTGGGCATGTAGGTTGTTTTAATAGCGCGCTTCGGCGAAGCAATGAGAGAGGGCGTGCGATAAATAACCGCCTTTGTGCCGTCACCGGTCGGCTAAATAACGGCTATTAAAATGTATTCCGAGATTGCTTGTGCTTTTTTGCGATGGATCGGTTCAGGATCGACCGGTATGCGGTTCGGGCTTGGCATTTTGGAAAGAATTCTGTTAAGGGCGCTCGTAAATAATGAAATTATCTGATTATAGGTTGTTGACAGTTTGGAATAGTTCAAAATTGGTATCCTTTGTTCCTCAATCTGAGTTGTAGGAAAAAAACTAGAATAAAAAACAAACAAACAAGGCTTTTGTGTCTAAAGCTTCTACAAAAATAAATAGCATTTTCCTCTTAAAATGTTGAATATTCCCGATAAAATACCCAATGTTTGAAACATCAAACAGGAATAAGTATCTAATAAAGTCCTTCACCCCACTTCAGTTTTCCTCAAACGGATTAACGATGTAAGTAGCGCCATCTATGATCGAGATTTTCTTTGAACAACTCGTCTTGCTCTCCACTCACTTACAATGATGTTTTTATCACAGGTTGGTTTTACTTTGTAAGGTTGAATATTAGCATAAATAATATTGTGCTAAGAAAACTTTTAGGGAAGTTTTTTTCGAGTAAAATTTTAAGAAATTTTACGATGATTAGGTTTTTATGATATTAAATGTAAAAAAAATTGTCTAAAAGTAGATTAGATCTACTCTTGTGTTAATACGACGACCTGATTAGCGCAGTAGCGATTCCCGCACGGGGCAAAACTTTGTCGAACCACAGATGTTTGTCCCGAGTCTGGGTGTTTGTGTATGTGAATATTTCATGTTTGTGAAACGCACCTACGATACAGGAGAAATTCCTAGTGTGGGGCGACGTTTTTTTAAAGAAAAAAAAATAAAATAATAATAATAAAAAATTTAAAAAAAACCTCCATTTACGTTACAGGAGTTTTTTACAAATTTCACAGCAAATCTTCCAGCTTTGTCTTATTGACGATTGCCATTAAGCTAAGAAATTATTCAGATGATAGGAACATGAATTAAAGTGGCTAGGTATAATTACCATGCAATCTAGCAGATATTTATACAATCCATAGTATGTTATAACAAGCCGTGAATAGCTTATTACACGTTAATCTGGCCAAACATTTACTCTAATACTCAGTGCATTCAGCAGTATCCTATTTACCATTAGAATACCTAATTACCATTAGACCTATATCTACTATAAACAGCTAGAATCAACTTCCATCATTAATTAGTAGATTTTATTGTAATATTTATTCATTCAACCTTTGTTCTGAATAATAAGGGACCTAACTTACTCGTAACTGCTAAGCACGTCTTTGTACCTTCCTCCTTCCCAGTCTTATTTTCACATGCTGTTTATAGGGATCCATTTCTGCTGGTTCAATCATGCTGTCTGTATGGACATTATTAATTTTCTGCTTTACGATCAACATTGTTTCCTTCTTTTCCAAATTTTGTCGCAATTCTTACAGTTAGCTGTCAGTAAAATATAGAAGAATATTTTACCCTATTTCTCTTGTCTGTATAATTCGTCACAACTAACTGTTAATTTATCATCATCATCTCTCAGCCTATCGCGTTCGACTGCTGGATATTTGGCCTCTTTTGTCACACACAGTCGTGATTTTCTTTCTACTAGATAAAGAAATCAGTGTTAGCATACAATATGATCGTCAAACCGCAATGCAGTATTACACAATTCAGCGTAATGTTGTGTCCTGTCTGAGACAGAACGAGGTTTGTCATGAATGTGTCGCGTGAATTTCGCCGCATTTAAATGCAAACATTTTCTATAGGGGTATTCGGAGAAAGCTTTATTAGTGCTTGTTGTTTGTAGTAAACACTGACAACTGCATTCCTTATTTTAGTGTTTCTTGTCTCCTATTGTAAACGACTTGAAGAAACTTTCAGTTCTAAGATCATAAATTGTAATCATTCTTTATATTTATGTGATTTTATAGCATTTATCTCTATCCACACGTACTTTATCTCCGAGATTTTGGCGAAAAGGATAATACATCTAATCCTAATATTTGAAAAAGTTATTCCACAGTCCCAGTGAGTCAACCGGTAAGTATCTTATTCTACCCAGTTTGTTAATTTCTATAATCCGGTTTAAGTATTTAAAGATCAATCCAGTAACATAACTTCAGTTGACGGAAAAAAGATCTGTATCTACATCTTAAAATAATTTACGATGTTTTTAAAAGTGGTTTACTGCAAAAACCTCAAGTAGTTTAAGGCTTTAATTAACATCCTTTCCCAGGCTGCGTATCTGACTAATGACCGGTTAAACTTACGATAGCTTATCATATCAGGTTTAATTGTGATAAGAAGTGACATTGGAATGTCTAGGACAGTAAGCTGTCGGTTAAATAACTAGGATTTGAGTTACACTGATTGTTAACCGGTATCACTTGTTTCGGATTACTACTAAACCCTACCTACTACGTAAAATCAAATTTTTGAAGCATAGTCGTGCTGTTCTAAACACATCACTTATGAACTAACTTCTAATTTTTTTTTAAACACGTCGCCCCACACTAGTAATTTCTCCTGTGTCGTGGGTGCGTTTCACAAACATGTAATATCACATACACAAACATCCAGACTCAGGACAAACATCTCTGGGTCGCACAAAGTTTTGCCCCGTGCGGGAATCGAACCCGCAACCCTTAGCGTAGCAGTCCAATCACTAAGCCACTGCGCTAAAATCCGCGTGAGATTTGACACTAGCGAATAGCAAGGTGACTTTCGAGATGACGTTAGTGTTTCAGAATAGCACAGCAAATCTTTTGGTGATAATAGTCTACTAATCCATCTACTACTTCCGTGATATAAGAGTATCTTCTTCTTTTTCTTCTCTTATTATGAATGACGATGGCGAGATGATTTGGACATTTTTGCGGGAAAGACGTGGCCTGAAATGGCATTGGACTGGGTTTTGTGGAGGAATAATGGGGAGGCCTTTGTCCAGCAGTGGGACACCGAAGAGACTAGTTAAAAAATTTGTATGACTAATGCGCACCTATTGCAGTGTTTTCAAATAATTGTTTGATCACCGTTACTCCTAAAATGACGGAACGCTGGAATCACATTTCATTTTACATGTTCAACAGTTTTTTTACAATCAATCCTTTTACCTCATATTAGACTCATGAACTAAAGACCATTTACTTCCCATGCTCAATTTATATAAAGCCTTATTGTCATTATACCAGTACCAACTTTACTCACTGTCATTTGTTTAATACACCAAGTAACTGTCGCACCAGTTTCAACAGGTCGGATAGCTGTCACAACTCCATCCAGTTTCCCAGGATAGACGGACGACACAGAGTTGAATATGATTGATGAATGAGCAACGATCTAATTTCCTGTTGAGGCGAATATCGATGTTAAATCTGTAAAAAAAGGAGAAACTGGTTTATCGTAATTATTATTAAGCAGTAACAAAAAGTATAGTAACTACCTATAGTTACATTCAAAACCATCATTTATTTAGGTATGAAAGATTTCATTTATATGAACTTGTAGAGGTTTGTTAATGTTTTACAATACATATAATTGGTTGTCAAAAACAAATAGGTAGGCAACTACGTCAAAATCAAAAGATTCCAAAATATTGAGGCTTTTTCGAACCACAAGAACATTCCAAAATCTTGATAGCATACTTTCACGGGTCCATGAAACAAATCCCTTGATAAACTGACTCGATGTATCCAACACCAATTCGCATCCATAAATAAAGGACCTAACCCTATCCAATATCGGTGCTCATCAATCGAAGCGTGAACATTATCCCGGCAGCGGATAGTGAGCCGGCCGGGTGACAGGTGGTAAATCACAGGGAACGACATTTTTTCCGGCGTGGCGTCGCGTTCGCCGCTCCCGATGTCGAGTGCTGTCTCGAGAGATATGCTCGTGGACGGTCTGCAAAACAAAAGAATTTATTTTGATTTAAATATTTGATTTTATACGATTCATTTAACTTGTTTTTTTATTTTTTTGTAGCGAAGATTTAAAAAATCTGCGGCTTTACAAAAATTACAATAGTGATGGCTAGAAATATGCTGGCTATATTCATTTATTGTTGTATGATTTATTTACAATTTGGTAATAAGAAAGCTGCTTTTAGAATTATAAAAACTTATTTTTGTCTCCTATAAGAAAATTGAATATTTTTACCTTAACTGGCACGCAACAAAAGCCTGAAGACAAAAGAGTTAACCTTCTCATTCATCATTTATGTAACCAACCAAAAATTAATCAAGTACACTATTGATTCACAATCCACACATTCTTCTACAAAGTGAGTTATGTGAGAAGTTTACTGTTAATAGATTTTTTTATAATGTTCGAGTCCCATGTGTATCAGAGCTGTAAGTCTGTAACATATCATTATGTGATGATGATCTCATGAATAACTTACACCATACATGTTTCAATTATCTCTATAACGCTGCACTGCATCATTACAGAAAGACTAATCGATTTCGTTTAGGTTGCAATTATGCTTCCGATTTTATTGGGCCATTAAAGTGGTCCAGCCTACGATGAACTCTCAAAGTAGGACAGTTTATGTTGCGAGAGCGAGATGCGGCTACGTTCTGTGTAATGTGGCGTCTCGCTTCGACGATTTAAACTCTCCTGCTTTCAGAGTTCATGGTAAGGGGTAATCTATTTAACCTGTACGTATTTTTTATTGAGGAGGTCGTTTGTGCTTAGTATTTTTTCGTCTGTTCATTAAATGGCCTTGCATTTCTTTGATGAAAAAAAGAATGGTTAGTGTTTACAATGAGCACCAAAGTTTTTCAAAATTCAATTGTCTATCTATTATGTATTCGATTTTAGATATTATGATATCAGGGATAAGAAAACGAAAAAGAAAGTGATTTTGTATGATTGCAGTTTTTTCTTAACTTAAAATTAAAGAAACACAACAACAAATAGTAAGGTTATTTCCATGAATTTGTCCCAAATGGCATTATGTTTTTTAATTTCATAAACACAATAAAATATTTTTTAAAAAGCTTTTTATTTTTATACTCCTTTTTTGCTATCGCTGGATAGCGAGGGCGTGGCATCATCCTCATTATTTAGATATTAATCCGGCACTCTCCCTTGCAATCCTCCATGCACACAGAGGAAAAGCGGGGGTGCGGGGGAGAGCATACCCTGAAGCGGGGGGTGGCGGCGACGCGTCGTCTCCTTTTAATTAATATACGACGCTTGTGGGACTTCCAGTTGTCCCACAGTACAACTTTGAGAACTTTTGGACTTTACATTTATTCGAGTTTGAGGCAAGTTATGAGTTATCGGTTTATGAATGTAAAAGTTTTTGTACTGCGAAATTTTTAAGGGTTGTGCGGTGAAGAGGGGTGGTTCTGTGTAGCTGTGCGTGTATGCAGTTAGTGCTTATAGTTATGAAGGAAGTTTTGCTTTGGATTGAAGTTAGACTTTGTATAGATAGTAGTATCGTCCAATAGTACCTACCTATACTTATTGCATGAAGGGTATTTATCACTCAGGATCAGATCTTATCACAGTTATTATGATAGATATTGTAAAAGAGATACCTAATATGATAAATATTTTTTCTATAATACAGGTACCTACCTAAAAGTAAAAATAAGCTATCGTACACCTTATAACAACAGAACAAAATCTAATTACATTTTAAAACCCCTAATTATTTCCTCAAATAAATTTGTTACTTGGATCTAAACATGAAACCATTTCTCCCCCTTCTTAATTACTCAAAGATTAATTAACATTTTCTTTACTTGAGGATTACTAAGCCATGAAAAGTCGCAACCTTTCAGGCTTTTGACTGCTTGTTATGAATGTCGAAGGTATTCGAGCCCTACGCTGAAGAAAAGGGCCGGAAATAACCGATGAGGCACGAAGAAAAACGTGACGTCTAAATAACCCTCATCAATGTTCAGCTTGACCGAGATGAGGCAGGTTATCCTTAACCTTCAAGCGACGCGTCATCTCCTTTTCCTATGTCGTTTCCGGCCTACAATTGACTCCCGTAGGAGTCATCAGAGGCGACTAAAATCTACAAAATGAGCAGCAGCGTATTCTGTCACTTCACCAATACTACGATCCCCAAGCCGCCTGTCGACCATGGAAATTTTGGCAACCCCCCCCCCCTCTTTCTAAGGGAAAGCCTTTGTTCAACAGTGGACGTCTTCCAGCTGATGATGATGATGAGGAACTGGAAGACAGCAGGTTGCGGGCGGTAGTTGCAGCGGCGCGGGGAGCGGCGCGTTCAAATGTATGTGTGTGTACTCACTACATAATTATGCACAAGTTTAAAGGCTATTTCTCAATGAGAGAAAATATAGATACACTGTCTAGGGCATCCTTTAACCGTTCAGACTTGTAATAAAGTTGCTTCCTGGAAACAGCAATAACCTGATTCTATACAGTAATAAAGTTGTATGTAACTTGTACGTAACAATGTTACTATGCCTAACGAGGTGAAGTCTTAGATACTGTTAAAGTTCCGTGAAGCTTCCCGAACTTAGAGCTAGTTGTTCATTTCTGTTTAACTTTGCTATCAGTAAGTAACTTGACTGCAGTCTTACATATTTCTGTTTTTTATTAAAGCAGGAAGTGACGCTTGGTTCCTGAATCATCGGTACATTTACACACCTTTTATCACTTAAGCCCAGTATCACCGATTGCTCACCGTCATCCATCATTTGCATACACAATACTTCGTATACCTTTTTACTATAAGTACTAACTTTCGTGTTCTCCATAATTATTTACCATATACTAGGTAATACTCACGTGTGTATTCAGGACTGCCCAACTAGTTTCGAACTAGGAGGGAGCCCTTATTCATGAGCTGGCAGTCTCGAGACGAACTGAGAGGTGAGTTCGGCTCGCCACTGCCGCGTAGCCAGCTTAACTTTAACTAAAGTTTTACTAATCACACTTCACACTTATATTCTGAGGGCGAAAGTTTGTATGTGTGTTTGTATGTTTGTTACCTCTTCACGCTCAAACGACTAGACCGATTTTAATTAAATTTCATATGGAGGTAGCTGACACCCTGGATTAACGCATAGGCTACTTTTTATCTCGAAATGTAGCGGGTAACATCGCGGGGCGCAGCTAGTTATTGCCATAAGTACGTGACACGGTCCGAACGACGAAAAATTAACACAAAAAAAACTTCCAGCCTCGTATTTAACAACAGGATGTTGCAAGGTCTATTATGATTTGGCAAATCTAGGTTAGGTCAGTACAGCCCCCTTACCATGATCTCTTAAAGTTGGACAGTTTTCGTTATAGAAGCGAGAAGCCACATCACACTGCGCGTAGCGGCGTCTGTCCCAAATTTTGGGGCTAAATCACTTATCAACTAACTGTAGTATATAAATGACTGAACCCTAGAATTTGGTACGAACGAAATATTTAAAATCTGAATAAAGAAGAATCAAAACAGCCTAACTTATTTTGTTCAATTATTATTCTTCCGCATCATACATCATTTTATTTAAAAAATAAAACCCGGTAAACAAAACTTTATACAAAGTAAACCAAAACCTTTCAGGCGAACGAAAGCGCGGGTGCTGCTTATAATACAACAAAAACAACGTTTTTAAATAAATTACTCGTAGAGGTATATTAATTCAAACTTTTTGTACATACTATTTAAAGCACTAATCGTTAAGTGAGGTGATTACGTTATCACAATCATAAACAGTAGCTACATTTACAAAGCCATGTCGACACGGACATATTGGACAGGCCACGACCGCACGTGTGAACCACGCTTCATAACTTTGGGATTAATGGGGGGAACTTCATTAATGTAGTTTGTGGGTTGGGTGTGTTTGGTTTAATTTTGTGCGGCCAGTGAGGTGATATCAATAGGGATGGGTTTAATTTTTCATTTGTTTTCTGCTTCGTTTTGGAATGTTCAGATTTTCTTTTATTCGATAAACAGGGTGATTGTGTATGTGATATTTTATGTTTATCTTATTCTTTTCGTATGAAAAACCTGGTGTCAGAGTTTAAACTGCTTTTAGACGTCTGACATAGCTTTGATAAATTTTAAAAATCTCTCAGGTGTGCCGGTTTCTTCACGATGTTTTCCGTCACCTTTTCGCAACTGATAACTAATTTAAAGCCTAGCGGGATTTGAACTTGCGACCTTTGACTTGGCAGTCCTACGGTCATCTCACTCGTCTATGAGTGCTACAAAGTTTTATGTTTGTGACACGCACCCACAAAACATTTTACATTACGTTTTACGTAAAAAAAGGTCGAATGTTTTCGAATACATGAAAGGCCTCCCCGAGCGGCATTAATCAATGGAATTTTAGATTTTAAACGCCCAGCGCACCCTGGCTAAGTAGTATCGGTAGTATCGGCAACGCAGTCTAGCTAGCCAATCTTTTCAACACTATAGGTATATTGAATATAAAACCCACCAACGGCCCCTTTTCAGGGCCAGCCCCAACACGGCCTTTACAGAAACTACAATAAAAAGAGAGTTAAAAAATACATTTTATAGACAGATTACACTGGACGTGTAATATACTATATCGGTTTTATAGAGAGAACACCAGTTTTAACAAAAATAAATATTGATTAAACAATCAATAATGTTAACTAAAAAAATCTAAGAGTAAAAAATTCTCTACTAAACCTATTATGACGAAGATGAGACGAACTCGACTTGTATGTGCAAGACTGGTCGTTGGCAGCTAGTAAAAGTGAGATGTCGAAAGAGAGTAGGAGACCTTGGCCCAGCTGTGGGACACTTCAGGCTATTAATAATAATAACCCAATTATATAAAATACTTTCGTAAAAAGTATGACACATAACATAATAATACGTAGGTACCTACTCCGTGAGACCCAATTAGGTATTTCGTCCGGTCACATTTTGCCGATATAATACCAACCAATAATCCTATTAGAGTGCCTATTATGTTGGAAGAGGCATGTCTGATTTTCTGAAAAGAGGCCTTTGATCGACGACACGGCTATTGTGGGCTGAAAGTATAAAAATATTCGGCAATTTCTCAAGGTCATGTTCAATGAATAATATCGATATAATGTATCATCGATTGTAGTTTAAGATATAGACATTATTTTAATGAGGTTGTTTAAAAAAGCCGTCGCGCTACACTAGAAATTTCACCTGTTTCGTGGATGCGTTTCACAAAGATGAAACATACATACACAAACACCAAGACTCGAGACAAACCTCTATGGATCACACAATAGTTGTCTTGTGACTCCAAATTATTCTTAGCCTTACTTATTTAAGTGCCTACCTACCCTTTTTAATGTATTTTTAGTAAATATTTTCTCATAACAGTACCGCATAAAGAAGAAAATATCGATCTCGGCTTCAACTAAAAACTACTTGGGAGCCATTAAAGACTGATCTCATCTAGACCTCTAAAAGTCTACGTAACCAACATTATCTAACAGACGACGTCTAACAGATAGGACGATGACGCAGGCTGTAAACAATCAAACACTTAAGTGGAAGTCATTGAGCTATCAACATGATAAACAGTAGCTTAATTTATAGGCTCCCAGACTATAACGCTGACACGTTGGCCGCAGCGCATCCGCATGTGTGAGTAATGCTTTAAATGGGATCTTTTGACGGTTGTATGTATAACTATTTAGATATTAAAAGGTGGTGGTGTTATTTCGATAAAGTTTTCAGGCATCTATAGATGTACTATTTATATTGTATGGATGTTTTAGTCTTTTTTGTAAAAGAGAAGTGTTCTTTTGTGTCAAAGAATCATCTAGTTTAGGTATCTGTTTTGCTTTACAATAATAATAATGAATCTTTGCAGAACATATCTATAATTAAAACAAAAACAGTTACAAAATTTGTGTTGATGAACGTTTTCTGGAGGTTCGAGTCCTGCTTATCCGCAATGACTTAAAGGATGTTGTTAGTGCTACTCCGGACTCTGCTTAATAATGACGCGAGCCGTTTGCTTTATGATAACAGTGACGTTTATTTGCTTTTTTAACTTTTTGAAGGCACTGAAGCGATTTGTATCGAGTTCAAGTATGAGGAACGACTTGAAAGAAACACTTTTGTACAACAAGGAAAATGAGAGGAAAATTATTTTCATCTTGCGTGTAGCCGCCAAAGGAAGCCTAATAATGTTTATAAGGAAAAATATTTTTTAATGAGATGTTTATTATATTATATGTGTATATCATTATAATCAGAGATATTATAACCAGCGTTGTATGTGTGTTGAGATGTTGTTTAATAGATTGATCGCGATTGTTCTTGTTTTTTGCTATGCTGACAAGTGACATCACACCATAGGCAAGATATAACAAATGTCCATGGTATAATAGTAAATTCTATAATTGCTTGGCGGTACGAGTGTCCTGTTTATGGAGCTGTTGAGCCTCGGGTCGATGAGCTCCTGAAATAGGGACCTACTGATTCATGCCATCTGTTGAGATAGATGGAGTAGTCCTTAGTCAAAAGATCTTTATGGCTTCACAACTGAAGAAGCCGTATAAAGTAAAAAAGTTAGACTTCATACAAAAATGTAACTTGAATAAATTATGGTTAATTTATTCCCTTACCTAAGGGGGAGGCCTTTGTTCAACAGTGGACGTCTGTCGGCTGATGATGAACTGTTCTCTGGGCGACTTACCTATAAACAGTCCTTAATGTATAATCTTTCATTTTCTTTTGACAATAAACTGAGTGACGTAAACGAATCTGATACCGTCCAACCCTTTCACCGCTTGTGGCTGTAAATTTCTCCTCCTTTCTCTAATGGCGCTAACTTCAAATGTTAATTGTTTGATGTTTATTATTGGGTTAACTTTTGCTTACAAACGACTTTTAATGAGCAGCTCGGCTAATTGACCTATTTTGCTGTTTAATTGATGTGATTGGTTGAAGTGTTGATCACCTGGTTGCTTTTAGTTGTGGCCAGTATACTTATTGTCGATTGGATAGATTAATGCCCTAATGTTTAATTATTATACCCCCCCCCCCCTCTTTAAAGGGGAGGCCTTAAAACTTAAGTTCCTTGTGTTCTAGGTAGACATGATATTATCATCAAAGCTCCATGCTTCAAAGAATTCAGTAAATAATATCAACAGAGAGATATTGACTATCCATTTACATTTTGCCAAACCCTTTCAGGAAACGCACGCTTTGTTTGGATCCTGGTCCATCCATTGAATATTTCCATGCAAAATCGGACTGTCAATATCACAAACAGCAGCTTTATTTAATCAATTCCGATGCGGTTGTGAACGCAACAATACCGCGCCCGTGTGGATACATCGCACCGGTGGCCAAGCCTTTAAGCTTTAATGGATATTTAATGGAATAATTGATTTATTTAATGCAAATTATGTTGCGTTGAAATGAGGTATTTGTAGCGGTCTTACTGTATGTAGATATTAGGTAATTTTATCAATGTTGTATGTTAACTTTATATTAAAAGAAATACCAGTGCTAAGTGGCCTTTGGATCAAAATGTAACTTTTATTACAAAGGCGTTTTTGATCCGAAATATTATTGGCGCGCCTCGAACTTGACTCAACTATGGCATGACATGATAGATACGTCACCGATCAAGACTCTTTTAAGTGTGCGTGTTTAAGTATACTATAAAGTATGATGATTTAGGTACGTACTTATTTAGCCGGGCGTCCTGTGACGACCAACTTTTTTACTTCTACACAATTCCCCTTCTATCAAACATTCGGGACTGTCTTCCTCGTTAAGTGGCCACCCTACAGTAGCCCGAGGGCCCGCTATCCCCCGTCCGGTGTATTTATTTGTCATTTAATTGGCCACATCTAACACGACCCATTTAATTTCGTCCATTGTCTCGGGATAATGTCCTCGTTTGTATTCTGAGTGCGTCGGAATTTTACACGGATGATTTTGCAAAAAACATGGATGTATAAAAGAAAATAGATTAGCAGGCCTGTGATGGTCTTTTTGAATATGAATATTGGTTCTAATGTTTGAAACAAGAGCGTTGGTTTCGTTTTTGACCTAATTATGATTTGTGCGGTTCTGTTTGTTGCTGTTATCTTTTGATTTGGAGATTTTGTATATTGCCTTTGTAATTTGTGTAATCAAGTATCTATATAACTACTAGTACCTTACTGCTATCGTGATGATATATTCAATAATAATAACGGTTGCTTTTACTCTAATAATTATATTTCGTAGAGTTTTTATTCTCAACTTAAGCCTCTTATAAATAGGTTCCTTTTTCTCATGTAGAAATTCCATAAAGACGGTTTAGATTCCTAAAACATGGCATTAAGAAAAGCCATAATTGAACATATATAATGAACCAAATCCTATCCAGGAACATCATGCGTACCTAAGTCAAGTGAGTAATATAAAGCAACGATAACACTACGTTCCACACGTAGGCGTAAGATATATCTACTGATAATTCTATGTTTTTAAATTGGGGTACATTTTTAAATTTACATTCGAAAGATAAAAATGTCAAAAAAATTACTTATCAAAATTATGTGGCGTTTGAAAAGGAATTAATTGTTTGTTCTAGCATAACACCACAAGTACTTTCTAAAATAGATAATAGTGCTCACTAATAATAATAGATAATAGTTTTTCTGATCGCTAACAACTGACAATATTGTAACTCCTTACCTACCGCTTGTATTACTCGCTCCTTGTGTTAATGACTTATTTATTTTTCTTTTTTTTTTTAATTAAACGTCGCCCCACACTAGGAATTTTTCCTGTATCGTAGGTGCGTTTCACAAACATGAAATATTCACATACACAAACACCCAGACTCGGGACAAACATCTGTGGTTCGCACAAAGTTTTGCCCCGTGCGGGAATCGAACCCGCAACCCTTAGCGCAGCAGTCCAATCGCTTAGCCACCGCGCTAATCAGGTCGTCAGGTTTATTGTATCTAGTGTTTCTCAGTAAGTGAATATTTGTATTCTGTTTGAGAAATAAATGTCTTATACCATATCGGTCTTATTACAAAAAGCGGTTTATCTAAAAACCCAGGTTTAAAACGTCCATAAACCACGGTCTATTCAAAAGTGGTATTACAAATTGGTTTTGTAATACAGATAAATTTAAACCATGGTTCTGCAGATAAGTCTGGACTTCATAGGCCAGGTTTAAACAAAGGTTTATTTAGTTTTTTGTAATGACACTGTATAAGTCCACAACCCATTTGATTTGGCAGCCGTCTCTCATAATGCTCTTGATCACATCTTCACACCCGCACAGCAATACACACGGGTGTCAATGTGGAATGTGAAAGGGTAGCCGACAAAGGGAAATGGCGCTGGCTTTTACAGTGAATGTGCTATATTATTGTTTCGGGTTTTTGGTTCAATTTCTGAGTGGACCATTGTTTCAGAAAATAATTTCAAGACAATTTTGGTAATGTTATCTCGTACTTAGGCAGAATGTTCTCCGTAACTAACTATTTTTACACCCCCGCATTGGGAATTCCTCTAAATCTACCTAGGTCTTCTTTGGTGTAAATATATTAGTTAGACTGAAAACTCTTACCTATAAGTAGATATAAAACATACCTATCGATTAAGTTTACAGAAATAGAAAAAAAATAGGGTAAAAATATTAATTAGAATAATAAAACAATCCAATGAAAAACTTCTAACAAATTGTTAGATTTTTTTTTTAACTATGTTAATTAGATTTCCAGTGCGTCTTATTTCTAAGAAACCGCCTTTATACATGCTTTATACTGCATACTAGCTACATACGTAGCTGCCTACAAATCCTGCACTCTAACATGTACACGAGGATAAATAGTTTCAGCTGAGACGCAACCTATGCTATAAACAGGACACAAATTAACGACCAACTTTGATGACTTTTACACAGCACGTGTTCGTCGTTAAATCTTTATTTCACGCCTCGTATTAACTATGAGCCCTCACGAGGTTGTTAACCGATCTATTCACAATCTCAATACGATATATTGAACATCAAACGATCATATTATTAGTATTCACGCGCCAATTACGCGCCGATATTGCCCACTGAAGGCCTCGTCTCCGTTAAACATCCTATTACGCTTTCACTTTTGATCGCCATTTGTATCTACTTAGCCCACTTACAACAACTCAAGCCCCTACAAAACCTCCTTTGTTAATATAACTGGCGTTAATAGTCTCTAATATGGTTATGCGGTTCAGCTCTTTAGCCTTTTTAGCGCCTTGAAGTTAGTGCAATACAACGCATGCACGCGCTATCGTTCCCGCTGGCAACCTCGCGCGGCTATTATTACGTGAGCGACGTTGCCGCTCCGCCAGACACCGGTCTCGCCGCTCTCGCTCGCCCTGCCCCTCAGTCTCGCTAGAGCGCTTTCGATATTACAACGTCAATTCCGACATGATGGATTCAAATTCGAATTCATACGATAGATTCTCTCCAAAAATTGAAATTGACTCCGAGAGTGAGAAGGAGTACTCGAGGCATGATAGTGGAACGAAATTTAAAGTGCATTGGAACTCGGAGAACACTGTGAAGTTGATCGAGTCTATGGAAAAGGATTGTAAAGAGCTGTGGGACACAAAAAATCCGTTGAACAAAGATCGGAATGCGAGGCATGTGAAGTACGAGTATTTGGCGGAGTTGTTTGATACGACGTCTGAAGAGATAAGCAGGAAGATACACAATTTGCGGACTCAGTTCAACAATGAGCTGCGGAAAATAAAGCGGCGCCAGACGGTGCGTAGTGGGTGGGAGTACTTCGATGCCCTCTCGTTCCTGATGCGAGCGCCGACCACCGACCCCCTCGACACTGTCGACGCGGTTAATTTAGAGGTACGTGAACCGACGAACTTTATCTAACCACCATAATACTTAGACAGTACGTTGTCTTGCATTCATTACCGTGATTTACAAATATTTTTTCCATTTTAAATGACAATGTTGTAAACGTTTTTTTGTGTTTTGGGTATTATGTAGGTAGTTATAAATTAAACACTCACATATTATAATAATTTAACTACCTACATCAAAAAAATGTGTCATCTTTCTTCAGTATCTTTTGTGTTTAATTTATTATAATAATAAAAGATACTGAATCATATCATACAGATACGAATAGTAATTCGTAAGCCTTCTGCAATTATTTACTTACTTACATGTAATTGTATTCTTAAGTGCTTAGCAGTTGCGTCCTAAATCACAGGTTAGAGGGAAAACTCTTTGAGATAATCGAACAGTTTTTTTCGCGAACGTTAGACCAACGGAATTAATTACACATCAAAATATTCACTTGTAATGATTGCAGCAACATGCGATGTTTGCATTTCGCTTAAAATTGAAGGCTGATAAAAACAGCAAGCAAATAGTGACCGTATTCCCATTGAACACAGTTCATTTTTCAGAGGCAAAAATAGGATGGTTTTTCTTTAGAATAAACATTGTAATACCACCTGGAAACCGGGTAGTTTCTTTACTTTACGTGGGTAATGAATTTTTAAATTGTTATCTAATATTTCTCAGCTTCTCTTTAACAATATATTTACTCTGTACAGTTGGCGGAATTCCAAGCAGATGAGGAAGTAGAGTTCGGTGTGGCTGCTCGAGCGCATGCGGCATTAGCAAGTGCTAACATTGCCAACGCGAACGGTAACAGTAGCCCCAACCGGGTGCGTCCCAACAGGCCTCATAGAGTGGCGGCGTCTGCCCCACCACCATTACCACCCAGTGCCCATCCACTGATGTGGCCTGAAGAACCGGTGCCCAGGATCAGGCCCAGCCTCAACGCTGATGAATGTCAGGTAAGGGAACATTACGTGTATTAAGTTGGACCTGTGAGGTGTAAAACGAGACTAGGTCTCTAACAATTAGTTCAATTATATATAAATTATGCCTAAATGATTTCCTTTCAGGTTTGCAATCAAATTACCTAATAAAGTAGCTTTTTTTTTATTATATTAAGCACCAGTGGACGTAGTAATCCATTCCATCCACACGCTTTGTTGCTCTAAGGGAAAATGGAAAAACGACTTTGCCTTTAACCAGCCTAATAAGTCTGCTCATTGTGAATTACCTTCAGATTTTGTGTGTTCGTATTTCGTGTTCAATAAAGGTACCATATACATACCTTTATGATTGTGACGATTCTATGGCCAACAGATATTTGGAGACTTCGTAGCATCAGAGCTCAGGACGCTCCGCTCGATCGAGTCTCGGAAGAAACTGAAGCGGATGATCCAGAAGGCGATCCTGCAAATCGGCGAGGAAGAGGATGTGAACATTATAAGTGGATGACAACGACGACTGTCACTCGACTCGACAGAATAACTGTGCTGCAGTGAGTGATAGAACAAACCATGAACAATGACACTTGTAGTGATACGATCAGTGTAACAAAACTTTGAGAAACTTAGGTGATTGTGTATTGGTGATTAATTAAGTGCACAGTGGGGATTTCGCATAATTTTTCTGGACAAAATTGTGCACAATACGGTTTTTTTCATTCTGTAGGTGACTATTGTATTACTAGTCAGAAATTCTTTAAACGTTATGATGCTCTATATTGTATGTAGTAGGTAAGATTTTTAGAAGTCTTGTAGAATTTAGTTCGTTATACCTTTGTGCTTTTCTGCGTATTAGATTATTATGCTTTATTAACGTTGGATAACATTAGAGGTAATAAGGTGGAATTTGATGTATAATTAAATTTGTATAATTTTATCAAGATGTACCCAAGTACCATCCATCTTGTACCTGCTCCTTGTACGATAAGTAAAAAAGGAACAAGTGTTTTATTATTATTATATTCATTACCAATATCTACTTATATAATATGTAGGGAACACATGTATTCAAAAATAGAAAAACTGTTTGAGATTATTATAGTGCTAGTTTTAAAATACTAATAATGTATGTAAAAGTTGCATTTTCAAACACGTATCTAATTTTACTAGCATTCATAATACCTTTGGCATTTACCATTGTTTAAAACAAAGTTGAATTGAAGAGAAAGTTTGTGAACTAGCAAATTAAACACATCGCGGCACCGCTGCCATTCGCTCAACTAGACCGAATAAGTGGAGTGATGCGCGAAACTGCACAGTGGCACTTTCTAGTTCACGAAAACTTTGGACAAAGCTGGTATGTAGGTATTCATTTTGTTGTTTGCTACAGCGCGAAGGTTTTATTCAAATTTGAACATTGTTTCAAACGAGTTCTACCTAATAAAAAGGTGTTTCAAAAAATGTTTTTCGGATAGACATAACATCACGCCTAAATTCCCTGATGGGGTAGGCAGAGGTGCACATACAGTACACCCACATTTCGCCAGTTATGTTTTTAGGTCCCAATGTAATAGGAGGCGAGCCTATTGCCATCAACCGGGCACAAATCCAGACTCTGTGCTGCTACTAAGAATTACCTAATGGAAAAACCTAGTAATACTTTGCCCGACCCGGGATTCGAACCCAGGACTTCATGCCCAACAGCTTAGCAACGAGGCAGACATTTTCAGATTGAGTACCTACTTACATAATACGTGTTTTGAAAAGAACAAATGAATACATAATATTTTAATGTTTTCTTCGTTGTTATAACATTCGATATAATTATAATTAAGTATGTGTAACGTGTAATGCATGTTGAGTAGATTTTCGTAGAATGTCTTGTATTTTGTAGCAATAAACTAGAAATAAGTCATGATGAATAATTTTTTGGTGGCATTTATCTATTGCCTAGTAGATAATTTATGATACTTACATACATAGAAGTATTATTAATATTGTCTAATTACTCAAGCTTGTAACACTATATTATTGCATATGGATCTTTTTACTCTTTATTATAATCAATAATTATTGAATGTCTGTTTAATTGTAGATTTAGGACTTAGTAATGCATCCAAACTTTGTAAACGAAAGCTTCAATAAACAAAACAATGTATAATCTGACAGTTTTCAATTTACACAATACCTTTTACTATATTCAGATCAAATTTTGTATCCCTACTAACTTCCATCCAAAACTTCGGTGGGAAAAGTTTGTTTAAGTTGAAAAAACGAAATTACAACAAATTCCATCAGAATCCGAAACGTAACAATAAGTTTATGTACATATTTGAGACTCCATTAAGAATAGAATTTTATACAATTTGGTTTTATTTCACAGGTAGGGGTAGGTAGTCAAGGAATAGGTATCTCGTCTTAGTTATAAATCTGATACCGGTTTAAAATTCATGGTCGTTGGTTTTTTTTTAAACGTCGCCCCACACTAGAAATTTCTCCACTGTCGTGGGTGCATTTCACAAACATGAAATACCACATACAGAAACACTCTGGGTGTTTGGCTCAAGTCAAACATCTGTGGATCGCACAAATTTTTGCCCCATGCGTCAAGCTGCATGAAAGAGGACGAAACGCCACAGCACGTGCTCTTGGAGTGAGAGAGCGTAGCTGATCAATTTTCAAGAATTCTCCAGAGTCCAGCATCGTTAGCGTAAGCAGCAACCTGAAAAGGCTGCTCGCTTTTTGGGACGAGCTAGGATGGCTGGAGTAAAAGAAGAAAAACAAATCATGCTCAATGGCCCAATTAGGGGCTAAGTGCGGAAAATTCCCAGCTAAGCTAACTATGGTTTGTTATTTGTCTATCAGCCAGTAACTTGTTACTTTTTACATGTGACCCACAGGATAGACGTTACTTTCATATACGTAATCGATTGGATATACATTATTTAGGAATGGTACAGTCTTGTGACGTCATAGTTATCTGCATAAATATAAGTATTTCATTTCGTAACATCTTTGAAATATTGCATGAATAAATTCATTTGCATGAAACGAATAAATATTATTCAACTACAGTCATCCGTGTTATAATTTATTCTAATTAAGAACTTGTATTAGAAATTCACGCTAGGAATCTGGTATTTATTACTAAGCACTGTAGGTAATATCTTTTGAATTATTTAGTATCTTTGAATACTACTTACTTCGAATACCGAATTATCGAATAAAATAAGCCAAATATTTTCGGTATTTTTGCGACCCCTCATTGAAACTGGTATTTTATTAAAATTAGGTGATTATCTGTCTAATATAAAGTTACAATCAAAATAAAAACCTTTGTTAAAATATAATAATTTTAATAAAATAATACGTTTAGTTATGTGTTGAGAACCGTATACTATCAAGTTTGTCAGCAAATGTCCCAAATCCAGGCCAGCCATGCTATTCTGAAGCACAAATGTTATTGTTTGACTCAAATGGCACTATAGAATGGTGACGTCAATATCCTATAGTTTCACAGCAAATTTCGCCTCGCTCCCTACATTCAGCGTATTACGCGAGAAGGATATGGAATGCCTGTTCGACAAACTAAAAAACCGCTGTCAAATCTTACGTTTTTCATTATTTTTCCATTTTTCAGACTTCTATTAATTCCAACATACGTCTCAATAAACCAACAAGGCACTAAACATACCAGTTTTCTCTACACTACGTTAAATCATGTGCATGAATTACAGAGTGTAATGTAATCGCCCACATAAAGCCACAAGCAATTACGGATAGCGATTAGCATCACATAAAACCTGTTCTGAGGCTATTGATAATACTGGTTATGTGTAACTCGCATCGTGATAGCATCTAATTGATTATTACAGTGGTACTCAACATTTTTGCTCGGGCCATATTATATTATCGGAATTTTACGCAGTAGGCCTACCGAAGTAGGTTGGCTATAAGGTTTGGGGCAAAAAAATACATACGAAAGATAAACTGTACAAAATAGTAAAATTGTAGCCTTTTGTTATGTTAACATATTTACAAAATTTAATTACCTATATTTTCAAGAAAAAACCATTTAGGAAAAAATATTAAATAGTATACCAAACACAAATTATAAGATAACATTTTTCAAGTATTACAAAACGTTTCAGATACCCATAATGTAGATTAAACTGTACTCATAACATCAAATTGATTCCTTTCATGTTTCGTGAATAAAATAAAAAGGTCGGGACACAAAAGGGTCCCGGGTTGAGCACCACTGATATATTATCTTTATGTTTACACACGGATGGGCCCTGATCATTTTTATATAGAAGTCGCTATGTAAACTTTATGTTATCATTAATATCTACGAGGAAAAAGGCAGTAACAATTTTTATTATTGTATTCAGTTATTGCAACACAAGTTTCATACTACGATTTTTATTGGTAAACATGAAGGTATTTTATGTATTTAATAGTATTAGACTGGGTGCTGGAGGTACTCAAGTGTATAAAATATGAGGACCCCAGTCTGTTAATTGTTTAGAGTTCATAGAAGCTTGCAGTTTAAGATTCTGGATGTAACCAGAAAGATTTATGGTCCAATTTTTTTGTGTCCTGTCCAAGGGGATACCTAAGGTTTCAAGTAGGTACCTATATTGATTGAACAAATGCTTTAGAGACATTTTAATTATTTATCATCATCATCATCAGCAGGAAAACGTCCACCGTTGTACAAAGGCCTCCCCCGTACGTAATCCAATTTAATTATTGTCTTAGTGATAATTATTATCAATGGTTTTTCTTATGGTTACTTGGACTTAACTAAAGCTAAAACTGAAACACAAACTGTTTCATACAATCTGAGGATCCATTGACCGCCGACATTTGTTTTGGGTAAATATGACATTATTATAATCAGAGTAAATTAGGCAAGAACCAGGAAAGTATCAAAAAGAGCGCCATTGTCGCCAATTGCCATTGTTTTGTATTTTATTAAATGAAAATATGAGGAAATTAATTTACAGATATTTTTTAACAGCTGTTTGTCAACGAAACAATAAAATATTTAATTAAGTACTTACCTATTATTTAACTACTTCACGCTAATAATGTTTTCTTAACCATTAACTTAACATAATAAAGTAATTTTAACCTCAAAAACTTTAATATCGCCATCCGATTCGTTCTAAGCGTCATCCGCCAGTCGACACGGAGATCGGTGTCCCCTTTGATAATGCGCCTCGTCCCTATCACGTGTTCAAACCATTGCACACAATCACATTATGCTGAGCATGTGTTTTTATCACGGGGGCTCGTGGCTAATGACTATAGCCGACACATGCAGTTTGTTTCCTTGTTACACGTGTATTAGCTATAGTATTGTGTCAGCGTATTTCTGTTATTCAGCTCTTTGCGTGATTCAGGAGTGGGATATTACTTAATTACCAAGAGTTAGTTATTTTATATTTTAATTATATTTAGTAGGTATTCTACAGTCATTTATAGAGGCATATTTTTCTCATTTAATCATTAAGGTTATTCCCATAGGCACAGGCAAGCTTACTTGAAAATCTACTGCGACCTGAGCTTCGAATCTAACACCTCACGATTTGCTACCCCTGCAGTCCGGTCTACTATGTTTATTAACAAACCGCGGCCATTCTACCAGATGAACGAGACAATCAAAATTCTGCTCTAATTAAGAACATTCATTTATAAGGACTTGTGCACACCTATTTAGTAGCAGTATAACTAATAAAATAATCATATATTCAAACCCTCTTCTTATGCTGTTCCTCTTTCGCCCATAAACAACCGTTCTAATAACAATATGGTTTAAACAAGCCACACCAAATTATTTCCGCCAATTGACTACAATAACTTAAATTGTTCGTCAATCTCAATTTTTGGTGCAAAGTTCAATCGGTGTCAACTCCGTGGCCCTTGTATCGATTCTACCCCTATATTTTTTATTTCGTTCGACATTCGTTAATTTTAGGGTTGAATGTCAATTAACTGCGTTATTGTAATGATAGACAGTAACTGTTTATGTTAGCTACAAGCTGATATGAAGTGAAAACGGTTTTTTATTGAACCATTTGTAATAGAAGATGTCTAGTTATTCAGAATATTACAAATTCCCTACGTGTTGATTTTTCTTAAGCTTCTATAATTTGGTTAACATGGAATCAATCGTCTTCAGCCGGAAGACGTCCACTGTTGAACAAAAGCCTCCCTTAGAACGCCACAATGAACGACAACTTGCCATTTGCATCCACCGGTTGCCTGAAATCTATCAGAAATCTTTACTAAATTGGCAAAGGTAAACGTTATAATTTCAACACTATCTGTGGACGCATTAGAGTGAATCGGTGAAAACTAATGCCTAAATACCTTGTGTTAGTTGTATTGAGCTTCAGATACCCCAAAACGGAGCGACGCGCGACGCCGCGCCCCATTCCTGTCCTGAATAACAAGTGCCTTTGGCAAAGGGTTGCCATCATTTAAATTGCCGACGCCGGACAATAACTTCGAAAACCCCGGACATTTGGGTAAATTTGAATATTTTAGCTCTGAAAATATATTGTTACAAATACAACCACTTACGATGGACTTTTAGCAAAAAATTTTTTTATTTTATGCTTATCTTTCTATTATTTCTCCTGACTCAAACACTGTCCGGGTTTCACCTGGACACTTTCAAAAACCCCCCGGTTGGTACCCGGACGCCCTCCAAACTAGGACAAACCCGGGAAATCCCGGACGGACGGCAGCCCTACTTTGGAACAGTTTGGCTATCTCTAACAGAGGACTTTCAAACACATTGTAACTTATCAATATTACCTGTACGGTAACGTATAAGCCGCTTTACAGGACTTCGCTTCTAGGTACCTACTACAAGTTTACAAATTTGTTATCGAGTTACTGAATAGGTAATATAGGCACTAGTGTTATTGTTGAAATAAAATAGTTAACTTGGAACTGTACATAAACGTTAATGATTACTGAAACTGTCAGTATGTCACTAAATAATCATTTCACGAAGAAAACCTTAGCTAAGTGATAGTTTAAGTAACCATTAACCCTCTTATTCATACGATTAAACCCCGTATTAAGTGTATTGACATCTCTATTCTTTGATATACAAACGGCAGTGACAGGTATAACTTAAAGCTTGGTTAATTTATTTTTTTATGAATAAGGGGTATATGTCTGTTAATGCGATGGTAAGTCACGTAAAAAATAATATCTAAAAAAAAAATTATAGCTGTTGAGACTAATACCGGTAGCTAGATTATAATATTTCAAAGCAAAGCCTACAACAATCCTCATGGAAATAAAAAAGGATAAAAATATTGATTTCAAAGCAAAGTTTACAATAATCCTCATGGAAATAAAAAAGGAAAAAAATATTTTATTAATAAAACAATAAACATGATATAACTCCTGTCCCTTGTTATAAACAACGTTGCTTCCAAACAAATGGCGGGCATCGAAAAGTTCCCAAATTAATCATAAACCGACCGCTCACGTCGCTCGCAGGTGAGAAGGGTCGGAGATACCTACCGCTACAGTTCAACCCTAATGACCCTGTCTATTTGACATGTGAGTAAATAGGTACACACCTAGTGTTTATATTTATATAACTAGGTAACAACCGCACGGAACTTCTATAACGTTGAAAACCGTGATGAAGTTTTTCTTGAAAGTAATTCTTCAACTCATAACATCACGCCTGTATTCCCCGAAGGGGTAGGCAGAGATTCACATATAGTACACCCACATTTCGCCAGTTATGTTTTAGGTCCCAATGTAATAGGGGGCGAGCCTATTGCCATCAACCGGGCACAAATCCAGACTCCGTGACGCTACTGAGAATTACCTAATGGAAAAACCAAGTAACACTGATGAAATATTTAATTATTTATATACAAAAGTGAAAATATATGATTAATAGAAAAAAGGCCGATTAAAAGTTTTTACAAATAACAATCTTTAGGTACCTACATTGAATATCAACGAGATATCAATCGTCATTTATTTCGCTAGTCCGGAATACCGTTTTTTTTTTACTGAAGTATGATCATCCAACCTTGTGGAAGTAAGAACTGCACGGATTGCACCTCTTATATACTTTATCTGAATGTCTCCGGACGTCCCTAAACAAGATCAAACAGCGGAAATTGGAACGGATGACAACCCGCCTCCATCATTGATTTTGACGGTATGCTACGGAAATAAAACAGAGTGATAGATAGCAATCAAAATACCTATAGAACTACATGTTATTATAGTGAGTATATGTATACTTCTATTAAATCGGGTTGATAGTAGAGTGGTGTGACCGGTAGACTGCCAAGCCAGGTCACACAAGTTCAAATCCCGGCACGCACCACCGTCTTTTCGAGTCTTTTCGAATTCTTGTGCGTGTTATAAATTTGTTATCAGTTGCTAAAAACAGTGAAGAGAAACATCGTGAGGAAACCTGAGAGATTTTTCAACAGTGCGTAAAGGCCTGCAGGCAATTTAAGCTCTGACACCAGGTTGTTCATCAACCATACGATAAGAAGAAGATTAAATCGGATCAGCTCGATCTAAACAAAGTCATAAATAATTAATTAATTTTCAAATATTGTCTAATATGAAAATTGGACGGTAACATCACTCCCCCAGTTACCCGGTAACCGGTAGGTATCGTCCCGCCCTACCCATTGTTTACTTATTAAAGCCATTAGGGCAGGTCGGGTAGCGATATTAATTGCCCTTTTATGGGTAGAGTATCAAAGATTATTGCCTAGGATATTAATGGAGTGTGGATGTATCGGATTTCAATAATTCTGGTGTTGTATATATTATGGACGAATGATATTGGTAATGTTAAGTTAAAGCTAAGTAGTTATATTTTAATTATGATAATAAAGGATGATGAGG
Source organism: Abrostola triplasia (assembly GCA_946251915.1). Taxonomy (NCBI): domain Eukaryota; kingdom Metazoa; phylum Arthropoda; class Insecta; order Lepidoptera; family Noctuidae; genus Abrostola; species Abrostola triplasia. The sequence goes on along the minus strand of OX276424.1, from coordinate 4,370,085 downwards.
ACAGATGCAATGGCTAACCCCGGAAAAAAAGATAATTTGTAAGTTTGCAGTTTGCAGATTTTTGCATGAAACCTAGTTTTGTACTGAGTAATGTTTACTTCTTTGTATTACACCAAGTATAACTATTCAGGAAGTATTTCTAGTGCCTTATAAGCTTACATTGCAGGTTATTTTTCGCAGTGGAGGTGAGATGCCGTGTTGTGCAGCGTCTCCCGTCCAAAGTTCATCGTAACCCCGCTGAGCCCTGAGGGTGGTATTTACCAGCGCTAGAGCAGCATAACTAGTGCCTTTAAACGTAATCATTACAGTATTATTCTCTTACTTATTAGTTACAATTTTTTTCTAGAATAATGAATAATCCTAGTTAGTTAATTATTCGTTTGGTCAATTCTCTTCCCTGGCATCCATGCTGGGCTGTTTTCTGAACGACCTTCAATTATAATAGATCGTAGACTTGCCCTCTTTTTTATAAGCGAGGAACATACCGGCATTAACTAAACCCCGTATTAAGTCTATTGACATCTCTATTCTTTGATGTGCAAACGACAGGGACAGATATATTTTAATCCTTGGTTTATAATTTTTTTATGAATAACGGGGCAAGAGTTGAACCGCTATATGCGTGATAAGATTGTTACAAAAACAAGAACCATTGTTAGATGCCGCTGACTGCTTGATCATTATTTCTGAATATTAATTAATATACGCTTCAGTAACAAATACATAATTATAAGACTTAACAATTATTATGACTTGAGGGTAAGTTATAGCTCAATTAACATATTTTTTGTGCCTGCAACGAGATATCTTCACACGCTAACGATAAATTCTCTCATTAACATATAAAAGAGAAACACACGCAACTACTATTTAATTCAATTCCGGATCAGAATGTTCCGTATTACATCAAAATCAATGAAACTACAGATTAAATGATAAAAATTTTAATCTGATTCAAGCTCCAACCTTGTATCTATTATTTCAGAAAACTGAGTATTATTCACTGTGTAGTATAACGGATCTGTACCTATCAGCAAATTAAATAGGTCGGACTGGATAATGGATATCCATTATCTTCTCTCTGACTGTTGGTAGCAAAGTGAATTTGTTAGTATCTGCCTTCCACGAAACAGGCGTTAGCTTATGTACCTAAGTCCTGGTGACGATACTTGTGTACCTTAGACATTGATTTGATGGCAATAGTATTAAACAGGGTGTAAGTCCGAAGCACCAGGTGGAAGGTACCATTAATGTAAGGAGGTTTTCGTTTCGCTGTACGTAGTGAAGTCGCTTTTACGATATTTACGTTGGAGACGAAACCAAATAGGAATGCGATTACAGCATCCCTCAGATTTGTTTCAACAAGGTTTAGTAGGTTTTACTCTTACACGTTTAAAATAATTAATATCGGTAATAAGTACCTAAATTGTTAATAATGTTTGAATAAGTTAGCTTTATTCAAAGAATCGATGTTTTAGATTTAGTTACATTCGCTTCATTGATTGATCCATAGCGTCTATTTTTTTTTAAACATCTCTAACCTCCTTTGCTTTACACTCTGTAAAGAAAATAAATAAAAATATAATGACTAAGTACGACTTGAGTCAACCGATTAGGTTGGCCAATTTGAGTCAAATGCACAGACTGTAGGACAGCTGTCACATTTTGCAAAACATGGGCAGTGGCGCCAACCATGGTACTACTGTACAAATAGGTACTTCACTCCTTTTCTGTTGCCATAATTCAAAGTTGGTAGCGGCACTAATGAACAGAAAATAATCGTCGTACTAAATTTAGCACGTTTCGTTCCCATTCGTCGTAATAGTTTACAATGTCAGGTTGGAACTGCTTTCGTTCGTTTGTCATTAGTTTATCGTGTGAGGACAAACGAGGTGGGTATAATTTTTGCTTATAACCATTAATCGTAACGGTATTTTAAAGAAGGTAGAGCTAAGTGGATACAGTGTAGGTAATGTAACCTTGTCGGATTCTATTCCTGATCGTCCTATTATCTAGTCACTTACTAGTTAGTCGAGGTACGTTGGTTTTTGCTCAATGTACCTAAAATAGCTACGTTAAGGTCGAATCTAATAGGAAAATGATAGATGCTGATTTCTTTCATTCTCAAATTACTGTGGATAATGGACTTATGGAAAGAACTTCCTAAAGGGAATCTCTCCATACAAGATCGATACGATACGAGGATACTAGATACGAGGTCTTGGTGCTCGATCATCGTGGTGTTCTCCCCTCCCTGTAACGAGTCTATCCATTTACTAGTCGCGAAGAAAGAAAGTGATTTTTGAATTCAAGTTAGAGAAGAACTGGAAGCGTAGTTTTTAGTTCTAGTTCTATTTATAATGTGGTATCTTATCTTAAAGCCATTGCATTATCAGGAAATGTATTAGCTACAAGCAGTAGTGCTCTTTGATTTAAAGTAAACGCCCCATAATTATACAGAGTTACTACCCTCTACTTAACAGGCTGTCAGAGGACACCTGGAACACCGGTCTTAACAAAATGTATTAATAATTAATGTAGAAGATTTGATTTAAACTGATTGTATGTTACTTTATTCTAAATTAATTCTCGTATATTAATATTATTTACGATTGAACGTAAGTACTAGACGGATGATACATTTGATAGAATTCCGTAATAAAAGTGTCATTTAAATTCGGATTTTTATTTACTAAGTACCACAGAGTACGTTATTTTCAACTTATTAATTAGAATTTATTAAACTACTTATTTTTAGGCGCCAACGATGTTTGTCTCGACCCTTACTGGACGCCGAGTGCGATGGATGAGTTATTTTGTTTTTCTTCCTTAACTTCTCGTTGGCCGAGTTTCGTCAATCGATAATGCTACCAAAGTTTATTTGTACAGAAATTGTTCCCACTAATTCTCGGCCTACACTTGTGCTCCAAGCAACTTCTAAGTTAAATCGAACAAAAAGCACAAGCCGTGTTTTACTTTACGACCGTATTTGCCAGCACTTCTCGTCTACTCATCTCGCTCTAGCTCATTGATTACTGTATGTGGGTCCTTGTCGCACGGCCGTCGACCCGACACGGCACCATTAGCCCGCACGGTAAAAGTACATACAATCATACAGAGATTGGATTTTATTATTGGACACGTTTCATTGGACATGATGCAGTTTCGGTCGATTTATTGTCCTGTGATTCTATCCTGGTACTCTTCAACACTGAAAAACATGATTAAGTTTAATAGAATAGAAATAACAAGAAATCAACAAAATTCTTAGAACTAACTGCTGCAGTTCATTAAAAGAAGTTTAATTTTAGAAATAGTTACGGAGCATGTTTATGCGGAAAGTCTTGCTAACAGAAACAAAATTAGCGCTACACAATCAGGAAATCATAAAGTAAGAAGAGTTATTATCCTCCGCAAGTAGAACTTCCCAGAACTTGAAATAATTTACAAAGAATACATGTGAATTATGTTCTGAATCCGTCATTCATTTCAACAGGCACTCGAGTTAAACACCAGGAGCGCATAAGTGCTGCAGCGGTGGAGACAAGCTCTTCCTGCGAGGATCTGCGATGACAGATAGACATGCTAATTGCGCCCGGCTGTCGCTAGCACCATAAATATTTAGCAGTCACTTAAAATATGACGCACTGAGTCTTGGCCGTGTTAGGTATATTCTGACGAAGCAACGTGCCGACAGATACGATGCCTAACACGATAGCTGTAGTCAAGGTCAGTTGCGTGTATTTTGAACTACTTCTAATCACTGAACAAACACTATTTCCTTAAGATATACGGTGTGAGCTAACTTAAATATTTCATTCAAAGTATGTGTGTACTTATTCATAATATTTATTCATCTTAAATTCTTAACGTTAGGACAGTCGGAGCACATGTGACTACGATATGTAAACATGTTCGAGTATTATTTATTACTCAAGATAAAACGCGAGATGTATCAATAAAACATTTTTCTGGTTGTGATAGTATATTTTTAAAGGAATTAAACACAAGGCTGTACTCTAACCTTATGTTTCTTAAAGATCGCTTTAAGAAGACGAATAAAATTACAAAAAAAGTATTTGTAAAATTAAAACACGATGGTTCATAATGAACTAGACCTGACTTAAGTACCAATAATTTGAGGTCCTGCCTATTTTGAGTACCTAATTGTTACATAAAACAAGCACATATACAAAGATAGCGACCACTTATCTAAAGACAAATACATTTACCTGACTGATAATTATTTAAAGTAACACCAATACAGAAACATCAATATAACATTTCTTTGCCGACTGAAGGAAGCCTCATACAACTGAGTGAAATAAGATTTGAGGATGCCCTTTATTAGATAGTAATATTAACGAGCCAGATTGGGATAGTTATTTTAAATGTTGAGAAACTTTCAGTAGTAGAAACTCAAAACTTCGAATAGCTCCCATTACATACCTAAACTATTCCCGTTCTACCTTATTACCGTCTCCGGCGAAATAAGAATGTACTAGGCCATAATCGTAAGATTCTCGTTCGAAACCTATACTGTTATAAAACTATTATTCGTAACATAACATGCTTCTGGACCATCATTACCAGGCAGTCTACCTTGAAACAATACGATCATACTGTCGCTGAAGCTACACGAGTGAACGGTTTTTTTCCGGCTCGCGACGCGACCAAAACTCCCAACTGTATATTGTACGATCGTGATAAGCTGTCACCGTCGTCGTCCGCAATTCTAGCTGCGCTGCGTGTCATTGACAAACAAAAACCAAAAGTCATTAATTAAAGGCGTGAAGCAGTGATTGTCGCCTGCGTTTTAAATGACAGCGTTCATCACCAGAACGATAGAAGGCTTTGCATGACACTGCAAGAGCACCATGTAATCAATCAATCAAAACCATATAATTTCTTATACAGAATAATGACTTGATTAGCGTTAGTGAGTGAAGTTGCAGTCATTATTAGAACTGTCGTTAACATAAAGTCTACGTGCTCGTATATTAGGCAGAACCATTGTCCTCTTTGCCCGAAGTCATAATAACGTTCTGATGACGGAAATTCGATCACGACGGCCTATCTCATATGCGCGCAAACACACACTCCCTATTTCCTCTCTCTCATAGTCCGATGGGATGGCAGACCGACACTACCAGATATAGATCAGGCGCAGGACCAACGGCTTAACGTGCCTTCTAAAGTACGGAGGGGTCTGGACAGCTTTTCTCCGAAGCCCGAAGTCATATCGTACAGTTATGAAAGTTTTGTGTGATATGAGGCATGTATCTATGGCTTTTTCTTTGATAACTGCCATGGCTCCTGCTTATTGCTATGTTGAGAATTGCTCGTGCAATTTCTGTTTCATACTAAGTTTCAATAATAGTTCTTCAAATACTCAATTTGTTTTGTCATAAATGGTGGAATATATTGGTTGTCTTCACTGAAGTATCATTGAATTTAACACGCTTTTATAGAAGTTAAAAGCGACTTATGCTTGACTTGCCGCGTTAATGTTTAATTGTAATTTCGCTATCGATTGGCACTTTCGGTACAGTTCATATTTTAATCATTGTGTACCGTATAATTTATGCAAGGCTGTACACACGCCAACAATAGTGTGACGATAGCTATCTGTTTTACACGGTTTTTAATATGATATGAATTCACAGTGATGTCCTGTTACAAATCGTACATTTTACTGAAAAAATGCAAAAAACTTTTTTTCTGTCAAATGTACAAATCTTCTCTTTAAAAAGGTAAATTAGATTTAACTGACAAAAAACCTGTGATTAACTTATATGGATTCACAGTTTATATCAATCAAGAGTTAGTAAGTTATTCTTTTGAGAACACTCTTTTCCGTCATGGGCCATTTTTGGACAGACGCGCGGTTTTGGCTTCTTCGCAGTGCTAGTAAACAAACATAGGCAGAAAATCAATTGAATCCTATAACCCAACACCAGGTGCTCACAAAATAGTTAGACCTGGTAAACACAGTATACCTAATGTAGTAGATTCTGATGGTGCCCAAATTTTAATGCAAAAATGTATGCCAGGAATCGTTGATGAAACATGTAGTACCTGCCTATCTTACAATACCCTAACATTAGTAGGATTTCCTCTGACAAGCTGCATCCATCCATGTTGACGGTATCATCATTCAACTTTCCGCTGGCCTCATGTTACGCAATTACATTTTTTTAATATTATTTTCATTCATTCCAATGTTACGGCGCATTTTAATCCGCTGCCACAGCCATTCATTTTGTTCGGGACCCGTCAACCGAAACGCGCTTGTGTAATGTTCCGGTCCTCTGCCTGTCTCTTTCACCCGTGTATCGATTGACATATTTTGGTCCTTTTCTCCGCACCGCATGGTTCCTTTGTACCTCCAAAGGCGATCAGGGGGACTTGGCACGCTCCTGAGAAAACGGCAGATGTTGTAAGTTTGTTTGCTTCGGCGACAGAAACTTTTGATAATGTTGGGATTAGAAGAGTTTTGATGGCTTAATAAAGTTTTTACACACGACGCTGAACCAATAATGCGTTGGGCAACAAAAATAAAATTTTGTTTGCTGTAGTATTCAATACAAAATGACAATGGTGCTAGATAGAGACACGTACAAAGAGACAAAAATCTATTTTGGTGTTTTGGCTACATCATATACATATTATAGTATATATGTTGTCTGAAGGATATAGAATAGGTATAACATCTAAAGGATATTTAGACAATACGAGATATAGTTGTAAAAACGTACCCAAAAATACTTACAAAAAGACTAGTTAGTTACTCAGCTGTAGTTAGGTATTATAGGTATATTAAGTTCGAATCAGCAATCGAAATGATTCGTACCTAATAAATAAACCTAAATGCCACGATAATAAATTAACGCCTCCCATTCAGAATAATGGTACACCGCCCACACGCTGCCGATCCCCCCTCTGCAATTTCACAGGATTCCAAGAAGCCCAATTTGAAAATGACTAATCAGTTGGTAGGTAAAAATGCGTAGGCAACCTACGCCATTATGCTGCATTGTTTACAAACGTCGAACGAGAAACAATAGCACTCGTTATCAATAGCTGCCATCTCACTTCGATAATTTTAACGAGGCTTAATTTAAAGTAGCAGCTTCGTTAAGAGAATTAGTATGCTGGCAGCTCTCATCTCTCTACTTAATTCCATCCATTCGGTAAAATTTAATAAATTCCTTGGAACTAAATTTTAATGTGTTCCAAAAAAATAAGAAGCCATACGTTCAACAATATCGTTTGTAACGACAAGAGATACATTTGTAGAATGAACTCGGCTATCTACAGTTTTATCGTGTGTGCGCTTGGCAGTAATATCGGAGAGACATTTCCCGGCTTCCGTCGGCCTCGCGGCGAACTTCCTCGTGCGTTATGCGGCTCTGGTACTTGTCACCAGTTTCGATTGAGCATTTAACGCGACGGTCTCATTAACTTCTTTAGACACGTCCCACGTTGTTGAAGAATTTTAATTAAACCTTGTTTCAGTATAATCACAATTTTGTTTTTTATGTACCCGTTTAGGGTGAATCTTGAGAGGCTCAATTTACGTTGTCAGGAGAAAAAAAGTACCCGTAGTATTAAAATTAGAAACCAATTTTTTTTTGTATGCTAGAATAGTGTATGATCTAACTGAGGCACGATAGTTTTTGTGTCTAATTTGGTTCAAAATAGTCGAAAAAAAATCCTAAAGGTCTAAATATTGATACCCCTGGCGCGTCCGCTTCACATTTTCCGAATAATTTCCCAACAAAACATATACTTATGGACGGAAAAAAAATAAACAATGCGGTATAAACGGTACCAGGTTTGTTGTTGATATATAAAAAAAATATACTGTATATATATTTATGACAGTTTTATTAAGAATTATAATATAAAGTTTGTCCGAGACTAAACAGTGATTCCCGTGGCGCGTCACTAAAATACGTTTATCTCTAGTGAAACGTTCTAGGGGAGTGCGTTCGCGTCGTCGCATGAGCGCGGCTAGTAGCGCTTCTGACGTCAATGTGGAAGGTTACGCCACTCGTTAATCCAGGACGAAATTACGAAGGTAAATATCTGATTCCCCTGGTTTTGTTTTGCTATTTCGTTGATTACCCTGACCACGTTTATAAATGTAATTTGAGTCTTGAGGACGTGTTGTCGGGTGTTAATGGAACAGCTTTAATGATCACTATTTATTTATTTTAATGTTATTATTTAAAAAGTATTGTTTTTATCAGAATCGACAAAAACATCCTGCTTTTTGATTCCATTGGCATTGATTCCCTGGGTATTTGCGCCAGGGTAATCAAAATTGATGATAAAAAATCAAATTATTCAAAATTTCTGTGAAAACAAGAAAGTTCTCGTATTATTTCTTGCACATATATGTATTATTTACCCGTGTTATCGATTAAAAATAATGTATTTTTATTTAATCATTATTATTAATTCGCACGACTTGCCTGCGTGCTATTTGAAAAATACAAACTTTATCAATATGAATACTTTATATGAATATCTTAATGACCTTGTTCGCAAACAAAGCTCAAAATAACTACGAAAGAAATTTTAGGAATCAGCCATGTCAAGTTTTTAAATCACCTATGTACACATTTCAGATTTGAGCAATGCCTCAAAAACAATCAAGGCAAGAAAGGTTAGAAACGATGGTGCGGGAGGAGTGTTAAAAAGAACTGCTGATCAAATTGTTGCTCAAGGGAATGACATCCCAAATATTAAAGCCTTACTCAGTCACCTAAAAATTAGATGCCCCGGTGTTTCCATAGAGGAAGTTGTAGAATCGGGCATTTTAGAAAAGGAATTATTGATCCCTTCAGATCTAAAAGAATTTCGTGATACCATGATAGTGCACCAAGCTATATGGAGCTGCAATAATCCTGAAATATTAGCCATGAGGCGTCTTAGCTGTGATTTGGGGATATGCTCCGAAGAGTCAGTGCAATGTTCACATGGACAACATATTAGCATGTATAACATTGGGGATACAGCTTTAAGCAACAATACTTATCTATCAAAAACTAGGAAAAATAATGCTATCGCTGAGCGCAGTGGAACATCTTTAGGACTTTCAATCTCTAACCTAGACAATGGACTGGATGAAATTTCAGTCCAAGACCGACCTGACATTAATGTACCGTCTGATGACAGCGTCTGGACTGAGGTTCCTTCTATAAATTAAAATTTAATGTCTACTACCATGACCAAAGCCGTATTAACAGCACTCAATTGTGAAGATGATGATTCAAGTTCAGATTACAACATTTTTTAAATTAAAAATCGCCAACTATTACTGATTAGTATTATATAGAGGTATAGACCTACTGTAAAATTATAATAAAACTTGATTTTCTTACATATCTTGTTTTAATTTTGATTCCCTTGTCGTCGTTTATTGATTCCCGTGGCCAAAAAATTTAAAACGCTATATTTAGGGAACTATCCGGCCAAAAGTGATGCCTGTTCGTTAAATGTATTTATAATTAGGTAAAATTTCATGTTACATTTTTACTTATAAGAAATCAGTTAAAATAAATTTCACCAAGGGAATCAACTGAATACGTCGAATCTCAGGATTCACCCTTTATTGAATTGAATTGTATTATCGGTTTTGTTACACGTACGGAGAAGCAAAAACGTAACTTTTGGTGTTGATCTTCTAAATTTTTTATTTGGTTTTTATTATACAGAAAAAAGAGATCAAGTTCGGAAGCCTTAAAAAGGGGCACACCTACGTTTTTGTCGTAAAGTTTTTTATTTCGATATTATGAGCAGCTTTTATTGATTTTCTTATAACTTATTACGAATAAATGATCTTGCAGTATCTAAACATTGCCCAAATAAACGTAATATTTACTGCAACATGTAAATTAATGCAGTTCTGATTTAATTTCCATCCTTGCAATCAAATTCTAAATACTTAAAGTGTCTTACATTAACTGCTTCAAGTATGTTTCGAACAAACTTGGCATGGAAAACACCATAAATTGCTAGCTCGTAGAACTTTGCAGACTTCCCATAGCTCACCATTAAGTACGGAGTTTTGTTGGCGACTGCCATTTCGCAGTTCCTAGTTCCATTTTCAGTGCCGAGGAAGGCATTTTTATTTTTGCTCTCCGCTACGAGTTTTGGAACACGTTAGTTTCATTTTATTTTTCATGTCTGCTATGCCTAGCTTGTCTACGGTTTTTATTCACATTTCAATTTTTTATACTGGGTAGTATTTTTTTAGTCTTCAGTAGCATTCATATTTTAGAATATTGTAAGCATTCAACCAATGATACACTTTTTAAAGACACTACAATGTGTGACCTTGCTACCAGCGTGGTTAAAATCTTTAGATACTACAAGAATTTGTTACAAAATAATAACAAGTTTGTTCTATTACACAGAAAAAGAGAATTTATATTTTTTTGGCCCTTTGATTAATGCTTCCATTAAAGCGTAAAATCAATGATCCTTCACATTATTAATTAGAATTTTAAACATGAACCAATAATTCCCATGTTGGTTTTTATTGAAGGTTATATCCTTAGCCCATGTTAAGCTGCGGAAATCTTAAACGATGAATGTGAACATATTCCGTTGAATCCACAAGCGGCATGCTGTCCCGTAAACGGGGACCAGATAAAGACGGTAATTGACGTCCACGGTTGCTAGCTGTGAGACATTTAGCTCACTCGTCCACTCTACAACATCCATTTCACTGGAAAATAGTCTTAACGACTAATGATATAAGTTTGGGAATCCAGTAACACATTTCACTTGCGTCATTACGCGTCTCAGAGGTAATTTGAAGCCGTATGGTTAGGAGCGAACAACATATGATTTATGTCAAAGTGTTCCAGTGTGTAAAGACGGATGACTTGTATGTGTGCGTGCGTTCAATATTATGAGGCATGCGCAGTGCTAGCTACCGCCATCTGTTGACAGCCACGTGGTATGGCGCGTTGTGCGCATGCGCGACCTCATCGATCGTTACCTTGACTGCTTAATAAATTCATGTACACGAGCACGTTTTGTGAGTAAGAAACGCAGTTTACGACTGAGGTGACGTTTGAATTGGTTTGCGTCATTGAGGATTTGGTCGTGTGTGCCTAACCTTATATTGAGTGGCACCTATATTTGCTAATGGGTATCCGCATTGCGATAGAATATAAGTACTACTAAATAATATAGACATATTCTACGCTAATAACAAATGGAAAAGATGGCGCGACGAACTAGACGCCTACCTTAAGGACTGGCGTCGAGTGGCAGCAGACAGAGACAAGTGGAAGGAGGGAAGGGAGGCCTTTGCCCTGCAGTGGGATAATACGGGCTAATAATAATAATAATAATAATAATAACAAATTGCCTCGTGCCATTCAGTATCTATCTGCTAAAAACACAGTCCGTACTTTAAAGAGGACCAAGGTTACAGAGCAAAATAGTTTAAGAATCCGTTCATAAAGTGGAAGATTAGGTATATCAAATGTATTCGTGAAATAATAAGTGATTATACAATGTATAAAAGTTCTACCACAAAATACAAATGAACCAAGGGACGCAATCTGCAACTCACAGAACGACTGAACTAGCACAAAGTATAGATTATAAAAGTAACTTTGCCAATAAGCCACCGGAAAATTGTAAAGTAGCACAGAGCAAAAGATGGGAGCCTGAATGCCGTATTTTACCTTAAACCCAAAAACATACAAACCAAGGAATGAATATACAAAATAATGAAACAGAGAATGTAGGAGTTGCGACGTACGAAGCGGTCAAATCGAATTCTGATACAAAGAACAGTGGCGTTGGCTCTACCGACAGGAGCAAAGCTCTCAAATTGAAGAGGAGAGAATGTTGCTTATAGGACATCTTTCTCTATTTTAACATTGCCATCAACGTTAAATGTGATCCTAGAGAAAGTACACATAACAACGTTTAGATTCTTTAAAAACATAAATATTAGTTCCATTTACAAAGTAAACTAGTGTTCAATCTCCAAAAGACCATAAGGCAAACTCTACTACTACTACTATCTATGTATAAAACCAAAGTCCAATACCAACATCGACTCGCTAAATAAACAATTTATATGGGAAACCATTAAAATAAGGTTCTACTCGAGAGGCACCACAATCCATAAAAATATCCCATCAATTCTAAATTGAACTCTCGTCGGTGGTCTAGAGAACCCATCGTAAAGCAAACAGAGATCTTTTTACTAGAAGACGGAAAGTTAATCCACAAGAATTATCAACGTCCAAAAACTCCAAACCAGTTAAAACCTCTACGCAGTTCGCTTGGTCTTAGACTTTTGCAAATTTTACCTCATGAGAAAAAAACACGCAAAATACATATGCTACGAGTCTAGGAAGTATGATCTATGATGTATAAAGTGTCTAGCATTGTGGTCAAGATTGTAATCTTGACCTCGTAATGATATAGATACTTTCATTCTTCGAAAGAAACATTCCTTCCCTTCTTTCCAGGTGATTGATACCTTCGGATTTGGAGTGAAATCACCCGTCACTACTAAAAGTATAAGCAAAGGGGGAACTAAAGGACATATCTGGGCCACGTCCTGAACTTTCTGAAGAATACCCTCTGCTTTATATTTGCATTTCTGATGTCTACATCATCGATAACTAATAATCCTGAAATGTTATTGATGACAGTTTTTGCGTCAATTTGATTATAGCACCAACTCTTACGTCTCTCCAATGATAAAAACATCGGTCCATCCCACTGACAATTTGCAGGATCATCGCATTACGTAATTATTTACATTCAAGGCACACGACCGCTGTTAATTAAATTATAATTTTAATGATCGACCAAGAATACGTGCGTACACTTACAACGAAAAGAGAATAACGCTTTGTTTAATTTATCAGCTAATTGGATAAAGGTCAATTCCTGCTGCTTTGATAAGTTGGCTAAATCATTTTAAATAATAAAAAAATATTCTGAAGTATTTTATTTATGAGTTTTCCAAATATTATCTAACATTATAACACCCAAAAATAGGCCTAGGTCTGCCAAAACGACCCGCCACTTGCGTAGAAAATGGTCTATGAAGTTTTCTAGCCTCCATAAAGCAATTACTATAATTAACCTAAAACATGCACCTCATCGATGTCACTGTGGTGAAGCAGTCGACAGCCTCGGACGGCATGGTCTATCCTGCAGTAGGAGTGCTGGTCGCATACCGAGACACGCTAACTTAAATGACATCATCCGTCGTGCTCTTGTCACCGCCGGCGTACCAGCCGTACTAGAACCAAATGGCTTGGTACGTGACGATGGAAAGAGACCAGATGGTATGTCGTTGTTACCCTGGAAATTGGGAAGGCCTTTGGTGTGGGACGCAACGTGCGTCGATACCCTTGCACCTTCTCATGTTTCTGGCTCGGCAATTTGCGCTGGCACTGCTGCTGCTGCTGCGGAGACCCTCAAACGGCGGAAATACAATAACCTGATAGGTAATTGTATTTTTGAGCCGTTTGGGGTTGAAACATTTGGGCCATGGGGTCCGAGCGCTCGTGCTTTGTTTAAAGAGTTAGCAAAGCGCCTAGTCGACTCCACACGTGACCAAAGGGCTGGTTCATTTTTTGGCCAAAGAATTAGCATTGCCATTCAACGTGGCAATGCTGCCAGTCTTTTGGGCACGTTACCGGTTGACATCGATGGGGATGAATTCTTTGATGCTTTTTAACTTTTTATTTTTGTATATATTGTTTTTATTTTGTATTAGAATTAAGTTGTATATATTTGTAAAATAGTATGTTTCCAGTCCAATAAACACAAAATTTTTAACCTAAAACATAAACACACATATAACATCACGCCTGTATTCCCCGAAGGGGTAAGCAGAGGTGCACATATAGTACACCCACATTTCGTCAGTTATGTTTTAGGTCCCAATGTAATAGGGGGCGAGCCTATTCCTATCAACCGGGCATAAATCCAGACTCCGTGCTGCTACTGAGAATTACCTAATGGAAAAACCTAGTAACACTTTGCCCGACCCGGGATTCGAATCCATTCGATTCGTGCTCAGCAGTCGCGCTTAGCAACCACTAGACCAACGAAGCAGTCGGTGGTATAAGATATAATTTACCTGATCAGTCTCTAACTGATCCTCAGTAGATGAAGCAATAGAATGAGAAGGTATCATTTTATTAGGTACTTTCTTATGCCTAGATCAAGCTATATTCTGGGCTGTTTACGATAGTAGATATCTACCTAAAATCTGAATTGCGGGATAGTTTTCCGCATGTCAGAACACCATATTGTATGTATTTAAACGGTTTAAGGTTCCGTAGGTACCTTAAGTTAAAAAACAGAGCCCTTATAGGATCACTTCGTTGTCCGTCCATCTGTCCACCCCGTTAATGTCCTTCTCAGTGGAATTATTATTATTCCGGTTTTCTTTCTTCAGTAAGATCTTCTGATTTGCTACGATAACTTCTTTAGGCGGAACAAGAAGACGGAAGATAGGATAAAAGAAAAAAAAGAAGAATATCCTTCATATACGTAACTCAATACAGTATTTTTTGTACTAAACTATTTCCCAATTAGTAAATCTGGCAAGTTGTGCATAATGTGCGTAATATAGGTACCTACCTTATAGTCAGGTTTCAAGGATCGTTTTTTTTACCAATCTATTTAAATGTAGATTTATTTAAAACACGCGTAATCATAATATTCTATCGTAAGTTACAAATAGCAGAATTTAACAGTATTTTCTGAACATCAATTTCCTCTTGTTGCGAACTGTACAATACAATAAAAAACCGTTCCGATTAAAATTAGATTATAAACGATGGTGACGGTTTTTACTCGATCTTATTGCCCGGTATGACGCATTTACCTATTTTCTTGTTGACTCGTGAAGCCTAAAAATAACAATTTCAGGCCGATCAAATAAAACAAACCGTTTAAAATTGAAAATTGATTTCGAAACTCGTAATTTAATTGAATACAACAAACTTGAGCTGATTTCATCTAGAAAGATTTTTAGCCAACCGATTTGAAATTTAAACTTAAAAAAATACGCATTTGAACAGTTTATTTGGGTGTTATTTTCTTTAAATATGCAAGGTAAATCTTTAATTATATGGGAATAAAACATTTATACTGTTTTTGATAAGAAAAAAGTAAGATACAAGGCATTTAACATAATTTCAGAATCAACAACGCCACCCGTCGGCCCGGCGCGTTTCTCCCGCAGGTAATACTGACGTCAGAGTACCAGGGCCGCAGTGAACCAAAGAGGTATACCGCTGTCTCACCACTTGTGGCTGGACACGCCCACGTCCCCTCTATCCGTCTCGCTCTAGCTTTAGGGCCGGGGCGGTGTGAGTGAATGAGTGTAAGGTTTGGGTTTTGGAATAGGGAATAGATTATAGACATGGGTACTTTTTATTTTTATTGCAGCCGTTCGGTTTATGACTGTAACGATGATAATTAACTATTTTAGTACCTAAATGTTATTTATTGGACCATTTTTCAGTTCGTTAATTATTTTTTTGTTTTTAGCTTGTTAGTAGGTACAGAGTTTAAGTTAACGATGCATACTAGCGTATGCAGTAAGTATCTAGGTACCTACCTAGGCACTATTTCCCAATTAAATAAACATAAAAGAAATGGAGTTGCTATCAAACTACTATTCATATTTAAGCATATAAAATAAATAGTAAACCAAAATAAATAAAGAAAACTATAGCGTTCTATATTAAGCTGACATAATAAAAACGGCAAAAAAAGTTCAAGTTACAAATCCATTTCAAAATGCAAGAGAGCTATTTACGTTGTCTCATACCTAGTACCTACATAACTGAACAGAAAAAAACCAAAGTAGGTATCTATACTAATACAACATAAGATCTTAGACCATCATCATCATTATTAGCCGAAAGACGCCCACAGTTGAACAAAAGCCTCCCCCTAGAACGCCATGGTGAACGACAACTTGCCATTTGCATCCACCGGTTGCCCGCAACTCTGACGATATCGTCGGTCAACCTGGTGGGAGGCCTGCCAACGCTGCGTCTTAGAACACGACTTTCTAAAAATGACGGGGCGCCTGCTTCTAAAAGGTAGACCTACCAGCGCCACCTATCGTAGCCCCAACGTCAGTTGTTTTGTATGTAAAAAAAGCGCTGCCACAAAAACGGAAATATTTTTTTAGTAGATCGATGCCAGTAGGGTTGGCATATCCTGAAAACCAATCCTGAGATCTCAGGGTTTTTAAACTTTTATCAGGATTGCGGACTTTTAATACCCAACCTATGAAGTATGAAATTGATTGTTAAGATCTTTAAAAAAAAACAAATAATATTGTTCTAAAAAAGATTTTTAGAACTAATTTAAGTAACCGGGAGATGCAATTGGCAAGCTGTCGTTCATTGTGGCGTTCTAAGGGGGAGGCCTTTGTTCAACAGTGAACGTCTTCCGGCTGATGATGATAATGATGACTAATTTCAAAATAAAAGCTTGTAATCAATATTAGTAAATTAAATGGCACAAATAAAATCGACAATTAAAATTTTTACCTTACACGTATTGCCCTTGCGTCGTGCCGCTAGCTACAAAGCTCTAAATTACGTTTGCGAGATAATTCACAAAATTAAAAAAAATCGCAGGATTTTGCAATAGAAATCAGGCTTTTTCTACGGACTTTTAAATTTTCTACCTTGTAACCGTAGATGCCAGAAGAAACTGTTTAAGCCAGTTACAAACCATTTCCTTATCTGTAGCAAGAGAACAAAGGGCCTAGAGTTAGGTACCTATGGAAAAATCACGGCATAAACCACCTGGTGCTTTCTTTTTTTGCGATGTGAGTTATAGTTACCTACTTAAGTTAAGGGGCTTATAGCTACGTGACTACAGCGCAGATCCGGCGATCTGCGAGATGGAGATGTGCTCGCCGCGGTCAATCTTGTGATGGGTGACCGTTTTCACATGGCGAAAATCCTAAGTGCTTCAAAAGGTACGTTAAGTTGTTAGTCCTTTGCCTAATCTCTCTCCGGTCGTGTCGGGCTACATACTGTCCCAAAGGACAGTGAGGGAAAATGGGGAGTGCACGTGTGTTTGCGCGCATATACCTACCTACTATTATATATTATTATAATATAAAATAATAACATCCTATAACTGTGCCACTGCAGGGTAATGTCCTCTTCTCTCACAGAGAAGGATTGAGCATTGATCACCACCCTAGATAGGCACAACTGCAGTTTGGCGATTACAGATAATGACACCCAGGTTTCCTCCGCGTGAGTTTTGAAACTAGCGCCATCAAATATGATGACGTCTCACGAGCGAGATGACTCCCGAGATGATGTTGGTGTTTTAGAATAGCAATATCTATATACACGTAGCCGATCAAATACCTATCTAGAGGTAAAAAGAAGTGGTTTGGAAGGAACCAGGGGTGCGCGATTAAATGTCGTCTCGTGGAAGCATGCGTAAATGATTAACGAACATGTTTTGACTGCCTTGTTAGTTTAGTGGCCGCAACGCACGACTGCTGAGCGTTAAGTTTTGTGTTCGATTTCCAGGTAGGGAAAATGTTTACCTACTAACTATGCACTGGTCAATATCTTGTTCATAGTTTTTTTTTTTTAAAAAAACGTCGCCCCACTCTAGGAATTTCTCCTGTGTCGTGGGTGCGTTTCACAAACATGAAATATCACATACACAAACACCTAGACTCGGGACAAACATCTATGGTTCGCACAAAGTACCCTTAGCGCAGCAGTCCAATAGCTTAGCCACTGCGCCAATCAGGTCGTCGAAAGTACCTAGTATAAGTTACAAGATATAGTTAAAACTATGCCTAGCCCTTCAGGAAATACAGGCGTACCGCGTGATGTATCTACCTACCTAATGTAAAAAGTTATTGGTAGGTTACCTACTTAATTTTTATGAAAAACTACCTGCGCCCCGCGATGTTACCCGCTACATTTTTTCGGGATAAAAAGTAGCCTCTGTGTTGAATTAAAACCACAAATACCCTCTTAGTCACAAATAATGATAACCTACAATATTGCGTTGCTTTGCCTCCGCATCGTACCTGCACTGCACCGGTTCTTGTCAAAACGGTAGTACCTACGTCAAGTCCTAAGCTATGGGTGCAACCTTCATTTTCTGAGGCCCCTCCCTAAAACCTTACTGCTCATACTTACTGTACCTTTATACGACATAAATCATAAACGCGAACTACCTTATACTCAGCTTTGATGATTTTTCTAACTAGCATTGCTACCTATGAGATGAGTAAAGGCGAACTTAACTAAATAAATCAGAATAAAAAATCTTTGTTTAAAATAATCATGTCAACATTGACAACGTAAACCAACGCTATATGTCCTCTGTAGTACAAATTCTTATGATTTAACTAAACCAGATCATAATCTACAAATACTCTTAATCATAGCTTTGAAAAACCTTAAAAACTCTAACAATCCTAAGAGACATGTGAAACTTAAACTCTTGTTCACAGTACCTTGTCGAAGGGCCGAGGGCGGGGCGTGGGGCGGGGCGAGCGGCACGCGCCGCCCCCGGGAGTGGCCCTGCGCCTGCGCGGGCGTGCACGCTTCGCCTTACAGACCCCACCGCTTCTATGCCTTGGGCTTGACTACCATACATTATGGCTAAAAGGAAAACATAGGTTTAATAACGTGATAAGCTAAGAGGAAAAAAACATGTTTATGTTAACGTAACGGAATAGACGGTTGGAGAGCGTGAGGTAATTAGTTCGATTCCTGCTTGATGTATACCCCCTCCGCGTTTTTTGGTTTACTTGGTGGGGCTAAGGGTATTCCAGTTAAAAAAATTATTTAGTGTTTTCTTGGTAATTACTGTGTTAATTAAACTAAGTAGGTAGCTTTTATAATATTGATATGAAAGTAACTTACGTAGAGGTAGCAGTTAATTAAAAGTCTGAGGTAAGTCGGGCCCGTGTCAGTATTGTGCTTCCCCTTATGACGTGGGATGTGGGCGTGCCACAGCACACCGCTGCCCACCCCTTTTGGAATATAGGCGTGATGATATCTGTGAACGTATTAAGTGCGGATTTCGTTCGAATAATGTTTGTTATTTAGTTTTTGTTTATTATTTTGTCGGATATTTTTTTTTATACATAATTTTTATTTTCCATGAAGACTGCCATAAAGTTAAGTATTGCCGGATCTTAAAACTGTAATGCCAGATACATCAGTCTGCCAGCCATACAAGGTAAAGCGGGCGAAGCGAAAACCAACACAAATGACAAATATTTAAAAAAATCTTTAGACCTATCAAGAGCCAGGCAAGCCAGACCCCGCCTAGTTAGGATGTTGTCATTATTAACCAATAGTTCCAAGACACTACTTCTAAAAGTAAGACATTATTTTAGCCCTAAATACGCTATATTTTTAATTAACTGTTAATTCGATTTGTATTTGCTTTGAAATCAATCAATAGTACCAGAGTCAATGGGGGTCTTGTGGTGGGGGTTAGTGTAGTGGTAGGTCTCCGAAATGTCAAATGTGACTGTTTTTGGTTGTGTTACGCGGCTTTATTTCTAAATAGAATAAAACTGTGATTTTTTTTAATAGGTAGGTATACCTAGTGAGTATTGTCAAAAACGTTTTTTAGGTTTACAAGACAATGTGGGAATGACTGGGTATGATGCAGTTTAATAAAAAAAAAGGTAACATATTATGATAGGTAATGAATGAATATTTAGTAGCTCTAGTGCCATAATACACAGTAGGTACGTAGGTACACAAAACAGTTGGCCTTTTTATAAAGGACAAGTCCACCAAAGAATAAAACACGGAAGCATTATCACAATATTATATAGGTACATATTAACAATAAGTACTTTCTGGCCAGACTCGACAGTCGAGTCTGATTCGACAGAGAATAGTCGCGGTGGCCTAATGGTTAACATACCGGATTTGTATGCACAAGGTTGCAGGTTCAGACCCGGGCAAGTATCAATGTGACTTTTTCAATGTTATGAATACATTCTTAAATATTCTAAGACACCACCGAAGAGCGTGTATGAGGAATGTGATGCGTGTGAATGAAGCAAAAGAAGTATGCCAGGATCGTAGCAAATGGAAATCCGTGGTCTCTGCCTACCCCTCAGGGAAACAGGCGTGACTTTATGTATGTATGTATGTACCACTGACTAACGGTGACGGAAAACATCGTGAGGGAACCTGGATTTAATTATCTGAAATCACCAACCCGACATGGAATACAACACAAAATGGAAACGATATTTTAGAACCGAGCAACAAACAATAGAATTAAATTACAACAAGGGGACATAACATAACATCACGCCTGTATTCCCCGAAGGGGTAGGCAGAGGTGCACATATAGTACACCTACATTTCGCCAGTTATGTTTTAGGTCCCAATGTAATAGGAGGCGAGCCTATTGCCAGCAACCGGGCACAAATCCAGACTCCGTGCTGCTACTGAGAATTACCTAATGGAAAAACCCAATAACACTTTGCCCGACCCGGGATTCGAACCCAGGACCTCGTGCCAAAACGTTGCAAATTAAATCTAAAGGAGCATTAAACATCTGGATAAGTAAAGTGCTAATAGTTGCGTGTGCGCCGGTTGTTTGCGTTATGGATAGGTCCCTAGGTAGGTACATGTTTTTTAAGTTGTTTTGTATCAAAATTTGGAAAATCAGGGGAAAGACCTTTGCCCAGTAGTGGGAAGTTTCAAAAATAGCATATTAGCATTCTTTCTGTGGGTTTTCTCAATACAAAGGCAAGACTACAAAATGCTATTTAATCTACTAAATCAATTATGGCCGCTTAGGAGAGCGTTGCGTGCCGTAGGTACCGCTAGCATAAATACTAGTTCCACAGTTCCAAAAATGTCATAGACCTATTCTTGAAGAAGAACAGAAAGAGAAGAAACCTGACCTTTGCAATAGTCCACATAGATCGACTAATATTGGATACCTAGTTAACTGGGCAGCGCCTTTTATGTTGTCTTCTCCCGAATGAAGTTGGATTAGTTTCGTGCTCTCGTCCTGTAACCGGCATGACATTGTTGCGTTACTATACAAACACTACAACACCTCGATATACCTATAGTCGATGTGACATCGCTAGAGAGACTGCAATACAGCCCAGGTTTCGATTGAATCGTAGGCTTTTTCATAGTTCACGAACGCTAGACACAATGGCCGATTATACTCTTCGGTCTTCTGTATGATATGGCGGAGCGTATGGATGTGGTCTATGGTGCTAAAGCCTTTCCGAAAGCCAGTTTGTTTAGAAGGCTGGAAGTCATAAAGCCTACGTTTGTGGCTGTTCGTTAAGTCTAGGAGCCGGTAAAACACAAACATTAACTGAAAAACAAGGAAAATAATATACTATGTGTAATGGATAGGCATAAATAAATTCATGATAACATATAAATATAGGTAGAGTTCTATACCTACCTACTGTGATATTATACAGTTATTTTGCCTGTTTGGTTCCATGTTGCACTGTGGGCAATTATTTTCATAATACCGTGTCATAATTATTTTCGCTTGTTTTAAATACGGATACTGTTTTCGGAGTTAGTGAGGGTTCGATATACCCCCCTCGCCCGCCCCCCGAGACTGGATCAATGCCAAACAAGATTCGTAGACACAAGAAGCGCCATCTATACGTATCTTGTACGAAACATTGCTGTTGGAAAACTGCGTGGGATATGCAAGGCATTCGAAGTGGTATTTCGTTGATTAATAGGTGGATTTAAGTGGATTATAATTTAAAAATCATTGGAGAAATGGATTTTTAAATTGTTATTACATCACAATTATTTAAAAAAAAGTTTTTTTCCGCAGTAACATTTTTTTCTACATAGGTACTGAAAAGCAATTATGTTTAATTTGTTATTATGATACTGGCCATGTAGTACCCTATCGAGAAAGAAAAAAAATACTCAGAGACTAATCGTTTAAACAAAATGTCATTCCTATAAAGAAGAGCAGCATGACTCAAGATAAGAAATAGCGATTGTGTCATGCCCCAGAGTGAAGACAAAAATAAAAATAAAAGAACACACTTTAAATGTCAACGCAAAAAATAGAACGCGAATAAAGATAACGAGGTTTTATATTTCTTGAAAGTCTGTTGATTACATCGTCTAACGATTGTAATTCAGAGAAACACCCACAGAGCCCCACAGCTAATCGCCCACGACCCACGGCCCACGTACCTACGGGTAATGTTAGCTGAAGGGCGTCTGCGAAGGGTGGCGTATCGACCGCGCGGATTACCTCCCACTGGGCGGGTGGTGGGGCTTTTATACGCTGCGATTATTTGTTCAGATCTGTAGTAGCAATATCGTGGTTATGTCGCATCGGGACGGTGTCGTTAGGAAGTCGTAAGGTGTTTTAGTTTTTGTTTCGTGAAAACTATTGCTTAGGAACTTAGGTGATACTTGGATCTGAGTGTGACTACTTATTCTTTAATTTAAGAACTAGGCTTTTGTAAGATCTTCGCCAGAAAAAGCAATCGTGTCGATTACATTTCTAAATAATAATCGCAAGTTAGATTGTGCATTGTGGTTTGTGTAGTAAGTAGACCATTTATTACGCAGTTTATGCATGGATGGCCAAATAGCCGGTTGCCAATCAGTAATGTAAATAGAGGGGCAGGCGTAAGGCAGCGTATCGACCACGCTAACTACCCTCATCGGACTGATTGAGACAGATGAATTTTAGATGTCACGATTATTCTACTATGAGAGTAAGGATGTTCTTACTCAATCACACAAAAACGATAGAATGCATTTGCATAAAATTACACAGAATACTTTTTATTCAGGAACAGATGCGTTGATTGTTCAAGTGAAAGCAACTAGAATGGATAATTTATGTAACAAAAACTAGTTTTCTACATACAGCTAATGAACCTTATGACACTAGTTTAGAAACTTTTGCAAGTCGGTTACTAATCTGGTTATAATAGATAGAAAGTTCAAACATAATAGTGAAGAAGAATGAAAACGAAACGAAAGAAGAAGTAAAACCAAAAGATGGACAGCAGCATCTTTTGTAACCACACCACCAATACTGCGACCCCCAAGCCGCTTGCCGAGCGTCGGGAGGGAGGCCTTTGTGCAACAGTGGACGACATTCGGCTGATCATGACTTGTGGTGTGATGAAGGTGTAAATAAAAATTAAGGATAATATTAGATATATGTTCTTTTAAACCTCTTAAGTACGCGCTCAGGTCGACTCGAAGATCCCATGACCTCATGTTAGAGGATATTTAATGTACCTATGTAGGTAGGTCCTTCAATGGAGATTTAGGTATTTTATTATCATCATAAATGTACAATACCTGCATATTGTAGGTACTGTAATATTATTGTACCTACATGCCATACGATTTCACAAATCGTGTCGAAATCGTAGCGAGTAAAATTTCGCCGAGCTTGAATTATTTTTTGTTCATAACATTTTCACTTTAATCCAATTTCGTGAACACTCTGAGTTTAGTAGATAAAAAATAAATAGCATGTGTATGTTTTCTTTTCATTAGTACCTATATTATACGACGTAACCCATACTTACCTATCTATAAACCTTGGGGAGGCTCTTAGGACTTACCTAGGTTATTTTTGTTTGAAGAATTAACACATCGAATTAGGTAGGTATATACCTAATGTTATGTGTTTTGAACTTATGAGATACACCTTTTAATAACAGAATACAGTCGAGAGTTCTCTTGAGTATTAAAATAATTATGTTTAAGACTGGTCACCCGTTCAAATTTACTGTAGGTAGGTACAACAGTTTTTAACCAATAGAGGAAGTGGTGTTCTCCTCAAATATGAGACAATAGCTCGTTTCCAAGACATTCCCGCTCATGTGGGGAGGCTGTTAAATAAATACGATCAAGTTTGTTAGTAGTCCTATACATATATGAACCTTTTATAGAAGGTAGATAATCGTTTCTTAGAATCGTTCATTGACAGTTTTCTATTATTAGATTTCGTCTAGACTTGCTCTGCTTCTGTAGTTATTACATACTGTGTACCTATGTTTGTACGAAAACTGTTGTGATATTCTCATTGATTTAATATCTAGTGGCAAGCTCCGATGCCTCTTCAACGAGGAAACTGGTATGGAGAATTTCAAAGACAAGCCTATTTTTTACCTTATGAGGTTTTGTTAGTTGACGCTTTTGCGTGATTCGGTGTCAGATAGGGTGTAATCAAAGAGAGAAGAAATGTTCACTGCGTCTTCTTCATTGCCATTCGCTGACCGTTGAGTGTCATAAGTGTGCTGCGCTGTCTTCTGATGTTTGCACCTCTTGGTATTTATGTTTCCTTTAACAGCCCCCTTTATGCGACCACTTAGCTTCTCTCTGCCTTCAGAGTAATTTATTTCTATATTCATTAAATTTTGGGAGCAACACTATATAAATACATATATCCTAGCAACACTAGCTTGTAACTGTCCCACTGCAGAACTTAGACTTATTCCCATAGAACGAACAAACTGACTGTAACGCGGAATCAACTAGCATCAAGCGCTTCTAATCCAGAAGATGGGCAGCAACATCTTCTGGATTAGAGAAGCGCTTGTCTTCTGTTATCTCCAAGCCGCTTGCCAAGCGTGGGTATTATGGACCCCCCCCCCCCCCTCTAAGGGGAAGGCCTGTGTTCAACAGTGGACGTTTGAAGCGCTTCTAAACTTTCTATATTATCTTAGAGTTGCAGAACGTGCCCCTAATATGTAATGGTTGCACAAGAGATAAGGCCGTGTTCACAAAGCTTAACCACGTGTCGATCATCCCTGTCCCTCCGAGAGGGTGAGGGTGGGGGCCACGCTTGTGTAATTAATATTGATAATATGATATTTTGTTTACGATCGTAATCCTAATTTAGATAACTTATTAGTATGGATTATGTGTGCTTTGAGTCAAGTCAATCAGGTTTTAATTGAGGTTTTGATCGCCAATTTTCGTCTATATTTTGTTTCATAAGGTATGAATAAAAACAAATAATCATTACCTATGGAAAGTATTCGTTGTCAACGGACAATCTATTGTTAAGTTATTTTATATTATTGTTAAGGTTAAGATTTTACTAACACAATATGGATCAATGGTCTGAAATAAATAAATTATTATATTATTATTATTATTGGCATGTTTTTCCTTTTGTCATGAATATTGATAAGACAATACATAACATGCATAATTGCATAGGTAGAAGACTCAGGAGACTCGTTAACTCAGGAGAAACGTTCGTAACATAATGTTACGAACGTTTCTCCTGAGTTAACGAGTCCTAAAAAAAGGGGAGAACTAAATGAATCTACCTCCTAAAACACAGATATAGTACCCTAGTTTAAGAGATAGAGTATTAATCTTGCACAGAATTTGCAACAAACTGTAAACTTATTTTAATTCAAACTGTATTGTCAAACTGTAGGTTTTTAGTCAAATAAAGATTATAATTAAAAAAAAAAGATCAACATTGAGCTAATCGGCTCGTGTTTTATTGACCACTTCGCTTTTAATAACTACAATAGGCGTCTTCATCATGATTCGAAGCACAACTTCTCCCACTGCTGGATATAGGCCTCCACGCCTCTTTGTGCATACAGGTCTGCGTACCTAGCTTAGGAGAGTTGGCACTACAACCTTAGTATATACCTACCACAGAGGTTGTAGTACCTTGGTACTTTTATACAAACTTGGTAGTACAACCCACTGCATCCATATGCTATGTAATATGTTGTTGTTTTAAGTACTAATAAACTTATTATTATAAACAAACCGACAAATTGTATGTAAATTTCACGTTTACACATATACGCTCCAATATGTCTAAAGAACTAGAAAGAAACTCCGTAATGCTTTATTGGCACCAAGCTAGGCCTAAAACATAGTTTACTACGGAAAATGCTTATCTGATAAGTAAATGAGCACTACTAGCCGACGCGACGGTATGTTGCTAAGCCAACCACATAATAACCTCAGGGGTTCCATTATCGCTACTAAATTCAAGCTACATTCAATTATTTTCGGAGGACTCAAACAGTTTTAGCTTAACTTTGTAGCCTTGCTTTATCTACCTGTTTCAACCTTCAGATTAGGGAAATAGCAAAATTTCATTGTTTACAGAGCGTTTTACTCAAACTCATAAAAAAACTATAGAGATCATACAAAACCTGTACTCTTCTGAATTTCTGCACCTCTCATCTCTATTTGTATTAAACTAGTAAGTTCCTATACCTATAACCTACCTACCTTACACATTCATTAAAATTGTTATAAAAAAGTACCTGAAAAAGTAAAAAATATTTTACGGTCAATATGAAGCGAATATTAATTTCAAATAACTGAAGTCGACATCAAGTGCCAGCTTAAGCCCTAAAACTGGTTAAAATTGAAACCAATTAAAACTGGAGAGAACGAACGATTAAGTGTTACTAGCTTTTTTCATTAGGTAATTCTCAGTAGCAGTACGGAATCTGAATGTGTTGCCGGTTGACGGCAATAGGTTCGCTCCCTATTACACTAGGGACTGGTGAAATGTAGGTGTACTACCTATGTGTGAATCTCTGCCTACCCCATCGGGTATACCGACGTGATGTTATGTTATGTTCTTGCTATGTGTAGACCTATAAATAACGACACCGAAGTTACCCATAACCTCTGCCTACTCCTCTGTAAATCAGGTGTGATATTATGAGAGGAACCAACCCTTGTGTCGGTTCAATGAACCGGATTAGGTTTGATCACCATCTGTTTATTATAAAGGCATTACAGTCGTGAATGTAGGAAAAAAACTAAACTAATAATTACGATATAAGTACAAAAGCGTAGATATAATAAATATATTATGTATATTATAATTAAAGAAAGAATTACATTTTGACGTCTTCATTATCATCATCATCATCAGCCGGAAGACGTCCACTGTTGAAAAAAGGCCTCCCCCTTAGAACGCCACAATGAACGACAGCTTGCTAATTGCATTCACCGGTTGCCCGCAATGACGTCTTCAATCTGCTTGTAACTATGAATCCTGTAAAAGATTTGAACGACATACAGTAAAAATGTAAAAAAAAACACTTACATTTTTTAGTTTCTTATTTCAAATCTTTGAATGGCTAAATTAGTAGAAAAAAAATAAGCTTAGAAATAAAACAGCTAATATTACTCTATCTAAAATAAGAACTGTACGCTAACATTTACTCAATGGGAGACTAATCAAACGAAGCGCGGTCTCCCGCTAAGAAAATCAACACAAGATGATCAGGTACGTCTGTAATATAAAAAATAACAAGTATTTATTATAAATACCC
This sequence comes from Abrostola triplasia, assembly GCA_946251915.1. Classification (NCBI taxonomy): domain Eukaryota; kingdom Metazoa; phylum Arthropoda; class Insecta; order Lepidoptera; family Noctuidae; genus Abrostola; species Abrostola triplasia. The sequence continues at coordinate 4,342,715 of OX276424.1, read as the reverse complement.
ATACAATTCAACTGTAAACAGAATTATAAAGTGCTGAGTTGATCTCTGGAAAAATAATCTAGTAAAAGATAAGCGATAGAAAATGTCGTACCTACCTAAGTTTGTATTTTATTCGGCGTTTTTTGTAGAATTTAAATCACTATCTAATCTAATCTTTTATTTTAATTACAATTATTATAAACGTATCTTTTTATTTAACAAAACAGTCATATTCTCGTTTAATTCTACGAATTTCAAAATCTAGGCAATACAATTGTTAAAACTATCGACTTTACAATGCTTATTCTTAAAACACGAAGACTTTTTGTTTCTGATATTTACTTCGTGATACCCTAGTTTTAATTTATCAGGAGATATTAATTCTAGTAAAATAAATGGATACAAGTATTCATTCGTACAAAATCGTTTCTATAATGACCGGACGGACTGCGCTCAGCCCAATATTTAGGCCTAAATGGCGCACCCGAGTATTGCGCGCCCGATGCAATGCTGCTCGCCTGGTACTTTTCGTTAAAATTATTGCATCATTATAGCTAATAATAATGAACTAACTGGCAACAATGTTTTAATAACTTATAGTAGATATTATTATAATTCTAATAGGCAGTAAATTCATAAGTATTATTACAATGTAGAAAAATATATTAAATCTTCCAAGTTTACCTTAGTTTCAATGTTTTTAAACAATAAATCTTTATTATTTATAATGGGTAGATAACGCGTGTCTACTTATAACTTTTGTTTATTACAACTATAATAATAAATAAAAGGTCGAATAGGTGCAGTTCAGAGTAGTAAAACTTATCGAAAAATTCTTGAATCTTTTTCTGAGCGCATTTTAACAAATCCTCATTCAATCGAAGGACGTCCAAACGTTTACAAAATATCCTTCCATTCATAAAATCCTATATTCATTGAAGTTGGAACATTTGTAGTGCATTAATCTTCATTAAATGGTCCTTAACGTGTCGCCCATACTATTATTTAGGCCTAAAATTATTCACACTCGGCACAACATACCTACCATAAGTTGATTGCCTTCATTACAATCATTGAAGCGAGTAAAAAACTCAATTATTCCTTTCTAATTTATTCTCAAAATTCAGCTTGTATCGGTCGCTTTCTCGCGGGTCACGACTTCACAACATCCGTTCTCTTCTGAATGCACAATAAGAAGGTTGACATCTCTTTCTGACGCGTCACCTTGCAGTATACCCGTCTCTCTTCCCCCGTCATGCGACGTTGTCAATCCTCCGTGCCGTACGCGGTGACCTTGCGACGGTGTTACACGATACAAACACTAGGTATAATTACTGAAGATTTATAGTTTAATTTACGACCGTACATTCTTTAAACTCGAGAATAAAATCCTGTTGATTATGTGTGACGCAATTCGGTAATTTGTTGATTTTTATCATGTTTTTCAAGTTATTTGAGTCGTGTGTGGCTTGATAACGTAATCGTGACTGGATGTGTAAGTTGTAATGAACGTTAAGTGAATTACGTGTTTGGAGATTGAAAAGCGTTGAATACATTATGGTTAATACTAGTTAATGTTCAGGTACTGTGTAACAAATGATTGAAAGTATGGAAATGATTAAAGTAAGCACGTCAATTAGGTACGTAGGTATAAAGACACAGTTTTAAAAATGGTTTAAAGAATAATTAATTAATCATACCGAACTAGTAATGATGATGAAGGTAGAACCTACCTAGGCAAATTTGAAAACCATGGCACAAGCTACTAAATCTATTTCCAGTAACCAAAAGCAGTCTGTTCAAGATCGGCATTAAGATCTGCGCATGCGCATGCATGAAAATATCATAGTGTGCACTGACTGCCGAGTAGTTCTGGGTTTGAACCTGGCGTTGGGCAAAGAGTTTTTAGGTTTTTCGTTAATTGATTCCCAGTAACAGCACGGAGTCTGGACTGTGCACGGTTGTTGGCAATAGACTCGCCCCCTATTAAATTGGAATTTGGGACACATAAAACAACTGGCAAAATCTGAGTGTAATTAATATCTTTGCTTTGTAGAATACAGGCGTGACGTTATGTTATAAACTGACGTGACATGTAGGTAACAACACTCTAACGACTACGTAAAAAATTAAAAATCAATCATATAGGCAACACTACTATTTACTTCCATAATCATACTATCTACATAGCTAAGCTGGTATAACGTATACTCATCTGGGTGCTATAATTCTGGCAGGCTATCATCATCATCAGCTTTTATGTCCCACTGCTGGGCAAAAACCTCCTCCCTAAAACACCTATCTGTCCTGTTTTAAGCCTTTTGCATGCAGATCTTTGCCTGCGCAGCAATAATTTTTGGAGGTAGCAAGTCGAAAATGATTTTGAGGATTTATAACTTTCGTCTGCAACTTCGTCTGCGGGAAACAAATCACGCGTCTTTCCCGGGATTAACAATACTCTATGTCCTTTTTCAGCGTTCGAGCTGACTCCGTACCAAATGTCATCTAAATTGGTTCAGCGGTTTAGTCGAAGCATAATTAGTAGCACACATAGATTACCTAGTATAGGTGTTAGTGGTTCGACCAGAATAAACACCTCAAGTAAGACCTTGTTCAGTGTCTCATTTTAGTTGATATCTGTCAGGGCTGTCACTTGCGATGTAATAGACTTAGATAAAATTTGATTGATTACCTTGATCTACCTACTTTATTAGGTCTAAGTTCTCTACAACGACGTTGATGGGCCAAGTTGTTACCTATAAGTATCAGAATCAAATACCTATATTAAAGGTTATTAAATCCTTTTCGGACTGGATGTACCTAACGTTTGATCCGAATTTATATTCAACACTATTTGTAAATGAATTGATCATATTTTTTAATTTCCAGTATTTCCAAAATAGGTTAGAAAACCAAATTGAAAAACTACATTATATGTTCAAATTACAATATTTGATTGGAGCAGTGGCTAAGCGATTGGACTGCTGCGCTAGGGGTTGCGGGTTTGATTCCCGCACGGGACAAAAAATTGTGTGATCCGTATAATGTTTGTCCCGAATCTGGGTGTTTGTATAGGTATATGTGATATTTAATGTTTGTGCAACGGACCCACGATACAGGAGAAAGTCCTAGTGTGGGGCGACGTTTAAAAAATAATTATAAATTACTTGATTAAATATTTTCTATTCCATTTAATCCTCAAAAACGCTAATTATCTAAAAATTAATTCAAGAAACTCACTATAATTTATTCTTACCAACCTCTAATAAATATAACAGGATAGGTAATAAATTTATCCGGTAGTTCCAGAAGAAGCAGCTACCCTACTCTACTTAAGTACTACCGGTAGGTACTTAGCGCCATCTATGGGGAAGGAGGGCGGCTCGATAATTTTAATTGTTTCCGAGATGTTAAGGCGAACGGTACTACTTCCTGTTATCAACTAGCTCCAAGTACCTACATGTCATCTATGCTACATTATCTATAGGTATATTTATATATAGGTATGGTGTCGATGTCACTTTCTAGGGAACGTATCGAAATACCCGTTATTTTTATCTTCCGAACATAGTTTTTAAGGAAAGCATTCAAGTGATGAAATGTGGGTAAATTTATGCGCACCGCTGCCTACCACTTCTGGGAATACAGACGTGATGTTATGTTTATTCATATTTTTCCGTCTTGTTAAATTTGTGCTACAAAAAGCAAACTCCGGTCAGAACTTCATTTTATTTTTACCCCAGCAAAAAAGAAAAGTTACATATTAATGGCGAATCTGTATAAATTATGAATATTTTAATCTATGTCTGAACTCAGGGTGTAATCACAGTACTGTAATCCCTGTCTAAAACACGACCACAATTTAAAATAAACCCTGCAGTAGAGCTTATCCGTAGCGTTTTTACCAAACGGCAACCCTAAAAATATGCAAAGGACAAGTGTATCTCCAGGGAGGGATTGGTCACCCCAGCTCTTCCTGTTTGTGTCACATGAAGCGAAAAGGGGTAAGGGGTTTATGAATATGACGGTCAGAAGTTTACCATAAAAGAGCTGCTTTAAAACGTGCTTGTTAAAATATCATCCAAATTTAATGACTGCGAAAAATTTTGTTTGCCTCAATTGACACTGGCATTAAAGTTGTCAACGGCTCAGTTGCCAAAAGAATAAAAAAGAAAATTAATTTTGTTCTATTAATTATTTATGCTTACCTATATATTAGGCTTTTCGCATGCATTGTGCGCTATTGTCACGTGGGAGAAACTTTTTCAAATCACTTAACTAGTAGAACGTGGAAATCAAACCCACGATCCTATGCACTGAAGGTCAAACTCTTCGTCGTCTGATACTCGGATCTGCTACAGGTTATCCGTAAATTACTAGCAGATAATCTAGACTCTATTTTGTCTGAATATAGTCGTACACTTTTCTTTACCGTCATACCTGGTAAAACTTTTTCTATAAACTATAAACATAAGTTAATGACAAGAATGTATATGAAGTAACAGAAGTTAGGAATACGTAAAAAACCTTTTAGCATTTATCTGCCAATGTTTGTTTATAATGCCTTTAATTAAGGCCCTTCCCATTTTAGAAAAAAACAATAACAACTTTAATTATATACATTTGTATAGACATTAATTACACATGTTTTTACAACAGTATTCATCCCCATCGATGTCGACTCGTAACATGCCCAAAAGACTGGCAGCATTACCAGGTTGTACGGCAATACTGATACTTTGGCCAAAAAATTAACCAACCCTTTGGCGACGATTGCAGTACCTAGATATAGCTGAACCAATCCAGCAATTAAAAGTAATGAACCAGCCTTTGTACGAAATCCACACTATATTCCATCATTAAAATTTACAGTATCCAATTTAATTATACAACGCGCGGAATCCTTAATCATATTTTATAGTGCATTCATTCAAATTGTAATGAAGTGAAACCCAAATATTCCAGCAACGTATTATTATCAGTGGCCCAAAAAAGCTCGCGTGCGTTGCGTTATTTAAAACCCACTACTGAACACGTCCTGGGAATAATTTCTTCTGCCGACATGTAAACACGGATGCATGGCGCTCCCACACTAAACTGACCTACATCTCATCCACAAAACAATGTGAAACCAACTGTATTGTAAGGAGAATAAAGTCAATATTGATTTGAAAGGTTGTATAGTTAAATCTTAAAAGATTAAGCAGGGTTTGTATTTATTCGTAGTCTATTTTTGGCTGCGGTAGGCGGGCGCTCCGATACATCTTGATTTTTTATGTCGTTTTAAGGGCTTTTTGTAGCTTGAGGCTATGTCTGGATTTAGTCCGTGTTTCCGGCTATTGTCCTCAAGTCATTTTTCAATTAAAAGTCCTTGGCATCGAGTTTAGGGAGTATAGCGTAACGGCAACTCGTTATAGCTCCCTAAACTTTGGACGAGTTTTTAGAATATCTTGGATTCTTTAGAAGTTTTCGTCCGTTAGCTATTTATGCATAATCCAGATAGAACGTTGTAAGCAAGAACCAAGTCTTCTTCTTTTACCATTAAAAGAAGAAGACTTGTATTCTTTCTAGTTTTTCTTAAAATAATTTTCTTTCCTGTTATTGTTGGAAACTTAATTTTTACCAGCAACGGGAACCTTATAATACTGTCCAACCTAGTTGCAAAGATAGTCCTAAAAATTGCTTCACCAAATGTATTTGAAGAAAGAAAAAAGCTTTACGTAATTAGAGATCCCTTTTATCGACTACGTTAGCACTATCATCTAAGTACGTATACGGTAGGGTTATTTTTACAGATGCCGTAATATTTTATTGACAGTAAAACACACGGATCGCATCATACCCAAGGTTCCCTGTAAAGAAATTGGTTACCAAGACTTCCCGTGGGCCTCGTAAAACCGGCTTATAGGATTATGACGTCTCTAGATAGGCCAGAAATGTTTCAATTTCAGATGTATATTTAGAAGGAAGAAGAGCAAAATAATTAATAAGTATATGAAGAAACAAAATACAGCTACCTAAATAAAGATTTTACGATTTCTAAACCCTTAATAATTTATTGGCATGTAGTTTACGCGACGATCACGGAAACGACCAAAAATTGGCAGATGGAAGACCTCATCATAGAATCTTAACACAATGGTAAGATACCGTTTAAGTGCTTCTGTCTATTTTTAATATTTTTTTTTTCTGGTTGACCTAATCACGTAACTAGTAACTTTAAGAACGTAAAGCATAGTTTAAGGAGGCTTAAAACCGTCCGTGCGTAATCAATCAACACATCTATCATAAGTATCTCAATGGTGCCAACTTCAGACACACCTAATCCACCTATCCGTATTCTTCTCACGCTCAACTAAAAGTCGTCGAGATAAGACTTTCTGAATGCCTTGAGATAATTGAGGAGTTGCGTCAGATATGCTCTTACTTCCTTAACGTAACTACATAAAATACATCAGATAAGACGATGAAGATTGTGACATCCGCATAGTCGAGTTGGCGAAGCAAATTGTTTGACATGACAACCATTATAAAAGTATGGAATCAAATGAATTGATCCCTAGGGAGATTAAGAAAATATTTTTCTTCATTATCAGATAAAGTTAATAGTAAAAGTGATGAACCCGATAAATGTGGCGCGATATGTGTGAGTCCGTTAAATTATAGTAAGAGACTAATTACGTATAATAAGCAGGGAAATGTGAGTGTAGAAATTCTTGAGGAAATTTCTAACACTTGTGCCTATACAGGTCAGTAAGACAAATAAACAAAATGACACCGGAGGCCACAAATTTAGTTGAAAGGCCAAGTCCCGCAGACTGCATTATACGCTACATATAAATGATGATCCTCTGTAAATTGCACCTTTTTCTGTAAGCATGTTTTTTTTATTCGTGAGTTTAGTCGAGTATCATAATCGTCTTCTGCTGTCTCAGACGAGATCCGGTGTGGAGCTGATTTTCTACACTTCTCTAATCCATCACTTATTGCCGTTGATTGGCACCTTATACATTCATACGTAGGTTCATTCTACGTTATGCATGAGGTTTGGGATTGGGCATGATAATAATGCTATTATTATTTTAATGTATGTTGCCCGTTTTGTCTCAGTGGACAAAAGAGTGCCAACTGTCTTAACCTTCATGGGATGAGGAAGTTGGGATTCTGGTCTTCAAAGAGTGAATAGGAGGAAAATGAATGAAATTTCGTAGTCCCTTTTTTATGTTATAATTGAAAGAAAAGGACCAACAAGACTGTTAACTTCTTGAGTAATTGATGGAATTTCCTCAACTTATTTTCTCTTTGATGTTGATTATGGCTTTATAAATAATTTTGGAGTGGGAGAGAGAACGTGACTTCACAGCAATTATAGTTATTATATATCTTTGTCAGCAAATTTATGTTGGTTTTTATCTCACCACACAAGTAGATACTTATGTATTATGTTTCAAGAAACAGAATACATCGAATAAATCGTGGAAATATCTGTTATTCCTAATGGTAAACTTACCAAAGATAACAAGAACTAACGATTGGCCTGCATGCGATATCGCGTACCTACTCGTAATTAAATCGCTCCGACTATTATTACTAAAGCCGATACAATGGAAAGGTCACAAATCAATTGATCTTGCCAAGCGCACATTCCGCGACACAAACTCTTAAACAACCAACTAGCGCCATCTATTACAATTTATGCGAACCACCAAGCCAGCGCATGTCGCTTCTCATTGGACGAAAATGACGTCGTCGTCACCTTGATAAGAGAGACAGATGTATGGGTTGTTCTTAATGATAGAATGAGATAAAACAATAACAATGAGACATCGATTCGGAGGTCAGCCGCGCATGTCAAGTGCATTTCGATAAAAATAAATTGAGTTGCGACTTGCGTTCGAACGTTCATAGTGACTGATAAGATATCATGCTATGTTGAGATGAGTGATATCACTTATGTCTTGATCTATGGTAATAGATTAAGAAGTAGGTATGTTAAGAAAGGGGTTAAACCCTCTAGAGAGTGGATTGGATATCCCATACCCAAAAAGTTACGAAAAATATATAGATACAAACATTTTTGAACGAGCAAATTTTTTTATTTTTATATAACCTGTTCAAGTGTTCAGTGTTCCACCGCTGGGCAAAATCCACCCCATTATTCCATCTCAAAACCCTAGACTGCCCGAGAAGGCAATGGCGAGATAATTTGGACATCTTTGCGGGCAAGACATGGCCCGAAATGGCATTGGATATGGAATAATGGAGAGGCCTTGGGAAGGTCATTGTCCTGATAAAATTAAATAACTTAAACTTAATAATCCATCATTTATTACGTTCTCGTAAGACTTTTCAAAATCAATTTGCTATCAATACCTTCCAAATCAGATCTAATAGGTAGATATTAGCAGGTTCCTATGTAGTTAGGTATGTACTTCATAGGTACGGAACGAGACTTGTACGGACTAACGCTTACTTAATGTTAAACGTAGTTGATTGTACAAAATAATACAGATAAGTCACGAACCCATTAGTACTATACTATACAACACATACAGAATTCCCATCAGAATACTTCTATAACATCATCTCTTTCCATCACACACATACACTGTATTCTTATCTCACTCCCACAGTTTTCACTCATCCTCAATTAACAATTACTTAGGCTATCTGCCATTGCAATTTCAGCCGTAAGGTTTATGGGAAAAGGTCACATTTCAAAAGCAAATGTTTATGGGACAAATGTGTAATATTTTACCCATAATTTAAGTTTAATTCACAAGTAAAATGAGAACGGAAAAGTACTCATGGAATCCAGCTCGTAGCAACAACGATTGTCGCTTGAAAATGTACTTTGTCTCGTTCTATAGTCATGTATTAGACAAAGTACACGATAGGACAATTGAAGTGAAAATCGAGTGAGTTCAAATAGTTCTGTTTTCCCCCTAAGTGCTCGGATCGATCTGTTTCAGCTGCTTGGCACACAAGAGATTGAATTTCCACGGATTTGGGTTAGAAAACAAAAAATATTTAAGTATAGACGTGAAATTGAAAATAATGTTATAATATTGTGTTTCTCGTTTCTACACAAAAAAGACACCTTATAAAAACAAAAAAGCCATTCAATATGTATCATTATTAACATGACTAAAGAAAGAGTACAAACTTTCTTAAGGCCAGTGATTCAACTTTTATCAGAGAAATACATTCGACAATTTGATATTCTTCTTAATCAAGGTTTCAACTGGTTGATAAAAAAAAATCAGTCTTGAAAAGTAGGCCTGTATCAATATTATTATAAAGCTTGTGGTTTAACCTGTACTTCTCTACTACCACTTTACGACATTAGTCTCATTTAAAAAAAAATTAGGTAACCTACATACCTAACCATTTTCTAGTGCTCAATTAAAATTCGTTCTTTTTATGAAAACGTCCGCTTAATTGTGTACTCATATATTTTTTTAACAATTTTCATTATCTATTCATACCACGCCGAGAACTCGAGACAAATCGTGGAAATCTTCGTTACGTGTGCACCAGATATCACTCAAACACGCTCCTCACTCACCGACACACACAAGCACACCCCCATGACGTTGAACTTCGCACACACTTACAAAGCCGCATGCAATTCTCGACCTTAAAGCCTCAGGGTAGCTCTCAATGTGTCCTACATTTACCGATCCCTTGGATAACCTCAAAATTAGAGTTTCTGACCCGGACACATCATAGTATCGACGATGCAGTTCCTTGGGCATTTCCTTGCTAATCCTGGCATATTTCCGTAGTGTTTTGGTTACGAAGTGCGTTAGTTATTGTGTGGTGTGGGCGTTGATATGCTGACTTGGTTTTGGGACATTTTCGGCCAATATTCGGTTGTGTCTGGATGAAGGCAGTTGTAGGATGTGTTGTGCAGTGCGAGCGTCATTTGTACTCAGTTTATGATAGTGTTGGTACGCTGATAAGTAAATGATTGGTGTCGGCTACGGTCCTCGTGGAAGAGAATGAGCGTACGTACACAACCCATATTCAATTTATTTTAGTGTAATATTACTCGAATGGAAACTTTGTTTAATTATTTATTTATGGAAGTTTAATTTAGTGTCGAGATTTTTCTTCGTTTTTCTTACCGGCGTTATTTAGTGTCTAACCTCCTTATACCATTTTATTTTTAGTTTTACCATTGTAAATGTATTCTAGTGGCAAACACCTTCTTACGCTAGGATATTTTTTTTAATGTCCTGTCCGTGTGCATGTGATGTTATTAGTTTCTCATTATCTAATGGTTCGTGGAAATGTTATCAGTGGATCGTGATAACTGTATGCATGAATGACCACTGTCGCCATATGGGCTTGTTCGTAGAGAAATATTTTGTAAGATGTTACCGGTAGTAACTTCATACTATATTTTTAGACGTAATATAGGTGGCATATAATAATATAGCGGCTATTCTATTTCTCCTTATACATTTTAACATTGGATTGGATTTTTAGCACCTTAAAAATTATTTACTTACTTACTTTTACGTGACAGTGCATAAATCATTTATAATTAACTTCAAGGCTAGATAATTATTTTGTGTATAATGTACTTAATTCTACATCATAATACAAGAATAATCCCGCACAGTAACATATACCTGTAACTGTCGTTTGTATTTCAAAGAATAGTGTCAAAAGACTTAATACGGGGTTTAGTTAATGCCGGTATAATCCTCGTTTATGAATAACAGGGTAGGTATGTCTAAATCCTGAGATAATACAAACGTTGTAATACTAGTTCCTACGCTTCCTACAGTTGTATTTCTTTGGTATACTAGTAAATGAGTTGTGTTTTATTTTTCTAGTTTGAATAATATTTGAATACTTATATAATTTTACTAGCTGCGCCCCGCGGTGTTACCCGCTACATTTTTCCGGGATAAAAAGTAGCCTATGCCAGCTACCTCCATATGAAATCTCATTAAAATCCGTTCAGTAGTTTTTACGTGAAAGAGTAACAATCATCCATCCATACTTACAAACTTGCGCGTTTATAATATTAGTAGGGATTTTCTCTGTGTATCCCCATGTAGTAAATTAATTTATCTGCCATTATTACCTTAGATCTCTACAATGTGTAACAAACCCATATTTCGTTTTGTAGTAAATCTATAATAATAAAGTCGGGTTTGTTAGGAGACATAACTTGAGAACTACGGGACCGATTTTCATGGTTAATGATTTGTTGGATTCTTCTCCGCCCTAATAGCAGATTAACTATTAATAGTAAGTAAATTTTAAATAAATTAGGTTTGGTACTCTGCAATTGACAGTTTAGCTGTTTTTCCGGGCTGGACGTCTGCCGGGTCCGCTGGCAAATAATAATAAAGTTAATATGTTGATGTTTGTAAATAGATCCAAGTAAATTACGCTTTTGTTCCCTCGAGAGGGAGTCAGACATGTTGTATTTACGGAGTAGCTAATATAATTCAATCTAATGCCAACCACAGCAGAATAATACAACAGTATTTTTTAGCTAGATATTTACACAATCGCAAATGGCAAGTTGTCGTTCATTGTACCGTTCTAAGGGAGAGGCCTTTGTTCAACAGTGGACGTCTGACTGAGGAGGATGATGATGATTGCCAGACTATAGACAAACGCAGTTATTTAAATATTTGAATTAATTGAATAATATTAAGATAAGATAATTAATATTATCTTAAAATAAAATTATTCTCACAATAATTGTACTAGACTTAACTGGTAAATTACCTACTTAGAGAGAGTATAATTTTGGTAGAGAGACTTGATACCTACGATCTAGGGCAATAAATTCGTCTCTGTACAACTCAGTGCATGCTTTGCATAGTGATGAAAGCAATTAAGTTTCTTTCTAGATTGCTTTTTAATTATATCATTTAATTGCATAATGAAGCTGTAGGTTAATACTAAGTAGGTTTATATATATTTTTTACTTAAGCAATAGAGCACCAGTAAAGTAATATCATAGATAGGACCTACCTAAGTGAAAAGAAAATATAACGTTAATTATATTTTTCTCTACACCATAGTTGGTAGAGTAGTAGTCGACTCTTCGGTCTTTCTGCCCCCTTACCATAAACTCTTATAGTAGGACATTTTCCGACGTGGAAGCAAGACACCGCTAGTCCGCTACGTGCGTCGTGCACTGTAATGCGACGCCTTCCACAGCGTAAGCTATCTTGCCTTAAGAGTTCATGGTAAAGGGACTGTTTCGTTTTTAACCCTGTTATTATTCATCCGTTCGTACTTCATGATTGCAAACCCACGCTCTTAACAAGTTCTTCAAGTTCAAGTTCTTGTGAATTATTTTTAACCTTCACTACATTTTTCTCCCGTTCCGTGGGTGTTTACAGACATAAAGGGGCTACGTCTGGTGGAGATGCGTTGGCGTATTTGTCAGAATAACGGATGAAAGGTCAAATATTATGTAATGTTGGACGTTTTATTACCTATTGTTGTATGCTGACCTTACTTATCCTGTGAATAGTTTTTATTAGAGGTACAAAAACTCTGAAGAAAAATATAGCGAAGAAACCGGCAGTCCCGAGAGATTTTTTAACGGTGTGTGAAGCCAATTCAGAGTCTACAGGCGGTTTAAATAGGCACTCAACAACCGGGCATAAATCCAGACTCCATGCTGTTATTGAGAATTACCTAAAAGAAAAACTCAGGAACACTTTCCCCGACCCGGGATTCGAACCCAGGTCCTCATGCTCAGCAGTCATCCTTAGTAACCACCGACCAAAGATGCAAAAATTTATAAACACCCCTAGAATTCCTTGACCCAAAAAAACTACCTCAAACATTTTTCTGATGCGATTCTAACCCATAAAAAAACAAACCAACTATCAAAACAATCTAATTACTTTGCCAACATCTTCATTAAACTACTAAAGCGAAGGCAATAAAATCATTACGACAAAAGACGATCACCTTGGTAGACTTATCACTCTGAGTGCCGTAGACAGAGATATACTTAATGATTGATTGGAATCGATTGTATAATTGACTCGTTAATGAAGGACCCGATGCCCTTTAGGCTAGGCCAAGCCGGTATAATAACCTTGATAGTATTGCTAGGTAGTATACGTAGTTCGTCAGAAATTGATATTTAATTAGAACCTACATTTATTGTATAGGCGACCCTACTTCAGCGCTAAGGACTTACGACGGATCGTTTTCTCCTTGGGATGAATACCTATCTTTTTCATTTTTGTAGTTAGTTAACCAATCATCGATTCAATCCCAATCCGTTGAGATTGAATAGGTATTGTACACATGATTAATACATGACTTGGTTAATATAATAATATGGATCCTACTTTTTATCCTGGTACGTGAGTTATTGGGACCAGATCACCGGACTTTAATACAAGTACAACCGGGGACAATAGCCAGTATTCTCGTATTTGTTTAGAGTCTGATTGTTTGTGCAAATTACACATACCTAATACCAATGTGAGGGACTCATAGCTACGTGGCAGCCGTGCTCACTGCGGCCAGTCTTTTGATGGATGACCGTTTTCACACATCAATATCCCTCCGTGCTTCGGAAGGCAAGTTAAGCTGTTTGTCCAGCGCCTGATCTCTCTCCGGTCGTGTCGGTCTGCCGTCCCATATCAGTAAGGGAATAGCGAGTGCATTTGTGTTTGCGCTTACTCTTGTGCACTATAATATCTCCTGCGTAGTTGGTTTGTTTCAGTTGAGAAAGGCCGCCGTGAACGAAATTCGGTCAGAAGAACATTATACTCATGTATTTATTGTAGGGTATTTTCTGGAATAAAAAGATTAAGTGCAAAGCTCGTTCTCCATATTAATTTTACTGTCTATGTAGTGGTGCACACATCTGTCTGCTCCTTATACGAACACCAGCGTTATAATAATACATAACGTAGCCATTTAATTTATCCATTAAAATTTAATGGTATAGCAACATGAATCGTCGGTCACAATCAGAAAATGATACAATATTACGGATGTTAACCATTGATAAAAACATCACGCAATGTTATACATATGTCCACCTATTTTATATGTACTTTGGTCTTGGTACTGTTGTCAACCAGAATATTTATTAACATTTCTATAGGTTAGAACCTATATTTTTTTTTTCAATGGTAATAGAGAAAATTATAACATAGGTTAATTAGGTATAATTGCATGTTCGCGCGAAGAAGTTAACCCTGATACCAATTTTGCCGTTTAGTCTCTTCACCATCGTATAAGTTTCTCAATACTTTACCAACATTCGAAGAACAATAATAAGGACAAGCAGGGATAATTTTCTGAATTAGGTACCTAATATCTACACTTCTACAATACCTAGATATATAATAATATATCTACGAACGTTTTATGCTTACTGTACCTTGTATATAAACAAAACAAAAGCACATAGTATCTATCGGCTATCTGTCATTCCTATCCGACCTCGTTTAACGATTGTACCAATCGTAAAACATCCGATCACAAAGGATAGGTTAGATTACAATGCGTGTTTATTACAGTGGAGCACTTACGACAACGCTGTTAGACACGCAACATAAAACGTATTTGTATAAGCGGTTATTGCTTTGCAAAATGTTTTCTGACAGATATTGTATTTCAAGTACAGAGTCGCAAATCGGTGGCGGTTCTCATGAAAATAGAACATTATAATACATTTTTATTATATCCATCGCTATTTTAATACATGCAACATGCCTGAAGGTCCCTAAGGGGTAGAAAAAACTGTTCTCTTTTATTAGAAGTCTACCATGAAACCACATTTTATCCTTCATTATATCTATTAGTAATGAAGGCAAGCTTATGTCATTCATCTGGCCAACGTCAGATTTGTCACATCATTCCATACCACTTGCTTTCTGTTCTTTACCTTGCCTTTAATTTTAATGTTAACGAGACGTGTGTATAAGTACTAAGTAGGTTTAATAAATACATACAAAAGGTTTAAGGCCTATCTACACACACTTTACAATATAACTTAAGCTAAGTTGTAGAAGACACCAGTACCCAAAGATAGGTTGTAACTTATTCCGAGTTACATCTAACTTACACACCAAGTTACCTCCATAAATATTCTAGGGAGCGTCTGCCCTTAATACACAATGAAACGAGGGTCCTGTCTCTAAAGAACATCGTGAGGTCGGCAGTGACCTGAGCCTTCAGCGGAACAAGACAAATGAATCTAATACACACTTGGCCTTAGTTCTGGCTGGCTTTTGTTGGTAATTAATGTTGTGTTATGATTTGTTAAGAAAAGATCAAAAGCTATTCCCTCCCAAGTTGGATGATAACACGCAGTCATACTAACAATTTATTATATAACTAGCTGCGCTGATGTTATCCGCTTCATTTTTCTGGATAAAAAGTAGCCTATGTGTTAATCCAGGGTGTCAGCTACCTCCATATGAAGTTTCATTAAATTCCATTCAGTAGTTTTTACGTGAATGAGTAACAAACTCCATCCATACTTACAAACTTTCGCGTTTATAATATTAGGGTAACGTAGATATAATAACATAGAGGATAGAAACAGAATTTCATTTTGCATTAATCGTACCGTAGTAGTTCTCGCTGGTAAGCACGCCGTGCTTGATGATGCCCATAAAATCCCTGAGGAAACATTTTATATAACAGTAATATTTTTCTTAAGTATTTAAATGTATTTAAAATGATAATGCCACGAGTGACGATACTTAAGTACGTCCGGCGCACCCTGGACGGTCAACCTCACTACCATCATTGCTGACTACCCAATCTCCACACCATCGATACAGAGAAGACGAAAACAATGCTAGTAATCAATCCCACAGAAATCAATTTCAAATTTCTACAATATAAATAATATTGTAGAAATTTGAAATTGAACCATGAAGCTTCATTAAATTTATCTTATCTATATTTATTAACTCTGTGTATTATTGAAATACGCAGTTGCTAACTGTAGATATGATAAGTTTCAATATAAAATATTTTTGAGTACTATACTGACATTGGGATAATATTAATACCATAGATATAAGATCCAAGTAGTTCATATATGTACTTCGTCTTAGATTAATACTATTGTATAGTTATTGCTTCATTTTTTAAATTGTCTTTTTAATAGACTTTATGATTTAATATTATCATCATCATCAGCCGGAAGACGTCCACTGTTGAACAAAGGCCTCCCCCTTAGAACGCCACAGCTTGCCAATTTCATCCACCGGTTGCCCGTAATCCTGACTTATTAAGATTGAATATTATACCTAATACATTTGTATAATAACCCATCATGAAATGACAAAGCCACTCTCCGTTACCAATGGGAATACGTACATGGCTTTATATCGTTATCGGAAAACGCAACGTTTAATATTAATAATGTTCTCCTCACCGAATTCCGGTCACAGCGGCCTGTCTTAGTTGAGAACTCAAGACAATAATTTTACAGTGCACAAGTATGCGTGCAAAGCTGCAAATACAGGTGCACTCCCTATTCCCTCACTCTCAATACTCTCATAGACCATTGGGACGGTAGACTGAAACAACCAAAGATTAGGTGCAGGACAAATGGCTTACCGTACCGTCCAAAGCACGGAGGGGTCTTGCCATATAAAAACGGTCACCTATCACAAGACTTCACGCAGCGTGCACGGCTTAACCTCACAGATAGACTGATCTGCGCGTTATTCACTTAACTACGAGGCCTTAAATGTTATAATAAATCTTACACATATCCTCAGCATGACAACCTCATCTAGTGAATTATAAAACTTCTCGATTATACATCATGGTTACTTTCAATACTGTTGATGCTATTTCTAGAGCAAATTGAGGGTGAAATGAGGAACACGCTTCACGACAGCGCGGGACTCGATTTTGCGATATTACACAGCAATTGCCGGGAAATAAATGACGTAGGTAGGTAATGAGGCTTACTCAGAATGTTTTTCTCACGTATGTACCGAGAACTGTACTATTTATAGGATACAGACCCCTTACCATAAACTCTTGAACAAGATTTTTTCCGTAGTGAAGCGAGCCGTTACGTAGGTGTGGTGTGACATCGCTCGCTCGCTTCCTCAACGGAAACTGTCCTGCTTTGACAGTTCATGTAAAAGAGCTCTACTGACCAATACTGAGGTCTACTGTAGGTATGAAAAATGACAATAGTTTCGCCATGTTTTTACTCTTTGTTCCTAGTTAAAAATCCCATATGTGATCGGCTTTCCTTACTGGTTTCTTCTGCTTCGCTTAGTCCACGTCGTCTTTGGCGACCTGACACGGTTACACCACCTTCTATTGTGTCGATATAAGCCATGCGAAAAACTCACGTCGTGAAAATAATATCCGGACAGCGTGTTGAAAGCAGGAGTAAGAGGATCCACCTCCTCTGCGAGAATTACCCAATAGAAAAACCCAGTAACACTTCGCCCGACCCGGGATTCGAACCCAGGACCTCGTGCTCAGCAGTCGCGCTTAGCAACCACTAGACCAACGAGGCAGTTAATAACTTTGCAATAATATTAGAACATTCTCAGAAAAGGCAAGCTCCAACAATTCTGGCTAAACACTAATTGCTTTGAAGTATGAAATAGCTAGGTATTTTCTAAGAAATTTAATGTACGTATTTAACGCAATATTAATTATGAATGAATTCTGAAAAAATCATACTCTAGATTTAATAAATACTTCTTTCTCAAGTTCTAATTAGGCTGACCTTTTTATAAAGGAGGAAATTGTATTTAACCTTTATACTTTCTTTTAAGAAAATATGCGTTTATTTTGCTCATCACCCTTGAGCAGTCTAAAAACATTTCCACCAAGTCAATCAAGATATTAAGTGGGTAATACATTTAAGAGGAAAAGGGCGTTCTAAATTTGGACTTTCATTAGATTCCTTTTACATTAGGAGTCGCTATGGAAAAGCTACTCTATATATATGTGCATAAGGTGGGAAATGTACTGAGGCTACAAAATTAATCAGTTATTAGCAGGAATAAAATTTTGTCACTTTTACTTTACTGAAAACAACGCAAGAAAAAATGTAAGGTAGCCTTTCCTTTTACTGAAAGAACACGATAAAATATATTATATGTATTTACTTTTCTTCTTATCGTATGGTTGATGACCAACCTGGTATCCGAGTTTAAACCGCCTTTAGGCTTCTTAAATGGCTTTACACACCGTTGAAAAATTTCTTAGGTGTGCCGGTTTCTTACGATGTTTTCCTTCACTGTTTTAAGCAACAGACTACTAATTTAGGTATAGTACGCACATGAATTCAAATAGATATTGGAGCGTGCCGGCCGATTTGCCAGTCCTAGGGTCCTCTCGGTTACAAGTGCTGTCATTTTATATCAGTGTTATACTTGCTTAAATAAAACCAACTTTCTAACAAAAGGAAAATCATTGATGTATCCTAATCTGAACACTTACCAATTGAAAGCCCCAAAAAAGAAAACAAACACGCAGAAAGAAATCGAAGTAATCAGTGCCTTTCCCTTAATCATAACGCTAGCGATTAAAATACTATTAATTTACCTGCCCAATTATTTACAGAAATAACTAAAATAACATGCCACGTTTTTGTTGATAGGGTTAAACCATGTATGTACAGTTATACACTACAGCTATACATGACCATTGTGAATAATAGAAACTTCATCAGTTATTACGAAACACGCGCGCCCACTTTAACCGTAACACTATCCCTAGAGACAACCATTGACACAGGGTAACCTACAACAAAAAGAACCTTTCTGCGATGTTGTAGCTAATTTAAATATCACGCGTACGTTTTTTAAATCCGCATTTAACAAAAGAAAAACGCTACACATTACAACTACATCTCTACTTCAAACAAATTCAAAACGCACCACAAAAAACCTCGTACAAATCATCCTAAATCCTACGTTAACTGAAAAGGAATCAATACAATCCAAATAGTCACAATTACTTTGTCAACGGGCCCCCTCTTCACCCCAAACTCACCAGTTGAATGTGACATTGACCCACATTCTGCTAGGGGAGACAGGGGACTACTCGACACGCGCTAAAAATAAATGCTATGTAAATGTCATTTCTTTTTACTTTGCATGCATATTGGCTGGATAATAGAATCTGGCTTTCAGAGTTCAGTTTAGTGACGGGCCGTAAACTATTTGAATTTGGAATGAGGTTTTGAATTTCAAAATTGGAATATTATTTTGTATTTTTTTTTCATTTTCTGTCACTCAATTTGCAATCGTCGATATTGGTTAGTTTTCTTTTTATTTTCATGTCACATTGAGCTAAAGTAAACACCTATATTCTTTGACATGACAGTGATAAGAATAATTATATATGTTAACAACTAACAATGGTTAAGAATTGTCATTAGGTAATAGGTAAAATTGCTACAAATAAGAGTTGCAAAAGAGTCAGTTAGTTAAAAAAAAAACTTGTTTATAAAAACTGTTTTTATTTATTTTAATCGTGACATCTTTAAAATTTATTTCGTACTAAGTAAAGCGAAGCTTTCGCTACACGGGCGACATAGCCTGAAATTTACCGCCGTTCAGTTTCCCTGAAACTTGTACACGTAACTCGGAGGGCGCGTACTAGATGGCGCTGGCGTACGAAATGCTTTAAACTTGACTGAACTTTGACTTATTGCCCCAAATAGTAAAAGGTATTCTTATATTCAAATGTTATAAGTAACTAAGATCTATTTTTAATCCAGCTATTATATTTTTTTTGTTTTCTACGTATATGTGCTACTTTTGAAATTCAATTGTGTCATACCGTGGGGTAATTGGCCGATGAGCCAATCAGCATGGTAGCACGGCCTAGTACCTACGCGCTCTAAACGTAGGTATATATCTAACCTATTTAGGTATTATCACTTGTGGTGGCTATTTACACTTCTCGTGTCATTTAAAACGGCAAAAGTTTCGTTTAAACTGAGCTTTCGTATCTCTTTTAGTTGCAAGTTACTACTTCGATAGTTAGATACTGGTTCTTGGTAGGTCACATCCCCACAAGGCCAAAAGCGAGTTTTTTTTTGTAGTAGGTTAGCACCAGAATCCAATCCAATCCAAAAAAGTAAGTACAATTAAAAAAATCAATGGCCTGTTTTAAATGTAACATAGGTAAACCTAAACCTACCTTATTTAATTAGTTTAAAAATAAATTCGGCGTATGTAAGGGTTGAATACTTTAACATAAATGTATTTTTAAAACATAAAATTAGCAATCTGTTTGCTCTAACATAAAAGGTCAGGGTATTTACTTTTATCGCTCCCTAAAAGGTTTTTAAATATTCAATAATGGTGAAACCCCACAAATATTATAAAGCTCAAATGTTTTTCGAGAATTCCGTTCGGGTTAAACAAATTCTGTATAATAAACACGGCCTGTAACAGCCCCACTACAGGGCAAATAACAACGAACATTGATCACCAAGATTTTGATCTATGAACTGTTTGTTTTGATATCCCGCTAAAGATTTTCTTTTCAGTCCCTTTACCATGAACTTTTTCAGAAATCGTAGAGTTTTCGACAAGCCGCACTACTTACACAGTTACACTGTACGTACCGCAGCCTCTCACTCCCACAACGGAAACTGTCCTGATTTAAGTTCATGGTAAGGGGGCCGAAATTAAAAAAAACCTTTTTCTTACAAGAATAAAGAAATTCGACTAGGTCTCTCGAGACGCCAACGTAAGTAGAAAAATATGAACTAATATGAAGCCTAGCGAATAATACCTGAATAAGAAAAACAAATAAACATAACAATCAAATAGAAAACTACCTGTATCTCAAACGAATGAATTGGTACTTTATATTATTTACTACTCCAATAGACTGAAAAGAAACGCGGTAAATAGACTCTAAACGTATTTTGGATACAGTCGGAAAATTTTCGATTTATACCTGATAAGGGGTTGTCCATTAATCACGTGAGGCTTGAAAGGGGGAGGGGTTCGGAAAAAGGGGCGATGGCGAGTGTAGTGAGAAATCAAGTGTATTTATTTTTTGAACACGCGATGTCTAAACCAAAAAGCACCTTTGGTTTGACCCATGAATTGCTACACCTGTTTCTCTCTCTCACTGTATCTGAAACAAATAAACGTGGTGTTGGGTAGGGGAGGAGGGGTTGATCTAAAACCTCACCATGTATCACCAGAGGAGGAGGGGGGGTTAAAAAGTTGCTAAAAATTATAGATGATTAATGGATGACCCCTCACATAAAAACAATTTTCATTGAGCAATATAATACCTTCTATATTAGAATACCCTTATCATGTCTATTTCAGGATAAGGACTAATCCGGCTATATTATACACGTAAAGGTATCGTCTACATGTGTTCCATAGTCACTTTGTAAGGGCTAGCGGCTAATGAATAGAAATGAGTTTAGGTAAATGACATATTACTTACTCATTTACATAATAGGCAGGTTTATTAAAAACTTTTTCATTAGGACATCTCATCTCTGCCTCGTTGGTCTAATAGTTGATAAGCGCGACCGCTGAGCACGAAGTCCTGGGTTCGAATCCCGGTTCGGGCAGTGTTACTAGGTTAGTGAGTCTGGATTTGTGCCCGGTTAATGGCAATGGGCTCGCCCCCTATTACATTGGGACCTTAAATATAACTGGCGAAATGTGGGAGTAGGTACCTACTATATGTGCATCGCTGCCTAACCCTTCGGGGAATACAGGCGTACCTAATGTTATGTTATGTTATATCTCATCTCTGTAAAATAGCACGAAATTGTGAAGATTCGTTGTGTTTAAGAATCGCGGACATAGGTATAAGTACTAATATACGTTATACAGGAATATATATAAAATACATAGGAATACAAAAAACTTTTTTTTTAATCGGTCGAAAAGGTCCAGATCTATCCAATCTACGATCTACTATAGGTAGACCTACTACAATTTGTTTCTATATTAGTATAATTGAAACACCATACAGAAATAAATTATTTACATTACATTAATTTAGTTACTATTATAAATACAAATTTAAAACCTTACCTTTGCATCGTAATAACGTTTTTCGAAACCGTCAATTCTGAAAATACAGTGAACCGGGGTGTGTAAGCGGGCTGGTACCTCACTCCATTAGAAGGATCCGCCGCGGGCTGTTTGCGTCGTCATCAAAGTGTTCTCAAAGAAAAATCTCACGATAAAACGCTGTACGTGTAACGCTTATTTTATTTGCTAGGTAATAGATAACGTTGGGAACGTAAAGTAGAAGCTTAGAACGTTTTCATGTCCTTTCAACCCAGATTTTTATATTCATTGAAATTTCTAGAACTTTCTTCACTGGGATCATTTCTTAAGATTTGACTCAAGACATATCGACTATTCGTGTATAAATTGCACACCAATAGTCATATTGGTGTGCAATTTATTCATTTGTCATTTTTATAAAATATGTGATATTTTATAAAAAAACTACAGTTAGATTACTCTAATACTCAATACTTTATTCCATATTTCCATAAATGTACATAGATGGACTTAAAATTGTACAGATCTTTATGGACCCTGTCGGGCACAGCAAAAAGCGGAGAGAAGAAGAGAGTTAACCTAATTATTTACATTATTTTAAACTTATATCTAGGTATGTACTTTGTTCTAATAAGTAGTTTCTATATCTATATATTTAAGTACGTTTGTTTTTAATATTGATAATATAAAAAAGAGTGAAAAAAGTAATTAAGGTATAGAGCAATCTTCATGAGTTTTTTTTTTAATTTTCTCCTGTTCTTGGTTGGTACTGAGTTTACCTAGTTTTAAGTTTAAATAAGCAGTAAGCTGTAAATACCTGCAGCTTGTAACTTGCGAAGCTCTTTCATTAATTCCGGAAACCTTTTCTGTGAATAAAGGTATGTACTAGACTAGATGAATAGGGGAGCATAGCTTAGATGAAAGCCTTGGTAATTCATAACTCTCCTTAGATAAATATAGGAGAATAATTTCGAAAAACATACCACCTGCTTGGAATCCTATCATAGAATCTATTAAAGTTAATTCCAAGCGTAAACTGCAAGACCGAATGACACAACGAGGCAGTCAGTAAAGGGAAATACAATTATTTTTAAAGTTAATCAATAGTGCTGGGTGAAGCAATACTTGCGAGGTAACCAAATAAATCCTCCTCTAGGGTAAGAAATTGAATCCACCCTCAAACAATGAATGAATTCAAAGCTACTGTTGCCGAATTTTCGATTTTAAGATCTGTATTGATACTGACACGTACAGACAAAATGTTGACAGGACATGATTGATTGAATATCAAAAGCTTGAACAAAGTATAAAAATATTTGTCTTTGTTGGATTTTCACAATATACTTATGTTGAAATTATATTTTTTATTCGTTTATAGTATGTATTGTATATTATATCTTCGTATTATTGTATAATAATAAGTAGGTATGTATTTTTTGTAAGATGAAAATATTAATTTTATCACACATTTTTCTAATATTACCCACATATTATCTGGGAATTTGAAATTAGACATTCTAGACTTCTCTTTAGGCATTTGTGTGAGCTTTAAGCTTTTTTAAGCAAACTCGATATTACAAAAAAAAGCTATAAATAATAATAATAATAATATCCATTTATTTCAGGCATCAAAGGCCCATAACTATAAATACAATACTATATTAATATGACTTAAAAATACTATAAACACATACAATTATATAACTATACTACACACGAAGTGGCGGCGTCGTGTTTCGCTGACTGGTGTCATTTAGTCTGCCACGAAACCGGCGATAAACAACACCCTTCGGCCATAACTCTTCTTTGAGGAACTTTTCAAGATGTTGAGTCGGAACACGCACCACGAACGAATTGAAGTTAGTGTTGTGACGCGGCTCCAACTTCTCGACCCTCAAAATCGAGTTGGTCTTCACACGCAGGTACTCCACGACCTCTTCAACCTTCGTGGAGTGGTGTAGTCTGGACACGTACAGCTGCGTCGTAGGGATTGCTGGACGAAGCAGCATGTTGGGTCCTACCAGCGCGGTACCGCACTGGTTCCGACAAGGAGGCTTCTTCTTCTTCTTCTTCTCTACCTTTATGAAGCCATCCTTGTCGCACGTGTCCTTCTCTGGACCCCGCCTTTTCAAAACCTTGTTAGGTTTCGACCGGCTCTGTTGACCCCCTTTTGTAGTCAGCGCTTGCTTTGCCTGCGAGTATTGTAACTCAGCAGGCTTGTTAGCGGCTAATATCGCTGCGTAGGCTCGCTTGGGGGTCGATGCACCTACACACGGCGTTGTCTCTACCGCTGTCGAGGCAGGGACGGCGGCGGCATGCGTTGCAAGTGCAACGCTTGCATTTTCGGCAGTCGGTGACGCAGTTGAGCTCGCTGACTCAAAACTGCATATGGAGGCGTTTTGTGCGCCGCGACGCGTGTTCACGTTAGCGGCGCCGGTCGGTGACCTACTTGCAGAAATTGCATTGCGCAACAACACTACTTCAGCGCGCAGATCACTTATGGTGTTATTCGACACCTCCAACTTTAGCTGCATCTCGGCCTGGCTTTGCTTCAGGAATGTAATGTCCTTCAGCAGCCTAGTGACGTCGACGTGATCGAAAGTGACGGGAGGCAGCTTATGCAGGTCCTTCGCCACGAATTCAGGCACATCGTCAGGGTCGGTCTCCTTCATCAGTGTTATGATGTCTTGGAGACTCTTCTCTGTACCGTCCCTTCGACGAGACGGCATCTGGCTGACTTTGCCGAGCGTTGTGAACAGCAGCAACTTGGCACTGCTAATCTCGTCCTCCTTGTACGAGGACTTGCAGATCTGCATGATGCTTACTTCGTCCATGTAGTCGATGGCATGTTTAATGAATGCCAATACTTCATTGGCTATGAGAGGTTGGGAACTCATAGCGGAAAACGGGCAGCGGCTATAGCCGCGCAGTTCGCGAATATAATATTCGTACTGTGCAGCGCAAGCGCGACCGTACTTGACCGCGCATCGCACTGTACTGTGATATGATGTCATTTAAGTACCGTTTTAATTTACATTTCTAGGACTACATTAACTTTTATTTAAAACTTTTATACAAAACGTGATTAGATAGGTATAATTATGCTGAGACAGAAGTTTTTTCTCTACTTTTGGAGAAAACCCATAAAATGTAATTTATTTCTCTTCAAATGCTTCTATTATTGAATAAACTAATTAAAGAAAGAAGAATCTTACTTGGTAGGTAGGTACTTAAACTATGGCATAATAAACAAAGTAGGAAATAGGTAGATCAAATTATAATTCTGGTTCTCTTTCGTTTTGTATATAGTCTTATGTTATTCAATGTTACTTCAATGTACCTATATTTCAATTATTCAGGTTTTAAAATCAATATGTACTTTGCCCAAAGATGAGCACAAATATTGTATAAAAACGACAGTTTAATATTCCGAAAATATATATAACAGAATGAGGTTTCATTTCAATTTGTGCCTCTTGTTAAATAAACGGATAAACTAGAATTTATTCCTATAAAGGAAATATATACTCTGCAATAATGTTGGTTATTGCAAATTTAATATCTGGGCCCGAGAAGACACAGAGTATACCTACTTAACTAACTCATAAGTATACAACATGTTTCTATAGTGGATGTATCAATATTGGACAGGTGTGTACAAAGTTGTTGTGTCAAGTCTTTGACAATATTTAGCATGCCTTAATAAAGGCGGATATTGCATAACCTACATTATGGGCTTTTTCTTAAGAGTTATTTTGGCTTCACCCGACACTAGGATTTCTTCCTAGTTTAATAATAATAAAGTTTATTGATAGTGAAAAAGCGATAGGTACATTTTGTTTTCCACCGTATACACACCTATAATTGTTTATTCACTTTACCTCAATTTTACCTATATCGTAAGATCCGTTGGTACTTTTTACAGGTAGGATATAGAAAGAACGGAAATAAAAAATAGACAGACGTAAAATGCCGGTTAAACTCCCAGGCCAAGAAAAGCATATCATTGACGACTTGAAATAATTGTTTCATGCGGTCACGGGGGATTGAACCCTCAACTAATAGCACATAAGACCAATCCCTCAGTCAGGGTCATCCAAAGTCGACATGGTGTTAGCAAGTCAAAACAATTTCATTCAAAACCACGTAAAAGTATTTAAACAATTAATAATATAGGCAAACTGGACCGTCACGCGCCGTTCAAAGAGTATTAATAACATTATATTCAGCCTTTGACGTTTTATTGAAAAATTCCAAATTGTTACCAATTCGAGGACCAACCCGTGTCCCTCGAGCAAAGAGGTTTTTTATCAAAGTCTCTCACAGTTTATTATCACTTTGATGTGAAGATAGGGAAATGCTGATGCTACCTGTCATAAAAAGATAAGGAAATATCGTTCTTATATTATCGGGCTTAGTTGTTAACAGCCCGGATCCGAGTACACAATGGATGTTTAAAGTCAGAGAATCACCAATGTGATTTAATCAATAACTAAATAATAAGTTGGTCTAGTGGTCGCTAAGCGCGACTGCTGAGCATGAGGTCCTGGGTCGGGCAAAGTGTTACTGGGTTTTTCCCATTAGGAAATTCTCAATAGCACGGAGTCTGGAAGTTTGCCCGGTTGACGGCAAAAGGTTCACCCCCTGTTACCTACATTGGGGCCTATAACATAACTGGCGAATTATTAGTTTATGAATGTATGTGCACAACTGCCTACCCCTTCGGAGAATACAAGTCTGATGTTATTATTAATAAGTTAATATTAAAAATATATTTTTAACACAAGTTTTTAAATCAAAAGTACCATAATATTCATGCTGTATATATTATTGTTAGCTAATAAAAACGACTTGACACGTTTCTTAAAACTCGAGAGGAAGGTATCGCTTCACGTATCTCCCTACTTGAACTCTGAACTGAAGAAATCTAAGTAAACGCTTTCTGGGACAATGCTGAGGATGTTTTAACGAGATTAATGCTGACACGATCTCCGTGGCGTCGCATTTGCAGACTTTTTAGTAGTACAGCAAACATTCGTTTTTTCTATATGCCATGATGGGAAATTCTTCTGACGATCAGTGACTTTATGTACCTAAATGTAACACAAAGTAAATAATAAAATAAAACTTCGACTCTTGAATTTGATCCAGCATTCGTGCTTCTCTAAGGCCAAAAAATTATGCCGGTCATACAGTAACACCGATATCTAGAACACAAATAAAAAAATATCTTAACGCATTTTTTGTTACAGCAGATGGCAACTGACGACAGCATGAGCGACGACGTGTTTGAAGACGATACGCTGCGTGCGCCGGCGCAACGAAGCACTCCCTCTCCTACAGGCTACAGGGACTACCACCCGCCTGCTGACACATCTGCCCGCGCGCAGGCAGACGACGATGTTCCTATCCATAAGGTTTGTAATAAGAGTGAACTAAGTTATCATTGAGTGAGCAGTCGCCTCTTGCTCGACTCTTTTAGATCACGTCTTAAGGCTAAAATATTTTTTGAAAATAAAATCCGAAACTTAAGGCTAATAAATTAGTACGATAAATGTCACTAACGCGAATAGTTGATTACTTCTTCTTCTTATCGTACGGTTGTTGACAATCCCGGTGTCAGTTTAATCTGCCTGTGTCGTGTGAGTGACTATGAGTGGACTGCGACTTCTAGGACGACGACTTGCCCACGACAAAACGTCGAATTCTGAAAAATAGTTTGAAATCTACGGTACATTTCTTGCCAATAGTGTTACTAAGGGAAGACGTTAAGTAAACTCAATTTGCCGTATTATAAATATTAAATTCAGGTTATTCCTTAAACCTTCATAATTCTCAAAAGGAATAGGTACCACAAAGCAAAAGATACTACGGGCATCTTAACTTGCCTTTATGGTTAAGTAAAGCTGTCAAAATGTCCGACAAAGGATATCGTTTGAGTTTCCAAGATTTGGAACGATTAGTACTCTCGTTGTTTCTTATTACCTTGATTAAGTTTAGATTATAGTTCTAGAACTTATGTTCATAGACTGAAAGTACATAGAGATACTAAAATAAAGGACCTAATTATAAACTCCAATATATTCAGAAACGATTGGGTAGTTATTTAGTTAACACCATTAACCAATACTTACAAAACACTACCTATTTCTGAAAAAAATATTTATTTTAGCTCTAAATCCAACCCTTAATTATTTTTTTAATTAACTGTCAAATTGAAGTGTTTGCGAACTAGTGACGTCACAAGTTCCTATTGCCATACAAAATCTATAGACGAATAGCGTTTTGACAGCTTATAAAAAGTACCTACATATATCAATTGTTTAGTGGTATAACCATGAATAAAGCATATTTTAACTTTCCATATACCTACCTATAGGTTAATTGAATATAAAGAATGTGATCTATATTATCTTCAAATAAGTGTGTGTATGCGGTACCACATTGCCGCGAAGTTACTCGATCAATGTCATTCAAACTATGTATGCTGAAAGCGCTCATCGCCCTCCTGGAGACCAGCCTGAATTGATTTACTGAAGAATAGAAGGTATACCCCTTCCATTCTTATATACATGTATGCACTAGCCATGCTTCTAATGTTGTGATATGACCGAAAAAAAGATTTTTAAAGTAATCAGAGCAATAGTATAGGACTGATATTTTTCTATGTATTTTTTTCTGTATGAATATAGAATGAATGAGGCGAAAGATGTATGTCAGGATCGTAGCAAATGAAAATCTGTGCTCTCTGCCTATCCCTCTGGGAAATAGGTGTGTCTTTATGTATGTATGTATAAATAGTATATACATTTCACTTATTTATCCTTGCATGCTTACCAAGCGCCGGACGCTCATATTTATTCAGTTTTTCTGCGCAGTCCGATTTATAATCACTTTGTTTCACACAAAGACTGCCTCGTTGGTCTAGTGGTTAAGCTAAGCGCGACTGCTGAATACGAGATCCTAGGTTCGAACCCCTGGTCAGGCAAAGTGTTACTGGGTTTTCCATTAGGTAATTCTCTTAGAGTTTGGATTTGTGCCCGGTTGATGGCAATAGGCCCGCCCCCTATTACATTGGGACCTAAAAACATAACTGGCGAAATTTGGGTGTAGTATATGCGCACCTCTGCCAACCCCTTCGGGGAATAAAGGCGTGATGTTATGTTTCACACAATTTTCGCAGCTCGAGCTCCCGTATTGTGCGCTGATCTTGTTAGCCCAGCTACAAATTAATTAAAGTATACTCTAGCCTGTCTATAGATTTATTGGTTTATTGTTTAGCCGGTGTTTCTACGTAGTCGTTAATAATCGCGTTTTAACAACTGGATTTTATTACGATATTTAGTTATTTTATATATTCTTTAAACTAGCCACGAATATTGTTAAAAACATTTCTTACAATATCTCGTCTGGTTTGTAATGGGTGAAGGTGGGCTGATGATATTATTCAGGAGTAGGAAATGAATGGATATATTCTGACAAAGACAGAGAGTTGTGGAAGATGGAGGAGGCGTAAAAGGCTTACAGAGGTCCATAATTCAATGAAATTTAAATAACTAAAGTAGCTTAAATAATTGAAGTAAACTTACTAACAAATTAACAAAGGTACTAACAACACTTGAAATGTAAGCTTAGAATTATAAATATGGAATAAATGGCTTCTTTATTTAGGTATTTTATTACTTATATTATTATTTATAGGATTCAAAGTTCAATACTTTAAAATAAGATTTATTACACAATTGAGAATATATGTACCTATGTACGAGGGTCAAACTGAAAGTTCTTAGAACTGGCCACTTATAAACAATATAATAAAAAAATAATTCTAAAATTTGAAAATAGAACTCTTTGCCAATATTACTGAACATATATTTCATTAATTTGTCATTTGTTTTACGATTTGGCGGCAAATTGAAAATTGTCTGTGTCACGTCAACGTGAATTTAACACGAGAAAATTTTCGTGCAATGATTTTTTATGACTTTCGATGTCATTTAAGTCAACAAGAAAGTTATGATAGACTACGATTGGCCTTTCACGATGAAGCCCCATCTCGTGCGACAGTTTACAACTGGTTTAATGAGTTTAAACGTGGTCGCACTAATCTCACTGATGATTTACGTGAGGGACGGCCTTCTACGGCGACGACTGAAGATAACATCTGTGTTGTGCGGCGTATGATAGAGACTGACAAAAGAGTGACCTATCAGCAGATTCGGACAAGCTTAGGCATCGGTATGAGTCAAGTGCACAAAATCCTCCACGAACATTTAGCAGTCAGGAAGCTTTGCGCCCGGTGGATACCTCATAATTTGACTGAGGCTCAAAAACTCCATCGTGTGGATTGGTGCCGTAAAATGATTGAAAGATTTAACGGAGGTGACTCAAATGCTGTGTTCGACATACTAACAGGTGACGAAAGCTGGATTTACTGTTATGATCCTGAAACCAAAAGACAATCTGCTCAGTGGGTGTTTCCTTTCGAGAGGTTGCCAACTAAAGTGAAGAGAGATCGAAGTGCGGGAAAAAAAATGGTGGCCTCGTTCTTTGGAAGGATAGGTCATTTCGCAACAATTGTGTTAGAGGATCAAAAAACAGTTTCTGCAGAATGGTACACTACCAATTGTTCGCCACTTGTCTTGGAAAAAGTTCGAGAGAAACGACCTCGCAGTAGGATCCTCCTTCACCACGACAACGCCTCGTCGCACACCGCTAAGCGAACGATCGACTATTTGGCGACATCAAACGTTGAATTACTGGGTCACCCGCCGTATAGCCCCGACCTCGCCCCTTGTGATTTTTATTTATTTCCAAAAATTTAAGAAAAACTTAAAGGAAAGCGGTTTATGAATGCTGAAGAAGCGGTGGCTGCGTATCGCGATGCCATTGAAGAGAGCCCTAAAGACCGTGGTTCCATCGCATGCAGCGGTGTATTGACGTGAATGGACAATATTTTGAAAAGATATAATAAAACTAATAACTGGCTAATGTAATCAGTTTCTGATTTTCTA
This sequence comes from Abrostola triplasia, assembly GCA_946251915.1. Taxonomy (NCBI): domain Eukaryota; kingdom Metazoa; phylum Arthropoda; class Insecta; order Lepidoptera; family Noctuidae; genus Abrostola; species Abrostola triplasia. Next base: position 4,311,703 of record OX276424.1, on the reverse strand, counting down.
AGAACTTTCAGTTTGACCCTCGTATTGTTCTCCCGAGTTGTCCTAAACACTCAAACAAAAAAATTCTTTAGTCACATATTTACCTAAATAATTTTTTCATTTTAGATCAAATCGTACTTTGACTTGTTATACCTAGTCTATATAAAGTTTAGAAAGTCTACGTCTTATTTCAATAATTATTTATACATTAAGTTGTACCAAGTATCTAAATAAGTCTCAACATTAAGTAAGTACACAAGTTCTCTCTGACGGCTAAGTTAAATAGATGTTTGCTGTAGGTACACATTTCTTTTATAAAGCAAAGACCTAATTATGTCGAAATTTGATGTTTATTCATAATCTGATATTATAAGTGACATAACATCACGCATGTATTCCCCGAAGGGGTAGGCACAGGTGCACATTAGTACACCTACATTTCCCCAGTTATGTTTTAGGTCCCAATGTGATAGGGGGCGAGCCTATTGCCATCAACCGGGCACAAATCCAGACTCCGTGCTGCTACTGAGAATTACCTAATGGAAAATCCCAGTAACACTTTGCCTGACCTGGGATTCGAACTCGGGACCTCGTGCTCAGCAGTCGCGCTTAGCAACCACTAGACCAACGAGGCAGATATTATAAGTGTGTTTGTTTATTTAAAAACGGTTCTCAATTAGTACGTTCCTGTCGTTGTTGAAGTATACTAATGACTAAAACCACGGGTTTGTAGCTATCATGTATATTGCCATAGACCACTCCATAATATTACTCTCTGTAGGGTAAACAGATGTGAGATATTGCACTCACTTGTGGGAATTGTTAAATTAGAGAGACGACATAAGAGTCACATCGATACAATACGGGATTGAGCAAACCTTTGGGTTAAAAGCATGTTTAACTAAGCTATATCTAAAATTATATACAAACTTTTGACTGTAGAATGTAAAGACAGCTAACCTTGTGATAAAAACAGAGCGGTATCGATAAACTCCTTACCGATTATTATCCCGTTCAAAAGCACTCACTGACTACATATGTATCAATGACGTGTCACAAGAGTTCTTGTTAACCGATATGCAAAATAAAAATAATTAATTTATCGTTATCACAAACCACCACCACATCACCATCTGCACAAACAAGGCAAGTACCGGTACCTCCAAAAATACCAACTCCGGAACCTCCCCATGCAACGCCTATGTGGCACATCCTGGGATACATATCACACCTAGAAAGTCGCATTAAAAACAAAAACACGTGACTTTGACGCTGTCACTAACTAGTATTAACATAACTGCCAAAAATAAAAGAATTTAATTAAACCGATGTATTAAGAACGAACCGCGTAGTCGAATGCAGTTTTTATCAATAAATGTTACGAATCAAAGTGGAGCGAGAACTCCGAGAGCCACCTAATTCTTTTATAGAACTCGAGTGGATATCGATAAACTCTTTACCGATTAATATGTTCCGAGCCACTCCTGACAAACACGGAACAGAGTACTGTCACGACGTGCTGTTATTAAGTTAATCAGCGGATGGGAGCCGAGTGGCCGAGCAGTGCTGTGCTAACTGGGTTTATCCTTTGAAGTATCCTCCAAAAGCTTTGTAGGATAGATTTAGCTCAAAATTAACCGGGGTATAGGAAAATACCATTATAAGTTTTGTATGTGCGTACCTAGAGACTTCGATTTGTCTCCATTTGCTTCTGTTCTGCGCCAGTTCAATAGGTCGTTGTAGAGTTCCAGATTTTTATGTTGCCTCTGTAATGCTTTTACACCATCGTGTTGGAATTCGGCCTTTGGGGCGCTTCCCTTGCATCTGACACCCACGATAACCTATACACATACAATATATACCTTACCTACATCTACAATACACTAAATAGTTTATCAAAAACCAACACTATGTACTTAGCCCATATATTTCTACAGGCGTTCTAAATAGACAGTAATAATCAAGAACAGAAACAACATAAAAAAACTTTTCATATCTGAACAATTAACGTAAAACATTCCTTCATACTTCAGCTTCTAACAAAAGTTAATGTACGGTTAATTAAAATGTTGCGATTAATTAACTTTCTTTTTCAAACAAAAAGTAAGTAGGTAATCATCTTTTAGTAAAAAATAGCCTCCAGTTAGAAACAAGAGAAAATTATTAAAATGTCTGCTCCAAGGAGTTTCTAAAATAATCATAGACAAGCCGCGATCAGTTGCCTACTGCCCCTTACCGCAGGAAAGTTTACGTTGTGGAAGCGAGACGCAGTTACGTGCAGTGTAATGTGGTGTCTCGCTTTCACAACACAACTTTCCTGCCTAAAGAGTTCATGGTAAGGAGGCTGATCCGCGGAAAAAACCGTTTCTTGGAATTCTCCAATATTGATTTTATTCACCTCAGTAAGTGTTCGATATACTAAAATGCAAAGTTCTCGTAAAAAATAGGGTTTGTGAGGAAAATCGTGTTGCTTTTCCTCTTTGTTTTGTTACCGTTTGTTTATATAACATGAGAATGGAAGAACAACATGACTGGTGTTAAAGGCTTTGTGGGGTGGGTGTCAATCGAGAGGGCGTATAACAATTTTGTTATAGTATTCTACCTATATGTGCACTTAAGTTAAATGCTGATAAAGGGTTTTATTAGTCTGGATTACCTATATATGGATTTGATAAAATTAGGTAATTGAAAATATAATCGAAACATTAGTGTTCCCCATAGACCCCATACATTCGTCATTCTCTTCGTCAAGCGCTTTGCCACTTCTCTAGGGGGGCTGATCTGGCAATACCGTGGAAAATAGACTCTCGTGTTTCAATAATATTGTAAAAATGAGTGACGGGATCACCACGGATGAGTGACGGGATCAGAATACTTAAACGAAGTAGGTTTCTACGAACGCTATGACCTGTGAAGGCAACCGAAAGATCAATACTTATTTTATGAGGTTTTATCGGCATAACACAGGTACCTTTAGTAAAGCTAGGAAGTATTAAGGAGCCTCTACATATGTATATTTGCAGTAACTTTACGAAATATATTTAAATGGATTAACTGTCACCATAGGGAGGCCTTTGCCCGGCAGTGGAACATTCCAGGCTAGTAAAAAAAAAAAACTGTCACCATTCCATTTGCACAATCTTATTCGTTTATTTAATCATTTAGTTACTAACAGCAAATGTTTTATACACATTTAAAACTACACGTAACATGTTTATTTCTAATTTTATAGTAAGTATCTAGGTCGTTTTATAATAAGTAGCTGTCGTTCATTGTGGCGTTCTATAGGGCCTCCCCTTTTGTTAAACAGTAAACGTCTTCCAGATGATGATGATCTAAGTACAACTACACTACTTAAATACTTGCTAAACTTACAAGTTAAATTATCCCTCTCATCAATTTATCCAAACAAAATAGATACAAACAACTATCATTCAAATTTCTCTTGACAGACCATCCTGCTCGGTGACAGCGGAGTCGGCAAAACCTCTCTATTAGTGCAGTTCGAGACTGGAAAATTTCAAGCCGGCAATTTCTCCGCTACCGTCGGTATCGGCTTTACGGTGAGTGAACACATCAATTGTGGTGGATTCGCCACGAACACGAACGCGCCTGTTTTGAAATTGCGGTTTCAAATTCCGAATTAAATCGTCGGAGACGCACGTGAGGCGTCGGTTGCGAATATTCTATTTATTGTTTTATGTTTGTATTTCATTTGTTTTAAATAGATATTGTAATTTTTGTTTTGTAAATACTAAATGTGTGTCAATTTGTACAAAACTAAAGAGAATATGCCACATAGGTAATCTTTTTCTTTTAAGGTCTAAGATAAGATTAGTCGATTGTCTATTTGATCGGTTTCCGACTTTTACAGAATATTTAAGGCGTCATCGATAGTTAACGCATTTCAACAATAGGTAACTTTTATAAATTGCGTGTGTTTGTAGGTGTGTGTGTAAAAGCAATAAGTTTACCCATTGGTATATAAATACACTTAGGTACACATAAAGATACCTAAATCATTGCATACCGCAAGTAATTAATATAATTGCTAACTAGACAATCGTCACGCTGAGACAGAGTTAGGCTCATTTGCGCCGTCAAAGTCAAAGTCAAAGTCAAAGTCAAAGTATTTATTAGTGTGCTTTTTGGTGATACAGCAGATCTTACAGTTCATTTATGGTAACTCAAAAAGCTGCCCAATGGGCATACACTATTTAACAATATAATAATTTAAAATTTATATAAGTAACATACAAAATAAAAATGTCAAGATTTAGATTACAATACAATTAATTATTATTACAAAGAATTACAATACAAATTAAAATACAATTAATTATTATTACAAACATTAAAATACAATAAATTAGTCATGTTTCAAGCATAAATATATAATTGTCAGTTTATATAATTTTGTCGAGAAGGAATTCGTCAATGGTATAATAACATTTTTCTATTAAAAAATCATTAAGTTTCCGTTTAAATTGGGTCAAGTTCAAATCTTTGATAATATTTGGTATTTTATTGTATATTTTTGGACCCATGCAGAGAATGCTTTTGTGCATAAGGGCTGTCTTTGAGGCTCTTAGACATAATTCGTGACGATATTCTGGTCTTGTCGACCTATAACGTTCCTCTGAAGCTTTTTTAAACAATTTACTATTTTTCTTCACGAACATTGCGGTTTCGTATATGTAAATGCAAGGTAATGGTAATATTCTAAAAGATTTAAAATGAGGTTTACAACTATCCGTTGGTTTTAAATTACAGATCGACCTAATGCACCTCTTCTGTGCTTTAAAAATGTTATTTTTCTCGCAGGAATTTGCCCAAAAAATTACTCCATAGCGTAATGTGGAATCAACATAACCATAATATGCAGCTATAACAGCTGCCTGATTCACTATTTTCTTAAGCTTGTATAGAGCAAAGGCAAAGCGACTTAATTTTTTTATAAGTATTGACGCATGTTCTTTCCAAGTCAGTTTAGAGTCAATCGTCAAGCCTAGAAATTTTATATGCTCTACTTCTTCAATTCTGTTATCTTCAAAAAATATATTTATGTCAGGAGTAGTTGCTCTTTGTCTAAACTGCATAATTTTGGTTTTACTTAAATTTAATTTTAAATTATTTTGATCAAGCCAATTAATTGATTGTTGCAATGAGTCTTTAATGTCACATTCATAGTTTCTATTTTTATTTTGTCTAACAATTATCGTACTGTCATCAGCAAAAAGAACCATAGGAAAACTGACGTGTTTTGGAAAGTCATTTATGTAAACCAAAAATAACGGTGGGCCCAATACGCTGCCTTGTGGTACGCCAAAAGTGATTTTACGTTTTTCAGATACATATTTAAGTTCTTTCTTAAGCTTTACAGAAATTCGTTTAATTTCCGTACACTGTGTTCTACTGTCTAGATATGATTGTATAAGGGAAAATGCTTTGCCCCTTATTCCATACGCATTAAGTTTCTGTAGTAGAATATTATGATCAACTAAATCGAAAGCTTTCGTCATGTCCATAAATATAGCACCTACAGGAATTCTTTCATCGATATCTGTCATTATAATATTAAGGAAATCATAGATAGCCATGTTTATTGATTTATTTTTCCTAAAACCTTTCTGTTCCTTTACTAACAGGTTGTGTTTCGTGAAAAAGGAATCCATACGGTGATAAATAGCTTTCTCAAATATTTTTGATATTACTGGTATTAGGGCAATGGGTCTGTAATTATTAATATCGGTTTTGTCATGTTTCTTAAATAAGGGCTTAATTATTGTTGGTTTAAGTTTATCAGGATAAATTCCAGAGGAGATACTAACATTAGTGATGTGGCAAATGGGGCCAGATATGATATCGGAAACAAATTTTAATACTTTTGTTGAGATGTCGTCATACCCTACACTAACTTTATTTTTTAAATTCTTTATTATTCTACATACTTCATCAGGTGTAGTCGGGGTCAAGAACATTGATTCGCAACATGTATTTGGGATCTCATAGCTTGAAGATTTTGAGGCCTTCGAAAGTAATTCTGCTTGATCCACAAAGTGATCGTTAAATGCGTTCGCTATATCACTGGGGTGTGTTATTGAAACCCCGTTCCTTCGTATTTCCGCTATGTGTTCATAGGGTGGGCAGTATTTATTTTCATTAATGATCCTCCATGTATCTTTTGACTTGTTTGTTGATGTCATTATCCTATGGTTATTTTTTGCCTTTTGTGTTAGTTTTATTATTTTCTTAAGTCTTTGTGAGTAACTTTTAAATTTAGTTAAGTTATTGTTATTAGGTTTTGCTCTTAGTTGCCAAAGAAGCTGTCTTTTATTTTTGCTACAGCGTTTTATACCGGGTGTCAACCAATTCGGTTTCCTTTTTAACTTTATTTTTTTGTTGATCAAGGGAAAACACAAGTCATGAAACAGCCGGAATACTTCCATAAAACCATCGTACGCTATATTAGGATCATCTGCTTGATAAACTTCACAAAACGACAAAGGGTATAAACATGATCTAAATTTCATAAGGTTATCGTAACTGTAATCACGCGCTGTTATATTCCAACTGTTTATTGCACAAGTCTTTTTTACCGGGATCTTTAAAATTTGGGCGGTATGATCTGACATGTTAAGGTCAATTATATTGTGGATACATTTTTGCTTAAAATTGTGCGCAAAATTATCTATACATGTGTTGCTTTGTAACCTAGTGGGCTGATCAATTTGCAATTTTAAATTATAGCTTAATAGATAGTTGGTAAACTCAAGGGAAGTTCTATTTTTTTTCAGTGTATTAATGTTAAAGTCACCACATATAATAACATTCTTGCGCGCTTTGTAACAAATTTTGGGCAAGATAATATCTAATTTAGAGTAAAAAGTATCAAGATTATTTGATTTAGGTATTCTGTAAATACATACAACGATAATGTTGTGCTTTGTTAATTCGATTGCGCAGCACTCGAATGTTCCCTGAATTGAAAGTTTCTTGATATCTTCAAGTTCTCTATACTGAAGGTCGTTTTTTATTAATATGCACGCTCCTCCTCTTTTTGTGTCCCTAGAGTAACAAGCTGCTAATTTATAATTAGGTAAAGTGAGAAAATCTTCATATCCAGTCTCCATGAAGTATTCAGTCACGCAGATTACGTCTATGCGGTCTTGAAATTCAAGCAGATGCAAAAGTAATTGGTCTGCCTTATTTATCAATCCTGCTATATTTTGATGCATTATTGACAGATGATTATAGAAAAAAATGATTTGATATATCTTCAAATGTATCCGTTGGGTTAGTGTTACTACTATTTTCCATTTGGATTTCACAAATAGTCTTTTTGAGATTCAAAATTACGTTTTTCATGCCTGTGTCATTTAGGAGACCCTGACGACCAGAAAACATTGTGTTATCATAACATAAGTCAGCGTTTGAGTCCAGTAAATAAGTATATTCATATGTTGTGTTATGCAGATACAAAAGATTATTAAACATTTCAACCCGTGAGTTGTATATTGTTGTGTAATCACCACATTGTCTATAGGTTGGGAGACATATAATTACATTAGTGTGGCTTAGTTTTTCGATGGTATCTTTAATATGGTAGATTAGATCGTGATAGTTTTTAGTTCTTAAAAAGTCCTTTTCTCCAAGTAGAATAACACAATAGTCGGTTTTACTATAATGTTTGACCTTATTTTCTATGCCAAGTAAGAGTTGTTCAATACTACCATTTGGATATGAGTAGTGGCAAAATTCATAACTAGTTGCAAAAAAATCTTCAATAATGTTGCAAAGTCCATTTCTATTGTTAGCGCTTATTATACTTAGTTTACTTTTTATTGTTTTTTGTGTCAAGAACCCTTTGACGTTTGCCGTATGTCGTCTTGAATCCTCATGTATTGAGTGTTCAATTTCATAGGTGTTACATTGAGTAGTCTTATTAACCATCTGGGGTATAACATCAGAAGTTGATTTATCAGCCATTTCGGGAGTAAGCTTCATAACTTTCTTCGTCGACTTGGGAGTAATGCTTAGATCTATTGTAGGAACTGTTTGCGAAGATTTTTTCTTTTTTGGAGTGTTATTTACAATGTCAGTTGTAAGTTTTTTGTAAATGTTTTCCTTTTTTGTTAGCTTTTCGATGGTCTTTTTGAGATTTGTGTTGTCCATATTCAGGGATTCAACTTCTCGGTGTGCAGTCTCTAGTTGCAGCGTCAATTCTTTTATTTGGTTTTTTAGTTGAAGAATTTCTTCGGAGCCCTCGTCGTCCGATATGTTTGGTAGACTGTTACTAGTGGTGCCATCTAGTTCACTATTTGTTAAATTTAAGTCTTCACTTTTTGTTTCGGATACTCTTCGATTACGACGTTGTGTGATGTTCCCAAAGAAGTTCATATTGATTTAAATTTGAGGTTTTATGAAACACAAAAAGTTTCACAGTTTGTGGGATCCGAACCAGCACTCAGTTCCGCAGCAATCCAACACTGATTTACTTCGGCTATTATAACATTACATGAGTGTCCCAAATTTGCAAGTGGTTACTGGAATGTCATTCAAATAGTTAAGAAGTCGTTGGGGAATGATTCATCGTTTAAATATTTTTTCCACACAACACCAACTTCAATTTTAACTTCTTACAAAAGTTTTTACCAGTTAATATACACTTGTCACTTATTTTTTAGCGTATTTCACGTAGGTAATTGTTTATCACAGTGCTATTTAATGTTTATTTACGTTATAATCTGTTTCGTCACTTCACTTATTTGTCTTTACTTATTCGAAAATATATCACATAGTTTATTTGGATAACATTTGTGCACACCATTTACACCGTAACGGACTTATTAAACACAATTTAATGTACCATTTTATCTGTTTTATAATTTTAAAGTCAATAATAGATCAGAGAACTACACTTCGGATGTTTACTTTATCAGCGCCATCTAGCGCCTCTAGACTAATTAATGAATTAGTTACAGCTGTGCAAGTTACGCTTTACTAACTCCGCTACATATTAAATCGCACAAAGGCATCAATTTGGGGAAATTTTAGTTCGAAATTGGTTTACGGTTTGGATAAAGAAAAGGTTTATTATTACTTGTAAACTCGTGTTATTAACATTGCCATAATTATTTATTTTTAACACATGATATAATTTATAGGTATATGATATTGAGTTAACATATATGTACGTACCTATATATTTTAAAAAGGAATAGAAATATTATCATTATCATATTACGAGGCGAGTGTTAGTGGAGTATCGGAAAGGGGAAGACCTAGGCGAACACACCTAGACCAAACCGGAGATGTTCTGCAAAAGGGGCAAGTGAGGAGTACCCTCAACCGACAAGCGTATATGAGGAATGTGATGCGTGTGAATGAAGCGAAAGAAGTATGCCAGGATCGTAGCAAATAGAAATCTGTGGTCTCTGCCTACCCCTCAGGGCTACAGGCGTATTTAAGATAAAAGTGTATGATATGCCTACGTAAATAAAACAATTCCGAGCTTTCCAGTATTTTTTAATTTGGTATTTTAAACTAGAGCCTTATATTATATTTAAATGTTTATCTATCTTTCTTGTGTAAAGCTAAACAATATTAAAATTCTTAGTAGAATTCAGTAGGTATCTAAGCAATTCAATATCTACTTGGGAGTAAAATATAAGTTTAGAAATCTTAGCTTTATCCCAATCGTTTGTCAATTTTTTATATTATAGTCCTTTTTTTAACACTTGAGCAGTAAATCCAATTGCTATGTCACTCAATCGATTCGTGACGTCATTGTCGACGACTCAGTGGGTGACGTAGTATTCCGTTTCTGAAACAAATCGATTTGTGCAATCATTTTACTTAGGTATCGAGTAACGCTTGAAATCCGTTTTATATGCTAAATGTACATTTCTTACAAAACAAATGGTACCTGGTGGGACACGTTTTTAAAGCTTATGCTTTCTGTAAAGTGATACGGATAAATGTCTAGACATAACACAGTTACACTTAGTATTTAGTGTCTGGAACTCTAGACACACTATTTTTAAGTTATATTACTTTGTACCATAACTATCCATATGGGCCTTGATGCCTGCAATAAATAATATAACAAAACTCCTTATTTGTTCTTTTGTTTTAAATTTTGAACTAGATTATAAAGCATTAAGTTCGAGAAACAAATCCAGTTCCCAACTTAAACAGCTATTTATTATTAACTACTAAAACGTAACAAATTACTAAGGCATCAACGAAATTGATATCAATTTAGTTGTTAAGGAAACTGAGATCGGTTATAACAGCCCTTTGGGAGCCAATGTAAATGATTCACTGAAATATTCGATTTACCTACTGAAGAATTTACCGGGACCCGACGAAATTGATAGCCTTTTATTCTTCCCGGAAAAGTTTGACGACATTTTACGACAAAAATCGTTGATCAAGGATTAAAGTCCGTTAATACATTTTACGTTTAATATTATTAAACCAGTTTTAATTTTACCATCATCAACCGGTGGATGCAAATGGCAAGTTGTCGTTCATTGTGGCGTTAGGCGTTAGCTTTATTTTAGTGTTTTGAGAGTTAAGAGTTAGATATTATAGGTACTTAGTTCGCGTACAGATGAATATCACTACAATCAATGTAACTTGAACAAAACATCTTGGTTACTCGTTAGCCAGCTTGTATTGCTGAAATTTAAAAAGTTAACCCCTAATATGTACCTATAAAATAACTCAAGATAATAATTACAATAGGTAGGTACATACTTTGGAATACGTAGTTACCTACTATATATATATACATATATAGTATGATGTGCTCTCAGGTGGCTGACGTATCCGATTTTTGTTTTAAATGTACGACCACATTCACTGCAAGTCCCCCTCTGACATAATTATAATGTGGCGGACATAGTTACCTACTACCCACTTAGTAACAATATCGTTACCTACGAGTATGTTTCTTTGATTTAAACGTTCTTAATTTATTAGGTAATTCTTTATTGCACGACAATTGGATAACAAACAAAATAAAAGTGAACGTACAATGAACGCCGCGCGCCGGTTTTATCGCCAATCTCTTACTTACAGACAAGCTTTGGCTGGCTAAAAATAAAGCAAAATACAACTGGCATCACAGAGACTACAACTCATTGCAGATGAAGTATAAGAAGTAATAAAACATTTAAACAACTCGATGTTAAATGATTGTAATAAAAAAAGGTATACGCGATTAAATACAATTTCCCATTGTAATTAATTGTTAATGAATTAGGTTCAAAGAAAGCCTTTTATCATAGTATCTAACCACCTCGGTGTATAATGTCGAGTGCCTGCTGAGTGGTATCCGGCCTGGAATAGACCACACCCTTTCCTCCCGTGGGTGTCGTAAGTGGCGACTATGGTATTGCTGGGCATTTACCGCCGCGCTTAGCCTCTCTAGTGGGCCATTGTGCGTGTGAAATGAAATCCAAAAGATTCTTCTGTAACTTTACTATACATACTGCTATCCCCAAGCCGCTTGCCAAGCGTGGGGATTATGGCAACCCCCCCCCTCGCCGAAGGGGGGGGCCTTCGTTTAAAAGTGAACCTCATCCGGCTGATGATGATGATTGTTGTGCCTACCATATAATCTGCACCACCCTAAGGTTGACTAGTAGAGAATGCCTCAGGCATTAAGTCCCCATATGTAGGTAGGTACACATTTTTGTTACATGAAATTTTAATAAATAAATATAAGTAGGTACATTGCAATTCTACATTGACGTTAATTTGTTAATGTAAATCACTTAAAAGTCAGCGTACCACCATGTATTATTCATATAACCGTGATTGCCTTCGAATCAACACTTAATACGCATTAGGTACGAATTTAAGATCAGACGTATATCAATCTAATGTCTGGAATCCTTATCTGTGAAACATTACGTCACCAGTAATGCTGAACATTTTATGATCCAACCTCTTGTTTTACCTACTTACAAGGAGTAGGCTAGTCTATAAATAAACCACTTAAATGTCAGCCATTAAGTGTGCTACTATATGGTCAGACGCTTGCTTTTCATATTTTTCTCTTTGCTTCGTGTGTCAGGAATATCGTATGACGTCATAATTTTATGTATCTACTATATCTACGTACCTTTATGCATATTCTGGTATAGTTCGTTCTTTGTACTTTCATCAAACTTGGCTCTAATTATGACGAAGTCACTAGATAAAGTTGTATCAAAATTGTGAAGGCTACGTTTTGTAAAAGTTACCTTTCAACACATTGTAGAATTCCGGGATAATTGTTGCTTAAAATTGTCATTCATGATCTCTACCGTTGTGAGAGAGTGCACTTTTTAATGTATGTGCATGCTCTTTGATATTTTTTAATGGCCAGTAGTGTTATTAAGGTTCTCATTCAAAGACACTTTTAAGAAAGAATACTTATAACTATCTACACACTGCCTGGTAGTTCTAGTGAACGCTAAGTGCGTCTGCTGAGCATAATGTCCTGTGGTTTTGAAGTTAGGTAACTATGTGCTTTCAATAAAAAAAAAAAGCTTTTCTTATTGACTATTATTGGTTTTTATCGAAAACACGTCTTAAGTTACGAATAGATCTAGTAAAATGTTACTGGACTTTTCTATTAGGTAATTCAGTCTAGATTCGTGCCTTGTGGATGGCAATAGGCTTGCTCCCTCTGAGACTTATAACACACTGGACTGGTGAAAAAAGGGTGTACTACACACCACGGCTTATTGGATATATTGGACTCTGTAATGTCCGACATTACACGCTAGAGGCGCTAGTATAGCATGAGGTCTCCAAAATGTCAAATAATATTATTTGTGGGTAGGCGGCTTTGCAGGTTTATATCTAATAAAGTTGTGAATTATTATGATTACCACTTACTTTAAACACTTATGTTTATAACGACAGTCGTTCCCATGACTGAGTATGCTGCAACTCATAGAAAGGGCAATTTAGTGGCTCTAGTGATATAATATGTATACATAAAACAATGTGTTTTCATAATGGGCAAGTCCACGAAACAATGAAACACGAAAGCATAATAACAAGACTTATAACAGTTATACTTTCGGACCTTACTCGACAGCTGATGACAATACAACTGATGAGCATAAAAACGGTAGTCCCCATTACTACGCTGAAATTCCAAGCAAGTCGCTGTCGCATTTTTATCGAGGGTCGGTCTTACAAAATTAATATTGTACATTTTCTAATAATGTTCTGTGAAGGACTCAAAAGAGCTGAGAGCAGTGCGCTCAAAGGGGTATCTGTGTGCGTACCAGTCTCTACGAAAAATGAGTTTTGTTTTGCACCTCAAAGAAATTTCCATTAGAACTATGGCCTCAAGGAAGAGTTATAATGCAAGTTAATAGTTAAAGACAGATAAAATATACCGAAACAACAAAGCAGTTATTTATATACATGTAATTTTATTTACACAATATAATAGCTCACTATATTTAAACAGCTTACAAGAATGTAGGTAAATGGCGATTCCGAGATTTCCCGAGAGCAAATTTTTGAAGGATTCTAAATTGCTATATCATCATTTTAATTAACATATTTCTAGACATATGTCACACAAATAGGCAGGGCACTCAGGAATAAATACTCTAAAATTAATATATCGAATAAGGAATCGATAAAAATTTAAAAACACAAAACACAATAACATTCTGTTAAACACAGAGTGAGTTATTTACTCGATACTCATTATAGGAATTAAACTTCGTTCCTTAATCAAAGTATTTTCATACTGCCACACGGGTACAAACCGCATCCAATTTGTGTGGTACAAAGGCTAGTAGTAGCTCAATGCCGTATCCAGAGCAACGGAACGAGACAAGAAAGACACAGTAAACCCGCTCCTCCAATAACAATTACTCACTAGGCCATGCACATAAAATGGAACGGTCTGAAATCACCGCAAACGACAATTAAAAAAAAAAGTTTTGAAATAACAATTGACAGCAACTTTGTGAATAACTAAACTACTTTATTCAAATTCAAAGCAACTAATTACCAATGAGTTATTATGAATATGAACGATTTTCGTCGCTTGATATTTGCTTTGGAGGTTGATCTTCTGTATGTTTCTGTTGCGTGGCGTCAGGCAGAGGGAGGGGACCTGCCCGTGCCCGGGTCCCAGCATCCCTCCCGATAGATCTCGAGCAGTCGGGACGGGACATCGGACGCGTGTGCTCTCCCGCCATTTTTTCAGCGGGAAAATCGCGACAACTTTTCGCTCCCAACGTTTGACGTTCGAAATTTGAATTCTAAAAGTGTTCCTTTTGATGTAGTGCCAGAATATGTGATTGGTTATGGTGTGATATTTTTTAAAAAGTAAATGGCGTTTTTTAAAGTGGTTTCATCGGAAACGGTTTTTAATCATTGAAGCACTTACATTAAATGAGTTTGAATTATTTACAGGTGTGGTTGAAAGATTGGTTTTCTATTTTCTTTTCAACTTATAATGAATTTTACAGCTGTAAAAACCGAATAAAAATATAATTATTATAGGAAAATAAAATAGAGTAGAACACTTATCAAAATTTAACATAAATTAATGCAATTTTTGGAAAATGCAGCTCTTTGAACAATTCCTAATATTAATTAATCGACATCAATACTAGGTACACTCAATGTACATAGGAAATAAAAGGTTAGGTTATACCGATAATAATTGTTGTAACTCTATTTCGCAACCCTTAGGTAGCTAATTGATTCAGGAATACGTACCTTGTAAATAGCAACAAGATATCCCCTCCTAGAGTGGTTCGGTTTTTATTGAAGAAAGATTACATTTTCACCCTCTCTTCCTACTTATTCAATTCTGTATTTTATTTTCAACTTTGCGGTAGTATAGTCTGAGGAAATAGTTATGAGAATTCTATAAAATTATATGGTATATCTTTCGTTGGAATAGAACTCATTTTAGACTGCGAAACAGCACTTAAAATCAATTTTTTTACATTTTGTTTTTCTAGTCGTATTTTACCCCCAAACAGTGGACGCATGAAGTCAGCCTGTACCTACTGCCACTACTCACGTATTGCTTATAGATCTTAATTTCAACGCTTTTCTGTGACCAACGCACAGGCTTCGAACTGTGGCACTGGTGTATATACTTCCTCAAGCTTAATTAACTAATTGCTTGGCTAGAGGCATCCATGAATTTGTCCTATGGCCCGGTGAAACGGAATAAGTTCCTTTGAATGGACGACAATAGAATTAACTTAACAAAGCGTCGTAATACCTTCTCTTAACTACCTAGTTTAGTGAAAATGTCAAAATGTTAACAAACGTTTTAACAATTTTTTCAATAAATTTACGACCTTATTGGCGCAGTGGCTGAGCGATTGAGCTACTGGGCTAAGGGACATAAATCAGTGCCATCCGCATATGTTTGTTTAGAGTCTGGGTATGTGATATTTCGTGTTTGTGAAACGCATCTATGATATACGAGAAATTATTAGTGTGGTAAGACGTTTGACTTGAATAAAAAGGATAGCAACGTATTTACTACAACTGTCATTTCTCATGTCTCTCATAAAATAGATATGAAAATCGGTTAAAAAAATGTTATAAGACCGCTATAATGTCTAGTTGTTACTAAATGCAATAAGTAGTTATAGAGCAACAATTTTTGAGGTAATCCCATAGTGATTGATAAATGTTTCCAACCCACGCATGTAAGTCAGTATGTATTCTATAATCCTTGCTCAGAGCCCGTTTGACGCGGCAAAGGAACTAAGTGATTGGACTTCTCTGTTACTACTGTGTGTTTTTGTACGACATTTCAAAACCCCCTTTTCCATAACTTAAATAAATCGAAAAGCTGTTTGATCCTGGGGATAGACAGAACATTCGTGAGTTTTGAAGAGCTGTTTAAATGAGCTACATGTTTCAACTCCTTTTCTCTCGTAGGAGTAGGACTGGTCTGATTGTCCTCAAGTTACATCAATGATGAACAGGCAAATTTTCTGATCACAGATCGAAACTATACTGAGACAATGTTTAGGTGCTTAGATACTTACACAATGACGCCTATCATAATGTTGTATATATGGCATTATTGAGGCCTATCGATCAAAATAATGCATTTGTTACCTCTTCAATGTTTGGCGTTGCTAAAAATGGCGTCGTGAATGAATCATTCCACTCATTTGTGTAGACAGATATGACTTCCTTATTTTTGTGTTTTACATCTGCTTTGTTTGCCATGCTTTTGTACGTTCCCTCACTCTATAAATTTCGTCTGAATGAATTAAATTTTTAGATAAAAAAATGTCACTGACACGATCATCCAATTATTTTTTCACCTTTGTCAAAAAATATTTTTCTTTGGAATAGGAACTAAAAACATTTTGTGGAGCCAGAATTTATTGAAAGGTTTTTACTATTCGCGCTGTATCCATACCATGAACTCTTAAAGCCGGACAGTTTATGTTGTGGAAGAGAAACGCCGTATTACACTACACGTAGCGGTGCCTCGCTTCCTCATCGTAAACTATCCTGTTTTAAGAGTTCACGGAAAGGGGGCTGTAGTACCCAGGCTCGTATTGACCGTCTACCTTAATCAACACAGGCGAACTTTGTACTAGTTTGATTGAACCAGATGCAAAGCAACTATTTTCAATTCAAAGCTTTCGTCCCTGAAACATCGCTAACTAGTTAGTAGTGGACTGGTGGTACTAGTTTTATTGCATCTTCTTGAGTTGAGTATACTCTTTTTTGAGGTGCATAGAGTCCTTTTTTCTGTGACATCTTTAGACGCTCGTTGAGTTGTAAAAGCTCTTTGATTAAAATGATTACCTAAGAATATTTTAGTTAGTAAAATTTTTTGTTCTTTTAAAATCTGCATGATATTATTATAATTATTTAGCTATGTGATTTATTCATAATTTATCGATTTTTGAATTTACCAACCTCGTTACAATAAAATGACAAATTATCTGACACAAAATATATATCATCAAGAGATTTTGGGCAAAATTTGCAATGTTTACTAAAAATAGTTTAAACATGCAAATGCATAAATAATCCAGTCTCTACTTATTACAATGGTCACGAGGAGATGTCCAAACAATCCGACTACAAGCCCAGCTGAATCATTTCATTACCCAATTTCGGTCCAAAAACTCGAAATACATATAAAATTCGTCCACCTTGTTTATTCATGTCGGTGCGTCGCGTCGCCGTCGGCGTGCGCGCCGATGCATGCCGTCATTCTCCGGGCCCAGCAGTGCGCGAAAATCGGGCGGTGTCGCGTGTGCTTATTAGTTTTATTACTCTGCTTATCCGCACTGAACATACAACCGGGCCGATGGGTAAATGGGACACGAAAATGGCGATATACCATCGAGAATTGGACCAATCATACTTAGCGGCCTTGGTTATTACATACATGTCATACATACATAACATTACGCCTGTATTCCCCAAAATGAGCAGAGGTGACTGTAGAGTAAACCCACATTCCACTAGTTAACCCTTCCTCTGTCAGGTGACCTAGAGTGTCTATTGTTTTACTATTGTTTCTGCGAACGCAGCCAATCAACCGGATAGGAATGATTTTTTTGAAAAAAACATTTAAATTAAATCTTTAGAAGGAAATTGCTTTTCCATTTCGCTGTTTACTGGGATGACATACAGTTCACGTGGCAATCTAAAGCCTTTGTTCCTACGTGGAAAAAATAAAAAGGATAGACGACAAACATTTGACATTTACACTGTACTTACGGTTTTTATTTACTTACTGAACTAAAGCAAATATGTTAAATAAATGCTTGTAAAGGAAGATTTTGAACTTGGACAACTCAATCATGATTTGAGGGACTCTTCATTTTAACATAGTCACTCTATTGGTGTTAGACCAAAACAAAAATCTATAAATCTTTATCTCATCATCATGCATCATAACATATGAACAATAGCATCGCCGAAGAACTCCACAGTAAACGATAACTTGGAACTTACTAATTCTTTATCTAACTAGGTACTACAAAATCATTTTTAGACTTAAAATTCTTTATTTATTTATTTATTTATATATTGGGCCTCCAACAAAGGACATACACAATCATTTCAATATTCTTGAACAAGAACTACATTAATCACGTTGCTCGTTCAGAGCAAGGAAAGTATGAGATCTTTTTACTTTCATAGATTTCTTAGGTTCACTAGTTTATTTGGAATGATACCCCAAAAATATCCAAAGCTTTATTCCCTAGTCCTTAATTACAAATGGGCTTTATAATATCTGGCATAGCATACCTCTACATATGCAGAAGCAGAATTCTGTGAAACCCTTCGACGAACACAGCCGCATAGCCAAGAACATGATTTAAACTTCGCTTACAAAGTTTTACCTTTATGTATTAATTATACGGGCCCTAGTAAAATTCGCCACTTCTACTTATACATACAGAGTTAAAACCTACTGAAATATATACCCTCTTATTCATAAACGAGGATCATACCGGCATTAACTAAACCCCGTATTAAGTCTATTGACATCTCCATTCTTTGATAAGCCAACGACAGGTATAATTTAATTCTTGGTTTAAAATCGTATTTTTTATGAAAAAGGGAGCAAGAGTTTGTATTAATGAAATGACAAAATTCTATAATCTTTGTTAAATGTGAATTGAAACAAATTTAATCAATAAACTCTCGTCACAACAATAAAATAATGATCCAACCATCAAGTACCTATCAAATCAACACACGTGTACAAAATGCAAATTAGTCCGCGATTGAACCACATATACATCGATGACCGATATCGGCTTGTTACTGAAATCAATAAGGGCCAATTTCAACCTCGTTACTACCATAATCGTTTGAAAACCGGCCTAATTGACAAACACGATTTCAAGCTAATTCTCGATACAGTTAACATAAAAGTCAGAAAGCGTCCAACTTTCCCGGAACTTTGCTTTGTAAAGATTGGAGTATTCAAATTCGTTGATACTTCTTTCGTTGCTTGTTACAGTACTTTTATTTCATCTTTTCCTTTGCCTTTTTCGGTCTTGTGTTTATTGGCTTCCTAATAAACATGACCTTTAGTACCTACGCGTCATTTTTTACTTTCAGCACCTTTATTATGTTCTGTAGACTCAGGTACCCTTTGCCCTTTGTTGAGCTAAACCTTTTGCGGTATTACGTAATTACATAAAGCAAGCATAATTTTTATGACTGCTCGGTGTGTAGGTATTCTCTTTCTATTTTTACGTACTGTACTTTCGCTTCAGACCGTTAATCTGTGCAAAGAGCAAAGCTTATATTTAATTCTAATGCTAAATTTGGAAATTTTCCGATGAAGGTTTTTGCAGTTAATTGAGGAGTTTTGGAAAAATGTAGATGTTCATTCAAACACTTCAGCTCTTTAAAGCATTCGGGCATGATGCATTCGGCGTATACATTATAGGTCGTTATATAAAGTACTAATCGGAAGACGCAGCGTTGGAAGCCTCCCACCAGGTGGACCGACGATATCGTCAGAATTGCAGGCAACCGGTGGATGCAATTAGCAAGCTGTCGTTCATTGTGGCGTTCTAAGGGAGAGGCCTTTGTTCAACAGTGGACGTCTTCCGGCTAATGATGATGATGATGATCTAAAGTACTTTTATATGGGACAAGCCCACCACTCGTGCCCATCATTGCAACTCCTGTAAGCCAGGATCTACAATGATAACCGTTGAGAACCATCGAGGCAATGAAGCTCGAGGCGTCCCAGAGAAATGACTCGACTGTCTTGGAACCCGCAAAGAAATTAATCATAGAAGAATATATAGGAGGAGTAGGAATATAAATTTAGTTCCGACTTCCCTCCATAGCAAGCGGGAGACACAAAGATTAATATGCCAAAAGCATAATAAATATGGGATCCACAACTGAGATAAGCCCAGTCGCTAAGCACCACGGGTATAAAAGTTATAAACTAATGGGTCCTAATTGTTATTTTGATTCCAATAGTAGGTATGGCAAAAACGTCTGAAAGCACGGAAATTTGATCTGGTCGCAACAAGGTCCTCATAATAAATTACACCGGATGTAACATATATGCTGTCTAACAAGGTATTACGTTCATTCTGCCATAGACCACACTCCCACAGGATATGATGTGCTGTTTGCTCGTATTCACAATCTGGCGTTGAGCAGTGGCACAGAGGTGAAGCAACAAGCTTGAAAGAGAAGAGCTTACCCTTAAAGTTACCATGACCCGTCAAGAACTGAGCCACGCAATGATCCACCTCCAACCAAGTCTTTTCCAGGCGCTCGCGAACGGATGGAAAATACTGGTAAAGGTGGCGGCCCTTGATAGATGTATCCCACCTAGATTGCCATTCGTCCAATAGCTCGTTATACACCTCGATTTGGGATTTAAATAACCTGATAATTCTAACGCGGTCCCGTTGTGTTAGAAATTCGGTGTTTATACCCTCTCGAGTGGAGAAGTACATCGCGGCACGTCTTTGTATTTCGAGATCGACAGGTAGCACGCCCGCTAGTACCGGCAGAGCTTCAGTACTGACCGTCCGATAGGCTTTACATAAGAATATCAACGCTAACCGTTGACTTTGAAGCAATTTACGTCGCGCCGCGCCTATTGTGGCTCTATCAGCCCAAACTGGTGAACCGTAGCATATGCATCCTATGTAAGTTGCCCCGTAGATGGTTTTTAAAGTGTTAAATGAGAGACCCCAAGTTGACGTTGATATTCGTGTTAAGGCATAAAAGTTCTTTTTTGCTTTTTCACCGACGGTTTTAATATGTTCGATAAAAGTAAAATTTCTCTCTAGCACAAGACCAAGATAACACACGGATTCCCTTTTTTTAATGGTTACGTTATTAAACTTAATAGAGGGTGACGATTTGAGATTTCCTTTTAAAAGTAATTGAAAGGTTTTATGTGGAGCAAAATTAAGACGATTCCGCTCACCCCATTGAGAAACTAATCGTAAACACGTATCGGCTAGATTTTCAAGTCCGGCTCTTGTATTAGATTGTATGAGCAGAAGGCCATCGTCCGCATAGCCTGTAAGTGAACAGCCGCAAGGAAGTGGTATCGCGAGGAAGTCATCAAATCCTATATTCCATAAATATGGACCTAGAACTGATCCCTGAGGACATCCCATTGTCAGTTCCTTCGACAGCGAATGATGGCCAAGTTTTAGTTTAGCTGATCCATGTGAAAAGTACGAGTAAATAATACTATAGATGTTGTTGTAACACCCACGCGCCTTTAACTTGAGTAGTAGCATTGGCCACCATGCATTATCGAAGGCACCGGAAATGTCTAGAAAGATACCTAACACGTACTTTAGTTCAGAAGAATTTACTAACTTCCTAACTGAGATCGCAGCGTCAGTAGTAGATTTACCTACTGTGAAACCAAATTGGTTATTATGAAATTTTGGACCGCCCGGCAGTAAGCGTGGAACAATTAGCCGCTCTAGCAGTTTACCTAGCGATGGTAGTAGTGTGATAGGCCGGTAAGACTTAGGGTCATCCGGAGGCTTATCGCCACTTTTAGGTATTATACGTAAAAATCCGCGACGCCACGCACGAGGGAAAGTACCCTCAGCAATACAACGATTAAAGACCGTTAATATAGAATCACCGGATAATTTACACGCTTCCTTAATCATCTTATTGGAAATTTTGTCCTCACCTGACGCTTTATTAAGAGTTAGTGAGTTCACAGCGTTGATGAACTCGTCAGTAGATAATAATAATAATAATAATAATAATTCTTTATTTGCATTAAACACGGTATAAAGTTGTTACAATAATATTCTATGTCCACATGTTTAGCTATATAATAATTGCATGCAAATTTTAATTAACTAATAAATTGGTACATTACATTCTAGCATTTAAAAAATCTTTTATATCATAATAATTACATTCATTCAGCCATTTATAAAGTTTCTTTTTAAATAACTTAGGACATTGTAATAGTTTTAAATCTTTTGGGATTTTATTATAAATACGGACACACATTGCAAGACAACTTTTATTATACTTGTCTGATTTAGGAATGTCTTTTATAACAAGTCTTTGCGCATCCCTTTTTAAACGAGAGTTGACTTCGTATGCCTTTTGGAACAGTCCCATATTACTGTGCACAAAATTAGAGATTTCAAAGATGTAAAGTGAAGGTAGTGGTAATACGCCTAAATTTTTAAAGAACGGTTTGCATGATTCATCCGGACGGATTCTGCAAATGGCCCTGATGCATTTTTTTTGTGCAATGAATGACCTATCTTTATCCGTACTGTTACCCCATAAAATAAGTCCGTAACGTAAAATGGACCCTATATATGCATGGTACGTTGTAAGCGTTGCTTCCTTATTTGTTACATCCTTTACTTGCTTAAGAGCATAAACAAATTTATTTATCCTATTGCACAAAATATCGACATGCATTTTCCAGTTCAAATCTTGATCTACAATTACTCCCAAAAATTTTGTATGCGTAACTTCTTCTATTTTGTTGATATTGAGTTTAAAGTTGTATTTTGTATGTTTGGATTTATTAAACTGTATAAAGTTAGATTTATCTAAATTAATTTTTAGTTTATTAGCTTGTAGCCAGCCTAAGATTTTATCAATAGTATTATTAATATCCATTTCATGATCAGATATTGAGTTTGACTTTTTATCAGATGTTACTAAGATAGAAATGTCATCAGCAAACAGTACACATTTGTGATTTGTGATCAATGGCATGTCATTTATATATAAAATAAACAAGATGGGACCCAAAACACTTCCTTGAGGGACGCCGCGCTTGTTTTCTCTGTAATCGGATTCGTAAGATGTAAGTGTGTTGTCCAATATTTTATTTACAACAACACATTGTTTACGGTTGCTGATATAAGACGAAATCCACTGAAGTGCTATTCCTCTAATTCCGACATTTTCTAATTTTTTTAACAATATGTCATGTGCTACAAAGTCAAAAGCTTGTGATAAGTCGAAAAAAAGACCGGTTGTTAGGTGATTATTATGAATGCTAGTCAAAACACTACTTACAAGAGAATATATTGCTAATGTTGTTGATTTGTGCTTTTGAAACCCAAATTGTTCGTTTGCTGTTATTTTATATGTGTTACAAAAATTTGCAAGTCTTTTAAGCATACATTTCTCGAATATTTTTGAAAATATTGGTATAAGAGTAATTGGCCTATAGTTTTTAATGTCATTTTTATCATTTTTTTTGTACAAAGGTTTTACAATTGATAACTTTAATGCTTCAGGAAAAGTTCCTGAAGAGAATGAGAGGTTAATTAAATATGTCAATACGGTAAGAAGTTCTGTTTTACATGTTTTAATTATTTTCGTACAAATTCCATCATAACCTTCTGAATTTGTATTATTTAAAGTTAATATTTCCTTGCTCACTTCATCTTCAGTCATAGGACTGAGAAATATAGAATTAGGAATTGACATATTTTTAACGTCACTTTTATTATGTGAGTTATTCTGAGAGAAATTTGTAGATTCAATAAAATAATTATTAAAAGTATTCGCTATGTCAATGGGATTTGATATAAGGCCATTATCTAATTTTAACTCTCCAATATTATTATCAAGTTTTATATTTCCAATTTCACGGTTAATAATAGACCACGTTGCTTTACATTTATTTTTACTATTGTTAATGAAATTAATATTAGTATTTATTTTTGATTTATTTATACATTTTTTTAGAATCAATGAGTACTTAAAATACTTTTTTTTATTTGTTGAATTTTTATTTTTGTAGTAAAGATATCGCAAGAATCTTTTATTTTTGCAAGATTTTCTTAGACCTTTACTTATCCAATTATGTTTATTTGTAATCCCGGTGTGAATTTTAATTTTGATTTTTGGAAAGCATAAATTGTATAATAGACAGAAAAACTCGTAAAATCTATTAAACGCTTTATTAGCATCAGGTTCTATGTAAACTTCTGCCCATGATAGACTCTGAAGGAAATCTTTAAACTTTTGAACGTACTCTTCGCAAATGTCTCTTTTATACATATAATATGATTTCGGCAAGGAGCGTTTTTGATTTACCGGGAAGTATAATAATTGCGCTGTGTCGTGGTCGGATAAGTGAAGAGGTAATACGGTGGAAGAAGTTTCTTTGATATTACTTAAAATGTGATCGATACACGAATCTTTCCGTGTAGGGGAGTTAATATGTATTTGCATTCCGTAATTATTACATAAATCCTTTAAATGTACTGTGATTTTTCCTGGTTTTAAAGTATTAATATTAAAATCACCAGCAATAACTATTTTCTTATTTGATCTACATTTACTATATGTTTCGTACATCAGCTGATCAAGTTTACTTAAAAATACATTAGGGTCAGAGATAGGTGTTCTGTAAATACATATTACAAGTAATTTATGCAGAGGAACCTCGACGCCACAGGCTTCAAAAGACTTTTGTGTAGAGTACTTTTTTATGTATGTTAGCTCATTACAAACTATACCCTGCTTCGCCAGAATACAGGTTCCGCCTCTCTGACTATCCCTGCTAAACGCGGCCGCTAATGAGTAGTTATTGAATTTTAGGTATTTTTCATTTCCGGACCGCATGAAAGTTTCAGAAAAACATATTATGTCGGGTTCCTGATTTGTTTCACGTAATTCTAGTAAAGTTAGCTCTATTATATCCTGTTTTGATAGTACGCTTGCAATATTTTGATGTAGTATTTTAAAAGTGGTGGATTTGTTGGCATTACTGTTTTTTAAGAAAAAACTGTTTTTTGTCTACAATCTTAAAATAATATGGTATGGTTCCTCTTTTTTCCTTTATAGGGAGACTTTTAGTTTCAGGTTCAATTGTAACATCTCTTTCAGGTTTATATCGTGTAAAATAATGTGGGATTGTTCCTTTTGGATATATTCTACTTTTTCCATCAGACTTCTTAATATTTGGTTGATCGCGTAATATTAATTTCTTAAGTTCTTTAATATTAAGGTATTTGCTTTCATAATCATAATAGTCTATGGTATTGTTAATTAACTTACACGTATTGTACATTTTGTATTGAGAAGTAACAAAACTGCAATTTTTATATTCATTACAGATATTGCGTATAGTCTGGTTTAACTCATTTACACGTATATACAAATTTTTTAGCACGCTCAAAATAATAACATTATTGTTAGTAAAAACATTGAGAAGTTGACGTAGTTGTGAAGTCACGATTTTAATAAATCGTAATCGTTTTCACCCACACAAATGATGAGCTTATCACTAGGACATAGTTCAATATTATTACAGTTTTTTATAACATCATTTGTGAGCGCGTATGGCTTAGTTTGAGACGTAACTGCATATTTTCCGTAAGCAGTGTTTTCCCTCGAATGTATCAATGAAGATGATAGTCCAACACATTGTTGTGTGCCAAGTATATAAATTTTGTTCATATTTTCATCTTTATGCTTTTTCAATGTAATCTTGTTTTCCTTATGTACTCTATGCAATTCTTGCTTCGTATTTAATACCTTCTCTAAGTTAAATATTTTATCCTTAAGGTGTGTTATTTCCGTTTCGGCTCCTTTTAATTGATCTTCCAATTCAGTTATGTTTTGTTGTAAGGTAGTGATATTGTCGTTAGTTTGTGTATCACTTTTACAATTTACCAATTTTCTAGGAGGGGTAAAAAATGCTTGCATGTCAGAATATAATAAATTGTATCTATGTGTTGTATCTGTTTTAATATAGTTTCCTCGCTTTGGTGGTTCGTACAGGAATGCTTTTAGGGTACTGTTGTCCTTAAGAAGTTTTTCGTTAAGTTTACGTAGCTCATTATTTTCAATTATAATGTTCTCAAGTTCGTTCTGTGATGTGCTAAGTTCCGCTTGGAGGCACTCGATAGTATCCTTTAGTTCTTGTGCTTGTATTGAATCAATGGCTGTATAGTCCATACTTCGAGACAACGTCTTGTCAGTTGTTATAGACAATTCATCAATACTGTGATTCAATGTAAGTAAATGAGAATCATTGATATCAGAAGTACTCTTTGGAGTAGACCAGGGCGTTGACTCTTCTGAAACAGTGGGTGTTACATTTCTCACTGAATTTGGTGACGAACGTTTTTTTCTCAAAGTCACAAATGAGGTCGTATTTGAGGTCGGCGTATGCTGTTGCTCCTTTTCTTTTGCCTTTTGTTTACATAATCTACATTCCCATCTAAATTTTTTTCTTTCCTCTAGATTTTTTAGGCGATATACTTGTTCCGGATATCCAGCACAATCGAATTCAAAGTATTTTTTACATGTAATGCATGCTAAGGTCTTTCTATCTTCAACTTGTTTTTTACATTTATAACAAGTGACTAGTAGCGCCTCCTTGCGGTGTGTTGTTGTACTAATGTTTATAATTTTAGATCCCATGTTTACTTTTGTATGCAACATTCAATCTTTTAAAACTGATAATTTTTCTTCTTACAAATTATTCTTACTAATTTTTAAAATTATTAACCGAAAAACATACAAAAAGTGTAGACGTCTTCAGTGAGATTTGAACGCTCACTACAACTGTGCGGCGGGCGCTGTCTTATCGAGCCTGCAACCACTAGACCACGGCGTTCTTAGAAATTGCTGTCGAATTTGATGTCCGCCTTTTATTTATTTTGTGGCTTTGTTTTAGGAGTGTTGTGATTGGTCAGTTCGATTTTGTCATACATTTAAATAAAATTAACGAACCAGTTTTTTCACTTATTGGTATTATTCACTTTTTTTAACAGTTTATTCACACTTTTTGTTGTGTATTAGTTTATTGTTTTAGGTAATATGTTTCGGACACTTATTTAACACAGTTTTTTGCGGTTTTCAATAACTATTTGTTTGTAACTGGTCACGAAAGTTTTACACTTATAACTTTTGTTTTACTACACCTATTGTTTCACAAACATTTTATGGTCACTATTAGACTTTAAACTACGAGATAATTACCTGAACGGATTAAAGAACTTAGATTTACTATTTTTAAAACACAATAAATACGGAGCCGATGTTTACTTGACGACTAGCGCCATCTAAACGGAAACTAGATGGAAGGTCTGATGCTGGAGATGCAGGTGGTTCGGAAGCAAACGCTCTAATTTGCTTGTGATAGTCGTTGTCACTGTTCGGTAGATCATCAGGTATGAGAGAGTTTAGGAGAGCCTCCGTGGTATCCTCAATACTCGCGGTGTGTTTATTATTAAATTTGATGTTTGGGATAAATGCCAGGTTAACTGACCTATTTGCTTTGAACTCGTGGTACAGTGGAGACCACGGACCCTCCCTATCTAATCTTTGTACTACTTTACGCAATAGATTGCCCTTCGCTTTTTCAATAGCAGCCCTATAACGTGACCTGGCGACTCTAAACGTAGTTAAAACGTCGTTGAAGATATCTCCTGTTACTTGTTGTTTTTTAAGCTTGTTAAGCTTTCTACGCGCTTTGCGAAAACTTTTGCGCTGTTCAGTGAGATAGTTACTCCACCAATCACATCGGTGTATATTGGTAATAGATGCGCGACCAATGGCGACATCAGCACAGTAAGTGAAAGTGTCTGACATAATATCAGCACTTTCTTCAGCTGACAGGCCCTCTCGAGTGAAGTCCTTGACATGAATAGCAAAAAATGAACTGAAAAAATCCCAATTTGCTCCCTTAGATTTATATCTGTAACCGTTTATATTATGAGAACCTTGCGTTAACCTAGGTACAAATTCGTACACAATCAGGCGGTGATCACTACATGACGCGTCAGGGAGGACGCGCCAACTGTCTAAGCGAACGTCGGCACTAGATAGTGTGACGTCAATAGATGACTCGCCCATTTGGCTGCAAAAAGTAGGTGGTGCATCAGGGGTGTTATGAATACATAGGTTCATCTCAGCGATGAAGTCTTCGACAGCGCAGCGTCGATCGGTATCGGAAGCCCTAACCTTGCCATACCACAATGATGAAGACGCATTAACGTCAGCGCCAATTATAATTCTGCGGCCAGCAAGTGACTGCAGGACATGGCGAAGATGATGAATGTGAGGAGCAACAGGGTCTGAGTATTGAAAGTAACAGCTCACTACATATACTTTAAAGGACGTAGAAGAAATCTCCGCGACCGCACAGTGTGACGTCATAAGATTTTGTATAGATGTAATAGTTAATTTATTTGAACGCGAAACGTAAATTCCAGCTCGTGCCTTGCCATCCAGTTGAACTACTCTATTTCGCAAACTAGCGTTTTGATACTGTTCTTGGATAAGGACAATGTCTAACCTATGATCTATAATCAGTTTGTCAAGCTCGGACGTCGCTACCCTATCGTTGTGAAGATTTAACTGTCCTATGAAAAGATTATCCATATTAATAATTAGTGTTGAGAATCAGCTGTTCGAGTTTGGCCTTGTAAGAAGGACAGTCCTGAGACCCGCACCGATGGTCGCACGGTTTCTTGTAACGCTTACACGCTACACAAGTCGGTTTAAATTCAGGTTTATCCTTATGGGGGCACTGCTTAGTTTCATGTGCTTCAGCGCAGTTAGCACAGGCGGGAGATTTGTTTTCGCAATACTTTTTAACGTGACCGAATTGTTGACAATGTAAACACCGGACTACTTCAATGTCATCAATAAAACGGCAGGTGGCCCAGTCGATGAACAATTTGTCCTTTGTAGAAACGAGATGTTTACGTACTGAGGAGTCGATTTCAATACCTATCCATTTCCGGCCATTTTCTAATGCGCGCCTACGGATAATTTTTGTTGTTTTACATTTTCAGTTAACAGTACTTTTGATCTAAAGTACTGTTAACTGAAAATAAGACTTGTCTTAGTGATCTTCCAATATTGCAGCCCTATGTAACTTCATCACTCATATCATTTCTAAACCAACCAACCTGTTTTAAATCTAGCCATTGCTCCCAGTATTTCCAACAAACAAATCGAAAACAATATTATGATATAAGTACCGTAAACCAAATTGCTGCTTTAATATAATATTCCTAAGAACTTACAGTTCTATAGCATGATACTATTATATGCAGAGTTAATACCTCCTTGTTCCGCTTCACGTTTGTAACTAAGCTGATTGTGGTTTAACAGAAAATTTCTAAATGCTATGAACGTGTAATTATTTTCGATATCATCATCATCAACCTTCAAATACAATAGTTAATCAGTCAGAATTTGAACACCAACTTGACTGGCTTCTCTGGAGGCAACTGACGCCCAAACATTAAGATCACTAAAAGTTATTGTAGAATCCTTTACTCTTGATTAAGCTTAGAAGCCTACATAAAATTGTTCACAGACTCAAATTTCACAATCAAGGATTTAGATTTAACTAATCGCATAATAGTAATAGTTGCTTTATGAAAATTTTATTCTATGTACCTACCATAAGACCAATAATTGGAACCTACTTGGCGCAAAAGACCAATCAAACAAGCATCGAGGATCTACTTCACAAAATTGTTTTACTAGAACGGTTTATAATCATTTTGTACACTGCAAAGAGAACTACGGGCATATTTTTTCCGTACCTAAGGCTGAGCTATCCGTACCTAGGTATACCTGTGGCACTCTACTATCCGGGAAGAAATTGCATTATACCTCTCGGCTAGAAACCGAATTACTTGTTAGAAATATCTAGATGATGGTGTACCAACAAGGAAATAAGGTAACCTAGCTGCACAAAGTGCTTTTCAATAATAGATTTTACTTTATTTAAAGTAAATGAAATTTCAAATTTGGGTAGACTTCACTTTCCTTTTTGAAAGTACTGGAATGGTAGACAATGGAGCATTTTAATTTTTTCGTGATAGCTAAAGTCTCGCCAAATTATCGGATAGATTCTTTTGGCTTACTTTTAGGGAATAGTTCCTAAATACTTTATTAGTAAGTCATCACTTGTGAGAGGCCTATGTCCAGCGGGGACTGAGATAGGTTGATGATGATGATGAAGTCATCACATTACCATGCTTGGACATCAGTTTATTGCCGTTCGTAAATAATGTCGAATAGTAATACAGATACTTGTCTGGGTTTTAAAACCGCAACTTCGTGGCGGTGAATATGAGAAAAGGTATTATAAAAAAGAAATCCGACCTGTTAACCTCAAAACCACTTTATAAGAAATAATTTTCATTTCATTTTCATCTTACAGTGGTTAGTGGTGTGAATTAACCAACTCTAGCTATTTAGTGCAGCTAAATTTTGTAATTTTAGTTTCTAGAATCTTCGTTATTTAGATAATTATTTTTTAGAATTGGGGTGCTTTATTATCTCGTTTAGATACCGCATTATCACTAATAACTTCACAACCAATACTGCGATCCCCAAGTCGCTTGCCAAGCGTGGGTCATAATACCCACGCTTGGCAAACGCTTAAACGCTTGGTAAACCGCACCCTTTTTCCTAAGGGGGGGGGGGCTTTGTTCGCCGGCTGATAATGATGATGATTATAATAAATTACCTGTAAAATTAACAAAACACTAATGTTATTTACATTAGTGTTATGTTAATTTCACAGTTCGTCCAACGAATGCCAAAATCTGTCTTCATCAAACAAATAGAGTAGAGCGGTATAAAAGTACCTTTCATGATACAATAAAAAAGATTGTTTCTCTTTTCATAATAATTCCCTCGAGAGAAGGAATAACGCAAATTGAAGCATCAAATTATAAAGCTAGCCTTTAAAAGGTTCTGGTTAAATCATGTTTTCGTTTTGGCAAACATTGGACGCATTTTTCAGATAACCAGACAGGTTATATATGTATATAGAAAGTTATGTGATTTCAGCAAACAAATTACATTTTAGCATCAAACAACGGTTTTGTGAGCTGAACATTGATAAAAATGGCGGCAGTAAATAAAATAGCACTTTTTTCGAGTGGGAATTCAGTTTGGAGTGAACTTTTTAAGTGAAAATGCTTTGTAAGTAGTTGCATGATTGGTTGCCACTGTAGCCAACAGAGTGGTTCCCATACCTACGTTTTAAACAGTTTTAGTCTATGATTATGACATATATAATACTGTCAAAGGCGACATTACACACGATTCTGAACCAAAATTGTTGATCAAACATAAATTAACATAGAAACTTAACACGTTGACTGTTCGCTAAGTCGACACAATAGTAAAACACTCGCTAAGTATCATATATTATGTGATGCACTGATAGGTACCATATTAGGTGGACAGGGATAGGGTTAAAGCTACAAAAACCAGCACAATTAAATAGGATTACATATTGCCTTCCTATTCATTCCATTACACATACCTATGCAATTTAATTAGAGTCTTCCATTTGTAATGTTAACTTGAGTGTAGACACCCGCTCATCACTATTCTGCTGCATGCCTGTGGTACGAGTGAGAGGCCAAAGTTTAGAGTGAAACAGAAGTATTGTTCTTGTTCAACGGTTAGTTGAGGAGTTTAGACCAACTTTCTTCTTTCTAACTCGCTAATATTAATGAAAAATCTGGTGAGTTTGTTCATTGATGAGGTATATGAACTTTTTTGTGGTAGGGTACAGTATTTTGTCAAAAAAACTCTCTTTGTATGTGTAAAGACGGTAAAATCTCTTAAATATACTGTTAACGTATGTGTACATGCGTGTGTGTAATAAATCATAATTAAAATGGGAAAGTCATCCATTCATTAGCGAAAACAAGATTGACAAGCGAGGTTCGCCGTCAACCGAAATACGAAGAAATAAAAAAAATGATTTAGATAGATACAGGTCGAAACAAAAATAACTATGTTTTTCATTGATACCGAGGTGGGAGTAGATTTTGTGGTGTAAGACTACAAATTAATGTTCTAAACATAAATTGAAGCAAACTTTTTCTACTAGATATTAAGTATAATATATACATGGTGTATATGTAGGTTCCGTGCTTTGGAAGGCACGTTAAGCTGTGGGTCCTGCGCCTGGTCTCTCTCCGTTCGTGTCGGTCTATCGTTCCACCGGGACTATGAGAGTGAGGAAAAAGGGAGTGCTCCTGTGTTTGCATACATGTGAACCATAATATCTCCTGCGTAGTTGGCTAGTCTTAGCTGAGACATGCCGCCTTGACTGAAATTCGTTAAGGAGGACATTATTATTACCTATGTAGGTAGAACAGTAGAATAAACGCATCTCTGTATGACGAACGGACAACAGCTTATAGTTCAGCGAAGGAACCTTTGTTCATTCGCTGAACTATAAGCTGCTTACACAAAACATCATGCTTGGAAAATGATTTAATGCTGAATATAGTAATACGTCCATAATTCCATGAACAATAATTAGTCCAGTAGGTAGTTATAAAATGAATCTACAGGATATGACATGTAGGCATTGACAGGGCTTACAAATAAATTGAATTTTCAGAAATTCAATTGAATTCATGCAATGCTTGTGTATTGTAAAATTTACAAACAAAAGAAAATTCCAATTCACGAATATACGAGTAATATGCCTGCGCCTGTGCGGCTTGCTTCGCTTTTATTAAAAGGTATTTTCATTTTTATATACTTTCAATAGGTATTTTATGTGGGAGTTAAAATACACCATGTAATTTAGCGACTTTAGTGCAATAATAATAAAGTCGTCGATTGGACTGCTGCGCTAAAGGTTGCGGGTTCGATTCCCGCGCGGGGCAAAACTTTGTGCGAACCACAGATGTTTGTCCCGAGTCTGGGTTTGTGTATGTGAATATTTCATGTTTGTGAAACGCACCTACGATACAGGAGAAATTCCTAGTGTGGGGCGACGTTTTATTAAAAAAAAAATAAAAAAAAAATAACCACAGTCTATCAATAGTACCTACCTGTCAACGTATACTAATTCTCTAGTCAATACTTAGGTATTGAAGAGAGATATCAGATCGTCTGTGTTCAGAATCAAGCTTTGTAATGGTTTGCAAAAAAAAACAATCATATTCTTGAAATACTTAATTGTTACATTGCATCAGTAACCCTTGAAAGGGAAGGTACAGGTTTTATCTAGCTTTGCCAAATTTGATTTGCTGACTGCCGACTGGCCTACTATTAGTAGAGCAGGCTAGTAGGCGTTGTTCACCGACTACTAGGCTATTAGCTACAGCACCGACTAGGACGCTGTTTATTTTATTTATATTTGCATTACATTTTTAATCTGAAATAATGTGATTGAAATAGAATCATGTCTTAATCCGTCAGACAAGTTCATATATGTGAATTCTTTTTCTATATGATTCGTCGGCGTCCAGCCGGCCGACTAGTTACTAGACGGACAGACGGTATTGTTGTGACTGAGTCGGCTATTCGGCGAAACCTACAGTCGGTTCATCACTAGTTTTCTCCTTTGCAAGGAGTTTATATATCCACAAAGCTATACAAAGCTATTGGTCTTTGAAGTCACGTAATTGCAACACCGGTGCCTATAGGTGTGCGTTCACACTAAAGGTACAGTCAAGTTAGTCAGCAGCGAGAAGGCTTGCTACGAGTCCAAATGTAAACGTGAAGTCAAACTGGAGAAGTTCACACTATGTTGTCTGTACGCTGTAATGTACAATACGCCACAGCTGGCGAGAACAAAAGAGACAGTTTGAGACACAAGCCGTCTAAGGCGTATGCCGTATTGTCGGTTATTACTATTTCGTTTTGATGTTGCCACTTGGCCGACTACCCGTACAGTTTGGGAGACCTAACAAAAGCCCTCCAGACAGAGCTAGTTCAATATTAGGGTTAATATGGCAAAACAGTGGACTGCGTAAAACACACGCCATGTCGGGGACGAAGTTAAGTTCTTTTAGCATCGCTCATGTATCTACCGATGAGTGGTATCTGGCCTAGAATTGGCCACCCCCTTCCTACCGTGGGTGTCGTAAGAAGCGACTAAGGGAAAATCTAGAAGATGGGCAACAGCGTCTTCTGTAACTTATGCTTAACTATATATCAAGACTGCGATCCCTAAGCCCCTTATCTTATCTAAGAATTCTTTCAATAGTAAACTTCTTCGGCTGATGATGATGACTACTGACTAAACATCAATCGCCGTGTACCCTGCGCCTTTAGTTCACGGCTCTCAATTCGCCTAGTATGAACGCAGCCTAATATTTGAACCAGAGCGTGTCGGCTTGTTAATTAAACAACTTCAACTCTCCGTTTGTCT
Source organism: Abrostola triplasia (assembly GCA_946251915.1). Taxonomy (NCBI): domain Eukaryota; kingdom Metazoa; phylum Arthropoda; class Insecta; order Lepidoptera; family Noctuidae; genus Abrostola; species Abrostola triplasia. The sequence continues at coordinate 4,277,556 of OX276424.1, read as the reverse complement.
GGCGATGGACAAAGATTCACAGCAATGAATACCTTCCAGGTCGCTGTGTGTTCTTAATGAAACACTGCTGATTAAATAGTAGGTAATAGTAGGTAGTAGGTACGCTAAGGAAGCTTCCATAAACGTCTCATTACCAAGTACCACTGTTTTTTTAGCAAAGATTGAAGATATAGACAGTCACTAAAATAAGTTGTAGGAATCGGTATACCCAGTACAGCCTGGTTTATGGCCGCCACCTATCGGTACATGGGGAAATATAGTGTAGGTATAGTCTCTGCCTCCTAAGTCCTAACCATGTTCTCTCAAATCAAGACATTTTTCGTTGTTGAAGCGAAACGCCACACCACATAGCACGTAGCGGAGTCTGGTCTCAAACATGTGGGCAATAGCAATCCTAATAAATAGAAATAGCAAAAGTAATTTTAATAATAACTAAAAATTTAAGGTAGCTGATAGTAACTGTTCAAATTAGTGAGGAGTACCCTCAACCGACGAGCGTGTATTAGGAATGTGATGCGTGTGAATGAAGCAAAAGAAGTATGCCAGGATCGTAGCAAATGGAAATCCGTGGTCTATGCTTATACCTCAGGGAAACAGGCGTGACTTTATGTATGTATGTATGTACATGTTTGTATATTGTACATCACTGTCTATGTACCAGTCCTTCAATCGGTCACTGAATCACTACAGACTGGAAGTGTGTGTTTGGCCGCTTTAATTAACGTGCGTAGGCGAGTTAATATGTTGGATGTAGGTATTAAGGTAAGCTTAGTTATAATAGGTTTAAATAGGTATTCATTTTAATTTGAAGCAAGAGATGCATTAGCTGCTTTTATAGGTGGATGCCATTTTTTACTGATATCAAGTTTGCTACTTCCGATAATTGATAACTGTACCACGCTTTTTTTATTGCAAGCTTGCTTATTTGACTTGCAATGTTTGTATGAAAGTATGTATGTCAGTTTGTTAGGTCAAATCATGCAATCTGAATTAGGACAGGACATAACATAACATCACGCCTGTATTACCCGAAGGGGTAGGCAGAGGTGCACATATAGTACATCCACACTTTCGCCAGTTATGTTTTTAGGTCCCATGTTATGGGGGCGAGCCTATTGCCATCAGCCGGTCATGAATCCAGACTCGTGCTACTACTGAGAATTACCTGATGGAGAAACCCAATAACACTTTGCCCGACCCGGGGTTTGAACCCAGCACCTCGTGCTCAGCAGTCACGCTTAGCAACCACTAGACCAACGAGGCAGTTTGAGAGTGTGATTGTGAAAGTGTGAGAATAGACTGGAAATAATATTATCTGAGTTTTATATGTATACATGATTGCAAATTGTAGGTAGGTATATCAAAATACATATTTATTAACATAGAAATGTAAGTAATAATATAAAGGTAAATCAAGAAGCTACAAATGTTACTTTAAAGCCTTGATTTTCATGTCAAAAACAAATTCCTTTGATATGACTGATATTTACATAAAAGCTTTTGCATTAGGTAGGTATGTTTCAGATAAATTGGTTGACATGAAAATGTATTGCGTAGTAAACAAACACCCGGATACGAGTTAATGTACGGAATCAGTGGAATTGGCGAAAGCTTTAGAAGTTAGAGCACTTAACCTGTTTCATGTTTCTCGATAATACGTCTTTGTTACGGTTTTCTTAATGTAAAACCACAGGCTCCGCGTTCAGCCATTTTTATAAGCTTTTATTTTATTTATTTATTTATTTCAGCCATGATCGTCCCACTGCAGGGCAAAGGCCTCCCTTTCCTTCCTCCATTCCTCTCAGTTGTGCTAAGCTTTTATTTGACTTGTATTATTTGTAAGTAGATATGCATCTTGTTTTGTTTTTCCATGTGTACAAATGAAATATGGACTTGAAATTGGACTGCTGCGCTAAGGGTTGCGGGTTCGATTCCCGCACGGGGCAAAACTTTGTGCGAACCACAGATGTTTGTCCCGAGTCTGGGTGTTTGTGTATGTGCATATTTCATGTTTGTGAAACGCACCCACGATACAGGAGAAATTCCTAGTGTGGGGCGAGGTATAAAAAAAAAAAAATCTTAACATGTTTTTATATAATTCCGACTGCAGTTTTGCATATTGGCATACCGCAGGACGGCGTAATCGAATGAAATGCGCAGCGCGTAAAATGTTCCAACGATGCGCGCGAACTATGTGAACTAGATGACAAATCGTCCAATTAGCCAACTACTCCGTTTTGGAATAGTTGGTGCTGCTTCAAAACTGATTCACGGATTCTGGTGTGTTCTGCTTTGTATTGTGAGTGTAAACATCCCTATTAAGAAAGGTATTTATTAAATTACATTGTAAAATCTTGACGGTTTTCCAAAAATGTTTCAGCAAATGTGTAGCCGGTGTATATTTATATTGGCGAAAAAAGGTACCTACTATGTTCTATGTAGGTATCTATAAGTACCGAATAATTGATCACGTGTTATCTACGTCACGTCCAGCGTTAAACCTACGGTCTTAATTACATCACTGAGCCCTATGTCTAAACTTCTAACCTATAGCTGACAATGTGTTTCTATAGTCTCTGCCTCTTTTTAACCGACTTCAAAAAGAAGAAGGTTCTATGTTTGTCTGTATATGTTACATCGTTCATAAGAAATGTGATGCGTGTGAATGAGGCGAAAGAAGTATGCAAGAATCGTAGCAAATGGAAATCAATGGTCTCTCCCCCTCTAGGCAACTGGCGTGACTTTATGTATGTTATGTATATCGTTCAGTACCTTATTTTAATACAATAAAGGCATCAAAAGTCAAATGATTAATCTTTCTACTTACCTAGTACAACACAAACATTATTTGGTCGTACTTCACGTTCCATAATATTGCCTGAGGGCTCCTGCCAACGACACAGGCCCACATACTTTTAATAATGAAAGTATACATTATAACATTTTCCTTATCGCGTATGTAAACAGTTTACATACTTTTCATTTTTTTTAGATGAGAAGGAATACTTCTTTGCGTAATTTTTAGTCCCTGTTTTCATTTGCATTTTTTTTTAACGCGTGTTATAACGTTTTTTATAAGTAGTTTATTTAGTATTGTAATTTTGATTTGTGATTTAAAAAATAAAAAAAAAATTTTTTACCCAGTGTCATCTCTTCCATTATCTTTGGCCTTTGTCTATTATAGACGATTTAGGCAATGTTATGTAAGGCCTAGACACTTATTTTTGGTGGTGGCTGAAAATTGTCTGCATAGTGTAAGCAAAATATAAAACCGTTAAAATCATCACGCCTTTATTCCCCAAAGGTAGTTTTTGTCTCTTATCTACTTATATTATCGATTAGACATCGATAGCAGCTAGTACTTAAACACCAAACCATCTTTTATAGCACAAACGATCACCCCACTACCATGTAATCTCCGTTCTCCAACCAATTAGCTGAGTTGAAAGCGTAATTCCCACCTATTAATTTACACAAAACCGTCGCCCATCGATTTCCAATACCTACACAACACACGAACGTACAGCCCATCTGGTTACGATGCATTCGCTTTTGTTCTGTTAGTTAAACGCTTAATTTGTTGTCTTATCGTGTTTACTTTACTCTGTTACTTTGTAATTACTGTAGGTACCTCTCCTTATGCAAATTAATAAGCTGAAATGGCTTTGCCATTTGTTGTTGATGAGTGTTGAGTGTTTAGGATTATGGAATTGTCTTAGAATTATGTATTAAAGCATCTATTATATCGTACTGCTATATATGCTTTTGGTTATTTAAATAATTATTCCAAAAAGGTATTTTAAGTCTATTTGATGAAGAACGTTAATAATATTAAAGTTTTCTTGACCGAATTTCGGTAAGAGTAGCCTATCTTAACTAAGACTAACCAACTACGCATGAGATAGTGCACAATTAGTCAATTAGTATACGCGCAAACACCGTGTTTGTAGACACTTGATCTCACCGGACTACATAGTCCAGGGGTAGAACCAATGACTTAACGTGCCGTCCGAAGCAAGAAGTCTTGTTAGAGAAATAGGTCACCCATCACAAGACTGGCCGCAGCAAGCACAGCTTAACCTCGCAAGTCGACTGATCTGCGCGAAAGCCACATACCTACAAGCCCTTCAAGAAGACGTCAATATTAAGCATATAGAAACAGAATCATTGAGTCGTAGGAGACCTATGTGCAAAAAACTTTCATACCCTTATCATTAATATTCAGGATAAGCCAGTCCACAAGTATTCACATCACTGCTTACCATAGAAATAAAGAACAACGACATGACCTATTCTGGTAAATATTCATGGAGCGATATTACTTACTTCGGTGAAAGGGTCCCTTATTAACTAATCTTGCATGCAGCTCACGTCAGGCTAGACACACGAGCTAAACAACGAGATGTGATACAAGATGGGGCACATGTTGCTTTTGTGCCCGAGGGAGTTGAGCCCTTTATCTACTAGTACCTTTATACCTAGTTCTGGAATCTGGTCCTTTATGTGCACAAGAAATATGTCGTGCCTACAATCAGCTGCAGATAGATTACAAGCCTTTATAAGTTACAAGGTTTCTGTTCTGTGTATGCCTCTGCGGTATACGTATGGACCCAATTTATAATTTTGTGTTGGAATATTACTTTTCTAGTCCTTGTGTATGCGCTTTTGTTTTTCCAAATGACACTACAATCATTCGAGCCTGAAAAATAATACGTGCTAGGAAACCTGGAGTTAATTATCTGAAATCGCCAACCCGCAGTGAGCTAGCGTGGTGATCAAAGCTCAATCCTTCTCTATACGAGAAGAGGCCTTTACCCTGCAGTGGGTTAGTTATACGCTATATAGGATATGGGTCTGTTACTGTTGTTGGTAGAACTCGTGCTTTAATTTTCGCTTATTACGTATTACACATTGAATTATGTGTTTATAGTCCAACGAGTCTCGTATGTGCTTCAACAGAGCATATTATAAGCTACTAAGCTCTTGTAATGCTAATTTGGACCCCAATTAGCAATAAGCGAACTGTGAGGGCAACTGTAAGCTTACCACTTCGGGAATTGCGGGAGCAGTAATGTACACTGTATTAAACAGTACATACCGCCTCGTGGTCGCTAATTACGACCGCTAATTATGACATCCTAATACAATGGGACCAACAACCTAGCTACCACTTTATACCTCTGCCTCCTTTCGAAGAATACAGGCGTGAATTGTTTTACATATTTATCATAAGCCCGTATCGTCCCACTGCAGGAGAAAGGCCTCCCTTCCCTCCTGCCACTTGTCTATGTCTGCCGCCACTTGACGCAAGTCCTTTAGGTAGGAGTCTAGTTCGTCACGCCATCTTTTTTTCGGCCTGCCACGAAGTCGTTTGCTGCTGTCTGGGACCCACTGCGTGGTTATTTTCGCCCATAGCTCCCCCAACATGCGGCAGACGTGACCAGCCCAGTTCCACTTAAGGTTGGCAGCTGTTGAGCCTATGTCGGTAATTTGGGTTTTGGAACGCAGTATCGAGTTCGTAATGCGGTTTTACATAAATGTATTTAATATTTTTAAACCACAAAAATCTGACTATGTATACAACCTTTAAATTCATTAGCGCCGCGTCGGCTTAAACTGGAAGCGTATTAGGTTACCAAATTAATTATCGTATCTATTGTTATTATCGCGTATTAATTTCAGGGTTTCAATGTTATTTTGTTAGCGCTTCAAATAAGTATATCTGATGTTTTAGACTTGATGAACTCTACCACACTAATCATACATTGTTTTCTCCTAAAACCCATTTCGACGAAGTTACCTATTGCCGCTTTTATTTCGTCAATAGAAATAATGAAAGTGATGATGCTTGGAAGGAGGTCCCAATGTTGACTATATGGTTTTAGAATATCGGTTCGCACTTTCGTATATGAATGTTTCATTTTAAGTTTTTAAGAAAATAACGAAGACTTCTGCTATTTCATATAGTGATAAAGCTTATCACTATCCTGTATACTATACATTGTATAGTATACAGGAGTATACCATTATTGCATCCATATATTTTACAACCTATAAAAGACTAGCTTTTGCCTGCACTTCTCGTACTAGTACTAGGATAAAAAGTGTCCTTATTCCCAGTACAAATCAAAGACCTCTTCTCGAACAAAGAAGAAAACAACATTAATTACTATGTAGGCTCTCTGACGGTTAGGAATTTGAAAATATTCTTAAATCCAAAGTTCATCACAATGGCTTCCTTCACCGCCATATACTTTTACATTTAAAATTTTATTAAGAATATTTCCTGCTCATACACGTGTAAATAAATAACATTGGGTATTATAAATCTACCAAATTCACCATTATTAATATATCTCCGCTTTGGATCCACGTTATCTGAACGTTTCGTGTTTCATCCCGTTCTACGAATTCATGAATGGTTTTATTAAGTGAGTAAATAGATGCCTTAAATATTTTTCGTTTGATCCTTGTTTTTTCTGTTCCACGGTTTGATCTAATTTGCCTGCTTTTCTTCGTATTCATTGTAAAGTGCCTCTAGTACCTAGCCTTAGTTAAAAAATATACTTAAGTCATAATAAATTAATTTTTCAATACAATTATTTGCAACTTAATTCTAACTATACAAAAATAGACTGTTAAAAAGTTTATAATCATCCGAAAATAAAGAGTTAAAAAGCAACAAGGTATTCTTCCTCATCGTTGTCAAAAGGTAACGTGACCAGAAGACTGACAGAACTGCCACGTTGAATGGCAATGCTGATTCTTTGACCCAAAAATATACCAGCCCTCTGATCACGCTAAGAGTCGACTAAACTAAAGTACAGTCAATCAGCAAGTCAGAAGTTAGAGTCTAGATGAATAAGTACAATTGTATAAAACATTTTAAAAGTAAAGCAGGAAAATAGAAGAACTCATAAGTACTCGCTTCAACCATACGCGAAAAAGCGTTACTCACTATGTAAACCAACTACCAATATACGTATAAAGAAAAGTGAGTATCCATGTAGAGAGCAACATGAACCGCAGGGGATGAAAGCAAGGGGTGAAATGTTGACGTAACGGGGAGTGTGACCGAACCTCCGAACAGTGCCGGACAAATGTTTACATGGACTGCATTTCAAGAACACGAACCGACACTGACAGAACAGAATTCATCGAGAAACGATGAATTTTGGGAAGCTAAAACTTGGGTCTATGGATTAATTAAAAGTACAAACATGGTGTCGCAGGAAAACTTGTCGTAAGAGGTTTTGTCCCAAAGTGAGGACCATAAATGGGCATAGGCTAGCCCGCTATTTACATGGGCTTCGATGAGCGGTAAAAAGTTAAGTAAGTCCAATAAATCGTATTAAACAATTTAACATACTTCCAGTGAATGAGCCATTGGCCATAATACTGGACAGATATTTTCTTTTTAATTAGGTTTCTTCCCGGCTCATCGTAAGCCAAATTTAATATAACATATAGTGGCTAGATCCAGTAATGTATGTGACCTTTAATTTTTTGGATCAATGGTTCGATCTAAGACCTGAAGTGTCTCCAGCGATGCTGAAAATTAAAGGAGATTACAAATGGGGTACAATATTTATCCTACAATAGTTTTCTTAAGAACTAAGTTCATATAATATCTCAATATTTGTTCCACGTTATTAAACTGCGCAACCTCTGTGTATCACCATGAACATCCAAAGCCCGACCTCACTCACTGTTGAGTATAGGCCCTCTTTTTTATGCCACATTTTTCTCCATACTTCTGTGCCATGGCTTAAAAGGTCCCACCTCTATGTATATAATTATCATATTTTGGTTGTCAATATAATTTCCAGAGCTACGAAGTCAAATTATAATAAAACAATGTTCGCCCGATGCTTGGCAATAGGGTTGATTTTTGATGAGCGGCAAAGTTTAGCTTTCGTCATAAGTAAGAATACCGCGGCCTACCTCTACGGGGACTACACGCGAGATTATATTGAGGTATAATCTATATATATATAGTATATAAAAGTAAATTAGAGGTGACGGGTCGAGGCCAAAGTCCTTCCATGGCGATTAAAACAAACGTCAAAAATGTCAAGTCAAAATACAGCTAACATAAATACACAGTTTGTATAACGTTTGACGTTTTAATCCGACACTATTGAACCTTTGCAAATGGCAGCGGCGCGTCATATACGCGGCTGCCATCGAACTTCCATTGTTTACCGCGATACGCGTTAGATTTTTTTTTATTTGCCGGAAAATTCTATTGCAGGGCAGACTTTCATTCCCAATATTGAGCTTTTGTATTGGATTAAAATACGGTTTAATACATTTTTTGACTTACTCAATTATCAAACGTTACATCAAACTATATTTAATGATTCTATAAAGCTTTATTAGTTCTTTGTAGTACCTATTCATGGTCTTCGGCAGACTGAAACCGGCAAAGACTGAAATTCAATACCTACTGTTTATCACAAGGATGCCAGACCAAATCTAAAAATGTACCCATTTGATTTTATATAGAACAGGCAACCTGATAAATGTTTGGTTCCGTCGCACTTCCACACGCTTTCCTGACAGCGGATTGGGATTTTTGAATGATCTATCCTTCCCCCACGGCTAATACCCTATATATGCCAAAAGTGGCTAAAAACCCTACCTACTTCAATTATTTACTAAGATCTGTGGCCATAAAATAAGATAAAAAAAATTTAATGTGATGGAAGGACACTAACCTCTGCAACACAGTTCTGTAACTAGCAACGGTCAAAGAATTCTTAAAATGTATATCTGTTTTATGTCAATAAAAAAAATGACGTGTAAAAGTGTTTTTTTGAACCCTATTTACAGAAATAAAATCATTTATCATTTAAAGATTATTATTACTGCTTTAGAAAATTAACAGTCACGCCAAAAGGTTTTAAACATGTAAATGATAAATGATAAATGATTTTATTTCTGTAAATAGGTTAAAAAAAAACACTTTTACACGTCATTTTTTAAAAACTAGATGGCATCGGCATTTCCTAACTGACTACCTCTGAGAAGAAATACCGAAACAAACTCAGGGGTAACCATACTGGTTAAAGGTAATAAATAAATATACACGACGAATACCGATACACCTACATAATACATATTCTCTGTACTGCTTTATCACCACACTTTGTTTCACTCCATCATCGAAGCTCCATTGTCAAACAGGACACGGTCGCTCTTTTTTTTTTATTATTTGATTAAAAATTCTATCGCTGCAATGTTTCAAGTACGTTCTCGCCTCACAGACATAGTGTATCATTCACTTTGACGTCTAACATTTCGTGTTTTCAGTTTGTTATTTTTTATGTTCAAGTTCCTATTTCCACTTAGGGTGGCTCGTAGAACACAACATGCAAATCTCGCGTGTAAAGTTTATTGAATTTTTGTAATATTTTGCTACAGAAAACTTATAGATGTACGTTTTACAGGTGACATTATGTCCACCTTACAACTACATACATGGACCTTGTGAGGATGTTACTACAAAATATAAATCATAGTATCACACCACAGTATATATAATATTATAAAGGCGAAAGTTTGTGAGTGTGTTCGTATGTTTGTAACCTCTTCACGCTCAAACGGCTAAACCGATTTTGATGAAATTTCATATGGAAGTAGCTGACACCCTGGATTAACACATAGGTTATTTTTTATCTCGACAAATGTAGCGTGTAACACCGCGGAGCGCGGCTAGTATAACAATAAACCATTGAGGCTACACTGAAGCTATGTGTAAACCGAATAACGATTCGATTAAATAATGAACTAAAAGGTAAAGTATAGATAGAACTTAATATATTTGTTATCAAAGAGGGACCTTTTAGTTTCGGTATTAAATAATTAAAATAAACCTTGTCTAATTATTATTAATGAACACGAACGAGTTGATATCCATTAAACGAGAGGAAATCCCAGCGTGTATAACCCTTAATTATAGAGATACCCTTTTTGCAGTACCTATTACATCACTTAAAAATATTAGGAACGCGAGTGTTTTCCATATTATTTACCAAACTCTGTTAATTCAGGAATGTTCCATAGGATTTTGAACCTTATGGCGACCCCATCGTCACTGGCAAAGGGATTATAAATGTCTGTCCGAGACCAATACCGCTCCCTTACCGTGAACTTTTAAAACAAGTCAGTTTACCATGTGAAAGCGGGTCGCCGCGCGCCGCTACGTGAAATGTAGTGTTACATTTCGTTTACTCAAAAGAAATCGACCTTTTTTGAAAGCTCATGGTACGGGGGCTGGCTAGACAAACCCAAGTACAACCAAAGTTAATAGTAAGCTCATGAGTAGACAATACCAAGTATTGCTTGCTTTTAAAAACACGCATAATAAAAAAGTATTAGATTCTTTGATGGTATTATGTATGTACACAGACTGGTTACATTAGGACCGGCCATAATACTATTGGGGATGAAAAAGATGTCTCATAAATTATCTAAAGTAGTTTTATATGCTCCTTTGTTTACCTTTTAGTAGATTGATCTTTACGAAGTCCTTAACTATCGTTATATCTATAGATTGTTTGAACAAAGTATTGGAGTCCGATGTTGACTATCGATACAATTGCTTTGTTACTTGAAGGTTTTTTACAAAATATTTCTTTTCTTTATTTAAAAAAAAAACGTCGTCCCACGCTAGGTATTTTCTCCTGTGTTGTCGGTGCGTTTCGCAAACACGAAATATCACATCAACAAATACTCAGACTCGGGACAAACATCTGCGTATCATACAAATTTTGGTCTTGTGAAAGAATCGAACCCGCAACCCTTAGCTCAATAGTCCAATCGCTTAGCTACTGCGTCAATCAGGTTAATAAAAATAACTTTGACGTCAATTTAAAATCATACTGTTAATTCTATAATTTGGCAAATAACATAAAAAATACATTTCCAATTAGAACCTTTTTTAACATAATCAATTTATTTTGGTTAAGATTAGAAACGCCGACCCTAAATCCCTCCCCAACGCAATTTGACCACATCGACACATGTCATGTGCAAATGGTACAATCATACACGTGTAGGTACTTCACACTGCCACGAAACAATAACATGCTGTAATGACATAAAGGGGTAACCGACCCATTAAAATCAATTCACCCGGAATTCAGTTACACCAAAACATTCAACGTTAAACGAATTGAATCGGTAATGCGCTATTGAAATCTGAAATTGAATTTTTGCATTATGTTTACATACGACGACCTGACGACCTGATTAGCGCAGTGGCTAAGCGATTGGACTGCTGCGCTAAGGGTTGCGGGTTCGATTCCCGCACGGGGCAAAACTTTGTGCGAACCACAGATGTTTGTCCCGAGTCTGGGTGTTTGTGTATGTGAATATTTCATGTTTGTGAAACGCGTCTACGATACAGGAGAAATTCCTAGTGTGGGGCGACGTTTTATAAAAAAACAAAAAAAAAAAAACAAAAAAAAAAAATTAAATATCATAATTTTATTACAATCCGATGTGTTTAATAAGTTGTGCTATGAAGTTATGTATTTCATTGTATTGCGAACAAAGGCTTTTGTCGTCCGACATCACAGATATTGTTCGGGTAATGTTACGTGTTTTAATTAATACGGTGAATACTCTGTTGTTACTGTTAGATACAAAAAAACGCGTGAAAATCCCTTCAATATAAACCAACCTTTTGCCAAAAATACATCAGACTTGTTAGCTAGTAATTCATTAAAATTGTACCCAACTGATGAATACAAAGGGACCAAAATTCATATTTGTTTATGCCTATACCATCTTTGTTTCTAACACTTGAATATGCAGATCTTTGTCGTATATTCGTTGATATAAAGTGCCTTAATAAAACGATTGAAGTTATATACATCGTTCGAGCTTAGTCAACTGTACTTCTGATAATTTAATTCCAACCAAGTTAGTTACTCGCTCACATAATACTATAAATTAATTTATTTCACAATTTAAATATTTTTGTTTATCATTAAAATAACATAAATAAATAAACAATGCGTCTATTACAATGCGAATGTTGTGCATACCTATAAGTTACATTTTTATTTAGGACAATGTCATAGTTGTAAGCCTTAAATTGTACATTGTAAAAATGTAGTTGGATTGCCTATTAATAAATAAACAAAAACAACATCAGAACTAACCTGACAGAATAATGGTCAAGTATTTTGCCCTTTCATACACATACAAGTCGACTGTAATGAATACCTTCCAGGAGGTATTTACATCACGTTTGGTGCACTCTACATAATTACCTGTCGCTTTCAGGCGGTTTATTTAAACCCCAAACAAGTAAATCCTTTACATAACTAAATAGACTCCTAGATTTCCTAGTAGGGAACTTATACCACATGTTTGTTTGTGTTACTTTTTTTCTCTACAATTTAACGACCTGATTGGTGCATAGACAAAGCGGTTGGACCGCTGCGCTGGGGGCTACGGGTTTGATTTCCGCACGGAAATGTTTGTCCCTAGTCTGGGTGTTTGTGTATGTGATATTTCATGTTTGTGAAACACACCACGTCACAGGAGAAATTCTTACTGTAGCCCCACTAAATACGGTTATAAATAAACCACTTTCACACACAATACGTCTTCCAAAACTCTTTCAAAAGTTTATCTGAGAGCACCTACTATTGAGAGTTGACAGCTAACTCTAGCAGTATCACGACTGCTTAAACTTTCGGCGAGACCCATCAAACAGCCGCCGGCTAGCCGAACGTATACCAAAATAAGTAGCAAAAAGAAACGAATAATTTCCTAAAAATATACCAAATAAATTAAACGAAGACGAAGTTTGAAATATTCTTTAAAGTAAAAATTTGTACGCTCGAAGCTACGTTGCCTTGGATACCGTCCCCACGAAGTGATATAACTTTTAAATCAGTGTTGAAATATTAAAAAGATACATATTACTCGGCTTCATTAATATTAAGAACAACTTATATAACTTGGACTTTTCTCCGAGGATTGACGAAGCAGTCTGAAGTACAATTTTATTTTTGACCTTCGTCTGTTAGACGATCAAACACGACCTTTAGTCAACGATAATAAAAAATATGTAACATCAAGTTTATTGATATTTTAAAGCAACGCCGTATAACCCTTGCCATGTCTAGTGATCTAATAGTACAGAAACATCGTTCAATATTGTGGTGTTTTACGGACAAGTGCATAAAAATTGCAGGGTTAAAATTGCCTGTTAGGTACTCCGGGTCCAGTCTTCCAATCGGATCTTTTGTCATTTAATTTGTTTTACCAGATTATTTCCTAGCGGTTATACTCGTCTGAGATAAGCTTGAAGTATAGGTAACTTAGAGTACTAGTTTGTCCAAAATCTTAGAAGCCGCGTTGGTAAGCCTCCCTGGGTGACGTACGATATCGTCGGAGTTGCGGGCAACCAGTGAATGCTAATGGCAAGTTGTCATTAGTTGTGGCGTTAGTGGAAGACGTCCACTGTTGAACAAAGGTCCCTTACCTTTCGACGTCTTCCGGCCGATAATGATGATGATATTCCCTGGACCACAACAAAGTGGACTTTTTAGAAGATAGAAGTAAGACCATCATATCTTTGAGGCATGGAAAAGTCATAGCTCATGATTTATAAATAACGACAACTCCTAAAACTAGAGCTGATCTCGGCAAGAACCACCTAAAAAGATCAGTCAGTACAGTTTCTGAAGCAAGTCTGATACCTAAGAGAATCTGTGGGAACAGACGTATTTCAAAAACAGAGATAATAATGCTGATTAAATTAAAAATATACATACATACCCAGATGCTATAATAACATTGTTTAACGGTATTGTAAAGAGCTTTGTTGCGTAATGTTTTTTTTATTTCTATACAATACGCCTTACGCCGCCGCCGGCCACAGCTGTCTAAAAGGAGATTCTGAAAAACATCGGAATATTACCTCTGTTCCGAACGAATTACCAGGGAATTGCAATATATTATTCTCGCATGATAATAAATGAATACGTGATGAGCTAAAGAATTAATTTGTAATAATGAATTATGGCTCATTTGGCAAAGAAAAGAAATATTTAACGAGTCAAAAACTTTTTTGGGCTAAAGTTGTAAATTACGAGAGATTCCCAGAAAGATGGTTTGTGACACATTTATTATATTTAACCAGTATATTTAACCTTGTACAATCTAATATAAGACCTTTGCGAAGAGAAAGTAAACATTATTTCTTGCGGAAACAAACTCGCAACCGAGTGTGGATCCTAGATTCAGAAATAATATTATCAATAATATTGCTAGCCTATAATTATAGTCCCACTGCAAAAGAAAACGCCCCGAAAGGAAATATCAGGCCGAGAGATATCCCTTTTGGATATCTTTATTTAACCGCAAAACATTACAGAAGGTACTTGACTACGAACGCCTTAATTCTACGATCAATTGGTCATGATTTTATAAGGTGGCTTAAAAGTCGCAATTAAAATTCAAAGTGTTGAATATCATCCAATATCCCCTTGACGTTTGGAACGCGAGTTTCGACCCCAACCGTTTAAACTCGACCCGGTGGGGCTAAAAGTTAGTAATGTAGGAACTTAGGTACGTCCTAATTTTGTTTTAGCTTAGTGGTTTAAACTGTTTGGCGTTTTGTTTGAAGTTAAACCTTTGGTCCGTAGAGAGGGGTGATAGATTTGTAGAGGGGTTTTATAACAAACCAGTATACCTGGTGGGATTGAAATAACTTTAAACTTGAAACTAGTTTGATCAGAATCGAGAGTAGAATCGATTACAAAACTTTGACTTTACAAAACGTTTGGTGAAATTAAAGGTTTTGTTGCTTATTAAGTCCAAAAGCTTCATAATAATAGTAACAGCCTGTATCTGTCCCACTGCAGGGCAAATGCCTCTTCTCGTATAGAGAAGTATTGAGCATTGCTTACCAGTATAGCTCACTGCGGGTTGGCGATTTTAGATAATTAAATCCAAGCTTCCTCACGATGTTTTCCATCACCGTTAGTCAGTGGTACATAACATCACGCCTGTATTATAAGTAGGCAAAGGTGCACATATAGTACACCCACATTTCGCCAGTTACGTATTTACACAAACATATCTTTACTTGTCAATCTTGACACGCACTGATGATTTAGTGGTTACTAACTCTAATGTAAAGAAAAATAACAACAAAACAAGCTAGTAAAAACAACAAGAAAAATACGCCATGAAAATTAAATACCGAATTTCATAACAGTTATTTTTTATGGTAGCAGCTACTAAAAATTCATATAGATTTAATAAACTAACTAATTGCAAAGCTCGCTTACTGTGCTCAGTAGAGTTCAGTTTAAACAGTTGAGTGCAAAATTAAA
The DNA here is from genome assembly GCA_946251915.1 of Abrostola triplasia. Taxonomy (NCBI): domain Eukaryota; kingdom Metazoa; phylum Arthropoda; class Insecta; order Lepidoptera; family Noctuidae; genus Abrostola; species Abrostola triplasia. The sequence goes on along the minus strand of OX276424.1, from coordinate 4,262,191 downwards.
TAGAAGCTTTTCGTTATGAACTGTAAGTTTTAATTGCTTTGATAACACGTTATTTTATAACGGCTATGTTTTTAGGAATCAGATAGCATATGATTACTCAGTATAGTTCTGATTGCATTGTAATGAACATGAAATTTTAAAAAGATTTTAACTTAACGATAAATGCATAAATAAATGATTTATTTCTGTAAATGGGTTTTCATAAACACTTTTACACATCAATTGCATAAAAATATAAAACAAAATGGTGTCGATGATAAAAATAACGTATAGCTAAGTTATATCGACACTTAACAAGTTTACAAGATAGGGTATGAATTAGAAACATCAATGATGTAAGAATAAAACTAACTTAGTCAGTTTAAGCTGAGTCCTTTTGATATAGTTAGGGGAGTGTCATTTAGATAAATTTAGGGATAAAACTCTGGGTCAACTAGTGCATGCGTTTGTATGGAGTGTTGTATGTTTGTTACCTCTTCACGCTTAAACGGCTGGACTGGTTTGGTTAAATTTTATATGGAAGTAGCTGACACCCTGGATTAACACATAGGCTACTTTTTATCCCTAAAATAGTAGCGGGTAACACCGCGGGTCGCAGCTAGTTTAAAATATAACGTTGCTGTATGTGACTCACGACGCTATCATAGCTAAATAATCTTTAATATTGAATAACATTCAAATGAGACGTTCTAAATTAACATCTGAATGGGTTTTTTAAATTAGATGCTCTTAACTAATAAAGATCAATTCAGACAAAGCTTCAGATGATTTAAGATTAAGTCAATTGATATCTATTTCATAATCAAATATCGTATAACTAATATCTGTGATCTTGTAATCATGCAAATGATATTGTTCATCAACCAAGTTAGAGTTTGAATAAATCATAGGATTCCATTCTGATTTCTATTAAATATTGATTGGTACGATAAATAATATTGTTAAATATCAAATGTCAAAAACGAGGACATCGATGTAATACTTCCCGTTTGGTGCAGTGTTTAGACTTGGTATTACATACATACATAACATTACGAGCGTATTCCCCGAAGTGATAGGCAGAGGTGTCTATATAGTACACCCACATTTCGTCAGTTATGTTTTAGGTCCCAATGTAATAGGGGCCTATCCATCAACCGGGCACAAATCCAGACTGCGTGCTGCTACTGTGAATTACCTAATGGAAAAACCAAGTAACACTTTTACCGACCCGGGATTCGAACCCAGGACCTCGGGCTCAGCAGTCGCGCTTAGCAACCACTAGACCAACGAAGCAGTCGGTTGTGTCAGTAGCCCGTTGTATTGGTATCGGTACAATCATCTTTAAAACATAATGTCAAATATTACCTAATGAGGATTTATACGTTACTAACGCACAATAAAATCTACTTCCTGGAACGGTACGCCAATTGTAGACTTGAATTAAAAGCATTTGTGCGAATGTCATGTTTTTACTTTGCGACATAGCTAGGAAACTACTCGTAGCAAGCGATTTTACTGTAATAAAACTATGGACTAACTTCGCATTTCAATGGTCTGAACCCCTTTCATATCCAACCGTGCAGACATCAAACGTACATTCAGATCGCTTCTCAAACAAATAAACGAAAGGTAACTGCATTTCTCTATACGTTCCTCTGGCTTTATGCTCCCGTCTTCAAATATAAAGGCAAGGTTTCTGCAATGTGCAAGCAACATATCACTAAGTATGTTTTGTCACAGTGTATGTCGACGCAGATTATTATAACTAGGTACTGCTCTGACATGACTTACTTGACAGTCAGCAGAACTTATGCACCTGAGCGAATTCCTTATCAGATTTAGAACGACAGACATATTTCGAGTTGTAACTTCAACAGCCGCAAAAATGTTGGTACCAAATCTTATGGTATATACTTGATGGACTATATTCATCAATTCTGGCGCCTATATACAATAGGGTTACATTACAATTTCGGTAAAATTTTAACGTGTAACGGCAATTAGAATCGACTTCGATAAAAAGAGTTCTCAGTTTGGCTCTATTACTAAAACCTTGCTCCACCTAGTCAAGTCTAATAATTGCGTATAAATAGAATATAACAGTTTCTTAAGCCAACCTAAAATATCTATTTTAAACCTTCGCTGAACTTGAAGATTGATTGAGAAGCTACCTAAAAGTATTAATTTCTTTCTGTCGGAAGGAGGGACTAATCAAACACTGAATTAAACAGTTAGGGGTTGACCTTTGACTCAATTTGGTAACATTTTGGCATTTACCTTCGACTTGGCAATTAACGGCTCTGAAAACTGTTATATTTAGAATCCGTTTCAAAGAAATGTATTTAAATAGTATCTTAACAATTTTGAAATGCCTTTAAATACAAGAAGCTGTTTTAATACTTGATATAGGTATCTAACTGTGACATAAAAATAATAATAACAGCCTATAACTGTCCCACTTTAGGGCAAAAGCTCGTATAGAGAAGGACTCTTTGATATACTGGAAGTATATACTGGCAAAACCGATATAATAGTACCCAAAACTCACGAGCGTGTATAAAAATATCAAAATAATGTTAAATAATATGTCACGCATCATAGCATAAGAAATCCGTCTCTAACTACTAGAGACTAACTACTATGCTACCTTTTTAGCAAAGTATGACATAGCGATTGCCTTATGCCTGTGCTTGACATACTAAAACTATTCCGCAAAATTAACAACATAAATTTTATTTATATTACATTTTCCAACAAACCACAAACAATTCGTTTAAGCCAAATAATTACTTGCATAACTAATTAAATAAAAGCTTACAAGCTAGTTATTAATTCCGTTCTCGTCCAAACGAGGACAGTGCTGCACTGTGAGCTAAATCGGTAGGCTAGGGATCTTTCTGAAGGGTGACTATCATTACGAGTAGTGGTGGGACACGCATGATATGAGGGCGAATTATTTACTTTCATATAGAGTTATTTTATCGTATAATAAGGTGTCCTAAAAATCATGTCTCAGTAAATAATTTGCCTGCTAAGAGCTTAGTACTACTAAGCTCTTAGTACTACTATATTCTCTGAGAAAGTATCGGTATTCGTTAAGGCTCATGTCGCAAAAAAAGGCAAGATTTATTATTATTCCATACATAAAACTGTTAGTGATAATTCAATCCAAATTCATTTCAAATTCATCATTCAATTAGCTCTAAACAGACAAAACAATCTATCAGAACTCGAGACCTTATATTTACAAAAAAAAATTACAGGCGAAGTATAAATACCACAGTTGAAATGAATGCTTTAAAGCTACTGTAAAGCGAATGAGTTGATTGTATTACTTTTATATGGCATTTCACTCTACAAAGCTGTATGCAAGCTCACCAAAAATTGCCAAACAAAAATAAAATTTTATATCTTTAAGAATAAAATTGCAGGCCATTCTAAAAATGAATACAGCGCAAATCCTAAAAATAAAACCTGAAACAGCAATAAAAAACATACCTATCAGTCGTTAACAGAGAATCGTGTTATCCAAACTCGGTCCGCAATCGATTTGGGCGCTTGTCGTAAAAACAACTGTGACCATCAGCTACACGCAATGTTTAACAATTCCGTTCGATCACCTGAAAACTGATTAAATTGAGAAAGCCAAGGGAGAGGACAGCAAAGTTTATTAGCGACCAGATTGAGTACGCAACGCCGCTCAAAGTTTAATGATTAAGTATAAGCCACTCCGAGTTTGTTTATTATTATAATTTTAGGCCGATGAAGTTTGGCTTACGGTACACAAACAGCGATACGAGTAGACATACACTTGTTAAGTATAGGGTATATTCAGACATCAGTACCTATCTGAAGGGACTAGGTTTTGATATAAAGTAGATATACCTAAGTAAGCTTTTAAATAGGATTCAAAATGTAGGTACATAAATATTTTTGTATAAAAGTAAGGTTAGAAAAGGTTTACTTTAGGACCAATCCATTAAAATGCTCTACAAAATTGAAGGAACTGAAGTTTAAAAAAAAAACAATTTAAACCATGGACTAAATTATACCCGTCACTGTCCTTAGCAAGTCAAAAAATAAAGATGTCAATAGACTTAATACGGGATTGAGGTCTGATCGTCGTTTATGAATAAGAGGAAAATAAGTCTTATTATTAGATATTAGATGTAGGATAAGTTCTAATTGTTCAAGTCCAACAAAATAAGTTATAATCCTATTGACAATATTTTTTCTCAATTTTGGGATTCTCCAAATAGAATACCTGAACACAGCTAGTTGTGGATATCCAGTAATTGTCCTATTTCGTTCTCAAAGTGATGGCGGTCGTACTTAACCCTTGTCTGGCTAAAAATAACCCATCGCACGTATTCATTGAGCCAATTCATGTGGATTAAATTCTTGTTGCTTCTATAAGCTTTCATCGTAGCACCGTGTAATGGAAATGTTTTATTTATATCACACACTTTTAACCTACTTACGCATTTATCGGTACTATACGAGGTCTTATAATATAAGTATGTAAAATTAATAAACAAATATAGAATGTCAAGTGTTTGCTTAACTAAACTAAATGACGATTTTGTTAGCCAAAAGGGTTTATCTACAGATAGTTCATTAAATAAAGGGTGTTACAATAAGATACACCATGAAATGTTTGTTAACATGTCATAAATAAAAAATATAAAAGTAAGGCCATTCGTCTTCAAACTAAGATCTGTAAAACCAAAAGAAAATTAAAAATGGATACGAGCCTAGCAATCCCTGATTTCCCCAAGGTTCAAAAGGTCAGGGCACTCACTATGTCAAACCAAATTAAATGACGACCCGATTACAGTAGCTAATTGATTAACGTTTACGCTAACCGCTGACAGCTCTAAACCTGGACGGAGCGCATACAATAATAAAAAATCCTTTCATTTCATATTCATTCTATTTATTTATAGTCATTATTGTAACTAACCAACGTAAAACAAAAGTAAAATATAACAATTAGGGACATAATTTACATATTTACTGCCTCGTTGGTCTAGTGGATGCTAAGCGCGACTGCTGAGCACGGAGTCTGGATTTGTGCCAGGTTGATGGTAATAGGCGCCCCTATTTCATTGGGACCCAAAACGTAACTGGCGAAATGTGGATACACCTAGGTGTGGGTGTAGATGTGGGTACATACCTTTTCGGGGAATACAGGCGTGATGTTATATTTTATGTTATGTATTTACATATTTGTGTGATGTGCATCTATTAATCCAGATTCTGGGTTTATGCTTTTGTTGTTGATTCTGCTGAGCTTCTTGATTGTGAAACGCACCTGCAATATAGGAGTATAGGCCCACGATTCAAAAACTAGTGGCCGTTTAAACAATCGCGTCTTTTATCCCACAAGTTTGACCTTGGCGGTCTGTTTGTCAGTCTAAATACACAATATTATGTGGGCACAATGTGAGTTTGCCTCCATTCTCCTAAATGCTACCCTTTTCATATTATGTTATTGCTGGTCCCATGTAGCTGGAGGGCGGCTCACACTGTATCAAACTATTTATCGGCTTGTCAGTCAGGTTACACCGTATTAAATAGTATTAAACTGATGTTAATTCTGAAGTGACTTATTAATATTTGTGCATATTCAGATGTGACATGTTAGATTTGAAATTGCTATATTTTTTTAGACTATGGCAAATGGTAAAGGCGTTCATAGTTCCTGCTTAAATACTTACCTTTATCCTCAATATTTTAGCTTTCATTTTCATTATGTTTTCGTTTTCAATGTATTCCCACCACAGGAAAAGAACTCACCTTTGCTATTACTTTTTTTGGCTGTTCGTCGGTTTCCAAGCAACAAGTCCGCACCATCTCCGCCTGTAAAACTTGTCTCAATAAAAATAACGACAAGTTGCCCAATCCCCTAATGTGTCGGGTCTATTAAGTGAAGTAGTCTAGGTAAGGACGCTCTATCGAACCGTGATAAATCTCGTCATTGACAATAACGCGCTTAAACTAGATACTGTCACACTCTCTTCCAATTCCCTTTATCAAAGCTACAAAACTTCGCAGTAACAATAGTTGCGAAGCATGGGGTGGGCCCCCGTTGTCGGCTTTTATCCACAAATTGGATTAATTATCGCTTACAAACGAACAACGGTGGGGATCGCCGATTGTAGTCCCTGTTTATAGGTTTTTCGTAATTGTGTTTTGTGAAATCGACTTGACGTTCTCTTGTTCGGTGGATGTTTACGGTTTTGTCGATAATTGTTTGGTATTTAAGAGTGGTATATTGTCTAGTAAATAAGTGCTTAATTACTGCTTATTTAAAACATTTCGATGAACAATAACCAATGTTTTTGCCATTATAATTAGCCCTAACTTACTTATATTCTATTTCATGGTGAACTGGATTAACTGTCACTGGTGGTCAAAGGTCCGTGATTTTTTAAGTAAAACAGAACATTGTTTAATAAAAGTCGCTTTTTAAGTGTAGAGCCTATTACTATATAGTATATAGGCTACAATTTATTCAAGTTTCTATTGTACATGTGTACAGCAGCATAACTCTATTTATTCCAACCTATCACCACCTCTCCTATTCTCCTCCATATTTATAATAGCACCTATGTTGTAGCTTTGGGCGCGGTTTTAATATCCATTTTATTTACCGTACCGATTCAACTCACGTGTTTATTCGGGTATACCTGACTAGTTTCATATCCAATCTATCATCTCGATATCCCTACTAATATTATAAACGCGAAAATTTGTAAGTATGGATGGATGTTTGTATCTCATTCACGTAAAAACTACTGAATGGATTTTAAATAAAATTCATATGGGGGTAGCTGTCACCCTGGATTAACATATAGGCTATATTTTATTCCAAGAAAATGTAGGGAGTAACACCACGGGGCGCAGCTAGTAATAACAATATTGACGTAGGTATCTAATAAGCTAATCAATCTCGAAATAAGTTGAAACAAATGGTTACAATAACGTAAAGGAATGTATTATAATAAAAATACTAATACGAATAATAAAAGCCAACACAATAAATATAAGAAAAAAATATTGCACGTAGCTTTTATAAGGCAAAGTAAAAAGACCCGTTTGTATTAAAAAAAAACTTTGTTAGACAGATTGAATAATTTAACTAGATCCTAACGTCTGTTGCTAAGAAACTTTAGTGGACTCAGATTGCGAAATCGAATACTTTTTTATACAAATTAGATTGCGTCTAGTCGGGTGCTTAGTGCCAATGCCAGTGGACACTTAAGATTTGAATCCAGCAACTTTTTACTTCATTTTTTATGCTGGTTATAGAATGACGTTGAATCCAAGGTTTTTTTAATAAACGACGATGTTATTTAACGACGACCACGAATATTGTCGGCAAATTTTTGTTGAAATTGTTTATCGGTAAAAGCTCAAAATAATTGATTGGTGCAATTAAACTGAATGTATTTTGTAAGGAAATGTAAATTATAATTTTTAAAAATATGCATTATTTGACCACTATTGATGAAATAGTGAAAAATAAAATTTATGATTGGAACCTACAGCTAAATATATCAGTAGATTACCGTACTATACATTATATCTCTTCTTAATTTATAAAACGCGAAGCAATTTATGCTCCGCGTAAAAGAACTTTAGGAACTATACTCGTATCCGAGCCCGATTTTATATGTTAATATGGTTAGTATAGGTAAAGTTAATTGAACCTCCATTTACATTACATTTTACAAATATTACAATATACCTTTTTGATATGTCATCAACCTTTATATCACATAAACAGGATCTTAACACCGAATCATTTTATTTACGAGTATAAATGAACCAATAAATCCGATATCTCACTGAAGTTGAGTAGGTTTTTGTGGAGATCAATTTATATGGCGTCGCGTCGACAGATACGTGATCCGTATTGAATTCTCATAAACGAAGTTGGCGAAAGCGGCGGTAAGGGACGTATTCGAGATACGGTTTGAGTCTGTGAGTGTGTTTTTGTGAATGCTATAAAGCATTTAGTTCTAGACTCCAGCGTACGGTAAACTAAGAGAACAACACAAAGATTTTATTTAGTAAATTTAATTTGATACCTATAAATGAATAATTAAGAGATGTAAGAATGAGTGTATAGACTCACCGACCCCTCAGTCAAACCACTACAACGGTTTTGTGGGGCTTAGTTTAGTAGTTATACTTAACACTATGTGAATATAAATAAATAAATAAAAATAATTCACACTGCAAACACAAGGCTGAGCTACGACCTAATTAGCCTAGTGGCCAAGCAACTGGACTGCTGTGTTAGGGATTGCGGAACCACAGATGTTGGTCTCGAGTCTAGGTGTTTGTGTATGTGATACCTATTTCATGTTTGTGAAACGCACCTAAGAGACAGGAGAAGTTCCTAGTGTAGAGCAACATTTTTTTAATAAAATTAAAATACCTAGCCAGAGCCTAGACTTTTGTGAAAACCTGAAATACTCACTTTTTTTTTCGAACTTGTCTCTTGCAGTTAGCTCTGAGGGAGCTCTAACTGCTTAACCGGTCGTTTGGCAAGACCTAATAAACGGCCTCCAGCCAGGAAAATACTTACATGGAAGAAACCCCTAATACATATATACCTATTCATATTATTCACCCTTATCAAATAGGTTCTCGGTAAATCACTGGTTGTCGGCTTTACAGTTCCACCTACACTGCGTAAATATGCCCAATATTAGAGTGTGCTAATAATGCGATTGACGTCAAAAAAAAAATCTACTTATATTCAAGCTGAGGGTCAAGCTGACGTCTGCATAATACAGACGCTGCCAACAAAGGGAGAATCGTAGCCTCTCTAACATCGTTACATCGTGAAGGGTACAGGGGATGACTTTGGATGGAACTTTTAATGAAAAGCCATAAAAGTAGTCGCTTTATTTATAGTCCAGGATCCACGGACTATTTTTATAATTAATTTCTTGTCCTGCAAATTGCGCGTTACTTTATCCCGGTTCTACACTCAAACTTTGTCCCTGATGTTACCACTCCCTACCTAAATACCTACCCCTGTTAGCTACCACAATTGAAAATGTTTGTTAGAGAAAAAGTTGGGCGTGTCATCTAAATGAAGCTACTCACGGACAATTACCTGATAGTAATCAATTGTAACAATGAATCACGCATCCTGTACTATTAGGTTTTAAATTACATAATTTGAAATCTCCATGTTTTATTAATATGATTATTTTTCCGACCCAAATATCGACCAATAGAATTGCACCATTCGACGTCACGTGGTACAACCTACATGGTATTATACTGATAATTTTTTGATTATTTTTAGGTTGTACCACGTGACGTCGAATGGTGCAATTCTATTGGCCGACATTTGGGACGGAAAAATAATCCCCCGAATACCACACGAGCTTCAAAATTATCTGGCATTTCCCTCAAGGTTCCCTGCAAACAAATAAAGTCGTCAAGTTTTTCAGGAAAAATCACGAGCGCGAAGCGCGAGTGATTTTTTAACCTGAAAAACGTGACTCCTTCATTTGTTTGCAACGAACCTATCGGGAAATACCCGATAATTTTGAAGCTCTTGTGGTATTATAAGTGAAAGTTTAACTGTAAATGGAAATATTTTTAATAATTAATAATAATTACCAGTAACAATATTTTTTTATTGGGAAGCCCACCACTCATGCCCATTATTGCGACTTCTGTAAGCCAGGATCTACAATGATAACCATTGAGAACCATCGAGGCAATGAAGCTCGAAGCGTCCCAGAGAAATGACTCGACTGTCTTGGAACGCTCAACGACATTAATCACTAAAGAATTATATAGGAAGAGTAGGTGTGTATACCTACTCTTCCTACCGGATTATAACGAAAACTTTTTTAATCCATTACAGTCTATATAAATTGAATATTCAAGTTCTTTTGATGCTGATTGTACTACTATTGCGAAGCCATACCAATACTCCAAAAACGCGTCACATCCAAAAAATGAACGACAAAAACGTACCAATACAACATTTCAAATTGATACGTCGACTTTATTAAAACTTTCTCAAAGCAGTTTTCCATTCCAATTGCGAGTTTTGTTAGCAGAACGTTGATTGTTTCGCTTTGCCGAGCGCGAGCTATGAAATATTTTACCTTTTGAACTGGTTCTCGGTTTGACGAACAGAGAACCGAAGCCGGAGAAAGTAAGTAGTTAGTGGCTGGCGCAAAATGAATTTTAACGATTGTGCTACCATTGATATTTATGAAGTACTTTTAGCGACTTTTAAGAATAAAACGAAGGCTATATTCTTCCCAAAAGTGTTCCCTAAACTAGGACTATTATATGAAATCTATTGCTCATTATCTTATAGTTTAGTTGAGATGAAAAACGGGCAGATAGTAACTCTAACTGCGGGTCTCTCATCATAAATAAGTTAGCGCGATTAAATGCTCCATATACTATACAGTAAAAAAATAATAATTAGAAGATTTACTTCTCATTATTTATTTCATATTTAAGAATATTGCGTTCTTAACTCGTGAAAAACCCTCAGATATCTCACTCAATAGTGACGTAATTATCGACACGTTAAAAACAAGTTAAGCAGAAAATCATTGAATTGAAGAATTAAATTTACTCATTTCTACAACAACCCTAGGAAACATTAAAGCTTAATAGAAAACTTCCTTAATGGAAAACAACGTTAACATAATGTAGATTCAATAAAAACCAATAGTATCATCGAATCACTTGGCAACATTCAGAATGTCAATTCATCCCATTGGCAACAACGTAAATTAAGTGGTACCAATTGTACTAACACGATTACCTGTCATCTTGACGTCGGATGGGCTGGGACGACGTCTATTTGACTTCATTACCGAGCGTTAACGTTTTTCTTCCATTCCATCCCATTATTGCCCGGGTTTTGCCTGCTATTGTCTGTAGAAAGTCTTTCGAAAGTGATAAGGGAAAGATTGGCAACAAGCTGTGCTACCATTAATCAGTTGGTTTTGTTTTGTTTTAGTGTTTTTTATTTTATTTGTTGGTCGTTTTTTCCACATATTTGCATTTATATACAGATGTTATCAGTATTTAAGGTACCTATAGCACGATTGTAACAAGAAATAATTAAGAGAACTCCATGGTATTAGCATACTCCTCCATTAACGAAGTAAGTACTTGATATACGTCTTTACCCTCTTACGTTTGATGACGGCCAATAAAACCCCTCTCGGGGTGGTCGGCAAAAAAATATCCCGACAAATATCTATATTAGTTGTACTAGTCTATAAGTAGATTAACTGTCAACTAAATCGTTTAGATTTGTGGTAGAGACAGATACGTGTAGCAATTAGGTACTGGTGAACCAAGAAATCAGCACAACGAATTAGAGAAATATCAACCTTACCCCCGATTATATAAGGACCATGTAATGTGGGAGTCCTATGAAAATTATGTAGTAGTAGTTGGTCGGGGGGTATAAGGTGTGATCACACTCCTAGATTTTAAATACCAAGTAGATGGTCTAAGAGCGTGATAGTTTTTTTTAAATAATATGGCAGCAGTCCTTTATGGGCCGTTATACAGCTATACGTTTATATATTCACAGTTCTCTCTGCTCATATTATGTTATGTAAGTAAACAATGAGGTCTTATTCCTATTATTTCGGTGTGTTTCGGTCCGGTTCGGTGAACAGCAGGAAATGACAGTGACATTATCTTAACGAATGTTGTGAAGGGACAGTTTGGTTATAAAATGTAGTACATTATATGTTTTCTAGTCATTATAACGTAATAAATAGACGTCCACCCTAGTTATAATCAAAGTAATTATTTATAAATATAGTAATAATAAAAAAAATATAAAAAAGCGACTGCTGAGCACGAGGTCCTGGGTTCGAATCCCAGGTCGGGCAAAGTGTTACTGGGTTTTTCCATTAGGTAATTCTCAGTGGCAGCACGGAGTCTGGACTTGTGCCCGGTTGATGGCAATAGGCACGCCCCCTATTACATTTGGACCTAAAAAACAAAACTGGCGAAATGTGGGTGTACTATATGTGCACCTCTGCCTACCCCTTCGGGGAATACAGGCGTGATGTTATGTTAATAATAAAAACATTATTTGTAATACACATAATTGGGTAGTTGATACGATTAAGCAATGATGAGAGTGCTTTAAAAAAATACTGGAAAAAAAAAATTATTGGCTTCGTATTTAATAAAATAATAAGTAGTACTTATGTCAGTTGTGTTTGCGAACTACTGGCGTCACATGTTCCTGTTGCCATACAAAATCTATGGACGAATAACGCTTTGACATCTCATGCCAATTAATAGGTTGTGTCATCTACCCAATCACACACACATACAGTGTGTATAATTGGGTAGACTAGAGTAAATATTAAGAGACAAAGTCGAAGTAAAGGAGTCCTCGATAAACCCTTGAATTAACTATAATATATCTAAAAACTTAAAAAATAACAATAAATTTACTTATCTGTAGAACCATAAGCTATAAAAGAAGTATAAAAACCTTATTAGAAAAGTTTGATTAGTTTCCATAACGATTATAAGTTTTTAACAACACTAACCGAAGAGCATTTATTAAGTTTAATCATTAGAATAACTTACTTTACTAGCTTGCTTATGTGAACGATATAATTAAACTTTATTTTTTGCCTATAAAATAAATTGTGGCCATAAAATGTTTATTATTTCTTGAGTAATTATAATATTATTAATGAATAACATGTACTTACTATATTTTATGTTACACAACTATCCTAATTACAATATAATATTAAATATCGCCTTGTGTTCTAGAAATGGTCAACGCATATTTAGAGTTATCCCTCATAACTTCAGCATTGCGAATCCTATATTAATGTTGACACATAATAACTTTCCTAGAAGCTTACCTTCATAACGACTGCAACAAGCTAAAAAAAGAAAAAATCTGCTCATGACGTCTATGTATGACCATATGCTTTCACACTGGCGATTTACAAGCGTCTGTTCAGCGAGGCAAGAAATGCCTTGCGTTATATGCGCTCGGTGAGAGCACCGGGCGACGAGCCGTTTCGTTGAACACGCGCTGGTAATCGTCAGTGTGAAAGGACTCTAACAGTAGTTATGCTTGTATACAATCTGTAATAGGACTTTTTCTCGTAATGTGTGAATGTTGTATTATATTTTGTATTCTTACAGCGTTGTTAATGGAAATCTCATTATTTCCGCCACATTGTACGGACGGGGATTAGGTTAGGTAATACTGTGAAACGTATAACATGATTAAGCATTGACATGATTTAATTGGACGAAGACGGGAGTGGGATAGCAAGTGCATCTGAACTGTTCTTCTTCTTTCTGTTCCTCTACAATTACTGGAGGTCGGACATCAGCTTTGAATATTTCTCCTTGTCCCTGGCGAGGTGAAACAATTCCGCGACGCGTCTCGCAAAACATAGAAAGATTCCACCAACTGGTAGCCGACCTTCATTAATAGAAGTAGAAGTGGATTTCATTCTCAGAATTAGTATATGTACTAGTGCCTCTATTAATAGCCTCTAATATGATGTGTTTAATAACAACGTTTATTCAATAGTATATTTATAAAATTCAGATTTTTTCAACCACAAAACGAAATCAAAACAATAAAAAATCTGATTCAAAATTCTATCATACCTAGTCCATTTAGTATGTAAATATACTGTCAACGGTCCATACCATATTGTCATAGGATATTTTCCTTCCATGCCGATAGGCAAAGGGTCACTAATCAAGTATAAAATCAATTTCCACGCGAGTGAAGCTCCGGAAAACAGACAGTAATGAATAAGCCAGTGAGCAGCCCTCGGCCTGATAAAAGCGAGGGGCTAGCTTTCGATGAAATGCATGTAAATTGTAATATCTCGATGAAACATTGTAATGAATCACAACAAAGATTGAAATGGCTATTAATATTTTCAAATTGTTACTGTCACTGAAATGACCAATGATCAAAAGAAGCAATGGGTCTTTAGTTGTAAATTAAAATGTTGTTTAACTGATGCGAGTTGTATTTCACAGGCCCCTTACAGTGAATTCCTATTTTTTTTTAAAACGTCGCCCGTACTAAGAATTTCTCATGTATCATGGGTGCGTTTTACGAAGAAGTCTGAGTGTTTGTGTATGACATATCACATACACCCAGACTAGGAAAAAGCATCGGATCGCACAAATTTTTGTCCCGTGCGAGAATCGTTCCCGCAATTCTGCAGCAGTCCAACCGCTTAGCCGCTACGCCAATAAGGTCGTCAAAATTTAATGCTGCTGACGGTTTCCGTTGTGAAAACGAGATGCTAGTGTGATGCTACACTACACTACCTACATGTAACAGCGCGGCGCGGGCGACGCCTCGCTTCCATAATAGAAAATGTCCTTTATGAGTTCATGGTAAGGGGGCAGGTTGATCAAAATTCCATTGTGACTGCTACTATTGTGTTTCTAAAGGTACCTACCGTTCCTTGTTTTATTAATAGTTTAAACTTAACCTAACAATTCAAGTCGTTTATCACTTCATAAACAATATCAACTTCACGTGCTATAAATATTTTGATCTAGACGAACAAATAGTTCGTAGTTCAGACTCATGACTATGGCGTAAAACCAGTACTAAAGAAAACTATCATAAAGCACATAAGTTCAAAGATCCTAGTAAGCTATACAACAATTATTAATTAATACCAACAAACACCTTATCAAACTCAGCCAAGATTCTCATTAGCTAATCTACCAAAACTCCTGTTAATATCATAACTCCTTTGACTATTCTCGGAAATCCTTTAGGTTTAATATTATAACATGTTATTTTAGGTGGCGTTGTACCAGTTAACATCGTGATCCCATCGTTAGTTTAAACTACAGTTACGAATTTACGATAGGTTAGCGATTTTCTTCTTGTTATGGTATGAGCTAATAGCCACATGGAATAGATCATGCTGTGGAGTAGAGATTGGTCAGTCAACAAGAATCATAGCGAGGTAGACCGTCCAGAGTGCGCCGGACGTAGGTACCTACTTAACCCTTTCCCAGTGTTATGACCCCCGGATGGGGCATAGCTATTATTTTACTATTGTTTCTGCTTCACGCACAGTCAAAGTATTAAGTATCTTTACTCGTGGAGGCTCTACTTGTACCCCAGTGACTTTGACTTTTGAAGAAGTCCTGGCTGGAGGCCCTTGCAATCTCGCCTTTGTCCGGTTACGTCCAATAAGACCCCCCTTGGTCGTCGACACAAATTATCCCGAAAAAAAACCTACCTAGGTTGTATTCAATTAATTGAAAGGGCAACACAGCAATTGTACATGCATATTTATACTTGACGTCACGTCAACATTATTTGTGCTACTAATTACTACTATTTGAACGTTTAAATTTTGATTTGAATATCAGCGTATTCGTGCATGTCTGCCATAGCTTCAAAGTGAAATACCCGAAGCGTTCCACCTGCGTACCTGTTAGTAATTAGTGATTTACAATTTCAATCTGATGAGCTGTCATGATTGCCTTTCTAGTCAGTTGGTTAAACTAAATGGGTACTCAGTCCTTGATTTACATCCCTAGATTATCAGGGATCCTAGAGAAATAGCTTAACGATTATATATGGAATAGTATGATTCATTGCATGGGAATTCTTTCTACCTACTATATAGTATAAACATAACATCACGCCTGTATTCCCCGAAGGGGTAGGCAGAGGTGCACATTTTCGACACCCGCATTTCGCCAGTTATGTTTTTAGGTCCCAATCCTATTGAAAGCCTATTGCCATCAACCGGGCACAAATCCAGGTACTGAGAATTACCTATTGGAAAAACCCAGTAACACTTTGTCCGACCCGGGATTCGAACCAGGACCTCGTGCTCAGCAGTCGTGCTAAACTACAATTAGACCAACGAGGCAGTCATAAATCATCTATATATTTATATTTTTCATTCAGTTCGATAAGTATTCTTCAAGCGTTTAGCTTTCTGAGGCCTCAGCTCGGACAGTTGTTACTCTCATATTAAATGTCAAATAGATCTCATTCCGGTCTACTACTTATTGGCGGCGACTTCGCTCGCGCGGTAAATTGTACCGCATCGTTTCCGGGATAAAAATAACCTATGTCCTTCCCTAGGACCTTCCTAGCTATCTGATTCATTACGAGTTCAGTAGTTTAGTCGTGGTGAGGTATCAAACAGGCGGACACAGGGATTAATTACTCTGGGCTGCAACGCCTTTTTTATATAGACAAACGCTGAATCGCGATGGATAAAAGTGTAGGTACCTATCCTTTACTTTCTAATAGACTTAGGTACTGCGGTTCGTAGTAAAATCTGGTAGTGCCACTGTAATTAAGAACCAATATCGGAGAAGGGAGAGTTCGTTATTAAATGCAGGGTCCATCACGAAGTCTGACATGGCCGTCGGGTTTCGACACTCGTGTTCAGAAACTTTTAATTAGCGGTAAGTGACAGAATTTGGTGTGTGTGAGTGCGATCGGGTAACATTGTCATTGGTTTTAATAAGATTTAATTTGAATTTATTTTGGCGAATGCGCCAAAATTTAATTTAAACCCGCCTTCGACCTTCATACTTTAATTTATTGCCAAATATTCCAACCAGCCAGTAAGTCAAGCTTATGAAGAAATATGGTCACGATTTGAGAACTCAACATTGCCCCAACAACACACATTTTTAATCCATCTGTCACTTCAGCCTATGGAGTTCTCGTAACTCAAAACTATTAATAGAATCACGTTGATTCTTACATCTCTAGATATCCAATATACCATAATATAAATAGATGCTCAAGCATTTGACTATAGGACGATACTTGGTAGGGCCTGACAATAGACCGTTCATTGGTGGGCTCTAGACCCGACCGATTCGTTTATACACGCTTGACAACCTACATTGTAATGCGATCGATCGTTATGTCCGATATCTACTATTCGTGTTAGTTCTTTTTGTAGATAGATGGAGGTTTATTCGATTGAATAATTATTTAATTTATTTTCTTTTATTAACATAGGTATTAGGTAGGCACATTTCAATCATTGCACATATGCAATGGAATTTATAGAACGTCTAAAATAACGTTGTCGCCCGTATCTCACGAATTGCTGAAGCTTATCTGACTTTATATTATGTTATACCAAAGATTAAATCTACAAACAAACTGGTCCTATTTACGTAAAGTGCGCAATGCATTATGATATCTGGACGCATGATTTTGTATGAAAATCTATGCAATAGAGACACACTTGTCGTGTCCAACGTTGCATAGGACTACGTACGTGGGACTAGTTTGTCACTACCATTACCATTTTATTCTCTACATAACTAAAATATAGCGGTGATATTTCGCATATTTACAGGATTGCGATTTCTGATAAATTGTTATAAGTAATTAGTTAATATTTTACGAAACATAGAAAACCAACTTTTCAAAATAAAATGGTTATTTTTTCGCTATTATAAATGCAGAATCT
Organism: Abrostola triplasia; assembly: GCA_946251915.1. Lineage (NCBI taxonomy): Eukaryota > Metazoa > Arthropoda > Insecta > Lepidoptera > Noctuidae > Abrostola > Abrostola triplasia. The sequence continues at coordinate 4,244,693 of OX276424.1, read as the reverse complement.
TTTCACTCAATTATACTAACGGGCAGTTCTGCGTAGTACTCCTAGATTTTCCGTATTATCTAACAGAGCGAAAGACTCAAAGAGCGTATTTAGTTGTATTTTATTAAATACAAATAAACGCCCTTTGTGTCGCAATCTGTAGCACTATGTGTCATTGTAGCTATACTTCCTCTCGTCAATTAAAACTGTACACTGGACTAGGTGAGGTGTTATTACAAAATATATGTAACTAACTGCGCCCCGCAGTGTTACCCGCTACATTTTTTCGAGATAAAAAGTAGCTTATCTGTTAATCCAAGGTGTCAGCTACCTCTGTACAAAATTTCATTAAAATCCATTCAGTAGTTTTTACGTGAAAGAGTAACAAACATCCATCCATACTTACAAACTTTCGCATTTATAAGTAGTTCATAATAGTAGGGATATCGAGATGAAAGTGATGGATATGAAACTAGTCAGATATTCCCGAATAAACACGTGAGTTGAACCGTTACGGCAAATAAAATAGATATGAAAACCGCACCCAAAGATAAAACAAATAAAAATACACGTTATAAATTAGAAATTGATAAAAGCATATTCTAGGAACTCATGTATCCGTGCATCCCCAGCCTGAACGTTTTATTGACCTACTTTTGCAATGAACACGTGTAATCAATTCTCGTAACTTCGCTATATGGAACATCTTTGTTTTAGTACAGGTAAACGACCATAGCTTTAGTCTAGTAGGTTCTAATAATTTTGGAATAGAAAATAAGCACCTTCGAAAGTATGAGATTTTAATTACACAAAACACCGTGGAGCCAAAAAATCATTATAATTTACTATGTACTAGCTTTTACCCGCGGCTTCGTTAAATAGCCTATGTCCATTCTCGAGTCTTAAGCTTTCTACATGCCAAATTTCATCAAAATCCGTCCAGCGGTTTAGTCGTGAAGCCGTAACAGACAGACCGAGTTACTTTCACATTTATAATATTAGTATGGAAGTATGGATATCAAAAATCAACTGAGACTAGTCTGTACTTATACCTATTGATGATACCAGCCTATAACTGTCCCTCTACAGGGCAAAGGCCTGTTCACGTAGAGAGAAGGATGGAGCATTGATTATACTTATACCTATTATCTTATTAACATCCAGCTGTCATCCTACTGCTAGGCAAAACCTTTATACAACTTCCGTGCCCTTTGGCGTGCCAGGAGAGTAAAATCCGTGCGGAATCTTTATCTGCGGCCGAAGAAATCAGAATTATTAAAATCTTCATTCGCTGAACATAGGTGATTATTTAGATGTTAGGTTAAGTTAGCTCTATGTTCTACCCAGTAGGCATGCAAATTTATGAAAATATGTACATTTTCTTCTCTCTTAAATTAAACATTGTTTACAGGAATAATAAAAAAAGAAAGAATAATAATGGTTTGATTATGATATGCGTAACAAGATACCAATTACAAATCTATGAATTTTAGTCTAGACACATTTCTCCGTATCAGAGATAAATGGTAGATACGGTATATAACCCAAAACGAACTTTGGTCAAAATAATTTACTTACAAACAATCTGATTGATTTCGAGGGTTCTTGGAATAGAAATACGTATACCTACGTCTTTATTGCCAGTTCTGGAGCCCTCGTTAAGGGTATGACAAGTATTCATTAAGGGCTGTCAGGTACAAATTAATTGATTTAACAAAGATACAATTGTTTGGGAACCATAATAGAAACAGTTCTATCTACGTACGTCGATATACGTCCAAGAGCGCGAGGGTTGCGGGTTAAATTCCTGCACGGGACAAAATTTGTGTGTTCCGCAGATGGTTGTCCCGAGTCTAGGTGTTTTTGTGTGTGATATATCATGTTTATGAAACGCAACCACGATACAGGAGAAATTCCTAGTGTGTGGCGACTTTTGTTTTTACTAAAAAGAGAATAATAGCCATAAACCTTAAAGCTTGACAAGATTCAAAAAAATTCATGCTACGTCATGATTTTCATTCAAGTATTATTTCTAAAGCAAGACGCACTAAAATACCCTAATTGACTACTAACACGAAAATACACTAAAACGAACTCAATGTTAACAACATGCTGACTTTCAATTTATTAAACTCACAGCCGAAAAGCACAAGCGATACATCGAAAATAATTATAAAAATTGCGTATACGATAGCACAATATTGCATAAATTTGGCTCGTATTAAATTACACCATACATTTACATACTCGGAATTAACTTTGGAAGCTTTTACGCTCAGCTCAAAATGTATGATAAAAATGAAATACAAAAGGGGCCTTAAATAAATTTCTCTACGAACCGAAGCGAGGGGTGACGAAATATATGTACCTTCTAATCAGCTGATCTAGAAATTGGGATAACAAGCGCGAAATGAAATATGCAGATTCGCAGCGAGAATTTAATAATGTATTCTGACATCTATACACAAATAGAATATGTTTGTCCTTCAACAAACGAATGGAATCCGTTGTTGTGTAAATATTTCGACCGATAAATCGCCGAGCGAATGCATGCACTGATTCGAGATTCATGGTATTATACACCTAATTACAAAAGCAGAATTGTTTTTGTTTACAAAACATGGATATTGAAACAACGGATATGTATTCTACTCTCGGATATGTATTTATCAGCAAAATGAAAAAGCTAACATTTTTTTAAATAATAAATCGTCGGCTTACAGGAATTTCTCCTGTATGGTGGGTGCGTTCCACAAACATGAAATATCACATATTCTATATAAACACCCAGCCTCGGGAAAAACACCTGCGGATGCACATATGTATGTCCCGTGCGGGAATTGAACCCGCAATTCCTAGCGCAGCAGTCCAATCGCTTAGCCACTGCGCTAATCAGATCGTCAGTATTCTCATAACAAAGAGATTTTCTTTTAAGTACCTACAATAAATGTATGTATAATATACCTTAGTATAAAAAGGGTTAGAAAGGTAATACTTCTTACCTAGCCTTATTTTTTATTCAAAGCCTTATTTAAGCTAAAATGTATTACAAAGATGAGCGAGTCTGCAATCTAGTGTTCACATCACCCCTTCAATATCGCGACAAATTTGTTTGGGGCTTATCTGTCTTTGTCTGCGCATCTGAACACTGATATTTGCATGTATATGAGTTTATTTTATATGTTTATATGTGTAAATGGATTTAAGGCTATATGTACACAGACTAAAGCTTGTAATTTGGCTAGGTCATAGGTACTTTCCGGAGTTGTTCTTTTTATAGGTCCCGGGACTTCCCTTGTTCGTGCAGATGGTGACCACCCGGGTGGTTTTAGTGAGGTAGAAATTCCACACTCCCCGGTCCCTACCCCACAGGGTCCGGGTGCCTTTTGAAGGTTTCCCCCCGTAAACAAAAAAAAAAAAAAAGGTCATAGGTACTTAGGCAAATACAATAAGCTTCGGCCTATTTATTTCACTAGTGTCCAATAGTAAAATTGTTGCTGTTCCTTTCAGGCGAACATTCCGTCTAAAGCCTTAATGATCAATCCTTCTTGCCACCTACGGCAAAGGGATTCATTCATTCATCGGCGGCTTCTGTCCTCCCTTTTCCAGCTAACAATGCCCTACGTAAAATTCCACTGACAGTAAATAACCTTCTTAGGTTATTTTATTGCAGAAGAATTGATAACAAGTCCAAATCTTTCTTTTTTTTTTCGGGATGGGTTTATGCCGACCCCGAAGGAGGTCTTATTGGGCGTAACCAGACAAAGACGAGACTGCTTGAGCCTCCAGCCAGACCCAAATGTTTCGATACCTAGCTAGGCTATATCGTTGCTTAGACGGCTTCAAGATGTGGCCTAATTGGCTGACGATTTGGCATAAGACGAAGACCAAGAGCTTAAGTACTCAGGCTTCCTTTACAAAAGGCCCAGCATCCATTATTAAGCTCGGATTGATGCATGATATTGTGTGTATTGTGACGTAACAATATCATCCGTTTTCGATTAATGGTCAATTGATTACTAGATATTACAAGTTAGCTGTGGACTATTCAAACATATATGAAAAATAAATAAATAAAAAATAAAAAGGTTTATTTCAGAAACTTGTATATCTATTTAAAAATCTTACATAGGGACCTCCTTTTAACTAAAAGTAATACCTGTGTTAGGAGGCCCCGCTCTTCTGGTTAGTAGACAATTAATTTATAGGAATTTATAGGCAATAGTGTCATTAATTCTTACACTTATTATAACTACACTTAGGGTGGTTGCACCAATCCTCTGTTATCGTGAAGTCTGTACGTCACCGTCACCGAAATTCTCATATAAGCGGCCATATTTAACGCTAACCAATATAATTATTTATCACAGTTGCTGGTGCAACTCACACTTACACGCATGTTTTCCACACGGAATAGATCGCAAATATCCATTTGCTGCGATATTGCCGTAGCTTATGAACTTGCCTGGCGCATCTATAAATAGTTACAATCAATAACTACATCCCATATAATGCCATATAACGAGCCTTACGTCATCAATGCTCGAACATATTCCAAACTCTCCCGTATTAGGATCTATTATGCGAAAATTACGTATCCTATGTTTTGAAATCCCGTCAATAGGTTTTCACGATGTTTGAATGAGGATTGAAAACGTATCGGGTATTTGAATAGTGCACAGAAGTTACCTCTAAAAAATATTTTAGTTTCAAAGGCGGTTACAGTTTTCCAATAGTTCGTGTGTTCCAGCTTCATGGGCTGGGAACTAAAACCCAAATGAAATAGCTTCAATCATAACTTTGAAGTGAACTTTATAATAGGAAAGCTAAGTATTGATAGAATTTAGATGGCATAGGTCATCCAAATTCTATCAATACTTAATTACTTAGTTTACCTTCTTTTATGAGTTTCTCGGTAAATTCATTCGAGTGCTTCGAAAAACACGTTAAGCCGTTCTTGCGCCTGATCTCTCTCCGGTCAAGTCGGTCTACTGTCCCACTACACTATAAGAGTAAGGGAATAGAGAGTGTACTTTTTGCGCGTATAAGTACTTCAATATTCGAGTGCCTTGATTATTTATAACCTAATAAAACTTTTTTGCTTAAAGGCGGAGGCTTTTGTTCAACAGTGGACTTCTTCCAGCTGATGATGATGAAACCTTTTTTCTCTGAACCACATTTTATCCTAACAACATGCTCAGCTATGTACCTACCTAATATGTAAATATCACCGCATTAGTCCGCACAATTGCGGTGTAATAAACACTGAACAAGGCTTGTATTGAACTGGACAATCAAACGTATTATCGACGTCTAATCCAGAATGATATATGGCTGCATATTTAATAGCATAGAATCTATAAAACATATTGTAAAATATAATGTTTTTGCCTTTTGTTAATGTTTTTGCCTTAATCACGACTATGTAGAGCTAATTAACCGATATTAAATAATAATCGCGTAATAGCACTCCTAACAGCTTACAACCCAAAGTGGTGTGTGTATCATGCAAAATAAATACCTATTAATTTTCTGGATCATTATTTACTCAATTTTATATTGAAATGTTTATTGCAAGATTGGGTTAATATGCCTATTATTATTAGTTCTTCATCATCATTATCATCATCATCACCCGAAAGACGTCCATTGTTAATATTATTAGTTAAGTGTTTTGAAGTAATTCGAAATAAATAGACAATAAATAAACTTTATTATTAACAGAGTAGAGATAAAGAGTATAGTAGAGTCCTCAGATTATGCTTAACACATGCAATTAATATAGGTACCTATCTACAAAATCAAGCTCTAGCATAATCGATACAATTTCGTTATTAACACCTGATTAGCATCGATACCTGAACATAACGCACAGATCGCGTAAGCCGATTAATATACCTACTTATCTTATTAATAGATATCTAATAATTCAGTAGTGATGCGCTCAAGTAAGTATTGCGCTAGTGCAATCTAAGTATTTATTAATATGGAAGATCTGCTAGCTATATAGACTGTAGCAGTTATGATAAAGTAAAACGCGAGAAAAACATTTTTTTCAGTTTCTCATTCACTACCTGCGTCCCGCGGTTGTTACCCGCTACATTTTTTCGGGATGAAAAGTAGCCTATGTGTTAATCCAGGGTGTCAGCTACCTCCATATGAAAATTTCATCAAAATCGGTCTAGCCGTTTGAGCGTGAAGACGTAACAAACAGACTCACAAACAAACTCACAAACTTTCGCCTTTATAATATTAGTGTGATTCCGATATCGCAAAAATACTCAGTCCTTTAAATTGTGAATATCAAGAATTGAGGAGCATAGCAGTTAAGTATCGAGAAAACTGCGATGCAAAGCTTTCAACCCTAAATAATCCAATATAATATTACCTCCGTACAACTCAAAGCAACTAACGGGGATGCGCGCAGAATCGCAGTCAAGGGTAATCGCTCGCTTCACTGATCGATTTAGCGATGATACTGATTTGATTTTATGTTGTGCTGTCATATGAATATGCAACTATAGCTAGATCTATGATCTGTATTAGTAAACATTGTATTGTATTGTAAATTATGTTTATTAACATATTATTATGTCGCGAAAAGACCTTTAATGGACATAACACGATTTATTCTGGCTTTCATTTCGGACATTGTAATTTAAAACATCTAGTGTTGACTTTGATGTTACAGTTATTTTTTGGTACGGATTTCCTCTACCTAATTTAAAGGAACTCCTGCTACTGAATTTTTAATGTCCTTTTTCATAATGGGTTCCCTTGATATCAAGCTGCAGTGTCTCTATGTATTTACAGCAGGATGAAAATTTACATAATTACTTATCAGATAGTAATGATCTGGTCAAAGGCTTCAGATTGAGTTTTCAAATAGATATGCACCCATCTTGATTTAGCTGGGCAAGTAGTTAGTATAAATGGCACATAATGGTACCTTTATTGATCAGATTTCAATGAATATAAATCTTATCAATTTACAAGTCCCTTCAAACCTGGTTTACGGTTATGATTTTTAACTAAGATTGACGCCGGCTCCGATTTTATCAAGAAGATTACACCCTAAATAATCTTATTAGGGATTTGGCTATACGTACCTACTTTTTAGTTAGTCCCTCCCTTTTTCATTTTAAAACTCTGATTTACATTACATTTATTTTTAAAGGCCCTAAACCACTACCCTGGAGAAGCACGTCTTGCAAATTAGCATGTCTTTTTTTACCAATAATTGTGTGCCAGGTTATTTAATAATACTAGCCCATAAAGCTTCCATGTTAAATGCAAATATAACTATATAAGTCCTCAGATTATACTTCGGTTTTATACTAAACTGCCTTATTTACCTATAAAGTGAAATTTTAATGGCCCATCAAGGATCAGGTTTGTATCGTGGATGCATTAGACGTCAACTAAAAAGGCTTCGCATGAATACAAACAGCTTAGGGAAATGGTAAGGGGTTAGAGGAAAATCACTACGGTTTAGTTATAAATTCAAAGCTCACCCTTTTTGCGGACAATGTAAATAGAGCTCTAAATTCTAAGTAAAAAATAAAAATTGTAAGGATATTAATATATGACGCAGGAACAAAAGATCTCAAACAAATATCGCCATTATTTTTCCGGATAGAACATGACAAAGCAATTCTAGTACCAGTCAACCAAATTAATTGGAACTTATGGGACGGAGGTAAGAATGGAGGTAGGGTTCAGTTTGAAGTGGTCTTATTCTTATGACCGTGTTATTACTGTTTTGATGCTAAAGTAATAGGTACTTTTACTCTAATAGTTTATAGTTATACAGATAGTTCTAGGAAATTTCGTTGAAATCTTCGATTCCTTTCTTTCTTATTCGATTTTTCAAATAATAATTTTTGATTCATCGAACACGGTTTATTATTAAACTTTTTGTTTGTATTCATCGGATCATAAACAGATCAATAGAATGACAATACTGTGGTACAAAGACCTTTAAAAAATCATGTTACTTACATGTACTCGTATGGAAGCTCCTGCCATTTTCGTAGTCATTTGTCATCTCAGCACTCTGTCATTTCAATTTACTCATACACAAATATTGATTTATAACCCTGCAAGTCCCTTAGTCCCCTAATACCTTATCCTGTTTCTACATGAGCCAATAATATTTACATTTGGATTCGAACATCATATAGGTACCTATACCTATTACAGACCAAGAATACGTAGATACATAAATAGAGGGTAGTCTTACGTTAACGGTAACTACAGAACTAATAGAAGCCTAAATAAACAGATGACGATTCCTCTCCGAATTGACATAAATGGTATAATACTAAAGGGAGATAGAGTAAAGAGATCGTATTACATTTTTATATAAATAGGTCGGGTACAGATTTGTGGATATTTAGCGAAATTTGTTATTGTATATTGTGTAGATATCTATATAAATTATTTGTACTAACAAAACTATCATAGAACGTTGTGTCTGTACTCTGCACACATACCACAGATTTTAGTTGTGATGAACTTTTTTTGTTTTTGTGAATGTTATTTAAAGCCAGTCCAGGTGACTTCGTGATCGTTGCCGTTTTGAGCTTACCTGCTCAAAACGCTTCAAAACGCAAAAAAAAGGTTATTTTTATTTTGCCAACTTTTGTTACAAATAAATTGATTATCCATAACGGCTTCCTTTAATATTCTGAATCTAAAATGATATTGTGTTCAACTCAGGTTCTACTACCTATAAATTTAATACTTACTTATGCAATTCGAGTTATTCCATAAATTCTATTTGAAGATACAGATACAAGAAACATTCCTTTACTGCCTCTTTTGCGAAAAACTTATTTTTTCAGAGTTTCAATTCGCATTCATCCGAAATGAACCCAGCCATTTTAATGTGGCCTTTGATCTCAGAATAAATGAACACAGAAAAATACCCACTTATTTAAAACAAATGAAGTTCAAAAGCTTCCGTGTCTACAGAAGTAAAAAGTTAGGAATACATAATTCAATATGTTCTTGATTGTCAATATAAGTTAGGTTGTTATTCTGAACTTTGTCCATTAGACCAGGTTTCACAATACGACTGTCTTTGTGAATTGCTCCAAAATTCTAACTCCTAATAAAATTAAATCTACAAGTTTAAAACTACAATTCAAACTAAAGTTCTTTTAAATAACTTCCAAATTGTTGTTCAGTCTATCTAAATAGACTTGAAACTTTACTATTGTTTTTGCTGTAGGTACTATTTTAAAGTTGTTTCAATTCGCCCCGTACCTATCAAAACTGCTTTTACATAATTTATGATAATGATCTTATCAAGGTACATTAAACATTTACTACGGTATATTTAAGGTATGTGTCTAATTGTAACAAACATGTATGAATGATACGACATTAGCTATTCATTTTGGATTAGGTGCGTGTCTAGAGTGACTGTAGATGTAGGTACCTATATTCGATATAAATATGGATGTAACTTTAGCGCTATCATTATTCTAATTATCGTTTGAGTGAAGTAAAAGCCATTAACTGAACAGTAAACAAAGAAGATTATGTAAACAAATTATTTCGTTCTTAGAATCGTTTCCTTGAAACGAAACAAAGTGTTAAAAGTGACAACATTCAGTGCGATCCAATAATGGACAATACATAAAACATCAAATAAATTTAACAAACAAGTGAAAAACTCTAAAGAAGATATCATATTTGAACCTAATGCCCTAAAATCTAAAAGTAAATATGTGGAATCCAAACGCGGACAACAGGCAGATGGAGAAAAGGGTGGTAGTTGGGCGAGTGAGGCCTACATGGGCTAGGAACCTACCAGAGGCTAGAGAAGATGATGAGAAGAGTGAATCGGAAGCTGGAGTGATGCCCCACAGCGAACCACCGTCACCAACAGAGACGTGGGAACAGCGCTCCAAACAAGAAGACAAATACGATGTTTTTGGAAAAGTAAGTAGATCTCTCCTATTTATTACCATATTGTATGTTATGACTTTCAAAGAGACCTTGATCCTTGAGTTTGTTTCGGCATTTCTCTTCAGAGGTAATCAATTAGGCAATACCGACGAAATCTAATTTAAAAAATGTGTTTTGTTTTGTCAACAGTTCAAACCTATTTGGAGAGATGAAAGCATTTATTTTTTATTGTGGATTTAGGCCAAATACGTTATGAGCTCATAAAAAAAACTTAGAGGTTTTCTAATTTGAGCCTACGTTTATTGGCATCTAGAATTGCCGTCCAGGTACTATAAAATATACACTAGGACTAGCCTAATGGATTTTTTATTTCCAACTGGGAATGTTATAGCCATTTGTTTTGATAAAGGATGTAGGTATGTCCCTAGAATATAATGATGTACATAGGTATAGGTACACTTGCCAATATTTTAGAAGGCACCTTTAGGTTCTTACTGTAGTTGGTATTGCTTCTTCAATATAGGGTAATAAGTAATCATTTTGAGTTCGATTATTTCAGATCAGTTAATTTCTTACGTGGTTTGATTTTACGTTTAGAATTTCTTATAATTCTAGTTCCCGATAAATAGCAGGAGGCCTAATTAATAAAAGGACTCATGCCATCTTTCACAAAGTGTGAATATGTATGCAACAGCACACTAGCAGACCTTTTAAGAATTGCGTTCTCCCATATATTGTTAAGTAGCTAGGCCGGTTTTTCGTTTGCTTAGAATTCGATACTTATCCATATCACCTACCTACGTATCTCAAAAATATTCATCCAAATTCAAATTATAACCACAAGTACCTAGCTATTAATAATTAATTACCTGATCCTCATTCCAACGTTTGAAAGGCTAATTAGACATGTTCGTACTACATACGAGATTCGCGGGGCTTGAGAAGCCCCCAAAGAGACTTGAACTAATTAATGAAAGCTACGTCGAAGCCTCTATTTGCTTGCGACATTTCGAACTTGTATTTGAGTATGTAACGCAATTCACAATTGTTATCACAGTCGTACACTGTCACAATTATTTCAAACTTGGTCTTAATTGGATTTATGTAGGTACTTATTCTTCATGGAATTCTGAGACTTGGCCTTCATGAGGTATGAATAATGATATAGGTAGGAGCTTATTTTTACTGTCTTTGTCAGCAAAGTTAGGATCAAGGTCTAAGCATTAATAGGTACCTACTTATTATCAAGCCTGGCCCCATGTGTCAGCAGCCATTTCGCCCGTCATCATAAATGCCACTAACCTATTGGTATGTAGGTAAATGATAAATAAATGATAAATGATTTTATTTCTGTAAATAGGTTTAAAAAAAACACTTTTACACGTCATTTTTTAAAAACTAGATGGCATCGGCATTTCCTAACTGACTACCTCTGAGAAGAAATACCGAAACAAACTCAGGGGTCAAGGTCTCTTTTAAAGTCCAGACAAGCTCAATATTTTATGCGAGAACAGTGTAGGTGGTCTGAGAAGTGGTCTTTTTAGGAAAGAACCACGGCGAGTTTGAGTCGACCTGTCCTTACAGACGCCCCGTCTCGTACCATCTGAAGGACATTTGGGTAGGCCGCATAAAATACTCAAACCGTCAGACACGCATAGGAATAAAAAAAAAAGGAAGGAAAAAAAAAACCTACGCAATGCTCACATTTACAAATACACGACATGTACAATGTAGGACGTCTGTGATGGTCTTTTAAAGAAAGAACCAAAGCAGATTTGAGTCAACCTGTCCTGACAGACGCCCCGTCTCGTACCATCTGCAGGACATTTGGGTAGGCTGTATAAGATACTCAAACCGCCAGACAAGAAACTATCTAAGAAGGAAAATCCTACATCGTACATTAATATAACAATAATAATGAGAATAAAGAAAGGTATCAGGCTGAATTCGTCGCCTCTTAGGCCTCATTTTCCCGGCATTGAAATTCGTCGAATTTGGCCTTTATGCAATATTTTTTTTAGGATTACATAGTGTTATTACTTACTTAGGTCATTATTTTATAATTTATGTTAAAACTGATTGTGGGTATTGTAATTTTCACAGGTAATGCTCCTCGGCGATAGCGGCGTCGGCAAGACTTGCATGCTAGTCCGCTTCCGGGACGGCACATTCCTCGCAGGAAACTACATATCCACCGTCGGCATCGACTTCCGGGTACACTGCGTTACACGCGCCGTCTGCAATCTTTATGTCTAACATACCATACCCTAGCCATTGCGAAAAGTAGAAAAAATAATACTTGATTTCATTTTTTATCTGTACTATTAATTAGCACAGTAAAAAAGACTTTTATAAAATCAGCTCATTGCAGTTAAAATAATGTAAGCACAAGTTGCCATAAAAAGTTGGCATCAACGTACAACAAAAAGTTTTATCGAGTTTTATTCAACGAATCGAAGCGCAAAAAGTTTATAATGCTATTATTATTTTAATTCTTGCAAAAAAAGAAGTAATTAATGACCGTCAAGGGTTCCAAGTTCAAATGGGCCAGTGAGTGGCTGCACGCGGCCGGTGCGCCGCAACGCTATTGGTGTTCGAAGTTTGGCGCGCTTTTTCCGTTCCCGCCCCTTGCCCATGACAGCTGTGATTGAATCGACTGCTCGCCTGAGTGATTTATTGTTGCAAAGGTTTTTTTTCTGCTTGTTTGGTTTTTGCGGTTTGATTTATTGCAGCTGTCTTTATGGGCTAGAAAAAGTGTCTGTGCGGCCAATAATAAGATTATGTCCAACTTTTTACATATAGGACAAAAAAGAAAGCTTACATCATTAATGACTTTAAGAAAGTAGGTACTTATTAACTATCTAATGGGTGATTATTTTATGAATAGGTGAGGTACCTATAGATAAATAATTTTATGTTTTTGTATTTTAAGTTCACTTATAATAGGTATCTACTATTTTGCCTCGTATATCGGAGTTAAATGAGTACAAGTGTGTAATTTCATACAACATGTGGCATATTCTCTTTATCAGACATGGTTTTATTAACTGCACAGCAATTTACTATATCACGATCTAAGGAATAATTTGATACAGCTTACGCCATCTATCCGCAGAATAAGGTAGTAACTGTGGACGGCATCAAGGTGAAACTTCAGATTTGGGACACGGCCGGACAGGAGCGCTTTCGTAGCGTAACACACGCGTACTACAGGGACGCCCACGGTAACGTTCTTCTTTTCGTAATTTTAATAAATAATATGGTATGTTAATTATGAGATTTAAATTGTTAAATATGTTCGATTTTCAAAATAATTCGATATGATAATATTGTCTGATAAATAAAAGGTTTCACACCTACAAGTAGCGCCATCTATCGATATAGTACAGAACAGTATTGTCAGTATTGGAGCACCGCTTCGTCTCATGACCGTCCGTATCGTGATAACTTCCACATGGCCTGTCATGGCATCGCCTTCTGAGAATTCTACGCTCGATGACGATGTCACTAGAATTTCATATCTACGGACATGTTAGAACTGCGATAAAACTCAATACAAAGTTTCGAGCCTAGACATGGGTATTTATTCGTCTCCCTATCATGTAGGTACCTAGCCAAATGTTATTGAAGTTCGTTTAAGCATGTTAGGATAATATGACGGGAACATAGAAACTGGCAACGGCCTCGACCCGTTTATGCGACGACAAACCGGCTCGCGTATTCGCACACGTGTGGAACTAGATTTGGCCACATTCAACCAGTCGCATCATGTCATTAACTTAAGTCTGGTGTCCTTATCGGGCTAGTTCCTAATTGATTCATGGTAGGCCTATTTTTGTATCGTATGAATGTGTTCGTATGTACGGTTTTAGGTTTGGTTGTGTGTTTAAATCGAAGTTTGAACCTGCTTTGGCTGCTTTCCTTAGATTCTGCTTTTGCAACAACACTTCACCTAGCATGATAGTACTTAGCATTTAGGTTAAAATACCTTTTTAGAGTTTCGGACATGCTTCAATAACGATTTACAACCTCTTCAGTGTCTAAAAGACTACGCTTTGTCATTTATGGGTAACAATACTCGCAAAATGTACGTAGGTATACTTTGGAACACGATATGAAAAAGCCAAAGCACTTTGGAGTTAGTATAGGTATAACGACGCAGCTTCGCTAACAGTGACAACAATATCGATATCGTGATAATTAAAAAAGGGTAGGTTTCAAGAGCTACAATTTTTTTGGTTTCTTGTAGAAAGACCCTATCTTCTTTATGTTCGGCTCCAATAACCAGATTACTTTGACCCCCAGCGCTGCTGCTCCTATACGATGTGACCAACAAGATCAGCTTCGACAACATCCGCGCGTGGCTCGGCGAGATACGCGAGTATGCGCAGGACGATGTCGTCATCATGTTATTAGGTAACCTTCTTTTTGTTGTGCTAGACATATTGTTTGATCGATCTATCTGTAGGGTTAAGCAGCCAATTGCACCGATCAGGTAAGTGATTGGTGACCGTTTTTAACACATAGTGACACGTGACATTGAAATATTCTTCCTCCTTTTATCGTGTCCACTGTGAAATCTTTTTGGTAAAAAAAATTCTTGACAAGGAATGAAGGTCGGCCAGTCAGCAGGTTGGTTACGTGCAGACTGCCCAAGGTGCGCCGAGCGATCGATATAATATCGTCACTCGTGTACATAGGGTCTTTGATTGGCCAAAAGACAGCAAGGTTCCTTAGCTGCTTACAATTTGAACTGGCTATAGAATACCTAGTGGCGATCGCGTTACTGAATAATTGCCCAAATGCGATATTTCACCAGCAGCAGAGATTTAAAAGATGATAAGTATGTAATTAGGTACCTATAATACCTTTATTTCTAGGAAGATATTTGCAAGTATATATAGTTACTTATGTATTCTAAATTTTACAATAAATGTTTATCACCGTGAGGCGTACGTACCTTTTAAAACCAAAAATCCTGTCGAAGTAATCCTATTTCTAACTAATAACAAAATAAACAACAACCGCATATTATCGCACCCAGTACCTACTTACCCAGGTACCAACTGTTCTATAAACAAAGCAAGACAAGTGGTATCGTCACTGCGGTACGGTGCCTCTCGTCCTTATCCTTATTAAGGTCACATTGAGCGGAGTTTAAGAAACATAATGCTTGCAGGTAACAAATCCGACAGCGGCCTAGAGAGGGCGGTGAGGCGGGAGGAGGGGCAGCGCTTAGCGAGGGAATACCAAGTCGCGTTTATGGAGACATCAGCCAAAACCGGACTGAACGTCGAAGCTGCCTTTGCCCATGTGGCACGCTCTCTAGTAGCGAAAGCGAACCCCGTCGACCCCTCGAGGCTGGCCGTGCGCGCGCAGCCGACACAGGAACACCGCTCCTCGTGCCCGCCATGTTCGTAAAGTATTTGTGGCGAAATTCAAAATGAGAATGTATTTATTTTTCGAAGTGGACCAAAGTTGAATATTGACTGAAAATAAAATCAGCAGTAACGTTGCGTAGAGAAGACGAATGGTGTGTAGGTACGTGTGTAAAGCTGCTTTTTTAAAAAGCTCAAAGTTTGAACTGTTCTATGGGTGTGTGACAAAATAATAATAATTATATTGATCAATGTATAGTAAAGTACCGATTTCTATTGTAATTTTTGATACGGTACTATATTCGTGTTTATAGATGAATGAATTATGTAAAGGTATAATACCATACCATACTTGCTGTAATTTCATTGTTAGTCTAAGGAATAACTATGTTCCAATAATACTGAAGATAAGAACTCTAAGTGTCTGAATTATTTGCTTACTCGTCATATCATGTAAAAAAGCTTGAAAACGACTAATTTATAAAGTATTTATTGGAAAATAATTACAAACATAATTTGCTGTAGGATGTTATAATATTTATTCTTTACGCATAAAACTAGGACTTGCCTATTGTTTCCATTTGTAAAGAAAGACTACCAAGTGAGACTACCAAAGTATTTTCTCACGGATATTCTACTACTCGCATTTCTAAGGAAGAGGCGCGTGTAGACTGTGAGTTAGTCATGGAATTTGAACTGTTTATACCCACCTGTATCCCCTTTAGGTTTGTGCTGATACCATCAGATCTATGCTTACCACCTCTAAGTATGTAAAATAAAAAATCTGATGGGTTTTAGGGTGTTAGGCGACCCTCAAATGTTTATTTTTATAATATCTTCCCTTTTTATTAGAAGTGCAATTCAAAATTATGCAGAAATGTTTATTTTAACCAAGAGGGAATATTTAGAAATTCGTATTTTTTATCCCTTTGAACTTTTTTACTTCGTGGCTCAAAAAGTGAAGAAAATATACTTATAGAGAGTTTAAAGACTACCTTACCTTACCTAGGTTGCATACATAACAAGGACCTTGGATCACGATTCACAACCTTAGATTAACGGTTCGCGCAAAAATAAAGTACATAGGTACCTAATTGTTTGCACTAACGGAAGACAAAGCTTCCTTGATTTAATCATTACACTCTAAGATAAAGAAAAAACATATTAGTTAGAATTTAAGAGTTACCCATATCCCTGTGATAAATTACATAATATATACTTTCTACATAATATGTATCACATACATACTACATATCGGTGTATATTATAAAATGTCTCCATTTGTTATCTTATAACGTTAGAAAAAAATACAAACCATTTTACAGTTAACTCGAGCGATTTTGAATTCTATTCTGATGACATAAGGGTAACATTGAAATTAAAGACGTTGGTAAGTATTTACAATACTGCCCCGGGCCCCCTTACCATGGACTCTTAAAGCGGGACAGTTTACGTTGTTAATTCAAGCGAAGCACCGCATAACACTGCATGGAGCGGCGCGCGTCTCGTTTTTACGTTAAGAATTCGTGGTAAGGGGGCTGCAGTAACGTCAAAAGGGTATTAGAAATTGAAATCTGTCTCGAACGAACTGTCAAACAGAGCTTAAAAATTGATATTTCTATTCAAATGGAGTACTAGGCACCAACGATTATATCGTGAAAAGTCCTTATCCGTACTAATACGAAAATCAGATATCAAATAGGTAAGTTATTTTGTGAAAGAAAATTGAACCTACTTATGTATCGATGTCATATCTAATTTCTTATAATATGTGGACATAATCTTTTCCCATTGAATGGCTGGTTTAAGAAGGATAATCTTAACATGGAGATGAAAAGGAATTACTTCGTAAATATAATTTTCTGTGATCCCTAGAAATTATGTTGGATACCGAATCATGTCGTCTATACTTTCCTACTTGTATCCTTTAAAGGATTTAACCTGTTATTAAACTTTGTTATGCTTGTTTGTTATAAAATATGTATATTGTATAGTACCTACCTACTTACATTGTAATGTTGCAGATACCTAACCGTTTGTATTTTTAAAATTCAAAATAACGAACAGTAATCATTATTCCTTCTTCTGTATGTTTATGTGATGAGAAATGTTTGTGCTAAATAAATAGTATATTAACTTAACGCTACATAACCCGTTAGTATAACGTAACTTGTAAAGTATCGTATTCTATTGTCGTTGCAAATTTGGTTTAAATAAATGTTGTAAGACGTTGAATGTTGCTTGTGCAGAAATAATGAATAAATACAATGAATTATACATGTTGTGTCATTTATTTACTGTCTTTTAAGAATAGGCACCCACAACTAGTCTCCTTTAAATAGTAAATAAATTAACTGAAAATTAAACTCACTGAGAGCGGGTTGCTTCAGCTTCACGCACACGTAAATGGCAATACCATTTTTTTTTCTTCTAGCAGCCCTAATAACGAAACCTTTTTTAATGTCAGCCTTAAAAAGGTTGAAACCAAGTTTTTTATGCCATGAAACAACACTTCTGTTTTACGTAAACATCTCTCATTCGTTATTGTTTTGCGTATGTATATAAAATGTTACTGTTTGAAGGAACCTGCCCTAAGCAAACGTGTCATTGTACATCTCGTAATGTAATAAAGAAAATTATTATAAGTAGCTAGTCTTTATTGGGCCGTAAAATGTATATTAATTAAATGTTAATTAAAGAATAATAAGGAATTGGGCTGTCGCGGTCGCTGGTTTAATTGCCGTAGGTAACTACGAGTCTTATAATTCTCGAACAAACAAGTCGCACTCTGTTAACAACAAAAATTACGACTCAGTAAGTATTCAGTTAGCAATTTCACTGTAACACAGATTGATAATATGAATAAAGTTCATAAATACTTACTCAAATATCTACTAAAACAGTACAAAAGAAGAGTTATTTCCAAACGCTATAATGAAGCATGAGGACTGCAACTGCACTACATTAGATGTCTAGGTAATGTATAGGTAGGTATACATTCAGCTCAGTTTAGCGTTTGTCTATAGAAAACACCAGTTTTGTATGGAAAGCGTATACGTATGGATCCGTTTAACTTTCCGAAGGTAAATCATTTGTATTCAAAATAAAAATAGGTACTCTCTTGGAACAGCTCACACAAGGTCACCTGATCCCAAACTAGGCAGAGCCTGTATTATGGCAACCCGACAACTGATAAAAATAGCTACCATATTTCTGAATACATAGGTAGGTACATATTATAGATAAATTACACAGAACAAATGATTACGCTCATTACACAAAGACTTGTCCTGGGTGGGAATCGAACCCGCGTCCTCCGGTTGAGCAGTCAGGCTCACTAACCACTAAACCAACAGGCCAGTCAAAATGGCGGATTTCTATAGGTAAACGTTGAATAGAGCTGAATAAGCATGTTTAGTCGACTGTCAACGAAGTCTAAAGGAGACGGAGTGGTGCTACTTTTTTCACAACCAACCAACTATTCTAAAACCAACTCGTAAGTATTTTAGTACTGTAGGTACCTACTTTACGTCACATATGAATTATACATCTTACGTTACAGATAATACAGTTAAGGTAAATACCTATAACATGGTCACTACTAGATACCTACTACCTACTCTTTTTTTATTCTGTGCTATAACTAGGAAGTTACAATAAAATTACAACAAAGGTATACCCATCTGATTTGATTACGGGGAGTAGCAATTTAGTATAAAACATACAAAACGGACAGCAGTCTGATAGAATACGATAAAATTATCATTATACCTAAATAGTCACAGTACCTACAAAATATAAAAAGTTCCAACTTTGAAGACGTCTTACTAGGTAGTTGGTAGTTACTACACAATAGACCCCGACGGGAGAATTTCAACGGAATCACAGTGAATAAGCAGATAGGCACCCCTCTTGTCAAAAGCAAACCGGTAATTTCGACGCAACGACTTTTATTAGGGACGGGGGACGATTATAATTAGGTACAGTCCATGAAGGATATAACTTATATTAAACCTATTAATATTTATAACAGTCATCATTCAATTACCTAACCATCACGTCTCGTTTCTCAATTGTAACTGCACACTAGTAAATATTTCACTCATATTTGCTGACTTATTGACATAATTAGGGCTTCAACTTTGTAGAGAAACGTAATTATAAAAAAGTCATAACTGGATAGATCTACAATAATAACATCCAAGGAATCGTAAATACCTATAATAATATAATATACTTAATTTAAAATGAAATTATCATTACATTATCAACCAACTTTGTTTCTGTAGAAGGAACGTATCTACTTTCATCTTTGCTTGCAATGGTACAAGATTATTCCTTTATTATTACATTTTTAAATGTGCAACATAAATGATTTAATACAAGATAAAGGTTCAATGACATAGAATTGAACTCTACTTCAGTTTTTGACATACGTAGTAAACCAGAACTCGGTTTCATTCATAATTTTGTTTTCCCCCACTTTTCTATGAATGAACCAAACTAATTTCTTTCTATTCTGTTTGTTTATTAGACACGCATAAAGTTGGCACTACCTCATTTTTATGACACTTGCGTTTAATACGTAAATTTCAACGTATATCGTAAGGTATATCCATAAATTTTACAGTCGATATAGAAGACAAAGTACTCTATTAGATATCCAAGATAAATTAAGTCACAAAACAGTTTAATTATTAGTAGAAAACTCATCTAACAAATGTCAGAGTTTTATAATCTCCCGCCACTACGAAACTAGAACGAAGTTAACCGAAGTTTGAATGTGCCGCCATGACTGTACTGGTTTAGAAAGAGATAGAGGTACTTCCTTTTCACCATCCAGGGGAAACAAACATTTGTCTAGAATGGTTGAACATCTGCTGGTTAGACATTATAATATAAATTTAGACAATTTGTAAATGTTTTGCGTTCTTAAAATCATGAAAAAAATTGCAGTAAGTATTATAATAAAGTAATTCATTTGTAATAAATAATGAAAATACTTGACTTCAGTCAAGACTTCAATTAAATAATGTATAAAGTTACAAAAATGTTATTCTTAATTAGTAAAAAAGTAATTATTGTTATTACTTACATGATATGTAAAGCTTTCTTAATTCTGTTTTATTGTTTATAATACAACAGTGTTATTTATGAAGGAGAATAAAAGTGTTTTTGAAGTAATTAAAATAACCTTTTCAAATAAAAACATAATATTGAACACTAACATTTTAAAGTTTTATGAAATTTTTATTGTATTTTTAAAATTATTTTTGTATTTTTCGGAAGAAACTAATTAAATAACATAATTACGAACGAGAAAAAAGAGAAAAGGTTTATGAAGTCTGAAACAAACTACATTTTGTGTTTGTCATGTTGGCCACCCTGACGCAATTTTACGCGCACATGCGCAGAACGACAGGTGGTCGCCGACTCGAACCAGCCGTCCCGACCGAACCTATCGACTTCTCATCCTCATCATCAGCCGCTTTCGTGCTCTAGCAAGAACGATATGCAGTGCTTTGTGTTCAAGTGCTCGTGGTGACATGGCGTCCTTTTTATAAAGATTGTGGAAGGTGTTATTACTTTCAAAATATCGTTTATTTACAATGAATGTGAACTATGATCGTGTTTGTAGACTGTGCTTGTCATCTCGAGGCGAATTACTGCCGATTTTTCCTACCACCAGTTCGAGTGACTCGGATCCTCCCGTCCTCGCTTCGAAAATCAAGGATTGTGTGTCTGTTCAGGTATGTAATGTGTAAAATAAGTGATACAATGAAGTTTTGAGTGAAAGTAGACCCTCGGCATACGTGAGAACTCGTCATCCGCCTCGGTTCGAGCAATGACAGGCAGCGCGTTTAGGTGGAGATGTCGTAAGATCGTCCACCATTTTGTAATGTTCCACGGCTATCGTTCGGCTCGTGGCCGCGTCGCGTCGCATTCCGTGCAGCCGGTGAGGAATGGCGCGTATCATGAGGGTCGGGTTGGCATTATTCCCGGGGGTCATGTCGGGAGGGGGCTGCGTATCGCTAGGTATGGGCCGCGTTGGCCGTCCGTTGTATTGATTTATCGGACGAGACCAGCCTGCAGCTCGTCCCTCGAACGGGTCGAGCGTCGGTGTCGGCGTGAGTGCGCTATACTTGTGTGCGTATATCGAGCGCTAACCCTCGAGGGGCTCGCTGGCTGCCACTCGACTCGCTTCTACTTATTCGGTCGAGGAGTAGCCGCTCGCCGGCGCTCGGTTATACCTACGCCTACCTACTTAGTTTCTCCTCGCGTATCTATCTATACACGAGGCGCGGTTTCGCCTCGTTCGTTCTGATGAAACGACCGCGTCGTGGAGAGCGCCTATTTGCCCACCGTGCGATGATTACGTATGATTGTTTTTTCAGATAAACGAAAATGACGACCTGCCTACTAATGTCTGCAGGAAATGCATGGACAATGTCAATAACTGGCATGTTTTTAAAAATGTATGTGAAAGGACACAAAACAAACTACAGTCTCTAAAAGATGGCAGCCAACTAGAAGAGGTGGGTTAATCTTTCTAGATATTTGAGCTTGGAACTGTCAGTTAGCATTTTGTGAAGCTGTTGTTGATGTGGTCCAATATGTTTTTTCAGGTAAAAATAAAAAGTGAACCACTATCTGATGAGGCTTATGATGATGGAGTGGTTATTGATGGCTCATATCCTGACATTGAGGTATGTATGAGTCAGTGCAGTAGTACTGTTGTAGTTATGAGTTAATGATAAATGCTGGTGGTATCTACTAGTTGTCAGTGATGTGGAAGTATCTGAAGACTTGTGGTCTATATCTATAAGCAAAACACACTGTTGCTATTTACTTTGGTGTCAAGGACATGTGAACTGTTGTCAAGTAAATTATACACAGGGAACTTGTGTGAAATGATAATGAGCTAGCTATGAATGCTGTGTTTATGATAAGTCCAGAATGAAATTTAGTTGTTATATTGTGTGTTTTCCTTGTGTGTCCAATGTATGGGATTGATTACTTGTTGAATTATCCAGTAAGGTTTTTTTGATGTCCTTTTTCATTTCATGTTTTCCTTCAATTGACTCTGCTCGGCTAAATGTTCCTGCCAGTTTTTTTTTATTAAAATCTAATGTAATGTTCATATAATCCATATTGGAACTTTAATAAATTCTACACTAATGTCCATGAGTCACTCGGTCGAAGTGCTGAAAGCATTTTCAGACAAGTTTTTTGTGTAATAAAGACCAACTTGATTACTAATGTATTCTAAACTACTCCTTATTCTCCATTAATTTAATTATTCATACATTTCTTAAAAGAAAGAACATAGTAAATAATATCTATTGAATGAAGTGCCTATAATTAATATTGTATCTTAAATTATTACATTGTTTTCTGCTAATAATTTGTTTAGTAACAAAATATCAAATATTTCAGAATGCTGGCTTGTCAAACAAAGTGCAACCTGAAGGTCCCCCAATCTTGGCTTCATTGGGGCTCACGCCAAGGAGTGATAAGGTAGAGATTACATGCCCAATATAGTTTATCATTGAATACAACAAGCGCTTGTTTTGCATCACTGATACTTCCATTTAATATGACACTTCAACATACTAAACTATATTACAGATTTATATAGATGTTAAGATTTTTTTGTTTAAGACTGTAACTTTTATATAGTGATTTAATATGCAATGTTGTGGCCAATTTAATGTGTGAAGAATACCAGTGCGAGAATAGTTCAATTGAATTAATTTCATCCACAGAAATGTGTGGATCCTCGAATGGATTGGCATCGGGTCCATGCAATCTTGGACATGGTTCAAGACAATGAGGTGATTGATTCTCTACAGACAAAGGAAGAGTGTGATGTTTTGCAGCAGTCTGACCATGATTCTGACACAGAGGTTGAACTCCAACCAGACATTGATGATGATTATGTTGATTGCAAAAATGGCTACATATGCAAAAATAATAAAGTAATATCCAAAAATCCGAAACTTTCAACATCTGTAAATAATGCTAGAATAAAAGAAGCTTTCAAAATGAGGAAACGCAAATCCGATTTTCGTAAACATTGCCCACGACCTAAAAATGCGTGGCAGATGTTATTCACTGATGACCTACTAGAATTGATTGTCGCTTCAACTAATGAAAATATTGTGACGAATGGGAGAGGTTTGTCGGAGTCAACTAGCGTCAGCGAAATTAAAACGCTTATCGGTATTCTATATTTGCACGGCATTATGCGGCCTACACATCAGAAATGTAGTGACCTTTGGAACAGCGAATGTGGTGTACCTTGTATTAAAAACGTCATGAAATACGAAAGGTTCAAATTCTTACTTCAAAACATCAGTTTCGATAAAGAGGACGACGATAGCATTATTCAGTTTGACATAATGAAGCGTATGCGTAAAGTATTTGAGATCTTCTCCATGAATTGCAGAACGTCTCACGAGATCGAGAATATTGCGGTTATTGATGAGATCATCGTGCCAGTTTACGGACCTTGCCCATTTCGATATGAAATTGATAAGAAGCCGCTGAAGCGGGGTATTAAAATGGTATTACTTGTTGATTCATCCACATTCTATATGAGCAATTTAGATGTCATTACAGATCCATACTTTGGCGCCGAAGAGATAACGAAAAAAGTGGTCCAACACTTAGCTGGCACTGGTAGAACTATTGTTATGGACAGTTGGTATACTTCTTCTACATTAATGGAAAGCCTAAGAAACGATTATCAATTGTTTTCTGCTGCAGCTTTGAATCCAAACAGTGATATGATTCCACCTTTATTTCTTTCACAATATAGAAAATGTCGGACATTCATGTCTGGTTTTATTGACCATGAAGTATCACTCACATCATATGTCAATAACGAAGGAAAGTCAGTAAATATATTAACTAATGTGCCCAGATATTACAGAAAAGGTCATATCAACCACACAACAGTTGTGTCAATGTATAAGAAGAATCAGTCTGCTGTGGAAGTGGTTGATGTTCTGATGAACTACTACAGTACAATGCAGCATACTAATGATTGGACGCTGTCTTTATTCTTTACATTGTTAAATATTGCTTCTGTTAATGCTCAGGTGATGTGGTGCTCCCAAAACACGAATGTGACACAGCGTCGATTGTTCATAAAAGATTTAGCTTTAAGCCTATTGGAACAAGATGAGGAAAGGATTTCAATATCTCCTATAAATGATGTGCAGGAAAAGAAGAATAAATACGCTCTTGCGCAATGTAATACGCAACCATACTATAGAAATCGGCGGAGGTGCAAAATATGTGTGAAAACAACTAAACGTGATAGAAGAACTAAACAGTTTTGTGTCAAATGTGGTCAATTTATTTGTAAAGAGCATTCTGTCAACATATGTACAATGTGTGCGCATTAAATTATAATTTATCATGTTATCAGGATGTTTTTCAGCTTTGATTATATTTTTGTAGAATTGGAAACTATTTAATGTGATCAAAATAAATGACTCACGAAAAATTTACGACCCGATTGGCGCTGTGCCGATGTGAATAGTCCTGTGTGTAAGGTGACGGGTTCTACACGGTAAAAAATTGTGATTTGCTGATATTCTGAGTCTGGGTGTGCTTGTGATATTTCATGACTGTAAAACATCCCATGATTTCAAGGAAATTTATGGTGTATATATATGTATAAATATATGATGCATTGTGAAAAATGTTTTTCTATTATGTACAGTTGGCATTGTTATTGCAAAAAGTTGATTATTATTATCTATATCATTGTTATGATTTCACATAAAATTAATGGTTGTATTCTACTTATTTATCTTATAAGAAATTATATACTTTTATAATTAAAATGTTAGATTACTTAAATATTACTTATTTAAGTTATCGAGTTAAGGGAACATATAGTGTACAGAGTTATTTAAAAACCTTGTTAATACTTATCATATTTTATACTCATGAATATTCTTTTGTTATTTCGATAATGTTTTGTAATTGATATAATTTCATACTATGCATAAATGTCAATGTGACTTAGTTTTTATTTAAATATAGTTGTTATTAAATTTAATAAAATTTTAACAGATCTGCAATTGATATTTTTTATTATTTTATTAATTACACAATAATAATATGTTCTATCGACGATATACAATATTTATATTTTATCTTAATTTTTATCATCAACTTTGTTTGAAGTGTCGTATTAAATGTTACGAAATTTTTACATTGTTAAATTATAAAGTTGTTTTGAAGCTCGTTAAGTTAATGCTAGTAAGTGTTATCAATTTACATATTGTTAATAAAATTACTGCATTGAGTACTACTTATCATTTTGTTGAACGTTGCAGGGAGCGGAAAGTGAAAATAATGAAGAAGATGAAGACGAGGAAGAAAACAATGAACCGGCTCAAACATTCCCTAAAATGCCCCACATGCCGGAGGTGTCAATCACGGTTATGAGGCCTACGGGTGAAACCCTTCACGCTAGACAAGGCATACATCAACTTGCCTCTAAAGACTGCCTTGTCTGTGGCCGCTCCTACAGGTACTCACACAACGCCCGCCGACATGAACTCACTGCTCACAGCTTCGACAGATATACAAACAAAATAACACCCAAGAAAACTCTCACTCACCTGCAACCAAAACTCAGACCAAACCCGTTTAACCCTAAAGCGCGAATGATGCCGAATCCTATTAGTCAAAGGATGCAATTTATGAACAAAAACATCCCAGCTAAAATTATGCCAATAAACAAAGTAATCACACCACAGAAACCCATTCCAATTAAGTCGTCAAAGACGGCTCAAAATAATTTACCATATCCTCTTCGCATTAAGGCTCTTAAAGATTTACAAATTAAGAAAAAAGAGCCACAGATACTTAAGACGTTATTGACTTCTAAACCTGAAGTTCTAGTGTCAGAACCTGAGATATTAAATTCTGGTCCTGAAAGTCCAGAAACTTTGATATCCGAGCCTGAAATTGCGTCTTTTCAAGTGGAAGCGATTCTTTCCGAGCCGGATGCCGATGCATACGACCCTCAGCCAGGTGACGAAGATGGCGACGGTGAAATACGCGACAATCAGAATCAAAACTATGATACAGTGGACATGGACTCTGACAACGAAATTGAAATTGCTCGTCAGCAAGGTATTGAAGAAGACGGCGAGGAAAACGCTGAAGGGGAAGATAATATGGAACCATGCGATGACGATAATAATATGGACGGCGCCATGAGCGACAACGAAAAAGACGGTATGGATGATACAACTGAAAGTCAAGAGAACATGGAAGGCGATCATGGCATTGACATCAAAGCAGAGACTAATATCAAGGACTGTGACGATGGCCAAGAGGAAAGGGATCATGAAGAAAATGAGATGAATCATGATGAACAAGATGAAGATGACGATGATGATCTTCCGATATCCTTGGCGCCAGTTGTTGAAATAAATGAAGATATGCAAACGAATTTGTTTAATAATGAAATGCATGAGGATGAAGAAGAACTTGATGAAACTGCCGATACCAATGAAACCATTGACGAAGAGGAACAGGTCAAAGAGCTTGACCCCGACAAAACATACGTTACTAAAACCCAAAGAGACTTTATTCATAAATATCGCGACATCATTGAGCAAATTAATACAAAGCGTTGCCTATGTTGCGACCGCGAGCACCCGCGCAGAAAAGCAGTTATACAGCACTTACAAAAAAATGGGCATAAGGTGCCAAAACACACATGTTATAACTGTGTTATCACATTCGGACATATTGGCGCTCTCCTTAGTCATATGAGATCAAATTCATGTACTCATTTATGGAAGATTATTTACAATGAAAATGGCATTACAGATGACTTAGTCCTGGAAGATGAGCCAAAAGAGGTTAAGGTTCAATATAAAGATATTTTTAATGCTAGATCTTATGCATGTAAACTGTGTCCGGCAAAGTTCCAACTCAAACAGTTTATAATGAAGCATGTTTTGGATACACACGAAGATGGGCAATCAAGGATGCCACTTTGTTGTGTGCACTGCCGTGCTAGGTTCAAAGATAAAAGTTTATTGAAGAAACACATTCGTAAAGGTGAATGTACTGTTTATATTGCATGTGATTTGTGCTCAGAAAAGTTTGGAAATGTGCAGGATTTCAACGACCACGCATTAGCAGTCCACGCTGGCAGTTTCGATCAGTCGGATAATCAAAGCAAATGTGTTGACGGTCGACCCACGGACTGTCCGCTGTGTGGTAAGAAAAACAGCAGCTATCCGAATTTAGTAAAACATTTAAAGATTATACATTGTGAGGAGAAACCTCATTACTGCCAACATTGTGACTCTAAATTCGAACAAGCTACTGATCTTAACAAGCACATTTACATGGAACATTCTGACAGAACGTTAGGCATGTCGACCACAGAACCAGATATGTCGATTGTAAAGGAAGAAGCAGAAGAATACCATTATTCATGTACAGAATGTAATGCCATATTTGAAACTGTCGACGCATGGACTGATCACCAAGTGGCTGAGCATAACCAAGTGGCGCACCACTGCGACCAGTGTGACAAGAAATTCTTACGTCCCTCTGAGCTTGCAGAACACAAGAACACTCACTTGAGAGTGAAGTTCTATCCGTGTAGCGTGTGCCCCAACTCGTACAGCACGCCGCAGAAGTTGTCGGAACACGTACAACAGTCTCATCCCGGAATCGGCGCCGTAGCGGCGGCCGATTCAGAATTTTTCTGCGACATTTGCATCAGGTCGTTCAAAAGTCGCCAAGCGTATTCGAATCATATGCGTATTCACGCCAAAGTACCGACTACTAACAGGAAACCAGGCGAGATTAAAGGTGGATTTGCACCGCAAATTATTGGGAAACCTATCAAGCAATACCCCGTGGTGCAACCTGGCTTTGTCTCTTTTAAACCAAATTACAATATTCCCAATGCTCCATATTCATGTGACATATGTGGTAAAGGTTTTATGCACAAGAAAAATATATGGAAGCACAAGAAGGTTTTGCATGCTGACATTTTAGTTGATAGACACGACAGTGAAGAGAATACCATGCATGCTTCTACAGAAGAAGAAGAATTTAATCCCGACGAAAATGGTGCCGTTCTATCTACGCCACAATTCAATAGCTTTAACTTTACGAATTTCCCAAACAATGTACAACAAACACCACAAGAAACAATGCCTTACTCTTGTGAATTATGCTTTAAACGGTTCCCACTGAGGACAAGTTTATGGAAACACAAACGCGCCAAACATGGAATTGTTAACCCTAGCACCAGCGGTGGTAGTGACACGCCGACGCAAGCAGCAAGCGGTGAGAGTAGTAGATCTAGTTGCACTATTTGCAGAATTACATTTTCAGATAAGAAGTCCTACTATCGCCATCGAAAGAATGTCCACAAATCGACCGTTCAAATGTGCAAAATATGTGGTAAACCTCTCAATTCTACATTAGAATTATACGAGCACTTGAAGGCAGCTCACGCAAGGGAGTTATTAGGATATAACGCTAACCAAGGCTCTAGTAAATCTCAAGATATTGCACAAGAAATAGAACCCGATTATGAAAATGATCAAGAGTCTGTCGACCCCAGCGTCGATTATCAAGCGCGATACCCTTGCGATACTTGTGGCAAACAATTTGTTGGCTTACTTGCATTGCAAAATCACCAGTGCATTAATCAATTGCCATCACAACCACAGACTTTTGATTGTGAGATTTGTCACAAGAGTTATACTTCCATATCTGCGTTAAAAAGTCATCGTGGGTGGCATTTGCGTTCGCCTGACGGAAAGGCAGCTGCGAACAATTCAGGGCTTTGGATGCCCCAGCACAAAGTTACTAGCAAGATAAGCAAACATGAAGTTGTTGATCCAGTACAACTTGCTAAGGTCACCCACACTCCTGTTCCCGCCGCGACACCACCTGCTACAGTAGCAAAACGGAGACTACCGCCGGAGGTCGAAGTGACAGTCGTTAACCCTAACAAGAAGTTGCGTTCCGATGATTCAGTCGAGTTAGATCAGAATTCAGGTGCCGTGGAAGATAGATACTGTACTATTTGTGACAAAGAATTTACGAAACGAGCGGCCTATCAGCGGCACATGGACGAGGTTCATCAACCGAATTCAGTGTTTTGTCCGGTCTGTGATAAGAGTTTCACAAGAAAATCAACATTGCTCATTCATATGAAAAAACACTACGAAAGTGGTGAAGGCAGTTCCTCCGCTACCGGTCAAGGTGAGGACGAGATGTACTCATGTGATTTATGCGGAGCTCAGTATGACAATGACCAGGCGCTGCGGGCTCATAGAACGAGGCACCACGGTGAAGAGTCAGGTGATGAAAGTGACGATGGAAACGTTCCCGTGGCTCCTCCCGGAGAATTTACATGTGCGCAATGTGGAGATGGTGTAGCGACCCCAAGAGACCTGATTGCACATCGCACTATGCACGCTACTCCCACCAAATTTTTCTGTAACATATGCAAAGTGTACTTCGCACGGGCGCTGGACCTCTCCTCGCACACTCGGGCGCGACACGCTGACAACGAAAAGGTATTCTTCCCTTGTGCCATGTGCGACCGATTTTACATGAACAAAAAGAGTTTACAGCGGCACATCGAGATGGCTCACTGATCTCCGCCTGAAGCATATGAAACTCTACTCTAGTTATAATTGAAAGTATGAAAGCGATACGCGGTTCTACTAAGCTAGTAATTTTGTTTACTCAATTATTTCTTTTGTGGTATCAAAATGAATTGATGCCTACGGCTTCTACATTGTACATACATGTTCTGTAAAAACTTACTGCAACAGCTCGGCTGTTTTGAAATGATATTGATTTATTATCATTTTGATGATGTCATTCCTTGACTTTTGATTTCAAATGAGAATCAAGTTTTATTTTTTCACTATTTGTTCTCGTCATTATTAAGCCTTGCTCACGAATTGTGTTATTTATTATACTATTCTGTCCATAGTGATATGAAGACTGTTACAGATTCAATTTGATGTAATGGTTTATGTGGACTCACTTGGACACTTAAGGTCTATAGATATGTAAGTACCTATCATGATTTACTAAATAAATTATGAGGATTAATTAAGTAAATAATAATAGCAAACTATTCTATTTTTGAATATTGGAATCACGGGCCAAAATTGTGAAACATAGTCAAAATCAGTCAACCAGTGTTTAATTGTGTGTAAGGATTTCTTTCTTAAATGTATGATTATTTTTAAATCGACAAATACTTGGTCTTAGACGTTTTTCTTTAAATTACGTTTAGTTTCTTCATGTGTAAATATTAAGTAGTTATTTTAATTGTAATTTTGGGATTCAATGAGTTATTGATTTAGTATAAAAATGGTAAGGTCATTTGTGTTTCACTAAAATGTACTGATTATTTTTAGTAATTTTAATATATATTCTATGTGAACCACTTAGGGCATACCTCCTCATCTATGGTAACAAATGTAATTTTGTAAAAGTAGTTGTGGAAAAGGCCTAAAATCTGAAAATATAACGTGTAAAATATAATATTAAGATTTATCTAAGATTTTGGATATTGTTGAATATTTATACTTTTACAAAATCTTCTGTTTCTGCTGTCGATCAGTGCCAAAAATATAATATTTTCAGCTCTACATAGCAACACATAGATAAAATATATAAAATCATTATCAATAAAATAGATATAAAATGTTCCTGTAATTTAAAAGTTTTCAATCATTAATTGTAAATCTGCTTATTGAGATATACATATTTATATGTATTCTACACCTTATTGTGTAGCATCAAAATCACGTCCTTTCACCGCCAAACTATAATTCAGAATACTCAAGAATTGTGTTGTCGGATACCACATAGAGCAAGCTACCTATTGTGTAAATAGATAATTATAAGATGCAGAATCAAATAATTATTTTAAATAATTGGCGGTGAAACGGTCCACATAAATGATGGTATGTTGATAATACTACATGCTTCTTTATTTTCGCATTTCTGTAAGAGTAATGTACAAATTAAGTTATATGAACAACGTTATAGGCGTTCGACATGGATTGCGTGCGATTTTATATCGAAAGTTAATGTTAATTGATATAATAGTCAATTGTCGATCCCTGATTGAGACGCCGTGAAATATAATAATAGTTTGCAAAGAAATGAATTAATCACTACTTGACCTAACATTATGAATAATATTTTTTTATCATAGAATATAGTATGTTTGTAAATCAAGATACCATTTTTAACTTGAGGTTGTCAGCAAATAAGCGGCATATATACATAAGACAAATTTTAAAGACAAGGATGTTCCTTAATAAAAATATATTGACGAAGTATTTAATAGAATTAATACAAAATACGTATTTGCTCTTTATTTTAATTAATTTGCCTACTATTCGTTAGAAATCTATGGTTAATTAAATTAGCCTTTCTAATGATTAAAAGTCTATAATTACATTTAATCAACTGAAATATACCCTTGCTGTGACATAAAAGCGGTATGCACAACGTTTTTTTATTGCAATCTATCGTCAATTACTCCTTTTTGGCCTTTATAAGTTTTACAATTTGGTCCAAGTTATGTTGTTGCTGATACATTGTTTTTAATTTAAGGTCACTTAAAACTTAATCTTTTAGTCTTGGTTTTTAATTTTGGCTATTTGTATAGGTACCTGTGTACATAGATTGGAACTATGTATTGTTATTCGTACTTGACGGCGTCTTAATGTAAAAATTGTCCATAGATGAGGTTCACTTTTGTCATCTTTGTGGTTTGATAATAAAGTGACTTAATGATTATTACTTATGTCTTTTTAATTACATTACCTACCCTGATTCTTATTGTTTAACATATGAGACAAAAGCTTCTCTACAATTTTGATTTTATTATCCTTATACCTATGATGGGAAAGCCTATGTTGTGTAGGCAGAAGTTTAAAGAATATAATCACATAAAAGAAAAACCTTCATCTATGAATGACTAACAGTTTTGCCAATAACTTTTTCAGATTCATATCAGACTATTACTAAGGTTAATTTCTGCAGTATAATTAATAGTAGTAGTACCCACCTACTAGGTAGGACGGGTCTTGATGTACCATATCAGTCTGGCTAGAGAATAAACTACTTTCAGATTTATGGTTCCACATACCATTAGAGATAGCTTGAGGTAGTGGAAAGTAGGTACTCATAGTAATAGTTGGGGTTGTAATAACACACAGTATAGATTGCACAAAACATTTTAATATAAACTTAAAAAGTCGTACAACAATATGAAAAATTATTATTGACTAATTATATTAGCGGGCATGGAGAGCCGCATTTACTATATTATGCAAATATTATATTATCTTTAACACTTCCATCGAATATATCTTACAAAAGAAAGAAAAATAAAAAGTATCTTTATAATAAAAAATCTCATTACACTAAGTTGTATTATTATTAAACTTACATTATAGATTTTATCTACAAAATACTGTAGCATTTCGGTCAGTTTCTCAATCGACAATCATACCGATATTATTACATATTATATTACGTAATAATTTAATCATAGGGCGTTAATAAAGTACATGTTTAGGTTGAAATCATACAACTAGGCTTAATTCTAAATCAAAATATAAAAATAGTAAAAAATAGTTGTACATATCAGTTTAGGTACAAGATTGTGAGTGTTGTGCATGGAACCCTGGCCGCTGGCGTGCACTGTGCAGGAATGTCACAACACTAGGCGCGTGCGCCTGCGTGCCTACCGCTGCACCTACCCCACTACCCACGATTGACCTCCATTGAAAAACTGAGCCGAGCGCCAAGTGAAATATAAAAAAGATAAATAACACATAGTATTTATTTTTATGAATTTGCATGCACCCGTTATCTTAATGAATTGAGAAATATTTTTTCTATCATATATTCATATTCATGTCTTTTATAACAATATAAGTATACCATACACGCTAAGGCCGGAAGCCGCGACGCGGTCGACCGGCTAATGTACACAAGGACTAATATCTTCTTAAAAAAATACTGTTAGATTGAAACGTAGCTAAACCTATAATATATTATGTATAGTATTATATTAATTATTATTATAAGGGTACAATCGTACGAGTGATGATTACACTATGTGAGATCTCCGACGCCTTCGGGCGGCCCGCCGCCGTCCGACCACGTCCCACCGGATATGCAAACATTTATTACAACATACGAGTACAATACATAGGTATCAGTACACTATAATAGTAAGTATGAATTATCAATTTCAATATTAAAAATACGTAATTTCTCTATTGGCCATGTTTCCACGTGAAAAATTAGACGATTATCGCGTACGAATATATATTATGTATACATATTTAAATATCAGTATTTCTCTTAGATCGGAGGACGTATGTATACAGGCTCGCTCTAGAAGGTACGTCGTCGTAAGCGCACGCGGCCGTTCGGCCTCTCGCTCCCTTACACCCTACGAATATATCGATATCGAACGAAGACATCAAAAACTTGACTCGGCATTAAATATTACGAAAATAAATCGCCGGCGAGTCGCTCGGCAGATTATTGCTCCTATCGATAAATTTACACATCGACGTAACGAACGAGAATACAAAAAGTTATGGAAAATCGTACGGATATCACAAGCGGCGGGCGGCGCGGGACGCCCCCGCGGAAAATAAAAAAATAAATCGCGGCGCGCGTCTCTCTCGTAAAAAAGTAAAGACTCTATGAGCGGGTCGCGCGATGCGGCTAGCGCGCGTGTGCGGCTCAATTGGCGAGCAGCAGGTGCGCTGGCGCTGGCGGGTAAGGGGGCGCGGAAGAGGGAGCGGGCTCGCGCCGCGCCACGAAGTACGCCGCGGGGTCCGAGGCGGGCGACAGCGCCCGCGCCGCCAGCTGCTGCTGCATCGCACGTTGTTTGATGTAGTTGCTGAACTCGGTGGGCGACATGCGATTCGCACGTTTGCTGCTTGTCTTCAGCTTGGTGCTGCCGAATTTGGTCTGCGCGAATGTCGCAGTCGTGAAGGTGAGTGGCTGCGCGCGGAATGGTGGAGCTGGTGAAAAAGCAGCTGGCGCGGGGGGCGAAGGCGCTGCCGCCGGCTCCACAGGCCGGAAGCACTGCGCTTCGGGGTTGAACGCGCGTGTCACCTGAAACAAAAACATATATAATATTATCATCTACATCACCGTCATTTGAGCGACTTAAAGAGTAGGTACCTATCAGCTCTTATCCAGTAGTTAAGTGTTTAACATCTGTACTAGTTACGAGTATGTATATAAAGAAGCCTTTAGCCCGGTGCATATTGTACCGGTAAAGTTATCTATTTGTAAAATAAGAACTCTTGCCCATAACAGTAACGCCAAAACAATCGCTTACGCACGTTGACGTCTCGATAGATGTGACAGATGAGTTATTTATCAATGATAACTGGGTTGCGCCGTCTAACGGGGTTTATTGCCAAAGCACAGAGCCAGACAGCAATAATTAATTGGTCCATTGTCTACCGAATCACGGAACGATAGATATTTACTTTGTGGAATGATAAAGTTAATTGTGTACCTACTTTGTGGCCTACGTTGCACATTTTAGTTTCTGCCTACATCATTGTCTGTTCTGTTTAATTAATCGAATGTGATTCTTACCTCTCTATCGGTCCTCTCATCTGCGGCCCGCTCGTCGCTACTGAAGAGCACCTTCACTGCGCCCTTTTCTCCGATGCGGTATGATACTTCGCCTGAAAAATGAGATAAGTCTCGTCTTTATTTCGATCGTTAATATCGATTTGCCTAACAGTCTGAATTGTTCGAAAGTTGTTTTGATTTCGATAGTTTACTGGTTGATATTAGGGTAACATTTTGTCATTTATGATTTGCGAAAGTGTTAATACATTAGTTGAAGCGGATTATCTATGTAGTTGTGGAACAACATAGTTACTTTTTATTTGGTTCCAGATCAAGACTTGGCAGTAACAAGACTTGACAGCATTTATCTAGTTCAGTGTGAAGATTACGGTCCAGTTGCAAATGTCGGGCGAACAACAATCATAATTTATTATTGTCCTCGGAACATATTTGTCTGTTTGCCGACCTCGTACGTTAAGCGCATTATGCAACACTAGCACAGGTAGGTATTAGGCACTACTGCAGTATCATTTTTCATTTAAAGCAAACGTAATAGCTTTGTTTGTTTTTAAAATCCGTCTTACCTACTCACAGTATCGATAACTTATCCAATTAAAATTCCTAGTAGATTAATGTTAATTATCAGCTGTTTCTCGATACATTGTCTATGGAGTGCCCAACTATTCTCTCGTTAGTATAGGTAGATGAAAATAGAACAGCCATTGCCACGGCGACATAATTAAAACTATAATGGGAAATGAAGGTAATTTTATCTCGCCAATAGGCGAAGTTAGCTATGATAATACTTGCTCTACATAGATTGTGTGTGACGTCATAGATTTGGCAAACGATGCAGCCAAGTAAGGCGACGCGATGGCTTGGATAGCGTCAGAACTTCGTAGATAGTGACGTTTATCAAAATTTCCCCACAACAAAACCAAAACATTCTACAGGGGACTAACTTTCGACAGTATGTTTCAACGGGAAATAAAGTTTCGTTAAAGTAACCTACATTCGGTTGTTTTGTTAATATTGTCTGTCTTTATACCTATTGTGCAGCTGTAAACAAATTCTTACCTGGATCAACCCAGACGGCGAGATCCCGCGGTAGGTGTTCCAGCACATCACGAACTGGAACCCCTGATTCTCTCGCTGCTCGCTCCAGGACGGGGTCTAAAGGCCCCCCAGTCTTCAAACACCGGAACGCCGAGCCTCTGCACGGCCGATCGGGGTACCAGTGACCCCGGAACTTGTCTTTCAGTGCTTTTTCTAACTCCTCACCGAAGATGTTGACGCGCCGTCTCGGTAGCTTGTTGTATAGATAGGATATGACGAAGTTTAGGGCGACTTGCACTTCAATATGCATGTTTGGTCTTACTGTGGACAAGAGAAAAACATTATTAGCTTTGGATGCTTGTTCACCGTAGAATAACGGTACCTAAGTAGCTCTAGCTTAATTAAAATTTAAAACACGAACAACCGCTTATAAAATCAATGACCGACACGAACTTTTTCGGTTTCATTTGGAAGAAACTAGGTAATTAGAACTTTGGTCGCCATAACGGCCTTCGCTTATGCCCGTGACAATGAGAATAAACGGACTGAAGCAACCTAGCAACACGAATAATAAACATTTACTAATAAAAATACATTTCCGTCCGAAGAAACTTTATTGCAAATATAGCCACAAATCGATTTTGTTATGCGACGTAATCGAAACAAATCAATGAAATTGAATCGATTCGCTACTGAGAATAGACGTTCCTCGGTGATTTGCAACTATAATATTTAAACGACAATTAGTTTGAAGACGATTCTGCGTAATGATCGATAGTAAGCATTATAAAGTAGTTAAAAATAGTTTAACGTTGACGTTTTGTTTGCCGTTTGAATTCAAATTAGAATGAATGTTTGCGAAACTTAGAAAACCTTCGCTTGGTTTAAAAATAACAATTTGCTGTCGTGAAATGAGTATCGTTACGGTTTGTTGTGATATCCGGTCGTCGATCCCCGGACTGGATGTTGGCTAACGTAGCACTGAATTAACTTTGGCCTTCCGATGTGTCGCGACACGCGTGCGACGACGGACGAACGTAACAAACACAGTGTAACATAGGATGTGCCATCTGTATCAACTAGTTTCCTAATTAGATACGATTGTGTTGATGTTTGTACGATTAGGATTATAAATCGAAAACGGAACGAAGTATGTTAGATAACACGCAGTTTTAAAACGTGCTCCTATCTTTACGTCATGTTTAGGAACATTTTAAGTTTTCATAATTATTTGACAGGGCTTGTCAACATGTTTTGATTTAAATCCAATTATTATAGAGCACACAATTAAGTTTAATCTTCTGTCTATATCTATCTAATTTCATAGGTACACCTGGAAGAGATGTAAAGTTAAAAACAACATCATTTTTAATATAAAAAAATATCAGTAATAACTAAATATAGAAAAAGGGAATGCAAGAAAAGGCGAGGGTATATCGTACATATGGGATGTCCCGTATATAATATACATGTATAGGTAATGTACTATGTATGTATAGGTACTATCGCGTGCGAGTCACGTGCGAGAACAGTCGTGACTGTCGCCACAGTTATTTCCTCCACGACTATATTTTTAAGAACTATCACCTAGAAACATATTTTTGGTAAATATGTTTATTCTTTACCCAAGAAATGATTTATTTTCGTAAGTACTCGTTCTTCAGGTTAACTGTTGCCAGCGCTCATAAATTTACTACAGGCTATAAACACTCACGTGGGCGCAAAGTACCAATGAAAAAATACTTTCTTTATAAAACCTTGACCTATGAAGTTTTCTGTTGTAATGAGGTATTTCGTTTCGGTATACAACCTATTAAAACTGCTACTGATACTGAAGTTGTAGACATAAAATAATTTACTGATGTTAAGTAGATAAACACAATTAATTAATTTAAGTTTTAAAATTATAAAACATACTTAAGCTTAACTACACACACTATAACCTACGTTAAAAAATAAATATATAAGTACAAAAGAAAAAAATAAAACTAAAAATATGCATCAGTGTTCCCTCTCTTAAAGCATTCGTTTATAATGTATTCAGATTCGACTTTGTATCAAAATATTAAACATAGTACCTATCAAGTTGCGTACTGTAATTCTCGTTTTTCTTGCCTCACCAATGTAATGCTTCAAACTGTTACATTACAGGTGGGAGCATTACATTGGTGGTTGATTTAATCTCCTATCAGACCTTATTCATCTAGATCTCAAAAGCTATGAAAGACCTCACCTTCCTATTAGTACAAAATATATTATTATTATTGCATTGATTTATAGAGAATATACTTTTGACATTATTCACCGACTAGTATAATAAATAAAGCATCTACTATCTAACCGAGAGTTAACCTTCAAGCTTCAATTTAAGATTGATAGATAAAGTTTGACAAGTAGTATGTCGGCCATCTTTACTCGTCACAATTTTATAGCACGAGGCCTACGATGACGTCTCAATCTATTAAATTATCTAATTATAAGTATGGAAATAGGTCCGAGTGAAATAGGTCAAATGTAAGAGGCAACTAATGGCTAGAATGATTGATTAGGCTTCAATAGCTCTGCAATGCGTTAGATTGATGTATAACAACATCTTCATGTATAGTACCCAAATTAAGACAAAGTTCAGGATCTTTAAACATTAGTTATGTACAGAAGCAATTATTTAACTATGGATAACTAAATAACTATAGCCTTGAACTTCTAGAAACAAAAATTCGGACGACCACAAACCTCAAATGATAAAAGAAGAAATCATTTTATTCAACAATTTCCCAACTCTAGCTTCGTGGTCCTGGTTGTAGCAATATTGTCTCGCGTTTATCTCATAGACCCTTCAAAAGTTAAACCACTGGAAGGTCTGTTTCTCGTCGTAAATATAAAGTTAAACTTTATAAGAAAATTGCTGTGCCCTTGCAGGGTTTCATGTAAGAACAGATATCTGTTACTAAAACATCTCATTGTACTCATTAACGCAATAAAGACTGACTTTGATTATTTATAGGTAACACACATTTACAAAAAAGCACTCTGTATATAGGTACGGTATTTACCAACTATAGGTAGAAATGTTCCATCGCATTGATGACCCGTCCTAATCAAAGTCAACCTAATAAACCAATTGGGAATTCCACTAGGTACGTGGTAGACAAGATAATCAGCTTAGAATAAAAAGAAAAATAGAGTCCTTAGCTTCTAAACCCTTTATACAAACAGCTGGTAAGTAATTCTTGGCATATTCTGACTGGTGCTACCACTACCAAGCTACGGAGAAACTGCATCGTATATAATGGTACGGGAGCTTGAAATTGTAAAATGCTATTCACATTATCTTTGCCTGATGTTTATTACGTACTAAGTTTATCTGGTGAATAGGTAGTATTTCGTAGTTTAGTCGACAGCTGGAAAGTTCTGGACGTTTCTAGTACATTCCTTTCCAGTTCTGAGTTGTCGCTAGATATTTCATTCGTACGTGATCGCGGTACGAAAGAAGTTAAATGCAATGAATTGCAACGAGTTTGTATTTATATTATTATGCTATATATATTTTTACCTGACGAAAAGTAGTTTTTTGGACGGTGATACGCACATACTTTTTAACGAAGCCTAGAATCCCTGCCTTTACAATCAAATGGCTCAAGCTAATTAAAATATTTTATTACAGATCTTTGATAAAAGAAATTCTTTTTTAATTTACTTATTTACAAGATTGTGGAAATTCAAGAATTACCTTCACTACAAGTTATAACATGATATTTATATTCTTATAACCTACAAGAGTAACAGTTCCGTATATTTCATAAGAGAGTTTCGTATATCGGAGCTAAAAATTATACATAGTACATAACTATTATGTATAATTCTCAGTTCTGTTAAAATCCTCTGCATCAACATCGCTCTCTATCTTTGTGTACATAAACGAATACGTCTATCATACGTTTCGCATGATAAAAATATCAACACACATCGGGGAATATAACAAAAATATCGTGGAATATTGGGATAACATGGACGATGCTACAAAAATATTCCAACCACCAACATCAATCGATGATACGCTTTGAAGTAAACACAAATATTTGTCTTCACAACAAACTTTGTTGTAGGCGGATTGATATAAGATTTGAGTTGCTGTGTTGTTGTTTTAAGGAATTTCAGCTTCGTCGGCCACATTTTAGTATCTACTTGCTTCCTCTTGGTTCAGCAGTTACCTTGGCAGAAGTTCTTAGTCATAAATTTCCAAGTTTAGAAATTTCTGGGGAGGTCGTTCTTTAGAACAGAAACAAACAAATAAACCATGAATTATAATCTAATTAGTCAAACAAATTCGTATAAAATACCAACCTACCAATTAAATGCTTTCAAGGCTATTAGTAATATAATTATCATGAACTACGGACCTACATCAATAAACAGGTGTTAACACAAAAGTATGGACATAATTAAATAATAAATAAATTATTCTTCGGAGAAGGCGCGTACTGATAGAATACATTGGAATGTTCGATTATTCGTATTGTTTTGTTCGTCCCGTTGTATTATCTTCTCTATAAGGAAGTATACGGACATATCGACCTAGTCCCTCGACCTAATCTATTACAGAGGACTTTAGATAAGGCTCACACAGATGGTCTCCGAAAATAAAGGAAAGGACCCGAACCTTTTGGAGGGCACTAGAAACTTCAAGTACCAAGATAAGTTTAGGTTCGTGAATCGAATGACATTTGTCGAGTAAACTTATAAGGAAAAGAAACGATTTACATTAACTTCTTAAAGGAGTTGATATTATCGATATTTGCTTTGACTTTCACGTTGGCCCAATATCCATAATGCCTTCAAGCGACTTTTAAAAGGTATAAAAAGATCGTAAAAATACCGCACGTAAATTTACCGAGACCAAATTCTGTTTTGAGTGGCAATCAATATTATCTTGTTATCGATGGCATTTTCTCCTTGGGATGCATACTTACATGGTTTTATTAAAAAACTTCATAATGACTAAGAAATAGTGTTTTGTTTATCATCATCATTTCAGCACTGCTTATACCCCCCTCTACTTTAACCGTCCTTCACTTCCATTATCTATTTACATATATGGTTACTACGGCAAATATATATGGCAAAACGAGCGTTATAAGCTCTAAAACATAAAACTGTCTGCAAAATGTAGACAAAAACAAATAAAAATAAATTTAACAGTGTAACGGAAGCGACCACAGTAATATAATTCAGTACAAATATCTAGGTTACCTACTTGCCAACGTAGTACAGAGGAATGAGGCTTCCAGGCACATTTTCCAGCTAAATGGTTCCCACCATTATATCTCAAACAAAGCCACCCTTGTCACGAGGAAGGTCATGATGAGAAATGGCGGCCTACAGCTTTGGTCCAAGTGCTAAGCAATCAGCGGGTATAGCCCACATATGTTTTTATACGGTTTTATAGGTATATTACCTATGCTGTAAAGGCTCTTTTTAGTGGGAATTTCCATGGGAAAATTTGGCTCTTTAAGAAGTTGTTAAGGGGATTAAGGCGTTCTTACCTGGATTATAACGTGTAGAGATTTACAAAAGTGCAAGGTAGATTCATAGCAGTCCAATTTCTAGGATAGCGTTCTCGTACTTTCGTTCCTACAACGTGTTTAGTAGAGTTCAGTAGGTACTTTATAACATGGTACACTACATCCCTCTATGCAAATAAATACTGTAGATAGAACGATGCGCACAATAATAGTCAACGGATTCTCCACGTTTTTATACGTTTCAATATAGGCATATCTTTTATCAATGTCAGATGGTCAGATGCAATTGTTATTATCTCATTACACTGGACATTAAAACATGTCATACCATGTCACGTTTCCACATTATATCTTAAATGATTGGTACATTTCATTGAAGTGTATGGCAGAGAATATTGTGATTGAACTATCTTATCGCCAACACGCAACAATCCATTACAGACGGTCTTTAGATAAGTTGAAAGAGTTGTGAGAGATTCATGATTATAAAAGTCGTGTGTCTCAGGGTCATGTGGTACGTGACGTCATATGGCATCGATTCTATAGCATCCAAAGAGTTAAAGAGATAGCCTTTGGCTTTACTTCCATCGTAAGATTGTAATACTTGAGAATATTATAGATTTTAGTTTTAACCGAATTACATGTTATACAATACTTTAATTAGGAAAATAAGTTTATATCAAAAATATATTTTTAACGCATCTTTTAAATCAAAAGTATATACCATAATATTGTATTGTCACCAAACCTATTTAAGTATGCAAAATTTCCTAGCAGTCGAATGTCAAAAAGTTGTTCTAATTTAGATTGCAAGATTTGACCTAAACAAACTCACATACATACCTACATCGATATAAACAATTAAAATCTTGTAATAGACAACCTACAAAGGTGTGTAATTATTAAATAATTAAGGACTATAGGATATCTAAGGATATCGTTTATTTTTTGGAAATATTGAGTATTTTGTAAGTTTTGGGTTAGTTATTTACCTTAGAACAAAAACATGAGGTTGATTGATTACCTATATATCTTGGCAACTCGCTACCTCTTATTCTTTAAAACCCAAATATCGCATTTTCCCAAGCCACGGCAGTTTGCCTAAACATGTGAGCCGTGAAGTATGAAGGTCGAGTAATTAATTTACCTAAGATTAATTACATAGGTGCTGCCGATTCTCGATTAGAGCCCTTAGAAAGCGTCAGTAGGCTGAATTAAAAGGACATAAATGGATTGGAAACAAACTACCTGTTTTAAGAGAAATGATGACATCGATTTAAGTGAATGACATACATATATTATATTCATACTTAGAATATATACATTGCTAGTCTAGTTCTAGATTATGATATATGATATCTTTTCGTAAAACAAAAAAAACTGCTAAAGAAAAAACTTTATGAGAGCAAGTGTAACAGACCCTAAGAATATCGTTATATTACATA
Source organism: Abrostola triplasia (assembly GCA_946251915.1). Taxonomy (NCBI): domain Eukaryota; kingdom Metazoa; phylum Arthropoda; class Insecta; order Lepidoptera; family Noctuidae; genus Abrostola; species Abrostola triplasia. Next base: position 4,201,730 of record OX276424.1, on the reverse strand, counting down.
GCAAGGGAACAGTCGGTTTATTACACAGAAAGGCTTGTTTTTATATACATACTAGCTGCGCCCCGCGGTGTTAGCCGCTACATTTTTTCGGGATAAAAAGCGTATATATTAATCCAGGGTGTCAGCTACCTCTATATGAAATTTCATCAAAATTGGTCTAGCCATTTGAGCGCGAAGAGGTAACAAACATACAAAACACACTCACAAACTTTCGCCTTTATAATATTAGTGTGATAGGCGGGATGGGCCACAGTAACATAGGCTACCTATTCCAAAAAACGGCCAATATGTAGGCACAACCTAGTATTCTAACAAATCAGGGGGTTTACACATCTAGTAAACAAAACGCTCACTTCCTTGTTATTACGGTTATAACAGTTCACCTACTTACCTACATACGATTAGTAAATGAAAACTGCACTCGGTATCAGCAGTTCTACTATTTTTACCTTTTATTCACAGCGCACCTTTGTTCTTTTTCTTTTGGGCAAAGCAGTGTTGAAATGAAACAGTTACGAATGAATCATGACTTGTAGACGAACTTTTACTTAAAATACAAACTTTTGCTTTGCTCCTTCACTTCTCCCAGACTTATAGACCGATTACTCTTAATTATACTTGATACTAATTTAGAACGCCAAACTGGCTGGCTGAAATAAGTAATTTCAATGCTATTATGTATTTCGAAAACATTCTATGTTAAGTATTTCTTATTATAGACATAAATCATATATACTCGTAGGTATATATATCGCCTACCCCTCAGGGAAACAGACGTGACTTTATGTATGTATTTATTATAGATATATGTCATCATGCCAGCAGTGGGTCACATAAAAGCTGATGATGACGATGCCATCATGTCATTTTTTGTGGTAAATGCTTTGATATAGGTACTCAGCCGCTGGGAGACGACGCGGTTATTTAGGACTTCTCCCCGTGAACCAAAAAGGCTGAATAACGAACAAAAACCAGGATAATGCTTGCATTATGAACATAATATCATTATGGTATTGCCTAAGTTTGAACTTGTAATTTCTCGCCAATAAATCCGTTCTACAAACCTCAAAGCCACACCTACACTCAATTATTCTCTATTTACTTTAAAACTCGACAGAAACGTTCGTGCATACAACACGGTACTTTCTCTATAATAAAACTGTCACGTCTAAATAGAGGGGTTAAAATCAAATTGTAGTAGCTAGGTCAAGTGTTTGGGAAGTCGATTAAACTGTAAGTTTCTTACTTATTAACATATTGTTTGGAATGACCGACTTGCGAATAGGGAGCTGGGCAAGGGTCCAATTATAACAACCTCCTTCGAATGTTTTGTGGTTCGCGATTCTTGTTTGTTGAGCTCGTTACTGTGGTATAAAGATATCACTTATGTATTATATGTGTGTCTATTATTTAGCCTAAAACTACAAGAAAATATATGCACTAAGTACATTAGGTATTAGGTTTAAGATTCCATGGCATAGAAAGCCGAAGTTTTGCTAACATCATCATCAGCCGGAGGACGTCCACTGTTGAACAAAGGCCTCTCTCTTAGGACGCCACAATGAAAAACAATTGGTTAAAATTTAGTTGACAGTAGGCTGTTGTTAATCGAACGCAGTTAGGAGTCTTAATACATTTGGGTGCCTAACACTGTATTCAAACACTACATCACTAAAAGTCCCACACGACAGATGAAATACGTACGTTACAAGCGACAACTTCAGTCATCAAATCTAAAACCAGACATCCAAATCAATTCCAAAACAAATATAACTCCAGCACTAAAATTAAACAGTTTCGCAAATAACCAGTTCAAATCAGGACACAAAACGTAACGTTGGCATATATTCCGCCATTAAAACAACGTATTTGACTTGATAGCGACATGTCACGCTATCTCTATGTCATGCTGGCATTAGATAGTTTGAACGCAATAACGCTGTATTCAGCTATTCTAGCTAATTTATGATGTGTGACTTTATGTGTTAATTTGTAGTGTTTATTGTGGATAGATGCTTTTTGTTTGAAACGAAATATAGCAGAAAAAACTGTTGTTTCTATATACACCTTTGGGAAACTGTGTAATAGAGTTTTACGTATCTGGATTTCTATATAGTAGTTGGTTTTGTAGCACACAGCTGTCTGACCTAAAATCAGGGTTAAGGCTGTAGGCTTACTGCGTACGTAACTGAATCCTTTATACTCTTTATACCGATATCTTAGACTCGGGAAGTCTACATGAATAAAAGATCTACCTGTGTGTATGTGTACAATAACGAGATAATTGATACAGTTAGTTGTACCTACGTGTTATAGCAATTAGCTAGCGTGCCTCTTCTATTTACTAATAGCATGTACCTGTGTGTTCATATGTTACATTATCTATAGGCGCACCTCCTTTTCACGTTATGAGTAAATGTTTCTTTTAGAACTCAACATATTTCGAAGTACCTTTGTGATTGACGGTAAAATCACTATTACCATATTACAACATTACTTTCCAATCAACATGACATGTAACCACAACTAGGGCAGTCTAAATCTGTTATCGATACTATAACGGCACTACTAATCGATCTTAACGAACGAAACCGAACGTTTTGAGGACATACGGCCTTAAGTTCGCCCGTCCTATTTATATCGGTAACCCGGTATCGATCTGTCGCCCCACTAGCCGACAACCCTCTATTCGCAACCGCGCGACTTTAACACTTAACCATAATACATTCAAAGTCGAAAGTCCAATGAAGGGGAAATTACATGGGTTTTAAATAGCCGGGGCTGACTTCTGTTGATTCGAGTATTATTCTTAGTGCGGTTCTGTTTTTGGTCGCAAAATAGTAGACGTGGGAATTAAGTGGTGACGTAAATAGATACACGCCACAGACGGAATACTGTTGGTCTTGGTTTAGTTAAACCCCGTTTGTTATGCTCAGATTTATGGACGCTGTTAGTTGTTATTTAAGTGGTTTTTAAAGACGACATTTTAACTGAATAATGTTAGGCATCTCTATCGTGTCTTATTTTTATTGTACCATTTATATTATATGTAGCGGATTTTATATAAGCTTTATGTTAGCAGTTTATAAATTACATTATATAAATTATTCGTAATTTGAGTCTAATATACATTTATTAAACCTTCCTCCACTGGCCTGGAAGACATTGGGTGGGCGCTTAATAATTTCCATTCTATTGAAAATTGAGGAATTATTATCCAAAAAATTGATGTAAAAAGCCCGGCCTTATTCACGATGAATTCTTTGAATCATCCGACCGTTTCCACCCGTTATCGGAAAGAGATTTAGGTTACCCTAACTATGGGTACGAAGCTCTACAAATTCACGCTAAAAGAGATTATTTTCTGCTTTATTAGCTAAAGTCGGGTCCTTTAACAAAGGACAAAAAGATGTTATATTAGCCTGAGAGGTTTAGTTAAGTTATCATTTAGTTTTTACGGTCTACTAGACCTTATTCTTTTAGAGTTTTATGGTGCTACATAAATCTCTAATTACAATGACTTAGACGCGGAGGTATCTAATTTATTGCAGACGGAATTAAAAGAGATTGGTGTTACTTTAACGGCCCTAAAATTATTTTTAACAAAAATTGGTGAAACACAAGGACACACACACCGATTTATATTTTTATGTCATTAGAATTTTTCCGTAGTTTTAGTAATTTTTGGACTAGATTAATATCTAATCTTGTCTACGGTGACATTATTTTTAAATGAGTCAACGTTCAAGACCTATAAACAACTTAGATATAAACTTTGATAATTTCAAGCGAAATTTAACGTACCTACTATTGCGAGTTGCGACGAACCCTTCGACATCTCATTCTTTCTATAATTCAATAAGGCGCAGCACAGACAGTTACGAACAGTCGTGGCCATTAAATTCAGTTATCCGTCTGCTACGGCTAGATACAAAATAGACTATTTACAGGAGACTGCGTTGGAGCACCTATTATTATTATCTGCAGTGAAAGTGTTGCGATCATTTACAGAACGTGCTGAAAGATGCGGTGCATAACATGTAAGCGGCAGCGGGAGCGATCTTTTAATGTAGGCAATATAAGGGCCCAATTTACGTGTATTCCTTAGATATCGTACGAAGCAGATAGATGGTTAACTATTCTTACATTATTATTATAAAAGTATTCGCATCTAACATACCCACATTGACTTTCAGTATATTTAGAATGTATGTGGGATGGGGACATTGTTTTTTTTACACGCTGAATATAATAAGACAAAACCCCATTGGAAATACAAAAACAAATAAATCGTAGCTATTCCTTAGAATCTGTTTCCCGCTACCTCCAGTCCCATCTACCGCTCCAAAACAAATGGAATGCATCCATCCACGTTACCCCGCTCTCACACGTAATAGCCTGATGTATTGTACTGCTTAATAATCTTTCGCCACCTCTCAACAGGACATCTATCAGTATCCTGCGGTATCTTCAAAAATTCAAGATAAAATGAGTTTAACGAGCGACCAATCGGCGATTTTTCTAAAAGCTTTTAAGGAGCAAATTGATTGTGAAAATGTTGGGTCTTATTGTGATTATGAGATGAGTTATGATCAGATCGATCAACCGTTGATAAGTGTCGTTCTAAGAGCTGGTGTTTTATGGAGTTAATTCCGGGTGAGAAAAAAAGATCCCTGCAATTTTTCACGTTACTAATAAATTTACATACATACATAACATCACGCCTGTATTCCCCGAAGGGGTAGGCAGAGGTGCACATATAGTCCACCCACATTTCGCCAGTTATGTTTTTAGGTCCCAATGTAATAGGGGGCGAGCCTATTGCCATCAACCCGGCACAAATCCAGACACCGCGCTGCTACTGAGAATTACCTAATGGAAAAACCCAGTAACTAATAAATTTGCCTCCTGAGATACGGTTTGGTCCCAAGGTATTGCTGAGTTCAATGATCCCTTTTCAGATTTTAAGCGATTTCTATTTCACCTCATATACTACATAATACCTTTGCTTAATAAGTGTTTCCTCGCCATTATATAAAGCAGACAGCGAACAACGTAATACATTATCCTTAGTATTCATTTAGACTTATATATGGTAAGCCGTAACGACTAAACGGATTAAAATAACATTTAGAACAGAGGTAGAATAGAATGTAATTAGGACGTAATAATATGTAATTATTCCATTCTGGAATACACAGATGTTACATTTAATATCTGTGACGGAATGCTGAGAACTTTTGACAAGCTGCTACAGAGAAATATGTACCTTCAGTGGAGATGAATGTGTATACAGAATATTATATTTATATTGGTGTAAGTATAATAAATTGAAGACCATTTACTAAAAAAGCAATTACAATTTCCAAGGATTAATTAAGCTTCAGGTACCAATAACTTAGGTTTGGATTGATGTGTATTGTTCTCAGTATTTGCGATTGATTTTAGATTTGATTTGCCTTTGTAGATGACAATCTTCCAGTACGAGTGTTCTAGAAATCAATTGATATTTCTAAGAGTATTATTGTTGCCTTCTATGCTAGAAATGATACGAGTATGTCTTTTTACATTGTTGATAAAGTTATTGAGTTGTCCTCGCACTACCGACTACCCACGTTCGCCATAAGATTTAATGCTTCACATAAAAGCTGCCACCGTCATCAATTTCTATCGTTACTGAAGCAAATAGCCTGTAATGGTCTCCTAGGACAATCCTGTGTGTCAACTGAATTTATTTCATGATACTAGCGTCGTGTTCCTCAATTATATACGTAACGTATCTATCCATACTTTGAAAAAGGCTAAGAATTCTTGGTAGACTGTTTTCTTTTTCACTGATTTGATGGTTAGTTCTAGTTTCACTTCAGATGTCTGGTTGGATTCTGTTTCTTTTGGCAAGAATGAAAGCATATTCTAGTTTAGAAGTACATTTTTGATATATTATGCTTTAAGGCAGACAACCTAATAGGTATTACAGGCACCACACTTATTAAGCGAATCCTTGATCGCTGAAATTCGTTATAAACGCGACGGTAACACCAAACAATTCTGTTTAGTTTATTGTGTTTACCTTTATTAAAAAGTTCAATACAATTTTATGTCAGACAGCAATGAAAACGTGCTCTGTCTCAAAAACTGGAAAACTTAACATAAATAATTTCACTTAAACGTTTTAAATCGATCTTTTGGTAAGTATGAAAACTTAAATGGAAGTCTTGTAAAGGGTCCCTTGACACGATATTCGTGATACATTTTACATAAAAGAGTACCTAACTCATGTAAAGCATTTACTTTGCTTATTGTGTAGTTAGTCCCTTAGTTGCTGCCGCTTTACATATGTATTGTTTGAGCTTATTTACAGATGTAATATCTAGAGTAGAGTAAGGAGGGTGAAGTATCATGTTATTGGCTAGACGCCAGTTAATTGAATTAGGTTGGCTGGAGGTTTAAAGTATTTTGAATCATATCAAGCTATATATGAATTGAAGAAATTATAGTGTTAAAAAAAAGCATGAGATGGTCTCGAAGTAAAAATGCGATAGGATTAAAATTGTGCGTATCGTAGACAATAAAGTATATCTAAATAATTTAAGTCTTGTACATTATTATTAAATTATACCATACAAAATTAAAACTACGCTATCATTTTCAATGAGCGTGAGCCTTTCATCAAAACATGACATTTATAAACGCTACAAAATATATCCTTGCCCTTGAAAATATATGAAAACAGATTATAAAGCAATTCAAGTTATAAGATGTTTATAAGTAGAAGAACAATGGCCTTTTGTATATTGGAAGTTCTTAATATATGTATAATATAACAAAAGTACGGATGAGAGTTTGAGGACTTATTCTCAAACAAGGTAACTTTCGTATTGGCTTATAGGATTAAATTGGTATTTTATATCGTAAGTCTATTAATATTCCGTTGTTCCAAAGGCTTCCTTTGAAGGTATCAAAATAACGTCGCTAGGACAGGTAATTGCATTATAATAACATGACGTATGTTGTTCAGGCTGGAACTTCAATAGTTTACCAAGAGGGTGTATCTATAGGACTTTTTTTTCATTGCATTGTAATCTTTCAATACAGCCTCGCTCTACACTGCGAATTTCTCCTGTATCGTGCGTTTCACAAACATAAAATGTCACATACACAAACACCCAGACTCGGGACGAACATCTGCGTATCGCACATATGGGAATCGAATCTGCAACCACTAGCGTAGCAGTCCAATCGCTTAGGCTCTGCGGCAATCGCCGTCGACCTTATTGATTACTAATCATATTTATGAAAATATAATTCAGAAAGTTTTCAACAGTATTTTTTTTTAATTGTAGCACCTACCTAGTTAATTGATCTTGTAATAATTGTTGAGTTTATGCCTAGTCAAATATATAATGCGAGTAATTGTTTACGATCGAATAACTTGATGTAACTGACAACATTTCCATCAACGAGAGTCTCCACCTCATAATTATTCTGCAGGCATATACAAGACCTACTTTATACCTATTGTATAAAATCTACATGTTAGGTATATCTGTGTGGTGTCGACTAAATCCTCAATGCCCAACTCATGAATATTCAACGCAAGCTGATTGTAATTCTTGATGGTACCGAGTTTGTACGGGTTTGGATGATAAACAGTTTTTGAAATAATCCAACCTTCGATTCGTAATCTTGAAGCCATTACTATGTCAAGGGCGAAGATTGAGGCTTCTGTAACAGGCATTTGGGACAGCGTTATGGACAAAGCCTCTTTGAACACCTAGACCTAAAAATATTAATGGCCACTCAATTTGAATTACTTTAGTATTGATTCAACACCCAGGCTCAAGACAAACGTCTGCGGTTCACACAATTTTTTGTCCCGTGTGGGAATCGAACCTGCTACCCTTAGCGCAGCAGTCCAATCGATTAAACACTGCGCCAATCAGGTTGTCATCGTCAGTCTGTCAATGCATCCTTAAAACAAATTCTAGTATACCTATCTGTTAAAAGAATCATCACATGTAGGTACCTAATTCTTTTTCAAATTGTAAACCTGATTGCTTTATAGGTCGATTATTATTTGCCCACCGATAGGTATTCTATATTTATAAGTAGATAGGTACCTATATTATGATTAACTTCGTAGTTTCGTATGTTCACGAGAACACTTTAGGTATCATCGCTTGTAAATATCGAATAGCCAACTTCGCGAATTGTGTATATACAAAGATTTTCTAGAACAACTTTCTGTACCTAATACTAACTGATACAAACAAGATGCTATCATAACATGACCTGTGTAACATAACAACCTACGTTTCTTTCAGTACGTGTTACGAATTATAATTTAGACTCTATAGCTATTTTATCAAGGTTATCATTGGCTTGTCGCAATCAGTCATGGTCGATGTTTATCTGTGACAATCATAGTTGATTTGTAGTCGCAGCTGATTGGGGATACACCTATGTATTATTTATGAGGATGCGTCGCGCATTTTGGGCTAAAGCTGAATTAGTTTGATACTTAAATTAGGTTTGGAAGGCTTTTGTCTGCGGCATAGATGTTTATATTATTGTGATAAGAAAATAAACCGTAACGGTATTTCGATTAGTAATTAAAATAGAACAGCATTGAATTTCGGAAATTTTTAACATTCATATCAAGTAACTTTTAGTTTTACTTGCTAATTAATCCATTTTGTAAGTTCACCAATTGTTTTAATTTTGTAAAAAATATGCGCGTGGATAGTTTGTTTTGGTTTGCATTAAACAACAGTTTAGTTAGATTGTATTTAACAAAACAGGCATAATCTGATTCTGAAAAGAAATGATGAGCCAGCATCTTTTTATCTGAAGTAAATATCGTTGCTTTTGCTGACCTCCCTAAGCAACCCTGGCGTATTTTTTGTAGAGTCATTCACCAGCTTCATATTTGGCCTGACCAGATTTTTGGACGTATAACGCTTAAGCACAACCCATATTTCCTAATGTCTATGTCAGACCCGCTTTTGATTTTATCGCCGAGACGGCTCAGCTGCGTGTGGTAGTGATTCATAAAATCCTAAATCTAGATTTGCTCGTTCTATTTAGTCCTTCAGGGCTTTGTAGTGAGACTGACGTAAGCATCATTTTTTCGGCCCCAGAAAATAGGTTTGCGGAGAAAAAAGTTTCGTCCAAGCCTAATTTAAGGGGGTTGACACTCCAATCCGTCGGAACGTTGTGATAAATGGACGTTTCTGTTAAAAGTGTTTGTTAAATTGTCGTTTTATTTAGATTTCCGTCTATTTTTTACCCGACTGCCACGGACGGCTGTTTCAAAATTGTATTGTTGACTTGAAGTTGACATTTATATTATAATGACAGTACAAATATTTGTATTCGCAACATAGGTTCTAAAATAGAGGCAAGTCGTCGCTGTCAATATCACTACTAAACATTAAAAAACAAAACATAGTTGTTGTAGTGACAAATTATTATTAAATGTAGGTAGGTTTTAATAAGAAGCTATACTGATTATACCAATTTCCATAACTGTTTACTTTGTCGAAACTTATCCGTTCTTTGATCAGCTTCCAATAACCCATTACACATTTTTGCTATTTTTCTAGTTGAAAACGGTGTTGATATTATTTCTTCATGATTACCTTCCGTTGGTCTGGTCCGATTTTTACAATACAATTTATACACAGACACCGGTTAGAGTTCGTTCACTGTATTGCCGAGCTGAATGAGCTAATGTATCGACCAGTATTGCACGAGTTCGATGGAAGTATTTACTGGTTACTAATGGGAATTCTTCAGGTGCCGTACTGTTGATGTTATAAAACTATTTTATTCTATTGTTTTGTTTTTGTAAATTTACCTTTTCGAGATAGCGTTTGTTTTCTCTTTGCATTTTTAAAGCCTCTCTGTTTCCTGGTAAAGACAGTCTACTTGAGATGAATTTGTTTGAGGCGTAGGTATGGTATTTACTAAAGCGTTACGTCAACAACGTTAGCAGCTGCGGTCGTCTATACGTGTGACCAGTTGAAAATGACAACTCCTTCGAGTATAAACATGCCTATCGCTTTTTATCAAATCTTAAATCACTTAAATAAATTGTTAAGTTCCGAGGGTTTTTTCCTACATCCTATTCTGAACTATGACACAAGTATGACGTCGTTCCGAAGTTACGTTTTTACTAACGCATAAGATGACATCACTCAGTTCAATTCTTCGCGTTAATCACTCCATTATCACACCATAGAAACTGTTTATCACATACATTTGTTGTATCTATATTGGTTCATGTAGCGGAATTACTCAATATCGTCACAATCTGCAGCGTGGGTGGAGGAAATGTCCTCCTATCGTACTACATGACGTTGGGTGCTATCATTCATCAGTGGTGTCATTTCCTTACTCAGTGACACAGTTCGGATCAGCTTTCAGTTTCACCGATGCAGTATTAGATTTCTGTGCCATTTGGCCTGTGACCTAATGACTAGGATTCGGTTTTTGATTGAGGTCGATCGTCAAACTTTTGGGTTTTTGAGTGCCTGTAATGAAAATAAATCGGATGCCTATCGTTTTTTAGGGCTTTTAAGCTAACGGAATGGTTTTTATGTATACATGGTCATATGTCAACTGATTCAAGTCAATTTTAATGCAACATGATAGTCGATATAATGTTTGAACTTTTAAAGTAATAGTTGTAATTTGGTCTTTCTTTTTTTGTAATTTGTGAAGCTTAAAACCTCTTTAAGGTTTTTAAATTTATGATTCTTCGACGTTTCCTGAGCTTTTTTGTATCTTGTATTGTTTCGGCTTGAGAATGATAACCAGGTCGACAAAATTGTTCAACACTAAAGATGTGTACAGAGCCATCAAGGGTGACCCATCTAAGTATGACCGCTGTAAGTGAGGCTTATCTTGGGTGCCCATTTGCGTGTTATCGTCTATGTAAATTTACCGCACAAACTTTCACACGTTCGGGATAAATGAGTATAGTTAAGTGGGTTATCTGGCTAACACGTTTTTAGCTGATAGGCCGCCCGTATCACCAGTTTTACAAAGTTATACGGTTTTTACCGTGTGTTGCTAATTGTGCAACTAGCATCCTAACGTTTTATAAGCGCCTGTAACTGGTTTACATGAAATAAAAGCAGTTTAAATTCGAATTATAAACTTTTTGTAGCGTTCGGCTACGAATTTTGAGTTGCAATACGTTGTGTAAGAAATTTACATACGTATGAAGTAGTATCGGTAATATGCGGGGATTATTCTCCTAATAAGGTTTTTGATTGAGGTATGAGCAATAACTTAAATAAATAACGCTTAACGTTATTTCTTCGTATTTTAAGCTTCAATTAAGTTATATTGCTTCAGGGCGAGAAATCGTCAGTCCATACTGCAAAATTCGTATGCACTATTATAAAATAAACTCAACTGTACGGAATTTAAATAGAAATTAAACTACATAGGTATATCCCTAGAGTTCAAATAAAGCAAGAAGAAGATCAAAAAGAACACAATTACAGCTAAAACTGTATAATTAAATTAATGAAATCCGGTAAAACTTTTGTAGAATTTAAATACAAAATCTATTATTCATGGAGCTCTAGAAACACAAAGCTTTATTACAAAAAGCATTTAAAACTAAAATTACAATAAAATTTTACCATTATGAGTTCATTATAATTTTATCATTGTGATAAATATTCATATATCTTTTAGAGAAGTAATCTGTCGTAAGTTAATGAGCTTTCCATTTTATTTGGGTGATTAAGTCTATACGTCGTTATAAATAAATAAATAATGAAAAATAAATGTAAAGTTAAAAAATAATCAGCTCAATCGGAAACCGGGAATTGGATCGAATTTAACTTGCAAGATTTGATTACAGATTGACAAACAACGGACAGGTGAAACTAAATAAAAGCTTGTAAAATAAAGGCATGTGAGGAGTACCCTTAACCGACGAGCGTGTATGAGGAATGTGATGCGTGTGAATGAGGCAAAATGCAAATCGTCACCAATGGAAATTCGTGGTCTCTGCCTACCCCTCTGGGAAACAGGCGTGACTTTATTTATGAATATATGCAAAGTTAGTTGTATAATATTTTGGCACCGAAGTTGTATTAGGAATAAAATGCGCGTACAATTAATGTGTGTAGTGATTTTTGTAACAGTACGAAGTAATAGATGTTCTTTGCTTTTACCGATATACGAACAGTGTGGTTGTTTCCAGTTGATTAGAAGCCTGCAGGTAACAGATATGAAGTTATAACTAACACAGTTTCAGCGGCTTGCTAGCGTTTGATTGAAAATACTCTATAACAGCGAACCTTTGTACCTATTCGTAGTTTGAGCTTCAATTACATTTTCAGATATATAAAATAGCTTTTAGTCGCTAGATATTAAAAGTTTTATAATTAAAGAAGTAGACGTCATTAATAAAAAGCGCTTAAAAATAATACGTGTTTTAATTAATTTACACTAGTAATGAAAGTTCAGCTATAAACACAACAAGTAGCTTTTTAATACGTAGCGTATCGAACTGTGTGCGGTGTTAAAATTCTATTAGATATTGCATAGTCGAAGATAGGTCCTCTAAAGAATATATGAGATACTAGCTGCACCCCGCGGTGTTACCCGCTACATTTTTTCGGGATAAATAGTAGCCTATGTGTTATTCTGATGTATAAGCTATATTATTGTAAAGTTTTTTTTAAAATCCAATCTGTAGTTTTTACGTGAAAAAGTAACAAACATGCTTCCATACTTACAAACTTTCGCGTTTATAATATAAGTAGGGATTTTTTACAGAACGTATCCGTTAAACACAAAAACAGTAGTACAACCTGGTAACTCTTCTCCGTAACAAATCAATGTGGTTACATAGAATTATTCAATCATGACGCAATTCACGCATTAAGGAATCCAATTGTCACTAGGTGTGTACATATAAGTTCCGCAAAAGGCCAAGCACGTAAATGTTTGTTTTTTTTCGTGACGTTTAATGGCCGACGTCACTAAGGAGTTCGTATTTCAAGGTTGTCTTCGCTCCACTTAGAAACTTTATACAATGTAGATTAAGATGTTGTTATTTTGGATTTGGAATGTAGATAACTAAATTAAGTTTAGGATGGAAGTAGGATGATTCTTGAACGTTTTAATTCACTTTTTAACCGACTTAAATAAGGGGCTTATCAATTTGTCTGTATGTTTTGTTATAGTGCCAATGGTTAAAAATTATTAGGGACAGTTTCTTGAGAAATGTCTAGACTCTGCCGAGCATGAGGTCCTGGCTAAGAATCCCGGGTCAGGCAAAATGTTACTGGGTTTTTTCATTAGATTCTTCTCAGTAGCAGCACGGAGTGTGGATTTGTGCCCGATTGATGGCATTTGGCTTGCTTCCTATGACATTGGAAAATGTAAGTAATGTAACTGAGGAAATTTGGATACACCTACTATACTAATTTTCCTGTTATTATTTCTTTACCTAACGAATGTAGTTACCGAATATTTCTTCGGTTCAATTCCTATATTAGATAGGATACCTCATGTTGGTCTAATCCGTCAGTGTTCTACATAATGGGGCATAATTTATCAAAACGGAGTACCTACCTACCTAAGGTTATGTAGACGTTATTATTTTTCATAAACAGATACTAAGTAGGTATAATGTTGGCGTGTGTCATTACGGTAGACAGATCGCGTGTGATCCTACTCTTCGCATGATTTTTTCTACCTACGTATTTTATTTTGCTTCCTCTATTGTTATCTCGATAATAATCTGAATTAGATAAATATATCGACTCTATATCTTTTTTATGACTCAAATAACTAAGATACTCTTATGTGCGAGATCAAGATATCCAACATAATTTATGACTGCCGTCTGATAAATGAGTAATGATCGTTAAGAATACTTAAGCATCAGAACTTATACTGCAAGAGATCAGGGTATTGAATATAAGAATTCTGAAAACCGCTAAGCAAATAATGATGATGGTTCAGAAACTTTAACACCAACACTGTATTCAGACAGTATAGATAAGAGCTATTACGAGGCAACAAATAATAAATCAAATACTTAAAACTCTATTTACACGTTTTACAACTTATCGACGAACATAGAACCTCTTTTGAAGTCGGTTAAAAATAAGGAATTCAATCATTCAGCTTTACCGGCTACTATTAAAGTGAAGTATGCTCTACATGTCTATGTAGAGCATACATACGGATTACCTGTTTAAGTAATCTACAGAAAAGTACATAACACGCGATCTAAAAACAAAAAAAATACGTTGTATAACTCACTAACTGAATCCTTATGCCAACATGCCGAACATATGGAGCATTGCCGACGATATTCATTGAAATTAAGGTTGCACATGAAAAATATACTAAAATATTACACAGTCACGATTATAAGATGTGCAGGTATAATATTTAAATGTCTTATTCCAATAACATAAAGGTCATTTTCCAAAGTAACTAGATGAATTTATCGTGACATCTGCAGCACGAATCCTAGATAATAATAAGACTATTAAGGCTTCTGACAGCTTATCAAGTCTAGTTCTTCAAAGGAATAGATATATCTTTAATTATAAAGAACGATTGCCCATCCAAGATTTGACCTAGCCAGCGGCTGCTTAACATTTAAATTATTCTCTCAAATCTTTACTGTTATGAGAAAGTTATTTTTGGTGTATCTATCATGCCCTGCTTTCGACTAAACCGCTGAACATATCGTAATGAAATCTCGTTTAGGGATAGTTTGGCCGTCTAGAATATGGTAGCCTGCTTGTTAACCGACTTCAATAAAGGAGGTTCTCAATTCGACTGTATTTGTTTAACCTGGCCAATCTATTTACTAAGCTTGCCTACCATCTTTATTAACTAGCCAGTCTCTATTACAGCATGACCTGTTTCCATATCCCAATAGTAATGCCGATAAAGAAGAGTATTCCGGAAAAGACTCATAAGAATCTTCAAGGTGGACGAAGTCGCGGGCGAATATGTTGCCTATAATATATAATGTAGGTCTTGAAAACGTATGTTTTGGACGTGTGATAACGTAAGAGGGTTTCTCGCGTCCCACTCATAATATATGTAGTGAGATAAAATCGTTTTGTTCCGGGACATGGGAATGTGACTGCTTGATAAATGTGTTTTCACGACTTTCCGTGCAGCACCTGACGCTAGGTTTCGTAATTAGGTACTTTAAATGCAAGTCAGGGTTCCCGAAAACTAGTGCAGAATTAATGATCATTGTTTTTATTGTATAACTTCATATATTTTGATTGTTTTTACAAAAAGATAAAATAAAACTCAGTAGGTACCCCGCTTTGTGTCTCGCAGTTGACTAAAATACATAGTTTAGTTATTAATAAAGCCTGTGATTATCATTATTATTGTGTCTTATTTTATTTTTATGTATATTTTTATTTTTCTCACTATGGTATAATTTTACGAAGGTAGATAGAAATTATTTCTGTTAAAGAGTTTAGTTATAAATAAATTCATTCATAACCGTAATAAACGTAACCTACCATTTTTTACTTTGACTATCTTTCGTTTTTACGACACCTACGCGTGAGGAACTGTCCTATTTCTCTTCAGTTGGCCTACTAGCAAGTATTTACATTTTAAGCGTTGCGTTCTTAGGTCTTTAGATAATAGAGTTAGTCACGCTGTTAAATATTTATATACTAAGATAAAATATGCGTCTGAATTAACCTTGATATAGTTAGTGGAGACATTTAGAAATGTATGTTTTATTCATATTTTATTTGATAGGCATGTTTATTTATTATTATTTGGTGTTCCTTTCTTATGAGGATCGTAATGACTTCCCGAAGTGTCTATAATCTAAGAACAAAATTGTAGAGTCATTTATAAGCATATGGTTGCCGTCAGTGAAGGAACGAATCATACAATCTGCTGACAACATAATTACAACCAACCTTCTTAAATTATACAAGAAGCGTCTACATCTGTCATTTAAATAATAACTTGGCCACAAACGTGAAATTAAAAATAATAACTCTGTCACAAACGTCAATTTCAAAAAAAGAATGTCAAAGTCAAACTCACAACCGTGCTACGCAGTGAGTTAAACAAAACGCACGTTTGTCGTTTGTAACGGAAACAAACTGTTAACGATCACGTGAGAACCGTAGACCGTAGTAGTGGCTATAGAGACGATTCTAGTCAAGGTCACAATAATACACATTGTCTCATAGTGCACGCTTCAATGCAGTTATGTCATTTCGTCATACGAATTAATGTGTTAAGTGCCGTATCCTGATTCTGGATTGTTCTAGAAATTTCCGCGTTTATATAGGTTTAAGGACCTTACATTGTTGTTCTGGAATATTCTAGTACATAATTTGTTTAATGTGTTGTTAGTTTCATGATGTAAAAAACTCGTGATGACGAGTCGTGTTTTAGGCTAGTGTCTAAAGTAATAACTTTATACCAGGTGTAGCTGCGTGTACATTTTCTGTTCTCATATTCATGATATACCATTTAATCTGGGATCAAATCCTCGCGTGATATTAAGACTACATTCGGATATACTTAGCAAAATTTCACATATCTCTGTGATTGATTACACCTTATCAGAAAGTTTTGAGACAAAGATTAAGTACAATCTACGTATACGAATATCTCTTCACTTACAATATTTACAACTCACGACATTGATTGATTGATGGAAATTCAATGATAGGCAGGAAATAGGACGAAGCAGAAACTCGAATCGATTTGACACGAATAGCGCATTCTAAAGAATAATAATCGATTAGAATCGAATATTCAAAGAGTATGTTAAAATGGAATGTAATTACTGGTCTCTGAAAAACTAATTTGATAAGGAATACGACAAAGAGCAATGACGTCAGTCAAAAACTTAAATCGTCTCCAGCTGTCACAGAAGATTTATTTTCGTAATACATTTTGGTAGCAGACAACAGCAGATAAATTCGTTTAATTAATCTGATTGACGTAAATAAGCCAAAAGCAAGTTTAAAAAAATCATTATTATTGTATTAATGAAACAAAGACAAAAGTAATTAACCTACAACCACAGAGAAAAGCCTTTGAAACATTTTAATACGCTGAAAGAAAGAGACCTTAATCGAATGAAAAATGGACGGCTGATTGGATAAAAAAAGAAATATATTGGAACGCTTGACCAATTTAATAAATATTAAAATAAAATTCTAGAAGTTTCAGCTTTCACGAGTAATTGTATTGGAAGAAATGGCTTTTAAAGTAGGTGTATTTTTAGGTAAAAGTAAAATTTCATTGGTTAAACACCCACTCTCATTGAAATAGATTTGAATATTTAATTTGTGAGCATGTATTTGTTGTTGTACGAGAACAGCTGATAAATTGAGCAAATAAGGGTGCATATTTTATAACTGAGGGGATGTTTCGCTACTTGGGTATCATTATGTTTTTCAATTTGGGTAATATTATTTGTATTAGGAGCTAATATTACGTGATGAATATGATGTTTGAGTTCTGCCTACCTTTTAGGTAGTGTTAATTGTATAATCTAATCATGTTCACATTGTTATGTAGGGTAAAGATAATTATGAATTCCAATGAATACGGCACATGTATTGGGTCAAGCTCAACCTTTTTATATAGGTTTGTAACATTTACTGGAATTATACAAAAGAGGATTTATACTAAAATAAAAATAAAAATTCAATTATTCTAATACCTCCATGGATGTTCCATGGACCTCAGAGTAATGACTAAAGCATAGAGGGAGCGTTGCTTCCAGCAATACTGTACACTTTTTTTGCCTCGGTAGTGATGTGCCGTATTTGGTAAGTCGAAGTATCGAAATAAATTTAGTTCTTGACAGAAAATGTACTTCTATTGAATATACGTTATTTTCACGTTGTATAAAACATACATCACCAAGGCATCAATATAAATTTAGTCCCAAATTTAAGAATTATCCAGTAAGGGTTTAAATTACAACAAATACGTGATTCGTTGACTAAAAGATTTATATTGCAACACAGGTCCACCAATCACTGTACTTGATTTGAAACATTTGATAAATTAATGGCTAATCTTTATGTTGGTCCTTTAGAACCTGGGAGCAAAAGTAAAAACACATATAAATTTAGTCATTTTTTAATAAATAGAAACAATATATATTTTTTTATAATCTAGCTGTGCCCCGCGGTTTCACCCGCGTCAATAAGTGTCGTTACCGATGTCTTTGTAGTTATTCTGTATTATTAGGGTTTATAGCCAAATGGCAAAAACAGCGGCTATGCTTAGTCCATCTATTTCTAGCTCTTGTAAGCACTTTACACCAGTTCTCTTTCATTTGGAGGCATACTGTAAAATAAAACGATATTTGCTATAATTTAATGACATAAAATTAATTATCGTATCGAATAGTATCGATGAAAAATATCTACTTCACTAGCATGACATAACCTCACAAATAAACAAATTACTTTATTGTTAAATTAATTCGTTAACACAATATAATTCGTAAAAAAGATAGTCTGAAGGGATCATCATCAATCTAATGTGTATGTATAAGTGATGGTATACAAAAATTACGCGTGATTTTATAAGAAAATTGAATAAAAACACTTACCCATGAAATCTTACAAATTCATTGTTATCTTTCCGTGATGAATGTGATTTACACGATAAAACAAAACTAACCATATTAAACGCTTATTTATCTGTCCTTTGCACCTTTTGTACACAATCAAGTTGCTTATATTATGCAAATAATTATATTATTTTTAAAATAAACAATGACCACCAAGGACTGACATTCACTACGTATAATACGACTAAATCAAATACTTTGTACTGTTAACCGTGTAGAACAATTCTACTAAGCAACTATGTGCTTTTTTAATTGGTCGTGTAGTAAGAGACCAATTATGACCGTTTGACAATTTCGGAATGTACATTTAGTTTTAAGCATATATGAGTCCATATATGTTTGTCTCTTTTATATATATAATCTGCGTCATAAGAGAGAGGAGATTGGATTTATCGTAATTTGTGTCTAATTTGTTCGCTCTCTCTATGCTTTAGTAATTACTCTGAGCCATGGACTCCACATGAACCTACCTGTTATATGGTTTGTACACACACACAGCCATTCCCATACAATCAAGCGTGTTTGTTTAACATGGGAACTCACACTTCATTCAAAGCGACAACCGACACGGTCACTACCAGCGGCGTAAATTATGTGTACACAATACATTGCTTGTTACAAGTGACAATGGTACCGTAAACTACCGACCGAGGCAACCATGTCAAGGCGTTTCCCTATTACAGTTTTGACACGGACTAGACATCAATGGGCGGTGAATTGACCTGAATTAACATAGGTAGGTATTACAAAATTATGTGTTATTAGGGACCCGGCTAGATTAGAAAATACTTGTGTCTGTTATATAGATTTCCTTCAAAAGCTTGGAAAATTTTTAATCGGTAATGTTACCTAAAATATTTTAATGTCTGTTGGAATATATAAATCATTTTAAATACCTATGTCTCGAAATTAAGGTAAATAAGAAGTAACCATTACGTATTTATTACAATGAAAGAAAAACATATATTTAGTGGCTTCGTTAGTTCCGAGTGCAGCTTTGTGACTAGCATTGTAATCAATCAATAAAGAATAACAAACAGGGTTTGAATGATGCAGAAAGCAAAAACTTGTTCAATTTTACTAAACATTGGTGTGAATTTAGCTCTATTCAAGAATAATCAATAATGTAGCTTCAACATACATTAGGTTACACATACATTTCACGTGCTCTCAATAATACATATGAACATATTCATGACTATCTCGTTATGACAATTTACATATTCACACTTTACGCAACAATGTCTGATATATCCGACGTTATAGTGCGGTGAAAATCGAGATACAACGTAAATTGGTGTATCTACAACTTAGCTGGCTGTAGTTAGGTATTTCATCTAATATCAGACATTCCGACTGTTACCATTCGATTTACAAATTAGATGACTTTGTCTAAGTGTACGTTGTCTACTCATCATCCAGTAGACGTCCACTGTTGAACAAAGGAATCCCCCTTAGAACGCCACAATGAACGACAGCTTGCCAATTGCAGTTGACTACTCGAGTCATGATATTTATTCATGCAGATTTATTACTTTCAACTAATAGTTATTAGAATTTCCTTCATAGTCCAAGATCTCGGAATATGGAATCCAGGAAAACGGAAGCTAATTAATTATTCTGCGATAAACTCTACATTTATGTATACTATGTATTGTATGCTTTGTTCTTTTTCATTAATTTTAAACTCAAAGCGTTCTTAGTTAGCTTAAAATTTCTATATATCAAACAAATAGTACCAAAAATCAGTCTCACAAATTATAGTGGCAAACTTGGTCATAACATTTTAGGACGCAACTATACGCGTGTGCTTATCTCATTAACAACAAAAACTAATAAAACCAAATACACCATGTTATCGTAAACCAAAACGCCCGCTTCAGTCAAGCCGGTAATGTGGGGCATTGACGTCAAAGTTTTCGCATTAGAAACTTTTACTAGGTCTCGGTCGGCGGTCGAAGGGTTCACGCGGAAATGGCACTTATATAATGCGGTTGAGGGATCGAATTTCTATGGGCATCCCACTCGGGTGACGTAAGAACTACTGCGAAATTAACCCTGTCTACACCGCATGCACTGTATCAGATGTGACGCAAATTGTTCAGTAAACATGCTACGACTTAAGTTGAAATGCACTGCTTTGGTATTTAGGTCGACGAAAATAGGTTTATTTGCAAATAGCTGTTTAATATAAGACTGAAAGCTCGTGACATGTCGAATAAAGAGCTTAGTATTCGTTCATTTATTGGTTGTTTAGTGAGCACAGAGTGTAACACATAAACACGTTTCATTCTAAATTAAGAAAATGAGTCTAGATTTAATTTTAAAGGTATATTTACATTTTGCTTATGGTGAAGCCTTCGAAACCGATATTACCTTTTTTACTAATAAAAAGTTATATGACACTACAACATTATTTTAAGTCGAAATACAGACAAATAAAATACACGATACGTAAAATTATCCAGCGTCGAATATTCGTCGTTCATTTTATATCATAGTTATATTTTCTAAGGTACATTAAGTTTTATTCCAGCGATTAAATGAGAAAACAAAATACCACGCAACTTTGAAGCACTTGGAGTCATATACACGACATTTTTAAATAAGCAAATTCCTACGTAATATTCCCGGGGAACGGCTGGGTAATTTATTCCAAAACTCCAGAACATGTTTGGAGAAATTTCTCATCCGCCCAGTTGCGGGGGCGGCTGGATTATGGTGATTACCCTTAATGGGTCTACTTACGTTATTGATTAAGTGGTTCTGTGTCACCGTGTTTAAAGCCGTAACCTTTCTGTTATGTTTTTGGACTTTAATTACTACGTAATCAATCTTTGATACGAATACAATGTAAATACAATGCTTTACGCGTGAGTTTTAAAACTATCTTCACAACATGGAGTATAGTTGATCGAATTTCGTATTAGAATTATTCCTATGGGGTGTCTTTCAAAACAATTTATATTGCCTATTCAAAAATGTGTAGGTAACTCTTTATTTATTTTTTTAGATATAATCTGCTTTACCGGAATTCTTGGCGAGACCCAACCCCTATTTATTATTTATATAAATATCTAATTTGGCCATTCAATTATAGCTGTCTGCCATTCACCACAGACCAAGTTTAACTTAGTTAATTCACTTTAATTTAGGCTTACTATTAATATGGCTGTCCTGTCAGTTGAAACTTAGTTCCAGTAAATTAAGCTATCGATGACATTTATTGACTTCGATATTAATTCGAAATAGTTTAATTAAGGCAGCGTGGATTAGAATATATAACTCGGCTCTCAGAAAGATTTATGAGTGTTTTGGATATTTTAAACTTTCACCCACAAAAACAGTTTTGGAAAATTATTTTTTCAATTGCGAAATTCTATATATATGCTGAATACGTTCTAAATGCGTTTATTACATCATGTTAGCAACACATGGGTTAACTATATTATTTCTGTTATCTTAGATATAGCTTTAGATGTCATTTCGTAATTGTGTGTCGTCTAGACTTAGGAGTATGTACTCAAAACGAGACCTATTTTATTTTAGACTTGATATGAGACTTATAATAAAAAAAGAAACATTAAATATACGGGCATAGCTTTATTGCGACAGAGCAATATTATTTTTTATTTACTGTAATCGTATATGTTTGTACTGGAAATTGGATAAGGCCATGTTCGAAGCTAAGTTCTCTTCAAGGCTACACCGAGATCATTTCTTAGTTATGACTTGTGCCAGGGTGATCAAGATTTTATGAGCATTTAATATGGAAGAGGCGTGTTAACGATGTGTATGTAGGTTAATTTCTAAACGTTCATTATTCAAGTTGTTGGTTAATGATGTGTGCTTTGATTTAATTTACACGTAATGGCACTAAGTTTTAAGAGACCTAGGCATGTTTGTGTACATACATTGTCATGGGTTTTGCAACGCTCGCTTCAGCTGCAATCTACTTCATGTACCCAGAAAAAAAGTATTATTTCGTTTATACTACAAAGTATGTGGGCTAAATCACATCAAAAAGTTGTAAAAGGGGGATTGATTTTTTCATTCAAATAAACAAACGTTACTAGGATTAGATAGCTAATAGACGGTAAAGTATCTCCGATATTGGTTTTAGCTATACTAATACATGCAGTTGTATATAATAATATTTAAGTGTACAAAATACGACGTATGTAATGTTATATTCATTAGTTCATCTCATTGCGTCGCAAATATAATTTAAGGTACATATATTTTGCCATGACACATTGTCATAAAACATGGAAACAGATGGTGAAAGATATCTTTTGGGATAAAAGCGTCCGTGGAAATGCTCGTGGATCTATAATGATTAATACCCTCCATATTCTCAAAGACCCAAGGGATAGTCAAAAGAAACTTGATTGATGAGGAGATAGAGGGTTAGTGGGTAATATTTTGTGCCACTTCCTCGTTCCAAATGTGGGTATGTAGGTTATCGAGCGTATTTCTTGGTTGAATGGAGATTCGGCGGTGTTGTGATCATTAGGACGATGTAGAGATCTTTTTCCGATGATGATTTTTTTTCCAAATCACGATGTTTTTCCCTATACACTAGCATTTTTGTGTTTATAGTTTTTCTTAGCTGCGTGCGTTTTCTGTAATTTGTTATTAAGTAATTTTTTGTCATTATATGTAAGTACACATCACTTCATCAATGTCACAATACAATATGATTCTCGATTAGAGTTACAAAGACCACACAATAACCATTACTTCACCACGAACTTTGTACTAAATCCAGAAGAAAACATGTTACGAAATATACGCGTAACTTTAGGGTTATTTTAAATGGCTCGATATCTCGGCCATTCCAGTCGGTGGCTACAGACTTGTAGGTCAACCCTCCCGTGACTACGAGCGTTAAAAGGCCTCCAAATGTCGGAGAAATTTAAATTATAAACACGAAGTATTATTCATGTACACTCCGCTTTACTTTAACGTATTATGTTAATGTTAAATAATATATGACTGGTATGTAGTTAGGTTTGTTTGATGGCTTTATTAAGTGTTTTAGACTATGTTTCAATTGAAACGTTGGCTACATATTCATGTTTTGTTACCAGCCTGTAAAAACTAATTATCACTATATCAACCAGACGGATTTTTATTTTCTAGACGAATTTGGAATGCCAAATCTACTGTTACTTTTGATTGCTGGCACAAAAACATTAAAAAAAATCTAAAGTGTAAACCCTATGAATAGCAATAGGGTTGGCACTCACATGGGGTATTGATTGGGTGCTTATCGGTTTTTAACAGATACGAATAGGTTTGAAGATTACTGGAATTAGAGTTTGTAAGTATGTATGTTCATAGTGTTCTTATTTAGGTAAAACTGCTGAGAGCACAACAAAGCTTGGATATCACAATAATATCTCTCTGTTTCTCATAGCTGTGTTGTTGATGTTGACATCACAAGATCTGTTTTTACGAAACATCCTTTATTTAATGACAACTTTTGTAATCTTTTTTCTAACAATGACAGATGAGAGTTTGACGGCTTCGTATTTATGATTTCCTAACCTTCGTCTTATTTTATTTTTGCAGTAGGTATTTTGTTTTTGAGGGTTGGTTTGAAAATTGTTATAATGTACTAGCTGCGTCCCGCGGTGTTATCCGCTACATTTCGGGAAAAAAGTAGCCTATGTGTCAATCCAAGGTGTCAGCTACCTCCATACATTTTTATCATAATTGGTCCAGCCACTTGAGCGTAATGAAGTAACAAACGTACAAACACTCTCCGAACTTTCGCCTTTATAATATTAGTGTGGTGTGATGACTTTAATCAGTGGATTAATTTTGTTTTTGCACATTTTTAAATATTTTTTTTTTCGGTACTCCTAAGTTACCCAGTGCAAAGTTTAAGTAATAAATGTTTGTACTTAAACAGAAATAGAGATTAAATCAATCAATTGAAACACGACCTCAATTCATTAACCCTAAAATGCCACTTGCTACGTAATTTTAGGGGAACGTTGATTAATTAATTTGATACCACTAGACCCCTACCTATCCCCAAACATTAAAGGGTGTTAAGATCCAATCCTAACTCTATCCGGAAATGGCGGCTGTATTACTGCTAGCAAGAAAAGGATTAAGCTCTCACCCATCCAACTGATGGCTGGATTAAGTAGAGCTTAACCCCACCAATAGAATAAACAAGAGATACCAACGCGGTTAAAAAAAAATAAAAAAAGATTTTGTTAAAATTCCTTTCATTCAATAAAAAGGCATATTTGTTTTATTAAAAGTTCCATCAATCTGTACCTAGCTGAAAGGAATGCGTATAATTAGTTAAATAACATGAATTTCACTCGAAATATTCGCGCACGATATGCAGTAATGAAAGCCAGACATATGTCAGGCTCGGTATGCTTTGTCATTCCCTGTTAATAATTCCACGATATTTGAGTATTTACTGTTTTAAACCCTCTCGTATATATAATTGTATCTCTGTTTACTGTGATTCTATATGTATGTACCTACATCGATTTAAATTATGTTGTGTAGATTTTTGGACACGAAGTTGTTACACGACTCTATTAATTGTATCTACTCATTTTGGGGCCTGGGGAGATACATAACTTAAATTATTATGACAAGACATCTAAGTAGGTATATAATTATTTTACTTCTTTGTGTAGTCGTGTAAAAAGCGAGAAAATAAGAATAACTTTTTACTTTACTGAAGAATCAAAGCCAAAATCTATCTAAATTACATACTTAATATACAGTAGTCGGTATAATGTGGGTGTGTAATAACAGATCTGCCTACCACAAACATTAGGGGAGTAACAATATTGTTGCATAATATAATCCTACATACACTGCAAACCATTAAAACCAACTCGAACAAACTAACTTCAAGGTTATACGTTGAAAGATTAAATGATATCGATAGAGGAACGAGCCAAAATACTTCGGTAACCTACATAGAGCAATTTGCTAAAAGCAAACTATTAATATCCCACTTATCAACAAGAAGCCTCACGAAAGTATTATCCCTTATAATGAGTCAGCAAAACTAGGGCTGTGATTAACTAGATTAGAGAGATTACACACTTTTCAACAAATAGTCTGGCGTATTTACTTAGGCACTTTACGTAGCCCTGAAAATGCTTTGAATATTTTATTAAAACGTTGCAACGCCACGGGCTTGTAAACCAAAATCTGAAGCTGAGCTCTTTCATTAATAAATCAACGGAGAGCTATCTCTATATAGAACTGTATTACTCAAACAGTGTTTATAAAAACAACTGATGAATTTGCATGAAATTTAATCTTTAACGCGTAATCTGAAACTTTGTAACATTCAAACTATTCATCGCTTATTAACCCGCACTATTATTAATTGCATACATTATGTAAATTTTACATCCAATGCTGCAAAGAGCGGTCGATAAACAAGAACATCAATGATCAACAATAACGACTAGCTCCACTTCGCTTGACTACACAATGGGCAGCGTCCCTGACATTGACGAGGTCAGCCCAGCATTGTATAGTGAAGAAGACAATTCAGCCGTACTATAAAATGTTACACAGTGCGCTTGTGACGATAATTGTGACGAGATATTACGTCACAAGGTCATGAAAATTATACAATCGTAGTTATTTATTATGAACTGTATGTGATGACAATAAAACACGTATGAAAATAATAAATGACCTTCGCAGTTAAAGGTCAGAGTGAGGTCGATTATGATTAGTGTTGGGGTCTTAATGAATGCAAAGCGCGTTTTGGAAGAATGTTCAGGGTGGCTATTGAAGGTTTGTTTAACACTAAACAGTGTTAGAAGAACCAGTACTTAGAAGTATAGAGCCCGTTACGATTTTAAAGGACTTATTTAAATGATATATAGTCGTCGTGGACTAGTGGTTGTGATACCGGATTTGTATGCACAAGGTTGCAGGTTTAAACCCAGGCAAGTATATATCAATGTGACTTTTTTAATGTCATAAATACTTTCTTGGATAATTCTAAAACATCACTGACTAACAGTAACGGGGAACATCGTCACCATACATTGACATAATCATGAAGTCGATAAAACACCAGGAAGATGCAGAACTCAACGACCTAAACTGGATGTAAAAAGGAAAATTAAAGCCTTAATCTTCGAGTCCTCACTAACACTGACATCCTTTCCAAAGGTCAGGTGTACTCGCGACGAGTATGAAGAGAATTATAAATGTTGGATAAGGAATAGGAGTTTGAAAAGGTATGTATATTTAAGAACGATATGCTTACCACGTGACACGATTTCCACCCGCATAGGTATATACATGTGGCTGTGCTAGCGTGAGGGGGGTATGCAGCCCTCTTAACCTTGAGACTTGTTAACTGCTCGGCTGGCAATTGTTTCTAATAGCGTTAAGGTCTCGCGATATTTATAGTGGCAAGTTGGTGCATTGTTCGTAGGTTGTAATCATAACTTTAGGCTTAACTTAGGTATACATAATACATATTCGGCTTTGGTTATACAGTTTGTTTTGTTATGAAAAGCATTGATAGTAAAGGTGTTATTTGTCTTGTATATACATAATATTATATATCTACATATACAGCTTAGTTTTGTGAGTATTGAACATTGTATTTTAATCATTTCTCACGTTTCTTCAGTCTTTAACTTCTATTTGTCTCGAATTTTCTGCTCTATATAATATATTTTTTTGTGATCAACTCGTATAACTTTTAAAAAGTCATTGAGTGGTGTCTGTGACGTCACGCGCACGTGAACTACTCAATGTCACGGTGTCCATTCATTGTCGCGTCAGGATTGCCAACTGTGAGATGGTAAAATAAAAATAACACGTAGCTATATGAGACGGAAATTCTGCTTCGAACAGTAGCCAGCAAATCAGAGCATTCAAACAGGGGAAAGTGTTATTGTTACTATGGCTTTATGATAATTTAAGTTCCACTTGGGATCGTGCCAAATTCATGCAAAATTCATATTTCATAGCGCCAATAGGTATAATTACCTACATAGCATTATAATCAGAGTTCTATTTTTGAAAGCGTACATTTTTGCGCATCAACATGCCAGACATTGGACTATACGTTCAGTATTTGTCCGAGAATGAAGGAGCAAGCGCATCTACTTTACATTTGAGACATTAAATTATGACATAAGTATCTCTCTCTTAACTATTCACAATAAACACAAACCGCTTAGTATAATTTTGCAAAAACAATAAACACTCCATCTAAAACTTGTGCCTGATTCATGACAACCCTACATTTGGCACGCACTCGCCGCCAGCGTTGCGTGACACGGTTTTATTTCTATTTATTTTTTTCCCACGAAGTGAGCACGGTCGCGCATCAAGACTAGTGCACCGGAACCAAGGTACACCGTCCGAGAAAAACGATGGCCATTCGTGGTCCAGCCTTGCTGTCATGGCTGTATCTCTTGAATAGAATTTGCAAAAAACTTTACTAATTTGTATTGTATTTTTTTATATTCTAAATACATTTCATGGTGTCCGATATTTAGCTGACTATCTCTTTAATGCATGGTGCGTATGTATCGAAGAATTGCTTTTGAAATTTCAATACGGTTGGTGGTTGTTTCTTAGATCGATACGTAAGACAAATAGTATGATAATTTAATTTAAATTTGGTACGAAAGTACTGCGTAATACGCTCTACTTTAACTAGAATACCTAGTTACTCACTTTTAGTGCTAGAAGTTTCCAAAGTTGCTATAAAGTTTGGAATAATTTATTAAAATTGAATTTAGTACAAGATGGAGCTACCTAATATACAAATTTAAGTTCTTCATATGTTAATTAGATAGCAATTATAATTCATTATAATCGTATTAAGTTTGTTGCGTGCTAACTGAATGTTAAATAACTTCTTTTTTTATTTAATTTGTATTTCTGTTTTTATATTGAAATTAAATAAATGGCATAATTTAATTTGTGCTTTAGCTATCGAAATTTTCAAATATAAACGTGGCAAGCTCTAATGTGTTTATTAGCATTAGTAAATTAAAGCGAATTAAACGAACTTAAACAAACAAAATTCAATAAAAAGTACACTACTACACCTAATAATATAATTATACTGAATAAGTTCATTGAACTTTAAAATGTCCAACAAAACCATGTGACAATTCTAGATTCAACAAAACAGCTGTCTCTTGAATCACGTGATTTAAAATAACTGTTCGGCTAATTGTAGTCTAGTCATATGATGTTGAAAGAGGATTCCCGTACCGGATGGCGTGCGCGGCCCCATCATCCAATATCCTTGTTAACTGGCTCCATCTGACTACAGCTGACAATGTTTAGACGCTAAATTTTACGAGTTCCTTGCACTGTGGCGTAATAGGCGCAGTTACCTTGACGTTGAATGTAATGGAATAATGTATGTGTATCATGAAGCCTTAGTCTAGTCTAGTGTAGGTAGGTTTGTACGATGCGCACCCAAACTTTTCACAGTTTTCAGTTGGTATATCAGGGACGAGCTTCTACCTGCTTCGGGCACAATTTATTAGTCAGTTGTTTGTTCAGACAGATCTTGCTGCTGAGAAGTTTGTTGTGGCGTTGTTTCTTCCTAGCTAGGAAGTGGTAAAGGGTAGGTTAAGTTAGGTTTTTAGGAACTGTTTTATGTATAACAAATAACAATCAGAATTTTGAATAAATGTTTTATTCAAAATTCTATTATATTAGAATCGATATTCACTAAAATTATTACTTTGGATCAACAAAAACCTTACAAACCTGATCTACAAAGTACCAGGCGACCATAAGATCTAGTAGGTCATCACTCACCATTATTTTGTAATACCTAATATTATGTAGTTTGTACTTACATAATATTTGTTCATAGTGCAAAATAATAAAAAATATTGTTGATGTAAATTAGCTGCATTGTTGTATTGTTTTGATATAGTAGGTACTTAAATAAAGTATAGAGCGTGACTGTACATTGTTTAAGTTGATATTACAGTTTATTACGTTTCAACGATCGATTAGAGAAACTAATAAGCGCTTTATAACACCTGGAGAAACAAATATTACACTATGTGTATATTATCACACTATTATAATGACATTTGTGAGTGTGTTTGTATGTTTGCTACGCTCAAACGGCTGGACCAATGTTGATGAAATTTGGTGTAGAGGTAGCTGACATCCTGGATTAAAATAACTACTTTTATCCAAAAGATAGAGTAATTTATAATGTTACTATGAAGGTTAGATATTATCACTGACAATACGATGAATTAAGTTTATTTATTTGTTATATATTCTATAGTAGGTAGCTAATTAAAAGAAATCCCCGGTAGTGTTGTTTGAGTTGCTTTTGAAAAGGAGGATCGAGTTGAAACCAAATCGCCTCTACGAGGACAAAACCGAAGGCTCTTTTATGATCTTTTGTTTTCATTGCCTCACACCATAACCCTCTTTGCACAGTGTCACAACCCAAACGCCACAGCTGATCAGTGTCTGTGCTAAAGCCATCTGTCCCAATAGAAGTCACTGATTGACTTTACACAGCAAATGATCTGGAAAACAAACCCGTTGATTGAAATGACGTCACTTGTTTGTGAAACGCGTAAACAACACCTGCTGCGTATTTAGAAAATCCTTTTAGTGTTATGATGTTCGTAAATAGGCTTTTTAGCGTCTTAATTAGATTGCTGTCTAGACGATTTATTAATTAAGATTAGCTTTAGTAGAGCGTGAGAAGTATTTATTTTATAAATTATTTTTGGTTTTTGCATAGAGGTCTAGTGGGTAGATAAGTTTTTAATTACGCCTAGAAACACTACAAAATTATTTGATTTTAGGCCATTATAATGTAAAATTTCATTTGCTGCTTATTGAGTATCTAATATAAACGTGTTTTGGAACAGTGATATGAATATTTAATTTGACCACTAAAAAGATTTAGACAAATAAATAGCACAGACAGTA
Organism: Abrostola triplasia; assembly: GCA_946251915.1. Taxonomy (NCBI): domain Eukaryota; kingdom Metazoa; phylum Arthropoda; class Insecta; order Lepidoptera; family Noctuidae; genus Abrostola; species Abrostola triplasia. The sequence continues at coordinate 4,171,120 of OX276424.1, read as the reverse complement.
GATACAAATAAAATATTATAGAAAGTGCTTACAATACAGAAATATTGTTTGAAATTTTGAACGTCTGCCAGTTTCGAATAGAAGAACACTAAGTGAATATCTCATAGGATTGGCATACAAAGTTTGTGACCTATTTAGAAATGGGTAAACACTTTCCAGTAATCGCTGGAAATAGCTTTAAATATCTATTATTTTTTCCTTCCTTAACTTTACCTAATTATTGACATAAGAATTGATTGATGTTTCTTAGTTTGATTAACGCGTCGGCCACGCGGCCTACCGGTGAGCCGCAAACAATACTTTTTTCTGTTGTGTCTACTGCGAGGCTTTTAACGACTTACGCTCAAATTAAATTTCCTTGTATTCTACCTATCTCAAAAACATAATACCGAACGTTTCATAACTATCTCTGTCCATTAATAGTTGTGCAGAAAGCTCAAAACTTAACCTCAAAGCTTTTCAGAGAGTTCAAAGTTTCAGTGAAAAAAAGGAAACTATTGATTTAGGTTTTTAACATGTGCTGCAAAATTAACCTAACAAGCTAATACAAAGTACATATTCTATAAATATATCAGAAACCACCGTGGTAGAGATAAAAATATTTGCCAGCACACCTTGTTAGTATGGAAAACATGGTATTATTAGATTTGAGGACACGCAGAGCTATAAACAGAAAACCGATTTGTCATTTCGTGTCTCAGTTTTATTACATTGCTGGCATAGTATGGTATTAATTTTAACTAACTGTTAACAAAAGTGACATGACGTTAAATGCACGTGTTTTAAAAAGATTTTACGCTCGTGTAAGTGTTGAAGTTATGACTGAATTAGTATTGTTTATTCGCATTCGACATGTAAAAGTAAACAGTGTGTTGATATCAGCTGATTCGCGTATTATTTTCCCAGTACCTACTTATTATTCTTACATACGATTTGTCCGAATAGCAAACAATATTTTGTAAGTAAATTAGTTTATATTTATGAAGTTATCGACATAGCCCACAGGATTAGCAAGCTGAATGGGCAGTGGGCAGGTCACATCTGTCGCAGAGCCGACAACTGTTAAGGAAAACGTGTTCTGAAGTGGAGACCACGACTCGGTAAACGTAGTGTAGGTCGTTCTCCAGCTAGGTGGGGCGACGATATACGCAAAATGGCTGGCAGCGGTTGGAAGCGGAAGGCCGAAGATCGAGCTCAAGGCGTGCTGTAGGAGAGGCTTATCTCCAGTAGTGGACTGAGAAAGACTGATGATGATGATAAAATTAGTTTGTTCCCCATTGGTCTATAACTTTGTAGATCATTTTAGGTAAAACGACTTAAACATTGTTTTGTTAACTAATTGAATCATAATCATTATTGTATTTCCCAAAGGAGTCTCATATGCACAATGCAATAGCGCATTTTGCCTCGACAGTATCACGATAAGTCCCAGTGCGAGTAAGTTGTAGGAGGTGAGTCAATTGCTATTAATAGAGCATAATTTCAAATTGCGAACTCCAGGTCTCAAAATGTCCCAATAGGGAAACTTGACCGTAAGCTGGCGTCTTTGAGACCAAAGCAGCGATTACATAAAGCATCTATATCTTGGGGCGGGTTGCTTCAAAGTCCGTAAACATTACATGTCATACGTACGTAAAAAGTAACGATTACCGTACGTAAAACATGAAGGGATGGTTGGCGTAAGTTGCTAGTAGAAAACAAAACTCTTTCGTTATTAAAGCTGCTAGAAGAAAACAAAATTGGTATTGCCATTTCTAACATTTACCTGTGCGTCAAGCTATAGCAGCCCACCCTGTGTAGTTTGGCATAGGGACAATTTGTAAATATACAGAAGTGCAGAAAGCGGAAATCACATATATTATATTATAAGCAGCTAGTATTTACATAATTACTGCCAATAATTGACCCATTACCTACAAATAAATATCAAAACTCTAAAATCCCAAGAGAAGTTTATACTCCAATACAAAACAATTAGTTACGTGTTAGTGCGTACCTACGTCGTTAACTGTTGAGTTATGTGGGTCCTATAAACCAAGGCGAAATATTAAAGGCTAAAGTAATACACATAGTTAAGTAAATAGCTTAGTTAAACTACTTTTATTAGCGGCTGCGACTTAATTCACGCGTAGTGGCTGAGTAATATAGATTAATGATTTGCCCCCTTACCATGAACGCTTAACAGGAGAGTTGACGCTGTTAACGCGGGATGCGGCATTACACTACATGTAGCGACTTCTCGCTTCCACATCGTAAACTGTCCTGCTTTAGGAGTTCGTGGTAAGGGAGCAGTTCTTAATTTAATATAAAATAAGCCCTCTCTGCAAGTGATTTTGTAACGTAATGTTGAATTTCGTTATAAAATGTACTTTATACTAAATTTGTTAGTTTTATATTATACTTACCTACAGCTAACTAATTTTATTCCAGTTTATCTTAAAGAACTAAGCTTTCATAAAAAAATATTTTATTTATTTTTTTGTGATTTGTGTTTTTTCACGACGTCGCGTGGATTTATATGTTAACAATTGAATATAATATTTATAGGTACTGTATTAACAGCATTTTAGTGAACGAAAATAGAGAGCCATATTAAAACTATATACTGGAGTTCGATACTAGTTGGACATTCCCTAATACACACGAGTATAACCGGAATATATTATAGTAAATAATAATAATACATTCCTGGACCTTTGTCCAAATAATTACAATTTAAAGAAAGTAGCTACGTGTAATAAGTTATAAGTACTTATTATATTAAAATACATTTTTGTGATCCGATATTTTAAAGGAATATGTAAATGAGTTCGTTTGAGCATATCTTTTCATCAGTCTATCACTCGCCGCCATTTGTGCTGGTGACAGCAAGAGCGAAGCAATTAGTCTGAGTAAGAAGATATTTTAAAATACCAGTCCGTACATTTTGAGTGATGAAGACGAATATTCAAAAATGTTTTACTTAAGAATATTTGATAAGTGACTTTTTACTTTTTAGCTCTATTTGTACAAATTTATAACTTACTAGCTGCGCCCCGCGGTATTACCCGCAACGTTTTTTCGAGATATAAAGTAGCCTATGTGTTAATACTGTTAGCTACCTCCATACCAAAATTGGACTAGCCGTTTGAGCCTTTATAATAATAGTATGATGTATTAATGATAATTATAAATTTGTGATTTTTTGAGTTACCTACCTATTAAAGTATCTACGTATGGTAGGTACTCTACATGTTAATTTGATAAACTAAACTAAAATTCTTTACTAGGGTAACATGTTGATAATTTTACAATGTAATTAGGTCCACACTATAAATGAACGATACAGCTTTTTAATTAAGTTCAAAATTGACTTTGCTTGAACATTACGCTGTTCAGAGTACCTAAGGCTATCTAATATTTAAAGTAAATTAAGGTAAACAATATGAAGCATAAAAGCCTCTTTCGCAATATATTGCTGAGCATAAATCTAAATTAGCGTAGTTTCATATATTTCGGCCAGTACGCATAAATTTTTCTTAAACTTGATATATGCTCCCATAAATCACTACGACAAAATGCACCTAAAGTTTCTAAACTGTTATATAATTGAATTTTGGTCTTGTGACGTTTCATGTCTTAGATTTGGCAATCTCATATCTTTTGTATTATGTCAGACTTGGCTCATTTTCACTAGCCAAGTATTAATTATTTAGTTATAAGTGCTTTCAACTACTCAAAGCGAAATTAATTTGTGAAAGTGTATTTAATGTTCGAAGTTCAGTTGATAATGCTGTCGTTTTGTATTAATTACATTTTTACTTTAAAAGGGTCCCAAGTAATGACTCGGTTTATAATATTAATACCTGAGTTCATTAATATTTATGTGACTGAGGTAAATTGGTTAATTTAAAATCGAGTCGATTCGAAATCGAGTTTCCACTCTCAATGATAACGATAAAAATAAAATGCTTTACAATTTCATGATATTACGCCTGTTATCCGAAGGCAGAGGTGTACATATAATACACCCACATTTCGCTAGTTGTCTTTTTAGGTCCCAATGTAATGGGGGCCGAACCTATTGCCATCAACCGGGCACAAATCCAGACTCCGTGCTGCTAGTGAGAATTACGTAATGGAAAAATACAGTAACACCTTGCCCGACCCGGGATTCGAATTCAGGACCTCAGCTCAGCAGTCGCACTTAGCAACCACTATACCAACGAGGCAGTCATTTACAATTTCATTGAATACGTAATCTAATGAAGCGTGACGCTCCATCTAGAACGTGTTTGTTATAGGCACATCTAATAATGATATCACACTCACGTACTATTTAGTAACCATTTAGCACCAATTTCCTAAAAACACGACAGGAAAATACCTATACGGATTATCTGTAATCTCCCAAAAAGGTTGCTTTCAAAGAACTTGAAACGTATTAAATTATATTCAATCATAGATCGTACTCGTATTACTGTCGTTGTGGCCTGTACGTAAATAATTTGTAAGCCAAAGAAAAGAAACGTAAAAGGAAAACAGAAATAAAGTGCCTAGTGTAAGGAAAAAGCCTCCAATATCGTGATTGCGTGACCCGGCGAGGTAAAACGAAGGTGGTATAAATTAGGCCAGCGCGCACCGAACTGTCATAGAAACAACATGTCATCGGGAGGGTTAACTTAACCTTGGCTCTTCAAGGTCGCCTTACGATCGTCAAAACAATTTTATTATCATTGAGTACGTACAAAAAAAGTTTATTTAACATCATTAATTAACATCCTCAGACAAGTGATAAAACTTTTTCAATTATTTTCAACCAACTTTTATTTCGTGGAATACTCAATTGTCCAAGTTTTGCGTAACGCTAACCCTATTAATAAGTTGGGGTTACATCAGAAATTGAAATTAGGGACGTCTACTGAATTATCCTCAATGAATTTGAATCGTCATTGTAGTGGTATGATCTCGAATCTCGACCGTGTCCCAAATATTTTTATATGGGTAAATATTTTTCTCCCGCATCTTATTGCCCTAACGACATCATTATGTAAATTTTGGTCTATATATCTACCGTTATCATACCCATCAAATGCAAAAAGGTCGCGTATTCATCGAATTTTGAAAACCCGTCTGTATTCTGTGAGGGAACTTCATTCCAAGGATTCTGTGTGTGACAACCTCAAGATAATTGTCAGTTGAATTGTGTGGATCTAGTAAACTGAGATTAGCGTGGTAATAAGGTTCTATTATTCTATTTCTAAGGGTTATCTAAACTCATTTTATACTGTAGTGCTAATATTCCGATATCAATACTTTATCTGGGTTGGGATTAAAACTTTGTTTTGAATTGCGTGTAGCTCGAGCTACGGCTCAACGATCTGAGTATGAATTGGACGTTTTGTTGTTCTGGAAATAAAGGGATTGTTGTCCAAATCCTCTCCAAACTCAAGGCTGTTTAACTAACGTTGTTGATTGGAATACTTCCGAGTGTTTCTACGATAACTACGATGGGTAGTCGTCATACATACCTAAGGCTATAGTACCGCGAATCCAAGGGATGGAGACGATCTCTTTTATCAAGGATCCATAGGTACGCCCTCATTTCCTTGCTCTTCATATTATAAGTTCCATGGCGAAACTATTCCCATTCATCAGTCCCATACATTATTCATTCGTCCTCTCCATACACAAGGTTAATAAACTAACGTTGAACGAAATAATTCAAGTCTTTCAACAAAAACAAGGGTAGGAAGTCAAACCGATTCTCAATTGAAACTGTTAATTGACGTAATTAAATACTCTTAAGATACGTTACTAATTACTTTATATTTAACCGAAGATAATTTTAACAATTTTAAACATGATAAGAAATTCATTCATTGTTTGATAAAATGAATATTAATTAGTTTAAGTCAACGTTTTAAAATGTTTAACTGAATTAGTTTAATTTGATGCCTGGCATCGAATGGTTTTCACGGTAAGTTTGAGAGTTCAGTACCTATCTACGTAATAATGAAGTAATTAACCAACACGTACTTTTTGAATGAGTTATTAAATGAATGAGAATTCAAATATTTGATGATATAATAAAAATTATTATTATATCATCAAATATTTTACAGTTTATAAAGAAAGTTAGGCATAAAATATGTAGGGGTTTTTTTAATCTCTTGATATTTATGTATGTATTATAATATTATCTTTACTAGGTAAGCATCAAATCTCAATTGAATTAAACCAGTCACCTTTATGACTTCAGTGTTGCTTTGATAATTTATAATCCGACCTCGTATAGATTCTGACTTTGTCAGTTAATTGTACGGAAAAAAGAAGGCTGTACGCTCAAGTCCAATAGTTTTTATGTTATAGTTAGGGACTACAAAATTTCAGATGTTTATAAAATCACTATTTTTAAGTTAAAAGGTAAGCAAACATTTTGTCAGTTGTTATCCTCTTACAAACAGGGATTAGATAATTCAATGTCATTATCATTTCTATAACATACATTACACAAGGCTTAGGAACATACTATAAATAGCTAACAATTAATTAAATGGCATAACCAAATTTGGCCGCGATGAAGTGGCCAATGGTTCTGGCAGCCCTATATAGATAGTATCTGGCGTTTTGCTGGCATTTTGGCGGTGCCATCGGGCCGATGATGCCAGATGATACGTGACGACACCTTGACATTAATACTATCGTTGCTAGTTCATTGAAGTGTCGTATGATGTGTAGTGGAACAATTGAACTCAATGTGTCCAAAGGTAATCAAGATTTGGGGGTCTAATTTTAAAATGGGGCGGATAAACACTCATACGTACATCAATTTTGTTTTTGGGGGTTTGACGGGCTTAGGTCACCTGCATTCCTTTTTTAAAACAAAATATAAGTTGTCATAGATATAGTTAAAAAACGTTGCCCGGTAAATAATTGTAATTTCTAAAAATACAATGAAAAGGATGTTGAATATCTAATCAACTCAGGCACGTAACTGGTTACGCTTAATTCCAGAAGTGCTATATTATAATATTGTTTGATATAGAGATTATTTGAACAATCAAAATTATTACTAGGTTTACGAAGCAAATTATCTTTAGGTACATTGATGAAGCAAATTATCTCTAGGTTTAACTTCGAATTAACGAAACATTTAAAACGTGAGCGAACAGATTAAGATACTAATTACACTTAGGATTGATTTTAATTTGATGGCTTCATGTAATTTCAGGAAACTTTAAAAAACTACTGTTTATGATTAGTTATCACGCTAATAATATATTTGTATACTCATTTTAATATTAATTGAGGAACTAAACAATATAATTAGGTAGTATTTCGGAAGTAATGGAGTTAATCTAAATGATCGCGCGTATCCGGACTGTTTCGAATTACATTAAATAAAGAATACACATAGAGTAAGCATTAATGTTTTACGGAAATGTTAGATACATAATCTATCTTTTAGATGAATTAATATTGCTTACTCTAATTTTCTTTGTTGTTGGTAAACCAGCGGAATATTTTAATATCGAATTGCGTGTTCATAATAAAATATACGGTTGTAGTACTTTTTAATTTTCTAAATATGTAAACAATGTCTAGCATTTCTGTACCTTATTTGGCTTTAAAAATACTTATTTTATCAATTATATCAAATGTTTACTATTGCTATATTAATATATTGGAGTTTATATATTGAAAATAAAGTATATATCTTTAATAATGAAAGATTTTGTCTATACAAAAATTGTTTACTTGTGAAAAACTTATTGAACAGTTATAAAAGTATTGTTAGCGGTAAGGTTAAGTAAACTTCTATAACAATTAAAAGTTGACTTCTCGTTAATTACTCACGCGACCATTTGAATAACTTTTCTTTACTATTTGCCAAAAGGATTACGTCAATATCGAGTAATGATCTTAAGGGGCTGTTGCTATGTTTTCTGTTACCAACTGTTGACAGTTTCCAACCAATCACGTGCTTGCGTTTGTAGAATGTTATTAAACAGAGGCGTGTGATTGGTTGATCGTTACATAACGTAATGACGTACTTAGTGTTGTACCATTACTAGATTTTATTTACTTTTTAATATTTTTTAATAATGGGTTTTTTTCGTACTAAAGTTTTATTTTCCTTTTCCATTATGGGCAATTAAGCTTAATCTTCAGAAAACCTATCACGTAACCATTGCATTATCTTGGTTTTGCATAAAATATTACGTAGGTACTAGTTACGTAATAAAGGTACATTCATTAATTGTTTATTGTATGTCAGTTAAAAAAAAATAGGTAAGTAATTGTTTTCCAAGTTAACTGAACGAGTACAAAACTTTGAAATATTTATGACTGGTACAGCAAATAGGCGATCTACTTTCATAATAATTCATGAGTACCTAAACCTCTATCAAAATAAGGCAGCATTTTCATACATAATGCTCAGGAGCGGGCCAAAATATTAACATAAAATGAATATGTATATATTTGGTATCACGCGTCGGAGGAAAGCGATAAGAATTCAATAACAGCTTTAGTGGAAACCATTTTAAGATTGGGTAAAAGCAATTTGTATAACGTAAACTATACAGTCCATAAAACTCGCGTACCTACGTATAATGAAGTAGATAGTCTGTGGTTACGAGTCGTTCGTGACGTCATTTAATTAGGTACACTCTGTTGTAATGAGATGTGCACTAAACGTAAACAATGTTTTCTCGTTCTATTTCCAAAAAAATAATAAGGTTCCTAATCCATAACAATTGGTGTCTGAATTATAAGTGTTTTAATAACGGTTTTATTGAAAAAGATCGAAAATGAGAATGCGAATTCTTTATTTGTAAACATAGGTCCAATCACAACAGCGTGACATGGTACAGATAGGTAGATCTTCTATGTTTTGCCTAGGAGCGTGCGAATATATTTCACTAACAATTTCAAAATTATTAGGTACAAGCTACTATACATATATACTATCTACGAATGCATTATATTAGAAGGACTAAATGAACAAAGGTGTTATCTGACAAAATAAAAACTCAGATTATTATCCTTGAACTTTAAAACAATTATTGACCTATCAGTCGACAGCGATGAGGAGGAACACTTTGATGCATAATTTTTAGTTTAAATTTTTTATTTTGTATATATTTATTTTTAAGAAGTGTAAATAACCATATATATAGCCATATATTAAATGTAAAATGTACATAATAAATATACATATATTATTGACTAATCCAGCTACTTATAAAAAGTCGGTATATTTAATTTTGTAGATATCACATTTGTCCACTTAGCCCTTTTAATATCTTTGTCACTAAACTGTTATTAAAAATACTTACATTTCAGGTAGGTGCCAATTGTTATGGATTCCAAGGTACTAACTATCACATTTTTGGAAACAAAACGAAAACAGATGGTTTACAAATTGATTTGATCATATTATTCCCGTCACTGTCATTTGTATAAAAATAGATATGCCGATAGACTCCGAGATGTTTCAAGTTGAAATACATTTATTGTCGTTTATAAGTAATGAGTATACCCACATGATTACGAGTAGGTTCAATTACGTCATTTAATGAGGTAGTATTTTCTAGAACGTTAATTAAGTGTTTTATGCACATTTTTATGCATTGCGCGTGCATTAATTTAATCACAATCAAATTTTGCTAATGAATTATAATTGGATATGTGAATGCGTGTGCGAAAACGATATCTGGTTACGACATTAGAGTGTGATAGTTTGGATTACAATTTTGACATTTAAAGGGACCTAAAAAACATAACTGGCGAAATGTGGGTGTACTATATGTGCACCTCTGCCTACCCTTTCGGGGAATACAGCCGTGATGTTATGTTATTTAATCAATAATAATTCAATGTAGACATTTCTGTGAATTTTATAAAACTTTAAAAGATACTAACTGTAAATTATTACACTGATATTGAGCATTTTATCAGCTTTAAGAATAATATTAATATGGTTTAAGTACCTTGTACAAAAAATATTAAGTTGTGAACTATACCTATATATTTAGTTGAGTTAGAATTTGTCGTATTAGGCACAAACCTTACTCTATAATAAAGAGGTTAGTTAAGTATTGTGTGAGGCACTTTTAAAAGTAAATTATTTCATTACGATGTAAATAATAACAGTACAGGAAAATTAACAAAGTTTTTTCTGGAACTCAAATTGGATTTCATGATGCTTAATATCTCCAATGATAATATACATTCTTTTTATTTATATATTTAAGAATGAGACGTTCATAAAACGTAATTTAAATTACGGTTTTTCTATCTATTCAACAATTTAAGTCGAGTTAACATAGATAGAATATGCTTTTATTTCAGCCTTGTAGCTAGTTCTGAGAGAATTCTACGATTTTTCTCATATGAACCAACCCAAAATATTGTAATATAGAGGAGATATCAAATAGATTTCGTAGAAGTAATTTAACTATGAACAATAATAGTCGACTTTGCTCCTCTAATAGATATGAACTGATCTGTTATGATGTAATGAACACAAACATTCGCACATCGCTTGAATGAATCCCTGTCTGAACGTCTGCCAGATCTCGTATCACAAACAGATTGGAGCCCACTCTGTAGGTCATGATCACCCTCACGACCACATCACTGTACACCTGGCCTATCGTGTAATACCTTCACTATTCAGTACTTTACAACCACCTGAGACACTGCAAATGTCACCTTCAAACTGTCCAACTGTAATCACTACACTGCTCTAATAAGCATCGTATTTACTCCAGCACGTCTGTTGTCATACAACAATAAGAAAACGTAATGCCCAGTCGTCAACCGCACCACAACCTTGGTTTAACTACGTTATCGCATTACTTATTCTAAGCACGCGCCCAACACCGTAGAGCCGTGAAAACGATTCGTTTTCCTCCCGAACTAACCGCGTGATAACAGATAACATTGCATACGATCTAAACAATTGATCAAAACATAAACGTAAACTGTACATCGGAGCGTATACGCGGACGCAAACAAACGCGGCCTTGAACGCTAAGCAGATCGCCTGAAAATACTCGGCGCGTGGAAATAGCCGCGGTGAAAATACGGGCACGTGATGCTTACGTACCTCGCGAACAGTCGTATGGAGAAAATCGATGGTGCTTGCCACTCGGCGACCGGCGGCGGACTGAGCCACTGTGTCAGCGGAACGCGCCCCACCCGAGCCTCCGCCCGCCTGACTCGCTATCACAGTTTACTATTAAAAAAAAAATACTTTCACCGTTTTCGCACTTTACAAAAATACGGATGCAACACTTAAAATATTTTAATCAGGCGGCGTCTGTGAGGTTTTGTGTTTGTTCGCGATCATCCGCGGCGTCGGATCGCGGCCGGCGCGTGCTTTCGGGTCGGAGTGGGGCGTTGGACTGATCGGAGCAGGCAGCCAGCGAGCCGGCGAGGTGCCTCCCTGCCCCCGCCGTGACGTCGGCTACAGCCCGCGATGGTGGAAATTAGCAGCTTCCCGAGCGAGGGTCGTCGGATGTAGGTCACGGGGACTGGGCCTGCACTTGCCCACTCTACCGCGCTGATACACTTGACAAGTTTAAGGACATAACTAGTCGTGATTAGGCGTTCAATGCACACTTACGACACGCTATACGTCTCCTTCAGGTACTATACCGTACGCCTTGCTACGTATTCTACGTGTTTTCGTAGCACGGTTATCGTAGGCGCGTGCGGACGCACTTTTTACTCTACCAGAAAACACACCTACATTACCTAGATGGTGTAGGTACTACGGAACATGACGTTCTATGAAATGTGAATTGGACAAGTTTGTTCGACTATTTTTATTTGTTTGGCTCATCAGCTTTGGATGTTATATTGTTGACTGTGTACTTTTTTATATTTATTAAAATTATATTTAAGGGCACGTCAACTAGAGTTCTAGTTAGTTAGTTCCTTTGGATTATTATGTAAAATCTGATATAATTTCGGTACAACTTGTTATCTGTTGGTAGGTACATAATTGATTTACACCAGGCCACACGAACTTCCTTAAAGTGGCGGCGAAGCGTTAATCAAATTGTGTTGGTGTCTGTCGATTTGCGTCCATCGTGATTGTTCGTTAACTGAATAACAAGTAATGGTCAGGGGAGTCACGACTGAGACTGCGCTGTACTCATTTACATATTCTTCTGTTTCATAGAGTATGTTTGCAAAAGCGGATCGATTTGTTGCATTTGCATTTGTATTTGCAGATTGGTTGACTTTGACAACACAATACACACTAGCTAAAGGCTTGGATACAATGACTACGATTTATATAAAATAAAACCTTAATGTTGCTGTCAGTGTTGGTCCTTTTGAGTTTCCGTTACTGCCAAAGTATGAAGGTACTTTGGCGCCAATTTTGTAAAAAAGCATTATGGATTTTCTGGTAAGAAAGATCTATCGTAAAAGGACAAATATGTATAAAGAAATTGTAGTCAATGTATAAGGGAATAGGGTATGCCAGGGTCGTAGAAAATAGCAATCTTCATCTTTGCTTACACGTCTAGAAAGTGAAAAACCGGATGGCATTCTTATTACAAACATTCAATAAAAAAAACATTAGCCATTTGATACTTATTTTTTTTTAAATAGGCTTCCAGGGGTATACTCACATCAAAATATGTATGTTTCATAACTAGCTACTAGAAGCAAATAAATTATATTCATGTATTTCAAAATCTCAAAACAGCAAATAACAATCAGTGGAAAATACAAACAAAGTTATTAACGAGTTTTAGTTTATCTTTTTGGAACATTCAAAGCAGGCTTAAGTCTTTGAATAAACAACTCGCATAATAAACTTCGCATAATTCACATAAATATGGAATAATTCTACATAACTTTGACAGGTTACGCTGTAGGTATAATGTATACTAAACATATATGTTTTATACTTATACAAGGTATTTAAATAACACATTGTCTTTGCAAGGCGAAACGAATTATCACGATTAAGGCTTATTAAAGTAAGTTTTGCAATAGTGTGGAGGTGACTCAAACATGTATTGTTTTATTATAAGTTCTTGCCGTTGCCATTATAATGCCTGAAATTAGCCTTTACGAGAGGCGATTATACGCACCGTGAGCTTGTCACCTTTGCTACCATCCTGTTTGGTTTACATCTTAATAACTTCTTAGCTAGGTAGCTTCTTTGCAAAAGTAAGACCTTTTTTGTGTTCCACATTATTTATTTTTTATTGCTGGCTTCTGTGGATTTCCGCACGTCTGTACAAAGACAAAGCTTTTTTTTGTCCTTTTGCCAGTAGGCGACGCTTCTGCTAAGCCCTTCACAAATATTTATTTATTCAAATATTTATAAGATAAGTAGGTATTTTTATATTTATAAAAACAACTTTACAAAATAATCCGTTTAATATGACTGTGGCTACAAAAAACTACCTATATCTCACGCTTCCGAGTAGATTTTGTATAAGAATATGTGACATGAAGGGGCAACAAAGAGATTATAATAAAAGGGTAACCGTATTCCCTTGCGGCCATCTTGTAACCGTCTGCTAGGAGACCCATTATCAGTAGTGGACCTCATGATATTAACATTAACTATTTTTATTGTATTCATATGAGATATTACAGAATAATTACAATGGGAAGCTTGTAATGTTATCCAAGTGAATGAGGCAAAAGAGTATTACGGGGATCGTAGTTATTTTGGTCTAGTGGTTGCTAAGCGCGACTGCTGAGCACGAGGTTCTGGGTTCGAATCCCGGGTCGGGGCAAAGTGGATTTTGTCATTAGGTAGCACCATAGAGTCTGGATTTGTGCCTGGTTGATGGCAATAGGCTCGCCCCTATTACATTGGGACCTAAAACATAACTGGCGAAATGTGGGTGTACTATATGTGTAACTCTACCTATCCCTTCGGATTCGAATCTCGGGTCCGGCAAAGTGTTACTGTTGTTTTTATGTAGTTAATTCTCAGTAGCAGCACTAAGTCTGGATGTGTGTCCGGTTAATGGCAATAGGTTTGCCCCCTATTACCTACATTGAGAACTATAAGACATAATTGGCGAAATCTTAGTGTACTACACCTCTCCTTATCGGGGAATACAGGCGTAATTTAATGTAAATATATATGTAGTTGCAAGCCTATTGAAATTTTTTAGGCACAGCATCAAATTTTTAGAGTAGGGCACTTTATTTTTATAAAAGTAAATGGCCGCAGAAACTGTTATTTGCTATGCATTTAACAATACGTTAATTACAATTTCTTTCATAAATCACTAGCTATACAAACCAAAACATTTCACAATAGCATGCGAAACCCAATTCTTTTAACACTCAAAACTCTTTGCTAATGAATTTTCTCGAGCATCTCATCAGACATTTTTCATTTAGAAAATTTGTCACAATACAAAAGTTTCTGTCTGTTTACATTGCATAGTGTACTGTATTACTGCATTAGTGCTTATATGTACTTGCTTGATAGCCATACAAAGTCTCTAGTCTCGAGTTTAATTTAAAAGTTTGGGTCGACATGTGGGGTCATTGGCCGGAAAACTGTCATTTTTGCTGTTGACAGTTGTTTGTTTTTTTATTTGGCCACAGACTAACATGGTATGCTTGAAGTATTAGTTAAACTGGTTTTGTCTTAGAGGGTTGTATTTGTATTATGGTTAAGTTTTTTATTTAAATAAAATATATATTATTAGAGCTAAGAGTGAGTAGGTAAATAAATTTTGTCGGTAAACTGGCTGAATAAAAAATAATAATGTTCTCCGGACCGAATGTCGATTAGGGCAACAAGCCAACTACGCAGATATAATACACAAGTGCACAAGAATGCGCGCAAACACAGGTGCACTCACTATTCCCTCACTCTCATAGTCAGATGGGGCGGTAGACCGACACGACCGGAGAGAAATCAGGCGCAGGACAAACGGCTTAACGTGCCTTTCGAAGCACCGACATGTGAAAACGGTCACCCATCACAAGACTGACCGCGGCGAGCACGGCTCATGCTTATCCTCGCTGATCGACATATCTGCGCCGTAGCCACGTAGCTACAGCCCCATAAACTGGCTTAGTATCAAGCTTGCAGTAGGTACGCGTCTCATGGGTGCGTTATACATAAATATCACAAGCATTAAGGCACAGTTTCATTCCAAATCTCTGAAGACGACAAACATGTTTTTTTCGTGCGCGTTTCGTACCCACAACATACAGCGCAGAATTCTAAATATTTAGCTACTGCGCTATGCCTAATAAAGTCATAGTAGGTACGCTGTTGTCTGTGCCTATGTAAGATGGAAAACCAATTTATTGCGTCTGTGACATTCCGTAAAGTTTCTGCAAACACATATTATAAGTACTGCTACTGAATATCTATATGTATAAATCGTCTTCAATCACCACAATGAAGCTATCAAAGATATCTCTCTCAGTCAACTCTCCCAATATAGCGATAATTTTTACCTCAGCCGATAAGATACGAACAGCTGTATTTATCTCGAGACAGATTACGCCCCGATAAACTACAATGCATCTATTTTTATAGTGTTGAAGCGATGTACTGATATTACATTACACATTTATACACAGGTTGAATTTTCCAAGTGACTGGATGACCAAATATTTTTTATATATTTTTGCCTTTGTTTGTTTAAATTCGATTCTCTACAAATGAAAGCAAGAAATATCATAAAGCCACCTCGGGGCAAAGCAACAGTTTTGGTACATTAAAATAAAAAAATTCGTAGGCCTTAATATAGTTTCTTGATTTAGAGAAATCACATTTTTGCACTATCGAATACTGTCTCCAAAATATTGGTAAAAAGGACTTAATGACATAATTAGCCAATTAAAAAAGTATTGTAAGTATTAAACAAAATGGTTTTAAATTTAGAATTAACGAAAGGAATAGATATTTCGCTACGTGTAGGTAAGTGTTAACAAACCATCCAGTTCTAAAATTATTTTTATCTTGAGATAATTTTCGCAGACTCGCGAAGTAATTTGAGATTAAGGAACAGGGATCGCTGCCAAAGGTCAACTCTTTTGTTTTGAAGCAGTGTAACAAAAAGAAAATATTAATTTATACTGAAAATTAACACCGCTACCGGGCGGGGCGAAAACGTTATCAGTCTTGGGAGAATTTCCAGGAAATGGGGCGAGAGAGGTGATTATACTCGTGATGATTAATTTTCTAATGAAATACGAGTAGGTATTATAATATGAACGATAATATTACAAATATTGTGTACCTTTCATCTATACAAAGCAAAAAATAATTGTTTATTAAAACAATATTTTGGGCTTTAGGTATCTTTCAGAGTGACTAAAAGATTCGGTTAGAAAAAGTAGTTTATGACATTATATAGCAAGAAGTGATGTTTATATTACGGACTTCCTTCAAAACTTTTTAAGAGAGTACAGGGTTAGTGTAATTCAATCTCTATCCGATTGTTTTAATTTACAACAAATTGAACTGATTAATGTAACAACAGTTAAATTATGATTAGGCTTAGTGAAACTAAAACACGTCGGCGTACATACTTATTACAGATACCTTCGATGATACCTATCGAAGTCCCAAATGGAATATCGGTATGTGACCAATTTTATATCCGATACATTATTACGGTTCTGTCTAAAATCGATTCTCAATACATTTCGTCTGAGAACCGCTGCCAGAATTCTGGGCCAAAATCCTTGAAATGCTCTTAACATAATGCCGTTTTCACTGCCACAGACGAGCATCTAAACAATATCCAATAACCGTAGTTTATGCTTACTTAAACGTGTATTCACTAAGCTTGTTCTTGTTACCTCAAGCATGGAGAATTGTGGCTTATTGGCGTATGCGAGCCCCATCTATGTATACGCCTGTTAGGGCTTAGAAGATTATATTATTCATACGTTTTAGAGTATTGCATTAGTACTAGCTCTAAGCCGAAGTACTAAGTTAATGGACCGCCGCTATACTTAGAAGTTGTTCTACAAGTTAGAGATCAAGTGGGGAATGTGTGGGTGACTTTAATATTATATGAAGACGTTATGAAGCATGTTGGAGGGATATTCGCTGAATAAAAAAGTTTGGTGAACATATTTTTGGTTTCTAGCTTAATTTTTACGGTGACTACCTAAATCGAATGACCACCTAAATATTATGACAAAGCAATTATGGTTTTCATATATATTTAAGATCTTTTTCTTAGTACTGGCATCAGCCAATAGCCACATGAAAATAGGTCATGCCGTGGTGCACAGATTGGTCAGTCAAAAAGCGAGGTTGACCGACCAAGGTACGCCGGACGTACTTATGTATCGTCACTCGTTGAGGCTCTCTACTTGCACCCCTATGTTTAAGACACCAACTTAGGTATTTTATGGTATCTAAATTGTCATACAGAATTGCCTAAACTGTTTTACTTGACCTTGGTTTTCCGAACAAAAGCTATTAGCAAAGAGAATTTACTCATTCCGTTTAATGAAAATTTAAGTAATATAGGCAAATCTTACTCTGGAGGACGGCCTACGTTTAGTAATAGCCCCGCTATCACTAAATTCATCGCTGAATGGCCGTAAGAACTAGGTACTATTTTCATAAAATTAAAACCCCTAGAAGAGAACTAAGTCATCGTTTTTTTATGCACTAATCATTGACTCATGAATATATTTTGTCCTTTGGACCGAGTATCGTTTACAGCAGATATTCTGAACGCAATGTATGCACGATACAATTGGCGCAAGTGTGAGTGCATATACAGAGACACTCTGTGTTCGCACGACACGGGAGTGTAATATCGCCAACTTCTAGCGTCTGCAAATACTTAATCATAAATATAAGTACGAAATGTAGCTAAAAATGTGTATACAAAATGAAAAAAACTATAGGAAAATATATCTAGGATTTTTAATGCGATGGATTTTGAAAATAGCGAAAAATGAAGTTGTATTTAAGTTTAAGAAGTGATAACTTATCTTAAATAATTATAGAGCGAAGTATACATAATGAAGTCCTTTCGAATTTCTGATATAACAAGCCATACGTCACTGTCATAATTATAATTAATAATAACGAATGGGCGTTGCTAATTGTCAGTTATTAATTCATAACGTAATCAATGATTAGCAATACGTAACATATTTATTATAGTAGGTACTGTTTTAGGTATATTAATATTACTAAGGTACTTATTTTAGCTGTAACTAATTACGTGCTTTTAATTTTTTGACTGCCTCGTTGGTCCAAACGCGACTGCTGAGCATAAGGTCCGGGGTTCGAGCCTCGAGTCGGGAAAAGTGTTACTGGGTTTTTAGTCTGGATTTGTGCCCGGTTGCCGGTAATAGGCTCGCCCCTTATTTTCTTGGGACCTATAACATAACTGGCGAAATGTAAGAGCATATATGTGTAATTGTGCACCTCTACCTACACCTTTGGGGAATATAGGCGTGATGTTATTTATGTAATGTGTTATAAAGAACTTTGTATTTTTTAACTATACAATTTCAAACTGAAGGTACTAAAACGAAAGCTGCTAAGAAATAGGTATAAGCAACTGTTTGTGCATACCTACCGTGATCCCTCTCTGCACTACCCAAAGGTTTGACTGGTAGAAAATGCCTAGGCATTAAGTCCGCCTTGTACATATTTTTTTGTATGAAGAATAAATAAATATAAGCAAATACATCTCTTGTTAACAGGAAATATAATGTCCTGAGTTGTCTTTGACGAAGTTACAAACATGTCTCCATAGTTATTTACTTTTCTTAACTTTTGTGATTAAGAAGAAACTTACCGACTGCTCCTAATTGGATTGATTTTGGGAGGAAGGAGAAACGTATGGATCTTAGCTAAGTACTTGCAATTTTCCTCAAAGTTATGCTGTGTTGGTAATTCCAAATATTACATTAAGACGATGTACTCAACGGTTGTGTTCCATTAATAATACAATATCGTTTTAGTCGTTAGATAATAATAATAATAACAGCCTATAACTGTCCCACTGCAGGGCAAAGACCTCTTCTTCATATAGAGAAGGATTGAGCATTGATAACCACGCTAGCTCACTGCGGGTTGGCGATTTCAGATAATTAACTCCAGGTTTCCTCACGATGTTTTCAGTCACCGTTAGTCAGTGGTGGCTTAGAAAGTATTTATAACATTGAAAAAGTCACATTCAAAGCCTGGGTTTGAACCTGCAACCTTGTGCATACAAATCCGGTATGTTAACCCATAGGTCACCACGACATTCGTAAGATAATATATTCATGACTTATGACTAATCCTGTCTTTGGTGTAAGTACCTATACCTACCTATTAGGATCATCGCAAGAATATTATTTGAGCAAAACATTTAGGTACATAAGAAGGTTACTTTACCATTAGAAGTAGGTATGTAACCTTTGCCTTTTTATTATTTTTAGTAGATAAGCACTCCACACAACTAGACCACTCCTCATTTATTATCACCAATTTGTCTGTGTTTTACCTGTACCCCTCCTACGTATGATAATGTAAAGTCCTTTAAGACGTGCTGAGACGCTTTATCAAACAATAGAAGGCTTATTTCACCAGTGAGTTTATTCTATTTAAACAGTAGGATTTCTCTCTGATTAAATCTCGCAAAACGTATTTATGTGTCCATACGTATAACATTTATAAATAACTTAAAACCGTAGGGAATACCTTTTATTACGACTGATCCCAAATCAATCCCGATTTCTCTAACCCAACGGTACCTATTACTTTTCGAGGATATTATTTTCTCGGATAAAAATGGATTGATATCTAAGTGGAATTGTTTTATAGTTCTTTGTTATTACAGGTAGAACCACCTGCTACGTTCCACAGGACGTGGCTCCAAGGAATCAGTATGTAAAACAGGAGTTCAGACAAATCCATTAGTTCTTTGAAACGTTGCAAACTAAGCGCTCCCAACTCGTTCAAATTTGCATTCACTATTCCGCGCTGTGAAGACATGGCTTGAAGTTTTACAGCTAAAACTTACAGCGAGGAATAAACTTACGAATAATAGAAACCGGTAACAAAATGGTTTGGTAATTATAAGATGTGGGCAAACAGTTGTACTTGTACCTAATTTATTATCAAACAAAATTTACGTCTCTACAACGTAATACCTAATTACCTTACACAAAAACACTTTTAAGCTGGATAATATCCTTAAGTTTGCAAAAACTCACATAAACAGTCCCATATAAAAGAAATTCCTAAATATTCTTGCGTAAACAGCCATTACCCCAATTCCTTCAGCCACAATAACCACTCAAGTGTTAGGCTGGGAAACCGTTAAAATTAAACCAAAGCACGAAATTAATTCACCCACAAAGATTCCCCGAGGATATTTTAGGGGAGAATTGCCGAACGCCATAGCAAATGTATACAAGGAAGCCTTAAGCCTCAGCCGCTTAAGTTGGGCAAATACGATATTTTTTGCCAGTTTTGTTAAAATAAATATTTTTGTAAATCTGTGTGTATAATGTCTAGGATTATTTTATCGCATTTTATTTTGTGTTATTTTAAAATGGTGATAAAAAGGAGCTTCTCACATTGCCGTTCAGATAGGGAAATTTGAAAAATGGATTTTGGAATACACGCAATTTTTTTGTAACATGTTGTAGGAAAATTTAGACTGGTGTATCGAAGGAATGATGATACCGACAATAGTGTAAAAGGGTTATTTTTATAAAACTTTTCTTCCAACCCTAACAAGGAGGACTGAGGAAGGAAATTACATCACGACGTTTGGGCTTTTTACCATAATTGACATAGGTATTTATATAGCTACCTCCACCCTACTTTAGGGCTGCTTTTGTTAGAAGTAATAATATTTAAGAAGAAAAGAAAATGAGTTGCTTATTCAGGTTCACTAATGAGTTCAAATAATTATTTTTTGATGAATCGTTTCTAATCGGTAGCGATTTAACTTTGGCACACGCTTCTTTATTAGATTTTGTCAGCATCAGATATTCAGACAAATTATTCATAATTCTATGATTAATGAAGTGAAGCTTTCACTTGAAGTCTTAATTGATTATTCTGGGATCACAGGCCAACACTGACATAGCTTCTCTCGAATTCCCACTATAGTCTATCTGCGGCCACCATTAATTTTACTTGAAACTATGTAAAAAATATCGAATGCAAGGCATCGGTTTTTATAAAATCCATCAGCTTCCACAATTATACTCAAGGATCTTCCGTAATAAACAACCACAACAGACCTCGCAGTAACTAGAGTGCGTGTCATTTCTGGGACGCAACAACTAAATACTTTATAGATCATCTACTTACCAATGTCATCTAAAAATATCACTATAGTGACAAGTAAGTAGGTGCGTTTATACAATTTATTCAGAGCCTTGTAAAGTTACTTTGTTTTTGCACTCGTTAAAGAAATGTAGTCTCTGTTTTTAAAACATAATAGCCCAAAGTCCTACGGGAACAACTTGCACTCGTATGAGAACCCCATGAGCTAATACAACTCATGATATCTTATAACGGACATCCAAACTCACAGACTTTTAAAATAAGATGTGGTAGGGTTAGATTTTTTGTTTTTCTCCTCCACATTGCTCTGTCTTGGCTTTTTTTCTTCGGACACCTATACTCGGATTTCTACATACATCTCTCCACCTCGACTTGGGCCTGCATTAAGTTCTGTGACCGGGGATGGAAAATTTAAATATTGTTTTGCAATATTGTTGTTGTTTAGATAAACAAGTGAATCTTTGAATAAACTACAAACAAAGGTTTACAAGGACATTGAGCGGCTACGATCTCATTAAAACGTTCTAATTCTTCTCTATTAGGTAAGTTTTTTAACACACATAATAATTACCTGAAAAATGCAATAAAGTTGAAGTTTTTTGTTTCTTCCGTAACTAACCAACCGATTAACGTAGACCTTGCTCTGTCTAGTCAGCGTGTAATGTCTAGTGCTGCCTTAAAACTTAAATTGTACAAGTTTGTAATGACAACATAACATAACATAACATCACGCCTGTATTCCCCGAAGGGGTAGGCAGAGGTGCACATATAGTACACCCACATTTCGCCAGTTATGTTTTTTTTTTTTTTTTTTTTTGTAATGACATGAAAGAATTGTCGTTTTGAAGTACGCCGATGACTTATAGAGGTAGCTGAACAACTCTACTTTTGTTTTCGTGAGTGTGAAGTAGCTTCATTATACCAGCAAGCAACAAAAATAGTTGACTTATATGTTTTTAGTTTTCTAACCTTCTTTTATATTCTTTTTACGAGTGTGTATGTTCAGTTCATGTAAGTACTTGTATGTTCCCTGAATTAGTATTAGTGTGCGTCATATTTGGTGTATACAACAATATCGTTCTCAGTAATAACAAAGTTTCTTTTGAAAAATAAAGATTTTATCTTTCGTTCTATCTTTTACGAGGCTCGGGGGACACAACGAAGAAGCCTATTTTGTGCCGGAAACTAGTTTGCGAAACTCCGTTACACTCAATAATGGGCTTATCAATGTCATCTAAAAATACCGCTAACCGAGTTGTGGGGTGTAAAATATTGATTTTCCATTGTTAGGGCACGGGGTAAGGGTATCAGCCTTCAAGAATTGATAAATTGCTCCTGCGTGACGATGCAAATCAGTGTCGGCCTCTGTTGGCAGCGGGCGTGACTAATTATAGGGGGCGTGTGTGACCAACGCACTTTTTGTGTGGAAACATTTTACGATACCCGTGCAAGCATTGTTAGCGTATGTTTCCTGAAAATGCCGTTTCATACGATTTAAAGGTATACTCTATGTTATTGGAAAGGTATGTTTTGTTAAAGTTCAAACATACATTTTGTAGTAGAGCTTAAATATAATTAGAACTCTATATTGCAGCGGTGTCATGTAATGTTCATCTGTATTTTGCCAAAGAGTGAACGGACTACTTGGCCATCTCTATAGCTCAGATTTGTTAGTTTGATGTTGACGTCTGTATGTAAATTTGGATACCTGTTAACGATTTTATTTCTTATACATCTTAGCTTTTGATATACGCGGATATGCCAACAACTTCCACCAATTAAATGGACGTAATAAAATTATTGAAGTGATTCTTTCTTCCAAGTTTTATTACCTGTACAGAAAAGATATATTAAATATTCCCTGATCACACTAATTCTCGTTATATTAAAAACTTTTTCGATGCGAACCTTTCGGTTTCTTTGAAACAAGATCAGATTAAACCTGTCGCAACGATCCAATACCCCTTCCATCATATATTATTCAATACACTTTTGTTTTCTCCGCCAGTTTTGGTTCGGAAAACTATTACATAGCTGATATATTATACGACCATATATGTGTGGGAGAAAAGAATACGATCCGCGTTTGACAATTCTTTGTGATTTCGTGGAAGACACGTGAATGGCTCCGGTAAGGTAATAAATTGTGTTTTGTACAATATTAGGAAAGATAAGGCTCTGCGTTTTGATACTTTGTTTGCGTTCAAATGGGATGTTACTTATATACGTATAACAGTATAAATTACGGACTCTCGGAGACATTACAAGGTAGGAGAGGGGAGGAAGAGCGTTCTTTAAGAAGCCTTCGTTAACATAAGCCCGATCAGAAAATTGTTTGTTATAAAACACATACATGCAATCACGTCCGAGATCGTCGAATGGTATGCAGTAGTTTCTCGTGGTTCGTGGACTGGCCTTTTAGGTTCACGGAAGAAGTTATACATTATCCTTTCGTCTCCCAACAACAAGAGGGAACGCATTTGCCACAACTTCAAGAAAATAGAGGTGTTCTATTTTATCAGCAGCATGCCTATGATATCTTATCCGACATCTTACCTTTCATTATAAGTCTTTGTGGCAACCACGCCAGGTTCGTAGTCTCTTTACTGATTTTTCCAGCAAACACAAAATTTGTTTTCTTAATTATTCAAACAACTTAATATGTGTAATATTCTTATCATGTGGTTAATGAACAACCTGCCTGTAGGCGTCTGTCATGGTTTTACATACCGTTGAAAATCTCTCAGGTGTACCGGTTTCCTCACGATGCTTTTCTTCACCGTTTTTAGTAACTGATAACTAATTTATATAGACATGAATTCGAAAAATCATCGGTGCATACCGGGGTTTGAATTTGGGACCTTTGACTTGGCAGTCTAACTGTCATACCACTCGGCTTTCAGTGTCCTGTGCAACGTATAATACCAAATGTATTACGAAATTGTACTTTTCGTATTACCTGAAAAAGGTTGTTTTGTACTAGAATGGCCATAATCATTAGCTCTTTCAGATGTTACGTTAAATTGTACTACCTACTATTATGTAACAGACGATTGTTACCGGGTACAGATTGCGCAAGAAACCCATGTTTATCAACGGCAATAAAACGAGAGAACCGTTATTTTTTCATTGTTAGTTCTGCTATATGCTCTAAAGTACAACTAGATGATTTTTTAAATTGGCCTTTCCCGTTTGTCCTGGTTGCCCGTTATTCTTGAGCTTAAATTGCGTGGTTCAGTCGTATTATAAATGGACTATCATAATATTGATATCCACTTAAAAACATGCTCAAATATTTTTATTTCTTTTATATTTTTATTCTCTTTCTAAGTATCTAAGACAACATTAAATACTTCGGTAAACTTACAATTGACCTGATTGGCGCAGTGGCTAAGCGATTGTACTGCTGCACTAATGGTTACGGGTTCGATTCCCGCACGGGGCAAAATTTTGTGTCGGATGTTTGTCCCGAGTGTGGGTGATTGTGTATGTGATGTTTCATGTTTGTAAAACGTACCCACGACAAGAAATGCCTGGTGTGGGGCGACGTTTTGAATAAAAAGAAATTAACCTTATTTATGAGGCTCCGAAATGGTGAAGCCCTATTATATCTATACTAGCTGCGCCACGCGGTGCTACTCGCTACATTTTTTCGGGATAAAAAGTTGCCTATATGTTAATCCAGGGTATCAGCTACCTCCGTAAGAAATTTCATTAAAATCCATCCATCCATACTTGCAAACTTTCGCGTTTATAATATTAGTAGGGATTATCACACTATTTTGTTGCGCTTTTTCAAATCTTTCACCTGATTACGGTAAACTATTTGTTTACAAATCACTTAATGGGTAACAATCAATGCATCACAAGGACACAGTTGCATTTCCTACTTCCCAATACGATTCCGTGTGAAAAAGTTTGTCAAAAAACTAAGGGCCTCGAGACCACCGATGCGAATAATAAAGTTATAAGAAATTGTTTTCCGAATTTGATTGAATAAACACTACCATGTTGTTTGTTTGTTCCTAGTTCCCTTGTGTTTCTGCCCATTGCTCGTAGCTAGGTACGGGGGATATTAGTCTATCTGAGAGGTTAAGCGGCGTTTGCCCTTGTCTGTCTATGGATAGGTCATCTGTATGTTTTTAATGTATGTTTGTAAAACGATTTTAACACATTGAATACCTTCACACAGGTAATCGATTCTGTAACAGATATTTCTTTGGTTGAGTCAGTTTTCCGTCTCATTATATAGGTAGGTACTATGACTGTTAGGGACAAAATAGAGCAACCATGTTTTTACGCGTGCTGTGTTACGGTCTCAGTTCTAGACTCAGACAAAATTTGCCATTTAAAACCACTTAAGACATGAAGACTATAACTGTGCGATTCCAAAAATTGTTTTCTATATTCTTTAATATGTACTTTACGTAGCGCAAAGTACAGAAATATATACATACTAGCAGCGCCCCGCGGAGTTACCCGCTACATTTTTTCGGGATAAAAAGCCTATGTGTTTATCCAGGGTGTCAGCTACCTTCATATGAATTTTCATCAGAATTGGTTTAGCCGTATGAGCGTGAAAGAGTAACAAACATTCATCCATATTTACAAACGTTCACGTTTATAATATTAGTAGAGATGAATACTAAAACATACGCCCCTAATCTACCTTGTCAAATAATATCTACGTACAGACACCTACATAATATAAAAGCAGACAAATTTTACGTCGCACAATATTCAGATGATGTGGCAACCTCAGTTATTTCTATCGTATCTTTTCTTGACAGATAACATAATCTCCGGTATTGATATCGCGAGATCACGATAAAGATGTAAGGATGGTCTTGAGAAACGATATGTTGAAACGTTATTATGATTTTAACATTATTGTAATACGTAATCATTGTATTAATGTTGAAATATAAGCGGCTTTTTTGTAATACCAAAGAAATGGAATTTACATACCTACTTAGGCACCTACGTCATAGGAAACTGCACTTTTTTGGAACATAGTCCTTTCCTAGGTGTTTCTAGTGTACCGCGGATGCGTTTCACAAACATGAAATATTACATAGGTACATTTTATCTGCTCTAGGTCACAAATTATCCCGTGCAGGAATCCATATGCAAGCCCGCAACCCAAAGCGCCGCAGTCCAATCGCTTAACCACTGCGCCAATCAGGTCATACAAAATAATAATACTTAGGTATTTATCGTCAACTTGTTCTGTTGACATTTTAATTGTAAGAACGAAATGTTGTCCCGTATATACTATTGGTACCTCTACAATGTTTACAGTTTTTCTATATATAAATCATCTACTAAACGGCTACATCAATCAATGCTGCCTTAAAAGTCTCAAGATGTGTCTCCGTCAGCAGTCGTCTCGTACAAAACCGTTTAATTAACTCAACCACGTCCATTTTATTTAAATAAATCTCGACTTCCCAGTCTTCTCCCATCCATTTTAATTATTTTGTTTAGTGGATCTAATTAAAGTCTCATTACCCAAAGCTTCCCCAGTTACTGTCAATTAATGCAATTTCGTAGGTATCGGGGTAATTACCCTTGAAGTATGGCCGATAAGACTTTACTGTTGAAAGATGTCAAGTTTTATGGGACATTCTCGGCGCGTTGATGTTTAATCAAACTTCGAGAACACTTGTAGGGGTGAAAACCGACATTTGGCCTCCGTGTAATCTATCGATTATCCCCAACTTTGTCCTCGAAATTAATGTTTTTATGTTACGCTAACGCATTATCTGTATTATCATTAAATTTTACGACTACAATTTATCGGAATACACGAGTAGGCTTTTACTATTCATTTGCTGTATCGATAATGTGATTCCGAGCTCCTAAAACATTA
Organism: Abrostola triplasia; assembly: GCA_946251915.1. NCBI lineage: Eukaryota > Metazoa > Arthropoda > Insecta > Lepidoptera > Noctuidae > Abrostola > Abrostola triplasia. The sequence goes on along the minus strand of OX276424.1, from coordinate 4,143,974 downwards.
ACGTTATTATTCCGTTTACCTAGGTCAGCCAAGTAAATAACAAAGGAACAAAACGATCACAGAGTATAAAGGCTTTTGCCAATATATTATTTACGGGGCCTAACATAGGGAGCCGAAGACAAGGACAGGCAATTATCTTCGTAATTAATAATTCCGCTGAATTACGCTAAGGCCCCATCTCGTTTAATTAAGTTGAATAATACAAAGATTTTTGTTGCGTAGAAACTACGTTCGAAACGAATATAAAGTGTTTAATAAATCGATTTCGACTTAATCGATTCCTACGATTTTGTTGCTTAGCTTCGTTTTAAATTGGTTTACTTTTATATCTATAGTTTTTTTTGTGATAGGCATAGAGTTTGCTTGCCTCATGGTTATTTAGTTGGCTAGTTTGTTCGAATTAAAGCTTTGCTCTGAATTTCGTTTACTATTTGGAAATGACAGCAGTGTTACTATCTAAATTACAAAATAATAAAATGCCTTGTCACGAATCCAGATTCACGTAACGCTGACTTTTTCACCTCATTGTAGGCCCTATAATTAGGGTAATAGGGGTGATTTTAATCTGTTTAATTTAAGTAAGCATCGTTTACAGGTTGCTGTCAGCGAAAATATAATTTTATCAATATAATTAAGTTACCTGCTGGTGTTTTTTTACATTGGGTTTTTACGGTTACATTTTTCGGTAACTTATCTCATGGGACCATTACTACATCGTTTATTATGTTTATGAACGATCAACACGAACGTGATTTTATATAACGACAATAAACTAGGCACGTTATTTTACAGCATTAGATACCATTTTTAATCTTAATAGGAAAGAAATAAGTCATAACGTCTTAATTAGATTATTATAAGTTTACTTTAATTGAGTTTCTACTCGTTGGCCTAGTGCCTGGCAATATGTGGGTGTGGGTGATTGTAGGTACTTACTATATGTACACTTTTACTAACCCCTGTAGGGAATACAGGCGTGATGTTATGTGTTTTATTTAAAAAACCCAATCACCTGTATTTCTCGATCAGCGTTCGCTATCGCGGCCTATATACGGCCTAGTTTCTAAAACAAATTTTGGTCTACCTATAAATATTTTCATCTCACTGCCTTACTAAGGCAATGTTTCAAATTTCGCCATAGTTTGTTGTTCATTACATAGTTGTGTTTACTGTGCGTTCGGCTATTTCTTATCAACTCGTTATTCATACTTGTGCAACCGTGTTGACGTTATCGCGACCAGCCTTTATGTAACGGTACCGTACTTGTTGCTGGGTTTGTATGGGGGCCTGTTTTTGCCAATCAACCAAATACCGTGGATTTTTGAGATCCTCCATGGTAACAAGATATTTGGCGATATTGTTATTATATTGGTCAGAGTCGTTGAAAATTGGACAAGAAACGCTCAGGACGGAGAAATAATATGGCAAAATAATAAAAAGGCCGATTCCCAACAGTGGATGATACCGGATTGATAATGAACTAAATATGTGGTGTGGTGGGTATTTCGTGTATATTCTGTGTTTTAATTAAACTAGTATTATCTTTACTTCAAATCTTACGAAATAAATTGTTAAGTTTTTTTTAATTTATATGTTTTGAATTCTATTGACGATAAATATTATACCTACTTTTGTAGATAGGCTTTTACTAGTTAATAGCGTTCAATGCCCAAAATTTGCTTTATGTAGAGTTTGATTTTCTGAGCCGTTTCTTATAAATATTGCAAAAGCTGCAACGGAATGATGATTTATAAATCTGTAGGTTGATCGGAACCACGATTAGTGAGGTAGAAATCCCACACTCACCAGTCCCAACCCCATAGGGGCCGGGTGCCTTTTAAAGGTTTCCCCCCGAAAACAAAAAAGAAAGGTTGATCGGAACCATTATAATTGCTGTAAAGTATTAGCAATTTACCATGTTCAATTTAGTTGGAAGAAAAATATAATTACTGGTTATTAGTTATGCGTTTGTATAGAAATAATGGTAAGCATATCAAGCAAAGGATTAAAGAATTAAATACGATGAAAATATGCCTATCATGCTATGAATAAAGGCGAAGACTATGAAATAATAAGCTTAATCATGAAAAGAAGGTAAATACAAAAATATGAATTTCACAGAAATGTTACAAAAACTTTAAAGTCCAGGGACTAATGTCTACCGTAAAGTATTTGGCTCTTGGTCCCACTCCAACAAGGGTCGACTGTGAATACACATTAAACACAATACAATAGTATATAATACAATAAAACTTTACGAAACAGGGCCCAATAGGATCTAGAAAAAAAAGACGAATTTTGAAAGTCACAAGCGGCCAGCTTAGAAATGAATATTTTACGTCTGTCTCTCTCAAAGGAACGTTATTTCTCTGTTGGAATGAGTTTAGAAATTAATACCTCCACTCATTTGTTTTAATTAAGTCATGAATATGAATGAGAATTACGCAGATGACATAGGTAAGGTGCTGTAATTAATTTTGCTAGTGTAAATTTTGTTGATACATCACTATTTAGAATGATTTGTTGGAGTTGAGTATACGTCAGATTCATATTTGATGTGTCGGCGTTTGCTTGCTTTGGTTCTATCTGGTTGGCATTTCTGGTGGATATGCGAATATTAATTCCTTGAATGTGTAATGTCTCTGTGAATATTCCCTTCATAATAAACAATCATTACCGGTATGCTCTGTGGAAGGATTAAGAATATAATTTCCTTCCGCTGCCACACATACAATATGACACTTACGAATAATGTACAGCGAAAGGTCACAGCACCTAATATCAACTCGGAAAGGGATCGTCACCGTATCGCCTTTCGCCTCACCTTCAAACTGGCGTCAACCCGAGGTGAGGCGATTACTTTGCGATTATTCCCGTTATTGTGCGTTGCAGAAGGGACTTTCGTACAAAGAATACTGCAGTATTCTGAGTTCCGAGTTGATACAATGACGAGCCCTTTCCGAGTTGATACGTGTGCTATAATTTGTAATTTTGGTGTTTATACACCCACCTAGTCTTTATAGACTAGGTACCTAATAAAAAAGGAGAACCGCTCCTCAGTCTTTGGCGATTATTCGAGATGGCTTGATTGTATTTATGTTTTAATAAACAATATTTGTTAGCAAAGTGCGTCAGACTGAATGTAACGTGAAATCTTCTTTCCAGTTTTAGTTCTAAGTCACTAAGAAATGTTGCTAAATTTATCCCTGTCTGATAACAGATTAGTTTGCTTCAGAGACTTTAATCCGGCCAAGTCAAGTAATCTTTTAATATTACATAGATTTATTTAAGCTAAAAATATTGTGCAAAGTGAATTTCAAGTAGAATCCTTATTTAGTTACTTCCAAAGCCAGCAAGATGACCTACCTATTTTATATCGTAAGTTTGATTGTATAAATGAATCTACAATCATTTAAAGCTGAATAAAGAATGGTGAATCTTACTAGAGACTTTTAAGTGGTTTTAATAGAAATGATAACATACATACATTTTTCGTAGGAGTCTAGCCATATTCACTATAACTGGTATAGAAGCAGTCTACGAAGTGGTTACACTACTATAGTGGAAATTTATGAGCACATAAGTGATGATGACGTATTGCTTACATACATACATCGATGGAGCCTACGTATAAGGGCCAATGCAACAATTTGACCATTTAAACTTTATTGTATTAAATGCTTCCTTTTAATCAGGTTGACAACGTGCCCTAAGAAAATACCCATTTATAGAGAAAATTATAATTGTAAAAGGGCTTATCATGCATGTAAAATATTTATTTCAAATTGAAATTTTGATAAGTTCTATTGAGAAGTTGATAATTTTCACTTTGACCTTTATACATAAGACCCATCGTCATACCCCATAGGCTAAAGATAACAAACAGTAGGTACCACGAAAACAATAGAAGCAACCTCACCGTGAACATTGTTTATCTAAAATCTTCAAAGTCATTTGGAAACAAAGTGGACCAAACGTGTAAGAGTTAGTTTAATTAATATTCCTAATGAGCGTAACTAGAAAGGGCAACAAATATCCAAAGAGATATTAAATCCAAATTTGCAATTTCAATTTTAGAACTTAACATTTCTCAATAAAGGTGACAATCCCCTGCGAATAATTGGTCCTTGTTTTGTAGCTGTCCGGGCCAAGTATATTCCAAGTTTCCATTCGGACCAATGATTTTCAAATCTAGTTTGTTAGTTTAGGACTTAGGATATTCGTCTGTAGTTTCCTCGAGTTTTACTTGTACTGCGACACAGTTTGGCTCAGTGTATCTCGTTTAGTGTCAGCTGTTAAATCTATCTACGTCAAGCTGTGTGTCCGGAGGTTACATACAGAATTACATTACTTGTAGTCTCCATTTTATGGATCGCAGGTGTAAAGACAGTGTCGAAACAAAAGAGGCTGAATACAAGAATTCCTATAGCCCTATACCTATACATGTGGCTAAAAAGTTCGAAAACTAGCTTCTGTAACATCTGTGGTTAAAGTTTGCTTCAGAGCATTTCTTTTTTCTTTTATAGGCTTGTCTGTTTTCTCTGTTCGTATTTGGTTATTTTTAGTTCAGTTCAGCTGTTTCGAATTCGGAGACGGAAACAAATATGTTTTTTCTTTTTTTAAATAGCCCATATTTTTTTAATAGTGTTTTGTGGCATTAACTTCAAGTCTACAGGGCTGATTAGAGTTCTTAATAATTTTATCACAATCTAGCTCGTTTGCGTCGCAACACTATCGTTGGTCTATTGTTATCTCCAAACCCAAGACGAAGTCAACAAAAGTATAGGCAGCCAACACTATGCTAAGGTCTACGCATAAAGCGTATAAAATATAGGTATTATATACGTAGATCAACAAGTACGCCTTGACAAAGGTCTGGGGTATCAAATATTTTGTACCGAACCTTAGGACCGGAGTAACTATATCTATTATGTAAAGAGTACGTGTGTCCGTAACATATCCTTCGTCAGGTAGATATTTTAGGGTAGTTGTTCTCGCAAACTTTGCGGGTTAGATTAAAGTATCACTTACTTCCTAATGTACATGTAACCAAGTAGATTGTGTCACGTAGGCTAATTGGAAGCAATAATTTAATTGAATCCAAATCGATTCTTCTATCTAACACACTATTTAGAGAACAGTCGTGGCTTGATGTATGTATCTACAAAAACAGAACGTGTTCTGAAAGTTATGTAATAGGGCCTCTAATATAATAGGGGGCGAGCCATAGCTGTCCACCAGACATAAATCCAAACTCCGTGCTGCTACTGAGAATTAACTTGAAAAACCCTATTACACTTTACCCGAACCGGGATTTGGAACCGGGACCTATCCGGGACCGGGATGCTAAACAGTCGGGGTTAGCGACCACTAGACCAACGAAGCAGGATCTATGGTTAGTTTGATGTTTTTAAATAACATCACCAAGTGACGGAATTACATCAAAGGAAAAACAAACTCATCGAATGAGAAGAAGGACCAAATTAGTACTGTCAGATCTTTGCCTAGCAGAAATTAATTAGGCTTATGAAAACTATAAATACGACATTTTAATACATAAAAATATTAAGAGCCAAAATAAAATAAGTAACCTAAAATTTGAATGATTTCTTACCTAAAATTGAAGACTCATTTAAAATTTGGTTTATTCAAGATAGAAATAAAACGACCTTCCTAAGTAAACCTCAGTAATAATAGAATATTTAAATCTCCGCGGCTGACATTTAAAGCTCCCCTATCCCCGGCTCACCGATCATTATAATTAAACTTCTGGTGGTGGCAATTAACTGCCATTCAAATGTTTTTTTTATAGAACCTAACATTGATTCCAAAACCAAACGTTTTAAATTGCCAGTGATAGCCATTAGCACAGTTTATTCTTGACCCTTACAATAAATGATTCTGAAAAAGTTTTTATTTCGGTCACCAAAATATTACATTTTGTAGAGAATGTAGATATGCATCCTGTAAGCGACTGAGTGGATTCATATTAGTGAACTAGGTACCATATATAAATGTAAAATAAAAAATGGCCTTCGTATTTAGAGCCTACCGCAGGAGATAATGATTGTGTGCAAAACTATGCACAAATTCATTAGTAGCATATTCTTTCTTACTCATAAAATACTGAAGAGACAGTAATCTGATCTGACTAGGATCACCCGTGCTATTCTAAAGACATCACTTACGAATTCACGTCTATATCCTCGGTGAGATTTGATACTAGCGCATAGAAGGTGACGTGCGAGATGACACCATAGTGTTTCAGAATAGCATAGCTGTTAAACAACATTACCTTTATGCTTTTTCCAGGCACAAAAGAGCCTTAATGTGTAAAAGACAGTAACCCATCAAAGGTAGGTCTGATTGACTGATCTGCGCGGCAGCTATGTAGCTACGGGCCCTGATAGTCATTTGTAGTAATAATAATGTTTAAAAACTTTCTTAGTGAACCTGATGAAATCAATTTAATTTTAATTTTTTTTTTAAAAAAACGTCGCCCCATACTAGGAATTTCTCCTGTATCGCAGGTGCGTTTCACAAACATGAAATATTCACATACACAAACACCCAGACTCGGGACAAACATCTGTGGTTCGCACAAAGTTTTGCCCCGTGCGGGAATCGAACCCGCAACCCTTAGCGCAGCAGTCCAATCGCTTAGCCACTGCGCTAATCAGCTAATTGTGCCCGATAAATGGCAACACGATCGCCCACAAGGGACTACTGCTGGGATGTTGGAATAGGTCACAATGTGGGTGTGTAATGGCACGCCACTGCCCTTCTCTTCGGGGAATATAGGACTAATGAAAAAGTATACGATAAGGTTTATTCTTTATCAATCGCTATAGAAATAGTAGACAAACATAAATTCCGACCAGGACTGAATACTGCTATAGTTAGTAGGCGGTAGCGTACAACAGATTACCTATAAGTACCTTAACAAATTACCAACATAGGTCATTCTCACACAGCGAAGGCGCAAGCATCGCCATGCTTGGTTACTGGGCTTTGGTTCTACCTGATATTAAACTGGGTTACATCAGGATGTTTTTTCTATATAAGTCAACGGTGTTTTCACTACAGATTAGAAAGTAATGCCATTGTAAAATTCACATTACAGTTTTATGGGTTTAGAAGATAATTGATGGATTTGTGGTTATTTATTCTTTAAGTACTTTTACAATAAAACTTACATATGTACCTGCTGAAACTATGCCCCACAAAACCTTCACAAGGCCTTTCAAATTATTTTTGTATGACAATTAATATTATATCAATAGTTGGACATTAGTATCAAGGCTAAAACAAATCTATTTTTGATGTGATTTCAGTGCTTTTAAAGGTCTCAATGGTTTATACAAATGGAGTAAATATTTTTACAAGTTAGTTTGACGTAATTGCATTGGTTATATCTATTCCAAATAACGCTAACTAGAGTGTAGCCGTAGGTAGGTACCCATCCTATATTATGAGTTCAATGTACAAAACTTGGACTTTTAAGTTTTGTTAAGGCACTAAGAAAAAACGTATCTATCTTTTAGGCGATTATTGAAAAATCATGTAAGCATGTATATGTTACCGGCCAAACCCGATTTCAGGACAAACTAGTTTTGCCTAGGCTAAACTAGTTCTTCCTATACGCGATAGGATTAACTAGTATAGCCTAGTTCAAACTAATTTGTCCTAAACCCGATATGATAGATCAGTTTAGGCTAGGCCAAACTAATTGATCCTGATATAAATACGCACACTCTAGGATAAACTAGATGGCAACATAATATATATCTATATGACTAAGTAGGATCACATTTCCAGAAGATAGCAGCTGTACTTATCTATCGCATGTGAGTCCAAACTACAATAAACTTATATCTATAAGAGCGGTTATATTATCTTACAAGATCAGTGAGTAAATCTATCTATGCGTAATGTCACGTCTTTATTTATGGAAGGCGTACCAGGAGAAGCCCTATTTTGCACCTTAACATTTCGCTAACAACTGCATCTTGTACGAACTAACAAGGGACCGGCCAGAACGTGCACGGGCTTTGTCCTATCTGAGAATCAAACTAAAAGGCTCACGTTTAGTACTTACATTTATGACCACGGACTCCATCAATTTGTCATAATGCTCAACAAGTCTATTTAATACATCTGGAGTAAAGGTCAAAGGTTATACAATAATTGAACTCTATTCCTGTCGTTGGTTTCTGATTCGATGTCGACAACCAACAAGAAAATAATCTGTTCCATCAATTGATATTCTGACCTTTATAAGATTAATTAATTCATCCCACAGAAATGTCAAGCTCCGGGAAGTTTTAGTCCGACTTGAACTATTATTATCGGAAAGGAAAACTTTGAAATCTAAAAAACTTAGTCAAATTCTAGTATTATATTCATTATAAAGGGCTAGAAAAGAAGAAGATAGACTAACTAGAAGCTAAACATTTGCGATGAACGATTTCATAGGAACAACTCTTTTAAATACTAATTTTTATAACAAAAACATAGGTTCTTTTAGGCAGGCAGAAGCCACTGTGAGCTAATTAGCATAAGAAAGATTTAAGACAAGATATCCACTATTATACTATAATTATATGGTAATAGAAGGTAGTACCGTAGATACTTCATCAAACAAAATACAATGCCTACGCAACTCTAGAGTATTGGAATTTCAAACTTCGGATCTCTCGACTCAGGAAGCCATAAGGCTAGTCACAATCCTAAACAAGTCGGGAGCCAAAAGGCATACTTCTAAAACTACCTTTCGACATTACATCGTCGGGTTCGTCTTATTTGGTTCTTATCATTCGTTCTAGAATTAAACTTCCTATTTCCGACAAAGAACTACAAATGGAAAAAAGTGTCCCGGTACCAGGTAGACAGATGTTTGAGGCCATTGTACAAAGGTCACACACACACTGAAACATGAAGAGAGTATTTAAGATCAACGACATTACGCTCCACATTATATCTATTTCTTTTCAATAATAGCCTGTTTATCCCACAACATTGTCTGGTAATACCGTTCATATTATCTTTTCTTTCATAAATAACGGGTGCTGTTTATGAATTGAATACCTCATTTCGGTAAAGTAGCCAATTAGATTTTCCAGCCGTTCATTTAAGTAAGCATCTTTATAAAAACAGAAACTTTTTATAGCTCTTAAGTTATTTGGAATCTATCTTTTTTATACAGCTAATTTAACTCATCTATTCATAGTTTTAAAGTACATTTTTTGTGTTGAAAATATTTATTTTAGTGTAGTCCTATTTTAAACACAGATTTTTGTAATGTTAGCAGTTATGGAGTCACCTACATCCCGCAGAAGCGTTAACTTAGCCAAGGACTGTAGGTTGTCCAGAATATCAAAACACCAGGTGAAGTTATACATCACAATTAATAACAAACAAACCTATAAGTACGGTATAAAGAGAACCAATTACAACAGTTAACACGTTAAACGCCCTCGACCCACCAGTGAGTCTCGAGCAAGAGTTTTTCTATTGTATCTACTGCGTGGCAGCAACGACTTAAGCAAATTCCGTCCTGTAACTACAACTGTAGATTTGAGTCGTGATTATTGAACCGACCAACTTGAGGACTCCGCCGAGGTCAACTAAAGTTAAATAACTTCTATACATCCAACTTTAGCAAGATAAACTTCTGTCAGATCATTCGCGGTGTCTTGTTAACAAACTTTCCTTGATTATATCTCTGTAATTAACGGACAAGAACTCAGGTACACTTCAGGCTATTATTGTACTGGAGACAGTTAAGACAAACTGCTATTCTACTGTTTGATAATCATTATTACAATGAATAAATGTTTTACTTTTTACTTGTAATTAATAGAAGCTTCCGCTCGTGAATTGACTGAATGTTTTGTCACGTCCAGGAGCAAAGTGGAATATAGATAATAATTAAATCCATGACAGCCTCATTGGTCTAATGGTTGCTAAGCGCGACTGCTGAGCACAAGGTCCTGGGTTCGAATCCCGGGCAAAGTGTTACTGGGTTTTTCCATTAGGTAATTCTCAGTAGCAGCACGAAGTCTGGATTTGTGCCCGGTTGATGGCAATAGGCTCGCCCCCTATTACATTGGGACCTAAAACATAACTAGCTTAATGTGGGTGTGCTATATGTGCACCTCTGCCTACCCTTTCGGGGAATACAGGCATGAAGCTATGTCATGTAATGTTTATGTTAATTAAGTCCATGTCTGAAACTCTGAGACAAAAAGCCGTATAATTATTTAGAATATTCAAAACAAGTTGTATGTTTAAAGTAATCTGAATATTTACCCAAATCTCAATGTTTGCTCAAAGGTATTAATGTCCAATCTATGTTAGAACCTAACAAAACCCTGTTCACATTATACCAACATCCTAAATCAATAGTATTCAGCATTTACTAATAAATTGTCAAAGGATTACGTGGGTCGCTGGGACCTCTGATATTGACACTTTCAGGTCCCGATCAATCTGTCCGGATTTATACAGAGCTCTTACAATCAAAGACGTTTTAATAATATTTCTAATAGGGAAGTCACTAGGCATTGGTTGGTAGATTTAGGGTGTGAAAATGAAGAATACTAGTACGATATAGTAGTATCAATGTTAATATTATATGGTATTATGTCTTCTCGTGAAATTTCTAAGTATCACTGCACTTCGTTTTTTTTAATGTCGCCCCACACTAGGAATTTCTCATGTGTCGTGGGTGCTGTGTTTCACAAACATGATAATATCACATACACAAACACACAGACTCGGGACAAACATCTGTGGTTTATACAAATTTTTGCCCCATACGGTAATCGAACCCGCAACCTTTAGCTCAACAGTCCAATCGCTTAGGCACTGCGCCAATCAGGTCGTCGAATATACTATATCTATAAAGGATGTGAGAAATAATTAATAAGGGAATACGCTAACATGTTTTCTGTCGATCTAATCCAAAGAGCAGCAACAACTACAGTTCCCTAATCAGGTGCCCATGTCACGTACTTATTAATTTCAAAAGGCTAGATTTCTCATTACTCTAAAAGAACTCATTCCTGAAATAGACAGGCACATTAAAAGGAGGCTTTAATCCAATTCTCGGAAATATATAAAATTAATTTGCTGTATCTGTGTAATGTAAGATAAGTACAAAAAAAAGCTTGTGCAAGCAAATTAATGTGGAAGCAGAAAGATCGGAAAAAACATGACGATGTTATGTTATCGCACGAGTGATTATATTATGTAATTTATTGTAATGGTTGTAAGTACGTTTACAGATATGGGTCAGTACTGTTTTAAATACCTAATACTGATATTGAAAAGATCAATATTATACATATTTCCTTGTTTGACATAAGTTTACGTCATTGTAAGGATCGAGTCATGTCTTTGTGTAGTCTGGAAATGTTCATTCCAAATCTGAAAGACCATACTGTCTGTATTGTGACAACGTTATTGTTCCAAATGGAGTAATCGAAAATCAATTGACTATTGGAAGTTACGCTGCCTAAAAGGAAATGGGACGTGTTTTTAGAACGATTTCATTTTTTTCCTGTAATTCATCTAAAATGTCATCAGCCGTTATCTTTATTTTATCTAGAGCTAGATACGTAAGCTATCGTTTGAATTGCTTAATATTCTTGGAAAGAAACGCGTTGCTGAGTCGTTAACATTCTGATTTTCACTTTCTAATGGTTACGACAGAATCGGTTTCTTATCTCTCTCCTCGATGTATAGATATTGTAGACAAAACACTATCTAGCTTACAACTTTACCAAATCATTGATTCAGCTATAGCTAAATAATTGGACTGCGGCGCTATGGGTAACGGGTTTGATTCCCAAACGGGAGAAAATTTTGTGTGATCCGCAGATGTTTGTCCCAAGTCTGGATGTTTGTGTAAGAGACATTATTTTCATTTCTGAAATCGCACCCACGACATAAGAGACTACTGCACTGCACTACCATTTTTCACTTACATAATGAATTTGCATAAGTCGATAATAAATAAAAAAATATAATCATCTTAATCATTGTTGAATCAAACTAACTACTATGATCAAGCACACTTAGCATAAATGTAAAAATTTAAAAATAAAGTTAAATTAAGTTAAATATTCAATACTAAAAGGAAAAAATTACGAAGTGATTTTAGAATTCGGCCTGTATCCAACCAGATTAAACATAATTGTTATTTTAAAAACTCAACAACGAATTAAACATGTAAATTCGTTACATTTCCTTTCCCTTAAATCCAAACAACAATACATTTCTATTTGTATTTCCCAATTTTAAACATCAAAGTTATCCGTGATTCGTGCCTGTTGTTTCTCTTCGTAATAGAAATTATAAATCACTCGTTGCTTCTGTTTTCCATACCTACGAACAAAGCTCATTGTTGTATTAACTTGTGGTTTGAACAGGAGTTGCCAACCATGTTCGTGAATTTAAGTGGATTAAATTCTAAGTTGGAGGAGTGTCCAACCAAGTGTTTATAGTTGGTGAAATCTTTGGAAATAATTCTGTTGCTACTTCGTGAGTTGTTGTGTTAAAGGAAGATTGTTAAGTTAATGTTTGTGTGTAATTAAATTGTCTTTTAGTTTATACATACCTCCATAAACATTAACTGGTGAATGTGGATAAGCAAGAATTAGATTAAATTTATAAAGTCGTAAAGAATTTATCATCTTATACACTTGATATTTTATACCCCACTATAGTTTCGCTACAAAATCAAGTACATGAAGCAGTATTTTACAAAGTCATGCAACCTAAGGGGCGGATTTGCAGACCACATTTGGGTTGCATCTGAGTTACCAAAAATATTTTTTAGACTTAAGTAAATTAAATGAATCTCCAAAAAAGATATCAATACAATACTCTACAAATATGATGAAGACGTTTTTCTTTCACTAGATCTCACGTGACATAACATACTTTTGATCGATTAATCTCAGAACCGGTTCAGTTAGTTCGTTATCAGGGAGGTTCACAAGGCCACTGCAAACCGCCTCGACAATGATAGATGGGCCACACTTGATGAATTGCTGCCGACGTATTCTGGGCAGGAGAAGACCGCGATATCCAAACGATGGAGAATAGTTATAGTGGTGTGGATTGTGACGAGCAGACTTTGTGGAAAGTGTAAAGAGGCAATTTTTCTTGTAGGTATTCCTCGTACCGACTAGAAAACCAAGAGAATTAACTATACAAATTATATGAGCTGGGATCTACTGCATCAGTCGTTTCAAGAGATCTTGTTGAATGATCAATTGTACGTACATTTGGCAGATAAGTAAATACTTTCAAATTACATATTATCATTAATCAACATAAACACAACAAGATAAACATGTACTGTATGACGCCAATCGTTTCTCAGAACCAATCTGCCGACTTTTTTGCCAGGATTATCCCTGCCTTTTACTCGGCAACATCCATTGCGTCTTCATGGCAAATTTCACGCAATATACTCGCTTCATTATCGTTTCTCAGAATCGTACCAATGACGGAGACAGTCCAACAAAAAACAAATTGATCGGAGATGAGCTCCGACTTTTTATCGTTTATCTTGAAAATTGTGTCGAGATTGTTGTGAGATTGATGCGTTTCCTTCATTCGTTCCATTCATTCTTTTAATAGATTGTGTTAAGTTATTTTAGACTAACCTAGAAATAAATTGTTATCAGACGAACTAATCTATGTTTGTAATTTGAGACTGATTTTATTCATTAAGTTAACAATGTTTGCTCTTCCACAACAAAACATTTCTAATTAATATTTATTATATAGATACATCATGTTTCATATTCGTAATTTTACTTTGGGAAAGCAAATCCCTAAGCAATAACAGACGGTAAACTTGGCTGAAGCTGAAAGTTCTGCTGAAGATGCTTTTTGCGACTGAAGTCTGACCGCAGACGGGTCTAGAAAGGTAAATTTATCAGACCGTTTCTTATTAAATAAGTTACAGTTACCTATACGGAATCCGTTATAAATAATTTCTTGACCAATATGTACAAAAATAAGTTTACCTTTACAAGTTGAGTTATATGCCTTTAAAGGCATTGTTTTTTGTTTTAACTTAATCGTTTAAATCACGGAGGAGGCTGTATATTCCTGAACTTTTGATGTTTTAAAGATTTTTAATTTAATTTTAGAATATCGATGAAAACTTCTGTAAAGCAGTTCTCGTTCTTATGGCTTGTCTTTCTGACTTCAATTAGTGGAGCTGAATTGTTAACTGACATTACTTATAATTGCACGCTTGATGCTAAAATAGCATTGGACACAGCTAATGTCTATCATTTTTATCCTCAATTCTGAAAACTGCTGACTTTTAAAATCATACGCAACTGATTTTTTTAGGAGTGGTCTGCCGCAGTCAGCTCCGGGAGGGGCTTTTACTGCTTTACCGGACTTTATGGCGAAACCCGAGAGCCTCCAGCCAAGGAAACGCAACTGAGAGATTTTGTAAGCAATTAAATATGGCTTTATGAATTTAAATGATGTCGACTAAGAGAGATGTGATGTATACTAGATATATCTATATGCTAATGTCACAGACTTCCCGTATGTTATAGAGGTAGATTTATTTTATATTTCTCCAATCACTTCCAACCCGGCGGGTTCTCAGTTCATAATTTTCTTCGTGATTGAAGGAAGACTCCTCGCACCATCTGATACATAACTATTTATACCCGCAGCTATGCTTGCGGTAGGGCTTGTATAAATACGATACAATCATAATATCCTTACTGTGTGTTATTCACATTTTCCTATCGACAATCTTTGACTTTAATATTTTCATAAATAATTTTTATATCAGGTTAGCTTTTACTATAAGAAAAGGGGAACAGAGTTTATTTTTTTGCTTCATATTTTGCCAGATTGTCCCTTTTATAGGAGGATCCCTCACAAAATCGCAATCACAATTGTTTGTAAGCTTTGTATTTTAGAAGTTTATCTTTGCAAATTAAAGACCACCCTACAAACATGTGTCTCAAATTAAATTATACGCTAGTCTGGCTAGATAGGTATGCCACAGTAATCTAAATAGGAATGTCTTCCACCGTATGCTTTAAATAGGAGGGGTTAATTACAACAACCTCACCAACCTTTTTACCATGAATTCTTAAAGCAGGACTGTTTACGATGTGAAAGCGAGACGCCGCTACGTGTAGTGTAATGCAAACTGCTCTGCTTAAGGAGTTCATGGTAAGTGGGATGGAACCTTGTCTCTGGATGCTGTGTGGATTACTAACGCTTCTGTAGTTGTGTGGTGAGAATAGAACGTAAACAAGAAAAGATTTCTCATCACCTAGCTCATAAACTTGGCGAGACGAAATTATTTGACCTCTTCAGAAAACCGTTTGGTTTAGTATAAAATTATATTAAGCAAGTATCTTTCAACAGCCGACGGACAGACAAACACGTAACATTTTATAATGCAAAGTAAATATACCACCGATTGCGATGTTTTCTCAGAATATTCGCTCCATTTCCTCAAAGGATATTAAAGAAAATTATTTTCTATTTCAACTCACCTTATACCGTGAAAAGTGCTAACAATCTACATAAATTAGGAAACTCCTCACCTCAAGTGAAATTCAGATAGCGTCAAGTGAAGTTAAATTTATTAAATTCTCTAAGAAATACTGCGTTGATTTTGGGGTTATTTAGTGGCGTTCTCGGAGGTTGTGCCGACGTCGACGCGACGTGCGGAATGAGCGAAACACAATTTAATTTCATATGAATCATAAGTTTAGAACTAGTGATGTGCCAGTATTTTAACCCCGTAATAAGAGAAATGGAGGAACTTTAGGGTATTATTATAATATTTCGATATTTATGTGTATGGGGAATGTGATGCGAATGAATGAAGCAAAATAAGTATGCCAGGATCGTAGCAAATGGAAATCCGTGGTCTCTGCCCACCCCTCAGGGAAACAGGCGTGACTTTATGTATGTGAAAGCTAAAGCTTTCTAAACGAGCTAAAGGCCAGCGTAGAGCGTAGGTATTACTTTCTGAAATGAATACAATTAATGTGTTAGGCATAGCATTTTTGTAAAGTGGTAAAAATACGCCATCTTTTTATATTTTATATATTTGGTTTTCTTTATTTTTACTTTCTGTTACTTACACTTAAATGTGCAAAGATCTTCCTGTAGATACATTATTAATTGGTTTATACTTAAGAAGATTCCTTTTATGGTTACTTACTTTAATTTGCGCCTACGCTAAAACGTGTTTATTAAGCATAATCGTGATTAAAATAGTCTGTATCATTACTTATAGAAAAATACTCACTAAAAATAATTTACGCGTACGGTAAAAAATCTTTTACTGAACTATTTTAATAATACCTATCAGCCACGGCTGGAATACAATCTTAATTCGCACTTACTTTACCTTCAGGCAAATTTGAATCATGATACTTAAGAATTGAAGTATATTTTCGGTTACAGCCGGATAATGGGGAATATTTGAGCAGGTATGCGGTTCAATATCATGAGATTGACAGTTCTTATTACATCAGCTGTCATAAAAATCACAATCCACATAGTCAGAAGTCTTGTTAATATTTATGTACATTTATTATATTGATATATTATAATTTTTGTGAATTTTTTTTTTTTTTTTTTTAAAAAAAACGTCGCCCCACACTAGGAATTTCTCCTGTATCGTAGGTGCGTTTCACAAACATGAAATATGCACATACACAAACACCCAGACTCGGGACAAACATCTGTGGTTCGCACAAAGTTTTTGCCCCGTGCGGGAATCGAACCCGCAACCCTTAGCGCAGCAGTCCAATCGCTTAGCCACTGCGCTAATCAGGTCGCCTCCTTTAACGGAGTATTGAGGACAATACATTTGCGATGACTGGCTTAAAGGGTATAAATGAAAATTAAATGAGTTATCTGTCCGGTGTCCAAATATATAATGTATATTGCTTAGGTTAGCTACTGATGATGAGAGTGAAGAGTGATGATGATGATGACATCCCAGCCGGTTTCGGCCACGGCGACTGCTTCAGTTCTGGGGTTGGCGGCGCTCATGCGCTCGCATATGGCTTAACACTTAGGTACTAAGTAACACTATACATATTAAGACAGAGAGGGAGTGTATACAGTTATACAGGTATATTGTCTGTGGTCCGATGGCGGATTTCTACTGGCCGATCCATGGTCATTGCTTTTAGCCTATGGTCCTATCAATAGGACCACCGTTATATAGGTACACACTACAATATGTTTCTGAGACACGAAATTATTTGGGCAGACAAAAGCAGCAGACAAATACCCTCGCTAATTACTATGGACACACTAGACATGCGCTTTAGATCAATGGTACACATAAAGATCCAATTGAATGATTAAAGTATGTATGAGGGTCATCCTCATACATACATTAATCAATCATAAGATTCAATATCATGTATATAATATAATCTGTGACTGGATTTACCTCTGGTGTACCAGACATACCGGGGTTCATTTACTATCGTCACTCGTAAACACTCTTTTATTTCATGGCTACAGTAAGTATAATTCGTACCCATAAAATCACGCTTATATTATAAAGGCGAAAGTTTGAGAGTGTGTTTGTATGTTTGTTATCTCTTCACGCTCAAACGGCTAGACCGATTTTGGTGAAATTTCATAAGGAGGTAGCTGACACCCTTTTTATCCCGAAAAAATGTAGTGGGTAACACCGCAGGGCGCAGTTAGTCTAATATAGGATACTGGTACTATATAAACCTTCTCCAACTTATCAAGATTGCTTAACAAAATTAATTTAAGGAACACCAACTTAATCTCGGATGCAGTGTTGCAGCTACGTCGTTTCTATACTCGCAGTAAGCTGAGGCAATCATTCGTCCGTTGGATCCATCAACGTGAGCCGTCGATCTTGGATAGGAGCTTGGTATTAAAGGATTCTGTGCGGTAGACGCCGATGTTATAAGAAATGAGGGAATGTTTCTGTAATTGACGATGGCATTGGTGAAAACGTTTTCTTGGTTTTGCGTGTAGTCGATTTTTGGACTCATTTTTTTCGAGTTAAACTTAGCTAATAAATTATTAGATATAGTAATTAGGAGGATTTCTCTGCATTTCATTTATTAACTTTTATGAGTTTTATGTGCTGTTAGCAACATGCTTGTATTGTTCTATGAAGGTGTTCTATAAATGGCCTACTTTAGTAATGATGACGCTTTTCAATTATATTTAGATTAAGTAATTTTATACACTGCCGAGTGCTACTTTAGACAGACAGGACCCGGACTTCGAACCTAACAACATTCGCTCGAACAGCGATTTTTGCAACAAACACTTCCATGAAGCCTAAAAAAGGAAAGGTACAAAAAAACATAATCCCGAAAAACATAAAAAGTGTCTGAGCAACAATTTTATATTTTTCGCTGACTTATAAAAAATATGAATTACGACTCTTAAGAAGTATTTACGAGGGATCCATTGCTGTCTATGATGTTTTCCGCTTGGCGCAAACATGTAGACAAGTTCAAGGTACGGCGTAGCGATAAACAAGGGCGAATTAATAAAACATCCCTCGCATTTGTCCGTCGGGCCCACGCCTGCCCGGGACATAGAGTATAATAATATACAGAAGAACGTTTGAAACTCCTCACAGTATGAGCAGGTTGATTAGGCCAAAATTACTTTTTTCGTCTTCTTATCGAATGGTTGATTACAATCTGGAGTCAGAGTTTAAACCGCCTGTAGGCCCCTGACATGGCTTTACTCACCGTTGAAAAATCTCCCAGGTGTGCCGGTTTCCTTACAATGTTTTCCTTCACCGTTTTAATTATATAAGTAGTAACTTATTGTACGCACATGAGTCCGAAAAGACATTGGTGCGTGCCAGAGTTTGAACTCGCGACCTTTAACTTGGCAGTCCAACTGTCATATCACTCGGCTATCACTGCTTGAATACCTAGTGTAGGTAATCTAGCATGAGCGAGTCATTTATTTCCATATTGCACACTGAAGGTGTATGGCTCTACATTAAATCTGCCCACAAATTGAAATCTAGCAGATTTATTTACAACAAAGGCTACAGTGCACTTAAACCATGGTAGTACACTTCAAAGCTTGTGATAAAAACATCCATTGTTCGACGTCACTATTGAATTACTCCATCAAATTGATCACTGAAGTAAACGGGCCTTTTAGCAACCAATTAATTTACTTAGGTACTTTTATTAAAAATCCCCACGAGTTCCACCATTATAATATTTGACTCACAATTGTTTTTACGATCCGGAACGCGAATTAATATTTTAGACGCGTACCTTGATTCCGAAGCGTGTTTTGGAGGGGAGGAGGGGAGCCTAAAACATTATGATCTATAAATCCTGAAGATTTTGCCTAGTTACGAGAAAAATATTACGTGGGTTTGCGAAGGTCGGTTGGTATTTTAGAGGATTTGAGGAATGGTTTCTATTTTATTGTAGTTTTGAAGTTAGAGAACAAGGCGTTTTACAGTCTACGCGTCGGCAAAAATGTACAAAGTAACACGTAAAAATGTTTTACGTGAGGCTGTAAAAAGTGTTGAACCTATTCTGTCAAGATTTGTGAAAGATAGGTACTTAGGTACTTACCTAATTTTCAAGTGTTACAAGTTTATTGATTCAAAGAGGGAAACATTGCGTATGCTGAACCAAGTCCTTACTTTACATAAATTAAGAAATATTTTTAAGAATAGGCATTCAAAAACTCATATTAAAAATCTTAGTAAGTTTTCCAGGATGCTGCGATTAACCGTTGAAGCTTAATAGGTAACATTCATGAGATTGCAATCGATAAGTAAATGCGACAAAATTTAATGAGAAAACGTAAACATCAATATTCGTTGCTGTTACGTAACACTTAATAAAATGGCGTGCGCAAACACACGTCACAGTTATTAATCAACAGATTTTAATTTATGCGTCCAGCGTGTTTGACGTGAATGATTAACATAATATCACGCCTGTATTCCCCGAGGGGGTAGGCAGAGGTGCACATATAGTACACCCACATTTCGCCAGTTATGTTTTTAGGTCCCATTTAATAGGGGGCGAGAATGGGGCATTGCCATCAACTGGGCACAAATCCAGACTCCGTGCTGCTACTGAGAATTACCTAATGGAGCACAGTATCACTTTGCCCGGGATTCGAGCGCAGGGCCTCGTGCTCAGCAGTCACGCTTAGCAACCACTAGACCAACGAGGCAGTGAATGATTTAAACTCTCGAAAATACCCTGTAACAAGTAAATCCATTTCCCTTTGAGTTGTTATAGGAGCTGACGTATTATAAGTCAATGTTAAAATATTTATGGACTGCCTCGTTGTTCTAGTGGGTGCTAAGCGCGACTGCTGAGCACGTGGTCCTGGGTACGAATCCCGGGTCGTGCAATGTGTTAATGGGTTTTTCCATTGGGTAATTCTCAGTGATGGCAATACCTATATCATAACTAACTAGTAAGAGTCTTTACCTGCCCAGTATACTTACCAAATTATGATAATATTATGTGAAAGGGTACAATAATGTCTAAATTAAACTCTCTTTTAATTATGTTAGCAATTCGGTTAGACACATATAATATATTTATCGTTGCTTCTACATGTATGCCGTTCAGTTGCCTAGGTAAGTAAGTACCTACGTGAGTACCAGCGTCAAGTAAATTGTGTTACCAAGTGTCGCTCGGTACCGGTGGGTGACAAGAACCGGAAGACAATTTCACTTCCCCAATATGGCAGCGGTATACAGGCTGCTTCATATTGTATCGAATACAAGACGAGCAACCTGGTACGTATCATGGTACGTTCAGAATATAATATTGGAGCTTCGGAATTCAATATTGAGATACAAGTCGGTTTTCAGCGTGATGAAGAAATTCAATACTATAAATGAGTTACGATAGAAGCAATGGAATGCTGTTATCAGTTTTTTGTTTTTAATTGTATAGCTTTGTTTCGTTTACGTTAAGGTTTTGTGTTCTTTAAATTCATGTTACCTTCAATATGTATTGTATTATATGTCTACAATCCCGCTTCATCATCATCATCAGCTGGAAGACGTCCACTGTTGAACAAAGGCCTCCCCCTTAGAACGCCACAACGAACTGTACGACAGCTTGCTAATTAATAAATTAAATCTGCTTAATTCATTCTTATTATATTTTTATCTGTACTCGCTAGCATTTATTCAATTGCAACAATCCAGATAGGTATTTAAATAAAAAAATGGGTTTACGGTGGCTGTAAATAAGTACAACACATTAAAAGTAAAGAAATGACTTGGAAAACATGTAAATACCGGTTTGTTGTCTCTCCTTACTTTATTAACACTAAATCAGACTTCAAAGGCTTCCATTTAATATAACCACACACAAGTATTTCCTTATTTTTATACGACGAGGTAAAAATAAATGGAATTTCATTTTCCGTGTCGTCTTGAAGACAAATGTACTCAAGACGCAGCGGCAATAACGTCGGCTGTTGGTATGCACATGTATATTTTATGTTCAGATATGCCTCATGCTTTTTACTCTGTTCCTTCCTGTATGATAAATAGATGTGCTTCACCTAGATACAAGGCTTGTGGGTGTTTTTAGTTGAGGTGTTTAAGTAGACACACTGGTGATTTCCTCGTGTATATTTTTTTTTACTTAGCAGAGTAACATGCACGAATGGCAAGACTTAAAACTACGTACCTGACTTGTATTTTTCCCAAGTGCCTGTATATTTCACCATTTCAGTGATGGATAATGACTAAGATAAAAAAAATTACAAAGATTTATGAATGGGTTCATAAATCTTTGTAATTTTTTTTGTAGCATGTAAACATGGAAGCTTCTCAAATCACACTAAAAATAGGTACTTTCCGTAAGACTCATAATTGGCGATTAAAAATATTTACTGAGAAGCTGCAACGTCATCCCTACTTGAAATCCTAGCTATAATAACATAATGATCTAATCATTCGTCCATTTACGTTTAGATCGACCACTTAGGTATCATTGCAGATTATTATCTAGATTGTTGACCATGTTCAACAATCCATGTAATAATAATGTTTGTTCGGTTAATCAGTAAATAATTTCCAGCACATAAAATTCAAAAATTCAAAATTCAAAATGTTTTTATTTCATATAAACCTATTACAGGCGCTTATGAAACGTTAGGATGCTAGTTGCACGGTTCCAAAATGTCATTCCAATGGAGAAGAACCGGCAAGAAACTCCAGAGGTTACTCATTTAAAATGAAAGATGGTACAAATTTGTAAATTTACATATGTAGTTTCATTATGCGACAACAAAGCAAACTAATAGTGATAGAAGGGAAAAAAATAACAAATTGGGCCAAAAACCCACGGTGCAATTAAAACTACTAGCTATCACTATTCATTACATTGTGGTCACATTTACAATATTGATGAAGACCTGGAATCAATTATATAAAATAAATTGCCCGAAAACTGGGCAGAGGTAGAGGACCTACGAAAGTAAAGGAGAAGATAAGGGTCTTCAAAACATTAAGCCTTAATAAGAAAGGGATAATGGTGTTACATTTGCCAGGGAAGCCACATGTGCAGAAGACATTAACTCCAAGCTGTTCTATCATCAACATAATCTTTAGTTTTATAATAAGCTTTCTTGATTAAAATTGCTTTCACGCATGTTTTAAATTTCTTACCGGTAAGATCAGTTATCGTTTTAGGCAGTTTGTTATAAAAACGTATACAATTACCGAGAAATGATTTGGAGTTAGTTCTTGCTAACCTATATAGATAGCCCCATAGACCTCAATATCGCGTCTGAGGCTCGATCTCTGTAGACGTCACCATTACTTACACAAAAAATGTTACCACGGCAATACAGGAAGAAGAAAAAGAGGAATTTCTCGTATTACGTTACGCATACATATTATCTACATACGTTTACCAAAACAAAAACAGTCTCACTGAAAAACCAATAGAATAATGCCAATCGGTCGGCAAAATGAGTTTGAATTATTGCGTCGAATGTTTTGCAATTTGACACCCCCTAAATGTATGCCTACGGTGACAAGTAGCCCGATCTATCAACGCTTCCACGACATTAAATTCTTTAGGTTTTATGACGTGAATGTGAGCGTTCTTTGCGACGTTTTCCTTCATTGATGCCAGTGATAAATCGTATTTTACGCCCCCATACCATTTTGTTCATTCCTTTTAAAGTAACAACATTTTATAGGTATCTTATGACAACGTGTAGTTCTATTCTGAGAGTAGGTCATATCTTGGCAGGGTGCCCTTTTTATTATTATTTTTGAGGGGAAATAGGCTGGAGAATGCGGGATCGTTACCTACTGAAACCCTTTTGGTGACCGATTTCAGCGTATAATATTTTGAGTGAAATAGTACCTACCTGCGTTACCACAAAAATGCCTTACGGGATTTGGTGAATAAATGTTTTTCTGAGCTATCTTCTTCTTCTAACTTGATATCTCTAGGTTTCAAATTGTTAATATAGACTCAACCTAATACGATAACAGAAACACTCTCTCTATACTTGATGTATTAGGTGTTTAAGCTGTTGCCGTTTTAAACTCTCATTTGAGCCGCTCTACACAAAACAACTTTAGCATTCTAGAAGGTATAGTCTACAAATTATCCTTACAACGTGTTTGTGTTCAAGGTTTAAAACACCACATAGAAATAAATCAATTTAAAATCAAAAGAGCGTATCGTTTGACTTTAAATTGAATTCCATCCAATTTCTAAAATAATGCAGTCTATAAAATTAGCTTCAGCAAACTAGCGTTTCAGAAAGCAAAACATAATTTTCTACACAAAGTGCATCACATTTGTCTCCCAAGCGAACAGTTTCGCTCCATTTAGCATCGGAACCAGTAAACTGCCTACATTCCTTTATCACTATAAAACATCTGAAGGAGCTGGAGCGGTATCGATACTATTGGGGCATTGGGGGCTATTCAGACTGAATGCGCGGTAATCTCGCCCCGGATACAACCCTAATACGCGCAGTAAATCAGACGCACGCCGCGGATGTAACGAAAGTTATGGTGCCACCATAAATTCGGTGTATTGACTATTACGCATTTGGTTGACCTATATCTGAAGCGTGTGCAGTTTTAGATGCGGCCCGTTGACCGTTTATGCCAACATTTTGGGTCGTATTGGAAACCTTGATTATTTTGGGATCTTTTGGGACTTTGCGATACAGGATGTATTTTGTCGCTGAAAATGATCGCAATTGATGGTTATATCCGTTTGAAGATAGTTAGAAATGGAATGCCATTCTAAGCAGTTCGGCTATATTATATAGACTGCTCTTAGCTGCAGATTTCTACTTAGCGCCATGCTGCTCAAGAGCGATGGATCTGTTATTAGTTTTAGATATTGTCTCATCCAAAACTTACAAGAATCAGAATGATGGAACATGGGAATCAAATAATGGAGAAAGATTATTGTAAAAAAGGTTGATTTACGCACTCATTTAGTTTACTACATCGTTAAAAGGAAAAGAAGTTCAACAAAAACACTTTCTAAAAGATTGATAAAGTATGTAGGTTCCTATTGAGGGTACTTCACATTTTAATTCCAATCGAGAAACATGTTTCAGATTATTTAAGAAGTTCCTACAACGAGAAAAAAAATGGTATTCAGTGCCTACGTTATATTATTTAAGCAAAATAAGGTCAGAAGCGAAGACAAATAAAAGATATCTTTAGCTTCGAACAACGCCTACTGACTGGCAAAAGAGCACATGTCAACTTTTGGGATTTTTATGTCTGTTTCTTGCTAAATCGTACATATTTCATTCATTCCAAAAGTTAAAATAACTAAAGCTGGTATTGTGAAAAAAGTTACTAAACATAAATAACATATCGGAATTGTGCATAAGTTCTTCATCATTTTATATGAAACGGATTCCAAGGGGAATATGATAGTACCTACAGTCTCATAAATGCTTGTTTTTGAACATGATGATAAATTACCAAAAGTACTGAGCTTGCATTAGCATTTTCCTGCACTATTAAAAGACTACCAACATAATATAACTGTAAATTGGGATTTTTTTAAAGCTATGGACCTTTTATAATCGATGAATGAAATGAAAAAAATAACCTTCATTATCTCAATTTCTCGATTTTTCGCCATATGCCATTACACTTACCAGCCAGTGATATTAGGGTTGTTGAACCTTTTGCATGAGCTTCAGTAATTTGTGTCTAACATAGAAGGCACGAAACTTTTGATGACAACCTTATCGTTTCAGATATTATAAAGCCTATAAAGTTTTAAATGTCGTTGTCAGTTGTAAATTATAATGTGGATTCATGTTATTATAATTAATTCGGCGTGTTGGTTGTTTGTGTGGACTAACACGCAATATGGGGTAAGTCTTCAATGACATTACTATTTGCGTGTTTTGTAGATACTTACGCGTATTTTTTAAGTAGAAGTTCATGGTCAAAGTTGACTTCCATTTATCCGTGTAAACTGTATGTTTTAGACTGATGACATGCTTTCTGTTCACGTTATCCTTAAACAAGAAAGTGTACTCTTCTATTGAACCGTACTTTTACATTTCTCCACTCTATCATAAGTTCAACTCTTAAATTATAGACTAGAGATGCTTACTAAACACCAGCAAATTAAATTTCTAAACAAATTGTTACCGTCGAGTCAGGGTGCTTTTCACGACACGTCGTCTCTACACAATCAAAACCAAATCTATTTTCAGTGTCCCCAGAATCGCTTTTCGATCTCAACGCTTTTTAGTTTATTTTCCTTTTATGCTATCAACCTTTGTCCGTCTTTTTTACTCAGTTACTGGAGCGTATACAGTTAAATTTGGGCAGTCCAGAATAGGTAATAAATAAGCAATGGCTCTATCAGGGAATCGGTGAACTAAACGTTGTAACTTGATAAACAGTTGAACATGTAAAGGTAATTTATAATACACTAGACGGGGACTGGGGAAAAATAATCCGATTTTACTAGGGATTCTATGTTTATTTGTCCATCCCTAGGCTTTAAACTCTTCTGAGGTAAGAAGAGAGATTCAATCTATATATATAAAACTCTTCCGCTACTGACTGACTGACTGACAGACAACGCACAGCCGAAACTACTGATCGTAAAGAGCTGAAATTTGACATGTGTGTTTGAAAATGAAAAACCCAAATTCTGACGGAAGTCATTACTCCACGCGGATGAAGTCGCGAGCAAAAGCTAGTGAGTAATAATAACTTAGGCTTAGGTTATTTAAACTAGTTGTTATCCATTGACTGGCAAATCTGCACTACGGCTTGACCTATTTCCAATTGTTGTGACCATTAATTAGTTCATACCGATACAAAAAGAGAACGCATCTTCAATTTCATAACAATCGGTTTACTATCTCAATTATGATAAAGTTACCAGACTGAGTTATTTTCGCATTTATAATAAAAACATAATATTCAATATTATGTTAGCACAACCTGACATTATTAACAAAGTTTTGAAGCGAAGTAGTACCTATGTAATTAATTTCCCTTTTAGGTTTTCTAATTTTGCCTTCACAAACTCTCGGTTGTTCAAAATTTTGTTAGCACGAAACGTTTTGTGAATCGCTCATTATAAATACTAAAGCAGACTGTAATTATTTGGAAAGCTACCTAGTGAGTTTAATTGCTGTTGTAATATTTTATTGTTTATTAAATACGCTTTATAGAAGTTCTGAACGCAATAACATAATTTGTGACGGGTTAGCAGCCGATTCTATTGCGACCGTTACGTTATAATTGAGAATTTAATGTTTTGATATGGGCCAGGCTATATTGAGCAAGTTAGACTAACCTTTATCGTCTTGTGCAAGTGAGGAGCCTCCTAGAGTGATGATACTTAAGTCTACCTCGCTACCACCCTTGTTTACTGGCCAATCTCTACACTACGGCATGACCATGGTGCATGACGCTGTTGGCTCATGTTGATACGAAGAAGATGATCTTATCTTAAGCAAAGTTTACGTTGTGTCATTGTGATTGCAGTTACGCAAGTTTATTGGTACGGATGTCCTTAGTTCTCATGCGTGGCCTACTTAACCGGTATCCTGCGTTTCTAAATAAATAAAATAGGGTATATTAATCTTTAGTTCTGAAACTTAAACAATGTCTATGGAACAGATAGGACTATCTAATGCTCACATAATAAGCCAGTAAATTGGTACTTACGTGGTGTAGGACTACTGCCTAAACATTAGATCCTGGAATCTTTAAGCATCAGTTTTCGCAACGTAATATAAATAAAATATGCCACTAGTTAAGTATAATAATGTTGTGCTAAATAACGTTATTAATATGCTTTCCCATTTACAATATATTAGGATATTTATGTAGGCATATAATATTCAATCACGCTATGTCAATTCATTACACTTCCATTACAGTTTGGTACTGTTTATCTTCGTGTTAACATTACGTATAACGTTCACATATTTGGTATTCGAGTGATATTTTGAAATGAAATAATAACAGATACTGTAATTGAAATTGTGTTGCGATCTAATGTGACAGGCTTCGTGTTTGTTGGGTATATGTTGTGCAGTATGTATATATTATACTTACGAATACCTACTTACAAATATCCTTGAAGAAATACGCAGGAGTTCATTGATTAGGAGTCTGTAAAGCCTAATAAAGTAGAATATTTTTAGTCTCATGCACGATAAGAGCCCAAAACAGCCTCATCACCTATTACCACCCGCGTTTCAAGGAGGAATTATCATTTTTGGAGGGATTATTTCTAATTTACTATAATAACTTACGTGAGAGTTATCCATATTATTTATTATATATTCCGGTTATACTCACTTGTGGTTACGCGGCAGAATCACGAGACAAACACTTTTCTGACTAATATGGAATTAATTCTGTTCTGTTTTGGACGTTAATGTATTAGATACTAAATTCAGCTCGCGACTTAGTATGCGTAGAAATATGGTTATATGTCTTTTGTAGGTAGCGTATAACTGAACCTCCATTCTAAATATGGGCGGAAAAGAATTTAAGCAATCGGTTGGATAGTTTCGAAGAATACCCATTACATATAACCTCACAAAAAAGTTTACCTTCTTTTTAATTTATTGTGTTTAAGTATAGATGAATTACGTAATACTAATCATTTAGAAAACGCAGTCATCATACTGTCACACATACTTACACTGGGTACAGGTGTACATTGCACTTAACTTACGTATCTTACTGTACGAATGCATATCTTAAGCTTAGCTTAGCCGCTGTTCTAATCTGTCTCAGAGATTTGTAAGACAAGCGTAGATGGCTTGTTCTGAACAACGGACCACAAAGCAAATGGTATGATTACAAATTCAAGAGATTGCGCATACAATACTGATTACTATAATAATAAAGATAATCTTAAACTATACTATCACCAACGTGTTTTTGACTAAAAAGTCTGATTGGTGCAGTGGCTATTGAGGCTATTGAGTAGCGATTGGACTGTTGCGCTAAGGGTTCGATTCCCGCAAGGGACAAACATTTTTGCGAACCGCAGATGATTGTTCCGAGTCTGGGTGTTTGTGTATGTGACATTTTATTTTTGTAAAAACGCACCCACGACACAGGAGACATTCCTAGTATGGGGTGACGTTTAAACATAACAAGAGAACACATATAAATTAAAGCCTATTACTACAGGACTTAGTCGTCAGTCTCATACAGATAGCATAAAGTTCTGGTTTCCTAGGAAAGCGGTGAAGGCGTAATACAGCGGTGAATGACGTCACTAGAACAATGTCTATGCATTACGGTTTAGTGACGTCATTCACCGCTGCATTACCGCCGCTTTATATATAGGCCCCGCTATATAATTATATCGGCACCGCTATCCTTAGAATCCTAAGCTCTCACAGTTAACACCCGTTTCTTTTTCCAATTCAGGCCTCGTTGGTATAGTGGTCGCAAAGCGCGACTGCTGAGCATGAGTTCCTGAATTCGGATTCGAGTCCAGCAATGTGTTATTGGGTTTTTCCATTAGGTAATTCTCAGTAAACTAACTTGGGTTTGAACCTGCAATCTTGTTCATACGATTCTATGTTCTGTTAACTTACTCTGCCTAGCAATTTAAATAATCTCCAAAAAACTAAATTAAGTCGAAAATCTCATTAGACTTGTACCAAGTGTAGGTACTTATAGGTACATATTATGCGTGACTGTGCGCCCATGTCATTTTGTTTAAAGTATATTCATGTATGTTACCAAAATACATCGTAAAAATAAATATACATGGCTAGGCTTTTACGGTAATCCCTTTAAAAAGCTTTCAGTTTTCTACGAGAGACGTAAACAGTGTTATACAATTAACTTAGTGCCATGGGATGTATGCGTTTTAAAAATAGAATCGAGTTTGTATGCATTGATGTCGAAGTTAAACTAATTACCTATTTTAAAAACTTAAATGTCTTTTAGGCATAATAAAAGTATTGAACTAAGATAATAGTTTGACGCTTGCAATGATTCTTTTTTAAACATTGGCTAACCATATTTTTGAAAATAGAAAAAAAAAAGCATAAGAAAAGTTCTAAAGTCTAGGCCATTAAATACATACACACCTACACTTGCTAAAGTTTGTGTTGGTATTCGTTGATCTATTGAATCTAAACGGCTGAGCCCATTTTAATTTGAATTAAGTATGTACACAGAATAGAGCTGAAATTTCGCTGTTCTCGCCATCATAACACCAGAAAAAAACAGAAAAATTGTTAGAACAATGGTTATATCAGTACCTATCATCTATGTAGTATAACTAGAGAAATACTGTCTTAATCTTTCAATACAATTCATCAATATAATACGTTATTACAGCTCTCTTGTAATTAAGAAAAGGTCGACATTATGTACGCCCACACCATCGTACGTGAAACGATAGTCATATTCTTTAATCAAACTAAAGGCTGGTCTTCAATAGCGAAATATCGCTGTAAGCGATAAAGATTTTAATGTCATAGTAATTTTTAAGATAGACCGTTATACCTGTGTAAGGTAGAAGCTTAAATAAAATGAGAATAAAAAAAAAATTGTGGGCCTAGTAGGAGGGTCTACGGGTCAGAAGTGGCCGCTAATTTTGAATCTGAAATAACAATAATTATCTGATCGTTATTTACACATAGACCTCTCTCGTCATTCTCCGAAAAATCTTTCACTAATATTCAGCTTTTTTAAAACTGTGTTTACACATCCGGAGATGTGCAGTCTGTGTACCCCATACCTAAATCCCGTCATCCCTATTATCAGAAGATTCTGCAAACTGTAATTAATGAACAGCAGGGCTTAGTAATTAATTAAATTGCAAGCAAATAGCCGGGCATTACACAAACTGCCGGACGCGTTAATTATAATTACAGCTTGCTGTGTGTTTGCGACGCTTTGCGTATCAAGGACGTTATTGACGATAATAATTATATTTGTTAGTTTATTACAATTTATATACATATAAAAAGATAGGTTTAGGTTAATTAAATTTACGCTCTGGTAAAAAAAAATAAGAAACACACATAAATTCTCAAAACTTATGTTAGAAAAAAAAATTAACTGCCTGAATTCTGAAATACAGGTATTTAAAACTACAATTTTTCATACAGATTCAAAAATAAACAATACATCGTCATGCCAAAATCCAAACCACTGCGCAACCAATCTCAATACAATTACTCTACGTTCTCAGCCAACAACAAAAGAATGAATGCCAACAAATAATCCAAACGAGATAATAAATAAACAAATCAACGCCAACAATTACAAGATTGAGTGCACTCTCACCAGACAAAAGAATACCCCACACGGACGGAATAAGCGCCAATTACCTTATTTTCCCGATTTCGCAATACCCAGTTACCTTAGCACCGTTAATAGTGGTCGTATGTTACGAATATGGGTGATTTGGGCAAATTTGGTGCGCTAGCTGCGTGATAAACTGTGACCCCGATGTGGGAGCTCGTTGATGTATGGTGGGAAAATCTTTTTGAGGGTTTGGTTAGTGCGTCGTAATAAGGCTTTATCAAAATGTTTGTTCAGAGTTCGAAGAAGGCATTTGCTTTGAAAAATGTGTTGTTTTTAGTTGGGTAGTGGGTAGTGTGTTTTAAGTCATAATTTGGTATTATACATTCCTATTGTAGTGTAGTTAAAGAACTATCTCAGTACCAGTTTGTAGTCCATATTTCATTAACTTATCCCTTATGTTCATGTGAATAGATAAACAAAATAATTGATTTAGCTATATAGATACCTATCGCATCACAGTTTTTTTCAACTAAGTATATTTTTCTCATCATACTTTAAAATGTATACAAAACGAAATCATCATGAAGACACATAGTTGTGCGACTAATTACGTAGGGAGTGGTCACAGGGCTGCCATCCAATCTAAAAACTAACGGATCTCGAGCTGTCTGAGCTGCGCTCTCCGTGTCTTATAGTCGTGATGGTATGTTGCACTTTGTACTTGGTCATTTAACCCTAGTTTGCAAGCTGAATTACCTTTAAACAAATATTCATAATTTACTTTACTCAGGAAAAGATCAATTTCAGCAAAAATCTAAAAACTTACCTACTAATAAGTTTTAATAATTGCGATTATTGATCGATAGTGCGATCAAAATCGTGAACCAGCCATTAAAATGATTATACATATTTTAAATTATATTATTATTTCGTTTCGAAAAAAAAACCTTATCAGATTCATTACGCAAACGTATACGTCATCGACACGTTATTATAACAAAACGAACAGCCAACTCCTACATAATATTGTTTGAAACACGTGAATAAAACAGAGCTCGCATAGAAACATTACCTATTCCTTAATACTGTGTGTTGGTGCTGTAATTGTTACAACAGCGTACTCGCACGTGTAACGTCATAAACGTAATTTACATGGTAAAGTGGCGTTGAATGTGCCGGCTCGACGTCGCTGCCTACGTAAGCCCAGCTGGCTAAATATTTGGACGTTACTACGATACAGTTCAAATTATATCGTCAATGTTTTGTTGTACAGTTAGTGTAGGACTGTAGGTACATTAAGCAATCAAACATTATTAGTGTAGTTATTTGACCTAATTCGAGTTTATTGAATTTATGCCTACTTCGGGGTATATTATCGATATGATGTAGGTTTATGGTACAGTGGTTCAAAAAGTGTGATGGTAAAAACGAGTTATTTTTGGGTGGAATGGTGAGGTGTGTTATTTACATGTAATTTACAGATAAAGGTTTAGTTTATATCATGAAATCCTATTTTTTAATTATTCTTAGTGACCAAAAAGGTGATCAGTCGATATACCTTGGTTCCAAGTGGAACAAACCTCTAACTGTAACTCATAAGCGCTAGCTATATATTGCAGGGTTGGTGCAC
Source organism: Abrostola triplasia (assembly GCA_946251915.1). NCBI lineage: Eukaryota > Metazoa > Arthropoda > Insecta > Lepidoptera > Noctuidae > Abrostola > Abrostola triplasia. The sequence goes on along the minus strand of OX276424.1, from coordinate 4,111,530 downwards.
TGTTAACTTGTCTATAAAGAGCTCAGTAATACTGAGATGTAACGGTTTACCAGTTTGGAAGGTACCTCTTTTTACCTGGGTTTAAATCAGCTTATTACAATAAAGCATATTCTATTCCATTCTAAATTTATTCTGTTCCATGAAGTCAGTAATTTTATGTTTTACGTGATTATTAATTGTGCTTATGAAGGTATTTGTTTATCGAGCATTGATCCTATATTTAAAGTATATATGTTATGATATTACGAATTTAAAAGTAATTGCGACGACGAATTTATTAATAAAATGCATATACTTGTTTTTTTGACGTCAAAGCTTTCCTATATATGTGAAGGCGTACTCACTTACTGGTAGCTAGTATAATTAAATAGAATAATCTATCTGTGATTTAGTTAAGTATGTTTAACATGAAAGTTTTTGCGTGTCCAATAAAAGAGAAGCGTAGATAGCTCGTTTATTTCTCATTGGATATAATTATGTTTAGATAGATACTTTCTTGTAACAAAACACGGCAGCATCAACAACCTCACAGCCGACACTAAATCCAAAACAATTTTACGATGAACTGTGAATATAAATAATAATGACAAATGTCCACAAAACGCGCTACAAATCTAATACCAATATATTATTCGTGAGCGCTCGTCCGAATACTGACGTAGAGCACTGAGTTACAGCCCCCGGGGGATGAAATCTACTCCGTAACTTATATATTATTCAGTCTTTCCTCAGGTATGAATGTTCATTAGTACGAAAATAAATTCGTTGGTCTCTTTTCATGTTCACCGACCTTTCTAGTCTGCTTATGCTTAACTTTAAAAGGTTAGGTATTTATAAAAGTTGTGTGACCAACGGACTGAGCGCTTTGAGCGAGACCCTTTCTGAGAAATGGTATTTGATTTACGTTTTCCTTTTTAGGGTTCCGTGCCCAAAAGGTGAAAACGGGACCCTATTACTAAGACTACGCAGTCTGTCCGTCCGTCGTCTGTCTGTCACCAGGCTGTGTCTCAAGAACCGCGAAGCTAGACAGTTGAAATGTACACAAAATATGTATTTCTTTTTTAAAAAAATACTATAAACAAATTTAAGGGGTCCATAACAATGAACCATACAAAATGTGGATTTCTTTGTCCTTTTTTGTTTGATATCAATAATTGTTAACAGAGAGACACCAGGACAAGAGAAACTAAAAAAGGTTGTATTGTGCTGTTGTTTACCTAGTCAATGGTACGCAACTTTTCGTGCGCGAGTCCGACTCGAACTTGGCCGGTTTTATTTTTTTATATCACATCCTGAAATAAGTAGTTGGAATATGTCGTATTATATAAAGGTTCTAAGAGATTTAAGAGTTTTATTGTGGTTTATTTCCACAACTGACATACATATAACAAAATTTACAACGGCTAAAACAATAAGGTTATGCCGAGTGGTATCCGGCCTAGAATTGACCACCCCCTTTCCTCCCGTGGGTGTCGTAAGAGGCGACTAAGGGAAAATCCAGAAGATAGACAGCAGCGTCTTCTGTAACTTCACCATCAATACTGTGATCCCCAAGCCGCTTGCCAAGCGTGGGTATTATTAAAACCGCCCTCTTACCTAAGGGGGGGGACTTTGTTTAGCAGTGGACGTCTTCCGGCTGATGATGATGAAAACAATAAGGGTGTACAATACAATAACACTAGATAACAGAAAACAATCCTGAATTGTAAACACACAAATGGAAGTTAATGTGTAACTTTCATTTGTTTGCGTTTTAAAGTTTAGGGTTGCTTTCTGTTATCTAGTGTTATTGTATTGTATACCCTTATTGTTTTTAGCTGTAATTAAGCTTTATATAAATATAGGTTTAATATTCTACTAGCTGCGCCCCATGGTGTTACCCGCTACATTTTTTCGGGATAAAAAGTAGCCTATGTGTTAATCTAGGGTGTCAGCTACCTCCACATGAAATTTCATCAAAATCAGTTTAGCCGTTTGAGTGTAAAGAGGTAACAAACACACTCTCAAACTTTCGCCTTTATAACATTGGTGTGATTCTCATACAGAGAATACATAATCATGACCATGCTGGTTCACCAAGCTACCGCGAGTCTACACATTAGGTACGATACTCCATCAATTACCCAACCAAGGGTCTATTTTAATTGCGGTTTAAGGAAGTCCAAGCAACATTAAAATACTCCTAAGGCAGTGCTATGAATCCTTTATACCAGTCAAAAAACTTTTAAACTACCAGGACTACATAGAATAAGTATACATTCAACTGACTAGACTTATACTTAATTTATATATAGTAACCGCTAGTTGTAATTGCTAGTTCCAGATGCATATCCCCGGTTTATCCCCGTCATGTTACAGTGAACGCTAAGATTATAATCCCTGTGTACAAATGCTATAAACTAGCTTTTACCTGCGGTTGCGCTTAGCCTTTGGGACGCTACTTCTTAGACGTTAGATAATGCTGGATGTAGGTCTTGTAGCTTTGGTCTTAAGAGCTATAATTACTTTTATGTTTGTGATCGGTTGTTATATGTATGTATGTAATCGGTTTTACGATTAGAATTAGACTAGCTGTGACCCGCGGTATTACCCATTACATTTTTTCGGGATAAAAAGTAGCCTATATAATCCAGAGTATCAGCTACCTTCATATGAAATGTCATCTAAATCGGTCTAGCTGTTTGAGCGTGCAGAGGTAATAAACATACAAACACACTCATAAACATTCGCCTTTATAATATTACGGTGATTGTAATTTATGTTAGTTTCGTGTACTGTCGATTTGCTTATGCTCGACGTCACCCACTGTCGGGTATAGGCCTCTCTTTTGTGCCAGTCTCCATACTGATATGATGATCATTGAGTAAGTATATTTATTATTAAATATTGGACTTTATAATACCTACAAATTTAATCTGAAAAGACTCACTAAAGCTTTGCAGAAAACGAAGAGAAAGATAATCCTCCCCACCCCTTATTGCACCGAAATGAACTGCCCCCTTACCATGAACACTTAAAGCAGAACATTTTCCGTTGAAGAAGCGAGACGGTACATTACTCTGCACATAGCCACCTCTCGCTTCCACAATGAAAATGGTCCCGCATTACGAAATCACGGTAAGGGCTCTGTACCTACATATAGTTGCAGTAATGTACGGGGTAGCTATTTTTACTTGAATATCACGTGAATGTCAACGGGGTAGTCTATCTGGCCAGTACACTGCGCACTTCGACCATCGCCCCTACTAAAACGAATATCCAGTGGCAGAATAATAAAATGAGTAAAACTAGCTGAATAAACATTAACAAGTTTCAGGAGTTGCATATAAATCCCGTTGTAATTGCTGAGCACGCTCCAACAAGCGGCGTGTTTGTGATGAGAAGTTTATCATTATGTTACTAAATACAGGTAATATTAAACAGCTGACAAAGACTAAGTGGTATGAGTAATTTGTTTGAATGTACCTAGCTATGGTATAATAATATCTAGCGACTCGTTTTCTCTTGGTTTGAATTACCAGGATGCAAAAGATATTGATAGAAACCGTGAGGAGACTGTTCCTAGCAGTCTGGAGTCTTCAAAATTAGTTCCCATATAATTAGCAATACATACCGGCAATAGACACCATAACATCTCGATACCAATGTTACAGTACTAACTTATATATAACGTATTAAAATAAATTGAAGACGTCCACTGTTGAACAAAGGCCCCATCCTTTATCAGGGGGGGGGGGGTTACCACAATCCCCACGCTTGGCAAGCGGCTTGGAGATTGCAGTATTGGTGGTGTACTAAAGTGAGCTCACAAGAAGTGCTTTTGAGAAAAACCAATGGCACAAACATGATTTGTTAAAGAAAATTTTCATTTTCGCCAGAGTATCAAACAGAAAAATGGTAAATTATAACAAGCACAGAATTTAAAATTTACATAAACATTCCGCTAACCCTACATAAACAAGTAATACAATAAATAAAGATACAAATGCATAACAACCCACCCTGTCGGAGCTTCAGTAAAACAATACTTACACGGTTGAATGCACTCAATACTGCACATGCAGAGTATATCGACGTTGGCACTGAACTTGGTACGTCACGGCTTTGCTTTTCATGAAAACCACGTTACAGAAACGGTACGAAGTTCCTCTTGTATACCTATTTCAGTCAAAGGTCACAAGCAAACCCCGACACGCACCAATGTCTTTTCAAATTAATGTGCGTACTAGAAATTAGTTATCAGATGCTAAAAACGGCGAAAGAAAACATCGTGAGAAAATCGGCACACTTAAGATATTTTTTAACGGTGTGTAAAGTCATGTCGGAGGCCTACAGGCGGCTTAAACTCTGACACCAGGGTGTTCATCAACCATACGATAAGAGGAAGACCTTTGCGCAGCTGCTACAGTTAAATATGAATGATATGTGTAGTAATAAAAGCTCACAGAAATAAAACAATGGATATATGCCGTTGGTTATCAGAACTGGGTCTTCTGAGTTCGTTATACAATTTGATGCAACGCTAGACGAATGTACTTATTTAATCTTAAGTATAATGCATATCTTTTCGTGATTTTCTTGCGGTTGCATGTAAGCAGGTGGATGGTTCGTGTTACTTGATAAAGAAAGTTACGTGTCTACTTTACTACGACTCACTGAAAAGCTGATTAAAGTATAATATAAAGATAGTTACAGCTTATACTATTTAAGTGTTATGCAATTCCTAGATAGGGGTTTAGCATAGGACGTTTCGGCAATTTTTTTTCCGTTTGCTTGTATTTTTTTTTTGATATTATTAAAAAACAAATAACAAATGTATATGATTGGGTTTAGAATTCAAATAAGAACAATTTTCTACCAAGAGGAATTGTTAAAATAATATTACGTTATACTTAGACCGTGTACCTATAGGTCCTATATGTGACTGCAATATAATAGTAAGTAAGTAAGTTATATGAGTACTATGACTACCTAATCATAGTCAGGTTTTTTAAAGAGAGTAGGTACTCTATCGATAAAAAACCTTTAGTTTATTAACGTTAGAGAATATTTTATGAACTGCACCAAGATTGAAAACTGTCTTTTTAGTTTGCTAAATTAATATTTTCTGTCGCCTTTATGAATATGACACAAAGGATTTTTTCTACTCTACCTATACTTTCAGTAATGAACGACGAGGTACCTTGATTTTTTTGTTTTTATTCTGTGCAGAACTCAGAAATAGGGAGTAATATATGTATAAGCATTATTTATGGCATGGATCCAGTGGGTAGCATTAGTCTGACTGATCCATTGTTAAAAATGCCTTAAGATATTGAGATGAAGATTATATGATATAGACGAACTTACTACACAAAAAATACGTTGAATACAAAAACTAACAATAATAGATAGTCATAATGTCCAATAACTTATGGGCTAAAATTTGCACCGACTGGGTCCCACAAAATATACGGCGTCATCGCGGCAGACCCAGACGACGATGGCATGACGAGTTGCTTACGTTCAGGAGAGACTGGTTCACCTTAGCACATGACCGAATAAGGTGGAAGAAGGAAAGGGAGGCCTTTGTCCTGGGACAACACAAGCTAAAAATGTAAAAAAAAAAAGATAGTTGCTGCCAGTTCATACGGTACTTATATTTCATTAACAGTCGTAAGTTTTTCATTTAGCGTTTGTAGAAATATGTGATTCATCTCCTAAAGATGTATCAATTAATTATCAGTTTCATAAGATAGTACTGGGCAGAGGTATTAAAACGTTTTGTCTTGAAATCCATATACAATGAGCCGTAGAAACATTACGAATAAGACTTATATACAAACAAAATCTAACTCTAAATAACTACATAAACGCCTCCAACAGCCTCCTTTGTAATTAAATACAACATTTTCTCCAATCTAAAGGGGAGCAACGTTCTTTAAATAAATTGTTTTAGCTTTTAATAGGCTTCATTGGAATGTGTACTGTAACTTAGTTTGACCTAAACTTAATTACATGGAGGTAAAACTTTGTGTAATTCCAGCCACAATTGTGGTTTCAAACGTATGTAATGTATAGTATACCTATTCTAATCTCAGTTTAGTAGAACTATAGTTTTTACAAACTTCTGTTTGCTAGCAAAGCTACCAAAATTGTTTAACAAATATTATAACAAAACTGAAATTTAGATGGAAAATATTTGTTTCGTTAGAAAAATAAGCTAAGAAACGGTAATATTTAAAAATAGAAGGTAATAAAATATATAATCCCGTGGAGTGCCGAGCCAGAATTGCACCTCACTATTTCGACCCATGGCGTGGGTGTCGCAGGAGGTGACTAGGGTAAAATCCAGAAAATGAGCAGCAGCGTATTCCAAAAATATACCACCAATACCTACTGCGATCCCCAAGCCACTTACAAAGCGTGGCCATTACGGCAATCTCCCTCTCAAAGGGGACGGTTGTTCAACAGTTAACGTCTTCCGGCTGATGATGAAAATAATTCAGTCAGTTGGCATACATTCATCAAGTGTTCCGTAGAATCTGAATATGAGAGCTTCTAGTTTATTTAAAATAATGTTTCTTAAATGCACTCAGGAGTCAGGGTAAAACATATTAGACGAATTTAATAAAAACATTAAGCAAAATTTATAACAAGCATTCTTTCAAAAGCTGTTTACCTCACTGAATTTGTTTTGTGACTTTTCCAATTTGCCAAGAGCAACAAACTGCAGTTGTAATTTCAAAAGCAGCTCTGTGCATTTTATTTCAGTCACATTCAGGTAGACAATAAGTTAAGTCATGAGTACTTATTTGGATGGATCGCAGAGCAGTTGTTTTAACTTGTACAGTAATTTCATCAAAATTGCAAGACGGTTTGCGAGCATGTTTAAGACCGTTTCGTTGACTCTGTTTGAACCAACATTGGTGCATACAACCAGTTCCAATGTTGGTTCAACTAAACAGTAGTAACATGGTATATTTCATTAACGACTTTTTTCTTGTTGGCTGAACATCTAATCTATAAATTTATTTATTCAATCACGCCTGGTAATATTGAAGGGGTGGTTAGAGGTGTCTTATGTATGGAGCCGCCCTCATTTTGCCGCTCATCAAACGCCCACATCGAGTTAGTCGCCTTCAATAAAGAATATTACTATTTTGGTTTAGTCCGTCTTTGCACGTTGAATACATACAGTACAGTGCAATCGGTATATAGATTAAAAATGGTATTATCCATTTAGAGAAGAGGCCCGACAGAATCTCCTTGCGCTCCCAGCTACTCCGTAACTAACATCCCTCTCCCACGTGTAAGAGAGCTGTTCAACATGAACATTAACTTTTGAATATTTAAATTTATAAAGGATTTTTTTATTATTTTTCACACATGAAGTATTATTTTCACATCAGCCTATAGCAGTCCACTGTTGGACGTAGGCCTCCTGCATTGTAGGCCACAAGAGACACTCTCCCGTTTTCGCCATACCTTGTTTAATAGTCCAAGAAGGCTGATAGCCTGTTTATTCTATTTGCATTACAAATATAAATGAGCCTTTACCACATTGTTATAAACTTTTAGTTCGGAAATTGGTTTTTATTTTTATTATTATTTATTTATTTATTATGTATTTATAAAATAGAACTTATATACTAAAACATTGCCCCACAAAACCGTTTACACGGTTTGTCTGTGGGTGTGACGAAGTTGCACAAGTAATTAAACTACTTAAATACTAAATGAGTTCGCACATTATGGATGGATAGCTGTTAATATAATACTAATAATGTTATACATCATAAACTAAGTAAGTGTTGTTTTAATTTATTGGAGAATTTATTTTTGTTTTTTATTTTTCTTAAATCTGGAGGTAAACTATTAATTATATAAGGGATTCTTTTTTCAAGTGTTCTGTCCCCATAGTAGTTGCTTACTCTGGGGACTTCATACTTGCCTGTAGATATTGCCCTAGTTACATGTTTGTGCCTCAATATTGAGTAACTATCCCTGTTGAACTATTGTTTCGGGTTGTAAGCCCGCAGCTTCACCTACGTAAAATTGTGACGTCAGATTAGATAAATACGTGTTTTCATTTGTTTTAGTTTAGTTTGTAATAAATTTAGTATATATTTACTAATTTTGGTTATAGTAACAGTTTTTTAATAGAAGGTATCAGTGTAAGGTTCTTTTTCAAATATGGAACGTAGAGACTTGAAAATCGAATAACATAGTAGCATGTTTATTACTTGCCTCTACAACGAATCCTACCTTTTTTATACTCAATTATATTTTCCTGTAATAAACAACATAACATTAAAAGTCGGTGTATAATGTCGCCTTATTAAAGCTTACATAATATACCTATATTTGTCAAGGACTAATCACCCACGAAATCTCTCCTGACGAAACCTACTGGAAGTCCATTAGACAAAATACGCAGTAACGCAGTCAAAACTCTCCTTAAAATTACCGAAAGACGATGTAAAATTAACGTATATAATCTCAACATAGTGTACATACAATATTATGGACTGTATTTAATTTGGATAATGATACACAAGTACGTAATCACTTCGATTCTGACCAATAAACAACTGACCTCCAGTTAACCATATAGACTGCACTGCACTAATTACTGAGGGCCTCCCGATTCCCTTAACAGCTGCTCTGTAACCGACATCCTTGTTTACGAGGGGGCCGGTTGATCAACATTGGCGTTAAACAAAACAGTATATCATGTAATCTCCTTTTAGAGAAAGGGAATGCAATAATGGAATATATTGTAAATAATGGGATGGGTGTGGGATCAATGACTGGTAATAAGCTTTTGGAAGAGTGGCGAATTGTGGGTGGATAACTACTGAATTGTAAAGAAGAATATCTTTGGTTTCCTCAAAGGGGATTACAAACTTGATATTAACATTTTTATGTTTATTTAATTTAGTGACTTTAACTGTATGACAGCCTAGTAGGGTTTTTCACGTCTAGGTTTAAATTAACATGGAACTAAATTAAAACATGAAATAAGAAGTCAAATTTATATTTTTCTCTTAAGTGAGAGAATTTTTCAAAAATATCTAAGATTACCACAAAATTAGTTAAAAATCCCTCTTTACTTCGATCTAAAATATTGGCACCCTAACGCTTCATAAATTGGAAGCAACATACACCAACATTGGCCAATACATCGCACATGAGAGAGCACATATTAGACTCTCTGCTTTTTGATATATTTTATATGGAAATTGTATCTACAAGCGTAATTCACAAGAATACGTTGTTACTTTGAGAATATTCTAACATTGACGAATGGAAATTGTAAAGACAAATGAATAACTTTTGTAAAATATTAACGCGAATTTGTACGGTATTATTTTACGCACCAATCGTTATATTATTGGTTATGTATTATTGTTCAATTACCCAATGATTGGTTAAATTCAACTTTTATTGAATTATTTCGAGTTCTGAGGGTTTGATCAACGCACTGTAGAATTACAGTAAATAAATTGGTAATTGGTCATGCATGTCATTGAGTTGGGATTGTTGTTCAAGGGGATAAAAACTAAAACATCTATTCATCTGAGACTATTTTATTGATTTCACATCCACTATACGTATGTATCTACTTAGTAAATCAAAAAAGATATTAAGCGGTTTTTTGTGCGATTTGTTTTTAATGTAATTAATTGTGCTCTTACACGACTAATATACCTACATAGTTCTAACCTTCTGGTATTTACACTAACTTATAATGGAGATACATTTAGGGTTAATTCAAAACACGGTCATAAATAAGAAAGCAAAGGAAGTACACACAAATACATTATAAGAGCAATTAAGAATAATATATTGTAGATACTATTACCATTCTATGTATGAGTATTGTATGTATTCAACATAACTAGTAGAACAGTTCCAAAGCTCTTAATCACAGAAATGGGAAGTGTATAAATGTGGATGATTATTTTTATTGCGGCGACGAAGGGATGATATTTACAGAAAGGGCGGAAACATAAGCAGTTATTACTCGGGATTTGGGTGATCATGGCCCGCAACGACCACTTCCAACCGTTATACTGTTGGTATCACTTCCTTTGTGACGTCATCATAGGTTTGTTGTTCTCGTAATTTTTCGGTGAGATTAAATCTGTTCTCGGTAAATGTTTTTCGTGATACAGGGGAGTGGTTTCTCTGATAAAATGTACGAATTAGTTAAGCTTGTGTTTAATGGGAGTTTATGGTTAGCACACGTGGTACAATCAACATTTTGCTTTGGAATGCACTCCTGTGATTAAATAAAGGCTGCATACTTACAAATTTGCTCTGCCCCCTTACCATGAACTTTGAAAGCAGACAGCGCTACGTGCAGTGCAATGCGGCGTCTCGCTTCCACAACGTAAACTGTACTGTTTTAAGAGTACATGGTAAGGGGGCTAATCCTTACATTCAGTCTCATTAAAACAGTCCACTGTCAAGAGCAGACACAGTAGTTAAACAATCACCATGAACTACAATTATCTGGTACATTATTGGACTGTGAACCTTTTACGGATAAACGTAGCTGTTATAAACGAACTGGTTGCAAAGCAAACGAAGTGGTAGGTATCTATGGGTTGAATGACAGTTATTTTCACATAAATAACGAATTGAGTGCCTAATTGTGTTACGTTATCTTACGATGTTCACAGAAACCAAGTGGCTCTTGAACAGTAAGCTTCATCAAGATTGATATTCTTTCAACGAATTTTTTCACGTGGTATCCTTTTGAATTAAGTAACACGAGTCTTGTATAAGAAAACATACTTGTAAGCAGTGAGGATTCTCGTTTTTCAGGAGTCTATCAAGGCCCATCTAATTGTTGGCGAGACTATTTTCGTTAATCGGGGCAAATAAGTTTTGTTATAACTGGCGAAATGTGGGTGTACTGTATGTACACCTCTGCCTACCCCTTCGGGGAATACAGGCGTGATGTTATGTTACGTTATGATAAGTTTTGTTAAAAATAAAAAACAACATATTGTCACACCAGTATTCCCCGAAGAGATAGGTAGAGGTTTACCTATAGAACACCCACATTTCGCCAGTTATGATATCGGTCTCAATAGGGGGTGAGCCTATTGACATCAACATCAAAATTCTGACTCCGTGCTGCTACTGAGAATTATCTCTGAGAATTATCTAATAGAAAAACCCAATAACACTAACACTGCCCGACCCCGGATTTGAACCTAGAACTTCATACTCAGCTGTCGCGTTTAGCGATCACTAAATCCATGAAGCAGTGTTAACAATATTATTGGTAGATAAATATTATTATAGTACCTAAGTATTTACGATTCTTATTTACCAAGACATAGGTACCATTTGTACTCACACATCAATAGAGCTTTCATTTCCCAAATACTCGAACAAAATTCACTTACAAATCAAATCAACTGAAGGATTGCCACAGTGGTAAGTGCGAACAGTTTACATAATGTTATTTAACAACCGTCCAATGCAAGCACAATGCACTTAGGTCGGTGGCCTTCTCTCGAAGCTCTTTTACGTCAGAACACAGAGATTTGCTTTGTGTTATAATAATGTACCTTTGTATCTAGTTAATGGTACTCGTAGTACCTTTGAAGCAGACACGGCGGAATGCAGATGCCAGGAGAAATATTTCACAATGCTTCTTGCATAGAGTTGAAGTTTTATTATTTTTACAGAGTATTATCGACGTTAGATAAGTTTCCCTTGCAAAACTATCGGCATGATATAGGTATAATATCATTATTATGCCATTTTTTAAATTTCCTACTTCGTATGAAAGCAATACCTGTCACAAACTATAATTCAAAAGAAACATCGTAATAATAAAAAAAAGTAAAATAATGCTTGACGACCTGATGTGATAATGCTTGGCGCAGTGGCTGGTTGAACTGGTGCGCTAAGGGTTGCGGATTCGATTTCTGCACGGGGCAAAAATTTGTGCGAACCGCAGATGTTTGTCCGGAGTCTAGGTGTGTGTGTATGTAATATTACTTGTTTTTGGAACGCACTCACGACACAGGAGAAATTCCTAGTGTGGGGCAGCCTTCTCTTTAATCTATGTTGCTAATTTTAGTTTTATTGGTATACACCAACAACGAAGTAATAATACTTCATTACACTTATCTACACAGTGCAGATAGTGTAGAGAATACCAACTACAAGCTATAATAAGACAGCGAGTAACGACAGCGGGAGTGTAGTTTTGGCAGATTGAAAGCGAGCTTGGAATCACCAAAGTGGTAAGGAGGTGAGTTCTAAACAACCAATAGATTTCGTTATTTCGACGATTGGTTACCCACGGGATTCTAATGAATTTTTAACACATCTTTTTACATCTTGTCTCTTCTTTCTTGAAGTCGAAGCCCACAGTAAACAGCTAGCACTATATTAAGAGAATCCAAAAACATTACCGGTATGCTTAAATTCTTAAAGCACTCTACCCCGTTTAAACGAGGTAAAACACATCATACAATAACGGTACTGAAACTACGATTATTTTTAAATAATAGCTAGCTTTTCTGCTATAAAATCTCAGAGCTTACTCTGTGCTGGGGCTAATTTTCAACAGCCACTTCATCTTGTTGTATATTCGAAACTATTAGCTAGAAAAATTGCTGAAACGTACCTAAATCTGAACTATTTAAAGCATTTCATTTTCCTTAACATTGTTTTCACGAGAATAGCATTCATGGAAGCGTTTTATTGAGAATGCGGCTGGAAATAATACAAAATTATACCTTACGTATTTGATAGTAGAGTTTCTTTTTGGTTTGTTATTTCTCCGTGCATACGTTGATTTTACAAACATTTTACGTTTAATTCATTTTTTTCTCAGTAGGTAGGACTGGAGATTTTTTAGGTACGTAATATTTATATTATTTAATGTACCTATATTATTTTGGGAACAACGTAAATATTACTCCTACAAAACTTTCTAAAAGCTTCTGGCATTATTTACGACATATCTTAGCGACACTCCGGCTTGTCATGTTTCCTAAATTAAGAACAAAAAAGCACTCCACACAAAAGTCCCTCAATCCAACTATCGGTCAAATCTCAGTCCCACCCCGTACCACTTGGTTGGGGGTGAATAAACGTTTAACTGACCTATAAGGGAGCTCTATCGTTGACGTAGGACTCTACTATCGCTTGCATCTACAATATACTGAATGCAACTCGCATTTCAATGCTTTATGCTGTATTTTTCTGATGGAAGGTCGATGTTCGGGAAATTATTCTTTATACAGCGAACGTTCTATTTTTAAATTTCGTTTAAATTGGTATTGCTAGCCATCTTAACGATTGCGCCGCGGTTTTTATTGGTTTTTGATTAGCACCTCCTTATCATAGATTTTAATTGGCCAACAAATGGGAAAATAGTATTTGGGAAAACTATCGTTTACGTAACTTTACCTACAAATCAAGAGTACACTAAACTACACGTGGTACCTTGTTAAAACGAAAAATATACAAAATATATAAGTAAAACATCTTTCGTCAAAACCATTTCAGGTAACAAGCAGTGTTTGTAATGTGCCCCAACAAAAAGCGAGGGTGGAATACAAAGAGGCCTACATTCCAAAAAAACAGGTCGCTATGTACCTACCGCTTTTATCCGAAAAACCTCTTTGTCAATGTGTGAACAGAAATTTTACACGACGTATTTTTGTGCGCAACAGGGAACCTATGAATTTGACAGTTTTGTTTTTACAAGTTTTTTATAGTAGCATTTCTTTTTGCTACATTTTATTTATTATTCATATGTTTATAAAAATCTGTACTCATGTGAAGCGACAAAGAATACGAGGTTTTTTATTTATATAGCTTGACTGTACTTTAGAGATATTCATGAATAAATTATATCAGCGTTTATAAGAATATTACACAAATTATAATATGGTGTAGTTATTATGTTTGTCAATAAAACTTTTATTTATGCATTGTACTCTGAATAGTCGAGCCCATGACCCTAGGTGGAAAAACTTATTCTTTAGTTAAAGTATTTACCAGCCCGTTCACCGCCCCTTTTATCCCACATCCCATTAGGTATCTATTAAAAATATTCCAGAAAAATTAAACACCCGCAATACAAAATGTCAACGTGACAATATAAACGACATAATTAAAAAACGCGTTAATGTTAACGACTTGTTAATAAGGGATCCATTTAGTAAATTACTGACATTAGCCACGCTACTTTACGACTGTTTTCTTGAACGACTACACAGTTTTTAGCCGACTAATTATATTACTTATTATTGACTGCCTCGTTGGTCTAGTGGTTGCTAAGCGCGACTGCTGAGCACGAGGTCCTGGATTCGAATCCCGGGTCGAGCAAAGCGTTATTGGGTTTTTCCATTAGGTAATTCTCAGTAGCAGCACGGAGTCTGGATTTGTGCCCGTTTGATGGCAATAGGCTCGCCCCCTATTACATTGGGGCCTAAAAAACATAACTGGCGAAATGTGGGTGTACTGTGGGTGCACCTCTGCCTACCCCTTCGGGGAATACAGGCGTGATGTTATTTTATGTCATTATATTACTTATTTGTAATTATGTTTGTATGTGAACTACATTTGGTTACAGTTTGTGCAACCAATTTTAATTCTCTAGGCATTTAAACCAAAGGACTGCAAAAGGCTTCCTATATTTTGAATACCACTTCAAATGGGGAAGAGCTGGTTCTATAGAAATCAAGCTATTAAATATTTTATTTTCATCAAGAAAGTATAACTACACATTATTTTAGTTTACATGATATGGAAAGCTGAAATTTAAAATTTTGTATTCTTTTTCTTCATTATCATTGTAAGCCTTATTATGAATAATAAACTTCTTACTTCTTAATCTGGCCACTAAGCTGTGAAGTATTAAAACATTGTCAGTCTATGACATCTTCGGTCAACGCCATCATATTTTTGCTACTGTCAGTTTCGACGATATACAAAATATTACCTGAATAAATCATATCATATTAATATACAATACAATCTCATACAACATACATTAATTATATTTAAGACATGGACCCAGATTCGAGAAAGAGTAAAGTTTCCATGATGACGGTGAAGAGTCAGATACAGGCGAAGTCAACTGCTAACGTAGCGTCGAAGTCTATGAGCAGGTTAAAAGTTCGGAAAGCATCGTATGGCTTCGCAAACGTGCCTGGAATCAGGACTGTAGAGGGACGGCTGTCACAGGTATAATGAATCGTCTATAGATAAGAGTTATGGCTTAAAAGGACACTCAGGACTGGAAAGCTTAAGATTTATAGTCTCAATATTCCTCAGAACATAATAAATTGTAATAATCCTTAAAAAATAGTTTAGGTTTATAGGGTAAAAATATGTAGAAAACTTCTGTTTGGTGTAACCTGGTTGCATAAAGATATATTTACGCATACATAGTTGTAAACAAAGCACTTATCTATGTTGCGTTATCGTCTGGTGTATTAGTTTCTATAAATTTTGTGATGTTTACTATAATTGGCCTTAATTAGCGATCGTATAAATATTGTAGGTACACATAACAAGTTCTAATAAATCTCCAGTAATTGAACAAAATGTTAACATAACCTCTGTAAATGAATTCCCGTGGTGGGATGAAAACCGTATCGAAATTGATAAGGAAGTTTATTTATACCTTTTACTTACTGCTAAGTGATAAAACTATAATTTAGTACAATATGCAAGGTGAAAAAATGAAATTAAAAAATACATATTTTTCAGCTCGGAATGGAATTCAAACGCCCACCATTATTGTTTCTGAACACTTATCAACTGGATTCAAGCTTCAAGTTTCACGAGCCGTCTGTAGCCAAAGTTGCCGACAGCGTGTTGGATGCGTACTTTTCTGATCACAAATATAATGTTCAGGTAGGTATATTATATAGCTCATTATTCGCTTATACATTAAATTATTGTAATATACCTACAACATATTTTTTAAAGAGTTACTATAGAGATAATTGCCAGTTCTTCTCCATAGTAACATTTTGGAACCAAGCAAATAGATTAGAACGTTTTGTAGTGCTGTTTTGTAGCCTATGTGAAATAAAAAAATATGACGATGAAAACAGAATTATAAAACATGTTTAGGTCTTGGATTTGAAGTAGCTATATTCATCTGACCGATTAAATATTTTACAGGAGTCTCCAGTTACAACGATGCGCATAGCAGGTGAACTAATGCGCGAAGTCAAAGCTATGTGTTTCAATCGCTATAGAATACTCGCTGTGGTCACTATGGGTCAGAAGAGAGCTCAGAGTTACAATAATGCCATTTCCTTTCTGTGGGACCACGAGAGGGACAGCTATGTCAATATTCAGAGGGAGGTCACCACAGCGTTTATCCAAGCCACTGTATTTGGAGTATATCTTGATTAACCAATAGAAAAAAAGAAGATAGAAGCAAAACTTCAGTAAGATTAGAATAACTCTTGATGAGTTTGTGCCTTAGATTTTATAAATATCATGATATTATCTTTAGTATGCAATGTTATAATATAAAATAAAATAATGTAATTGCTAAATTGACTCTCATTTATTCAAAAATTGTGTTCAATCTTACTTACTGTCTATTTGAATGTATTGCTTTCGAAATTACCGATGGGAATCGCAAGTTGCCTCAGGCATTTATTGCGTGGATACGTTAAGCCTTCCCAACAAATGCTCCAGACATCGCTTTGACGCAATCAGTCCTGATAAACTGGAGATAACTGTACGCCTCCGTGTAGAAATGAGCCTTCATGAACGAAGGCAACGCGTGAAGGTCGTAAAAAACAACTGCTTTTCAAGTAAAAATGGCTGAATATAGGAAACCGAAGATACGTTAGCTACAATATATCCTTTAGACGCTTATTAGATAATACATGTATATTTAAACCGTACTTTTTTGGGTTTAGAGTTATGTGTTTAGAATTATGTAATTCTAGGGTTTGCTTTCTAGAGGATAATAAAATGTTACTGCTTCGTTGGTCTAGTGGTTGCTAAGCGCGACTGCACGGATCCTGGGTTCGAATCCCGGGTTGGGCAAAGTGTTACTGGGTTTTTCCATTAGGTAATTCTCAGTAGCAGCACGGAGTCTGGATTTGTGCCCGGTTGATGGCAATAGGCTCGCCCCCTATTACATTGGGACCTAAAACATAACTGGCGAAATGTGGGTGTACTGTATGTGCACCACTGCCTACCCCTTAGGGGAATACAGGCGTGATGTTGTTTTTATGTAAAATCAGATGTCTGAACCAATTCGTCTTCGAACCATACAACTCATCAATTCTTTATACTGTTAACTACTATTCTTAGTAACATTTTGGGACCACGTAACTTAGTGAAAAAACGCTTATTTCTTATTCCTTACATTGTAGTATAGTATATTCAAGTTAATAGAAGTAGGTTGGGAGTACGTGGGCGTCGACTGTCAGTGGCGGAGTTATCGTGGATCTTTTGTGCTCTGCCTATCAAGGACTCCTTTGAATGGGTGGTGCGTACGAGGGTCAAACTGAAAGTTCTTAGAACTGGCCACTTATAAACAATATAATAAAAAAATAATTCTAAAATTTGAAAATAGAACTCTTTGCCAATATTACTGAGTATATATTTCATTAATTTGTCATTTGTTTTACGATTTGGCGGCAAATTGAAATTGTCTGTGTCACGTCAACATGAATTTAACACGAGAAAATTTTCGTGCAATGATTTTTTATGACTTTCGATGTCATTTAAGTCAACAAGAAAGTTATGATAGACTACGATTGGCCTTTCACGATGAAGCCCCATCTCGTGCGACAGTTTACAACTGGTTTAATGAGTTTAAACGTGGTCGCACTAATCTCACTGATGATTTACGTGAGGGACGGCCTTCTACGGCGACGACTGAAGATAACATCTGTGTTGTGCGGCGTATGATAGAGACTGACAAAAGAGTGACCTATCAGCAGATTCGGACAAGCTTAGGCATCGATATGAGTCAAGTGCACAAAATCCTCCTCGAACATTTAGCAGTCAGGAAGCTTTGCGCCCGGTGGATACCTCATAATTTGACTGAGGCTCAAAAACTCCATCGTGTGGATTGGTGCCGTAAAATGATTGAAAGATTTAACGGAGGTGACTCAAATGCTGTGTTCGACATACTAACAGGTGACGAAAGCTGGATTTACTGTTATGATCCTGAAACCAAAAGACAATCTGCTCAGTGGGTGTTTCCTTTCGAGAGGTTGCCAACTAAAGTGAAGAGAGATCGAAGTGCGGGAAAAAAAATGGTGGCCTCGTTCTTTGGAAGGATAGGTTATTTCGCAACAATTGTGTTAGAGGATCAAAAAACAGTTTCTGCAGAATGGTACACTACCAATTGTTTGCCACTTGTCTTGGAAAAAGTTCGAGAGAAACGACCTCGCAGTAGGATCCTCCTTCACCACGACAACGCCTCGTCGCACACCGCTAAGCGAACGATCGACTATTTGGCGACATCAAACGTTGAATTACTGGGTCACCCGCCGTATAGCCCCGACCTCGCCCCTTGTGAATTTTATTTATTTCCAAAAATTAAAGAAAAACTTAAAGGAAAGCGGTTTATGAATGCTGAAGAAGCGGTGGCTGCGTATCGCGATGCCATTGAAGAGAACCCTAAAGACGAGTGGGCAAAGTGCTTTTCCCAGTGGTTCCATCGCATGCAGCGGTGTATTGACGTGAATGGACAATATTTTGAAAAGATATAATAAAACTAATAACTGGCTAATGTAATCAGTTTTTGATTTTCTAAGAACTTTCAGTTTGACCCTCGTACACGCTTTTAATATTAAATTAGACGCCATTGAAAACATTTATTGAGTGTTTATTGTAGCTTGGTTTCGTAATGTAATGTAACTACACGTATGTTGAATGTGTTTTACCAGGTTTACATTTTTACCAACAAGCAACTTTATTATTACACGAAATAACATTACAAAACTATATAATCTACTTATAATAAACACTATAAACTACGTTAAAAAAATATACAAATGAAAAAATTAAAAATTATGCATCGAAGTATTCCTTCTCATCGCTGTCGATTGGTAGGATGCCTAAAGGCTGGCGGCATTGCCACTTTGAATGGTAATGCTAATTTTTTGCCCGAAAAACAAGCCAGCCTTTAGGTCATGTGAAGAGTCAGTTTAAATATAATGTTCTAAATTGAATTCTTTGGAATGGGCACGTCGTGTTTTACACAGCTGATAAATGTATATTCATTATAAAAAGTGTTTATTTCGTTGAGGCCATCGTATTTCGTTATAGATCATAAATAACCCAATATGTACTACTAGCAAAAGAAGTTAGCTACGATCCTTCATTTTGTTAAGACCTAAACTTTGTGTCAGTCCATTGCCAGAAACATTGAATACAGGTTTAGATTTAGTTTCGCTTATTGATGGATCGCACAATTTTAGACACGCCCAGAAGAGGATCGGAAGAAGGTTGAAAAACGTCGATCAAAACAAAAGCAAACACTATTGATTCCATCGCATCTTCCGCATGGTAAACAAAAATCCCAAGATTTACATAATATTAGGGTTGGAGTATACATCTTTCACTCAGAGTGTAATTTAGCTGCACATAGTGAATGTAGGGCTTAGTAAGTTCTGAAACCGATTTAATTTAACGTAGCAGCTCCATTTCAATTTGGTTCCTTTTAAAATTCATACCTTCATTTCCAAGAAGTTTCGCTATTTCATTTTAAATGTTATAGGAGTGTGCTGGCCACTTTAAAAGCTTTCTCTGACAATGGTGTTAGAGGATTTTATTAAAATTTTGTTTTTGGTATTACTTCAAAATAATTCAGTGGCCAAGGCTTTTGAATGACAAAGAAAAATAACTATGTGGCATTGGTCCGTGACCTTAAACGGTAATATGGATAGTTTTGGCACTGAATCTGCAGTAAAGTCAAATTTGGCTAGCATTGATATTTATGCCTTTTGGTCGGTTGAATATTGAGTTTAAAATTAATGTATTTTGTATGGGTCCAGAAAGTATAATGACATCAATTTATATTCTCAAGTGTGCCAAATAAATGACTTTCCAGTTGGATCTGACCGCGTATATATCAGGAATTAGTTTGCAGTTTCAGGAAAGTGCAAACTAATTTCTCTAATTTTCTAATTCGTTCGACAAGTGTATAGGTATTTGTCAAGACCATTAAATTTAAGCCATTTATTCAAGTACACATTTTCCCTACTTATAAAGTTTACTTTTGTAAAGTACTTTCTTAATGTTTTTAGGTAATACGAACTTATTATCATCGTCTCTATAGGATAAGTCCATAATTGTGTGCCTGTACAATATTACTGTTTTTATTTCTAAGCTCCACATTTTTTTCATTTACAGTCAAAAGTTCCACACTGGAGTGTTTTGTATTTTACAACTATTATATCACGAAAAATAACATAAAACCAACTTATAAGTATTGTGTTGAAGTACCTAAATGTGAAATACTCTTTCGCTATCGTGTAATTTGACGTCACATTGCAGGTGACAGTTGCGTTTAAACTACTTTATGATTTCCGCTCATTTGTTGTGGCACTATTCAATCATTCTTTTTGAAATCAAATCGACACTGTATAAAAAAAATATTGATATATTCTTAATCAAAAGAGATTATTAAAAATATAATTATATGGCTCATATTTGAATCACATGCATATTCCCTATTATTTATAAGTAGGTACTCGTATCATGTTTTATTGTCAACTACTAATATGTTTTTACTCTACAGTGTACGTCAACATTTTATGTTAGCTCGCAATATTTTTCAAGCAATCGCTAGTGTTGCAGTTTGTTATAAAACGTCTATGTATTGCCTTTTAGGTGATTGGACATATGAAAACATCGTTAAATTTAACACTTGTAGATATGCAGTGGCACGTTTGACTTTCAAACTTTTAACGTTTGCTGACGAAGATAGTAAATGTTGGGGTACGATCGTATCAAGTGACGTTTTAAATTAAAAGCAAACAGCTCCAGCTCTTGATAGTTCTGCATCCTCTTAATGTGATAAGAATAAACATGCCTTTGGTTGGCATATCATTTCTGATATTTATTTATGTGAAAAAAGGCTGCCTCGTTGTTCTAGTGGTTGCTAAGCGCGGCTGCTGAGCACGAGGACCTGGGGTGGGTGGGTTCTGGGTTTGAATTCCGGGTCGGGCAAAGTGTTACTGGGTTTTTCCATTAGGTAATTCTCAGTAGCAGCACAGAGTCTGGACTTGCGCCTGGTTGATGGCAATAGGCTCGTCCCCTATTACATTGTGACCTAAAAAACCTCTGCCTACTCCTTCGGGAAATAAAGGCGTGATTTTATATTATGTTATAAAAAAAGCAATTTCTTTCAGGTGCGATTTTGGGAATGAGTTCAATTTTGGTTCTAAAATGGATCCCTGAAAAGGGCCTTGAAATTATTAGTAAGTAGGTATATTGGCCTGCTGACCAACCATTGCTGGCCTGATGCTAATAAATTCAAGTGGTTAAATGTTCATGAAGTTATAACATTGACATAGGCACTACAAAAAAATCATTAAGACTCGCAAACAAATCATCCACTCCATTATGCGCAAGCGTGACATTTTTAATTCCTTGTACATAAAATAAACTTTTATCGTCGATGTGAATCT
Source organism: Abrostola triplasia (assembly GCA_946251915.1). Classification (NCBI taxonomy): domain Eukaryota; kingdom Metazoa; phylum Arthropoda; class Insecta; order Lepidoptera; family Noctuidae; genus Abrostola; species Abrostola triplasia. The sequence goes on along the minus strand of OX276424.1, from coordinate 4,089,877 downwards.
TCGTGAACCATGTGCTTGTATTTAATTGATAAGTCTTCAGATCACGTTGTAGCAGCAATATAACGTAACCTACATTTTAGAGTAGATATAAATTAATATTCTTGAAGCACTCCTAAATATCTGAGATGTGGTTCCCACAAGTATCGTTCACGAACAATAGCTTTAGCTAATATCCAATAACATCTTGAGGGAAGCAATAAGGCGTAGAGAGGTTTTCCTCTTAACCCTTTAATATAATATATTAGACATATATTAATTTATTAGCTCCAAGGTTTCGTGGTGATTACATTTGACTGATATTCATTTTACCGTCGCTTTGCCATTCTACTTTATCGAGGCTATTGATATAAATATGCTTAAATCGCTTCAATTTTCCTGCACAAAATGTGGCTTTTATTTTGATGATACATATTTGATACATCTCGAAAAAAACAAGTAAGTAGGTATAATATTATCCATTACTTAAGGCACAGTGTATACAATATCGTTGGTAGGAAGTGAAATAGACCCTAATTTTTACACATACCTCTTGCCGAATGGTATCCGGCCTGGAATTGACCACCCCCTTTTCTCCTGTGGATGTCAAAAGAGGCGACTAATAGAAAATCCAGAAGATGGGCAGTAGCGTCTTCTGTAACATTACCATCAATATTGTGATCCCCAAGCCACTTGCCAAGAGTGTGGATTATGACAACACCCTTTTTAAGGAGTAGGCTTTTGTTTAACAGCGGACGTCTTCCAGTTGATAATGATGGTGATGATGAGGTATACAATATTGTCCATTACTTAAGGCAGAGTACACAAAGTCGTCGGTAGGGAGTGAATTTTGCCAATTTACATATATACCTCAAGCAATAAGCGGATAAAAACACGTTATACATACATACATAAAGTCACACCTGTTTCTCTGAGGGAAAGGCAGAGACTCATTATTCAATCCATAATCTTCCTGCCTTGTCAGTGCTACTTATATTTTATTTACAAGCTGTAGCAAATTAAATGAGGCTTAACATGCTAAATGAATCGATGAATGAGATCGAAGAATGAAGATAACCGAGCTCAGTGGTGTGCCATAAGAGAGGCCTAGTCTAGCCCTGGACACAAATAGGCTGATGATGATGATTAAGCTTTTCATTCAGGTAAGTTAAAACTTACTTAGATAATATGTTTAAATGTAATAAAAATTGTGTCCTTTCTTTAATGGGAGATTAACATTAATCGGAAATCCGATAAAGGGAAATAAAATGTCCAATGTAATCGATTTTTATTACCCATTGAATCTTATAATGGTGTTTTGTAATTTCCTTGTTTTTGTTTTCTTACATTTTTGAAGTACTTAAATAAGATTTTTCGTTTAACCCAGTAAATGGGGATAGTAGGTATGTAACAAAAATGTTTTTTTAGCGTTCTACTTGTTTAATATTTATTTTCTTATTTTTATGTAGCAGTAGGAAAATGATGTCACTCCCATTATGTGAAAATGAGTACATATATGCAAATACCATTATTATATTGAATACTATATTCGCGCTTCCAGAAAGAGAATCTCCAGAACTAGCTCATTCTGAGTTCGCAGTTTCTCAGAGCCAGTCAGTTTGTTTTTATATAGCGATTGTAACCTACGAATTATTTGTATCTCAAATCCATTCTCATTTTGGTTTTTCTGTCTGCTTTATGGAATATTGATTAAAGGTAAACAAATATCAAACTGAATCACGCGAACCTAATACACCCAAACAATTTAGTTTCATCAAATACTCCAACATTTTACTTTGTAAATTTCTCGCGTCAATAACTAAAGGAAAACTAATAAAAACCGTTTCGCTGCAGTGTGTCGGATATCGGTACCTACGGGGCATTTGCATACAAAATATTGAAACTGAAACAATACTGACTAGACTGAATAAATTGAATAAACAATCAAACTTAATACCAAATCAGTTTGATTAAAAACATGATTGTGTGCTGCAGACGTTGGTACCGCGCGTCGCGCACGTACGGCTATATATGAGATATTGCACGAATACGTTAGAAACAATGTAAAAGAATGTGGACTTACCTATGGTAAACATTTAGTTGGATCCACCTTAACAAACAAGTTTACATGTAGATTTTAAAGAAGCACTTAGTTTTATGTACAATGATTTGGTTACCTCACACTGGTCAATAACACTACGAACTCAGACACGCAACATAATTTTAACAATCCGATATCTTTATTTTATGATAGTAAAGACATTTTATTAGGCGTTTGATAGCACTTTGATTTATATTACAAATTAATACTCGAGATCAAAAGCAAAAACATCTGATAGAGAGATAATTTTGTTGCATAGACAGGTAGTGCTTATTATTTTTCTAACTTTCGTCAACTTCAATTCACGAAAAGGTATATTTCTATAGGTAAGATACTCACTAAAGCAACGATGTCAGCCTAAACAAAGCCAATTTTAACAAAGACTATACAATTTTAAGCTTTGAAAAGGTCAAGTAAAAACATATCATTAAAAATAATAATCTTTTTACGAGTCTAGAGCCCCTTAAAGTAATTGCCAATCCAAAATCATTATAGGTAGTTGGGTGCTTTCAAATCGTTTTGAACGGTTTGCCGGTCAAGAAATAATATTTTTCTAATTTCCGGCCCGTCTATTCAAGTGTATTTGAATGAGAAACACGTGTAAACTGTTATGATGTCTATCACAGTCAGCAACCGCTGTAGCTACCTCAAAACTCAAAGATGAGGTTTTACCAAATTTAAATAAAATCGTATTTCCTTTTAATATGGGTAAGTAAGTACATATAAATGTTAATTATTAAAATATTTTCAATAATTTTGTAGTTCAGATGTATCAAAGAATAAAACAAACCTTATATAATATGAGAAGAGTGAATGAAGTTTTATAACGAGGGTTGGCCAATCAAACGTGACAAGTTCAATGTTAACCGCTGACCTAAATTAAAAACTAAATGGCAGACACGAACACTTGATTGGAGGAATAAAGGTCGACGATGATACTAAAATCTATAGGGGCCAGTAGAGGACAACATAAATTATTTGATAGGTATGGCAAATAAGAAGATTTTGCATTTTATTGACGGGTAAAAAGAAGAGGTGGATGAATATTTAAAATAAAATGTGAATAGGAAAGATGTCTATGCGTGTTGTAGTGAGAAAAAGGGAATTATAGAAAAAATATCCTGCAAGTAGGACAGGCTGTTAATAATGCAGCAGCTTTAGCCACGGTCTCAGTTGGGTCATCAAATGAGTATAAAAACGATATTTTATGAATAACACAAAATATTCTAGCTCGGTACCGAACTCTTTCTCCAATATCTAAAATTAAATTATCACTATAGAGCTATTGTCGCATATAATACAGGTCGCAAGATTTAATTTATTGATAGGCGACGACATTATTCGGGGTGACCGCAGGTAAATTGGAAAAGGTATAATCCCCAATGGGACCTTTGCGTCTATTGTGTGTTAGATGGGAATAGTTCTGGTGGCCGGTTTTATCTATTGGTGGGAAAATCTATTGTAATGAATGTTTGTTATTACTTAAAGGATTATAATTATTATGGATATTCTAAATTTACAATTTTTCTATTTAAGAATATGCTTCATATCTGTAGATACACGTGGACGCTCCTGTTGCTCTAAGATTTCGAATTATATATAAAGAGGACCAGAAAAAGTGCCTAATCTCCACGAGACACTGCATAAATCTTCTTTAATAAAAGCAAAGGCTATATAATGATCACACGTATAAAATATTGTTACTTATTGGTTTTAGCTTTACATGGTTGTTTATAACTTTATTGATTTATTATTGAACCCTAATTGATTGAATCATCACCCTCTTGTCTCCTGTGGATGTCGTTAGAGGCGACTAAGGGAAAATCCAGAAGATGGCTGCATCTTCTGTAACTTCACCACCAATACTGCGATCCCCAAGCCGCTTGCCAAGCGTAGGGATTATGGCAATGGGTCAATAGATTTCTGGCTGATGACGATGATAAATAATTTCTTTTTCGCAGTATCCCCGATGCGGAAACTCTTAGCTAGCCAAGTCACACAGCAATCTATTGAATAAATAAAAATCGTTGTGAAGCTTTCTAATCTAATTTAACAATTTCGAAATCTGTAACTTCGTTGAATTTATCCTAAAACCAATCTTTACTTACAACTTTTGTATTTCAAACCGTTACAACACAAAATACTATCGTACAATATATGTGTGAAGATTAGACAGCCAGTCTAGATACATCAACAGTGGCCAGACACATTTCACAGCTCCCATCTAAAGGATCAGCCAGTTTTATTTGTTCACAAAATTGGAATACGCGACGAGGCTCCGATGCCATACATGAAGATACGTGTTACAAGTCCGTCTGTTGGTAAGATTGTTTCCAAACGTGCAATAATGTAAATAAGACTTCTGTTTTAGTGGAAACGAACTAACGGAATATGATTTGACGTTGTTTTGGTTACAGTTCCTTAATTCTTCAGGATTCGAGTTAAATTTGCTGGGACTTCATTCAACTTTAAATAAAGTTGTATCCTATTTGATAATTTAAATTATATTTAACTCAAAGCTTTATAATATTATGGTGCTCTTTCTTCTTTTTCATCTCCACCCCAAAATACCGTATACCTTTGTTAAAACATCTCAATCAACACCATTACTATCAAGAATTTCAGACACTTAATAAATCTCAGATCTCCAAACCACTCAAAATTAATTAATGCACAAAGTGGTTTCGTGGTGTAAATTTATTAATGACTATTAGATCCCTAAAACAATTCGGACGAAGTTGCTGGCAGTTCCAGGATGTAGAAAGGCCAGGGTTCCTCTCAATTTGAAGATACCTATCATTCCCAACTTTGATTTACTGAAGTGCTCTTCAAATTGAAGCACTCCAATTAAAGTTGGTACTCGATTCAAATTACTAACTACCGCTACGTCGACCTAAATAAATATTTTAATGAAGTTATAGAATAAACCAGGATTGTTGACCGAGATCTTAAGTTTTTAAACTTATGTTTCATGATTAAAGTAGGACAGTACCTACCCCTACCTATATTCTTTATCATTTTTATATTTTTAGAAGTACCTAGTATAACAGCATCTACATCAGTTTTTGTAAATTTCCGATCCCTAATGGCTTTCCAAGGACAAGCCAATAAAATTTTACTTAACGCACTGATAAATGGGCACCTATACAAAATTATACACTTCAACAGTAATTGAAGGTTCCCAATATGAATGAATTTGCAAGGACGTAAGTCGAAAAAAGACTCATAAAAGAGACCCCATTTAAAAATAATTACTTAAGAAATACTTAAGTAGTAAGTATATCCCAAAAAATTTACGAATCGAAGAATTTACCAACGTTATTCTTATATCAATAGAGTTCATTTTATCGCGTACTAATGTCGATTTTACCTCGGCATGCGAACAAAAGAAAGCGCTTACGGAATTTTAAACTTAAGCTTAAGAATCGACTAAATAAAGAACTTTGTTACAACGAAACCGGTAATTAAAGCAGCGCCTGTTTCTAATCTTTTCTTTTAAAGTTTAGTAAAAATGGTGGATTATAATCCGTTTTCTGCCTGTCGAACCTTCAGCTAGGTAAAAGGCATGAAATTTATTAAGAAGTGGTAAGGTTACCATTCGTCTAATTTGATATAAATTATTTTAATGTTGGTATACACTACACACTATTGTCCCAAGTGCTCCATTACCTATATTTTTTTATAGTCTGAGTTATTTACCTTATTAACGCTCATTTTGTAAATTATAATATTGTTGAACAAAAATAACTACGTACTGATAATAACAAACATTAGAATACAATATCAAATATATATAATACGAACATCACCAATGATAATATGGCCTAACATACATTTTAGTATTAAAGTAAATAGACGTAGGATAAGCTTGAAGTAATCTGTAGTAGTTTTATGCGATGGGACGAGATGTCCTCGCAGCACTTATCTTTAATACAAGTAAAGCCATATCTACTAGACGATGATGACACAGAGTAGTGAAGAAATACAGAGAATGATTATTATTTAGGTATAATAATACTAGGATTTGTAGAAATAGTGCAACGTAAATAAGTACAGCATGCACGATCAAAAATACCCATAATATTAGCTTTATCTATCAAAAACATAAACCTGTCTAAGTTATAGCAACGTGACTTAAAAAAGTGACAAACATAATTTTATTTTCCAATTGAAAACCTCGTCATACTTCGGTCAATATTGTAAAATCTTAAGTCGAAGTTAATGCATTTATATTTTTTGACGTTAAATTATGATACTGTGTACATTACTTCAAAATGTGTGACCCATTTGAACGGTCCGAGTCTCATATTTCATTTTACTCTCAGCCACAAAGTGCGCAGACTATATGCAATTTCCTTTTTTATATCTCTATATTTCAAAGCTTCATAGCAATACTCATTGATGAAAAGAACCAAAAAGCGTTTTTTATTCTTTTCATAAATGTATAATATTGAAGTCTAAAATGTCTTTATTTCAAGATAAAAAGAATAAAAACAATTATTAGTCGCTGGAGATTTTATATTGACACTTTTGACACAGTGCCTTCAAATTGACATATTGTGTTCTATTTTTCGATATAAGTTTTTTTATTGGAGTTTTATTTATTCACTACGCGTGTAACGTAAAATAAAAATTCTGTTTACTATAATTTTAAATGAAAAGTGACGCGTGTGTATGTGAAAATATTTAATGAGACAGTTTGATGAGAAAAACTTCAAACGAATGTCAATTTAAAATTAATGAGGCTATTATCGAGTCTTTTTATTTTCATAGTGAATTTTTTTACAGTCTTTCGCAGGCGTGTCAACGAAATTTTATACATAGATTCATCTAAATTAAATTAATGGTAAATTATTTTTTTTAATTGAGGACTGTAAATTGAAAGAGTTCATACAATAGAAAAGGCAAAATCCCTGTTTTTCCTAGGTCAAAAGCAAGGGCAAACAAAACTAAATAAATCAACTCATACAACATTCATTAGTCTGTGTCCCTGTAAAAGGCGACTTGGCACTAAAATCTCCGATGAGCTGAAAACTACATCTGAACTGGAATCATTCGTTTTTTCTTTCGCGGACAACTAATGGATTTCCAAACGAATGGAGAAAACAAGAAAATATAAAAACATAGTGCAAAACCGATGTTTCAAATAATTTGTATTGGAAAGAAAGCTCAGTATCCGTTGGGAATTTTTAATTTCCTCTATTATGTTTGTACCCAAGCTCTTGTTATGTATTCAAAGCATTCTCTAGAAACTATTTGAATTGAAAACAACTTTTATTAAAAGGGGTCATTTAAATACGGTGTATACCTAAATACATTGTCTAAGTCAACAGTGGACGATTGACAGCTATACACTTTTTAGCGCATTAGAGATTAGCGCACTATCAATCAGTGATGATGAAAAAATTCTACTCTAAAAAAAAAAGATAAAAAGAATGAAAATTCCATGAAAAAATCCATTCACATACTCTCCATATTCATGTAGTTTTTTTTTGTACATGCGCGTGCAGCACTACGCAGCTAAATAATTTGTAGCCTCCCTGTGTGCTGTTCAAACTATTGGTGCTTGAAACTGGACGTGATTCTATCGATTGTAGCATGCAAACTGTTCGATTGTAAACAGAGCTTGTTAGTTCACATCACTGCAGGGTTACGAGAATCTAAGACGGTAGCGCAATGGATAAGGCGTTGGAGTGTAATGACGACTTGATGGATGCTACGGCTAAATGCGCTCTGCAAGTTCTGCGCTACCCCTAGCGCATAATTTGTGTTTGTGTTGGGCTGCAAGTACGATCTCTGTATTGAGAAGCCAATTTTGAAACTGCTCGTTAGTTTGTGTGAGATTATTGCGTAGACGCACCGCACCCACAATACAAAAGTCCTACTCTAAGGCAATGTAAAAAAATACGTTCAATCTCGATTCAAGTGTGTTTATTTTCCAGAATTTGAAACTAAGTCAAAGAACTCTTTTCGCAGAAATTCTTTGTTATTGAAAAGTTATTAAACTCTTTTGTTTTTATTCATTTGATGAATTATATGGTATTTTAACAATATTAATTTGTTTCTTCATATATTTATTAAGGTACTTAAGAAAATTAGGCATGCATTATGTATGTATGTTCATAAAACAAAAACATTTAAATTTAAGTGAATAGAAATTAATTTAAAATTCTTATCGATGATTATAGGTCGTACAGTAATATTTTTTAATACAAATTGTATGTGACATGACAGCTTTTCATTTAGATAAAACTGAAAATTGCTCTACTAGCCATCTATTTTATTAATATTACAGTAGCAATAAATTTTATTTTTGGTTGCCATTTCTAGTGCTGATAGTTTAATTGAAGTTTTTATGTTTCAAACGATTCTCCTAACTAGGCTAGCTGATGCAACTAGGAAGTATTTACTACGATTTTGGGGTTAATGTATCTGAATGGAATGTTCGAATACAACAATTAACCTGTATAACAAACAATGTTTTTGATTTCGGCTGATTTCCATTAAGTCAATGGTTAAGTGATTACTATCGACCTGATCAATCATTAGTTTGGAAGTTTTTGAGTAAGTACGGCCTTGTCAAGTCAGATCAAACATTATCCAGCATTAACAGGCAGCTAACCTCACTGAGTCAAACACAACATAACTTGTGACAATATTATCGGCAAACATCGGCCGGGCACAAAGAGCAGCCTCGCTAGCTGCCGCGTGACGTAATAACGGCCTCTGACGTCAGAGCTTGCGTGCATGTGGGTCAATAGAACGCCAGCTCGGCCCGGGAAGCAGCCGGCAGCTAGAAATAGGTCACCCAGCTAAAAATACGCACCTCTATTCAACAACCTCTCTACTCTGCCGTATTAAACCTTGAAAGATGTGTCCAATACCTTTGTTCTATCTTAAAGGCCCTTATACATCACAGTAAACGCGGCTGAACATAAAGTTAGGCTGCAAGGATGTTTTATCTCTCGCCCCTTTTTCTAACAAAGGCTTCGGGACGTATTTGTAAATAATATTTTCTGAAACTGAAGGGAAATAGATATGTAACCGCTTTGATATTAATACGTTTTCTAAATTGAATTCGGAAAGGTAATTTTTCCTGAAGAATATATTCCGAAATTGGTTAAACGGTTTTCTGTATCAAATAACATATGGATACCTCAATGTTGTAACGTAATTGATACGTGTATGTGCTAGTACGTAATTGCTTTTTCATATGAAAGTCTCTCATAGTATAGGTACCTTTATATACAGTTCTGTAATACATTTAAAGATAAGGACCCAGAATAGGCCGCAATTTTCTTTTACTGAACACGTGTCAGAGGCTTTCAGAGAGTATAATTAGGAAGCATTTTAATTCATGGACGAATATGTATTAGTAATTGATACATTAATCTGATGTGACACAAATAGTTGCCCCGAACGGGGATCGAAATCGGGAAATGAATACGGCGATGTAATTCCGGAGCGGGCCGAACGATGGGTCGGCAGACTTTTTGACTTGCAATGCAGCAGACCTATGCCGTGCAGTGTTATGGCGAGGGACTTCTGTATGGCCCAAAAGTTTACCAATGACAATAATCTGAAAGAAGAATCCGCTTATCGTTCTAACTCAAATATCTATCGCCTTTCTATGTTCGATATAATGTGTGCTAACATTGACAATTTATTGTTACCAGTTAGTATACCCAGTACCTATTACTGTCTTCTGTATCTTAAGCCCATAGAAACAAAACGTAATAATGATAAAAGTGTAAGCAAAAAACCGAAGTAATTTTGTGTCCTTATCTTACATGATTACATCTAATTTGGTAGATACTCCCACTTATGAACTGAGCCGAAGATATATCGCAGAAAGAAAAGTAAAAAAATACACGTTTATTTTATACGTAAAAGAAAATAAATGATTAAGGAAAATGTAAGGAAATTTATAGGCCAAAATAATTCTTTGTGTGGACACCAAATAGTAAACGTTTATCGTGTCTTAGATACAATTTCTCAAGTATTTGTGGTTTGTGGGTTAGTTATATATTATAGTAAGCTTATGTTTTCTAAGCTATTAGTATGCATACATGATAACATGACCTATGGGTAATGCTTTTTTGTGCATACAACCCTTTCCATCCTAACGTTGTCTGTGAGAGATTGCTTAATGCGATAAGACTGCCTGTTAGTACATTATATCATCCTTAGACTGTATTTATACTGTACTTTTAATGGATGTTTTATTTTATTACTATTTTTGTAGCTACTGTCCATAGTGTCCACTGCTTACAAGATTATGAGCATATAGAGACACGGTTCCTGCACAAGTGAATTATGTATATCTCTTAAAGACAGAAACAGCTTACACAAATTAAAACTTGATGACCTGATGGCACAGTGGCTAAGGGAATGGACTGCTGCGCTAACAGTTGTGGGTTCGATTGCCCCACGAATCAAAACATTTGTGCGATCCACAGATGTTTGTCCCGAGTCCGCATGTGTGTGCATATGGTGTTCCATGTTTGTCAAACGCACTCATGATATAGGAGAAACTCCTAGTGAGAGGCATCATTTAAAAAAAAAAAGAAAGAACCTCTATGATTTTGATTCCATGTGCAAAACAATGGCAGTAGTTTGATTGGAAGATTCTAATTTTGTGGTGCTATTGTGGCCTTAGCTTATCAATTCACCGATCTACTATTGTATACCAATGATGTAGTTAAGTGAAGGATTAATAAAGTCCCTATATCTACTTTTGAATACATAGTAGGTAGGTATCACGAAAAGCCTCTTCAATAGTAATTTTAGCCTGGTCAGCTCCCCAGGATATTTGATTACCAACTCCGGACCCATGTTCTAACTTTGAAATACTCTCCTATCTATCGATATTTGATGGACATTGTTGTAAATTGGATATGTATCTGCATTGCAATTTCTCTTTGTCGTTATTCGTTAGTTCCATGGTACATTTTCTGTAGCCAAATTTTGAATGAGGGTACGGTAATATTTTACCGCTTTACCGAATGATGCAGTGTGTTTAATGCTTCTATCGCTTTCGTAGGTATAATTCCATGATAAAGCTTTTCATTTGCAGAATCTGTAGAACCTTGAAATTTGGTGCTGGCGGATAATCCTTTGTTTAGTAAATAAATGAGGTCAGCATTCCACAGATATTTAGACTTGAAACAAAAATGTAAAGCCTATAAACAAACGGCTTTGTGTGGGTTACGATATATGACCTGTTCAATGAGTTAAGAGTTTTCGCGCTTTAAATTAAAGTCAATACAATAACAAAGGACTTTCAATGAAACTGATTCAGTCAGAAGGTACTCTAATGAATCGTCCATTATATAAACCTGTATATTCACCGCCTGCTCTGATTAGTACATATATACCTGCATATATAAATGTGTGTATGAGCTACGGGCGTGATTCGTACGACCTAGGAATCCCGGCGTGACCTAAATCTGATAGCCGACCTTTATGCTGGGATGTTTTTCTGTTGAGCGGCATATTAAATACGATTTATAGGACGGTTCATGTGCTGACCTGAATTAATAACTGCGTTCGTGTTGAACAAAGAACCGTTTTGAAAACTTAATTATAAAAGCTCATACAGGTAAAATAAACCTATTTTCGAGTGACGTCTGTATATATTCTTTTTCTTACCGTATGGTTGATGAACAACCTGGTGTCAGAGTTTAAACCGCCTGTAGGCCTCTGAGATGGCTACACACCGTTGAAAAATATCTCAGGTGTGCCGGTACGCACATGAATTCGAAGAGACATTGGTGGGTGCCGGGGTTTGAACTTGCAACTTTTGACTTGGCAATCCAACTACCATAGCACTCGGCTATCAGTGCTTTACTGTTTATATTGAAACAGAACCTCTTTGCCGAATATAATTTCATGTAATAAGAAATCACTCAATTGGACCTAACTTTCCGGACCGAATTCGTCTACCAACTGTGTGGCAAAAATTGTACACGATACTTTGAAATACGCGGACCCCGATACACAAAGGTCTACAATAATCTAGGTCATATAGTGCAATAACACACTTCGGCCTACACCTTTGGGGAATACAGGCGAGATAGGATCTATACAATATAATATTATGTACAAACGTACATGCATAACTAACTCAGTTGCTACAACATCAACTGTACAATACAAAGTTTTCGATTCCCAGAATAAGCTATACGAGAAGATATTATACGGCGTCTGGTTTTACTTCGGTGATCAAGTAACACTATAATTAAGGGCCCAGTTTCCCAATAAATGTCAGTGTTAGCTTATCTAGTGGCCCACAAAGGTCGAACATTGTCGCTATTAGTTACCAAAAGACATTGTCTGACTAGATAGGTCAAATTCCCTTTGTGTGCTAACAACTTGGTCAAAAAGTTTCGAGTGCGATAAGCAACGATCATGTTTGGTATTATTGTATTGTGAAGTTTTGACTTTACTAAGTATTTAGCCTTATGAATACCTAATAGTGTGATTTGTGTTTGTTAAGTTTAGTGTTTAGGTACATTTATTCGCACAGAGGTAAACATCTTTAGGTTGTTTGTATCAGTACAGCTACAGCTCACTCTACGGCCCGATGTGATCAATGTTCTAGTAGTTGCAAAGAGCCACTGCTGAGCGTAAGGTTCTGGGTTTGATTCTTGGGTTGGGCAACTTTTCGGGTTTCTCCGTTAGGAAAGTCTCAGTAGCATCACGGGGTCTGGATTTGTGCCCGTTTGATGGCAATAGGCTCACATTCCAATGTATTACATTGGAACCTATAACATAACTGGCGAAATATGTGTATCAACAGTGTTAGACAATATAATATAATATCATGTTAATAGACTCATGACTTTCTACCACGTTCTATATAATGTGTAAAATTATCCGGCAGACCTGCTTGAGATCTGATCTGGCTTATTTTAGCATTCGCATTTACTTTTTTAATCTAACATGGAGAAAAATGTTCACTCAGACACCCATACTGGATGTGGGTCACTGAAATATGATGTAATGTTTCCAAACGGATGCTGATATCATAATCTCACGGTCGTTTCTTACGATATCCACGGCAAGATTTAAGGAGAAAAATTTCACTCGACAAGATACGGAACACGATGGACTTGCGATTTAATAAAAAAATCGATTTGTCTATTAAGTTTATGTAACTATAAAACTTTTTAATTTCATTATTTTGTGTTTTTACAATTCTTCTTTCATAAACACGTAGGCTTTTATAACATAAGCAGGGCGTGGTAATCGATGAATGGGCGCGCACAGCTAATGAATTCCACTGAGTTATTATTACGTTATTTGACTAAATTATTCAATCTATCATTTAGTCAGTACCTATTGTCAAGCTCTTCAGAAATAAAGTTAAACAAATAAATAGTTTTTTTTTAACTTATCGGTGATAGCTTAAATATAACTCGGGTTCAAATAATAAAGATGAGTAACAGTGTTTGCCCCGGAGCAAATAAGCTTAAGCTAAACTTTGTTAACACCAGTTACAGTTAACTGAGTTAAGCAATTACTTAATTATCTAGTGCACAATCCTCTAAGTAATTACTAAGTTAAGTCAGCGGGTTCAAAGCAATGCAATTAGCTCCAAACACCTGAGCATGAGTGATGAAGAATATGTTGAAATGTGGCGAATATAATGCGTGTCTTGTGACTCACGAGTCTATTTGTGGAATGATAATTTAATTATGTCATTGGAATAGAATGTGACTTTGGAAAATGAGACAGGTTTATTTGTATATAATATAGTGTTAACATTATTATCATTTTTATCAGTAAATAGAGTAGAAAATTGATACATGAATACAGAATAACAGACTTAGTTTGGTTATATACTTATCTTTCTTCTGAATATTATCAATTTCGTAAAACGTGTGTGCTTATCTCGTAGGTTTATGTCAAAATAAAGCATTGTAATGTGACAGTTATATAATAAAAGTTATGAAGTATTGACGTTTATAAAGGTATGTATAACACAAAATGGTCTCAAAAAGGAGGCTACAATATAAAAAAAAAATTGTGTTGTTCCCCCTTACCACGTATTCTTAAAGCAGAACACTTTCCAATGTGCAAGAGGGACGCTGCTACGTACACTGTAGTGGCGGCATCTCGCTTCCACAATGGAAAATGTCCTGGTTTAAGAGTTAATGGTGAGGGGTCTGAATTCAGTAAAGCGAAGTGTTCCGGTGGATCTATCAAACATGCACGCGCTTGTTGCCCGGTGGGATGCTGGCGAAGCCTTTTCCGCCGGAAACGCACTGCTACTACCATTAGATTCTTTTTACTAAATCACGAATGCAGCACTCTATTTTTTATTTTTGCATGTCTGTATTTAAAAATGCGTGTACCTAATAGTATTTATAAAACACGTATTTCGTAGAAAGATTAATGGTACAATCACATCACATTAATAAAGATGAAAGCTTGTGAGTGTGTTTGTATGTTTGTTACGTCTTCACGATCAAACTGCAAGACCGATTTTGATGAAATTTCATATGGAGGTAGCTGACATCCTGGATTAATACATAGGCTTTTCATACAAATAAAATGTAGCGAGCAAAACCGCGGGGCACAGCTAGTACATATATATAGTGAAGACCTCCTTGTTGATTTCGACAACGGCGACCCCTAAAATTACCGTCTTTGATGGTACAATAGATGTAGGTACTCGCTATCAAAAATAGGTACCTACTACGCGTTTACATAATATTTTTTGGAGAAAAAAATATCCCGCATTAAAAATACTAATAAGCATAGAAATACTTCTATTACACAACAAGTTATTCCACGCAGACGAACTGATGAGCTGAAGTTAGTTCTAATTAAAAATAAACTGAGTAAAGTGAAAAACACAAATCATTTAGCCGAACAAAATGGAAGAGAAGAACCTTAGTTTGACACAAAAATCATATTTTAGACCATTATATATATATCCAGACTGTCGGCCACAGCGACTTGGGATTTTTACTGGTGAGAGCTTCGATGATGTGCTCTCAGGTGGCTGACGTATCCGATCTTTGCTTTAAATGTGCGACCATTATAATACTTTGCCAGTAGTGTAGTGCACAACAATAGTGTTTCAAATCATCCTATAAAATGTATAGAAAACTTTCATCTCACACGCTTTATTTGAATTAAGCGTAGGTGCTATCCAATACCGTCAGTTAGTATCGGCCATTGAACAGCAACATCGCCACGGAGGTTGAATTTACATTCAGACCATAAATCATACTTTATTACGAAGCTTGCTCTGCAAACAGTTTCGCTTGCGCTGCCTTCTGTACTCAGATTGATTGTTTGCTTTCATTTCGAATGTATTTGTGGCTTTCAGGCTGTTGCATCATGTTTGACGTTTATCAAAGTAAGTGTTCATTCCACAACCTTTGCAGCCCAAGTTACACAGTTTTATTTTACACTTAGGTATGGCTTAGTCTCATCTGCCCCTTCAGCCTGTCACCGGGTTGGTAGCTGGCACTAACTGTGTGGCGTTTACCACACCGGTGGACAATGATACTTATTTAGTGTTATCTGCCCCTTTTAATATTATGTGATGGTGGTTGATTAGATAAATAACAATTGTTTTCGTAAGATCTGAGTGCTTGTGTATGTGATATTACATGGCTGTGGACCGCACCGGCGATACAGTATAAAATATTTGTGCGGGGCGACGTTTTAAAAAATATTTATCTTGAAAGTTATTGTCCTTTATTAACTTTGTAGGACGTAGCACGATACTAAGAAATGCATTTTTTTGATAAACCACCCGCTGGTTTATGTAGCAACTACGCTAAGTACTTAAAAGCGTCATTACGTATCCGAAGTCTCCTCGGATGGTGAATTAAGCAATTTAGGTAAACGTGGACACATAGCTGTAGCCGGCAGATTATCGTTAACCCACTTACGGCCGGCGTGAGGATGGCCAGAGCGCTTAGTCCGCTGTTAATGGATGTGTAATACGATTTGCTGTTTGATGTCCATTTTCTATAGAGATCCCGGAATGGGCTTATAGTGCAAGTACGTACTTAGTTGTTAATTTTCGGTACATGTTTCAGCCTTTGTTGACTGTCGACGTACTACCATATCACTAGTAGGTAAGTAGTAGTAGGTATGTTCGCTACATAGAAACCTTAAGCTGCCCCTATTAATTCCTTGTGACGTTAACAAAGATCGCAGGTTTTCATTCACAGGTAGGTTTCATCGTTCTTGTTGTCGTGTTTGTACCTGTATTATTATTAATTGTTGTTGACTATGTTTGGATACGTGTTGCAGGAAGTTTTAAGCCCAATCCCAGCAAGGCGAGCAACAGCCTGGCTTTAAATGGCTCATAAGTTCCAACAACCTCCAGCAAGCAAGTAACAACATTGTCACTAATTTGTTAGTCAAAGTTCAAACTATAATTACCAAGTTTTATTTATTTACTTGTACAAAAAATTGAAGAAAGTATTCCAGCGTTCAGAATTCCTGTAACTTTATTTTAAAACATTATATAATTCATTCGAAAGAAGTAAAGTAGGTTCTTTAAAAGAAACTGGGGTTTCCAGACCGGTTATTTAAAATACCTCATTAAAGCGCTTTTTCTTGAGTTATTTTACCACCAACTACTTTCATTACGAATAAAAATGAAGGAAGTTGAAAGAGTTCTTAGTAGTAATCGATTTTCTCGCCTAGTTACGAGAACCTAATTTGTTGAATATTATTATGCTGTGAACAAGTAGCAGAGTTGAGTTTTCTTTATTAATGAGGACGTATAATGCATCCGACGTGATTTTGTTAATTTGCAATGAGAATCGTGTTAGAAACGAAGCTTAAAGGACACTTTTTTCTGATAAGTAGATATATAATAAAATACTATTAGCCAGGTTTTCTAATCACTTGGTTTTACTACACGTAAATATTTTTTCTCAACGTATCCATCTGCCGACTTCTTATTGTGTTTAAAAACAACCACATTTTATTTACAAAGAAATAAGATTGAATTTATATCAAAGCTGTCTTAAGAGCCATTTCACATTTTTTGACAGTTTTCTGAATTTTCGGACGCGAAATTTACCATCTTAGGTAGTACTAAGGAATTTCTAAATACATGTAGAATGTAGACCAATCTTTCCCATTGTTACAAATAGAATTAGATTTTCAAAATATAACTTGATTGCTGTGTGGTGAGCTATTTCCCGCAACACGTTTTCTGAAAATCCATCGCAGAGCCATTTTCGGGCTTCAAATTCTACCATTTACATCAACAAATTTAAATGGAAAAAATACAGTAGGCATAGGACATATACTTTTGTTGTAACATACGGTGGAAAATTTTCGATTAATAACACTTTTAATTGATAAAAAAATAAAAACTTAAACCGGTTTTCACGGTTTTATATGGTAATTTTATCGCGACTTTTTGGTTTAAATAAAGGTATTTATTACTTTTAAAATTATGCCATAATGAACTATGCTCTCTGGGAAATCTATTAATACAATGTTTTTTAATATTCCTTTATTTAATTAGATATAATACCATTTTCAATATCACTCAAAATCACAATAAATTACAATGCACAAACGTAGAACGATCAGTCGGGCCCGAGCGCCCTTAGAGGCAGGACCTGTGTCACTTTTTTCAAATTTTGAATTACGAAAATTCGTATTAAAAACCCATTTTTATACTACGACCACAACGTTTTCATTTTCTACGAATTATTTTCATCCGGTTTTGTTTATTATAAAATGTTATTAAATTCTTTTAAAATATTTTATTTGATTAATATTCAGCAACCATCCAATCAGATATTATATCTGATGACGTAAGTTTCTGTTCTGTAGCAGCACACTGAATTATAAGTTGCGCGAAAAATGTTGCCAAAAATGTTGTCCCCTCAATGCGCAAAGTAGTCCCAGCCAACGTTCATGCTAACCTGATTTCGGAAATTTTGCACAAACCTCACATCTTATCTACTTTCTACCCCCTGCTCGAGTTCGTCCTTATTTGCAATTATAAGGTCGGTAAGGGAAGGGGTGGCGCCGCTATTTACCTCCGTAACGATTCCACTGCATTCGAAACTGTATTATAATCGATAGGTTCATATTATGCACACCACATCATCATGGGAGATTTCTACACGTCCTTACTCCGCATGCCTCCCAATCCTCCAAACTCCTGCACATAGTCGATTCTGCCAGCCTACTCGTCGTACTGCTTCAAGCCACTCACAGCTGAGCACACTCGGCTCGATTTCATTAATACCCCCAATCCTTCCCTGGTTTCCTCTCATGGCCGACTCGTCACCGCTGGATTCTCTCTACACGACCTTATACTTTTATCGTATATCCTCAAACCTCATAAACCTAAGCTCAAGGTACTGTACAATGTACATGCACAGCTTCGCGCGAATCAATGTAAGCAAACTGAGTTCAGATGCTTCTCTAATCGACTGGAAACCTATGATGGAGGCTCCCGCGGTCGACGAAAAGGTAAGCGGTTTTAACCGGGAAATCATCGAGCTTTATGATATACACGCACCGGTTGTAAAGGTAAAGCTGAAGCGTCCACCTGCGCCATGGATTTTCAATAGTGTAAAGTTGGCCATAAAGAGTAGGGATCGCGCTTTTTGAAAATTCAAGAAAGATCGTGATGAGGACTGGAATCTTTTCAAAGCTGCACGAAATCGGTATAATTAAGTAATATCCAATACCAAACGCCGCCATATTCTAAATTACATTTATTTATGTTCCACTTTTGCCGATCTCTGGAAGTTCCTTGAAACTCTCAGTATTGGCAAATCACCACTATTTGACCGGTTGAATCCCATTGATTTGGACGATCTCAATTCGCATTTCTTCACTAGCCCAACTTTAGACAAAAGACCAAACCTCAGACACTTGCTTACGTCGATGGTCTCCCGCGTCCCAACATGAATCCCTTGCACATATCTCCAGTCACTGAGGGAGAAATCAAAAAGATCATCCTCCATCAAATCCATAGCGTTAGACTGTGATAACGCCTATCGCGGAATGATCGTCACAATAGTTGACCACCTTCTTCCAGCAATCACACACATAATATCGTGCTCCTTGGATACCGGATACTTCCCCTCCTTGTACCGCAAAGCTTCCGTTCACCTTTTACCTAAAATATCGAGCTCTTCTCTACCCAGTCACTTCCGACCAATCTCTATCCTTTCTTTCCTATATAAAGTGCTCGAGGCCAATGTCCATGAGAATATACGAAGAGTCAACCAAAATAACCCCTTGCAGTCCGGTTGCAGGCCAGGCGATTGGCGACATTAAGGCAGGCATAGAAGATACTAAAGTTACAGCCCTAGTTGATTTTTCCAATACCTTCAATATAGTCAATCGCGATATCCTCGTCTACATCCTATCCCATCTCTTGGCGTCTCCTAAAGCGCTGGAATAGATCCCTTACTTTTGGGAACGCCAGTGGTCGGTCCATGTGGAAGAGTCCTCTTCTTCCTGGTGTGAGCTAAAATCTGGCCTTCCACAAAGCGGTATTCTCCGCCCATTGCTGTTTTCTATCTTTATTAACCTTATAATCCAATCACTTCGGTGTGCGTATTCCATATGCCGATAACTTGTAGCCTTACTCTGCTTGATCTTTAAGCTACAATGGACTGGTCCGAGAGATTTGGCATGGCGGCAATTCCGAATAAGTGCCAAGCAATCATACCTGGTAGGTCTAGGAGTTTGCGCAAACTACACGTGGCAATGCTGCCAGTCTTTTGGGCACGTTACCGGTTGACATCGATGGGGATGAATTTTTTTATGCTTTTTAACTTGTTATTTTTGTATATATTGTTTTTATCTTGTATTAGATTTAAGTTGTAAATAGTTATAATAGTTGAGATAATTCATTAATTATTGCTTTATGTATATATATGTATTGTTTTGTTTCATGTATGTATGTAACGTATTATATGTATGTTTAATGTTTATTATTTTGCGTATCGATATACGTCATCATCATCATCATCAGCCGGTAGACGTCCACTGTTAAAAGGCCTCTCCCTTAGAACGCCACAATAAACGACAGCTTGCCAATTGCATCTACCGCTTGGGCCGCTATTCTGACGATATCGTCGGTCCACCTGGTGGGAGACCTGCCAACGCTGTCTTCCGGTTCGTTGTCGCCACTCGAGAACCTTTCTTCCCCAGCGGTTATCGGTCCTTCGAGCGATATGGCATGCCCATTGCCACTTCAACTTGCATATTCTTCGAGCTATGCCGGTGACTCTAGTTCTTTGGCGAATTTCCGTATTCCGGATCCTGTCGCGCAAAGAAACCCCGAGCATAGTTCTTTCCATAGCTCGTTGAGTGACTCTGAGTCTTTCCAAAAGGCCAACCGTTAGCGACCACGTCTCAGAGCCATACGTAATCACATCGCATGCATCGATATGTGCATCTACCTAATATTTGTCTCCATATCGCTCTAAAGTCGACTGGTAATAAATGCCTAAGGTATTAAGCTCGCCTTTGTATATTTATTTTGAAAACTTTAAAATGGAGGAGGATATCAATTCGGATGTTTAAATATATTTTTTATGTATGTTCGGGCATAACTCCGTCATCTATAGACGGATTTGCAAAATTCTTTTTTTGTTGGAAAGTAGTTTATTTCGAAATAGTCCCATTGAAATTTCATGTAGATCTGATGATGATCTTTGGAGATATGGAACTGAACTCCTTATAAAATCATAGCTGAACTGTCGTTACAAGTAATATAGCCTAAGTAATTGTCGCCACAAACTAGAAAGAAAGAGGGGGAGGTGGTGCTTTGTCCCCCCTTCTACCACTTTAATAGTATATATCGTGTGAGATATCGTTTGAGGGAGCATTTTGTAAGGATTTCAAATACTAATCCTCAAAATGTCTACGGCGGATGAATCCTAGGCATCACTAAAAATTGTGAAATAAAAAATATAAAAACCGCCTTAAAAAATAGGAACAAATAAATAATATGATCAAATTACTAATGAATTCAAAATATTTTCATAAATCTCGAATATAGGTATATTGTAATAACGATCAAGATTTTTTTGTCCGTCTCGTTTTTTGCGCTACACTGTTAGCATTATTTTTGTGTGGGTGTGTCACGCACACATGACAATTCTACCGAAATTCGAACGTCAAAATTTTGTGAAATGGCTCTTAAATCGGAACGTAATATAAACTTCAACTACACTGTTACGCGTAAAACCCAATTACTCTACAAAAGAATACTCAGCCTAAACGGTACTTCTGCCAGTTTAACCCTCAGTTACATTAACAAAAGGCAATTTGCGGGATCGCAAGCTCTCTACTTACCCCTACAGTCGTCTATTACCTCCCACCAGCTCAGAGAGGGTTAAGTTTACTTGCGGTGTCTACCTGAGGCGTCCCTGTCGCCCTAAACTTGGTTCTTAGCCACTATTAAAGTCCACAATTTGTAGGGAAAGCACGAACTATTCAGACTTTGAGATTTTAGTTTAATAACAGTTATATTTTTCTTGCGTACTTATGCTAATGTTTAATGAAGTTCCATAATTTAATTTATGTAATTTATATTTGTTTATAAAAGTAGATAATAGGTGCCTACTCTAAATATATTATTATTTTTTAGTAGAGTCGTAGTTTAAGAAAAATTTCGACTACAAGTAGGTTCACTACAAATGCAACGCCTCCTTGAAAAAACGTTACGCCAAGATAACTAACGGGCGAAATTAAATACGTTTGATGAACCAATTAATAATATAGTTATTTATTAGTTCATCTATTTCCAATAGATATATTGTATATATTGGAAATCGACTTAAATTTGTTCATAGTTAAGACAAATTAGGACTGTAAAATATTATTTTCAAGGTCACACTTGATAAGAAATATGCATCTCCTGCTCTTCCACTTCCTTCAAAACCCCAAAAATAACTTGTCATTTTAAATTTGGTTGTTAGTAACAGGAGCTTTCATGTAGGAATTATTTATTGACAACAACAGGGTACTTTGATCCGAGATGTACAAAGCTTTTCAACCGTAGGCGGAGCCTCGCACCCATCTAATATTAATAAAAACTTGATATAAAAAACAACATAAATGTTGGTTTTATTACATTACTTATAATGTTTACTGATTTATCGTCTGCTCTTGAACAAAAAAACATACATATTTTCTTTTACAACTTACATAAATTAGGATTATTATTCAAGTCATAATGTATGAGCCTCCATACATTCACATTTCTGCTTGTTAGTACGTGTTATTGTTGAAGAAAATGAATTAATTTTTCATCTAAAATACGGTGTGTTACATTCAAAATGTTGCAGACATTTTTAACCACACGGGGAATGAGAGACGTCAAAAGAAAAGATTCTTCATATAATTTGTTCAACATTGTCTCGTGGGGACAAAAACCTTTCATATTGTTGCTTAGATACTATTCCTAGAACACGGTCGGAATATATTAAAAAGAAGAAAACTCTTTCTACAAGAGTGGCCTTGCCGTGAATAGTGCGAGATACAAAATTTACCTCAACGCAGGACCGGAACTTATTTACTATTAAAGGATCCAAGTATTGTTATAAAGACTTACCAAGTTTGAACTTTGAAAAAATCTGAACAATAGTATATTTTTCTCGGCACTTTCGCAACATTTTCCTTAAAAGACGGCTATAAGTTGCGTTGAGTACCCCCAGAGGTGCGGCCGAGTTCAAAATTGTCTGAAACGACAAAGATAAGGTGTAACTTACTGTACAATACGTAAAATATATTTCATAGAATGCGCGGAGGCTTCAACTCTTTTACCAAACGTATTTCAGGCTTCAGTTGGCTTCGGAGTTTTGTGCTCGGCCCGATCCTCAATGAACTCTTGAGTTTTTAAAACCCATCAGTATCTGTCGGACGGAACAATGTATAACGTATTAAAATTGAAGCCTTCGCTAAACCTATAACTAGAGAATATTTTTTTCTAGCTTTTGCCCGCGGCTTCACATTTATAATATTAGTATAGATATGGATAAATTATTTTAGTGACCTAGATAGGATTATACGAAGCCGCAATTGCGACGAATTGGTCCCAATATATTTATTTTTTCGAATAAGTACAATCAGCATTGTAAGCCTTACAAATTGAGGTATCGGGATGTCAAATAATAAATAATCATTGAACGATTTTTTTGTAATAATACACCAAGTATACGTAGTAATTTTTCAATACGATGTAGAATTATTTAATGAGATCTCAGAATATCTTAAGCTATTTAGTAATGCATCAATTTTCCCATTCATAATAGTGTTTCATTCATAAAAGCTCAAATGTTCGGCTTTTTCTGTTGCTAACGGTACTCATAGATGATTTTGTACCCTGGGAATACGTCCTTTGATCCTTGACCCGAATTTAGCACACGGGGAATTCGTTTCCCGGCACATGTGTATTCAAATAAAAGTTATTGTAAAGTCAAATTGCCACGTTTTACAAAGTCACTGGAGGGTAGAATAATATTGTTATATGTCGAAGCCAATATTTTCAAAAAATTGGTTCCGATTATTGTGAAGACATTTTATTGATTAATAAATTATGCTCAGCAGTACTATTTATTTATTTTATTTCTCTATTTAATACTTAGGTACAGTTGTGTACAAGGCGGACTTAATGCTTTAAGCATTTTCTACCAGTCTAACCTTCAGGTAGTGCAGAGATAGAAACGGTAGATGCACAAACGATTGCTATTCGAAAGACATCAATTATAAACTCACTTCTAAAACCGCGGTAAGTTCGACACTAGCCTTCGAAATCAATGTACATTACCGATTAACTTTTCAAAAACGGTCCGAGAAATAAGACCACACATAATTTTGTGGTCTAATATAAAGTTAGTATGCTCCAATTGTAGCTAACATTAAGACTTTATAACCTTCTTTCTGGTAAAAATACAAATGCCAACGCTGAACGTTGATCATGTATGAAAAAGTGGAAAAACAAATCACGACCTGACACCATGGCATATGCATTATAGCTCTGAGCACCATGTTTTTCTAAGGTTTTATTGCAGGCAAAATATTCTTATTTACCAGAGTTATAACAAGCATAAAAGCGTGCATTTCTGACTTAAAAGAATGACTGGGAAGACAATGAAAAACGATGTCTTTAATTCTTTTCACATTCCATTGCGCCCCCTCATCAATCTTTTCAATGGCGATGTTGCAAAAATAAAGCAATGGAAAGACAATTTCGCAACGCTTTGGTTGTTGCTGCCGTGATGCTTTGTACAACGTTTTCAATTAAACGGTTTCAAGAGCTAAATTGCAATTTCTTTCGTACCGCGGAAATATCAATATTGAGTCAAATTTCAACCGATAATTTCAGTTCGTTGAATACTTAATTAAAAGCTGCATTTATTTTCGAAGTTGACTCTGTGAATGGCATGAAATTAATATTTAAATAAAATTACTTCAAGCATCTTTAGGTTTTTAAAAGCTTCTTCAAGTTCCTGTAGCGTCATATACCGTGATGTGTGCACTTACAGTACTGAATGAGCTGTGTGAACTTTATTGAGTAATAAAGTGGTGAAAAAATGCTTCAACCACAAAAAATACCTTGCACTATCCTTGACATGGCAGGAAAGAAAGAAATAAATAATTTATTTGTTAGAATATAGTACAATTTAGTTGTATATCTTTTATTAGTTTCACATATTCTACCAGTTCTGGTGTACAAATATTTGAATATCTAAGTTACTTTTATAAAGTCTTATCACTAAGGTAATCATTCATAGAGTAGGAACATTTGTCTAAAAGTAAATCAAACAATCTGCGTTTAAACATGTGTACATTAAGGGCTTTAATACAATTCGGCAATGAACACAGATGACAATAGATTTTGATAGGGTTGCATAAGTTAAAGGACAGGCACTATACAATCATTATGTACTAAGAGCCTGTACGTTACCTACTTGGCTTGGCAAAACTTATGTCAAAAATTGCAATTTTATTTTACTTTCAATTAATTAACGTAAATCTAGCAAGAAATTGGTACCGCTCTTTTACTAATAGATGAAAACACATTATGCCTGATTTACAGTAGCCGATTTTCTTGTGTGCTTGAAATCGCTGCCCAACTATCGTATAAGCGATCTAAGAAAGTGCATGTGCACGGAGACTCGGAAACGATAAACATCTGTTGGTCATACAAATATTAGTTTACATAGCTAGCTAAGACCGCTCTGTAAGAGACCTCAGAAGTAATATTATCTAACAACGTTCCTTATTTGTTTTCTTTCCTTAATAATATACGTTGTTTATCATAATGGAAAAACTTCAGACGGCAGACACACTTACGGAATAAATATTCATTAGTACCGATGTTCACTGGACCGTATCTTAATAGATTCATCAACTAACTAAACGATTTTGTATGGCACTGTCAAGGGACTTTTTATTTTGATATGACATAAAATATTACTTGTGTTTTTATGTTAGGTAAAGCGTTGGAGAGTAGATGTAGGAAATAGCGTTCTTATTTTTAATATATCATCAACAACCCTGGAATAAAGTCGATATTTAAAAAGTTTTGTATTCATTAAGCCTAAGAATTAGGAATCCATAATTTTGCCGAAGTCAAGCAAGTATCTCTTTGAGTTCGAAATAGAATATCATTATCTTGTTGTTTGAATAGCTCATAACAAAGTTGGAGAGCTTGCGAGCAAAACATAAAATACGAGGAAAACCGTTACAAACAAGAGATCGGAACATTACTGTTTCAGCCCGCTGTCAAAATCCTCAAACAAAAGCCAACCCTGCCTAATGGGCGGGGAGATAAAAGAACAATAATATCTCTTCATCGTTCCTGAAATAACAGATACAGTTGCTTATACTAATGAAACCCACCAATCACGAGCGATAACGTACTAATTGAAAAAATACAGGCCAAATGAACGCCATATATAACAAAAACAATGAAGGAAATCTTCAACATTTGAATGAGACAATTCGAGTGGAGCGTTCACATCAAGAAAACTTTCATCTGTTCTACTTTTGTTCAGTGTTAACTGTTATTACGAAACTTCGCTTTAGGGTTGATACTATGTAGCTCGACGTTGCAATAAAAATGCTAATACAACGGGCCCCGGGGCTAACATTCGTACAAATATCAGTGAACCCTCTTGATTTGGTGCAGTTTATATTAAAGAGGTCTGCATTGGACGATGCAGTGTGAAAATGACGGTGACGCTCGTCCCACAAGCGGGACTAGTGGAAATTGAATCAAAATAAACTTATTCCCATCGGTCGTAACCCGGTGTTAGTGCAAGTGCTAGGTTAAAGATCTCATCATAAGTAAGTTAAAGGATAGAGCGGGACAGCGATAGTTAATGGGCATCCTCGGAAGTATGTACGTACGCTAGTTCAGTTTTTGGATCGAACACTTGGCATCAACTGGAGGGTATTTTTCAGGAAGCAGCCCCCGTACCATGAACTCTTATAGCAGGACAGCTGCTATGTGCTGTGTAATATGGCGTCTCGCTTCCACATCGTAAACTGTCGTCTATAAGAGTTCATAGTAAGGGGGCAGGTGAAATAAAATAAGTATCTTTAACACTATTTTTAACAACTATTAGATAATTAAGGAAAATGCAATCTACTTGTAGGTTCTAAGAAAAAAGACAGATTTAATATGTTGGGCAAAACTAAAGGTCGAAAATGGCCTAAACTGCTTCGTAAAAAGGATGGTATGGCCGTGCCGCTATTTTCCTCGACTTGGCGTGGGCACTGCCGTACCCCTAGCTATAAGTACGTAATACGTACATAGGTATAAGTTTCTCAAGTTTTTAGAACCCTTCGATTTTTAATTAAGACAATTCTGACAACAAATATAATCAATATTTTTTAATCTGTATAATAACATTGTCACTGCTGTATTAGTCATATTGATTTCAAGGATAACTCAAAATTGTTTAAACTATGTTCATGCAAACATGATAATACAGTAACTATTTTTTACTATCACTTTCTATGGATTGTTATGCTACTTTTATACGGTAAATACGTTTAGCTGGAATAACATTGTCCATTTCTGTTGCCTGACTGTTTGCAAGGAATGAAAAGAAAATTGTAAACATGCTTAGAATACTGCGCCTGCAGTATTTGTCTGACTAAGCATTTTATATTGGCCATCACAACAATAGTGTTCTATTCATATTAGCAACCCTACATCACAATAGATGGAGTTTCATTAAATAAGCCGTCTTTATAAATCGTAGCGTCAAGACCAAGTTTGCTTATATGGGTTGGCAAACTCTGAGAGCTTTTCCTTAGAGCCAACTTCATATGATGGAACCTTCGAGACAATCTTTGACAACCCTGTGACTTCTTACCGCAATATTTTGTATAAACAAAAGGTGAAATATGTGTGACAATTTCTGCTTGTAAGGTTTTAAAGAATTTACTTACCTTTACCTGGTACTTAAAACAAATATCTGCGCATTACAAAAATATATCGTACCGTCTTTGCTTGGGATTCAAACCCACATCCCTGAACGTAGCAGACCAATCACGTAGTTGTTGCGCCAATCGGGTCGGTATATTTACCTAATATTGATGTGATCAAGAAATTTTATTTTAGGGTTAAGACAAGAATCAATAAACATATTTTTTGTCAAACAATAACATCACGTCTGCATTCGCCAAAGGGAGTGTCAACGAGCCAAAGCAGAGGTGTATATACAGTACACCCACATTTCGCCAGTTATATTGTTAGCTCCCAATGTAATAGAGGGCTATCCTATTGCCATCAACCGGGCACAAATCCAGACGCCGTGCTACTACTAAGAATTACCTAAAGGAAAAGCCCAGTATCACTTTTGCCCGACCCTGGATTCGAATCCAGGACTGCTGAGCTCGCGCTTAGCAAACACTAGAGAGCACACAGACCAACGAGGCAGTCAATTTTAGTCATTCTATTGCGTTTGCGTAAACCCTACACACATAGGCTCCATACCTTATTATCTCGAGGTAAACTTAATTTATACTCGTAAACGTAACCTACTTTCTGTTAAGTTTAAGAGCAATGCTTTTGCACAAACTTAGGGAATAATAAAAAGGTCGGTTGCTGGAAGGCTTTTTAAAATTTATTTTCTCTCGCTACGTTGTGAAATATTATCAGGTTTAACACACAAAAGTTTCTGTAGAAGTTTACCTTTACTTACTCAGATTAATATAGGTACTTGGAAATTTAATACATATAGGTTAAAATTATGGAATTTATGATTGCTATAAAGCTTCCGATTTCTATCACAAAATCTGATCAATTTATTTCACTATTCTGCTCATAACTTGATGGCACTGCTTTGATGACAGGCATTTATTGGTAAAGCCATCAAACCTCAAATTAACACTAATTGTGCTATTAATGTTCATCATTCAAATATACTTGCAACATAAAATCGATCCAAATTCCACACAATTAGATTTCCGATAATGCGAGCGCGGTAACAACTTTAACCTTTTATACCCACCGTTATTCAACTTTCTTGAGCCTAAACCCTGCCTTGACCTATATCCACCCCTAATTTAACCCCTCACCGATGTTTTGTCCGCGTAAATATTCCTAGTTTCGACGACGAAGACGTTGTGTCAAACGACAAGGAATTTTGAACAGTATGTCTAGGGATATAAGTTGATTTTCCGGTGTAGTTTTTCGTAATATAACGGCCCGTCAAGTGCGCTAATAACATTTTCAAGAAACTATGATCCGGGTGGGGTGATAAGCCTCTTAGCACTTAATGCCACGTGAAGTCTTATTAGCGTTGAGTCTAAAATTGTATGAATCTAGGTTGATGTCATCTGTTATAAGGGAGGTTTTGTGGCTTCCTTTTTCCATTCTGATTATTACATTTAACTTATTTTTTACAAAAACAGCAAGTTATTTGTTAAAATTGTCGTATTGCTATAAACTAGAGAAAACATACCCACTTTGTTCAATGTTAACTAATTACAAAAAAAACAGAAATTCTTTCTTTCTACTCAATACATAAAGAAGTTCAAAAACATTGATAAAATATCTGTTAAATACCGTAAATGTTAGAAGCAAGCACCGGCTTACAGCTTAAATCCTCTGACCAATTTCATCCCTTAGGAAGCTTAAAAGGGATTTTATCGGGCGAATGTTCACACATTACAAGAATAAGGTGCTAGACAAAATTACTGTACAATTGTTAATTTGACTTTATTAGGAGATATCTACACTTGACTACGATTTAAATAATTTAATTATGCGGATAAGTTTAAAATACCTTTAGAACGGCATAAGTGTGTTTTTGTATTCTATAATACAAAATAATGTAAGTGAATTTTACGGAAATTATTTATAACCATCTATTAAAATCTAGTGCCTCATTAGTCTAGTGCTGGTTTCGAATCCTGGGTCCGGCAAAGTTTTAAATGGGTTTTCTATTAGGTAATTCTCTAAAGCAGCACGGACTCTGGATTTGTGACCTGTTACATAATTGGCGAAATGTACTTGTACAATATGTGCACCTCTACCTATCCCATCGGGTAATACAGACGCGATGTAAAGTTATGTTATATTGAAAACCATTTTACTCAGTAGTGCTTTAGAAATTCTGAAACATGACGTGTGGGTGTGATTTTCATGTACCTAATAATTATTTTAAGATTAACATTGGCGCAATAACTTTATAAATCTTATCTCTTCATCTTTTTAGCCAAAAAACGAACATAATGCTTCCAAACTTTCTTGATTATTTAATCTAGAACAATATTCCTATTAATTATGAATATAAAATGTGTTTACAGACAGGTGCCTACAAAGGCGTTTCTTCAGGCGTTTAGGAATTAATAAACTTGTATTAGGGCTTGAAAATAATGCCTTGAGGCTAAAGTAATGTATTGTTATAGTAACAACAATTTTGAAATAAAAAAATATTTTATAATTCGGCAGTTTGGTAAAGCCGTAGTTCAGCAAATAGTGTTGTATGGTGTTTTTTGATGCGTATACTTTAACATGTTTGTTGTAAATTGATAAAGGAAATTTGGAAAATGATGGACACGAGCGGGACTTGCACCCGCGAGCATCGCCGTACCGTGGCGCAGCTTTATCCAACAGAGCTATCGTGTCGCTGCTCGCACCCATCGAATTGTAAGTTCCCATTGAGTATTTACGTCTTAAGGAGTACATCAGGTAGCTATTATCTGTTGGAATCTATGAGTACTAATGTTTGTTGTATATTATGTACTATGTAGTTTTGAACCCTAGTGACCTCCAAGTCAATAGGCACTACCGACTGACGCACGATGGCTTAATATTCTGTACGTCTTTGTGTGGTATGATTGAGTAATCAGCGTTGTTGTAATTATTTACCTGTTTTAATGGATTCGAAGAGTAATACTTCCCCCTTACCTTAAACTCTTGAAGTAGGATAGTTTACGATGTTCTGTTTGACTGCCTCGTTGGTCTAGTGGTAGCTAAGCGCGACTGCTGAGCACGAGGTTCTGGGTTCGAATCCCGGGTCGGGCAAAGTGTTTCTGGGTTTTTCCATTAGGTCATTCTCAGTAGCAGCACAGAGTCTGGATTTGTGCCCGGTTGATGGCAACAGGCTCGCCCCCTATTACATTGGGACCTAAAACATAACTGGCGAAATGTGGGTGTACTAAATGTGCACCTCTGCCTACCCCTTCGGGGAATACAGGCGTGATGTTATGTTGTTTACGATGTGGAAGCGAGACGCCGCATTACACTGCACGTAGCAGCATCTCGCTTCTACTACGTAAATTGTCCTGCTTTAAGAGTTCATGGTAAGGGGGCTGAATACATTTAACTAATATGTCAAATAAAAATCTTCCGTTAAATATTTGTTGGTTTTTGAAGAAACCAATCGATAGGTCACTAACTTTTTAATTGAATCATTCATACCTGATATAGTAGCATGGTGCGTAGATAGGATGGTGCGGTGCTGTCACCTCTCCGTCAAGGATGAAAGGAACAAGCAAGTAGAACCGAGACCCGTGGCGAGGCCCGTTGAAGGAACACACAAGCTGATGGAAAGAAGAAAATAATAATATTCATTTAATCACATAAAACTTTACAAATGGTTATGAAGTCCCTAATTTGAGCTAGGTTTGAAGACTTGTATTACAGAATCCAGTGAACTCTCTTATACATAATGATAAGTGTGTTGAGAAGAGACCGAAATAGACGAAGTGCTTTGTTTAATTATTCAATAATTTATCTATTTAACCAGTTTACTACTAAACTACTAAACAGCAATATTAATTATCTACAAAAAAATTGGTAGCTCACATTTTTCGTCTAGACTATGTATATTTTTAATTTAATATTCATAATATTTTACCTCAAACTTAACAGTTAATAAACTAAGCCTAGTGCTTTAATAAGTTAGTATAATACTGTGTACATAGCGAAACAAAATTAGGTATATAAGCGCTCTGAGTTACCTATTGGATTACCACAAAAGCTAAATTTCCCAGAGGAACACTTGGCTTTTAAAACATAGAATAACTTATTACATATTTATAATACAGGCGTACATATCCATCAAAAAACGTTAACAAGTATCATTTTAATTTTTTGTCCTGCCTAACAAGATGGCGATCATCAAAAAATTACCGACACGTATGAGGTATAGCTCTATAATAAAATCTTTCTCCAATTAATGAGATAGCCCATCAGGCCATTAGCAAGAGGAATAATGCCAAAAGAAATCTAATTTCTGGAACCCAAGCATCGAATTCAACTCAAGGCCGCAAAGTTCGCAGCGATCGCAACTAAATACAGTTCAGAACAGTAGTTTCCAAACACCAATGTAACTGTTGTCGATAAATAAGTAGGTCAGTAAAAAACGTCCATATAGAGCGATAATCAATATCTATCCCGCACCGTCATAAAATTGTTTTCGGTTCGGCATTTGCAAAGTTTCGCGCGCACACCAGATGTTATTTATTGTCAGAAACCACGAGGACTGCTGTGTACCGTAACTGTCGTAAAAGCAGGATTCATAACCCACGTTTGTGTTGGTACAGTCGAATACACTTCAGCGAAAGTAGGTTATGTACTGTCACGTACTCGTCTGGCGTCTACAAATTTATTTTGTAATGAAGGGTTCAAGGATCCTGTTTAAATGGAGCGCTCGATCTTTGCATTTGGAATGACATTATGATTGAGTCGAGTGCGTGACTATAAATGTTTTGGGTGAATGATTTATCGTTTCCTTATACATGTTTGGTTTGAGTCTGAACCTGCTAACTGCATCATTAACATTATAATTATGTACTATTTCTTGTATAAGTAATAGGGTAGTCATCGAGAAAGGAAACGAAGTTTCCCAGAAGTGCAAGACGCACTTTAAAACTCGTGGAGACATTCTTCTTGCACTCCAATAGAAATATCTTCTATGACGATTTAAGAAAACACACACTATCCTATAGTTACTATGCCCTAAAGAAAAAAAATGTCCTACATAGTCCTTCAAATCCAATTCAATAAAGCAACATTTGTAATAACGTTGAAAGTGAAGAAAGATTCCAAACGGCTTTCGCATGACATATCACAAACAAAAAAAGATTTGACGCGAGTTTTATCCTGAAGTTAAACTTTCTTATTGGGAATTGCTTCGGCTGTCCCTCGTTAGGAAACTTGGATAAAGGATTAAACTTTGTTCCGCCGCTGATTAGGATCTGAATTTGGGAAAGCCGATACATATCTGATGACAGCGTTGGGTTATCCCTTAGAAGCTGGTTTTAAGTATTTGAAAACATTTGTAAGCTATATACATCCAAAGAAATAACGATATTTATAAGTAGGTACTACTTTTGGTAAAAGCTGCATTTTTTTTCTTTGACAAAAATTATGCATTACCTTTCATTCTATAAATTGCATGCCACTAAGGTTATGATGATGATTGCAAAACTATTATGTAATCAGCGAATAGTTCAGTTTTTATTCAATTTCATTCCAGTTCGTTTAATTCTTGTTTCTATTAGTTTTCAAGCCAACAACTACAGTCCAACTTCGTTTCCTACTTGAGTCCTGTATAACTTTTTATAGGATTTAGGTCTGGACTTACATAAATCTTTAGAAAACAGTTACATAGTTTGTTCTCGAACCGGCTTTGGTAACATTCAGTGCTTTTAATGCTCCCTAGAGCCTGAGTTTGGAAGCGGTTACGAAAAACATCATACATAACATCACGCCTTTATTCCCCGAAGGGGTAGGCAGAGGTGCACATATAGTACACCCACATTTCGCCAGTTATGTTTTAGGTCCCAATGTAATAGGGGGCGAGCCTATTGCCATCAACCGGGCACAAATCCAGACTCCGTGCAGCTACTGAGAATTACCTAATGGAAAAACCCAATAACACTTTGCCCGACCCGGGATTCGAACCCAGGACCTCGTGCTCAGCAGTCGCGCTTAGCAACC
Organism: Abrostola triplasia; assembly: GCA_946251915.1. NCBI lineage: Eukaryota > Metazoa > Arthropoda > Insecta > Lepidoptera > Noctuidae > Abrostola > Abrostola triplasia. Next base: position 4,056,356 of record OX276424.1, on the reverse strand, counting down.
ACTAGACCAACTAGGCAGTCAAAAGGCGGTTACGAAAAATTCCGGGAAAAAAATTGATTGAGAGGCACTTATAACAAAATAAAACTGTTTAATGTTTTTTAAGGTGGGTATATTCTGCGCATTTAATTACATCAATACTGTTCTTCTAATCTAAGTTGAAATATCCATATTCCGCAGCTCAATCCCTCCCTCTCTAAAATCCAAAAATAAAAATGTAAATAAAAAGTCATGATGATGCCAACCAGTTATTATTTACGTCGCACGATACTCAAGTGCTTTATCTTTGTTTCGTATTCCTGGTCGTTAATTTAGGCAGTATATTAAAAATTATCAAACAAACAACTCACCATTAGTCACAAGAAATTGGTTCATAAATATTAAGAAGCATTATAGAGGCTTAATAATGTAAGCGGTCGGTTTTATGCAAAGTGGACCGAATAATCCTGAGAAAATTTTCATTGTAGATTTTATTTATTGGTTTGAGTACGGTGAATTTGTAATTTTCAAGTTGATTATTATTTTGTTTGCAGAGCTCGAAAAAAGCCCAAATTTTGTCCGTGTTAATAAATTGCAAATCAAAAGGCATAAACATTTACTCTTGTGAGAAGAAGTCAAAAAAACGGGAAGGAAATCGTCTATCTGAATAGGTCTTTTATGGTTGAGTGAGTATGTGAGTGGTCTTTAACAATCTAATTTGCTTTATCGCCGCATCACCACTTACATTCTGATCGCAGTCAAGAACTGATGAATACCAAACAAGTGTATTGAAACCCATCCTTTAAATTCTAAACGATCCTTAGCTTTATAGCCAACCTCCTTTGTCTACTTTTATATTCTAGCCGCAACTATACGATACCGAATTTTATATGGTTCAGCACTCAAACAATAAATACATTGCTCCTGTTGACATAATATTTTTATGATCAAGATCACAATCTGTTTAGTAGGCAACAACAAAATAGTTATTGAAGTTACTTGATATATCAGGCATAATAAAGCAGCACCAACTACACAACACTAGACATAAGTATTGTTCTTTTGTTTCCATGCTATTACCTAATTAGAGCCTTTGACAGAGTGAATCTGTATTGTAATTTTTAGTTTTTATACCAAATTATAGATATCAGTGCCAAGCCGTATCCAGCCTAGAATTGACCACCCCCTTTTCTCCCGTGGGTGTCGTAAGAGGGGACTGAGGGGAAATCCAGAAGTTGGGCAGCAATTTATGTAACTTCACTACCAATACTGCGATCCCCAAGCCGCTTGCCAAGCGTGGGGAGGCCTTTGTTTAACAGTTGACGTCTTCCGGCTAATGATGATAGGTTCAGATCAGATTCGGGTGGTACAATTTTTTTAAGTAGCCTATTCAGTGTTCCTCTGCTGGGCAAAAATCTCCCCATTACTCTTACACTGAGTGATACTGTTATAAGCAAAAATTTGTGGTGCTCATAGTATTTTCTTTGTGATTTTCATTCCATTTTAAATTAACAATGCCATCACGTCTGTGAATAGAAATTTATTGTTTTAGGTCTCTTAAATAGTCTTGCAGGATTTATGAATGACCCAATTTACCAGGTTATATTCGTGAAAAGAAATTCCTTTAGCATGTTTTAATAGGACATTAAGCCTGTATTGACTAAAGTTGTGGGCAGAAGTCACCGAAGTAAAGACATGATCATAGAAGTCTATAATATAAGTTCCAAGTATTTTACTTTACAGATACATGAAGCTTCGTCGCAGTGTCTATCTGCGAGTCTATCTAGATAAAACTAATAATAATCCTCCACACTACAGCACTAATTATAATTAGTGAACTACTCAGCTCCTCTCAATTTAGCTCTAACATTAATTTCAGTTGACACCGACTTCGTCAACTTATAACGAGTGTGTCAGAGATATCTGTAATAATCTATAAAACTTTTCTGTCTTAGTCAGTATTTGATAAACACTAAGCAGCGTCAGTTTGTTTGTCCTTTAAGTCTAGACTGGATGTCGAGTGGTAAGATTGTAATGAAAGTACAGAAGTATTATTTTATTAGTCAGTGGGCTGTGACCTCAAAAAGAAACTAAGAAGGACATATCTTTAGATTTTGAAAAATATGTTTTGTGGGTTATTTAAATTTTCCGTAGTTGAGAATATTCTCACTTGCGTTGAATGATGCTGACTTTTTCAAGCCAAATGTCGGCAGTCAAGTCTACTTTAGCAATAGGGATTAATGTGTCTATGTAGTCTATATTTTGAGGATTTTTTTTGTGTTTATTCAGTTTGCTTTGGCTTTGCCATGGAGACAGAGTATTTGGTACCTACAGAGTAAGCCTTCTATACTTCTATATTATGTGGTCCATATATTTTATTTAGGCATACATTAGCGTAACATTTGATAGGCTTTGCTGTTTTTTCTCCAGACAAACATAAAATATAATATGTGTTAAGTCAGTGTGTTTATTTTGTTATGTGTGTGTTACTATACCCGTTCTGCGGTAACATTTTTATGTAGGTGTTTAAAAAAATGTTTGTTCTTTGGGTTAATGGCTTCTATACTTTCATTGTTTGTAACCAATGTTGTTACTCCTTTATAATTATAAAGTTGAGGGCGTCGTTAGTGTTATAAAATTAATAAAATATCTTCCTGTTAATTAAGTGCGAACTTGATGGTAGATAAATCTTCTAATCTTGGTACCATTTTATAGCTTCAAGTTTTCGAATAATTTGTCCGTATTTATGGCTGTCATTAAAGGGTCTTATTGCGGAATATAAAATGCTGGATTAGGCACAAGATTAGTGTCGCCTGTGCCATTATCAGAGGGTCTTGGAACTTAAAACTACCAATTAAATAAATATGTTTTCAATTATTATTCCACAATGTATTAAGTTAGTTTTACTGCAGCTAGTAAATCTCTATAGTAAGTTATGTGTATATAATTTTACTTATTAAATCTTTTAGCACAAAAATCTAGAAAGATAGATCTCTTAGACGAACTTAATACCTTAATTATAACATGTAATTATATAAGTATAACAACCACCTATAATATTATGTGAATTACTTTAATGTGACGTTAATTGTGTGAGTAAATTGAATAGCTTATGATTTATTCTATTTAAGTTAATACGCTAATGTTTTAAATGTACTGTTAACACTATTAACAATAAACAACGTTTCCCTTTTACTGTTAACGCAATTATTATCGATCCACTGGCATTTGTAACGATGGCACATATTGATAGTACCTATAATAAAGTATAAACTGTTAATAAATGTTGACTTTAAGTAAAGTTTATTTCAATATAACATTACAATTAAGGCTTTGAAGTAGTAGCTTTTCCAGACACTCTCGCAGAAGCCTTATGGCGCTTTGTTTTTAATATTATGCAAAAAGGGTTATTATACGTTCGTTATTTATCGGTAAGTACGATAGAAGAAATAGTACAATATTGAAAATTCACGACGTGTATAAGGAATGTGATGCGTACGAATGAAGCAAAAGAAGTATGCCAGGATCGTAGCAAATGGAAATCCGTGGTATCTGCCTACCCCTCAGGGAAACAGGCGTGACTTTATGTGTGTATGTATGTAGTAAACAAACATCTGATTCTAATAATCCATACCGGAATCTATTATGACCCTGTAATCGGATTCCAACTACGCACTGCACTAAAGATGACTCCACAAATACAGGAACACTTTTCATTACCCTCAGAGTCCGGTCAAAAAACCATCCAATCCAAGAATCCAAGAACCTGCCGTAAGGAACAGTGTTTAACCTTGAAGAACTGCTACAAATTGTGTATTGACTGCTACACAACAGTAAACAACAGCTGCTATATAGTTACATTGGCGCAGGAAGCCTCACGGCCGAACGTATGGGTTTATAGGCGTCGTAAAAGTTCACGCGAGAGCGCTGTGCTTATATTAATCTAGCCTGTTTGTTGAGAGTGCAGCGTGCTGGCTATCACTTGAATTATGGCAAGAGATTTTTTGTTGTATTTTTATTATGATAATGGATGGGTAGTAAATAGCGTTTTTCTTAAATATTGTTTGAAAGAAGTATAATATGACGTTGCTTAATAATAAATTATTATTAATACGAAGCCATATTGTTACATACATAAAGTTACGCCTATTTCCTAGAGGGGTAGGCCGTGTAGGCATATAACCACGGATTTCCATTTGCTAAGATCCTGATATACTTCTTTCGCCTCATTCACTAGCATCACATAATATTTTAGGTTATAATACAGTATTTGCGTTTTTCTTTGGTTGTCTGTTAACACTGATATTGGTAATTCTTATGAAAATTAAATACCAACTCGATATTGGTTAAACTGTAAGATAATAATTTTTAAGCCTCTTAAAATGGCCACTATCAACTCACTATAAATCTAGCTCCTACCAATGCTACTAATATCTTCTTCTAGTCACCTAATTTTATATCAAAACCTGATGTAAATATTTACTCATAAATATATTCTAAGAGAAAGAAATGTTATGCCACCACTTTTAACGATAATTTTGTACACTCGTCCAATAATGCCAGTAATAAAGACTTAGTTTCTTAACGAGAGAGAATAAGCTTCTTCCATCTCCGTACATAGAATTTATTGTACTTTTTTATCCGGCATACAAAATAGCAAAAATAAAAATAATACCCAGAAAAAGTATGAGACTGCATCGGAAAAGTATGAGTAGACATTTTCTGTAATCCGAGAAATCAAAGACCATTCACAAAGCTTAACAAAACAACACAAGGCAGAATTGATTGCTGTAGTACATGCTATTATCGATGTTAAACCCATTACATAAAGATGACAATAGCGTGTATAGTTTACTGCAAATTAGTAACTAGCTGCAAGTAGATTTTGTATTTTATTTGTTATCGGCTGAGTTTCGAGAGGTATCATTCGCATGTATGCACTCAAGCTTGTAACAAGCATGAAATCGGATTTAAATTATAAAATAACATGAACCAAATATTACGCCTGTATTCCCATTTCATAAATTATGTTTTAGTTCCTAATGTATTTATTTATATAAATCCTTATCCACTATCATTACAGGTATATCCCAATGCAATAGAATAAGAATTTACATTAATAAAAAAAAAACTAAATGTAATACGGAGCAAGCCGATTGCCATTGTCTGGGCACAAATCTAGACTCCGTGCGTGTACTAGAAAAACCCAATAACACTTTACCCAACCCGGGATTCGAACCCAGGATCTTGTGCTCAACAGTTGCGCTTAGCGGCCACTAGACCAACGAGACGATCAGTGTCATTAAGTAAAGAATTAATTAATGCTTATCCGTGCGCAACTCCCTACTGAATAATGCTATTCCTTTGTCTGAACTTGTAAATATCGTTCTTGATAAAAATATAAAAACCAGAAAATTTCATAATAGTGATACAAAAGGTTCGTAACATTTGTACCTCATCATCATCATCAGCAAGAAGACGTCCACTGTTGATACTTACGTGATTAAAATTATTACTACATAGTGTTTAACAGTAAACCCTGTTAAAGCTTCGTAAAGTCAACATTTTAAACTTTGAAACAACACATGCCAATATATATACTAGTGTTTATCCTAAAATGAAAATATAACTGTTAAAATAAAAGCTCATTAGTGTGACGTCTCCCATTAAGCCTAAACAAAAAGCTTAAATAAACGACTATTTAAATTTTTGGCGTTCGAAAGAGGTAAACACAAATTCCACCAACATTGCCACAAATTCACTAAATAAAGCTACTTTCACTAATGAATACCGTTAATGTACAATTTAAATGCTTCTAAATAATTATATTTATTCCACGACTGCTTTATAACTTTTAGGCACGCTCGCTCGCGAATTCCTTTATTGCCTAATCATTCGAGAAATAGGCAACTTATCTCAAAAGATACATCACCCGCGCTCGGGTTTAAGAAAATATATATCCATTTACGATAATTTAAGCAATGTAGCTTACACATTGTTGTATTTAGGCCAATCTTGACCTAACACAACAATTTTCATTGTTCACAGTTATTATAGGTCCGCATACGTATTCACATACAATTTCCAATTTATAGCGCAACGCATCCACGTAATATCGATTGCTATCCGATGACGGGGGACGCAACAGGTCAGGCGTGATAGAAATTTCCTCCCATTTACATTTATTGTTAGAGCAATAAAGTCCAACATCGTTTGCACTGATTTCGTCGGCTGTGTGCATCGTGCACTAGGTATCCAGAATTCCCGGGGTCTGACGAGAGAGATAGATAGCTCGAACTGGGAAGCGAGCTAGCTCGGCCCGCAAATTGGCGCTCCCGGGGACGCATCTGACCTTTCGTAGAATTTCAAAATTGGATACAACGTTTTACAATTTTAATATTTTTTGTTTTGTTTCCCTTTACGGTTGCCTTTGTATTTGTAATGCTAACAAAGCGCTGTGCTAGTTCATTTTGCATTGAAAAACTCCTTTGTTTAATTAGTATTGTCTATGGCATTTGCCTGGTGAAATATTTTACCTTTGTACGTTTCAAATTGTAACGTTAGTAATTTCGAGTATGTTTGTTATGCACTAATTTAATAATAGTCCCTATTATGGACGAGGTTGCGAACATTGTTCATTAATTTGTCTTTGTTTTGAAGCTACAATATTTGTATATTGTTATAATATATCAAACTATAAAAGTATATTTAGCTTGAAGAAGTTGAATGGTCCAACTGAACGGCCCAATTCGATGAAATCAAGGGGGCATTGGGTATATGTTTCTTCGCAACAAGGCCTGAATACATAGGATTTTTCAGTCCATAAGGCATTACATATGTACATTCTAACGACTAAAACTATATACCTAATGCTTGTTAGGTACTTGGGTTGTAAAAGCAAATGAATCCACCAATGTACTGAAGATAAATATTTTAGTAGGTATATTGATTGATGTTACCAGGAACAGCTTGATGCACTATGGAAGCAAACCCTTGGTTTCGATAATAATTAAATGAGGTGTCGAGTGCTGCTTGTAATGACTTTCGGAAAGCAGTATTTATTCTCCTAATGAAATATTATTACGATTGTTACCTTTTATTTAGGTATAGGTTAGAGGGTAGCTTCAGATTTCGCGGTGAAATAATAAAATAAAATAAATAATATTGAATAGCGGTGTATAAAATGGGTAGTGTTCATCGCTGCGCCTGTACTAACTTGGATATTATTTAAGATCCCGGTACGGCTGCATCAGAAACCCTTAAAGTTTGAAAGTATTGTTTTCGCCTACTTCAAACTGCTTGGTAGGGTATTTTTAAGTTTTCCCGAAGTTATTATCCTGTTTCGTGGATTACACGAAAGAATACATTTCGACCTACGCAGAAATTAAATTACTAGGAAGTACCAAGTTTCGACAAATCGTGTTCCAAAAAAAGGAAGAAAAATAATTTTCCCTATTAAAATTACGAACAAACCAGTCCAACCAATATTTCCGCTCAGGTAAACGGAAAACTAATTAAAATTCATTGTTTTTACAAAACAGTGATTTGAATATGAATCGAGAGCCAGTGGTAGGAGCTTGCCCGGGCTCGCTATAAATAGAATCAGGCATTGCATTTACCTTTGCACTTAACGTAGCTGCCCTGACCCGTACTATGTGCTGTATCGATTTTAGATACCAATGATTCTATAGTATTTATACGTGCAGTATATTGATGTAGTTAGGCGCGTGCTTTTGTTTCATTCGCTTTAATTCTACCGGTATCCGTTCTTTGTTACAAACGGCTGGTTGAGTCCGATGTTCTACCTATAGTTCTGTCGGCAATACAATATGAATAATTATGTAAATGTTTTACTCTCAAGAGATCTTGTTGTAATAATTGAATATTCTTCTTCTTTGCGCATTGTCATCAGCTATATAATATGAAAAGGCCGTGGTGTCGTCTGTCAGCAAGATTAAAGTGAAGCGGCCTGCTTAGGGTAATAGGAGGCAGCCATCCGCATTCTATGTAATGTTTATTAATATACAATAAGGCAATTAGTTTATCAGGATAATGCTTTCTCAACGAAGGCACACTGATTGTTCTGTTAATCCAACAGCTCCTACCTCAAAAGGCTAGCCCATTGGTCCAGCGTAGTACATTGTTATCAATAATCTTTGCATCTTTTTTTTTTCTTTTTTTTTTTAACGTGAGGGAAATGCGTTACGCATTCCCCGCCGCTGGGAGGCGACGGGGATATGTGGGACTTTCCCCCGTGAACCCAATAAGATCCACAGGGGCATACCCACTAAAAACCTCACAATTGCCTGCTTCAGCGCATAATTGTCGGGGAGGCGGGATCGCTATAGCATTCTACCGCCAACCCCGCCAATCTTTGTATCTTGCGGCAGGTCTTTGTTCAGTCTCTGCGTCGCTTCTCAAAGGTAGAACTGCACCATTTAGTAGACAAAATGAGATATGATTAATATTTATTTTTCCCATATAATAACTAATGGTAAATTATGTAGGTAGGAATATATTGCACTATTGGTCAGAGAACACACTTACATATTCTAATTGGCTATTTAATATGTTCACCTTACCATACCTTACTGCCTCGTTGGTCTAGTGTTTGCTAAGTGCGACTGCTGAGCATGCGGTCCTGGGTTCAAATCCTCGGGGGGGGCAAAGTGTTATTGGGTCTTTAATTAATTCTTAGTAACCGTACGGAGCTTGGATTTGTGCCCGGTTGATGGCGATAGGCTCGCCCCCTATTACATTGGGACCTAAAACATAACAGGAAATACAGACGACATGTTACGTTTTTAAATACTTATCTACTTTAAAATAATAGTAAAACTATGTGAAAAAGTATTTCATTCATTTTACAATCATCCTTCTTAATTCTTTGACCTTTACCGAGGTGTATACCTACACCCACCTTCTACCTTTCATCATTAAGTTCCATTCATTGGGATCACACTGAGTTCGTTACCTAAATCTTGCTTTTCAGCAACAAATGAGAATTGTTATCTACAACCACGGCCTAAATAGATAAAAAACTAAAATAACCACAAAATGTTTTAATTAATCTTCCATCATATTTGCTGAATGTGCTGTAAATTAAAACGGAATGTAACATAATAATATTATAAACTCATTTTCAAATTCACAAAGATTATGAGGTCCATTTCAATTCATGTAATACCTATTTGTTTACGTACAATAATAATATATAATCTACCATGCTTTGTATAAGGTTAAAACCCACATTGTATAATTAAATAATTGGTTTTCCCGGATTATTTCGTGGGCTGTTTGAATGATTGATGAATCGAAAAATCCCAAAAACTTTACTGTGCCTTTCATTTGCTCTCTAGTACCGAAATTATAAAAATATGTCTATTGTCATGCATTAATGTATACAATAGAAACTTCAACAATTATCGTCATAAGATTATTTATATTTAACCTCGTTAATAGTCAATATCAAGGTATGTACCACCATAGAATATGGGATATAATATGGTATCCACCATAATATACAATCTCTACAATTTAAAACTAGTTTCCGCTTACAAAATTATCATCATCATCATCAGTCGGAAGACGTCCACTGTTGAACAAAATTATGCGGGTGAAAAATTATGTACGTAGTATAATTCTTGACCAGATTGAGGTATGCATTTTACTCGGTTGAAGCTATCTCCATTCTCGATATCAACATTATGGTCGGATAAAAATGTTAGCTCAAATCTATTCAGCCGTGATGAGGCCACAAACAGCAACACTTACTCTTGCATTTACCGAAGTAAGGAAACCTTCCAAGAATTTGTGAAGGGGGTATTTCCAAACGAATCGTTCACAAATCTTTCTTGGATAAACCTTTAGCCTCGTAACAAATTTCTGTAAATCAATCGAACATATTTCTAAGGAAGTCAAGTCCCGAATCCCGTTTTCCCGCTACACTTTGAATTAAACGTTATTGACATTTACTATGAACTGGCGCAGCGTTGTAATCGATCTCTAAGTAGTAGCTTCTTCCACGAAAATTTGTTTATTGACTCGAAGCAAGTGCTCCTATTAAGTAACATTGCTGTCCTTAGGTTACTTCGTCAAAATTCAAGATTAATTTGGACGGGATGTAAGTGATCCTTTAGGTTGTAATTTATACCCAAAAATATTATGTTGCGGTACCTCATAACTCAACAGTGAACAGACAGACACCGGAATCCTTTACACACATCTAAACTTTTGTTCGTAATATTAACATTGGCGTACTCCTTGAAAAATATCCCTTGACGATATTTTTTATTCTTTCGTACACCTGATTTAATTTTAACGAGGATGAGACATTAAATCACATACATCGTGATGTTTGCTTCCATTACTAGCGAAGCTACTTCTATGACAAAACATTTTAAAACGTATGTTGCGTAATGTAATATAATAGAAATAGGCTATATAAGTAGGTAGTATAAACGCCTTCGCATACCTATCTCTTACTATACTTGCCATTAAGCTTTACCCTCCTTGGTCTTAAAGTACTTCTTTAACTCACTTTACTCTTTAATTTATACAATGCTAAAGTAATATATATCCACTGTAATATAGTATTTTGCCAATAAAAAGATGGCCAGCACAATCTCATTGGTCCGATGACCAGAGATTAGACTGTTGGACTGAAAGATTGTTCGAGCGTGTTCCAACGTAGCGCGAGACGAATTAGTATTTGTGTGATCTGTATAGACGTTAGTGCATGCAATATTTTATGACGTCAACCACGAAACATATCAAAATCGGAATACCTATTTTCAGCGATTTTTTTTATCAAAACACTACGTGAAATATCTGGTTGTTTTCATTTTTCCGTCACAATACCTAAAGTTATTTTACGAACAGCAACTGAACACGTCTCCATAGTGACAGAATTCTGTGTCCTCGTTGCCCAAGTTCGTTACTAAACCTACTAATTTGAGCCACCACGTACGGTACGCGCGCAGCTTTATGAAATAACAAAGATGATACATCTGACTTTATGAGAACGAATGGAAAAGTAAATAAATATTCCGGTGAGCCTGTGTCATGTCGAAATTGATTGCGTGGGATGAAAACATTAATATCACCAGGCCGGTATTACCCAACAGGGGGTGACCAGAGATGTGCTGTTCGTTATATGTCTAAGTTAGTCATTAAGATAATCACCTATCATAAATATCCAAACAGAAAAGCCCAATGAAAGCTTATGCCTGACCTTGAAAGCAAACTGTCTTGGGTTTGATTTACTTTAAATAATGTGATAGTTGATTGAATTTCAGTCATACAGAATTAACCAGATAAAGGTAGACACGTGGCCGCGATGTTTTCCTTGCATGCCGCAAACGTCGGAAAAGAACTTTGGTAGGCCCAACTGAGCGAACGTAGAAGGCTGGTAAGGGACTCGCATTGTTAATCCTTGTGAGGACAATCACTATAAGAGCAAGTGTGTAACACACAGAGCCATGCATTAGGATCACACATTAGTGGTGATGAAAGCCTACTATTGTGTCTAATACTACCTCTACTTATGTCGTTTCTAGATTTCTCTTTATCTACAAAAAGATCGTAATACTTTTGTTCAATTAAAGTAAAATACAATGAAAGCCATTCTACGAATTGACTAAAGTGGCCAATATCCTGTAGCAAAAATAAACTCAGCTATTCACCTCTACTTACAGTTTGTTGACTCTTTGTGAAAAGGTAAGGAATTGTACAAGAAATACTCGAGCGGAAAAATAATTACTTTAATAAAATATCCTCTTAAGATTTGAACTGTACAAAATACAGTTTTCCTTAACTTTAATACGTAACATTAAAGTTTGTGTCAAGTAGTGTATGTAAAACTTCTAACTTGGGGGACAAATGTACCTACTTTTAAATAGCGCAACTGTACTCAAATTTACAGCATTCACTAATCCTACTTATACTTTACATACATATTAAAAGACTGGATAAAATACCAGCAACTACATAAACCAATTGATGTAAGTAACGCCACTCATGAGAAACTTGCCAAAACAAATCAATCAACTTGACCTGCCTGAACGCCAACGGAACAGCCACATAAAAGGTTTAATAAAGTCCTACTTAATAGCGTGATACGCTATAAATTCTTTTACGCTCACCCCTGATTCAGAAGCGTACAAAATAACGCTGCCGAGTTTAGTACAAGAAAACTATTGTGACGTAGACACTGTGTTGTGAGCTCCGTGATCGAGCCAGGTAACCCTGTGCGGAGACTGCGTACTCCTCTCCTGACGTGAGCTACGCAAGTGTGCGTTCCTGCGTCTGTGTGTGTGCCCTACATTCGCAGGGTTGTCACCTAACGTATAATAGCAAATAATACTGCCGCCGTTAAAGGTTTATACGGAGCTTGACTGATGGTTACATTTGAGCGTTTGAGTTTCGAACAGGCGTTGGATTTTACTTTATTTTACGCAACCTTTATGGATGGCAATAAACACTCATGTGATGCCGTTCCATATATTTCAGTGCGATCTTCTTTCAAAATGTTTGAGGCGTAATATTTCTAGGATAGTATTTTTCGCATTTAATTTGGAAGTAAAATTTTTTGAATAGGCTCATTTATCTCTTTTGTAGCACTTAAGCCAGTGAGTGGCTCTCGTATGTATCGCGCGCGATATCAGCCGGGCTTACGGTCGTCCCTCAGCGAGTAGCCTGTCGTTCATTTAATGTCAGGGGTTGCGATCGATGTAGCGGCCGCCTACGCTCGCATCCGCATCCCTGGATGCGGCACGAATTGAAAGAGACGGCGGAAATAGTAAATGAAAATAGTTTATGAATGCACCATGCCTTTGTCGTTTAGTAATAGTTAGGTAAATACAAACTAAGGGCTTGTTTTTGATAAGTGACTTTAAAATGAGGAACAATTATAAGTTTTATTGTAAACTAACTGCGCCCCGCGGTGTTACCCGCTACATTTTTCCGGGATAAAAAGTAGCCTATGTGTTAATCCAGGGTGTCAGCTACCTCCATCTGCAATTTAATCCAAATCGGTCTAGCCTTTTGAGCGTGAAGAATTAACAAACATACAAACACACTTACAAAATGTCGCCTTTATAATATTGATGTGATTACAATAGGTAGTTCGTATATTTTCGAGTTTGGGTTTTTACCCATTTTGAAAACGTTGACAATCTTGTTTTTTTCTGTATTGTAGGCACGTTTTAAAGCCCTTAAAATTAGCCGATCGTACAAATAATCGGAACCGAATAATCAAAGCGAATCTTTGCTCAGGCGGCTAATCACTTAGTTAATTGGGTCGCCGAACGTACATCTCGCATGAAGAAACAAGAACTCGGATTTGGAACAAATAGCTGAGTGTTTACTCTCCAGGAAAAAAAACTGACTAGCCATAATTTTCAACCGATAAACAGGTAATTTAATTACCAAAAATACCCTAAACCTTTTCCTTTTTAACTGTATATACCTATATTACTTGTTAATAATTTTATTCTTACAAACATGTAAAAAATAGCTTAAACAGTTCTTAAATACTTGCGGTGACTGCCTCTCTGTAAACAGCCACCTATTTTCCCACGTGGTTCAAATCATACGGTTCAAAAAGTCTCGTATTTTCTCGTGGCTGAACGATATTGAAGGTCAAGTCTTCGGTGATATTAGAACTTACCTCAATATTGACACGATTCAAATTGAACGTCAAAGGTCGGCCGAGATCCTTTAGTGCCTACATACGCGATACGGTTGGGATTAGGAACGCGTTATTTATTAAACGTGTGGGATTTACGCCTTTCAAAATAAGGGGATCGACAGCAGAACACGTGCTTTGACGTTTCTTTTTATGTTACTTTCGTAAACATATTTTACATACATGTCTCTTGCTGTGACTAAATACGTGTGAAGTTTTAGGTGCTAATGAAAATAATAACAACAGCACGGGAAGAAAACATAACATTCGATTTGAATAAAAGGATTGAAAGCGTGGTAAGTTTTCTACTTTAACAATGTAGAAGACACCGACTTTCCTGGCAATATTAACGAAATCAATCATATAATAGGAAAGCAATTTTAAACATCGGTATTTTTATAAAGACGCAGGTTTTAGATAAATATAGTTACAAAATATGTTTAGAATTTCTATAAATAAGGTGCTAAAAGGTACTAAAAAAAGAATAGTCGACAGAATTACTCAATAGCAGATGCTTTTCATACCGACTCAAAAGAGTTGCAAGTTCCACGAATTCGAGGTACCGAGGTGCAGTAGTATCGGATTTATTCTATACATTTCTTTCAAGTAAAGTATAAAAGCTTCGTTGAGATTTCTCAGTGTTAATGTAGTTTTGCAAAGGATGACGTGTTGCTGCAGAAATGCAGGTGATTTGAAAGAAAATAAATTAGAACGCAATGCAAAGGAGTTTCTTTAACTTTTACATTAGCTTTTCAAAGCTTTTAGTAATGAAGATGTCATAAAAGTGACGTATTTAATTTCAAATAATCATTAATTTCTCAATCAAGCCAAAATCTACGAAAAAATTGCCCAATCATCTCGATTTTATTCTCCATAAGTAGATTACAGCTTCTAACTTCTTGTTCTTTTCTCTTTGGTGAATACTCTTTACTGGACTTCGTTATCTATCTAGGAGAATCTAAATCGGATTTTTTGTTAAGGAAGCACCTGCTACGTACAATCTTATTCCCAAATCAATTCCTTGACTAATTTGTAACTTGAATATTAACCCTCTTACGTATAAAAATAGACAGAGTTGAACCGTTGATTCAATTATACCTGTCACTGTCGTTTCCATGTTAAAGAATAGAGATGTCAATAGACTTTAAAAGTAGTTATCTTAAAACACACTTAGCGCCCTACTTATAAAGTATCATTTATAAATAAGGGGGTAAGTGTGTCGTAACCAAATTATGAAACAGTTTGCAGATCTTGTGCGTTTTAGTATTTCGCACGGGCAGGGTCACCCACTTATCTACTAGATACAGAATTTCCAAATCGTATTTCTGGATAAAAGCCTAAAGTTTCACTCACAAAGGCTAGAGGACAAAGGCCACCCGACTCTTTTTCCATTGCTCTATGTCACAAGGTGCCAAGTGCCTGGAAATGGATGTATGGTGAAAAATTCAGTCACAGTCTAGGAAATGGGTTAATGGTGGGATTTTTATCGTTATTACAGCGCCAACCACAAAATATTTGCATGGGAGCAGAAATATGATAATGTTATTTAATAAAAGAGACTGCCTCGTCGACTGCTGAGCACGAGGTCTTGGGTTCGAATCCCGGGTCAGGCAAAGTGTTTCTGGGTTTTTCTATTAGGTAATTCGGTTGATGGCAATAGGCTCGCCTCCTATTACATTGGGACCTAAAACTAATAACTGGCCAAATATGGGTGTACTAAATGTGCACTTCTGCCTTCGGGGAATACGGGCGTGATGTTATGATATGTTTTATTTAATAAAATTGTAACTATCTTCAGTAACTCCCGCTGACACTCTCTTCCTAGTATTTATACGTACATAGCTGGGAGAAGTAACGACGCAACAAATTCCCCAGCTACAGCACTGTTTATTACAAAATTTATTCCCCAAAACGAAATTCTGTGTAATTTATGTTTGGCACTTGTTTAATATTAACTTTAATTCTGGGTTCATATCGAATGTTCATGTACTGTAATTTAGCTGTTTGCCCTTTTCTTTTAATTATTACGTAAACACTAGATACCTTCATCATCATCACCTTACTTACCTAAATTTAACTATAAAATTTTACATTAGTACCTCACTGTGTACGAAAACATCCTATCTTTTAGTAGTTCTGGTGTCTGGACTTTAATGCTCTTATTCATAAACCAGGATCATACCGGCATTAACTAAACCCCGTAGTCTATTATTTGATAAGCAAACGACAGTGACAGGTATAATTGAATCCTTGGTTTAAATTTTATATTACAGTAAAGACGGCAGCAGAACTGGTCACAAAGTAGTGTAAATAACAGTCTCACATATACTCTTAGTTTCATATAACTTACTAGATTTATTACAAAACAGCTGCGGTTTCTACCCCACTCGTGTGAAAACTTCTGGATTTTCCTAGATGAAAAGTACTTTTGTGGTCATATAGAGTACTTACGTATCTTTTATAACATTCATTTCTGTTTTCTTTGACATAAGAAGCTGAAAATCGATTTCAAAAATGGAAAATAATATTATGATATCTTAGTCTTCTGCTCAGTGATATTAGTAAGTAGGCGCTGCCTGGCTGAACTTTTTATTGTGGGTTTGAAGCCCTCTGAGTAAGTATTAAACATTTAAATAATTAAACGTCTAAACTTTCACATACATGAATAAAGTAGGTGACAAGAGATAGCGAGATGACAAATGAGCCGGAGTTGTTTTCCGTTTGCGCGGACGACATAAATAAATGAAAATTCCCGTACTTTTTGGTGTAAACAAAACGTCAGTTAGCATCGTGTATACATCGCCAAACGCCCGAAACACGTTTCAAAATATCTGCACCAAAAGATAACATTATGAGATGGAATTCAAAAGCTGTATAAAAGTAGCTTGGCATATAAAAGGTAGATACGTTCGGATGATATTAAAGTAGATGTCGCCGGTGGATTTTATGATTTCAACACTTTAAAAGGCACTAAAACTTAGTCACCTGCCAGTTACCAAATGTGTTTTTAAGTGTTCTGCAATTTTATACTTATCTAGACCTTGTTTTTGGTTGGCAATAAAATGTACGAACAGGCTCGTACAGTTGATGAAGGTACATCGAGTTTGATACCTACATGTATTTGCAAAGCTACACAGATCTACCTGGTTTACAGTTTCGACTTCAGCACTTCTACCACCCCGTTAGGCACATGGCTGGGTTAAAGTTGGGTTAAGACGTGAAAGAAGTAGGTTTCTTGCATATAGGCACCTATACGCAAGTAGGCTACTTCTTAAAAGTCATATCGGTATAAAGTTCAAGCGTTTAAAACTATTTCATAAAATTTTGAATGACAAGAAAAGTATACAATCTTTATATCAACATGGAACCTTTATCGTCATTTACAGTTACACAGACACCTATCACTTCAAGGAATACATGCGTGATGTTATTTACACCTGCGATTTCTAAAAGGGTAAGTGAAGGTGTGCTCCTTTGTCAGGAGTCTCTTCACTTACTTACATTTCGCCGCTTACCGTAAGCCCCATGCATGGGACCTCGCTGGGTCTCCCGGTAACCGAGGTGAATTGTATTCTAAGCTCTGTGTGTATTACATTACTGTTATAATCATTTTTATTTACCATAACATTATTACATTTATTATCTATATTGTACACACTTTCTTTTCGTTCCCTATGTAAATGTCGTATGTCGGGGAAATTCCATTATCATTCTTTCATTTCATTAAAATATTCTTTTATACCCAGAATTATAATTTATGCAACATTACTCAATTCTGTGTCAACTAAATTTTTCATGGAGGTTGCCCTTTTACATTGGTTCTCAGTCATTTTGAATTCAGAGTTGAACCCACATTTTAATAATGGGTGAAAAGTATAAGTGGTATCAATATGGAGGCCAACGGTGAAAAAAAGTATACCGGTATCCCGACTTAATAACTTGTTAAGTAAGAACTAAGTTTATGCCGTTTTGTCGTTAAAGAAAGTAAATAAACAAAATTCTCTCAACTGCATCGATGTTTTCTAACTTGTCTGAAGCCTGTTCCCCCCATTCCTTTACTATAATTGGTTCTATCTAGGATGTAGCCAAAATCTTCGTAGTTTAATTTGATAAGATAAAATAAAAAAAGTAAAAAAGTTTCAAAAGTAATATGCATTTTCCTTAAAAAAATCTTTACACAACTATAACAATTTCCATACTCGTGTCTTAA
Organism: Abrostola triplasia; assembly: GCA_946251915.1. Taxonomy (NCBI): domain Eukaryota; kingdom Metazoa; phylum Arthropoda; class Insecta; order Lepidoptera; family Noctuidae; genus Abrostola; species Abrostola triplasia. Next base: position 4,038,483 of record OX276424.1, on the reverse strand, counting down.
TGACAAACTGTAATAATATCATTGAATGCGAAAAAAAACGTACATTATAAAAAACATTAAACAACTAGAAAATATTTTTGGAAACTTACTTGAGATATACTCGTAGCTTGGTTACCTTTTCATTAAATCAAAAAGTATTTGAAAGAAACTGCGGGTGTTGAGCGGCCGGCGGCGTTTCTAACTAGGTTAACAAGCGAGCCACGGTTCGCACTAATTAGGAACAGCCGAGGTTTCTGCAGCTTCTTGTAACTCTGCACTCCTGGTACGTTGGATTAAACTCCCTTCATCTCCGTTCTAAATGTCGTATGTATGTGACACGTTTAACACTCCGCTATGACCAAATGAAATTGAGCATGTTTTCTTACAACATATCGGATGAATCTGGATCAGATTGGCACTGGACCGAGGGCATAAGATGGCTTAAGAAGAAAAGAGGAGAGAAAATCTGCAATCAGCAGTGGACCACAAAGCGTGGATGGTAATAATTATTATTACCATTAATTATATTATGGTTGTTTTCGTTAGATTTTCAAAAGGTCCTATTACGTTTTATTAAAATGACTCTAGAAGAAAGACAACGGAAAAGTATTGAATTCGGTAGGTAACTACTTAAAAAACAAACTTAAAAAACTACAGCCTTTTGGGCACCCTACCAGTCGACAGCGATGAGGACGAATACTTTGATACATAATTTTTAGTTTAAATTTTTTATTTTTGTATATATTTATTTTTAAGAATCTTAAAAAAAGGACATAACAAAATGATTTCTGAAAATCATATTTGACACCCTCATATATCTATAGTCTGTGCCTAAATTATACATATTTTCGCTCAAGAAACATACCTAAATTTGCTGTTGATTAAGATTTTCCTGACCAAAATGGCATTTGCAGTGTCTGTTCTATTTTGGCCTAATTGGCTCTGCAATTCCGAGTCACGTACGTGAAAATGTGTTACAGTCACTAATTGTAACCCTATGACGGTATTTGTGTCCTTTGAATTAGCACTACTTTCAACCTGATGAAACAAATGAAAGGATTGACAATGTATAAAACAACTGACGTCGATGTCTTCCAAGTAATTATTATATCTATTGCAGTACGAATAACTGTCACCAAAGCCGGTATTTCATTAACAAATAATTAGAATACCACATCGCGTCTTCCGATACCGGTACTGAAAGGCGATAGAAGCAAATTACCAGAATATTTGCGATAATACCGTTTCACATTGTTTGTCGATATTACCTATTGTCAATGTTTGATATTCCACTACATATTCTGATACCAATAAAGCCCTATTATAAACTTGTGTTTGACTTGTTGGTTGATATTAAATTCATGTTAACAATAACAAAATACATTATAGAGAACAGTAAACATACATTTTAGGCTCTAGATTTATATTGAGTAGATTCGTGTAGGCATAGGCACACAAGAGAAAGGTCAGAATTGTTTTATAGCTTTATCGATGTAACATTAATAAAGCTGGTTTTTATAAAATATTTTCAACACCAATTTGTAGCTTTTTTCGATCCAGTATTTGAAATGCCTGGATTTTGGACATTAATTAATCAGACCTAAAGACTAAGTTAAGTTAATTAGTTGTATCCGTGGTACCTACGTTCCGCGAATACAACTAGTTAATATATTTACGTTTTATTGTCACAACTTATTTTCTCGCTGTCGCCTGTCGATAAATGGCTGTAACCAATCTGGAAGTCACTCCCTAAGAATGAAAAAAACTTCGTACTTCATTCGAGATAGTGCGTATGTTTACATACAAAAACCTAATGGAACTTTCAGAAACCATATTAGGTACAGTCACGTAAAAAGGCTACATAGAAAATCCGAGGCACTCATTAATTTAGCGTCTCTCGCTTTTAATTGGATGTCTTTAAGGAGTTTACTCTCTTTGCCTAACAGAGTGCGTCCCACTTTTCGCATTACGCAATGTTACAAGCAAACAAATAAATCGCGCTACAGTGAAAATCATTGCGTTCAACTTTTGCTGAAGTTCGCTCGAGTTTGGAGACAAGTCGCCAGTTTGTTGCGAGTTTTTAAGTTATTGCCGCTAGTTCTTTAACTACTTTATAATTAGTTGTAATGAATGGTTGGCGAGTTACTGGGCTTTCTTTGATTAATAGAGAAAGTGATATAATTAGAACAGCAGAGCAAAGAATCGAAAATTAAAAAGTTAAGAAGAAAAGTCCGAAGTCGAAAGTTGAAAAGAAAAATTTATTGGATTATTATATGTACTTAATAATATAACAAAGAGTTAGGTTCAAAGCGAATGCATTTATATAAAACAATACATTCAGAAATAAATAAACACAAAATAAAACCCTTGAGTTACCCACAGTTGATATAAAAAATATCAATATTCAATATCAAACGAAATATTAATTAAAAAATATGCACCGAGCAGACTTGAAATAGCTGGAATATTTATTGAATTGTTAATTGAACGCGGAAACAACTGAGCTGCAAGGATTCTCGAAACTCTTTAGATTCTCGCAACCGTTACATAAAATATTTTACGTAAACAACCATCTATTACTGTGTTATAGTATCGGAAAAGTTATTGCATGTTGTTTTTATACTTTGCACGGAGTAACAGTCTGATGGAAAAAACTTTGTCAATGTTGTTTGAGTATGTTGCATTTATTTATTTATTAAATAGGATCACTAACGATTAATTACACTTATTCTTACAATTAGGTTACATGATGAATAAGTGGGCAGCAGTGCAACAATCACTTATAGGTAAACACCACAAACACAAGAATATACAAGGTAAGGTAATTTACCAGCTAACAGTAACACTGCTGCTGTCACACATAGTATAATCATGCGAGATGATATACTATAAATATAATATAAATGTTTGTATAAACAACAAGGTCTTAATCGCAAGTTATTTTCTGCAATATGCCATTGTAGTGTGTTACAAAAAACCTATTATTACCTACATGAGACCTAGGAAAATGTTTTCAGACTAAATAAAGAGTCAAAGAAAAGACGAATATAGTTACCAAATAGAATAGAAAAATACCGAATAAAATATTCAGTGAATCCTGAACACTTTTTTAGATAATACCTAACCCTATACGCCCAAATGTATATTCTATATTCGGGCGCCATTACAAATACAAATCTCTTACACAAACATCAAGAGTGAACAAATATCTGTAACGCGAATGAATGAAATCCAATTCTAATTCTTAACGTAGACATACCAAAATTCCATTACCCGTCGTAAATAAAAGTCTATTGTCGATATCAGCAATTGATCGGCCATTGATACCGTTATCTGTGACGTCATAAATATCAAGTTTGAGCGTCACTGGCCAGGTGGGAGTTATCGACGAAAAACAAGGAAACTCCAGAGTTGCCCCATTTATCTCGGCTCCTATTGTCCCGAAATTGGGTACGTTTGAGGAAAATGCTTTTGTACTTCGTAATCTCGTCCCAGTTATTTCACTTGCCTACGTATTTTCTTTGTTTGGTATAAATGTTCTCAGTGATGAATTTTTGGGGATAAATATAAATTTGTTTGGTGCATCTTGAAGCGGTTTAACTTCTTGTATATCATCCTTATCAGCCGGAAAACGTCCACTATTGAACAAAGGCTTCCCCCTTAGAACGCCACAATGAAAAACAACTTCTTGTACAATTCATAGGATTTCCTTTTTATTCCTCAGTATAGGAATCCTGCAGTTTTGTATAATGAGCCAGTAGCTTCAACCAATAAACCTAAGTCATTCTTTTTAAATGATATTGCAATTCAATTAATTACTTTATTTGCATTTAAACAATTACGTGGACGGAATAAATTTAGAGTACTGCCTTGAAAAACAGGTCTCAAGTGGTCGTTTATTTATGAAACTTCAAAAAATGTATTTTTGGATTTTAGGATCCGTCTGATACGGTAAGTATTTGAATACAATGTATTCGCACGTGTTACAATAAAACGGAACAATTCCGAGCGGGAACAACAACTCAAATTAACAAGGAGAGGCTAAAAGCTATTACTTTTAACGAACTTTTTTTATACAAATAATTGAGGAAGTAATCCCTTTGAAACAATGAAAAATTTGACCCACCAAAGCTCTTTTTGTGGACCACTGAAATCGGATCGCTTTAGAGACAGCCAAGTTTTTTTCTCTCACTTCAAACAAAAGATATTATTGTAAGGTCAATTTAACTTTTCAAAGGCGCTAACGCTGCGAGTTCCTTAATTTATTAAAGGCCTTGTACGCACTTTCTCTAATTAATTTTAAGGAATGACAATTGAAGGGTCCAATTCAAATGGTTTTGCATAACTGTTTACCTTATATTATTTCTTGGTGTTTAATGGCGCTTTAACTGAATACTTCTAAAACGAAATTCTAAATGAAAAATAATATGTTAAATGTAATAAATCCTTTATGAGAAAAATAGTAGGTACAGTCAGGGACATAAGTAGCTGATCAGATTTTTACATACATATAATTATTGAAAAAAATCTTGTATTGTAAATATCTCTCTCTCTACGTCTTAAATATTCCCAGATCATCATTTGGACGTTTCTGTAATTTGGAACAATAACTTGAATTGGTGCGTGTTTTATTCAATTATTTGCTATATGTTATCTTAACATGTTAAGCTACATAATATGATGCTGTACGAATGCCAATCCGAGGCCAACGAAGTAAGAATAAGTAGCAAGCAACAATATTAAAGGGTCTAGAGACTTTCAAAAAGCTCTAATCACACCTGAAACGCAGTCCACATTAAATATATTCTATTCCATATAAATCCAGGATATGAATAGAGAAGAAAACCTTACAACCGTCTTATTATAAGGATTTGTGGAATTGGATTCCGTGGCTGATAAGATACCGCGAGCGACAGGGTTCTGTGTATAGGTATATAACTTTCGTGTTAAGTCAATTTTCTCCGAAAAACCTTCTTTTATGTGAATAATATCGTTAGAAGAGAGGAAAAGATTTTCCGTCGGCATTTTCTCGGCGAGGTGAAATGTCAGGAAATTCAATAAAGTGGTAAGAAGTGGATTTCTTGGCTGGAATCATATTTTTGTCAATTCCAGCATTGAAGCTTTTTATTATACGACCTTTTCTTGTGGATGTTAGGTTCGAGTTAGAAACTGGGACGCGGCTAACTGTGTACGAGTAAACACAATCAAATCCTTGGCCACCGAAATTGAAAGGTAATTCAATATTCGAAAAAAGGTTTCATTATTAGAAGGCCTAAACAAAGTTCTATCAATCGTGAACAACGAAACGTTCCGTAATTAACATTTCCTTGAAATAAATGTAGGTGATGGTATTCGAAATTGTAAAGTTAGCCCATTAAAATATCCTATTACTTGTAAGTATTCTTGTGAAGTTGGTTGAAATTTACTTAATTAATGAAGGGAGTCCTAAGCAAACAGTTCAGACGGAGTCGTGCTGACCAAAGGATTAGCTCGTCAGAAACACGGATCAAGGGCAGCGACCTCAACCTTTTGAGAGCTTTAAACACCTGTTTGAAGTGCGCAAATTTGAATACAAGTTAACCTGTACACAAGAAGTTTGTTCTGATTATACGTATTTAACTAAATGAGATAATGTAGAATATTGGGAAGATTACTTATTATTACTAGTAGTGTGTCAAAATATATGATTTGTTATAAAAATGTCCTACTATATTTTTGCGATCTATTAAAATATACATTGTGTATCTTTAGAAGGGGTTTATTTATTACCAAATATAGTATTTAAGTAAAATATATAGTTTTTTTTTTTTTTAATCTTTATTTATTTAGAGGCTTTTACCTAACAATGGTACGTCAGCTTCATCGTACCCTTTAAATAATAGTTGGTAAATAAGTTGATTTGATTTCAGCAGAAAAGGCAGTTTTATTCAAAAAGACTCTAATGCTCTTGTTTACTGTTAACTTGTTTTTTCATAAATTAGATTAGAGTTTGACAAATACTGTATAATTATTTTTATTTTACTCAAAAATAATTATCCAATTTCATTAAACTTACATGTAAAACACGTACCGTGAAATACGCCAACTTTGCCACTTAGGGTATCATTGCCCGAAGACCAATTTATAAGCAAATTCTTCAGTTGCAAAAATACCTTCATACTGTGGTAAGATTAAAAGACTGTGATAGAAAATAGGTTTTATGCCTGACAAAACTGCCTATTGTGTGGGTCGCTAACTTCAACCAGTAGCTTGTTGGAACTCGTAGAAGACGGTGTGCAATTTCGCGGGCAGATTGTGGTGCAAATTCAGGAGTTAATTGTGCACGATGGTGAAAACACAGGTGCGTTTCTTTTATTATATGTTATAGTTAAGCACTTCAGCGGTATTTTAATGCTATTATCACCGCTGAAGGTTATTTTAAGCTAAAGTTATAAAGGTGGGCAAAGTTATCCCATACTGTAGCGATCCACTATTTACAACATTGCCCGCCATTTAAAAAAGCTTAGGGTTGGCACTTATCATTTTTTAAGTTTTAGTAGAATATATTATTTTGGAACAATTTATTTTATTAACTAGATAGTAGATAGAATAAATTAATACAGTACTATGACAGTCGTCGAAATGAAGGGGACAGCTGTTTTCACGATTTCATAGTTGGTCCTCAGAGATTACGTATTTAGTGCCGCATAATTTTTACTTTACCAACTTTGATTAAATTAAGTTTTTAATTTTTTCTTCTAACAATTTTGTACTATATGTTATTACTTTCAGAAAAATAAGCCTAAATCTCGCACACCAAAGAGAAAATCAAGACGTCTTATTGGATCGAGAACGTACAGAAACTATACGGACGAAATGTTAAAACTGGCTTGTGAGTTTGTTGAATCAGGCCAGATTTCTTCCCGTGATGCTGAACGCCAGTTTGGTATTCCAAGAAGAACCATTATGCTTTAATGATCTCAATCAGTGAAATAAATGTTGATTCTAATAAATAGGATATTGTTTTTTTTCATTGTCTTAAATATTGTAATATTCGTCAGAAAAAAAAAGTCTTGCTCATATTACGGGGATATGCCAAGTTGCCAACCCTAGTACTTTTGAAAAGCAAAATGCGGTTTGTATGAAAAAGAGAAGAAAGGTCTGGGTAACATTGCCCAGCTATTTTAGTTAGAAATCTTTCATGGTACTGTTTAACTTTTAAAAGTAAACGCCATTTTTTCCAAAATTCTTGCATTGGATTCTAATATAATCGGGTTAAAGGTCATATTTACGTCAAAAATCAACGTTGGTAATGTTGGCAAAAGTGCAGATAACTTTGCCCGGCCTCAAAAACGGTCAAATGATGAATGAAATGTTGAAAAATTATAAAATTTGATATAACAGTACACGCACATGATCTACGAAAGACGTATGCTACCAGAAAATACTATCATCCACATAGTTTTTTTTTGCGAAAATTGAAATTATCCAAAAAAAGTGGGCAAAGTTGGCATGTTTTACGGTACACAATAACACACCAATTACATATTAATTTACAATCTCCTATTAACAACGCTTGAAAATTAGCTGAAAGTCTTTTTAGTATGAAACTAAGTTAATTAAAACTTCAGACTAAAGTGTACACATAAGACTGCAGCACGTAAACTTGGTGGAATAGAACCGTAACATTTGGAACTATGCCAAACACCCACTTCTACTGGTGAGAAAGCCTGGCTATTGTAACAATTAACAGTGACTCCCAATGTATTGTTTCCTCAAGGTTGGGAGCATGAGTAGGTAAATGTGCTTGTGTGTGTGTGTGTTATAACTTGAATAGTTATAAGTTATAACAAGCGATACTAACCTAACTTTTACACCTACCCTCTTATTCATAAACGAGGATGATACCGGCATTAACTAAACCACATATTAAGTCTATTGACATCTCTATTCTTTGATATTCAAACAACAGTAACGGGTATAATTTAGTCCACAGTTTAAATTGACAATATTTTATGATTATAGGGGCTAATGTTTAGGGTGATAACCTTTTCTCAAAAATTAAAAGGACCAATAAGATCAATCTATAACTATTTTTGCACAAATACATCAAAATTATTAGCCTAAAGTGTCCGACTGCTGGGCAATGACCTTCACACTCTCTTACTATATTACACGATTTTAAAACCAAAAGATTTTTTGTTGCGTATAATGCATGTTCGTACATCATTTAATTTTCGTAATTCAAACTGGATGAAAGTAAGCTTTTTATGCCGTAAAATAAATAAATCCTATAATTCAAACTCAAATACCATTAAGTAAATATTCCATAGAAAATTTAAACAAAAATGCTCCAATGGGAACACATTCGGGGCAAAGGGTCTGGAAAATTACCGGTTTCCTTACACATAAAGGGATGTGATAGATGTGACCATTACAAGGTAAATACGGCCTTGGTAATCCCGGAAATTTACTCCCCCTTTGTATGTTTTCAGGGAATTCTACGGTTGATACATGTCCCCGACACCCAGGTAAATATTGAAGAGCAAATATGCACTTCAAAGACATTTTTTAGTTTGTTTTTGTTTGGAACCCTTTGTATGATGAAATGCGGTCGGTTTAATCTCGTAGCATTGGCAGACAGTGGTGTTTTTTAGAACCAGTATATAATTACTTATACGTAGGGAGTACGAATCGTATAGTATATTAACATTATTATACATAATATGTATGGTATACAATTACGTTGATCGTTTTCGATCCAATAAGGATCAAACGTTCGACTTTCTATATTTTAAATTTATTATATTGACTAGAATCACCAGTGCAGTTATTTCGGTAGCACAAGATAAAAACAATAAAAAAGCATCGGAGAGGCACTTAGAGATGAAGAAAAGTTTATCAGAAATGGTTTGGAAAGAATCACGCCAAAACTGGAAACGTCATTCTAGTTTCTTTACAAAGCTAACTTGTTTTATGAAGCTCAAATAACTAGGGCACAAAGTAACGTGCCAAATAAGGCAAAGGAATCCTTTTCATTCATCTGGTTGTTGACACAGTTTGTTTCCGTCTAGAAAAGGAAGTGCCATTATTAAAAATAATTCAAAAATACATTGAACCGTATCCCGTGAATATTGGCAATAATGATAATAACGTAGCAAATAAAAAAGTAGCGTGGTGTTGTAAGAATTTGTGTGAGAAACAAGGATCAACAGTCTCAACACTGCCTGAAAAGCTTTCAACCTCATTAAGTTTTAGGTATAATTAAAGTACCTGCAAACTTAGGTTTTTTTTTGCCAAAGAGTATTATAGAGGAGACACAGCTCTAATAAGGATCCTCTTACTTACATAAGCCAGCACTCATATTGTTTCTAATTTTGGACTTTGCTCAGTAGCTCTTAGCATAATCAGCTGCTCAAGCAATGTTGGTTTACATACTCCAGACTTTACACAAAACTTTTGACTTATTCTAGCATTCATTTTAATATTTTGTTGCTGTATTTGCATTCAATTCTCTAAGAATCAAAATTCTCTAAAATGTATTTGGTACTTATATAGTTACCTTTTTCACTGAAAAAGCGTGGGTGACGTCGAGAGTTAAACAGCCATTCTAAAAATAGACCTTACCTCTGTTAAGCTGCTTTTGGTCGTCAAAGGCAGAGAATATCTTAATTTCATATAAAGCGAATGATAAATAACATTAAATTGTATGGAAACAATCTATTAAGTTTCAGATTTTAATGTTTTTCGTTGTTATTATGTCAACACTACGATACTATTTGGTATTTTACCTTCACAGTAAGCGGCTCTACTCAATCCTTTGCTGACACACTGGCCTTAAAAGAGGAAAAGTGTCCAAGAATTTGCGACGTCACGTCCTAAGTTATTTCTCTTACGATATCGCGACAGTGTCGAGGTTCGTCTGTGGATGGCAAGTCGCCAACTAGAGCCTTGATTGCGCTGCCGCGGCTCCCGCTGCATTAATCGTGCTTCACACTACATTCGTACAAACTTCCTCAGATTTACTTTGTTGATTTTCGGTTATAAAAAAGAGAAGCCGTTACCCGCGGTTTTGCTTGTATACTGAAACAACTTGATTACTTGACCTGGATAAAATAAAAAGACCTTTTTTCGCGCAGTAGGTAAAATAATAGTACTAATACCTATTGTAAAGCTTTATTCGCATAAGCATTTAAAAATTACACCTAAGAGAGCGACTCTTTTGAAGATCGGCGGCAAGTTTTAAGAGGTTCGGCGACGATAGCTTATTAAGTCCAATATCAAATTATAAAGCCACTAGACCACCTTTTTTTAGTGTACTCTACATTTCAACTAATAAATTTAAACGTAGAAGCAAAAAATAACATTTTAACAAAAATAAAAAAATATTGGATTTTGTAACGTAAAGAGAGAGAGAGTCCTTTTGTAATTGCTGACGTCAGAATACAGATCAAAATGGAATCTGTGAACGCGCACAAAAATGGGCGACAATAACTACTCTAAAACAGTAGTTGCTAGTTTAAAAAGATCGCGCGCTTCCTTATAACGTTCTTTAAATTCGATGATGCCATCCTGCGTAATGCCAATGTGCACAATTGCAGTCGGAATTATATAAAAACATGTTAGGATTACATTTCATTTGTACACATGGACTAAAAACGGGGCCTGTTTTACCGAATACAGGTAAAAAAATCGTCAAATATTAACGTTCATAATAAAGTTAATAATGTGGTTGTATCACTTTCTTTTGTTTCTTATAAGACATCCCTATACAAGTAGTTGGTCACACTCACAGGGGACAAATCCTTGATAAGATAATGGCCCGACAGTATACAATTACAATTACTTATCGTTAATAAGGCCTTAGAAATTCCCTGAGATGATAAAAGGCTCACTTACGTTAAAAGAAAGCTTTGATGTATCAAATTAGTTCTGGGACAAACTGGAAAGAGATATACGAAGAAGAACTTACGTACGAAATTAATAATAATGCCACAAAAGCGACAGCATTTGAATCATCAAGCCAAACGAATCGAAAGCCTTCTTTTTTTTCAACAGAATTTAAAGCTTTTTATGTGAAACAAAAGAATGTGAAACGATATACAAAAGGTAGTTTAGTCAAAGTATTGTGTACGAAGACATCTACTGAAAGTCAATTCTTGGTCGTACGGTGGGTGCTTAAAATATAAGTGCTCTCATGAATTCTGCTTAGATACGAGTACCCTTATGCTTTCAAAGCATTTCTAAGTGTTCGCGAAGAAAAACTTGTTCGTTCAAGTTTAATTCTGTAATAAGATCCCGTCGAATAGGCTTAGTTTAGCGAATTGCTATCTGCATTGCTTGATAAGGTATAACATGTTTTATGACGACTGTTAACTTAACTAGGTTATTTCTTGACTAAGTTCTTGCAATGGAGAATATATATATTATTTATTATACAAGGAATTTCTCCTGTATCATTGTCAATACGTCGATAGATCATGATAAAATAATATCTAATAGGTACGTATAAGTACGTAGTAGTAAGTTCTAATCTGCGTGTTGGACTTGTGTCCCCACGTAAGCCTTTTAAAAGACCGGAATATTCCGCATGGTTTATAGCCCGATTGAAAATGTGTGATATCTACTGCTTGCCTGCAGATGCTCATTCCTTCTCTGGGTGAAAAAAGTCATTTAACCTGCAGCATGGAACCGTTAAATAGAAACATGCAATCCATATTAAAATCGAAAAAGTCATTAAAAAACATAAGTACTCTCGTAGTTAGCTATTACTGTTTTAAATAAACCTTTATCTCTATAAGTAACATCCCAATCGATACTATTGAAAACACTAGAAGTCAGTAACACAGAATTTAATAGGGCAATTTCGTTGGCACGACCTTTTCCATCAGAGTTATTCATGCAAAATATTGCTTTTACTTGATCTTGGATTAGTTTTCTTTTTCTTTGTTGTTAAGACAAAGATAAAATAACTTGTAAGTAGGATCAGCTACTATTAATCTTCTTATATGTATAGCGGGGACCTACAAATGCGAGATTTCTGTCCTCGATTTAGGTCTAGACTTTTAGAATAATAGCAATAACAATAAAACTGACATGATGGATTTGATAAAATGTACCTAACTCTCTGTATTATTGTTTTTGGGTTTTATTTCCAGGTCACATAAAAAGTGTTATTAGCTTAAGTGATTTTCAGATGTAGGTTTTGGAAATTTGCCCAAGTAAAAAAGTGCGCAAATCCACCCCTTGGCTCACCTTGATGATGCACATTTTTGACGTTGCCGTGAATTTGTTTTCTAGTTCTACAGACTGTTCTGTTCTTAGCAAAGAATTGGTTACTATCGCTTCCCTCGGGTGTCGTAAAAGATGTTATAGAGTTTACTATGCCAAGGATAAGCAGCAGAACTATATTTTCAACCATTTAATCTAGATAAAAAGAACAGACTTGGATGTAGCCAACGAAATAGTTTAAAGTACCTACTATTTCTGGACAGAGTGGCAAATTAGACAAAAACCCTGAAACACGTAGGTCTTCTATAGTTTCATAACGTGTCTGCAATCGTGGCATACGATTCCACCCCGAATTCGATGCAATAACACTTGGCAAAGTTCCAAATGTGTCCGTGTAGGCAAATCGATTGGGAGTTCTCGGTGGTGCCGCCGAACAAAATATAATTGTGAAGGCGGAAACTTAGTACGGTTGAAATATTGAACAAATATGGCCAGCTTTGTAAGCAATTTGTTTTCTGAATTGATCGACGACGTTTATAAAAGGACGTTGTTTGGCCTACCCGATTTACGGCTCAATATACTCGGCGAGGAAACTGAATGGTTTGTTTGGTTGTGTTGCGATCAAGTTGGAGGATCCTGGTAAGTTGTTGGGATGAAAGTGAAAGTATCTCTTTAGTTTTTTATGGCAATACATTGATATGCTCAGCTAGCCATAGTCTTATTTATCCAGGATCTGGGGGTTGTAGACAAGAAGGAAAATATGATTTGAATTTTTTATTTGTTAGACCATTACTGTAATTTAGTAATGAATATGAAACTATATCGATACCAATTCAATTGTAAAGAGCCATAATCGTGCACACTACACCTTTAATACCTACATAACTTTTTTGCGACGACAACTTTTTTGTAGCTTGTTTTAAATTTTGATTACAACATGGAGTGTTTATATTATATATTATACATATATTGGCTATTGCTTTGCAGTAAAACTACATAGGATCGATAGCGTCACAGATAAAATGTATGCTTGTTCTACTAACACTTATACGAAGCCACAACAAAATACGACTGTGATAAAAAGTGGGCGAGAGTCGCTGCCAGTAATTAGTGTAAGTTTAGGTGCTGAGTAATGGTAAAAGGTTTCCTCCAAATAGCCGTTACATCTCTTGAATGTAGACGTGTTTATATACATTGTCGACCGAACGAAGGAAGAAATAAAAATACCCTTTTAGAATCGTTCATTTACTACCCTTAGATTCAACATAAGATATATTCGGCTCCCAAAGGGGACAAAGTCGATATCCTTTCACACTCGCTCAAGCTTCAGTGTTGAAAAAGTAGATGAATAGACATTAACTCGTCCTTTTATCAGGAATAAAAAAACGTTAGAATGATGTATACTTACATACCTAGGTTTATTTTCATTAAACGTATTTTGTAAAACTATTTCTTTGCCTCTTAATTATGTGACAATGTCTAATTATTGTAATGAGTATTATGCCGTTTTCATTAACTATAAATACATAAAAATATATATTTTTTAAACCTTACAAAACCTAAGGAATATTTCATACGCACCAAGCTCTTAATCAAAGTTATTAGTGAAGTTAAATACTAGTAAGACTAGAAAGTGCAATCTTCAAAGGCAATTTCAATGAAGCAAGGCAAAATCGACAATGAAACTTGCTCTCAAAAGCAATATAACTGAATACTTATTACTTTCCAAAACGAAACGCGCTGTAACGCAACAAACGAATAGAAAAAAAGCCTGTTGTAATCCAGCTGAATGGGGCGGAAGCTGTTTATCCAATTTCCTTAAAGTAAAATAAGGTTAGTCATGTTTGTCTTTCTATTTAGGTTGGAATTGGGTAAATTATCATGTAAATACATCCCTGGCGATGTTTATTACACGCACGAACTGTTTCACGAAATAAACACAGTTGGCACAGTCCCAAATATCTATGGACAGAAGCCTTAGTGATGTACACTAAATTTGTCAACATGTCCCTACTTTCAAAGCGTGACTTTGTGGCCAAACTCATTTGGGACGACACAGTTTTTGAGTTGCGTAAACAAGTAAATTTCGTATGGTCCTTTGGATATCGGATGACGGTTTTGTCTTTTATACTCGTTCTTGATTTTCGTTCTGATTTTTGTATCGGAAGTTAACTTAAGTGTGATATTCGCGAAGTCTAGCGACGTACAATGTAGCTTACGTGCCAGTGAATAAATACCTAATAGTTGCCATAAAGTATGGATAAATAAGTTAGTTAAAGCTAGACAGGTTGGAAGTGATTTATTAACGGCTTCTCCTTTTTTTTTTTTTTTTAGCCTATACTGTCCCACTGCTGGGCAAAGGCCTCCCCCAAATCCTTCCATTGGACCTTGTCTCGCGCTGCCTCGAACCAGTTCTTACTATAAATGTCCAGGTCGTCTCGCCACCTTCTCTTGGGACGTCCTCGGCGGCGCCGTCCGTCTGTTGGCTCCCATTGTGTAATAGCCTTTGCCCAGCGGTCGTCGTGCATGCGGCTGACGTGACCCGCCCAATCCCATTTTAGCCTGGCAGCCTTTTTGCCTACGTCCATTATACCTGTTCTGGAACGCAGCGTGGTATTCCGGATTCGGTCTTGTCTCTTAACACCAAGAATGCTGCGTTCCATAGCTCTCTGGCAAACTCCAAGGCGGAACTTTTGTGAATCGGTTAGTGACCAGGTCTGTGCACCGTAGGTTAGGATGGGCAGGATGCACATGTCGATGAGTTTTCGCTTCAGGGAAATCGGTAGATCACCCTTCATTAGCGTTTTCATGGACCAGTAGCTTTTCCAGGCGTTTTCGATTCGACGATCGATTTCCTTTTCTTGCCTGTTTTCGAAAGATACTAACTGGCCCAAATAAATGTACTCATCAACATAAGCTATCTCCTGGCCATCTACCTCGACCCTACGCTTTGTGCTGTTGGTCATCAATTGTGTCTTAGACCGATTCACAGAAAGTCCAACCCTGAAGCTTGCCGTGCTCAGTTCTTGGAGCATAGTTTGGAGTTCGAGAACTGTTGGGGCAAAAATAACGATATCGTCGGCAAAACGAAGGTTTGTCAGCCTCCTCGTGCCGACTTCTATGCCCTTGTTATTCCATGAGGCTGCCAGCGATTTAAATACTTCTTCAAGTGTGCTAGTGAACAGTTTTGGGGAGAGCGGGTCACCCTGCTTGACACCTTTTTGTATCCTGAACGATAACCCAGGAATGTTGAGTTTAATATTAGCTGAACTATTGTTGTAAATGTTTTTTAAAAGATCTATGTATGTTTTATTCAGTTCTTGGATTTTAAGGGATTTGAATATTTCAGAATGTTTAATGCTGTCAAATGCTTTCGTATAATCCACGAATGCTAGATATAAAGGTTTATTATATTCGGAATATTTTTCAATTATTTGGTTTAGAGTCTGAAGGTGATCGGTCGTTGAGAAGCTAGGGCGGAATCCGGCTTGTTCTGGAGGCTGGTGTTTATCCAGCATGCTATCTATGCGGTTGTGTAATATTTTAATAAAAGTTTTGTAGATGTGGGATGTTAGACTTATTGGGCGGTAGTTACTGATTTCGCTTTTATCACCTTTTTTATGCAGCAGGACTATAATTTAGAGTGGCACATTTTGGTTGGGACTTTTCCTGATTTAAGGATTGCATTAAATAGGCTTCTCCTTAACTAATTTAAATTTTATTATAATATAATATTTTTTGTTAAATTACTTTACATCACACGGAATATGAGTCGTATGAGGCGACAAGTGTATTGCAAGTAAACTACACATTTTATGGGACATAACATAAAATGTAGGTGTCTATACTTATACATATACATAGACACCTTTATGTGTTATTGAAGAACCTCTGCCAACCCAACGAGGGTTTATTATTACTTATTTTAAATGTCCCACAGCTGGGCAAAGGCTTCCCCCACTATCTTTCCACATCTCCCTGTCACCAGCTGCCAACGACTAGTCTTGCATTATCAAGTCATGTTTGTCCCGCCATCGCCGTCTGGGTCTTTCTCGCTGTTGTCTCTCTAGTTAAATAATATATCCATTCATCATCAGCCGAAAAACATCCACTGTTGAATGAAGACCTCCCCCTTAGAACGCCATGTCTTATATATAAAATTCTCGTGTCACAATGTTCGTTCCCGTAGTCCTCCGAAACGGCTTGACCGATTCTCATGAAATTTTGTGAGCATATTGAGGAGGTCTGAGAATCGGCCAACATCTATTTTTCATACCCCGGTTCAGCTAGTTAATAATATAAAATATGAAAATAAAGTTTTGGTATATTGAACGAAACTGTAAATCTTACACAGCTGCATATCTTCTAAAACAAGTTACTTTTGAAGAGCCTTCCGTGTGTACGCCACATTCTCCCGAGTAGAGCTTCAAAGGTGTTTCAAATGTTTCTTGTCGGGAACTCTAGTGCCAGATACAGGTGTCACGTAAAACTTAACACGCTACAACGACTTGCAACGTTGTTGACTTGTAAGTGAGGCAGTAAGGTATACTTAGGTATTATTATATAAACAAGGTGTATACTAAAGTTAAGCCACGTGGACACGTGGCCCTACTTTGCCTGCTACTGCTACTTTCCCTGCTCTTTTAGTAAGTTATTTACCTCAGTTTCGTATCATTTAGGTGCATTTACTGTATTTTATATTTATCATTGTTTTTAATTTCATGCTTTTGTGACTTTATAACAACCTTATCAAATACCTTTCTGATTTTTAATTTAGATTCTAAGAACGTAATATACAATTTTCGGAACAGAATTCATAAGACAATAATAACAAAATTAAACATTCATAAGTGAAAACGTAAGGGTCTCATTCATATAAAGGGTTAGTCGGTATATTTCAATTTAATCTATCTGTTTGCCGCGCACGTTTGTTTCAAATACCACCGCCTACATTACACACTGTTCGTGCGGGAACGACTCCGTAAATGTATGCAACAAATATACACAAAGTACATTTAAGTCGAAGCCTTTTTAATTCACGTAATGCCGTACAAAGGACGCGAGAGGAAATATACAGTACACTTGCCAAAATTCATTCATAAAAACCATCTTATTTTCTCCTTTCGAGATACGAAAGACAGAATTGGCCTACATTCGTAGAAAAAGATAGCTTACGTTATTCGTGCGTGCGCCGAATGCGAACGGATTTATGTAGGTGTTCGAGATAGTTTGGCAAATGTAACTTGTTATTTGTAAATTGGAAAAAAGGGTTGCTCACTACCTGAAACGATGTCTGGCGAGCTGAAACAAAGGCTTAGCATCAGAAAATAAATAGGCGCCTTAACAAAACAAAGAGATAAACGTCCAACTTTCCAACAGAGGTCTGTATTCGCATGTTAATAAATAGCTTTGATCCTCAATGCCCCAAAAACTAGACTACGTCAAAGCTATTTCATCGCGTCATAAAATTTTCATTGACTCTCCCCCTTTCATTTTCACATGGTACGGTTTCCTGTTAATACATAATTGATTAGTTCATTTAAAATACATTAAGCCGGGCACGATCAGTCCCTGGGTAAGGTAGGGGTGCGAAGGTAATTTCCGTGGCCATCCGGCTAACCGAACTGCGAAAATGTTGTGGTTCTGTGTACCTACATTGTAGGCTAATGACGTGGGACATGGTTATAATTAATTTTGTGAACAGGCCGTTTGCCTCCGCTGTTCATATTTGATCACTTGATTTTGTTTCGGCGTGTTTTAATTAAACGGATGTGCGCCTAAATGTATTCTGTGTATATTGTTAATTTCCTTACCGAGTCTATTACTGCTATAGCAACCAGTTCATGAATATTTAATCAACTATCCAGGGACACAGGTTAAATGGAAATGAAAAAGTGTTTGTCTTGATATATCTTGTTCTATTAATTAGTTGAAATAAATTATTCATATTTTCTGTGTACAATACTAATTAATACCTATACGTAGGTACAGTTAGCATCACAAGTAGCTAAACATATTTCTTTTAACTTACCATTAATTAAAGAAGTAATTATTATATGATAAAAAGTCTTGAATATTCCCAGATCATCATTTGGACGTTTGTATAATTTTAAACAATAACTTGATGTTTGTTTCTTTCAAACATGTTAAGCTGCTTATGACGCTGACTACGTACTTTTAATTTATACAAATAAATTATTATTATTAAACCCATCGGGGAGAAAGACCATGAAAATTGGAGGTCATATGGGGAGGTAACCTATCATAAGGGGTAGACCTCGACAACGGCCATCAAATTGATATTTTAAGTTCACTTAGTAAAAAGTTACTTACACGATGATAAATAATAAGTTTGTATGTGCATGAAAATTAATTATCACGTATTATGTACCTAACCAGAATATGATTAGTAAAGTCGGCAAAGACTTTACGGGAAAGACAAGGCCAGAAATGGCACTGAATAGAGATTTGTGGAGAAATAAAGGGGAGGCCTTTGCTCAGTAGTAGGTATTACAGGCTTATAAAAAAAATCAGCAAGCAAATCGGTAGCAATACTAGAAGAACAAGAGTACATATACTAAAAATACATACCTAAAAATGTTGCGGGCTAGATTAATTAATCACCATTTCGCATACCACATCGCATTCAAAGCGAATTTTTATGTGACTATCTCATATTTACCATACCACAAACAAAAACGATGACACATAAAAACAAAATAATGACAGCAGCTCTGTTTAAAACACAAACGTTCGCTTACTGCCACGGACAGTAGTATAGCTGGCACTAAAAGGTTATTTCACAGCCACATTAAGATAATACGTACAATAACGGAGCTAATGAACTCTGTGATGTACTTGAAAAGTGTTTTATGAATAATATGCTAACGTCTCAAACATACTGTTTAGTTAACTGATTAATGTAAAGATGGCTGTCATAAATTGTGCTTTAGTATGAACATTTTAAAGTGAGCTGTGAACGTGTTATAGAAATACCTTTTAACACAGGAGCTTTGTCCAAAATTAGATTTTATTTTGTTATATATGTCTCATTCTAAAACTCACAAGTACTGCCCTATTCTTAAGATATCACTTACGAACTCACTTCTAAATCCGCGGTGAGTTTGACACTAGCCTTCGATCAACAATGTGATTATCGATCAACGCTTCAAAAACGGCGCGAGAAATAAGACCACAAATCATTTTGTAGTCTTATTTGCATCGTAGCTCATGACAGTAACATTATGACTTTATAACTTCATTCTGGAAGAAATACAAATGTTTCAACAATGTAAAGCTTTGTATGCCAACCCAGCGCATAGCGCGATGCGTGCGACGTGCTAGATGATGTTAGTTAGTTTCAGAATAACATAGCTAATCTATCATTGAAACGAATACCTATCCACGAAAATATTATTGTTTTGCGAGCCTAAAGCTGTCAGTCTTACCCTTGCAGTCTTACTTCAAAACTAGTTAAACTTTGAGTAAATTCAAATTCAAATTCAAAATGTTTTTATTTCATATAAACCTATTACAGGCGCTTATGAAACGTTAGGATGCTAGTTGCATACAAGAAAAGAGCTCAGTACGCTATCTTATATATAAAATTCTCGTGTCACAGTGTTCGTTCCCGTACTCCTCCGAAACGGCTTGACCGATTCTCATGGAATTTTCTGAGTATATTAAGTAGGTCTGAGAATCGGCCAACATCTATTTTTCATACCCTTTAGTGATAAGAGTTTTCACGCGGACGAAGTCGCGGGCAACAGCTAGTATTCATATATAAATAGCTATGATTAATGTTAGCTCTAAATGTGCTTATTGGTTGACTTAATACTGATTAGTGTATATCATTTACCTGTATTTCACAATGCCGAGTTTGCCAGAGTATTGAAAACCGTTGCTATACATTTAATTTAAAATTAATACAAACCTTAAAACCTACATTTTACCTACACCGGTGATCTCATCGCGGAAGGAACACATTTCGTAATTTAGATAAAAAATGTATATGGGGATCAACTGGATAAATTTACTAGAAGAAGAAAAAACACCCTCCTACCCCACTTTACTTAGGTAGGTACCCTTACGGTCTTTAAACCCCACATGTTATTACTCTTGCTCTTGATAAGGTATCTTTAAGTTAGAGTTTTTATACATCAAGCGACAATTATACACTTTATGCTTGCAACTGCAAGGAAATATTATGTTTATTTGATTGTTTTATTAATTAGAAGACTCTTTTTGTAACCATGATCGATGCAACGTGGCCAAAATGCCGAGGTGAGTCAAAATGATAATGGTATTTGATGAGAATCTGTGCCAGAATAAGACCCAACTATATCATAAAAAACAATAATTTATAAAAGCTTAAAAAGCAGTAATAAATAATTAGACAGTGTTACAGTTATCTTAATTTTGCTCATAATTTTCACTATCGACATACACTTTCACTTTGCTTAGTCACGCAGAAAATAATATCAATATGAAACCAAGGACCCTAACAAAACCATTACAATCACGTGAACAAATCAGCACATTAAAATTCAAGTCAACACGCTATTTGTGTAACTATACCTTACATCATTTACTAAGGCCGTTTAAACCCCGAATGTTTATGTACAAAATAAACCCAAACATCGTAGATAGGCGATGGTATTTTGATGATAATAAAATTACGATCAATTTTATCTCCATCAGTATCCTCGAAGGACGTTTATAAAAAGATTTGCTTTATAAATAAAGTATTTCCAAGGGGTTGTTAAGAAATTTGAGAACATAAGTGTTAAATTGGGTCAAGATTGTGACGTGAAGGCTGAATGGAGCTAATTAAAATAAAGCGTTCCGTCGGATAAAAATATAAGTTATTTATTTCTCAAAAATCTTGGTATTATGTTAGATATGGGTATTGGGTATCTACCCTTAAACGGACTCTGATATACTGTGCCTTAGAGTCATAGCACACGTATCTAATCAGAAAGGGATCGTCACCGTATCGCCTTGCGCCTCGCCGTTAAACAGGCGTCAACCTTACATAAGCACGTAACCAAAGCGGATCAGCTGCTCCAATACGTCGACTCGGTTACGGCTTGCAGCTCGCTGGTTCTAGCTTGTCCCGAGGCGAGGTGATTATGTTGCGATTCCGATGAGTATACGTAGCAGTAGAAAGAATATTTAATGTTATCAAGAATAGGTCAGGAATATTTATAGGAATTTGTAACTCTGTACTATTGATTCTCTAAATAGTTTCAACAACAAACACTATAAATAAAGCCAATACCATTGAAATTAATTCATTTTGATCACGAATAATTCGCGCAGCTCAATCTATAAAGATAACAGAGCGGGTATTACAAAACGACCGTAAAACCCGCACAAATAAATTAATGAAAGCGATGGGTGGTTATTAATTTGTAGAAATAATATTTCATTTCATAATCTTTGAAATTTACTGTCGTGAGATCAGAGCTGAGATAAATCCATGTACACAGTTCTTGCGAGAATGGTAAAACGATAAAATATGTCATGCGTCTTTTCTAATTGGTCTCACTACCAATTAATAAAGTATAGTCATTATAAATTGACCATTGTAACTAATGTTTACAGCGTACATATCTTACACACCATAAGAAAAATATTCTCCTATTAAAAGGCGGATGGCTAGGTGCTGTAGATTAACAATCAGCAGCGCGTGGGTGGGTTAGATTATTGCACGAGGAAACCAAGAAAGAGTATTCTTCTATTATGATATCGACGGTGAGAATATCTCGCTGCCTGTGCTAAAATCAATCACCAACCTTACTGTGAAGTACATTCGTCAATTATAGCGGTCCATAAAATGTGCCGCTATAAAACATAACATCACGCCTGTATTCCCCGAAGGGATAGGCAGAGGTGCACATATAGTACACACACACATTTCGCCAGTTATGTTTTAGGTGCCAATGTAATAGGGGGCAAGCCTATTGCCACCAACCGGACACAAATCCAGACTCCGTGCTGCTACTAAGAATTACCTAATGGAAAAACCCAGTAACACTTTGTCCGACTCAGAACCCAGGACCTCGTGCTCAGCAGTCGCGCTTAGCAACCACTAGACCAACGAGGCAGTCCGTGCCGCTATAAATACAGCTTATCTAACTAAATACACAAAAAGTAAACTGTACAACACGATGAAAATATTTGAAACAAAATACAGCACTTCAACAGATATAAGCCAAAAACAATATCAAACTGCTCTGAAATTTGTAATTTAGCGCCAAAAATTTCCAGTTTAAATTCAAGGCCTTAAAGCGAAAACACAGTTGCGCACTTAAATCATGCGAGCTATCTTTTGATTAGCATACATTGTTATGCACTGGCCGCCGTCCTACCGACCAGATTGCATGTATCTGCATAATTTTGTTTAGAACGGGGCGGAGTAAACGCCCCTAGGGGATGTAATGCCCGTAATTGTTGGCTGATTTTTAACCTAGCTGTGGGCTATGTTGCGGTAGGCTAGTGGTGACAGAGGTTGCCAGCCTAAAGACACCACTGGCTGATAGTAAGGAAGAACATACATACATCAAATCACGCCTGTTTCCCTGAGGGGTAGGCAGAGGCCACGGCTTTCCATTTGCTACGATCCTGGCATACTTATTTTGCTTCATTCACACGCACCACATTCCTCATACACGCTCGTCGGTTGAGGGTAGGGTATGTGAGAAGAAAATTGTGATTAAATCTAGACTTTTTACATTGAACCGTATAAAGTAACTAGCGGACCCGGCTGAGGTCGTCCTGCCCGGAAAAGCAGCGTGACGTGAGCTGCCAATAGTGAAAGGTGGCGGAGAACCAATACAATCATTAAATTGTTTAATTTTATCTCGTGAGTTTATTTGACATTTTAGTTAGATAGTTATTCTGCTATTCGGGGCGGTTTTAAATCCAACAAATCAAAAACCATGAAAATCGGTCCAGCTGTTCTCTAGTTATACGTGTTCTAACAAACCCGATTTTATTTAATAATAAAATATTTGTACTAACTTAGTAATATATATTTTCTCAGATACATTGCACGAAATATTTTTTTTAATATCAATGGTAATTGGATACCAAAAGTAAAACCACTTCGAATCTTTTTATCTTGACAGATTTGAGGACGTAGTACTGAGAATCCTTAATGAAGACTTCCAAAGAATTATTTAAGTAGCTATTCATTCATAATACATTCGGAAAATAAATAATTCATAAAGTAGACCGTCCTTTTAAAAATAAACCTATAGATAGTGTTCAACATTTTGGCGGTGTTTAGTTCATCACATACTTAAGTATACTAAGAAAAAATACAACCACTCGAAAAGCGTAAACAAAGGCCCAACAATAAATAATATTTTGAGTCAGTAATAAAAAGTGTGTAAGATTTAGGGCTCCAAAATATAAAATATTTACGCCGTAGATCAAAAGTAAGCAAACTAAGACAAAAGATAAACCTTGAGACTGAATTGTAATCCATTATGTTTACAAGAAGAACAAACTTGTCTAGACGCACCTACATTTCTCAAAGCTAATATGAGGTAAGGGAAATAAAACCCGGGCTAATAAAAGCTAGCAGAAGCTGAATAAAGCGACAATGGCGCAACTAGGCGAGTGCTGGTACATCCGGGAACGCGGTCGGGTCAAGGTCACGGCCCGCGGATCGATGCAGCTACGACGCCCGTGCTACGTCCCGCTACGCCGCCCGCGCCCCGCTACGCCACTACGCCCGAATCTCCAAATCCGCCAAGTTTGTGTTCGCAGCGCTTTTTAATTCCGCAAACTTGGATTCGTTTGTGATTATTGACGTCATTACGTGTTAAGTTTTGTAGGCTAATTATATTAGTTGAATATTTAAAAAACAAATTGGAATATATATTTATTTATTGAAATAGTTCAATATATCTCTTCTATATTTACAATATGATGTATATAAGAGGAGAAACTACTTACATAATTTAAATTTTCTATAAGCCATATTTTTCGATAAAAAGAAGTGCAAGCGAAACTTAATTATATTTTAATTTCCGTCATCTAAAAGCCTTTTATTCATAACACCTATTGTTCCCGCGCGTTTCCCTTACAGCTATATTCTTTTGTCAATTTTTGCTTTTTCTAAAACTTTCAAAGACAGGCCGTTATAAAAAGGAATTGAGTAAAATTAATTAACAGCAACATCGTGAGATGGCAATTCGTTTAATATCTCTGCTTTTATACATTTTTAAATTGTTATTTTACATTAAGAATATCCCCTGAATTATAAGTCCATTATACAAACAAACATGTAATATCTCATACACAAAAATATGAACTTGTACAAAATCAATTATTTAAGCCACAGACCGGAGGTTTGATGTTGAAATTAAGTAGCGACATTTAGCCATAACAAATAGCCTATTACAGAATCGACTTCTACACAAAAAGCAGCCGCGACCGGCAGATAACTAATGGCGTTGTTCCAAACTCGCGAAAACAGAAAAAAACGCTACAAAAATGATATATAGAATGCCCGAAACAGGCCGAAACTGGCCTCGTTACATTAACAAAACAAGTTTATAGGCTGCGAGAATTAAAAATAAATCCGGTTTAAATAATAAACGACGCATTCACGCTGTGTTTATGTTTACAAAGAGCTGTCAGACGGTTTGTGAGGCGGTAATCTGCTATAGGCGCAAGATTGGCTTGAATAATACACAGCTCACCAAACTAGTGAAAAATGAGAGCTGATTAGTAAATCTCCCGTTACATGGCCAATTAGCGCGCTAAATTAGTTTTAAGAAGGCTTTGGGACTCTACAGAGTATTTATCTAAGTAGTGTTAACGTAGTAACTTTGACTTTTTAAAATGAAACAGACCTGTTGTTATCTAGCGTGTTTATCGTGGCCCTGTTTTATCACAGATCTATAAAAGTGCACTTAATACAATATAATAATTATGGCTGTTTAAGTTTCAAAATTCGCGAATTCCGCTTCTGTATGACTGAAAAGTAGATACAATACAATAGATACAGTATAATACAAGTTTACTTTATGCTCTACTAACTGTCTATTATTTTCTATAATTATATTTTTCGGAATTGGAATGCATAATCTATTACCAAAACATACAACCCTTTATTTGGTGTCATATAACTTACAATACCATAACGCCAATCTGGTTTAGCAAGCGTGTTCAATATTCATTATCAATAATCCCTATTTACCGCGATAATTAAATGCATCCGTTCATATAACTTTGTCACGTCAAATCGTATCCCATGGCCTTGAGTATGACTTTATCGCCATAGCGAGCGACAACCTCTCCTGACTCGAACGGTCATGGTCGCGATGCGACCCCTGCATTATACAGGAGATGTCCGCTTACCTCTGAAGCCGGCGCCCGAATGGCCTTCTACACCGTCGAGCTACCGGAGGGTGGAGGGGGAATGTTTACCCTCCCATTCGCTTCCACCCGTGCCAGCTGAGCAGCGGCACGCTATATTTAGGTTGCGCTGTAAATATTCGGTCCAAGTACGGAAAGCCTCCCGCCTCCCCTTTAGTGGTGTGGGGAGGAAGGCGTAGGTATGTTCCCGCTACATAAGCGGGTAAAAGTTGAAAGTTCACCAACGCCCCGCACACGAGTTCGCGCTGTTAGGGAACGCTTCTTTATTTAAATTCTATTGCAACTTGTTCGCCATTGTAGTCTCGGCTGAATTCGCAATGTCGACTCTAATTTTTCAATGTTGGCCGGGCCGAGTTTTTCTGTTGTGAAAACTTGTGCAATTGTTTCAGGATTTCAATTTGGAGCCGTTGAATTTCGACATGTATTTGGATGGGTTTTATGGTTATTACAGTTGCGGTCCAATTCAGTTGAAACAAGCTTTTCAAATTATCATTGCAATGACAACGAAACATCGAACTGGCAACGGCGACGATGTTTAATGGACACGAGTATCTCTTTAACTAAATTGAAACGGATTACTGTTTTGGTGATGGGCCATTTGCGTGCCGATGTTATTTGAGCCATCATCATCATTTACATCTGTCATACTTAATATACACATGGTAGGCTAAAAGCTTCTGGGTGGAATACTATATTTAATTAAAGTTGGTTATTAACAAAAATAAAATTATGCGGGTGTAATAAAAAGCTGCCATTCTATTTAAATTATAATCCCATTTACAAAATAAATAATGTATATAGATATCTATGACATAATAATGATATTAAAGATCGAACTTTGAAAACTTAGATGTTTTTGAGACTGAAACCTCCGTCCCAGCTGATGACGGCCGGGACAGATGCTGGTCGGACACGGACTGGGGGACTGGCTCCGTAGACGACTGAACACTGTCGGTTTCTTCCTGGAAGACAGTGATGGGGACGGCTTTTGCGTAGTCATAGTCAGCCTCAACAGGTGTTTCGTATTTCTGTTTTTCGTGTTTGGGATCGTAGAAGGAGACAATAGTGAAGGCAGATGAGGTGCCTCCGAAAGCGATGCGTTCCTGGTGGCTGGTGATGGCGAGGATTGAACCAGTAGATGGGTAGGAGCAGGCGATGTACCTGTTGTGGAGATTTATCACTTCTAAGCTGTTTGTGCCACTCCCGCCAATGATTCCATACTTTCCTTTGCGATTGTACTGAAATGCAATGTATATATATATATACGTTTATTATTATTACAAATTTTTTGATTTTAACTATTATTTTAAAAGTATTATCCACTATCTATACCGGTTATACTTACGTCGATATTCGGTAATGCCCGACTAGTTTCGGACTCTAGCGGAGCCCTTATTCGTGAGCAGGTGACGCGGCGGGGTCGCAAGCCGAATAAGAGCTCCGTTAGAGTCCGAAACTAGTCGGGCATTACCGAATATCGACGTGAGTATAACCGGTATATACCTATACTGTAGATAATATGGATAACACTCACGAAAATTATTATAGTATATTTTAAAAGTGCCTTTAATGGTTTAACTGTAATATAAATTCTATAAATGTCATAAGCAGGGCGAACAGTAGTAGTAATTTCAAGTTAAGAAAAATGGATGGAATTGAATACCCAATCAGGCTTATGATTGGTTTCATTCAAACGATTTGATAGCTGTCGAAGATCTTGTTATAACACTTCAAGATTATTTCCGAGTGTAGGTAATTAATAAAAATACATGGGCATGATGTTGCTTACATGAAAAGATAATGGTTTTTATATTAAATATATATATTATGTATTGGAATGTGCTCGAAAAAGCCGAAGTCCACAATTAATTTAAAAAAATACTTTACCTACTTTTATTTTTAGACATTAATTTTACAATAAGACATGTGGAAATACGACACACCTACCGCTGTTTATTTTGTACCAAGTCAGGATGTTAGCTATCATATTATATACTGGCTGTATTGGCGGAGTACTACGCAGTTAAAATAAAAAGAATAAACAAATTTGTTAGTAAAGAACATCGTTTAGGGGAATCAAAGAGCGTCACTGTCCATAAATTATAATCTATCAAGTGCAAGGCAGGACTATTATTCTGTCGTAAAAAAACTTACCAAACTATTGAAAACGATGCAAGTAAAAAAACATGTAGGTAAATTGAAAAAACAGTTTCTGACTATTTAATTTTAGTCTTATCATACCGGAATCTATACATATATAGTTACAAAATACATGAAAATGAAATCTTCTGTATCTTCTAATCACAGATTCAATGTTCAATGAACCCAAAAATGTCAAATACGACACCAAATTATATGAAACCCTACGGTATGACTCGACATTATCTCAGGGAAAAGCTACCTGAATCCCGTCCTTTAGGTACGTGATATTTGAGAAAAGCCTCTTCCCTCTGCTATCATATATTTAGAGAAATATTAATAGATAATGCGTAATATCTATATTATAATTATGATACAACTTCGGTTGGATATTCTATACTGAGTGCTTATTATGATTGGCGGAATACAAAAAAAATTATCCTAGCGCGGATATTAAATTCGTAGACGAATTAAATAATTGCACTCAGATAATATGTTTTTATACTTTGTCTAGTTGTGTGTTTACCGATGCTAAGTGTTACATACAATCTAATTATAGAGATAATGTATGTATTGTCATAAAACAAAGTGGTTTAACAGAATAATACAAAAACTTTACTTCGCAATTTCAAAATAACCATATTTCGGTTGTCTCCTCCAAACAAAATGCAAAAGAGTTTACATTATATTTGGCAAGAAAGATAAACCTTTTGTTGAATCGAGTTAACAACAGAACTGACAAATGTCAAGTGTAGCTGACAGCCACAACGAGACCAAAAAGCCGAGGGTTATTTTGCGGTAATTGTATTTTCTTACCGAACTAGAGTTTTGTAAATAATATACCGTGTGTGGGATAAGGGTGGTTGATCTCACTTGTACCTTTTATAGGTAAATGTATATCATGTAGCTTGTGTTCTGGAAAAGGGTAACATTAGACATGTGTTGTACGAGGACGATAAATTGTACTAATTAAATTATTATAGAGAAGTGTACTTAATGCCATTAATTTGCCTATATTTTTAAAGCTGGCTATAAAATCGCCATTCGTACAACTTTGAAAAAAGTGTTGAGTCCGAATTTTAAAATGACCTAATCTCGAAAATGGCACTGGACTTACCTACGTATTATCAAGTGAGAAGTTTGCCGAGGATCTTAAACAATAGCTAAGTAAAGCGACAAAGCTAAAGTCAAGCGACATTCAAGATATCAGTGAAAGTTAAACTAGATTTGAGCGAGTAGTTTATAACTTCAGGCAAAATCTCTCTAGGAAAATGGTTTGGAAAATTTTACTGGAAAAAAATTCACGTATACCTAACCCAGAAAATACTGCTCAAATGGATGACGCTTTTTTGTTCCTAACTTCAGTGCACGTCGCTTTTTCGGTTGAGATAACCTGGATATCAATACCCAAAACCAGAATGTGTTTCTAAAAACGATTTTGTGTCCGACGAGGATAGGAACAAAGACTATATTTAAAATGTATGCTTCTGATTGAAAAATTTAGAACTCTGATGTGTCATTCCAGCACAAGTTATAGTATTCACAAGCTAGTTAACCAGGTCGTAGCGGGACTGGCCGCCATGTGCGCGCCGGAGATACAATTATAGAATATATTTTAATCTAAACGACAGTACCTACTGTACCATTCGCAGAAGTTCCCTACATTCACCTTTTAAAAGTAACATCATCCCATTGGCCTATCTTCATGGTAAATAACTGTAGTAATTTTTCTTCGCTATTGTTGTACATTTATAATCGTACAGTGGCGTCACTGAACAACTATAATAATAAAGTCTACTGTAACATGGCAACACAATACGTACATTGAGTGAGCGCCAGTAGCGACACGAGTATATATACTCTCCGTCCACATCAGGCCTTCGGTTCTGCACCCTGATGACATTTATCATCTTCCGAGCAGTCATGTCCCACAGAGTTAAACCATCGGTTGGCTGCCAGCTGCCGGCTAGACATTGCTCCCTCTGTATAACATACGTTTTTAAAACGATATTTACAGTACTTTAGCAGAGTAAATCGAACTCGAATACCAATAAACAACAACTTTAAATGTTATATTAACTGTGAAGATTTTTTACCAAAAATTAAACTACCAGAATCTGAAACTTTCTTATCCAATAAAATTAATAATCGGCTTAAGATATTTTTTCAGATCCTTCTTCTTCTATAGATAAGTAGGTTACAAATAAAATAATGTTAGTTGTAGTGTAGTCTAAACACTAACCTATTTATATTATTATGTACAGAATTGTACCTAAGACCTAAAGACCGTCTAGTTTCTGAATGTCAAATATTTGTTCACGCTTTGGAACAAGCGTTTGTTTAAAGTTTGCATGTTTGTGCATGTGATTTGTATTTAGGAACACCCAAACACCTTACTGGGAATATAATAATATGAATTTCGAAATTGAATATTACCTTACTATAACTTAGGTACCAAGCATACCTCGTTGCTACAATGTTTTAAGATGTGACAAGAAAAGCTTTCATTTATATTAAACGCCATAACATGGACTATTAATTAGACATTGGATTCGTACTGATATCACTTTCCAACCTTAAAATTGCATCCAGAATATATCAATATAGGTCTGTACTTGATATTGGTACTAAAAAGATGATGGTACCTATATATCCGTAGGAAACGAATAAATTCAAACACTTAACCAATGTGCCATTTAGGTCGTTCAAGTGAAACAAGAATGCCTAACATCTTACATTATGTTTGATACGCTAGCCGTCCTTAAAACGCCACAACACGAACGTCCATACAATCCCGGTCGGACATTGACTGGACCGAAACAAAACGGTTCTCTCGGAAATTTTGTAACTGGGATAGACAGGTTGCAACCTACCCTAAGTATTCGACTACGAACGTTTGAAATTCTAAACGATTGCCTACCTAATTCATTGTTTAACTACCTATAACTCCATAGCTTTTCGATTGTCTATGGAATATATTTCATGCACTATATGCTAAACAGGATGGTAATTCCTAAGTTCGATACGTATTTTCATTCAGTAAGTCTTCATGGATAAGGTGTAGACTGTGGAGGCTAGCACACCCTAAGAGATGCCTACACACAGCTGTACGAAACTGAAGCTGTGGATGACGATGTGGTAGGTATTGTAGTAGTACTTATTTTCATCATAAACAAAACATAGCAAATTCTTCAAAAAAATAAAGTGATTAACCGCCTACACATAAATCTCTACGTAGGTACACATTTCCAATCCATATGTGAAAAATTTCCAACTGATGACATTGACAAATGAACTGTATTATTTATTCGAGTAAACAAAATGATTTATTACCAAAGAATGCGATGCGAATACCTTTCTTCTCTAATTAGATTAAATTATTGGTGCGTCAACTTGCAAACATTACCTACATGAATTGTGTAAGTTCCTTTTTTGTTAGATAAAACAAATATAAAACTGTCACTATGAGGGCCATCCATTTAAAAAAAAATAGGTAAATGTAATTAAAATGTGTTTTTTAACCAACTATGTGTCATACCATTACCTCTATAATCCAGATCAATGGTTTAGAAAGATAACTGCATTTATATGAAAAAATAATTACACACACTTGTTTGAAGTTTGATGGTACCAGCACATACTAAATAATAGCAATTGATGAAAAGCCTTGAAACTTGAACGGCGTATTGCTTAATAAATCATATCTGTTCATGTGTGTTCTTTGTAAGCTCTTCAAGTCTCACCAATTATCCTATCAAACGGCGAAACATTTCAGTCCCTGAGTACCTGAGTCATTGAGTAGGTACCTGGTTAACTTTGCTTGTAATTTTCTCTAACAAAACCACATTAGTACACGGTCCACGGACAAAGTTTAACCACTTCACAAACTAAAAATATCGGGAGCCCGTGCAATAATAATATTCTTCAAAGGCAAAGAACAACTATGGAGGAGCATCAAACTTCATAACGAGATACGAGGCACCGACTAAGCTGTAGATGAAACACCGCGAACTTCCACTACGACAAAGCAAGAGTTTTTAATTAAAAAGCAACTTGTATTGCTGCCTAAGACCTGGAGTGTTCTGTGAGACCATTCACACCTACAATATTTTAAACATTCAAAAGGTGTTTTCACAAAACGACCATCAGTGTATGTAAAATGTGCTCAAAGCCAAATGTTACACTTTTATTGAAATAGCGATTGCTTTATGTAGACATTTCTGACAAATTCTTCTAGGTCTTATTCTCAGACCTAAAATTATACCACAATATGAAGAACAGAAGAAAATGAGGAAAAGCGAGGTTAAATCGATATAAATGTACGAAAATAAAAAGAACACATAAACGTTATTTGTATTCGATGGTTTACCGCATAATAAGCTTCAAATGTTACCTAAAACACGGTTCGTTAAAGATGACTTGTGTATCAGACAATGTTATTTAATTTCAAATCACGTATGCAAAGGGTTATATTACTTAGGCCGATCTCTAAGCAATAATGTAGCAGGCTTTTCATATTTTACAACTGTATTTAAGCTCATGTTTTATTACAATATGCTTGTTTGGGCTTTCGTTTATTATTCACAGCAATTTGCGTATCCAGTTAGAGAAATGCTGGGGTCCTTTGTTATGGATCAAGGTCAAAGGCTCAACCCATACAAGTTAAATATTGAATTGATGCTTGTTAAAGTATGGTAACGATTTTGTAAATGCCTTAAAATCCCAGGCTATCATGCGTATTGCATATTTTTGTTAACAAACCCTAAACAATGGCGCGGACGCCCGAGTTCCCCAAAGTGTATTGTACCTTCACCAACATCACAAATACCCTCAAATATAATGTAAATCTAAAACTTCATAGAATTTGGGAGTCCCGTTGTTATATAAATCTCCGGAGACCTTTGACGCGCAAACAAAACTTTTTGAGTTATGTGAATTCAAAACTGTCTGACGTCTGTTCCTTGATATAGTGCTTAGCAGATAATAACTATACTGTGACATTGATAGAGGGCATTGGGAAATAATAACAGTAACGATAAATTTAATACCCTTACGCTGCAAAAAAAAAGGAAAATTATTTATGATTTATTTGCTAACAATAAATAGAATTAAAATTGTACTCTATCATTAAATACCTTATATACTTTCGTCATGACGACCTGATTAGCGCAGTGGCTAAGCGATTGGACTGCTGCGCTAAGGGTTGCGGGTTCGATTCCCGCACGGGGCAAAACTTTGTGCGAACCACAGATGTTTGTCCCGAGTCTGGGTGTTAGTGTATGTGAATATTTCATGTTTGTGAAACGCACCTACGATACAGGAGAAATTCCTAGTGTGGGGCGACGTTTTTTATAAAAGAAAAGAAAAGAAAGAAAGAATTGTATCTAAGGCTGTAGTTACGCTAATAAAAATTAAAACCTGTATACTTACATTCAAATCAACAGCATCACCACAAATGTTAACGCCTTCAAAAGTCATGACGCAGCCGACTTTACATCTCACGTCCCAGATCTGAAAGTTTCACAAACGCCCATATAACAAGGTTAGGAGAATGTTTTTTATTTTATTCACAAACGTGGGTATCGGTACAAAGGAATAATGGGAACAATAGGAGAGGGAAGGAGGAAGGAAAAAGTTTGGTATGTGTGTGGTTTATTTTTGTACGACGATATCTCCTAAACTTATAATAATATAATGCCACGCCCACGTGATACCATGTCAGGAATGTACTTAAATTATACTTAGGTATTAGTTAGGTGCTTTTATTAAATGATAAATGACTTTGCAATTAGTAAACAATAATAATTATTTTAATATTGAGTTTAACAAAATCAACGAGGCCTATGCTGATATTTATATCTAGTACCAAATTTAGGCCCTACAGTGTGCCTTAAGATAAATGAATCACCTAAAAATTTTATACCTTGTATGGTCAGTTTTTGTCACTGACCATCGACACTATTTGCTTTGTACTTTTGTGAGATGCAATATGGGATTATTGGAGTAAGTTAAGAGCTCCCTTTGACACCGACACCTTAGGTATACTTAGTACCCACCAACATCTTCTGCAGACATCCGCGTTACAATCTTACTGGCTAGGTCCAGAACTAAAGCATAAAATGTAACATCTAAGTACCTTTACATCAAATATAGAAAAAATACTGAAATGGTAAGAATTGCGATAAAGCAAAGAATTAGGATTATCTCACAAAAACATACAGGCAACGCCATCTATTATATGAATATGAAACTAAACGACATTCAATCAGTCTTAGGTTCGGTAGATCGGTGAGCATTATGATTGTCTAGTACGTATTTGCAATAAGTACCCATGGTGAAATAGTTAAAAGATTATTCTGTGAGCTTCATAATAATTCGCATTTCGCACGACTGAGGTATCTACTGAAGAGGTACCTACACACATGTATGAATTTTCCCATAGACTTAATTATAATTGTATGAACACAACAAAAACATTGTGGTCCTTTACAAGTAACCAAAATAGCATTTAAATATGTAAAGACTAAATTAAATGAACAATATAAAAACAGAGTACCTACCTATAGCTTTTACGGGATTACGCTCCAAACGTATTTATAATTCAATTCAATCCGGTCTATAGTTTATTACATTTAAGGCTTTAGATACATGCTCAATGAATCACATTAATTTATTTGGCTCAAATCCATTAAGAATTTAAAATTAATATCAACATAGCAAATGGAATGAAAATAGGTTAACCGTACATTTTAATTAAGAGAGTTATATATAGTCCATCTCTAAGTATTGAATTGATTTCGAATGCTAGGATTTCTTAATGAACCTATATTAATTATTCTCATCTATGTTTAATGTTATTCGGTTTTATAATCTTATATATAATATAAGACTCGCAAGTGGAATCGGAAGATCTATCTAATTAAACTATTGTTTTACGATTTCATTGTTCAGTCGTGACTTATGGATTACATTTACCTATCTAACAAAAAGGCCAACGGTATTTTCTGTACAAGTCTTGCATCAGACCACTCTACTAGCAAAACAAGAAAGAACTAGCAAAAGAAAAACAAATTTACATCCAAGCTCTAGTACTTTAATAAGCAGCAGAGTAAAAATTAATAATATTCTACAATAACCCGCGAACAATACCGTACCGTCTGTTAAAGGGCGCTTAATAAATAATTTGCGCAGTTAACCGCCGAGAGAAATATTTTAATCTCGACAGAGATGCTTTGAGTCTGTCCGCGGTCGTTGTCCGCCATGTTTAATTCAGCACGTGTTTACAAGTTTCAAGTAAGTTACTCGCTCCACGTACTAGCCGTCAGCAGATTCATACATTTATAGGTCGACGACAGTGTCGCGTGGGGAGTATTACTAAACTATCACTCAAACTGTTTATTGAATGCGATGGATCCGAGGCAGCTGTGGTCATTAGAGGGTTACTTAACTGATTTGAAAAGTACGAGGCAATAAAATGATGCTAACTTAAATAGGTAATAATAGAATACCTTTATGAAAGGGTATTCTACAAAGTCATTCTGCATATCCTAGGGCAGTTGGAATATTTGGTAGATCGGGTCGCAAACACCAAACTGTAATTTGCACTGAAAAGTTGACAGACAACGCGCCTACGCCAATCATCCAAACAACCAACAATTTACCATACGTAGGCAGCAAATAAACACTTGTTGAACCATCCATATTTAGTTGATGAGTTTAAACAGAGCATGACAACACTTTGTTTGCAGGTAATAGGCGTGACGACCGTACTATGAAAGCTCCATGTAATTCGTGCCTCGGGTTCCTTTTGCACCTTCAAGCTACACAGTGCGCGTCAGGGTTAAATTTTCTGCGGTCACATAGCGCTGAAATGTTATCTACATGCTGTTATTTTTATTGTTTTACCAAACAAAGTTTTTGTTCAACTATGCAAACAAATTGTTTATGAACTACTCGTACATTAAAAATGGTGGTGGTTAAATCTGTTTAATGTGAGCTTGAAAATTAAACCTCAGGTCTGCTTAGGTTTGTAAAAAATATGCATGAAAATTGACTGACGAGGATCGTTTTATCTAAAAATAAGTTTTTAAATTATAAATATTTACCTTGTTCCCAACATTATTAGTTATTTACTTACTTCACTTAGAAAATAAACGTTCTTTTAGGTGCTATTACGAAATTTTGTGTTAATCGCTTTGTAATTACACAAATCTGAGTATAAAGCAGCAACCAAAATGAATAAAGTTGTACGAATGAAAATATTCATAGTCGTCTAAAAGAACAAGTAAATACTCACTCTAAGGGTCCTGTCCCAAGCCCCGCTGGCAAACATATAAGGCTTCTGCGGGTGAGTCCTCAGTGCAACTACTTGACCAAAATGCATCCGCTGCAGTTTCTTTGGTATAAACTGGAGACGCAACTTATGTACCTTGTATGTCACATCTGCCTGCAATTTGAAGTTGGCATAAGTTTTGTGACATCCTCTCTATAAGTGGAGTCCATCGCTCGCAAAATTGGGTTGCCGTCGTAGAAACAAGGTATAACGGACTTTCCAAAATATGTAACATGTAGGCACCACTCGCTGATCTAGATGTTGACAATTAACTCCCTAGAGGCCAACTATAAAAAAAATCTGGTGCTGTTGGCTCCTTTGATTCGGAGAAGTTCTTCATCACCGACAAATTACTGAAATAAACGCCCAAACCCTTGTAATAACATTTTAAATCTCCGTCCTAAATTGTAATGTCAAGGCCTTCAAAGTTATAATAAAACCAATGCAGAAATGTCAAATTTATTACAACAATAAACCGAGATTAAGCCGTAACATTTTATTAGAGGTTACATTTTACGCATACCCGTAATACTTGGTACGCGTTGAATTAAATTACATATTTATCTTTTTGAATAAGCCCTTTGTCAGACTTAAGCTCTAGATTATAATCACGTTTCTTAATATTTAATCATTTGTAACATAAATTACTAGCGTTAATGCAATAATGTTTTAAAAAATATAGAGAACATTGTGATATTTAACACCTCTTTAAAGCATAAAGCAATAGAAGCACACGTCGTGCGTCGGGTTAGTTACTTTTTCCTTTGATAAGAAAAACTACCTATGTTATTAGTCAAGGTACTGAATCTGACCTATGAAATACCTACCTGAACTGAATGAAAATGGCTATTTCATAGATACGAGTAGCTCTATAATAACTTATTAATATGTAACTATTATTTATAGTAGGTAATACCTTTGCGGCCAAAGACGCGGTATTTTAGTATTAACAGTTGATAAAAGCAAAATTTTCTCCATCTAAATAACAATAAAATTCTTTGAAAATAAAGTAAATATACGCTTCAAAGGATCATAAAATATCCAATGAATATAAATTCAGTAAAACACACGAAGGAAAAATGTTTAAATCACTTCACGGGACTTACGTATGCTGTTAATGTATTAGGCTATGCATATTCAGACAGTAGCTAATGTTTTCTTTTGTTAATGGCATGTTTTACAAAGAAATACGTTTACCAAAAAAAAGCACGGATTTATTGTTTTTGGGGTTCTACTGCGAAATGTTAAAATAGAGTGACTGAATTAAATGTTCGTTTATTAGCTTGTCTGCTCGTTTGTCGCACTGTATGTGGATAATTTGAAGAAAACATTTAGGTAAATACTAGCGGATATTTGATATTTTGAGTGGATACTATTTTCTGATGCCATACATAAGTCAGCTTCTTAGTACTAGATACAACTAGGAAGAAGACACGGCATAACAAACTCCCTAGTCAGACTATCTTTCTCTAAGCGTTTAAAGTAAGATTATAACTATCCCATATATACTTTAGCATATAATTATATTATACCTATAGCTGACCCGGGGAGCTGACTCAATATGCTTCGAAAATTTTATGAGAATCGGTCAAGCCGTTTCGGAGGAGTACGGGAACGAACATTGTGACACTAGAATTTATATATAAGATATCTAAAGTACAGAAAATCTTATTATTATAATTATTTCGATACTTAACATCTTTTTCAGATGCATACGGAACCAGAACATACTACAAGTAAACCTGTGTTTAACCAGCTTCGCTAGTATTAAAGATGAGGGGTTCAAAGAATGCAATATACACATAGGTACTTAATGTATCATGTTTAATGGATTTACAGAAAACAGGCTTTACTCGCATGGCCCGGGCATAAAAATGAACCGTTCTTAATGTCCTTAGATACAGGCAACAAAAGAAATAGGTATATTGAATCGCCCTGCTGAAATATCTCTTCGCGGGAACGTTTTTATTATTCATACTAGCATTAATTGGCATTTAATTGAAGAATTTAGATATCATCTATGATCATTATAACTAGGTACCTGATGCCTGCAATTCAACCGTATAACTCATAAAAATACATAACGTACCTCCTGTGTCGCCATGTCGTACACTTTGATTGAAGTATCAGAATAACCAACCGCCATTTTCGTTGCGTCTGCTAATATTCCTAAAGACAGCGCCGCACAACGTTCTGGTGTGAGAAATAAAGAATTAGTTCATACTCACCAACTTATTGTTATATGGACAAAATTAGGCTAGGTACATTACACCATAGCTGCTTTCAAAAGAAGACCCTGTTTATCTAGCTTAAACGTAACTTTCTAATATTATTTCTATAATTTTGTAATTTAAATAAGTAGATTGACTGCCTCGTTGGTCTAGTGGTTGCTAAGCGCGACTGCTGTGCACGAGGTCCTGGGTTCGAATCCCGGGTCGGGCAAAGTGTTGCTGGGTTTTTCCATTAGGTAATTCTCAGTAGCAGCACGGAGTCTGGATTTGTGCCCGGTCGATGGCAATAGGCTCGCCCCCTATTACATTGGGACCTAAAAACATAACTGGCGAAATGTGGGTGTACTATATGTGCACCTCTGCCTACCCCTTCGGGGAATACAGGCGTGATGATGTTAGATTATACACACAAGCTAAATTTATTTGTAAGTTAAACGTATTGATCTTTTTTACGACTAACGGGTAATAAAAGGCGTAGAAAACGATGAAATTCCAGGGCTGCCGTAGAACTGCATATTCAGACTCTCCAGCATCGGATCGGCGCGGATGCAGTACGCTGGAGGGTTCTCCACCGATGTATCTATCTTCACAAATAAACGGACAACATTAAACGATACGGCGGACAGCCAATTTGTGTTGATTTATGTAAGCCTGCCCTTAAGATGGGGCTTTAGAACAAGCGTTACTCTGTTTCCTGAGCCAACATTAGGAATTTGGGTAATATTACAATTTTTACCTGCTTTCGTTTGAACACAAGAACTGTGTGAACGCTTTGATAGAGTAGTAAACTCATTCATTAAGTTATTTCCAGCCTGTTCATATTCAGTCGCTTCACAAATTTAGAACATAGATAATCTACTTCCTTTGACGCGAAAGGGAGATAAGCAGATTGTCTCTACTTTTCATCTCTAGTTCAAACCATAATTAATATACCTTTAACACTCAAATTTTTGACGAAAAGATGATTAGGTATATTGGTTAAAAGTTCTTATGTATATCTACTAATACCAGCATCGCTTGTTTCAATACTCTACACTTGTAAAGGAACAATTTCTGGTGAAAGGCAACACACAAACCACTAGACCAATATCTGCCAATGGGAATAGCGGATAACATTTTAATCTTCGCTATTTCCTATTGTTATTTGCAGCATCCCAAAGAATAGAAATGAATACGCGCCTTTGTATCCTGATAAATAATTCTATTTGATGAATTGAAAACAGGTTGCCACTAAATGTAGGTAACACAAGTTACCACCCGGTCTAAAATGAATGTAATAATTCAACTAAAACTCATAGAAAAATACATATTAACATAACTATAAATAAAGTAAGTAGGATTGGAAATAAGGTGGAACATCAGACTTGGCAGATCTAGACAATTCTAAAAATAAGTCACAATAATTGTGTTTGTATTTATTTCCTAACGACTCGCGTTTCTTTTGTCTTACTAAGTTAAAAAAAACAGAACCTAAGTGTTCTTTTTACTTGTAAAAAGTTTGCGAAGACAGCGGCGCGGGGGTGACGCGAGAAGTCGCACCAATTGTCCAATTCATTTTTATTTGCCTTTTGTTATTAGAATACAAAGTGCTGCGTTATTACTCATGAAGTACTTATAAGTCTATAAGAAATTCATAGACTTTCTTTTGGGCGCTAAAGACGCTTCAACGAGAAAAGAGAAAGCATTCAATACTCGTCACCAAACTGTTTGATGATTGCGTTATGACACTACACTACCTATAATAATTTTATAATCATTACACTTATTATTTAATAAGGAAATTTTGATAATCCTGAGAGGGAGAAGAATGAAATGATTTCAGAAATGTTAGATACGTAGGTATTACAAACTGGCTTTCGCGATTCTAGACTGCTTAACAAATTTTCAAGGTAAATAAAGCGTTACAATTTTGTTGCTGTTGTTATATAATATTCAGACTGCATACGTGCGGTATCTCGATTCGATATACAGCGCCATCCAAACAAGCAGCATAGCAGACATTCTCTTCAATCAAACTGTATTCCAAAGAATGCACCGGTTTTGGAGGGAATTGAATGTTACGCAACGTGCAAAGGACGGTGCCTGTGCTTCCATGACGCATCTGAAACAATGGATGAAAATAATACAATAAATCATAGATACTTACTTATTGCGTAAGCATCCATCCCCATTGGTTTGAATTTGAAGCAAGTCTAACCGTTACGTTAAGTTGACTGGAAAACCAATTATGTACGATGCAGAATAATTTGCTGATATAGTTCAAACCGTTGCTAATGTTGCAATTTTAGAGCACCTTTTACTAATAACCTCTATGCTTTCGGTGGTCACGGTAGTTCAAATACAGTTCGTTAACCGCACACCAAAAGGCAGATGAGGAAAATTGGACATGAAGCTTGTTATTTTAGGTTAGAAAACAATCGTACCTTTGCTTTCCTACTCTGTATTAGCTTAGGGTAAGTGTTCATAGACCTAAAACAATGCCGCCGTACCTGAATTGAGCCTGAGGAATGACCAACAATAACATGATATCCGTTTGGAGAATATTGCAAAGCTGTTATGGCTCCATTTTCTGAACTATACCATCTGTGGTACATGAACTTGTTGGACGTATTTTTAAAAAACTTTTCATTGTTTTCGGCGACCCATTCGTATTGATCTGTGACTTTTGGTTTTTCTGGATAGAACATGGGATACCATGGTTTCGGACGCAATTCATTGCGATAGTAATGCTTAATATTTTTTGCATATTCTGAAAGAATCTCTTTTTGCAAGGGATCTGACATTTTTGCGGTGACCTACCTGATTTACATTAAATACGTTGATTAGATTGAAACAGATTTTTATGTGGTTTGTTACTTCACGCATCACTTTCGCCTGGTGATCGGCTGAACAATCTGGACTTTATAAATAATCTTGATTCGAATTACTGGTATGATTTTCTATTCTAAAATAGTAAATAAAGAATAATCATTTAAGTACCTGTATCAATCCAGTAGAATGCCCTACTATAACTGCATCTCCCCCAGGTGTAAATGTCATGCAACAGATGAAGCCGCATTCTAATAAATAATGGCTTTCAACTAGAGTTTCATTGTGAGTGCCTTTGAAGTATCGTTCATTGTTATCTTGCAGCCAGCCTATTTCAGTCACACTAAGCCTTCTATCAGCAAAGGACACAAATGGAGTTTTAGCACATTCTTCAAAGCGATGGAGTGAAGTGTTTATGCGTTCTTTAAATTCATCAACAAAAACGTGTATGTCTGATTGACTTTCAGACAAATTGAATCGGCTATAAGTAGTAAGGTTATAACCTGAAATATCGCAAGCATTTCTAGACATTTTAGTCAACTAAAAATTAATTATAAATTGCTCCTGTCTACTAAACTGTTAGTTACAAACAGATAGAATAAAGATTAAACAGAAAAATAAGATAATAGGCAGCCAGTAGCTACCGAGGTGTAAGCAAAAATGTTACAAAACCTCTTTCTTTGGAACTTTTTTATAAATATTGCTAGTTCGCAGATTGTAGACAGACAGTGCAGTTACCTAAAATTATTATTATTATGAACTGTTCTATTATAACGATCAGTTATAAGATTAGTTTTAGGCTAACAATATTAATTGCTAACGTAAAACAATAATAATGCTAGGCGACTGGCTTCTAGGGTATTTAATTAGAGGATGCGAGGTTTGAGCCCATAATTTGAGTATCCCAAACGGCTGAGTTTAATGATTTGAGGGATAATTCGCAACGGTAGCAGTAGCAGGGCAGTAGTGGAATAGTATAAGGTCGAAATACGTTGTGAGGTAAGTATACTACATTTATTGTATAATCATATTTTTTTTATATTTTTGCTCAGATTTAGGTGTTACCATGTTCTTAATATTTATCCATACGACAGCAAGAAAATAAAATATTGATTTATGAAAATGATAAAATATCAACAAAACAATTTACTTGTTTATGCGTGGAACATAACGTTTCTTAGTTATCACGATAAGGTTGGCATGACTGTTGCTTTGATGACAGACAGAGACAGGGGTAGATGTTATCAATAAGTTAATACGAGACTGCAATATAGCGAACGTACTTAACGAGAATGTCCGACCATATACGAAGGCCTACGAATGCATAGCCGCCATATTGTCATGTCAATTTTGTGACGGTGGTGGGTTCATTGTGCATCAATTTTCTAAGATATTGTTGTAATTTTGTATTTATTACTCCCTTGTGGCTTACGGCAACCAAGGCAAGTATTAATCGCGTTATAATAATCAATTATAGGCTTAAATCCGTAAAAACGTGATGTTAAATTGAATACCAAACATTTTATGGGGTCGGGTGTGGTATTGGTATTTAGTTCATGGAGTGTACTTGTTTGTTTTGTTTAATACATTTCCGAGAGCTTGAATGCATGCAACATAGTAGAGATTGAAATGTTTACGTTAAACAAAGATTTAATCCATTTGTTTATTCTAAACCATAAGATCGATACTTATGGCCGCGTAGTGATCGGTAGAATCATGGTGTTTTTTTTGTACAGGCGCAGGGTGCATTTTTGCATCCGCTGAACCATGAGTTATCAGATACCATCGTCCCAGAGCCGCACGAGTAAGTTTTCTTGAATTTAATTTAACCTATAGTTTGGATCAATAAATGTACTAAATACCAGGAGTAGATAAACTAGAGAATGTGTTCTAGATAGTGATACAGTTAGGTACTTGTAGATCGTTGAGACTGTGATGCGAGTGTGACTCACATCAATGGTATTAACTGAACAGTTTCGTCATTACTATCAAATACTTTTCATTCATAAATGAATTTAGGTACTACCTTATTAGTAAATTCTATTCACTCTTATAACACCTGGTAGGATGTGTAATGTATTGTTCATGTTGACAACTACACAATACATACAGAAAAACATTGAAGATTCATTCACATAAGTATTGATAATGTATTTATTTTAAAATGTATATTATAATTATGGCAAGATTTTACTTAGATAATTAGATGTGATAAAAATAAATGTTGCTACTAAAGTGCTGAGTTATAATAATTATCATGATGGCAAATCAAATGATATTGCATGACATATAGATAATGCATAAACATCCTAATTTATTAACAGTGCTGCATTAATATTACTGCCACTCAATCCTCAGTATAAAGTTATAAGCATAGTATATTATACTGAACTATTAATCTAGGACTAAGATTGATCATAATATTTATGTTACTTTCATTGTTATAATACCTGCATATAACATGACTAAGTAGTCATGCATGTTTCCTAGTAATCATAGATTTCTATCTGCTACAATCCTGATTTGTCACATTATTATTTACTCAACTACCTATTTTAGAAATATCATGGTTGTAAAAAGCAAATAATTGTAAACACTTGAGTTCTACATTGTCCTTCAACCTGTGATTACAATATTATTTTTCTTATATATATCACGTGCAACACATTTCTAATTGTTTCATTTTTTCCAGTGTCTCACAGCAACTATGCAGGCTCTGATGTGCCAATGGCACCAAGCAAGGAGCAGCAAACCCTCATGTGGCAGCAGAACTCCTACCTGGTTGACTCTGGTATCAACTCCGGGGCTGCCACTCAGGTATTAATATACATATATACATACATTTATACAGTGTATAGTAACACCAGTCTTCTTATATTAATGATAATTATTATGAACCTGCCAATGTCATAAGACTTTAAGATGCATTGAGATA
Source organism: Abrostola triplasia (assembly GCA_946251915.1). NCBI lineage: Eukaryota > Metazoa > Arthropoda > Insecta > Lepidoptera > Noctuidae > Abrostola > Abrostola triplasia. Next base: position 3,994,454 of record OX276424.1, on the reverse strand, counting down.
GCATGTAGTAAGCACCACTTTAAAGTATTCTTGGGTCCAATTTTAGCTTGAGCATGTACATCTTTTTCCAGCGATGTATCAAGACAGGCTGCTGATGATGATACAATTCTGAAATATTTTAAGTGTAATTGTTCATTTCATAAAAGAACTAAGTTTATTAATGTTTTCTATCAATATACACAAGATGGAGAATCATTACACATTGTTAAAATTGGAATGTTCACAAAAATGTTTTCTTTTATAGGTCCCATCACTTACTGGCAAGGAAGATGATGAGATGGAGGGGGACCAACTTATGTTTGATCTTGACCAGGGATTCGCTCAGGGTTTTACCCAGGAGCAGGTTGATGGTAAGTATACTAAAACTATGCCTTAAGTACTAATCATGGGAAAGTTTAAAAACTACAAAATTAATACATGCTCTTATTACACCTTAAGTTTTAAGCAGTTACATATTTATTATGAATGTCATCTAGCTAAATAAATATTATGGTCAGGGTGCGATGTCTACCTTTACACTAATTACTCTATTAAGTTCTTATCTTGTAGTCAGGTGTCTTAATGGCCCATTAAGTTTATGTAAACAGATTAATGTTTACTTATTAGTATATTTTATTGTGGTATCAAAAAGGAGACCTAATTAAATTCTAATCTGTCATAAAACATGTTTATTTTTATGCCTTTCAAAGCTAACTCAGATCAGGCTTTTATTACTGAAATAGGACTAAATTGAACATTTATATTATAGAATATTTTAAGTTTAAATAGAATGTATGAATAAATGGGCAGATGACATAGTAATTATCACAATGTGAAACTTAGATGACTGGCATAGATGTATGAGTAGCGACAAAATAGAGAGAATAGTGAATGTCATTATTTATTGCTCCTTATCTTACAGACATGAACCAGCAGCTTTCCCAGACGCGCTCTCAGCGTGTCCGCGCTGCCATGTTCCCCGAGACCCTGGAGGAGGGTATTGAAATCCCCTCCACTCAGCTCGACCCTGCCCAGCCGACGGCGGTCCAGCGCCTCGCTGAGCCGTCGCAGATGCTTAAGCATGCTGTCGTCAACCTCATCAACTACCAAGATGATGCTGATCTTGCTACCAGGTAATTGAAACATTGTAATACTTAACAAATACAGTGCAGTTTCATTTTGCATCATGATTTTTCACTCTTCTGTAAGTTGTGCCATTTAGATAATTACTACTAGTTAGTAGTATGTCAAATATTTAAATACTCCTAACCAGTCAGATAATGTTGTATATTATCTACATCTTGCGTAGCACAGCATCTAAGACAACAACTCTTTTTACAGGGCTATACCAGAGTTGATCAAGCTCCTGAACGATGAGGATCAAGTGGTCGTATCCCAGGCCGCCATGATGGTGCACCAGCTCTCCAAGAAGGAGGCTTCTCGCCACGCCATCATGAACTCGCCGCAGATGGTGGCTGCTTTAGTTCGCGCCATCTCCAATAGTAATGACCTCGAGACCACTAAGGGGGCTGTGGGAACCTTGCACAACTTGTCTCACCACCGTCAAGGTCTGCTCGCTATCTTCAAGAGTGGTGGAATACCAGCTTTGGTGAAACTGCTCAGTTCACCTGTGGAGTCTGTGCTCTTCTACGCCATCACCACTCTCCACAATCTGCTCCTACATCAGGATGGCTCTAAAATGGCCGTGCGTCTTGCCGGGGGTCTCCAGAAAATGGTGGCCTTGCTCCAGAGGAACAATGTTAAGTTCCTAGCGATCGTAACAGACTGTCTACAAATCTTGGCCTATGGAAACCAAGAGTCGAAGCTGATAATTCTCGCTTCCCAGGGACCTATTGAATTGGTCCGTATTATGCGCTCGTACGACTATGAAAAGTTGCTGTGGACTACATCTAGAGTTTTGAAGGTGAGGGTTGATATTACATTGTAGGTCGTGATTTTTTTTTTTGAAGCCTAAGGTTTAATAAAAAACTGCCAATTTGACTAAGTATTAAATTAAATAATTACCGTTTTTGTTGACAAAAATTGTAGTTATACATATGTACATATTATTTATTATTATGTTCTGATATTCCTCAGGTTCTGTCAGTCTGCTCCAGCAACAAGCCGGCTATCGTGGAGGCGGGCGGTATGCAAGCCTTGGCCATGCATCTCGGCAACCCCAGCGGTCGTCTCGTGCAGAACTGCCTCTGGACTTTGAGGAATCTGTCTGACGCTGCAACTAAGGTATACATACTTAGTGTTCTTATCTTTTTATTCTTATTAGCAAGGTGGCACTAAAGTACTCGCGATGATGACCTAACAGCTTAATAATCTTCATTTGTGTGTAATATACTCAATATGTGCCTCCTTTAATTTAATTATTATAGTTTTTTTAAGATAGTTTCATTGATTGACTTTCACAAAACATACAATTACATATTTGCTATCAGGTGGAGGGCTTGGAAGCTCTTCTGCAGAGCCTGGTGCAAGTTCTGGCGTCCACCGACGTCAACATCGTCACTTGCGCCGCCGGCATCCTGTCCAACTTGACGTGCAACAACCAACGTAATAAGGTAATATTAATAAATAAAAAAAGCCTGAGGAGTTTCAGTGGTGAATGTATATAATCCGTATAATCCCCCTCCTCCGGCCGCAGGTGACGGTGTGCCAGGCGGGCGGCGTGGACGCGCTGGTGCGCACGGTGGTGTCGGCGGGCGACCGCGAGGAGATCACCGAGCCCGCCGTGTGCGCGCTGCGGCACCTCACGTCCCGCCACGTGGAGAGCGAGATGGCGCAGAACGCCGTGCGGCTGCACTACGGACTGCCGGTACTACGCGATACACTTCATTATCTATCACCTTCTTACCTACATTTATTGTTTCATTGCATTGCTTTTCAAATTTCATCAAATTTGCATATATTATTTTGTTTAGTGCTTTATGTTGACAATATAGTAACATAATTAAGGGCAGTTTTTCCCTAGAGTGCTAATTACTTTTTGTATCAGAAATTTCTAGATAGACGACCCATAATGCATTGTGGTTAGAAAGTCGCACCAAACGTTACATTGTGTAATAAACGCCGACCATTATTTTCGATCGATTCGGATTATCTTAACGTTGCATTGAATTTGCGTTGCATAATTATCATACAATTAAAATACAACACTTCAGAGTTCGAAGACGACAAGCCAAAATTAAAAACTTGTGTTTGCGTTAATTCCCATGTAGTAAAATTATTTTGCTATGTACCTTGGGTACTTAAGTTACCGATGCTCATAAATAGTCAGTTATAAGTATGCACGCCCTGTCCAGGTGATAGTGAAGCTGCTGCAGCCCCCGTCCCGCTGGCCGCTGGTGAAGGCGGTGGTGGGGCTGGTCCGCAACCTCGCGCTGTGTCCGGCCAACTACGCGCCGCTCCGCGAGCACGGCGCCGTGCACCACCTCGTGCGCCTGCTCATGCGCGCCTTCAACGATACGCAGAGGGTGAGCATTGCTGGGCATTTTGAAATCAATTTAGTTTTTATGTTTTAATACTTATTAGGTTAAATTTAATATAAATTATGAAATTTTTTATGGGCCCATAATTACCTGAAAGCATTTTGTAACAAGAACTAACAATATTTTCCAGTAAATTTGGCATACATATTTTAATAACCCTTAACATATATTACAATACATCATATTAACAGTATACCATAACATTTCAGCAACGCAGTTCATCAGGCGGAGGCGCGGCGGGCGGCGCGTACGCCGACGGAGTGCGCATGGAGGAGATCGTGGAGGGAGCGGTCGGCGCGCTGCACATCCTAGCGCGGGAGAGTGTCAACCGGCAGCTCATACGTCAGCAGAACGTCATACCGATATTCGTGCAGCTGCTGTTCAATGAGATTGAGAATATACAGGTTAGTAGGCTCGTAAAAAGACACCGCAGTTACTTAAGTATTTAAGTAAAGCTTAAGCCTTTGTGTATGTGAGGCTGTGAGTTCCTTTTCGCCCTAAGGCGCCGATTCATCTCGTAATGCACCTGTTTTGACGTTATAGTGGTTAATAATGAAAATGGACATATCGAACACACACAAGTAAATAACAAGCTACAATTTAAAATATCATCGTAACAAAAATTGTAATGTTTTCAGCGCGTCGCCGCTGGCGTGCTCTGTGAGCTGGCTGTCGAGAAGGAAGGAGCCGAGATGATAGAAGCGGAGGGCGCCACCGCCCCGCTCACAGAGCTGCTGCACTCACGGAACGAAGGTTGCTACTCAAGTAATTTACCTTTTTGGGAAAATAATAGGTGTTTCTTTAGTATAGTATAGGAGTTTTAACTTTTTACCCACGTTGTTCAACCATATCAATGTGATCAAAATGTGACTATAAAATCATTGTCTTGATGTATATTAATGTTAGCAATTTTGGTAACCAATAATGATAGAATCGATTCTAATCTTACAGTTATCACTAGGGTTATGCAATCATTGCAGCTCCATTATTTGTAATAAGAGATCAGTTTAAATCTATATAATATTATGATCTTACTGAAAAGTCCTAAAAAGATGCTTTTATAGCCACCTAACATTAGTTGATTGATGATTTGATTTGATGATTTTGATTGATTGATTAGTTTGAAATAAACCCTCCTAATCAAGTCTATATTTTTTTGTGTACAAAAATATTTTTCTACCTATCATCTTCTACATATTTTCTTTACTCATTCTAGGTGTCGCAACCTATGCAGCCGCAGTACTGTTCCGCATGTCTGAAGATAAGCCTCATGACTATAAAAAGAGACTCTCCATGGAGCTCACCAATTCTCTGTTCCGGGATGATCACCAGATGTGGCCCAATGATCTTGCCATGCAACCTGATCTACAGGTAATCCACATTATACTGAATTTATGTAGAAATGCCATTAGAATAAGTAATTGGAACAATGTAGTTCGAAGAAGTATTGTTGGCAGTAATATCAATGTTATTATGTAGAATGTACTTCGAAATTGTGCTTCAGTCGATTTTTCTTTTGTATTGGTGGTTCTTACGTGAATATTGTTAGACAAGATGTATCATGTATGTTTATTTGCCATTGTTAATGTTGATCGATAATTCTATTTATGTTAGAATAACACGATATAGTCTACCAATTGAGAGATGTCAATGTTTTCTTAACCACAATTATACCTTTATGGCAATTGTATTTGTGAATGTTGCTTCAAAATCCCTTTTTAATTTACATTGGTTTATTATTTTGGGCATATTTTAATTTCCACTGTTTTCTCCTCACTTTATTTGATTTTTAATTCCCCGTCGCTAGGATATGCTCGGACCAGAGCAGGGCTATGAGGGGCTGTATGGAACCAGACCGTCGTTTCATCAACAAGGTAAGTTGTGATCGCTTTTGTTGCAAGTTTGGTCGACTAACACTTAGAAATGTGTAGAAATGATGTTACAAAACCTCACTTAGTTTATTTTATAGAATATTTTAATTATTCCCAGTTCTGTTATATTGAGCCTTCATTCACTCGAAAGGTTCAGTTGTATACTATTTTTACCATCAATAATTAATTATATAACATGTGAATTCAATAATTATAGTGTAGTTTCATACCATCTGACTAGCTCGCATGAACTATTGGAGGTAGAGAAAGGAAGTCTTTGGAGATTGAAAGTTAACTCACGTGCTATTTGTTCATTTCAACTAATTTAATTCTCTCATTCATCAAAATCTGTAATTTTTACCAATTAATGGAATGTTAATATTTTCTGCCTTATACAGGATCTACATCCTAGAATAAATGTATCTGTGTAATTAGTATTTAACTATTTAGTTGCCCCGATCATTTAATCTTGACGATTCTACTAATCAGTAGTATAATTAATTTAAAACATTTACATGATAAAGTAAGGTTGTGTAATATCATATAATAATATCTTGTTATTACTTAAGAAGTATTATTGTTTCTTTTTATTTTATTGTTGGATCAAATAGTTTTAATACTGTGCATCTAAAGTGTGACATAAAATGTAATACATTTATTTAATAAGACATTATTTATTATCAATATATTTTCAGAAGTTTTAAATCATTCAAACTCAATTCAAACTTATAATGGATGTCACATCATTTAGCAATTTTTAAGTTGACTGAATGAGCATCATCTTACTATAATGTATCTGAAACTTTTTATTTGCCCTTTGTAATAATTTTTTAGACTCTAAATAAATGCATCTCATAGAGACAAAAGTACTTCTCAAGTCCTCACGGTTGAATGTATATTTGATAGCACTACTATGTTCCTATCATAAGATCTTAAAGGTGTCTGTATAAATAAGATTTTCTCTCTTCTTTACACGCAGCTTAACCCGGGACCTATTTATCACTAAACACAGGTGATGGGAATATTATTTCTATTGTTTTCGTGTTTTAATACTTATTTATTTTATATGTTCATACTTTGTGGTTAACAGGGTTTGTGGTTTGTATTAATTGCTATTAGCATGTGATATACATAATTCATTATTTATAACCTGTATTACATAATTATATGATGTACAGAATTATGATTGGTCATTTGGCTTCATGAAGGTAAGTTTTCTAAAAGGAAGTTATTGTATCGTTTTCTTAAAACGTTTTATTTGGATTGTGCTTTATTTATGTGATCATAGACCATTAGGTATTTTTTAAATTAATTTGATACTTAACTGATTTTGTGGTACAAAGTAAAATTATAATTTTCACTAATATAATGTCTGATATATTGTTATAATCTATTATGAAGAAACTTTACAATTAGGTCGAGAGGTGTTTTGATGTTATCAACACAGCCATATTACCTATACAATCGTGGCTTGCAGCTTTCATATAGATGCATAATTAATGTTCTATTACAAATCGATATTTGCTTACGTTTAACATTCGAAGTGTGTCCCCAATACTCAAACTAAATACCTCAATTACTAATCTTCATAAACATGCACTGACAACACATCTGTTCACAGGCTACGATCAAATACCGATAGACTCAATGCAGGGATTAGAAATCGGTAGCGGCTTCGGTATGGACATGGACATCGGGGAGAGCGAGGGAGCGGGCGCCGCCTCGGCCGACCTGGCCTTCCCCGAGCCGCCGCACGACAACAACAACGTCGCCGCTTGGTACGACACCGATCTTTAGGTTCGACGACCTATTTCTGTAGCTAAACTATGACGTATGAGAATTCAGTTCAATTTACTCTAAGGTTATATTATGTAGTGTTTTGTTAGTGTTGTGACAGTTCGATCTACTATGTGTAGTGACATTGTATTCGATATACGTACCTTTTAAAGTAAACAGCAATGTATTTCGTTATTAGTTTTATACTCATAACTTCCCGTCAAAGAACAACATGTAATTAATGTATTTGAATTATACGTTTGTATAATTTACCAGTGTTTAGTCGTAACGTTTCTGTGCTTCACTAAGCCTGTCTTAGTCAAGTCTAGAGATAATTTACGATACTATCAATTCATGGTCATGTAATAAATAATAATAAATTGACGAAACTAACATGTGATGACAAAGCAGCTAAATATGTAATAAAAGTATTTGAAATCGTTTACAGCTAATTTTCGAGTTTATTTACATTGGTGCTAAAACTTTTTTTTTATTAATTTCGAACTATAAACAAATTAAAATGTTTTATTTTATCAATTTATTAAGTTTGACGCAATACTTCAAGTGTAGACATGTCAAGTTATCGGAACATAAAGCCTGCATTGATTATATCGTAATTTTATACGCGCACGTATAAAATGCGTTTAATCGGAAAATAGGGTACTTTAACTATAAGATTAAGATTTTTTATAGGCTTTAAAATCGTATTTCATAGAACTTGTAATTGAATTAGTAATGCGCATTTAAAGTATTGGATTTATTTAAGAATGATCGAGATTTTAATTTTTTATTATTGTTTTGTTTCGAATGTATCATTATTTTGATGATGAATAAGACTGTTTGATGAGTGAGTCATGTATTCGAAGTTTAATTTTAATCATTGACTGCCATTTTTTATCCTGCCCTTCTGAACGAGGCCCATTTTAGGAATGTATAACGAAGGTAGCCATGCGTACGAGTTTTTTATTGTAGGATAAGTTTAGTATTTGTTGATGGGAATGTGATATTCTCTGAAGTAGTGTAAGTAGTGAGATTAAGCATAACAAAATTTATGTATTCTACAACACGTGGGTTAACGTCGATTCTTTTCTGATATGAATGGACGCATGTTTTTTATTTACGATTTTGTTACGAGTGGTACTTAAGATGAAGTACGTTTAACAATAGTTTTTACCAATATTATAAATTGGCTATTTGCACATCCTATGATATACGGAAAACTAGAAACGCACTCTACGCTGTTAGACGAATGTATCTTAGTATAATATAATCATTTAGTATAAGATTTATAATAATTTACTTGATTGTCCACTTAGGATCCTCTTATATATTTTTTTCTATTTGATATTTTAATCGACTTTACTGATGTTTTTATAACGACTCGACTATGGAGACATTCGTAAAGTGTCACAATTTGTGTCCATTTCTGTATGGATAATAAAATACATTTAATTAAAATAAAAAAAGGTTTTTATTTACTGATCCCACATGTACCTTAAAAATCTGGTTAATTTTTCAATCGTCAGATAGTCTTTAACAGGGGAATTTTGTCGCTTTGACATAATTTAGATTTATACAAAAACTGTAAACAACTAGATATTATGATCATTACAAATTAAAATTATCTGGCTATTGGTAACCGGCGTCCTGTCTCAGTTTGATACTCATTCAGACTACTAACACAAACTACATTACATCACACATGAAACCCAATACTTAATTAAATTAACTTATAATCCTTCATTTAAAGAATTTTAATAAGTGGTCGATAACCGAGATACATAAATATATGTACCTTTTTGTTTTATATTATTAAAAATATAACACAAAACGTAGTAACGTTTGCAACAATGGGAATATAAATCATAACTCCACTAAAAACTAGGTTTCCACCTACTGCATAAAAATATCAAGAGAACATTACCACAGCACCGCTCCCATGGAAAGTTTTGGTGATTTCAAACCATGGAATCACGTAAGTAAAGCCGAAAATTACCATTGCCCATGGAAATAATAAAATTAGTGATTTGAGAAAAGTCTGCCTAACAAAATTGGTGTAAGATTATAATCTATACCTTTAGGTAGGTAACTACCTAATATTTTATAGTTTCGCAACGGTAGGTTTTACTTGAAGTGCGCGTGACTGGTTTTACGTAGGTAGTACTTGAATATTACTACGTCAAAGCTACTTAACTAGGTATACCTAACTCTTACAAGCTTTGATAAAAAGACTAATTTGTAACTATATTTTTAAGTCCCGCGTCTTCTACATACCTACCTATTTGGAGTTATACGAATTTCGTTGAAAATTAATGTTTATATTACTATAAACAAAAGTCAATCCTAACTTAACGTTACTGACTTTCCTATTTATGGAATGGACAGCATAAACCTCGACGAAGCCAACGGTCCATATCTCGGTGTAACTTGGGTTGCGACAGAAATTCCGTAGGTAGTTTATACAAATCAAACTCAAACCACATCACTCAAGCTCCAATTCAAATTACATTCTACTAAGCTAAACTTCAAACTGAACGCAAGACGGTATCAGCAAAAGACGACATAACTCAGCTAGGCCGCAAATTGTTAGCGAAGCTACCTCCGTACATGCGACCGCACTGCCGCGCCGCACCACGCAACTTCGCCTACCTTTGTCCCGACTGTTATTATGCACAATTAGGACTTAGACCGAAGCACGCGGCACTAATCTTGCACTAACTTCGACGTGGCTTCGTCTGGCTATACGTAAAATAGTTAAGAGCCTTAATTGTGCAATTACGTACGGTCTGAAGGATGACGTGTTGACGGGTGTTTTGTAAGAAATTGGATCTCATACAGTCTGCGTTGCTTGATTGTGTTGATGCAAAGAAACTAGTTTCAAGTAATTGTCGAATATTTTATTTTGAGATAGGTACCTAATCCTACCGAACTACAAATTCTTCAAAAAAATGTAGAGCTTTTAATTCGGTCATTATGTCTTTTAAAATAATTGTTGATCGTGACGTGTCGCTAGCTAGTGAACCAAGGCCCCATTTGATTCCGAAACTAATTTGGTATTTCCGAATAAACACGTGAGTACCGAAAACTGAAAACTAGTTTCTATCTAAAATTAAATAGCAAAAATCTACCTTTTCCGTAACATTCCATACATCGCAGTAATTGTATAGCTCCCTAATTAAAAGTTATACATTTCACGTACCTACACTCAAATGATATTTAACGTATGTACAGTTCTCACGGGAGTTTCCAAATCACGACTCGTACCCAGCAATCATCGAGAAATTTACTCATGTATATTTAATATAGGCTAAATGGTTTTCGGTCTTTTCCCATGTGACGATCACTAGTAATTAAACTTGAAATTTAGCAACTCTATTAGAAGTGAGTAAGGTTCATTATCATGTGGCAATAGTTGTACAAAGTTGTAATTATTAAGGAGTGAACTGTTGTCGATAATTATTGTTCGTGAACTTAAATGTAGATATTCCATGTATGCAGCGTACGAACGAACTTCGTGGTGTATTAATAAAGTGCCTGAATTGTAGGGTTAACTTTGGTGGCCTCTATAATTAGTCCTGATTTATAAATGTGTTAGGAATAACTCTTTTCTTTGAATTTATGCCCCTCGTAGATTGTATTTGTTCAGTTGATCGTTTGTTTAAACGGCTCATAATTCATTAGGTATAGATACATGTAATGGATTATTATTTTTGATAGAGCTTGTCGAAATACTATTTTGCGAAACAGTTTTGAATACCTAGGTGAGTATTCACAACGTTTAACGTTACCAGCATCATCATCAAATATTACTTCAGTTATTAGAAGTACCTATAAAATGTATCTACCCACAGCATATACCTAAATTACTTACCGAAGACCAAGACTATTGGAAAATTCCATTTAAAACACATGAATGTTATTTGAGAGTTTAGCCATATGAAGTGCTAATCTGTTCCGCAGCGATGTCACAACGCAACATTGCAGCGTTGCAACATGCATGCAACGAGCCCGTGGTCGCTGTTGTACCTACAAAGTTTTTTCATTAGTTGTACGACCCAATGCCACACTCGGCTCACACACAAATTTTAGGTTTTATTATATGTGTTTGACAGTGTGCGGAATGCTAAGTGAAAAAGTTTTTATATTTCGGGTTGTCAAAAAATGTACGTTATTTTATTATTATTATTGTATTCTAAATAGGCTTATATTAGCATGTACCTACAATCTACATGCTTATTTCGTCAAAAGTCTCACATTAGAGCCGTTATATTTAAACGTTACCTACCTTCAAAGTACTTTTTAGAAATAACCAGGTAACCTAACACGAAACTAGGTACTATAATTAGCAACAAGAAAGTTATAACTTTATCTACTTATTATAAAAGCTAAGTAGTTTGAGCAAAGCAAAGTAAACGTCGGTAAATAGATAATGAATACTAAGTGAAAAATCCGGAACACCGTTGAACGGAAGTCGGCCATCATGAGCGGGCATTTTGCCAAATACTTGTTTAGGAAATTTCAACATTCATAAATTTGCTAGAAAAGGTTTGATTTGCCCGTTGGCCTTATTCAACTGTGAAGGACATCAAGGTAAATGATAAACGTGCCTATACAATTTTTTTACGCTCGTTTTTTCCTTTTGTTTAGGTAGATATTCACGTTATTGACTTTCGTTTCATAGTGCTAACGGGAATATTCGCTTTTTTATCGTATCGGATTGTCGAGTCTGTTTCCACTCCGCTAACCCACGGCTCCTGAGCCTTTCACATCACACCTTTTTATATCTGAGACATCAAAATCTTAACTTTAGGTATTTTGTTTTTGAAATTTTGTGTTTTGTTTATATAGCTAATAGTAGAGTTTAATGTAATTAAGGAGTTATTTTATAACATCGCATTGGAGTGTCTGTAATGGTGTTAAAATACATAAATAAATAAACTTAATTGTCATATGAACTTTAGGTTCAAGAATCTGTGGTCGCGAGTCTTGCCGCTCGCCTTAACTCAGGATATCTACCACTATACTGACCAATCAGCACACTAAGGCATGACTCGTTTCCATATCACAATTACGTAGCTTATGCCTAATGAGAAAAGAAGGAAGCTCGTAGAGTCGTAGGAAAGAAAGCCCTAGACGAAAAACATTTTGCAACGTAATCGTAGTTTGTATTACATACCTAATACATGTAATTTACGTGGAGGCAAAACGACTAGCTGTAGCCAGTATTTGATACAGTTTGCAATAGCCTTGCATTATTTTGGAACAATAGTGCAATCTCATAAAGCGAACCTTTGTCAATTAAACATGACGTTAATGCCCGCCGCGAACGGAGTATATTTGTGGATGAAACCAGTGCTGTGAATATAACAAACTGAACTGTGAATATAACAAGTAATAAGCTGAACCCTTCAATCAAAAACATTTTTAGTGGCTTTGGAAGTATGATGTATGGTTATTCCGATATAGATAGTAATTTTTGTGGATTACCAAAATCATTAACTACAATATAATACTTATGCAGTGACTGCCACCAAAGATAAATACGACGCAAGATAAGCCAAGAACTGCTATGAGTTATATCAAAGTACTTTTCTTCTGACTTGAAGTCATCTCACTCTACAACTTATCGACTACAAGACCAATGATGCGTGCATATCTATGGCACCCATTGTGATAAAACTTAATGGAATTATATTATTTATGTGTCCACTCATCATAAGCATAACAAATACTTACAACTTTGATCAGCTTTAGAAGTCTCCAATTACAACAAGCATTGTTGAGCCTCCAGTCTTCATTTACGACTGCTTAATAAACCCTGGCTAAGGGCGGGGGAGATAATATGTTTTTTTATGACCGACATAGAACGCGCATCTGTCCGATGCTTTGGGGCAAAGGGATATAAAATTGGAAATATTACTATACCTGCCGGTTTCCTTTAAATACTGATGGGTGCTCACAACCCATCTCAACCACAGACTGCACAGGGGATTCTACGATTCTCCCAAGTAATGAAGAAGAATGCCTGACTTTCCTAGTCATAAATCACAGATGTGGACACTGCATCAAACTTCATGGCGCAAAATGATGTTTTTGTGCAGATTTCTGATTTTAATATTTTGAACAATTTGTGCCTATTGTTGGTTAGGTATATAGGTGTGAATTTTTACTATTTAGGCGTAATGGTAGGTATTACGTTATCATTCATAGCTTCCTTTGTTTCCTAAGGTTACAGTTTCCGCTACTCGCTTCCAACAATATCCTAAAGGAGTTCATTATTTTATACTTATTCGGTATAACTTAGATACAAAAAGTAGGTAAGCGTAAAAATAAATTCAGTCTTGCTAACTGAGGTCTCGAATAGTCCAGAGCCTATTAGTATTATTTTTTTCGCTGAAAAGAGGATTTTCTTTCTAAGGACGTCATCAATCAAAGCCTTTATAATAGACTTTTTTCTTGTCATACCAGTTTGTAGAAAAACTACGATAGATAAACTCTTTCAAATATTATGATGAAGCTTTTTATTACACAGAAATTCTTTCTAGTTTTTATCTAAGTGCTTAGTTCTTTTAAATACTTTCTTTATTCAAGAATTCCGAGACAATAACAGTTTGAACAGCACAAGAGATTTTCAAAACAACTAAGATATTTAAATATCGAGAACTGGCAAGAAAGTTTCTTAATTATTTTAATAAGGCAAAAGCAAGCGGCTATCGATCCAGGCTCACCTGCCAACTGTTACCGGATTATGTCTGAGAGTTTTTACTACTTTTTAAAAGCTCTCTATCCGCATTTTTATGATCCCACGGGGATTATCTTCGCGGTTTATGACCGTTGTGTACGCTACATGATCATGCTTATTAAGCAAATATGATTCTTATTATTTCGTTGTTTACATTTTACTGGTTATTTTTTTATTTAGACATAAAAAAACCTCTGTAATATTCACTATTCACAAACTAAATAATTTATCATTTATTTTAATATTGATTGTAACGAGATTAATTTTACCATAGCAGGTACCTAAATACACCCATTGGTTACTCTACTTGTTACCGAACTGACATTGAAAAAAAAACGTTTCTGTTCGATGCATGACGGTGGGTTTTCACACATTACATTTGACGAGCAAACAAAAACGTTTCACTTTAAATCCTAGCGCAATGTTTTGACAGTGGTAACGCTAGAGTAGGGTGACCGGGACTGAAACTGACAGGCCGCAATTAGGAACCACCCAATGTCCAGCTTTGCCACTCTCACCCCAGAATGTTAATTAAATTCCTCGCCAAAAGATTGAGGAAACTTTGGTTATTTCGCGTTTCTATTGCTGTCCCTTTTTCTTTGATTACTTTTGAGTTTTTAAGTTTGTTGAACATCGTTTTAATTATCGAGTCACAGCTTTTTAGGGTCGTGTGCGGATCATTGCGATACAGATACTGTTGTTAAATGTTGTAGTATATGATAAACTTAACCTGAAGATTTTGGAAAATCAATTACCAAATTCTCTTGTCCGAGACACATTTACGAATGTAGCAAAACAAACAGGAAAATATTACTGTCACAGGCGCCAAAAATCAGTAACTACGGACGCTTGAAGTAGCTCGCAGTTCGTAAACGTCAACCGCCGAACACCGGCTCCATTGAATGGTGAACTGGGAACATTGCCATAATCACGGTGTTTGCCAAGAGTTGTGAGTGCAGTTTGATGTTTTTCATTTATCGAAACTGTTGTCTTTCCAATTGATATTATCGGAACTTGGGCTACAAGTAACATAGTATACATATAATAGGTTTATAAAGAGGATTTATACATATTAACATTATATAGATCCTATCACCTCTACTATAGGTAGGTACTATTTGGTGCTACAGCTTAAAAAATCTTGAGACAACATTTATTTTCTACGTCAATAACGCAAGTCTAAACTAAAGGCAATCGAGAACTTATCCGTTCACCAACCTCTTTATTGCCATTAAATTATTGTTTATAATATAAACTGCTAAGCTTAAGTTTCACCGCAGCCCGATAAAGCAACTTCTAATTTCATTTCAAGGAAAAAGATCCTTGGCGAAGCCTTTAAAGTACCTAGTTAAGAACTTCGTTAAGTTTCATAGGGTAAGTAAAAATAGACTTTCTATACCTTACTTTTACTGAAAGCAGGTTAATATTTAGGTACTGGCCAAAGTATTTTATTGCTCTTTCGTTTCCCTTCGCCGTCTTTAGCGACCGACGACTATATAGTACGCACATGAATTCGAAAAGACATTGGTGCGTGCCGGGATTGGAACTTGCGATCTTTGATTTGGCAGTCTAATGGTAAATATACAATAATATTGTATGTCAGTTCGTTGACTAATTTCTATATTATAAATAAGTTATCAGACAGCTACAGTGCTCGGCGCCTCTTGCGTGTATTTCTGTCTGGCGCGGTTATGTACCTACTATCTCTGTCAACACCTTTGGGGAATACGTGATTTAACGCCTTATTTTAGTATACTAGATAGGTATTGGTAATAATTAATTAAGAAATCACACTAATATTATAAAGGCGAAAGTTTGTGAGTGTGGATTAACACATAGACTATTTTTTATCCCGAAAAAATGAAGCGTGGAACACCGCTGAGCGCAGCTAGTACTTCTAAATTTCTTTAAACAAAACCTATATGTAAGTTGTGGGTAGGTTTGTCTAAGATTTTTATTTTCCAAGCAATCATTTTCACCTACAAAATAAACATTAAAGAAGTGATAATTTACAGGTTCCCTCGACAATTCCAATTCGGTTCAAGGAGCAATTCGACGGTGATTATTTAAAACGTTATTCCTCGTGCCTATTTATAACGTCTTATCTCAATACACATAAATTAAGCCGAGTGAAGTGACTACGTTTTTCCCTCCAAGTGTTCTAGGTATCTCTGTAAAGTAAATCGAAATTTGTGAAGTAAATATAATTTATTTTAAATTTCTTGTCTTTGTGTAGGCATATTGTTTCTGCTTTAATTTTTGAGCTTTCTAGTCGGTGGATATTCGCCACTGTTCTCTATCATAGCCTTCTTTTTAACCACTTTGCTGTGGTAAAAGAATTACAAAAGTGTATCATATTTATTGCAACATAAATCATTGACCTATCGTTTTGTATGAATCTTTATAAAAAAAACATGTGTTTATATTCGTGTTCGTAGGTAGAGATATAAGATCTCTACATATTTAGTGTTACACTGTTATCATCATCACTGGAAGCAGTCCACTGTTGAACAAAGGCCTCCATTTAGGTAACACGCTTGGCAAGCGGCTTGGGGGTTGCACTATTGGTGCTGAAGTTACAGAAGACGCTGCTGCCCAACTTCTAGATTTTCCAAAGTCGCCTCTTACGACACTCACGGGAGGAAAGGGGTGGTCAATTCGAGGCCGAATACCACTCGGCTGGCTACATAGTAACGTCAAAATACATACAAAACTCATAAATAAACTAAAATAACAACTGTCCAGTGACCCAACACACAAACCTACCAACAAGAATGTTTACATCTTTCGGTCCGCAGTTACTTAAAATTATCCACTCTCTTGAATCATAACTGCATAGCACTCAATTCAAATTAGGCTCACTGCAATAAAGGAAAATGAGTTTTTTTTTTACTGACAGTCAAGTGTTGTTTTTATTGGGTAAGCGAAGTTGGCCTCCACCCTGATTAGTTCATTTATTTGGGGGTGGATTTATTATGATTTCTTTTACGCTTATTTTGTTTCAGATAAGTTTTTGTGTTTATAATCGTGAGTTGATTTGGGCTGATGAGTTTTATGTTTGGATTTAATGTGTAAGTACTGTTCTGTTTTGTTATATATTTTGAGAGTATTGATTTTTGCTTATACAGTAAATATTATTTAGAATTAGATCATGGTGTTGTGCTTCTGTAAAAGTTAATTTTTATAACAAAATATATTCGACGACCTGATTAGCGCAGTGGCTAAGGCTATTAGACTGCTGCGCTAAGGGTTGCGGGTTCGAGTCCTGCACGGGAATTTGTTCCGAGTCTGGGTGTATGTGTATGTGATATTTCATGTTTGTGAAACGCACCCACGACAAAGGAGAAATTTCTAGTGTGGGGAGATGTTTTAAAAAAATATATTAAAATAGTTGAGTGCGATCTGAATTAGAGATACAAATAGATTAAGCTCGCATTCATTTTGATTTTTTTTTGTATTTTAGCGAGCCATTTCTTCCTACTCCTAATTTCCAGTGGAGGTCTCTGTAAATATTTATACCAGTATTGAAACACTTTTCTCTCTCTGTAGATATCATCATATCGCGTTATACGATGCCTACTTAAATAACCCTCAACATAATTATGAAAGGAGCCATTTGCCAGCCTATTCTCCTTAAAAAAATGAGTTCTCATGAAACAATAGTAGCGTAAGCGAGTGTTCGTTCCGCCTCACTCCATAACAATTTGCATGGCCACCGTAGCCCCCACGGCAATGGGAAGCAAAGCAAAATAGCTGAGATAACCACCACCAATATTATATTACTTGCACAAATATTTTCAGGAAGTTATAAACATGTTTTTAGATGAAATCAAGTTTAATTTCACTTTACATATTTTACGAAGAATAGCCATATGCATAGAGCTCATTTCATGGATGAAAAATAGGATCAAAGAATTTACTTCATCAATATGAATGTTGGCAATATTACTGAAGATAAATTTATAACAAATGCTGCCTTCAATTTAATGCTACACCAGACAATAGTCTAATTAGCACCGAGCATCCAACCAACACCACTAATTCATCCAGTCCACTCATAATCCAATAACAAAATATGAACTGAACAAAAGGAAAGTGCTCAATCAAGAAATAATGAGACATAAGATTAGATAAAACGTTGTTGGAAGTAAACTCGCCGAGACAAGAGCCAATAAATCTCTCAGTCCCAATTACAAGTATATGATTGCAGGCCACCCGACGGATTCGAACGGCCACTAGTAGACAATGGCCCTACAGGGAAATAGGGACAATTGGGGTTGCGAACTGAACCAGTTATAGAGAAACGGAACGCATTGGAAGAGGCGAGGGATCGAATCGATTCACTTCGATTTGTTTCTGTTTATTCAAAATACATGGGTGACCTTTCTTAGATGCTACTCGAAATTGACTTAAAGGTATAGTTATGTGCACGTTGGTAAAAGATTTAGTAAAGTAGACGATATGAAAACTAAGATTTCCTGCCTGTTCCCATTTCAATAGCATTAAGTTCTGTCTTCCATTTATTACCTAACGTCCTACCTATAGGTAATAATATAATATATATACCTATAGGTAGGTGAATATTTTTATGGTAATAATTTGTTAAACTACGCTTCTAAGATAAAATACAAAATTTACTCGGAATATTATCTAAGAGTGTAAAAGTTAGGTTTCAATTTGTTAGGGTTTCAATTAATTTGTAGGTATGTTACAATAAATGTAACATGGTAGGTTAAGATAAAAGTCACGTTAAGAGGTATTTATATAGGCACCATTATACCTTCAAACGCTGAAAGAGCTTAGAGAGTATAAAAACGAAACCTCTACCTTCAACCTCACTTGTGCCGCAAGATGCGGTTACGAAATACTTATCCGTGGACAAAAATAAGCCAACCACGTACCTGCGACGATCCGGCGACGTGACGAGTAAGACGTACCTTATAACTTTTAAGTTATTCGTCAGTACCAAGCCCCCAAGGCTTTGAAACTTGGCTAAGTCGCGGTCGCGTACCGCATCAAAAATACGCCCGTTGCAAAACACGCCGTTGTAAAATACGCCCTTTGTAAAATACGAAATGTCTTAATCTAATAATGAAAGCAGAGATTCCGCTTGCGCTTGTGGTCGGACCGCGGTCGGTTAATTGAGTTAAAATCTTGCTAAGATTCTGTTGTTTGTTCTGGTTTAAAAACAAAACTGCCTAATTTTTGCATAATATTTCTTACAAGGGTCTGTAGACTCACCTAATTAAAAATCCTAAACATTAGTGTACCTATATTGCTTATATTCCAAAGACAGACAAATATTGTTCCAATACATAAACATTTATAGCTAAGAGAAATAGAGGTATCCGTAGGAAACACAAACGGTATTCAACATGTTAACAATTTGAGTGCCGCACAGGCTTTTAGAAAACGAGTCAATCAATGACAACTCGGTGGGAGACAAAGCAATTTGCTAACAATTCTGTAAGGTGTTCACGAACTTTATAATTGGCGTCGATATGTATGAGTCATTATAACAGTGAACAATGTATGTGTTGGCAGCCTGTGGAACAAAAGTATTCAATATCGTACCGTATTATGTAAGTTTTGCCTCAGAAATATGAAATTAAGAGAGAAAATGTACAGTCGTATATCTATCATATTATGTGGGTGGTGTGCAGAAAACTACTTTTGCGTGCAACAATTCTGTAGATTTGCACACATAGTCACGTGCTACGCATATTTATGTTAATACTTGTCATATGCGAAGCTATCGTTTGAACGAGAAAGTCAACCTACTTATGACTTTTTAATTATAATCATTCAATAAATAGTTTATTCTAAAATATTTTAAAAAAACCGAGAAGAAAGAGTTAAAATAAATTTTCAGGAACTCTAAACAAAATCTTTACATTAACCTACTTTGCACAAGTTAATAGAATTTATGTTCGAAACTTTGAGTGGTGCCTATAAAATATAGATCAAAGAATTGTACTATATTTAAATATATACCTTGGGTCCTGCCTAAGTGCTTTCTTCTATATTAATTTACTTTAACTTGACTCATGACAGCTCAGCTGCTAAAGCAATTGTGAATTGAAATTCAGCTGAGGAATGATAGCTCGCATCAAATCGACCTATTACTACTAATTGAAATTGTTTCTTGAGGTTGATTAAAACCAGTATTCATTGTTTTATGTAACGGACTTAGTGATGTATAAGTAACTAGCTTCCGACCGCGACTCCGTCCGCGTGGATTTCGAATGTTTTGTAGCCTATAGCCTTTCTCAATAAATGGGCTATCTAATACTGAAAGAATTTTTCAAATCGGACCGATAGTTCCAGAGATAAGCGCGTTCTAGCAAACAAACAAACAAACTCTTCAGCTTTATAATATTAGTATAGATTCTTTGATTCCTTTACCCACGATTGGTAAACGTTAGGATCCTTAATAGCTAACCAGTAAAACTAGAAATAACATTGTTTATGAAAGCGACATCAATTTCCGTCTGCGTCTCGCCCGAATAAACTTGTATCGAAATGCCTCGACCTTTGTACTAACGGATTGTTGACAGTTCCATTTAGATGTGTACCTAGGCCTTGTTTATTGTATTCGACTTTATTACAAAAATATTGCTTAGTGAAATATATTTGCTACTAAAATCAAAACGATTTTATGCCATCTAAATTATGATAAAATTTCTGTCAGGTAAATTTAATGTGTGTATTGTGTAGGTATGATAATTCTTTATGGAGAGTGCCTATTGTAATTATGTAATATTGGTTATTTATTGTCAAATGAAAAATACGTAATTTTTAAACAGCCATTTACTTATTAGTATTTTTTTTAATTTCCTTACTAATTCAGAGAATTCATCAAAAAAATTGTTCTGGAATCAGGCGTTGGAATTATAAAAACAATCTTAATAAAATTAATATTTGTTGGAGGATTAAAACTTACCGTTTTCGTAATATACATTAGAATAGATAATATCCCCCTAAACTCTTGAATAAATATTAATTATGATGCGTCTAATTAGCTTTTCAGTGAGCGTCGGGGAGTCGTGACCGCGCCGCTACACCTCATATTAAGAGTAAATCCTTTTAAATGCATAAATAATTTAGCCGACGGCGGATCAAGACTATTTTCGTTTACACCGCCGTGTACCGTTAGGCTTACAAACATATCGTACTTAGTGGTTTTAATTTAATATTGTTGAAGTAAGACACGACGGTGAGACTCATATTATCATGCTCTATCGTTATATGCTTGTATAGGTGACTCACATTTGTATGATTTGCAGGTTTCATTCCGCAACTAAACGTACCTAATAAACAAAAAGCTGCCCAAATAAAACTGTTTTAGTTCCAAATTCTAGTTATTTCAATATTTCTTCCTTATATTACAACTTTGTAATATAGTTTCCTTACAAGTATAAGTTAACAAGTTACTTAATGCATAGATCATACCTATTGCTATAGTACCTAAGTACAGCACAAGGCATTATGAATAACCCAAGTTGGTACATTAATTACCTCAAAGGAGACAAGAAATTATAGGTTCCTACGTAAAATTCAAACTGAAACTGCATTCCTTTATTACTATAAAACATGAATAAATTGCAATTGAGACGGTGAATCATGCTAACTCGCACATAGGTTGCAGCTCGGTGTAACACGCGGCCATAATTCATATGAGACGTGGATACGACCCTCGTCTTCCTGGCTGCATCTCGTAATCCTCTTAATAGATTCCGACGGACTGCGACTCGTACCTATGATAAACACCTCCTTAATACACCGATGTGTTCACATATAACATATTTGCACCGAACTTCGAAGTTAAGTACTTAATGTCTTCATGCTCCTGCTGTTGGGAGTGGAATTACGAGTATTATTAACGGTGTCACGTGATGTGTGGAAATGTAAGGATTCTTTGAAGAGGTAATTTCTCTCTCGCTTCTCGCCGTTGTGGTAGTTTGTATAGCTCCTGATTACCGGTGTAAACATTTTTAGAATTGAATTCTGGATATGATGATTTATGAAGAACTAGCTGCGCACCGCGGTGTTACCCGCTACACTTTTTCGGGATAAAGAGTAGCATATGTGTTAATCCAGGGCGTCAAAAACCATTCAGTAGTTTTTACGTGAAAGTAGAATAAGCGAATGTTTGTAAAGTCCTATTAGAGTAGTCCTACTATGCACAATAAAACTTTAAATTATGTTAAATAGAATAAGTTAACTTAAGTTGGTATAGGTAACCCGGGCAGATATTTTAGACGCTTTTGTTTAAGCTTTTACTTTCGACTCAGCTTTGGAAACCACATTGTTAAAAATAAGCGTCTCTCGTCTAGCGTCGTAGATCTGCGAGGTTAATTTAAGCCGCGCTTTGAAGTCGGTCTCAAGCGGGTGTCAGTTATTTAAACATCAAATTGCTTTCACGTTTTATAGGTGTCATTCGTTATAGCTTCTTCCTAACTTAAATTACAATCGTAACTAAATTGCATATTGAATTGTGTAAATCGTTTGTTTATTCATTAAACTATGCTGTGTCATTAAGCGAAGATAGATTAAAATCAATAATTATTGTCTCAAGTCTACATCGATACAAATATTAGTATCAAAATGATTTGATTTGATCTTTAATTAATAGCTATTTTGATCAATATATCCTCAGAAAGATACTCTTCGACTGAGTCAATCACCCCAGATCTATTCGTCTCGTGTTAAACCATTTTAGCCACTAGACCAACGAGGCAGTCAACCATCGTGTTGACTGCCTCGTTGGTCTAGTGGCTGCTAAGGACTGCCTCGTTGGTCTAGTGGCTGCTAAGCGCGACTGCTGAGCACGAGGTCCTGGGTTCGAATCCCGGGTCGGGCAAAGTGTTACTGGGTTTTTCCATTAGGTAATTCTCAGTAACAGCACGGAGTCTGGATTTGTGCCCGGTTGATGGCAATAGGCTCGCCCCCTATTACATTGGGACCTAAAACATAACTGGCGAAATGTGGGTGTACTATATGTGCACCTCTGCCTACCCCTTCGGGGAATACAGGCGTGATGTTATGTTATGTGTAAACCATTTTATGGATACATCAAGTAAGTTATGTCATTGACCTCTGTTTGCTCAGGTATCTTTAGTTTTTTGACAACATTACCTTTTTTACAAGTTGTAACATTTTTGTGCACCAGATTTTATCGCGCTAACATAAGTTTCAAAAGCAATAAAACTAACTTGTATTTCACAACAAAGTGCTCTATTTCACGATAAAAGGAACAGTGAATACAGTGCCCCAACATTGCACAATAGGCAGCTTAATATGTAAGTTACCATTCAATATTTTATTTATTAATTTCACTTCATCTAATGATAAATAGAAGAGAAAGACAAACATCTGCGGTTCGCACAAATTTTAACCCCGCGCGGGAATCGAACCCTTAGCGCAACAGTCCAAACGCTTAGCTACTACGCCAATCAGGTCGTCCTTTAACTTTATACACAAACTGTTGCGAAGTGATTGAACTGATCCTCGTTTATTATTTATATATGCCAACCTCGTTTACAAGGTAAATCGATTTTCATTTTCTTGGAAGAGTACACGTATAAAGTTGACTGTTGGAAAATGCCTAATGGCATTCAGTCCGTCTTTGCAGAACTAAGTGCAAAGTAAATAAATGAACTTAAGCCCTGCTTAACTCTGGCCAGCAGTACAAAATTTGGTCAGTTAAAATCCTTCAGAAGTACTTATACATATGACAATAAAGCTCCACTACTTTATATAGCTATGACGGACTGAATGCAATAAACACAAAGCCTTGACATTATCTACGCTTCAAGGAAAACGTGTTAGGTCAAATTGAAAAATACGGGCTTAGAGCCAGATACTGTGAAACGAGAGTCCATTTTCCTAGATCTGTCTAGCGCAGTCGAAAGTTGATTCATGAGACTAGATATTCAGATCAGCATGAATCTTTATAAAAATGCAAAGTAAGAGATTGTATCTGGTTCATGATTAAAATCTACAGCTGTTTGTATGTATAACATAAAAGGATGATATGCTTTTCGTTGTTTCATGCATTAAATTATTTGTTGCATGCATTAAATTGCTTGTTGACTGCCTCGTTGGTCTAGTGGTTGCTAAGCGCTACTGCTAAGCACGAGGTCCTAGGTTTATTAGATAATTCTCAGTAGCAGCACGGAGTCTGGATTCGTGCCCGGTTGATAGGCTCGCCCCCTATTACATTGGGACCTAAAAACATAACTGGCGAAATGTGAGTGTACTATATATTCCCCTCTGCCTACCCCTTCGAGGAATACAGGCGTGATGTTATTTATGTTGTTGTTATGTTATTTGTTAGTTTAAGAACTCTAAATTCATGAAGATTCTTTTATAAGCTGACTAATAATACTTTGTTTTACCTTCATGTTATTAATAAATCATAATAATTATTTACGTCCAATATTTTTAAATTCAGGTACGTTGTATCAAAAGGTTATATTATAAATATTTAATTCAATATGAACAAATAAATATAGGCTTTCACAGAAATAAAATACCAAATGGATTCTATTTCCGCCCGGCCAAGTCCCAACCCGTGCGATTAATAATTAAATAACATTTTAAGAACATATTTTAAACGTGAAATAATTTAACACGGTCAGTGAAAGGGTTAAGATTGTCAGTTGTCACGAAATAAATAGGGGGATAGCGAGAATGTGTTAATAAATAATGAATTCAGTGAAATAAAAATGTTTATATAAATTGTTAGAGTCTGTTTCGGTTCTCATATATATTTGGGGATTCTTATCTATCAGTACACCTACCTTGTACCTGCTTGTCGCTGTGAACCTACTAAATTAAATCTCTATTATTCATAACTGCCCCTAACCATGAAACTCTTAAAGGAGGTCAGTTTACGATGTGAAAGCGAGACGCCGCATTAAACTGCACGTAAAGGCGTTTCGCTTTCACATTTAAACTATCCTGCTTGAAGAGTTCATGGTGAGGGGGCATGATAGGTACCTACTTAGTAAACACTAATTAGTAAAAGTAAAAATATGTGTCACTATCATTAAGTATCTGTCCAATTGGCCCCTAAATATGAGCTATATTTCTAAAATCCAAATAATTACAAACTTTGCCAAAGGTAAGTCATGTTAACATGATTTTGATTGGATATTTATAGATTTTGATAACCTGTCGCTAGCAGTGATCGATCTAAGCCATTTTATATACAGAGAGTATAGGTACTGGGGTCTTATAATAATGTTGCATGAAGTAATTTATATTTATAAGGCTCGAGTCTATTGCCATTTATTGAACAAGGTATAAATCACGGTTATCTTTAAATAACTAATGAAGTTTTTATAAGCATAAAAAGTCGAGTAACTCGGAATCGTTATAACTTTAAAATATTCTCAACTGAGTCAGTATTGCACTATTGTATAACTAAATCGCACGCCATATCTCACAAAGGAATTGCAAACAGCGTAGTTCGTTTGAAATTACGACAAGAATGTCGTCAAAGAGGAAAACTATTCTTTGTTTGTTATTGAAATTTAAAAGAGCTTACTTGTTATTGATTTTACAATGAACCGACATGAGAGGTTAAAGCTGATTCTCTGAAATACGTAGCCCGACGTACTTGTATATACGTTGCTGTTGTAAACATCGGGTTCTGGGAAATATACTGGAATACAAAATTTCCTGTTTCTCATGATATTCTTGTAGGTAGA
The DNA here is from genome assembly GCA_946251915.1 of Abrostola triplasia. Lineage (NCBI taxonomy): Eukaryota > Metazoa > Arthropoda > Insecta > Lepidoptera > Noctuidae > Abrostola > Abrostola triplasia. The sequence goes on along the minus strand of OX276424.1, from coordinate 3,968,869 downwards.
GGTGCTGATTTTTATTGCGTCTTTCCAGTTATATCTTTGGGAGAATGTAATGGCTGGGTAAAACTGGGTGGGCGTTTTATAATTGGCTTAAAAGTTATGTAAAACTATATCTTCTGATTAAGTCCTCTCGTATGTATTGTAGATCTATAATTATGTGTAACAAACCAAAAATCTTTATTCCTTTGCAGCCAGTTCTTACAAGATGAAATGATACTCTGTATATGCCACTGGTATTCGAAGCTATTCCGTACTGAAGACTCTAATTCATTTCAGTTAAGTTATAAAACTTTTAAAACTCCTTTGTGTCAATAAGTAACCTGCTATTTAATTCCTACGATATTTACAAACTTAAAGTTTTAGTTTTGGTTCAGCACTCAAGAACTGCAATATTGTTGTTTTATGAAAACCTATATTACAGTATGAAAACAAACATAATATTTCCCCAACTACCCGCTATTCCCACAACAATCCGAACAAAGCATCGGTATTACAACTGGAGGGCTCTTGATGCGAACGCTAACAATACTTGCTATACCTACTCTCAAAGTACATTGGAAACTATGGAATTATAAAACCTTTTTATATAAACAGCATAATTAAGACTGCCTCGTTGGTCTAGTTGTTGCTAAGCGCGACTGCTGAGCACGAGGTCCTGGGTTCAAATCCCGGGTCGGGCAAAGTGTTACTGGATTTTTCCATTAGGTAATTCTCAGTAGCAGCACGGAGTCTGGATTTGTGCCCGGTTAATGGCAATAGGCTCGCCCCCTATTACATTGGGACCTAAAACATAACTGGCGAAATGTGGGTGTACTATATGTGCACCTCTGCCAACCCCTTCGGGGAATACAGGCGTGATGTTATGTTATGTTATGTAGCATAATTAAATTGATAAAGGAAGGTAGGAGGGAACTTGAAACTCGATGGATGCGAGCAGTGACACCATGGCCCGTTCGCAGTGCGGCGCCAGGGTACAGCGAAGGTCACGAGTTCGTCTCGCTAGAGTCTACCATTTTTCAAATTTGTGAAGTTACAGAAGACGCTGCTGCCCATCTGCTGGAATTTGCCTTCGTCACCTCCTATTACACCCACGGGACGAAATGGGGAGATGCTATTCTGGACCGGCATTCCACGGGAACTAATAATAAGCAAAACCTGTCTTAGAATTAAATTGTTAAACCATTTTTTTATAAGTGCTTCCTAGAATATTTTATATTTACATAAATACATAGTTATGCATAAGTAAATGCATACACCCTTTATTATCATGGTAACATTTTCGAGGGCTTGCATTTAATTTAAATATTTAATAAAAGTTTTAACGAATGTAACCTACTTCTTACAATTGTCTCTACCAATAATCTTTTACCAATCTTTATTCCGTTCACTTATCATTTGGCAAGCAACGAGTAAGTTTTCACTCAACTCTGGCAAACCCGAACGAAGGAGTCATAAGTACATTCAAGTGAATATAAATATTATTTTACAAAATGGTTTCCAGTTTATGTTGACTTTCCATGATGTTCATATAAGAATAAGAATAATTATACTGAGCTATACGTAAATAATAATATTATATTGATTTTAATTTGTAGCAAAACTCTTATGTTTATATTTGTGAGACGAATCACGAAACCGACTCCGCTTATTACCAGGAAGGTGAGACATTAAAGGCAATGAACCCAGTGAGGTTCCGAGAACGACATAAGTTCGTCCTTATTACTTGGTACTCAATATGGGCAGCAAAGTGTGTGTACAGACTCTTGACAAGCGATAACCTTTGGGCAAATTCCTAATTTTTTTTTCGTAACTATAGATTCTTAAATTTAATACCTTAGAATACATTTATAACTCTACTTACCGCGTCACTAGCTCAACTTATTATACAAATGCCTTTCCACCAATGTATTGAGAATTTAAACTTCTGTTGGGTAAAGTAATTTTCATGCTTCCATTCGCAGCGCTCTTATTGACCTCATTTAATACCGAGTTGCTTTTTAATTTTATTTACGAGTATTTATTTTCAAGTTCTTTTAAGTCTTCACTTTTCTTTTCTTATTTACTTACTTATTGAACTATTTGTATACATACTTTACCTTGTTTTGAGAAATACAAAAGTTTTACATAAAACCTCTATTATGTTAGAAGAGCTATTGTAAATTGCTCAACTTCTTTTACAAGTCACTCAATTTTCATAAACAAGAGCGCTGAGGATAAACGTCGGGGAAAACTGAGGTCAAGGTCTTTTTAAATACACACGAATCACGATAATATAGGGCAGCGTCTGTACCGGCAATTTGAGGGAAATGCTGACGCAGTTGAGATGATACGTCCTGACAAACGGTGCCCATCGCTCATCTAACAGGAGCCGGGACCAAAAAGTTAGTGGGTATTCAGTCTACAAATGCTCTTTTTTATTTATTTTCATATTGGTTTCTATGCTCGGTTAATGGCAATAGGCTCGCCCCATTGGGACCTACAACATAACTGGCAAAATGTGGGTGTAATATACCATGGCATCGTATTATTGTGTATTCCAATTATAATTTCCTAAAAAGTTCGAGGTATGAACAATCCCTGTTAAAAGGGCCTTTGGCTCGTCACTGATACCTCCATCGGCTTTATTCCCATCTTGTGAAAGGTCATGTCTAGTATTTATCTACCTTCATATAGAATAGTATTGAAAACATAGGTATAAATCAAATAGTGAATGTAATGTGATTTATTTTCCCAATAGACAGTTACAAGCAGCCTTAATTAGTGGCGACTGGCGACCCTATCGCTCTGATTCGTATTTATTAATTCAGAGCGAGGTTTATTTGTGTAGCCGTTCGTTATTACTACGTTCTAGATCAATTAGTGTTAGCCCAGCTAATGGTCCGTGCGACGATTTGTTTATAGCATGTTTTATGTTTATTACGAAAGTTGTTATTATAATTAAGAGTAGTCGTATTTACAGTTAGATATATTAATCAATTTAAAAGATTTAGGATCTAAGGATATAATTTGTAGACAGTTTTTTATTCTTCTATTGTATTAAAATAAATTGCGATTCGGTAGTCTCGCTTAAATTCGAGAACGGCTAGACCAATTTGGATGTGTTCTGAGAAGGTTTACACTGTGAGAAGGCGATACGAATTTCGCTGGGTCAGCTAGTTGAATAATACAATAGCTTCTACTAGTCACCGTCCCGCAGTAATAAACTTTTCAGATCTACTGTCATCATTATTTGTGTCTATATCAATAGTGTATCTTAAACAACCAATCTATATAATATGACCTGATTTCCAGAAATCAAATTAATCCAATACGAAGAATAAGTCTATTCAAATTTTACATAAAGAGAACTTTTTATGAGTAATTCAATTTTCAAATAATTTATAAATTGAATATCACATCTGAATTGAAAGCAATCTCGGAACTCGGGAATTTACACGGCTTCAGGTGCTCGTCATCCCGCGTGACTTGAGTAACTTAGAGTGGGAGGCGCTGCGAGACAGCCGACCGAGGAGGCTAGTAACCAAAAGGCTGATAGTTTGATTGGCTGCCTAGTTTTATTTGATAATAACTATAATTTTTATATAAACAATAAGGTGTAGTAAGAAAGGTTATTTATAGGAAACTTGTATAATATAATAAGTACGAATACTATGTTTTTTCCTGTATTATTTGATTCATTAAACGTCCAATTTTTGCGCATTGATGATATTAATAGCGATGATAAACCGCCTACGTCACAAATGCTACGCCGTAGTCTTTGAATATCAGAATAGTAGTGAGAACACTCGTTTAATATCTAGCTTTATTTAATTCAATGTGTAAATATATACTAATTTATTCATAATTTTCTTAGTAAGAAAATGCCGATTAAATAAAACTACTTTTAGTAAAACAAAAAAAAAATGAGAAAATATTTTTCCATGTTATGAGTCTATACGATAAAATTACCTTAAAATATGTTACTGTTCTCCACTTAACCAATTTACATTTTTATTGTAAATAAAGTGTACTAAAAAGGCCGAAATAGCAAAAAAACTTAATATGACCGGTAACCTTCAGACGGCCTACGAATACTGGGTATTGATACTATTAATATCGCCGAGCAACTCGATATGTACAAGAAAAAACTATGGCTACATAGTATAAAAAACACAAATACAATAAAATGAACGTTGATCGTGTGTAGAATATTTATAGCAGTCAAAATACCGCAGCTAGATTGTAAGGGCTTATGAATTCTACCTCACTATTATAAATGCGACAACTCTGTCCGTTTGTTCTCGCGTCACAAATAAACCACTGAATCGATCGTTATGAAATTTAATATCAAGATAGCTTGAAGCCTAGGGAACGACCCGGTCTACTTTTTATCCCGGAATAAACTTGGCGCGGTACTTTTTTTTCGCGGAATCGGTGGTCGAAGCTGGTAATTTCATATTTTCGTATAAATTGCATTTCACAAATACGCATTCAAATATTGTATTGTAAAGATTTGTGATTGTATTAAATCAAATAAATATAAGCCGATTAGTTGTTACTATTTAGTCATTAAAAGTTCTAGTCCTAAACTGTTTCGCGATTATCCTTATTATGAACGGAACACCCAAAATAAAATTATAAATTATCTGTACAGCCCGACTTATTCACAACAAACATAAACAGTATCTCAAGCTAACTTATTTATCTCGTAAAATACTTGTTAATACTCCACCCCGGGAATTGTACGATGAAGTCGGGCTTCTCCGGCACCCACCGAAGCCGGATCAGTCGCCCAACTAATTGCTCGACTCTACAATCCAATTTATTAAGACCTTTGAATTTGTATTTGTTCGCGTCAGCTTAGTTTATTGCTACAACATTGAAGGGGACGGTGAAGGTTAAGATATAGTGGTCACCAGATTTGTTTGTTCACAATTCTATGGATAATTCGTATAGGAGTGTCGGGGGTGTGTGGGGTGGAATCATCTAAGGACAAAACTTGTTTACACTACTTACGGAATTAAATCACTCCAGTGGGTGTTTGCTAAAGTGGTCCGGTGACTTTTTGACTTAAGTAACGACCTATTTGTTTTTCTTGATCGCGGCACGGAAAGGGTTTCTTTGTGAAACACGATCATAAATTATACTCTAATTTTTTATTGTAATTTTGCAGAAAAATATGTAAGTATTATTTTATTTCTGTATGTTGCTAACTCACTCATGCGATTGTATAGAACAAGAACAATACAATACTTTACCCTCCGCACCGAAAATGATTATTAACATTTATATACATTATTCAGTAATCACCCCACGAACACAACAGTTATGTTAATTAGAATACATTCATATTAGGTGAGTCATAAACAGAAAATGATGGTTGTTGAACTCCACAGTACAGGAAGGCTCGCGACACTGGCCAACACAAAGTTAATTTTCGTTTAAAAATAGAACTTGCAAACACATAATTATAAAGTAATCTGTTACCAGTCCGCGCAACTCCAATATGACTTAACTGCAAACTTGTGGAGAAACTTTTAATTTGAACTTGGCCACCGATAACAATGCTGCAAAGTTGTAGCAGTCGGCGGAGGGAGCGGGGAAACGCCAATCTTCCTCACATTGCAGTACATAACCGTACTTCTTTGTAAGAACACCTCGCAAAACTTTGTCGCAAGTAAACTCGACGAAGTGGCTAAGTCGGCAGCCGGGAGCCGTCGCCGCCGACCGCTCCCGCTAATCGCTCCGCTTGCTCAGCTCCGCCCCCCGCTCCGCTGCGAACAACGATCCGCCTCCGACAAACAAACGGACAAGTTTTAATGTTTTGCTCACAAAGTGTATGATTAAACGCGGAGAGCGGCGGAGAGAGTCGGCCGTAAGTTATTGATTTTCCCGACCGAACCCCTGTCGACTACGAGCCTCGCGGTCCGGTACGAGAGCGCTACGAGGTTATGCCACTTTCTAAGTTTTTAAAAGTGTTATTAAAACTACTTTTGACGTAAACAATGTATTCCATATCACTTTTTGTGACCTATTGAAAAGTTTTTCTGTGCCAAAATAAGTGTATACAAGTTTTATGTGTGGTTTAAGTTGCGAAAAGTTAGTGTTTGCTGCGCAACCGTACCGCTGGCGGCACAAGTCGCGCACCCTACAACTTCACGTCGCTCTACGTTCCGAAGTTAACGCAAAGTTCCGCCATTTTGGAACATGCTCACAACCCACTTGTTTTATAAAGAAACTTTTTATTAATTCCTGTGGGCCGCGGAGTGTCAGTAAGATGTTTTGAGGTTATGCTGAAAGACGAAAGACCGTATTCTGACTCGGAGGTGTTGTTCTAGTATTATTGTGACTGTGTAGAGGCTGGATAAAAGTGTTTGTGTTCATTTGGTATATTGTTTTGAAGTGTAACTCGAGTGACGTTCCTTGGATGCTCTTGTAATTTGTGTTTACTTCTGGCAACAGTGAGGAGGACGCTCGGAGCAGTGTTTTGACCTTGCCTATGGATCAGGCACACTAATAAGTGACAGGTGATAAGTAGTAAAGTTTGTTTCACTAGTTTATGTGGCCGGTAAAAAAGTTGTGACAGTGAAAAGTTTCACTCAAAAAGTGTTTACGAGTTACTATAACTATTTATATGGAGTGGGAAATCATTCAGAAGTAGGGCATTGTTGTGATTTCGGGTGAGATAAAAGTATAAATGTCATGTTTATAGTCCATATTATGACTTCAGCTGCTTTTTAGTGTTAATATTCTGGTAACATATTTAATTATTGATATGCTTATGTGATTTAAGATAAAAACAAGAGACGAAAGTAAAGATTTCTTGTAGCACAAAGGTCTCACGTATAGTATTTATCTAATGAAGCATAAATAATACAATGCAACAAACAAATTATTTTCTCATTAGGTACATCTAACGAATTAATTTTCTTGGAAATGTACCGCGAATCAAGCGTTATCAAGCTTCTTGGAAAAGGAATTTTAAAATACTTAATATTCATGTTCGCTGTAACCTTGTTATGACGTTTAATAATGTTAATAACTTCTGTTTATTTTATACTATCCTCTTTATAATTAATGTTAAATAACCGATTCGATTCTCCTTAAAGCTTTGTCTAGCTAAGATTTGTTTATAATCATTCCGATCGATTTGTTTTCGTTAAACACCTAAATTAATAAACTTTAATAACATAACTAACGTGTGTATCAGCTTTTGAAGACTAAATTGAGCTCATTAAAACTTCGAGAGCTTATAAAATGATAGAGGTATAGTTTCCAACGTTCTACAGTGGCCGCAAGAGAAATACTGTAATGTTGTCCTCGATAAATGTAGTTGTTGGCTGTATTCTACGACGATTACTTGTTTGCCACATTCAGAAATAAATTAACCTATATCCGATAGATCTATTTTCCAATACGCACATTCCTTTTATCCTATACGTAAACATTTATTTAGTAACGAAAGTCCTGTCGAACTATCTCATAAATAAAGTAAAAAGCCCACGATATTGGGTCGTTTTATTGAGGACGCTATTACAAAGTCATTTCACCGACCGGTCCCAGTCTCAGTCCATTGTAGAAGGAAAATCTTTCTACAGTCACGGCTCTCGATGGGATAACGCAGATGGCTGTCGGTTCTAAAAGGTCTCACGTTCAAGTTATCTTGCAAATGATAATTATCCTAATCCCCTTTGCTTAGAGCTGAATCTCGCACACCACCCAAGAAAGCTATGAAACTTTGTTAAATAACTTTTCAGATAACTTGAACTTGGCGTATTTGCGCGAAGTTGTAAGCGGAATTCTACCGCGGGCTAATTCAATCTGTACCCGCTTGTAATAAATGTTGTTTTCGCGTAATGCCAATTGGGGAGTTAGTGTATACTGTCGAGTTGAAAGTTCTGGACTTCACGAAGCAAAACGCGAACTTTTGTAGAACATTTCAGTGTAGTTAGTACAATGTTATAATGGAAATAAGCACTTCAAAATGGCGTAGTCTGCAACTGTGCTTATAGGTGTGTGGATCGATTGGCGGATGTTTTCCTGTGATGGATAACAATCACAGTTTTGACAGTTATGCGATTGGATCTGCCGACTTATATTACATTCGTTATTAGCTTTTGGGGCCTACTGACGATTATTATAATACTTCTACGTAATGTTAAACCAGTTGAATATTGAAATAAAACTAGGTTTACGCTAACAGATGAATATTGTTTGTTTGTATTTAATCAGTATTCATATTTTTCAATGTCATGCCTTTGTATGATAAAAGTATTGCGTAACAAAGGAGTTTTCCTACCCATATAACTTAAGGTTCGTCTAAATAATTGATAGTATAATAAAATGCGCATTTATCTAAAGTTTTATATTAGTTTAAATAATAGGCTTATGTATTTTTATCTAGTCCATTTAACTGACTACATTTTATAAATATGAACGCGTCAAATAAAATATGACATGCAGCCACCCGGGGCAGCTCTAAATATAGAAACAAAGGAAGGTACCGTCGCAGCTTTCATACAAATAAACACAAAACATTACGAACATTGATACAGCTACGTATACACATAATCCCACAAGCCTGATACACACACATCTATAAGTATACATGATTACATAATATGTACGAATAGTTATACGAGTTTCCCAGAAACCTGAAAGCTCGCTGTAACAACATATTTAATTGTATAGTATGTTATACATTCAAGCACATTCAGAATTTACTACTAGCTTCTGAATTAAACCCTAATAACTCCCGCCATTTGTAACGCAACAACCACCATTCACACGCTCAATTGAAAACGAACTTTATTGTTTTGTCGTTAAGCTCTATTTTTGTTTAGTTAAAAGGAGCTGTCAAGTCAGTTTTCTGTTCCTTACGGAAACATGAGAGTCCAAGGAATAATGGTTTTAGAATTAAAATGACTTGTAAAGTTCAAAGAGCCCTTTTATTTTAAAGTTAATACAAAATATTCTAGCTACGGCTACGGCTCAATGACAAGTGTGCTGCACGGCTCGACCCGTCATTGGCCCGTATGCCCGTACAAATAGTATAATATACGCCTGATTCAAAATTAATAGCACTATAACTTATACAAACATAAACATATATAACTGAAGGCGGTTTTAATATAATTACCTAAAATCTGTAACTTGGCGTATACAAAATATTATAACTGAACCAAATAGATTCCCAAGCGGCAACATAACTCCCCCCGCTGAAAGGTCCACCTTTCAGGACACTACATCTGAAGGATGTAGGGGGCAAAGTTTGACTAACGGTCTCCTAATGCAACCGCGTGTAGTCTTAACGTCGGCCACCCTGGAGACACCGTCGGCACCCGGAAACAATTTTAAGACGCGGCCAAGCCGCCAACATAACGGTGGTACGTAATCCTCCTGAATGAGGACAAGATCCCCCACGTTTAGGATACGCCTCGCTGCCGTCTTCCATTTCTTCCTCTGTTGGAGCTCGGAGATGTATTCCCGCTGCCATCTCGCCCAGAAATGCTGACGCAGCTTCTCGACGCGGGCGTAACGTGACAGCGAAGAGTCGGCTCGATCCTCCAATGCCGGTGCAGGCAGCGCCGTCAATGGCCGCCCCACGAGAAAGTGGCCTGGGGAAAGGGAAAGGAAGTCGTCAGGAGAATCGGACATGGGACACAAGGGACGACTGTTTAGTACCGCCTCCACTTGTGCAAACAACGTGCCTATCTCTTCAAACGTGAGGTGTTGATTCCCTACGACACGCTTTAGGTGGTGTTTGGCAGATTTAACCCCTGCCTCCCATATGCCACCAAAGTGCGGAGCGTAAGTCGGAATAAACTTAAATTTAATTGACTCCTGAGCTGCAAACTCAGTAAAGGAGTCTTTATGGACAGCAAGAAATGCAGCCAGATCTTTCGATGCTGCTACAAAGTTGCGCCCATTGTCGCAGAATATTTCTGTGGGCCGTCCTCTGCGTGCAACAAAGCGTCTCAATGTCATTATAAACGCCTCCCTGGACAAATCGGACACAGCTTCCAAATGGATGCATTTATATCGTAAACAGACAAATAAGCATAGGTAACATTTAATTAGCCTAGCGCCGCGACCCTTTCTATTTAAAATCTGAAAAGGTCCAGCAAAATCTAAACCTACAGCTGCAAAAGGTAAGCCTGGACTAACACGTTGAGCTGGGAGATCGCCCATTTTTGGGTTAATAGTTCTACCAAGCAGACGTGTACAACGCACACATTGACGAACAGTGCGCCGCGCAAGACGTCTTCCGTTTATTGCCCAGACGTACTCGCGTACAGTCGCTAATAATAATTGTGGACCTACGTGCAAACTGCGGTAATGCTCACGTTTAAATATGAGCTTGGCTAAATGGTGTGTCGCATCTAACAATATGGGATGCTTCCTCCCATACTCAAAATCCGAAGCATTGATGCGACCTCCTACCCTAATCACTGGCCCATCCATGAAAGGAGATAAAGACAACAACTTGGACTTTGGCCTTAACGACTGTTGCTGAGAAAGTGCTTTGTATTCGTCGGAGAACGACTCCTGCTGCGATAAAGAACAAAGGTAAATAAATGAATCATTTAACTCATCAGTAGACAATACACCGGTTAATCTATGAGAATTATTTTTTAAATTATAGACAAATCGTTTGACATACGCAATTGCTCTTTGTAGTCTATTTAAATTAGAGTATTTTTCAATAATTATTATAGGTTCTAAATTTAAGGTAGTTGTAAGTACATTTAAGTTTTTAATCGAAGGTACATTTATTATTTTATCGTTTTTGACAGATTCCAAATTAATTATTTTTTTCGTTTCAGGTAGTTTGTCAAGATCGGTCGAGCGCGCAAGTATTGGCCATAGTGACTCATCGAGTACGAGAAACCTCGGACCAGACCACCAGAGGTCTAGATCGCGTAGCTGAGAAGGATTGACACCCCGAGATATAAAATCAGCTGGATTTGAATCTGTGGGCACATAACGCCAGTTCGACGTACTTGTTAGTTCTAGAATTGTACCTACACGATGGGCTACAAACGTTTTAAGTTTTGTAGGATTAGCATGCAACCAACCTAAAACTATGCTAGAATCGCACCAATAAGTGATCGATGTAGGCTCATATCTAATTGCATCAGTAGCCGTCTTACATAACTGTGCAGACAGTAACGCGCCGCATAATTCCAACCGTGGTATGGTTACTAACGGTTTACGTTTAGCCACCTTTGATTTGGCGCACAATAATCTAACGGTGACGTCACCGGACTTATCAACAGATCGTACATATATTGCCGCACCGTACGCACGCTCTGACGCGTCGCTAAAAGAATGCAATTCTATTGAAACCGGTTTATCACATGTTACGCGTCTCGGTATAGAAATATCAGATAAACAGTTAATGTTTTTATAAAATTGCAACCATTCGTCACTTATTGACTGAGGCAATGGGTCATCCCAATCTAGGTTTTCAGCACATATAGTCTGAAATATCATTTTGGGTATGATTACACATGGGCTAAGTAATCCCATAGGATCAAAAATTTTAAAAGATTGAGAAATTACAAAACGTTTAGTTGCTTGCTTATCTTGAAATGGTTTGGCGGGAAAAAATAGTAAATCTTTTGCATAATCCCAACCTAAACCTAAGGTATTGACAGAGTCGCTAAATAGTAAATTTTGATTTTTAGCTACGCCTGTATTTTCATAAATAGAAGGTAAGTTACTTTTAAATTTTCTTAAAGTCATACCCGCGGATTTTAATGCTAGGGACACGGAATCTTTAATATATAATAAATTATCAGGATCATCTGAGCCCGTGGCCAAATCATCTACCCAGAAATCGCGCTGTATGATTGTTCTTATGGTTGGGTCCTCACATTCGTCACCAATTTGCCATAAACATCTGGTACTGAGATAGCTCGCGCTTGCTGTACCGTAAGTGAGAGTACCCAGACGTAGGGTTCTTATAGGCTGGTTCTCATTCTCGCGCCACAAAATCAGCTGTAAATCGCGATCAGCCTCATCGAGCTCAACCATACGGTACATCTTCTCAATATCACCGCAGAGCAAATATTTATACTGACGTGATCTTATTAAAATCGAAAAAATGGAATCTTGTACGTTTGGCCCAACCATAAGAATATCGTTTAGTGAATAACCCGAAGAAGTCGGATTAGATCCATCAAACACGACTCTTAACTTTGTAGACTCGCTGTCTTGCTTCATCACCGCATGGTGACATAAAAAATATGCAGTATCGGGAATGGCTACAGCAGAGTCCGATAAGTGTCCTAGCTCAGCATACTCGCGGATAAATTGTACATACTGTGCTTTTAACTCAGAGTTCCTACGAAACCGCTTCTCTAAAGCTAGAAATCGCGTCTTAGCTGACTGATACGAATCACCCAAGCAATCTGGAGACTCTTTAAGGGGTAATTTAACTCTAAATCGCCCGGAGCTTAATCGCACTGTATTTTTAATAAAATGTTCGTCGCAATATTTGTCACTATCACTCAAAACAGGTTTTTTAGGGACTTCTTCTAATTCCCAAAACTTAGGCAAAAATGAATTTATGTCGTCATCACAACTAACGGTCGGAACAATTAAATTATTACAATGTACATAGTTAGATTTTTTATTTTTATTAATTAAGTTATTATTGATCGAACCCGCGACAATCCAGCCAAATTGAGTATTATACAATTTAGGCATAGAAGGACCTAGTGAATGCTGACTACCCTTTAAAACGTCCCAAAACAAGTCCGCGCCAATAAGAATATCAATGGGCATCGAACAATAGAAACTAGGATCGGCTAATTGCATGTTACTAGGTATGTTAAATTGTGACAAATCTATCGGCGCGCTCGGTACATGGCCAGTTAGCTCACCCAGCACTAAACACGACAGAGTCACGTGATACTGATTGTGAATAGAACTTAGTGTAGCCAGACAGGTTTCGCGGACGATATTTGCTGAAGTATTACCAATGCCTATTATTTTTAAATTGTCAATAGGATTGGATTCGAGTGATAATTTATTTTTTAACGACTTGCTAAGAAATGTAGATTGGCTACCGCTGTCGAGTAATGCACGCGCGTCAACAGATTTATTGGTTGCCGGATTAGTAACCATTATAATAGCTGTTGACAGCAAAACTTGTTTATTATTTTGATTGCATAAGGCTGTCACTTGCTCGGTAACACTAATACTGTTAGTTGGTTCATTGTTTTGATTGTCCTGATGCAGCAATATGTTGTGGCTCTGCTTGCAAGTACGACAGGGTGCCAACCTACATTTCCTAGTAGGATGTCCGGGTCGCAGGCAATTAGTGCAGAGCCTGTACTTGGCTACATCAGCTAGCTTCTCATAAATATTTTTATTTTTGAATGTAGGGCAATTGTACACTTTATGCGCTTCTGAACAAACCACGCACCCTTGTATCGTGACTGCCTGTTCAGTGCCGGTCAAAGCTAACTGACGTCTAACTTGGGGGCTATTTGGGCTTGGAACGTTTTTCGGGTGATCAGCATTGTTCGTTAGGCCTTTATTGCGACTCATAGAAGCTAAATAATTTGCGCGCTCAGTTAAAAAGTTGGTAAATGAGTCGAGTGTCGGATAATCACCTACCATTGAGTTTCTTAGCTCCTCCCATTTTGATAAAGTGCGAGTATCAAGCTTCTTAGACCATAACCATCCATACCATAACATCACGCCTGTATTCCCCGAAGGGGTAGGCAGAGGTGCACATATAGTACACCCACATTTCGCCAGTTATGTTTTAGGTCCCAATGTATTAGGGGGCGAGCCTATTGCCATCAACCGGGCACAAATCCAGACTCCGTGCTGTTACTGAGAATTACCTAATGGAAAAACCCAGTAACACTTTGCCCGACCCGGGATTCGAACCCAGGACCTCGTGCTCAGCAGTCGCGCTTAGCAACCACTAGACCAACGAGGCTTCTTAGACATGAGAAGAATAAGAAGTGCATCCCATTTATCGGTAGGCAAACCTAAATTATCTAAAGCTCGCAAATTTTTATGTATATGGTCAACTAAAAACCTAAGCGACTTCTCTGTTTCGCGCGTTATCGGTTGCACATTATACAGCGAATTTAGGTGCTGATCTATTAAAAAGCGTTTATTATTGTACCGCTTATTGAGCAGCTCCCAAGCAGCTTCATAGTTAGCAGCAGATTTTTCTAAGTTGGCAATAACCCTAGCGGCTTCACCTTCCAAGTAGCTACTAAGATAGTAAAGTTTCTGTATAGGAGCTAGTTTTTTGTCGTCGTGTATCATCATTTGGAATGTGTCACGAAATTCCAACCACCGGTAAAAAGACCCGTCGAATTTGCCAATTTCGATAGGAGGCAACCTTATACCAGCATCGTGACTGTCACAGTGATGCTTGACATTATCAAAAAACTCGACATAATTTTTAGCGGTCGAAGTTACATTTATGATGTCATCTTCTATCATTTCTCGCTGTTCTAACTCATAATCTAAATTAGAGGAATTTAAAACATCTAACTCAGTTTGCAGCTCATCGTACCTAATAGCAATATTCTCGAACTTCGTGAGTTTTAATCTTAATTCAGTTTGTTCAATACTAGTAGGTTTTTTAGGAAATTTGTCCAGATAGTTTTTAAATTTTGTAATTTGGCCCTTGATGGAGCTACGTTTGATATTAGCCTTGTACAGCTCATCAGATGACGCTGACTTATCGCGCGTATCCATCATGGTAACCAAAGATTTATAAAATGTAATACAATGAACTAATAAAAATAAACTATATTGAAAAAAAACTGTTTACGAGTTTTACTTCACGAAGTTCGTACGATTGCAACTAACGGGATTGATAATAATGAATCATTGGCTCACGCTCCTTCACTGTGGTGACATAACGGTGCAGGCTGCGAAGACAGGACTACGTGTCGGCTCTGTTAACAGCTGATAACGCGATGCCCCGCTCACAGTTGTTTACCAGTGCGTCGATACAGTGGACTTGCAGTGATATCTGGAATTTATCAGCGAGAAATGTTAATGACTAATGTTTTTATAATTGTAAGTACAGCGACTAGCTTTATTTAGCAAAATAGCTTTGATTTAGCAATATAAACTTTAAATAATATGTGACTTAGAAGTGCGCAGAGTGATTTAAATGACATTGATGAAAAATGATTTGATGAATAATAAATATTGAAAGAAAGCTTAATTAAATAGTAAGAAAGCTTGAATAATTATGTGAGAACTAAAAGCTGTGAACCCTATAGAAGGAAAAGACTATAAGCACATGTGCTTGCACAAGTTAGAGGTTACCAAATGCAGCAAAACTCTATTACGCTCACATAAAATAGTTTTGGACCCTTGAGGATAATAATTAAATGGATGTTTCAGGTTGGGCACGAGGATATGATACAATGGAATAAAAGGTTTGACCACTTAGCTCGAGTGACGACATACGACGGCGCTGCTAGATGATGCTCTCGCAGCAGTGTTGCGTATGCAGGCCTCCAACGATGCTGAAGCGGACTGCCGGGAACTCCACGTGGTGTCCTCTGCTTGACCTCTGCTGAACTCCAATATTCTGCCTTCGACTTCGGGGATGCACGTGATGCTCGGCGTACAGGGAGTATGCTACACCCTGACAGTGGCTTCCAGACGCAGCGGTTCCTTATAGCGATGGATCGTCGCAAACGGATGACCTAACTACGTCCTTTAACACGTGCCCAAATATCCGGCGTGGCAGACTTTATTTTGGGCTGGTTAATTAATACGTTAACGTGTCCTGTCACGGTCGCCAAATATGTTCCTTACGGAAACATGAGAGTCCAAGGAATAATGGTTTTAGAATTAAAATGACTTGTAAAGTTCAAAGAGCCCTTTTATTTTAAAGTTAATACAAAATATTCTAGCTACGGCTACGGCTCAATGACAAGTGTGCTGCACGGCTCGACCCGTCATTGGCCCGTATGCCCGTACAAATAGTATAATATACGCCTGATTCAAAATTAATAGCACTATAACTTATACAAACATAAACATATATAACTGAAGGCGGTTTTAATATAATTACCTAAAATCTGTAACTTGGCGTATACAAAATATTATAACTGAACCAAATAGATTCCCAAGCGGCAACAGTTTTCTCTTGTCGCAGAACATTTCGCTCCGTTTCTTTTTATTTGCTTTGAACAATAAATGGGTCTTGACTATACAACTGTCTTATATACGTGACTGTGCGATATTATGCGCACGTAAACAGTATGGCTTCGATTTTATTGGATAATTCATGAGTAGGTTGTAAAATTTCGATTTTGCATAATATAAGGTCAGAAGGACCCTTAAAATGAGGAGGATAAAGTAATAAAATGATAGTAAAGTTTCGTGATTGGATTATAAAATGTTAATCTCGCAATTTTTCATGAAAACTTACTACTTAGTACTTTTGAAACTAAGAATATAAAGTACATTCTGGAATCTACTTAAATATTTTTCTTGGTTTTTATTAATACTCCGAGTCTATGACGTCAGAGCCGTGAGCAGCAAACAAAAGACGATTTCTAACAAATTGTTACCTGGAATACCTTTACTATATCTCTACTTGTGGTATGAACTTGTATGAGAAACCTAATTCTCTTGTATTAGGAACAGACTGGCCGCGTTAGGAGTATACAATATTATGATTCCTGTAGCTAACTGTGTATCGATATCCCTTTGAATGGACTTGTTAGCGAGGCCGTCCTTATCTGTGGGTAGTTAGAAGTTATAGATATCAATAGATTCAAGTTGAATCAACTTACTCTGTAAGTTTATACGAGCTCGAAGATACGAAACACGAATAGTTAACACGTACATTAAAATGTGAATGTGTGTGTAAACCATGCGTGTGTGCACGAAAATGTTAGCTAAAGTGGGCTGTTGCACATGTAATATGATCATATAAATATAGAGGTAGAGTTTAAATATAATATTTATTTATATTAGTTTGACGATCTAATTGGCGCTGTTGCTAAGCGATTAAACTCCTGCACTAAGGAATGCGGGCTCGATTCCCGCACGGGACAATAATTTTTGTAATCCGCAGATGTTTGTCCTGGGTCTGGATTTTTGTGTATCTGATATTTCATGTTTGTGAAACGTCCCCACGATACAGGAGAAACTACTAGTGTGGGATATCGTTTAAAAAAAATCGACATCTATTGCAATAAAGTTATGTAACAAACATTTTGAAATGTAGAAATATATACAAAGATTCTAAAAACATTAGTTATGAGTATTTTCTAATTATCATCATCATCAGCCGGAAGACGTCCACTATATGTACTCATAAAAGAGGAGAATGAAATGACGTAAAGAAGACCGTTGAGACAAAAGAAAGAACATATCCGGGACTACTCCGTATTATGTTAAAGTCATTTTAAATTCACACATGGTACGACATATAATCTAACGCGGTTGCTTAGTTTGCACATACCTTGTCTTTTCCAGTGACTTATTACGCAAGGAAAGTAGCTTATATTGGAATCGTACTACCTGTCTCTCTCGCGAGTCAGAACGTTCTGTTATATACTGTGTGTGCCTTCACACCTTTGTCATGTGGTGTAAAGGGAAAGGATCTTATCTTGGGGGAGTTCGGGTTAGAGTCCCACAGTAATAATGTTCTCCTGACTGAATTTCGGTCACGGCGGCATGTCTTAACTGAGGTAACCAACTACGCGGGAGATATTATAGGCACAAGTATGTGCGCAGACACGACCGGAGAGAGATCAGGCGCAGGAGCAACGGCTTAGCGTGCCTACCGAAGCACGAAGGAGGCCTCGATATGTGAACACGGTCACCCATTACAAGACAGACCGCGGCGTGCACGGCTTAACCTCACAGATTAATCTGCGCGGTAGATACTTAGCTACGAGCTAAAGAGTTTCACAGTATCAATAATGAAAGCAGGTTCTGTTAGTCTCAAAGGTAACGTGTGTTATCAATTTAAAAACAATTTGTATTACAGTTGAGAAGTACTTTATTATAAGCACGTGTTTCTTTCAGAGCGCAATACGCATGTACGTTTATCATGCCTATAAACCTGTACACATACAGAGTAGCGAACAGTATAAGTTTCAGTTCAACGACTTTTATCATTTATTTGGCCTAATTCTAAAAGATCAAGGTGTGTTGAAATAAATAAGAAATGTATCATAAAAGTTGTTGAGTTTTTCTTACATTGTTCTGAATAATGGTGTTAGGCATGGCACGTTTCTCATTTAGAAGAATAAGAGAAACGTGGAGAAAGAAGTATAAACCAGTATTATAACGATATGACAATAGAAAAAATATTCTCGTGTGAATTTACGCGCAAAAGTGTTCTATCAACTTTTTCTATAGTTATATTGTTATGGTATACTGGGTCAGAAAGTTACGGAATTTAAGAAACATTGGTTTCAATAAATGCCTCTTTAGGCTGTCATTATCATCATCATCATCAGTCATAGTCATCATCATCTGTCATCATCAGCAGTAAGACGTGGTGTTGAACAAAGGCCTCCCCCTTTGAACGCCTTGCCTCTTTAGGTAAACATTTTATAATTCATGTTATACTTACATAGCTACTAGTGCCAATGCAGAACTTTTCAATAAGCACAATAGATGAGAAAACTTATAAAATGTAATGAGGTAAATTGTGAACTTTTCTATAAAAGGGAATACTTATAAGGTTGAAACTGTGCCCCAGTTACTTTAATATCTCGTTATTAAGAGAAAAAATTAAAAGATGTAAGAAACCAATTACTTTGGAGAAACCTTAGTCAAATATATTTGAGATAGATACATTCGTTTTATCTTAGGTAAATTGTACCTACTTGAAAATTGGTTCGGCTTGCGTTCAATTGAGACTTGGGCCTTCTATCATACTACAATCTCTAAATGACAAGTGCGTACAACGTCTTGAGTAAGTCTAGTTGACCACTTTCTGGGCTTTAACTTCTAACAAAGAAAGAAATAGTTTATTTATAGAATATAGGATCTACCTACAATTTTATATGTTTAAAAATGTATCACATATTATAAAGGCGAAGGTTTGTGACTGTGTTTGTATGTTTGTTACTTCATATAAAATTTAATGTGAAAGTAGCTGACGCTGGATTAACTCACCGGTGGGTACCTACAGCTAGTAATTCCATATATTGTACCAATTTTGTAGTACAAATATTTAAATTATCTAATCTAATGGGAACTAATAAACTCTTATGTGTAAGATCAATGGTAACCAAGTCACAGAATAAGCAAGTAATAAAAAGTATTAAACACAGAATATGAAAGAATAATAAAGAGTACTAGTTTATAATACTGTAACGTTCTCATATTAGGCCAAAGACCTCTTCTGATAACAGAAAGAAACGAGTTTGATCAGAATAATAATGAATGATAAATGAAACTTTAGCCCGTTAGTAACTCATATTACTTGTCCATATTATCATAATATAGATGTTATAGTTGTTTACTAAAACGATATTCCTTTTAATTAAGCGTATCATTACGAGTCCTAACATAACAAATTACCTGACTGATTCCGTTAGAATAGTTACGAAAGCAAGTACTTAAGTCAAATACGAATCATGCTTATTACTTCTAGAACAAAAACAAAGTCAAACTAAACCGTAAACGTGAACAGTTTGAATTCATATTTGATTGTCTCAGATAAGTTTGATGGAGTCCGCAGATACGTTAAGAGCTGTTGTTGTAAAGTTTATTTTATGTCATCAATGTTAAGATTCATTTTTACATGCACCTTTTGTACACTTCAATATAGATTCGTAGCCTACTTTATTATTGTAATGAATATAAATGAAGGTAAATATTACTTTAACATTTTCCTTCGAAATTCAATTATTTATGATCAGATCGTTTTGGGATATTTTTGAGAAGTAATCTTTGAAAAATAGGTAACGTAATACAGTTCATTGATATTGTTTTAAAAAGCCCTTGTATAAAGTATTAAGGATTGGTAGGAGATTTTTACAGTGTGTCAGGATTAGTGCATGTCGATCGGATTACACACAAGTAAGCTCCAATAGATTACCTTGGATTCCCACACGGTTCAAAATGCTCGACCTACAGATATACATCCGATTCCGAGTGCTTGTGTTAATAAGATTTATGGCTACGCACTTACACTATGCGAATGGAATACCAAGTCAGATATTCTTGAACATAGCTGTAAATTAGTTCATTCACTGTTCCATTAAGAAAACCCTTCAACTTTTAAGAATAGTTCTTTAAAAGGGAGAGGAAACTTGCTTATTTGGTAAAACTAAACTTATAGATGATAATTAGTTAATAAATATTATTGATAAATGCTTCTAACTCTTGAAAAGAAGTTATCCTAACTAATGTTAAGAAACTCAGCATATAGAAATAAAAAATATTTTGACAAAGAAAAACGCGGATTATCTACTAATAAACTGAAATACATAAAAAACAATATACAAAGATAAAATAGAACCAAAAAGCATCAATGTATTCTTCGTCATCGTTGTCAAAAGGTACCGTGGCCAGAAATCTTGCTACATTGAAAGGCAATTCTGATTCTAGACCTAAAAATAAACCCGCCCTCTGATCACGCCAAGAGCGAACGAAACATCTAAGGTCTTAAAATATCTCGAGCTCGGGGTCTGAGCGCTCAAGGCTCGAGCGCTCAGCCTCCATAGCTCAAATGTTTCGACCCCAAACGGCTCATAAATACAATTGCCAATCATGTTATAGATACTAGTTTATTTAGAACTATTTTATAAATTCATTTAAGTCTATGTTATTTTTAATGATTACATCCATTTTACTTATTTACATTAAAATTAATACAGTCTCATAAATATTCTCAGGTAACTATTATACATTATATACAGCGACTATTCCTACAGAACAAACTTTCATCTAACTGTATGACACGCGCCTTCATTAGTGAAATATTTATGTGTAGCACGTATTCGCCCTGCGGACAAGTAACTTTAATTTTGTACTCTTAAAATGTCAGTATTTTCTGAATGACATCACTCAAAACGTGAACAATGTTTTCGCTTTTTTTAAGTAGACACACACTTAGACAGTCAGCATCGAAAGTGGATGGAAGTTATACATTCATAAAACATTAATAGAATAACTATTTGATACACAGTTTAACAGTATTTTGTTTCTGCGCTACCCAAATGTTTCACTGATAGACATGCCTAAGGCATTTAGTCTACCTGGAGTTCTGGCAAGATAAAGAAAAGGCAAAAAGTTATAAATGTCAGTTTCCTAACTTTTTGATTACCTAAGGTTGGCGAAACGCCAGGGATCCGCGTTAAAATAAAAAAAACACTGTTATATTGTAAGTTGTAGCATGTTAATCATCACCCCTGAATTTCCCCAAAAAAGTATCAGATGTGTGTTACTGCTCACCGATGCCTCGACAGTATTAGACATAATTATTAGGATGAGCCTAACCTATTGTCATCTCAAGGACACAGTATTTTGTTAACAGTGTCTTAAAAAAACCTAATGTTATTTTAAGGCAACTTGGTACCCAGCAGCACAGAAATCCGGTCCATAAACGCTAGAATCACTACAAAATGTATCCTATACATTTCAGCATCACGTTATTTCTTCTCCAGAATGTCACGCAAGTCCCGGCAGGGGTACAGCATTCGGCACCTGCTACAGTTGCCGAATGCACCGCGCAGTCCGCCGGCTGCGCCACACCCGCCGGCTCCATGCATAAAGGTCAGTGTCTATGGAAAACTACCTGAAACTTTCGAACAACTTTGTAGCTACTAACTACGCTGCACTTATATTTATAGCATTTTTATCTCATAAACAAACTATGATAAATTGTACTATAACTAATATTAACTTTTCAAAGTACTTCAATGGAAGTAGAATATAATAAAACTATTTATTGACCTTTGTTTATGTGAAAAACAATACCTCATGTTTGTTTTGTCGGATCTGCCCAGGCCAATGCTTACTGTAAGTAATGTATACAAGGCTGCCCCAATTAACATCGGTAATTAGATATCATGTTTAGTAACTTTTACGTACACAAATAAAACTCGGTGGGCTAACTTGTTTTTGAACTCTACTCGTAATCTCCACAATCATTAATTCTATTTATCAAAACAGGCGAAGGTAAACCTGGAGATATGACTGGAACATGGCCATTATTCTCTAAATCCTCATGCAATTTATGTCAAGTTCAGGATTATATGTTAGCTGTGCACATCTCGCACTGTCCAACGGTGTCGTTCTCGTCACCTCTGTATATCAAGGCCGGTTATATTCTATTTATATTGTTGAGGCTTCGGTATTTTCGGACTGGGTCAAGATATTATAGTTCCATTTAATAAAAATATAAAGGTCACGTTTAGGAAAATGAAGACAAATAAGTTGTCATTGTGTGGAAATTAGATTATTGAGAAATTCATTGTTTAATAGAAGTCTGTTACGAAAGTTTAAGTTTAGACTCGTTAGGGTTTTCATATAAACGATGAAATCACAATTCTTTTGTGTATTGGTTTTTGTTTTTCAATTCGATAAAGTTCTTGAACCAGTTAAAATAAAAAAAGATAGCATCTTCATTAAAAATACCGTGAGCGCTCACTTTATTAAAAGTAAGATATTCAACGTTCTACCGTTCAGCGTTAGCAAACACGTTTAAACAAAGCTACTTAGCTATGCGAAAATTCAAGACGTACTAACTGACTTTCCGAAAAACAAACGCTTTCTAAAACAAAAGAGAGATTCATAATTGAATAACTCAACCGTCACACATAAGTAGGAACGCGCACGGCACGAAACAAGCCAAGTTCTTCGAAGTACGATAAATTATTAAGAAAAACAACCAGTGTAGGTAATCGTTTTGTAAAAGTTACTCGTTAAAGTGCGCCCCTAGCGGTGGAAATTCGAATTATAATATTGAAGTAAAACATAACTTTTTAAAGAAGTTTTTATTGCAAACATCAGTCTTGGTTTCTCTTCCTTATACTTTTTTGTTGGACGTTAAATATATTTAGTGAAACCGCAATTCTGAAATGGTGCAATGTATTTTTAATTAAAATAGCGCTACCTAGCGGCATAATTTTGACCTACTTTATAATTTATAACAATCAAAATATTTATATAAGTACAAGCTGTATTATTTATATAATAAATAATAAATAATGAGTGCTTTAAATATTTTTATTATTTGGAGTTACTTATTTAATACTTTAAGTAAATTACTGTTGCAAAGATTAAAATCTCTATAGTGAATAGCGAAAGAGATTTGAAACAGAACCATTTTAGTCAGCTTGTGTTTGAACAGCACAACTCTCCGAGGAGGGTTGCTTAAGTGAGGGCGCGTAAGCTTGTCGTAGTTCTTGCGATAATATAGAGATGGCGCTGTTATAAATGTTTGGATAAAAGCTTAATAAACTATGTATTATGTTAATTTATTTCACATTGCTTTTTAACGTTTAGATTATAATTATTATTTTAGGTTATTTAATTAACATTTGTGTTTAATTGTATTTGTCTAATTATTAATAACATTGAAATACTGCACAAGTCCGGGAACATAAAACTTTTGGAACACAATACAATTAAACATGAGTATACTATACTTTGACGAATGCCTAAAATATGCCGATAATAAATTGTCCTAGGTACCTTTCCTGCCTTGCATACAGTACTAATACTAACAGCATAAGCCTACAAGAAAATCTCACATTTTAATCCCAGCTTAAAAGTTAAAACGCAAATGTTTAGTTTAATATTAAAACATCAGTTTAAACTCTGCCGAAACTCGCAAAGTATCCCAAAAATACAACCAATAGATTCGGGACAAACAAATAAATCAATCAAACACAAATGGGGTAAACAGAATTCCTGTCCAAAGCAAACGTATTTAGTTCTTGTTGGTTAGGTTGACCTACCGCCCCCTGTCGCATTCCTACTGGAAGTATTTGGACCTTTCAGTATTTATTTGGAAAGCAAATCAACTATTTATTTATTGGCTATCGCTTTGATCGTCGAATGACCTCGCACAAACACGATTGTCGTTTTAGATTGGTGAGAATAATGTGGATCGACTTCGTTTTTATTTATTATTAATACATGTGTAAAGGAAAAACTTTTTTCTTTGTAAATATTAGTTAGCCAGAATATTAAAAGATTTTTATCCTTTTTATTCTTAAAAAAAGAAAATCGAGAACCCAAACTCGGAACTTCTGCGGACTGCACAAATTTTTGTCAGGTGCAGTGCAGGACCTGCAGCGTGGTTATTAAAACCTTATATTTAACTTAAAAACTCTAAACTACAATAGTTACATTTGCTTATCGATAAGTTCATTTCAAAATTTCAAATTTAGAAAGCATACTTTAGACTGGCGCCTCTGTAGGTATTTCATATTATTACTATTCCCTACAAGTCTTGTCCATACGTTTGCCAACGTGTCATAAAAAGGGTTTCTTTACACGGGCCGCCACCGGCTCGGGCCGGCGGACATTTGTCTCGTTCCTCATTCTTGTAAGAATTAATGTCTTTATGGGGGTCCAATTCTCTTGTGTCTACTACCCTTTAGATATTGCAATGTGATTTAAAGGAAATGTCAGCTTAGCTTTTGACTTTTTTAAAATACGGCCGTTTGAGTTGGCAAGATAATTTTTTGTATGTTTTGTTGGAAGAATAAGTTTTTTGCATTTCTCTTTATTTCTGTAGAGCATTTAATATTCAAACTAATTATATATAGAATAAATATATTATAGGTATATTATTTCGAGGAAGCAGTTATTACTTTATTAGTGTGGTGGAGTGACTCTCCAATGCAATCATGCAATGCTAAATGATTTGCAAACTATATTTTTTTGGTCCTTTGAGTCACATCACTATCAATTTCCAATTTTTACTGCAATGGTTCAGGTTGGCAGGATTAAAGACCTTGACAAAAAAGAAATTAAAGAAAACCTCATTTTCCCTCGCGTATACAATAAGGATGTACCTATACAATTAATGTGTATATTAAGTCGATAAATTTACCGTTAATCCGCTGAGTGTTAAGTGATTAAGCACTCGGCGGGCGGTCGGGGGCCGGTCTCTTACGCACCGATTTGTTCAAACAGTTATAAACACTCAACGGTTTAGTAATGGTCAAGATGCATACTAGAATTATCGATATATTTAGAAAAATCCCCAAATAATGTAATTTTCTGTTAATTATGTTATTATAATTTATTGAACAAATTAATTGGTTCATTTCCAAATAATTAAATTGATTAAATATCTTTGAACATTGACAAATCTAATTCTTAAATATCTCCTTACAACTAGCAGGATTTATACCAGGAAAAGTGGTTTATTTTTAAGTACACAATCGTCAATTTACAGTTAGCATCTAATGTCTACGCTCCGTAGCTCACCGTCTACGATTGCTCTACGAAGCGTAGGCACTAGCTACGTTTCGTAACAAAGTAATCAATTTAACTAAAATCTTTAATCAATTTAACTAAAATCTATTGATATCATATAGATATAGTCAATACAGTCGTGCCTGCATTCCAAAAGGGTAGGCATTTCCATTAGCTAAGAATCTGTTACTCTACTTTAGCCTTATACAGAGCCATCAAATTGTTAAAAAAAAAAAATATTTCAGATAACCCATATCAGAAGATTTATAATTTTATACGCATTGTTACTGAAATTATAATAAAACACATTTTTTACTTGAGTATAAAAAGTAAGCATTAATCCACGTTTTATCGACACCCTCTGACCCAACACTAGCCGGAACATTACAGCGGGCGTTGACGGCGATATTTCTTTCGTCCGGTAACACCTTCGTGATAATTTACTAGTGCTGTGCACCGGCCGATTGAAACCTTAACATTAATTGTTATTTATTGCTCACAGCTAAGGAGAAGGGAAGATTTACACTACAATACAAATGGTTTATTGTATTCGAATAGTAGAGGACTAGGAATAAAGGAGATTTGTTCGTAATTTCATGGTGATTTTGCTCATTTATATTCTTTTCGCGATTGCCACAAAAATTTTCGTCTGTTACTAATTTGATGACTAAAATAATTGTATACGTACTTAATTGTAGCGTGTAGGTAGGTACTAACATAGAAAAATATATTATAATTACTCCATGGAACTAGAAAACAATAGTCATAATTTAATTATACATATTTAGTTGTTACTTGGATGGCCTCAACGATGCGACGTGAGCTACTGAAAACAAAACAAGATAAAATAGACAATGAATACTTGGTACGCTGAACACAATCAATTACACGTCGGGCCACATAAAGTGCACACATTGCAATATATTAGGATCGCGCGATTCAACGAGCGCTATTGTTCCCGCGCGGCCACTTGCCGATAAACACTGCTAACGTTTGCCGATCACGACACTGTAACGTTCTCCGATTGCCAATTTTTCTACTTAATCACTAAAGGTTTGTTGTTGTTTATAAGTGGTGAGTTTATTTGGCCTGCAGTGTGCAAGAAAAGTATTGTAGTTTTAAGTAAATTTTATATAACCATAAAAGTTAATTGTACTTACCTATTTGGATCAAAGGACCAACGTACAGATAGACGTCAAAGAACGAAATACTTATATATTAGGTTTGCTAAAGATATAAAAGGGTTGATCTGAAATCAGTATCCTTATAGTCTTCAACCTACTGAGCTTAAACTTGAAATTAGACTCTTGATAATGGACAATAAAAGTCAATGTAGCAGCTTGTATGTAATCTAGGTTATTATCTTAATTACAATTCCTTCATTTTACTTTGTGGAAGGGCAAAGAATAACCTGTCTCTTACTTTTTATGTCTCATGACGAGAAAGTATAATTCAGTTTTACAGTAAAACATTGTATTTCTATTACTGAATAGTCGCCATATTATAGGAACAAGCCTTAATAATAACTACGACACAACGCCACGGCAGTAAATTTACTTAAACACGGCACACGACACCGCTACAAACTTCTATGTAACATTTTGTCTTGAAGCAGCAGCCGCGCGTCTCGACGTGACCCACCACCGCAGAATGCGAACCTCCTAACGAGTTTTTGAAAGCACCCCCTGTCAGGGAACGCCATCTTAAAGGGATTTGCACTTTGTAACTAAATTGTCTTGAAGAAATGGATATGACCAGGATAGTGGAGTTACCAAGTTTACTGAATGACGTTCTCAGCAATGCTTTTACAAATGCAGTTGTTTGGGCGTTTCTTGCTACGTTGCGCTGGAAATGCTGTAACCTGCTTCGTTAGTCTAGTGGTCGCTAAGTGCGAGTGCTGAGCATAAGGTCCTGGGTTTGAAACTTGGGTCCGACAAAGTGTTTAGGGTTTGTGCCCAGTTGATGGCAATACAACAGGACCGCTACGGATGGCATTGTTTAACGGAGGCTTATACATAGCAGTGGGATATTGAAGGCTGTGGATGGATGATGATGATGTCAATAAGCTCCCCCCCTATTACATTGGGACCTATAACGTAACTGGCGAAATGTGGGTTAATTATACACCTCTGCCTACGCATTCGGGGTATACAGGCTTGATGTTACGTTATATGCTGTAATATAACGTTATCGCTTATTTAATCAGGCATAATGCTTGTTATTCGGAGAAATAAAATAAATTGATTTTTATATTATTCCCAAGTACTCAATTGGCCTACTTTAAAACTTAAGTCCAGAAGTGTACATCTATTCAAAACATTACTTGTTTAAGTAACATTAAAGCACTTGTCGTAACACTTGTAGTCACACGGTTGTTTACGTGTTCCTTCAGGTAACTAGTGGCACATCCTCACGCAGCGATCGCGCATCTATTATTACACGAGTCAGCGTTTTCCGATCCATCTCAATCCGATGATCCGTCCATTAAGTATTCATCTCGTGACATTAGTGGCTCCGTTATTAAAACCACCTGTAAATCCCATACTCGTGCGACTTGTCGACGCTCCACACGTACGAGGGGGGCGAGGGGGCCCGTCCCTTCCGCCCTTGTGACTTTTGTCTCGAATCTCAGCGCACGTCTTGGACATCGGGGACAGGTCTTACAGAATTAATAATAAGCTAAGAAACCGGGTGCGGTTTGGGCCACAATGTGCCGAAATTTCTAACCCTCATTAAGGGCCCTCTGCACTCACCGCGCGCACAAAACTTTGGACGTTCGCGCTCGCGTTCGCTCGTTGTTTATTGATGTTGCAAACATCTTGCCGCTTGTAACGGGTTTTAATAGTCGAATTAAGAATGTTCTAAGCGTTCGTGACGAGCGTTTCTATTGTACAGGTGATTTGTTTTACTTTGTCACTTGTTTATTTTAATTTGGAACAACGCTTATGTTCTTTGTCTCTACCGTGTAGATAGGATGAAACATTGACATAATTTAAAAATGGAAGTCGTTTTACATACTTAGTATATCGGAAAACAGTTATTACATATTATGGATGTTGTACAAACAAAATGTTTTCAGAATCACGTAACTTTTCACATTACTTTGTTTTGAGCTCACAAAAGTTTGACAAACACCGTTTGACGTTACCATAACCAGCTTCGGGCGATCTTATTTAGTAAAAAGCATACTCCTCGGTACAAACATATCGGTTGTCTTACGCTGTTAACAAGTCTATGACATTTGTGGAACATTTTGAGCGAGGGTTTTGGGTGACATTGTCTTGTCACCTCGGGCGTCGGGCTATGATAGTTGGGGTATAATAGTCGTAACATTGAGGATGATAGATAATACTTGTTAATGGAAATCTTGGGCTTATGAACTATTAAATGTTTACATTGCTGTGAAAGTTAAGTAATGCCCCCAGCGACAGTAGGGTTAAGTGATGACATGCGATTGAGAGGTCCTGAATTCAGATTTCTCTTGTTTAACATTTTGGTACTTTGAATGCCCAGTTATATTACTTAATATTAACATAGACCCAGGTTCCGTATATATTAAGGATCACAATACCATCAAGCGTTTTAGAAACATATTTGCTAATTCTCCATTAAGTTGGAGACCTTTGAAGTTTTAGTTTATCAATAACCTGACCTGAATGAATTGCCAACCGCGATAGATGTCAGTAAACTGTCAATTGCCTTTTCGGTTTACCTGTTCAGTGTAATCATTATTGTCCCTAGATTACTACAGAAATCAACTACCAACACTAAATTAAATCGAGTTATTACATCACTGGTCCTGTATTCAGTGTTCTAATTTGTCTCAAATATACAACAAAGTCTACCTCTCATATTAAAATTATTCCACGATAAACTTTATCCAACGCTCTCACTCCGTACTCCCAAACATTAAAATCCTAAGCCCACACATTAAAAGGAAAATGTTAAACATTTTCTTAACTCAAACCTCCTTGCTTGAAAAGAAACTTTACAAGATGAGCCCATCCCTTATAAAGGAAATTCATAACCATTCCACGAGGTACAGGGTGAATTTCCTAAAATCAAAAGTTCGTTTCAAATTTCAATTACTTATTCGTTCTATGCGTGTGCTGCGTGGGTAGGAAATGAAATAACACTTAAATTTGATTTACGGTAGAAAATATTGTAATATGGATGAGATATTGTTTTCTTGGGTAAATTAAGGCGTTTTGTATGCACGTGTTTGGATCTCGATGTGGAACTAGGGTTAATTGTTCACGGTTGTCGAAATAAATTACGTCGTGGAAAAATAATTCTTAAACAGGAATTGTGCCTCCTTCCTCGTCTGAAGTTTGTTGTCTCTTGGTCCAACTATTGACGGTATTATTGAAATCATATAAATGGAGGTACCTCCAACATAGAAAGATTTACATACCCACTTGTTTTTATCAGTGTACGTAAGAGTTATATGGGAGGGCATGATAACGTAAAATTCATACATACGTCTTCCGATGTATTATTTCAATTCTTTACCAAAGTCTATGCTTATTTTTACCCTTCTCCAAGACACTAAAAAGCTTGTTTATTGTGAACTACTTACCTACTACTTAGTAACTAAATTGTCTCGAAGAAATTGATATCACTATCCCTTTGTGGAGTTACAAAGTTTAGTGAATGACGTATTTAACAACGCTTTTCTTTTTTTAAATGCAGTAGTTTGGGTTCTAAAACACTACAAAAGCTTTCTTTTGTAAACATCCCACTATACAAAGATAAGTTCCTTACTAATATCTAAAATCGAAACGTTACAAATAGGTTCCAACACGTAAAAGATAACAGATTAACAGCGCCCATAACGACGTTATAAAACCACTCCACGCGCAACATAAAGTTTAGTTAACGCTGCTCAGAATATTTACAAGTTCCGTCCGCTTTTAACTTAAGCGTAATCTTTGTTATTATAAAGCACCTACGGCCTCAGAATGGCTGCATAACAAATTTTATTTCCTTAAGAAACGAACGTCCGAACAAAAACAGAATGCGAAAGTTGGGCGTTCCTCCGCGCACTGCCGTGAATTTATATCGTTCACCAACAAGAAAACAAAAGTGGAGTCGCGCCAAAGGTACATTATCTTAACAAAGTACAGCAATTAGGTACACGTTCTACATCTGACTCTAATAATTTAAATATGATAAAACAAAGTAAGATGGCGAGGCGAAGAATGAGGCGGGCTCGCTTAACTTATTTATAAATTCTTCCTGTAGACTCGAGACGGTGAGATTCAACCCTTCCCCCGCATTATAATGCAATGAAAGGGGCACTCATATAAGTATCGTGGTAAGCTAATCCGCCTTCAGCTATGCACTGATCCTTGTTTATTTGATTATGATAGAGCTTTAAGGAAAGTTAAAGGTGAATTACGAGGTCAAAATATTGTTTTCACTTTTACAATTTCTAATGATTTGGAAAGCACTCAGTACCTACATGATTAGAAACTAATAAAATTCACTTTTTAAAATGATAATAATTTGATTATAGTGTCAAAGGTCTGCACTTAAAGTAACGTTAAATTGGCACAAAATTTGATAGCTTAATCGTCCATTACACGCCTGTTTGCGAGGGAGATGGCTGCTCTCTTTGCTGATGCTATCATTGCTTTGTACTCAACCTCTATAATAGTGCAGTAGTTCCTAATTCACATTAACTCAAACCGCTTTGTCCTTAGTTCCGCGGCTCTTACCGAACAAAAACACAAGACAAGAAGAGATCAATAGGCCACAATCCTTAGAGCGTAAGCTAGGGGCGTCTCAAAGCTATAAAATTACAGATCAGAACTCTATCGAGAGATGGCCTTTATTCAAAATCAGCAGAGCGCGCTATCAAAGAAAGTCTACTTAGGAGTTAACGTCTTGGGGTCGCCAAGTTTGTTGGCAAGGGTTACGGGATGCGGGCAAGGGTGTAAGGGTACGTTTTTGAATGTAAATAGTGGTGTAGGGTCTCGTATGAATTAAATTTAAGTAATTAATGGGTGCTGCGCGGTCTGGAAGGCTATGTACCATTTAGATTATGCCTGACGCTGTGTTTGTGGTAGCTATTTTGCTTAAAGTTATTTTTGTTTTCACATGTCACGAAATATACGTATCCGTGGCTTCAATTCGTACACGTGACAATTAATATTTGTAAGACCTGTTTCGAGTCGACCAGAAGACTGACTACCCGTAAGTTTGTAATAAAAAAATGTCCTAGTTTTACCTTCTGCTAGATACTGTTAACTTTCTTCTGCAGTTAATTAAAGCTAGTATGTTATTGCACTTTTCACTATTTGTGACCAGCACAAACACGAGTGGTTTGCTTACTAATTTCATATTAATCTCATTCTCCGCAGTCCAAAGGACTGTGTGGGTCATTTATTAATTACTACGTACCTCGGGTTGGGGGTTTAAGAAAGGGCCCCTATATTTTAAGACATCGCCGTCATCTGGCCGAGGTATGCACACCGTGCGTGGAAACAGACGGCGCCTAATATTTATTACTGTATGTAAATGCGTGCGCTGCCATTATCTTGTCCGCAAATGTGCGTAGCTTCTTACGAATTGGCGGAATAGAATGTAATGTGGGTGTTTGTAGTCAGTTGGTATTAATGAAGAATTGTGGTCTTTTGATGCCACTAATGGTAGTTACATGTAGCATTAGGTCGTCTATTTGGTCCTTAGGTACTGAATAACTCACGTACTTAGCCCGTAACAGAAGTTACTTGGGATATAAATGTGATCTGCATTCCTGAAGATAAATCCTTAACGGTCAAACCGATCAAGTCTGGTTAGATAGAAATAAATATTGTATTTTAAAGGCATATCCTGAGAACGTGGCAAATATACAAATAATCACTTTTGGTGTATATGACTACTCAAATTAATAAATAATTTGAACTAAATACACAAATTAAACTTTCGATACGTGATAACCGTACACAAACTTGATGCTTTATTTAAACGGTCGATTACGTTAATTCAGAAACAGCTCAAATAATTAAACAGTATAAGTTAGCGCCTCAAGCGAATCGATGCCTCTCAAAGCGGTAGGTAGATAGTTAGATACGTCTATCGGCCGGTAACACGATCAAAGTGTTCCGTACTTTGTGCCTGTAATCGACAACGCCAAACTCGTCACCTAAGGTAGTTCAGACAGGCGAAAGCGGACGACTCGATTTGTAGGAAATTTTGGTGATAATATATCTGATGATTTCTAATGGGTTATGGCAATGCCTTTTCACCTGGAGGACTTTAGTGACTTACTTTTGCTAATATGAAGCCATCCGATCTGAAGATCAGTTAGTTAACGATTTCTTGCAGATCCAGATTTCCACAAATAAACGTTAAGAGTAGAGTACCCGTATGTAAAATAATGAGCTTTTATCTATTCAAATCTTACCTAATACTGATACAATTAAGAATAACTTCATAATACTATGAATAAAAAGCTATTTCAACCGCAATCCATCAACTACACGACTACGGTTAACACGAGAGCACTCTGTAACCGTAGCAGCACACATCACGAATGTGAAAGGACATTTGTTACGCGTTAAATATTCAAAGAACAAGACGGGCAAGTCTCCGGGGCCAAAAAGACCCCGTTGGTCCGGGTTAACCCGCTAGCGCTCATGCGTCCCTAATTTCCGATTTGTCGGCCGAAGGGTTGACTGATTAGCATCTGACTTGTCACGACGCATCACCGTACCTTTGTTGTTGTGTGTACCTGATTTGGAGTATTTGAGATGTGAAATTAGTGATGAGTTGATAATAAGCCCCTTTTGATGACAAAGTTTACATTTTTGTTTGTTTAAAGCTGCTGAGAAGGTTTATTCGTAAAACAAAGGAACACTCAATTAATTTCATGTTTTCCAAGTCAAATGTAAATTCATATTTTTTTAATATTGCTAATGTGCACTGCATGTCCAATGAATGAAGGGACGCAACATACGTATGCCTGCTTTAAAAAAAATACAAGCATAATACACCTATATAAAATAACGCAAAGGCTACCTACGGAAAGTTTTGAGTCAATAGTCTTGTCTACCTCCAATCTTACTACCACCATAATCTATTATAGACATTTGGCAACTTATCTAAAGAATAAATTCTTAGATTATGTACACAGAACAACTGTCTACAAGAATCCCGGGCATATGCAGTGCTTGTAGTTGAAAACAAAGCTATTTTCCCAGGTATTTTCCTTTGGCAACACACGGAGAAGTTGAGAAGTTATTAGCCATCTGATAGCGGGACAGGCAATTGAATATTTCAATGTATTAAACTTGTTTTTAGAATATACGACGCAGTTGTTGGTCTAGACATTTTTATTTTCTTAAACCCTGGTATCTGCCAGGTTTTGTGAGGCTGAGCGTAATTCGAATATTACCTACAGGTCAACAGTTGACAAAAACTGTGAGTACTCAAGAGAATTAACTTTGAGAATTTATGTAAGTAGGCCAAAACATAACATCACGCCTGTGTTACCGAAGAGGTAGACAGAGGTGCATCAAGAGTGCACCCACATTTCGCACATTATGTTATGGATCTGAGTGTAAGAGGCAGCGAGACTATTGCTATTACCTGGATACAAATCCACACTCCATGCTATTACTTCAAATTACTTAATAGAAAAACCCAGTAGGTAACACTTAGCCCGACCCGGGATTCGAACCAAGGATCTCGTGCTCAGCAGTCGCGCTTAGCAACCACTAGAGCAACGCGACAGTCATAAGTAGGATATTTTTCTGTTATTTACAAATAAATAGGCATTATCACCATCACTTTCTATAGCGTTATAAATCGACATCACCGCGTCACGAAGGGTCTTCCACCGCATTAGCCCGCAAACGACACATGTAATCCCGCGCACGGCACCTCATGAATCCATCATTTATCATCACTGAGCTATACAAGCTTTGTCATTCGTTTATTTGCTAGTTTTTCTTTCGGCTTCAACAATCGTTAGTGAATGACAGGAATGATGGCCGGCTTAGCGGTCAGTGTGGTGGTGCTAAGTTGTACATAAAACAAAAGCTTGCAAAATAGTAAATTAACATATGTTTTTGGGACTTTCAGTACTTAATAATACCTAATATTGTATTTTGTTTTTAATTGCGAATGGTCTAGCAAAATTTACTTGCATACTAATGTATGCACCAATTAATAGATAATTCAATGTTAATAAACGCACACATAATATTTACATTTGCTGTTAACACTATTCTCCAGCCGCCACTATACGAGCCTACCCCAGATTACTTCTACTGTACAATAAATCTAGCTAAAGAAAATCATTTACTGTATTCCCTACAAAACTATGCCGTTCGGGGCCATCCCGCAATACATCGGAACGAAAACAAATTGCTATCTGCTGGACAATGGAGATTCAAAATTTAAACAGCAGTGGCTTGGCGACGTATCGGCTGTCACATTACCGGCGTTGGTGGTGTTATTATGAAACTTTTTGAAGGGTCTCCGGTCGCCGGAGTGACGCCCGCGCCGCACTGGCCGACGGTAGGTTGACGTGGAACACGCTTGTGGTGTAAAACTAGGATAATGTAAAACTATATTATTATGTTTGAAAATATATTGCAGATCAGTAACATCTTGGGTTCTAATAATGGTATGGCTAGTTGGTTTGCAAAATATTTTATTTTGCAGTAAGTGCATTCAAATATAAATTCGATACATAGGTACAAATCGTCTTTGCTGTACATAACTATATGCTATGCCAAAATCACACTCAGCCATAGAAACCTTGTTGCTTCAATATGATCCAAACTGATATTAATTTAATTAATTAGTTACTATTTAGTAGATTTTTTCAATCCACTGCTGGACATGGACCTCTCCTAGTAGACATAATTACTACATAATCAAAAAGTAATGTTTATTTTCTGCTTTTTGACCTGCGGAATAATGTATTTCTATAATTACACTTGAAAAAATTTCACGTCTCAAAGGACCAAAAAGTTATTATAAAATCCGTCTCCACACTATAGCGGCTGAGTCCGGGCGCATATGGTAATTCCTTATTCCAATAGGAAATAGAGGCGGTCACTGGCAATAATCCATCACGGTACTGTTTGTTCGTCCGACCGGACATGTTTTATGTCATTTTATGTATTCCTTACAGGTTTTGATAAATATTTGTTTCGCTCCAGTTCGGACATGTCCAGGAATTGAATATCCGGAGGGTAACTCGTTTCGTGATTGGCGTGGGTTGGATGTGTCTTTTGTTTTTTGCCTGAATTTATGGTTATGAGACGTGTACAAATATTTGTTATTTACGTAATCTTGCAGGGGCAGGCAAATAAATTATTCTTGCTTCAAAAAAAGTTGCCTTTTCTAGAGTGATAGGGGTACATGGTGCTTAACAGATGTATATAATGTAATTTGAACCGAGACGTAACTAACTAACTTATAGTTAATACTACCAATACAAGTTTGATCCTGTGGGTACGTATATCTTTCATAGTACGCTATATTACCTACAATAACAATGAATAAAATCAATCCAACTTTAAAACACCTACACGAGTTTTACTATTACGTTAACAATGTGTCATAAGGTGTCAGTGGACATTAATTCGCCAACACGTGTAAAACGAGCTACAATATTGTATAATGTATAAACATAAGCTAAAAACTGTGTTGTTCACTATTCCCACGGGTGTGACGTCATTATACCCACGCAGCGTTGAGGCTAAGGATCGCATGCATACAAAATCGGGCTTATCAGTTATGCATAATGTGGAGACCCCAAAGGTGGGCAAAATATTGCAGTGCCCGGAGACGACATCGTCTACAGGCTGCTATTTTAGTTATTCATAATATTTTTTTTATGAGTATTTTATTAAAACTGTACTGTTTGATTTTGGAAGTAAACCCACTAAAAATAAATTTGGATGTTTCAATAGTTTAATTAAAAGTTGGTCCTATTCGCAATGACGAATGAGCGTAAATCACGTTGTATAATAGAAGCATAATTATTACGAACCACTAGCCCAAAATACCTGGTCTTTTTACTACCTCAATTTACAACTCACGTGTACCAAAAGTCTAAAAGACGAATCTGGTCCTTCTACCTACATACTCGTACATTTTTGTTAAGACTTTGTCAAGTCGTTACGTAAGCACGCTGTACACAAAGAGGTCGCATGTATCTACGTCACGCACGTCACCCTGATGGATTTTGTTCTCTGATTCTATTACTGTTTTTTATTTGTTTTTATTTGTCGGTCGACTGTCATTGTGACCGCGGCCATGAATATGAATGGGGTTGGTTGGTGTGTTGATAAATTCGGTGGATGGACGACTTTGTACCTAGTTATGTTTATAATCGATTTTCATGAATTTTTTGATAAGAATTTTTAATATGTTATCAAGAGAAGCGAATTTTTTGACCTTAACAGTATGTATTTTATCAATGCATTTATCTACTAATCCATATGAAACTGGTTGTACTATTTTCATCTTACAACCCTAATTGTCAAATCTTACAAAAAAATATTTGCAAAAGGCATCAACGTAAGCTGCTTAACTCGTTTAAACTTTTCTAAGAAAAAAAGATAAGATAGAAATAACGATAATCCCGCGCCTGCAGTGCCATGTTCTCACAGACAAATGAGTGCCATTACTTACTCAGCGTGTTTTGCGTCACCGTGCAATGCGCATATCAGTCAATGAGTTGAAAAAAATTTTCGCCCGCAAAAATTCTTTTTATTTGCCACGCCTGCTATGATCGTTTAAGTGGGGAATTTTTCATACAATCATTGTTTTATAAATATAGTACATCGGTGTTACTATTTCTTATTGAAGTTCTCAGTAGAACATTCGTATCAACATAACGAAACATCCTTTTAAAACAAGAGCCTGTCTATACCACCCTCTGAGATCGGTTTCCAATTAACACCGGCTCAGTTCAGTCTCATTATATTTTTAATTTGGGGGGTGGAATTCTAAATTAAAGCAAGCGACGTCAAAGGACATCGGTGGCAGCGATTAGAGCTAAATAATTAAAGAATTCGGCCATCTTCTTCGTCGTTAGGCAGCGTTAAGAGACCGCTCATTGGAACTTTGTAATTTTGATTTAGGTACTACGGTACCCTAAAGTTCCCTTTAACTTTCGTTTCGTGACTTTTCGAGATGTATTTTCAATTTGGATCGAGGAATCTCGCGATGTATTATGTATTTGGGTAGGTACATTATTTATCTTCGTTATTCAAAGCACGATGGTGTAGGAACCTACAATATAAGTGCGCTGAATAAATGAGAGATCCAAAATATCTATAAGAAAGAGTTGGTATGTAACGATAATTAATCTTTTATGCTTATTTTAAACCAGCACTCTTCGGTTGAGGGTGCAGTGAAATCTAAACCTACGGCTGTAGAAGAGAACACCACGCGCGTTGATGAACCTTTACAGCCATAGCTCCTATACTATGAATATGAACTCGAAACCAAGACAGCTGCCGATCACAAAAATATTATTCCCGTACGGCGACCCAATCACCGTTCATTTATGATTTATCAAACTTTACGCTATGTTTCAAGCCGTACTACCTACTTTTGAATATTATAATAACAGTTAAGAAATTCTGCATCTAAATACCAGTTACCACATTTGCATGATATACCTAATGTTGAACCTAATGCTATCGAAAGTCCATCATTCCAAAAGTTAAGAATCCATCATCTTAAGCAAGCTAGGTAAACTAGCGAAGTTTATAAATGTAAATTTCAATTTCGTCTAGACGTGTGAACTGGGCGGGTTTGCATGTAAACAAGATTCATTATCCGCTGCACAACTTATATTTTTATAAGTTTAGGATAAATATAAATTTGTATTATATTTTGCGGATTAAAGATTTTCTTCTGAGTATTAAGAATTCTTTATCTATCATTAATTAGTAATATTTATTAAGCAATCAACCGTTCATTACAGAAACCACTTCGCAAACTTTACATCACACATTTGAATTTAATCCACCATCTTCACGCCACGTCATAAAACATTCAGGCATCGCTGAGGTGTCGTTTGCGACAGTGGGTATTCAGACGGAATAAATCCGGATTCCTGGGGTCTAGAGGACCCCGGGGAGTGATCCCGACAGAGATGACCGCTCTGAGGTACTCGACACTTAGATTAGACGCTCTTATTATAAAGCGCGGTAGACGCGCGGTTGTCTAGCGTTTTGAACGCGCGTTTTTAAAATGAAATGGCATTTTACTGGGGCAAGGATTATTTTGTTGGTATGGACCACACAATAAATATATTGAATGAGAATTTGATGACGTAAAATATTTTGTATTGAATAAATACATGGTATCAATTAGCTTAGCAAAAAACCTACGATAAATAAATGCAGAAACAGGTGGACTTAATAACTTTGTATCAGTAAAAGTATAGGTATATCTTGCTACGAATAAGAAAGTTTAAAAAGTAGGTAGGTACTATGTCTAGTTACTCGAAGAAAAGATACTAGTTTGAACTTTTCGATACTTCTATCGTTAAAAAACCTGTGGTTTGTCTATTACCTGTCAAAGCCCGGACGCAGCGTTTTCTACGCCAGTCTGCTTTAAATTTTAATGTCACAGACAAATGACGATTCGGCCCTACAGCGACTTGATGGAAGGGGTAAGGGGTAATGTTTACATTTTAATGTAAGAACACCGGTGCCCTGCGCTCGTTAAGGGGTTAATATCACGTGCGTGCTAATAAAACGACTCTTTTCGCTTTCTCTATTAATGAACTGAGATTTCATTAAGTTCACTCTTAATTTTTTCGTGATTTTGTTGTGAGTTTTTTTGTGTACTCCTTGGAGAGTGGAGTAAGAGAGTTTAGCTTTGAGCTTTTGTTATGAACTTGTATTTGTTTTAGACACTTGTCTTAATATTATAATTATTATTACTTATGACTTGAGGGCCTGTAAAGAAGTTGTTTAGGTGCTTTTGGAATGTAAAGCCACACCCAAATCGTTAAATATCCTTTACTGTTTAAACCTTACAGAAGACGTTACGTGTTACCTAATATAATATGTATAAATGTATGATTGCATTCATGCACGAAGTGCGTATTTACAATGGCCTAAGGACTTATAGTGCCTATGATAGCAAATTTGAAAGTAGATAAAAAATAAATAATCCCGCAAACCAAAACTTAACATTAAAAACACTCCTATTTTTCACTTTCAGTGTTTTTCCCATTCCCACAATTAAAGCAAGTTTCTTGTTTTTATCCACCACACCTCCAACAGTAGGGCGTCAATAACAGCCGCAATCAGCCTACTTCAACAGTTATAATCACCACAAATCACCATAACAGCGCCTTCAAATTTTACGAGTATTGAATTCCAAACTAAACTCTTTCGGATAATAGCAATAAAAATATTAAATGTTCCCTATAAAGGGGCAATAACAATTTCAGTTAATATTAATCGTTTTTCTTTGCAGACCCTTCCGGGTGGGCGATTTGCTTTATTTTCCCTTTTATTTGTCTCTGGGGATAACTATGATATATTTATTATTACAACAAGACATGAAGACACTCGTGAGATGTATTAAGTGGTACTTATTGGAACAGGAATGTAATAGTTTTCTTATGATTACTGTTCTATTACATTTTTTTTATGTGATGATATTAAGAGCATATTTTAAGCAAGACCGTTAGGTGATACACGTACATTTTTAGTTACATTATAATTAAGCAAAACCTAAGTAATAATATAGACAGTAAGGTAAGGTTCAACAATAAATAGTTGAAATAAAAATAACGGCATGGCAAAGAAATACGGTAGAAAACATTTCAATAAAAGTGGTTTTTTTGTTTCAATTATCCAACACAAATTAACTATTTGTTATCTCAAGATGATTACTACTCATCAACAGTATAATTAACGCTCTAAACTCTAGGTTTCACAAAAAACAAAACAGTTGTTTTCATTATAATACGATTTCGTATTTAAACGTTAGTTTACAAATAAAACAAAAGTGTAAGGTATCCAG
The DNA here is from genome assembly GCA_946251915.1 of Abrostola triplasia. NCBI lineage: Eukaryota > Metazoa > Arthropoda > Insecta > Lepidoptera > Noctuidae > Abrostola > Abrostola triplasia. Next base: position 3,928,459 of record OX276424.1, on the reverse strand, counting down.
CTGACCTAGTTCTATCAAACCAGATACACTTTAATGCACCTACACACCGCTGGGCTTTTTGACTAAAATTCTATCTAAACTATGGTTGTGAAGTTACGTGAATGAGCTAATTGCCTTTTTTATTTACTTACGTGTATACTGTATATGCCCAAAAATAGTTAGTTCCTTGTACTGTAACACATTAATCATGCCATTATCTACGAATGTTATTCATAGAACTTTTTACGCTCCCACAAACAGCTCTCTATAACTAATTGCCACAACAGCCCTATTCACAGACCACAACAAACATTCGATTCAGAAGTTAGAGACAATAAGTCAAAACTCTATCTGTCGCGACCGTCCAATATAGACGGACAGACAAACTCGCATTTGCAATCGATACCTGTACAAAATAGAAGTAAACGACATCTCGTACCGAAACACCGCTAACGACCAAACTGCGTTCTAATCACGCCACGTCAAAAATGGATATTGGAAATTGAATTCGCGAACGACTTTTTTTCCAAAATGCAAAGGGCGAGGGCTGTACAAATGGCCAGATCAACTCAATAAGGGGTACGTCGACGTGTTTACCCGCTACCCGCAAACTGTGCGGGTGCTTTTTTACATTTTTCCAAAACGTTATTTACCCAGTGTCGTAAAGGCATTGTGATGCTGGACAATGGTAGGGGATATTTGGCCATTTTTTTTGAGCGCGCGAATTTTTGTTCTTTGCCGGTGAGTGCCGGTTTGTCGTATGCGCTTCGAATTTTAAATACGATTGATGTCACGGCAAAGTGGATTGTTTGCAGATCTATTCATATTTGGAAGCATATGTCACATCGCGTCTGTTTTCATTTTCATGTCCCGTGCCTTTGTATTGTAACGGACTTATGTTTTAGTAATTGGGTAAAAGTACTTTGCAGAGTACATATTTACAATAACAGCTGTAAGTACTCAATGGCAGAGTAGAGATGCCACCCACGATGTCGATGTACGATTCTAGGAATAGGTGGCAATGACAAGCCATATCATATTCATACAATATCAAATTTACTTTCACTAATAATCTACCGATTGTTAGTATAATGTAGGCCGAGCCTCATTGGTAACACAGTTACAAAAGTGTCTAATTAGAATAACGTATTGGGTTGATTTCTAGGTCGGGCATTGTTATTGGTATCTTATATTATTTGAATACCAATATATTTTGTCAGGATAAGACGCTACTGCCCCCTTACCTTGAACTTCTAAAGCAGTTAACGTTGTGGATGCGCGTCGCCGCTACGTGCAGTGTAATACGGCGTCTCACTTTCAACGTAAACTGTCCTGTTATAAGAGTTCATGGTAAGGGGGCAATATATTAATTTTTTTGAAAATTGGATGTACAACCACTTACCCCACCAAGGATTGCAGGCGTGAGGATAATTATATATATATATCATCATCAGCCGGAAGACGTCCACTGCTGAACAAAGGCCTCCCCCTTAGAACGCCACAAAGAACGACAGCTTGCCAATTCCATCCACCGGTTGCCCGCAATTCCGACGATATCGTCGGTCCATCTGGTGGGAGGCCTGCCAACGCTGCGTCATAATCATAATTCACAGAGTGTGAATTATGATTATGTTTAACTTCACCTTTATCTCTTTTGTTACATTTTCTTAGACGACTATATCTAGTGTTACTATACCGCCACTTAATAATACATCCTCCGGCACCTCACGCGGAAACTATTATAATATTACGAGTCACCCCAACGTGGTTCGTAAGACGTCGGGGGTGATAACTAGCACCCCTAACGTGTTTATGTAAAGCAGTCACTGCCTATCTAGAGCTCCTAATAGTTGCTCTAATGCCTGTCTGAACACGATGCACCTGCAGATATAGTCATATAATATGTAGGTAGGTAGGTACCTATAGTTTTATTGTATTAGGCTAGTGTTTTAGGTGCAAAGGATACATAAGTTTCTCTCAGATTGTAGTGCTTCTATCCAATTGATCTCAACACTTATGCCTCTTCAGCATCATCACCCACCCTTCAATATCCCACTAATGGGTTCCTCATGTGGCTTTTTGCAAAAATATATTAGTTTTTTTAAATTGCCTGTCCATAGTTCAGTGTCCCACTGCTGTGCAAAGGCTGAGATAATAATTTGGTAAAAAGGCTGCTGGTCAAGATAAGTTGTACGTGAATATCTAAACATATTGTATCATTACGAGAATCTACTTGGAACATGATCTTTCAACACTATTTTTTAACAGTCCAGCTGTCAATTCATAGCTTTTTTTCGTCCATGTTCAGAAAAAACGTATCCGTCAAGAGGTGATATAAACATTATTAAGCTTAAATAATAATAATAACAGGCTATAACTGTCCCACTGCAGGGCAAAGACCTCTTCTCGTATAGAGAAAAATTGAGCATGAATCACCACGCTAGCTCACTGCGGGTTGGTGATTTCAGATAATTAAATCTATGTTTCCTCACGATGTTTTCCGTCACAATTAGCCAGTAGTGTCTTAGAATAACTAAGAAAGTATTTATAACATTGAAACAGTCACATTGATACCTACCCGAGTTTGAATCTGCAACCTCGTGTATACAAATCCGGTATGTTAACCACTAGGCCACAACATGTTATTGAGCTTATTAAAAAACATTTTTAAGACGTTACCTAACATATGTTAGCTAACACTACCTGTGACGTGTTATAACAACATAAGTTATTGTAGATAGGTACGTTACATTGTGTCAACTGTGCAATCTGTCATTATTTTACGGTACATTACGCGCGTCACATAGAGGGGAGGTTTTTGTCGCGGGATGTGGAATACACAGTCATCGGGTTGATTGTCACTTGTTTTCCAACTCAAGATAAATAATTAAATGTTCTATGATGCTATTAATTATCGGTAGAGGAAAACATTGTGATGAGGAATAGATTGAAATCGTATTTTTTTTCCTTTTTAGAAGACGTTGCCCCACATTAGGATTTTCTCCTGTGTCGTGGGTGCGTTTCACAAACATGAAATATCACATACATAAACACCCAAAATCGGGACACACATCTGTGGCTCTTACAAATTTGTGCCCCGTGCGGGAATCGAATCAGGAACCTTTAGCGCAGCAGTCCAATCGCTTAGCCACTGTGCCAATCAGGTCGCCATATTCTAAGATACCAGCTTATGATAAATTAAACGTCGCAGTGAAACTTTGGATGATCTGAAATCGCTGGTAAACATCTGCAAGGCCAACATGCCCAACATATAATCACGCCTGTATTCCCCGAAGGGGTAGGCATACGTTATCGTAAGTTCCAATGTAATAGGGGGCGAACCTATTGACAAACAGTGCTGCTTCTGAGAATTAGCTAATTGAAAAACCCCGTAACATCTTGTCTGACTCGGGATTCAAACCTAGGACCTCATGCTCTGCAGTCGCGTTTAGCGACCACCAGACCATCGAAGCAATCAAGCCCAAGTTGTTTTACTCTTCTTTATTGGTCTATGAGGTCTATTTCAAATGAAAAAAGTAATCATTAAAAATAAATAGCGTTTAAGTCATACTAAAAGCACACCCGATCTCAAATTTACTTATCAAAATTTATGGTCGGAGATAATATAGTATTTATCTTTAGAAAGTAGCGATAAGAAAGAATATCAATCAATCTTTAAACTTACTCTTTTGTAATTATAAAAGTATTAGTGTTACCATATGCTACGCTCGTAGACGTTCTACGTCAGAATCAGCTACGTTCGTAGCAGTTGCCCTTTAAAGGCAAGAGCTTTAATAATAAAGAAGCAATAAAGTGCTTCGTCCTTACCCGTTTTCAATAAACACCTTTATCGATTATTCAGCTCGCCGTCCATACTTACAGCCTCGGAGCTACGCCATAGACAGAGAGTTGGCAAACTAATTCACGACACAGGCATAGCTTGCGTCGGGTGGCTGTAGGTGGTCGCCAGGCGATAGCCGGTGGCCGCGGGGGTGGGGGGCGCCTTGCAGGGGGAGGGGGGGAGGAGACGGGGGGCGTACTCGCGGCTGGGCGGCGCCGACCAATCGTAACATGCCACCCACCCGGCCCCGCCCACCTCACCTGCGCCACACCATTAAGCCTGCTTTTCTCATACTTTTTTCACGGACCTCGCATCCGTTCGCTGGCGCCGTCTTTATTTTATTTTCTCCTTTATGCCTCCTTCCCGACTCGCCTCCTATTTTACTCCCGCCGCCGGCGTAGGTAGAAAAACCTTTGTGAATACGAATGCTGAGCAGGTATTACGCTCGTTAGTTACGGGTGCTGATATGTAAAGTAAATAAAGGTTCTTTTAGCTTTCGTGTTGCAGCGCTGCTCAGTATCGCCGTCTAGAGTATCACGACGGGGAGCGATGGACGGAAAGCTAATTAAAACACGGTGGTCGCGTTTCGGCCGCGGCTCGCAGACAAAGTTCGGTCTACGAGCGTCGCGGTGTCGCGGCTCGTAATAAACTTTTAACTTCATATCGATCCGCAAAAAGTTCCCGACGAAAGTAATCTCGGCCAACCTTGCTCCACATTTTGTTTCAATGGCCCCACGGCCTGAGTCGTATGCAAGTGTCCCTGCCAGGGTGAACGATCCCCACATCGATGAAGTTTAACTGAACTTGGAAAAAACTTGACGGAACTTTGTTCGCGCCGCGTGATTAGGAAGACTTAGTTTTCAAGTGAGTTGGGAACTGTTTTTTCAGTTTTGAAAGTGGGTGGCTCAGTTTATGATCCGGGTGAAAGTCGTCGGATCGATGAACCGGGGTCAACTCGCTTGATCAAAGTTTGCGGGTCTAATAACCGAATTTATTACGCAAGGGAGCGCACTGCACTTCGTCTGCGTGCCTTGCAATCGATCGCCGCCAACTTTCAAACTAACTTTTTCTTGGATGCCTACAATATGACAAAACAAAAAAGTTTTAAAGTAGCCATTCAATATCTACTTAAGGAGGTTTTAAGCAGCTAAACTCTATCTAAGCTCCAATACATTATTTTTATGCTAAGTAACATTACCACAACTACAAAGCAGCTAGCCCGTATATACTTCAGAAAGCTAAGACCTTGTAGACCTGTTGATTAAACCATGTACTAGTGTAAACTTACGAGTTTTGAAACGGTTGCTGCTGTATGTATAAATCTAAGATTTAATCCTGAACATATGTGTATGTATATAGGCATAGGTATGATGATGTAGATACGAAAAAATTTAAACAGCTCCCACAAAATAATACATAAACTGATATTTTTTAAAGTCCAACCTACTTTAAATGTTAATATTTCTAGCTTCTTCAATTATCTATCACCGACGTTAGCATGCCAAATAATAGAGATGTCAATAGACTTAGACGGTTCAAGTATTACAGGTATTATCCTCGTTTGGCTTAGAGTTTTAGGTTGCTCGACTCATGCTAAAAGTTCATCTGCAACAGGATCATGTACAGAGACATTGGTAAACAAACAATTCATTTATTTATATCTTTAATACAATTGATATCTTCTAACATCCACTTGAATCCTCAAGTACACTTGTGCACAAACAATAACATATCTACACAAACAATAAAATTGTGTACAACCAAGAACAAAAGAGTGATGAACAAAATCGTTTATCTACGTACTATCGCCGCAAGATGTCGCCCCAACATTATCGCTAACGAGAGATCGTAATAAATAGCAACGTATGGAACGCTCTCTAGGACTTACGAAGACTATTGTTGGAGGTTACATTATTTAAGAAAGTTTAGCTTTTCGAATATAAGATTAATATAATGTAGTTGTAGGTAAAAATGTCAACAAGCGTAAAATCATGGTGAACTTTAATTTATCTCCATTTAACAATGATTGAAGACGTTAAATACGAATAAACTTTATAATAACATTCCATAAATTTTAATAAAATAACTTAAATATAAAATATATTTTTAAGGTAAAAATGGAATTATTGCCATTTTTACGTTAAAGTGATATTTTATATTTTAATTCTAAAAGAACTTAATTTTAATTGTACACAATTTATTATGTGGTCCAGCTTCAATACGGATTCATTTATACAAAATGCCTTGTCCGAGTATTCAATGATCGCTGACCGCTCGCCCCCGCCATGACTCAAGTGCAGCGTCCTTATGAAAAGTGTTCGGCAGATAAGAAAACTTGGCCGCCGCGTCAGCTGACCGTGTGTCATTAGATTATAGATTACATAAGCGCTGTACATCATGTGTAGAGTTATATGTTTCATTTTGCTTTCGTATTATTTATTATTCTATAAAGTAGTTCGCAACATTTAAAAGTAACTGTTTTATTTCTATTGTCCGATCCGACACTATTCGGTTGTACTGTACAATTCTAATTATCAGTTTTGCAGTTTGATTTTCAATTTTCAAAAAACCTCGTTTCTGGAAAACACAGAGGTTAAATTCTTGTTTTTTAAATCATCAATCTAAATATTTATACTATCCTTATAAAACAAGCATAATCAAATCAAATCAAACTCCCTCCTTGCATAAGACATTCGACCGCACACCAAGTCGCTTCTGTTATTTTGAATATATTTCAATCAATTAGGGCGAGGTGAGCACCCGATAGTTTCTACATAATACCTCGTCAGACCCTTTGAATATTCAGCCAATATCTTTGATGTATTGCTTGTAAGTTTGCCCAAGGAAATTATGTATACTGTTGCTTGTAGTTAGGGCTAGGAAAACGTATTTTTAAGTCTACCTAACTTTCTTCCAATGTGACCTTTTGTTTCTATCCTTAATTTATTATCCTAAGCTTGTCTACTGATACTTCTACAAAAGTAATTAGTTTTGTATAAAGTTGTGTATTTTGCTATAAGAATTTTTATACCTATATATTATAAATAGGTATATTCGATTTATAAAATTATTACATTTATATTATAATATAATATAATAAATTACATCAAAAGAAGGCTTATGACACAGATGGCTAAATTGCTACAATTTACAAACAATTATAACATCTGTGTAATCTTACAATACAGCTATGGCTATCTTTAAAATTTGCAACTTACCTACTAAATCCCTATCACGACAACAACAAATTACCTTCCAGAAGTTATTTGTAGTTTATAATTCATGTAATCTCCTTGAAAGTTGCGAATGCTCTATAAATCAAAGGGATAGTGCTGAGCAATTCTTATTAACCGTTGTCTCGCTCCACCGGGTAATTAAACGCTGGGCCGATAACCATTATGGGGGTTGGCTAGACCTTAGCAATATTGATCTAATAAATAATATGTACGCTGCAAGGATTATTGAGAATAAGCTATTGAGGTAAATTGTTTACATTGTTGGCTAAGATTGTATTTGATTTGAAGTATGGGTTTGGATTTAGAGATATGGTAGGTTTGCGGTGGGGTTTCATAAAGTATTATTAAGGTATGTTATGTTGAGTACCTGTGCAGTTTCATAGTATTTTGATTAGAATCGGATTTAGGTTAAGGATAATCACTAAAAAAGAGAGAACATTAATTCGGTGCAATAGAATTTGAGACCCCATAGTTCACTCAAGAATATTCCCTGATCCTACAATCAACTTACGAACGACTTACGATTACTTGTGAACAACGACACAAGACAAAAAAGTATAAGGATAATATTTAAAAAAAAATATTAAATAGTTTTTACTCCACATCAGATAAGACTAAGAATAGCTTTAATACATATCTATCCATGTCTACTCCTAAGAAACCGCAACCCTCCGTACGTGCCATAGAATGAGATGGTAAAATCTTGCATTAAAACTTACAAGACATTCCCGTCGAGGAATGCACGCCGTCCGTTCGCAAGAATTTCACCACTAAACGCAAGACAGCTTTAGAGCCGGTGCGAAGGCTACTGGAGATAATAGAAATATCATCAGATAAACGCTTTGTCCGTTGTTGAAACGATTCAGCAAAACTGCTTCGAATTCTATTTCGAATACTGTGTTATTTGGAGTTAATGTTATTAAAGATTGCTGATTGTTTTGCTGGTATACTTGGATCATATTAAGAAACTTTTGAAGATTCATTCAGTGAAGAACAGAGCAGGATTTATGATAGTTTGTATCGATACATAATAATATATATTTTCTTTTCCTCGAAAGTGGTATTATACGAACGCTACTACATAATAATATAAAATATTTGTAGTGCATACTATTCCTACGACAAAGACGACTTTGGTGATACCTGAAAAATAAAGGGGAGGAGCTGATTCTCTCTCGATCCACAGTACTTATAGCGGCCTGCCAGGTTAAAACTAAATTACTGCAGCTTCTAAAGTATGAGTCCAAATAAGAAACAATCCTAATGTTCGACCACAATACTTGCCCACCTCATCTACTCTCTAAGGTGTCGAAGTCCCTAGTCATCACCTTAGGGCCTTGCCACATTACGCGCTAATTGCTTTACGCAAATGCCTCGCGGTGTGCGGACGTCGGACAAAGTGGACGTTACTATGTTTTCACAGACCCTTTCCGTTAGGTCAGGGTTGACCCTAAGAAAAAATATATTTCCCTAAAAAAACGCTTTCTTAAGTACTTACTTTAATAAATCTCATCTTTGTTGATTTATATACGTGAACTTTTAAATGGTTTTTTTGTGAAAATCTGGAAATAATTAATGAGCTCTTGAATTAAATATTTCCAAAGTCCTACCTAAGCTATATTAGTTTATGGATTAAAAAGTTTTGACTATTGTAGTGTTGCTTACTCAAGTTTCTTACAGATAAATAACGATGCATTAAATCATTGAGATATGTAGTATGTTACGTTCGAAAAATTGAGCTCGGCTTAACGAAAATCTTTAAATTGGCATAACAAAAGAATTCTCATGAGACGAACTCAAATAAAAACTATTTTACTTTGATTTTATATTGGATTTGTCCGATCCACCGATATCAAAATCATTGACAAGACACAAATACTTAATCCACAACCCTAGCTGCCCCAAGATCCTCACACTATAATGGGGTTCAGATTAAATGCGTTGAAGTTAGTAATGCCCCTCTAAAAGCGAATTGTAGTCGGCGGCAATGGTTTATAATATCGTTATCGTGATGTCCAGCTTAGATTAAGAGATACTTTCGTTTGGGCGTTGCTTTTGAGAAAGGGGGCTGTCTAGGAGGGGGGAGTGAGGTATTAATGGAATCAGGACGCGGTCAGTCCGCCGGACTGGATCGCTCCGTTGATTTTAAAGGATTTTCAGGAATTTGCGACTCGCTGTAAAGTACGTGTGGTGAGTTCGGACTTGAAAAGCTTGTGGAGCAAACTTAACGCGGTGCTTCGGATTTTAGTCTGGTACATTCGTGCTTCAGTAGTGAAAATATAAGTATATATCTTTTTACAATTTATATAGGAATGAGAATAGGTACCATTTTACATTAGTACCTTCTTATAATAGTAGTAGTAGTGTACTATAATAACTGCCACAGATAAAGTCAAATCATCAAAGACAATGAAAACAATACACAACAGAATGTTACCACCAACATAAAACCGTACGTATTCCCGTTATTTTAGTAAATGTGCAAAGACTACACGCGAAAGGTTTTTACTAGCCGGACGAAGTTTTGAACACAATTTGTTGCCGGGCGGGGTAAGCGGGTCTAAATCAAACACATAGCTCCTTTGAGAGCGTTCTGTAGTTATGTGGACCGCCAGCCCACTGACTGTTTGAACTGGTTCGGAATGATTTTGTTTGATTATATAAATTAAACTCAGACTACGAGTGAATGAAGTCTGGGATTTTCTGTGATGATTACACAGATTATTTTTGTAGTTGGACTAATGAAGATTGAACAGCGTTAATCCTAATTTAGTTTCTGAATAGACGCTTATTAAACCGTAATTTGTAATTTTGGCTTACGTTTACTCAAAAAGATAGTTTAATAACTATTTTCTTCAGATTTAGATGTCAATAACGTATAATAACTTACTTACTTATAAATATGTGACTGTAAGTGACGCGGTCTATAGCTAGCAGTGCAAATGCCTACTAATAATATATCTATATACCCGTATGTGTTGAACGTCTCGAATACAAATATTCGCGTGAAAGTTGTAGGCAGCATGTGTGACGTCTTCGTTAGAAAACTTGCTTGCCAAGAGTGGGCGGACTAACTCGTTTCATTCATCGTCTTGTACTGCGCTCAACACTATTTGATATTGGGTTGAATGTGAAACTCATACGCACTTATGTTTTTCCTAATATGTGCTTTTAATAACGAACTAGACGACATTATATTACTATTATTGTAAATTAATTGCCGAGTAAAATTGTCACATTTACGTTTTTAAATGCCAATTTTTCAATCGCCAGATATTTTTTATTAACTGATAAGATTGAACTTTTTCACGCCAACTGCCGAAATTACCATTTTATATTTCGAGTATATAAATATCAAGGGATTAAAAATCGCCCCTTAGATATTAGTTATCTAAAATATAGTACTTTTCGTGTGTTAAATAGATACTTTTAATTAAACAGAGCCCATAATTTTTTAAGCGACAAATGGTACTAATAACCATAGTTGAACATCTCCGAAGATCAAGACCACGAAATCCTTGTACAAGTACAATCAGTCGGCGCATTACACGAGAAGATGTCCGATGCGGCGTGCAGGGGTGTCACGGCTCGCAGGGTGGGGAGGGGGGCAGGTTTCAAATATGACATATCTGGGAGCCGTCAGCACCGCAACACTGTACCAGAACTTGGTCTGCGGCCAGCACAGATGTGTACGACTGTACACAAGTACATACAAGTACACGAGCGTCCAAAGTTTTACGCCTCGGGTGAGACGCGCCTACTCTCCAGCGTTATTAGCGGCCATTGAGACATGACTATTTACTTACTGGGAGCGCGATATTTCGTGTTAAGGTATTGCCCAGTGGCTGTTTGCATCTCTTTTGGGTATTGCAGCATTGACGGGCTATTTTCTCAGATTTAAATGAAATATAAGGTAAAGAGAATATGTTTATCTTTAAATCACGTGGATTTGCCTTCAAATATTGCAACTGCAAAATATAAACAATTAAGGAGGGAAAATTTATTGTTTACTACGTGTGTCTATAACACTTTCTTTGCGCTATATATAATTACAAAACTAGGTACCTACACTAATAACACTTTCAAAGCACGCTCGGCATAACCTCATAACCCCTTATAGGTATAAAGAAAAAAACCATTCAATATGACCACCATCTTTTATTATGCACCGAAACTTTCACGCATAGAATTTCTGTCACGTCACTATCGTATTCAATTTCCAATAGCAAACATTTGTCCAAGTTTTCTGAAATCAAATTTAAAAATATGGATATTTTTATGTAGATTCGTCCCCTCCGGTCCGGTGCGGGTGACAAGTGGGCAATGTGGGCATAGCACGTGATGGCTGAAGGCGAGGTCTTTATTGTCAATGGTGTGGACTTATTCAATCGCAGTTCTTTTTCAATTCCAAATTCGGGTACCTGTTAGGATTGTTTGAATTATTTTGAACTCTAGGTATTCGTTGCAAATTGAAAAGAGTGAATTCATGGAAAACACTTATTAAATATTTCATTTTAACACATATTGTAAAGGACAAGTTTCCCAAAAACTTTTGTTTAAAAATCCTACCTATATAAAACAGACTGCAGCGTAATAAAATTTCAAGAACTACATGATTTCAAAAAGCAAGGCGAGGTTGCTGAATTATTTTCTTATTTTTTCAATAAATAAGAAGTTAGAAAAATGTAGTGTACTTCCATGCGACGAAGTTTTTGTACGAAGCCCCCAAGGAAGGACCAATGACTCGAATTTATGTTTTATGCAGTGGAAAATGATAAATTTATGTGCGGCCAGTTCCTGCGTCGATACGACGGCTATTGTGGATAATGTCCTGATTTTTATGGTTACTGCGACACGTTTGCATAATGCCTATCACTGTCTGTCACTGGTTATTCCACGTCTAGGTATTTTTTGGAAGTATTCGTCTTTGTTGTATGGAAATAGGTAGGTGGTACAAATGCATGTAGGGTATTGTTTCACCTTGCTGTAGGGGGTTTCTGATAAATGCTGGCCATTTTATGAAGGGGAATATACATATAACAGCTATAAGTTGTTTTAGTGCTAGAATGATCAATATATTAATTATTCTGATAAGCAAGATTTGAAAAAGAACACAATCAATATAGAAGCACTATTCTAATCTGAAATATTTTGTGTCTACGATAAACAAATTCCAGTCGGCTGAAGACAGATGGCGCGGCGGCGCACGTAGGACGCACGGGCGTTCGCCTCAACCCTTCTTGGATAATATCTTTAAAAGTTTGCTCCGTCCCGCATCCTCCCCGGGGAGAGCGATCGCTTTAAATTATTCTACCAATCAAATGTTATTGGAGAGTAAAAAGTATTGCCGTGTTGTCACAAAAACAATTCATAATGTATTCTTGAAATCTAAATTATACTGAAGCCGTGAGCCTCCGTAGAGGTCAATACTAACTAACCACCTAAATTACATTTTTATACATCCAGCTCCATTGTTTTCGGTAATCCTGTAGACAAAATTATGAACTTACTGGGCTAAATAAACAGAGTACGTTGGTATTAACACACTCTTAAAAGTGGCTATAACCTGCTTTCACAGACATCAGTCATGTTTGAAATATTTTGTTACTTAATAGTTTTATGTACCAAGGTCCTATGAAAGTAGCAGGGGTGTTTAAGCCAACCAGAAACATAGATACGTAACGTCACCGCGCTGGTCGAAAATGATCAAAACACTTCAAAATACGCCTTCATTTAGTTGCTTTCTAACGAAATCCAATATAAGTTGAGATGATGCGAACTTCGCAAACATCTCAAATTCTATTCCGAAAGGCTATCGAGTTCAAAGCAACGACTCAATTCGTTTACGAGTATTTAATTCAAACTTAATTTCACTGAAAAGATTATACACCACGGGAAAGGATGATTGATTTAATTATTCTACTCCTTAGACGTGTCCTCTCTTATAATTACGCTTCATTACTTAAGCATCGCTTTATACTGACTAATTACTTAATAGAAGTAACGAGTTATTTCCATCTCAAAGTTGAACCTTGGGAGTGGAATGTAATCAACATTAAACGGGTTCGGAGAACGAATTATAGAGGAGAAAATAAATAAGATCGAAGGACGGCTGCCTTGTTTGCCTGGCTAATTCGCCTCGCCTCGATCTGCTTACAGGTAGGTATTTCAGTTGATTGATTTATACCTACCAGTTACTTATTCCTCTTAACTGCAATTTGTTGTACTCAATTCACTGCTAGCTAAGAATTTTCCGTTTTGAAAGAAACAAATGCCGTCCGATTGCATTTATTATCTTTTTACATCGTACTTCATCATCAATATTACCTCAAGCTATTAAAAGGAACATTCTGAAGCCGTGATTAAATATAATTTGTTTCGTACGCAAATCGCAGATGTACACTGATAATTTTTATATAGTTTTTCAGAACTAGTTCACCATTATACCGGTAGCAGCCGGAGCAAAAAATACATAGGTAGCATGGGTAACAGAATTCATTCCAATAACAGGTAAACCGTACAGTATTTCCCGAAACTTCTAATTAAACAAAGAGAAACAACCCGGACGCAATCGCTCAATTCCAGTTATCCATGACATAAAACAATAAGTACGGACTGTGTACCATCACAGATATTTCTAATCGATAACTGTTGCGACCAACTGTGATAACTCAATAAGCGAGGACCGTCAGACTGGATGTGGTATTGTGTATGATCGGCCATCTTGTATGAGAGTAAATATTTCAAATATCACATTTTTATATAAATTTTTAGAAATATAAAACGGGTATTTAGCGTTAAAAACCAACACAACCTACTATTGTCTCACGATTACGACAGAAAAATACCCTTAGCCTACCTATACAGCTACATTTAGCTGTTCCTGAGTAATAAAACATTCTTAGCTACAGCTACGGTGGATCATCTCGAGAAAAATGGGTCAACGGACCCCTTCTCCTTTAGGGGCGCCATGATAAAACTTCTACAAAACTTTTGTTTTGAGCACCTTAGACAGAACGCAATGTAACAAAGCGATTGTACGAAGTCAACGAAAATCCGTATTTTATAACAAGACGTTTTTTGTTTCGATGCTGATAATAAAACCAACAAGATAATGGGGCGTGCTACATTTCGTAAGAAATGTAATTGATAATTTAAATAGATTGAATCATTACATTCCCCAAAAAATTTTTTTTTTTTTTTTCCCCAAATTATACATCTATTATCAAGTTTCGATCGTGTGCCTAAGAAGTTTGTCGTCTGCATAAAAAGTGACGGCCGGTTTATTTAAGCAATTATTCCCGTAATAAACAATATCTAAAATTAAAAGCAACGCATTAGTATTATAAATAGCATTTCAGGATACGTAACAATTAATACTAACTTTTATCAACACAAAAAACAGTAAGTACTGCAACTATTTTCTTTCAGCGCACACAAAAGGTCGTGCTAGGTTGCCGGCAATCGGCTACTTTGTAACCCTTGGCCGGTGGTTACGCGCAAATAGGGGACATAAACGTGAATGGATGTTAACGTGTTTTTTACGACCCACGGTCAACATATCGTTCTGTTTGCGACCGCGGCCATATCTTTATTTCCCCGTTTCACCCTAAAAAGTGTAGTGCTTTTTTGTACACTGGAAAGGGGATGCGACTGCGGAAATTATATTTATGTTTAGAATAAACGAACTAAAGTTAAGTTTTATTAAGATTTTTTAGGTGTGCATTTTAGCTACAATTTCCTAAAAGCATTTTTATTTAAATATGTTAACAAATTAAAATCATTTAGCATAATACTGTTTCCTATTATCCTATGGATATATTTTGTATTAGGATAGGATTATAACATTTTAATACCTCTATTACAGTGCTACGTAAATATTTTCGATTGTAAAATTTGTTAGACGTATCAACAAATTAATGAGAATCTTTTAATGTACCAGAAATTACCCACCTATAAATAAAAAAACGGGAGACAATATCTTCTTTTACTTGATTCCAAATCTTACAAATAAGATCATAAGAGATTGACAAGGGTAATTTATTTATACGATTTATTGTCGCTATAAGAGCAGGGGAGGTCGGGGCTAAGTCAACATTGACTCGATGTCGAACTGTTTGCTCAGTGGTAGGACCTCGCCCGATTCTTTGTGTGGATCAATTGGATATCAAACACAACAGTGAGTTCAAAGACTGATCTGATTTTGTTACTGACTATGACAATACTAAGACAGATGTGCTAGTTTATTATTTACAGATTTAAGTTATTACATTTATCAAGGATTATATTAAATAGCAAAAAACTACTAGGTTAATATTGTTTATTTTCTTACGTAAAATTTCATGAGAGTATACCACAACCTTCATATTTCTATATCACTAAAATAAAGTCTTCTTAAACCTACTTACGCGTCGACTCTAAATAAACAAATTCTTTACAGAATAACAATAAAAAAATAACACTGCAATTTTCTCAGCACCAACGATTATCATGCATATTATCGTAACTGTATTTTTTACAGTCAAAAATATGTTTTTCTAGAAAATATATATGTGCTCATATTATTATTTTGGGGCGTAGGATCGCAGCCCGGGGCCTGTTGTCATGTCGCATTAACGTGAATCGCATCATAACTCCGATAATCTACGTTTATTGGCTCCACTCGCTGCTTTATTACCTCCCACAGATATAGCTAGTAGCATACAAGGAATATATGTCCATACATTCGTATAACATGACAGGATTAGGATGCTACTTCTAATAGTTGTAGAATAGATATTTTTTTTTATTAAATATTTTGTATCGACATTTATAGTAATATTGGTAAACAGTATTAAAGTCTTCTAAAAGTCCAATGACTTGTAAAACTAGTTCAAGTTCTAAGTTTTTAAGGAAAAGCCGAAGTCCTGAGCCAGTCAAGGTAAGAAAAATAAGTTTAACCAACAAATAATAATTTTAAATAATCTTTACCTAAATAAAAATGTACTTGGAAAACAAAAGGTACCCTGTTTCACAAGGAACCATAATTTTACCCAGCAATTATGAATTCCAGCCTATTAATCTAGAACAAAAGCCTTATAGCTGGTAGTACAATCACGATCGAACATTATACTAAAGACAATTCATTATTAGAGTGCCGTTACAGAGGCCATAATCGGCCGTTATCGCCCTTTTATAGCGGATTTTATGAGCAAAACTATTCACCCAAGAAATGTACTCATTCTTATCTGGTTAGATCTTTTGTTAGGTCTAATTACTGGGGTACTGTTAATGCAATTTTTGAAAGTATGTTATTAGATATTAATTAAGTTTACTATTAAATAAGTAAGGTTTTTTAAATATAATCGGTTTATGAACAATTAACAAAACAAACATTTCTCGTGTATCTTCTCATGTACCGATTCATCAATGTCTATTTGTACGAAATATAGCTTAACGTTATCAAACAATAAATAATAAGAAACTCGGCTTCAAAGTATGTACCTAATTATGCTGCTAAAATGTAATTTAATAGAAACAATAAATCGGAAATCTAGTCAAAAATACTAATAAAAAATACAACCCCATAAACTGGTACCCCGCTTTCCTATTAAGTTGTAATAGTTGTTTACAGCCGGCACTCGCTGTGCGTTTACAATATATTACGAGCTTGTCGGCAATAAAAAAGGGGTAAGAAAAAAATGAATAAAGCAAAAAACGTTAAAATAAAGGCGCCCTGGAATATATACGACTTCCTGAAGGAAATAATAATGCTGTTTGCAATTCATTTGGCTCGCTACCTGGTTACCCCCGTCTTTAGAAAACAACGCGCGGTATTTCTTTTTTTAGGCTACCCTCCTTGGCCCGATTTTTCGCGGGAGGGTCGCAATTTTTATTTTCTAACCCTTTGCTTTTAAAAATCAAAGCTTGGTATCGGTGAATTTGTAAACAGATGTTAATGCAAATTTGAACATGTGAAAAAAAATGTTTAACGTTAAACCGATATATTGTTTATATTTATTACAATACCTATCATTAAACATTTTTCAACTAAGTTATTTATTTTTAATGTATATATAATAAAATCTATCTACGGTAATCCGAAAGAAAATGTTACAATGGGCAAATTATTCCACTGTAGTAAGGCAGTAATAGATATGTTTTTATGCAAGTCTCATATCCACTATAGCATGTATTAAAAACTCACAAGAAAAATACAATAAAATAAAATATTTCGCTTTACAAAGCAACAGTTAAATTCGTGCAAAATGTTCAAGTACATCTCTCTCCTCGACCACCGTGGAGCCGACAAATGGCGTGTCGCACAAGAAAAATCAAGGCGTAACAAGGAGCCGGCTTGCTTACATTTAAAATCGTAATTGTAACTAACCGCTCCCTTTTATTAATTTACCTCATTTATTTCTGCCATTCCCCAGTCATCAAGTACGGGAAAAGAGTAAAAAGTCTCAACCGTTTCCTATAAAATATTCATGATTGTAACCGACGAGGTTTTTGTATTCCGCCATTGTTTATTTGGTTTCAATTTGTTGGTTTTTACTTGATTGTTTGAATATTCAATTGTTTGTTAAAACTCAGCAGCATTACTGATAAATCAGTTTAGTTACCTACATATTACCTCGATACGATATTATTGTTGTTGTATTTTTTTAATAGGTCAGAGGTAAGCGACACATTTCTGCCTAAAACTGTAACTTAATTTTTTTCTGTTGATTTTGTTATTATAATGTCTAAATTAGCGAAATAATTAAACTGATAATATAATATTGGCTGTATAAAAAGTCTAAAGTCGTCTGTCATTCTTAAGATGCGATCGACAATCACGGCTTGTGAATATTTAAGAAGCTTCAAGTGAGTCTCGAGAGGATCGCGAGAGTCACTTAAAATACTTGATGAGCAATCGAATTACGGACAGAAACAAATTTATAAAGGTTGGAGCAGTTCTATTTAATCTATGGAAATATTACATAATGTTGATTCTATTTTTTTAGAACAAGGTTTTGTTTCTTTATAGTTGATATGAAAACATTAGGTTATGTACAACTAAATTATAATTGATTATGCTTGAATAGATAAAAAGCGACTGAGTAGAACTTATAGTGGAAAACTTGTACACGCAGCAGCAATCAAGCAGTCAACGTACTAGCAATTCAATTCAAAAATATGAATTAGAAAACACAAAAAGCATAGGAATCAAAACGATCGCAAAAATGAACATCAGGGGTGGCTTTTTTTCAAACCATCAAACGCGCGCCGAGTGCCGGCAGTCCGGGCCACATTCCTTCCCGGCCCGTCTGCGACGATCCTTTTTTTAAATCCCGGTAACAAGCCAATAAATCCCGGCGCATTTTTTCTCAGCCCCGCTAACCCCATCCCGGAAAAAAGGCTTAGCGCGATTACATCCAAATTTACTTAACACCTACACATTAAACCGGTTAATAAGGTTTAATGCAATTTTCTTATCCGTCGGTTATTTGGATATGCGGGACCCATTTTAATCAGATAATTCTGAAATTGGGTCTTGAAAATTTCGTTATGAAAATTCTATTTTGAATGTGATTAATTTACAATGAAGGACAGTTGAATTTGGGCGTGGCAGCTAAAATATATTCATGTGATTGGACAGTTAGAAACTTTTTGTTTGAAATCGAATAAATGATGATTAAGTAGTTCGTTAGTTGTACAAACATTGGCGCAGGTAAACAGGAATGGCACCGGAGCTGCCTCGAACTCGAGTACTCTTTTAATTAATTAAGTATATGGAGTGAGTTGAGCAGTCGTACACATCTGTACCGCGCTGATTAGCTACCGAAAGGGGAGTCTGAAAGTTACTAAGCAAACTGAAAAATGTTGTCATTAATTAGCTACATACTAATTAGAGTGGAAAATCATAAAGTTTCGCAGTATTTGAAGTCAAACACCTATTAAATAGATTAAAGACAGGGAATTACAACAGGGACATTTTAGTATCTAATTACTGAAATTAAAACAAATAGTTGGCTCGGCGAAATTGCCTTATAAAACGTAGTGTAAGGTGAGCACTTGAGCTGAAATCACGAAATGGTCAACACAGTGTACATCCTTTTAGCCAGAGGTTGCTTGGCTACAGCAAACAGATTTATTTCTTTCAGGACTGCGTAAAATATCTGGCGTTATAGAAGTGAACTACTTGAGTCATCTGTATACTAGTACTAGTGTGTACCTAAGGTAATTTCGAATTCCGAAGGGTGATTGTCAGCGCAGTGCAGAAATACCTACTTTTGCTGGTCTATTAGCCTTAATGCTGTGTAAAGACAGTATAAACTGCCTGTAACAAAAATATTACTATTTAAAATGTAACTTCAACCTCTGTCATTATTGTATTTTGATAACTCGTGTACATAAATAAAGCCCTGGTAAAGGATTTATTACAAGGTATCCATCTGCGCGCGTATGATAATGGGTGGTACTTATCCCAGCACTTACGTTATTACTGCAAATGAATCAAAGGACAATGTTGTTTCAAGCATGTAGGGACACGAGCCATGATTTTAATGAATTACATTTTATAGCAACGGTAAAAGGGTGTTGTGAAATCTTTATCAAGTTTAAAATATATAGTTTTATATTTTTTATCGACCTTTTATTCGACCTTTTTGCATTAGGTAGTTATAGAGATAGGTTCGTGAAAAAGTAATAAATTCCGTAGCGATCAACATAGCGGTTAATTAAAAAAAATTGTTGGCCATTTCCATCACGTAATATCTCAAACTTACACTCTTACATTTAATAATTGACAAATAAATTTTGATACTCCGCCATTAGACCATACAATCCCAAACGTAACCAAACTTGAAAGTCAACTCGTATTTCAAGACGAACATCATCAAAGTAAATAAATTATTGAGACCGGCGCAAGTCTTCAAGATTGTGGGTCTTATTACAAATTCACTTTGGTGTCGTCGGGTCCAAATAATCCTGGCCATTAGCAGAACGTACCTACAGAAGATACGGAGTAATTACATTCCCGCGGTAAACTGTCATCGGTCACTCCGATCGGTTAGTAATTAGGTTTTCGTGGTCGGTTTGACCAACAACGGTCACTCGATTCGGACGATTGATTAGACGTGACGCAGAAACGACCCAATTTCGGGCGTGTTGAATACGTTATCGGGACCACAGGTCGGACAAATAAACTCGATTATGTAGGTAATGGTATTGCTGATTATGAGAGGTCAGGAGGTAAGAATGGTAGAGCAGAACTGTACTTATTTTAACACACAAAATTAAAAAATATCTGACATTTCTAAAGGAATTAAAAAAATAGTGTAATTCCGTCTCTTGTTAAGATAAAATAGTGGTCCCTGTTAGTATTTCTTGATCTGTAAAATACAGATAGACACAAGTTTTCTCAACCGCTATCAATGTGATAAATATCTCAGCGTCATTAGTTTTACTAAAATGATTAGTTTCTCAGGTCCCTTTACTAGCAGCACATGTGCCTCCTCTTCATTTTGATCCGCGGACTTCAGAGCAATAAATTACCGATATAAATTATTCAAATTCGTCATCGGACAACCAGATTAATTATTACTATTCACCACTGGCAACAGAAGGCTCCAGCGATTAGCAATACGTCACCAGTAAATATGGCAACACTTATTCTACAATTTATATGGGGGAGAGTGGGGTAATGGAGACAGTGGGTAATAAATCTATTCGAAGTGATTTGGTACAAAGCAGTGGGCCCACATAGTAAGCTCGGATCGGCCAGAACATCCATTGTGGGTCGAACACCCGCGGAATCCGATAATGCCTCGGAGATTGTCCCGTCTTTCCTTTAACACCTCTCGATACCGCTTATATGGACAGCTCCGTTTATATAGAACTGTTACTAGTGATTTAGGATTTAATTATAGCTCATTTTAGTATCAAGACTACTTAAAAGCTGCTACCATTAAAGCGAGTATTATAATATTGTTGATATAATAAATGTAATGTTATTTATCCAAAACATAAATTTCGGATTAAAATATAACAAACCGCATTGTTTATACATGTTGGTATGCAAAAGGATTTTAATATGTCAATGGTGTACCAGTACGCCGCGTGTGCGACCCGCCCACACCAAACTTAATCTATAAATCAAGAAGAGAAACTATTTCGTAATTAGATCGTATTTAGGACGGGGCACAACACCTTCCTTCGCTCCTTGAGAATCTCCCAAATGGCTTGGAAGGTAGCTCCATTGCCTTTCAAGCACCTCTTTATCGGCTAATATCCTTGGTAAATGGATCTCAAATATTTTGCCCCATAACCATTATAGCAGAACGATGTTATCATGTTTATTGCTTTTCGGTACAGCGACTCGGTGAGAGGTTTTATTATTATACTACTGTTATGATAAATGCGTAAGTTTCCATGTTAGGTATGGCCTTGAAATCAAAATAAGATAGATAATTTATTCGTTAAAATAACTATGTGTACAGATTTTTGTGTAAACGTTTTTCAAATTCGATAGAAACAAGTCTTTGATGACTGAAAAAAAATATCTTCAAAGTAAGAATAATTTTAGCATATGAAATAATGACGGTTGAAAAGCAGAATCATAATTCAGTTGATTGATAATGTTGCTGTGAAGTCTGTACAGCGCCAGTACGCAAAAAAGTAAACAATAATGAAATTTCAAAAATAGAAATCCTCTTAACGAAAGCGCCATTCTTTCGTTGTGCAAAAACGCTTTTGATGTTTGTATACTTAGTGTTTAATAAGTTGATCCTATTACAATGTCCAGGTAACGCGACACAATGGAAGCTCCGCTAACAAGATTATAACTTTATTTCGTAAATTAATAAAAAAGTAGCGAGCCGTGTGTTCCGTTTTGCCCCCGCCTCGATTCGGGCGAGTATTATTGTTTATGATTTGTGAAGCCTATTTTTAAGCTTGCTTTTATACTGTTTTTATATTTTTACAGATATTTATAGAATAAAATAATAAAGTTGTAGTGTGGGGTACTAATGGGTATTAGGCAGCAGACGCGGCTATTTACTGTGAGGTGTTATTCCTAAGTAGGTAAGTTAGTAAAATTTTCCAGTTTTTATGTGAATGTTTTTAACGCTTGTCTAAGGTTCGATTATAAGAGTTATTTTTACATGAGGCTGGTGCAATACAAAAAATAAGTAGGTAGCTGAACTGGCTCACTTTCTAAAAGTTGAGAATTTTATTTTTATCAGACAAACGTTAATAGAACGACGTCGGTAATTAGGTACGCTTTTGTATTAAGAGTATACTTTAAAATTATGTGCTCTTCTTAATTTGGTGTTAATGAAACAATAAATGCGAATTGCAGGGCAGTTGTGTGACGCCTCCCACTCAATATATCCCCCGGCTGACGCATTGACTCTCATTAACTTGATAGGTACGATATGGTTCTTCATTATGTGTCATATGAAATACAAGAGGTTCAAAGTGGAGAGGGAGATCGTTTATTTTACTTATTGTTAGTAGTAGTTGTAGTAGTGTGAAGATAGATTGAGATAATTTATCATTAATTTCAGCTCAATCAATACAGGATTCAATCGTAAATCTGTTCCAAAAATGTGATACATGATTTAAAAAAAAGCGAAATTTCGCTATCTTTAGTATTTTGATATTTATTTTAATAAAATAATAACGTTTGCCAGGCTGAAAAACTTAATTATAATTAACTTCATTCCTAAATCTGCAAATACCAGCTCCAAAGCTAAAGGCAAAAGAACACGACTGAGCCTACAAATGCAATACACTGAACACCAGCTCTCATTACACTAGACACATGTTCCCTTAATAACACCAATCGATCAACACATGTACATTATTAGACCCCCAGCACACGAGTCATGGAGGTAATGAGCGTAATGAGCGCGGCCCCCGGCCTCGTCTTCACGGGATTACGTGTTACTGTTGCTTCCGATAAACATTATTCCGTGTATTAGTGCTCTTATGTCAGACGGTTAGGATTATGAGTCGAGCCGAGTAACTCCGTATGATGAGCCTACTTAACTTTTCTGACTTGTATTTAACATTGTGTGTATTTTGCCATGTCGTGCCTATGTTATTATTTTGTTTGAAGGAAAATTATTTGTTTAAGTATGTCATAACTTTAATTTTAGCATGATTACCTCGTTAAAACTTTTAAACTATTTGGGAGCAATTGGGCATTGTTAATGCCTCTCAACATTTAATTCTAAAAAAACATGACAAGTTTGCAAGTCGGCCCATATTCAAAATCAAAACTGTATTTCAAAGAGATTAGTTTGGAAAACATTAATCGAGACACACAACACAGCGTGATATACGAAGCTCTCTATATTAGCAACATAATCAAATATATTTGCCCACAACCCACGACGCAATACTGGACAATTACCACTAAACAAACAAGACAGCTGCTAACATTTATTACTCCGTCATTCTTATCTCCACATATTACAGTCAGAAGAAGTTGCTGGCCACGAATGGCCCTTAATGACCAACGCTCGCAAAAACGTATGAGCCGCGAGGTCGCCTCCAATGCGACTGATTTCGCCTCGCCTCATCCCGTGGGACATAGCACTAACAGTTGAATAAAATGAAGGGTCAAATTTATAAGAAATTATGATTCTATTTACTATTGAATTGAATAGTTATGAAACTCGAAAAAATACTAATGTTTGTACAAATCCAAATCGATAAGTTAAATCATACTTAGATTTTACATTAAAACAGTTGTTTTTGAAATGCGTCCAGTGTCCATTGCCAATTAATTTATATTGCATTTGCCGTGCCACTGAATGTTACAAAGAGATATTACGAATTGATAGTCACCGTTCGAATCAAAGCCCGATAAGTCCAGTTAAGGGTCACTAAATCGTGCATTAAGCATCAATTAAAACTGATACAATCTACCTGCGTACATCCTATTAGCAACCCTTACAGAGTTATGATCGCCAAATCGGCAAGATAACGCTTCGTATTTACTTTGATTCTCGTCGTTAAAAGTTCAGGGGCTGACGGGGGCAGTCGTTAGGGATCCTAATGGCCACCATTTGTCTTGTCCGGCCTCTAGTTGTGCCTCGCTAATGAAATTATTGCCGCAACTATACTAAAGGTTATAAATACAGCCGTAAGGCCGGACGGCACCTTGTTTCTCTCTAATGGACCGGTCAAACTGTAAACTGTGTTATCAATGAAATTACAATTAGTGAGGGATAAAAATGACGGAGGGTCGGAAGTCGCATTTGCTCCTTTTGTTTACGTTAGGAAATTGTTAGTGAAATTTAGATATGGGACGGTTAGATGGAATTTTAAATGTTGATTGTAGTTTTACAGTTATTTGTATTATACTTTATACATGTCTAATGATGTGGATACAACCTAGTGTGTGGCGACGTTTAAAAAAATAGGCTCTGGTGAACTTAAGTGGCTTTGGCCGAAGGCTAACGGACAATTTATGGAGTCACTTTTTTATAGCGATGATTACTCTTCTTCTTCTTTGTATTATTATTCTTGTCCCTATAACAACAAACCGAGTAATTCAATTATAAAATATGACTCTATTCTAGTAAACAGTGCGAGCTACCATCCCTCAAGATACCTACATCTTTTGCGATATAACCACAATAAAACGTACACTCTTCAGTGATTCGAGGAATGTGTCGGCCAAGAATGCCATCTGCCGGAGACAATCAAAACTTTGGCGCAATGGAATTTTCTGCTTAGTGTCCGTCGTATTGGTGCGGACAGTTGGGGCATGTCTCGGACGTGTGGACTGACTATTTCGTTATGAGATAATTACTTATGTTACGACGAATAGTGTTTATTTTGTTTGATTTAATTTTGTTCGAAAATATGTTTTGTAATCAATTAATCATGTTCAAAATTACTTCAAGACTTCAAAACTTGGAATTTGTAAAGTAAAACAAAACATGTTAATAGAAATACTGTGAAACTCATAAATATCCGAAAACGAATACCTCAATACAAAAACAAAGCGAATTAGCCATTATGAAGCAAAGTGGCCACATCAAAAAAGCCACTGTACACAAAGTAGACCGCAGGAGGGGATCCGTGGCTTATCGACGCTCCTATTGTTCGCTTTTATTTCAGTGAAAAATACTCATCGCAAATGGCCTAATCTTTCTACATCAAACGAACACAGACCTTGATATTACACGCGTCATTTGAAGTCTCAAAGACATTCCTGCGCGGGGAAAAAATTAAAATAACAGAACAGGGTACAATGGAGCCGCTGCTGCCGAGTGATTGGCGGGACGATGCCAAAGATTGCAAATTAAAAATTCTTCTTTTTATTGCAATATGTCAAAGGAATTATGTTAAACATTTATGTGCAGTGAAGATCACTAGTATGTTGTAGAGTTTAATAATAAAATATAGGTAAATTCAATTAGGTATGAGTTTATTTCATTCGATTTTATACCAAACCCGGATTTTAGCTCATGAAAGTCAAAAAAGAGGGAAATACTAGAATACGGAAATACAATCAAACAAAAAAAGGAAAACGTTACATTAAAAAAATGCGGCGTTTGAGGTGAGGACACATGATGGATCAATCGCACACCAGCTTTGTGCCTTTCCGAGCGGTTACCTTCCAATGCGTTCACACTCGCAGATTTTAAACGCATTTCGTGGGCCATTAGTCGACGTGAAAGAGCCTGGAAGTGCCTGTGATTATGATTGATCGTCCCCACAATGCCTGACTTGTTGAATGGAAGCCCTCACGTGTGTTCCCGCCTTATTTGTTGGAAACTAAGACGATTACGCAGGAAACTTTGGTTTCATCTTGATTACTCTTTTGTTTAGTATTTGGCAACGTAATGATTATTTTTTTAAACCGTGATTTAGATGCTGGTAAAGGATTATATATGTTGGGAAATAGAGGTAAACAATACGCCTGTATTCTCCGTAGGGGTAGTTAGATGTACATATAGTACACTCACACAACACCAGTTACATTATACTAAAAATCCGTGCAGATTTATTCAAGACCGCTTTTAATATATTATTATAAGGAAATAATTATAATATAGTTTCAAACAATACGTATAACCTATAAATGAATAACAGAACACAGCGCAGTGCCAATGCAATATAAAACCGGATCGGGCTTGGAACTCGGTCCAGTGCATCTATTGTGAGCAGTCAAGTCGATAGCGCCTTCATTCGAACCAAATCGAGAATGAACGTAGATTAACTATTGAGAACTTCCACTTAAGATGTTAATTTCGTATTGAGTTTAGTAAATTTGAAATGGGCTGCTAGTACCGAGAAATACTATATGATGAGGCGAATTCGATATGGTTCTTAATGGTACTGAGTTAAAGTTAAAGGCCCATAATATTGGAAAGCTAAACCTTTGCGTGGATGATGATCCTAAATGTTTTTTTTTACTTTAGTTTAATAACCCCATTACGGCTAAATTTCAATGCATAAAATTTGTTAAAGTACTACAAAGCAGTCCTTCAAAAATTAATATATTTTCTAGTCAGATCAGGTGAGAGTAAGATATAAAATATTGGTAAGCTGGTAGGTATTGTAATAGCCTACTAATACTTAAAAAAAATATATTGCTTAAAAAAACAATACGACAAAAGTCGATTTCATGTATCAAGGACTCAATGAGAAATTGGATAGTAGCCATCTCAATGGGTAATTGTTAGTATTAACTTCTGGTTTAGACCAGTAAAACATGAAACAATAAATATAAAGTTAATATACCTACAAGAAAATTACTAAAAATATATCTGATAAAAAACCCCATTTTACTTACAAATTCTAAGAAAGCGTAACTCTATTTGTCTTGTAATTCAGGGTGACGGAAGCAATTATTTTTTATCGACACGCACGACCGCTCGGCGGCTGCGGGACGGGGTAGTACAGGAGAGGGGCGGGGGGGTTCACAGCGCGACACCGACGCATTGCACCCGCGGGACACGACAGATAGTGGAGACAAAAAGACGGTTTAAAGGGGAAACTGTGTTCAAGGGACCTAACTATAGGATTGTTGATAAAAATTGGGATACTAGGGTAGTCTGCAGGAAAACGTTTTTTTGAAACCGTTGATTCTTTGAATATACTTGTAACCAGGCATTGCGGTGGTATACATTGTGTGTGTGTATACATTTCGTATTTGTTTGCGTAGGCGCGTAATGTGCGTCTGCGCTTGACCACAAGCTTGGCCACAAGCGCAGACGCACATTACGCGCCTACGCAAACAAATACGAAATGTATAGCGTAAAATACTAGATACGATTTATAAAGTATTTTTTAAGTTATTTTTACGTAGAGCCAGCGCAACTAAAGTTACTTATTTTTAATATGCTCGTATTACTTAAAACCTAATGAAATGGAAGTTTACTTTGTTAGAAATATCCCTATCGAAAGAGATAAGGTTTGTTATACTCTTTAAGGCATTATTGAATTCTATGACGGTCTCATTTCTGCGTATATATGAGTTATTTTTAAATAAACATCACAATCATTATCCAAACACTATAATATACTTGAAAAACAAACCAAAAGAAAAACCTACGTAAAGACAACAGACATTAACGGTACGATACGTATACAGCCTGAGGGGTCGCGGCGGGAACAGAACGTCTTTTTTATAATCTGTTTACTTGTTTCCACTCTTACTAGATAATCTTTTTATACTGAACACCCGCTGATGTGTTTGCACACCATTTTAAAAAGACAACGTGAATATTCGTAAATGGAATTTAGAGATTCTTTTTTTACTGTAACGTCAAAAGTTTTAGGTGCATTTGTTTTTATATTAGTGATGGGATATTATCTAACAAACAAGTTATTTGGTACTAAAACCAGTTCATATAGGTGTATTATATACATTTTATGGTTAAAGTTTTACTGTTTCACTGCAAAATAAAATAGTATAGGGAATATTACATTTTTACGATGCTGATTATATTAAAAATATAACATAACATAGTAGAAATATAATCAACTATAATATTTGTCAAATACGAATAATTTATTTATTCCACGAACAAATTTAATCATTTAGGTAAAGGTACGGAAAGAAATGGCTCCTAATTTCGTCGGAAAAATACGTAGCGTTTAACAAAGTTTAACTGAACATAAAATTTTATTGACCCATATATGATATAGAGAGACAATCCCAGCCGAGCCGAGTTCCCGAGTCATTAGACTCGTTTTTATTACTCAATGACGATAAACATGTCGTAAGCTATCGACTGAAAACATTCGTGGAATTAGTTCCCTCCTCTATTCGATTATTACGATTATTGTATTCGATTATCGTGTTCTCTATGTTTATTTTTTATTGGATGATTATTCGGTTTATTGAGTGAAATGCCTTGTTCATGAAATGTTCTTAAAGTGCTTTAATGAAGTGAGTAAGTACCACTTACACTTTATAGAGTTAAATTATTTTTTTTATTGGATTTCTGAGTATTCGCAACACCAGAAAAGTCGCAGTGGCATTGAAGTCATTTTTGTATCATTGCCAAACATAGAACAAACCGAATGCAGTAACCACATCTGTTTAGATTTAGGTTAACCGTTTTATAAACCTATTAGATCCGTGTAATCAAATTCTTACTTACCACTGAAATAATCTTGGATTGTTTATGTAAATTATGTTTTTTCATACTATCTCTATGTACCTAAGCAATTTAAGAAAGGAAATAAATTCAAAGCATCTCATGTTACAAAATACAAACAACTTTTATTTGTCAGTTTCCAAAAAAACCTTTCTCAAATTAACTTTGTACGACGCAAGAGCACCGGATATTATTTATTGCTTACAATTTTGCTTACACAGGAAAAATATTGCAGTACATTTTTCCATGGCGGTGTTTCTCGAGGAACTCCTAATTTCTAATGGGCCATTTACCACTTTGTCAATTGCACCAATAAATCTGAGCGAGTGGCTACGCGCGCCGGCTGAGTTATCGCCCCGTCTGAGGCTAAATGTCGCTACATTCTTTTGTTTTGTTTTACAACACTCCGAGCGGACAAGACTGACGTTTGACAGATTTATTTATGGTTGTTGAACACACGAACTTGTCGGCGGTAACTGGAAAAGAATAGGCCAACTCCCCGCTTCCCGAGGGTGTCGTAAAAGGTGTCTATGGTAGTATACCATGAGACTAAAACCTCCTTCGCGCAATTATGCAATTCACCAATGTGTTTCCAGTTGCATTGAAAATGGGCTTCATTCCAACCAATACTCGTTTTATTCCATTTATATAAATAAACAAATTGAACGAAACGATGTGAAAGTTAGAAAACCTGTATACACGTAAAATCGTCTAGACTATTGTGACTTTTACTGCCATTAGTTAAAAATTTATATCGACAGAAGTCGAACTACGATAAATTTTAATTAGAAGAAAATTGAATCCAAAACATCGATTGAAAATAATTTTATTGGTACGTCCCATTCGATCTACAATGAATGGTTTTTACTCAAACTGGTTGAAAGCAAAGTTTGAACATCGTATTCTATTTTCGAAATTCAACTGTTGTAACTTTTTAAATGGTTCTTGTGCGAGACCGGTGGTAAATTTTAAAATAAAACTTATTGATGTTGCGACGAAAATCTCTAAAATGCGTAAATTTAACGGACATACATATTATTTTAATTCAAAAAATACTTTTAGGTATCATTGTAAACTTACACTTATATTTATATCTACAAAAAAAGTAATTTCATCAGTCTCAGTCGTACATTTCATAAATACACGTGTAAAACGCCGTTGAAACCACTCTATTTATAATAATAATTCTCGCAGTCAGTAGCAGTTCTATTTAAATTTCGTACACAAAACTCTGAACAAACATGGCCTCACATGCGCGTGTTTATTTAAGGCAGTAATATCCCGCTCTAATTCCGGAACTGAATCCAAATCCCAGTCTTTGATTCACACACATCGGAAGCTGACTACATTTGTCCGACATGTGGCCGTGCCGCTTGTCTTTATACCTTGAATTTTGGATGCGGCCAACGTCGGAGTTCGTCGGTGGTTTTCAGGTGGACAGAATACGCAACTACGTTAGAATTGTAAAGTTGGTTTAGACGTTAACTAAACCTACCGTGAATTAGGATTGTCATTCCATTACTGGCGATGTGTACCGGGCTAACTTTTTTGATAGCAGTTCCGAAATAACGTTACGTGCGACAATGATTATTTCCGTACGGCTGTTAGAGAGTATGTAGGAATTTATTTGTTATTAAAAGATACTGATAGTTCTCTTGAGGCAGTATATTAAGTTGAAATCTATCTATCACTCTGTGATGTCAACTTATAGTTCTAGTTCCGCTAATTGCAGTCCGCAAACAGTAGACTTTCATCAACGGAAAGATGGGTCATAAAATTTAATTAAGGCGGGTCATCAGTCACCAAGAGGTTTGGGTCGCGTCACTGGTCCTGCAAGATAACGTGGGGTCAGACGTTGCAACCCGGCCGTGATGAATGTACCAACAGACCTCAAATATGTACTGTTGACGGCTCCTCTTTAAATAACCCATGCAATTAATCGAGATGGAAGGATACGCTAGCCGTGTGGCGACGGCTCAAGAAAATCGATTCATCCTTAAGTCACGCTCAACTTATGCGGCATATTATTCATAAGTTTGTTACTCTCCCCGACGGACGGTCCAAATGCAAACAAACCGCGATTCTACTTATTAATCATTCACCGAAGATCCTTGTTATCGAATAGCCGTGATGAAGTGGAGGCTGGTCTAATTGTGATTAGCGTTAACTAGGTGACCGCTGGACGATGGTCGACTCTAATTACCGGAGGCAGGTAATAACGTAATTGACTATAAACACCAATGCTTCGCCTTTATAATTATGTTACAAGTTGTTACTTACCTATTAAATTACCTATTAAAATTGGGCGTGTAACGTACGACGGTATCCTCATTATCAAACACGCGTTTTGTCAAATTGTACGTTTCGTGTCGCAACTTCGGCGTGTGTATTGAAATATTAAAATGTCCGTATAAAGGCCGCGGTGCTCGTTACACGAAATACCATTCACCTTCTCACTCCTCATTAAAATTGGTACGACAGCTTCTAAATTCTACTCTTTTCTCCGCACCTCCATTTCAATATACAGGAAAAAGTGGAAGAGCGATGTGTACGGAGTACCGAACCGGGCTGGCAAAACTTTTGCCTCCCCTACCCACCGGTGGGGGCAAAAAGTGTTGCCGACGGGTGAGGCGCGTACTTATAGCTATGTCGGGGAAAAGTTTTCCGTGTTGCGGGTTGGGGCCGGTGGAGGGAGGGGGGGACGCATGCGCGCTGAGCGCACCGCAGCCACGACGCGCCAGTCCTGTACAGGACTTTGTTTCCGACGCAAGGATGCTGCTGCCCGATGACATGATATGCGCAGTTACGTAACAGCGGAGACGTATTTTTTTACATTACCTGATAATTATACTTTATTACAGTCATAGTATTTTTATTCCGACTTATAATCGTTAGATTCGTTTATATAACAGTTTTTTTTATAATCAATATAGGGTTTTAATTATTTATTTTAAAGCTTAATGAAGCACAATTGTAATCATTTTATAGGGTCATAAAATTACTTAGGTCATGTTAAGGGTTCAGGGGAGGCAATCGATACGAAGCCTCACACCCTGGCGTGGCGTAGCAAAGTAGCGGCTAGCTTTTGGCACCGCCTACGTCGTAGCCCGTAGCTCCGTAGCTACGACCCGGATAGCCTACGTTGAGCGTAGCAAAGAAACTATGTAAATGTACGCCATGTAAATGATTTATCCAACGAATATGTAGATTTGTTATAATACTTTTATATACTGCTTTAAAAATAAATTATATGTTCTTAATACTTTTGAATGCATTTATGCTAACACAATAGAAATACTTTCATACATGTTTTTTTGAAAATACCCTATATTCTTAAGTCTTTGTGTTTTATTTTTTCGCCTTATAAATTGATATACATTAAGTATAATATATAAATAAATATATTTTAGTCCAAAATAGTTTTTAGAATAAAGTGCAGCCAAATTTTTTCTTTGTTTACAACATGTTATAAGATAAAAACAACTAAAAACTTTAGTGGAGAAAAGTGACTAAATGAAACTTGAACTGAAGTTTACTTATTTTAATAACTTAACAAAATTGGACGTGTATGTCATAACGTTAGTTAAAACAAACGTAAGTAAGTATCGTGCGAGTCAGCACTGGAGTGAACTTGAAACCGACTCGCGCGCAACTTTACCGGATTTGTTGCGACTTGTTGTTTGTTCTGTTTGTTACCAAACTAAATTTGAGTTGCTAAACTAAACTTGTGGATATTTAAAGGGAACTTTTTCTCGGAGTCAACGGCCGGGCCGCTTAGTCCGTCACCCAGTTTCAGAGCCAACGGAGTTATGGCAGTTGTTCGTAAACTACTTGGACCAACGGACAGAGGGCTGCAGTTGGAGGTCATGGCGCTAATTTGACCTTGGACACAACTTAGACTACTGTTTGGCTACACGAGCTCATAGTTTGTAATTGGAGTTCTCGGGGAGACTGGTCATTGGTTGGGGCCTAGTGGCGCTGTAGGAGAGCGATGGTTGCTTCATTGTGATTTTTTTGTGAAATTCTTTGGGCCCGTCTTCATTTGATCGTGCTCGTCATGCTTATTGTCGGAGTCCCCAAAGATTATAAATAAAAAGTATTTTTTATTTTATATCATTTATTTCTTGCATTTTAGTAAGTAGGTCTGAGTCAAAAAAATAACGAGAGAAATGTTTTCGCTAATTGTAACATATTTACTCCTGCGTTCCTTAAAATATCACGTAAACAAATAAACATGACGCTATACATATTCAAAAACAAATTTCAGGCAATCCTGCCTTTTTTTCCTCTCAATACAGAAATAGTTAGTAAAAGGAATCGATGCATACAATGCTGTGCTATCTGCTTACAATTTGTATATAAATTGTAGCAAAAATTAATTTAAAACATTAAAACAATCACAATAAAGTTTATTAAACTCTTCCTAAACGATTGGGCTACAGAAACTGAAAACATTGAAAAATTATTTCAAAAAGCTTTTGTTTCAAATATTTGCCGTAAATTACCAACAATTTGAAACAAACCCATACAAAATTCACCTTCAATCAAATAATCCATTCAAGGAAAACCTTAAATCAATTTCTTCATAAAGCCCTTTCTTATCCACAGCCAGGCATCATCGAAAGCGACTTAATTAACTAAGAGTTTCGACAGTCAAAGGCTTCAAACAAATTGGCCACGACAAAATAATGCGGTAGATAATAGGCGTTTAGGTGGGCCGAGCTCCGGGCATAGCACCTGACTAACAAAATTAATTACAACCCAATAAGGAAATATTAACCGGACGGTTAATAAGCATCGGGGATACGCCACAATTAAATTGGGAGGGTCTAGCAGTCATTATTTATAAACAATAATATATCAAAGCGATATTTTCAAGATGGTGCTGGCCGCAGCGATGCGTCATGCGACGTGCCTGCTGCTATCCTTTTAGATATTCAGTGGGGTGTTTATAGCTGTTTTGTTGTTTCAGATATTTGCTAAGTGTTTTTGGTTAAACTCATACTTACATCACTTCGTCAGAATTAAATAAGAACGATGTTTTTTTTACAATATGTAATGTTATTATAAGTTAAATGAGGTATACTGATTATGGTTTAAAGAACTTCGTTTGTCACGGGATCAGTTACAGTCCACTTGTTATGAGATCATAAAACCGTCTTAGTAGTATAGCGTGAAGTTAATACATAATTAGTCCGATAGAATACCTACAGACTGTTAATGAAATGTTCCCAGCTAATAATAAGATACCCGCCCTATTTCTTCAGCGTCATAAAAGGGTGACTAAGGAGTTATATTGCCTGATCAATATAAGATTTTATTACAAAAGTATGTTATTCTAAGACTTGGAGGCACGAGTCATATCTACCTATAACTAGTTATACCGTAACCATAGTGTTTTCAGACAAGATAAGGTTAGCCACGAAGTATCATCAAGAATGTGCAAAAATGAGAATATGAATCTGGCGGACACCTAGATACATGTACTATCAAATATAATAGGAATGCATAAAGGAAAACAAAAGGATATCGAAAAAAGGAAAGTCCAAAATATTATAGTCATATTATTTCACAATAAAGAGTAGGTACCTAACGTTGTCGTTAAGTAAACAACGCAAGTTCAAATAAAATCGGTAAAGACCCGTGGCTTCCATTGTTTTCGTCCACGTGCCGATCAACACGAGAGAAAAAATACCTACAATTCCAAGAAACTGTTGTAAAACACGTACAAAGTAACATTCGTATACAAAATGTTCATAATACAGTGGATTGCAAATTATTAGAAGAAAATACCAGTAGGTCGATGTGTATAGCTAGCAAAACACGGGCGTACACCGTATTTATAGTTATATGGCGCAAAACTTTC
Source organism: Abrostola triplasia (assembly GCA_946251915.1). Classification (NCBI taxonomy): domain Eukaryota; kingdom Metazoa; phylum Arthropoda; class Insecta; order Lepidoptera; family Noctuidae; genus Abrostola; species Abrostola triplasia. The sequence goes on along the minus strand of OX276424.1, from coordinate 3,893,941 downwards.
CGAGCGTAGGAGCTAAAGCCATCGATTTTCAAAACTTTTTCATGGAAATAAACCTACTTTCGTTGTGTACACAGCTGCTTGTGTGTGTGCGTGAGCCAGGGCCACTCACACAGGCAAACTCTTGTTGGAGGTCACGTTTTCAATGGATTAAAATTTAAAATGAATATACGTTAGCGTCGCATGCTGTGTTTTAATAATATATTCATTGTTTAGTTATGAGAATTTGGAGCAGATAAACTTCTTTGTTATTCTTTAGTACCATAATTATTTTCAATTATTATTATATCACATCAGGCAGCCGAGTTTGATGAAAAAACTACTATAAACAAATTAAGATTTGTTTATATTTAACAATGAAGTACTAAACATAACGAACAGAGTTTCCTCTCCGCATGCCTAACTTTTACTAGGACATTATCATTCGGCGGCAAATTTCATTATTCTTGTTTTACAAATGCTCATGTTTTAACATAATATTGTTCACGAGCGTGTCTTCTAACACATCACAGGACCATCGACCGCTTGTATCGAGCGAACTCACACACACAAAGTCGACGTACTTGTAATGGGTCCGCAAAGAAAACTTTTTAAAAGTTTTCCACCGAGGCAATATGGCTCGTGTTCTCAGCCGTTATGTTTTATTTAGGCAATGTGGTATGTCCCTTTCTCGCTCACTAAAAGTTTCATGCAATAGAATGGGAAGGATATATTTTTCAGCGTAGGTTTTCAGTTGAACGGCAGCCTTGCCCGGGATACGAAGTAATTATTTCTATTCTGTCATTGCCGTGTATTTTTTATGTGCTGTCGTCATTTTGTAAGTTACGCCAGGGTCCTAGATTGCTGTGTACACTAAATGAGTAAATAACTAACACGTTCAAGTAAATTTGTTATTTCAGAATGTACTGCATCTCAACAGCTAGTGTTTTATTTAGCTTGTAATTCAAATACTCATCTTGTTCACTCAATCCACCTCGAGAATTCATAGCCATGGCGTCTCTTTATTAAAGGTTATTTCTCTTTTACTGATAAGCAATTGGTGATCGTATCGTGATGATCTTGAATCAGAATTTGATTTAACTTGTTAAAAAACATATTGATGAGCTGAGGATAGAGACATAAGTAATTACTGAAATACTTTTTACACACCTTCTTGGTATATATCTACCTCTTTTTAAGAGGATGACTACTTTTTAAGTCTTCCATAACATTATGAAGTATGTTAACATTTCCACAACAACAACATACCGAAACCTTTTTTTCAATTTACGTACACATCGGAATAGGTTTTCGCCAGGTTTATTCTGAGCAAGAGTGCAATCTCACGGCGGTCGTTTATCAAGATCGTCATCTGATTGGGGCGCGCCTCAGCTGCGTTTTATTGCGGAATTACACGCCGCCCATCCTAATTTTAATTTATATTTCCAACGCCTATGGCGAAATTGAAATACCATTTTTCAATTGTTTCAAAACTGTTCAACAATTATTTTGCTACGATTTTTATTTTGTTTTCGAATCTGATTTGTTTGCATTTATCATTCAGGAATTTCGTTTTGATTTTACTGTAAGAGTTATTATGCCCTAGGGAAACGTTATTTAAATTATTATTAGGACATAGTAATGTATGGATCTTCATTAAGTCATTACAGTAAGATCAAGTTAGTTTAAATTAGTCAAGGACTCCTCTAACCCACTGAAATATCATTAAAAAGATCATAATTCTAAAGGCTCATTTTCAATCACCAAAAAAAGCAAACTGCAAACCTATTTTTAAATAAAATATAAAATCCACTTTCCCGTAACACCCTAATAACATTTTCCTTAATCTTAATGCTCATTTTAAGAGGCGAGTCTTTATCGAGAGATGTAAAGAGAAAGGTCCGAAACATTCGCTGTGAGTGTGAGTCGTACCCGTAAATTACTGCGGGCCTTGTTTTATGCTCTCTTATTACATAGATCATTTTAAGGGGGCATTCTTGTTGGGGTATAGATTTCCAAAGCCTAACTAAATAAAATATTCTGATTGATGATTAATTAATTATTATCATATTCAGATTGTAAAAAACAAATGAAACGTACGTTTGTATTGTATATATTGCTAATAATGCTGGCTTGGTTTTTAGGTCATTTCGCTATCTCGTCTGTAACTTAGCTCTTTTGACAAACACGGGTCAGTTTTCGTTAATCTTAATGTTTGTGAGTTCACCAAATTTTTATTATATGAGTAAGCAATCGTTTCAAATCTGTAAAACTCTGTAGCAATAATCTAAGCGTGGAGAAGGAATTAATAAATGAGGCAGGGCAAGTAGCCTAAAGTTCCTTTAGCTATAACCTGCTAACTATTTCAGGCTTGCCGTATTAGTGCATTTAAAGATAGTATGACCATGTCTTTAATCACGTATAACAAACCACACTCGTCATCGTGCGCACGCAACGCGTTAAAAGCTACCGGTGCGTTAAATAACAGAGGTCGCGGTGTAAACATGGCCCACGTTTCGCCATCGAGTGACATTCCGGCGTTATCTGGTAAATCAATTAATGTTGGGGGCTGGTCGTGCCTGGCGCGGGATGGCTCGGGAAACGTTAGTTTGGTGTAGAGGCGATTATTTAAAAAAAAATGTACGTTGCTAAGTGATTGTAGTTGATTAGTGATGTATGGTAATTAGCTGGGAAATTCTTTATGTTTTGAATACGTATGGTTTATATAGAAATTACTTTATCAATTAATGTGTTTGTAGCGCTATGTTTTGTTCGTCAAGTTAGTTCAAAAGAAAGATTTGTATAAGATGACAACCTTTGTCCGGCACTTTCCAAACTGGCTCGTGATATGATGACACAGCACAACACAATAAAAAAACATAAGACTTTATCATTGCAGCTACAGTTCCCATAGTTCGTACTACAAATCCTAAAGATCTATCATTAAAACTCTATATCAATTATATTAATCAAACAAAGATGGCTCAGAAATAAAATTGGCAGTAACTTTGGCATTGCAATGGGTTATAAAAATGTCATACTGCAATTAAATTAATGAACCACTAATCGCAACTCATTGGTAAAGTCCTCGCCAACGAATGAGTGGCATCAATAACTCGTATAATATGATAAGTGCATTATTTATTCGACGTCGGCGCGGATGTGGCGATCGTCGGGTTCCGGCCGTCCAAACGCAGGCCACTTCCGACCGCCACGCCTCCCAGCTCACATCTCTCGGAAATTCTATTTTGTTATTTTAAGGGATTCCCAGCATCCTGAAAGCTTTACGATGTCGGTTTTGTACGCTTTGATTATAAAATTACTCAATGTTGTACTAACTTTGTAATGGAGTTCATACGTTCATGCGTTGTTCGACAAACGAGGTTTTGTTAATTTTTAAGTTTGTCGGTTTATTTTATAAGCGCTTGCCTTCCGCCTGCGGTGCACGGTGGTGATGTTGTTATATAACGATGGTGGTTTTTAAACTTTACACAGAACATCTGCATAGCAGACATAATAGTTAAACAATCTTTCGGTGAGGAGCTCGACTTTCTTATTGTGGAACCGTGCTTTACATTTATTGTTGCAGATTTTACTATGTCTATTTTTATTACTAATGATGTTAGTCGCAATGTGTATACTGTAGACTATATTGAGCATAAATTAGCGATAAAGTAACGTAATCAGCTTGATTATTATAATTAAAAACATTAATCTTATACAATAACGTCGAACTAAATTAACAGCTAACATTATCTAACATAAATCTAGAATTCATATTTAAAATCATAGACATCCTTAACTACTGATTTAATGTTCCCAAACCCCTGTTGACGTCAGCTGGTGCATCATACAAGCTTACCCGCTAGTTTTGGCAACATTCATGGCTGTTTGACTTAAAATGTAACAACTCTCTATGGGGTTAAGCACAGTGGATCAGAAATCCGCGGCATTGCGCCATCGTCACGTGCAGCGGATGCATTGTCTATTGCAGTCAATGTCGGTGAGTTAGATACTGATTTAATTAAAGGATTTATATCAGTACCTACTTATTGATATTATAAAGGAGTAAGGATTCGATTTCGTTTACGCAACGTTTAAATAAAATAAAATATGATTAATAAATTAATTATAAAATGTCTGACTTCTGTAATATTGGTTCATAATCTACTAGCACATGTGTCAGACCTATACACTACACTGAAGACGATTGTATGTAAATAAAGGCTTTATCACTATGAATCCCAATTTAATACCAGACTTATAATATTTAATAATATAATTATTAATCTTTCTTTCTCCCTGAATCTGGAAGGATAAGGTATCAAATCCGCAAACATTAATAGCAGTAAAATCTCGGAGCGATTTATTTCGTCGTTGGCCCAGCCAGCGGTGTCACGGAACGATTACGGTGGTTGCAGTCGCATAAATATCACCGGTAATTAGCATTCCTCGCTTCGCTTTCTTTGTGGCGCAGCCTTAATTCTCGAATCACGTGACATCTGTCAGGTACCCAGGAAAAGTTGCTGTTCTTTTTTAATTTAATACGTAATTGCATTTGTCTGGTACGTTTATTTTTGTTGCAAACCTTGGCGATGTAGTAAGCATAATGCGACAAGGTCTTAGCTATGTACAAAAATCAATAGATAACAAAGTAGCTTCATTGGAAATATTATTTTTGTAGAAGTGGAAGATAAAACATTCCATTCTATTAATAAATATCTGTATTATCATACGAATGCTGAAAAAAGGGTTATAGCTGCTTACCTAATTTTAAGACAGCATCATACGAAAAAGATTAAGATTTTTTCGGTTCTTACGTTGCTTTTGAAGCTTATGTTTGTTGAGTATTCAGGAATAAGGTTTTTAGACAATAATAGAGCCATAATTCTCTTCACATGATAAATACGCACAAATTACAATAAAATTACTGCAGGAAGTATAGCGACATTTAGCATCACGTGCGTTGTGTAACTGCCGTTCATTAGGTAGTGTTGACAGTGCATGCGTGCGCGCCGCCCGCGCCTGGCACCGGCCTATCGCGCCACCATCGATGACTAATAAACCACCACCACGATACAAAAACATCCAATAACAACTGTAAAGCTACAGAAATAAAGTTGTCTTTCGAGGACTTCAACAGCAAGCAGAAGTTGGCGATGTCGTAATCGCAACCAGCATTGACAACCCTCACTTTGCACTTGATATCTAACGTATAATCATAGTTTTAAGGGTCGTTTTAGAGTAGCACAGTACGAGAGTATTGTGGTGCCAGTTATAATCGTGACCACTTCTAGCGAACACTTTAGAAGTTCGCCCCCGAATTGAGCGGTCCGTGTCAGAATTATATACGTAGATAGGCTTTAGTATCGACGCACAATTTATATCTGCGTGGGAAATTATTATATCTTTATTACTGCTACGGTTCCAAGCCCTTTCGTGACGTCCCGATGTAAAAAGTACCCACGAGAAAAGAACACGCGTTTACTCAGTATTTTTTCGATGAGACACTCATTAATAATATAGTAATGACTAGAAGTTTTGTACGGTTTTTATATGATATTTTGTCTAGTCTAACAAAGTAGAATAATTGTTAGCTATAGCGGCCTTTATATGATAATTATAATGAGAGCTATTTAGGCACAAATAACTCTCATTCCAATCTATCTACCTACAGTTGTAAAACAGATATTTGCAGCTAAACTTTAATTATTGAATCCTTCCAACTCTATTCACAAATTCAAGCGACGGTCCTAGCACTACCTAGGAGTCTACCATTCTCAAAGTCACCAAAGTTTTATCGCGAGTGCCGGCCGAGCACCTTTAGATTACTCATTTCGCAATAGCCCGAGGCAATTAAAAGGAAGGGGTAGTACTATCATTAACCGGGAGCGGCGGCCGGCGTCTTAACAAGAATATAATGCAATTTTAAAATAATCCCCGCAAAAAAGAAATTAATGCAGGCACCTCTCTAGATTCCCTTTTTATCTCTTTAATTGGTTTTCACATCTTACAGTGTAAAAAATATCGTGTTCTTTGTAATCTCGGGCGATGTTTTAATAAATATAACGAAGTGAACGGAGGAGGGTGGAAAAAATATAGCGGCCCTTAAATAAACGTTCACACTCCAGAGATCAACGCAGTCGGTGCGTTCACGATTTATTGGGAAATAATTAAGATGTGACTTTGAGTTGCGTTAAGGAAAGAAATTTGGATTCATCTTAGGTAATAAATAATATCTACCATTCAAATTAAAGAAACTTTTATTTTTAATGATATAGACATTAGGTACGTACTTTTGTACCCAACTCTGTATGTCTGTCTGTTACGTCTTTATGATTAAACCGCTGGACGGATTATGGTGAAATTTCGCATGTAGAAAATTTTAGGCCCGAGAAAGGACATAGGCTACTTAAACGGGCGATGCCGCGGGCAAAAGCCTATACTACCTATATAAATCTACATAAATATAATGATCACTTTAGGGGCAATTTGAGAGACTGTAGTAGAAGATTCTTCAATTAATCATTGTTTGTAAAACCATCAAGAAATTTCGTTAAGCTAAGTCAGTTAAGCTTTATTATTAATGTATTGTTTTGATTGTTTATTATTTTATTTTTGCTAACTACTGGAACGACTCTTTGTATATTCTATTCTAAAAACTCAATATTTACAAACAGAAGCCACAACGACCGGTCGACTATCTCTGTAAGCAATTGATAAACAATTGTCCCACGTTTATAGCTTATGAGCGAACTTCGTGTGGACGTCTAATTCTTTTGTTTCCAGCTTTATATATTTCTTTTAGCCGTTTTTATAGTCGAAACTTCGACATTTTAGGTGTATTTTCAAATATGGTATAGTTTTTTTGGTCGGTAATGACCTAAAGTGTCAATTTATTGCAGTGTTTTTGTTGCTAATGTAAATTTTGTTTGCTTCGTGTTGAGAGCGCAGGACTAAGAAAACAAAAATAAATAGTCGTAATTTGGTTTATTATATTATTGGCTATTTATATTGCCTCGACGTTTCTGTTGTGATGGTTTTGTATACATATATAGGTATACAAATATATTCTAAGTTCGTATTTACAAAAGCAATAGATTAATTATATTATTTTAAGAACATTGACTTTCATACATGCTGAACGAGCATGTTATGAAAATTTAAATAACTTCTCTTGTTTATTTAATTCAGCAACAAACACAACTTTGAAACACGAGTCTTCAAACTAAACGAACACGATGTCATCGTGACAAAACAAATGAAATCACAACACTTACAATGCCGTGCTGGCACTGCGAAGTAATGTAATCCACTCATAAAGCCGGCATTAATCCTTCCACTCGGCAGTACTGTCGTGTCATCAACGGTAGTCGAAATTTTAATCACCACCAACCCCCCTTGATCCTACTTCACCCCCTCCGTCGCCCTGGGTCTGCGGACGGTCGCTCCTTACACGATATTCCCATTACTTAGTCCAGGGCGATAATAAAATTTAATATAATGCCGTGAGGAGGCGGATGCGGCCACAATGGAAGAAGGCAAGCCGAGTTTGAACCGTGGACGGATGTACAAGCGGCGATTTTAAGAGGTTGATCGTTCAATGCATATTCTACGAAATTGAATTAAATTCTTTGAAAGTATAGGTTTATTATACCTAATTGAATTCTATTTTCAAAAACAAACATTATACATTTTCTTGAAATACTCTATTTTAAGTATCTAAACTTTGCCATAGTTTTCACAAAACAAATCACGAAGTCTTCCACTAGTCTGTGACTGTTATTAATATTTCTCCGTTGCAAGATGTGGTCAATCAATGAGTCAGTGAATTTTGTAGAAATAGGTACGAAATACTTTTTAAACAAATCAAATCAATGAAAAGACTTAAGCACTTAAGACTAGGTACTTTCAAATTATTGCTCGTAAATAAAGTTTTGATACACAAAGGCTCTATATATAACCCTAAAAATCTATAAATCAACACATAAAATTCTCAACATTTTAAAAGCAAGAAATACTTCGGAAAGCAATAAAATTACGCGCATGCCGCGGCCTGTGAAACGCTGCGGGCTGCGGAGGGTTGCACCCGTTGTTACCCGTTGCGTCCACCTAAGAATAAAGGGGTTGGCTCAGGGTAAAATTGAGAAATGGACCGGCTAACGTAGTTACCTCACCCCGCTACTGGTGGGATGAATGAAGAATGTTTTGTTTTCGTTGTAAGTGTTATGATACTTCTGATAGTTGCAAGTGGGGCAGGCTGACTTTTAAATATTAGTCGCCAAAAGAAAACCTCTCCAAATAAACAAACCATCTAATTACTAATAAATTTTAAAAAAAGAAAGTATATCTTAATTAACAAATAAACATTCACAAATTATGAAATATACGAATTAAGTGATATTTGCCTGGATAATGAAGAACATGGGAATCTAAATAGGCTGTATCACCAACTTCGTCAAAGCAGATGAAGGAACACAAATATTTATTCATCGCAAGCAATCGCAGCTCTCAAACGTTCTAACCAAAGTTAACACAACAAACTCATTGAAGTATGAAAAACCAATTAAAATATTTTCTGTTTAACTTGAAAATCAGCCGAGGAGCACGGAAGGAGCATTAATTACCGGCACCAAGGCAAAAGGTTGGGCGCCACTACCCGTGCACTTTTAAAAGCTTCAAGCTAAAGATGCAGTAAACTCATTAACGTGAGTGCGGGCACTTATTAGACAAGGTGTAGTACCCCTGACTGGAAATGAGATACACACGGAGTAACAAGATGGCAAGCAATTTAGTGCACATTGTATTATTACAAATTAAATATTTGTATTAGTAAAGTTGTTTTACGTTCTGTTTAGCTGAATTAGGTACTTGTGAATTTTCTCTTAAGGATTAAGCTAAAATTACTGTCTAACTCGCATGAAATGGGACCAGCGCAGCGTCCAGCAGCTTTTAGTGCTGTGAACCAAACGGCATCAGAAATGAGGTTGACCAAGTTATACTAAAAAAATTAAAAAGTGAACCATCAAACATATTCTTATTATGTATATTCACATTGTTAAAAATAAAAATATTTTACACCAAAATACATAATAAATATTTTATCGCAACCGCAATACGGATTTTACATCCGTATGTAACCGCTGTAAAATCCAACATGGTTTAAGAATTCGTTACTCGCGAGTTGCCTCCAGCTAATACAGTCGGGTAACACTAACTTACATACGAGTAATGAGACTGCATTTTAAAAGCTGCACTCCCTTCGTATCTGGTAACGAGTATGTTACTAGAATACGTGCAACTAAATTGCTTGTTTTAGCCTATATATATTATATATCTATAAGGCTATAGAAAGTCATAGTATTTCCTTTGTTTTCAAAGCTTGAGAAATGCTGACTGAATGTTGTTTAAGTTACCAACTAGTTAGACTTCAGATGTTTTAAAAAGATAGATGTCTCTTTACTGTCCGCCAAATATAAGCACCAGTACAATCTAAAAACCTGTTATGTACAATGAAGCTTCATGAGCTTAACTGCTAATAGAAATGTAACCATAAAACATAACATAACATCAAGCCTGTATTCCCTGAAGGGGTATACAGTGGTGCACTGCGTATAGTACACCCACATTTTTCCAGAGACGTTATAACGTAAGGTACATATATCTAAGTCCCAATGTAATAGAAGCCGCACCTATAGCCATCAACCAGGCACAAATCCAGACTCCATGCTGCTACTGAGAATTATCAAATGGAAAACCCAGTAATACTTTGTCCGCCTTGGGATTTTAACCCAGGACCTCATTCACAGCAGTCGCGCTTAATGACCCCTAGACCAACGAAGTCAATGTGTGTCATAAAAATACAAATTAACCGTTGGCTTTTGCAGACTTTTTAGTTTATCCCATAATCTTAAATATACCTATATATCCTTTCAAGGCCTCTTGAATCCCACCAGTTAGTGATATAGGAGGTCAGGAGTAATTTACCATTATACTCCAATAATAGAAATAATAACAAAGCGCCTGTATTCAGCTGCCTTTACAATTTATTGTTATCAAGAAATATGAAGCCACATTCAAACTTCACCTAACGCAGCTGCATTGAAGACAGCATTATACAACATATCAGAGTAGTACACATTTGGCTTCTTCTTAGCGTGCTCGTAAATCACCGGAGGGCCGCTCATCCGGTAATTAACCGTATGACTCGGGGTTTTAGCGCTGAGCTGAGGGGCACGTCACTCGCGCTCGCTCCTCGTGTGCTGTGAGCTGATTATTGTTATAATGGCGGTTGTAGTGCTATTTAGTTCAGATGCAAATTCTTCTTAGATTAATTTGATTCTCTTCCAGAAGATGTCGTTTGATCTGCACCTATATCCCTGGGCAAGACTGGTAGTCAGACTGTCGGGCTTCTGACATGATTCGGAGGTATCTCTCAACCATTCCACAGGTCGACCGCCACAAGTATAGTTAAATCTTGCTCGACTCGCTGCTAGGAACACGATAAATAATAAATAACTATAAAACATTCAAAGTATTTTTAGGAAAAGGATATAACGATACCTGAGTGTAATTTAGTATGAAAATTAGTTAACAATTGATTAGTTTTAAACAAAATATAATAAACATTCCAAATTTCACAAATTATTTACACCAGCAATTCATGCAAGTCTTTATAAAGTCGTGATTAAAAATTCGGGAGCAACCACATTCATTACCTCCAGACATTCATATTACATTGTAGATCTCAGCCAGTAACATCCACGAGTAGCTGCAGACGAGCTAATAAACCCAAGCCAGTGCATGAATAAAATTATAATGAATTTCACCGGTACATTATCTTGCAGTTTATCAAACCTGACGTCGCGTATGCATTAGATACTGATGCACCGGAATTCCTAGTTTGTGAGGTTGTCTGGTTCACTGCAATTGTTTTATATGCGGATATCTAGTTAGGAAATGCATATTGCGATGTAAAGTAGAATATTGTAGAAGGTAGAGAGAAATTTAAATTACGATGCTAGAGATTTTATAGAATCGTAGAAAATTCAAACTCCGCCGATACGAATGAATGTTGGCATTAAATAAATGCAGGTATTTTCTTATTTTCAAGTTGGAGAATATTACTTTTAATTGATACAACAAAAATAAATAACACCAGGCTCAAATGTGTAAAAATAATAAATAAATTAGAACAAACACCAATTTTAATCACTCTTTAAGTTTAAAAGCAGTCATAGCCGAGTTCTATGACTACTAAGTCAAAGATCGCAATTTCAAACCAAGCCCGGCATGGACCAATGTTTTTTCGAATTCATGTGCGTACAATAAATAATTATCAGTAGCGAAAAGCAGTGAAGGATAAAATCGTAAGGAAACCGGTACACCTGACAGATTTTACAACGGTGGGTAAAGCCATGGCGAGACTTACAGACGGTTTAATCTCAGACAAGTTATTCACCATCAATGCGATAAGAAAAAGATCACTGTTTAAGTGACAAGCTTTTGGCCTTCCAGCGAATCTTCCTAATCCAGTAGCTGTCAAGCGCAACTCCCATATTGGCTGTCATCACCACCGTAGCATCACTAATAGAGCGCTGAAGAAACGCAAACACCTCTCTGCTCCGGCTAATCGCTTAATCAAAATTTATTCCGCACTTTGATTTTAAATTTGGGACGCAACATTTATTACTGGGCCCCTCGAATCAACCCTTCGCGGGGCCGCTTCATTATCGCGGATTAAGGCTGTGGAATATTTTATCGATCGCATCGACGCCGGCAGTATTCATTTTCAATTAAGCGCCAAGTATTTTATTAAGTTTGAGCGCAGAATTGATGAGTTTCGCGAACTAATATTTACAATGGGTGGCGTGCGTGGTGGCTCCGCTCCACCTGAGCTTGCGGTCTTTCATATTATTCCTCCTGTGTATATCAGATGTATAGTCACTGCTATAACACTTTATCAGTCTAGACGTGATCTAGAACGAATTATGACTGCCGAAGGAGGTTCTTAAAGTGTGTTTGTGTTATAAGTTTTAATGGACTATGTCTAACTGCACGACAGGGTGTCCTACGTATTATACAAATTTTGTCATGAGTTAGATATAAATTACGTAAAACTTAATTGTAACTACTGAATATAGCACGAATATAATATTATGATACTCGTATCCATAATAAGACAAGTGTTACAAAATTTTATAGTAAAAGAACTAAAGACTATTAAATCCCGTCTACCTAAATTAGTGTCGCGAAAATGCGTTATCTTTCGTAAAAGCGTATCATCAAACAATTATTTCAAATTCCCTATTCATAACGTCTCACTCGCAAACAATTAATTGACGTGTTAGTAATTATAAAGATCAAAATACAATATAGTCGATAAAGACCAACGGTTCCAGTAAAACAATACGATATTGTTCATGCAAATCGATATTCAATTTAAACGGAGCGATTCCTCAAAACAACTCGCAGATAAATTAGATGTTCTTTCACAAAGCATTGTTCGTACGTTCAATGCGAGAGGTGACTTCAATTTCCTGACTGCGACGGCGCTTCCGCGGCCCGGCGTCGAACGCGGAACTTTTGAAGGCATCGTCATGGAATCCGATGCACCTATGCGCCTGTGTGCTTACACGCCCGTAAGCAAATAGGTTATCGCTTTGTGCTGGAGCAGACGGACGGTTCAGAAACTAGTGACGTTTTACCTGAAGCGTGGTTATTTGTCAGTATTGTTTTAGGGAAACGAATTGGGAAAATATTTTATCGCTTTTATATTTATGTAGTAACTTACTTGTAGGTAGGTACTTATTTGTGTTTCTTTAGAATGTGATCTTCAATTAACATTCCGAGTACACTAATAATACTTACTTATATCATTACCTAAAATAAAAAAACACACGGCTTTGAACAATAACATCGTAAGTTCTCATCGAGAAGTACATAATGAACCTTACACGTAGATTTTAAAACTTACTTGCTACATATTCTTTGTATACTTCCCTATCAGATTTAAGGGATCATCAATAAACTAATAGTCTAACCGCCCGTCTGCACAACCCGACCGTGTGTGAATAACAAGAAGAGCTTTGAGTGTACCGCAAGCGGCGGTGGTGGCTGCATCTAATGCAATATCCGCCTGCAGGTGTACACGATAATGCATCCGCATCATTGCATCCTGCTGCTACTAAAGTTAACGCTTTATCATTTTGTTGTAAAAGGAAAAGGTGTGGCGTTAATGGCATGTTATGAACCTTGTCAAGCATTATATAGGTAAAGGTTAGATTAGTATTAACGTGGTGTATGGAAAAAATTAAAAATATTTGGCATTTAGTTGACTATAGATGACTGGTTTGTATTTTGGTATTGGGACTTGACTACGGTTAATTAGAATCGTGTACCACGTAATTAAATGCGGGTATCCCTCAAGGTCCTATATTTGGTCATGTAGCAATACAATCGCCAAAATTATAATTACCAAAATCATAAAACATATTTCCATACCTACTATGATTTTCCGATTTTTAAAACGTTACTTTAAACCTAAACATAATATAAATTATTATTACCTATTCAATGGCTAAAAGTTTGAGAAATTCCAAAATACAGACGATGCAGGATCAGGTTACCTGCACTCGCTCACTGACGCACCGTGATATCCCATTTGTCTGGCGAGGACGCGAAGCCGCGCTTTATAACTTTCACGGACCGGATTATTTCTGCTTCATCTGTGTGTCTACGTTAATTAGAAATATTTGATACGAAAACTATAAGGTGGTTTAAAACACGGATGCAAAATAAATTGTAGAGCTCTATTCAGGTAGGTTAAAAAAATATGTTAAGAAAGATGAATTTATAAAATAAAATTAGTAAGCAATAAACTTCCTTGGTTAATGTTAACATGTACTACACGTTAATGAGCATCAGTAATAAATTGCTAAATAAAATAAGCATTAAAATGAGTGAGTTTTAGCGCGGGTTTAGGTCTACACCACCATGTGCGAATAAAAATACAAAAAATTACATGCAGCTATTAGTCAAACGAAAACGCTTCAACTCAACTCGACGGGGGCTTAGCGGGGCTCATTGTCGGCGCAATACCGTCCGCCTTCGCGAAACGAAAACTTTTCGAAATGCCCCGTCGGTCGAGCCTTTATTAAAACCTACCGAGCATATTGCATAACTGACGGCAATAAGTAAGGCGACCGCCTCTCCTCGCCACAACGAATTCAATATTCAGAGCGAGTTGGAAAGTTTTATTATTGCGGCGTAAATATAATGAGTGCAGGTGAGTCAGTTTTGTCTGCCGGGATTTACGGGCAGCCATTATTCCCGGCCGGGAAGACAGCGCACGCTGAAATTAACTTACGCCGCGAGTACTCACTTAAATCAGTTGCTAGTTTTAACATTGGCTGAGACGTCTTTAAGACCCGTTGAAACTACTTCGACAAAATAATTAATTTATACGGAGTTCAGTATTTGCGAACAATCAAACAATCGATTTATTTACTTTTGTAATTGAAACTGTAGTATTTCCGCAAATAACATTTATTCTTTTTTACATTAAAATGTAAACTCACAAAAAGATTTACAAATTAAAAAAAACATAACTGAACTGACTTGAGTGCAGTGCAGTGAATGACCTTCCATATAAAACAGAATCTCCATTAAAACCCAAGCAAATCGCTTCAAGCTAATGCTCCTTTTTAACCTCTACACTGGCTGTCCCGAGTGCAGCACAGAAGTGGTCATATATCCCTATCCAATCCAAACTTAAGTTTTTGCTCCGCAACCAAAGATGGTCATGTGGGAACTGCAGGGACAAGTATATAACACGAGTGCAAGGGCGACAGAGATGGCAATAATGTTGTCTTAATGCGTATTTATGTATAGATGGTGAGCCACCACAAATAGCGCAATCGCATGTCTTTTTTGTGGCCGTATTAGAGATAATTTACATGCCTACCATAGATCTACCATATTATGGCATTAATAGTTATGATAAATGACCCTCATGATCGAACTATTTTTAAATTATTCGTAACTACCTAATTTATGCCGTTTAAGTTTTTTTATAAACGTCAAAATAAATGAGGCATGAACTACAATCATCAAAAAAGGTGACTGGAAATCTGTGTTAGGTGACTTGAATTAGTGTCAACACATCTTCAATAGATTTCGTCTCTTTTGGCCATGGTTGTATTTAAACCTCGGTCTTCTCCCCTTCATCAGACGTTTCTTACAAATACCCCAACTGGTCTCAAACAAGATAATCCCCATCTAATGTGTTTACCTTGTCTACAGGCCAATTACCCACCACAAAACCATGTCGTCCTCAAGGCTAATGACTTCATTAAATATTATAACGAGGTTATAATAAAATTACAGGCGGGTCGCATGTGTGGCGTTTTGCGGGTTACCTTCGTCATTCGCGCCCTGCCTTTTGAAGGCACGTCGGGGTAAAAACCACTGCTGTTCATAATTATGGACATTATTAAACGCTTTGGATAAGAAACGGCTAGAGACAAATGATTAGTCCCTGTCTGTGATCGAACATGCCTATGTGATACTTGGTTACCTCTTTTGTATAAGACAGTAGGTATTAGGTATTTGGACCATTTGGCAAGGCGAATTGAGAGATGTACAAAAAATAGAAAATTACTTTGAAGAAAATTGATACTGATATTGTTAATAACAAAGATTGTAAGATTTTTAAAATTTTTTTTCTTCTTAACTTACAGTCAATAAATTTTAATTTTAATTAATAATTTTCTGCTTTGCAATTTTCGACCTATCCTTATAAATAAACCTTCCTCAGTATTGTAAGAAGTAGCTGTAAATATCTAGCAAAGCAGCATTTTTCCCATGTAGGTGCTAATTCTTATTATCTAATAAGAATTATTTTGTTACGAATAATAATTCCTATTATCTTCACATCATTTCAAAACACATCTAAGTTCATCTCACCCCTGCATCCGAGACACCAAACAATATTTAATGCAGATTTCCGTCACATAAATCACAATAGGCCCAAGGTGCGCATATTTCATACTTAATTCTTTCCAACACTGGTTTCTGCTTGGTTTATGAGCCTTCAGTCTTTAGCGTTGTTAAATGCACCTGTACTACGATGTTTTTTGGTATATTTATTTGTGTTACAGGTGTTCAAGCTAGTGTATTAACTCAAGTACCTATCTTTCTATTGAGAGACTTAAGTTATATGCCTAGTTAAATATTTAAGTTTTTTAAGGGTTGTCACATTTCGGCCCTCTATAACTCCTGCCTCTCCGTAAGTGTTTTTTACAAACATGATATCCCGACACCATGCATCACTAACGCTTAGTCATGAAACAAACTCTACCGGATCACGCAAATATTTTTGTCTTATTTGGGCAACGAAACTAATTTTTTCCACGCAAAGAACACATTAAAATATTTGCTGTTTTTCTATCTGCTAATGCGTCCTTTTAGTAATGTAAACTAGTCACTTTAAGACCAATCGTATCAGCAAACCAAAGAGTTTACAACGATTACTTGACAAGAGCAATGAAATAACCGTTCAAGATTAATATTCACAAGAATCTGTAACAACAGTCGTTGGTTACGTAATGTATTTATCCCACAAACATGTATTTTATACTACCAAAACCGTAGTTGGACAGCAACATATTATTATTATTCGTGTGTGCGGGCTATAAATCAATTCGTGAGAATCTCAGCTGTGCGGTCTCCCTCGACGACCATATATCCCGGTACAAGACGCCGGCCGACGCGAGACGCACTTTCACACTAGCTGGGACTTGCTAGACTAGACGCCCTATAGAAATAGGGAGGCTGAGATTTTGATTTATAACTTATGTATTCCGTCTGAAAATGGTCAAAACAAATTATTATCCGATCCTCACTCAATTATACACCGTAAATGAAAGTTGTTCATAACAACTGAACTCGTTTATGTAATCACCTGTAGTTTCCTTAATCTTGTTGTTTTCGTTTTATTTTCTTAATGATTTTGTATTTTAAATCCGTACGTTCAGAAAGGTTTCGCAATAAACATTAAATAAAATTTGATATCCGAGGTACACGTGAGTATATAGGTATTATAAATATGCAACAACTCCACATTAGGCACTTAATTAAAGAGCCAACCGTCCTTCACTCTTCAAAGCTCAAACTTGCGAATGAGTTATCAGCGGATTGTGTATAGGTGGTGTCCCATGTAAATGATGGGCCATCACAATGGACTCGGAACAAGTTCTGTAGGCTCTTTGATTTTCAAATTCACACCCCGTTTTACGCTCACTAATTTTCTTGTCCGGACACAATTTCGGCGGCCGTGGACCCTTCACAATAATAATTCGGACGGGAAACTATTATAGTCGATCCTCTCTAGCCAGTAATTAATTTCGCCATAAACTGGCTCAATTGAAGCGTAAAGATTTCGTGTAGGCTGACTTGGCGGAGTTTTGTGAATGATAATTAATTTGGACTCGACTCCATTGTATTTTTAAGGAAGTTTTGTTAAATAAACTGAACGTTTTACAGATATTAGTCGCAAGTACTTTGAGTCTATTATATTTTATTGTTTTGGTTGGCTACCAACGATATGTTTTTGATCTGAAATCATATTCATTATTGTGATTTTAAAATTGAATAACTTGTTAATCATTTCTCCTTTTCCTTCCTCTCCGCTGATAAATTCGTGAAACAAACGATTGCTTCATTTATTTCAAGACAAATCGAAGTATCTTTTGTCTACAAAACTACTCTATTACTACAAAGCTACTGTTGTAGAAATAGTGGGAACCCATAGAAATGCATAACAAAGTGAGTGTTACCTTTACGACGCCGCATATGCAATAAGATACATCACAATACCGGCGAAGTTTCCAGAACAAAGCCACAACTTGCGTCCTCCACTTATATTGTACAAGTACCTATTCCTGTATTGTCGAATTCACTTATACGTCAACTACACAAGAGGACTTAGTGTAGCGAGCACAGTTCAAACTTGTATGTAGAAATGTTATTCATATTAATACGGCAGAAAGTTACGTACTATTAAATACTTGTTTATAAAACGTAACATCCACAAGTAGAACTAATAATGTCTCGCGGGGACTAAATAAAATTAAGTCATACTCTATTGTTAACACGAAAGTTAATATAATAATTATGGTTCCTTAATAATGCTACCAAAACTTTATCGTTACTACGTAAATAACCAAATATATATTTGTTGGAACTAGAGTACAATGTCAAATGAATAAGCACTTACCAACTAGGTCAATCAATCACACGCTAGCGTAATTGTCAGCTACTTTAAATGGCAGTATGTGTTCCAACTTAACATGCAGCATTATTGGCTCGCGGGCAGTGTCTAGCCAGTTGGCGTCTAGCACATTCTCACCTGGGGCCCAACTTGCTAAGACTTTGCAACTCTGACGGCTAGACCTGAATTACTCACGGAACGCCACAATCGAAGCCTCTGATGTTCGATGTGTCAAAAAGTTACGTAAGGTAAAGGTATTTAGATTACATAATGGTGTTACAATTACACAAGACTTCGTGAAACAAAATTGGCGAAATAATTTCGTATTATTGCGCAACTTAATTATCTCAATTACGACCTTTAAAGCGTACCAATTAAATAACCCTTATTTGACAAGGTAGCGTTACAATGGAAAACAGTTATTGCATACATTCATGTTCTACAATCACCGCAGACGCTATCATACGTCTACTACAACGTAAGTTAAACTAGACACTTATTTCCTAAAGGAAACAACACAACAACTACAAAATTTCTCCCGCAACTAATAAACCCCTACGCTGTTCGACACGTCGACATCACTTCAATACTTTACTCATCCTAATTAACACAGCACCGACACGCGAGAGCCACGTTCACCATAAATACAGCAAGAAATCGGGACCATCCCATAAATTCCTCTCGTAAAAGGCTGTGCGATTATGTTAGAGGGTGGTATTAGCAAAGTTTGTCCGATCGTAGGGTGTTCCCCCCTCTTATAATACATTTTTCGTTGATGTAACACGATTTCTCGTCGAGTCTCGGTTACGTGATGGATTAAGAAGCGGCTTGCTCTCGCCACCGACAGATTAAGACGAAGCTTCAATATTTAGGGCATCGCCAGCTAATATACAATGTTTGCCTGTCGATAGACTTAACGGAAATGCGATGGGCGAAGGAATCCAAGGGGCCTTTATTTATCTTCATAACTTGTAATATGTGTAACGGTGCGAAGGGGATTTTGTTGTTGTATGTACATATCCCTATGCACATCCAAGCTTTTTCTTCGTACGAGGTTTGTTTGAAGGAATTGAGCGATTGCCCCATTTAAGGTCAACTTCCAAGTTAAAATGCTACTTATTCTTCCACGTCTACCTAAGTACTTACTTCTAATTGTTCAACTATTTATAACAGATAACACTAGGTAGAAAATTCAAGTCAAAATGTACAGTCTCCTCAAACGTTGTTTCGTTTTAAACGAAGATTGTCCCCAACATTATTTTCTATTAGCTCAGGAAATAAAACAGTTTAAAACAACCTCTCTCTCGAAACAGCCGTATTACCGTAAAGCTCCTGCCTATTCTTTACACGTAAGTTGAGACAATAATCATAAATACATTACGCGCGATCAGCGACGTTATCCTGTCGTAAACAACGCGGCTTCTTCGTCTCAACTCTTTGTTACCTATCTAACTTTGTAGGATTTCATTAATACCACCATCTTTAGTGCGCTTCAAATTCGATTACAGTATTCATTGTTATTGGAAATCAATTTCCAAGAATATGTTTAGAAGATTTTCTTGATAGAAATTAGTTTGTTATGCTCAAAGAACTTGTAGCAACAAATCAGTACAAAACTTTTTTATATAATATGTTATTTTTTTCTTTCTTTATTTTATTTGTACCTACAACTTACCTAAAAATAACATTGAATGTGCTCGTGATTATATTATAATATTGTGTTTCATATAGATAAGTTAAATGTTATTCCTGGAAAGGGTTTCACTCAGAATATTGATGGATGCTAATTGCAGCAAATTTTACAAATTTTCCTTACATCGGTCGACGTCTAGAGACGAGTGGCAGCCCCCTAAACGTATAAATACTGAATAAGCAGTAAACTGTATTACTTCGGCGAACCCTTTTCACTTGGCGAATTAGTAAAAAGCTACTGGGGAGTGAAAATTTTAACTTAAATGCGTCCGTAAGCTGGCGTACCTGCGAGTGTGTTTGACAGTCCGAAGTGATTACATTGCATACCCTTCCTTTTGTTTGTTTTGATTTGGCTTAATTTGATTCGTGACATTTTTCACTCTTACCCACTGTGGAACGATTAAACGCTGTTAATTATTCGCACACGTTAAATGGCAATTAGGGAGAGCGTTTTGTTTTCTGTTTTCTTTGCTGCACCGAGTCCACTTATCATTCTCAATAAAAACACTCAAGCAAACGAGAATTAGACAACAATGATGTTAATTGTGTGCTTTGTGTAAATGCTCGTTAAGCGGCCCAGTGGCACAACACGCCCGCTATTCCAGACAAAATTATCACGCGTAATTAAAAATGCCAACATACTCGCAGACGTGCCGGAGGCCTGTCTAATTAGCAAAAAGTTAATAAACAGACGTACGGGCTTGACAGTGACAAGCTCCCGTGAAAATGCCAAGATGAAACACGTTTAATTTGCATACTCGTACGCCGTGCCGAGTTACGAGTACACAGCAGCCGCACATGACAATGAAGCTAAATAGAAAACATCATTTACCTGTCCTTGGGTCGGAAAAGTCGCATTAAAGTAACTTAACTAAAATAGAGAAACTTATAGTCATTGTATTTTTTTCAGTCTATTTATGTAGGTATATTCTGGCACAATATATGGTAACCTTTGTTATTCTACGCTTAAAATACGTTATGTAGTACCTGCAAGTGGTCCTAATTATTGTTACATCCCAAATTTAGTTCAACGGGATCAAGTTCAGTTTTTATCATGCTGTACTCGCAATTTTTTTTTCATGACCATACCTTTAGCTATAAAACTTAAGGGCAATAATGTATTCACCACCACGACCTGAACTCTGTTCATTAGGTTGGCTACCAGCCTTTTGTGTGCAAAATAAAGGGTGAAGCCACTAGGGTGAACATTTGATGTGTCTTATACTCACGCATTCAAATTTTACGTTTCCGTATGTCATAATTTGCATGCAATCAAGCGTTACGATATTCTAATGTTATTTTTGCATCCCCTATACCGGTGTCTTCAATAGTAATTCGGCAAGCCTATAGTTTATATGATCAAAGACGATAGAACAGTAATACTAGGTACTGCATCACTAGTAAGTACTTACACTTGTAATAAAAGTCACTGGGGCAGAGGCACTTTTGTTGGAAGTTCAAACAATGATCTACAGCATTTTTAAGTACTGTTCTAATACTGACGTGTAGCTCCGTGAAAAAGAAATAATAATTCAACCTAACTGGCATCATTTTCTTTAAATAACATGCGAAATTGAGTACCTTAGGTAGTAGGTATATTAGTATGAAATAACAACTTTATAATATACCCCTATCTATTCCTCTATATTCATCTCAATTATGGCACATCATATAACTCCCATCTCAAAATCTACATCGTCCTACGACGGGTCATTAAGGTCACCTCCCACGGCCGAAGACGCGCGGCCGTCCATCGATCTGTCAAATTAGTTGGTGGAGATCGAGGACGTTCTCAGGTGCCGAAGACGGGTAACAAAGCCAATCAGAGACACGTTGCCCTAACGGATAATCTATCATAATGACATCGATTTCCCATCTGTCTCCGGTACGTGACGACACGGCTTGGATGCATCTTGAGGGTACTTTTGGAGTGCTCTTCAGTACATGCGTAAGTGGGTTAGCTATTTGAGAGATATGAATGTGTGGTGTTACTTGATGTAGTATGGTAAGATAATTGAATATATCTTGAATATATCTTATATGACTTTTGGTGTCATTTTTGCATGATGCCTAAGCATGGGCAACATTTTTTTCAAATTGCACTAAATGGCTCGAATCTAAATTGATAAAGGAAATTTGAAAAATGATGCACACGAGCGAGACTCGAACCCGCGACCTTTGCCGTACCGTGACGCCGCTCTACCCAACTGAGCCACCCTGTCGCTATCTTTATTATTCTAATACTTTATACATGCCCTATATAGGCTTTATATTACCTTCGCGTTTAAAATTAACTTTCTTTTTCGGTTTTTATAATTATAATTTTAGCTTTATTGTGAAATTTAAAATAATATTATAATGAAAAAAATCTTCAGACTTTTTTCAGCCTGCATAAATTTGAAGGTCTCAAACTCTTCATAAATATTTGTTTGATCAAAACAATCTTTACTTTATTTGCAAGCGTTAACTTGACCTACGTCAACGATAACTACGTCTTCTTAGTGTGTCATACAAACACGTCTGCAGAACTGTAAAAAGAAAACCTTATGCTTCCTTATAGGACCTACAATTATTAATAAAGCGAATAGCGAACAGTAATAAAATTACACGTACATTTCGTCTGCACATCACATCACATGTGACGACGCTAACCGGAGGCACGCCCCGCTACGTGTCTAATAAGACGCTCTGTGGCCGCTCATTGCGACGCATCAACGCGACGCAAATTAACGCTAAGAGCGGGACCGTGTAGAGAGTCCCTTACATAATTGTCGTGCGCTTTACGGCAAGTTTCATCACATCGTACGTAATTGATTAATTACTATACTACCTATCATTTTTTATTTGCCCAGAAATAAAAATATCCTTTAGGTATCATGAATGCAGCAAAAGTTCAAACACTACCTCTACACGTTACCTGATGGTCAACATCACCCGAAAACTAGAAGACCACAGTATAATAGTGTTTTAAATTGCGCACCAGATATGTTTTTACTTTATTTTTCATCATCTTTAATACAAATGTACGAGTAGGTATCATACATATAAGATGCAATTTAACTCTTAATCAATTTTCAAGTCTCTATGTTATTAAAGATCAATTTAGACACCCATATAACGAACGTTTAATTCTACATTTAAAGTAGCTCGAGTTACTATGCGGGCACTCATTCGCCGGTGGCGCTCTCTAGTGACGCAATCTTCTAACAAGGCAAACATAGAGGCACTTAAGCAAACAAGTAGTCGGCTAACTCAAAGGTCTAGCCTGTCAACCAGGTAAACTAAAGTTTGCCTACCTAGTAGATTCATAAGTTTCAAGGCTTTGGGATGAAAGTATTCTGTACTCACGTTGATAGGTAATGTTATCTAAAAAACAGTAAAATTCTTACAGGTGACTGACTACATTAAGTTTATTGTGATCTGAACGATGTTATGTAGACTGGTACTGCATGTCCTAACTCCTAATAGACTTAACAGCTTTGTTCTTGCATGTCCACCAAAAGACCGGTCAACAGCCTTTTACCAATGCTTTTTTTCTGAAATAAACACTATAAAAGAAGCATTTAAACCGCAATCAACACCACACGCTCTACAAACAACAGATGTATGTTCCTCGTGAGGGAGCGGGGCTACTCCCTGCCCCCACGACGGCTCTTCACTCTTTCTCGTCTCTAATGAAGCGGCCGCGAGACGCCGAGAACCATAATGGTTTCCTCTCAAGGCCTTTGTCGAGCCAACTTTGCAACTCTTACGCTGAAAATAACTGGAAGTGATAAGGAAGTGAACATGCCAGCTGGAAGAGATTTAATGTGGATTTATAGAATTCTGTGTCGACATACGACATGACAGAGATTTATGTACCTATGTGAAATTTACTATATATAATAATTTCTGTTCACGTAATTTTCTGAGGCTAGGATGAACCCTCTAAAGTCTGAAAGTGCTAGACATTTGTGTTTACGTTTTACTCAGATTTAAAAACATTGGACGAAAAAGGTATTGTGGTATTTATGTCTAAATATTATATCGTAGTGATTCCTCCAATTTCAGGAGGGTTTTAAAAAATCTCATATTTGATAGTTAATAAACTAGTTATCTTTCACAATTAACTGTAACTGTATTTTACAACAGCATTGTGTTTTAAAATCCTTTAGAACAACAAACCTTACAATTTCTCAAGCCACATCCACATAAACCAACATCCGTACTTATTTATCTCCTTATACAAACACACCATCCTATAGTTTCTTGAACACTTCTTCAGCTTTCATTTAAACGCATGCAAAGATACGTTCCTTATTCAAACAAGTCTGTTTGCCGCCGACGTAATTAAAGATGCCGCTACGTTCACCACTCAAAAGAAACTCCGTATTTATTCATTTGTTCGCCAATATTTGGTTTTAATAATCAGTTCATTGGGCCTTTGAAATGTTAGGTTTTGGAAACTAAATATCGACGGATATTTTGGGGTGTTTATATATGGGATATTATTCGGTTAAGCTGTGTTGATCTACTTAATATTGTTTTATTTGTAATTTCCATGTTTACGGAATAAACAGTTAATGATTATAATTGTAGGCACCTATACGTAGTCCAATAGGTATTCTTCTCTGATGTAGGTTGAGTACCAGTGGTACAATAGCGTAAAGAGCCATAAGTCTAACCTTTTATATAAGCAATTTAATAGTGTTTCGTAATGTCATATTTAATATAATTTACCTATAAATGAAACAAAAGAATATACAATTGCCACATAACCGCTTCACGTTATAGTAGCTATCGGTATGTTGCTGTTATTAAATATCATATCTTAAGCAACCTACTACAAATTTCCATAAACTTTCCGCTCAAACTTCCCGAATGTAATTACTTTGAGCGTCACCTGCGCACGAGGCGTCTCTATGCAAATGTACCGCGGATCGGAAAATTTCTGCACCTTATTATAAGAATAAGAAAGTGAACCTCCATTTCAAATAGGTTTTCATCTGATAAATATACCCCCGCAATTTCCGCGTACATACATACGCCTTCGAATAACATTCAGGGTGAAAATATTGGGCATAACTAATTTATTTGTTATTTAAACTGTGTTCATGTTGTCGGAGCAAGAGCGATAAATGGAGAGCAAGACAAATGAAACAAACATACTCTTAAATAATGAAAATACTTACGTCTATTTAATAGTGAAACAGGTAACTTGGATTGTTAATTTACGTATAGCTTTCGTTTTATTCACTTTCTCATATTCTTTATGATATAATTATCGTTACACACCTTATATAACTTTTTTAAATAATTAATTTAGTAGCAATAAGTAGTTTGTTACTAAGTAGGTACAGTGTCCTGTCAAAAACTAATAATTTTTAAACAGAAAAGCTATGTGGAGTCCTATTTACTAGTACAGTAATAGCAAATAAACTTGACTGCAGTGAGTAAGTTTCTCTCCAAGGAACGAAAATCGCTCCGCTCGTGCAATGTAAACACTGTGAGCTTCACTTAGCTAGGGATGTGAAAATGAAGGCATGTGCACAATATATTTTAATAAAGCATTCTCAGGGGACGCGCCCTGTGATACGGATAACGAAGCTGTGAATGCGAATTTTTACTTAACTACGGACCGTTCGTTACGTGGATACCTTCGTGTTATAAATTAGAATTTTTAAACTTTATATATTTATTATTTATAAGTATTATTTAGAAAAGGGTGCACAGAAATAGCAATCTCGAATAGCGATTGTTTGAGCCTTTTACACACCGTATTAAAATACTGGCCGCAAGCAACTAATAATGGGCTAGTTTTTAACATTAATAACGAGAAGCAATAGTGTTTTCTTGTTTTAGTAATCATTAATATCCCTACTACTATTTAGATCTGTTGTTACGAGAAGGGTATAATTAAACAGATTACCTGTAAATCGTGTTGCTAAGGGTATTTACCAAAGTAAAAGATGAATTACAGTAACAAAATAAACAAAACCAATTCGAATCTAGTTCGCTGACATTTGCAGTTACCGTGTTATATCAACCTTCTTAATGTCAAGGAACACCACCGACGATATTCGGATAAACAAATCCTTTGCATGTAACAGAATTTTTGTACACAAAAACTAGGTCAAACATTTTTGGGAAAACATCTTGCTCATAACTTGTTAAACACCACCCCACCTTCGAAAATTAGTTTTTACGGCGCCACAGCGGAAAGCATGTCAGAACCTCACCTTTGCATTACTTCTAAAGGAAATATGACGCGTTCCGATGTCGTATCAGGCCGCGGGTCGCGTCGAGAACCGCAGATTGGATCGAGTTAATTTCGCTTCACAAACAAATTGACAAAGTTTAGAGCGGGTATATTTCTTCGCGGCCACCCCCTCCCCGCTGACAGATTCCCGCACAACGGAAATTAAATTTCACATCCGAACAAGAACGGGTAGTCGCCGCGACGCGCGTTTGTCGCGCGACTCGTGACACGCGCCGCGGTGTAGCCGGTACAATAAAGATTGATTACAAACACGTACTTAGTGTTAGTCATTATGCAGAATATTTTTTATGTTTTTTATTCTGGCATTTTGCCTTTTCTCCTACTCTGAATGCCAGTGTTACAGAAATATAGAGCCAACTATTACTTTAGCTTTTAACCAAAATATGTGTGATCTGGTACCAGGCTTAATTTTGTATAAATGTATTATATCACATATTTAACCAGAACTATTTATATTATTGTGTCTCATTACATACGCTTCCTTAGTAACCGACTTCGCACTAATACGTGCAAAACAAAACTAATCCGGGCGTGTTCTATCAAAATTGCAATTAAAAGCCCATTTACGGCGTTGGCCTGAGACGGACCTGGGGTCACCTCGAGAAGGACACACGAATTGGCCATTAGCGGGCGTTTCGGACCTTGTTTACACCGCGCTTGCCCTAATGACGACCTTTGCTCTTCCCTTCGTTAAGGCGAGCGAAAACCTCACACTAAAAGGCACGGGTCCCCGGACTGGACCCTTAGAGACGTGGGAAACAAAAGATACTAATACAACCGAGTGTGAACAGGACAATGTCCGATAGCTTTCGGATTAATGCCCATGTACACGGTTGTTAAAAGGCTAGCCAACTCACTCGGTGCGCCAGGGTTAACAAGGTTATTACGGGATGATCCCCAGTAACCGCCGCCGTAAAAGTGTTAATTATGCTTCAGAAAATGGTGTTATTGTCTCTTGACACGTATATTGTCATTTAAATGGCTTAAAAAGAGAGCGCTCTCATATAAAGACTGCATTCTTATATGTATTTTTTAAAATTAGTATCAGATGAGACTTATTTTTAATCTTATTATTTTTAATTTAGTACGGCAACAACACTGGGAGCGGGCAATACACGCGGACAAAAACTCCCGAACTTCGTCGAATCCTAATGGACTCCATTGACATAAATGTTTTATTCAATTGGAGCCCGCGCCAAAACAAAAGAAAGTATGTCCTCATCATTATGAGTTGGGAAAAGTTTTTGCATTTTTACTCGTTACCGGTCCTGCGAAGAGAAGTAACTTAAAATAAATAAGTACGTAGCACTCCACGGAATAAGGCACATTTCAACATGTATATACATTATACAGTGTACGCCCACGTCAGCGAGTGTGGAGCTTTAGAGTACTTAAATCAGCTACTTAAACACAAACTCGGCCGTCAACTACTCAGTTGATTACGCACTGTGCACCACGTGTGCAAATTCACTATAAATCCAAGCATTAGGTAAAAGCGTTCATTACTTAAGTCCCGTAAAACCCTTATCCCATAACGTTAATAACACAATTACTATAAATCTATCATCGCTGAGCAAACACGGTCCGAATCTCAGCCTAAGCTAATACATTTTGTCCACACCCGTATTCATACTTAACGACTAGGGAGTAGTATTTGCTAAGCACACACGCGGCGCCCGCACGAGCGCAATATAACCTGGAAGACGGCCGGGTCGAGCCCCGGGGTCCTTCCCCAACCCGAGAGGACAGTAATTACGGTAGGCAAATTAAGCAGTAAGGGGCCCGAGTACGCCGCGCCACCCGTGTCCATCTTTGTATTGCGACTACGCTCGGCGGTTTATTTTAGGTTATTCCACGTCTTATTACAATGTAGTCCGCCTCCCCTGCGGCGCGCTTACCTCCGAAACTGATTTGGGCCCCGGCATCAGAGTTTCATTACGGTCTGTCGAAAACAATCCACTCTAAATATCTATTCTTGGATGCGCGCACTCTGGAATTACATTAGTCTGAGGTGGCGAAGGCTCGACTCAATTTGTTTGGCGGTAATAACGCTTCGCTATTAGGTTATAACAAATGAGCTATTGTGAGAGCAGATCGGAGGAAAACAGTTTTGCAGTGTCTGCTCGATTTAATAGTCGATACGATAACATACGAGTCTGCATTTATGTTTACGAACCGATATGAATCATGACGTATTACTTGGAAACTTTGAAGACCCGCCGTACTCTGTATCGTAAATTTTCGCATTGAATTGCTTTTCAATGAATATTAAACTACTGTAGGAACTTTTCTAAACACGTCGTTGATCCGATCCTCGAAACACCTCACATCGCATGCTCGCGTGGCGTGTCCCCTACGGCTTTAAAAGGCGAACCACTTTTCACAATAGAGTCGGCCACGCGACTCCGGTGGGATTTGCGAGCAAATATAATTTGTCCATTAAAAAAATCAACAACTGTTGACCATAGAGTGGAGATGGTCACAAAGCGTCTCGTTAGCGTCCGAACGTGCCGCTTGTCACACACTTCAGTCCATCGGCCCTTCGTAAATAATGAGAGAGGGCGGCCCTTACGCACAAGATATACATGAAGTGTGATGTGTGATGGATAAGATATTATGTCCGTCGTGTAGGGATAACTAACCAAAACATAATTATGTTGCTGGAATGAAAAAGTCTATATTCCGTTAGCATTTGAATTTGAATTACTTAATGTTGTTACAGGTAACTACTAGTCAAAATCTAAGAAAATAAAAGTAGGTACACTTTAATTTTGATTGAATATGGAGGTAAAATATTTTATTAATACAAATATAACGGGAAAGATTAAACTAAACCTATTCTGTTTTTTATGATATCATTAAACAGTCTTCTTTGGCATACCGCATCCAAGGTTTCACACATCACAACCCCTTGGGGACCTAAAACCTACGTGGATGCGGGGCACCGTCGCCTTGCAATTGTCCAGCACGAAGGCTGAATGCCTCTTAGATTGCCTTCTCCTAAATATAGACCAAACAAGGGGCAAGTTAGCCGCGAGACGCTATTCCCCAAGCTCTGCCTCGTGTGGTACGGCCTAAGGGATCCTTAATAGAATTTCACAGGCATCGGTTATTTTGAATATATGCGACAAAATGATAAGATCTAAGTTGATTAGGGGCAAAATATTCCACGCAAAGGACCGGTTAAAGTTCAACTAATATACCGGCGTGTGAGATTCCCACAACAGCAAAATTTGCTAAGAGTTGGTTAACGTTCAGCTTAATATTTCTATAATTTATTATCCTTTGCAAAATCTGCTAATTCTCACTCGAATCATCCCTATCGTAACTAATCTATCTTGGACACGTTCCACAAAAATCGAAGGCTGATTCAAGGAGCTATTTACATGAATTAGGCGACATTAATGTCCCCGCGGAGACAAGCCACGCCACCTGGCGGTGAGAGAATTATACGGTCGTTACTCGCTCCAGCGCCTCCAGCCCTAGTGACTGCACACTCGTATTTATTGAAGACTGCCTGAACGATGAACATGTTGTAGTGTTAAGGTTGTGTCATTAAAAGTAATAGTCATTTAGAAGATTTAGTAACGAGTATCACAATTTACAAACTGCAGGGTTACAAGTTGGCAAACAATAAATAAGAATAATTCATGATCCGGTTTGGAGAGTGGTTCTTTATTAACAGTAATATATTATCACGGAGTAAATATATTTTTGTAAAGTTAAGTAGGTACCATTAAAAACTATTGAATGATCGAAAATCATACATATCAAAAGCATAAGATATAAAATGAAATGCATTAGACAACAGAAAACAGAAGGGTATAATGGATCTTCGGCGACTTATAAATGCACGCTTCCTAGTTCCTACCCATATATTTACGTACACCAAGAGTGTGTAATGCAACCTGGCAAGCCATCGCTGGAACACTAGAGGGTTATCTTAGTTGTCTTCTAAATAGCTCCTTTGCGGAAAATCTATCGCTCCGACTTCGGGAGCCGGGAGAGATGTATGCAAATCCGCAAATTTTAACTCCGCTACTAACTTTCCAGTGGGTTACTGAGCAACGGATGTAGGTTTTATTAGGTAACCCATTTTAATGTTGATTTTAGATGCAATTTTGCTGAGCACTCTTTATGTTCCTACCTAATTTATATGAGCCACGTAAATATGTATTTATATGTTATTACAAAATTTCTACAAGAGGTTTCCGTACACAAAACAGTCGCATGTTATAAAGCCTATTGCCGTCTCTCGAGCACAGTTGTTGGTCAGTAGTTATTTAGAGTAAGTGATTGTTAGTTAAAATATCATTTTAAACAATTACGCGTATCACATGCCTATCGATGTACCAATGTCAGTTAACCCATTAAACCCATACACTATTAATGCAGATAACAATGTTGCACCCCCCCCCCCTTCCCCGCCTGATCCCGGCGCCGTTTGTCTCCGGCGCACCTCGGCGCGTCCGATTTATGGCACAGTTTTGTGAACTCTTAACCGTTACGTGATCTGCTTCCGAATCCAATTTATGCCCTCCATGGGAAAACTTCGGCAGCGCCGCCTATTCTTTACGACTCATCGCGATGTCGATGTCGCGCCCGTATAATAGAATGGATTCAGCCTGTTCTGTGTTGGTGGGATTTTTAAATTATTTGACATTTTATTATTATTATTTTATATATTATTTGTAGATTCCGATCTTTAGGAAAACAATAGCCCTCGACAAACCGAAATCCATATCCATAATTAGAAGATTGGGTTATTTAGCCACAGGAATAAGTACTTACGTACACCCACGTTTAAAGTATACACAACAAACGCAATGAAAATAAAATTAATTTTACTTTTAGATGTTAGTTGCAGCTATAGAACTAGCTAACATATGAGATTTACGTATAAATCTGTCAACGAACCTGAATGCAGTTCAGGTTCAAAACACGTTCCAAATTTTTTGATTCCTTTTAAATGAATTTGACGACCTGATTAGCGCAGTGGCTAAGCGATTGGGTACGATTCCCGCACGGGGCAAAACTTTGTGCGATCCACAGATGTTTGTCCCGAGTCTGGGTGTTGGTGTGTGTGATATTTCATACGACACACGAGAAATTCCTAGTGTGGGGCGACGTTTTTAAAATATATATATACGCAGCTTTATAATGTGCATACGTAGGTATGCTATAGATAATTAAAAGATCACACGTGTCATAAAAAAGTCACCAGGCGATGACAGGACTAACTGCCCAGCGAGTAATGAATGTATATCGTCACTTGAAACAGCTCTTTGAATGCACCCTAAATTAAATTAAAATGTATGATCAGATTATTTCACTGCAAGCTAACTACCCGTAGACTCCGTTGTAAATCCTTCAGTCATTAAGCTAGACGCCTTTATGTGTAATACAGCTTAGGTTCGCAGTCACACGATACTTCAGAATAGAATCTCAGAGTGTGCTTTAAATAACTTTTGGGATTAGCACAGGTATATTTAACCACTAGCGTTTTAAGCAACGAGTACTGCCTTTGAACTGAGTTCGCCGTAGTTAAGTAAACTGTAGGATATTTCTAGCATAGTCAGAAACTTTTTTGTAGCTGAGAATAAAAGCAATGCTACTATCCGTTTTATTTTGTAGTTATAATGTAAGTGAAATTACATTTTGACTTTGTACCTGTACATAATCTTTAAATGTTACCGTGTTTACACATACTCCCTTAAAAACTAAACTGCAGTTAATCTAGTTTTAATAAAACATTTAAGAAAGGAAATACTGTTGTGTGTCACCATTTTAAAGAAGACCCCTGTGGTTGATGAAGAGATTCGATAGACTGACTTCAAATGAACACGATTAATGTGAATGTTATGGTAAGTGTGACTAATTGAAAAATATAAATAATTCTATATCATCATTAATAATTACCGAAAGTCGGGGTAAAAGTAAGAAATAAATCACATTTATCGGTGATTATTAATAATTTAACCTTAATACCCAGAAATGTAATCAAATTTTAAATTAGTTTTAGATTATTTAATATTTTTGTACTAATGCCTATCCTGAATATTATAGGTACATATATTATAAAAGGCTAGCAGATTGTCATAGACACTATGACGGCCAATCTTGCTACGACGGCCAATATCAACGAGACGATGTGATACCTTAAAGGTCTCCGCCCGTATGAAGATCCAATTACCGTTTTAAGGGTTAGGTAACTTCTCAATCCTTAGTTCTCAATCGAACGGACAATATTCAAATTTACTAAATCATGAGGTAATTATTTACAATTATGCATAATTATTAATACATTTCTTTCAATCACACTTACCGTAACATAAATACTGTTTACAGCCAACAACATCATGATTACAGGTCATTAGGTCGTTAAAACATTGCGATAAAACGAATCGAGTAGAATCGGTTTGACCCAAACATACAAACGCGAGGGTGCCTTGTCCTAACATAATATACCCTAAATAATTAGCTACGCAAATCCCTATTCAGTCTTCACGTGTTTGTTCATTGATTTTACAATATTGAATTTAATACCCACAGACAAACCGTGTAAACGGTTTCATATTCATATATTTATTTGCATTCCATAATGTTACAGTAGATGTTAAAGAGGCTTAAAGCTAGGTACAATATTATGGACCCTGTTAGGGCACAGCAAAATAAAGGCATTACGCGTTTCGTGAGGCATTGTTTTAAATTATAAGTTTTTTTTGTAAATGTATATAAATAAATATTTGAAGTTACAGTTTTACATAAATAAAAAAGTTTGTCTCTATCCCTGATTTTGTCTACTAGTAGGATGTCTAAGCTCAAACGAGTATGAACTTTTAGTGATCTAAGTAGCTATAGAAAGTCAGCTTTGAGAAATTAAGTTTGTTCAATCAATCGGGTTTATATTTTCGTGAGAGCAATGTTGTTATCACAATTATAAACATAATTGAAAGTCCGTACGGAATCCTCGGTGCGGTAGTCCAACTCGCGCCTTGACCGGTTATTTATTTAATTTTTAAAATAGAGTCGTTGTAGCCTAGTGGTTAACATACCGGATTTGTATGCACAAGGTTGCAGGTTCAAACCCGGTCAAGTATCAATGTGACTTTTTCAATGTTCTAAATACTTTCTTAGTTAATCTAAGACACCACTGACTAATGGTGACGGAAAACATCGTAAGAACCTGTATTTAATTATTTGAAATCGCCAACCTGCAGTGAGCTAGCGTGGTGATCAATGCTAAACCCTTCGCTATACGAGAAGAGGCCTTTGCCCTGCTGTGGGTTGTTATTATTATTATACATACAACACAAAAACACAGAAGTTACATACAATTCTGCATTTACAATACAAATAAATGCTAACAATAAACACGGGAGACAGTAGCCTACCGTATCGACCTCCGGCCACCCATGGGCATTTAGTATTATTATTTATTGACTCTCTCTGACCGGGATTCACTTTTCACTGCACCCCTCGCTGTCCGGCCCTCAAACAAAACGGAAGAAGTAATTATTAAGAATACTGTAAATAGAGGGCATTGAGCAATTTTATTAGACTTTTTGAGTGTTTATGTAAATAGTATTGGAGGAGGCGGAATATAAAAGTCGAGCATTTGGAAGATACATGGTCAGTTGTAACGGCCTAAAGACAGCGAGATGAAGTACAATATTATGGGTTACTTATGAATAGATGATGTTAGTTTATTTCTTGTCTCATGCTGCCTGCTTTTATTTTCTTCTTACGACTTCAATACTAACATATATATATATATAATTATATTGTAGTGCAGGCAGCAGTTGTCTTTTAAAATATTATAAGACAGTTTTAATTTAGATCTTTAAATAGAAATAGCGGTTAAGCGATCTTGAAAAGAGTGACTTTCAAAACACGTATCTTAAACGTACAATAGACTTAAGCGGTAAATACCCAATAAGCCAGAAAGTCACAATAAAATCTAAATTCAACACATACACACAGGATTGGTAGTTTTGTTATTTCGCGCGAGAGATCCTTTTGTTGCATGGATACGCGTTAAATGAACGGGAAGTTAGTATAGGGAGGTACGCTCAATCGGCCGAATGGAGCAATCTTTGTTTCTTAAGGCCATGTAACACAACCAATCCCTTGAGATACCTAGAGCACTATTAAAATCCCCCTTTTTTCTTCAAGTCGCGAAGCTTTCAAGGGGCAGGGTGGGTCAAGTTATGCTGGTGGCATGATAGCCGAAACGGAAAGGCCTCGTCCACCCTACGAGGCTCGAACGCGAATAAATCAGAATCTAATACGGTGCGACAAGATTGCAAGAAATTTTCCGTCTTATTGAACCTTTTTGCGTTCACCGGAAAAACATTCTTTCTTCAGCCGTCCGCCAACAATAGAAAACTGACTGAGTCATATATGTCTGACTACTGAAATGTATACTAAGCTGGGAAATTAAAAGTATTTTTACTATTAAACAAGCGTAAGAAGAAGCAGCGACACCTTTTTGAATATAGTTTTCATTTACCACTTCTTTAACGGAGTACCTACTTAGCAGTTCTATAAAAGCTAGGTTGCAGAGAGTGAAGTTTTGGCGTCGAGTTTCTTAAAAGGCTTTCTGTTTGCCCTATCTGTATGTATCTCATTAGATTTTGTTAACGAAATGTGCCTTAAAGGTAAAGTACGCATATTTCATCAAATCAATTAACTTAAGAATCTTTAAGAGTATTTTGGCAATAAGTACTTATATTTGTTGTAGCTAAAACATAGCATGTGAAATAAAGTAAAATCTATTTGACTCTTCATTATTAGTATTTTTAAGCATTTATATTATTAGCTAAACATCCTAAAATACAACAACTCTAAACAAACTTATTTATAAAACTCATCACATGGAATACGATCCCAAAACACTACACCCAAACTAAACCTCTTCACTGAAAATTCCCGATTGCCCTCACAAACACAACCGCAACATAATCGCCGCATCTTCAGACTATCCAAAATAGCTTTACAGAAAGGAAACCAAATAATAATCGATACATTAACAATAGTCTGGGTTCGCAAACACTGTAAGATGGTTCTTGAAACATGAAAATCTCTCGTCTGCGGCCGGCTCGGAAATTAATTCCATTCTCTGTTACTATAGCGTGTAATGAGACGTGGCTTTTGTGCTAACACTAGCGTTTGAAAGGTTCTAATCTATTTCTTAACGTGTATTGATGAGACTGTTTAGAACATAGAGGTACAGATAGATATTATAATTACATTTTGTTTGGTACGTCCGGGTCGTGAGTTTTAGATTTGTGAGATTGGCAAAAGAGTCTGACAACTGTTGGATATGTTTTTATTTGTTTAAATTAATTTTATAATATTATCAATGTGAATAAAAAATGTCATTACGATAAAAATCGTCATTTAACCCAGTGAAGAATTAATCAGTCACAGCCAAGGACTAAAAAAACACATAAATACAAAAAAATATATATCTAAATATAATATGTAGGTTAGGTAAGTACTCTTGAAAGATCAACTGCACTGTTGTAATATATTGCAACTACCCACACCCTTAACCCAGCTAAAAACCATAATTAGCGCACAGTGTAAGTACTATGTAGAGCAATTTAGGTGAAGCCGAGAGCGATGCACTAATGCATCTCTGTCGCCGGATATGAGATAGTTTGTCAGTGCCCGACTTTGTACCACCTATATGTTGTATATGCTGTGCTCGTGTGTATAAGAATTAACGTCTGTATTTTGTTATTGTCTAGCGTGGCTAAAAATGTAGGGGTTCTTATTAATTCTATGTTGAATGCAGCCGTCGCAGCGAAGTTAAAGTTTATTGAAAACTAATAATTAAATAATAAATATCACATCTGTGATCGTAATTTGCATTAAAATAATATTACAGCAAAATGACTCAACACTTCACGTCTCAATTGAAAGAGAGGAGTGTCTGTCAATCCTATTATGACTATCATAAACTGGAAGAGCTTCACCCTTTACTAGCGGTCCTGTGCCCACCCACCTAGCCTCACATCTCTAGCCCACACTTATCTTCATAAGATACCTTTTGATAGAAACGCAAACATTAAACTACCCCACTTCATAAAAACCCTCAAAGTATCCACTCGAATATCTCTGTAAGAGGCAAAGGCAAGCTACAGGAGACGCATGAGTGACTTTGCATGGACCACCGTATTAAGTACACGTTCACAGAACGTGTGTGGAGGGCCTTATTTAATGCTTCAAGGCACATCTTATCGCCTGAGGTTGGCGAACGGTCTAATTATAATTACTAATGCTCGTATGCTCAAAGTCGTTTTTGAGCGTCGTGTTTCAGCTTATTAGATCTCTGGCTGTTTTGATGGTAGGTCAGTGTTCTTAGTGTAGGTACATGGGTGGGGTGTGGGGTGCATCAACAGACTTCGATTTTTGTTTTATAGTCGAGGTTTCATTTATTTTGCAATTTCATTTAATAACGTACAGTACATATTTTGTACGTATGTGTTATTGAATATCGAATTCTCATCGAACACGGAGAATCCAACCCAGAAGTACTCCCACACACGAAACAACCCCGCATTTACCTCCTCAAAAAATACACCAAAAATGTTTGTAGACAACCAAATGCCAAATTCTGGTAATTCACAAGCTACGAAGGTACATTAATTCACTTGAAATCTCCAATAATGCGAAGTTTAAACCGTGTTTAGCTGGCTTTTAAATTAATTGCCAGCGTTCCAAATAATGGAATTAAGTTAATCGAATAGTTGTTTACACAGTGTCACTTGTAGCAATTAAAATTGTTTCGGAAGATAATAAATCATTAGCAGGAAAGTGAAACATCACGCAGCGGAGTGCACACCTTGCAATAAATTTTCCAATTACTGGGAGAATTCCGCGATGGCAACACCGAGGGAGCGCGCCGTGAAATAAAATTAAATTAATTATAGGATACCTATACCGGATAACAATATGTGTTTCCACCCTTAATATTATGAAGGATGAGTATTTTGCAGTTGTTAAAACCTTTTTCAAACGCATCTTTGTGGTGCACAATGGCTTCGGATTAACTTTAATAACTTTAAATATCAAGCTTTATTGAAATATAATCACTCATCTATGCGAATCTTGAGAGATGGTTTCAATTTTTTTATTGTAAAGCTTCTATTACATCGTGTAGCCTACTACTCTTTCACGCCGAACAAGAGTCACGGACACGTGACATGTTCGGGAAAATATTACAAATGCGGACGGTATGTTCACCGGAATGTTACGGCGAAAATAGCGGGCATCGTTTAAAAATATCCATATGGATTGGAAAATCACGTCACCGCGTGACATTGTACCGAGCATTACAGATTGACCGTCCACCCTAGTAGTATTTTCGTACGAACGTACGAACATTTTGTCGTAACAATCCGGCGAACAATCGCCCGTAACTCAGTTTCTTCGAGAGTGTGCTATGGGATCCACATTTGTTTCGCCACCTTGTTACGGTTACGGAGGAATGTGGAGCACGTTTACAACAGAAAACTTCCAACGCAATGCTATCGTTAAATATCTATTGAACACTAGTTTGTAGCACTTTCTTTTTTTCAGCATCCAGTAACAAAGAACTTAAGCGCAGGCAAGATCTAAAGTCTCATAACCAATCAACAAAATAATACCGCTAAAGCATTCTCAAAATTTAGCTTCCTTTCGAGCTTGATTTATACGAAGGCAATTTAGCGATAAATACACAATATTATAGGCCAGATAATTTGTTCACTAGGCGGCCGACGCCTGAAAGGAGCAAATTAAGACACAATTGCGAGTATTTTAGCGGCGGCCGACCCGCCTGTGTTTGCTGCCTTATTTCTCGTTATGCCTTATTGTCCCGTCTGATTTATGTCGCAATTACGTCTTTTTCTTATAGATTATTAGAATTTATGAGATTGTGCCTATATCGGTCAAATGGTTCAGAGGCCATGTAATTATCGCAGTTACACTGTTATAATATTATTATGTAGGTAGGTGTTTTCATTAACTTGCCGATAACATTTTTACTAACTAAATTAAAAGTAGGTATGTCAATTATAAAAAAAATAGTTTCATCATCGATATTTCTATTAGGTATTTCTAAATGACATTAATAACAATAGATGCAATTAATTACACGAGCACCGTCACTACAGGGTGTATTATTTCCGCCAATTCCGACTAGCTGGCATGTCGCATTGTGTACACATTTCGGCACTTAGACTGGTGTTAATTTGACGATGACTGTCGCGCCGCCATCCGTCATCGCCGGCAGACACGTCTTTATGACGTCTAATTTGAAGATCATCCTGTGAAGTGAAAGGGGTGACTTATTGTGGGAGCATGAGTAGCTGTTTTGTGTAGAAATTAAGTGTCATTGATTCTACAGTGTTATGTTTTTGAGTTTTAAGAGTAATAAGTCCTTTCTGTTTCTGAGGGCTTGACTGATGGTATTCATTGTACAGTTTTACATAGGTATTATTTGTTTAATAAATTTCATAACCTCACAGTTTTACGAAGCTGATGTATGTATGGTTAACTGAATAAATTTTATGATTAAAATTTAGATACAGCTTCAAATTTAAAAGCATAAAGTTGTTGTCATATGAGTAGTGACAGAACCATTCTTATGAAAATGAATATTAAATTATATAGACTAGTTGTTTCCAATTAATATAAATCAAGGTGTAAATCTGAAGTTACTAACTTCAGCGTAGCAGTCGGCGAAACAATGTATCGGGAACGGATCCAACAACATTCGATCGCAAACTCAGTTGAAAATCGTAACAAAGCTTCTACCGCGATAATTGGATGTGGCTGTTCTGAATACGCGCTAGACGAGACTTAATTGAGGTTTTAGAGTTGGGCTAATTCGCCCACCTTCGATCAGTTCTGCTCCCCTGGTCCCTTCGTTGAGGGGCTTCGTCTGGCAGCTCGGTTAGCAAGAATAATAACGGCGGAGGTTAAGTGAGCCTCCATCAATGGGTGTTATATTATCGTGTTGTTATTATGTGAGGAATTTACTTAGTAATAGAACTTCTTGTTTGTAATTCGCTTGCAAACGAGATTAATACCGGCAATCTTGTAGGTAAATATTAATAAATAACCTTTTCAAATGGGGCGAATTTTCAAATTCAATATAACCCCATTTTTTTACTTTACACAAGTGTTAAAATACATGTTCGCATGAAAAACTCTCTCACAAAAGCAAAATAGAAGGCTCACGATGATTAAGAATTCTCTCACGTGCGGCGCAACAAAAAGTAACAACTAAATATATCGGAGACGGCCCGATAGAGGTCGGGTGCGGGTAACAAAAACTAGGGGCCGGCCCACGGACATACACCCGAAGAGATATGATAATCCCCACTATGTAAAATAGTGAAATTTAAGGTCTCTCCATGTGAAGAATTGTACTCGTTCGGTAGGCAAATTATTCTAATGCGGCCCTTTTATTCGAGGCACACGCCGTACGGGTCGCCGAGCTCCTCCGACACTCATTTGTATTTCAATAAAATACCACTAGCCCTATCTAAACAGAGCTATGATTCGGATATCGATCGCGCCCACAGTCAGAACAACAAAAAGTGTATTAGATTGTTATTTCAATGTTTTCGACCCGAGTATTTTCGCAAGCCGGCCATCCATCAATGAATCAATTTGAATACATTGAACATTCATCGAAGTTTACATAAAGTTGGTGGCTATGAATGTACCTTGGTGTAGCAAACAAAAAAGGCGCCCTGGCTGGCTTACAATAACTTCGCTCCCCCGTTCCGTCCGCGCATTTGTGGACACGCCAATACACTTTTTGTAAATAAAAACGACATATCTGCGCGACAGGATCCGGTGGGTACGTATATCGTTTCGCCTGTCCGATTTGCATAGCGTCGAAAAGTTCACAATCACATTTACCTCATCAGCCTGCGGGGAACATAATTCTTCGTTCCATCTGCCATCTTCCTGTATCTACCCCAGCGAGGGTCCGGCCGGCGGCGTTGTCCGCGATACATAAATTTTCACGATCGGTCATCCTTTAAAAACAAGTTTAGCTCTTTATCCGTAGGAGAGTAAGTTAAAGAATGGCTCGAGCGTACGTTACCCTCCGATTCGTTACGTATTCAAATTATTTCGCCATCTTGTTTTTGCGTTCATTTGTGTCGAGAGCCTATAAATGGGCACAGTATTTCTTTTGTGTGAGATTTGTATTGATTTTAGTAATTAGTCCTTTCGTCGTAACATAAGCTTAAGGCGTATGTATGTAGTATGAAGTTTAATATGTTTCGGTGGCGGGTGTATGGCTAATTAATAGAGTGCGCTGAGGCTAAGGCGGGAGGCTGCCCCTTGACGAGCCTTCAGACAGGTCACCCTAGCTCAGGAGTCAGTAGCCGACTTACAGCCCTCGTGTGACTCCCGCCGGATAATTAAATAATGAGGTTTAAATCCGTCCTTTTGTCGTGTCACTAAAGTTTGTAGACGTGCACATGTTTTGGATGCTTTGCAAATTAACGGACATTGGTTGCAAAATTGTTTTCAGAAATATTCAACAGTGAGCGATGTTTATTATTATTAAAAAAATAAGTACAAGTATAAACAATAAGGCCTTTTTATGTCCTAAACTTTTTCGGTTATTCAATACCTACATTCTTTTTATAACAAGAAAAATAGGTAGTTCACCTAGTATCGTTTGTTCCTATGTATAAATGTATATATGTGTGGCAATGAGTGTTTTCAAAGACAAAGAAATAGACTGCTCGCAGTTGTATTATCCTCATATACAATAGGCCTGAATGGCGGCCACTAGATCAGTTGAGAAGTCTACACACTGCGACGGAACTGTCCATCTCGTAGCTGCCACCGCAATGATATGTAATCTAACTCATTTTACAATTTATAAATACAGCTTAAGGAATAAACAAATTTACTTCTTAGTTTTTATCGCGTTCCTGTGTTTATTTTTAGAACTGTATTGCTCCTAACATTTTGGTGATGCTGGGGCAGATCACTTAGGTGCGTACGTCCGATATTTCTCATACACAGGAAGAGGTGGTCTATTCTTACCCGCGCACCACACGCTCTACACATTCACCTAAAAACAAAAACCGTCCACTTTTGACGTTTCCCAGTTCTATGTCTAATCTGTGTTCCGTTATGCAGTGCACGCCATTCAGTGGCCGTTGAAAACTTGAGTAAGAGCGAAGATAAGGCGTGGCGATGCATGCGACACACGTCTACTCTTTACAAATTCAGCTCTGACACGATCCATTCAACGGATAAGTTTCGTACAGTGTGCGCTCGCCTGAATGCAGTGATAACGCTACAATGACAATCGTGAGTTGATTTTGTATGGTTCAGAATTTGCGCGCGGTTTAAGAATAGGTGTTTTAATGAGTTGCAAACGCATAAAGGGAATTCCAAATTTAAAATTATGACGCTAGTTTTGTAATAAATGCACTTTGACTTCTATCAACCAGCCATATCTAGTACTGAAATATAATTTGATACTAGTATTAAGTAAACAATTTTCCATTTTCGGCAAAATCACAACATTAGGGTGAATTCAGAATCATAACGATATTCATTTGTATGAGCTTAAAAGAACGAAACCTATAGATAACTAATTTTATTCACGTAATGACTGAAAAGCTTAAACGAACTTGTCAATACGTGTACGACCAATAAGGTGGATCTTTAACTTATATGTACCTACAACAACCAAACATAATTCAAAATATCCTATTACAAAGCTACTCCACCAGACCGTAACACCAAACATTTAGCTACTTTCTGACTTATCATAACAAAGGTATCGTCGGACATGTCACTTACAGTAATGGTGACTTCTCACGGCGCGTCATAACACAGACCGCGCCCGCGCCAAGATGAGCAACGCGCCGCGGCGCGCCTTGAGCCGCATGACTCGGGCTCGTTCATTGTACTTCCTAGCCCGTAAAAATGAGCTCCGTGCGGCGCGGCCCGTGTTATAACGCGCCGTGAGAAGCCACCGTAACAGAGCTGAACCCGCGACCGTATAGCGGAAAGCTGGAGCCGGGAAACATTTGTCGAACAAAAT
Organism: Abrostola triplasia; assembly: GCA_946251915.1. NCBI lineage: Eukaryota > Metazoa > Arthropoda > Insecta > Lepidoptera > Noctuidae > Abrostola > Abrostola triplasia. The sequence continues at coordinate 3,851,662 of OX276424.1, read as the reverse complement.
GTGTGGGGGGGGCAGTCAAGCGAGGAGCAGTGATTCATGCAGTTATTCAATAAGCCGCTGGTGCGGGGTCGCAGGCCGAGCGCGAGGTGAATGTATATCGATGTCACAATTAGCCCGTGCTGTTCTGTTATTGGTTAGAATCGGTTTTAAATTCATTTGTTGTGTCCTGTGTATGAAGTCATGCACAAATGTATTTATTTGTTGTAGGCACCAAACCTACCTATTTGCGCAGTCAGCTTTTCAAATACTTGGCAACAACCACAATTAATTGGAATTGGTTACCAATATTTTATTTATATGGGAATCCTAAAATGTTTAAAGATGTGAGTGTGCTAATCCATTGTGGTAAGTTACACAACACACATGCTTAAAACTATGGCTGCTACGATTGGGTAAAATACCTACTGTTGCAGTCTATATGCAGCTATTTGAGCCGGGTCTATTAAGTACAAGTTCATTAAAATAAAACCTCAGCGTTAATTATTGTGACTTACTCAATAGTATTTCTAAATAATAAATTATAATAAGAGTTAACGGATCTTAAAGGAAAATAGGTATTTATCCCGTTAATTACGTACGCAGTTAAGACCCGTTAACTCTTATATGTATACAAACCGCGGAAATCTAAAAACTTTTAATCAATTACAATTGACTTGTATAGAAACATTTGTAAATATTTGCCAAACGTTTAGTTCAAAAACTTTTTTAATTTCCTCGATACCTTTAATATGCGAGTCAACATCAAAAACATTTCTTAAGAAGATTTTGTACGTTTTCCTTCGATGTCGCAACTCCTGAGGTTTTTTCCGATCGGGTGTTTGCGTAAGGTACCGTAAGCACGTGCAATCGACATGGGTACGATCCCGGTGCCAACGAGACGCACAAATCATGCGACATGCCGAACCTTCTACCTACCCACCGCACGGTACATTCGGCCACACTTCACAAAAAGTCTCTCCAACATGTTTACATTCGTCGACAACAATTTGTGTCATATCAAGCAACTCACGACCAACTTTTGCCTCCAGAGGCACTGCGCTGGAAATTGTCAAAGCAAAATCGACTGCAGTCCCAATTTTACAACGCAATAAAATATTGAAATAAAAATTTGCTCGCAAACCAGCAATAAAATAAAATGCTAACCGTTTTACGGCGCCGACAATATAATGAAATAATCGTAACGGTCGTCGACGTCACGTTGAATTGCTCAATAAATCTTCCTCGGGTCATATTGTCCGCAGTCCTCTTGGCAACACTTTAATATCGAGAAATATCATCTCGATAATCGAACGCGTACTAGCCGCTCGGTATAAATCATCCCCCCGCACTTGCTGTCGTTTATTTTTTAGACTTTCCATTTCCAAATAAAGTCCCAGAGCAACGGGCCAGTGCTTCCTCCTTCCGGGGCGGTTTTATATGATTTGTCGGCTGTCGGCCATTTCCCTTAATATTGTCAATATTTCAAATATTAATTGTTATAAATCAGAAAAGTTTTCTGTTCCGCTTTTTATGGCCATTTTCGAGATTGGATTTTTATTACGACAAAATTAACCATAGATATAAAGACTATTAAGGACAAACAGACCACTTATGAGCGCATTGTTTATGAACGATAATAGAATCGATGAACGAGTCATACGTCCGAGGGGAAACGTGTTAAATTATGTACGAGTAGGTACACTTAGCGCGTCAATCTACGCACTACTTTGAAAAAGTTCTGCCCATCAAACATTAACAAGCACTCAAGAAAATTCCCGGGCGTGCCCCGTTCGTTAAGTAGTGTCAGCCGGTAGTTTTTCCCACCTCGAGTTAGTGAATGTCCACTCGAGGCCGGAGGGTTGCTGTCATCGCGATTGGCGAGCAGATATCTCCCAAGAGTGCCGCCCTCGGCCGCTCGGAGGGACTTCAGCACGAAGATGATCGCAAAGCCCTCAATTAATGACAAACAATGGAGTGGACCTCGCGCGCCCAATTTTCAGTTGTCGCTCTTGTTTTGCTCACTGACAGTTGGTATGGGTTGACCTGTTCACGCGACATCTTCTTATTCCCTGAGCTGCGACCCTGGAATTACGAAACTTACAAAGGTGAGCTACTTGTTATTAGGATAACTAGGACATTACTTTGACATATTGACAATCATGTAAATACATTAGCAATTTCAGCTGTTCTATGTTATACAACAACTGACACTTGACAGTACGTATAGTAACTGAAAAACATTACATATTCGTACATAATTGCATTTTTCTTACAAAATACTTATCCAGCATCAAGAAAATTACACGGTTATAAAATGTTGGTTAGAATTAGCTGGATTCCAAATACCGAACCAGCTATCAAATCTCAAGCACTCACTAAAATTCGCAGAGATAACTGCGTTCACGCCACAAAACACGTCATGGTAAATACTGAGGCGAAGTGTTGTCCGGTATTTTCATGAGGCTGGGAGAGTCGCTCGCTCGGCGCTCGTATCGATCCACAGTCGAGGGGGGTGGAGGGGTACGGGCGGCACAAATTTGGGAAAACTTTGAAAGTTTCGCGTCTAATTCAGGCGCACGCACACACACCCACAAACAGCTCGATTCCGCACACAAACGCGGTGCGCCTCGTAATTTTGTTTTGTACCCGTTGTTTTCGAAATGTCACGTGTCTTCGACCTACGTGACTGGACGAATCTTTGTAAAGGGTTCATACGAGCAAATTAGATAAACAGAAATTATGGGAATAATTTGGTAACCACAAAACGTTATCGAGATTGAAATATTACAGCTTGCTACCGGCCGCATACGCAGGCAATTATGGAAAGCGAGAAAGGTGTTACGGTCCTAAAAGCACACACCGATTACTGGTCACGCAAAGCCCCCTGCGAACAATACTAAATTGAATTATGTTCTACACAAAAACTTGGCTCTACTTACCCACAAACTCCGCGAAAGTAACAAAACTTAGCCAACCTATTTAGATAATGTGACCAATATTGGCACACACGATCACGCGATGATCAAAGCGGCATCATTAACCATTGTGCCGTGAGTGCTCTGCGAAAGAAAACAATTAAGAAGATGAGCCGGGGACGGGACAATGCCGCCGGAGACGGCCACTTCCGGCGGTGTGATCAAACAGACCGTTTTTCAGTAGTGTTTTTATATTAAAGGATCATTTGATTACGCTTGATTAAAAAATATCCACGCTTACAAAATTAATTGACTTAGACATTTAGCATTAGTTCTGCCTTAATACACAAAGTGTTCACAATATACGGTGTTCAAACCTATGTCCACTTGAGGCTAGTAAATAACGCTCTTCTTTGTAAACAAGAGACGTGGTAGAGATATAAATCTGTTGATGTTAAGGCATATTGACAATTAATTTTATAAAATTTTACTCTTGCTCAGCACATATTAATGGGCACACGCAGAATATAACTTTCAACAATGTGCAATAGGAAAAACACAAGCGTGGGTATCAATATCATCACCTACCCGAAACAGGTCTACTGTTGAACAAAGATGTTGATGATTTAATGTAGTATATGGGTACACGATGACTATTAAACTATGAAATAATATAATTATGAACCCACATATTATAATTGATGACAATAGCATCTCAACTCTCAAAAAGTATTTTTGGAGCGCCATTGTTATATAATATTAAGCTTTATTGAATAATAAGTTACTACAATAATACCCAAACTATTCTAGAATGCAACCTACAACAGATCCTGGAGTCACAAATCAACAGGAACACATAACTGTCTCGATGCTCGCGTAAATCAAAATGAACCGAAACAACTCTTTCAACGTTTTAATCTATAAAAATGTTTTTCATAACGTGTACACAATTTATAGCTGCTATAATTTCCGAGTCCTTTGTAAACGGACTGTTAGTAAACAGACGGCTTGTGGCGTGAATAAAGGAATTCCATTCAAGCGGGCTTAGCAACGAATCTGGCAGAAAATAAAAACAAGAGAACAATTAGCGTGATTTAATGGCTGTTTCATTAGATTATAATTAATGTGATTATATTTTTATTTTCAAAGTTGTTTTCTTGTTTTGCGAGGGTTTTAGATGGTCGCTTTGAGTTACTGTGTTACTGTAAACTGTTTATTTGACATTTGTCAAATTAATGATGGACGGTAATAGGGATAGAATAACATAACATCACGCCTGTTTTCTCAAAAACATAATTATCTTACAAAAACAAAACTTACTCCTGTGTCATAAGTGGAATCACAGTGCTTTAATACCAAACGATCAGAGCTATGAAACTGCGATAGTACTCGTTAAATCGGCAGCTAGTTGAGCGGCTTGAGCGAGATATTGCCTTTCACCGGCCACTGTTTTATACCCTCTATAGCTAATATATAAGGATTCCTCAACTTGGAATCCGTTTAACACAGTCAACACGAAAGTCCTTATTTATTAAACCCAAATAACCCCGAAAATCACGCTGCACCACAAAATAAACTGGTATTTTAATTAATTTTTACAAATATTTCTAGTCAGCAAATAAAACAATACAAAAAAGTAATAAATCAAAAACAAAGCTCATAGATCAGTAGTCATTACTGAGCAGTTGTCACCCTCGGCGAGCTATTGTAATTAACATTTGTGAGCCATTAGTTAATTAAAGCGATCTCTTTTAGCAAGCTCTCCATTATGACTTACGAGTACGTTACTTGTAATTGCTCTGTATTGAGATATATTATTTTAATTCTGTTTATAATGGGACGGTTAACATTGTTTGAAGGAATTACGTTCCTATTTGATCTAAGAGATTAATGTAACTAGTCTGTAGCACAATTTCATGTGAAACTTAACGAGTGTACACTGTACAGGCAATATTGATTGAAACCCGATAAAATATGAAAGTTCATAAGATTTTCAAAACAAAAACAAAACACTATCAATCATAACTAGCAGAGGTTATCATACATCATGAATTAATCGATTTACAACCTTACACTACGACCATATGTTATATCTTTCGTAAATTTTCGTGAACTTGTAACAAAGAACCCCTTGTGTCCGTAATCATCACACGACTTTCTAACCTGCAATCTTAACACACGTAAATTTAATACGCCAAAACTTTCTCGAAATTATAAGTTCGCTGAATAGTTTCACAGATTAGCTCGTACTGCTAGACAAAGGCACTGGGGAAGTCTTTGTTCTATGATACTATGGATTAATGGTTCATTTACACTAGTCGATAGCTCATTGTATTTATTATTATACATCAGGGAGTCTGTTCCGATGAAACGATAGTGTTCAATAGTATTTATACCAACTTTAACATTATTGATGGGTTCCCATGAAATATTATATAGTGTGTATGCTTGATTCTTCTTCGTATCAGCATGAACACATGTAATACGTCATGGCGTGGTCTAGAAATGGGTCAGTCAACAAGGCTGGTAGCGAGGTTGACCGTCCAGGGTGCGCCGGACATGTTTGAGTGAACTAATGTTTTACATATATCATTCATTTCTTAACATTGTTATAAAATGTATTTCAGTGCCTAATTATTTGTCTTCGAAAAGGTATTCTGTAAGAGATCTTAATAAACCTCTAAAATATTCATCGATATGATATAAAATTAAATGTAATCTATTACTTAATCTAATTTAAAAAAAAAGTTAATTAGTGATCTCTACGTTTTTGTAATATCGTCTGCCCCAATCTCGGTCGAAGCTCATTTAATCTAAATGCTGCGATTAGTTCATTCCCCTTTAACGATTTTCTTAATTTCAGTTAATTCCTGCACCCATCGACGAAAATTTAGGGGACAGAGAAATTGGGAAAAATGCTTTGATTTATAAACGAATGCAAAACGTGTTTTACAAGATAACTTCTTGAAGTGTGTAACGAATATTATTGTAATTACGAGGTCGTTTTATAAAATGCCTGATTTTAGGATACACAAAGGTTTGGTTCCGAATTTGGTAACTGTAGATTTTACTGAAAATAATTGGAGGTTACTGCAAGCATAACGCGGCCCACGGGCTTACAGACGCCAACATGTATTCTGTCTTATGAGAAAAGCAATTGTAACTAATACATATTCGCGTGACCAATACATTTTGTACAAACTCCAATAGCACACTTATAACAAATTCAAGCCTGTAAACGTATTATAGACAGAAACATGTCGATTAAATCGCGATCAATAAGAAAATAACCAGGCATTTCACTAGAATTCCATGAACTCCACATTAACAATTCTGAAATACAAAGTTGAATAAAAAACAATATAATATTGAGAAGGTTGTCTGTTACCAGTAACATGACGGCTACCGGCACGTTTCAATTTACTCGCAACGGTTTTATCTTTAATGCCTGGCTGGTAATTATGCCGCCAGACAGTGGGATTCCAACCCCTTTTTACTTGATATCGGCTAGTGGTTTATATGAGAACGGCACATTATTAAATTGTTTAATTTACCTTGTCTGGAAAATAGGATGCGCCATGATACGTACATACATATAGTGTTCCTGCAAGTTATGTTAAACTCAAGTTAGTAGTGACAGTACTAGTATAGTAGTTGACATTGTTGTTCTTTCATTAGTGTTTAAGGCCACCTTTGATTAGCATATTTTCGATTTTGATTTCGATATAAAATTAAATTATTTATATTAGATTAGGTTTTCGAACTAATTTTATAATTTATTCAAATCAAATCAATTTTATTGTAGATCATAGGTAGGTACATATTATTATTAGCTGAATTATAATTGACTAAGAAATAAGACTTGATTTAGCATAGTGGCCGATAATATATTATATCCTAAAACATGAGAATTAGGTTGGAAAAAACGTTTGCAATATCGGATGTCGAAATACGCAAATCAAATCAAGTCTTTGTAGATCATACTTATATCCGTAGTTAATTTATCATAATATACCTACTTCTGTTGTACGTATTCTTTTTTTATACACGATATAATAATCCTTATCTTCCTACTTTCTTGATGCACTTTACTTACTAAAATGCATTTAGAAACTAAAAGATTTACTATTTACCTGACTGCACTATAAATAATTTAATCAATAAATACCCTGCTGTCAACTTAGATAAATTCAATTCCTTTGATTTAGGGCGACTTTAAAGAGATGACAACAAATAGGGCTGTTAGCTGCAAATCCGTAGTCGGGTCACGACGCGCGAGATCAAGTGCACTTCCATTGCAGAGTACACAGGAGAAAATAGATATTAGGTTTTATGTATTGTGGTATTGGTCAGTGATTCACTTACTTCCTGTTAAGTCACCATGTATTGAATACCTATTTCATTTCTCAGCAATATTTGAAGTTTTGGTAATTGACAGAATTTATAAAATGATTAGAAACGTGTCAGTGATATTTTAATGAAAAAATGTGATCTTATTCATATGCCTTATAATGATGCGTCGAATTTTTTTTTTACGGAATTCGTAATTTATTTAAGTTAATATTAATTGATAAGCTCATATAAATTAGAACCATTGAGTATCTTCATTTGTTTCACAACGGCTTGCATTATATGACGGCCAAGCCAAGTGCAATGAAAAAAAACCCTCTAAAGCAACATAATTAATGTATACAGGATATTTCTTTGTCAGTTTTCATAGGTTATTGGGTTAGTTAGCAGAACGACGGCAACAAATAAACGTGTTAGCTGCGAATCGGTAGTCAGGTCACGGCGACGCATGGGATCAAGTGCACTTATACTGCGCGCTACACACGAAGCGAATGTCCGAAGAGATATTGCGAACCTCGTTAGTTGTAAGGCAATCCAGCTGTCGCGGAATAATGCTATTTGGATATTGAGGTGTCAGCAACCATTAAGCTACCAGGGCAGTCAGAAAGAGGATTAAAAACTTAATAAACATGACGCTAATTATTATTTTTCTAGTCATTTACTGAAAGTTGAAAAAAATATAGATCAGTGTTGTTTTTATATTATAATAACTGTAGGTTCAACTTATTAGGCGTATCAAAGGATCGTAAAATATTCGAATCAGAACTGTAACAGTACCAGGAGGTTGTGAGTTAAGAATCACAGGATATATTTTGAGTTAAAGTCCCGCGTGCAGCAGTCCCTGTCCACCTCACAAGAAAACCTTAGCAAAGTAATAAGAAAAGGTAGGAGTGCCCCATTGAATGATAACTCCGGGCCCTTTGTCTCGCGTCCGTCTTGACGAATCGAATTAAAAGGCTTATTGTGTCTACGTGACAGCGACTCAGCCCCTCACCGACGCCAAGACTTTTTGTTTCAACCAAACTAAAATATTACAGGCCATTCACTAGATCCCTCCCCAGCCGGGAGATTTGCTACTTGAATTTGTACTCAATTTTTAACAGGGACTGTTAATTAAGAGAGAGTTGCTCTTTATTGGCGAGAGTAGTCTTAATGCGTTAATTGTCGGAATGCAATCTCGGAAGGGCGTTTTTAATCATTTGAACGTCATATTTTTAATTTAGAAAACTTTTGATGTTGATATTTTTGTGACTTAATTGATGAATTTAATTAATGTCGACTTTGATGGATATTTTGGAGCCCTTTTTAATTTATTTATTAAATATATTTTTGTTTCAGGCTTCCTTGCGACATCGAATGCCCTCTCCGTCCGATCAAGGTAAACTATTTCTTTTGTATTTAACTTTGGATTGATATAGTTCTTCAATATTTAATTTAAATAAAACTGCATACACATTTTTTTCTGTCTTGTTGTGCCTACGTTATTAACAAAAAAACAAGTGTTAGTATTTCTGAAACACGCAGTCATCTATCAGAGCCAAAGAAAAAACCTGCACTTCCCTTGTTCAACATGTCTTAATTATTCATTACATCCCACGACTTCTTGCAGACGCCAACCAAAAAGCGTACCATAAAAATATATACTAAAACGAACACGCACATTAATGAGGGCCGTGCAATATTTATACACAAGCTACCCTAATTGCTAGGGTGGAGAGTGGAAAAAATGGGCAATTTCACGTAATGTAATATGTATATTTAAGGTGAGGTTCCCAAACGCAGCGCGGCCTGGAATTTTGTCGCGGCCGTACTTATTACACGAACCACTTCAAACGTCTTTCCATGGCGGCTTCGGTTGTGCTGCCGCAAGGAAAGTAGCTCTACCTTAAGCTTTATATTAAGAAAATATTTCAAACTCTCTAAAGGATCTTTTTTTAGTATCACAGCCTTTTTTATCAGATAATATTTTTTTAACAAGTTAGGGCACTTTTCATTCGACCAAAAAACTAGGTACCTATATAGTACCAAAATATTTTAGTTGGAAAATACATTAAGCCTTACAATTTCACTTGCTCTGAAAAGTATCATACATCATACTAATATTATAAGGGGGAAAGTATGTGAGTGTGTTTGTATGTTTGTTACCGCTTCACGGCTAGAACGATTTTTATGAAATTTCATATGGAGGTAGCTGACATAACACGCAGGCTACTTTTTATTCAGAAAAATATAGCGGGTAATACAGCGGGGCGCAACTAGTATATTATATTTCAGTATCTCAATATAAAATATAATTATTGAGTTAATGAAAAAAAATAAAGTAGAGCAACTTATACCTGTATAACGCAATAAGTAGCCGGGATTTTTATTTTTTCAATATGTTTAGGTGCTCAGCTCGCTCCCCTCGCCGCCACAATTTCCTCTTGACGGAAACCCTCAATCTAATGATATGGCTGTGTTAAAAAACACAAGGAAATTTAATAATGCCAAGAGCCCACAGCCCACAAGAGAAAACAAAGAAAATTTAATTTCGACGATTCCCACATGCTCAATATCGTTGAGAAGTTGCGCACTTGTAAGCAAAACGTGCAAATTAAAAATATCCCCCTGATATATTTATACTTCAGGTATGCACCTTGATTTAATGCTGCTCGGTTTATGATTTTATTTGTAAACTAGCTTAATATCCAGTAAACCTTTGTTTACTCGACCGACAAATGTAACCAAGAGTCAGGAAAACCAACAGTTGAGTAACCCGCGGAAATCTGCATATCACGTTACAGGGCCGGTAACCCTGCTGTAATTATACGGGACAAAGCTTTAAACATTTCAAAGGTAAGCAAATTAGTTCCGCACTTAATGATCCGACAAAGCGCGTAAATCTTTTTAAAATGCGTGCCCGAAGTGTTTCCTCTTCCTGTGGGGTAAGTAAACAGTACGTTAAAAAATATATTTGCATAATCTAGGGGTGCACGTATGCAAATCCGTGGCCCGTACGGGGAAATGCGGTGAAAATTGTATCAAATTGTTCCACCGACACGTAGGCTTTGCCGGCAATTTGTCAAGCGAGCAGTAATTATTTTGAGCCCCCGGCCTGAACGGCTGACAATATGGGCTGGCATAAAGCACGTCATTTGTTCTAAACATTATGATGTGTCATTTTTGGTTTATTTATTGGCGTGGAAAAGTGGAAATTCATAAATTCTTCGACGAGAAATATAATTTCATGAAAATTTATATGATGTAGTTAACGTTACTTTGTCAGAAGCAGGATTAAATTGTGTCATTAATATGACACAATTTACTTTATGATTCAATAATTTGTATCAAATTAAACAGACATATGTATTTTCAATAAAGGATGATCTTTTAGATTATATTTAATTAGATTAAACACTCGCCGTAATATCACAAAATAGAATCTAAAAATACACACACGCACGAAATTCCAAAATCCCCTCTGTAACCCAAAATACGGGCAATCATCAAATTCCCACGGTTTTCAATAAAAACAAACCATTGCAAATGGCTGTAAAGGTCTCGAATTAAGCCGCGGGCTCACGGGCCGGTCGTAGGCAATGGCCCGTCCCGACTGAAAAATGTTATACGCCACCTGTGGCTCGTACATGTAATCGTATGCGTTTATCTCTGCGGGAACGTATGCACTGGTCCTTTGCTCCGGATGTACAGCAACAAAGATACAGGAAGGGTTTCGAGCAGCCGGGTATAATTTCGGTATTCCTGAACACATACATATTTTTCAAAAACTAAGAATTAATTTATCAAAATACCTACTACGATTTAAACATTTTACTTTCGTATTTATGTACCTATGGCAAGAAATATGCTGTAAGATAGATTTTTTTAAATTATCTAATCGAAAGAGGTTTTGGCTTGCAATCGAATCATATACTTATGTAAATAAGACATATTTTACATGACAATAAAAGCACATTTACCTACATCTGAATAAAATATACTAAATATCTAGGATATTTTACATCTTCGACAACACGTACTAAGCTTTGCAGCCATTCAATTCCACACCAATGCCCGAATTTTGCGACGCCCTACGTTCGAGCAATTATCATTCACGCAATGACTGGTCCGTGTCCACTCATCGCTCCGAGCGAGCCCTCGATACATTCCCGCACCCGGCCAATTAACACGCCCATTGCATCCTGCTCAATTGACCAAACGATTTATTGACTGACCTCACTTTTCACCCGATATTTTTATCATTTTAACATTTTTACCGAGTATTCAAACAATTTTCCCACGGTTATGAGGTTCTAATAGTGAACCACGGTCCTTTATGAAGCCGAGCGGACACAATAACGATAAAGGTGAACAGAAAATCCGGACAATAAAGCCTCAACAAAAAAGCTGAGTGAGGGCTAGTGCGGGCCAAATAGTTCGTGAAATTTCGAAGGGTCCCGTAGTTGGGGTACGCGTACTGGACGGGACACTTTACGACGGTCCTCTCAGTAAACCTGCCCATTATGTTGGGTTAAGGGATCGTCGTACTCCAGTTATAAAGATGCCGAACGCTCGGCTAAGATTTGTAGTCGGTTTATGGATGTAGAAGGGGTTGTTGGATGCAGCGGAGGGTATTATGATCATGTCGAGTCGAGAGCTCGTATCATATCCAGGAGTCAACACGGCGAACATGATTGAGGACTTTTGAAAGGGGCAGCTCGGGAATATGGAAATACGATGCTGTTTTTCCGAATTGCAATACTTTATTTAAGTGGATGTTTTGTAATAGTGAAACGGGGTTTTTCCAATTACGTTCAAGTTGCGATTTTTATTAAATACTAGCTTTTGCCCGCGACTTCGCTCGCTGATATCTGTACTATTGACATCATTATATTATTAGTTATCAGTTGCTCTAAACAGTGAAGGAAAATCAATCGAATCGTAAGGAAACCTGAGAGATTTTTCAACTATGTGTAAAGCCATGTCAGAGGCCTACAGGCGGTTCAGAACCTGACAACAGGTTGTCCACTAACAATACGATAAGAAGGAGATAATATTATCAAAATCAAAATTTTGCTACTTTGGGTTTCAGCACTGCAATTTTCTTAAGGATCTGGTGAAAAGATCCTGGTAATTTGGCTTTCTATTGGTGATAAAATGGTTAAAATCCGTCCAGTAGTTTCGTAGCCTATTCGGTACAAACAAAAACATATTTTCTCTTTATAATATTGGTATAGATTTATCAATCATCATTCAAGAGTTATAACGCATTATTTTCATAATTTAAATTAAATATTTTTTTTGTTTTACTCGCTGAATATTTTGTGTGAAACAATTAAGTCACTTGATTTATCTTGTCATGAATATTTCTGAATCTGTGTTTCAAAATCAACACATGGCAAACGTCTACTATTTCATAGTTTAAATAAAGGACACAAAATACTCTATTTAAATTTACTATTTTACAAATATATACAACTTAATTCTAATACAAAATAAAAACAATATATACAAAAATAAAAAGTTAAACGTCTACTATATTTAACATTTCTGCATGAGCTACCTAGCACCTCGACGATACTCAAAAGACCTTACTACATCCTGACGACAAAGTTACCACATAACTGTTTCATTTCAAATTCTCCGCACTGTTGAAAATTAGCCCTTACCTTGTTACCTTTAAGATTCAAAATAAAAAGATAATAGCTTCAACACGCTGAGGCTATAAATTGGTTTGCAGGTGAGACATCTGAGGCTAATTGTACACGGCAATCGTGAGCGTCCAGTACAAACAGAGGCGAAGGTAAAGGCGTTTACAGGTGTTTGCTAACAGCCCTCACGTAAACAGTTCAGTGCCGAGTTCCTTTTGCTGACGCTATCCAGCCAGACCGATACTTGGAGCGAAGTTACAATTGTTTGTTTTGTCGTACGGCGTATTTGGTATAGTCCTGTGTGCTGAATTAGCCGTTTTACTTCGTTGCAACCAAAAAGGGCATTCTTGTAGTACCTATACAATAGTAAATTTGGAAGCATTAGAAATTCAATCTATAGGTACATATATTTAGCACCATAGCTACATGCAATAGGTACATACTATAAGATTCAAAATAATTTGGAATAAACCGGTGTGCAAAGTATCCCGGAAAAAAATAAAGTTTTGCCCGGAGAACGCTAAAAGCAAAACCGATAAACATCGGTCGAGAGTAGAAACAGTGGCAAAAGTTTTTGGCATTATACGCAACAACGACTTGTGAAGTTCTATACGAAATTAACCACAAAGGTGGAAGTTCACCCAAAAAGCGAGTGTGGTTGCGAAGCGACTAGGTTGTGGTTACCCTGCCCCACCTCGACACGTCTCGGTCAATCCTTTTGACGCTAACCTGTCGTGTGAACTGACCCTTTGAGCTCTCACCTACGACCGCAAACGTTTTGTGTATTCAGCTTTATGGGGAATTAATTTGGTAAGATTGGGCAAACTTGTATAGTTTCGGCTCTATTTTACATGGCTTCTGCCTTACATTTAAATATTTTATATGGCCACCAATCGCTTACATTTTTAAGGTTAGCAAAACAATGATAGTAAGAGTATTATTAGGTAGGTATGTGTTTTTTACTTACAATAATTTTAATTTTGTGACATATTTATTTTCTCATTATAAAACACGCTTTTTTATTTAAACTTAAGATGATGATGCTGAACAATACATTTTCCTAGTCACTATAAATCCATTTCACTACCTAGTTCTGGACTTATTTGGTTTTACTTGATAAACTTTTAAAACTTTTTATTTCGTGAATTATAACTATTTTACAACTATATACAACTTAAATCTAATACAGAATGAAAACAATATATACAAAAATAAAAAGTTAAAAAGCATCAAAAAATTCATCCCCATCGATGTCAACCGGTAACGATAAACTAATTTATTATTATCAATATAATGTTTTCCGAACCCATTAAATTATTTATCTTTCAACATAATATAAAATAGAGTGTATCGTAAAGTCTGAGTACCTAAGCAAGCGGCTTTGGAAGTTTGCTCGTAGAACCGCGGATCTTAGGCGCAAAATATGCAGTATACCGCTGGTCCTACTTCGCTGCATATTACATGAGACCAACTTTTGTCGATTCCTTCAATATTTCACTGTGAAAAATCCTTTACTCTGTTGTATACGAAATTGAATAAGTTAAGTTAGTTTCATCCATTTGAAATGTGATCAGATAGTTTCGGGATTATAAAAGTTAAATTTATGATACCTGAATTTTGATATCATGACTAATTATAAACGATTAGGTAGGAAAGGAACAATAGGTACAATATCTAATCATAATAATGTATTTATTATTACTCAGATATTTAGTACAAGTCTATTAGGTGCAGAATATACAAAGAAGGAAACCCTGAGCTATAAGTACCTACCCTAGTAACTTAATTTAAGTACACCAAGTTAACATCAAATTATATTTCCAAGAAATTCACAAAGAGCGCCAACCGCCAGCCGAATACGACGAAACCTAATATTCAATACCGCTTTCTATCTACTAGTTAATAGAAGCATTGTGCTAGGACAATAGTTCCCACATCCAAGGAGATTGCATTGCGACTTAATTTCATTGCCTAATACACTCTCGTATTTGCTATCCATCTATGTTTGCGCCGTTCATTCTACCCTACAGACGTCGCTATATTTTCCTTTTGTCTAGACGAAATCTTAACGAATATTTAAGTAGTATAAATTAAACGTGAGATGTGTATGAGCACGTACCTACTTACCGTATCAGGATGTGGCAGCACAATACTTAGAGTTTCCTTTTAAACCAACTTTTTTATAGAAGAACACTGTTTTTTTCGTATTTAAGTACATAGAGATAAGTACCAAGCAACGATGGGGATGAAGAGCTTATGAAAATGGACAGTAAGGGTAGGTACTGTTGGTTGAACAGCAATGATGTGAGCAATAACCACATAACATAACCAAAATCTCTCATATAATCATATAGAACAACAAATGTAAGTTCGAAATGAGGGTGGTATCTTCAAATTGCTCATGTAAGACAAAATTAACCCTCGCCCACATTAACACAGATAAGTCTGCGAGCTCATTTGCGAGCCTTCCGGCTGGCGCTCGTTACATCTTGATATTCTTTACCCCTTCACCGATACCCGCACCACACGAGCAATAAATGGCGCGGAAGGAGCCCGCTATCGCGCCGCCCGATATCTTCCATCCGAATTAATTTCACAACGCTCCTCAGAAACGAACTAAGTTCGCGCACTTGTTATTTCGACGTGCAGCCGAGCGCGCGACTTCTAATCGCGAAGAGTCGCGAGATAAAATGGCGACCCGTAATTACCATAACGCGTCTTTCGAAGATATGTGGAGAATCTTAATGGTACGGTGGCTCCGTAAATAATGGGCTCTTATGGGAAAGTTGGTAAAGAGCACTGTTTCGTGTGTAATTTTAAGGGCTTCCTGGCTCACGTGCTTTTTGAATAATGTGCTAAATACGGGGCGGCGCGCTAATGACGCTCGCGTTTGTTTTGATATAAACTTAGACAATAGATTTAAGTTTCTGTTTGCTCCAATGGCGTCCTTGTACGTTTGAATAATTTTAATTTTAGCGTGACAATACTACTCTTGTATGAATTGGTACGTATAATAGGGGCCGTTTATCTTGTAGTGTCTGTTCTGAACTTTGGCTCAGATGTAAATAGCTGGAAACTTACTAACCTTGTAAACTCAGCACTTACTAATTCCAGGACTTCGTTGATACTATGACTAGTCCGGAGCTTAATTTAGGGAGCTGCATAGGTAAATAGTAACAGCGGTTAATTATGAAGCTGAAGTGCATTTGAGATGGTGCGCACAAAAGCGGTTATGCCGCGATCGCGCTATCAGCCACAGGATGCAAAATGTCGCGCGCCAGTCGCGATTACGCGTGAGTTATGAGCTATTTCTGAATTGTGGTCGCCTGCGGCGCTTCGTGCGGTGTGCCGCTTCGTTGCTGCTTCTTTCGTTTTAAGTAATTAGCTCTTTATTTTAAATACACCAACAATAATTATGGCCTACAGCGAAGCGTTATCTTATGTTGGTTTTGTCCTTAATAATAAAGAAAGATTAAAGGACTGCGTAGTTTTCTGTATAATTATAGATAAGAGCTATATGATTTTACTTTTTATGATATTTATTTATCTTTGTCAGTCACCTTCTCGCTATGGTTTTGTTAAACAACTATCGCATAAATATGTTAACAAAAAGATGTTTTACTCAATAATGTGATTATAGTATGACAGTATGAGTATTCTTCTTTCATTCTCGGATTCGCGCGAGTATTAATAAAACAATATAAGTAAGTAAATATGATAGTTCACCGCATTAGACATAACGGCGGTTGTGCTAACATTTGCTTACCGCTCTGCATTGTTCCGTATGCATATTTGCGAACTCAGCTAATACGTTTCGAAATGCTCGCAGCGTACACAAAACGGTGTGTACCTCGGTACAAGGAACGTGTTCGCTCAAATTACAAGCATTGTAAATTAGGACCAAAAACAGTTTCATTTTCCACACGAGCGCTGCAGCTAATATTGTCTCACCCCTAAAATATGCAGTCTTACCTGCGGGAATTGCCTGGATATAGTGTAATTGTTGAATATACCACGTCGTTTAATCCCAGCTACATCTTCTGGAATGTTCGAGAATGCAGCCAAGATTTGCAGGCAGTCTGCGGCGAGGACTTGGCCTCGGGCCTAGCGCACTTAATACACGGCTTAACTTTGTCAGGGATTTTCGATGCGTCCCACTACAAACCCGCTTTTAGCGACACGACTAAGCAATGCTGTAAACAAACATTAAAAACTCGTTTACTTTTAAACCCTTTTGAAAAGAGTCAAAGTTGTAACGCCCCGAAACCTTCGAGCCTCCTGAAACTCAAGCTACTGCAAACAGCCGTGAGGCGTCGTCGATGAAATTGCAAAAATGTAAAAGAGCTAATGTTTGCTCACCTTAAACCCCTTCCCGACCCCACGTGCCGGCGTGACGAGCCGGATAAAAGGCTTTAATACACCCTCATCCCTTATTACGAAACTTGAAAAAGACAACAATATAGATCCAATGTGTCGCGGGCGAGGGCAATCATACGCGCATCAAAGGTGACGCGCCTGCAAGCTAGCCAAGTGTGGAGACGCCTTTATGTAACGACGTTTTGTATTAGCATTCTGTATGGAAATGTCGAGTCAAAGGGCTACACGCGTTATGAGATCTGAAACAATACGGATTGTGACAATCCTGTTTCCTTCACGCGACAGGAAATGGTATTCGAATGTTTAATGAGACGCCTCGAATCCTGTATCGTGGATGTGAATCTCTAGAACGGTAGCTTTTGTGTTATGTTAGTCTATTTACAGATTCGTTTATTGCATTATATTGATTTCATTCCAAAACTGATTATAAAATATATCAAAACATATTTAGTATCCAAATTCTTCCCGCTGGCGTACCAAAAAGCCAGCATATTTTGCAGAAGTACCAAAACTTTCTCCTCAGAAACCATCTTATCTGCCTCCACATACTCTACGCTCGAACACATCAAGCAGTCATTACGGCCCTCGTGAAAAATCTCGGCGCGGCTGCTTTGCAAGTCAAAACTCCTTGGGGTACACTTGGCTCCTCCCGTAACCCGCTGCCGAGCGCGTGTGAACATTTTTCATATTGAGCTCCCAGATACAGGTGACGTGTTAAATGGCTTGATGCTTAAGATTCAAACAAGGGTAGGTGAGAATGTAATGTATGTATTTCGTAAGTGCTTCGAGTCACATGTATTTACGTATACATTGTACATAGACATTGATTCGACTAGTTATTATTACAAAAAATCATAATATAATCATCTATAGTTGCGTATGTTGCGCCACATTCTACTAGAGGTTACACGTGGAAATGCTATCTCAACGAAGTACTTAGATATGCAACAAACACTAATCAAGATATTGGCACGTGTAGTTCAATATTTTAAAATCTCTGTGTATTGTCAAGTCTAGGACTCCCTTTCAAGCGAATCTAAAACATTTCTGTTGCTACGTTCCAAAACATTTCTTAGTAACTTTTTACTCAGCAGCGATTAGCTGTTTTGCCAAAACTAACCAAAAGAACTGTTGTTATGTTTTCAATTCGTTTTGTTATGGTCTTGCGAGAATCAAAATATTCAGCTCTAGGATTATATTCTTATTTTCCGCAGGGGTAACGTATGACAACGTATACGTACCATTAAAGTAAGTCCAGTAAACATAAATAAAAATTAATACTTTTTCCCACTCGCTGGTCTCAGTAATGATCTCTGTTCCTGACATGTCGCGGCAGGGTCTTCGCCTGATTTACGTTCTCGCAAATGTCGGCACATCCCACGCAGGTGTGCTCTACTTAGAAATTAGCACACCGTTGACTTTTAAATTGCCTACGACATATTTTACCCATACCGTAGTTAAAATAATATATGAAAAGGGGAATAAAAAGGTTTATCAAAATCGATCAGAAACAATTACTAATTGTGCAAGCACAGTTTAGAAGCTTCTGTTATAATTCTAAATCATATCGATTCTAGACTAACCAAGAGCAGTTAGTTCTTTTATTTTAAGTTACCGAATAATTATCAAAACTTTTGTTCTCATTTATTACACTTCAAAACAAACCCTGCATAATACCGGGTTTCCCCATTCTATATAAATCGATAAAACTCCTATTGAAGTTAACACACGACGAAATCCATGGTGCACATGTTACTCGACACATCGTTAAGGCGACGTGTACACCATTACATAGAATTATTCCGTCGTCCGCAGCCTCCACAAATTGACATTCAATCAGTGTACCGACATTGTTTCCCTATCAATCCTTATTGGGAGTTGGCACACGCGCCGATATGCCGCCATCAAAACGCAATTTGTTTATGAAAATTTATTGTATTCGCCATTACCGTGGATTCTTTTCCCTTAGCGACCCCGCGGAACGAAATCACCTTATTCAATTCCCTTTTTGCATACATCACACACTGTGTCTTGGAGGGGAACATCGCCGGTTTTGTCTGTACACGTGAATCGCGTTTGGGACGCGTGTTCGCTTCTTATTAGTCTGGATTGGATAAAGGTTTTTCTTATATCGCTTGGGGATAGAATTCGCGTTATGCTCCTTTGTTTCTAAATGTAAAGTTGCCCTTTTCCTTTTACAAAGACTGTATTCAGAGTAAAATAAATGCTATGAAAGCCTTTTTTACCCGGGTTATTAACATTTATATGTATAAAACTGGAATCATCTGTAATTATTCAAACACTAAATAACAGGAAGGAAGCGTCAGTTGACAGAAAAACTGACGACTATAATTCATTCCATAATAGTCACTACGGCTTTACTTGCATACATTACCTCCGTAATACGGTGACGAATAACCAGAAAATGTTAAATTCCAAATTCCGGATGAAATCATCTATCAGCACGGAATTAGTGCGACTCACACGGATGTCGATGGTAAGTGGAGCGCGCGATATGGCGCCCCACTTCCCTTCTGTTTTGAGGATTTGCAAAAAGAATTGTCGCATATATCACAGTTAATAGGGTGCGGAGAGAGCACTACTTATGCCTAATGCGACAAGGAAACATGCTACGCGCCCGTACGCCCGAATACATTTCCAGAAACTGGATTTTCAATGGCAATAAATATGTGAGTGAGGCTCCGAGCTTTCTCGTGAAAATATGAAGATTATGCCTATTCCATAATTCATTTGTCGTTTGTTGCATCGATTTCGTATTAAGGATGTTTTTGTGATCACAGATAATTTATGGCTTGATGTTGGCGAAGCCCAAGGTATAAGTGGAGGTGGCTTGTGCACCTAGCAATACAAAAATGCGACATTAACCCCTTCTGCCGTTACATAACAATAAAGCGTGACGTGGTCGTAAACACGGTGAAACGAGACTACGTAAAAAGCAACGATGCCGGTAAATATGGACAGGCGATGTCTTCGCGACGGTAAAATGTCGGTAAAAACTGTAAAGACGCTTTTACCTCAACTGGGGAAGAGTGCAAAGCTAATTTTTTATGGATGTTTTGTGCATCCCGTATATTCTACCGCAGGTGGCGAACATTGTGTATTTTCGGGAATCTCTCAGAAAATAATCCCTTAGGAGTAGGTACACTAACACACATGCACACAAACCTTCAACTACTTCTATGATTATTTCGTATACAAGACTTATTATTTTTGCCTATATTCATAAAACGGTATCTTTCTTCATAGCGAGAATATATTTGTTCGTATACTGTACACTTATGTAACAAAAATGTTAATACGAAGCTGTATGAATGATAATCAGACCATAAAAATGTATCACAATTATTTTGATATATCGCCAAAGTTTATCGCCCTTTAAAGATGTTCCTAAGTCTATAAATTAAGACGGAGCCGTACCGCAGCTATAAAACCTAATATACGTAATCTTTATTTCTTACACGAGGTTAAATCAGAAGATTATGCTAAATACTCGTTGGTATTATTGCGTACGCGAGTTGTGCATACGTAACTAGAGTTTATCAAGCGCCCCTCGCTAAAAAGCTGTTATATTTTCAACACATGATTATGTAAAAGAATTCTGTGATTTTAACGTACGAGGGAAAGATGTGTGTTGTTAAGACGCGAGGTCTTGCGATTTGCATCTTTACCACTCTTTTGTGGGGTGCGTTTTCTCACGATAAGACTAAATGTTATGATGCTCGTATGTATATTTGTACGTGTTAACCTACTGTGTGTGTTCGTTGTATTATTCAGGCAGACAAATAAGTTTACCTACACATTGAGCGTATTTAGTTAGGTGTATACTGGTATGTGAAGCATGTCTACTATTACCTTGTACTTATAAAACAACTATCAATTTCGCCAACAGCCACACTAAATAAAAATCCGAGACAAGTTGAAAACGTGATTCCACTGAGCGGGGCAGCAAGTTAGCGAATAATTGATGAACTACACTATTTCAGGCAGCTACAAATGCTACAACAGAATGCTTTCTGTCTGTCAGACCAGTTGCGCTGATATGTTTCGGTGACGTAGTTGATTGTATCTACCGCGTCTCATCAAACATACCTATTTTTAAATGCTTTGCGCAACTTTTGTGACGAATACAAAATATGTTGGACTCATAACTCCCACTTATTGACTGCACGCTTAATGCTGCATTTTTGAATCTGCACAACAAAAAACAAAACTTCCACTTTAAAGAAAGTCATTAATAATCTCGCGTAAAAATAGAAACCTTAAAAAAAAGAGTCAGATACACCGTCAATTGAAATGACTCCCTCGTCAAGTTAATAACACAAAACAAATTACCAAGGAAATCTCCGTTCGGCACGGCAACAATTAATCAAAACATTTGGCCGCTGGAAAAAATGAATAATCCTTCCGAGACGGAGTTAAGTCATTATTATTATTTAAATCTTCAAAATTACTCGACAAAACTGCGCGATATAGATATAAGTCTGCAATAACCCATTTGGGAGGATAAGAAAAAGGGATGGTAGTCATTAGCATATAATGACAGTAATTAAAATACACAAATAGAGCTATAAAGAAGGCCCGGCGTTGAAGGGTTGTCTTCATCATACTTGGCGTGAATTTATACATGGCAAATATTTTGGTTGCGGCTAAGGCGAGCTCAGGAATTAAGAACAGCATTGTTTAATTTATTAATTAATGGAGCCAACGTTGCGGAGACGATGATGACGGCATGCTCAGCGGAATTGATTAGACTGTCTATAAGTAACAAGTTGTTACATATATATTATGTAAGAAAAATAAGATATTTAATAGTAAATTTTATATTTGTTTGTATTAACAGGAAACTAATGATCTTATAATTATAATATACTACTAAAGCCATAATATGATACAAATTTAATTATAATTTCCTCGTTTTGACCAAAGATTATAATTTTATGACGATGACTTAGTTTTCTAAACCTAATACGAGACACACAGATAATCGTCGTTAGTTTTAAAAGGACAGATTTTAATGCGTTATTCATACAATTTTCTTTGGAAGGACGTTTTTGGTACGGAATCCGTAGAGTAAGTTCATTAATGTAACTATACAAAAGGTAGCGATACAAGCTTGCACGTACAAATTGTGACAGCGATGGTGTTGGGCAAGCCTTTCGCTCGAATTATTTCAATTCATTTCTCATCTCTCGCCCCACCGCCTGCGCAGACAATGGCTCGGCTAATTACGAGATGTAAGGCTTTATTAACGCAATCGCGTGGTTATTAACATAAAAAAATAATATTTACTGGGCCCGACGCCGGGAAAAGTGCTTAATTTACGAATATTGCGGCATTACGCCCGTCTCAACCCTTCCGTCTTACAAATAATTGCAGCGATGTTACGCCTTGAGAAATGGGATAAGCGTCAAGATTAAAGCTCATCAGAGTTGTTACACTGAATAAGATGTAGAATTCTAATGACTGGCATTACACATTTAGAGAATCGCTTCTAAATCTTTCGAATGCACAATTTCAGAATATTATATTCCTCTCACATATTCTAAATTTGATTTAACATGGCTTCAACAGTCCCTTTATAAATTACCTATTGATATTTTAATGAAAAGCCCATCCCTTCGTCGATTCCGTAACGTCAATATTAGCATATAAATAGCGAGTAAAATATGACATCAGCATTTTAATTTTTCTATATTACGGAGCGATTTACAAATTAGCGAGTAAGAAAATCGCCGAGGACGCCTTAAGAGGGTCGACCTGCCCGCAGATGTTCTATTTAAATGTAAATTTTCTACCGACACGCCGACGACACGGATAAAAAAAATCATTTAGAATCAAAATATTTGACAGCACGTCATAATCATTTGTAATATTAATAACTAGAGCTTATGTTCTAAGGTCATTATAAAACCGAAGCATAAAAATTAAAAAGAGAGAAAAAATATTATGATAAAATCTCTGAACTTAAAAGGAAGGAAAAATTAACACAATTTGACAGCGGTATTTAATCAACGCTCACAACAAACACTACGGGAGGGTGACAATTGCACGCACCGGATGAAAAAAGAAAGTATTCTTTTCAAGAAAGGGCAACAATAAAAGAAAGAATTACGAAAAAGGACCGCGCCGGAAGTGGAAGTGACAGATCACCGACAATGGTGGAAAGTCACACCTCTTGTTTACGGGAGGACGAGCACGCTCCTGAATTAGCTATCATTTACTTAAGCACTTTATATAATTAAGTAGAGCGGCCATTAGTGTCACAAGGGTCGCCATTTTCTTTTCATTGCAGTTTCTAATTGCACCTATTAGTTGGGCGGGCGTATAGTTAGGACGACATGTGTGAGAGAGGGTTTTATTTGGACGAAGGTGAAAACATAAACACGCTTACCTTGATAATTGTAGGGTTAATTACACGAGAACACTACATTAATAACTATATGTAACTAAAACAGAAGCTGAGAAGACAAATAATTGTATGCATGATTCAAAAGTCCGGAATCGGATATAAATATATCATGCTATTTTTACTCTAGATAATTGGTAAAAACATTCCAGAATCATTTAAAAATCGAAACCTTTATTATCATTTGTTTATCAGACATCTTAGTAAATCTACCGCTAACACTGTATGTAAGGAGCATTTTGTAAAATGAAAAAGGCGAATTTTCCTTACGAAGAAATACCTACTAATTCAAAATGTATAGATCCAAAAATACTCCAAGCCTCCATTTAAAATCTACATTAATCCCCTTTGCATCCTAAATTAACGAATCGATCATAATTGATTAAGTACAGCGTGGAGCCAAGGAATACCACAAAGGAGTCCATTCGTACTACTGAGGAAAACAAAAACAAGACTCCCTCCCTTTTTTGACCGACCGAAAGCGAAATCTGGCTTTGTTCATTTACTCGGTAAACCGATAATTTCATTAAACAACAAAGTGGGTCTCGTTGGAAGCTTTGTAAACACGGCAAGAAGCCAATGTCCCCCAAGATGGGAAATTCATTTGGAGAAAAAATATCTTGTCTTAGCACAACGCGGTGAATTAGGAATTCACCGACCCCGCCTATTTGCACCGTAAAAAGTGTTGAAATTTAATTAAAATCAGCACAATGATTTAAAGCTGGAAAACAATTTATCAGGTTTAAATTATATAAGTATGTTTAATGTAGGTATATGTAAAAACAAAATAAATACTCAACACAATTTTACAATAATAAAATAAATCAAAATTTCAGTACTCGATGGATTGACCTTCTTATCCCTTGTTCTGTGAACAATCCAGTTAATATCGCAAGCGTAACCTAAAACGGGTGCATTCCGTACGTTAAAAATATCGCGGAGTAATTTGGAGCATTCGGGCGGGCTACTCGCATTAAAGTTAGGTAGCGGGCAAATTAAGCCGAACCCCCGATATATTGCGTTTGTTCTTTTGATGCCGCCGGTGAAGGGTTAAGCCAAGAATGCTTTGCTTTTTATAGTGAACTCAATAAATTGGGGGCTCAGGTTGTACTTGTAAGTACGGGTATTTAATCAAGTCGAATCATCGAAATAATATTATTACCTACATGGAAAGTGACGATGACTCAGCAACTAGTAAAGCTAAATCATTCATACAAGATATTTTAGACACTTAAGATATTCAACTGCACAGTTCTAGCAATTATATATTTCAAATATCTTTAAAGTATCTTTAATACTAAAATAGTGCAATATCGTAAATATAATGTTTTTTGTAATTTATTTACACCATGACCAAATATATATCATACACAGCGCTGTCAAAAAAAAATGCCCAGTTTTTATTTCAGTATATAAATTATCCACACACGAGTATCCGCAAATACTCGTTATACAAAGCCAATGAATTATACCTCAGTCAGGTAATTAGACCAAAAATACCATTAAATTAATAAATAAAAAACAGGAGCGGACCCCATCGGCTCTCGGAACGACGCGTGGGTCCCTCACTCGAATAAATTTATGTAAAAATTTTCATTAATATTTTTGAGGCCGACCGTCCGCTCGCCCTTGGGAGTGAAAATCGAGTTCGCGGTCGCGATGAAAAAATGCAAACCGAAAATTATGGGGTCCCTTGCCTTGTATTTGCTTATGAATACCGGTACCTGCACGACCCGACGACGTGAAATATAAATATACGACCCGATACGGGAAAATAAAATTAAAAACAACAACGGAATTATATAAAACAAAAATTGGATCATGGCCCAGGACAAAATGTAAGTTGCCTCTTTTGTGATAGTTTTTTGTACGCCCTCAACCTTAAAAGCTGTAAGTACCTACACTATGAAGAACGCCCCTCGCAGGATCTTTCGAGATTATGAAAGATTTGTGAGTCGTGGAGTGGAGCCCGCGGCCGGTCGCACTGAACTTAAGAGATTTAAATCGCTCGCTGGTCTGGAATGCCAGATACAAACAGATTTCTTACTACCCCGAGTTTGTAGAAATGATATCTTAAAACGAGTGTACTCAAGTTTGGGGTAGATAAACGCATATCGGTATGTTTTATTGCTTCTTCAAACTGTTATATTTTCCACGAAAATCTTCATTTTATTTGTCCAGTAAAAGGTATGTCCAAGCAATTATGCGCTATTAACCTCAATGCTATATAAAGTTTGGTAACATATAAAAAATCTTATTTATTATGAAACACTGGAGATCTGATAAAAGCTGGACTATACAAAAAAAAATTATTCAGTCTTGTCTTGTGTATCACTTGTTGCTTTAGTGCATAAGCATATGCCAATAAGGAACAATAAACTATTTGTTTTCACCCAAAAAATATTAAATTTTACTTCAGGTTAATATCAGACTTCCCGCCACAATGTAAGCGAAATCTGTAAGCGATATCTCCTCGAAACCTGTAAATCTTTCAGGCATTTTTATATTCGGCGAATTCTCCCCGAGTAGAGGGCTAAGCAGGTCGCACCACCGTCCCAGAGATTATATCTTGACACTTGATGGATGAATGGTTATTGGATCTCAACATTTTTATCATTTTGATACAGTTCGCCCAAGGTGCGGCGTAGTTTACCTCGCTGCAGGGGACATAGTTTACTGATACATTTTTCAAGTGAGAAAGTCAGGCGAGTTTTGTATGCGTGACAGTTTATCGAGTGTTTTGGTATTGAATAGTATTTGTTGAAAAGATCGTGATGGCCTTTTTCGCGTATGCAGAAATATAGCACAGCTTAAGATATGTACAAGTAATTTGTATTATACCTATTTCACTATTAACATTATAATAGGAAAATGATATGTCTTTTATATGACGGTTAGGTATATCAAGAAAAAATAAAAATTATATATGTTATGCGATGAACCTTTTGTTTTCGAGGCTCTATATTAAAGATAATAATAATAAAATCGTTTATTTCTCCACCACATAATAAAAATCAAGTTGTACAATATAAAGTAACATTAACGCCACAAATTAATGTTGTGCAGACTTCAGCCTATAGTAGGAATACCTGTGCTACTCCAGGCCCCCTAGCTTTCCAGACATGCAGCGAACAAAACAAATGCAATTAATATTATATAATTAAAAAATACTATTGCTATTTAACTGCTGCTGTTGTTTAAACGATAGACAAACAATTAAAGATAAAGCTAGCCAGTAAGATAAACCTCATTTTTTTAATATTACACAAAAACTCACTCACTACTATAACTCGCATTGAAATCAATGTCAATAAATCATAATGATTTATGGATTTGCGATCCAGTGCTTGTCTGGTGTGAAATATGTAAAATTGGCAATGTTCTTAGCGTGCACTGGAGCGACTGACACTGCGGCCCGATCGTTTGCACTCTTTACTACACCCCTATCTCACACTTCATATCCCGCGTACGGTGTGCAAAATAAAGTGTTAAGTTTATGATGTAAGTTAGTGTGTGTGGTTACACTATAAATATATAGCAGCTTGATCAATTATTAAGAATTAGAAAAAAAAATCCCGAATGTTTGATCGAAAACATTTAATCAAAAAATGTAACATTTTATACTAATAGCTTGATAATTTTTGATGATAAGATTTCGATCAATTATTCTGGATTATTTTTCTAGTTCTTATTAATTGATTCCATTACTAAGGTTTTAATTATTTAAATTTTATCTCATACCATTTTTTAAACCTAAGGCATACGAGACCAACACGCTTGATTTACTTAAGTACATAAAAATATCATTATTTAAAATGATTAACTACATAATATCATGATTATAACCTACTACAACTGTTGTTGTTGTGTTGTGTTATGTGCTGTTTTATTCTACATTGACGAAAATGATTTTTTGAAAAAAACATGCCATACGCACCAGCTGTGTACTATTCGTGAATTTCCAAATTCAAATAAGGTATAGTTGTAACCACTATCATAAGTGTTAAAACTAACAATGAACATACGCTGTTAACGTTCCCCTTTTCTACTATCCCTCCACACATTTTTCCAGCCGCTTTGGCGCGCATCATAAGCGATATGTAGAAAAACGCGCGCCACCGTTAGCAGAAACATATCAATTCAATTTGAGCTCGTGGTACCCGTGAAATAGGGCTGTCCCGCTAAATCATTGCACCTACCCGCGATAAACATCGCCTTCCTGTTTTATTACATATGACAGAGGATTTTTATTCGAAGCCAAGCTTTAGAGTTGGAACATTTTGTCGTGATACGTTTTGGAATGTTGTTCTAAATTGTTACAGCTGTTGTTTTTCCTGTGCCTATTATATCGGTGTTTTTGTTGTAATGTGTTAGTACTGTCTGTAGGTTATTTATATATGACACAAGTATGTAGTAAAAAGTAGGACCAGATGCTCTTTCAGGCATATAAACAAACTATAAAGTCAAAAACATTAAACAATGCTTAAAATTTATATATTCTTACAAAAACAGAGCAAGCGACATTGTTAGTTAAGCTTGTTGTGCAATTAACCCGCCCCTGTTAATAAGACCGAAAGACCTGCTTCAGTAAAAATTCAACGCGTCATCCACTGAGTGGATATAAAAATTAAAAATGCACACAAGCCCGCAATGCCTCAAGGAAAATATGTTCAACCGGGCGAATGCTTCGTGAAATTTTAAAAGCACTGTCCTTTTTTCTTTTAACAAGCTCTGTTTGAGATTTTTTTCTTTTAATTTTTAATTCACCATGTTGCCGGTTTGTGGTGTAAATATTTCAATTTATACCACTTTGCGAGTCTTTGTTGACGTTTAACACTAATGTATAGTGTTACAAAGTGAGTTTGCAGTGTTGAAATAACTATAATAATGTTATCACTTTGTGATCGGTATAGTCTTTTTCGTGACATTTTTTTTTATGAGGCCTGTTTTGTGTCCTACTACGGGGACAAAAAGTCTAATGCAATTTTGGGCCATGTCTTTCCCGCAAAAAAAAGATTGATTACATATAATATGAAAGTTAAGGCACAAGTGCACTATTGTAACTTACCTTCTTGCATCCTTGGATGCGTATGACGAACAAAATTATTCTAGTTATTTGATCGCCCATAAACATTTATATGCAGTAGTCGTTATAATAAATCCATTAATTATTATTAAATAAGAGGTAACTATTTAATTAAAACACATTACATGTACCATCTTCTGAAAGCGAATGTAACATTCCGCCAACACATGTACCAATAGATAGCTACCGATTTAATATCCCACTCATAATTGAAGCGAACGTTCTTCCGAACCCATTACGGCGCTCGTAGACTTGCGGAGGCTGGGCGAGGTAATGAACTCACATTATAAATGCAACGAGGCATCGCCTCTGCCGATGCACCGCGCGAACACTACGACGCGAAGAATTAATTCATTTGCATGTAAAACTTCACCTACGGCACGCTTCTTAAGATTAGGTACGAGATGCTGGGGATCGATATGGAGAAGCTTGTTATGTTTTGATGTGATGTGTAAACACCAGCTTTGATGTTTCGATGCCTCAATCATCTACATATTGATATCATTAATTGATACAATCATTGTATTTGATGGCTGGTTCCTAATTATTTTATTTAATAATGTTTTTACATTGTTTCAATAGAAATACGATATGTACTTATCCAAATGGAAAACAGACAGAGTGGTGTTATATCTCCAGAACAATTATGTTGCATTGGTACGTATCGAAAGTGGTAGTATTTTGCCTTACGCGCTTGAGGTCGCGAGTCCAATTCCTGTGCGAAACAATATATATTTTGTGAACATCATGTCATTATTTATTACGGATCTTTTGGTTGTTCTTTGTTATAAACACTGCCTCACTTGGATGGATATTCTATATTATTCGCACGAGTTACAAGCAAGTATTTACGGTCCCTACAAATCGGACCCACAAATCTAAACCAACTCGTTAAACGATCCAGCATCTTGTACCCATATCTTCATAAAACCAGTTTCACCTTGCATCAATGTCTATTCAACAGTCGTCTTCCCCACACACTTTTAAACTGGTACCTACGTACCTACATCCGCGTAAGTTCATTGACTTTTACCACTAAACCTCAGCTAGACACCTAGGCATTAGGCTCCTCCTCGTAATGGGTTCCCGGGGCCCCTCACCGGCAACCTGCTTCTAATTCCACGTACTCCAGTGAAGGACTTTTTACAGACACTCGCGAGTCTCTTGAGGACAATCGGATGGAAATGGTGACGGAATTTAGCTAAATTAGATTCGGTGATTGAAAGCACTGGGGTTAAAGAGGTTTTTAAATTGGTGAATTTGTTTGATGTCAATTATAGACTGAATTGTTTTGTCAATTGTTTGTGTAAGAACACTTAAAGATAAAAAGACTTTCGTTCGTATATTAGTTTCGTAAACAAATTGTAATAAACATTGTATAATATACGTATGACCAAATCGGAGATGTTCTGCAAAAAGGGCAAGTGAGGAGTACCCTCAACCGAAGAGCGTGTATGAGGAATGTGATGCGTGTGAATGAAGCAAAAGAAGTATGCCAGGATCGTAGCAAATGGAAATCCGTGGTCTCTGCCTACCCCTCAGGGAAACAGGCGTGACTTTATGTATGTATGTATAGGTACGTATGGCTTCAAATTCGAATTTAAAATGTTTTTATTTGACGTAAATCTATTACAAGCGCTTATGAAAGGTTAGGATGCTAGTAGCACAGCTCCAAAATGTCATTCCAATGGAGAAGAACCGGCAAGAAACTATAGAGGTTACTCATTTAAATATTACTAAAAATCATACAGCACAGTAGTTCAAAGTCCCGAAAACAACATGCATTTTGCACTACCATGGAACAGAACCCAAGAGTTCAAAATCAAGATTGTGAAAGCTATACAAAAAGACTACGAGGCGGCCAAACAGCTATATATAATTTTGCCCTATTTTTCCTCTGTGAGATGAAATGAACTTAAGTTACTTTTTAATGACTTCAGCGAATACCAACTCTCGTCAACAGTCTTATTTGGATATCCTTTTGTTCCTTGTTTTCTTTATTTTACTGGAAATAAAATTTGATTTCCGACACTACAAACACACTGCAAACGACTTGCAAAATAACAAAATAAATTAAAGAGGGTTATACAATAGCCACGCGCAAATAATACTCCCGGTCCAATGAGTGGCGTAAGAAAAAAGGCGGAGTGCGCGTGATCGTCCCCTTGGGCCCGCACTTATCATTGACATTAACTTTTTTGTTGTCCATAACATTTGCATAACTCTTAAACTCTCTATCAGTACAGCACGCCTCGAAGCCTCCGGGCGACTTCGGGGAGCGATGGCGGCCTACACTTTGTAAGATCATTTTCAGACTTTACTGAACACTGTTCCCGTCTTCTGGGCATCATAAAAACAGGGAAGTCATTTGTAAATTACCTGTAATGGGAAAAGTGCTTATCTTTCATATAAGAATAATATTATTATAATATGCAGTGTTTACGTTGCTGTGTTCGAGCAATTTAAAATCATATATCACAAAACTATTAACCCTACATTACTACTCATGTTGCGACGCTCAAAGAAACTACTCATACGCCCGCGAGGCGCATCATATTGACTAATGATTTTATTCAAAACCTATAAGTATGATTGATATGTTTTGACTGTTTATATAATTGTGTATATTACTAAAAATAGAAAAACACAATTTTAATTAATATTTGTATATTTTTATTATAAAATCTTTAATGAAATAAATCATAGGAACAAATTTTAGGAACTTAGGCAATTAAACAGTCTTCTCATTAAAAATAAAAAAAAAACAACTTAAAGTATACAATTCTCTTAACAAATAGTAAATTATGAAGTAATTAACTAAAAAAAACTAACAAAGTAACAAAAAAAATATTTTAGACGCATTCGATACATACTTGAACTTGATGTTCGCCGCAGATAGATAGCCAAGGGTAGTAATATCAAAAAAACTATAACACTTACCGTAACGTAACCACCGTCCTGCGATACGTGCTGGCGATGACTGAGATGTCCTTGAACGTGAATGCCATACGCGCGAAGGATAAAAAGAGAGAGCAATATATCAAAAACGCGGGCGCCTCTGCGACGTAGAGTAGTAATCTAGGGTTAAAGAAATTGAAAACCCCGAACCTATTCACTTCTTCCATAATAATTTACTAACTAAATAAAAATGTTTGGTCGGGCTTACGGATTGTAGAACAATAAATTAAATAATTGAGCGATTGGACGTAACTTCTTATTTATCAAGGACTTACATCTTTACACATTTGTTTAGATAACATTTCATAAAAGTAATCAGAAACATCTAAATGTTGATTGTCCTATTACGGTAATTTTAATACGAACTGGAAGAATTAATTTAAAATGAGAATATTTTGACAGCTGCCATATCCAGACAGCCCTTCGGCAAACGAAGCTAATTCGAACCCTACGTCTCATACGTAATCTGAACATCGTTTAGGAAATTGTTCTGACCTTTTGTTAAACTGTTACGGTAACCTTATACTTCATACGCCTGAAGAAGTTATGTTTTCGCAATTAACTCCAGTTACTTAAGTAAAAAGATTTTATATATTTAAGAAAATAATTAATTATCATATTACCTTAAAATTTTGACAAATGACAAATTTCTAAATTTTTTTTATATTATGTGATGTAATAACAATTTTCCTGATGGTTCTGTTTACAAAGTGTCACTGTAAACATAGTCCATAATTGGCTCCCGAAATTGCGCCTTAATCCATCTTGAGATTATAATTTAAAAACATGAGCGGGTATAATGGCGGAGGACAGACAAGGTAGAGGTGCTTGTAGTCGGTCGGTCGATGGCTTAATAAGTAGGTATCGCTGGGAGCAGCTGTTATGATACCGGCCGAGTGTCGCCGCACTCACCCTACAAGATTTTTTTGAAGACTAAGATGGAAGCGGATTCTGAACGGATGTTTTAATAAGGAACGTTAGCCTCAAGATAAAAGGGATAATACGAATTCTGATTATCAATATTGACGATGATCTTATACGTGTGATATTATAATACCTACTGAAGGAAAATTCTAGTTTGAAAAAGTCAGATTCATGAAATTGTTTGTATAACATTCTAAATCTTGAATTTAAAATAATAGATTACACCTCTTTGCATTTTCTTTTGTGGTATCTTTTATGTCTCACTACTATTAATACAATACGGGGTTTGTCTCCATACCATTCCGAGGAAAAGGTATTACTTACTCTAAGGCGATCGCCTTTTTTCTCGCCCCAGCCTTCGGAAAAAAATAGGGGAGATTCTTATCTTGTCGCTTCTAATTTACTTATTCCTCTTTTAAAGACTTATTTACCTTCAAAATCCCATTGTGTCCCAAGCGGGGCAAGCTGGGCTTAATAACGAGCGGGACTCTACGTGTCAAACGAGGAATTTCTTAAAAAAGCAATAACAATTTACATAAACACCCGGTCCTATTTAACAGTTAATAAAGAAAACGATGTTGCAATTGACGAGGCTGTCTCGCTTAAACGTCTTTTAGATGGAAATGTGTATTTTATATTTTACAAGGCATTTTTGTACTGTACTTTGGCTAGGGCAAATAGAAGAGAGACGTAAGTACTTAGTTTTCCTATACATTGTCATCTATTTGCGGAATTAACTTGTTTGTTACTTATTATAACTTAAAGGTTGTAAAAGATATCATTGAAACAAATGTATTTTCATCCTAATATAAAATATCTGCGAATAAGATGTCTGATTTTACTGCAAAATAATTATATTAATATTTGGTATGCGAAAAAGTCGTTATCTTACAAAATTATGAAACTTATTTTAGAATACACATTGTAATCTTCAGCAGTATCGACAAACAGATAGGATCCTCCGCTTAGTATTCACAGTGTTTACTTGTATCTCTGCTAATATCTGAAAGCAATCAAATGAAATCCGTGCCTCACGAGCGTTACGCGTAAGTGTTGTACACAATGACCCAAATTCACTGAAGTTAGGGAATTGTTTCATTAAAACCGACCCAAAAGTTTGACGCCGACCGCTGCTGAGCGCGCTACCCATCCGCGATCGATCCCTGGTTCATCGCACTCTATTCACAAATACAAAACGTGTACCGTGTGATATTAAACAAAATCAGGGGATAGCCCCCTAATCAAAAGCGAATATCCCCATCATGTACAGTAAACTCAGCCCCAACTTAATGACGCAAACTGTCCGCCGCATATCACCCCTTCCCCTTAAAAATGTCTACCACTCAAACTTCACTAATAGTAATCTGAAACAAAGTTCAACCGGTTCAAGGTCGCAATTTAAAGTTTTTCCAAAACTTCTTTTGCCGTTCACTTTTTTATAAGTATATAAATCTTTTTGTCGGCGAAGTTCCACCGAAGTTTTTGGCCCAGATTGTCATCGATTTTTGTTTGAAGAGTTTGTTTTTTCATTGTTCTTCTTTACTTGTTTGACGGTTAATTCATAAAAACTTTTCCATGGCACAATCGATAACGGCTGAACAGCCGGTATGTAAACAAAACCACGCTATCGCACTACCGGCAACGTTGAGCATCAACTAGTGACTCGCAAAATAAAAAAATCAATGTAACAACAACTTTAAATATAAATAAAGGCTGTAGAGAATAAAACGCAGTGCAATAACTTACAATTTATTAGCCATCAAATGTAAAACAATAAACCGCATCATCGCTGAATACCCTCAGATTTCCCTTGCGTGGGCTGCGTTATTTCTAGTTGCTCCATAAATATTGCGTTTTCGCGCCGGCTGTAAATATTTTCCCCATCATAAAGGCTATGCATAGAATCGCCGGAGGGTTTTCATCACCTCGACTCTGAATATTTTCACATGTATTGCACGAGACCCTCTGTCTCAACTTATGTAAATTCTGCCCTAACACTTTCTCCGTTTTTCTCGCATTTGACTCACAATACAGTGCAATTTAACGGTAGATCCTAACATTACCCACGTAAAGCTTTACCTCGCGACTCGCACGGATTCACAAATGGATATTGTGATTTCAAGTATATTTTGGGGATTTAGAATAGCTTTTGAGTTTACATTATCAACGTAATATTAAAACGAACTAAATTTAAAAAGGAAAAAAAGCAATATTATTTTAAGATTTTTAACATTAACTGGTGCACGCGTAGACAAAGAGACGCATAATGAATGGCCGTCCCCACTGTCCGTCTCGGCTGATTTATTTCATGACTTCGGATATGCAAATAACATTAACATTCAAAGACGTAGGTATCGCCGCCCCCTAGTAGGAATCCGCGCCGACCACAGAATGATGCCAATCCTGGGTGAATCTTAATATTTTATGTTGTGTTATTTCCCTTTTCTTTTTCCTTCCTGATATTATTTATTTCCTCGCCGACAATGAGATTCCCACTTTGGCGCGTAATAAAAAAGAATTATTGTTCATCTTTTTATAGCGTGCCGTGCCGTTTTGTTGAGTTTTATAATATCGTTATTGAAGTGACATGGCGTTATAACTAAGTCAGTTGACACCATCTTGTAAGCAGTAACAAGTAATTAAAATAAATGCCCTGAAAAAACCATGTTAAAAAACATTGTAGACATCTAAAGTATTGACGTCACCAACAGAAATCAAATACAAAGCTAAACATTTGTATCATAAACAAATAAACCGACACAAAAATAATAATCTATCAAGGTTTTACAGCACGCATCCTTCACACGAGTGATTAACAAGTCCCCGGAGGTTGTACAAAAGAGTGGGAAAAATCATCGGGTCCTAGGGAGTGATCGGCCCGATGATTGATCACTATACTAATTGGATGATCGATGGTAAGGCCACGACTTGGTGAGATGTGGCTGTGGTCTATGGCTTTTACTGTTTGTACCATAAAGGACTAAAGAGTTTTTTTTATTTGAGCAACATTTAAAATAATAGTAAGCTATAGTCAGATATTCTCCTATCATAGTTTTTTTCTGTCGAAAGTTATTGTTGTGGTTGTAAGCTAAAGGTGCAACTTAAACGTCGCTGCTACTGAATAAGCACATGATCATTATATTAATTTGATTGTGATTCCTTATTAAATTTATACCTACGTAAATGCAATCAAAGACAAAGTTTAATCAAACAAATAAGTAAATCACATGTCTCTTGCAACATCCAACCTTTTACCTTTGTAATCCAAAATTATTACTAAATTACCTTCGTATTTTATCCAAGCCCACAACGCAACGCAAATAATCGAATAAACAAGCCCATATTACGAAGACCGGCAAATTAAACATCAAGAATGTCTCCTCCCATCCATCACGCTAATATGATATTTCGAAATAGTAATTAAATTCCACATTAACGTTACAAAGCAGAAGATACACGGCGGAACCTAATTTTGATAGCTGATTAGACTTACCCCACATGGGATCGCACGTTACGTTCTGTTCTTATACAGACAGAACAATAAGCGAATTAACATCTAATTTCACCGGTATTGACGCTGACGATTTAAGAAGGTAGGTGGCTAAAAACACATTTATTTTGTATACTTCTGTTTTTATTTACAAAAATGACACCTATATAATATCATTTCAAGAAGAAGTAATACGCATCTTACTCTCGCGCCACCACAAAGCACACCGGTGAATGTCGACCAATATGCGTCTGACCGCGCGGTGGTTCTGGATAATAAATTAATTCTGGATTTTAAAATATTCCCCACGACTGAGCAAAAACCTTCCTTTTCTTCTTTCAAACCACTCTAGGCTTATTATTATTAGACTGAAATGTCCCACAGCTGGGCAAAAGCCTCCCCACTCTCTTTCCACATCTCCCGGTTACCAGCTGCCAACGACCAGTCTTGACGACTACACTAGGCTAAGTAAACAAACATATAGCTCTTAATTACATTTATATAGTTCGTTTGAAATAGGTAATTTCCACGAAATTCGAAATAACTAGTAGTAGGTACACAAGTTCATACAAACAATATTTTCATTGGAACCCGAGCGTATCTTGTACCTTTCCGCAGACGTTCAAAATATTATTATGTCCGTAAGTATACAAGCTCACGTTGATGCTACCCCTATCAACTGTCTGATGCACGCCACGTCACCGCTGACGTCATTCCTGACGACTTACCAATGAAAAACGAACGCCAAAAACGTTCCCCGCTCATTCCTGATAATTACCCTGTCAAATATTGTTTATAATTATACCTAGCTATTTAGAAGTTTGTAAATGGTTGTACTGTGGTTTCGCTAAGCTCTGACAGGCTTAAGTTGTACGGGTTTCATTGTGATTATTGACGGCGTTTCAATAATACTAATCCTTAATTTTTCTTTTAGTGTCAATTAAACTTAGAAGTTTCTGGAAATAATAGAAAGACTACCATATGCAAAACTTAAAGTTGCTTTGAACAATAGTTTTCCCTTATTAATAACCTAATAATAACTGGCTATGCTATTAATTTTACTTACATCAAACTTCAACCTGAACGCTAAACGATCAGTCATCAAATAAGCATATTTTAACCCGTCAATCAAGTACGTACAAAACAAGCGTTCATTCCTACAGTGTAGAGCATTTCATCGAACGTACTCCATACTTACAGGGTAAAGAGTCGGTGCATATAAAAGCTGTCTAGAAAGTTTTCTGTCGCTCCCCGCGATCGATACGGCACGGGTACGTCCGGGAATTACACCGGGGTAATGATCGTAACAACAGCTAGTTCACTTGTTAATTTGGGTTATTATGTCATTTAGTGCAACACTAGTTGTTAGTCTTTTGACTTGAAACATTCGATATTTAAAATTCTGTTCGGAATATTTGATTTGTAGGTTTTTTGAGAAGCGATACGTTTTATCTTGTCATTTAATATTCCTGTCCCCATTTAATTAAAGAAGTTGTTGCGTAGTTGTATTGTAAGTGCTATTGACTTATTTATTTCGGTATTTATCATGTTGGTTTATATTTATCATTCGGTATAAAAAAATGTTACATTATCATACCATGACACTAATTAAGTAGTAGCTTGATAAATTATAATTATGATTGATTTGTTATACGCCCACATTTTAAAAGTATTGTTACATTTATCATCAT
This sequence comes from Abrostola triplasia, assembly GCA_946251915.1. Taxonomy (NCBI): domain Eukaryota; kingdom Metazoa; phylum Arthropoda; class Insecta; order Lepidoptera; family Noctuidae; genus Abrostola; species Abrostola triplasia. The sequence continues at coordinate 3,813,835 of OX276424.1, read as the reverse complement.
CAATATAAAAAAAAAGATAAATATTAGTAGGTACTTTTATTTTAATTTATTTTTAATTAAAATGTACGTATGTATAAATTAATACTTAGGTACTATTAATAAAAATAGTTAACGCTACCACAGTGTTAAAGAAGTCAACTACTGAAATAATAGATTTACCGACCTACGCAACGCACACTAGGGGCACTCATTACGTCTCATACGTATTATTAGAACTGACGTTTAATAAACTTGAGTTGCTTAATAAATAAATACGCCACCCTCATTTCTTCCCTTTGAGTTTACCTCAGATCGGTTAATTTCATTAATTTCGCAAGCGAACACGCACTAAGAAACCTGTCCCTGTATAGTCGACCTCCAATAGGGATTTGGTCCCAATTATGTATTAGCAAAACTTGGTATACGGACGCATGCGATCTCGCTAGGGATTATAATATTACTTGTACGTAGCGGAATAGTATACGAAATGATGGAAATATTGTTACGTGTTGCATGAAGTGTGGTTTGTGCGTATTCTATCTTTAGTAAATTATCTAAATCCTAAATTCATACACAGTTACATAGTGAGCTATTACAGATGATTTTACATGAGGGTTACACAGTATGGTTAAATATCTGACTCACTATAATTATTTACTTCATTATTTGCATTTGCATGGCATATAGACGATTCAATTAAAAATCTTTTCTATTATTTTATTAATCCTCTTTGATAAACACCTACTCTGGTACCAGTCACACTAATATCATTTTACAAAACAACCTACTAATTACGGACTATTGAAACTACCCGACCACAATCTACAATTAAGGCTGGGGCACACGTCACGTAGCACCGGATTAGCGTCGCGGTGCACGCACTCGCTCGCCAGTAGCGGTGGTGATTTATAGCCAGTGTGTCCACACCTTAACCCCGCTCTGGTGTTGACACGCTCGATTTATGGACCCGTGTGAACTGCACCTAACTAAACCCACTGGGCATGCAGAAGTAGAAATTTATTTTATTTTTGCCTTGCCTATATCTTTTGGTAAAAAAAAGAAACCTTGTACCACGAATATTACATAAGTATAAAATAAGCTACAAATTGTAACTATTTAAAGTTGTCGTTAATAGAACAAACTATGCATTCGCCAGCACGTTATTATTACTAGCTCTATAATATTTACTTTCATTATATAAGTTTAGTGTGGAAGATATTTCCATCTGCCTTAATGAAATACTAAGAGATGTAATATTTTAATAAACTAGAGGAAATTGTGTTGAGCTAATAATAACTTCACGGGCCTCGTACCTCATTCCATTAAGTGAACTTTAATTTATTTCACTTCTCCACCAAGCTGGTACGACATTTCTCATTTCAATAAACTTCAAACTCTAACGTAGCTTTGATTATGCTTGTTCACCTCAATAACCATCTAGGTTCTTTTCACTGGAACTAAACTGTTTTCAGTGCGCTTCTGTTTTCGCTCCGCAATTAAACTGCTGTTAAACTTCTTGCAGCGATGTTTGCAGAGCACCTGAACGGTCCGCGAAAGTTGTGCGGGCACCCTGCTCCTTGTTTGCCTGCTAATTATCCCGGTTTCGGAGCGCAGTCAGCGCCCAAAACGCTGACCCGCTCTAAATGGTCAAACGAGGCTAAAAGCCTTTCACGGCTCCATTCAAATAAGGTTTCGGTCCCACCCTGTAACCATAGTGACCGCCTACTCGACGCTATTATTTCATTGTATCAACATTCATATCGACATCACGTGTAACGACGGCTCGATTAAACGAGGGGCGGCCTGAAGCCAGATTTGTCAAGTCTCCTTTCAAATTAGACGCCATGGTCCAGCGTTCGCACTTCACGCGACGTTTAAAATCAAAAGCGCAAAGGGGTTACGTAATCCGGACCTTTTTCAACGCAACTTGTGTTTGTGTGCATGTCTCGTCTTTTGTCACGTATTCTTAATTAATGCCTGCCAGCTGGCGAGCTACCCCACTCGTCACATTTTCATATCGATTGCGAGGGTTCGTTTAAACACCGCATACAGTATTGGTACGATAAATCTCGATAGGTTAGACTTTTTAATTTTTTTAATCGGAACACGACATTGAAAACGAACCTGCTAACGTCCCCCTGTTTACAAATCGGAAGTAAAGCCTAATAAACCGGCGCTTAACCTCTCGCGACAAAGCCGATACAAAGTGAGTGACATCCCGTCTCTAAAGAGATCTCGCGAAAAAATCCGGTGGCGGCGACGTGTTAAAGACACCGCGACGCGACGAGCGAGGGGCTCTTTGTTGCCTATCGAAATATTTTTTAAAGCTTAACTCCTTAGTGAATTGAGAGATTAAGTCTTTTTTGAAGAGGCAACCGGTCCCCGAGGTCGGGTGTGATCATTCCTTCAGATCTCATTTCCGTGGATGCTCTATTTGATTGTTATTTTTGTTACTTTTCCCATTTTGTCCGGGCGCCAGCGGGATTTGAAGTGACAGTCGACGATTTGCACTCGAGCGCGATAAGTGTTTTCCAACGTTTTTTTATTTCATCAACAGCGTTGTTGCCATTGCTTGTTTTGTTTACTTTTATTTAGTCCAATAAGAGAGTCGCCAATTACTACTAACAATATAGATACCTATTACGCTTGTGTATATTTTTTTAAGCAATTCTTAAATGTTTAGGCATCTTACATAAATAAATATATAGAAAAGAAGATCACTCAAAAGTAGAAGCTTTTTTTCTTATGTTGGACTTCGCATACCTTAATATATTCGAAAATCACTAAATTAGATCGTGCTCTTCTAGGATTTTAATTTTTAATCAAAAAATAACGATTTAATTTTAGGTACCCTTTCAATTTCTGAATATGCCCGAACCCTTTCCTGTTTCTGAGTTCCTGTCATAGTTACGAGTCTATTCAGTCAATGTTCAAAGCATTTCATAAACATATTTACTTTACACATCGGCGGACAGCCAGCATAAAGCCACAAGAAAATATGCAAATGACTGTAAGGCAGTAGGTAAGCGCTCGTAAGCTTTGTAATTATTCACATCGGATTTGCAAATCTCGCCTGAAGCGTTCCGTTTCCGCACTCGCGCATTAAACTGACCCTTAGAGCGCATTTAAATCAAAACACATGTGTTCGCAGCGGACCGGCTTAGCGGACGCTGATTTTCAGATGAGGGCTTCCCCTTTTTGCGGGTCCCTGCGTCGATTCCTTGGCGGGTGATGATCGATACCCCGCCCCCGCCGCCGGCCGCGACCCTCCCTCCCTCGCTCTTAATTAGGACTCGGAATCTGCGGCGGACACACACACACACACACGGCGCCCGTACAGGGTATAATGTTAATCAACTTTCATTATGCACTAAGGAATTATATGGGTACGCCTGAGGAGTGATTATCCGAGTTAGGCCGCGTCCCCGACCAAGAAATCATACTTTATTATGATCATTCCGTATTCGGTGAGGCTTTACGGCGGCACCTCGCGGGGCGACATTGCATTAGAATTTACTGCGCATATATCACCAAAGAGCTGTTACACCATTGTCTACTAAGTAAATAGCCTGGATGAAATTAAACTCAAAAATGTATATTGTATATCTACAGTATTTTATGTTTTATAGACGAATATAATCGAGTGCCTTTAGGACCCTGAACGTGAAAACGTTTCCAAGCCCCCAAGATGTATTAACTAAAGCGTCAACTATTCATGCGGCATCCATGGTTACAACGCGTGAGATTAGTCCGTGTGTAGTGGACCCACAATATCCGCGCACTAAGCGTTTATACCGTGATTAATTTTACTGCTTACACCGCAATATTGAACTCGAGCACAAAGATCTTGGACCATTATATTCTACAGCGTTTAGAGATACATAATCACAAAATATAATTGTTAAACGTTTTGGTAAATCGAATTCTTGACAACATAATGAAACAATAAGCGAACTCAAACTACAGTAGACCTTTTGATTACTGAGTCTTGACAATTTTACTACCTATGTGATCTTGATATTTGTTTACCTATACCAACCAATATTTCTATTTTAACATCGAATTAGAAATAATTATAGTATGAAAACTAAATACTCTACTAATGGACAGACTGATACACAACAAGATATTGCTCCAAATCAATATTACTATAGTGCGTGTTAATAATTAGAAACACATATAAGTAATATACTTGACATATGACACCGAACGCTATACCCATGTATAGTAACATAATTGTTTTGCATACCAAATTACATAGTAAAGGCTCGGCTGAATAGGCCCTTAATCGCACACTATACGCTTAAGAAGGCCTTGCCCCGAGAAAGGCCTAGCCGCATTGAGATCGCCCTTTAAGCTTCGGTTATGAGGATAAACCTCCAATAAATCTTTCACTTAGAGGGCCGTTTAATTAACGTGTGTAATAAAATTTAATTGATCAAAGCGTATAGTTTGTTGGATAAAATTTATAGGACCTCTTGAGCTACCTTTGTGTGGTGCTTAGTATCAACTTTCGTTACAGAATCTCGGTATATATTTCCGTTTAAATGGTTGTGATGCACACATAAATATTTACAAATGGTAAGCAGATTTTAAACAGTCACACATTGAATTTATTTAATAACTTAGATAATAATTATCACAGTATAATGTACAGGTATTTGCATAAATAAAAACAGTACCTTAACTAATAGAAAACAAATGTATTCCTTGGTAATATTGAACAAAATGTACCTATTATAAAATCCATCACTCAGAACGAGAAAACTCACATTACCGTTACGTTTTGATAAATGGAATTTCTTGCTTAATTTTCTTCACGGGCAATTTATTTATTATGTTAAGACTACATGACAAGCTTTCCATATTTGTAAGACCTCCGTATTTCCTCTAGTTCAACAAGGCTTACGTAAGTGTGATAGGTCTTGTTATAATGGTCGATATGTGCACACGTATATTCACAGGTCCTTGTACTAATTTAATAGATGAGGTGTTCACATTAATTACAAAGAACGTCGCTGGCAGTCCGCCGCGGGTAACGCGCGAACAAATTAATAAGATTATTAACTCCTTCCGACAAGTCATTCTTTCTCGCGCATGAACACTGCGAGGATAATAAGAAAAGCCTCGGCATTTTCAGGTTAGAACTTCGGAAGTAATTACTAGATAAAGCATGGCATCTTAAAATAAATGTAGTGTATCCAGTAATTAGCAAGTATTTATTATAAGGTCGTAGCACGTGCTACATATCCGCTACGTGGCACTTAAGTAGCTTTCTTTACACTTGAATTCCAAAATATTTACACAATAAATATATTATAAGTGAACTTTAGAATAGAATCTATAAGGTTTAGAATTCCGGAAGGAGATGAGAGACTGAAAGAGAGTCGGTAAGATGAACGTGGTTGTAATAAAATCTCTGTAACATGGGGCAAAATAATAATAATCAATGCTATCCTGACAAAATCTAGTTCAATAACGTTAGATTAACAAACGCAATTGGCACTACTTGACTAAAGAGGTGATCAAATATAAATTAATTAATCGTTTTTTCTCGCAAATTAGGCATATAACTATTCTGAAAATTTAACAAGAGTTAAATACTTCTTACACAATGTTACCACAAAAATTAATCAAGAACAAAAAATATTATCATCTATTGCAACAACCTGTCCCGACCAAGGGCAGCCACATGTGATTGATTGTTAATGAAGTGGCGTGGGGCGATAGTTATTAATGACTCCCGGCTCCGCCCGGCCAAAACACTTCTTTATTTACCCACTAACACCTATTAGCCGACCGCGTCCAATACACTGGCGCTACAATATATCATCTGGACAGAAACGTATCAATCAATTTAGGAAATTATTAACGTGATGTAAACGTTACCCTTTTCTTTTATTCGTATAATATGCTGTTTATTTTAATATTCTGTTTTTGCAGTGTAATATTTAATAAAGAGCATTTTAACAGTTTTTTTGAGGTGTACGTATACGCTGAAATGAAAATGTGTCTGTTTTGGTATCAAATATAATACTTATACCTATACCTAGGATATCCTTCATGTATAAACCACTGCGATGAGTAAATCGATAAAACTTTGATTACATTTGTATTAAATGTATGCCACATAGAACATTAATATGAATTTTATCATGTCTGATTTTAATTAATTCCAGTCACTAATCTAACAAAAATCACTGGTAAAACGATTCCATTTCCAAGTCCCCTAAAATCGTGAGAAGGGTTTTGTTTTATTTCAATTAAGTCGCAATCACAAAGAGTTGGGACCACGACAGTCACTCTATCGTCAACGATTTAAACAGATGTCGTGTTAAGGAGGTCCTCTAGAATATTCGTTTGGAATTTAAATTGCAAATTTGTGCGGTGGCAGGTGCAGCTTCTCGATTGAATATCGCCCTCTCTTTCTAATTAATACAAAAACTAAGGCTGTCCTACTTTAACGCGTTCTCAAAATCAAGAAATAATGAACGTCAACAAATAAAACCCTAGCGTCACTAATTACTCGAGCCGCTCAAACGAAGAAAGGTAATTTTTGCACTCTATTTCGAAAAGGAAATTTCGAAGCTAATGGCGTTAATTTAAAAGAGGCCGATGACTGTGATTTTTCTTTTGACGCCCAAACTTCTCGACTTGTGATTTATTGACGCTACAGACCGGCTTTCATCTCGTTCTATCCGGGCATCCTGGGCCATTCTCTGACGTTTATATAAGCCCGTAAATAAAATGTCAGTCACACACTAAAGGTTTCGCTCCAAAACTAAACAGAGGGTGAGGCGATTCATTATGAATGAGTGGTCGCAGGTACCACAGCCTAAATTAAAGTTTGGCTCATCGACGATGTGTACAATGTAGCGACTACTTCGGCAGGCCGATCACGGAGCTGTGGCGGCTTAATGAATGAAGAAATTCCGGAGACCCCTCACGTGAGCCCCTCGTCTCTAACCCCCCTAGCATAGATTGTAAACTTTGAGGAAGAATATATTCGTTGGATTAACAACAAAAATGTAACTTTTTAAGTTTCATCAGAAAATAAAAGATTTATCTTATCTATGGGCTGAAACTTCAGGAGCTTTTTTAGATTAAAGTTGTACTATTCAGAAGTTCAGTGACTTCTGTAGTTACCCCACTGCTGCGGCCTTCGTAACACAGTAATTAGCTTTCCAATTTTAAAGAGCAGCTCCAAGCTCGGTGCCTCCCATCAATCCGCTCCCCTGCCCGCATCGAATCGATAATAATTAATTATTTTTGACATAATCACAGCCAAAATCCATTCTCTTTTTGCTAATTCACGTCCCTATAATAAAACGGGAGGACGCTTTTAAGGCTCGCCGGAGTGAAATTGATAAAAAATAAATAAGACTGTGCGCGCAACTTTTCGCCAAGTCAAACAAAATTGGGCGTTAGCTTACGATGCTGGGTGCCGAGTGATTAATATTCGTTCATTTATCTTGCTAGTTATATCCTGTCCATAATAACGAATCTATAAATACCTGTTCAACGGCTATTCTCATGGTAAATGATCATATCAAAGTGACGTATCCGAAACCCATATTCACAGTGGTGACGAGGGATCGCTGTGAGATACAAACAATCAGCGGGACACTGTGTCAATATTGGACACGTCACATAATAGACACCAGAATTCAGATGTCGCCGTACTGTCGTGTACAACTCGCTAATAGACTGAGGACCTTTCGACTGAATACTGCACGTTCCATGAACATTGTACTTGTCTAAAGTTCAATGGTTTTATCAGTAAATATAGGATTGCAGTATTGGTTAAAAATACGGTTACTTGGTATGTGCTCCAACAACTAATGATATTAATTAAGAGAAAGAATAAAGTTTTAACAATACAAAACAAAATAATAAAGTCTAGATAACTAAAACGAACCTATTATTCTATCTATACTACATTGATACTTCCTAGGAATATTGAGAACAAACCGCGAGTTCAGAATGCCGGCACAAGTTGCTGGTACTTAAAAAATACATAGTGAAAACATTAGCTCCGCCCGGGGCGGGGTTGGTCCGTGATTAAACCCAGCGAGGCATGCATAACGAGCCCGGTATGTTTGAACGCTTACAAATACTTTCCAAGTTAGTCCGGACAGCGGTTGAGGCGGGTAGTGCTACACCTGTGCTTGTTTATCGCCGCTAAGACCGCCACCGCCGCTACCCCACAAGAGATGTATGTTTGTTTAGGCCAATCAACAACCCACCGTGGCAGCTTATTATACATCAATAATATTCAATAATCATTTGGAATTTATACAAGACATAATCACCTAAAATAATACAAACATTCGTTGCAAATAGAACACTCGACTGAAATTAAATAATATTTTGAAGGGATTAGTATCATGATTGGGCGGACACATGCTAATGCAAGAAGTTTTTAATTAAAACCGTCCGCCGTTAAGAGGCTGCGTAATGGCTGATCCTCAGGAGGGATCCGATATTGGGTGTGTACCGGCAAAGCCAAAATACAAACATATTTAGGTCCGTTATGTAGCGTAGTGTGCGCCGGCTAATCACTGGACGGAGCATGAGCACCCCTGTACACAAACCCCTTACCCGTTTTATATGAAGATTTTCATTTGTTTCAGATGCACGTGACTACAACGACGACGACGACGCAAACAAGGTACGTAAGAACGTCACGACCGTTATAGAGTTTAAAACTAAAAAAAAACAACATTAAACCGGAGTGCTCCCCACAAGCGCAATCCAAACTTTAGCGACGACTTTATGGCCGCTATGACCGCCAAAAGTCGGCGAGGAAAAGTGCAAGCTTGTTTACTCATATATCAGCGGGTCGGGTCGACGTTTCTTTCCGATAAGGCCGGCTCCCCCGCTGCCAATAAAGTGATTAAGTCACAAATCGTGGCGAGGCGCCTCTTTACCGGCCCTCTGATATACCGACACCGAGCTAGCGGAATTGCTTTTTAATTTATATATTTTTGTTCTTTATTTGCTGTTTTCGTTGAGTGGAATTTTTTTTTGATCTACTGAGGCGAAATGGATTATCAAAAATGTATAAAAAAATTAAGGTAGGTAATTAATTGAATACTTAGAAGAGCCAATATGATATCTCAAGTTTCTGAAAATCATGAGCCCCAAATACAAATCACCTACCTATAAATGGATTACTTTCAAGATGAAAAACATAGGATAGTACATACCTACATTTGCATCTTTTCTATGATTGTTGTATTAAACCAATCTAGATGCACGCTTGTATTTTTAACGAACACATTGTGTATGTTACATTTGTGTTGTAAGAATGTGACAAATAATAACCAGCAATGATTTCAAACATCTAGCTGTTTGTAGCTTTCCTGTACCTACCATTGGGTGGGTCCCCATCGAACAGCTCTATTACAAATAAATTGCCCTTCGAAAACGCTGCGCGTGTTATAAATTTCATACGTGCTGAGAAATGACATACGGTATTATTTATTACGAACAGTTTTTTCGGGGAAAATACAAAGAAGACATTGTGACGTAATTGAGCTGCGTATTATTGGGGCACGCTACAATTCAACAGCAATTTCATATGACAAAGGAAATTATTATCTTTTTAACATTTTATGGGTAAAAAACGTGAAACTATTTTACTTTTTCATTTATCGTACCATTTGTTTTGATTCCGCCAGTGTACTTATTTTGAAATTGAAAATAGAAGGGTTCAGCAGTTTGAGTATTATATTAGGTCAAAATACAGTAAAATATTATATCTATATTTTCAAACCCAATAACACATCCCAACTTAACCAAACACTATAGGTAACTTCTAATAGGAAACGAACCTGCTGTACATTTCTCCAAATCAGTCACATAACTGGACATTGGAATCATACCAAAAAGCTAACACTCAGTTAGCCACCTTTGCGGCTATGTGATTTGTGAGGTAGTATGAGGCAGTATATTAATAAATATATAAATAATATTCGTCTGTGGTATCATTACCGTGTCAGGAAGCCAACAACAGCAATCCCCCGTGTTTACACGTTTTCAACACGACATTAACAGTGGCGCCATTAGCTCTACAAATGACACTAAAATGAAATCTATTCATTTCCTTTGAGCCGAGTCAATCGACGGTGGATATTGTACGATTTCACGCGATACGGGCATTACCACTGTGTCCTCGGTGACGATCCCTGTTCACGATGTAACGTGAGCCCTTCAAGTCACATAATATATTTATGTCAAAATTACGTCGATATTATTTTATACTATGTTCCCAATAACCCACTTATGACAATTTTTATTTTGACGTTGTTACTGCAATTTTTAATAAATCATTTCTAAAGTAAGTATTTGTTTGTTATAACTTTGTTAATTGTGTCATTTGAATATTTAAAATATGTATTTAATATTCCTTCTGAAGGTCAAAGAATCTGTTTGAAAAAAGTTAAAAATAGTTGTATCGATCGCAAAAAAAGCACAATAAAACATGTTGCATCTAAAATAACTAAATGAGTTATCCAATAAATACTCAACGCATACCCCATTACCCCTTTTGTCAGCTGTGTTGTGCTAAAATTGTTTTCAACTTTCGTACTAACCTGCGTGTCTAGATCACTATCTAGATAATTTGCTATTTAAGCACGAATTTTAAGGACTTCAATTAATTATACACCACAGGAATTTATTTATACTTGCAATAGGTAGAGAATTAGAGATATAAATTTTGTACTTCATATTAATAATAAAATTATTTTTATACTTAGTTTTTTCAATTCAAATCAGATTAATAAAAATGACTTAACTAGACGTATTATAGTATATTCTAGCAGTAGCAGTAATATTAATAATAATGCATTTAGGTAATTCTTAATAATAACATCATGTAAAAAAATATTTATGCAGTAGGTATTGTTATTTTGGAAAACTGACAATATTGTGTAAACAGCCATATAGGTAACCCTTCCCACGGCTCACTGGAATCAGTTTAATCAATGTCGTTATGGTGCGTAGATGTCGCGATACGGGCGGGTGGTCCGCACTGTATCGGGGACGTCCGTAGGGTTAATTTGTTACGATGTTTATCGAAAACAACCGAACACATTTGTTTGACATAGCCAGTACAGAGAGCATTTAATTTTGACGTTTGTCAATTTGTTTCGACATGTGATGTATTAATCCAATTTCAAATAACGAATTGTTTGGCAATAATAGTTTTAATGAATAAAGGCAAAACATTATTGATATACAAACAATAAAATAGGAAAATTGTTAAATATATTATATCAACAATTTCAAACTTAATAGTTTGTGTCTCATACGCCTTCTCAATTCATTTTATGCGGATGTAGCACAAATAATTGAACAACTACGACCTTAGGGCCTACTATGTACTATTGTATTTTTATTAACACTAACTTTATGTTATAATCAATTTCCCATTTAATGCTGATTTATGGTCAAGTAAAAAATAGTGCTGAAACCTGATTTACTATTAAGTTAAACGGTAATTAATTTCAACCCAACAGAAATGAATTTACCCCACGCATAAAAACTAAAACCACAGTTCGAGCCAATAGCTCAAGAAACACCAAACAACATGCCAGTCATCGTCACAATAAATAGACCAAAAGACATTAATGGGACATCTTTTTGATAATAACGTGACCTTGGCTAGGCAAGATTGATAACGCTTGCCGAGTGGCTCGTTAACGTGCCTTTGTAGACGCCCATCGATTATTAATTTGAGGATTACAATGCCCGAGAGACAAATTGCGGGTAACAGCCCACCAGCCGAAATGGACGATGACTGGACGAGTACTCCTTCATAAGTTATGGTATAAAATTTAATCACAGCCAGTATTAACTAATATGCACGCATTTTAATTAAAAACAAAACTAATTGAATTATTATTTAAATGCAAAAAGTTATTCTACGATATGTATCCTAACGCAGAATTTTCTTTAAACTAGAAAAGCAAAAACAACAAAATTAAAAAGGCAATAAGTGCTTAAACTACACTTAACGTCTGGTAACGGTAGTTCATATTTAGCGAGTCTTCGCAGTACTATTATGAATTAATAATTCAGTTTAACAAGAAAATGAGATAAATGGAATCAAACGACTTTCAAATTGTCAACGAAATAACACGTCTAGTCGTCCACATGTGTAATTTTCTCCTTACTTATGGAGTAAACCACTCCAAATCCACCCCAAGGTATGGTATTATCAAAAAAATTGGCTTCATTATCAAACTATTCGCCCACGATAACTATCTTGATCAAATAAAAAATTAACATGCCGCGGGGGTTACAGCGTGTTACGCGGACAAATTGGTACAATCGCTCAACCATACCCCGCGGTAGGAAAATCATACGTTACACATCACTAGTTATGTTCCCACAATGCATATTCGATACCTTAATTTATTTATTTTTCAGTCCCATTCTTTTTTATATCGTACTTACATTTCTATTAGTCTACAAAAACTCCAAGTTTTCTTAAGATAAAGATCTTTACTCAGATTGAGTCGTTACAATAAAATTATACAAGCGTATGAAAATAAAAGTGAAGCGACTGAGAATACTGGCAAGCCAAATATTTTTTTCATCTAAGCACGACTGGTGAAATTGTATTTTATGCCTTAAGTTCTCCTACTTTTAAGCCGACGATGGCGGATTTGAATTGCCGCAGCAATCAATGTTACTTGGTAACCGCAATCGGCGCATCGGTTGCTGCTTCGTGTTGCCAACGTGCTTCGAATTCTAATGTTCTCTTTTTGAATTTATTGAATTTCCTTCGAATTATAAAATCAATTAGGCAATGTGATGTCGACATCGGCCGTATGGTTGTTTTTTCAATCGATGGCAGCTGTTTTCCCAGCCCGTGGCGCTGCTAAACTAGTAGGTGGGACTAGGAATATTTTTACTAAACCGTAAAAAATATGCATGCAGAAAATAACAAATCTTTATTTTTAGTTATCATTATTAAGTTAAAACTTACGTTAACCTTTGTTAAATGCATATTTTACGTCAAGACGTATAGGAGTAATATGCATTAATTTAGCTCAAAGTTAAGATATTCTTTATGATGATATTTGATGATTTCAACTAACTGCTCTGCTTAGGTAGGTACCTAATTTATTCTAAAAATCTGAGCAACATGTAAGATAAACGATACTAGGTATTTTCAACGAAATTTGGAACAATCAATAATGGACTCAATTAACTTTGTTTCAACAAAATTATTCATCGTCAAGATTTTATAAAATTCGACGTCACGCTCGAGCAGTCAAAAACAATACTTATTCAAATGAAACAAAAAGCAATTAACGGTGGAGATATCCCTCCATCCTTGGAGGATACAACAGAGGAGAGATTATTGAAAAAATAATTAATAAATATTTATGGCGGGCCACCTGAGGAACGACACTCGGCGAGATTCCATTTTTATCCAGTACTCGAGTACGCATCTGCAGCGTTACACGGAAAAGCGGCTTATTACAAATGCAAAATTTTCCATTCATATTCAAAATTTTATATCCCGATGTGGCCGGGAGAAAGCTAATTTATTCCGGGGGAGCGGCTAAGGAGACGTCCCAGCACCTCGCGTCTTGCGGGGGATTAGGGAAGGGTTGAACGCTGCGAAATTGACAGGTGCCTGTCAAAAATTACAATTAATAATTGAGACAATTGCGATTGCGGCTGCCGTTGTGGCTCACTTGTGGCGTATTTAACTGCGTTTCCATTTTAGTACCTAACCCTAATTTTAAATTTAAATTAATTACATATTATTTAAAGATTTCAGTTAGAACTGGCACATTCAATCTAAAAAGTTAAAATATACTGACGTAGCAATGATTTTTATACAATTCTCAAATAAATCCACAATTTCTAACAAGAATTATAATATAAATCTGACTTACATGTGAATCTCCTAAGCTACGTCACTAGTGTCCCTCGTTGTCCATGCAGTAGACAATAAACATCGGGGTGCGCATCGATCACTCGTTTTACAGCCACAGCGGTTAATAGCGGTAATCCACCACTAAGAGCGGTTTACTACATTGTTATTGCCGTCTAAATCCACTCGCACCAGCTATTACATTACTGTAAATAATTAAAGACTTAAAACTGTAATGTGTACGTCACTGGTTTGAAATATAATAGGACAAGTACGATGTTTGCTTTTTATTATACCTCAAATATTTAAAATGTACTTAAACAATGTTTTTTTTAAATTCATAACTCATTCTACTCATTATAAAGAAAGAAAACTTACCATTGCTGTTAATTTAAGAACTTCATTTAAATTATACTTTTAACAAACAACTAATCGGTAATCATCAAATGAAATTCTACTCTCTATAACATTATACATATAACGACCTGATTGGCACGGTGGCTAAGCAATTGGACTGCTGCGCTAAGGTTTGCGGGTTTGTTTCCCGCACGGGACAAAAATTTGTGTGATCCACAGATGTTTGTTTCGAGTCTGGGTGTTTGTATATGTGATATTTCTTGTTTGTGAAACGCAACCACGATACAGGAGAAATTTATAGTGTGGGGCGACGTTTAAAAAAATACAAAGAAATTAGTAGTAGAAACTACTAATTATTAAACTTGAACAAATAATTGCGAAGGAAGTAATCACATTTGCTGGATAATTAATTATTCAACATAGAGTCTGCTACTCTACTCTATATGCGCAATATAGAGTCAATATTCATATTTCACATCACTATTTTGTCCGAGCAATGCATTGCATTTGTGCAGCCGTTCCGTTTGATAAATGACACCACTCTGTCAGGAGGTCAATATAGACATAATGAATGTCCGTTGTGATGTTAGCCGGTGATTTGTGGGTGCCGCTTTGCGTTTTGCAATTGCATGTAGATAAACTGCTAGTGTTAGTGTGGTTGTTTTTCTTTACTGATAGAGAATAGTATTTTACTCTCACGAAATTACGACTGTTGCCTTCTGCGCAAAGGGTCACAAATTAAAATTATTTACATAAAAATTGTTAGTTAAAGATGTGTTTAATTCAAGTAGGTACAGAACGAAACGGGATAAAATGGGATATAAAAAAAAGATAACTAGCTCGTTCAAATAATTAATACAATAACAAAGGTGCTACAGACTAAACAATCAATCAGACATCGATAGGCTAAGGCAACGTCTGCTGACCGATAGCGCGTTATTGATGGCGACCGTTTTTCACGTGCGGCCACCCGCCTCAGGCGCCGGCACTCTGTCTCTATTACAGCTACCACTGATACGTTTTGTACGCACATTGAGTTATTTGTTCGACATGAGAATTCGGTTAAACTCGTTTACCTATGTCATTGTCTGTGGTAGTAGTAATAAGTGGAGTTTTGGTTTAACGAAATGGTTGTATAAAGACAAAAGTTTTTAATTTACCATCACATTTTAAACTGACTAGTAGACATGTAGTTACACTGGAGTTATAATTAATATCGAATTAGTATTTTAATCAATTCGTGCGATATCTATCTATAGCAAGGATCACAGAAAGTCACTAGAAGATCATTTCTTAATCCCCTTCTCTTTCGACGAAATTTCAATTGTGCAATTTCATGGTGGAATTTTCATTGCGTCTACGTCATAAATATTTTGTCCGATAAACCGTTCGTTCGACAGCCGCGAGGCGTAAGAAAATGTTAATTAACGAATCCATTGTTTTCCCGCCCGGCGGCTCCAAGATGGTGCCGCTTCCGGTTCCGGCGGGCCTCCTTCTTTATGTGCGTTTCCCGCTTATTTTTACATCAGTCGGGTAGCGGCGGCATTGTGGCGCGAGTGCGGTGCGCGCCGGAGTATAATGATTTTAATTTCCTCTAATCAAGAGCCTTCGGCACGGCTTAAGAATTCTAATCATGCACACCACGACCGCGCCGCCACCGCGACGTTGCCGCAGCGGGTGACAGAAACATCAGCACTTATTCTGATTGCGTCGAGTGTGGCGCTGAATAATTAATACGCCTTTATTTTGCGTTATGCTCCCGTAACAAAACAAAAGAACCGTCTCGCATTAATTTATGGAATTGTTCATACATATTTGAAATGCGTAATTTTTGACAGCAGCTACCGTATACACTAACATTAAATATACCTTTTGATAATCTACTTAAGTGTTTCGTGTTGTAAAAATAAAACGATTGCTTCTTATTTTAAATATGACCAAGAGTAAAGTTTAATTATATTGGGGTAGCTTAAAGCAGCCCCACCCTTTCGTTCAATTCGCACTAACGACCACATTTGAGCTATGTAAATCACGACGACGCCACTTGCAATTAATTTTTTGGCTATTAAAACGTCTCTGTCGTGATTACTTTGCAGTACTGTGGGTGGAAACAACATAAATATAATAGACATATTCAGTTGCTTACAGCGTTCTTCTTCTTAATCTTAACGGTAGCCAAAATGGTATTTATTTCATGTTCCTGATTGAAAAGCAGTAGGTTCACAAATTCAGTTAAATTAATAAGAAGAATCAAGAAAAGTCAACCTCTATTTATCTATGAATAATTATTTATTCAAAATCATGTTTGGACATGATTTTTTTCTTTGTAACAAATGCAACATGCACGGATCTACAATGTATCTAAATGTAGCTTAATTTCTTGTGAAACAAAGTCGAAATTAGTCGTTTTGAATAGCACACGCGGCCGCTGTTTACCGGGTGCGGTCCACAAGGAGCACCGCACAATTAAGAGAACCCTTTCAGAGTGCGTACTTAGCATTCTAATCACTGCGCGAGCAGACGCCTCGCGCCACAATACAACGCTTAACGCCGCGAAATTAAGTGCGAAAATAACAGGACCCCGATGTAAAACCAACTGAATTATGCCCCGAACAAGAATCTAATTTTAAATTTTACGCGTAAACGACTAATTTATATTTTATACAACGTACACTCCTAAGGAATATCAACCCCCTTAGTACAACAGCAATAAAACGCGAAAAACGATTACAGATCAATGAAGCGTGCCTTCCCTCTCGAAGCGCAAATAAAGCCAAGTACACACTTCAAATATGCTTTTCTTAATCGTTCTCATAAAACAAAGATCAGCCGCTCGCGATCTCCCCTGTGCCGAAAAAAAATAAGTAAAAAAAATCTCCCGTTGCTCATATCGCGTCTATCAGTGTGGATTTTACCGCAAATTGTTTCCTGTACAGGAAACCCTCATGAATTGATATTGTTTGTATTAGTACTGCAGCTTTGAAACTTAATATTGATATTGGTTTGAAAACAAATCATATTACCTACAGCTTATTTGACGCGCTCCTGCCATCCACCATTGTCAGTATATTGTAATATGTATTTTACTATCAGTTTTTTTTTTGTTTTTTCATATCATATGTGAGTGAGTACGTTTTTTTATATCATATATGAGTGAGTTGTGATTTTGGCTCGTTAATAATTTAAAATACGTGTAGGTAAGTCTTTAAACCTATTTGTAATCTTAAGAATATAATTATACAGGGACAAATGTAAAGCCTACGAGTTTAAACTTAATTACAATATCTGATATCGAGCCTCTTTATTCATATTTTACCTCAAAATCTTGGAGTATTTCTTAAGGAAAAACCATTGCCCACGGTATCAGGAATCCTCAAAGTTGAATTGGCTTAAAACCTCCCGGCGGATGTGTCATTATAATTTGCAGGGGAGAGATGACTGATCCGTCGCTCGGAGCGCTCACAAATAATACCCTAAGCTATTTTAATCTTAACTTAGTTAAAAATCTTGCGTCCGACATTAGCATTAATCACTTTTGACAGACACCGTAATGGATAGTGTAATTAATGTGTTTAAAGTTCATAATTGGTTTACAAAGGTAATCCGGTTGATAGCTTTAATATTGCTAAAATAATAAAAATCCTATAGAGGACTTAATTTTATTAAATAATGTAACTATAATTTTCTAACAAAATACGATGTCTTAGACTTGGTTTAAATATATTTAAATCATTAGTATTGATAAATAACTGAAAAGCAACATTAAAATTTAAAGTGATTTTACAATTGATGCAGCGTAGGCAAAGACTTAATTTAAAGTTAATTTATTATATTCAAAGTAACAATGGAAATACCATCATCAAGCACGAAATCTAAAGCTTAATTGAACGTCGACATTGAGAGATTTCAATTCAATTACTAAACCATATTTAACGAAATCCAATCCCCCTTTCCCTCGAGAAATAATATTATTTATTCGCAAAAAATAATACAAAACGCGGTTACGGCGAACGCTCTGTTGGTTCAGCGGAGATCATTCGATGTAAAAGTTGGAAGCTAGGACGGCGGTGGCAGGAAGAAAACTTGGATAAGCGAAACCCTCTAAAAATGATTGATGCCGTAAAGCAGGGGCCGCATGCCACCGCTTGGTTTTAAAACGAATAAACGTCGAACTGTTCGAAATTTGAAAATGAACATCATTAGCGTTTAGCGCAATATTGGCGCCGCAAATTCCCGCCGATTCATTTAATCAATGGAATTCGCATTTTTCCTCCACTCATTTTTATTGACGTCAATCATTCTTCTACGATTAAGTTTTATCGTTTAAACTCCGGAGTCCCCGTAGTGCAGTCGATATTGCACAACAAAAGCGTTCGAGCTCGCATTGCGATTGCGTATAGCCAATTTCCTAACGTATTGAAAATGTCGTGCAATTGTTTGAAGACATGTTATTACACGGAGCGTTTAGCCTGGAAGCTAACAAGCACTGACGTCGTTTGTTTCTGCTCGCTCTTTGTTCGGAATATAACAATTAGGCAGACAAAGCGGCCGGTGGCGGTCGGTGGCGGTCGGTGTGTTATCGCGGACGATTCGCACCGCCACACAATGGCGCGCCCGACAATGCACGCTCAATATCTTTATACTCCTTCGTGTTGAAGGTTGATGCACTCGCCGTAGAATCAGACTCCTTGGTGTATATTAACCAAAGTACCCATATAAAGATTAATTACTTCTCAGATGGGTTATTCCACAAATCTAAAACAGAGAAAACTTTTAGTTAAGACTGTATTTATTTTAAAAATAAATACAAGTATTTTGTACCTATAATAAAAATTTAACAATTTAATTTTATTTATAAAAGTAATTTATAACTTTATGAACTAAAAAGTAAACTTAGGTACTCAATATTCCTGACACTTTGGCAAAACTCTAAAATTTTTTAACTTAAGATTCAAAATCGTTGCCAAATCAAAATCTAATCAACTTTTTGGCCAGACGGAGATTATTTCTCGGAGTGCTCCAGCTTATAGCGCTAAAATGTACAGTTACTAAAAGAAATACAACGAAGCTGTTTCTTGCTCAAAGACAAGTCTCCCTCATACTCTGTGGTCGCCAGCCGAGACACCAAGCATCCCGTGACGGGTCTTTGTGCTACCTATTTCCTTCTTGGCTCGGCCGTCCTTCACGACACCTGCCTCAATGCTGAATGCACATTTGACGGTCCCTACACGCTAGATAACGACGCATTGTGGCTAGCTAAGGTGTTGCGGCTTTCATTCATCCTATTGTTCACTATATTATTAATTACTCGTCTATAGTAAAGCTTTGTTAACTTGTTATTTGATACCTAAAGTATTATTGATTGATATTTAATCGTAAGCTATTAAAAACTACGAATATAATAAACGTACTTACCTGATTATTTGATATTACCTAGTACCTAGCTTTAAGCTAATTTTTTTGTTACTGTCGATTGGAGGTTTATACATACAATCAAAGTTTACGATTACTAAATGCGTCATGTTTAACAATCCTCACTAAATTAACTTAATTTACATTATATTAAACTAAAGAACGATTAACTAGAATGGTATACAAATCAACACTTAAACAGTTAATTCAAACATCTGAATTCAGTGAATCAAGGCACAGTGACGTGTAACAGGCGTTACGTATCACTGTGACGTCAACACGTGCATTCACTGAGAGCGTTTAATTGTATGAAGAGCTAATTGTTTGTGCAGATTCCACAGGTAAACACTACACACGAGGAATTTAAACACTGCGCAATATAATGATTTCTATCACTAACGCGAATATTAGACATTGAAATAAAACTAGGTTTACGGATTTTATCGCGGTTCTTAATTGTTTTTTTGGACCCGACGTTATATTAAAAACGCGATAAACTCTTAGTTTTATTTCACTGCGCAATATTCGAATAACTTAACAAGCATTTGATTTAAAATATAAACTAAATACTAGATTGGGATACGCCAGGTTACATATTTACTATTTTCAAGAGAATTTTTGAACCAATATGTTTTTAATGTAGTTAGGGCCCATCTTAATAACACATGTAAATTATAATCGTATAAATATTGCGTAAACTGTTCCTATATACAAATGAAATCATGGTAACGTGTAAAACTTTACATCGTTTGATGTTGTTGACGCGTGCGTTCACGAAGAGCGTTTAATCGTATAAAGAGGTAATTGTCTGTACAGATTCCACAGGTAAACACTACACGCCACCCGTTTACAACGAAACGTACGAGTTGCGAATATAGTTTGGATATTGGAGTCGAGACTTGCCTTCCAAACCTTTATAAAGAATCGGGAACTTCAATATTTGTTAATTATTCAGTAATTAGATGTATTTAAGAATAATTTGATCCGAATAATAAGAAAATCCAATTACAAATAACAGTACTGTAATTTAAATCAAGATTAAGCCTTTTTATGCAGCCCTTAAGTTACTATAGTTTGAAAATACTACTTCGATACTGTAATGTAATGTAACGATGAAATCAAAATTGTGATCGATAAGTATCTTATTTTGTTGTATTTCAAGCAAAATAAATATGTATTATACACATATACAATAATAAAAACAATGATACAATTATAAAAGGGTTCAGTTAAATTTTGTGCAATTAATATTAAACTCTACTACAAAACTTGAGCGTAGCACTTTTCGTAGCTCTACGGTGCTACGCACATGGTGTGCGATCACGTTAAACGTCGATCATGTAAACGCGGATTACACTAGTGATTTAATACCCACTGATTCACTCGACGCTCGCTTTCGAACTATTACACTTAATGAGACACAGCCTTATGACTTGTAATTAAAGCTGTAACACTAATTTATTTGAATTATTAAAATGAGTTATGTAATATAGCTGTATAATCTTTGTACGGACTATAGTCGTCCGTTCTATGGTAGTAATGTTATAATTTAAAGAGTGATAAATTAATTATTTTTGATTAAATAATTATATAAAATAGCCCTTCTTCTGGCGCAGTCGGGTAAAAATAGAAAAGGGTTATGCACACCTTACTGTATTACGCATATTCACTCTATAAAGAAAAGAAAAATACTTGATGTAACAATCATAATTACACATTTTTTTACTTTATATATAAAATATACACACTGTTTGTGCACTGCAGATAATACTACCAAATATTATACGATAGTGTTATAAAATTACCATAGAACAAGTAAAAGGCAGTTAAGTCAACACAGTGTTTTACAACCGTTCGGGGCATTTTTATGTGACAAGGGGCATGGGGGGGAGGTTAACAGAATGAAAACACAAGAGGTCTCTGTATGGCTGTATGAAAATCTGAGTTATGTTTTATAGTGGACGTGACGGGAATACGCGGTTAGGTTGCAGTTGCTGCTTCACAACGACGAATTTTGTTGTAAAAGTACACTAGAGGGCGAGCGTGTAACACAATAGTTATAACTTTATGCACTGTCATGTATGGATATTTAAATTGTTTTACGTAGTAGCAGGATTTGTAGGACGATTTAGTTGTACCAAATACCTTTTTCGTGATATTTGAAACGTAGTTTTTATAGAATATGAGATGAAATCAATGAGAACTACGTTGTAAGTGAGAAACTTTAATTTTACCAACTTTTATCAATATTCACCTGGTCAAAGTCAATATCTTGTTTAACACACCTAGAGGAAAACAGTCGAATAACTTGACTGGTTAAATGTAACGTTAACTGTTGTATATTTTTTTTCAAATGCGTAATTGTTCCAGTGTTCGTCATACCCAGCCGGGACTTGGTGTCGCGTCGCGTCGTCGGCGTTCGGCAATTCTTTATTATTCATGGGGCGATCTTGCTCGCGGAGTGTTTTATATGAGCGACGATCGAGTATCAATTTGTACCGAACGGCCTGTATTAGCATTTCCCGTGTGAGGCCTACATTGTTACATTGGGGCGGGTACGTGAGGTCGTGTCGAACATTCTTTTGTTTTTCTTGGTTTTAACAAAATAGTATTGATATCTTGGGGTAGGTTGCAACGTTTTATTCTTGTGACCGCGCTTTATTACGTGATAATACGTGATTACTATCCTGTCTGCTTAATTATTATTATTCTTTTGGGTTGCTAATTATTAATTATAACATATGACATATTGTATGTGGTTTAACATTTAAATACTAACGAAAAATATTCCCAGTTAATATTTTCACTATCGAACCACCAAAAACCCCGTCTCTAAACGCAAATCCCGCAAACCTCCCTCAGCTCATTTAAGTGTCGCGCAAAGCTAGGTACAGTCGGCGGCACTAACGTCTCACCAGCACAATAAGTTAAGTACAGCGCGCTTATGAGTGTTCATTAAAGATACGATAAAGACGGCGGAGACGTCGGCTAAATTGGCTGCTCTAACTGTACCCCGAATGTAGTTATAAGTAAATAGATGCAAACTGTAATAACCACAGATGTTAGGATGTGAAAAGATGGTAGGAATTAAAAAAAATAATAGTTACAGTGATTGTTAGTTTGTTTGGTAACCTAAATGAAACCTAAAGAAAATAAATGTTTTATTATTTGTATATCATAAAAACCATTTATGAAAAATAAATATTTTTGTGAAAACGGTAGACTAACAAGTGCCTACCTATATTACAATGAGAGAATAGAAGACTACAAGGTTTCAATAATGCCCAGTGGGAAAGTAAATCAAATATTCTTCGACTCCCAGAAAATGAGGTACCTACGCTATGTACCTACTATGTATAATGTATAATTATGTTACATCCTTGGATCTAAACCAAACATAATGCTACAAATAACGTAACCTTAATTTTGTCCTCGCATACATTTTATACAGGCAACAAAACGTATCTGAGCTAAAATTTTAAACAGTGATATTGTGTCAGAAACTCGGTAGTTCCTCGCGACACTCCGATTTTCGCTTACTAAATGAACATTCATTTCAGTGCAGATGTACATAGTTCAACTAACAAGGGGCTGTTAATTTAAATTTAGTATCTTAGCTCCGAGTAATGAACGGGAAGGTGATTGTTATAATGGGATTGTAGATTTCTACTCGCTAACACACGACTTACTCACTTATGCATTGTGTAGATATTCCGGTGTGTGTGTGGACTCCTTGGTAGAAAATAGGAAATAATTAAATTACGAATCAGTCGGATTTTCGCATTCTGTTCGTTGGAACTTGGGTCTGTAATCGTATCTGTGTATTTGATCAACCAATTAACATTAACAATTAATATGTATAATTTTAACAACATAGGTGGGGGCTTAAATTACCAACTAAGACTACATATTATACCTAAGTATAGTTTGATATTTATACAACTTCTACAAGTTCTCTGAATACAGTTACTACGATTAATAACAATTGTAGGTCAGAGTAAATGCCCACGTCGAGATTCGACATTTCCAATATTACGAAACACATTTCTAAGTATTCTATTAAAATGTTACCTTAAAAATTTATTTATAAGCTTTACGACAGACCATGATGTTTAAACACATACCGTATCACACGATACATAATTTCTTCCACTTTCATATTTGCTCACCGTCTTCCATGCAAATTTACGAGGTAGGAAATTTTTAATTACCACTGTGTCTGAGCATCTGTCTGGAGACTGAGACGCGGTTTGTGGGCGCTCGGTAGAACTGCAGGTGACAACGCCGCGAGGAAGGGAGCGGTTAAGTGTGGCATTTTACGGCTTTTATGCATATTTGATGGCACCGCCATAATCTGTGCGGTAGGGGAGCTTGCTACTTGCTACCTGAAGTGTTGGTATAGATATGAATTGACGTTAACTTATGAGAGAAGATTTTGTATTAGAAAAATTCTCTATAAAAATGGTAATGTATGACGATTCTATTAAATTGACGTACATGCTCAAGTGCTATGGAATGCGGTAGTTATTTAAATTTATCGTTTGTCGAGGATTATTTTCAGGAACAGCTAACTATAGTTTTGATGTAAATATGTGCATATGCAACAGTATAGTTCTGATAACAAGTTTAGTTTATAATAAAGTCAAGTCTCGTGTATACAATTTAAATAATAGCTAAACAGTAAACCACCTTCATTAATGTCATAACAAATCTGGGTAAAACAAAGCAAGCCAAAATTAAATTCTAAAACGGACGGGCCGTTTAAATAATCCATCGATTAAAAGGCAAAGCCGACGAATTTGAAAATAATGACAGGTATTAGACGCGTGCTAAGAGGGCCGTATCAATTACAGGCCGCAAGCAAACAGGGTATTACGTGTTCAATATTAAAATCAAATTTACGGCCCGCCCCCATCCGGGCACGCTGTACAATACTAGAACGTGTGGACCTTCAGGTATGGATAGCAGGCAAACGGTTGAGAAAAACTAAAAACTCTTATGTATATCTGCTATCATAATATAATATGAAGTGTGAACTGACGTGGTCGTCACATGCAGCGTGCATGCTTAGATAGTCTGTTTATTTGGGTCTACGTTACTTAAACTCGTTATGTGTACGACGCCTTATATTTTAATGATTTTAAGAATATATTGCAGCTTATTATATAATTATATAAAATTCATTGAAAACCCTTTGAGAAAATATTCGGCTTAACACTTGGGTTGACGCCATAACTGATTCGATTACTGCGCTGCATGGCGTGAGTTTGATTTTGAGAAATATTTGTACCATTTACAGTTTTTTAACCTGACATTATTTCTTATGATATTTTTACCATGTCTAAAATAATATTTTGTCTAACTATGAGGTAAAAATTTGTATTCATATAAAAATAAAGTAATGCTGTAGTCGGTACCTACATTCAAAGTGTTTGGTACAACGTCGCAACATCAATTAAAGTCGCATTTTAACGCGCGTCCACGACACGTAATGTCGTCATTTCCATACGAGTGTACCGATCTGATACTAACACAGGGATTATTTACCAATTCCACCCTTCCTCGCCGTAATATGAAATAGTTATGGGATGTAAACATATGATTTTGTGTTTTGTTAATGCTTTGATTCAAATTTAATTGCTTTTTGATAGTCGGGAGACTGTCGTTTGCTGTAATGTGGTGGCAACAGCTACTAGCAGATTGATAATATAATACGCCATGGCAAATAGCAATGGCTATCGTGTAGAGAAGGTGAAGGTTTAGCTTGCACTTACCGTTACCTACATACATAAGCCCCCTACATAAAAAAATGTCACTGTTGAACAATTGATTAAATTATACCTGTCACTGTCATGTTTGCATGACAAAGAATAGATATGTCAATAGACTTCTCAAGTAGTTATCTTAAAACACATGGTAGCAACGGTTATAAATAAGGGGGTTAATGTTAATCTTTGTATATTCAAAAAATATCTATTATTTTGCATAATGGATTGTTGTCACTTAATACATACCTGTTTATGGTTTTAATTAACTTTAAAAATGTTGGTATAGATAGTTCAACAGTTATTTTAGATAAGATTGCATGACATTATGAATATTACTAAAAGCTCAGCACTCTCGTGTAACTAAAAATTTTATTATCACTAATCTGTGTTTCAAAATGTTTTGAATGAGTTAATTTTATCTTATATTTTTGTTACAGAATGAATACGAGGTGCAGATAACACACAAGTTGTTTCGGCCTTCGACATCAAAAACGTAAGTATTTACAAGTAAGTTCTAATACATGATATAGGAACAGTAATAAAGAGCATTCATACCAAAATAAATGATTTATAAATGTGACCAAAATCAGTCAAGCATTCATTTTTATAGAATCAAATTCGAAGACCAAACTGATAACATAACTGGCGAAATGTGGGTGTACTATATGTGCACGTCTGCCTACTCCTTCGGGTAATACAGGCGTGATGTTATGTTATGAATTCGGAGACCAAAATGTTTCAGTAATATGTCTGTTAGGTAATTGCATGACTAGTAAATAATTATTAGTAGGTTGTTTCATTATTTTAAAAAAAATATGTTACTATGAGCGTATTAAATGTTAATGGTAGGTATTGTTTATCATTCTTCATTAGACCAAAGCGTACAAAAAATATTTAAACAGAATTAAAAATTGAACTAAAGCGCTTTAATTTATCTAACTAACAAAACTGAACAGTGATATTTACTATGAAACATATAATATTTGCTGGCACAATCGCAGACCAGTCACGGAACCAAAACATTGTTACATTAAAGTTAGGTCGCGAATGCCTGCGGCAGATACAGCCATAAACCGAACAATTGTGCACACTGTATTTATTTACGTGTACCTATATATTTATGTGGCGTCCATAAATATGTGCAGGGGAGCGTGATCTGAGCTTGCGGTAATTATTGTGTGACTTATTGGTGAAGGAAGATAACACGTACTGCGCGGCCGAAATATGAAGACTCTTGTGCACTCCTGCCTGATCTCCTACAATGTCTCTATTGCTAGGAATGTTAGGGGTGCGGTAGGTCTTCTTACTCTGGCTGCGAGTGTGCCGCTCCGAGGGCTGTGGCAGCTTTATCTCGCGCTTGACTGTTGATCGTGACTTTTCGACAGAGATTTCGGTAATTACGCTGATTATGAATGTAGGCGCCGTGTTGCTTTAGTCTAGGAGCATAAGGTGGAAATTATTTATGAAAGTAACGAGTCAATTTTAGTACCAAAGTTGTACATTTAGTTTTATTAAATACATAATTAGGTACTACCAAATGAAGGCTCATCTTACTCCCAAGGCATTACTGGCGTTAGACGTGTAGCCGCGTCGCGACATAAGTTCTTTTTTTTTAATTTATCGTGATATAATAATTTGGGGACAAGCTGTAGATGTTACATTGCTAGTTTTTAAGGTAGGTAAGTTCTCTAAGTTTTGAACTGTTTGCACTAAACAGTCTTCTAAAATAATCATTAGTATCGAACGATGATAATACTATGAGTGATGATAATAGTATAAGTTTAAATCGGCTAACTTATTTTACTGGAGACCTTCTGTTGTTCCAACTACAATAACACATAGGTCACCTGTTATGTTTCTTCTCCTTCATCTTCTTATCGTATGGATGATGAGCAAGCGGGTGTCAGCGTTCAAATCGCCTGTTGTAGGTCTCTAACAAAGCTTTACATATCGTTGAAAAATCTCTCAAGTGTGCCGGTTTCCTCACGATATTTTCCTTCACCGTTTTTAGCAACTGATAATTGAAGAAATAATATACACATAAAATCGAAAACATATTGATGCGTGCCGGGATTTGAAGTATCGACTTTTGACTTGGCAGTCCAACGGTCATACCACTCGGCTATCAGTGCTGCTATTTCTTTTCCTATCAGCCCATACATTTGCTTAAACTGGCTAGAACAAAAAATAAGCTTGGCTCTATTAGTCATAATTTACTATTCTCACCACTAAATAGTTCGGTGATTGCAATAGGCTGTTATTATTAGATAGTAGGAAGTTGTTGTTATGCTGCTCCCTAGTCTCAAGCGTAAACTATTAGATATATAGATATTATTATATAGATAATATTTTTTAGCAAAAGTATAAAAATGATATTTAAATCTATTCTTTTATTCTTTGTAAAACGCACATTACATGTGAAACAAAACCTACTTACAGTTTAGGAAACACGACATAAACAGTACAAATACGTCTTCAATGAACGCAAAAAATATTTAATCAGCTATTTCTTTCTTTTGACTACTACATCAAGTCGCTAAACATTAAAAATCTCTTTTGTTCATTTCAAAACAAAAATTACCTAAGTAAAGACAAGACAGTATTTAACCTTGTTTCGAAGTTTGGTCCAATAAACTAAGTTTCGAACAAACGAATGCATTAAAGTCACCACAAACTGATCCAATCGTAATATCGCACTCCCAGACATCGAAAGTTAGTATGCATTGACTTTGAAAAGTCGTCCAAAACTAAGTTGGGTTATGTTTATGAAACTATTCGGATGCGGGTGTGTGCCGCCGATACACATGCAAGAACTCGCGCCCAACTCGAGGCATACTTCGCTAAGTGGAACAGCTGTAAAACAAAGTAGCGAAGGGTCTAGGAACTTAGTGTGTACGTTGGCAACTATTCGGCGGTGCGAACACATGTCGCCGGCTACGCGGCGCGGCGCGATAGGCGCGGTAGGCGCACTTGACACGCGTCGCCGACGATGGCGCATCTTCACAACTTAGACAGTTTAATTCAAGGAGTAGGCTCGGCCGGCCGACGACCGGCGATTTGTAAATAAGTTAAACTAGGTTTTAACTAAAGCTATTGCGGTGGGATGATAACGAATCCAGCGCCTACGCTCCGCCCGCCACCCCTGCGCACCGCGCCCGCGTGCAGATAAACTTTTAAAATGACTTTGGAAGCTTTTGAGCTTTTAATCGGTAAAGTTGTACAGACAGACAGTTCGGGCACAATCCTTGAACCGCTTGCGCCGGCGACGGCGGCCGCAAAACTTTGTTTTACAGGACTACTTTTCTTCTTGTTTCAAGGTTGGACTCTTAAAACAAACTCCGGTTCGACGGAGTTCGCGAACTCGGGCGCGAACAATTTACAAATTTCTCTCTTTCATAACAACTAACTGCCGCTCGGCGCGCCGGCGAAAGTTGTCCTGCGTAGATCTTAATCGCATTGTCTGTTGCGCTCGCGGCGCCAACAGCTGATTGTGACGACACAGTTTATCGAACTTTTGCTTTAATTCACGTACCGAACGTAACACAACAACAAACTGCCGGCTATAAAAGTCAACATTACTAGCTAGGGTGGTCGTACAAATACAAGATGAATGGAAGGCAACCAAAGCGGGAAACTGAATAACGGACTGGCATTTTGGAATATGTCGGCTCGCGATAAAATCACGATAGACAGCCGTGTCGGTACAAAAAGGCACGCAGATAGACACCGGGCGCCCTCCGACGCGTTTATTCAATTCGTTTAAGTGACATCGATAGCATCGGCTGTGGTCGAAAAAACTCGTCTGCCAAATTTGACGGAGCGGCCCCCTGGCGACCGGCGACCGGCGGCGACTTCTTTTTTCAGTTCACGCCTCACCTGCCCGGGGCCAGAAGTGGCCTCGCGTGATGTACACTGATTGGCGTTTAATGTTGAACCGTCTGCCTTTTATTTGACCGGTGTCGAAACTCTTAAAAGCTTTTTATTAGGGAGGGCGTAGGTTTCTTTATATACCGTTTGTTATATAGGCGTGCATGTCGTATTTTCTTGTGTAGGTACTTAAATGGCGCAGCGACTTATAACGCCTACATACGAATATATTTTTCTAAGCGGGCATGGAGGTCGGATCGTAATGTTGCCACATTTTCATTACAGCTTATATACTGCTATACGAAATTGTAACATAAGCTAAATGCAGTATCGGGTATTGCGCGTAAATTTTACGTAACTAGAAATAAATAGGTTGCGGGTGTGTGGGGCGGGGCGGCGTGGGCGGCGGCGTGCGCGCGCATGCCTACCCCTCTGCCCGCCGCCCCTCCCCGCGAGCCCGGCCTGCTGGCGACCTCCGCATAGTCCGCGAATAGCGCCCCGCGAGCAACCCGCACCGCGGAGCTCGCTCCTACGCTCGCCGCCGCCCGACACGGCCTACGGAGAAACTTTTCTGACGTAGACGCGCTACGCTGTGCTACGATCTCGGCTTTGCTACGTACCGAAACTTAATAGGCCCAAGTGCATTTTTGTGCAGTGATTTATTTATTTTAAATTTTTAGTGTCCGTGAATTAATAAATAAATAAACTTTAGTGCGAAATGAGGACTCGCCCCTTCAGTTTATAGCGATGTCGGCCCTCGTCCGACCCATGTGGTAAGTCGCCGCTTTATTACCAAAGTTTAGTTAGAATCCCGTCAACTATTTTCTGTTTAAGACGAATAGTTGGACGCGCGTTAATATTCGCAGCCAATAAGTGTTTTACTCGTTTTTTAAAATATATGCGGTATTGTTATTTCAGCGGTGTTCAACGAAAAACTCAAGAAGTCTTCAAGATAAAAAATAAATCGTTTCCGCACAAATCCCACGCTCGTAAAACCATTTCACGAAATGCTTTCATAATGTGTGTTGTTCAATATTGATTAGTTGAGTAGTGTTAAGTTTGTATGTAACGTTTGAGGTTAATCGGATGTTTGAGTGTTTGCCATGAGGTTGATTATTCCTCCCTCGTTTGGCATATATGAGGTAATCGAATCACGTCAATGAGATGAGCGAGTCTGCAAATAACCGCGGCATTAGGTCGGAGACAGAATACGTAATCGCGCGGAGCTAAATACATTAACAACCCTTAGCTACACGATTGGAAGCAGTAGTTATGACTGTGCTAATAGTTGGGAAATTTAATTTAGTTAAAAGGTAGATACTATTTATGTAAAATCAATATACCTACCTACGTATGAGATTTCTTACGATTGCTGAAGAAGTGGCAATGTCTGCAGATATTACAATAAAAGTCGACAATTTATTGTTGGCTGTAATCAAAAGCAAATATTTTAAAATATGTTATTTTAAAAGCAAAAACGTAGAATTAATACCATTAATGCAATTGCAATAATCAGTTGTACCAAATCTGTTAAGCACAGTTTACTAGTATTTTATTTTAGGTATTTTATGTAGGAAACATTTAAACCCTTCTTTGTTCCATTTTACTATAAAAATGTTATTCAATAAGTATTTAGGTATTTAATATGGTTTTAATAAACAATGCAATAATTCAATAAACTTTAGTGCAAAGAATGTAAAAATTCAGTTTTTTGACGTATGAAATATTATTTACCAACAAAAATAATGAGGTAAAAATAATAGCTAAATATGTATGGTCGTATATCTTCTCCGTTTAAGCAATAAACTATAATATAAATCATTAATGAATAGGTTAAAACACCACCTCATCGTTAAAAACAATTGCGAAACGCAAACCAGCAAGTCACTAAACATCAAATCCATAATAACCCGCATTAAAAACGTTAACCGCACCGTGTAATTAACGTAAACGTTTAATTCAGGTGAGGTGCGGCCGATTTCACGTGTAGCGCCTCCCGCCCATCTGATAGGGCTAAATTGTTTCACTCGTATCTGATGGGACGCTAAAGTGTCGCTCATTTTACCTTGTATTTCTATATGGTTTAGTGTGCTGATGGTTAGGAATGTTTTATTAATTGGTTAAAGGATTCATTGAGAAATATTTTTTTTACGCATTATTATTTAGTAGTTTATTAAGGTACAAATTATCTGATTAGCTGTAGGTAGCTGTAGCCTCCTTCATGGCAATACACTTATTGTGATAAAATTGTGGTCGTCAAACTATACCTATACTATATATAATTTATGACGATAGTTTTGTTACTATTACGTATTCGTAAACTTCATGTAGATATATTTTAAACTCTCACAACCATCGTTGATAACGTAATAGGAATATTCTGTTGCTGCAAAACATCTCATTGTATTCTTACAGTCTTATAAACACGTATTATACGCAAAGTATACATTTTTTCGAACGGTGTACTAAAAAGGATCAAGGAATAAAGCCACAAAATTTAAAACGAGCCCTTAAACATAGGGATCGAAACAGCGTCAGCTGTTTGTGCAACAAAGATTCCAAAATAATTTGGAGAAACGTATTTTCGTCCCAACGTTACTAAGTAGTGGGTCCAATACACATCGCGATCGTGTGAAGGGTGCGATACAACGCGCGATAACCCTCCGAGAGTGAGCCCTTAACACAGGGTTGCCACTGACATTCACGCAAATAGTGCAAGATTTAATTTAAAGTCAAAATCGTAATAATCAACAATAATGACGTGTGATTTGTATTTACATTTTATTTACTTATAATATGTAACGAATTATTCTTGAATATTTTAACTAAATAAATAGGCAAATTGTTTATTATACCATTTTCCTTCCGTTCTTTATTACAAGTATAGTAACAAAACAATATATGCGATGCGACAAGGCGTTAACAGTATTTTCCTTGTTGATAATGCAAAAGATCATGGTAGATAAATGGTACTAGTGGGTTGAAAAAAGACTGGCCACAAATTAAATTAAAAATATTGTAGTTTTTTCAAAAATAAAGTAACTTTAGGAATCCAGCGCACTTAGTGCTTTACTTACAAAATTATCCAGCCGTAGAAAAAATCGGGGAATAAATGATCAGGTCATTCAGTAAAAAATATCTACTAATGGGCGGAAGACATAGCAATTAGAAACGGCATTATTTAAAATAAAACCTTCGTTTAAAATAATTGGAAGCCGATTCACGATACCTACTAAGAAAAAGCACGACAAAAATTAAATAACAGCCTTTCTCACGATAAAATTGTTTAAAAGACTTAAAACAGTAGTATTTATTTTAAAAAAAGCTTGTGTTTATAATAAATACTAGCTGAGGAAGTAGGGACGTGTTCGCATGCGAGGGCTTGATAGTCCACGCGATAACCCTCGACACGGGTGAGCTCTTGACACAGGGCTATCACGTAAACGAGGAAAACGTTTTGTTAAAAATGTGTTACCTTATGAAATTTGTGGGCTTGAGTGAAAATGAGCCAATGTGTACTGAATACTAAACTGAAGTCATAACGAAAAATATGAGCGTTACAACTCTGATAATTATTTGCATATTATGTATTGTTGTCGTGATTAGGCACGTGATTACTGGATGTTAGATTTTAATCGATTGCTGACAAGTGTTTTATTAATACTGCACATTATATAAGTAATATGTACACTAATAGGTATATAAATTAAAATTCGAAAGTTGCTGCATTTTTGGACTATCGTAATTTTTATATTTTTTATTAATCTGCATTGTACTAGCGATGCTGATAGTTCTAAAATTGAAATAAAGCACCCTGGATAATTACATGTGGGTATTAATAAAAACGTCGCCTTTCGGGTGCGTTTCACAAACACAATATACCAAATACACAAGCACCCAGACTTGGGCCAAACATCTGCGAATCGCACAAATTTTTGTTTCATGCGGGAATCGAACCCGTATCCTTTAACGCAGCAGTCCAATCACTTGGCTACTGAGCCAATTAGGTCGTCAAACTATACATACTTTATCAAGGTTTCAGCATAATGTACCTACATTAACATCATTCAGTTTTTTCAGTACCTACTCTTAAGCAAGTACCAATAATGAACATGCTAAATACAACAAGTATACAAATCTAGTTACAAAACCAAATCGACAGTTTGTTTTTCTGTACCTAAATATTAACTAAACAAATATTTTCCATAAAAAATAAACCTACAATTCGTTTTCACTGTGCCAGCCCTATTCACCGGGCAGGGGTTAGGGAGCGAGCCTGCCAGTTACAATGCAGCGCGGTACCATTACCCCACTTATTTTAACTCACTTTAACTATTGCGATATTGATTTTTGCACTCATATGTTGCGTTGTGCTCTTTGAGTTTGAAAATCGATACCCGTGGCGGATAATTTCAAGAGACGTTCGTAGAGCTGTTTTAGAGTTAGTTTGTTTAAAATTATTTTAGTTAGTTAATAAATAGATCGCTTGATTGATGATTTAAATCATCAAGGTATACTAACGGATCTGCTATTGACTACGTTAGAAATATCAAACCCAACAGAAATATACTGTCATATTTGTCCTGACTTGAAAATAAACTCAATTCTGGTTTTTAGATGTCATACAAAATACCAGCAAGTAAACTGTGGATCTTTAAATTTATTTGTTAGATACTACCTATCGCTGAACTCCTAATAATTCATTTGTTTATTGTACCGCATCTAAATAATAGATATTCGGTATTATCATGTTTATTCTTACCTTAAAACTACTAAACGATTTCGAATCTTGGCAAACTGCTTAGTAAAGCAAACGTATTAATATTCTTTTTTATGATTTTATGAAAAAAGTCGTAACTTTGTCTCGTTTTCTACATTATAACAATGCAAATATTTAGCGAAAAGCTTCACAATAAAACCTTTTCACATTGTGTGCTTTATCAAGGATCATCACTCTCTATTGAGGCCCTACGAAGCCATCCAAGACCCTATAAGTTGTTCATCAATAAATGTACCAAAACAGTATCTATGCGTCATTTAGCAACATCTTAACTAGTCAAATAGTTATAATATATAAGGTTGGGTTGGCAGCTTTATACCGAATGTTTTAGGATATTAAACCTTTTTTGATGATTTCTACTCTATATCTTTTAATTTAGATACACATACAGATAGATAATTAAGACACAAAATATAAGATGTCTTAGGATAACATTACGTTAACATTAACTAACAAAGAAAGTGGAGAACTTACCAAGTCGCCAGTCCAAGCAATTATCTACATAATATATTCGCCACAATAAAATTCGAAGATAATCTGAATTCTGGTTATACTTCAAGATCGTAAAAATAAAGACTGAAAGAAAATTAACACTATTAAATATAACTTGTACTTACATATACAAATATTAAAGTACTTTCTTCTCTCACCTAAAATTGTTTTATAATAGTTTCAATAGTGCATTACAAAATACACAATTACTTATGGCATCTTCAATTTCTTTATAATAATATACCTACTAATCCTTATAATTATTACTTAGGTTGTGTTGAGGACTCTGATTTTAATCTCAAGCTTCCCGATGTCAACTAAATTGACCTTAAAGTTAAGGTTTTCCGTGGCGGAGTAAAACAAAATCGTCATTAAATGTAGGTGCTACAATAAAAAATAACATGGGATACGTGTATTAATATTGTGCAAAATTTACCAAATAATGCAAAATATATGAACCATGCGTTAGGTTCCAGTGTTCTCTTTCGACAAGCTTGAACTATGTATGTCATTTCAAGTTTTCTAAAAATAATCTTAAAAAATGTAACCCAATCATACTGCTTTATTCGAGCTAGGCTAGTTTTACATATAATTCAAATTTTACTTACCAGCTTTCCATAAACATTGTCTTTAATACCTATACAAAATATTATTTCTATATATAGGTGGTATAGAAAGAAATAACTGAAATAATGAAAATTTACCTAATTAAAATAAAATATAAATTTTATGAAAACACAACATCGTAACTCAGAATATCAGTAACTAGCGTGCCTCGAAAACAAAATCCTTTATTAAAATCGATTAAAATTCAAATTTAGATTTTTTTTGTTTAACTTTCCTACCAGTACTGTCAGTTAGACATTTAAATGTTTCAAATTACTAAAACCTTTTTAAAAGGTTTGTATACTTGGAATAAATCAAGTACGATGATACCGCACTGTTTTTTTTTTATTAATATACTATTAACGTTTTCATAAGAGCATTTAGGCGAAAATCATTTTTTGCAACTGTCGTTAATCTAAGGTGTCAGAGCCGAACTTTACTTTATTCTTTAGAGAAGTTTTAAGGTTTTTAGTAGGTATCTAAAACGTGTCACTGTAAAAAAAATTGTTAGTTGACACAGGCACTGAATTCTAAAATAATTCGTCATTAAGAGCAAGAAACGAAAATAAAGGAAAATCTTTTCAGTTTATCTCGAGTTTAATTCTTCAGATCGCATAAACATAATGAACTGTTTTAAAATGAAACATATAATAAGAACAGCGGATTGAATGAAGCTATATAACAGTACTCTACAGACATTTCCGCTCAGGAGTGAAATACACAAAAAACAGATTTGAGTATAAAACGTTCTATATTATTGTATCATGGGTGCGTTAGAAATATCACGTACACCTAGACTCGGGACAAACATCTGTGGATCGGACAATTATTTGTCGAGTGCGGAAATCAAACCTGCAATCCTTATTTTTTTTTAAAAACGTCTCCCCACACCAGTAATTTCTCCTGTGTCGTGGCAGCGTTTTACAAACATGAAATATCACATACACAAACACCCAAAATCGGGACAAACATCTGCGGATCACACAAAAGTTTAATCCCGTGCGGGAATCGAACCCGCAACCCCTTGCGCAGCACTCCAATAGCTTAGCCACCGCGCTAATTAAGTGTTATATGTTATATACCTAAATCGAACTAATAATTTAACCATGGTTCTACTAATAATTCCAACATTTAGATATTTCATTCACGAGGGGATAAGTTTTTAATTTAAATTAAAAATGGTTCCAGATCCGAACTATTTATTTTTATTATTTTGTAGTTTCTGAAAATATACTGGCGCTATTTAGTAAAAAAAAGTGTTAGTTTAAACTTGTTTTTGGAACCTGTGCTAGATTTTTTTTAATAATTAGCCAACCAGTTGGTATGGAAATTAACGCTGAATGTAGCTTTTCTGAAAATGCAGCAGTTACTCTCTTTAACAGTAAAACTCTTTGTACACTTTTGTATTTATCTCATACTGTTTTATCATAGAGTTGTGATATTTGTTTTCTAAAATTGGTACTTACCCTTTCATTGATCATAACAACAAGACTACACATTTAGTGTTAATTGGGATTATCTCAAACTAGCCAAATCATCATCATCAGCCGGAAGTCGTCCACTGCTGAACAAAGGCCTCCCCCTTAAAGGGGGGGTTTGCCATAATCCCCACGCTTGGCAAGCGGCTTTTTTCAACTAGCCAAATACCATTCAATTATTTTCGAGATATATCTGAATGATATTCAGGTTACTGTAATTTATAAAATATCATGAAACTGTTACAAATATAACTGTGTAATGATAAGTACCTACCAGCTCGAGTGCATTCTATCTCAAAAATCATAATTTTCAGTATTTAGTGATATTTATATCTTGTACTGCCCTCAAATAGCTCTTTAATCTGAATGATCATAGTATACTTAGTGAAGAGATTTTTGGAACTTTAAAACGTGCTCCTAGACCTTTATATGGTACACTGTAATTTTGATCGACGATATTAGACCTTGATATCAGTAAGGTAACCTTATGTGAAACTATAATATAACACGTATTTTATTAAACAAACCCAAAGAATGCTTGTTATTGTACATATAACGTAACCTTGGTTCTTTTTAATATAATCTCAATCTTAACGTAACTTTTCATACAAAGACACTGTCCAGTTATCAGCCAGCCTCAGTTGTTATTCGCTATAAACTTAACCAAGTTCTTCTAAAGCCATTAAAACTGGGAACTCAAGGCTGAGCCAAATTGGAAGAGTATTTATCTTTCCCGGGGAGTCGATTTAAAAGCAAAATCACGCAAGCACACGACGCCATTATCGCCGACGCCCAATCCGCAGGCCGCGGCAACTCTATGAATCTAATCCAGAGGATTTACTCGCTGATTTACAGTCGAGCGAGGCCAAGGAGGGCGCGACTGCTCGAAAGAAAAGTGATAATGTCTTAATCCTACCACACTCGAGTTTGCTCGTACCCTCTCTCCTCACAATTTTATGGTCGCCCGCGCAGACGGCACGTTTTGATTTACGATTTCAATAATTAAGAATTCTAAGGTGCAATTTGAATTTGGAAGCCGCCACGTCTGAGGGGCCCGCGGGCGGTCGACGCGTGTTTATTATTGCTCCAGGGCGGGAAAGGGTCTCAACGCGCACCGCTTACCTCACGTTTTCTAAGGAATTATAATAGAGTTTGAAGGAATTATGAGAAATTATGAAAATGAGATTTCAACAATAGAAGCTTTCTTCGAATGTTCGTTTCTTATGACGGTTATGTACATATGTTACATTTACATATAAATACTTACATATCATCTCGATCGTATATTCTTGTAATAGAACGAGTTAACGTTTAGTAGAAAAAATCTCATGAACGAAACATAAGTTACCTTCGACGTCTCTTCATGTATCTAATCTACTATTTTTAATTTATCTTATTTTTTAAATTATGGTCATAAATAAAATTTAAGAATCTTCATTTTTACAATGCTTGGAAATTAACTTAGGTATAAGAAATTCAGAAATACTATTATTGTTGCAACTTTAACAATAGGTACAACAAAAGCGCTTCGTAACCAAAACAGTATCAATTCGCCATATAAACCAGTCACGTCTCATCTCGGCATCTTCCCTAATCCTGATGCGTTCGGCTCCGCAAATTCGCGCCGCGACCGCCCTTATATCGCGCCCTAATCTCCAGGCATTACAATTAACGCGGCCCCGAGATAACCCGCCACTCGCCACCCGCTGATAAAGGTCCGCACGAGCACTAGTTTAAACTGGTTAAGCATCCACCGCCCTCAGGGTTTATCTAATTACCCTACGCCAACATACGAACGTAACCCGAACGCGAAAACCAACGTTCTGACCCAATCCCGACGCCTGAAAACGCTTCACGTTTACGTAATTTCGGTTTGCATCGCTACCGACTTGGGGTACGTCACGTACGTAAATGTTTGCCGGGCGTCGTACTATCGGTATTTCGTCCTTCCGGTGGGCTCCCCTGAAGGTACCTCCGTCGAGGACCATCGATTACTATCTCGACTCGAGTCGGGCGCATATTGCACAACTTCGAGAGAGAAAATCGCCGATCAATAAATCAGGCCAGATTGCTTTATGGAGTTATGGCTCTAACTTTATTGCAGGGCTTGGAAAACACGATCCTATTGAGGATAATATTGTCTGTTCAACTCAAGTGTGTTATTCCAAGTCTCCGTAATGAACGAAAATTGAATCTTGAGACAAATATCTATTAATAAACTTAGGTAAATACTTCTTTACAAGAAAATACCGTTGTTGTTGAAGGTTTTGTGTGTGTGTGTGTGCGTGTGTTTGTTTGTGTGTTTGATGTAAGATTATTATAGTATACGTTTATAAGAGTAGCTCGAATTAAATGGAAGAACAGCGAAAATTACATAAAATGAACTTGTGACCGTAAATAGATAAAAATATTATTATCTAAATCATGTAGGCAAGAATATTTTATAATTACTAGCAAAAACGTTCAGAATCCATTTATTTATTTCAAATAAGTTAATAAAATAAAATTGTGTAAAAGTATTATTACACAATAAAGCTATACAACCTTCAATTGATAAAACCTCAAATGGAAATAACCTTAAAGCCATTAAAAAACAATAAAAAAGTAAATAAAAATAGTCATGTTGACATACTTACTTCAAAAACTTTTCTGGTAAAGTTTTGCCCAAGTTTAATTTAACGAACAAAAGTTTGATAACAAGAAAATACTAAAATATAACGTGAGAAATCAATCAGAAATGCGTGGTGCGACGTTCCTTGGCTCATACGGTAATCAATCGGATATGTTTGAATCGCGGCCGGTCTGTAGACGACGCATTGGCTAATATTGCATAATAACCTAGCTATAAACAAATAATTATAATTTAGCATTAAAAAAGGAAACTTAACGTCTAATGAATTTTAAATTATTTTGACCGCATATCATCATTAATTCATACTTGGTCTTACGCCTTCATCGATGTCAAAATTATAATTTGGTCTGAAAGCTCTTGAGTGAAATGGTTTTTACGTGGGAACGATTTTTGTGCAAATAAACATAACAACAAGTGCTTCTAATGTGATCCGTCGATTGGAAACGCCGAGAATCATTTCCGCGTAAAAATATTCTGATTGTGGATGGAAAATCTAATCGCAAGTACAATGATCATTTATATTTGTGTGCTATTATTTTGTATCTCTTTCAGGGTACCGGGTGGTTTCTGACTGTGTACTTTGTTTCAGGACGGCGCCGCTGACCACGCAAGCTTCCTTATCACAGATTAACAAACGAAGGCTGGAGTTTGGCGTGGATGTAGAAACATTTAGAACCAACGATAGGCGCCTAGAGCGTATCAGCAGTGAGGGCTCCATGGAGGAGGAGGAAATTCATGGCAAGAGAAGACGGCGACTTCTCGATGATGAACGACGGGACGAGCCCGACATCCGTCGTCGACCACTCCCTATGCACAGGCCGCAAGCGATGCGGCAACCTGACGTAGACGATGAAACACTCATCCGAGAAACACAGGCGGCACTGAGATCCCTGTCCGGCAACTGGACGCGGGAACAACCAATGGCACATTGTGTTGACGAAAACGAAGATGCTAACGGCTTTGAACACTTATTTGACGATAAAAGATCGGAAAAATTACCCTCATCGCCTTCACAATCGTCGGACGTGTCTCACAAGAGCTATGCCATGCGATTTCATAACGAACACATAAACGGTATAAGTGATCATGACGATAAGAAAAACCTTATCACGATAGAAATTGAAAAATGTGACAACTATGGTAGACACAGTAGAAATTCCAATCACTATGAAGCGCCTAATTTTGATGAACTTGTCGACACCTCTTCTAATGAACTAGAGATAGATATATCTAATAGATGTGACGATAAATATGATGAAGACATTAAACCAAAGCGGAAAGGGGAAATGGTATCTGTAAATAAACAGTCATTATACAACGCCTACAAGGCGGCAACAGCTGCATTACCTTACTCTACGCAGTCTGCCTTCAAGCCACCCGCGGAAGTCAAGCATAGGCTTCACAATACATCGCTACCGAGCGAACCTTTTGGAGGATATTCGAATGACCACGACAAAAGAGAACACAAGGGCTCCAAGCAGTATACGGTGTTGCAGCCAGCGGGAGCAGGGTCGAGGGCCGCGACGGTGCTGCAGGAGGCGCGTGCGGTGCCCTCCGCGCAGCCGGCGCGCGACTCTCGGCCGCTCAACGCGCTTTCTCCGCCGGCTCGAGGTACCGGCCTCACTCACATCAAACAACGATAGCCAAACTTTCTTAACGACCTGGCCGTAACATAGAACTCCACGCTATGAACTAACTCCAAGTTTGTTTCAAGGTCGTCTCGCGATATCTCATAACGTACCCGGGTCGATGTTGAGAACAGCTGTCATGTAACATTGCATTATTGTGTAACATGTTCACTTTTAATAAAATTGATTCGATCGGCATCCTATAATAATACCTAGCCTTAGTTTGGTATAATCCGTAACATTCTTCTAGATAATAGGTACCTACAAATCGAGTTCGTAACAAAAGCTAGCAACAAATCATCTCTCATTTGTAAGACGTCTCCATAATTTAGTAGGAGACGGTCACAATAAGGTTATACTCCCACCTAAGTCGATAACGTATATAAGATACCTAAACGTTTTCCTCGTGTTGCTGGGCGATAGCTGGTTTTATGTCAGGGCGACGAGCAATAAAAACGGGTCAGGACGAGCGGTGGGCGGGGCGTTGGTGCGCCGCCCCGCTTCTCCTGAAAGAAAAATTGGTTGTAAGCGCGCAGCCGCTTCGAGTTCTTTATTTTTTCTTTTAAGTTGTGCGTGGGGTGGGTCGGGCGCGGGGCGGGGCCGCGCAGGTACGCCCCGGCCCCGGCACGCCCGCCGGTATCGATCGGGTGCGCACGCCCCCTCCCGCTCATCAGGAAAACACTAATTTGTGCACCGCTCGATTTGTTCACAGAAGGCAACAAGTGTCCCACACCCGGGTGCAATGGGCAGGGCCACGTCACCGGCCTATACACTCATCACAGGAGGTGAGTCGATGATTCTCATGATTTTCAGTAACTACAAATCGACGGAATTAACCGCTCACTCAGTTAGAGAAACCTTATCTCTATTAAACTATGTAGGACGAAGCTTTCAATATCGAATAATAAAACATGATCGACGAGTTTATACTTCTTATGGATAAAAGAAATATCTTATCTATAGGTTCTTCTTTATGTATTCACTGCCACACATTGTTATATAACGTTTGTGCTATACATTAAAGAGTTCATATTCTTACTTAACTGTAGTAACTGGCGCAATACTTATGATCATTTGTTCCCTCAGTCTGTCAGGATGTCCAAGAAAGGATAAAGTCACTCCCGAGAGTAAGTAACACACCATTACCAAGAGTATTGCTTCACCGTTTGAATTGCATACATTTTATGTTCTAGATGTTGTTCAGCGTATTCCTTAGTTTGATATTATGTTTTACTGTTTCGTTTTATTTTAGTTTGTTATACAGCTTGCTGTTTATTTGAACTTATGTCCTTTGGAATTATTGAGCAAAAATAATTTGGAGACGACTATGAGACTTCAGAATCAAAAACATAATTATGTTGTATACCTACGCAATATAATGTTGTCTTGAGAATAACATTACGCTTGTATTGAATTATTTAAAAATTACAAAGCTGCCTATTGCACGTACCATACCTACAGTCTACACTTTTAGTTGTACATATAATATAAACAGTTTTTGTTCAATAATTTATGTGAGGATAGGAAATATGTTATTTTATAAATAGGCATTAGAATTAACTGTAATTAGAAACTGCAGTTTTAAAATCAAGTTTAAATATTCTTAGTTCTATTCTAAATAGTTAAATTGGATCTACCGTAATATCACTTTAATTTTCTTTACTTGTCTTTTCCACAAATTACCAAGAACAATTTATAATAATATAGATATAGGTGCCTATCCATAAAGCGTATCTAAGGCAACTTGACTGACATGTGACATCACTGTGCAGTATTGGCGTTGCACGAGACGATATTGAAGTGCCCCACGCCGGGCTGCAACGGGCGCGGCCACGTCAGCTCCAACCGAAGCACACACCGCTCCCTCTCGGGCTGCCCCACTGCTGCGGCTCGTAAAGCCGCCGCTAGATCGCAGAGAGCGAGACCTTCAGGTAACACTAGATACGAGATAGAAGACCTACCCAATCAACTTTAGATCGCATTCTAGACCGCCGGAAAATTATAAGAGCCGGTGAAAAAATTAATCGGGCAAGAGTCTAAATTTACCGTTAAAAATAGTAAATGGTTGCGTTTCTTGTAGCCTTTGAAACCTAAACTCCGATTAACATGGTATCCAAATCCAGCAAACACTTACCAGATCTTATTTGGTCAACTTTGCGTATTTTCTTCCATGCCCTACTCTAAAGTAATAATTGTAACATTACCACGTTGTCACCAGTATCCCACGGACCGATCCAAGCGTCAGCCATCGCGATAAGTCAAGAGAGCGTAGCGAGTTCGTCCGGTAGCGTATCTCGGGAACGCGAGGCGTCGCCTCGCAGCCCCGCTGTGAAGCGAGAGAGCGAGCTGCTGGTGCCCAAGCGCGAGGCCGCCGAGCCTGAGCGCGACTCTCCCATCATGGAGACGCGCCACGCCGGCTACGGCGCGCCGCCCGACCAGAGGTCCCCGTACGAACGACCCCCAGACGACCATGTTAGGTCGTACAGGTATATATACCCTATTTATATAAGAGTTCAGGATTCCTTTTCGTTTGTACAAAATATGTCAGTTTAAACGATGAAATCGACGTGATTTAGGTTACAGTTGTAATATTTTTAACTTTATGTAGATACTATGTTTGAATAGATATTTCCGCACGAGTACTTACATATATAAACATTATGTATATTACAGAATTAGCTACAGTAAATACTGCCCTAGTTTTCCCACACTAGTTATGAATATAATATACCATCTGAGCTAACTGATAAAGATTAGATCTCTCAATTTCATTATACAGAATTATCAGTGTGTTTAAAACAAAGATATTTAAAGTAAGTGCTTAGGTAGTAACTTAACACTTTACCAGCATAATGACCCACATATGGGGCATGACTATTGTTTAACTATTGAGTCTGCTTCACACACAATCAAAGTGTTAATTATAAAAGAGGTGTTCCTACAAATTTCATTTGTAGACAGATTCTTTATAAAATTTCGCGGTAGCGGCTGGCAAGTGCCAAAAATTTATTTAGACAAACAAACATTACATTAACAAAACAATATGAGTATATAGAAAATTTATATTTTTTTTAT
The DNA here is from genome assembly GCA_946251915.1 of Abrostola triplasia. Classification (NCBI taxonomy): domain Eukaryota; kingdom Metazoa; phylum Arthropoda; class Insecta; order Lepidoptera; family Noctuidae; genus Abrostola; species Abrostola triplasia. Next base: position 3,769,861 of record OX276424.1, on the reverse strand, counting down.
TTCTATGAAAAAAATATCGCAAAAAGGAATATTGGTGACAAAAATCATTAAGTTGAATTTCTATCGATCAATTATTTATTATTTTATTTATTATTTATTTATTAAAAATTTCATGTGAAACGAAATTCTATGAAACTATTGTCTATATAACAACGTACCGTACATCCAGCTAGTCATAAAACTACCTACATTCTAAATACGGCCTTATTCATTACACATCTAGACATTTCTGTATGCAGGTATCTACCAGAGCCATAATTTAGTTAACAAAGGTTAATTCAGAGAGCGTTTCAGTGTTATATTCATCATTCTAATTGCATTACTTAATTAGGAAAAGTTACTACCACTAACAAGTTAACATCTAAAATGAACCATCTAGACTCTATATTTAAGAAATAATCTAGTTATGAATAAATACTATCGTTGCTTACCATACAGGTAGTTTAGTATCTTGAATTTTACGGTCACTATGGTAATTAGTCATAACAAAATTTTGGTATGTTCATCAACTTTGAAGTGATAATTCCACTTATAGTCAAATGAACGAAGCGCGGTACGGCTACGAGTCGCGGTGCTACGAAGGCGCTCCGGCGTTCGAGCGCTACGACCCGGCGCAATGCCCACAGCGCCCCTACGGCTGGGAAGAAGAACGTTACCATGACCCCCACCTACCCACCCCCATGAAAACCGACCAGTCCGAACAGGAGTCCAGCTCCGGACCTATATACCCTAGGTAGGTCAAAAACACTACCTGTGTCAAACGCTTATGTGGTAAACGGGATGCTTAGATCCTTTCTCATGTTTCTATTCAAATGAGTTAGCTAATTGCTAAAGACAGTTAAACTACGATTTAGAGTTTCGGTTTTTGTTTATTTCTCTTACGAAATCATCAAAATTGGCCGTGTCCACCAGACCAATGTACCACTACGAGGCTGGTAGCGGCGTAGGTGGCGTGGGTGCTGTGACAGCGATGGGCCCAAGCGTCCCTCCTGGCTTCTCCGCGATCAACCTGTCGGTGAAGATCGCCGCGGCGCAGGCGCAGCGACCGCGCAGCCCTACGCCACGAGATCCGCGCGATCCACGCCCCGCCATAGACCTTTCCACTTCTAGTGGTAGTCCACAGGTGAGAAAAGTATAGAAGAGGACTAGACAATATATAGTGGGCCCTTTTAAATAAATTTACCGAACTAAATAAATTTTCATAACAGGGTCCATACGCATCGCCGGTGTACACAAGCGCCGGTGGTGGCAGCGGGGGCGGAGCCCGGGGCAGCCCACAGCCGGGAGCTTCGCCCCAGCTCACAGCCAGCCCTCAGGTGCCCAGTCCACAGGGCCAAACCCTCGACCTTAGCGTCTCCCGTTTACCACATAGGTGAGGCAAATAGTTCTATAGGATTAACTAAAACATTCAAAAATACATTAGATATTAACTCTATATTTTTCAACAGTCGAGGCTTCCCTGGTGGAGTTTCCTACAGTCGAGAATCAACACCCGACAGCGGCGGCAGTCATCCATACCTTGAAGCCTACCATCGAGACACCGCCGGTGAGCATTCATTATTCAAATCATTACGAGGGCATACAATTTTCTTACCTCATTTCTCTTTAATGTAATCCCTTAAACGAGCTATCGTATGTCCCATATTCGCTACATGTTACCCCTGTAAGGGCGTATGCACATCGGTGCCGTAAAACACGTCGTACAAATTAAAACGCGACCGCGGTAATCACTCCCAGGCGTTGTACGCGCGCGGTAACGTCGGTAATCCGGCCGAGTGCCGACGTGCGGGCCCGTTGCCGCACGATGCGGTTACATGCCAGTGTACACCGCGGTTTTTGTGGATCACTGTGTACGAAGCTTTAATTAAAATTTATAATAGCTACTGAATTCTCACGGCGCTCAGCGTGTACCGGTGCCGTAGGAAAACATGAGTGGAAGTAATTTTATAATGTACACAAAAGTTTGCCCTGTGAGGTTTTTGAAATAATTATATTTCATGCGATCTTATATGGTAGGGTTGAAATACTAATGACTGAATATTTAATCATTTACTTTGTAAATGAGGTAACATATAATTTATCTTAAATTAATATTGTTACATAATACTTAGGGCTCTACCTGTTTTAATATCAAATTCTTAACTCTGAAAGAACCAAAATAAGCAAGACAGTTTTAGAAAATGTTTCAATTGTTTTTGCAATTATAACCATCCCACTATAGAGTAAAAGCCAAGCCGAGAAATACCTTGTATAGGTATTTTCCGTGCTTTAGTGATCAATGGTCATTATAAGGTCACTAGCCAATCCCACAGGTTACGGCGGTGTGAGTCCACACCCGGTGGCGGGGTACGGGCTGGCGCAGCCGGACTACGCTGCAGCAGCCGCAGCGGCCGGCTACGGGGGGTACCAGTACCAATGCGGTGCGTACCCTCCGCCGCCCGCGTACCCCCCTCACGCCCCGCCCTACTCTCCGCCGTGCTACATGCCACCGCCGCACGCGCCACACGACAAGCCTAAAGATAGCAGGTGAATATAAAATCAATTATATTGTATACAGGTAAAGAAAGGCTCATAGGTAAATGGAAGTACCAGATACCTTTTTATCTTCTTATAAAATAATATACGTGCCTTGTTAAGCAGTTGTTCAAACTTGTACCAGCTCTAATGAACTACGGTTTCTTAAAGCCAATTCAAATCGTCGATCAGTAAATCTGCTCTACAGTAATTCCAAAGTAATATAAGATTTCACAGTAAATTTACTGACCAATGGTTTAAATAGGCTTTTAGGACCCGGGATAATTCTTGCTTTATGATACTAATATCCCTTAATCCCCATTGTATGAGTTGCGGAGGTCAGACGGCAGTCGCTCCGTGTATAACAATATTTAATAATAGAAAAGTATAGGATGATAATACAGATACATTGACATAATATTAACATAGCGTAACATAAATTAAAACGGCGTCTGCACTCAAAGTCCAGCCGTTGTCCCGTTGTTTCATTTAGGTAATCAATGCACCAAGGAAGAAAGTTATATTTTTAGAGTGCATGCCACGAAATATTCATTCGACGCGATATTAGATAAGGAATTAGGGAGGAAGAGACTGTACCTGTAAGAATTTTTTGCACAGAGTTTAGATGTGTTCTATTTCGCGTTTTGTGTTTGCCAAATGAATGGCCGCTTACTGTGCGTAGGCACTGTTTCTCTGGGTAAAGGAGAGTTTTTACTGAAAATTGCTGATCGTACCATTGTAATAGTAACATTCCCGGAAAGAGAAATAGAGTCACCCTCACTTATAATATATATATATTTTTTTTTTTTTCAAATAATATATAGATGGATAAAACTTTATCTCGGCAGGGTTTCTTTGGCGTAGATAACATTGTAAATATTCTTCGTTATTGCCTAGGTACCTTGGGAAATTATAAAAAAAAAGGTCTGTAAAAATAAACTACAAAAATCGTATACCAGTATTCCTCTCTAAATATTGAAATGTAGAGCAAAGCTGATCATTTTTTCATCGCATACAGAAATAAATACTTAGAAGTTATAAATAACAACATGAATATTGAAATATCATAAATTTATTGACTATTATCAGTGAAATTTTGAAGATAATTTGCTTGACAATTTTTGCCGTGACGCCAACAAAGTTCACATTACAAAATTAATTTGGTTAGTCAGTTGTTGGACATGGCAGAGGAGACACGCCTGTTCACCCAGAGTCTGTACGTAACTAATATTAATTGTACCTACGTATTTACTATAAAAAAACTGTATTATATTCCCTCCCTGCCCTTTCGCAGCTGTTGCACAAGTGTGCTCTACTCGTATTGAATTCTCATAACGTGTTTTCTTTTGTTGATCGACACAAAATGAGTGACGTAAGTGAAAACATTCAACACTTGGCTGCCTTGAGTTTGAGTAGCCGTATTCTGATCGCGATGCGTTCGGATTCACGCAGCAACTATATTAACAATTACTATTATTTGTGTTTTAATCGTTTAGATTAATCTCACTTTAATAAAAAAAATATTTAAAATATAAAATAAATAATTTTTATTATGCAGTCGTACCCTAGAGTCAATTTAAATTGCTGAAGTATGCTAAAGCGATTCAGAATAAAAACAATTTATAAGCAAATGCACCTTCAGTCAAGGTCCAGTCGTTGTATATTAATTTATTCAATTACTCCTTGACATTTATAACTGTCAACAACACAAGTTGTAACGATTTATTTAATAACAAAACTTATTTTATTCATATCTAACAAGCAATATTAGGTATTACAAAAACTACAAATATGATTAAATAATCATATATAAATAAACATCATCATGAAAAAGACGATTCAAAGATCTATTTTGATGATTTTAAAAGAGATAAGTTTTCAAACTCTACAATTACTGACAATTCAAAATTTAAAATAGCACACGTCTTTCAAAGTTGCTCAGATATCCCACGTAGCGCATTTTTTTGTTAAGAATAATTAATACAACGTGAAGTTATTTTAGGTTAGAATAGCTCTATTGCAAGTTTTCGAACGTAACACAAGTCACACTTGGTGGATCAGTCTAAATATACCGGCGGCGGCCGCGCAGGCGCGCCGTGCGAGTTGCGCGCACGCCAGATAACTACACACGAACGATAAGATACACAGACTTTAAATAATATTTGTGCCACTTTTCTGCGGTTTATAGTTACTACGGCGCAGATATGCGGCGAAATAGGTAAGAATAAAAATTGTTGTAATACTTCTATCGTGTTCTAAAAAACTTTTTTATAGTTTTCTATCATACAATACGTAAACATAACAGCAAGTAGCTAATAATACCAACTTTGTAAACATTCAAAAACTTCGCTTCACGTACCTAGATAACGTTTTCGGAGGAAAAGTTTTTAGTTTACAAACTGTAGGGAGTCGTTACGCGTCATCTCCGGGTAATGTCTGCAAAAGTTACGGAAATTAGTGATATTTAAAAAACAAAAATATTCATATTAGTTATTTTATTATAAACAAAATATTTTTCTTTTTTGTTATCATTTTCTGTTACGTATGTATTTATTTACGCTAGCTATCACCGCGACGACTTTTATGGGAAACTGAGTTACCGGATACGGGAGTCAAGGGAGCTCATCCAGTGTCCAGTGGAGAGCTGCGACGGCTCCGGCCACATATCTGGCAACTTCGCGACGCACCGCAGGCAAGCGGGAAACACTGGCTGAATGCGATTTCGCGGTCGCAACGTCTGCTGCCGCTGTACAAATTTTAAACATCGAATAATTTCATTGTAAATAATATTTTAAATAACGATAATAATTAATAGTACATTTGAAATAGAATTTATTTTCCTTTTATAATTTACAGTCGTTAATATGTTATCCTTAATTTTAAATATTATGGCGTATCACTGAATTATTGATTGAACAGCGTTATAACTTGAACACCATAGAACTAAGTTTTAGCGACTCGTATTATTAGTGTCCTCTTAATTACCTCATGATTTTAAAGGAATACATTAATTCAATTAATTAAGATAAACAAAACCTGTAGTATTCGATGTTTAACGTTTGCACGGTTATGTAGAGCGTTCACAATTGCGCCCCTGAACGACAATTTGCGCATTTCCGCGCCAATTGGCGGCGTCCCACGGGATTTTGATGCAAACTAACCGCATGCCTTTATTAATATTCCTCGACACAGATCGTGCTATAACATTGTTTTACGCCTTGTTATTCTAACATAAATATAATGCGTGTTTTTGTTTGTGTGTGCAAATTGACAACAATACTAAATAAAACAAAACGCAGTAATAAGTTAATAAAACGCTGAATATACGTAGCCTTATAACTTCGTCAAGAATATGCTCGTAATATGCATAGATCCAAATATCTATTATCGCCCACCTGATAAAAATTACATAATACACAACAGTTACAGTCGATGCGGAAGTATTTACTAGTTTTAAATCTTATGACGTATGAGATAAGGTGTGTTTTTGTAGAGCAGTGTGTTCGACCTAATAGTACGTAGGACGCCTGCATCTTTATTTACACACACGCTGTTTATGACATACTACTTCGTGAATTCATTAGTCTTTTGTTTTTAAAAGATTAGGACATAAACATTGACAAAACAATGTCGCGACTGTATGTAAATAGTTACGTAAACATTTCACGTGGAGATTGAACATTCAAATCTCTTCAGAGAAAGACAATGGCTTTATACGTCACAGTTATATCTACCGAAGTACTTAAAGAAACTACGTGTTAAATACATTACTACAACGAGTTTTAATTACCTACTAATAATGCCCTTGAATTTTCTTCGGCAACAAACTTTTCTTTCTCTTTACGTTTTTGTAATTTGTATTCTTAAAACATACTTTAAGTAACTATAAACATAAATCAAAGCAAATAGGTTTATAAAAGAGGCTCCCAACCGCATCTCTTTTCGCGCAGAAACGTAAACCGCGACCTTTCCGGGATAAATAGTAACCTCTGTCCTTTCCTAAGGATCAAACGGGTGGTAAGTGATAAATACACAGAGCAGTTACTATCGCATTCATAACCTAGAAGGACAAATTGTAATAAGGTGTTAGTCTAATTTTCTATGTAGGATTGTGATACCGCGACGTCAGGTGATCGCCACGGGGATATGACCATTCACCTCTACGTAACCCTCAGAGGATTATTACATTTATCGTCACATTGTATGTGGCCTCTTGCATAAGCCTGTAAATGCTAGGTCAAGTAAGGTATTTTAAAAACAATTTATGTGCAGCATACTATTCGTATAGATAAACAGAAAAGGCATTAAGAGTTTTAAAAAAATGTTGTCTTTATAATAAATTATTATACAAACATCACCAAGACATTTACTGGTCAGTTTGTGCTTAAAGTATTCCAGAAGCTCCTCCGTAAATTAATATTACCTGGATATGAGTACCTGACAAGTGTACTAGTGAACAGTTTTATTAAGTAGATTGTAAATAGAAGTATATGATCGCAGATTTGTTCCGGTCGATCTAGTAAAACGAGTAAATAATATATACCTAATAACTAAAATATAGAGAACATTGATTTGAAGAAATAGTACAATAATGGACTGAATGTAGGTAAGGATCATCGCCTATTCTAAGTGACCGAACAGCAAACCCTTGCCTACATCTTCGGGGAATATAGATATAGTCTGAGATTAACTGAGCAACTCCCCCACATAATTTACAAGAGACATAATAAAAGTAGGTACACTAAAATTATTGAGGCAAAAGAAACATTACTGTAGTATGTTAATAGCCTTTTATAAATAACGTAATACAAATCCTAGGTAGCACATTAATGGCTTATGAAATATGAAAATCTCCGTGAGTGATGATCTAAATATAAATGTAGAAGTAAACTAACAGATGTATGCAGGCCGAACTATTTTTACGATATCGATAAGTTATGTTTACCTACCTACTGAAGTATTTTTACTGAGCACACGATTTTTACTCCCTATTGTTGACTTCGCACCAGAGGTAACATTTTTTTACGAAAATATAGATTTTTGAACTGTATCTGCGCATATCTAACGCATATTGTTCTTTTTGTTGGTTTTGGTTTTATTCGAATGCTAAACAATGTTGCAAACTTTATTATTCTGAATACACACTTAATAAACAGTACGGTATATTTCCTTACGGAACATAAGGAAATAAAAACACCAATCAATCTATATTCACTCTACACTATTATTATATCTACCGTTTACAGTGTCTTAAGTAAAAAGTACAACATACCATTATTAAAAAACATGACAACTTAACATAACATAACCCCTAAGGGGTAGGCAGAGGTGTACCTAAGTCTTTAGAAAAAATACGTAAAGAATGCGACAGAAGGGTAGGAACTCTCTCTCTCTATTTACGATATCATCAAAGACTTCCTTAAGATTTTCGATACTAATAATCTGGTGATATAATATTTTATGAAATGTTTAGCCGTAATTGAATGGCACGTAGGTACTGACATAGGGAGAGGAAAAAAGATTACTATTGTTTGCTATTCTTATAGCGCTTGAACTCAAACAATCGCACGTATTTTAAAATTAAGCCGGTTTAGATAATGGTAAATTTCTGATTACATATTTTATATGAAATGAAAGTATTTAATGATCAGTGGCCAACCTCCTGCGCTATGGTCATAACCTCGACACAATTCTACATACATAAGTATTTTAATCGTACGATAACATTATTTCTGACCACTTCACAATAACTCATAAAAATAGGTCGGTATTCGAAACTCTACATTTTAAATAAGTTGTTTTGTATGTAAAATAACACATCAGTATTTCCTAAGTGTATTGAGCAACGTCACACAACAATAATCGTGAAATATCAAACAACAGCATTATCGTAACTGTAATTATAAATATTAAATTTAAAGTCAAACTTTTGTGACTGATTGAGTTTAATTGTTAATTACAGAACTAAGAACAAATTACAAAGTAGCGTCATGCTGCATAGACAAAAAGCGAAAGTTAACAAGCCAATTAAACAGTGTTTAACAGAGACAGTGTATAACAAAGTATCTACTTATACAAATAATTTAATGTATCCAGTGTTAAATAACATAAAAATCAAAGGAAAAATAATTAAAAGCAGGTACCTATTTTATCTAGTGGCAATTTTATAATTTAACACATATGAAGTACTCGATCAAAATTGTAGGCTCAACACGTTATCACTGTATAAATATTATAATATATACTTATACCCACTATTGCAGAACCAGTTCTTGTTGTTCTTATAAGGACACAATTTATACTAAAGCGAATCGCAGCCATATTATTTGGTACCGCTTGCTTTAAACGTCATACAAAAGAAACCATTATACTAGCTATGTATAGACCTCAATCAGACTTATTGATTGCACTTATAATAAGGAATAACCTAAAGTAAAGTCATTACGAAACAACTTCAATAATAATCTAGGTACCATCATAACTTTCAGGGAAAACTTATCTTTGTATGCTGATCTTGAGATTTCTAGATATTCGATGCTATTGATACTTGAGTTACTGACTTACCTAATTATATCTTTACTCAAGCGTGGCCGACATATAGAGATTCGATGTATATCTAAATAAGTAATAAACCAATTTACACAACGCATCCAGCCCAGCAAAGATTTTTGTCCCAAAATCGAAGGCTCGATGGCTTCCAGTTAGTCAGTGTCCACGAATGCAAGCTGCTGCTACAGTACGCTGCGCCGGCACGCCATTGTAAGCAGTCTGTTTATGTGCAGCCTGTCCGGTTGTCCGCGCGCCGACCGCTCGCAACTTCAGCCGCATTCCCAGGAGCTCAAGTGTCCCACACCGGGCTGCGACGGCTCAGGACACGTCACCGGCAACTACTCCTCGCATCGCTCGCTTTCTGGCTGTCCCAGGGCCAACAAGCCCAAGAGCAAGCCTAGAGATGGGCAGGACTCCGAGCCACTGAGGTGAGTTCACGATTTGGTCATCTGATTTTGTGTGATGGTGCTGGGTGCAAAATAATTTTGCCTTGATTAAAATATTGGTTAGGTAGTAGAGTATACAACGGCTGCGGTCACGGTCGAGCTATTTAACCTTTGGGGTTCGGCGTTTACTTAATAAAGTATAACCCTAGAGTTTTAGTAGAGATATTAAGCAAATTTGGTAATGGTCCAATTAAAAGGATTTCCTCTGTTTACTTATTTACTTTAAATATAACCTTTAAAATAACTCATTTCTATTTAGTTAATAAATTAAAACAATAGACAATTTAGTAGTACAACAGCAAATTACTTACACGAGTAAGTAATTTACTCTATTAATAATCACAGTTTGTCATCTGACACTCGACATCTGAGCTAGTTCCAACTAATTATATTAAATATACTGGCATAATTTATGTGCGGCATTGAATTTCTAGGTTTTCCACTACACACGTGCATATATTTCATACCTCTGACCTTCCAACTCGGTACAAACTATTGTGTTAAGCATAATTTAGAAAAAAACGCATTTCTTCTGTAATCCAATAAGTTTCTTGGTTATTTCCACGCTGCTTAGATGCCCTATACCGGGCTGTGATGGATCTGGACACGCTACAGGGAAATTCTTGTCGCATCGGAGGTAAGATTGATTCTCAGTGGAAAGTAGATGTTTTGTGTAGATTTTAGACAGTAGTGAGTGTTAATGTATACAAACAAGTTCGCCTGTTCATTTGCTTGATTTCCATCCTGCAGTGCCTCGGGGTGCCCGATCGCGAACCGCAACAAAATGCGAGTGCTAGAAAGTGGCGGAACAGTGGAGCAGCACAAGGCAGCTGTGGCGGCCGCAGCCTCGGCCATAAAGTTCGACGGAGTGAACTGCCCGACGCCGGGTTGTGACGGCTCGGGACACATTAACGGCTCGTTTCTAACCCACCGCTCGCTGTCTGGATGCCCTGTAGCGGGCGCTGCTACACCCACGCCGCAGCCAAAAAAGCCCAAATACCCGGACGATATCACGCCTTTATACCCAAAGCCTTATACAGGTATGTAGATTTCACTACCTTACTAAAACTTGAAATAATAGCATTAAAGTAAAGATTCAGTAATATATTTTATAAAGAACTAAAGATTACATTTGTAAGAATACATTTTTATACCTTCTAATATTTATGCTTAATTCTAAAAATTCTTTAATCTCACAAACTTACTACAGATAATATTCTCCAATTCAGGGATGGAGATGAATATGCAGACGGGGAACGGCGAGGATCTGATGACCTTAGAGCAGGAGATTACGGAGCTCCAGAGAGAGAACGCACGCGTAGAATCACAGATGATGCGTCTCAAATCAGATATCAACGCTATGGAAACTCACCTTTCACATGGAGATAGGGTAAGTTACATTATAAAACTTAACAGATTTTACATACTTAAGACTTGAAACTAGTTTCTTTGATTTTTATTTTATCAAATCAAGTTAGGTTCCTCTAAGATGTGTTAGGAAAATCTTGGACTCATAAAAGATTATAATTCGATATTTTTGTCTGATAACTTAGATGGTACTGTCATGGCTCGAAACATCCAACTTTGAGTGCTACTAACACATCACACATTTGTGAGTACCAATACCTTTTTATAATTTGGTACCACTAATTGTTCTTAGTAGCCACTCAAAATTCATTTCTCTATTTTAATTTGCCCGTTTTATAGAAGGTACCTATAGGGATTATAGATTTTAAATATTACAACGTGGTTTTGTGTTTCAGGAGAACCAGACATTAATAAGTCGCAACAATAATCTAAATGAGTACTATGAGAGTCTACGCAACAATGTGATCACATTGCTTGAGCATGTGAGGATCCCCGGCGGCGGCACAGCGCCGGTGACCGCCGCTGGAGGCACTCCCGGCGCGCCTCCGCCGCCGGGCCCGGGGGAGAAGCCGGCACACGACAACTTCGACTCATACCTCACTAAACTGCAAACCCTGTGCTCTCCTGACGGCTACTGCCCCGACGAGAACCGCCCGATCTACGAAACCGTGAAAAATGCGCTTCAGGACTTTACAGTGCTTCCTACGCCCATTTAAGGTTCACAGAGCGCCGCCGAATCGGAGCGACAATGAACTAGTACTTAATTGACGTGAGTGCGATCGGCGGAGCTTATAAGTGACATAAACTTTAAAATTCTAGTACAATTTAGTGTTTGATAAAGTGCGGATGCAGTTTCGGAGAGGCTAAACACTCACCAAAGATATTTGATATAAGTACCTAGACAGTGACTGAAAGTGACGTGAATGAATTGAATAGTTTCGCGGTATGAAACTATACAGCGTGTCTCCGCTAGGGGACAGGTCTTTGTGTTCTACTAAGTATTAGGTAACGATGTCTGTTTTGTAAACCATTGTATACGATGTGTGACTTCTTTATGACATCACGTTAACACTCGAAGATTCGTTCGACTTTTAATCTGTAAGCTGGACTATATAGACCTTAAATAAATTTTAAATGCTGTTACTCGTATGCTTAAATTAATGTAATTGTTAGGTGAGAAATTTATACTATTGTATGTAAGCGATTTTAGCCACACAAACGCATAAAAATCGATTGTGTAAATATTGTACCTACATTTCGATATTAATAAATTATCATTTAATCACTGACCTCTTAACAGTTGTCAGTTTAGGAAATTTCTAATTTCAAATGCAAACTCAGATTTTTATCAAGCAAAATAAAGAAATAGATATTAAGGAAACTGTTAATCTGTCTTAAAAAGTTGATAATGCTGGGAATGTGCCAAATGCTTCAGAGTCACAGCAGCTCCCAAACGCTGACCTATTAAGACTAAAATAATGAGATAGAAAATATAAACATGTAAACAAAAAAATAATGAACTCCTTAGAGGACTTTCTAGTCAGTTTGTAAATAAAAATTGTGAATAACGATAGTTGTCACGTCATAGGGACGTTTTTATTTGTATTAGGAAATAATGAGATCTCATTAGATCGTGTAAGTTAATAATTCAGTCACTAATTGATAATCGATATAGGGATAAATGAATACCTACTTTCTTTGTTAGCCAATATTCACTTCGCTGTGATTATGTTACGTGTTACTTATTTATTGTTAACTTTACGGAATATGTGATAGCTTAATTAACTCAAGTTAATGTTATTTTGCAATACGTTTAGTTAATGCGCTTTACACAAGAACATGTGCAATTGTATCGTTTTAAACTTGACTCTTGTTTTGTTTGTTAGAAAAATTGTAATAAAACATCTTTTTATCTACACACTTTTCTTTTTACCGTACCGCACTGATAGGTACACTGGATTTATAATCATACGCATTTAAATACTAAAAACCTATTAATATGTTACTACTCTGATTGTCATATACGTTTCTGTAAAATATTGAGTATGTGTTGTTAAAGAGAATAAAAATAATAAATACCAAGATCACTTTAGTGGTTTTTATTTTCCTTAACATTAGAAGCATAATGGCAGGTAAATATAGTATCTTTCCTCCCTTTTAATGAATACTCCGGCGAAATAATGCATTAAATACAATGCTCTAACAGATGTTAAACTATAACATCCTTGAGAAAATTAAGATCGTTTATGACTACGAATACCGACTTTTAATCATTGAGCATAAAGAAATATATGACAGGAGTCCCTTGGAATTCTAATAGCAAGTTAAAATCCGTTGCCTTTGTCTGTCTTACCCTTTGAGACTGTGGCTTTACATACATAATTCACACTTAGGTATTTATAGCGTTAAAACACACTTTAGCACTATAAAAATCTATTATAACTCCTGCATAAATGGTCTAGTCTCAGTTCAGGTTGGCCGCTGTGGTCAATAAGTTATGTCATCATCATCATCAGCCGGAACACATCCACTGTTGTACAAGGCTTCCGTCTTAGAACGACACTATGAACAATAACTTGCACCCACCGGTTGCCCCCGACTCTGACGATATCGTCGGTCCACATGGATCCGGGAGGCCTGCCAACACTGCGTCTTCTGGTTCGTGGTCGCCACTCGAGAACCTTTTTTCCCCAGCGGTTATCGGTTCTTCCAACGATATGGCCTTGCATATTTTTGGAGCTACGTCGGTTACTTTAGTTATTTGGCGAATTTCCTGCTTATGTCTGAGGAATTAAGTTGTTGGTTGCAGGCTGACAACGCCGCTTTTAGTTACTATGGTTTAAAGAAATTATATTTATCTTTGCTGGACAAGCTTCAGCATGGACGGAAGATACCTAGTTAGTTGCATAAAATTGTTTGAAAATGGTCAATATTCTTAAATAGCTTTAAACATTTCTAAGCGAGTAATATAATATTTAGATAGTAGTTACTGTAGAAAGCTTTAATAAGGTTGAAGACAGCGGGCAGCAAACTAAAGTTTTCCCCCCATAGGTGTACTCCACTTATTTAAAAAACGTAGGTACATTTTAATAATTTACAGTCTGACTAATAACAATAATGAGATAAACAATATGGAGCATATTATGCCCTTGAATGACAAATCTATGGGCCTAAATATATTACCCAGCCGACAAAACACACAGAAACGATGCTTATTTACATAAAATTGATGCTTATTTACATAAAAAAATTATCCATTTTCTTACAATTCTTAAACCTTAGCAAATTAAAATCAATCATTTCAGATCAATGATATTATATCGTTTCAGAAGCATAGAAAAATAGTATCTTAACTTTCTGGAACTGTTCATTTATAACCTGTGGCGCAACTTGTCAATGTCAATCGCGCATGTTAGTTGTCCAAACAGCCACATGTGAAAAATATTGAAGAAATATATTTTGTAGATATAATTCTGAAACTGCTGGATAATTACTTAACACAATGAAGAATCCAAAAAAGGTAACCTTTACCTCATTTGTGAAACTCAAAATCTTAATTGGGGAATTATTAAATAATACTTAACTCGTCATTTACAGAAAGAAAACAAACGTTATTTTGATACCAATTCGGAAAAACCACAGCAAAATAATAAAAATCAAGATCAAAATGTAGAAGTGTATACAATTAAGATAACTCCTAATTTATTAAAAGCTACCAAATTCAAGGTAAGTTGTAGAAATATCACAGTTATTTAATGTAAACAAGTTAGGTTACCTTCAAAAATACTTTACTAACATTTTCTGTGGTCATTTAAGAGCAATAATAGAAGAAATAATATAAAACCTCAACAAAAACTAAATAAAAACTATGAAGGAAAAGCACCAATTGATCCTGAAAAACTCGAAGTACACTCCCGAGGTGAAGGTGTAGGTAAAGGAGTGAGACATCCACTGCATGCTGAGAAACTAAGGAAAAGAGAGATAAAATTCACTTATGCTCAAGAACAGGCAGCTAGAGCTGAAATATTGTTGACAGAGGACCAGGGGTAAGAGTTCTATGAGTATTCCTTAAATCTTATTTAGTGATATTTAGTCAAACTATATGTGGTATCTTATGTGATAATCGTTTTGAACTAATGCCTCTTATATAAATAAGATAATTTGATATATTTCATGTTTTTATCAATAGGTGATATAATATTTTTAATATTGAATCTTATAAGCAAAGTAGTCATTAAAATAAAAATTAACTTTTCAGTGGTTTAGAGGTTGATGAAGATTGCAAAACAACTGCAATATCACAGAAGATCATAGCAGAAAATGTAGACATTTCAGCTGCGACTAAAATATTTGAATTAAACCTAGGTTTTGGACCATATTTGACCAAATATACTAGAAATGGCAGACATTTACTCTTGGGCAGTAAGAAAGGTCATTTAGCTGCTTTTGACTGGATCACTAAGAAATTGCATTTTGAAATTAATGTTATGGAATCTATACATGATATCAGGTAATTTATATTGTACTAATAACTCCCTATTAAAGTTGTGATGGCCTAGTGGTTAACATACACAAGGTTGCCGGTTCAAACCCGAGCAAATATCAATGTGACTTTTTCAATGTTTTTAATACTTTCTTAGTAATTCTAAGACACCGCTGACTAATGGTGACGGAAAACATCATAAGGAAACCTGGATTTGATTATCTGAAATCACCAACCCACAGTGAGCTAGCATGGTGATCAATGCTCAATCCTTCTCTATATGAGAAGAGGCCTTTGCCCTGCAGTGGGACAGTTATAGGCTGTTATTATTATGAACTCCCTATTAAGATTAAAATGAGAATTATTGGCAATATTAACTCTGAATGCTTGTGGTCTGGTGACAACCAACAGTAGTTTACTTTTGTACGTATGTATATTGAATCTTATAAGCATAGTAGTCATTATAGGGTAAATTAACCTTAAACCTCATAAAAAATACCTTTTTTTAACATTGTTCTCATTATTTTTACAGTTGGTTGCACACAGAAACTATGGTAGCAGCTGCTCAGAAGGAATGGTTGTACATGTATGACAACACAGGCACTGAGTTACACTGTATCAAGAAAATGGACAAAATATTGAAAATGGAGTTCTTGCCTTATCATTTTTTGTTAGCAGCTGTGGTATGTAATAGGACTGGCTATAAATACATACTTTCATGTCTATAGAGTGAGGGAATAGGGAGAGAGCCCCTGTGTTTGCACCAATACTTGTGCAATTTAATATCTCCTGTGTAGTCGGCTAGTCTGAGATGAGACAGGCCACCATGATCGAAGGTGTTAAATAAAAAGCATTAAATTATAATTTATTTTCAGAATGAATATGGCTTTATGTCTTGGTTAGATATTTCCGTTGGTGAAATAGTTGGTCACTACAACAACCGTTTAGGAAGAACTTCAGTGATGGCACAGAACCCATACAATGCCACCTTATGCTTAGGAAACTCAAAGGGGGTTGTGTCCCTTTGGTCACCCACTGTCAAGGAACCATTAGCAAAGATATTATGTCATAAAACACCTCTGACTGCTCTTGCAGTAGATAATAGGGGAATGTAAGTATCTCAATCATTTCTATATATCTTATTATTTAATTGATTTTTGAAAAGGATGATATAGAAACTTTCATATTAAAAGAGCCAGGTACTTAGATTAAATATGTAAAATTCATAAAAACATTTGTGTAGGATTGCAACTTGCTAAAATATAAGCTCAAAATTAATACATAATGTTTTAATCGTTAGGACTAGATAATTAACCTATTTCAGTCTCATTTTCTATTAATCAGGTATATGGCTACATCAGGAGTAGATCGAAGTATGAAGATATGGGATATTCGTAACTTAGACGGCCCAATACAACACTACAGACTGAGAAGTGCGCCAGTGGACCTGGAGTTTTCGCAGAAAGACATGCTCGCTGTTGGCCTTGATGAAGTCGTAGAGATATACAAGTGAGATAACATGATTCTTTCATTTAGAAATGTTAGGCCATGAGAAATGATGCTTAATGATCCTCATTCAAACATTTCATTTATAATTTTTTCAATCTTTTTCTTATTTGTTTGGTCGATGAACAACCTGGTCTCAGATTTTAAACCGCCTATTGTAGGCCTCTAATATAGCTTTACTATAAACTCAAACAATTTGACTGTCAATTATTTTAAAAGGAAGTGTAAAGGATATTGAAACTAAAATTCTAAAAACTAACATAACATAACATCACGCCTGTATTCCCTGAAGGGGTAGGCAGAGGTGCACATATAGTACACCCACATTTCGCCAGTTATGTTTTAGGTCCCTAAAACCTAACCTAGGTTCTAAAAACTAGAATTTAAATTCCCACTTACTAGAAAATGTATATAGAGTAACAGTATATATTATGTAAATACATATTGTATTTCTTTCCAGTAACTGCTGCACACAAACAACAGAGAAACCTTACTTAAGACACAGGATGGCCAAGACTATCAATAATTTTAAGTTCTGTCCCTATGAAGATGTTTTAGGAATTGGAACTAGTAATGGATTTACTAGCATCATTGTACCAGGTAAAACTCCTACTTTGTAAAATCAATTTTTTTATATAAAAAAAACTGCCTTTAAAAACCCATTCTCAAAGGTGAAAAATAATATCAACTTAGAATTTATAAACGCATATTACTTTTTCATTCTTCTCTTGTAGTCGCTTTATCGTATTTATTTTGTTTCTTAAAACATGAAATTCTTAATGTTATTAACAATATAAAAACAATGGTGATCCAGATACGCTAACCTAAGCGTATCCTTAGTAAAATATCTCTATTGCATAATAATTTATCTGATAATGTACAGGCAGTGGAGAGCCCAACTTCGATGCGTTGGAAAGCAATCCCTTCCAGAACAAGAAACAAAGGAAAGAGGCTGAAGTCAAGGCGTTACTTGACAAGATACCTGCAGAACTCATTACACTCAACCCCATGGATATCACTGAAGTTGATGTGCCATCTATGCAAGAACAAATGGAAGCTAAGAAGAAGCTCTTGGTGAGTTATTTATTTCATAATTATATTTGAGCAGTCAGTGTGTCACTTAGGTTATACAAATATATTTAATTCAGAATATTTTTACTTGTGCAAATAATGCATGTTTTAATAAATTTAAATATTACAATTTTCAGTATCTTAAACCTAAAAAAATGGACTTCACGCCACGGCATAAGAAGAAAGGCAAGACACACATAGCACGAAAGAAGATTATAAAAGAAGTTGCAAGAAAGGTAAGAAAAATATGTTGTTTATTTTCCCCACTATAAAGTGATCAAACAATCTCTAAAAACTTGTTTGTTGTTTCTATTTTAGGAATTCGTTGATCAGTCAAAGGAAGCCAAGAAATTGCTTAATCTACCAGAAGAGCAAAAAACAAAGAAGCAATCATTTGGAGTGCTCGACAGGTTTGTGCCAACAGTAAAATCTAAGAAATAAAACAAATAATTTGTATACATAATCTTATCTTTTATTTCTGCCCTTTGATAATTTTGATACGATTTTCCATATTTACATAATTAATTTACAATTTAGTATACAATAAACTTCAACATGATCAAAAATATGATTGATAAAAGTCTTTCAAAAGAAAGTAAAAAAAGCTGAGATACTACAAACTATATTGCTAACATGGGATGTCATATAGGTCACACAATCCTTCTGATCCATGTAATGAAAATGAGAAATCATTTTTAGTTACTGGTGGGCTCAGTCTTAACAGGTAATCTGAAAATATATTAAATAGGCTTAGAATAATAAAAACTTTACTATATAATTATTAGTAAGAAAGCTTGCAATCTGATAACATTACTTGCTCAATTTATTTATTTAAACCTAATGCACATTTTCATACAAAGGCGGACTTAATGTCATTAGGCATTTTATTCCAGTTGACCATTGAAATTGAAAAACAAAAACAAAGTTCTATGACTTGATCACCTGAACAACAACAAACTTGAGTATATTCAGCAACTAATTATGTGTACTCACTCTCAGTATTGAAATGATCTCCACTGCTGTTTTCTGTAAAATTCTGTACTTCAGATTCTGTATCGTCCATACTCTCATCGTCATCAGTTTCCTGGAAAATCATTAAATTCATAAGAATAATTCAAGTAATTTTAAAGAAGTTATAGTAAGTTTTGGTTTTCCATATTTACTTTGTAGCTGATGCAAACACACAATTAATATTTCAAAAACTTTTTGTTTCAATAAATGATTTTGATTTGTCTCTGCTTAGTATATTATAACTGTAGTATGTAGAAACATGCCAAAATTTTTAGTATTATTTTAAATAGTAGTGTTATAATAATTGTAAAATAATATTCGTTAATAGTTTTATGTATACCTTTTCTTTTTCGTTGTCACAGAGAAGTATTACACCAACAGATTCTGTTGATTTTAAATGTAAAAAATAATGTTGTTCTTGGTCCTGGAACAATCAATGAAATATAATTTACACTTAGTCTTCAAAGTGGATGATTTTATTTAGATGAATAAATTGTGCAATAATTAACAAAGCATATTTTGGCTACAAGCAAAACCCTGATATGCCAACTAATGCAATTGTGCAAATCTTTTATTATTGCAAAATCAATGTAAATAGTAAATGTATTACATTTTTGTGGAGTTTCATCACACCAACTTGTTGAGTATCATATGACAAACCAGGACCACCAACTATTGAGTGTTTCCGCTTATACTGAAATTAAATAAGTAACATTCATATGAATCATTTATAATTTCTTGCATAAGGACAATACTTCAGGGAGAAAAATAAAGATTACTTCAGGGAGAAAGTCATTATATGAATCTAATTTTATTATAATAAATGTCTTCTTCATGAAGCATTTAACTGAACAAATCTAACAACATTCTCAGTTCCTCTGTACAATCTGTCAATACTGAAGTGTCTGTCTTACAATGTAATGACATATTACACCCACCTTACTGGGTAAAGTACCCACTGATAAGTTAGCACCCAGGGGTGCCTCTAATACTAAGACTTGGCTATCATCAAAACAGTCAAGTATATCTTTGTCAGACACAAAGCAGCACTCTTTATTGTCCGTATCATCTAATACATTCTTAATACTCTGTTCAATCCAATGCAGCTGCCTAAAATCAGAGAATAATAATTGATATTTGTTCATTCAAATGGCATTGTACAGGTATATGTAAATAGGTATATTGAAAAATAAAATTGAACATCAATTATTGTTATTTATATGAATTAACTGTTAGCGGTAAACTCTTAAAATAAGTAAAAGTTTAAATGTATTTACTGAATCAAGCAAACAACATGATGCGCTAGAATCTTGGTTCTGTGTTTAGATAATGTTGGTTCTCAATTAGTTAATATTTCTGGTTTCTGTTTATATATCAATGTCAGTCAGTATGATTAAGAATGAGAAAAACATTATTAACACTAACTTGTCAAGTAATCTTTCGTGTTCATCAAGCCGCCCTATTTGTCTTCTAAGTTCTGTGACTTTTTCACCAATATCACTAGTATTGCAGTCTGGACCTGTACCCCTGCAATAGATTTTCACAGTTTTAAAACCACAATAACATAGAATAAGATTACAGGCGATACAATATTACGTGATTAATCGATTATAACAAAGCAACATTATTTATGAAATGTTTTGTAGCACTCACTTCCATTGTATACTGTTTTTACTTCTTTTTTCTATTAAACCGATGCCTTCTAAAACATTTGTTATATCATATATTCTTCTTTTTTGTCTAACAGCTAATAAATTAGTCGCCTGAAAGTAATAAACTGATAATAATAATCATTCAAAATGTTTATTTTTCGTGCCCAAAATCACTTGACAGATCAATGGGAGGCAAATCAAGCTATACTTACGATTTTCAAATCCAAAACTCCATCCTTCGCTTTTTGTAGTAAAGACACAAATTTTGTAGTGAGTAAACCTAAAGATTTTTCATATCTTTTATATCTCAAGTCCGTCATGGCAGAAAATTCACTGTTGATATATTTATTTCCTTCTGATTAAACGGAGATTCCTGTAGAATTTTGCGTCGCGGCGGGATATTATGTTGGTAGCATTGCGGCCATAGACTATTAAGTAATTTAATAACAATGGCTTGAGATATTTTTACACGACCCATAATATAATTCCAGTTAATTTCAAAAATTATATGTTTGTGTATATTGCCTCGTTTCTTGAAGGAATAATATTAATACGTGAGCTTAAAATTTTGGTATAAACAGAGAACCTATAGATGTGTAGATATGATAATGTTGAGAATGTATAAATTTGTAGTAGTAACCTATACTATAGTAATTAATTTATACGTTTTTATCCTACAACTTAATTAGAAAGTTTAATATTGTATCATTACATACTTAAATGTTGTTTTCTTATAAATTCAAACACAATGCAAATTAGTTAATGTATGACAAGACTTTACACTTTATAGTGCCTAGTACTTTGCCTTATTACGGTGAGTTAAAATAGCTGGTCACTTAATTATATTATGTTCTTACAAGTAATGCTATTTCAAAGTTACGAATTACAAACACGTTCACCTGACCTCACTACCTTAGCTGTTATTACGTTTAATTCATTCCTCTATTATTTTTAGATAAGGTTTCGAGCCATGTAACCGTGTCTTAATCAAGAAAGTTATATTATGTAGGTATAACTTCATTAGTCTTAATCATTTTTGAAGTCACTTATGCTTGCTATAGATAAGATTAATATTTAGTATTTTGTTCGGATTAATATTGGTAAGTCCACTGACTTTTTCTGGTAGTTGTTTTTTTCTCATATTAAATCGACTAAAATTGGTATGGTCTTTTTTCCTTACTTGTCTTATCATGTAAACAAAGTGTTGTCATAAATGGCCAGAGACAACCAATAATGATGGAAACATCAATCATGTCGATAAGTTAATATCACATTTATTATTGCGAATGAGAGTAGATAACAATTTTCTTTTCAGACTGTAATGGTCTAGGGATCGTCACAATAAAATAATTAATGCGACGTGTTTATTATGGCTTATTAAAAAACAATACACTACACCATTCAAAAATTATAAGTATACTTTATCGTTACCTTGCATCATATCGATACTTAACTATTGTACGTTTGTCTCCTTACTACGTTCATAACTTCATGGACAATCCTAGATTTTCAATGTGTTTTGGTCCAATTCGTATTTGAATGAGTATTTTTCATATTGTAAGTTTCTTTTATAAGTCAATAAGGCTAATACTGGGTCTAACAGTGGGATGAAGACGCTAAGATGTGATTTTGTAACGGAGCCGAGTTTGTTTACATGATAATAATATATATATGTGTATATATATAATAACAAATCCGGAAAAAAGACTATAATTATATACATTATCCTCGTAAGGCCCTACCTAAATTTAGGTCGATATATATTATGGCCCAATGTACTAAAAAAGGTGCAAGTAGAAAAAAATGTTCAAAAAAAAACATAACAACATCACGCCTGTATTCCCCGAAGGGGTAGGCAGAGGTGTACATAATATGTACACCCTCATTTCGCCAGTTATGTTTTAAGTCCCGTAATGTAATAGGGGGCGAGCCTATTGCCATCAACCGGGCACAAATCCAGACTCCGTGCTGCTACTGAGAATGACCTAATGGAAAATCCCAGTAACACTTTGCCCGACCCGGGATTCGAACCCAGGACCTCGTGCTCAGCAGTCGCGCTTAGCAACCACTAGACTAACGAGGCAGTTGAAAAATATTCAAATGTAATGCTTTTGGCTAAACTATTTTAAGGGGTGGGTCCTTATACCTAAAATTAACTATTTCATGCAAAAAATATTTTGAGTTGTTGTTGTCAAAATAAGAGATGCGTTCGAGGTTAATAATTTTTCGATGGCAGTTTTAAATTGGCGGGATTATTGAAACCAAAAAAATACGTTTAAATATCATGTCATAATTTTAGGTCGCTGGGCCGTAATTTAATGATTTTAAAAAGTGTCTTGGGCCGCAGTGTCAACATTTTTTTGTCATTAAATTAGGTCGTTGGGCCTTACGAGGTTAATCCTTAGTCAATCAGATTCTTCATTTTAATGGCTTCTTTCATTATATCTCACTGGATTTTTTTAAAATGGCTGAACGGATTCGGATGGAATTTGGTACACAGATAGTATTGAACTAGCATTAACACTTAGGTCACCTAATTTTTATCTTTGTAAACACGTTGCAGGTGAAAACAAGTTTTAAATACAAACCTTTTATTAATAGATTTTGCTAGAATATTTTTTTTCAGTACTCAACATGGAAAAATAATGAAAATCCACAAACAATTTAATAATAATATAGCTGTATCATGCTCTTTGTCATTACATCAAATAAGTATAGAGCACCATTTTAAGCCGTCTTGGCTTATTCTTATCCGCCTTGGGGTTTAGTAAGTTTATTTATGCATCCATTGACTTGCAATGTGTCTGAGGGGGACTTAAACTCCAGGAAGCTATCCTAGCCTTACGAAAAGGAAAATACTGGATGTGATGCACCACATTCCCCATCAAGACTTGGTGTTATGATCTTGCATGTGGCACATTATAGCAATTCGGTCCAACTTTTTCGAGTTAATAAAACCTCTAGTACCTTTTACTAAATATTTCTTTTAGCAATTCACACTTCTCTCTTTCAATTTGCAATGTATCCCTGTATTCTTTTTCTTTAAGTTGAATCTTTTTTAACTCTAATGTTTCTTTTAATTCCAATTCTTTTTTTCGCAATTCTAATTCTTCCTCGCGCAATTTTAAATTTCTTTCGTAAATCTCATCTCTCCACTGCTTTTGATCTTCTTGCCGTCTTAAATATTCTAACCACTGTTTTTCCAACTGCAACTTTCCTTGAGATTTATCACTCTCTATTCTGTTGGCCAGTCTTATTTTTCTCATCTCTATAACAGCTTTACTTTCATGTGCTGATTTACCATGCATGTGATGCTCTGCCACATTTATTTTAAGAATATCCTTCTTTTTGTGTAACAGTTCTGTTAGAGTGTATGAATCACAATCTACATGGTACTGAGCATAAATGTCATTCATAATTTTAAAATATTTGAACTTGTCATGCTGTCCACTGTCAACACACTGCTTGTACTTTTTAGTGAGTGCATTAATTTTCCATCTAACTTGGTCCGGTGACATCTAGAAAAACCATTTACTTTAAAACAATTACATAATTGAAAACACATTGTTTTATTTAAACAACTTTATACCTCTATACCATATTCCATAAGGCTCTGTGATATTGCCATCCATATTCTTGTTTTCTTTTTTGGTGTTTCTAACATTCCTAGTTTGTTTTCATATAATTTCAACAGTGTTGTTGTTGCATTTGTTGTCCAGACAGCACCTAAAAGATAATTATGTAAAAAAAATTAAATTATTGTTAACAAGTAAAGACAAATCCACAAAAGAAACTAACAAGGTTTATCTGAACCATCACTTGTTTTGGATTCCACATGAGTATGTAGATCATTTGTATTTTCACAAATTTCCAAGTTATCCTGCGAGGCTGTAACATAATTAAATGTTCTTAAAATTATTTACATAATGGAAAACATGTTCTATTTAGTAATATATATATAAATGTAATGTATGTTAAGTAAAATGTTAAGTATGTTTTGTACAAACTTCTTTACCTTCTTCTAAAATACAATAGGTGTCAGATTCTTCACACACATCCATGTTCTTTTTTATGGAAAATGCCCCCTGACCATAATTATTACAAACAGTCAATCTTTGTTTATCTTACTACCACACTTCACTTTTAATGAGAAACAAAATACCGAAAATACACAATAACTTGTAGTAGTTACTATCCACGAATTCAATATCTATACAAATTATAACAATGAACAAACTAACGTTTTATTAACGACTGTAGCTGTACTTTTGTCCTTATAAGTTCTAAAAAACAGTAATACAACGAGTTTAATAATAAATAAAATACAGTACGTTTTTATAGACGTAAATAAATAATTTGTCAAATTTCATTTGTATTTGACATATGTCATGAATTGAATTTGATGGCAGTAGTCACAGAACACTGCAGTAGTACTGCGACAGAGTAGAGGTTAGTGTCTACGGACTACTGCTGCTACAGACTACAGGGAGAAGTTATTATCCATACAACAGGGGTGTAAACCTAGCATTACGTGACGGGAACTATATGCTATATACTATTTTCACCCATGATCGACTTAATGATCTACGTTACTTGTTTAAAGCATGGTATAATAAACTTCGCAAGAGTGGCTTATAGCACATCTCTATAAGATAATAGACTAAAGTCATCAAGTTGTCATTGTCTTGTCAAGTTTCTCGTTTTTCTTGTCAGTACTTGTCACTTGTCAGTATTCTAAATTATTATTGTAAATACTTCAGAAAAGTGACATTCTCATTTCTCCAGGGGCAAAATATTATTCAGAGATGCGTATCTGCGTTGAAAGCTCCTTTTTAACTTTTTTAATTATATCATGAGTATTAATAATGAACAAACAAAACCTAATACTCTGGTTGAGTGAAGAAGTCGCAAGTTCTGATGACAGTGATTCAAGCGAGTGGAGTGATGTTTGTACTGTTAAACAAGATATTTCCGAAGATGAGGATATAAGCGATAACGACGACGATTCACTATTTTTCCCTTTGATGCAATATTTAATAAGACTGAGAAGAAAACGTGTAGATGATTATTTACATATTATAGACTCTTGGACAGATTCTGAATTTAAAAATCGGTTAAGATTATCCAGAAAGACCGCTCACCGGCTCATTGGTATTACTCATCATAATTATTGTAAAAGTAAAACATTTACCTAAATATTTAGGATTTCTATTTACTTGAAATTTGTTTCAGATGAATTGGAAAAATCTGGATTTATAGCAACACATAAATTTGGATTAAAGCCTTTGGAACCAAAACTTTGTATTTACATATTTTTATCATTTCTTGCTAATACAGAACCACTTACTCCAATCGCAACAAGATTTGATATTTCCATTTCATCAACTTTTAGAGTAATAAGAAGAGTAGTTGCTTGGATCTTAACAAAATTGGATGTAGCTATAAAATGGCCTCAAACTTATGAGGAGATAAGTTATATATGTGAATCATTTAACACCAAGACTGGTATTACCCATATGGTTGGGATTATTGATTGTACTCATATTAAAATAGAAAAGCCCAAGAATGCAAGAGAGTATTGTAATCCTAAGGGATACTTCTCCATTATACTTCAAGCAACAATTGATGCTAATTTAAGATTTACTAATGTGTTTTGTGGTGAACCAGGTTCATCAAATTGTGCTAGAGTTCTGAAAAAGTCACCTTTGTATAACACAGCATCACAGAATAGATCTTCTCTATTTCCACATAATACTTTTCTTGTTGGACATTCAGGATATCCATCTTTACCATGGCTTATGCCACCATTTCGAGAAAACAAAAGACTAACACCTCAGCAAAGAGAGTTCAATGCCTTGCATATATCCACAAGAAAATTAAGTGACAAAGCTTTTAGTCTCCTAAAGGGGAGATTTCGTAGAATAAAACGATTTACTGTGTATCGAAATATAGAATTTATAACTGACACAATTGTAGCTGCATGTATTTTGCACAACTATTGCCTTGATGAAAATGATCATTTGGAAGAACAAGAATAATTGTAAGTTTTGACAAGAATAATTGTAATAATGTCCATGCTGTTGATTCAGTAAGAATTTTTCCAGAGTTAGTGGTTTTTTGTGTAAGATCAATTTAAAATGATTAAATAGCTAAATATATTTTTTTTGTATCAAAATGCTGATCTCATAATATGTATGTAAATTGTTTTCTCATACATATTTATTTGTATAAGAGAGGGTACTATACAGATTGGTTTTATTGCCTCATTAAATCTTGATCAGCTAACAACTTCCTTAAAAGTGCACATTTTTCTCTTTCAATTTTGAGCATTTCTTCTTGTTTTTTCTCTTTGAGTTGTAGTTTCTTTAATGCCAATGATTGTTTTATTTCTAATTCCTTTTTTCTTAACTGTAACTCTTCTTGTCTTAGCCTTAAATTTCTTTCGTACCTTTCATCTCTTAATTGCTTTTGGTCTTCTTGTTTCCTTAAATAATCTAACCATTGTTTATCCAATTCAATTTTTGCTCTCCTCTCTGTCCTTAATCGTCTGAAAGGTGTTGAACCTTTTAGTGTAATATTACTTCTTTTACTTTTGTCTTTGTCCAAATCATCAGAACTGTGTAATACACCTGATGCTAGTCTGTATGTTTCAGTATTATCAGTGTAGCGTCCTAAAATTTGGTGCATTTCATTAAAGTATTTAAAACTCATCGCTCCTTGTCCATTATCAATGCAGTCTTTATACTTTTTTGTAAGGGCATTTATTTTCCACCTAACTTGATCTGGAGTAACCTGAAATTTTAGTGACAAAAATATATCATAATGTAGTACAAATTTTAAAAGTAATATAAAACTCCACTATCTAATATAGTCAGCTACCTCAACATTTAATGATTTTAGTTCTTCTGCTATTGACAGCCACATTTTGGATTTCTTTTTTGGATTGTCCAGCATATGTATTTTGGTTTGATATAAACTTAAAAGCATGTTTGTTGCATTTTTCGTCCATATCACATCTGTAATTAGAAAATGATTCTTAGTGATTGCTAGTTAATATTACTTTACAAACAATATCTATCTCATTGTCATCATAATTTATCTATCTTATTAATAATCTATCTCAATGCATTACATACTTTGTTTATTGCTCTCATTAACATCTGATTCTTCATGAGTTACTGTTATGGTATGGCTGAGATTATAGTTAGTCATATTCATGTTGGGTTTATATTGAGCGGCTGAAATAAATAAAAGTACTGTGTAAGTATAACATTTATCCATACACGATCATGAACAATGCACGTAATGTTCATTTTAGACGTATGTTTGTTTGTTTACTTACATTGATTATCCAAAATAGCCAAAACGGCAACATTACTATCAATGTTTTCATCCATTTTGTGTCGAAACGTTGGGCGTATTCCAACAAGAAAAGAGACAGTGCACTGTAACTTTTACAATTCCATTAGAGTGAACATTTAAATCAACTGCTAAATACTAGGATGCAAAAGTCAATCATTCTAAATATGTAACAGATTTATTTATATATGTAGAGTGTCTAAGCACGCAATTCTTAATTGCTTTAATGTAGTTTTGTACACAACATTCCATTATTTTTAGACACAAAGAAGAACACACAAATGTCAAACGGCTAGTTGACAATACTCTGCTCAGTGTTGTTAATGTTAAATACTCATAATATCACAAAGGTCAGATTATTTTTATGAAGCCTGTTCAAGTGTTCAGGTTCCCACTGCTGGGCAAAGGCCACCCCATTATTCTTCCACAAAAACAAAACCCTTGCAGATAACTTTTAATATTAAATTCACACTTGATTCCAATATTTCATTATGAAACGTCAACTGAGTTAAGGTTTACGGTTCTAACATTCTTATACGACGTAGATTTAAGTTAGGTTTCTGTATATAATCTGATTAATGGTGTCATGGAGGTTATACTTTGTCTGATGGTGTGCAATAAAGAATATTGTATTGTATCATCAAGTAGTTCTTATCACCCAAATCCTATTCTAAATCTTTATCTTCCTATAGACAGAAAATGGGTAGGGCGGCTGGAAACTATACACTTGAACATTTGTCATAGACGTAAGAGTAATGGTATTAATTGAGTGGGTTATTTTATCATGGAGGAAAATAAAGTGGAAACAGAACTATTTTTCTATGTGGTAATACTAATTGGCAATTGATTCTATTGACTTGACACTTGGTTGATTTTGACATTCGTTTGCTCGTTGACGTGACGTGACATCGGGCGATTATTGCATTTATATTTTATTAAATAAATAAATGGTATTTAAAATAATCAAGTTTTGTTTGCATTGATCGCACAAAATGTCTCATTGCGGTGACTTTATTAAAAGTCAATTCCCACTTATAGATGATGAATTGATGAAATATGTTGGGGGTAAGTTTTCTATAGGTTATAAAGAATGATATTATTTTTATTTTGTTTTATGGTTTCATATATGAGTTAGTTATAGTTTTAATGTATTAAACGTGTACGGGGATTATTTCTTAAGATTGCTAAGCACCAAGATTTTTTTACAATCATTTGTATAAATGGTTTTACATGCACCTAAAATTATGACCATCTTATTAAGTTACTTAATTATTTTTAGATATTTTGGATAGTAGTGCCGGTGAATTTGAAGATACAGAAGAAGTGTATGAAGCAGTTGGAGAAGTACTGCAGGGAATCTCTGAAAAATCTGAAAAAGACATAAGGTTTATCACGATTTTCATATATAATTATTTTGTATCTCACTATTTTGTGTGGTAAACACTAAACTGAAGTTGAATAAGGCATGTTTATATTATCAAAGGAAGCATGGTGTCACAGTTGAAATAGTTAAATCATTACACTTTGATGTGTTTCAAATATCTTAAGGGTAAAGAATTGATTAATTTTTCTTACAACTTGGATGATTCCAAGAATTTGTTTTATTTGTTGCTTAGTTGTAGCTTACTTTGATTAAAACCAATTCTATTGGGTAGCATACTAGTCATAATGTTGTTATTGAATGCAATTATTTTCCAACTATTACCCTTACCTTAGGAGAGGTCTATGTTCAGCAGTGGACTGAGATAGGCTGACAATGATAACCTTTATTTTTTATCCAGGTACCTTGGTAATTTTATTTTCAAATCAAAGTTTTTATTTGTGTTATAGCTTCAGCCCGTGACTTTGTCCGCATGGATTCCAAATGTTTTATAGCTTATAAATTTTATTTATATTGTTAGTGTACATTTATATACATGAGATTAAAGTCACTGTTTATTTACAGGGATATATGTGAAAAATTGCTTCATATGCTACAGCCTGATAAGCCAGGCAGTAGCAATGGCCCTAGAAAAGTATTGGATGCACCTATTCACTTGGCTTCCATGGCTGCACCTGTAACTGAAACTGAGGATCTCAAAAGCATATGGATTAATACTAGGGATGATAATTTGGTAAGTTTCAATCATAATTTTAATATATAATATCAAAATAAAATTTGTGTAGATCTGCAACCCCAGCCCAAGAATTCATTCACATACGTCACAATTTTTTGTAGAAAGTGGATGCAAAGAAATTAGAAAAGGCTGAAGCAAAGTTACAACAGAAGCAGCAGAAACAGAAAGATTTGAAGGTCCCAATATCTGCACCAGTGCTCCAAACAGCTACTGCATCACAGGTGACATCTAAAAAGGATAGCAAACTTGAAGCCAAGGGTACCAACAGGACACAGGACATAAGGATAGAGAACTTTGATATTGCTTATGGTGATAGGTACGATGTTTTGATTTTTTTTTATTTATTTTGACAATACTTTTTTACATGACTCTTTAGTGGTTGGTTTAGTTTAAATATTCGTGACTATAGATACTATAAAGGTTTTAATTTACTGCTAATTTCCCTGTTGGTCTAGTGTTCGAGGCAAGGACCTCCTGGGCTTGATACCAGATTGATTGACTTTTTCCAGTAGGTAATTCCCAGTAGCACCATGTGGTGGATTTGTGCCCTATGGCAAAAATTTGCCCCCTGTTAATTGGCACCTATGGCATAACTGACGAAATGTGGTTCTACCATACACCTCAGCTTACTTCTTTGTGATGCAGATGTGATGTTGAATTTATTCAATCTTACAGAGTATTACTACAAGGCGCCGACCTAGTTCTAGCGTGCGGTCGACGGTACGGCCTCGTAGGGCGCAACGGTCTCGGCAAGACGACACTTTTAAGAATGATTTCATGTAAACAACTGAAGATACCTTCCCATATATCAATACTTCACGTAGAACAAGAGGTAGTGGGCGACGACACTATCGCACTGCAGAGTGTGCTGGAGTGTGATATTGTTAGAGAAACTTTATTGAAACGTGAGAAAGAAGTGACTTCTGCTATTAATAATGGGTTAGTAATTGTTTTTTTTATGTCATTTAACTATACATACTCATACTTTTATTATGTACTCTTTATTAAGGAGCAAATTCTTTGGCTTTGGCTGGTCTTAATATCAAATTTAAAAAGATGCATACATGAATGGTTAATGGATTAATATTACCAAAATGAGTATGTATGTTGGAATTAATTTAATAATCTTTGAAAACAGGTATTATTTGAATTCACAACTTTTTTAGTAGTAATACTTATTTAATACAATAAATTCCGTATACTATTGCAGTCCATGAATTGGTGATAACAATACTACATAACTCTCGTACTTGACAACCTTGATAGTTCCTTGTCCCATGCATTTACCTGTATTTGTAAATAGACATAATTTTATATATTACATGTAAAGTAGAAGAACTTGTAAATGATGCAATCTAAAAGTGTGATTTCTTCATTTATACCTGTTTCTATGTAGCACCAAAGAGTATAAAACCACCATATTATAATATAACATAGTGGTTATGTGGTATGCACCTCCAAACGGCAATAACCTTATATTCAAATGCATTCGAATGAATATGCAAATGCATTTGAATGCATATTGCAAATCTGTAAAAATCCTGTAGAATGTTACATATAAAATAATTAATTAAGTCCCTATCCGTAATTTTAGTAAAACGTTTTTACAATGTGTTTCATCCGTTTGTCTCGTAGATCAACCGATACAACTCTGTCCACCGAGCTGAGTGAGATCTACGCGCAGCTGGAGAACATTGAGGCGGACAAGGCGCCTGCGCGCGCGTCCATCATCCTGAGTGGGCTGGGCTTCACGCCCGACATGCAGGCGCGGGCCACCCGGACCTTCTCCGGAGGTTGGAGGATGAGGCTGGCTCTCGCTAGAGCTCTGTTTTCCAAGTATGTTGACTAAACTTCTTATAAACCATTTTTTCTTAACTATATTATAATCTTTGTCAACATTTGTATATATTTTAGTGATTTACTTACAATCGCTCGTAATGGTTACATTATTCGAACATTGCGTGCCAGTTTCATTTCGATACTATCGCGTTTTCAGTTGGCTAAGCCCACAATGCTAAGAACAGAAAACATTTATTTATGTTGTAATACCAATATAAAAAAATGTTTTCTTGTGTTTGATTTGATAATACTTAAATATAGGATAATGTAATTCTCCCACAGACCCGACCTGTTACTACTCGACGAGCCGACGAACATGTTGGACATAAAAGCCATCATCTGGTTAGAGAACTACCTTCAGAACTGGCCCACCACGCTGCTGGTAGTGTCCCACGACCGCAACTTCCTTGACACTGTGCCCACAGATATCATGCATTTACATACACAGAGGATAGATACATATAGGTCAGTAATACTTTTTATTTTAATATATATGTATATCCGATAATTTACACGTAGAGCCGTACAATTCTTGTATGGATGTCTATATGAACCAAATTTTATACCATTTCATAAACAGGATTTTGCTACATGTAGGTAATTCATTGGTTTTAGATTTATATGACGCATTTATGGTAAAGTTATAATGAAACAGAGTATTCAGTTTTGTTATATTCAGTTGTATGAAGTATGTAATTCACCATGACTGGCATAACATTGATTATAATGTTAGTCATGACTGATTTCATAAAACGAACATATTGATTCCTTGATTTAAAATTGTTATGAGAATGTTATCATTACTTTAATTTAAAAGAAAAGAAGACTTATATTTATTTTCAGCACTCTAGAGCTCGACCTACTCATTAATTTTAATTAAAATAGTCAAGTTTTTGACTAAGTCAATGCCCAAATCATTTCGTCATATTTTATCAACCACTTTTGTTGTAAATGGAATATTAAAAAGACACATTAATTTAACATTTTACTTTACGTGCCCCATTTCGAAATTTACTAAGTTTGATTAAGAAAATGGTCTACTGACATCGTTGGTACAATATGAGAATAAAATTATATAAGATATTGTATCTCTTCACACGCATACGTCTATCTTACTCATATTCTGTTCATAACCTAGTACACACTATTTGCAGAGGTAACTACGACCAGTTCCACAAGACTAAGACAGAGAAGCACAAGAACCAGCAGCGCGAGTGGGAGGCGCAGCAGCAGCACCGTGCGCACACGCAGGAGTTCATCGACCGCTTCAGATACAACGCCAACCGAGCATCTTCAGTGCAGAGCAAGATCAAGATGCTGGACAAACTGTGAGTATTACAAGTACTGAGGGTAACTGATGGCTTCGAGTCCAGCTCGTATCCATAATTTATTAAATTTCCTTTATTAATTAGAATAAAACTCATCTTTTAGAAACCGCATTGCCATTTATCGACGCGTATTCAAAGCAACTTTTGCTATAAGTGGCCTGTCAGAAGAACCTATTAATCTTTTACCAAACCTGGAAATCATATCCAAATCTTAGTTTAAAACTTACGTTTTTACTGAACAATTACCACGCAACCTATTCTTTGTGGAAATTTCGCCGGATATCAATTAAAGTGAAAATCAATACGTAGGGTAAAACTATACACTCACTTTGTCATGATTAAATCGTGGAAATCGCGATCGATGGAGGGTTAACACAACTTCCATACAATAATGGATAGCATGAACGGAGGGTTGAATACGAGTCACCGAGTCACGTGTGTAGGGTGAAACATGATACTTGTTAGATTACATGGTGATTTTAAATTCACTTATGGACGTACCACCGCAAAATGTACACGCACAACTTTGGCGTACCATATGGAGATACATCATTAACATTTTAGCTTATTTTGGCTATTCTTATAATGACGTGGAAAGTGAAAAGTGAGATGGCATATTGTAACTATCAGGATTGAAAAAGAGATGAGATGAGTGAGCTAATCAGCCTAGCTTTTTGTGCTACTTTCAGAGCGAGTGTAACCTATCTACCTCTTTCTTACCCAATTATTTAATTTGCAGACCCGAATTAAAACCAGTAGAAAAGGAAATAGAAGTAGTCCTCCGGTTCCCCGAGACAGAGCCTCTCTCACCTCCCATCCTACAGCTGAACGAAGTCGGCTTCTACTATTCCAAGGACAAGGTCATATTCTCAAATGTCAACCTTGGAGCGACGCTAGAGTCTCGGATATGTATCGTAAGTAAATCCTACTTTATATTGTAGATTAGTCAAATAGATGAAAATCTTTATGAGCTATCAGAAGTTAGCCGCGAGAGGTAGCGCGGTACCTGTTTTATAAGGCGGTGAAAAGTTTAATGTACCAGTTTGGTTTTAGTATCGTTCCTAACTTCAGAAGGGTCAAGCAGTTGTGCGCCTATTATAAGCCGCCATGGGGCTTTTACGATGAAAAGTACAGAAAGATTTTCACTTCTTATTTGTATTATTATATAACAGTTTAGAGTTATAAAATTCAAATGATATAATAAATCATCATAAAGATGCATCTGGAAACAAAGTCTTCATGTTCATGCAGCTTCAATGCATTGATTTGTATTCAT
Source organism: Abrostola triplasia (assembly GCA_946251915.1). Taxonomy (NCBI): domain Eukaryota; kingdom Metazoa; phylum Arthropoda; class Insecta; order Lepidoptera; family Noctuidae; genus Abrostola; species Abrostola triplasia. The sequence continues at coordinate 3,735,342 of OX276424.1, read as the reverse complement.
TGCAGGGATAGTAAATTGATTTGGTGCCAATTTATAGCAACTAGTCGTATTATATAAAATATTATGGACCCATGACGCACGGAGGATAGTTAACGACCCGTTCGTTGACTAGCATTGATCGAGATCGATCATTATTATTGCAATTATTATGATGGCGGCTACTAGTGACAGCTCAGATGAGCTTATGGTTTATTCATAGTTAGAAGTTTAGAACAATGCACAATTTGCGTTTTTGCGCTTGAACGCTAATCCCATATTTATATAATGTATTGCAAGGGGTGGAGTGTCGTTAATGTCGTCGCCGTCGGTTCATTGGAATTGAATAGGTTCAGAGAAAGAGCAACTTTTCAAATTTTTATTAACTCTTTAGTATTCTGTTTGTTATACACCACGACGGCTGATAAAACGGCTCACCTCAGATATTTGTAGAAGTTATGAGGATATTAAATAACTGTCAATAATACCATAAACAATAGGCTATGAACCTGAGAGAATCTCAGTGAGTACTAGATTTGTGTGTGTGTTCAGATTACATATCTTTTTTATAAGTTTAGAAAACAAGATTAAATCGTGGTTGCTTGCAAATGCTATAAGGCCTAAGCACTACTTAGGGTTCTTTTCCGAACTAAAGTAAAAGAATAAGGTAGCTATAGAGACTTCCGATTTCGTTGATATTTATTAGCAACTAGCTTTTGCTCGCGACTTCGCCTACTTTAAGTAGCCTATGTCCTTTCTCGGGTCTTAAACTATCTATATGCCAAATTTCATCAAGATCCGCCCAGCGGCTTAGTCGTGAAGGCGTAACAGTCAGACAGACAGTTACTTTCACATTTATAATATTAGTATGGATTATTATCACTCTTGGCACACTTACTGTCGGTTCAATATTGATACAAAGATGTTTGATTCGTGAGAAAACGTCTAGGTCTACAATAGTCGACCAACATTGACAAAATAATTACTTGGCAACACGAATCGGGCGTAGTTCAAGTTTTTACCATTAAAATAATCACAGGGCTATTATCCGCACAATGACATGACGTTCAGCGAACAATAAATGGATGACAATGAGAGTCATGTACCTACCAACCCATTTATAAATACACGATATAACCACTATCTGTTTAATTACCGATATTAATGTCCTGAGCTAAAGTAATATTATAATAAATATGGTAACGAAAAGTTATTTTCTGATTATAATGTCCGTGCAATTTTTCAGTTATGATTAAAAAGTTTCGTTTCAATTTCATATCAAGGCTGAGCAATATAAAAACGAAACTTAACGGTTGATTGATCTTTGTTAGGAGATCTAGATTTTATTTAAAAAAAACTTGCGCTTCGGACTGTGACGGACTCTGAATATTACATTAGAGATAAGCCAGTCGGCAACATTGAAGCGACGCTGACGCCAGGACGCGTTTGACACATTCGATTTTATAGTTCGAGGGCTCTCCATTGGCACACCATTTTAAGTAAATCAAATTGTATATGTTATATTTTTTATATATATTTGTAGGTGGGAGACAACGGCGCGGGTAAAACAACGTTACTAAAAATAATCATGGGTATCCTATCACCTACTAGTGGAATTCGCAGCGTACACAGAGGACTGAAATTCGGTTACTTCTCGCAACATCACGTGGACCAACTAGAGATGAACGTCAATTCTGTAGAACTGTTACAAACCAGTTATCCAGGTACGTACCTTATCTCTTTGGCAATAAAGATCAAATTTGCTTTACTTTGTTTATTGATAATTTAGGTTACATTTAAAAAGGTTGATTGAGTATTAGTCTTGTTTCTTGCAAAGTCATCGTTATTAATAGTGTACAGTTTTTTGCCGATCTTGAGTGTAATGTTTATTTTCTGTCATGCACTTTTTTACCTGAGGATACTTGTTTGTAGGTAATCGAATTAAATATCTTGATGGGATTTTTGTGTATGATAAATAGCAAAAAATAATGGAAATTCTTGTCAGTTAGCATATATACAGTCGAAATAGGTATTAAATATTTAACGATTTGATTAGCAGTAAAAACTTGAGTAATCTGTACATACAGGATTGAAGTATTATGGTAAACAACAACATGATTAGTATATCTAAATTAATTTCCATTAACGATTAATTCCTTACAATTTTATAAATGTCTTTTTTTAATTTGGTGTGACTTGTATTATGTTGGAAACAACACGGCTTTAGCTTAGTGTGGGTATAGATACGAATATCTCATGTGTAAACACAAAATACATCCAGTGCAACAATCATAGAAAATATACATGACATAATATAATTATGTTTCTTGTAATTGTTTGTGAGTCTGCAAAATCAATCTGTAATTTGTTTTTACCCCTCTCTCTCTCTCTTCTCCTTATTTGTCCCTTTTCGGAGCGTTTTTTTTAGCAGTTGTCAATAACCCGGCTGTTTATATAACTCAATATAATATTTTCTTATATTTGTCTAAAGGTAAAACAATAGAAGAATACAGAAGACAACTAGGTAGTTTCGGCGTTAGCGGCGACCTGGCCCTGCAGACGATCGGCAGTCTCTCCGGAGGTCAGAAGTCGCGGGTGGCGTTCGCGAGGATGTGTATGGGCAATCCCAACTTCCTGGTGCTTGACGAGCCCACCAACCACTTGGATATCGAGACTATTGAGGCCTTAGGGAAGGCAATAACTAAATATACCGTGAGTTTTGTATTTACTTATTTGGTATGATCATAATGCCCGAGTTCCCTGTAACAGCACCATGTTACCATTATTACCGTAATATTAAATTTAATCTCTCTGTGAAAACTAATTTTAACGGTGTCACTTTGTTGGGTCGATTTTGTTCATCTTTTATAAATGATTGAGAATAACTAGGTTGACTCTATATAATGCGATTCTATTCATATTAAAATGACAATAAAAACAATACCCATTGTCCTATCTGATTTAATAATAAATAAATGTAATAATAAATGTAATAACTTTAACGGTAATGTTTTGGTTTCTAGGGCGGAGTTATCCTCGTATCTCACGACGAGCGGTTAATACGAATGGTCTGTAAAGAGCTTTGGGTGTGCGGCAGCGGGTCTGTCACCAGTATAGAGGGAGGCTTCGACGAGTACCGCAAGATCGTCGAGAGAGAACTCGAGGCACAGAACAAGTAGACAAATGTAGCTAGAATTGTGTTATTGTGTCGTGTCCTATCGGCGAGCCGCCTTAACCCATGTATTCCAAAACTTTCTCTAGGCTAATTATATTATAGGATGCTTATGACTCTATTAGGTAGAAATTATCTTAATGAAATCCAATATATATTTAAGAATATTTTTTTCTAATTCCACTTTAACAGTACAGATGAAAAGATTCTGAATTTAGATACTAAAATATAGTTATTATTACAACTGTTATTAGTGTACTAATAACAGTTGTAATAATAACTATATTTTTTTTCAGTGTTGATGACGATATGCAATTGTACATAATCGTAATCAGTTTCATGTTTGCGTTTTGTATAGTATAGAGTCGATATGCATCTCTTTATTCCGTATGTTGCGGTGTGAGGCGATTTGGCTTTAACTTTTTGATTGGTTGACATTGTGCGAGACGACGGCGCGTCGGTCCGACACCACACAATACTATAATTCTCGCTTATCGCAATTCCACACCCACATGTATACAATATATCCATGTAAAAAGTAACCTTAAATTATATCGTTGTAATATACATGTAGCGTTTCATTATTTATTTATACTTTTTATATTATTATGGTTTATTGAAGAAGGCGAAATGAAAAACTTATTAATATCAATGCAAATTTTTATTTATACCTTCAACCTCTCTCTCACTTTGTCTCCATTAAATACCTTCAGCATACATAAAACGCGTTGTTCGAAATATTCGAAAATTATCGATGGCAATTAAAAAAATATAATTAACTTAAAAATGCATATTTACAAATCAAAGATCAAATACATAATATACAATTAAAATAATGACTAAAATAGGAAGGAATTAAATTATTTAGTGAAAAATTACGAATTGAACTCAATTTCAGGCAGTACAACTATCTTGAGGCATATAGGTGCTCTGGTTCTAAATGCGAGTATATTTCGTAAGAAATACATTGTGATATCGGAGGGAAGGGTAATTATTGTGAAAGTTCAATAAATTAAAATTGTATTTTAGTACTATTGAAAGTATACATACATAAATATACTGGTATACAACGACTATACCGGTTTATTATGGCAATTTATGATTGTGAATATATAGGTAAAAATTAAAAAGTTACACTACCAGATCACAAATACTAATCTAATTACTTATGTCCAGTTGGCAAAGACAAATGGCTGTTGGATCACGCGACTCTTACTATAAGTAAGAGGGGTCGATGAATTAAAACTTATACTTATTGATGTTTTTTACGCCTGGGTTTAGTTTTGTCGGCGTTCCTTAATACTTCTGCGTAGGAAAGCTCTAGTTTCCTTAGTTTGTGTATTTCCTGTGACGCAGTGCTTTGTTTGATGTCCCACGAGTCAGTCTCGGGGTTCCATCCTTGGTATATTTTGCCCGTCCGGCCGCTTGCGCTCGGTGTCGGCGAATTTAAATTCCTGTTGTAGAACTGCAGCGTGGAGCCGTTCCACTCGTTCTCTGCTGCTCTAACAAGAGGGCTCACCTCGATCGGCCTGTAGTCCCTCCTCTTCTTGTTCGACGATTTCTGATAAGTTATTTTAGGCGGCGAGGGGAACACTGGGGAGTCAGCTCCCTGGCGATCCTGACTGTGTTTGCGATTGCGATGTCTGGACTTCTTTCTAGTGGCCGCTATGTACTCCAGTGGCTGACGCACCAGCGGAGTCAGGACACGTTCCTTCTCTTCCTTCCTCTCCTTTTCCTTTCGTTCCTTTTCCTTCTCTCTTTCTCTCTGGCCATCTGTCTGATCTTTCGCATTCGTGTGCTCCTTTGGTTGGCGTGCAGGACTCGGCTTAGGTTTCTCCGTGGTGCTCTCAACCACTGGTTTGTTCTCTTTATTACCGTTTTCTTCCTTCTTAGCTATTTCAGGCTGAGGGTTTTCTTTTTCTTTTAATGTAGGTGTATCTGGTATGGTAATATCAGACACTGGAATCGACTGTTCAGACATGACGGACGACAATACGCTCTGAGTATCATCTGTAAAGTTACCGGGCGCCTCTTCGTTAGCGGGAGTGACGGGCGGTACTTTACCTGCTGTGGTGTCATCGAGGAGCGGGAGCTGTTCTCCGTCGTCTTTGTTCTCCGCCGCCTTCTTAAGGATGGTAAATATTTCTTTGAACAATTCTCGGTATTCTGGTCTGTTGCGGAATCGACTGTCCATGGGGCTGACGTCATCGTAAATGCTGAAGCGGTAGTCTTCTCCGTCAGCGATTGTGCAGAGGAACGAGCCCGGTCGTTCGCGTTCTGTTTGTGTGGCTTTGTTGCTGGTTTCATCCGAAAATCCGGAACTAGATGTCTCTGCTTCCGAAAAGTCGGGAGTCTGGATAATCTTCTTCCGAGAAGTAGTTTCTACCTTCTTTGGCTGGCAGATGCCTTTTTGGGCTTCTTCGCCGTGGCCACTTTCTTCGTCAGTATCTTTTACACTAAACTGGCTGTAGTCTCCGGATGTCTGCAGTTCATCCTGGAGAGAGAGAGGACCACACGGATTCTGATTGTTGGGCATAGTGGGCTGTTTGGTTTTTCTTACGTTCTTGACTTGAGACAGTTGAACTTCTAAAAGTGCCTCGTACTTCTGCACCAATTCTCTGTAAGGGTTGTCATGGCCATCTTCCTTATTTGCCCATATACCCTGAAGTAACTTTTCCTTGGCATTCTGAAAGGTAAATAACGATTATTTGTGATTATTAGGCGCCAAATGAGGCTTAGAATTTTGCGTTTGTGATGAGGTCAATATTGTGTAATGCTTGGTTAACTCAGTACCTACATTATTTTGTATGAAGTTATTCTTGAAAGAAATGAATATTGAAACAAATACTGTTACTGATAATAAGTTAGGTTTACAGAAACTATGATGAGTATGAAATGATGTTGTTTTTAAGATAAATCATGTTTTTCGCAAAAGAGAAATCAATTAAAATGAGATTAGTCAAAAATACACCCATTACTCCACCAATTAACTGTATGTTAGACAAAATATTGATAGTTGTTATCACTCTGCATGTTAGATAGATAAACATTAATATGTAAGCTTAGTAAATAATAATAACTTCGAATTACGTATAGCATAACTTAATTTGTGAATAATATTAGTGTTAATATCCCACATCCGTTATAACGACTTATATAACACATTTCTCACATGCTTTTATTATAGAGTGATTGTTACCAACTATCACACATATCGCATCACCGTCACCAATTGAGTCGTAGCGTGCACTTTTCGCGTTTAGTAAAATAAGGTGTCGGTAATGGACGTACCTTCGACTACATACGATATATCCAAAGAAAACTACTGCAAATGCGCTTCATAATGCAAATGCAAAGCGTGATCAACAACATCAGGGGCAGTTGGAAAAGCTTTGTCGCCTAGAAACGAGCGAAATTTATATAAGATTGGTGGCGAGCATCAATGCCATGGTTTATTTATCCGTCTTGATCTTCAATGGTTAAGTGAGAAAGTAGTACGTGTATCGGCTGCCGATCGAGTATGGGGCGGAGTGAATACTGACTGATGTTTCAACGGAATTGTACATTGAAGGGTCTACACATCAATTAGTTTTAGCGTGTTAATGATGTTAGTTGATTTGCGTTTTACACAGAACTGTGAGTTAATGTTGTTACACAAGATATAAAAGGAAAATTAAATGTACACATTGTTAATAAACAGATTAGAATTTCTACACAAGAAAAAACAAAGCTTAAACAGAATTTTAGAAGACGTGCAATGTAATATTGTTTTTTTACTTACGTCGAATTTGACAAGTTTGTTAGTGACGAGATCTTCTCTGGGACTGTCTTGACCAGACGGAGGCAGGATCAGAGAACTGATAGCACTTCTATCATCATCGTCTCCATCAAGCATTGACGACATGTCGTCTCCTCGCTCGACGCCTCTGAGACATCTTATGCAGAGCTGACCTTGTCTATAAAGAGCAAAAATTGTACATGAAATGAATATCTATTTAGAAGAAATGTCTCGGAATTCGAAACATACTACAATATGTAGCGTTACAAGTTTTATTTACCTGACTTCTTCAAGGATGGAGAACTCCTCATGCATTGACTTAGGCTCATCTTCTCGTTGTTGCCAATTCCTGAACTGGTCGTGTAGTCTGTTGTTCTCCTGAACCATTGACGCCAACTGCTCCTCGAGTTCCGTCACCCTCCTCTGTTCTTGAGCGAACGCCACTTTGCTCTCTCTGAGTTCATCGCTAAGTCTGAGTAAGTCCTCGTCCTCTTTAGTCAGTTCTGGGAGAGGTGCTACCGTCTTGATCGGTGTACTGCTTACGTCAGATTTTTTGACGCTTAGAGTGAGCTCTACAGATTTTTCTTTTTCTTTGGGTTTTTCGATTTCGGGTTTCCTTTCTGCCCTTCGCCTGGAGATTTCTAGCTGGGCATTTAGGTCGTCCACAGTCTTTTGTAGATCCTCGCATTTGCTCTCGAGAGTTTCAATGTTGGCACACAGACTGTAAACACATAGATAAGTTATTAAATTAGACTTAGCAAACATTCGTACCAAGTCTTATAATCTAAAAACTTCGTAGGGAGACAAACTGCGATGCTATCCCACAGAACTAGTTTACAAAAAACAACGGTATCAAGTTATGGACATGCCTATAAGCTATAATTTTCTATAATGAACTCACGTCTTAATGTGTTTTTTCTCAGCGGCATGGTCGACTGCTAATCTATGGTTGGCGCGCTCTAAGTCTTGAATGCTCACTTCAAGTTGTTCATAGATCCTCAGCCTGGAGTCGTTCACCTCACGCAGGGCGACCGTTTGTTTTGTTAAGTACTGGAATAATACAATTTGCATTAAATTTACATATGCTACTTTACGATTGCGAGTTTAAAATTATCTTCACGCTTAATCTTTGTACAATATTGCACGGCCGAATTAATTTTGTGATTTAATTTGCACAAGTTTACATCGTCATGTAAGTTTTGCATAAAATGTTTGTTTATGAAGTTTTAATCTGCAGTAGTGACTTTAATTTATGTGAGGTGATTATGTACAACTGGCAAAAATATTGTCATGTTATTTAATAATAATATATCCTTAAGTAAAATAAAAATGCAACAGGAATATTAGGTACGATTTAGAGCTAGTAATTTAGTATCAAAACTGACTAATATTTAGAAAGGGTTTAATGAAATGTGTAAAGCTTGTGTCTGTGTATCCATGGTCCTTCGCGTTGAAGACAACTGTCCCTAGGAGGAATAGGTTAACAAAGATCAATACCTCAATTTCCTGTGCCTGGTCCTCGATGACATTCTGGTGTTGACGAAGAGCCGTCTCAAGTTCCTTGTTCCTCTCCAACAGGGTCTTGCCGAGTTCCGCTGCTAGCTGCAAATCTGGAAATAAAAGAAAATTATGTTTTAACAAATGTTTTAAAATTTTCGTTACAATTTAAATCGACCAAGCTTAGTCGGCATTTAGCATAGATAAGACAAGTCTATTCGTAGCAAAACGCTCGCGTAGAATGAATCGACATTTCAGTTTATTTTAGCGACGTAAACCTTTGGCGTAAACCTCAAATATCCTTCGCGTATTTTGTTTTCTATTGAACTAATTTGGGGGTAGTCACCGAAACACGTTTTTAAATTGACGATTGATTTAATTTTCTTATGTGTTTAGTAGGATTACTAATGTACCTACTTGTGTCTATGCCTGACTATCTATAGACCTGGTCCAGACATACACAGACATTGGAATGCAGAAAGTGAAAGACGTAAATGCATCTTGATAAGCCGGCGAGTTGAACGAAGTAATTAACCTATCAGAACACCATCGCTGCAGTTGACTGGCAGCCGGCCGCTTTGCGCGTTGCGACAGCTGTCTGCCAGACGCGGGTAACTGAACACCTGCCGACACCTTACACGCAGACATAATACATCGTTCGCCAATAACCAGTATTGTCAACTGTAACTAGAACAAAAGAGGCGACGCATAACGACTTCGTGCAAGTCGATTCGTCCGTGAAAGGTTTTTGCAATGTAACCTTGCCCGCGTTGAGAACAAAACGCTAAAATATAAATTTCGTTTGAAATTCAGGTCAATGAGTACGTACGGAGCGCACGTAGATGAAAGTTGATGGACATATTGAGGAAATTGTGGCTTATTAGATTTGAACGTTTGGGATTGTTGCATTTGGAACACTTCGAAAAGGAACGATCACCATAACACTTTCATGTTTCTAATTGAAATTGATAACTGTAGGTACCTATGTGTACAATATTTGTTTATTGTCGGGTTCCATTGCAGCAGCAGTAATGAATAAATATTGCGATAAACTTGTTTCTTAACGAGATACATATTTTACATTATGATATGAGCTAGGAAATATTTTTCGCTCTAAATATTTTGAGCTATGCTATGTTGAATAGTTGTTTCGTGTTTCATGGTAGGAGGGACATACCGCAAATAAATTTAATTGGAGGCACTCGGATGTGACGTAGAGTTAAAAACCGTATGCATAATAAACAACAATTTATAGACGACTCTTTTTTAACTCGAGATAAAAAAAGTGTATCTTTCAGTAAATTCATGCGAACCCGTTCCAGTCTTGGTTTTTAACGCCAAGTGTATGTATACGCGTTTACCACTTAGTTTGACGAATGAGATTATAATAATAGTGTTACAAAACTCGTTTAGGCCTTACACCGCACGCACAGGCTATTAAAAAGTAACAAAAAACTGACGCGCGTTAGTTATGCACCAATGAAGTTTAAAAAATAACGAATTACATATTCTATAACCATCGCATGCATATTACTACGTAACGTTACTGGGGATTGAATTCCATCTAATCAAAAATACTTTTTATTCTCTTTACTGGCAGCGCGTTCAAACGAGTATTTTGTTCGCACCGTCGCGTCGTGTCGCGCTTTGTTTTTTGCAACAAATAGAGTCGCAAATCAGCTAACTATTACGGACGTAAGATATTTCTGCCCAAGCAACTTTGTTTCTAAACACAACCTGAACAGATTGCCGCCCGAAGGCATGGGATTGCGTCCATCGCCCCAATGTTGAGTATTTAGTCGGACTTTTGTAGACGAAATAAGTTAATTTAATTGAAGTTGCGTCCTTCGGCTTATGTTTGGGTCGACGCGGCTTGGTAAACATTTTATTTTGCGAGTAAATTAGAATATTTAAAGATATTAAGTACGATGTGAGACCGAAAATTAAACAGAATTAACATAATTGCTGTTTGTCTGATTTGTTGATCAATAAATTTCATAATGACAACTTCTTTATTTATGCAGTAAATAAGTACCTACTTTTCTATTATTATATTAGATCGGAAGATATAATTGTTTTTTTTTTATTGTTTTTTCAAAAACAACGTCGCCCCACACAAGTATTTCTCCTGTATAGTGGGTGCGTTTCACAAACATGTAATATCACATACACAAACACCCAGACTCAGGACAAACATCAGTGGTTCGCACAAAGTTTTGCCCCGTGCAGGAATCGAACCCGCAACCCTTAGCGCAGCAGTCCATTCGCTTAGCCACCGCGCTAATCAGGTCGTCCATCAGAAAGATTTTTTTTCTCATCACTATTTAATGTTAAACATTTATGTGCATGTGATCCATTGGGTACATCCAGGTAATTTTGAAAAAATAACATTTCTTCAAAAAATAAAGGCTGCGCCTTACGGCATCCAGCGTAGTATCTATATAATTTCATAATTTAGTCACATCTATTACACAGTAATTTTATAGCACTTTGAATTATGGAAACAATACGTAGCTCTCTCTTGACCATCGAGCTCTTGCGAAGAATGTAATCTGCTATAATATGATGCGAAACTTTCTCGCACGATGATATTCAGATCAGCCGCCTGATTTGATGATTTTATCTAACAACGAGAAAATTATGAGTATGAAAAATGTTCACAACACTGTAACAATGGATTTGTGATGCTCTTCTGTAACAATCTTATTTGATTGGTTGATATTTAATTCTTCTGTATATTATAATTTAATTTATATGGTACTTATTCTTTTGTGAATGGCATTGTGAATGATTGATTGGAGGTATTGATCATTAGACATACAGGCAATTTTGGTTTAAGCGCCATTCAAATTTGTAGTTTATCCTATATCTAGGTCTTTTTCAACTATGTTAAGTTGGTTTTGAGACTGGTGCAGCTAGATACCAGTCATCTATAATATATTGAGCGTGTCTTACCTACATAACCCTTAGGTACACCCCTGACTGAGCAGTATGTGCCGTAAATAGTAATGTTTCAATTAATCGTTAAAAAATCTTCATCTTCGATTACGTTTATGTCATTCACTTTGTATCATGCCTAACTCGCGAATTAAACGACACAAAAACGATTCAATTGTTTACATTGTATGACATCAACCAATCTTATAGACTCACACATTCATTACATAGTCAATGTGACAGATGCATGATAATGACTCATACATACAATGAACGACCTGTGACTTATGATACGACTTGAGTAATGCATGTACACGATAAGATTTTAAATTCTCAATCAAAGTTAATTAAAAGGAGAGAGCTAGATATGTGCTTGAGGAGAAAGATCTTAAGTTTTAAGATTGGGAGAAAAAATAAAAAAAAAAACATAAATCTTTAGATCCATTATTACAAGTGGTCAGTGGAGGATTACATTATAAAAAAAATAAACTTGTGTGATTCGATGATAATATGGTTTGGCGGTAAATTATAATTAACTGTAGTAGTTTTCACACGCGATTTCTGCTACATGTGATTATTACACTTGAATCGTTATGTGCCATTGTGTAACTTCGACACTTTATGGGTTTATTGAATTCACTTATCAATGTTGTGTCTTTAATGAAGTTGAGACAACCGTCAAGTATTGTGCTTAATCACTTATCTAATTAAAATATAAGTTCTACAGCCAAGGACGCCGTCGTACTAAATTTATAGTAAAATGAGTATTCATCTCCAACGTTCTGACAGATATTACTTTCAAGCGTTATAATAACAAAAACAAATGCTTTTGTATTTACGTACAAAACTTATATTAGGTAAAGGTTTTTGGGAGAGACGATCTCTGTGTAAAGGGTATAAATTCAAGACTGAGTCGCATTCTGTAATGTAAGGACATCTAAATGTTTCCCTTGATATTAAAGGCTTAGGCGAAAATGCTAAAACTTAGCACGATGAGAAATGGTTTTCCAATTCCAACATGAAGCAGTGTTACCGACCTATGCATATTGCACGTAACACTTCTGAACTTCGCACCTCTCATAACATTATTTAGATTACAATGATACCTGTTTTTATTGCATACGTCAAGCGGTTCAGTGGCTCGACGTCAGATACTGCGTAATAGAAGTGTTAAGTTATTATTTCACTTAAGTATTGTGAAAGCATTGAATACCTGAGCCCGTGTGAGGAAAAAACACAAGACGGTTGGTTGCGCACTCAAGGGAGGGCGGTGCGTCCCATTCTCTATGCTTAAAGCTGACTATTGTGTAGGAGCATAGCATTAAATGTTACTGGTGCTGTCATTACAAAGTAATAATAAAACGACCATTAACTTACGGTAGGTGGGTATAACTAGATACTATGTCATAAGTGGTTTTAATATGTGGTCATTTCCTCAGTTAATTGCCTTGTTAAGAATACGTAGCTACCTGCCTATATGTATTTATTAAAAAAAAATGTTACAGAAATTTGGACATGATTTTAGAGACAAGGCGGTATATTTTTATTCGAGTCATGCAAAACATTAAATCCAAGCAAAGTCGAAAAAGTTTTATTTTATAAAAAAATAAGCCTAGTCTTTTTGAAAGTATTTGGCAAAGTTCTCCACAATTCATCCATTTCATCGACACGTAAAGAATTTTAGCTATGTACCTAATTAATGTTTACTATTTAATCAATGCAAATATAATTAATAACAATCAAGTCTGATAGTAATGTTATTTGATTATAGCAACGTCTACATCATCGTGTGGTACTGAGTTCAAGTGCCAAAGGTGCTTAGGTTAATGTAAGTTGGGAGTCATAAAAACTCATCGGCGTCTCAGTGGTCTCTCCAGCCTCTCTTTTTGTGATCTTTAATTGGCCATACACTATAAGCATGAGTTTTATATTCTGGTTGGGCAAAAAAGTACAGATTTTTTTTTGTTCTTAACATCAACATTTATACCTACATGATCGTAATTCAATTGATTACTTAATAGGATTTTAAAAGTAGAATATTCATATTTGGTCGGAATTGCTCTCCTACCTAATTTAGCCGCACTTTAGTAAACACTTGACATTGCATACATCAATGTAGGGTCTAACTTTATCCGTGACTTTTTGTGTGTATAATTTCTGTATACTAAATTTTCATGGACTATGAGCTTGATTCAGCAATATTTATGTTAATTCTGTTCTATTTTCATTATTTTTGATTCGGGTTGTAATCTTCTGGGACTCATAAAATTGAGCCAATTTTCGTGAATTATAAGTAATCGAATAACAGTTTTAAATGACGCAGTTTAACATTTAGGTAATGCCACAATATATGAAATTGTTGCCATTTACGACATTATGATAAGATCGGAAGTACATTTTTTATTCGTTTGTTTATAGGATCTCTCTTCATTGTAGATCCGGGTGAGTACATAAGTTTCAGTGATGTGTCTAATTGGTCGGCTTGTTAAAGCACTCAACGAAGTTTTGATTTAGAATTAAGAAGTTATTACAGCTTAATTTAATTATAAACGAACGATGTTGTATTACTTCCAACACTTCAGTCAAACTGTTTTTATGTTCATTCTGTTACTTAACTGAGATCCGTGATAATTACTTGCAAGAAACATTATAAACTGGTTTTATTTCATGTTCCATTGTCTCTTACAATCCGCTTTATTTATAGACTTGTGTTTGCTATTTACTTATTAGTAATCTACGATATAAACATCGTTTTGAATTTATTTATCTTTGCACTCATTTGCGCGGTTAATGGATGGTTGGCAACTACATATTTAGTCCAAAATATTGACCCGCATTAGTGCGGCAAACAATGACATTATTATTACATGAGTATTGCAATTTAACAGAGATTATATCAATAGATAATATTCGCTAATATCAAATAAACGTTATCAGACAATGCAAATATTACCAAGGTTATACATTTTTAAAACTAAGTATGATTCTTATAATTGAATACGAATCGGTTAATTGTTATCTAGGTACACTACCCAAGAGTATTTACCTCTAAATATTTTAGTACCGTAACTGCTCCACATGTACGTGCCCAAAGGCCTTAAACGCATCGGCAAGACGCACGTAATATCTCACATTCATATGTAACAAATACAATGTGAACGATTAGTGATCACCGAATGTTCTGCATCATTGTCCGACAGTTACCTTTAGCAATTACACTGTAAGAGGAAAAGTTAAAATAATTGCTACAATAAACAACAATACGTAATACGTCAGTAAATCTGTTCTGTTCGATGCTCGTGACCATAAATACTTATCCTGTACAAAATAAACCATGACATTAATCGCCGAAGATAATCTAAATCAACTAGAAAGGAGGACCTATAGAAAGCGGTACCGTAAACGTCAGCGCAGCAGACGTTATTCAAACAATCCCATGCTCCGGACTGTTTAGTTTAATTCTCTGAATGACGAATCGTTTCGTCAGTACAACGTCTAGGGCGATGGCATTGCCGCTCACAAAGGCTTGCGAAACTAACCTTCGGTTCCTTGCAGGCACTCCAGCTCGACGGTGTAGTCCCACAGATCCAAGGAGTTCAGGCCGTTCAGCTCCCACGAGTTGAACGAGTCGCACTGTTCCTGTTCCTCGCTCATTTTCCATCCACTTTGTTGAGGTCACTTACGAAGGCTATTACGTGTCGGCGTTGACGGCCATAGTTTCGCTAAATCATTGTAATGTTCGGTGATCGTAGTGTTAAGAGACGCGGCCAGAGCGGCGGCGCAGCACGGACTGAGGCGAGGCCGCCGCCCGGTCGCGGTACTCGGCAGCCGCAGCGCTCAGCACTGTACAATTACCGCGCGCCATCGCCCGTCCGCCCCAATCTAATTTCTTTCGATTACTCGCCCAGTAGAAGAAATTAACAAATGCTGTCGTACAGCCGACGTAATTTATAATTGAACAAAAAGTCTACAAAACTAATCTGCAGAGAAAGTACGCGGATCGGTGATGTGCTACTGGCAATCAATCAAGGAAGATATCCATGGAAATATACCCGTATGAGACGATGTGGTAGAAACTGTTTGCTTAGTATCTAGACAATGCTTTACACTCGTTTATATCATTATAGATAACGATCTATCATACCAACGACAATTAGTGTTAGTTTTGTTGGTGCAGTAATGAAGGAAAATTGATAATCTACTTAGTTATTTAAACCCAATGTCAAAATAAACGTCTATTGTAAGTGCTATTGTTTGTTAGTTTAGTAAGTTACCGGTGATAGACGGATACGAAGTCAGATGATGCAGCGAATGTAATCCCCGCGTGTCGATTGTTTGCCTCGCAGCTGATCGAATGCGATCACTAGACCGAAACTACGCAGGGTCTGCTGGCCATATCAAATAATTAGAACCTTTCGTTACGCAATTGGTTATATTATTATCCCACGACACAAATATCTTGTTACTAGTAACTTAGGTACTATTAATAAACGAAGTTGAATAAACTTCGTAAGAACCAGTAAGAACTCTAACTTCCAAATAAAACCATCGAAACAGTGGCAAAGTAAATCGGTAACACTAATTGGTTCTAGTGGATTGGAGATCCGGGTTTAATATTTACCTTATTATATCGTCATAATCAGTTGTTGATAATAATCCAGGCGCATTAGTCTTATCAGCGTTTGTTCAATAATTATTGGTTAATAAAACCCTGTATGTGTCTGGTTAAATTTATGTCCTCTAGCCAGGGTCATCAGTATTTATGGGTCAGACAGAAATGGCTGAGTCAAGCAATATCAAGTTGAAAATAGAAAGTGCATACCAAAACACGATAATTAATAGTTCTCAGACAAGACGCGGTAAATTAGTTATTCAAACATTGAAATGGTATCTTCGTTTATTTTATTTTACGGTGTATTTTTAATTGATGCATAGATAAGGCAATAAAAGAACATTCTGTTTGATGCTATAAAAAATTTGAACTCGTAAGCGAATTGGAGCATCTTCCATTAGCTGTATAGGGGAGTGGTAGAACATAAATATGCGAGACAGAGCTCTGATTTCCTTCAGAAAACAATGATGATGTTTGGTTTTTATGTTCTGACGGGCATGCCAGACAATAAGTCCTCGATCCTCGCTATGTCAATCACAAAGTCACCATATACGTCTTTGTCCTATAACTGTTCCGTGGGAACTTCTCACTATATCGCTCCATCTTACAAACGTAAAACGAATGTGTGAACAAAATGTTTTTTAACTTGACGTGATGAGTGGATTGTATTCGTCTCATGAATTATTCTCAAAACAACGGTTGCCCAACGTCCGTGTCGGCTAGCATCAACACAAATGTTCGGGTGCGTTGACACAACGAGTAATTTATCTCAATTATTACCAGAAGCGTGAGGTATCGTACAAACACGCTAGCTAAAGACGGTGGTACATCTCTAAATATCTTCATTTTTATCTTAGTCAACTTAACAACTGCTACAGTATGATATGCTTAAACAAAAGCTCCGGCCCTATTACGACGCGTTGTGGGTTCAGAGACGTTTGCGAGAGACATGCGTGCAAGGTAGGCTGCATGTCGTGCGTGCACGCAGTGAGTCGGCAGCATCCTTTGGTCGAGTTTTCGTTTTTATTTTACAAATTCTTTAACGCACTGCTTTGCCCTATGAATCACATCACCACTTGTGATGGTACTGGGATCTTCTATGGCTTGTTTCCTCTAATTATATTTGACCTTTACCATTATTCGCATCATTTCTGAAATATTAAGCCACGTGCCTCTGAGAAGAGCAGGTTGACAATAAATAAGTTTCTACTTACGCCTTGAACTTTAAAGTGTCGTAATCATTTATCAGATTGTGTATCGAGTTCCTAATATAAGCTAAATTTAAACGGTTGAGAAACGTCTTCAAAGTAACTTCCGTGAGAATGAACGAAAAAACTAGAGTGTAGCTGCTGTTGCTACGACTGACTGTGAGATAGTCAGTTTATGTCGTCATTACTCAAAATACAGTGTTCATCAGATTCTACAGGGAAGATAGAGTACTGAAAAATATTTTGGAGAAATCCCTGGTGATTACTGTGTTTTGGTAAGAGTATCTTTAGATGACATCGTTATCTATAATGCGTCATACAATTTAATTAATTTGTACCAAAATAATCTGCATATGTAAGTGTAATATGTAACGTTGATTGTAAATGTAGCTGGAAAAGCATTGATCTAGCGTTGACTAACATTGTTGCAGTATTAATACGAATATGACTAAATATTGCTTTTCTTGAAAAGGTTTTTGAAATTATATTGCCATGGAGTTTAATTTTCTTTTTAAATTAACTGTAGCAGGGGTAATCTTTTTTAAGATTTTATAGCAGGTACGTACCTAGTATTTGTAGGTATAGATTGCTTACGCTTTGAGGTCCAATCGTGCGTTTAGAATTGATTAGGCTCCACAGTTTCTAGCAAGATTGTTATTACGCGCTTGTTAGCCTGTGTCAGCAATATTTATTTTAATACCTTTATGTTTTATTTTGTATCGTGATCTACCTTTAAGCCTGTTATAATGCTCCTTCATAGAACTTGTATTAAATACGCATTAAATCCATTAACGTATGCCATTGCCTGATTAAATGGCATGTGATTATTCTGATATAGATCGATAAATAAATATCAACACCTAATCATCGTTTTTTAATCTTCGCAATTTGGTGAAACCCACCACGGTGGGTCTGATGCGTCTACTTTGCGAAGTTTATGTCTTCTTATGTCCTATAAAGAAGTGGCAGGGGGAAACTACATATATACGCATAATATCGTTATACGTAAATATTACTTAAAAGTTATTTCATGTTGTTTGCAATGGTTATGATAATAAGTTGCAACGAAAGCTTATAGGATCACTAATTCTACGTAGGTAATTAATACATATATATTAGATACATTAATAAACATAAATAATTCCACGTGAAATGTAAGAAGTTATAATAAAAATTATATAAAAAGACAAAGGTCAAAGCAAAAACTTGATAATTAATGATACTTTTTATGGCAGACGCGAGGTAAAGTCACACTTGTTTTTATTTATCTACGATTAAGCTTGCCAGCGTCGTAATTGATTTGTAATACTAGAAAAGTAAAAAAGATGTAGATGTTTGCGGATTAATCAAACTTGTAAGTTGTAACATAGGTAACTACATAATAAGTACATAAGTTGAACTATTTTCAGGTATCTTGTTACTTAGTCACGTAGGGTTGTCGCTCGAGGGAGGATAAAATAGAAAAATGTAAGACGTTGTATAGCTTATGTTTCGGTGGATCTACGTTTTTTCAGATTTTCTCTAGTTGCGGCCCTAGCATACTCATTTTGCTTACGAGTATTTAGTGATCATACTCTTCATCAATGTGTAGGTACACTGTTGATGTTCCACTTCTGTACTTGAATACGATGCTTTATTCCTATACTTATAATTTGACTTTAATATTGATTACATTTTTAAACAGTTTTCAAAAATTTAAGCAATATTAAAGTCAAATTAATTATTAGATAAGTATTGCAAAACTGGATGAGGCCGCAGTTTAAGCTGATTAAAATCAAAGAATTAATGGAAACGGAAAAAAGGATGTACTATAATTACTTTAGATAAATAGATAGAAGTGAAGTGGCCCAGCCCTATCCACGCAGTGGTATTAGTTTCAGTAACAAACTCATCAGTGGTCAGAAACCAAATGTTACTGTTACATAAATAAGTTACAAAATATTTTGCTCAATACACGTATCAGTACGGAGACTATAATCAGAGAAACGTTGTGAAATTGGTACAATCGCTCCGTTTCGCAGTTGTGACAAAAACATTTTTATTTTTACATAAATATGTGTTATTGGAATAAAGCCTACTTTTACGATTACTTGAGCCGTGTTATTGACACTAAACGCGATTGAGGACAAAAGGTAAAAAAGGTTTTTAACACCTGGAAACATTGTCCGATGCCCACTTTACAAATGTTCAATAATATTAAATAACTTGGTGTTTCGTTGCACTGCATTTTTTTTAATATTTTGTTTTTTTGAGAGTTTCGTTTAATGGGTAGCCATCTCTATTTTTTTCTATAAAGCCTTACAATTACTCAAACGAATACCTAGATATACACTTTAGTCCTTATATTCAAACACTCTTATTTTCCTATACAACCTACTATTATATTTATTAGCTATAACATAAGTACCTAAAGGACGAATAATACTACCTATAAAGCAGGGTAATGTTTTGGCACCTAAATTGTTATTTATTTAAAGTAGGTATGGTGTGGTTTTTGTCAAACATATAGGTAGATTAGGTAGTCATGGAAAAACAAAAAAGAGCGTTAGCAATACTAATTATTTTTAATAGCTTTTAAATCATAAACACGTATTTGAATTGCCACATTATATGTATATAGGTATATTATAGTTGGAAATTTTAATTAGTTACAAATGATTCTATTTACTATTGCCTCATTGACAGTCAACTGATAGAGTAGGTATGTAGGTACCATAATACATATTGTCATTATAGAGGTATATATCTGTTGTGGGGTATATGCATGCGCCTAACGACCGCCTTGGTAACAAGTTAGTGAACGATATACTAATTGGATTTTTAACGTGTTACGTCGTAATATTTTGAGTTGTGACATACTTAGGTACATAAATCTTAAGGATTATTTCGGCCCATATTCAATTTGTATGGTTTCCTTCACGCCAAGCCGTCTATCATTCATAAACCTAATGACTTAAATACCTTCAAAATCTTTTACAGTCCATAATATTGACAACAGAGGTAGTTGTTTACAATAAAAATGTAAATAGTAAATGACTTTTTCGCCTTTTCCTATAATGCAAATGAGACATTAGATTTTTTACCGCGCGACTGACCTTTGCATCACAATTACTGGGTAATTTGAATAAAATTAATAACGTCACATCTTATCCGGAAGACGTTATAGTTGTGTCACTATACTGTTTACACCAACAATTTACTTATGATGTCATTAGGATGATTTGGTGCAAGGCAAGCACGTTTTGCAAAGCGACACCGGAATGAACCAGCATGTGGCTCCAACAGAGGCCGGAAAACCTCGTGAGATTTTCCCGTATATAATCATGTTATGCTAAACAATTTTGATATTGCTTTATCAAGCATAGGTTCGGTATATAATTAATTGCCCTTAGTAAGCACTCCCAAGTCGTAACTATCTACAATCACATTTATTGCAAGGAGAAAGTGCTCCAGACTGAAAGAACAGGAAGGGCATGGCTAGCCACAAATGTCAGCTCATCGTTCTCATAGCTGCGCGGGCGCATGCCGCAATCTGTTGAAAGTCGAATCAATTTGTTTTAGAAAGTAGATTGTTCTATAACCTCGCCTTTTGCGAATGCTTTGCGAATTATTTTTATACTTTATTATTTTATAGATGGAAAAGGTAAGTTCTAGCTTCGTAAGTTATGATTGGATTTTCTTGGTATCAAGTCAATCGTGAAGGTAATACTAGTAAGACGTGTAAACGCCTAGGTCAATGACCTTAGATCTGGCTTGTTATGAGTGAGGTATTGAATAGCAACTTATCTACCTACTCAAGTTATGTCATAAACAATATATTATGATGTAAATATGTACCAATAATTCAACATTTGTCTCAAATTCCCGGCCTTCAATCGTGACCTTGTGCTCTACATCTGTCCATTTTTGTATTCAGTATCCCTGTGGCCATCTGTGATATTAATTTTCATATAACATGGCATTTTATACACTTGTCATGATATTTTAGACTCATACTGGTCTGGCTCTCATACTGGCATCAGTCTGGAAATTATAAAATTGTTGGCAATAGTCGTTCCTAATAATTCAGTGGCGGTAACTATTTTCACGTACGCATTATGACGCAGAAAACTAAGAACTTTTCACGCGTGCCTAACTGTTGGCACAGTTAAGTCCAAAACAAACTAATATGCATTGAAAAGTCTGCGTCGCGACCCTGAATACATTTGCCAACGTCTGCTAAACACTCAAAAGTTATAAAAGGCGAGACGCATACAAGTTGAAGTGATAGATGGCTGGAAATTTACGGTATGCAAGCATGCGCAATTGAGTGTACGTAACACATGACGAAACTCCCGAGAGTAACGCGACAAACCATCACGAGCCAGCGTTTGACGATGACTCATGGCTACATTTTCAATGGTTTTATTGTCTTCTTGTTATGAAGCTAAAGCCACTCTTCGATTATTTGATAATAATTTAAATATTGCTCACAATGTATTGAATGTTTGTGTTTAACGACCTATATTTTTCCTTCCAGGATAAACATAGCTTCAGGCTTTACTAACATGCATGCTCTATATGTTTGATTACAAATGATGCTTAATATATTTTGACAGCACTTGTTATAAACAAAATGAAAAAAACTACTTATCCTTTATTTTATATCGTAAGTTGTGTGTTATGTGTGAATTTATTGAATAAAGACAATGCTCTAATTACAACGTAGAAGTATATAGTATATATGACAGGGATTAATGGGCTAGGTTCAGGCGTAGAGTTTTATTTGTTGCATAGTCATCGATTCTATGTAATAAATGCGATACGAGTTCAAACTTAAAACAGCGGCACAATTAACGAGTAGGTAACTTCATAGCTTGATGAGCAACTTAGTAGATGATATTAAATACAAAATAAAAACGTTTACTAAAGACGTTTGAAAGACGTGTCTTTCTTAACCTCTTGCACAAACACTGTCATAATATCGTAGTTATTCAAATTGTTTCGACAAATAAAGCAGAACAAAGAACGCATTGACTCGTATTATACTTTTATCCTATAATCTCCTTGCAAATGTCGGCTTATCGGTGACATTATTACATACATTACTGTCGGTATTAACAAATCGAAACTGGATAGTATTCTGTCTAGATTTGTATCGTGTGAAGTAACAGTTAAATATAAACATTGCTTGACTAGATAATTGAGTACCTAAGTATTTGTTTACTCGCAACCATGTGGATATTATGATGTCACCTCAGGCTAGACTAAATTCGCTGAGGACACACTATACTTAATGAACTAGTTTATAGTAAAATATTGTAACTAGTACAAGTATTCATTCATATCTTTTAAGCGCGTCCTCTGACATCATATTTTCGGGTATTGTCGGCCAGTTTCGGAATAATTCGGACTCTCATTCATAACTTTAGATATGTACCTACGACATACGATACTTACTCAGTACAGCCCGCATGTGAAATAGATAACAATGTAATTTCAATGAGTATTAATTGAAGGCAATTGAGAGTAATTAAATATAGTTTCAAGTACTCCACGTTGGCTACTTAGCAATGAGAGCTCGATGCACTTATGTAAGAAGTGCGTAAGTGAAAAGGGTAGAGTATTCTCAAGTTACGGTTGGGCTTCGATTTAAAACTAAGTAGGTTACACATCGCTTTTTACTTTCAAATGCGATTGGTACTTTTATAATATTCCGTAACTTGGTTAGTTTATAACATAACTCTAGTTTCGTGCGATTATTCCAATGATTCCAATCCGAAACGGCGGAGTTTTGGAACTGATATAAACTTGAGGTCTAAATGTGTTGTAATCGGGATTGAAATAACTAGGACTTCGAGAGTATCTTAGATAAATAATGATACATAAATGTACCTGTTTAATGCACGTGCATAATTAGTATAATTTAGTATGCACGTGTCGCCCAACACCATTTATTTGATTATGCAGATAGGTAGTAACCGCAGTGATATCTCTGTTATATTGTATACATATCTGTAAATAGATACACACGTACTAACAAGATTTCACAGAATACACGAGTCTTACACAAAGTACTTATCTGTAAACAACATTATAATTCCATTAGAAAGAAAAAAGGAATAAACGTTTGGTTGAGCACACAGCTTGGTCTTATTTTGGTTAACAAATCGATCATTACTGACCTGAATATCTGTGGTAAAAAATAAAGTAACGTAAAAATAAAATACAATCTGGTTCTGGTTAAGTAATACTCGAAACGTGTTAAAATTTCTCGCCTGACAAAAAGAACTACCTGTGACACTTGTACGGAGTAAAACGTGATTATTTGTTTACAGAAACATTGTTAGGGGGGCGGATTGTGCAGAAATTCAAAATAGAAACAGTTTTGGAATCTTAAGAGAAAGCAGGATTTATTTAAAAATTGCTGCTCTAAGGGTGCTATATCAACTTACAATACAATAACACTGCCTAATAGTTCAGTTAAAAGTATACTAACGGTTCTGTTCAAAAATAACTTTAAGTGCAGTAAAAGAGGCGTTGATTACGACATATTAGACAGCCCTATCCCTAGCATCCTTGTTAACACAAGTAGGCCACGTGGCGTGTGAAGTGGAATTAACGTTCATTAAACACATTGGATGATGACAGGCCGGGAAATATATATTATCTGTAACGTATCTCTTATCTGTGGGATGGCTGGATTTCATTGAATCTTGTCGGAGTTCCTTAAATGAGGTCTTAATTTCTGATTTAAACTTTCTGGACTTCTAAGCTGTCTATATAAGTTATTTCTACCTTGTATAGATTAAACATAGAATAAAGATGGGGTAGTATCCTTTGGTTGACAACCTGTCTATTGGGCGCCTTAAAACTACGCTGTTCGGGTAGCAATTTATATCTACGAATTAAATGACAAATGCGTTTTCTTGTAACTGACCCTAGTCTATACGGTGACATAACACCCGATTTTAATATTCTTGCCTCTACATTTAGTGATAAATGATATTCTGCGGTGTTGTGGTGCAGAATGTTATCTGCCTAACAATACCACAGAAAATTTATACGGTTACTATGTTTATGATTAATTTTGGCAATTTATCGATTTCTAATCACACAATACATTGATAATCAAAACAGAATCTTTAGCTTTGATAATCTTAGGTTAAACTATTACAACTGATTTTGTCGATCGACTAAGTTTCTCGCGGCGCGGCTATGTGAGAGTTTAACACCTAATAAGAGGTGAAAAAAGCGCCCTTACGGCCCATTTATAGACGGCATCATATGCTGCCATGTTTGCATTGTCAACTTTATACATTAAAAACTCAGTTTGTCTGACTGAGTGAGTCACGAAAACAGGAAGTCCGGCCCCTTAATGGCAACTTGAGGCCATGTTATTTTACACTATGGTAATTATATTATGCATATTTTAATGGATTGATGTGTATAGCGTGTAAATCAATAACCGTGTAATGTTGGCATAATTCGTATTTATTATACCTTATAATTAATTATTTGCGTAATGCCTAATAATTTAAGTAATTTAATTTCTTACCTTTTGGAATCACGGGAATGTCTCACTTATTTAGTATTACTAGTTACACTAACAGTGAGTTTATTTACATTCTACACTGATAATAATTGTGTCAAGTCGAATTAATTTCGAGTTATAACCTTTGTACATAACTCAGATAAAGGTACATTTGTAACAATCGTATCTTTGTTTTGACTTAATACATTTTATTGTGATAAGCATTATTCATATCTGTAATAATGTAGACGGTGTGGGTCGACACAAAACACACAATTAACCTACCGATACTAAGCTTATAGTTATTGAAGTTACTCGATTTGATTATTTAAGATACATTATATAGTTTATCTTGCCCGTAAAAAGCGAAACATGCAAGCTACTTGCTTGATAATATGGGAGCGGGTGAATTTGAAGGTCTAAACGCAAGGCTTTATAAACTGGCATCTGTCCAAGACTTGAAGCACTCAACTTGAAGGTCGATCTATCTGCACGATAGCTGATTCTCCGCGGTAATTATTGTAAATACAGACATTTAAAATCTTTAACACCAGATTCTAACTACCGATATTATGTCTTACACAATACAGACTCTATGGCGGTACGTTGGTACCCAGCTGGCCACAATCAAATGCTCATCAACGTAATTGAATTAGCTTTATAGGTAGCGCGCAAGGACTGATCAGACTTCACGCAATACGGGTTATTGTGCTTGTAATGGGCTATGCACCGGCGCGGCTTACGATTGCAAGAGACATCTCGCTTCAGTCTACATTTCAGTATGAATTATAGGAGAGTTTTCTAGATTCCTTCAAGTCTGGACAGCTGTGATGCGCGCGTGTAAACATAATATAGGTTTAATATACGAACATATATTATTTATAAACACAATCGTGCCTGTAGTCAAGTCTCATCTGTAAATCGGTGGCAACCCTAAAATTATAGCCATTTATCGGGATATTGAGCGATCAAAATGATGTTAGTAATCAGTGAATTAGAATACGGGTCAGTAACCCGTATTGTAAGCTGTGAGTACTTGCCAATGCAGGAGTTTTCAAATCACCGATAGCTTCATTATAACTTATCCGTATCACACTGATTACTGCAACTTTTACATTCATTTTCTGTAAGTTTGTATCATCGAATAAAGGGTTTTAGATAATATTTAATTTTTAAAAGGCATAAGCTTCATATTTTTCGGAAGGGAAATATACACCTTGTTGTATATAACTGAGTACTCAGTTTCCTAGCGAGCGACGTTATTAGATCCAATACGTAGGCGTCACGTTGCTATATAAAAAGTCAGGTAATAATAAGTAGTAAGATGATATTCCAGTAACAATGGAGGTGATTGTGTTTGTAATGAGCTCTGCGCCGGCGCTTGCCGACACCGGTAGCTTCACGATTGGTCGAGCGCATAACGCCGCCGGCGCTAAGCCTGAATTACACGACTCTCGGACTCTATGCAATTGTAGAGTGCGAGGTTTTCGTCCAAAAGGCTTTTTTCTTTAGTTATAACAATGCCTCTTACTTTCAGATGCATTATAATATAAAATTCTGAAACATTTAGTTACAGTAGAGGTGTGGGTTCACCACTTTGTGTTGGTCTGTACCTGAACACTCATAACCCCTGATAATGTAGAGCTTGTGTCCATTTAGCAAGGTTCTCAGTTTAAACTCACAGTAAAACACACAGTTTTACTGTGCAATACATGGTACATTAAGCAATAGTGTTAGCCAGAATGAGTGCATACAAATGTGTGTCTAAATAAATACAGTAGGCCTTTCAACATTGTTAGTATGTTTATGACCTCCTAAACTGTCCTCTGCAGTTTGTTTGGCACCAAAACAAGTTTGAAAACACAAGGCTAGCATAGGCTTTTTATTACCATGTTTTGTACCGACCTTTTTGTAGTTTTTAAAATTCATTTTCCAGTTGGCAAACAAATCTAAAGTCAGAAAACAGCTAAATTATACAGAAACTCCTCAGCCGCATAGTAAACAATCCGTTAATAAGCACAACAAAAAATAAACAAGCGTTTTTCACTTCCTGAGTTATATTTTTTAATTTAAACTTACAGCGCGGCAAAATTGTTCTCCAAACCGGTCGAGGCATCAGCACCAAGGTGCACGGTTCAAGGGCACAGTCCACATCCCATATACGGAACATTGAAACGAAAACCTATAGCTACTTGAGTACATTAAAATCTATAATTAGCCTTGCACCGGCACGGGAGGCGAGCAGTTCAACACTACACCCGTATAAAGTCCTGTACTTGAAAGTTAAACAAAACACAATCGGTGATTGAGTTTAAATGCTTATTGAAAATCTCCTTTTTGATACCCATTGTTCTGTCTGATGCGATTTTTTACAAAACTCTACAATAGCTACAGAAATCATGAATAACCTTAAAGACAATACCCAACAGTTTATAAGCCTCTGATAGGTATGTCAAATAACAGTCATTCCAAAAGCATTCTTAAGATAGCGACAAAGGTCATCATAAGTTCACTTTTAAATTGATCGTAATTATTGCTTTGCCAACTAAATACTAACGTTAATAAATCAAGTAGAGTTTTTGCGAACCGAAACATGTGCTCAACGAAACTGACATAGAAAGTTACTCACATAGAAAGTTCACCAGTCGGCAATAGTTTCTTATTAAAATATTAATTCATTTTAATTTGTAACACGTGCAGATTATAAATTAAAACAATGTGTGTTATCTCTAAAAATATCACTACTAATTATCTGAAATAAAATTCACTTGCTCTATGTATAAGTGGTTTAATTTGAAATATATATATGTATATATTAAAAGTTTTTATTTACTTTTCAAATATTCATGTCATGTGTTAAGTACCCTTTAAATAGTATTGCATTAGCTAACAAGTACCAGCAACATAAACCACAAGTAACATGAAACTTTGGGAATGTGAACGTATCCATTATTTCATATCGTACAGGTTCGGTTTTACATCGTTTGAAGTGAATAGGTAATATCAAACACAATCACTTCGAAATGAATCACGAGTATGGTTTTTCCTCATTGTCCTGTCCCTGTAATTTAATCAGCGCTTTGAAATGATTTGTTATTTATCTACCTAAAATTAAAAGTAAAAATGCTTTAAAATGCTCCTGGTTTTATATTCATTTTCAACATTAAAGGTAAAAGTTAATTAATCTTTGCCAAAGGGCATTGGTATAGAACTGTATGAAGATATCGATTTTTAAAACCCTTTCATGTTTTATAAGCGAGGGGATCCGGTCAACGCCCTCTTCGTACGCACCACAATGCAAAAGTTTGCCAAAACGGGGCGCGCGGCCTGCGTCCTGCCACTGCCATGCCATGACGCCAGGCAAGTTCAGTTTTCAATGTCATTTTATTTGCTTCCTAATGAGTGAGTCACATGTACAAGTTTTGAAAGAAAACGAGGCCAACGCACTGGAATTTATTGGACAATAGTGCGAATGGTAGTGTGGTCAGCGCACTTTTACTTTTGTTTTAATACTTTCTAAAGGGCAAGTGATAAGCGTGAATTATTAAGACTTTAGTATTGAGTTATGTTGAAATGTGACGTTTTTGCCCTGATATCATTGATGTTGATTGGCATTGATTGGCTGTTTTCTGACCTCGCATTATATTTTGTAACTGTGTTGTGACATTACCAACGTTGTAATACATGTTATCCGCGTTATCAGCATGTTACTAGCCTAATTATTAAGTCTGGATTATATCGAGCGTGTGTATGATAAATACGTATTTCTCACAGGATATCTAATCCTTAAGGTATTTATAATATTATATTGCGTTTCAAATATACTTATATTTTTTATGTAATAAATGTTCTATTCTACGTAGCTATCTACTGTTACTGGTCGTCAGTGTTTTTGCGAACGAACACCCTGACACAGCATTCATTAGTGACAACAAATAGGTAAACAACCGCCCGTCTCCGGTATCCGAGGGGAAAATCAATAAGCATCCTCCTATTAACTTGCTCTGTCACGTAACTGCGACGCGATCTTTGTCCCTGCATATTGTTATACTTTAAGTAAAATGCATTTTTTACGTAAAACAAAGAAAGCAGAATTAATCCTTGTGTATTGATTAACTCACCGTCTAACATGCAGCGACGAGATGCAACGCCGTCATCCTCCTCAAACTCCTCCATGCCAGGCTTCTCCTTGGCCACTTCCATGATAATTCACCCACTTATACACTCAGCACTGTTTACATCACGCAAACGCTAGGAGCACAGTATTTATCACAGTAGGAAGCCATGCCGCAGCCGCGGAGGAGAGCTTCACCAGCTGATCGCGAGGAGGTGTAGCGACGCGTGGTGTCGCGCGGAAGCGCCTTATCTCGATAGCCGTAAGCAAATAACTGGTAGTAAACGACCGGTCCGCCGGCGTACATCGGCCGTTCAATGTCAGTATCGAATGGACAATCAATTATGCGACACTGTCGCGTAAAGAGGAGTCGTGTGTCGCAACTTGGCTGCCCCGTTGTCTGGTAATGGGCCGCACATGCGTAGTGTGGGGTTGAGCGCAGGGCGCATGCGTGGGCTGGGAGATATTATGACGATATCGACAAGCTATGGCAATGGCGACGGCGCGGCGGCGGGACGCCATGCCTGCGACTGACCGGCGCGCAGCGCTCCCTCTCGAATAGAATTTAATTAAACAATTTGCTTGCAGCATCGATGCGAACTTATTCAAGGTCTTCAACTTATTATGTTATGCGTTTCTGTAAGCTACAGTCGCAGTTAAACGAATAGGTAACAAACTGTATTTATTTTTACATAGGTAGGTACTATAATAACGGTACTTGCTTGAGTAATATATGGTAAATATCTAGTAAGTAATTTAAATTAGGTATCTCATCGATTAACTTTGATTCGTATTTTGACGACATATGAACAACGGTATATAGCATTAGCAGTACATGTCACATTATTTCGCCATCTCACTGATCACTGAACCCGTTTATTAAATGGTGCTAAATAACTGATGCAGTGCTCATTCTTGCAACATCGAAGGAATAAACGTTAAATCAGTTGGCTAGTCAATTGTCTAAGCTACTCGTTTTATTTTAGCTACTTGATGATGGACAAATACCGTTGCATATTAAAGCAGGCTATAGTTTATTTTATATTCATTAGTAAGCTTATTCTATTAATTAGTTTTATCCTACATTTTTAAGATTTTTATGGAACCTACTTATTAACCTAACCGTGGCTTGTCGGATGATCGCAGACAATGCAATATTATAATTTCCATAATAATCATATAATAATCATAATATTTTAATTAATAAAAATGTAATTGCACCATACGTTCTATTTTGAATTATATCATTATGAAGTTAATTCAGTTTGCACAAGCGCCTTATTAAAATGATACACCAAAGAAGCGATCAGTACCGTTGCTCATACAATATTGGCAGGCGTTTTATCCATACCACAGTTAGCAATTTAGCATTTAATGTTACAAAGGCTGTTTTTGTATGTTATTAAATTAAACTTAGTTTGATAATCTGAAATTACAACATTACAAAAAAGTGTATATTTTTGCCTAAAATTAACTACCTATTTCTTCACTTGTACTATGGGGTCAATCAATAAATGTGATGCACACTTGCCCTGACACTAACACTAACAAATATCTGACTGCTAAACATGTATTAGGCGTAAGCGGGTTTTGACTGAGCACATGAGCTTAGCGCAGAAGGCCAAGCGACCGTCTACTGCTTTAGTGTCGCTATTAATTTGATCTAGGACCTTGTCACACAGTTTGACATTGCAAACTGGTTAAACGGTTAAAATAACAAATATTATTTATGAAAACGTTAAGAATGACATCATCTTAAGGCTGGCCGAAGTTCATCGTTCTATCCGGTTGACTTGGATCATCACCGCGAATATTGACAATGATGTAAGGTCCACTAATAAGCACTCATTATTATTCTAAGCATGTTGGTTATACGAGTACCTACGTTAAACTTTTCATTAGTACCTATATCTATTTGGCTCTCATCGGTAGATCAATTCTTGTAACTTCAGACCAAAAGCTTCGGACTAAAAACCAACGATTTTTGTTTTGGGATTCATAGGATTTTCGATGCCTAACTTAAGAAGGTTTCTCTTTTACCACTATCTTCTTCTAATATTATATATAACTAGCTGTTGCCCGCGACTTCGTCCGCGTGAATTTCGTGGTATGAAAAATAGATGTTGGCCGATTCTCAGACCTACTCAATACGCTCACAAAATTTCATGAGAATCGGTCTAGCCGTTTCGGAGGAGTATGGGAACGAAAACTGTGACACGAAAATTTTATATATATAGATGATATTTTTTTCGATAGATTAGCGAGGATACGAGTACCTCAAGAATTTATTGGATTGAATGAATATTATGAAGATAAACTGACCCAATTGTGGAAGTGTGCACATGACAAGTGCTAACCTCGCCGTTATAAATCATAGATCTTGAAATGTCGTTGACATACTACCTAACAGAGTGATACCTACTAACTAATTTATACAATCATTTTGATGGGCTATGGTTTTAACTAACTTAACTTTGTAATAAAATAACATTACGGGTTTTATCAATTATTTAATACTTGGCGTTCTATGGGGAAGGTCTTAGTTCAACGGTGGACGTCTTCCTGCTGTATGATGATTCACTACTTATTTTATTAATTTTGTATAGTTTTACAGAATACACAGTCTCGGCGGCGAGAAAGAGATGTAAATCGCCTTAGTAATGATTGTAACAATAACAGAAAAGAATGAAACAAGAAATAAGAGATCTAAGTAGTTACTTTTTATACCACAGCCTCCTGACGCCAAGGGTCGGCTGTTAGACGTCATTAAGTCACTACACAGCTATGATGGATTACGTCTTTATTGTGTTGTTTGGGGGCATTGCCAACATTCACTTACAAAAGAATATACCTACTCTTAGTAATGATATTAATCTATCGTCCTTATTTTCTCAGTAATACTCAACTGACTTTTATGTATGTAAATATAGCGAAATTATAAAGTATGTCGTAAAAAAGATTAGCAAAATCCTTCTGTTTTCCCTAAAGAGGTATGCAGACACTGATAAAGCATAATAGCGCAATAGGTATAGGGACGAGACTTGTGTCACCAGGGGATAGTGTTCAAGACCTCACGTTTGGCAGTCAAGTTTAGTTCCTATCTACTTAAGAATCTCAACTGAATTGATAAGTGTTAGTATAAGATAGTGCACACTCAGTTTATTGACAAAGGTATTGGAGCCAGTCCCTTTGAAAGGCGATACAATCAACCGACAATTGAAAGTTGTGCTAACTTCTGATAAAAAACCAATTCAATTTGTATGTATTCTTTGTCAGCCGGTATTAGGCATTGGCCACCTAGATAGGGTGGCCAACGAGGCGGTTGATTGGAAATGAGTGACCACATGGAGTTTTCTTTTTATATTGTGCAAGTAACGCAGATATAATAGTTAATGTCGTAACTAAATACTTACTGACATACGGAAACTACAATAACAAGTATTCATACTATTAATTACCGGTACACAATCCAAAGAAAAAAGTTTGACAAACACTTTACTTGAAAACTTATTTAGCTGATGTTGCGGTCGACGGTTCTGCAAACGAAATCACCTAATTACATTTTGGACAGTGTATGCCTAAGATGCAATAAATGAGAAATCTAAATAAAAATTCGTCCAGATAACAGTTGTGTAATCAATTTGTTAGCACACGACAATAAAATTAATAGCACGAAAGTGTGCAAAACCATTCACAGCCGCCCACTACAAAGCTCCATTCACACTGCACAACAATGGCCACATTATTTTACGGCCGAGCAGCGAAAGCACTTGCGTAAGACCATGTAAACGACGATTAAAATAATTAATGGTTAAATCTAATGACTTACATCACAGAGCCTCCTTTGATCGGTGATAACAAGCTGGTTAGTCGCTCCCATTACCAAATTGGCAATTAATGGTTCCTGATCAGCTTGGTGGTCTCAATTTTTTAATGATAAATCGATGATGAATCTTTTAGGAAAATAATATGCAGGGTGTATGATAATGCTCTTCCTAAAAACTGAGCACTGTCTATGGCCTTCCATAGACAGTGCTCAGTTTTTAGGAAGAGCTCTGGGAAATCACTTCTTAAATCGAAAGTACTCTAGTGGTAGCAAATGCATGGCTTTGTAAGTGCATGAGTAATGAGTTCTACCTAATTCAACACAATTTATATTCGGATATTTTCTTTCTGGTTTAGAATTGTGTCATACGAGGGTCAAACTGAAAGTTCTTAGAAAATCAAAAACTGATTACATTAGCCAGTTATTAGTTTTATTATATCTTTTCAAAATATTGTCCATTCACGTCAATACACCGCTGCATGCGATGGAACCACTGGGAAAAGCACTTTGCCCACTCGTCTTTAGGGTTCTCTTCAATGGCATCGCGATACGCAGCCACCGCTTCTTCAGCATTCATAAACCGCTTTCCTTTAAGTTTTTCTTTAATTTTTGGAAATAAATAAAAATCACAAGGGGCGAGGTCGGGGCTATACGGCGGGTGACCCAGTAATTCAACGTTTGATGTCGCCAAATAGTCGATCGTTCGCTTAGCGGTGTGCGACGAGGCGTTGTCGTGGTGAAGGAGGATCCTACTGCGAGGTCGTTTCTCTCGAACTTTTTCCAAGACAAGTGGCAAACAATTGGTAGTGTACCATTCTGCAGAAACTGTTTTTTGATCCTCTAACACAATTGTTGCGAAATGACCTATCCTTCCAAAGAACGAGGCCACCATTTTTTTTCCCGCACTTCGATCTCTCTTCACTTTAGTTGGCAACCTCTCGAAAGGAAACACCCACTGAGCAGATTGTCTTTTGGTTTCAGGATCATAACAGTAAATCCAGCTTTCGTCACCTGTTAGTATGTCGAACACAGCATTTGAGTCACCTCCGTTAAATCTTTCAATCATTTTACGGCACCAATCCACACGATGGAGTTTTTGAGCCTCAGTCAAATTATGAGGTATCCACCGGGCGCAAAGCTTCCTGACTGCTAAATGTTCGTGGAGGATTTTGTGCACTTGACTCATACCGATGCCTAAGCTTGTCCGAATCTGCTGATAGGTCACTCTTTTGTCAGTCTCTATCATACGCCGCACAACACAGATGTTATCTTCAGTCGTCGCCGTAGAAGGCCGTCCCTCTCGTAAATCATCAGTGAGATTAGTGCGACCACGTTTAAACTCATTAAACCAGTTGTAAACTGTCGCACGAGATGGGGCTTCATCGTGAAAGGCCAATCGTAGTCTATCATAACTTTCTTGTTGACTTAAATGACATCGAAAGTCATAAAAAATCATTGCACGAAAATTTTCTCGTGTTAAATTCATGTTGACGTGACACAGACAATTTTCAATTTGCCGCCAAATCGTAAAACAAATGACAAATTAATGAAATATATACTCAGTAATATTGGCAAAGAGTTCTATTTTCAAATTTTAGAATTATTTTTTTATTATATTGTTTATAAGTGGCCAGTTCTAAGAACTTTCAGTTTGACCCTCGTATACAAGTGTACTTTCGCACTAAATGTGTCTGCTAATTTACTTGATGGACAATCATAGAATTTGAATAAGTTTACAGTGAGGTATGGGTGTGGCAATCGTATCTACATTCCAACAGACGCGATACTTAGTAGAAATAATTAATTCACGTGAATTACGAGTTTTAGTACCTTTTACGAACGTTGCAATGGGATTGAGATAAACGTCAATGCAAGCTTTGCATACCACTGCACAGCGAGTAACTTGAAGATGGGATCTCTATAGTTAATGGTGATGATGGGGTTTTGTGCAAGTAGCTGCCATTGTGTGGGCTTCGTACAATCGGACACAAAAGTGTAAAATAAAAGTGAACCAAAAAATATATTTTTGTATATGTTTTAGTAAGACGTTACTGCGGCTGAAGACCTGAAGGGATTAGTTTCAGAGATTCTTGTACTGAATTTTCCAGATAGAGATTCTCAGATATATAACTGGGTCTCACACTGCCACCGTATCGAAGATTGTATAGCTATTATTGTTTAATCACTTTTACTAGTCACTGTACCTATTATAGTTCTGCAACATATTGTCGTATCTTTTAATCTGAATAATAAGTAGGTATGTGGTATTATTAGATAACAAACAATACAACATGGCGACGCCGACTTCTATACACATTCATTTCGTATTTTGGGAATTAACACCTTCAGTTTAACAGATTATACAACCGGTAGGAACCGTCTAAATAGTCGGCATGTTGTGTATTATTAGGTAGTTGGGATTGTCTCATAATACTGTTTGTAAAGCCATCTTAACAACAATTATAAAACTTAACTAACCTAACTACATTATATAAAAACTCAGTTCAAATATGTATCATTTCAACCTGGTATCCCATATCACCCACTGCTCAATATATAATTGGATGGAGTTTTTAGTGGATGATAATAATATTATTAACAACGGGTTTTGAAGCAGGGTTCATAAAAATAATACCTGTAATAAATAGTTGAATCAAGACCGATAGATTCACAGTTAGCAGTCATCGGTTGGCCTTACACTCTGTATAATACCTACGTATCAAATCCATTGTAACAACTAGTTAGGTGCAACTTAGTGACGATAAGCTTTATACAGTGGTTAATTTACTGTAATGGAGGCTAGGCGCCATTTTCATAACCTACTGTTAGTCAACGCTAGTAATAAATTTAATGGAAATGATTACAGATTATGACAATACTCAACAACGTGGGTGTGATTGTTGAACGAAATATTTGTTCATGATTTGTAACAGTTTATTTATTAATGCGCCGTTTGATTACTGAAATGTATAAATGGAAATTACATTTACATTACGGTATTAAAAGCTAAAAGCTTTGTCAGCCGTAATAGATAGCCGTAATTGACATATATAGGTAGTTGAATATTTGTAAGTGTCATGTATAAAATACCGCAATTATCAAGAACAATAATACTTGAAACCAAACCTACGACTTTTTTAATGGAAAAACTAGAGCTTTTCTGCCCCCGCTCTATTGTAATTTGTTAGCCAAGTTCTATAGAGCATAAAACATCTAGGCAGTTCCATGAACACATTATAATTTTATAACGCAAGGATCGATTTACGTTTTGCCCGAATAAGGATCGATTTATGGAACGTATAATTCTGAGTACCAGTACCGAGACAGAAGAGAGTTTAAACTTTTTCTTTTGTCTTCGCATAACCACCTACGTGCAGTACAAACCGTCACATCAAATCATACCTCGCGGCATGATTCAACATCAGATCAGATTGCAGACAAGATGTGGTTAGCGATTGCAATACATTTTTTATTTGTCGTCGCGTGCCTAAAGGCGGGCAGCTAGAAAATTGTTATTGTCATACTTAATATTCTCAGGCCCCGAAGAAGTGTAATTTATTTAATGTGAAACAAGTGAACGTGTTGAGAATTGATTGTGTTATGTTTTGCTGAAGAATTTACAAGCTTGAGTTTAATGATGTTAGGTTGCTTTTTACTGCATTTATTTACTTTTCTAGGACACTTGCAAAGAGCCTATTCGTGACCAGCCTTACTATGAGTACAACATTTTTTATGCATTGTATGAAAAGGGCGTCCTTGGGTTAGTTTTTCCTCGTAAACATGGTGCAGCCCGGTCGGTAACCATGACACAAACATGTATCCAGGCCAAGGACTGTGCATGAACATTTGAATAATCAGCTAACTATTCAATATTTTTTCATTAGTTATGAGCTTATTGAAAACGACATAACAGTAATCGTTCTGTTTGAGGAAAAAATTACATTGATAAATAGGTACATTGACTTTAAAGACATAAAATCATCAAAATCATTTCGATTTTATAATTAAACCACAAGGGAAGTATATACTTCCTAGGTTTTGTTCCTCAAGTTCCTAGGATATCTAGAAACTTGTCACCTGGCTAACATTTCGAGTATTTCCGGTGAAACTAAGTAGTCATTACGTTAAACTTTATTACGTCATCTATTAAACGTACTTCTTGGTAATTACCAGCGCACCACTTTTGTTTTACTATACAGCTATTGAGCAAACTGTATTCAATTAAAAAGTTTGTAAAACAATGGAAGCTTTTTATAGTCTTGCAGATTTGTTTTACAGTCGGCAAATACCATATGAAAATCTCGGTAATAATATCTGCCCCATGTGGAAAAGACTGCTAATATGCCAAAAGGTACGTTAACGGCATGGTATTAAAGAATTTTACGAGTTGATAAACAACTTATACTATATAAATAACAATGAATGTTATCTATATCAGTACAACATTTTAACAGTAGCTCATCAATCATTCTTAGTTAATAAGGTCATCACAGCTGCAATCAGTTACATACTTTTATGTAATGTTATAGCTAGCAAATTACAGGAAATTATTTACATATAGATGTATGTATTAACAATAATCGTGTACATAATGTTATGTAGGCACTCGGCACGTCGAGATATTTGTTGTAATAAACGGATGTTGTGTATTTGATCTTATTATTTTATAAATACTTAATATCCGTACTAGAACATGAAGTAGAGCCTAGTAATTATAAAAAGGAGGTTCCGTTGCGACCCGAGTGGCGCGACTAATATCGATATCGCGAAAGATATGAATTTCCTCGTCTACTTAAAATGAAGAAAATGTGTTTTATAGTATTTTCGCAAGTAAAGTATACAACTGTACGTCAGACGTACCCTTGGCAGTTAGTCCCGCTAGGATCTCCGACTGGCTAGTCTACAACACGGTATAAACAATTTCCATCTAATAACGCAGCCCACGCATCTAAGAATTCCTCGTACAGACATAATTGGTTGAGAATAGTACAGCAGTTATCAATTGCAATAGTCTCTAAGTACAGGCATATGGAGAATTCACTTCTAAAAAATTCATTTACGGTTCTTTACATGTTGCTAAAAGACAATTTAGTATGTGAAGTGCCGTAATGACATGTCGTAATTTTTTAAAACCAGAGATTATTTACCAGAAACAAACATATTGTCACATTTGTCAGTTAACGTTCACGTTATATAATGCTTTAACCGCTATCCAGTCATGTTAGTACTCAGAAGACACCGCCAAGTTAAAGTAATTGACACATCTCTGAGAAAAGTTAGGAGAACTGTTAAGAAACTACAATCAAGTTCCTAGTTCCGTATTTATGTTGTGTACATTTTGTTCAGCAAAGTCATATGACAAAAACATGGCCAGAAAATACGTCTATTAAATAACAAAATAAAAAGACAATACAAAATAAAGAATTTCAATACCTACTATTCTTATTATCACTTAGAGCTATTATCAAAATTATACAAGTCTAAAGAGAACCTTTTTATTAAGACCTCCAAAGCGTATAAATCAAAGTATATTGCCTCTTATTAGCTTATTACCAGTCCTCAACTTTTATAGGCACGTGAAAAGGTTCCAGTGTAATTAATTGCGCACCCACTTTTGCGCCGCAAAAGGAATTCAGTGTAAAATATTTATGTCGCATATAATTAAATTGGAGAACTTTCTGATTCCTATTCTAATTAAAATTTTAGTCGATGGGAACATGCAATTGGAAATACGGTTACTGTTACAGGAAAGGAATTGCCTCTCTCTTGTTTACTTGGTATAAACAATATAGGAACTACTTCCTGATGTAAGCGCCTTAGTAAATCAGATACTGTAGGGATGCCAGGGCGTGGAAAACGAGTATTTTATTGACTTTACAAAACACCTATGGGGATACTTATCTTTTTTCGTTTTTGCAAGATTAATTTTGTGCATAGGTAACTATCGAGTTATAAATAAAGACAAAGCTCCATTCATATCTTGAAGATACAACCAGTAAGATATTTATAAGGACTATTATAGTACAGTGCAGCAGCCTTCTCGCTACGGGCAAGCGCTAGAGCCTGCCCAGAACTGCGAATGATGCCAACTCTAAATGCATGGGCACGACTGAACGCGGCAGTAACATAGATGCACATCCACCACATTATGTCATCTCATGTAACTGTGCATTAACGAGCACGTAACCGATGTGGAGTATCACGATTAGTCACTTCCCTCAAATTAAACTACAATCCGCATGCGCAAACAGAGAAATCACGTCCAGATGATGATTTGTTTTGATGTCTGAACAAAGAAAATGGTTTTACCTGAAGATTACTTCTAAAAGTTACTGTTTAAAACATAATTTCTTTTGAAAGAAAAGAATCAACGATACACGTTCATGTGGCTTTATCGTATGGTGTCTAGCCATCGTATATCTATGTAGGCTAAGTAAAACAAAAATTGATTTAGTCCTTGAGCCAGCTGTCACCTCTTTAGTTGACAGAACTGAGTAATTATACTTTTATATGTCTCAAAGCAAACATAAATAGGTTATGCATGCTATTATGTTTTGATACTTACCACATTTATACACAATGGTATTATTGTAATTGTATAAATAATTAAAATAGGAAGCAACTCACAAAATAAGTCCATTTATACCACCACGGGCAACGATGATTAAATATTGAAAGTTTGTCTCCACTATCAAACCCACATCTATGGAGTATGAATGGATATATTATAACCGGGAGGCATGGCAATTAGATCGATACACCTCCAACTATCGATTACGAATCTCGTACGTAACATAATCGATTTTTCGTGACTTCGATAACCGTTGTTTGTTCAGACG
This sequence comes from Abrostola triplasia, assembly GCA_946251915.1. NCBI lineage: Eukaryota > Metazoa > Arthropoda > Insecta > Lepidoptera > Noctuidae > Abrostola > Abrostola triplasia. The sequence goes on along the minus strand of OX276424.1, from coordinate 3,695,870 downwards.
TCATTCGATTCAATGGATTGTCGCAGTCGTGTAAATTATATAAAATTCGATTGTTATTTAATAGTGGGCTTGTATTACGGTTATTAGATATTGAGCATTTCGTTTTTGGTGTGGTGTCTTCTTGCACACGGTTTTATAATGACAGAAGACCTTATTGTAACATTGGCTTCTTGCTTTTACATAAGATATATTATGTGTTTGTTTTTTAGTTGTAGGTGGGTAATGTTTTAGGTGCCCACTTATTACAATTAAGTAATATTCAATTACGTTCAGCTAAGTAGGGCGATGATATATCTACGTAAAATTTCTGACAGCTGTTGGAAGCGGAAGGCTGAAGATCGAGCTCAGTAGCGTTTCATAGGAAATACCTATGTGCAGTAGTGGGCGGTATATATATATGTCCATGATTGTTTTACAAAGATTTGCTAAATTCATAGCTGGTCTATTAGTCGCTCTGAGTAGTAATCTGGCGTTTAAATTTATGTCCGGAAAATGGCTCGTCTATTGATAGGACATATAAGTTACGTACGTACCGTCATCGGTGCAATATAGGTGTATGTTGCAGGTGTAATGATGATCTGTAGTTAACGTATAATATACTGTCTACTGACCACTTCTGGTCGCGTGCTTCCTGGCAATAATCACCAATTGATTGCGATCGTTTTTCAAGCAAAAGTTATTAATGATATGAATATCACGTATATTACAACACACATTAATATATTAAATGATCGCCGCGAGTAACCTCGCACAAGCTAAACCGATTATAATACAATCGATTAATCAGATTGCATCCATTAAGGCGAGCGTCAAATAAATATGAATATCGATCGCGCTCGCATGCAATAAATAATCGATTACGTAAACTGTGTCACCTGTCGCAAAACGGGCGGTGACCTCACTATGATATAACGGACGCAACCCATGAAAAGTAACTGGCAGTTAATTTAACAGGAAACGTAATTGGATACAGGTATGCGGAATAAAACACATCTGCTTCAGTACTCAATGCAAAAGGAAGTGTTTGTTTGATTGTCAGTCTGTGCGTTAAAGCTATTTAAGCTTTTAATAGTGTTTTGTGATTTTCTCTTCTCATAAAAGCGGTTAGCTTTTACGAAAGGACAGGCAGCTACAAGTTATGATTAAGGATCTACTCATATCGGTTGCGTTCAGAATTAGTTGGACATTCGGTTTACACCCGTAAGTAATGACTGAAAGTTTTGTGTTTGAAATCCATAGAATTTTAATCAATTTGCGGCATTTTTTAAGTAGTTGTTTTTAAGTACAATCATTTGATAGTTTTATGTTCGCCCACGGGTAGCTATTTTGTAGTGTGACGAGAATTCAACGTTCTCTGTTTATAACCGCACCATTACTTGTGCAATGTTGAAGCTCTTATTCCTTATTGACCTGCGCAATAATAACAAAAATAGAGATAAGCAAATATTTTTATTGCAAAAGGATTTAATTGCAAGAGAAGTAATCAAATAAATTGTGCGGTAATTGCTTTAACTGGTGTATTAACTTTTATAATAATTGTTACGTACCTTAACTGCTGTTGATTTTCAAAATACCATCCCAGGATAACGTTATTCTTAATAGGACCAAGTTATTACTGCGCTACTAAAGGTTGCTTTCTGTGATTTCAGCACACTTTCTTTAAACAAAAAGCAGTTAATTGAATTGGAGAAATTGCATTACGATTCTTGTAATGAACTGTCAAAACGACCCTTGCTTTTTGCAGTGTCAGGACTTTTTGCTCATATAATTAACCTGGTTCCATTTGCTATATTGAATATCAATTATATTCTCGCGGAAGTTGCAACCCACGATTTGTAATCATAGGTTACCGTTCTTTTAATGTATCTTGTATCCATAATACGTTGGTATTGAATGTTGGTTTATATGAGGCTTACTGATGTCATTAAAATGTATCAATTAAAAGACTGTAAGAGGTTTTTGTTCTAGTTGTTTAGATAGATCGTTGGTATGTTTTACAAGCTTACAGTAATCAGTGACACTTTCCAGTAAGCTCAATATGCATGAAGTAAAAGTAAGTTCACGTCGACAGTTGGATCTCACGACCTTTCGATCATCAGACTCCTATAATATCCTAGGCTATTGCCACTGACTTTCTTCACAGCAGTTGTACCATTGACAACGACTTCTTTAATAGACATGTGTTTGAATGACGAGAAGAAAGTTAAGTTTTGTGCCATATATCCCATTGTGTGAACCATACTGTATGGGTCAAGTGTAACGATGCATTACCATTCGTTTAAAATACTTTGTTCCAAAAATTAAAATATAAATAATAAAATATAAATAATAAAATACTTTGTTTTCCGGTGCCATTTCTGAGATACAAACCCTTCTAGGGCACTTTATCTTTACCATGTGTCGATGTGTTTCATCTTTATCTAGATTATGTAATGCATATTTTTTGTATGTGGTAGGTTTGCCTGAGGGATTTCATTACAAAATATCTTATTGTATTATCTACACTAAATTAAATTTTAGATTACTTACTCTTGTGATCTAACTTCGATGTTAACAACTCCAGTTGGTAGCTGTTAATAGTGGCAAAGTGGGTTTGGCAAAATAAGCACTTTGAAATAGTGAGGCCCTCATATAAAATATATTATTATATAAAACGTATTATTATTTTACTCAAGACTGTAACGAGAATGGGGAATAAACTAGCTCCAGTGTAATTATTAATTAGAGAGAAATCTAACTTCGTGACCATAAATCTTAAAAGGAATTAACTACAAGCCGCTCGGAAGACGACGTGTAAATGTAAGAACACCACATTCTATTACCTACGTTCTAATTGTTTATATAATTTATATCCTTCGCTACAATTGTGTCTGGTGGGCTATCGTAAACTGTGGTATTGTTTATATGTGTTATATAATATATACATAATATGTGTTATATGTAAGTTCCGGTTGTATTACATACTCATTTAGTTGGCAAAGATTTGAAAATGGAAAAGAGGCATTTTATTTTTTTATCTAATCCATTTAAGGAGGCTTCTTAGACTGATTTTGTCATTTTCGACCAATTAACCTTTTTACTTAACTTTTAATATACCTGGGGACCAGTCGATCTGTGAGGTTAAACGGTACTCACTGCGATCAGTTTTGTGATGGGTGACCGTTTTCACAAGTCGAGCCCCTCTGTAATTTAGATACCTAACTCATGTCATAAATATGAACCTGCATATTTATTATTACAGGGAGATAAAGATGGAGTATGTTGTATGTTAGTAAGAAAAATAAGTTCTCTCATAACAGCCCGGCTCGGTCCTTTTATGGAGGTTAAACTTTTTGCGTAACCGACCAGTATGCGAAGGGAGAAATATTTCGTTCGACTAGTCAAGTATTTATGAAATGTTAAGCTTTACGTTTTTATCTGACGAATGACACCATTTAGTGAATTGCATTACCAGTTCTACACGTTGAAGTGGCATTCATGGACTTTTATTTAGTATTTCTTGTGATATACCTAGGAAAGAAAATATGAAACTTACAAGAAATATGTTACGAGCATTACCTCCTTCTACGTAATTTGTATCTATCGAATCAGGAAAATTGACGACTATAATGATTTACTACGAAAGTACTTAAATATATAGTTTCACTTATATTTTACTTTCTCGAAGTATGTTTTAGAAGTAGGTATACAGCCTTTTAATTTGTGACCTACTTTTGTAAGATAAAAAGATATTTGTTTACCGTTTTCACTTCTGAAATCACTTAGGAATTTTACAGGGCTAATTTCACAGCTAGGTACTGTACCGTTGTAATGTACTGTTTTGTTTACCTCATAAGAATAAGAGGACTCACATCAAGTTAATGGACTTTTTTACCAAAGGAATTGAAAGTATATCATGTAACAAGTTGTAGAATAAATTCGAAAGTCCAGTATTAAGGATAGATGAGAGTCATGAATTGATGCAATTACACGAAGCTTTAATTTGTGTCGATCATTGTAAACTAGGTTAAGTTGTTTGTGTAGTCCATCTTCATGTTCGGTGGAGCTTATGTAAAAGACAAATGAGTGTTTGAGAATTGCTGAAACACCTAGAATACGAAATAAGGAAGTCTGTTTTGTAACCTTACTTTATTGTGGCCGCTATTTTTATGATAGGTGCTCAGTGTTCATACCGCAAACATTAATTCATTTCCTTCATTTCAAAAAATCTTCATTCGACCCTAGCGGTACATGTAAAAGCTTGAGATTCGTAGTAAATGTTTTCCATGTTACTATGAACTTACGCTGTTACCTAAGTGACTTTACCTAATGCCAATTGGGTCTTTTAAGGTTTATCGTAAATCTATTCACCTCGTTGACAAGTCAGTAAGCAACAAACTATGTTTCCAACTAAGACATCTACAGCATTCATTAGATTTCAAACGGCTAACGAGACGGAAGGTGGTGTAAGTCGCGTAGCTGGAACGTTGATAGCCGTACGTGATCACCCGAAGCCTAGGAAGGAAAGCAGTCCGGGCAAAAACTAGGAAATTGATTCGCAATCGTGCAATGAATCAGCTGAGGGCACCGCGCTTGAACTCTGGTGATAAGAGAATAACGCTAGGGAAGGGAGGGGCTGAATGAAGTTGAATTATGTATCTTATATCTTGTATTGTATTGGATTTTGTGCTGTGATTTATTAGGTTGTGGTCTCACCTTGTTACGATATGCCTTTGTTACTCTAAGAATACTTGCTTTGGCGTGTTAGTCTTAGACAGGTAAAAGTTTTATCTGCTAAATTCTGTTTAGTGCTGAATGTCAGTGAAGATATAAGTACCTAGAAGTAACAATTAGATTAACCTAGAATGTTACACCAGATTATTCTATGTGAGCTAGTTGCACAAAATGCACGTGGGAAATTTCTCTTCCCTAGAGAAATAATTTCATTGCTGCCGCTGATTTAAAAGCCAAGATCTCACAGTATGACACTCGACAGCGTTGTAATGTTTCAGATCAGAAACAGCGATGAAGGGCCCGATCTGCGCGCGCAGCTTTCCACGTCCCGCTCCTTGGATATCTGTCTCCCAAGACATAACAAGATAAATCGACTTACATTTGAAAGGTAAGCAATTTGTATAGTTGTCTCTAGGTTGCGTGAAAGCGAAATCAGTTGTTCAACGTTTATGTATAATGTGGGTAGGACTTTGAAATGAAGTAAATGTCCTCCAGTTATTAAACTCGAGTACGCATAGTGTGGGCGGCGGAATATTCCGTATTGACGGCTTGAAATGAATGGGTTATAAAACAATGAGGTACTCGCAGCAAGTCTCTCACTGCACTCCAATTACATAATGATTTATTTAGCAGCATGGATTATTTGATTTAAACACAGATTAATATTTTGTATTGGTGTAAATATTCATAACTGAACCAGTTTATAGGGAAATTTAGGGTAGGACTTGTTTATTGACAAACACGGTAGTGAGGGAAGTAACTACATTCTAAAGCTGTAAAGTTTATTATATAAAATTACGTGCTAGAATTAAACATACTGAAGGGAAAGCTTTATTTGTTTTAATAACCCAATCCATTTAATTTGCTTAGTAAACATAAAATCTCAAGTGATTTCAGCCTTTAAAACGTGCGTTTTAAAACTAAATTACTAACTCACGGTCTTAATTAATTACTCAACTCCTTTCTAGCGTGATTTAATTTCATGATCCTCAAAACTTTCCCTCCAACGCGCTGGTTAACAATCGAGAGGTCCGACCAGGGATCGGTCACGAACGAGTGGTCGTAGAGATGCCTCCACGACGGGAATCGAGTGATAATCGATTCGATACACTCAGGATAATTTTAGTCTCGGCACCAGCTTTGATCTACGAACGTGAATGTCTATGGAGCCATTAAGAAGGTAAGTATCTCTGCAGGTATCTGAAGCAGAAATATGCCATTACACCGAGCGTGCATGGTATGCGAGACAGAGGCCTTGAAAATTATTACAGCTTTCGTTGCGAGATAATCAGGCCAACGCTCCTAACCTGATCTTAGGAATTGCCTTATTGACTTGAGTGGAAGTGAAGCATTACATCAAGGTATAAGAAATGCTGTCTCATTATAAAGTGAAGTGCGGAGAATGGAAACGTAAGGCTAAGGGTATTTTTATAATCTTGGAATCTTTAGGATGGGTTGGATATTTTATTGAATTCAACGCCAATTATATAAATACTAAATCTTGGAAGTTTTATAAAAATTTAAGAAAAAGTTACGAGTTTGTTTTTCTAAGCAGGTAACATTGTCTTTGTTATCTTCACAATTAAATTTCCCTAATTGATACGATGTATTTTAGTTAGATAATGTTGTTAGATAAATACAGCATTTTGCTTGTACTACAGTCGTGGGAAACTTTCGCGCGTTGTTTACTATTGAAAGTCTACTAAACGACTTTGGTAACGTACAAATAGGTCCGATTAATTAGTTCGATACGTGCTTACACAGACCGTTACGACGGACAATTAGATCTTTTATCTTCTTCCTTCCGACAGAGTTCAGCTCGGCTGAGGAGAGACAGGTGGTCTCGATGTAGCTCGTACTTTATGTTGGTCCCACGACAACGCGATCAGCTTGTGTTTGCAGGACAGGACAGCCCCGTACCTAATAAATGTAATGTACTCGACATAAGAAATGTATGATTGTCAAAATGTGAAAGTGATCATATAGGTGGGCCTCGTAACATGGAAAAATATTGCTAATCAAAAAACTACATCGGGACTTATTTTTAAATTAACGTCGCGACTTAGCCTTAATGTTTAAATATTTATTATGACAGCTCGCTAATCGCCGCGCTGTGAATGTGCCCTACACAGGTTAGACATTGATGTAATGATATAATGCGTGTATTGCATATCTTACGTAACCGTGGCGACATGCCGTTTAAGCCTAATAGATTATAGTGACACCTAGAACAGAAACGTCTATTAGTTACAAAACTGACCACCTCTCCGGTCCCGTGATCGCTAACATGACTTTCGAAGTGTTGAGCTCGATTTCTAGGACAGCCAGTGTTAGTTTTTCTGTTAGAAAAGGTTTATCAATAAAACGCGAAAATATAGTCTTCGATTACAAGACTGTCTGTAAGTACGTTAGGCTCCTCCATCGAGTTAGGCAGGCTGGGTTATCTTATTAAGTACAATACGATCTTAAAAAAATCTAAAAACCTTTTTTCCCTGACAAAAGTACAGATCGTAAATTGGCCAAATGTTGATGAACTTCAACTGCACGTTATCGTGATATAATATCAAATCGAATCACTATCGTTTACTTGCTCGATTGCCTGATAATTATGATGATCACATTACCATATCACCAGTAAAGGTTGATGTGATTCAAATGTTAATAAATTTATATATTCTTAATACGAGAACGCAGTAAATGTCAGTGCTAAATTACCTAAAAGAGGTCATAATGATCGTGTGGACTTTCCCTAGCCTGTCGGAATGTGTGGTTCGAAGACACTGAGACCTAGTACTTACGCGGAATGTTAACTTGTCGTATGCATTACTTTAGTTTTAACAACAATGTGTTTACATTGTCTTGTTCGGATTGTGAAACCCGGAATTAAGTTGTAGGGTTGCGCGTTTCGATTTAGTGATGCGAAATTGTTTACGTTTAGTTGGTTCCTTCTTTCCACAACTATAGCGGTAGGTGTTACTTACTAATCTATTTAGATTAATTTTGTAGCAAATTATAACTACATATAACTTTCTATACCTAGTTATGTTGTTTAATTACACGTAAATAGTAGGTATAGGAAACAATAAATTGATGGACTAATCAACACATCGGATTACCTGTGATTTTGATATCTCATAAGTTTTATAACTACATTTATGCACTAATGGACGTCTTCATTGACAGCCCTAGTCCATTTGTGTATTTGATCGCAAACTCACCGACTTACATCGTAAATAGAACTCACAGTCCAGTTGTTAATTAACGTTAACTTTTGCGTTTTCAAAATTAAACAATACGATTAGTTTGTTAGGTAATCCTTTCTCTTAAGACTCATAAAACATTGCAATCGCTTTTCTAATACACGCCGGGTTAATATAGAAAATGGATGTAAAATCGAAATGGCACGTATTATGTAAATGAATGATCGTTAAAAGCTGTCGAAGTTTGTTGTTCATTATGATTTCAGACGTAATAAGATATTGGGTTTCTATGAACGACTGTTAGTGACTTATTAAACGATGTACTTATTATGTTATCTAACTTAATAAACTTTTGAATTTTTATATATTCTTACTTCGGTGTACCAACTCTCTAATGAGTAAGTTTATGTTTACTATTACTTAATTTAAGGATTACTTGCATAATTTGACTTGAACATTAAATGTTTAATTTAGTTCACGAACTTTTCGATCAAGTTTTTATTAACTGTAATAGTGTGTTTTAATTATAAAGAATTTAAATCCAACTTAATATTTGTACGGTCTACACAAAACTTAATCAAGTCTGCGAAAAGGAGACGAGTCAAGAAGACGTTTCCTATCCCCTGTTACGAATGCGCATGTGCAAAAAGATGTGCGTGCATGTCATTGTCAACGCTGTCTTCACGTCATTAAATAATTAACAACCAGCTGTCATGGATAAAGTCTTCGAGCCTTGGAGCCAACATGTTTATCATAGCTGTCATGTTCTAGTCAAAACTATCACATCGAGTACACATTCACTGACATGAATAACATCGGTCACTGTAATGTCAGATATGTAATTTCCAATTTCGATTATTGCCACAATAAAGGTGAAAGTTGCCTTTCTATAGACTTTTTTCAAGTAAACCATGTTCTATATGGATTGAGATGTGTTATGATCGATTCATTACGCTGTCAGACTTGGTAGGAGTCAGAGTGTAGTGACCTGGCGTGTCGTAATCAAACCAATCTTCTCACGTCGGAAATATTTTCGGCGTCGTTAAAGCACCCAAAATACCATGACATACCGTATACGATAGGACGTATAATGTGATAATTAAAAGCGGCAAATTGGTTATTAAGCTTGTATAAATTGTTACTTTTTTAAGCGCATTAATGAACTTACAGGTGTGACGGTACTAATTGATCGTACGGCACACCTAGGGCAGTTAGCCCTGTTACTAACCGGCTGACTAGGTAATGTTTTTTTCCGCAGCATTAGTTTATTTAGGTAAATCTTTGACTTGCCCGATAGAAAAAAGTATTTTTCTGTATTTTTTCTGTCCAATATAAGTAAAGTACTTCTACATAATCTTGTTTTATAAAAAGAACGGCTTTAGCAACGTAACCAAAAAATATCACAACTTAAATCTTGGAAACAAAACGTTGACACATGACATTGTCTGTACATTCCATTTTAATTAGAAATTTAATTACAATGTGTTGTAGAGTATAGTTTTATTAGATTACACAATTAATTATTTAATTCAAAACAATGGACGATAGTTCATTTGGAACAATGGGGTGCCGTAGGAACGATCCTACGCCTCCATTCATCATAGCTACACGTAGAGGTAATAGAAAACTAGCTGGCCGGTAATAAATGTGATTATGATGATAAATTGCTTAATCGTGGTATTAGAGGAAGGTAATCCCTTTTAAGTTTAAATACTGTAAGACGTTGGTTCTTAAGTGTCGATTTTGATTTAAATGAGGTTTCTAAACGTTTCTTCTCACAAGCCCCCTCTATCTTTATTGATTTATTTTATGGATATGATTACAAAGGCAAATAAAAATGCCTTTCACGTCTATGTTTACATTTGCCATCCAAAAACTTACCAATTATCTTTTACAAACATGCAATGGAATACAAGCATGGGAGGTTCACATACCTGTAACAAAGCAAACGAATCAATTAGTACAAGTAACATCACACGTAAGTATCTATAAAATAATCCTTTTCCAGTTTAAAGTTACCATTACCAGCATACCAACCCTCCTACTCGAATGCGCGTGCACGCTGCGGTAAATCTTTTACTTGTCGATTCGAGATCTGTATGAGTTACGGCCCTATCTCCGCGCAGTTTGTTTGTTGGAACTTTCATCTCCATTTTAGGTATTGGCTACGGTCCTAGTCGACCACAATCGGCTATTATCTCTAGGTTTAGAATTAAGTACGCATTTATTCACTTCCCATTATTAGTTGTGAGTTTTAGTGCGCGTTTATCGTGCCAGTATAAACTTTCCTAGCTTCCTGATTTATTTTACTGCTAACATTTGTTGTCGATTCCGAGAACGGTATATGATAGAAGTGGCATTTATCTCCTCGACAATGTCCATTAATTGATTAAATTATAGGTAGATACTTGTTACTATGGTTTGCAAGCCGAAAAACATATTTTGACATATCTATTTTTTAAACTACACTTAAGAGTTTAGATTAGAAAAGATTTAGAGAGGTAGACATCGTTTTTTACGTAAGAGGGTTAGAGGCGACTACGTTATGCAAAGCAAGACATTGTATAGGTATCCTGGAATATGAAAGCTTTAGAATTTTTACATTATATGAAATGATTACGAACTAACTCAATTTATATAATTTTGGGTTATTGAAAAATTCGTAGAGAAACGTTTTATGTTATTCTATAGGTGTGCCACCTGTAGCAGCGGAACCTTTGTGTTAGGCGATCGCTTTGCGATTATGTCGTGACCGTCGTTAATACATTTGTAAGCAACTTAAGTTTACTTTTTAAAGGTATATAATATACTAGCTGTTGCCCGCGACTTCGTCCGCGTGAATTTCATGGTATGAAACATAGATGTTGGCCGATTCTCAGACCTACTCAATACGCTCACAAAATTTCATGAGAATCGGTCTAGCCGTTTCGTAGGAGTATGGGAACGAAAACTGTGACACGAAAATTTTATATATATAGATAATTCGCAAAATTACCTCCATTTCCTTTCTATTTCAAGTTATTTGAGAAGTCAGAGTTAAGAAGTCGACTGGTATTTTGCGCGGTATGTACATTAGCTTTCGTGCTAATTCGAAAAAAAAATACGCGCCGTATTCATAACTTCGTCCTTTTATAAAGTCGCTAAAAACAAACATTATTTCAAGTCTTCAAACAGGTTTTTATTCCTATAAGCCTTTTATAGGCGCTAAGAATAGTCAATACTTTAATTGCCCATTCTAAATACCAATACGATGATTCAGATCTTCTTATTCCGATGCAAAAGTATTGACAAGAATCACCATTGTTACTATTTCATCGGCAAAGTGTAAAGCAATAAAACAATGTTGACGCAACAGCATTTAAGATAAAAAGATTGTGTAAGTAAAATATACTTTATGAATCACAAGAGGTGACAAACATTCTAATACAGGTATTCATTATTTTTGCAGTAATAAATTACTCTGGGATGCCTTCAAAAAGCAATACCAAAAACGTTATTTGAATTATTGCACAAGAGGGTAAAAAAGACCTTAAAAAACCTTAAGATTTTGCCTCTTCCAGCTCTATATATATTTGAAATATGTGTCTTTGTTCACAAGTATTCTTCTCTGTTTGATAAACATAATGACATGGTATCTAGACCAAGTAGGAGAATATACAAACTACATATACCTCAACAAAGACTTCATATGTATTCCTCAAATGTTTATTGTATGGCCATCCGTATTTACAATAAGCTACCCGATTCCTTTAAATCTTTAAAATATACCATGTTTAAAACCAAATTATCTCAACTATTAAATAAAAAGTGTTATTATTCAATTGACCAATTCATGGATGACAAATTTTAAAATGTATAATGTTTGTATGATTTTACTTAAAATATTTTGTACGCTGGAAACAGCAGAATATTATGGACTTCATCAAATGTAACACCTTTTGTACAATATTCTTACAAATAAATAAGTTATTATTATTATTATTATAAAGCTCGCCCATTTTTTTTTTCGAAACTGCCTCGTAGTTAGCTCTGAAGGAGCTCTTACTGCTCCAGCCAGGCTTAAAAACTACAAACTAAGCGACAGCGCCTAAGGGCACCCCCGCGAGAGGTTTGGACCTCGAAAAACTCGCCCATTGTTACACGTGCTTTAAATACCACTTCACCGAATGTAGCAGTAAGGAAAATTATTAGAAAAAGTGCATTTGTAAATATTAAAATATTGCCTACCTATATCCTCTCTATTTCTAAAACTTGTCGCAATCAAGGACACATGTCGAATTTTGTGGTTACTAAAACGATGATAGTATGTTAAGTATGTAGGTACCGCAAGAGTTCACATATTCGTGCAATATTTCGAAGTAGGTATTAGGATTTGCAATCCGACTAAATGGTATAAGTCGTGAAGTGTATGTACAGTTAGCTTCACAAAGACAAGATATATTAACTGAGAATAAATACGAATATGTATGTACCTACAACGTTGGTGATGTTATAAGATCTATGACAAAACCGTAAAAATAAGAAATATTCTGAAATCGCTACTATACCTACCTACGCCGCGTCGCATCGTGCGTCGCCGTTGCGTCCGTTTCGGCCCGATTCCTTTTTCTTACTGACTGTACCTACTCGGTTGATGTGTTTATAATTCTATAATTATGCAAACGTGCAATCTAGACTAAACAGTGATTAATTGCGTTACTAATCGATAGTATTTTTCTTACATTAGTGGGTAGCAAATTAAATAATACAAGAACGTCATATTTTTGGATTAAAGTTTTAAATTGTAACCAAGGTCTTTTTTAAACCCTTCAAATTCATGAATTTATTCGCAATAATATGGTGAACAATGGTGTTCAAGGGTGTTACAGTTAGTTTCACATATTTTAAATTACAACTAAGGGTACCCAAATAGTTCCTTCAAAGTGGTTTGCACTATTCGACTCGAGTCCTAACTGGAGACAGAACAAGCAATGAAATTATCACCTATATCACCCTTCTTAAAGAGCTTGAAGAAGAAATTTAGATTTCACCCCGATTTAGCAATATAGCTTGCCATCCGGCTTACCTTGAATCTTACTTTGAGTTTAAAGGATGTAATGCTATTTACAATAGAAACTTAAAGAATCAACGTCATGTATCTACCGGCTTTATAGATTCAAATAGAAAAAGGCTAATAGAACAGGTAGCGAAGATTAGTTCGGAAATAACAGGTAAACTTTTTGTTTTATATGCCTATCTTTATTAGTAAGGACATCGAATAAAGAACACATAGCTAGGTATTAGCTAGATATATAAAAACCTAAGTTTGTTTTATGCATCTTTCAAAAATAGGTACATTTATCTGCTGTTGTAAAATTTCTTGTTGTATTACTAAGAAAGTAACAAGCACTTTACCCTAACATTTTATTTGTCAATTCGCTGCAATTACAGTAAAAAGCATCTAAACAACTTATACAATGTACAATAATATTTGCTCAAACGACTTTTCTCTTTTACCTAACATAATGCGTTTACAGGTGCCCATACTAAATATATTGCAAACGTCCATTACTAGGAAATGAGCTTTTAGCGACACTCAGCGCTGTCGTTAAAGTAAAGCATTGGGACAATAAGACACAAACATGGACAAACATACAGCTCTTGAACATTACTGTAGTGAATGGCTATTGGCTAGTTGTAAAAGCATGAATGCAGAACCTAAATTGCGTTAATGTTTACAATTTAATGTTGCTAACGTTACCTTCAGAATTTTCTTAAAAGTTACGTTTGAATAAGTATGAATTGACTGTCAAGTCTTGTAGGGGTTATGTCGTAATGTCATGATGCAGAGATGACACCACGAATGAACTCTCACTGCATCGATGAAGTAATTAATTGTTTACCCGATGATTGTGAACCACGTAAATAAGTTCGCCAATTAATAAACGTTATCGACATCTATAACTGCGTATTACGTAATTGCAATAACCAGAAGAATAATATATTTTATAATGAAATGTTTTCATACATGTATAGATAATAGAGTGTTAATTATACAGACGTAAGAGTCGTAAATTCAAAATTACCTTTTTATAGCACGCAGGCGCCGTATGTACCTGCTTTATTTAATTTTTTAAAGTACCATAAAACACAGCTTACGCGTATTGTGCATTAGCCTTTGTTTCAAACGACAAGACTACAGAAAATCCAAAAAAGAAACCAGTACGTCAAATAATATCCGGCTTTCGCAAGTATATGCTTCACTAACAGTACATAACAGTTAAGAATTAAAAGATGCGTCAATAGGCGTAATAACCTGTCATCATTCGGAGCAGAGAGGCCGAGTAATCTCTATCGGAACATACAAAGAATAAATAATGAGACAGTAATAACAGTTGCGATGTGAGTTTACGTCTTTGTGATAGCGTGTATAGCGTAATAAAATGTGTTAATACTGAGCACAAAGAAAGTGAAATGCTCATGCAAATTGGTGAAATTGTATTTGAGCAAATATTGTATGACTTGCTGTATGTAACAATGGTAGCGAGATGTTACAGCCGACCTTGTAATTGTATGATCTGAGGCATGAAGCATTAGGCATGACTCTACATTATTTGCAGTTGTTACGATCCGTCTGATTAAGGTGGAACACAAGTTCATTATCGGGGTACCATCAATCGATATTAAGAAAATAAATGTTCAGTGTCTGCCTGTGTTAATAGGTTTACATGATAACGAAGATCGATCGATCTAATTGGGCACGAGTGATACAGAATATACAAGCAAATACTGCTACCCTGTTCCAGAGAAGTTTTCCAAGTTTGACACTAAAAAGGTTGTATTGGAATTGGTCAGGTTTTGAAACTGCACCCTTGTAATTAAGGAGCCAGTACGTAAACCAAGTCATGTCCGTATAAATACATGAGTTAACATGACGTTGCCTGCATGTATATGTATACTACATAGATATGCAAATAATTTGTGAGTATAAGGTAAACGGAATGTCGCCTATCGTGGTAATACTCACACGAAGAGGAACAAGTTGCTCAGGTTACTCAGGTATGCGTGACGGTAGGCTATAATTACCAAGACAGCTATATACAATGGATATTGACTAACGTCCTCCTAGTGTCTACAAACATGTTGTGTTACAATTTCTAAAAAAAATCATAAAACTTGCTTGCAACTTAAAACCACTGTCAATCTTACTCGGCCTTCGCCAGAAAAGTCCGGGTTACTCCCTGAGTACCCCAATCCCCGAGTACCCCGTCCCGGAGAAACCCGATTTATTTATTCGTATTCGGGGTTCTCCGGGACGGGGTACTCGGGGATTGGGGTACTCAGGGACTAACCCAAAAGTCCAATCCTCATTAATTCAGTGACGCAACGAAAACAGCTGCTGCGTGTTTTATCCGGAAGTATGACTCGGAAAACTGTCAATATCGTAATGGGTGGTATAACAAGCCGTTGCTACTACAAGTAGGTGACAAAGGTTACCTCATCAATTAACAATTTCCACGGCAAGATGAAGACAAAATGATGTTTCTATTAACTTTCGGCTTTCTCGTCAATCATACTTGACGCATTCAGAAACAATCCTATATAACAAGTTGCATAAGAAACGAAGAACCGTAGGTGTCAAGTTACGAAGCTGATGTGTATCGATAGCACCTGTTCTATGAACAATAGCGTTCGTTCACTTTCGTTTGCGCCTGCGCAGCTCGTTAACATTTTCGTAAAATCGAACGCGAATCGTGACTGAACAAGTTATCGCTCCCTTTCGTCCGTCACGAGGAACAATGATAGCAACCTTTGAGCATTTAAAATTAAATCAGTTCAAACCCTCGCGTGCTCGTGTAATAAGTTCCCACGCTAGTCATTGAGAACGTAATTTCACCAATCATGTGTTTGCTTCAAGGAGTATGCATTATATATAGTAAGCATTCAAATGTAGGTACGAGGAATATTTTGTATCACATCATGACTATAACTCTAAAAACTTATAAAACTTCGCACCAAGTCCACAAATAGTACATATGTATAAACTCAACTATTACACAAAACCTAGTATGGGCAAGGAATGATTTAGTTAAATACAAGCAATTAAAATCCAATTGATGCTGAAAAAGACTAGCGTGTATACTTTAGATGATAAATTGCTTTTCTGGCAATAAATCTATCCTTCTGTTGGAAATATTTCACCGTCTATTTTGTCCTCCGTGGCTTGAAAACCTCTTCAATATTTTCAATAGCTGCAAGCCTTCTAACCTGCTTCTTCTTTGATTCGATGATTTTAAGTGAAACGAAGCAAGTTTTTAATTATTTTTGACCAGAATTCAACCCACATCGACGCTGTTAACATTTGATTTATACATCCTTCTGGCTAGCTAAATTGTCTATCCTGGAATGAGCTATTTGCTTATATTCTAGCTCATGTCATTTCGATGGAAGAAGAAAAACAACAGTCAGGAAATCAACTTAATATACCTCTACTCTCTCTACAATCGAGACATTCTGCAACGAAAGCGATATACCTCTCCTTAATAACAACGTAACAAAGTCCAGATCCGTCACTTTAACCTATAGAAGGAAATAAACAGGTCGTGATCGCAACTTATTTCGCAATAAATCGTTCATGTAAATGATAAGAAACCTGGCCTTTAAAGGCCGTGGTCACAACCGTTGTATAATATTAAATGCATTATAATAAAGCCGAACATGGACTCGAGAATGTGCAACGGCTCTTAACAGGTTCATGAAGAAGGGAGTATTAAAAGGGTGTACGATGTGTCAAATGACGTAACATTGGTTATAATGACGTTGATGGCTGCAGGTGGAGTATGGTAAACATGGAAAGTAATGGAACCGGTTTACAGTTTATTGGATCCAACATGTGGGATTCCATAATTACACAGCTTAAAACTTAACGAGTGGTATTACAAACTGTTTATGAAATCAAGGTCTTCAAACAAATCGACGATATTAAGCCGTCTTTTAATATGATTTTTTTTTTACTTCTATATGGAACTTAAGTGAAATATCAAAAGTCGCCAATAGAGCAAATCACCAATTTGTAAGCATTCAACACACGTTCCTTTTCCGTATGAAAACAACGTTTTTATCGGGCGAAGGGACACTCACAGAATAACATTATAATACGTATAAGTATCTATTTTTAAGTCACCACCAACTAATAAATTATTCCCGATAAATGGCAGCACGATTGCCCCTCTTTACCAAAATGTGGGAGGCACAGCTGCACCTTTCGCTTCAAGGAATACTGTTGTGATATGGGAATAAACATACAAATAATATCAATTCCGAGTAAAGCTTTAGTTATAAATCGGGCATTAACGTGTCAGTTGAACGGTCGTAATAAGATTATCGAGGTCCGTGCACCCTGCTAGAAATTCTCACCACAATCGTGATAGGTGAACCACTAAATAAATACGAGTGACACCTTTATGAATTGCAGTTGTTATCTGTGTTAAAAGAGAAAACGTACACTGTGATTTAGAATCATAAAGCAAAAGGGAAATACCAAGAAAAGAGATTGACAGATTTGAAATTATTTTCAAGCGGAAACAATTTACTGTAGTACAACGCTAAATAAAAGAATGCGATGAAGACTACTTAAAATGTTTTCTTACCAGTCCTAGTTTGGTAAAACATTATCAATGACTTCAAACTTTTAAAGTTCAAACTCTATGACACTTTTAAGTAACACGAAAACTCCTCTTACGCGACAATAATAAGTTGGATCGGAAGAAAATAAAAGCATTTTGGAAGCAACTTTTAAAGAGGTAAACACTCAAATAATTTTCTAAGTCACAATATTTGCTACCGTCATATCGTCTGCACTGGATTTCAACACGCATAACCCAAGAAGAACTTCCTTAAAACAATAAGTGCGCTTTGTTGCGGAAGGAACTGAATTGAAATAATAGAATGTCTTGATTGTTATTGTATATCTGAAACCGAATGTAAACTAGTGTAGACTGCGGAAATGAACGACGTCCGTTCCTTTACAACTATAAACCACTACTCAACGTAAACCAAATAAAGATTGGTCATCACATAAATATTATACAAAACTACCAAATATATTATGTCACTCAGGCATTCCTGATTTCTTGTTTACTATCACGTTACATTTGGTAATTCCAAAACTATCTATTATTTAAACAAACAATGCCTATTCATTAGACTTTCATAAATAGGTTGTAATTTTGCTATCCACCAGTATTCACACTTCAGACATGAATCCCGTCACATCAATGGAAACCATCCTTCGAAATTCAGGTGCGTACCTCATATGATATGAAGAGCTATAGTGGTTTAGAAGTGTGAAGTGTTCTCTTGTGTCGGAATTTGTGATGGTGGCTTCTCACGGGCGCTGGGCTGCCCGTAAAAGCACAGGCAGCGTTTGGGTGTGGTGGCTCGGGCCAGTGTTTCATACTTGCTGGCGTAAAATCAACTGCGCGTCGCAGTGGGGAAGCCACAATAACATAGTGCATCTATTGATTACGTTATTATTACGCGGGTCATAGTCTTGACAAACTGCTAACGAGTCCATAATAATAAAAGTATCCGTAAAGAGGTCCTAATTTTGTACATTAGAAATAAGTACAACTTGTTATGGAATGTTAATTATAAGAATATTTTTCTTTTGCAGTTGTAATAGTGGGCGTGCTGTTCACATTCAACCAATACGTTCTAACATCATTTTGCCCAATGAGTTACCAATTGATTGGGCCAGTGTGTGGAACCAATGGCGCAACATATCCATCGATGTGTGATTTAGAAACAGCAAGACTCATCGACGACTCTTTAGACGTCGCGCTACTTAAGCCATGCAATAATTATTGCAACGAGAAATGGGACCCAATATGTGGCACAGATTTGATCACATACGCCAATCTTTGTATGTTTCAAAATGGTGTCAGAATCAATCACAATCTCAAAGTGCTCCATGTCGGCCAATGTTTGACGCCATTAGGTGACGACATTAAAAAACAGGATGTCGTTTACACTGATTTGGAAAATTACACAGACGCCAGGTGAATAAATGATGGAAAATGAATTTAAGGCTTTTAATTAATTCTCAAAGTTGACATTCTATACCTGATCTATAAATATGTTCAAACAAACCTAGACTAGTCTAAAAATAAAGTACTAAGAAGGCGCTGTGTAATTGAGAAACATACATGCTCAATAATTGAGCTATTATAATTATAATGATTCTAATTGCAATCGGCAAATGCTCGGCCTTCAGCGCTATGCATTGTGCGACATGATAAATATTAGCATGACCTACGCATATTTCATCTAACTTACGGATTTTGTGTACACAGAAAGCTAATAATAATAAGTTAATGTAAGGTAATAATTTAAAGGATAATGAGCTCTATGTATAATGCGTCAAAGGTTAAGTGTATATTGGTCACTAGTAACCGTTATTAAAATTGGTGTCACGACTTCCAGTGTCGTTGGTTTGTTTGACACCACGGCGGACACGGAATGTCCATTCAAAGCTCATGATGCTCCCTGAGGCACTAGTCAATGGCATGAGGGCCCTAAATACCGACGCGGCACGACCAGAAGCCTGCGCGAGCGCCTCGGTACCGTAACTACACGATTATTCGATCAAATACCGGAAAAGGTGCTTGTACTGCTAGACAACCTGTGCAAGAGCATGTACGAGACAACCTGCCGCATGCCTGTGTGATAGCGCGCCGAGGCTCGCCGATTTCACCCCATTTGCTACAGCCGCAAGTGTATCGCTACTCACCGTCGCCACCGTTGTTTGTCCGTTTCATGACGACAACCTAAACGCTCATCCAATTTTTTTCACTCACATATATTATGTATTCGGTGCCAAATTAAATATTGCCGTTAATAGGTAATGGAGGTATAAATTGTCCTAGTATCAGCACACAGGCCATAAGCTTACTAGTCGACACTATAGCCTGCAAGTCGCATAGCTCGAGTGTACTACAAAATCTCGTTTTACGTTCCTAACAGAATGTTAATTCCCGGCGTATTTTAATACCCAATAACCGTTTAACATATACACTTTCTTATACATAACCGTAAATTGTAATAAATATTACGAGATTACGAAGACCTAATGCATATTCATTTATTTAGTGTTGGTACTCGAAGTGAAATGATCAGAGTAGAGTAATCTTCTCCTTCTCGTTGATGAGTATTGCGTTTTATGTTGTAACAAAATTGTACCATCGTTGATTAAGTAAGACATGCAATATTTCACTTTACACTGACGAACGATTTATCTAGTCATGATGAATGGTTCGTGTGATTTGGCTTCCGTTGTGCAAATTATCTTCGTCGCATCCATGCCCTGCCGAGCCGTGATTACCTTACAAGAGCTACAAGTAAACATATGAACAAATTTATTAGCTACGAAGTTGCAACATCGTCCAACGGCGGTTAAATGCGCATGCGCACGCAAGGTCTGAATGTAAGGCTTCGTTCCGTTTTGAGGAACACAATCCCTCACCACATGACGCCATTTGTTGTATTAGGCTGTTGCCCGCCTATCTGTTATTTGAAAGGTAAACCGTATGGAAGTATCGCATTACACATAACAAGCCACCTGACGTAACAGCTTTGTACAACTTATTAAATTATATTTTTGACCGGCCCGTTATTTACCCATAACTTTAACTAGTTCATTGTGTTGCGATGATAGAAAGCCTGGTTATTCAACCCCTTCTTCATTACGATTTGTTCAAATTACTTTAACAAAAATAAAACTGTTTTCAGGATTTTTCGAACTCAAAGATTGCAGCTCAGAAACCATTAATTATAATAGATGAGCTTTGCAAGGGACTATAGTATTCAATTATTCATATTTTACGTAGGTCATGTTTGCTGGAATATACAGGATGAATTCCGTGCAAGAACTTTACTATTTACCGTGTTTGTTTTATATTTCATTTTCTTTGCCTTAATTTCTTTAGAAGCAAATAGCCAAACAATCATCGATCATATTCATAATGCTCTTGACCGCGAACATAATGCAATGACGGACAATCCGACGTCTTACCATATTTTATGTGCGCGAGTCGAGCCGATTTATCAGATCAATCAACGGTACTATACATTAGATGATTTATTGCAATCACATCAAGTTTGTTGAGAAATAACTTACGTAGAAGAGTGACATTGAAATAATTAAAATATTGACCATGCTGACGTCCAAACTCAAAGTAGGTATATTACTTAGATATTTGTGTTAGGTTTACGTTACATTAAAAATATTACAGAAATTAAAAAAAAATAAGAGCATTGGGATTTACAGACTTCAGTTTTGTGAAAACACAGGCAAAATTTAAAAAAAAATATTTTTATTATTGGCTGAATTTACTTTCAGTATGCATACCTACTCGTACCTATTGCTAATTAACTCATCTATGTAAACAATTACAAATTAGCAGTCAGCTATAATTTTATAATACACATATTTGTAAATCCAATATTAATGAAGGTGTTCCGTCTCCCGACGATAACGTTAACTTAATAGCTAATAAAATTGATTTAAATTGATACATGGTTTTTGTAATCAATAATTACCAGCATAGAGGAATTTATTTAAATTGAACAGTAGACTTATTAAGACCTGGCGATTTCTGGTATAATGTTACTTTTTGGTGAGTTGAATTTATTTTAATTACACTTCGAGCCTTCTATATTATGATCTTGATTGCGAAGACTCCGGAATAATTTAGAGACGGAAGAGCAAAAGAAGAAAATTGAGAAATTAATGTAGAGACAGCCGAATTCATTATATTTAGTTATCAACCAAATTAAGTTAAGTGTGAACGGGTGAGTGTTTATTTGAGGTCGCCTTCACCCACCATTAATATTGTCAATCTAAAAGGAATTTCGACGTTTTACGAAATATTTTCATCTTTCTCAAACACTAACCGAGTCTATCTATTCAGCAGGACTTTTCATAATATTAAACATATCATGGAGTTTCGCTCGCCAAAGTGGTTGCGACAAAAGAGGTCCGATTTGCGGCAATGACGGAAAAACATATACCACTATGTGTCATATGATCTGGGCCAGGCTCGAAGACATAGACCTGCAAGTACTGCATGAAGGAAGCTGCAGCGGTCAGTATTTATATGGTCTTTATCCAATGGAGGGTGAAGTTGAAGTAGATTACAATAATAATTACGATGCATACAATGTTTTACTGTAGTGAATGTTCTAAAGTTCCAGTACGCATAGCTTAGAAAATGTAACACTGTAATATAATTATGTACTTATTTAAAATTTTAAATTCCGAATAGTTATTATAAAATAACAACGAAAAGAATATAAATTAATGCGGTTTTCAAGTTCATGTGTAAACTGTAAATTGGAGAAATTCCAGAAGTAGAAGGTATAGAACATGTGAGCTGAAAAGCTGTCAAAGGCTATTTAATGATACTTACGTATTTATTATTATACACAACACTGCTAATCCACTTGATTCAATCCAGATATCAGAAATGGCAACAATGAAGAAAGGTTGAGATCGTAAATCAACTCGTTATCGAACGGTTAGCTCTCAACGTAGTTATTAATCCGTTAGTTTCTGAATATGCAATATGGTGCTAAAGCGTGACGAATTAAGTTAAATTATTGAAGATTAATTAGAGAAGTCGTTTAAATTTTGATTAAACAATAATCCATTCCAAATTTCTTTTCGCATCCATTTCTAACTACATTTGACTTCAGCTGTTACTTTGCGGTAACACGTATATTCAGTCTGGGGTGAAGTGGAAAAGCTCAGAAGTGAATTTTGTCCTTCCACAAAATGTCAGCGTTTACGTCAGAATATGAGGATACCACACAATATATTTTAAAACGATGACTGATCACAGAAGTTTAAGACGTGTCTCATTGTTATTTCAATTTAGAGGTAGATAAATTAAATATGACATCCACTTATACAATAACTATCTCTATGTTATTTCATTTCAGATGAAATATAATTATGAAATCCACTTGTACAATTATTTCAAGTAAATAAATGCTTTTCTTTAACACACTAGTTTTATTTCTTGCAACACTTTTAAAAAAACTCAGTTCAGAGCAGAGAGTTCAAAGGAAGATAGGGCAGAAGAACGAAAGAACAAACAATATTTAGCAAGGTTCTATTTTCAGTACACAACTCGGCAGCTTCTCTCAACGCTGTGGATCATCAGAATAACCGACATTCAAAACATGGCAAGCTTAAAGCGGTGATGCCTTATGGGTGGCCTCCTTTAGGTCCCATTGTACAGCAGATGAAGTTCGGCCGAAAAGAACTCACAGCCTCAAAATAAACATTTCAAATTGAATTACAATGTGATAAAAAAAACCAATAATCTTTCATTTCCCCTTTTATGGCAAATACATAGTTTAACCTGGTATGGTCTTACGAGATGTTAGATCTTTCAGGACCTTTACTTAGGCTGTATTGCAGGACGTTTTGCGTTGTGGAAGCAATTCGCCGCTATGGCAGTGCAGTGTGGTGCAGCGTCTCGATTCCACAAACCAAGCTCAAGGTACCTTACTCCGTAGGTCCGTCATAATTATGTCAATATAGAGATATTTTTGCCATTTCCTATCATACATGTGACGCATGTAATTTCTAGTTTCTCTACTTTTGTTACTACAGTAACTGCCATCAGGAGTCGGTGGAGTGCAATACAATAATGTATAGGATCTAAGTACTTATTAAGTAATAATAAATATCTATGCAATATTAAACGTTACTTTCTACTTGGGTTTAATGTGTAATGTAGGTAATACGATATTTAGTAATATTTCAAACATCTCTTCACTAATAAATCCCTTTAATTAATTGCAAAGTGTTTATTGAGCAATCAAACTTAATGAAACTTCGCTAATCTTAATTGTGTTTCTGTTAAGTAAGTAGATACATTACTGTACAGAAAAGGGATAGTTATGCGTTTATCTTGGGTCCTGTTTTTGTTAATTGGTACGTACTCACTTTTTATCCGTTCTGGCACTAGGTTAGGTCCTGATTATCAGATGTTCTATGAAACTATATTTCATAAAGGGGCACCCAAGGCAAATAGTGGTTTTACTTCTTAATTTAAATAGTGTATAGAAAGGTATAAGTATATATTATTTTCGAAATTCAATTACAATAGTATTCGATTTTTTATTGAATTACTTAAATACTTTTCTGTTGTAGAACTAAGTTGGTAAAATGACTGTTGTAATGAAACTTATACAATATTTAAGTAATACTTATATAATTTTAATTCGTATTGTTTTTTTTATACCGTACCTTTGGTGGTCCTCTATAAAAATAGAATAAAAATAACAATTTACATCTATTTTGTTTTTCAGGTATCCTCACTATAGGATATACTGAATCATGGGAATCAAATCAGAGGATACGGAGAAATCTCGTTAATCGCAAAATCGCTAATTTTGTACGAAGAAATTTTAAAACTAATAAGATTGATGATATCGGAAGGGCTGTCCATATTTCTCAAATAAGTCGCGCCCATCATAAAGTGTAAGGAGAGACTGACGACTGTACACCCCTTACTTATAAATTTGTCAATGTTTTGCAATTGGTTGAAGTATCCCTGTCACTGTCGATTACATGTTGAAGAGTAAAGATGTCAATACACTTAACAGATAGGTAAGTTAAGATACGGTTTAGTATAGTGTATTAGTAAGAGTGTATATTGCGCATATTCTTTTAACAATTGCTAATATTTAATTTGCGTTATAATTCATTATTTATTAAATAACAAATGAAGAAAGTATTTTTGTTTTAATTCTTAAAATAACCCATTTGGCTAAATGTTCATGTTCATGTATATCGTATGGTATGTATTATGTAATAGTCCATATATTTATTGACTAGATAAATTATTTATTACCTAGTATCTTTTATTTAATACCAATATTTCCCATTATGTTACTTTACTTTTAAATTATTCACATAAATCCAATATTCATGAAATAATTCAATTTCAAAGTTTATCGAATTAACCTGTCACTGTCATTTACGTATCAAAAAATAGAGAGGTATATAGAATTTAGAGATGTCTGATTAAAATACGTTTTATCAACACTAACAGTAAGAGGAATACTGTTAAGTGAATAAAATAATATCCGAATATAGTTAATTCCCAGTTAATTAATCCTTAGTAAACTCTTTATCGGTCCTTGTAGTCCTGTCTTTATAATCACGTCACATTTTGTCCTATAATGCAATGATGCCAACGGTTGCATAACGGTAACAGTGTTTATATTAACTGTCACAAGTTAAACCCAAGAGCATTCAGAATCACACCTACTAATGTACCGTAAAGACAATTGTGGATTTCTCGTGTTACCGTGGAATTATTACGAAGTATTTTTAAGAGGTTAACAACCTCTGGTTTTTGTTTTTAAATAGACATTGTAATTAATGTTTTGTCTTTACTGTCGGCTTCACACCGACCTGAGAGATGGCAATTAAGTCCCTGATTCATATTAGTTGACTCTATGCGCATGTAAATGTATTTACTTGCATACATTATAGTGCTCGATCTTTAGGAAGATAAGTGTAGTAAATAAGAAGAGTTTGAAGCATACGTATTGTTTAATAAATATACATAAATGCTATATTGTAATAAAGCTAGAGCAATAGCCGATGAGCATAAATCTTACTAATTAATTAGCATTACTTTTGTTCTTAGCATACAATATAATGCACAGTGAACACATAAGAAATTTCTCTAGTCAAAAAAAATCTTCACTTCACACGAAATATTTTCTCTATATAGGAACTTACATTAAAATACTGATGGCTGCATCTGGTAAAAAGGTTAGACGGATGATGATGACACACAATAAGGAAGGAAACAAAACAATACCTCTTGGCACACATCATCAACATCATCTCCTAGGCCGAGATGTGCTTATCTTACTCTCAATCTTATCTTAGGCGCTCAGATTTATCTTATTCTCAAACTTTGCGTGGAAAAATTTAAAAAGTCATATAACTGTTATTTGGATGGCATCTAAGTTTTTCGTAACCCGTCAAGTTTGTGGATTAACGCAGTTACTGATTGCTATTATAGACGAATAGATACTAAGTTGGATAAATGAGATATTTCAGTGTAAGTACGCTTTATTAATCTATCATCAGAGAAATCATTATGACAAAGAGTCCACAATATAACAGTAATTGTCGTCTAACTTTAATAATGTAACCAACCAACATATCTCGTAATACAGTTACCGATTGATATGGTATTGTCAATTTGTCAACATTATTATTTACATAACATCTACTTAAACACGGTCGCTGCTACTTAATTATAATTAGGATGTCGCCAGTATTATAAAAACAATTAGGTAATAAAATATCGTCTATCCAGTTGTTATTTATTATTGACGTCTTTAGTTTCAGTTTGCGTGTGGAGTGAAAACATCCTCTGTAAAAAATGTGAAAATCATTATTTTATTTTATGTTTAAACGTTTTTGCTAGTCAATAATACGATGTGGTTGCCTGTCTCCAGTTATGTTATTAGTTATACTATTATAAAATTTGTTGGCACGTTCTTTTGTTCATCTCTGTTCCTCCCAATAAAAGTCGAACAATTACCGTTAGCGACTATTATACAACAAGAGTGAACATCTAATTAATTAATCATATACAGTTACATTAAAAATTATCCCTCATTACGTACCTATAAGTATACATAACATACCGTAAGGATTTTAAAATTAATAATAATGTAACGTTAATTTGTACGTTAACTCGCGTTTAATTGTCACGCTCAATCAAAGCTAAGCCTTCATTAATGACACATTACATTGTGAGCAATGAGTAGCGTGGCGTGGATATGGCTGTTGACGATAGGTAAGTTTATCTATATTTTTAATTCCTAACACTGCATGGCACTGGAAACATAAAAGGGAATGGCCTGGCCGACCTTACGTAATAGATAACATCGATGAAAAACGGATAACGACGAAAATTGCTAGTTTATTCGATGACCAGCGGCCAACTTTACGTATTCGTCTATCTGATGTAGGAGGCTAGGCTAGATAAAGATCTGACTGACTGTTTTAAAAAGTATTATGTGTTTCAAAGCTCCTATGATACAAGGAAAATCTTTGTATCAAAGTAATGTGAATTTTTTTAGTTAGTTTAGTTTTTATTGGACCATTGATTATATCGTCATCGACCTTGTCGCATAATACTCAGCAAAATATCGGTTACTCGCAATTATATCTACCGCATGCCTGGAACTTGCCGCAGTGCAGCAATCTCATTATCCAATCATTTAGCCACTCGTGTCTTCAACGTTGATTCCCACGAAGAGAAATAATATTATGGCTGTGTATGTGCACTTGACGTTTAGTCTAACTAACAATACATAACATATATATTTCAAAATATTTCCAGTTATCACCACAGTGCAGACATCCGTAGCAAAAGTATTATATCATGTAATAAACCATAGATACCATAGTGTACACATGAAAAATCCAAAAGCCGACCCAGCGAAGGACATGAATTGGCAAGTCAATTCTCTGAAGCTACACGGCTGGCCCGAAAAGAGTCCTCTCTACATGCATCACTACCCACACAATGATGTCAAACCAAAAAGACCAAGGATATTCAATTTCACATCAGGATAAATACTTAGATAATTATAATTGAAATAATAAAGCTGTTAAGAATTTAAGGTATTTATTTATCAAAACTCTTAATAATTATATTAGCACATGTATGTAGTGTTTTTTTTTATTTTTCCCAATAAATAAATGAACAATAGTATTTGGTCTGAGTTGAGAAACAAATGTAGCTCAGATTACCTAATCTACGAAAGAAGTCTCTCAGAATCACCGTCATACCATTGAGAAAAACCTCGATATTCCCAATGTCGAAAAACAAACTATAGGTATCTACTAAATCCCACATACGATTTGTAAATATGCAATTTCAATAGAAACAAAATACATCAAAAGTTAGAATCGATATGAGGTTAGTTAGACGAGAAATGGGTTTCAAATGGTATATTAATATAGCTCTTACGGACTGTGACTAATGTTTAGTGTATTTCTAGATTGCCCACAAAAAGATCAACACTCTAGACATATATAATACAATCACTCAAGCAATTAGCTTAGTTGTGGTTATAACGGTGGAAATGAGAACTAAAATAAAAAAAGATGAACAATCATTGTTTATATTGTAATTTAAAAACAGCTCCCAGTGTGTTAGAATTTTCTGTGTTTAAGTCTGATTAACTTAATTCTATGTTTCTACGGTACTGCTTCGTTTGTTTTGTATTATTTTAAGTTATATTAAGAGTTATTTTGTATTAGGGTACGATGGGGTTGACATGTCCTGATGGGACAAAAACCCCAAATTAAAATAAAGAATAAAAAAAAAAAAAAAAAGTCTGATTAACAAATTTAATTCGATATATAATGAATTAACTAAGAATACATATGCGTGTCATATTATGTTGCCAGCGGTATAAGAGCAGAAATGTATTTGTGCCTAAACCTCAAACTGAGTACCTAATCAAAAATTTAGTTATCTTGACAAATCTAAAGGGTATACGAAATTGTTTGGTGTTGTCTATCATTTTCTACATTAAATTCTAGTACTATCTCACTCGAGGCAAGATATTGACCACTTTACGAGTAAGCTGTAGAATACCGCAGCAAATTCAAAATCGACGTCTGATGATACCTAGATAACAACCAGGCAGTTATGATGTAACGTAACATTCTTATGATACTCATGATAAAAATGATTATTATACCTCTGTTCCTGTCAGCAGAAGTAAAAGGCGAGATGTTGCCACCTTTATAAATCCAATATGCATGCTTATTGCCATGCGTGACACTCCTCCAAATTAGTGGAGGTGGTGTCGAAAACTAATGACGGTAAATTTGGTGCATATACAATGCAACCATTATATAACTAGTCTCAATATTACTAAACTAGAATTTTCCATAAAATCAAACAAAGTATACCTTTATATTACGAATATATTGATTATAAACCTTTTTATAACGAATTTTGAATCATTGCTGAATATGGATAAAAAGTATTATTGACTTCTATTAAACGATTTTTCAACCTAGTACCTTTACATAACGTATTCTAAGAATTATTCTCACATAATTGTACAATAGTAAATCATTTCTCGACAGGTTTAGATACGTTTTATTTCTCATAAGAGTTTTTGTTGTTTGATGCTCACTAAAGTAAACACTGCTGTTTGTAATGTTGTTAATTTTATAGTTGCTTTAGTAGGGTAAGCAGATGCGAGCGTAATGTTGAAGTTAATAATCAAGTTTTTTACCTCGTTAAAACGAATCGTAGCCCAATCTAACCTCTACAAACCTTATTGTAAATTTGTAACAAATTACGCGGTATAACAAATATTTTTTAATTCCTTTGAGTTTCGTTATATCGAGGTTGTACTGTACCACTTTTTATGGTTTCAATATTTTACTACGAAGCTCTAAAAGTTTTTATAATTGCATCCAATTACCAATGAATGATATTTATACGACGATGTTTGTTAAAAGAAAATTAAAAGTTATGTTCAATTATAATCAATTACTTGCTTGAATTAAACCTGAAGGTACTAATCAGCGACTGATAGGCGTATCAGAACGCCATGCCTTTTGTATGTAACTATTACTATAAAACTTTATAAAAATATAAAGGAATCAGTTTAAAACAAAAATATATTTTGCCACACAACGCACAGTGGATTATGGCCTCTTATAATGTAATGTCCCGTTCCAATAAAAATATTTCATCTTTTGTTACAGTAGTGGTTGTTATATTAATCTGGTGCACGTTTGCAAACGCTTCAGAGAGTTCGAGCGAGTGTTTTTTACCACAGGGACTTTTATGTGGCAATGATGGCAAACAATATGCAAACATTTGTGAATACTTAGAGGCCCAGACCCATGACAATAAACTGGAATTAGCAAATTTTGGAGCGTGCGTGACGCAAAAGAAAATGGTAAAACGGAAGCGATGGAGATCTGACAATAGTGTGCGTCGTTTTTAGGCAGTAAGGTATCCTTTAACTTTTCTGAAATAAAGACAAAACAAAGCAATACTAAGTTTTAAGTCGTTTCAATTATTGGGATAAATAATAAACCAACTATCTTGTCATAATCTCCAAGTTTCTTTTACTAAAATATGGTGTATAATTTCCATACAGATCATACTATATAAAATACATAAAAATGAGGCACGAGAAGGTAAATAACACATTAGGATACGTACAGTAAAAATGCAATATTAGAAACTGCGTAAAAATTATCAGAGCAATTTCGCCGGAACACACAAAATTCACGCATCCTTAAAATAAGCATTTATTCTGTCACAACTTAAAACCATCTCGGCAATCAAAGGGAAGGCCTGGAAAATGGTAAAAAATAAGAATTAAAAAGTCATTAAATCTTATACTGCATCTATTAGATGTGGGTATTAGTAAAGTAAAGTATCTTAATAAAATGATCGCCGAAAAGTGCGGTTGGGAAAGTAATATCATCATCAGCCTATCTCAGTTCACAGCTGGACATAGGATTCTCCTATGGAAAGTAATATTAATATAATTATTGTGTTAGGAATCTTACTTGTGTATTATTTTTCAACCAATTAATTTCGTCAACATGCTTGCCCTAATCTAATCCAGTGGACCCAGACCATCTAACTCCTTCTTTTTCAGTATCTGTTCAATTGTTTTTTGCACGATTACATCATTGTCTCATATGGATCTTTCCCATTCGCTGTGTGTGTTACAAAACTGCTACATGTCTCTCATATCATAATCACCGGAGAACTCATCTATTCATTGTGTATTTATTTCAACGTCTTTAAACCAGTGATGTTTATCACATGTATTCTCACACAGTTGGTACAGTGTGACCACCCACGGTGTTCCTGTAGTATATTAGGAACGTAATTTGCAACAATATTAATTAAATTATCATTAAAGTTTACGCCAAGAACATCAACCTCATCAAAACCTTGATTGCTTTCATGTAATGTATGTGAATATAATTTAATCTTTATGTTATTTCTGATTAGTTTTGTAAAACTCCTACAGTCTGACAGAAGTAATAACCTGATACATATGAATGTAAGAAAATATTACAGAAACACTATAGACGGACGTGATGAATATTTTTGCAAGTAAGTTTCGTTTAATTATAATTTCTCTTCGTTAAGGTAATTTATATGTAACCGCTCACTTATTTAAAAAATGTGTGGCTGGGGGCTCAGGGCTACGGGATACATAATTAAACATTATTTCAACCCATTTCGGGAAAGTATTACTTACGAGTTCTTGTCTTTATGTTGTATGTTCTTTATTGTGATTTTTATAGTCAAGTTCAGGTGGTTGTTGTCCGTTATCTAAGTATTAATTCATTCTATTTAATTTTTAAACACTTCGACTTTATTCATTTTAACATTATACGTATCCAGAAGGTTCTGGGTTTAAAAAATCGTTCAGTTCGCTACCTAGAAGAAATTGTAGAAAATTAGGAATATGTACATTTAGGTAAGTAGTTAAATTTACAATTCTATGTTACAGTTGCAATTGTCCTAGCCCTAACTCCGGGTTTAAACTGCAACGTATTCTGCCCATGGAAACGAGCAAGGACATATTACTGTGGTACTGATGGAAAAACGTACGACACGTATTGTGACATACAATTAGCTATATCGAGATGTCCTGGTCTTGATATAGCTTATAAAGGAGTGTGTGAAGGCGACGATATAAGCACTACAAGTGAAGAACTCCCAGAACAGACGAACTATGATGATCAATACATAGAACCGGAACCAGAACCGGAACCGGAACCGGATCCGGAACCAGAACCAGAACCGGAACCAGAATGGGAATTAGAACCTGAAACTAGTGTCGAATCTTCTGAATATGTAGAAGTTGAAGAGGAAAGTACAGACTTAGTTGTTATAAGTAAAGAACCAACCAAAGGTAAAAAAGGCAAACAAACAGTATCTTCTAGAAAACCGAAGAAAGTTATAAAAAAGAAAAAGATACTAAAACGAAAGCCAAAAAAGAATTCCGAGAGTATAAATATAGCTAATACTGCGACCAATGAAAATAGCATTAATATCGGCGGCGGTTCCAAAAAGAAAAATATAAAAATTGATAATAATGTAGATACTAAAAATGTAATTAATATACAAAGGATCTAAAATATTTTTTAAGACTCTCAATCTGATGTAGGTAGTTACTTATTAAAAATTTAAAACCAAAATTATCAATATGCCCTACCTAGTTTATTTATTTCTGTCATTGCTGCAAATGTGTGTACCATTTTATTTAACTAAGTATAATTCCTTTCTCCTTTCTTGCTATGTTTTGCTTTTATATTAACGTATATACGTGTATACGACAACACTTATATCTACCATATCATAAGTCATAAGGTAACATTGGCAACAAGATAGTCTCAAGACACACGAGCGAGAATAACATGGAAAAGGTTTAACTTAAAATTATGAAATTATACATGCCTGCAAAGACAGTTAATAACGGGCTAGTCTCGACTAATGGCCCTCATTTTCCATCCAGAGGAATGAAGGATGCTGCATATAACCACTAGCTCCGTCTTACTAATTTAACCAAACATCGTATTTATGTTATCGTTGGTATGTTTAACTTTGAATAAATCTTTAATCAACACGCACTAAAAACTAATGAATGAAACGCTATCAATAAACAAGTTTGATTTTATATTTGCGTGTATTCCAGTAATGACTATGTAAATAAGCTAATTAATTATCCGATACCATGCGAGTACCCAACTATCGTTTTGCAAAATGGATACAGAATGTTTATGTTGACATCGTTCGCTGTGTGGGAAAATACATGGTGTATCTGGTTATAGCGTGATCGTTGATGCCTGATGTCACGGAAGCGGCTTCCTTTTTTTCCTTTGATGATATAAGCTTAACGTACACGCCTACGTTCTCTAAATTTGTAGGTAGACATTTTATCCCACACCTAGACTGAAGATGGTAATGTAATGAGGTTTAGTTATTCGCACAATGTGTATCCACCTTTTCGTTCATTTCACGTTAAAGAGTTACCCAACTTGACACATCGACGTCGCCGCGTCGTGATCACTTAGCTGAACTTCCCACAGCACATTAAATGACGATAAACATCTCACACGATTAGATTTTACCTAATAACATCATGAACTTTGATCCTGGAAGATGTAACGTATAGCGTTGAAATATTGTTAGGCAATGGTGGAGTAGATCCGGGTTGTATAGTACTAATAAGGGCGTGGACTCATATGAAAATAATTGCGTAACTCTTCCTGCTGGTACAAATGTATCGTCATTGGATACTTCGCACCTTTTTATTGCAACGTTTTTATATTACTACTTTCTCTCGCATCTAGTTTTAAGTTCTGGGAGAGCTTTCCATCGATTGAAAAGACTTTTCAATCTATGCACAAGTGTATATAGACTTGATATTGGAATATTTTAGGCAGATTATGACCGGGCAAACTAGAACTTCGTTAGCAAAGTGTTCGATCTGGATCTGGTCAAAGAGTTCGATATGGATTTTATTATTCTGGGAAATTTTGACAGTGGGTACAGGCCAGCTTTATCAAGGTTAAACATAATTTGGCAATAGCAATTTTTTTTTCTTTTACTTATATAAATATCTGTCTCCTCTGTATCTCTTACTACTTACATAAAAACATTCCTACGTGTTTACTAATGCATGACCACATCCTTAATAAGACCATAAGACGTCATCATTATAACTTGTAACGTTACAAACTTACAATAGCGAGAAGTACGGGGCGCCACAATGCGGTAAACCAAAATGAAATAAATGCACACCACAATACGATTTGTAGAGGTTTGCAAGGTGGATAGCAATAGAGCGGAATGCGGTTCGCGATTAGCAAGGTGTCGCTTACATGCGCGGGCGCAGCGACCTGTTTCATACTCCCATCCGCATCCTGCCTATCTGCCGGGTACCACTACTATAAGTACTCCATATTTTGATTGAATAAATGTATGTATTGAAATTGCACAAAACAGCTATGGTTGATAGTAGCAGTAATTTTATTTATTCTGCCGCACCTACCTTGGCTAATAGACGCAGTTTGGCCAGCGACCTCGCTTGACAAGAGAATGTTAAGGGCCTCGATAAAGTCCAAAACAAGTCCAGCTGAAATATGCGCGATACTGCAACTAGTTTTTTAACCAACTACAC
This sequence comes from Abrostola triplasia, assembly GCA_946251915.1. Taxonomy (NCBI): domain Eukaryota; kingdom Metazoa; phylum Arthropoda; class Insecta; order Lepidoptera; family Noctuidae; genus Abrostola; species Abrostola triplasia. The sequence continues at coordinate 3,661,677 of OX276424.1, read as the reverse complement.
TAGCCATACACAAAACAACTCATCACTTATGTATTGCAGAGCTTTATGATTTGTATTCACACTGGTACGGTAAATGTAAACATAATGTTTGTTACTCACATCTTCGAACAAACATCAAAAAAGGCATGTAGAAATCTCACTTTCAGATAGCACTATCTACGAGCCGCCATAAACCTAATGACTTTAATACCCAAGACAGAGTGGTTTCCTTATCGTGAAGAAAGTGAACTGGATCCCATGTTACATAGTAGGGGCAGCTAGATATTGCATGGCCATTGACATTACAGACGGACTCGCCTGATGGAACACGGACCCTGGGGCTCTCACGAGTGTAGGACTAAAAAGGTTCAAGTTACGCAAACTCCATGGGAGAGGACAGTTAAAAACTAAAACAATGCACAGATAAACAAAAGAATGACCAGGAGGTTTTTGTGAGCCACTGTATCACACTCCGCAGACAATAGGATCTATTTATACTGTAAGTGATATGTTACGTGTTTGATATTCGGTGACCCAGCCATCATGAGATTTATGTGCGAACTCTTTTTAGAATACGATCTCTTTGTTGAATCATGAAGGTCATAAAAGGTGTAACGTGCGAGTTGTGAAATATATTACAAAGTGTTTTTGCGCATTTTATGTGCTTTATCACTGAAAACTGGGAAAATATAGAATCTCAAGCTATTGTAATAGAATGTGTTACTGGAAACTTGAACTAACAGGGTAATGACATTTATCAGCGACATTGCTATTCCATGAATCCAAGTAGTCTAAAAAGTAATATTTCCGTATAGTAGAAAATACGCAAATCATGTAGAATGATTGCAAGAAATAACGAAATTTAAATTACGCCATCCTTCAACATGAGCTTCAATAAAAGATATAATTACATAATTAAATCGATAACTTTAGGTTCAACAAATAGGTAAGTAACTAAACACTGAGTAACAAATTGTTATATTATAACTTTAACAAGCATTTTAATAAAGAGCCTCACGACATATCAACGATGCGTTGCTAAATCCGTGACTATATTACTCACATTCCGTTATAAAAGCCATTTAGCAAGATTACCGTCTTTAGTGATCTCGTAATATGTTAGATGGCAAAGAAAGCAAACATAAATATGATACTTGAGATTATTGACCGTCATTATACGTTGTGTAATAGTTAAGCGTTCAAATCCCAATTACTTACTGACTGAAGAATTTATTCATAGTCATTTCTGCTTGTGACTTGTCTGCGTGGTAATGGAATACACTTTTCGTAGCTATTTCGGGATAAGCTGTTTAATTTTTTTCGCTCCAATTTATGCTTAATCCATAAAACTTCAAAAGTCAGGGACTAAGAATCTATATTACTATATCATATCAGGGAGATAAGGTAAGGACTAAGACGGATGAAGGAACACTTTGAATGACAAAGTTTAAGAGAGGCCTATTCTATACCCAACAGTGAGTTATTGCAGGCTGTGGGTTATAATGATGATGATATAAGAATCTGGTCCTAAACCACGCATAAGTTCAATGAACCATACAGTAATGATATGTAAGTCTTCCCATAGATTGCAGCACAGCGCAATAAAAAAAGGAAACATGCAATACAGTTTAATAAGCATCCTGTTTTTACTTAAACTTAACTAGTTTCCGCAGCTTTTTATAAAGTTACCACGTGTATTCCCCTATTGTTCGATAATCGTGGTAACTATTGAAGAGGTCTGGACGATATATAAGATGTTAATTAGTATAACTAATTGTATTATATGGCTTTGGAACCGGTTCTAAAGATACAATTTTCTAAATACAACATCTCTCAAAGAAGCTAAGTGCACTATTACTGAGAAGTTTATGAATAATTCAAGTAATCAATATGAAAACATTCGCTAAACGTTGATCGCCGGATATTATTATTTTTTTCTTTTTGAACTCACACGTTTCCAACAAATATTAAAAATATATTTTGGTGTTTGTCTCTGCTTACTAATATGTAGAATACAATGAATTTGTTTAATGAAATCTGCAGTTCTTACACACTGAATCTAAAAGACTGAATTAGCAGATAATACATACATATAAAAAGCTACATAAAAAACTAAACATTTTATATGTACCGTTGTAACCGTACAGTAGTCAATTATTTATATAATTTTCCACTCCTTAAAATCTTTGACGACGAGATTGGTTTGTATTTGTTTTAATTTCTCAGACAGTGAATGCTGCCAATATAATTTAGACGTAAGCTAGTTAGTAAAAAAAACGTTATAATAATATTACTTACATAATTCCGCAAATGTAACGTTATCTGATCATAATGAGGCAGACATTAAAAAAGCAAAATCATTGAAGCGTGGACTCATAGGCAAATAGATTGTATATTCACAATTTAATGATTCTCATATTACTGTTACAACAGATGATATTTGAATGTAAGAAGGTACTTTAGACAAGTTCTTTGTTTTTAATAATACATATAGAGTTTCGAATTGTTATAACATATTGTTACCAATTTATACAACAAAGATCAAGGCTCATACATTGATCTTTAAAAATGTAGTGTTGATGAAATTTGTTTACAAACAAAACGTGTCTCTCAAGCACATTACTCTAGAAACTATGTATTATATAAATAAAATTCCTATAACATGTAATACTCATACTCGAGACCAATATAGAATAGAACATACTTGATTGTACACTAAGAAACAAATTGATATAGAATAAACACACAAGTATGGTCTAACCTAGCCATATCACCAATATCGGGTCTTTGAATTCTGATTGTAAGTCATAAAATTCAACGTAGCGTCCATTTTTCAAGTCTATACGTAAGAAAGTTCACGAATAATCATAGATATCTACTACCGTAGTACGTTCAGCGCACAGACGGTCAATCTATTAATAATCCTAGCTCTCTGGTCAATTTCTTTTATACGGCAAGTCGTGGTAGATGGTTCCAGGTGACAATTGGCTCATGCAGTAAAAAACAAAAACGTAGATTTGATATTTTATTCGCCTACTTACCGATCATTTACGAATCGTACATAACTATTGTAGAATGTAGATATTTCCGCCACACGGAAAAAGCTGCGACGGGGAAAGAACTATTTGTGTGGCAGCTGATCATACAGAAATTAACATAGAAATGAATAAAACATCTGAGTGCATAAAACTTGTGGTAAACAGTAGTAGACCACACCTCGACCGATTGCGTGTTAAATTGTTTAAACAGTGTTGAAATATCAAACAACCTATGCCCGTAGATCGATATAAAAGTCCATGATAGGTATCTATAGGCATAGGTGTTAGAGCCATTAAACTTAGGCAGAGAATATTCACCGTATACGAAATCCTGACAATGGACACTCGAATTCTTCTGAAGTAGATAAGTAAGATACTACGCATCCCATGTAAGCGGGTTAACATGGGGCTACCTTATTTAACGATTTTCTATTGCAGGTGTCGATGATTAAGCATATTCATGCACATTGTTAAGTGCATTCCCAATTCCCTGGAAACAGTCCTGGATAACGCTAATAAGAAACAATAAAATACGCAATTTTCTTTACTGCAGTTAAAGCAACAGCTTGTGATTATTTGAATAGGATTTTCATTAAAGAAAGTCAGTACAATTGCAAAGCTCTACATAAAAATAATATAAAAACGAGTGTATTCACTCGGAATCACTCTGAAAGCTATCAGAAGATAATCATAAAAACAATCATTAACGCTGCATTTATGGGCGCTCGGAGATCACGTATGCAAATTACAGCTGTTACGGTCAGCATAAGAAAAATACGATCGTTTTAGATTAACACACGAGCACTCGTATCTTCTAATGAATGCATCTGAATTGCATGTGAATAAAACTCGTAGCTGTCTTCGAAATCGATTTAAATTTTTTATTAATCGTGTTTTGTTTTGGAGTAAGTATGCTTTATAGTATGACTTAAAGACGATGGTATTTAATGATATAATTAGTCTTGCATTCCACTTTATGTGTATGTGTATCATCTGTACTTCACAAAGGAATATAACAGATACATTATATTGCACGCTCACTTTCCATCTTAAACGTAATTAGTTGTAATAAGAATAAGACTGAAAATACCACGTCGTCTGTACCATGGAAATGTTTCTTTACCTAACCATAAGCTGTGAATATCTTTAGCCTTTCATATAATTATAGAATGTTGTGCCCATTACACTTGAACATTCCTACAGCAAAGGGCTTAAACATTTGTTCTACTTAACAATAAGTTGTCATGCAAGTCAGTAACTTAAGTTGATTCGTGTCGAGGCCCTTAAGTAGGCGTCTCCATTGATTTACGACCATTCAAATGCAAATGTTTATATTCAAAAGTGATACACAGAAGCGATGGCCTAAGAATTCGGATACACTTACATTATAACGGTTATTTGACCATGTCGAATTGCTTATTATAATTCCAGTGACGATTTGTACCTTGCCGGAATTCAGTAAGTAGACTGTGTGATTTATCAGTACTGGAATTTAGTGAGATGACTAACCATTGCGGTGTTTGCAACTACGGAAACTTTGACAGCTATACAAGGAGGGCAGTCAACGGTATGCAAAGTTCTTGTAACATTACGTCAAAAAGTTGACAGTAAAAGCACTGTATAAAAGTAACGGTTAGGTAATAAGCAATATCAGTTGACACATTATCTTTGTTTACTGAGTTATTTAAAAAGCCGTGGAACATGTCACTGGTGACAAACGAGGCAGGGCCGACACTACCGCTAACTGGTCGGAAAACAACAATCATTATATTGTCGCCGCTACGATACGAAATACTGTTAAGTGCAGGTTTTTTATACAAAACTCACTTTGGGAGACGGACACGACAGAAAAAAATGTAGATTCTTTAATCTACTAGTGATACAAGACAGTTTTGGAGAACATGAATGAATCACACGCAGACTAGACGTTTTTCTATCTAAAATGAAATTTGTATGAATATACGAGCCCAAAATGGTACGAATTGAACATGGATATTTTAAATTAAAAACGTGTATAAATTAGAAGAATTCCTAAAGGTTATCAAATATTATAACTTAAGATAATATAGCATCGAAACGATATTCAATAAAAACAAAATAAACAAAACCATTGACCATGATAATTCAAGCAATTCCCAATCTAACTATTAGAACTTAATACAGCTAACTCTGGTATAAAGTTGGGGCTCATATAAAGTTATGGGTCCACTAATTCTTGGGTCAATGACAGGCTCACCGATCACCAGCAATCGTGAGAACGTACATTGAACGCCTTTAAGAGAATGTTTTGCGGTTATTTCGTATTTTGGACATTATTTTTGTATTTGAGATTTTCGTAAAACTTTTAATGTGGCATAAAAATTTCGATACGCAGTAAAGTTAGTGAAAGTAACAACGAAAATACTGAAACTTAAGTAAAAGAAATTGTAGGCTTCTGGTTTTTTTTTCATTCAATCGTGTTAATTGTTTCGACATGAGTTGGGTAATATGGGCATGTGTTATTCGCGCACGCGTGCCTTTGTCAAGATTCCAGTAGACACACAAAGCGTATTTAGTAAATAGTGTAATGAGTCCCAAACAAACAAGTTCTGGCATTTTTCTTACAAACATGTCCAGTAGGTCAAGCACGACAATTATCCTTTTTTGGTCAGCTATATAAGGCACTATTCCACAGCGCTTACGATTGATTTGACCGGCTACTTTTGGTCTGATTTGACGCATTTTGCCTATAAATGACAAATATCATTGACCGCCTACGTATAATTTAGCTTTAACCTTAAATTAAAGGCGCATTGAGAAATCAACAAACACAAAATGCGCATTAAATCTATTCTCTAGCCGAAATGCAATAATATCTGTCATAAGGTCTAAAGTCAATGCCAGAAACAACCGTGTGAACTGAAGTTAACAGCACCTAATTAAATAAGCACCATTTGGCGCCCACAATGATTGGCGTAAGAACAATGATTAGGTAACAGCGTGAATACTACCTTTTGGGTGTGAATCGAAAGTGATATAGTCTCCGGCAATTATAATGGGTACCTTTTAATTATGTCTTCAACGGTCACAGAGCGTCTGTAATTGTTTAATAAGAATTATCATACTGGCTCCGTGTAATTTGTAATTGGTTTGTGTGATACGGGGACTATCAGCGCTGATTTTATGGCATCGGGAAAGAATATTAATAAAGTTATAAGCGAAGTGACTATGGTAATGTTTTACCGGGCATTATTATTGTGTGAATTACGCGACACACAGCAAAGGAAGAAATAAACAGTCAATATTAATACGGATGCGAAAATAAATAACATGAACAAGAATATATTTAGCAAGTTGATTTGAAGAACCCAGTTACTGAATTTCGAGAACCCTATAAATATGATGTAGCTTAACACTTAATCTCTGAATTCTACATTTAATATTCAACTAATATTAAGAATTGACACGTATCTCTCAAGAATAAATATTCGACGATTCTAAAATATATTTATCGCCCGCGTAATTGGATAATAAACACCTAGTTAAGTTTTATTAAATCTGAAATTGCGATTTTATATGTATATAAAACTAAAGTCATAACGATTTGATGAATGTCACGCTAAATGGGAAGTAAATAATGTGAGCAGACATAATAGTTATTATGTTCAATAAACTCAAACACAATTAATGAAGTTATTGCCAAATTGAGAGAGTAAACCGATGAACACTTTAATGTAACGAAGTATAAAAATTTCTAATTGGATAACATTAAATTTATAGAATATACAATACTTAATTAACACTCAATCAAGTTATAGTTACTTTACTGGCTGCATTAGGTACTATATACCTATATACATGTCGATTCAGATAGTCGGTCGACTAGATTCAAAATCAAACGGAGTGAAACCCGCATACACCTTAGTTAATTATAATTATGGATAAAACTCACGAAAGGTTTTATAGTAGATCATATACTGTTAAGTTTGTATTACAAGTACACTTATATTTAAACTTATTTAAATGACTGTTTACTACGCGAAAATAGATTACATTAAAGATCGTAATACAAGAAGGATGTTGTCAGAAGTAAGATACCATCAGGCCTCACAGAACTTTTCCTAGATCATGTCATGTTTTCTTAGGATAGAAAGCTGTTAGTTCCCACAAACGTTTTAATTAATTACGTAAAAAAGCCCTCATTAATAATGAATGTTAAACAGTATAACAGAAACTAGTTCTTATTTACGGAAAATCAGAGCTGATTTTTCTTATATGGAGCGTAACTAGTTTTGTCCTTAAAAGAAAAACTAAATGATTTATCGATCTGTTACGTAAACAAATAGGTACCTAATACGTGAGAATACGAGCTCCAATAATAATATATTTCATATCACACCTGTAATCACTAAAATCCAAGACACTAAGCCGCTATTGGCACGCCTACAGCAATTTTTCAGGCACATATTGTAACCCTGCTAATGTCACTAAGTATTTTCCAGCCAGCTTCAATTTGTGTTATAAGTTAAGTAATTACAACTAGAAATCTACAATTACCTATTTTACAAAGTAAGGTAAATGTTTATGACATAAAAATAATAAAAGTTTAATTAGACGTGCATTGTGCAAATGGTTACATATACTAGTACAAACTAAAAGATTCTGTATGCGCACTCTGAAGTGTTTACTCACATTTTAGGTATACTGTGAATACAATACTTTTGGCTCACGTGTTTCGTTGCGTGTATTGCTATTTAACTTTGTTCAAAGGATTCAAGACAACTCTGTCGTCGTTTAAAAGTCGCATACCTACCTTTAATTCCAGTATGTAACCTTATGTTAGGACTTTGACTAATATAAGGTTTCATATTCGTATACATTTAAATATAAATGTATTCGATAATATATTTTATAACAATTACACTACAATCAATACATTTTATAAATATATATGAGGTATTTGTCCTGTTCATGCCTGTCAGTGGCCAATCAATTGGGTGACTCTTGTATTATTATAACTTACATGAGTGTTATCCATATTCGTAGATACGATAAATAGGTACTATATTTATCCAGTTGTATCTTCTCACATATTATAGTCCCTGTCACATTATATACACTCATAAGTAAGTAGCTCTAGTAAATAACTCTATAAAATGTTATATGAGTTGACATAAATGTATGTATTTTTATAGAAACTAAGTAGTCTTAATCCCTCACTTCATCTTCTAATTCACGCAAATTGCTCTTACTGTATGAGATCAAGCTTCAAACATCGTAATTGGTGTTGTTTTGCAGCGCAACTAAAACTGCCAATCTTACATGTCTGATTTATATAATCACACCATTAAAATCTAATTAACTTGTTTTCATATAATTTTCTCAAGGAAAACGACAGCCGTTTATTCACGATCGACAGTTTTTAGTTTCACTTCATGATGTGATAATTAATTAAGTTTCTTTATATTATCTTGATCGGAAGAAAGCGTCTCGTTATTTTTAAGAACTGAATAAAGGCACGTTATGCAAAGGCAGTATATTATTTCCCATCATGTAATAGGGGTAAACATATTTACATACTAGTAACGAGGCACATGGATCTCGGCCTGCTACTAAGAGAAAGCCTCAATAAAACATACAAAGACCTAGAAATCAACGACCACAAGACTAACGAGGCAATTATTAAAATATATTTCGATTAAGGTTCTTCTACAATAAACGATTAAAGTTTACTTCTTTGACTAATAACACACTATGTAGGTACACGTTCATGTCCAAAACCCGACCTGGTATATTAATGATCCGGCGAAAACCAATCTTTTAAGCCTCTAATTTTCGTAGTATCCACTAACCAGACGCGTTTATAGTTTTGTTTTGACATGATCAATAAATATTATGAAAAATATAAAACAAATTACTTACTCCATAGTAGAGTATCAGTTAAGCAGTGCTAATTTTAAAACAAAAGCCATACAATTTCGAAACTGTTTAAAACAATATATAACTTTTTATTACAAAGACAAATATGTACAGTAAGAAAGTAACATTTCTAAGGAAGTATGTTAACAAATCAATGACTGTTACGAAGCTTTCTTGATTAAATTCGCTTCATTGTAACTGAATACCGGAAATTGGTACACGACCTTTACTTTCTACCCCTGCTTTATGGAGGCTTCGGACCTAAGACATAGCTAATGACAATCGTGAAGTCTCTGTCCCAGAACTAATGATCGCTTTTAATTATAAATTTAATTAACGTGAGAAAGAAATATCAAAATTTCGTTAGGGAAGAATAGTAGGAATGTAAATTCTGGAAGACAGAAACACGTGGAATATTTTAATATACGTATGGTAATATGTTTGTTCCCCCCAGTATTATGTAAAAGATGTTCACATAATTGGTTTCTAACTTCAAATGAGTCACGAAGGAATGCCCTTTTTCTTTGTTTTTGTTTTCGGGGGGAAAGTTTTAAAGGACTCCTGGCCCCTGTGGGGTAGGAACCGGGACGTGTGGTACTTCTACCTCACTAATATCACCCTGGTGGTCAGCATCTGCACGTACAAGGAAAGTCCCGGGACCTCTAAATAGACCAACTCCGGAACCTCTCCATGCAACGCCTATTTGGGACATCCCTGAGGATACTGTAAAGGGGTCTCCGCTTAGTATCGCTGTACGGCTCCAGAAAAGACGGTGACACGGTGGTCACGTGACACCGTCTTCTCTGGAGTCTTCTCTTGCTATATAGGCAAACAAAGTTACCCATCAAAGACCACGAAAGAATGCTCTAGGGTAGGTTAGGAAGGAAAGCGTGGCCGATCAAAAGCAACCACGGCAATAGTAGCTTAACTTTACAGGTACAAACAGCGTGGTATTTATGCAACTCTCACTGTAGTATTAACGACTGCAAAATGCTAATTCTCATATGATAAGTTGGTACGATATCTTTAATATTTCCACCTCCGCTTGCAATAAAACATACTGAATATCGTAATAATATGTTCACTTTACACATTATACCTTTAGCATTTGTGGCAAAATTCAGGCAATGTATAACATTACAAAACAGTGTGTGTATTTATAGTAGCGTTAAGTACTTTAACTACCTGTTGAAGTAATTTAATGTTTATAAACTTTATTGAAATGTAGGTACCTAATAACGTACTCTGATAAAAGTTCCATATTAAACTAAATGTATTGTGAGGAAAAGAATAAAGATTTAGTCACCTAAATCTGGACACAAAAATAAATAAGCTATACCTATAGCTTATTTCTATATAATTAATAAAGAATTAAAGTAAGAAAGTAAAAGTTTTACCAAAAGTACGTGCTTCTTGATTTAAATTCCTAAATACGAGAAAATCATAAAACGAAATAATTCAACATGTATCTTCAAAATGGTGTCTACTTCTCCGCTCAAGTGTCGGAAAGCGTGACCACTGCAACAGTTAACAAACATGAGACGGGCCTGCAACACGTAACCAAGGTCGACGCACCATTATCACACACGTTTCTTTTTCATGAAAGTGTTAATGGCGAAGAGCCGCGAAACGTCAAGAATCACGAATGGCCAGCCATGTTTTATTTCAACCGTGTAGGATAACCGCATCTCGTGCAAGTGCAACTAATGATAATGACGACGAATGGGAGGTGCAGTGATTTAGAATTAGCTGACCTATTATTTTATCTTTTTGGTGACAAAGGTTTAACTTTACATTACCATACTTTGAAGCAGTTGGAAAAGTCAATAATTCTTACATTTTAAATCTCTCTTTCACTTCTAGACTTCTCTATTATTGTGGTACTTTTGTCGAAAAATCTTAAAATACACTTTAGATCAGAAGTCTGTAAGTCAAATACGTTACCAATAAACTCGGCAAAGAACATAATATTTTCCAAGCCAACTTCCTACAACCGTGTAGTCCGGTATATTTACAAAGTTAACAGACATAAATCGCACATGTTCAAACACTCACGACTTAAAGCAAATATTTATGGGCCCTACAAATATTCGTTTCGTGCGGGAAATAGAAATAGTAACTTTGCGTAGAAAGCCAGCTCAGCCGCTGCTGTGGGTCCAATCTACAGTTCTACACCATTGTGTACTAATAAGTTGGTTGGAACTATGTTTAGGGCAGTCTTACGAGCGTGTGTACATTTGAATATTGGCTCTGTGTAAGAAACAAAATTGTATGTGTTCGTGCAATCAATAAAAATGAAGTATGAATGAGAATGATGCGTTAGGCATAAACTACCCACATGGTATTTGCATTCATGTAAGCAATCGCTTTTCTGGGGCACATTGGTACACCGCAGCGTCTGTATTAATTAGTATAGCTTGTTAAAATTCATTGAACATCTATTGGTGATTACATCTTGATTTATCCGGTAATTAGACTCATAGCTTTCAAAAGTGCCATATATGTGAGATAGTTCAATTAATGTTTATGTTTCACCACGACTAATCACCGATTTCGCAAAATTCATCGCAATTTACATAGGTATGTAGTTTACTTAGCGGCGTTAGTTTAACTTACTTCGGTCGTAATATCTATCGTTTATTAGATACAATTTACTGATCGACAATATTACATATATCATAGGATCCTGATTGGATGTAAATGGGAATATATGGAGTTACTACAGGTTCGTCTTTGTAGAAACGACCAACTATGTATGACAAGGCGTTGATGTTCTGACTTTAATTAAATAAAAATGTTTTTAATGAATCAAACTTACACATCAGGTCCTGATGATTCCCATTAGGATACAGGAGTCGGCCCATCATCATCATAAATTTGTAAAGTTGTCGCAAATTACTGTTAAAAATACGCCGTAAATGAAAAAATATCTCCTTACTACATTATTTCGGAGAATGCAGTCGGGAAGACATTAAGGTACACCATTCGTCACTTTACGTCGTTTTTACTGTCCTACCCACTTGTTCACGTACTGCCGATGTAAGTGTTATCAGTTCAGTTTCATTGGTTACGAAAGCTGTTAAGTTTATTATCCATAAACTTTAAACTACATAGGCACGATCCACCGCCAGAAGTCTTTAAACGTTTCGTTAATGAGAACACAATGATAAAGAACAGAAAAGAAAATTAATAAAGAAGGTTTTTAAATGTTTTACGAGGAAGGACAAGAACCAAAGATTGCAAGAGAAAGATGATAGGCCACTTATTACAACACAATAAGACCATATTAGAAGAAAAAAAATGGTATAGAGAGGGACAGTTGACTAAGAAAAAAAAAATACAACTGGTGAAGTAGAAAGCTGGACTTGGTCAAGAGATTAAAATGAAGACGAAGGATACAGGACTGTAGAGATTGCTCCACTGACAAGAGAACTCGTCAATTAAAGAAGAAAGATAATAACATAATGTGTATTGTTTTCATAAAAAATTAAAGACGTATCGAAATAATCATTTATTAAATGACGGTATATTTATGGCGTCATAAATATATTTAATCGGTCCCTATTTTAAGACATTATTTGGACGTCAGCTCGGATTTTATTTTCATTGCACTTGTGTTTCCCCTTTTTGACCGAGCATACATAATTAACTACTTGAATAATTACAAGAACAACTCAGAATAATTTGTATGCGTTCATTATAATTCAGTTTTGCTCTATATACTAACGCAATACACCTTAAATCGATATAAGAAATGTATTGAAAAAATTATTAAACGCTAATTAAGTTTTTAGCTAATTAGCCAAGTAAGATTTATTCGCAACTTCTAAGCACGTGTGGGTAGGCTTAAATTAAATTGTCGTTATGAAGAACGTTACCAATATTTTACAATTTCCTACAAATCTCAGAATAAACTGCCAAAGAACTGTAAATGTAGAGAAAAAAATTAGAGATGTGGTCAGGTATAAGAAAGGTCATTTACCTGAATGGGTCCAGCATTCCGGGCACTCTTGGCAGAGTGTCGCCCAGTCGAAGGCAAGGTCCTCAAAGCTCGCCATGGTTACACCCACTTAATCAAAGAGCCAGTCCACTCCGCAACATACTATCAAACGGCTATTCAAATTGCCGGTTGCACAAACACTATAACACCAACCGAATTATGTCTTCATAATCAATATCCTTTGAAATGGTGAATTATTATAAAAGCACTGGTGGTATCGTTCTGTTAAGCGTTATCTGAACCGGCAATGGTGTAAAGTTCGCGGCGGTTGATTCCCGCGTTGCTCGTTCGTTAGGTATCGGATGTGCACGCGCACGTAGATAAGCGGCCGGCGGAGCACTGCGCGGTAACCTCGCGGACCACTCGGGATGTGTCGCTGCTCGCTCGCCACTCGGAACCTGTTCTCGGGCCGAGGTACAGGCGTTCACTCAGCCTGTACACTCTTTCGATTTCAATGAACCGTTAACGTTCTTTTCTTGTTAGGTGTGTCTTATCTACACGACATCACGTAACGTGCACCGGCCGATGTTGTCGCACAATAGGCAGATACAACACTAGATACGAGTAAAACCAGATTTGTGATTGAAACGAAGACAACAGATGAAGGTGTTGCAAAACATGACGAACGAAAACCTTTTGTTGTTTGCATATTTAAATGTTGAATATTTACTTTGGAAATACATTCGTGGCACGTAGAATGGCCGTTACTGGCGGTCGTCCTTATGCAAGCCCACGCACAATTCAAGTGCAAGCCAAGAGCCTCGAAGTATTATAAATATTTTGAGAGTTTATAGTCAATGTTATGAGTATTTTATTGTCATGTATATCCAGCGCATGCCATAGGCTTTCGAAGAACAGTTTTCAAATATTCTCTAGTGTAATATTGTAGCTTTATCGAAAATTAACTTGCTTATTTAAATATTTTTGAAAATAATGGATTGATTCATGTATAGAAAATCAATACCTACAACCTTATTCGATTCAATTTTATGTTGATTGTCTCCGCCTTACAAAAAGGGCAAAGTGTTATAGAAATTGTAAACAACGACCAAGTTCCGCTGTTCGCGTAATTTAATCCGAAATCACTTTAATGGCGTGTGAGACACGTAAACGAAAGTTCCTACATTATGACTTTTCAATTTAGAATACTCCCATTTTCTTGCTAAGCAAAACAGTTTAATATAATTTAATGTTGTGGACTTGTATCATTATAGTAAAGTGTGTCACGTTCATGAAGTCGTCATAATTTACGAAAAGTACACAACCAAATAGAAACTCAATTCATTATAATGCTGCCAACTACCTTTTTTAATGCTTAATTTTATTCTTTTTCGCATAAAATTGGCATTAATTGCGAGTCGTCGTATTATAATTATTAAGGCAGAAAGCGGCAAGTGAGAGTATTTGACGAATGTTAAGACAGTAACCGTGGTGAGGTGGTACTGGAAGATCACTCGAGGTTTAGGTGAGGACAGGCATCATATGATTAGTTGTTAAACAAGCGTAGGAACACTAGGGAGCACTATTCTTCTCTTCATTTATGTTTTTTATTCACATGTTTAATTAAATCTCTTGGGAAGCTTAGGTACGTTTATGACAGCGATCTGATTTAATTAAGACAAAAATTGTTTAGGCGGCTGACGAATTTTTCTGCCACATAATTATTTTAATTTAAAAATTAATCTAGTGTTGGTTTCAGTTTAGAATGCCCTGCAAAATGAACAAAGTCCCGAAAGATAGTCTTAATGATGTTTTTTTGTTAATCGACAGCAGTTCTCCTAGTCTCTTCAAGCGTTCATATTTCTTAACATTTGAAGTTAAGATGTTGTAAGTTACCTTTCCAAACCTTTAATCCCACCTTCTTTTATGTCCCTATATGGAAAGATCGGTTACTCAAACAGTCTTTACATATTTAAAGTTATATAATTAACATAATCGTACCAATACTTAACAATATCAAGATGGTCGTAGATCAACAGTGTCCCATACTCAGGGTATGTCTATTTCGATTCGGCTGATAATATAGCTGTTGTTATAAAGTCAACATACATGGGCTCGGGCTGTTTGGTCGATGTAAACAAGTGAAGGCGTAGGGCAGTTAATTAGATCCATCACGGCTGAATGGCTGGAACACTTCCCTCGACGCGTGCTCTGTTTAAAGTACCGTTGTTGCGGTAGATCCTCAGGTGCACGTAGTTATTGATTGTTAAATAGGTTTCTGTGACGAATATACCTAGTGCTGTTTTGTGGATTCTGAAATATTTCAGTTAACGCGTTTGGCATAGTTGAATATTGTGTTGCTGCAGCTAGACATTTGTAGTGTTGATTAGAAGGGAGAACAAGATTAGTTTGAGTATTACACTCTCATTTACCCAATAAAACCAAGTGATAACGGATCATGTAAAGGGTCTAACCACAGGCTAAGGTTTGAACAGAATAGAGCACTAGAAAGGTCTATGGAGCCCAGAAGTTGGACGACAAAGGCTCTAGATTACGCTGATGATGGCAAAGACAATCTAATACTTAATTCTTGCTGTCTTGGTTGAGCAAGTTTCTTGTCTTATTATCGTTCTTATGTGCGCGGCTCCACGCAAAATTGTGCCAGTAATTCTCAGATTAGAATGTTGGAAAAAGATAATGAAGAATGATGATAATAATAACAAAATGTAGATATAAAAATTAGGTTGTTAGGTTAGATTATAATCTAGTTATATGGCTTAGATTAGGCTTCCATGCGTCGATCCAAAACGTATTATATTAACAAAACTGTTGCAAAAAAGTTATATGTAGATATTCTGGACCTATGTTAGACTAGATCGATAAATAGACAGACTAAAATTTGTATATTATTAAACTTAGTATTTTAAAACGACATCCTCGATTCAATCAATCGGGGTCAATGACAGCAACAGGAAGATTTGTAATAGGCAAAACTTTCAGTTTCCTGCATTAAGTAGGTACCTAGTTAATAATATTATCATATTGTGAAACACTAAAGCTCTTAATATCATATATCTAGGCTTTCATGTCCGTTATTTAAGTGTTGACAAAATAAACGCGTTACAAGATTACACAATATTAGTGTTTGGATTGATTGAAAACCTGTATTGATATCATAATAACACCCCTACAATGGTATTTGACTTGACTGCAAAAGACAAATGAAGATCAACTAACACTTTTGTCGACAAGGGGCCGATACAATGGCCAATCCAGCCTTCTCTATAAATACTACTATACTATACTACTAATACTCAATGTCGGGCACCAAAACCGAAGCCCACGCCGCAACACACGCGGTAAAAGCGTACCAAATAAAAACTTAACCCACATACATAATATTAATCCTTGCAATCGTAACGAAGTTAATATAACGTAACAGGGCGTCCTTGAACCGCGGTAACACCGCGAAACAATGAACTAGACGAGTGAACGAGTTTTAAATACTTACTTACTGACTGTTGTACATAGGTGTTCACTGTATGTACAACTCATTTTACTGCGTGTATGAACTCGGGAACACGTACCATGACGTCGTAAAGGGCAAAGGCACTCGCATGTCTCGTACGAATGTTGTTCACGTTTGGCACGTACGTATGTATGATGTGTTCCGTATAATAAACATTATCATATTTTGTGCGTGCGCAAATATTATTTTGCAATGTTTGTGCGAGTACGGCCTAATGTTTTGTTTGAGATAAAATTCTTGTAATTTACAGAATGCCTATCGATTTGCGTCTACCTACGTGTTAAAAATTATTAATTTATTTATTTATTCGTGAAACAATTTACATTGTGTTGAATATAATTATGTTGAATTTACTTGCGGATGCTTGTTTATGTTACCTTGATGCTCTGAAGGGATAAGTGGAGCTGTCGTGTTTCAGACGTCCCATTTTTCCGACAAGGGTAAAAACTATTATTCATCCGCGTCTCTCATTTTATCTGTCTACATCCGAATTAGAGATATGTATTTAGCTACTAACAAAAAGAAAATACTAGTTACCTACTAATAAAATTGTATTTGACTTAGTATCTACTAAAATACCTAGGTAACTATTGAAGTTGCAGCGTTATACGGTAGCAATGAGAACTATTTTAATGAATGAAAAAAATAAAGCATTAACAAAAATAGATAAGTGGCAAGTTAAAGCTAAGTTATCGCGTGCAGCTTTCTACCCACTTGATAGTTCTAACTGGCCAGTAGGATTTGAATACGCGCGAAATTGATTAACTCCCGCATTCAAACGTTGTGGGTAATAATTACCTACATTTCGCTTCAATCTTCTTTATGCCTATTTAGCTGCCCGTTATTTAGCGTTATATTCATGTCTTCAGTCTTCATTAAATCGGAAAAGTTATAAGTAGGCGTCTTACCGCCAAACTCAGAGACATTTAATGATTAGTTAAAATAGCATTAGTAAAAGTTTGTTTCGTGAAATCTTTACTTAGTATCAGTTTAAGTAATCATTAACGTCTTTGAGTGAGGCGGTTAGAAATTCAAGTTTAAAATTAATTAATTCATCTGTTTCTGTTTTGCCATAATTGTTATTTTTATGCGTGACAATGACGACGGTAGCGAGAGAGATGTGACAATGGATTGTGACCAAATTAATTGTATGTTCCTTTTCTATGGTATCTGGTATTGGAACCAGTTTTTATTTTATGTTAAATTGTTGTAACTTAGTATAAAAAATAGCCGGCAACAAGTTTGTCAACGTATAGGTTACTGACCTCATATCGTCAGATTTACGAATCTAAGCGTCCGGCCGAAATTCGATCAAAGGGGCATTTATTTAGAAGTCTTCTCTGTACTAAATATCCTTACGGCAGGGCTAATCCTAGCGGAGATTGGAAAATCACCCAGCAGATATTTAAGAGCACAAGTGTAAGCCAAACACGGCTGTACGTGGTCTTATAGATACGGGGTTGCACCGTCAACTTCTAAACTCCGGTCTACTATCTACTGGGAACAATCTTTTAGCAGAAATACCCAAAATTTTACCAGATTCGATTTTTGAACCAACGACTTCAGCCGCACTCGTACAAACCAGCCCATAACCTAAAACGCCTAACAAACCGACTTAATACACGTGTTATAAAAATCACGCCCTATATAACATAACGATAAAGAACAATATAACGCGTCAAGTAAATTGTATGGAATGTTTATAAGTCTGTGCCAATCTATTTAGTAACACAGGCGGTCGGTGCATCTCGACTTACGTAATACAAATTGAAATACAAGGAAGTGACAGAAGTAGAACGAACCTTTCTTTAAATATTCTTCATAATTTATTGGTAAGCATGTGAACACCTGGTTTATGGTGACGTACAAGGAATTGTTTTTAAGCCTGTTTGTTACTTATCTTTTCGTATAATGTTTTATACATATTCAGTCAGACCTTCTTATCTTATGAGGCCGTTGACTGAGCTGAGGTCCGTTTTCACATGTCGAGGTCGAGACCCTTCCCTGGTCCAAAAGGCAGGTTAAGCAGTAGGTCCTGCGCCTGAACTCCGGTCGTATCGGTCTACCGTCCCACCGGACTATGACAGTCGGGGAATAGGGAGGTTGCGCGCATACGTTTGTGTTTTCAGCATTGATATACAAAAAAACCCTGTATATTATGTAACCCTGTGTGGTTTTTAGGTAATAATATCTCCTGCGTAGTAAGTTAGTCTCAGAAAAAATAGGTCGCCGTGACCGAAATTCGATCAAGAGAACATTATTATTGTTATCTTCTTATATTTGTTTTTGTAGAATGTTAAGACATTTATTGCACCATAAAAGACATATTCTTGGTAATAGGTTACATGAATACACAACACTAAATGTAAGAGCTTTTCGTAATGACATCTCAATGGCTTAATAAAAGTAATTTTCTACTAAGATTGTCGCAGTAATCAGATCAAGTTATGGACAAATGTAAACGAGCCGTAATATTACCGATAATTCTAATATCGTGACGAAAGGTAACGAGCTTGAAACAGCAAGTGATAAAGATGGCTAATGATAATAATGATGAATACTAATTGCGCTAATAGGTCGCTACAGGGTCGTAGTATTTGATGTCCGCCATAATATTCCTACGGCTTTCCTTCGTGACTGCACAGAATAACGACATAAAATGATGGTAATCTGTGATAAACATAGCGTTTGTGAAAGGTAGACCTTTGCTGATTGATTGTAGGTCAAATTTATCAATGCTAGTAGCGGCGAACATGGCTACCTCACGCTAGGCACTTGTTTATATTGGCCTAATATACCCATGAATATTGTTCTATTTTTGTTAAAACCCGCGAAGGATTATGCAATGTAAAGGAATGATGCCTCGAGTTACCTTGAGTGTATTCTTAAATGGATACTTCATCAGCATACCTATTGACTCGCCTAACTACAAACAGTTTATCTTTTCAGAAGTGAGTCATACACTACTAAGACAACGATGCCTCTAATCCTTCTAGACATGAATTCAATGACCTACATCTCTACAAAACCATTTAAGATGAATAGAGTCTGGTTCTTTATAAGTATTCATTCGAAGCGAGAAGTGTTAACTGATATATTTATACTTTTAAACAGGTGTAACGTTATTTATACGTTGTCTCCACACCATATTCTACAAAAGACGTCATTAACCGTACCACACACGTTTTCTTCAGTAGTAGGTAGTAGTACAAACTTTCTGCCATTATCTTGGCAGTAGCTTGTAATTGTAATTACAATTTATAAACACTTGCGGCTGCTTGCAAAACATTTTGTATTCATAGATGCATTTAAACGTTTAATCATTTCTATTTGACAATGCACTAGTCCAAGTATAAATTCGAAACACGAGTCGGGGTGAAATCGCTCGTATGGATACGCTCACGTTCTTCTAGGCCAACTAAGCGCTGCACTGGCTTTAACTAGGTACTTAACATAATAAAACAAACTTTGTTCTTAGACATAGCTTACAAGCATTTACTCACATAACTTCTTACGCGAAAACATATTTGTAATATTATGTAGTGTTTTTGCCCACAGACAGAAATCCTGATGTGTTTGAGAAGTATTTGGCATTAGCTTCGTTGATGCGCGTTTCTGCTGCTTGCGGGTTCACGATCTCGAGGCCCTGTAACAAATAGTGCCTAATTAGCTTCTAAATCTTATCCAGTCACTATCAAGGATATAGTCTCGTCTCTACACATGCTTAAGGTTGGATGCATCATCAAATCATCTGGCAATAAGAATGCCTTTTTATGTTTACAAGGCTTGAGTTCACTAAAACAATGCACCTGTATGCCATTATCAAGGATAATCCTTTTGTAGTTTGTTTGTAATCTTAAAACAGTCTGATGCATCATCCAACTATAAATTAGGTTTAATTAAAAACGTTTCAAGTTTACAAGGTGAGCAACAACAGGTACCATCGTTCTTATGAATTCATTAAGCGCGGCGTAAATTATGAGACAGCTTCCATGAAAGTGGGCATTATATTACAAAGTAACACGCCATGTAATTTCTTTACAAACGAACTCTATAAACTATAATTTAGGAGGTATAAATACAATTTTCTATACTAACAAGGCAACAGTGACCTGTGGTTGAAATGAGTTCGTTATTTGTGTCAGTATGCGGCATTCCGTTCGTTATTCTGTCATTATCTCGATACTAATGGCAGCGCCAACTCAGCAATAATCCACGCGTCATACGCAAGTGCACAAATAAGGCAATGCCAATAATGACCATTCATTTAATTCTTGCTTATCACGTTAGCCGCTTTTTACGCGGTGTCGCGTCGCTTCATTTGTTGATACCAACGTTCACGCGATGTACAGCACGAGTTAATCATTTTACATAACAAGGCAGACAGACTGCGCATCAATTTAACAGCTACAGGTGTCTATTAATTCCAAATTGAATCTCTAACCATCAGTAATTTCATTTGCACCGCCGTCAGCCAGTCAATTTAGTTTCGCTAATGGGATGTGGTATTTTAGGAAATCATAAAAGTATTTTATTGTTTATTTCCGCGGTGCGGGTATGGCCTACTGACTTATAGACAGATATCTTAATTTCTTGTCGATTACCTTTATTACGTGTGCCCATTTTACTATCTACAGTGCAGTACCACAAACATGTTAAAAGGATGTTAAAATAAACCACTTTCACTGAGATCTCACAAGAAAATGACATTCAAAGTAATTCCCAACTCTAACCACACAAATGCACAAATAAATATTTACCATACTAAGGTAAGAATGGCGTGCTCAGAGATCGCGACTAAAGCTTTAGAAATTTGATGCATAAAACGACAGTCGATGGTTTTATCTATAGCTTTTACAGTGTATCAGGCAGGCGATGCACTTAGTGTGTAGTGCGACGGGGGCATAATCTTAGTGATTGCTATCAGGCGAGCTAACGGTCCGCGGATGCGGCGGGTTAACGCCGTGAGCCGCCGGGCGGAGGGCAACGGATAAATGCCTCTATGTTTACTGGGGCTAGCTATCAGCGCTAAACGCTCGGGTGTGGTTCCATCAATAGGTAGCGATAATGTGCATGCGGGAATCGAATCGATAGAGGTGATTTTTTTGTATGTAACTAATTAAACAGGTACAATACATAATAATTATAAACTGCTTTAAACTATGAGTTTCTAAAATATATAGAAAAAACATTGTTACGACTAATTGAATACCTATCTATAAATATTTAAAAGCTTTTTCAACTTAAAAACAACACAATGTTCAGTCAAGCAAGAGTCTTCAATTGGTTCATGGAAAGAATAATTTTAACGTCTAGATGGGTATCAATATTGGAATTGTAATTAACCAGGCGATAACATATCTCACTGTTTAACATAACTATTTGACATACTACTCAAATATTAGATATAAGACAAATCTATTTGTAACCAATTATACCTCAGATAGTTTCAAAACATTCTCTTTAGATCCCGAAGTTACTCTCTACTGCTACAGCATTCGAAGTCTTTCTATTTTGATGTATATCTAAAATCTTAACGAGGTCTAACATCGTTTAACCTAAGGGCGTAGCCATTCCCATAGCACAAATACCAACAGCGAAATGTAAACGGAGAAAGTCTTGTCCTAACCCGATCGCCTGAAAATCTAATAGGTAATTTTCTAGGCTCGCCTACATACAGAACTGCTAAACTCTTACCTTCAAGTATGAACAGGGCAAGGTATGGTGAACGCATGTATAGTTGGTGTCCAGCGCTAAATAGATGAATGGTTTATGTAACTACTGTAAGCTGCGTGCACGTCGACAGGGCGCCTGTCAACCATTTATTATACGAAAATGATATATATGTACAAGGAAATAGTTGTTTAAATATTCGACGTAAGCTTCGCAGGCTTTCCAGTTTTGAACGACAGTGTTTCGGCTTCTTGCACTAATATTACAGAGTTGCATACAGATTGGTTTAATATTTTAACTTTTTATTTAATATTTCTGAATTTTAATATTCTCTTCTATTTTAATGACTTTTCGATGGACTGAAGAAGTGTACGTCGTAAGTTCTACGCCTCATCCTATTCATACTCTAACCTCTAACTGACCACTATTAGGTATGCGCCTTCAATAAGCGTCGTACTAAAAATAAACACGGGGTTACGAGCGCAATTGCACCATACTATGTCAGATTTCTACTTTCCATGTAACTCGATATGTATTTCAGTTCATGCAAAGCTTAATAAAATATTATTATTAGTGCTGCTTTCGACATAAATGTTATTGCAAAGGACTAAATTGTATTCTTTCTCTGAGTATAAAAACAGACATCGAAGGCCAAATCTTTACTTTTAGACAATACCATTAATTATGAAGAAGATAAGGGACGCAGCAGACTTAGATGTCAATAAATTCAATGGCAACATAATGAATGAGATCTTTAAAAACATTTCAACATCTTTATGTTCTCCATTGATGTTTGTTCGACGTTCAGCGCAGATAAATAACGAATCACTAATTGGATTGAGCCGACATAAAAGGACGTCACGGTTAGGAAACTTGATCGTTACTAGATAACCGTAAGATGTTACATACTGCTATGGTTGGTGCACACTACAGCTAGGGCGAGGGGTATCGCAATCTGGAGATTTACGTGTTGTCCGCATATTTGTGTACGAGTCCTTCGTAATTGTTCGCGTGTCTCATTTGGTACAAGTTGGGAAGTGCAGGTATTTTATTATGTAATAAACATGTTATGATGTACGAGAGTATGGAAGGGATACCGAGTTTACATACGTTTATTTGTTTATTCAATTTCATCAAGTGTACTGAAACATATTCCAATTCCGCTTAGTTAAAACTTTGGTCGAAACTCGGCAAACTTTACCTCATTCGACTCTAATCAGTGATCAAACGACCTACCTTTAGAACGTCTATAATGCGACAATCTTTAGAACGGTATTGTTAAATTGTTTCAACTCATATATCGCTCCTTCACCCAAGGGCGTATCGAGATGTACGTGAGATACTAAAGTAACAACTCCCATTCTTGTCTGCGCTTAGGGTTGTCATACCGTGCCAGAGCTATTTGGTTTTATAAAAAGTACAGCTAAAACGGACCGTATATGGCGTACATCCTCCTCCAACCTTAATGGCTGCCTAACATCCAAAATGATACTGTAGGTACTTAATTATAAATAATACCCATAATATTAATCTACTTGATAAAAAGTTGAAGGTAATATCTTGTTTTTAGCATTTAATTTTAAATATAATAAAAACTAGACGCGTAAAAAGTTAAATGTAATAGGTAAAATAGCCTTGACAGTTTTGGGTTCATCCCTATTCGAACTTTTCCAGCGTGTGTATGGCGTTAATTATGGGAAACTCGGTGATGCGGAAAATATAAAGACATAATGATCTCCGCAGATGGGTAAAATGTAAAAAATGTTGACAGTAATGAGCTAGGAGTATGTGTGCTATGAAGAAGTAATGACCAAGTTAGGCCGTATCTGTGTTTAACCATGTTAGTTTTTAAGACTAGGTACAGTATTCATAAAATGTGATATTAGTCTAAATATACCGTACAATATTTCAAAGAACTTATATCTTACCGGAATGTTTACTATCAATAAACGCATAATACGTTCTGTGGGAAAATTGTACAGGCTACAGAAAGTCATCCATATCCTCTATGATCGTGTTAGTTTAGTTTGTTTGCTTATAATTATAAAATCTGATGTAAATCTGGTTCAAGATTTATAGATGTGCAAAAGAGAAATTTTGTTATCTTAATTTGTTTTTAATTTGATCATAATCAGGTTCAAAATTAAATATGCATAATGAAAGTATGAGACAATCTTAGTTTTAATTGCCAGTGCTTTTATTTGACTATACATATACATGAATAAAATAATCACCAAGAAGTAGAGAGAACTGCTAACTTAGGGCATGGTTCCGCTGCAAATACAAGAATAATAACAAGCTTCTTACTATTCGTGTAATATTGAAAACCGGGATATAAACCTAAAAACGCAATAGACTATAACCTCTATGCAGGATCTAGCCCATCATTAACGAGCCGTAGCA
Source organism: Abrostola triplasia (assembly GCA_946251915.1). Taxonomy (NCBI): domain Eukaryota; kingdom Metazoa; phylum Arthropoda; class Insecta; order Lepidoptera; family Noctuidae; genus Abrostola; species Abrostola triplasia. The sequence goes on along the minus strand of OX276424.1, from coordinate 3,637,217 downwards.
GTACGACATAGGAATCACAGACGTAATGTATATCTAAAATACTTCTATTGTTTACATTTTAGGTCGCACTTCAGAACACCTATTGTCGGATCACAATCAAGCACAGATAAGATGTAAAAAATCCCAAAACTATTATGTATAATGTGAAGATGGCTCTATACACATTATGTAGAAGCCGGTTAATGAATACGTGAGACAATGTACTCAATTGCTGTGGTAACAATGCAACTTGTTAAGTGCGTACAACGACACAGATTTTTTACAATAGCCCGCGTGTTGTTATGTCATTTTAAAACGTTTACGGTACGCTTAAGTTTTTGTTGTCTTGCATGACAGCTTGCTACCTGCACATAACGCAGTGTTAGTTTGATTAACCTAATTGCATAGGGTTATTTGTAAGATTGCGGGGCGCATCTAGACCAGATTGGCACAGGACGGCGGCGGATGGCATTGTTTAAGGGAGGCTTATATCCAGCAGTGGGATATTGAAGGCTGTGTACGAAGATGATGATGATTTGTAAAACATAACAATTTTTTCAGGGTTGATCTTATATCTAGTTTCTAATAAACATGAGTACTTTTACCCCTGAATAGTTATTTTATAAATTACCTAACAACAGACGGAGTCTATCCAGCTTAATTATACAGTGAGAATAAATATAGGTACCGTAACTTGAATCTTCTATTGCGTTTAAATTAATTGAGTACCTGGCTATTTAAAGACCAAGTTTCTTATTCAATAATACGCGAGCCTCGTACTGATGTCTGCTTAGAATTTATAAGAATTAAAACTGGTTAGTAATGCGACAAAAAATACAAGTTAGTTTGAGACTTATAAACATTTAATCGTATTTGTTTTTCTAAAACACATACTTATTAAAGAGAGGTTCATGACTTTTAATGACAAAAGTTCGTTGTAACGGTCCATCTGTGATTGTATCAATGCAATGTCAAAATGCAGAGCAAAACTCTTGCAAAGAAAAAAACAACTAAGATCTTGTCGGCCGCTCGCTGTATATTGGCGATTTCAGATCATCAAATCCAGGTTTCCTTTCACCTTGTTGTTGTCTTCTTAGAAAGCACATAAGATTATAAGCGTCATATTTGTTACTGGCCGGTTTAAGCCAGTACCTACAGGTGCATAATGTATATTAAATGATATCTATTGTAAATGCATTCCATCTATTAAATTTACAGCCTTCGTAAATACATGGTGTCTATAAAACAGCATGCGGCACATGATTAATTGCTGTGATATATCTATAGGGCATAATTGAATGTCTTAGAGTACGCGACATTCAGAATTAATCTTTCCATACTTCATTTATCAAGGTTGTAAGTTCTGCGGTGTATGGATATTGAAAGACGATAGAATTTTTAAATGTCGTGAAGGCTGCGTATAAGAGTAATCTATCAAGTCATGTTGCTGTCAAGGGCACGTCTTTATAGAAAAATAGTTTTAGGAGCATTTTTTGCTCACGATCTTCGTCCAAAAAAACGACTGTGGAGTCACTGTGAGGTTGTAGTTTTGAATAATCTTATAGCGTTTTTCTGTTACAAATTCTTAGCAGTTTAAACCTAATACAAGGTTCTTTTTATACATATTAATCGGTACACATTTAAAAAAAATTAAGCGCATATCACCCTTGGGAACTTTGTCCAGACTCTACACTGGTACAACTGCAACTAAGTTCTGGCGGCAAGAGTATATCTAGTCATAGTAGAGAGGAGGAGAGGTTTTAACGATTTGTTTTAATTAGATATAATGTAATTGGTAGGCATAGCCGTATGGAGATGTAGATGTTTTTTCATGTCATAATTCTATCGCAGTGCACCTTGCCTTAAATTTTATTTCCTTCTATCGAATAGGTTTCAACGGACCAATTTCTTACTATATCATAATATATAAATGAACACCTAGACTCGGAACTATCTGTAGGTCAACCAAACTTCCCGTTATGTGATACTCCAAACGCTTGTCACGTGCGATATCTAATAACAATACGGAGCCACATTGTTTAGAACCAGACATTAACTACCGTACTATCTGTTACATTGATAAATCAAGTATCAAGAATTCACTGCTCTAACAATTTATTGAGTACCTATGGTTACTCCATAAGGGAACATGCCGTGACGCCTAGATTTTTTTAGTCCAACCGTTCTCTGACAATAGGTTTAACGTTACATACCCATTGTGTTATTATAAATAGATATTGATTTTACTGAATATGTATTCAAGTTCGGGTTAATCATTACAATTTGTTTGAGACTAATAGAGGTGACAACTGTCACTGGTATACTATTACAATGTCTACACTGTTTAACGATTAGATACAAACAGAAAGTACCAACTTTAAAAAAGTATTTCATGTGCCACTGAAAACCTCACAAACTACTTTATTAGGTTAATTTATGGATCGGTAACAGTTAACACGACGCAAAGACCTTTTGTCAGACCTCTGCCCTTAATTTACATAATATATTGTATCATTCACTTTCCGGTTACTGCCCCAAATTTTACAATCTGACTTATTTAAGGATTTGAGTATTTATTTCTTTACTTTCTATATTTGTCCATCTGAGAAAATAAAGACTCGAACTGTACCTACATTAGACCACAACATACTTACTTGGGAAAAGACTAGGCTAATGATGATGTTACGTTTTTTCTAATACGACAGATCAGCGTGCCTCAGTAGAAAATATCGCTCACGAACCAGCTAGCCTCGATGTTATTTGCTATTGGTAGCCTATGTTTGCAATACAACTTGCACAATAATGTACAATCTCGCAATATCTAGTCTTATGTTATACATGCATAATATTGTATAAAGATTACTCAATGACTTGATTTAAAACGTTATTAAGATGTAACCTTTATCGCAATGCAATTATTTAAATAAAATCAGATGACTAAATAAAATAGATTTTTGTATGCAAATTTGTTATTTGCAACCCAATAATATTACTTCTTAGTAGAACTGCAGTAATATAATGATAGTGAATAAGTTTGATGTCCACAGCAAACACTTTTACGAGAAAGGCACCTCCCTATAAACAATGAAATTGGACCAGCAAACTATGAATTCTTAAAGTAAGACAATTTTCGAGCCGCTACATGAAGTATAGAGCGGCATCCCGCTTCCACGACGCAAAATGTCCTATAGGAAGTAATGGTAAGGGGATAGTATATTAAGTTGCAAATTCGACCTAAACTATAAAATTCGTGTACAAATAACACCTACTTCTTTAAGTAAAATCAAAGCACTTCCCCCACATATTGAGTTCATAAAATCATTAGAATTGAACATAACAAACCTGCAAAGGCGTAAACGCGACGGACGACGCAGTACCGGACACTTGTCTCCTAATACTAGTCGCGCCTCCATACTGCTGCTGCTTCTGCAGGTTCTTCTGCAACGTCTTGCTGATGCGGACTTTGGTCTTCTCGTCTATTTGGGGAAGACGGACGCGACCAGTGCTGGACTTGCCAATCGTACCGCGAGAGTAGCCCAAGTCTTCTTGGTAAGCATCGTCTTCGATCTATGGAAGAAACGCCACTTAGTAATGATAATTATATATCTACATGATGATATTTTTGGTGCATCATGCTTAGTTAATCAAATCAAATTTATTTGTTAAGCATACGTCGTAACTTAAGGTGTTAAAAATAATACAACAAAATTTCCATGGGTCAATTATTGTTTTTTCTAACGCTATTACCTACTGTAAGTATACATCTTCGATATTATAAAAGCCTGCTTTCAGGTCAGTGCTTGCATTTGGTTTAACGACCTTATAAGGAAGCATTCAAACCAGACTGTTCATAGATACAAAGAATAGTTCAAAGTTTCACATCCCATAAAATAAATCCTGTCAAACTAAAGATGTAACACCTTTTATTAAATATTCATAGCACATGGGAACTATCTAAGAGATAATAGCTAAATAGCTAATAAATCTTGTATGATTTTAGAAAACGTCTTGATTAATACTAAATGGTATGAATAATATTAACACAGATGAGATGGAATTATAATTGATGGGATTTCGATCGATGCAGGCAATTAAAGCGGGGGCCGCCAACGAAGTGCGCTAATACTTGCACGGCTGGGGACACACGGGCGTTAAGAATGGCATAGGTACGCTCCGTTTTATGTGATATATGGCCCAGAGCAACCGAACTTGCACGTAACTTTTTTTTTTACTACTGAACCAATAACAATAATGTATAGTTACATACGTATACAGAAAACGAGCAAGGATTGTTGTTGGAACATTTATAAACATTCCAAGGAAATTTTAAACATAAAGTTTCAGCAATATAATATAAACTATTATAATATTTTTCTTGTTGTAAAATATGATTAATTGAGTTCATAATAAACTGAATTCACCATGTAATGTCTTCGATAGTTTCTCTAGACCTGGCAATAAAACAAACTATGTATTGTTCATATCAACTCACGCGCCAGATGTGACTCTCTATCTAGAGCACATCAAACTATCTAGTTTAATACGAGTGATATAATGTGTGTCATAATCATTGTTACATTTGCTGGAAGATTAGGTTTCAGTTGTAAGCGCCAGCATTATTAGTGTGATCTTAATTACAGTTATTATTTATGTCTTCATTATGAATCAGTGATTTTACTTTAATAATTTTACTATCTGGGCGCTTTATAGATGTTCTAACTTATGAGTAACAACCTTAAAAGGATAACTTAATAATGGACAGGTATATATTATAAGATTAGGTTTCAGTTGTAAGCGCCAGCATTATTAGTGTGATCTTAATTACAGTTATTATTTATGTCTTCATTATGAATCAGTGATTTTACTTTAATAATTTTACTATCTGGGCGCTTTATAGATGTTCTAACTTATGAGTAACAACCTTAAAAGGATAACTTAATAATGGACAGGTATATTAGTCGCCAGTACCGTTTGTACGAGAGCTAACCGCGGTAGGCGCACGCGCAACGGGTCTGGCACGGACGTCCGCGCGCTTCAACAGGTCGAGTTCCGGTCTATTTGAGCCGCGCGAAAAAACGGCCGCCCGCGGGCCACTTCTGCCGAACGATTTGAAATTCAACGCATCTGCCGCGGCCCGCCGAGCGTGACGTCACATTTACTGCAAGGATTCCGCGAACGCGCCTCAAGCGCAGATAATGATACCATCAATTATTTCGACGGCTTTACAACGATTATTGTGTGTATGCGCATGCGCATTGTGCACTATTAGCTGCTCTCACTAGATCCGCTCGTAATTTTAATTATGGCGGTTTCTACTGTATCATGAAATGTTAGGAATTTTCGCCGATATGATACCTGGTTAATTAAAATGTCTAAGTAATTTCGTTTACCACGAATACATAGTAACCCATTTTCCGAAAATTGCTTTCGCATAAAGGCATCTATATCATATCTATGCAAGCTATTTATCAGTAATGTATGTTTCCCCTCGCTTGCCATTATGTATGCCTATCGTTGATTTATCTGTCACACGACTTCCTGGCTTTCCCTTCTCACATGTGATTATTGGAGGATGCGATTATTAATTTAAACGGCTGATCGTTTGTAGCTCAACGAACTGTCTAAGTAGGTCGTTACTCTTTAGGTATCGACATAAAAAGTATTATGTGACTGGAATTTACAAATAGCTGTAGTGTATTTGCTCCTGGTAAGTAATGTTCACTCACAAAAAGAGAGGCCTATCTAGTAGCGGCAGAAGTCGGGCTGCGGATAGGCCTCTCTTGGATGATGATGAATTAGTGACTTTCTCAAAAATGCTTAAACTCGTCGTCGTGTTTTTGCATTGTTCACTAACTTATTTATTTAACAAAAACAGTATTCTTAATCTAAGAAGAGAAATATTATTCTCCCAGTTTTCTTATTTGATTAACTTACTGTCTATAAGTTAATTAGAACACCAAAATATCTAATTTCTTCGATTTAAGAGACATTTTGGGAGACTTCCGGAGTTAGTGTTAAACAAAATGAACTGAACTCACAAAAACAAGCTGGTCTCAAACAAACAGAGAATAATAATGAACGCAAACGTTACACTCACGTCAGCGAAGTTCAGTCTGTTGGCGTTCTTCCTGAACTCAGTCATGGCGTACCGCTCCTTCATCTTCCTCACCCGCTTGCCGCCCCTCTTCTTCCTACTTTGTTCTATCGGTTTCGGCAGCGGCTTCACAAATTTCACCGGTGGGGGTTCCTTGTAAAAGAAAGTACATTTTAAAAATGCTGTGCCTAATAAAACCTCTGATATAAAAAGAAATGACATTAAGAAGAATTAGGAATTGAATTTTAGAACGAAATCAACATTGTAAACGAGCTTTGCGTGTTGCCGCGCTTATCGGTTCATGTGTGTTACTTGCTACCTTTTATGGTCCTGAAGAAAACCGTTTGTGATGAAAGAATTAGGTTTTACCGAGAAATAGCTTTTTGCTAGCTTGAAATAGCGAATTATATTAACGCTGTTCTAGGAGGTTCGTTAATTATCAAAAGTTTTATTAAGTACCTACAAGTTAGTTGTCAAGTTAGTTTACAACTAACTTGTAGGTACTTAATAAAACTTTTAAATTCTTTTTTTCTAAATCTGTATTCTGAATGTCTACCTGCATTTTATCTAGTTTCTTCTCAACAGATTCTCGCAGCATTCGTCCGATGCTTCCGTCAGTGCTCTCATGACAAGCGTCGACGCGGGAGGCCAAAGTAATTTTTGTGGATACCAGCTTCGCCGCTTTGTACCTTAATTCCTAAGAAAAACACAATAGAAATGCATTAGTATAATGTATATAATAAATATATATCGCAACTTCGAGTAGAAAAAGGCCTGTAAAGTAGTATTTATTCACATTGTAATTAGGACAACGACCAGGTGGACCGAAAATATCGTCAGAATTGCGGGCCACCAGTAGATGCAATTGGCAAGCTGTCGTTCATTGTGGCTTTCAAAGGGGGAGGCCTTGTTCCACAGTGGACGTCTTCCGGCTGATGATGATGAGGCGCCGAGTAGTTTACTTTAAAATACACTCGACTGTATTGCCTAGTTGACTTTAAAATACACTTAACTTAGCAGGTTTTCCTTTAAAAGCGAATTAATCGGAATCGAAATAAGTACTTACAGGTGGTGTATCTTGAACAATTGTTGAGAAGTAAATAAAGCCTGTGTGTGGCAGAGCTGTAGCTTGTGAGAACCCTGACAAGGTTTTCTTCTGTTGTCCTAATGGCAGAATATTGCAGGCTGGCATCTTAGCCAGTTTAGACAGACCACCTGCCACACCAAGAATCTTTGCTGCTGTTGATGCACCTATCAAAGATAAACATGTTACAATTGGGTACTTGACACCACCAATCAATTGACAAACTTTTTATGAGCTGTCAAAACACTATTCCTCCATAGATTTTGTAGGGTAATAGTAACTTATGATGTCACTGTTTTGCCAACTGAATTCACTATTTATTGATTTCCAAGCAAGTAAAAATCGAATTTTACAGTTCATTAAAAATGTGTAAGGCTTTTAGGGCTAAATTAAAGCTTTGTTCTAGAGAAATTATAATTATGGCAACTACCCAATTGCTAAATCTGTTTGTATGTACAAAATTACAAACACAGTACAAAAGTGATTTATCAAGTAGGTATTATATTATTTATAAATGTGATCATAAAAGAGACTTACCAACAATAGCTGTAATATTTGGTGCAATAAAGGCCATTCTGCTTTCAACATATTCATAGATTTTGGATTTGAAATTATTTAGCTCCGCAGCCATGTCACAAGCTTCATTTATCTCCGCCAATTCTTTTTCAGTCAATATTTTTCTAAAAATATATATATTATTCCATGAGGTATTCCAAATATGTAAGGAATTATATCAATAAGTGCACTAAAATTGTAGGAGTTTGCCTAACATTTTACCACAGATAGTAAAAACTATTTAATGAGTTAATTTAGATTAAAGTTACACTGTGAATCTGTTTCATCTTATCAAGGTAATCTGTTTCATATTAATAAGGAAAGCAGAAACACCAAAATACTGGATTGTATTGTTTCTTCATAAATGCAAAAGATTAAATAAAACACATGTAAACTTACCCTTGCGTTGTAGATGCAGTGACAGACACAATCATAATGGTAGCTTGTGTAAGAAAGCTTTGTAGGATTTCATTGTTCTTAGCTTGATCCAGATCATTGCCAAGTTCTCTTACTGACCGTATATAGTCTTGTGGTGATATAATCAGAGACTCAAGCTCTGGAAACCTTTTCTGGTACTTATCCCGTACATATCTGTGGATAATAGCTGAAAAATGAAATTGGTAGCTATATTTACCTAACTATATTATGAGTGGCGTTATAAGTGGGAGGCCTTTGTTCAACAGTGAACGTCTTTTGGCTGATGGTGATGATATTAGATACATCATGTATGCTTAGATGGTTTTCTTCAATCCGTAAACAATTGAATGTCAAAGTAAAACATTTTATGATTTTACAAACATAAAGGTACAGCAGCCTACAAAATTTTAAGTTTTAAACAAATTTGGAAGACTTGTACAATGTTTGAGCAATAAGTATGATTTCATTTAAAACCTACCTATTTCTCCATCAATTTCAACAGCTATATTGTTTGCTTCTACAATTAACTGGTACTCCGGATCAGTTTCCATTAGCCCCGTCACTTCTATTTTTTGTCTGTTATTACCAACGTTATGTTCTATTGATGTCATCACCTGCAAATGCAATTACCATGAAAAGGACAAAGTTTTTTAATGACTCTATTATTTAAACTGATAGAACAAAATTAAGATTCTTACCCGTTTTAAACGATCTGAATGCCTCAATTTTGCTAGTTCTCTAATAGAAACGTTTTTTATGTCTTCTTCTTTTGGAATTACGGGATATGGAACAGCAAACTCGTGGTCTACGTCCATTTTACTTTCAATGAGCGCTTCAAGTTCCCCATCATCATTTTCTTCTAAATCCGCGAGCAATTCGTCAGCTAGAGACATATTTGTGTTTCAAATATACCTACTAAGGATCTAAAGAATACTAAATCTCTTTAAAATGTGAAATAAACAAATCGAAAGAAGCAAGCCTTATTGACAATCTAACAAATTGTCAAACTGACATTATTGACTACTGAAATACAGATTAGATATTGACATACAGATTCAAAATCGCCATTTACAAACGAAACACAACACCACATTTTACAAGTTTCACTGATTTTAGAACATTCACATATTTTTTTGCAGAATACTGTATCCATCAAAATGTTATAAACTATCCAATACTGTCTCAAACTTGATTTCCGAAAACTCTATACTAGAAATCGATTATCCAACTGGTTTGCTAAGAAGATATTCTCGCATGTTTATAGAATCATCAATGGTCTTCCACAGGTGTTTTGAAGGTATTAATAATATGTGAACGTAGGAAAGATAATTTTATTGTGGCTCAATTATTTTTACTACGATTATAATTAATAAAGAAGAAAGATCCGTGACCGCTCAAGTAACCTACACTGTACAGTGTGCGGTAGGGCAACCCTGTAAACGGTTTGCCATTTTTTCCCGAGTGACAAAAAGAAAGCACTTAGGCCCCAGGGTATGCAAAAGCCTCGTAAAAGGCCTGAATATTACTAGCAAAAGTGATTTAAGGTGGTGTTAGTGTAATTTAGTTAAATATAACTCGTCATAATGGCGCTCAATCCACAATACGATGCTATTGGTAAAGGATTTGTACAGCAATATTACACACTATTTGATGATCCGGTACAGCGACCAAACCTGGTGAATATGTATAATGTAAGTAGTTTCTCGTGTCGTAATTTATGAGCTTGTTATCTTTGTAATTGATAATAGTATACATTAAATTACACGTAAATATTATTTTAAAACTTTTAGGTTAACTCATTGCTCCCGCCGAAAAATTAATTTATTTTGTATCGTAGCCTAACTACCTTATATTTTAATATAAATATACATTAATCATAATGATTGTTATTACTAGTAGCGGTTAAAACTTGCACATTTATCAGGTCAAAACAAACATGACTCATTTTTATTACCTACAAGGAGCCCCTTTTATATTCATAGTGAGATACTTATCCACTTAAAATAAATGTCTTTATTCCAGGTTGAAACCTCTTTTATGACGTTTGAAGGTGTTCAGTTGCAAGGAGCAGTTAAAATAATGGAAAAGCTAAACGTATGTATCACTATTCTATAAAACCTATAATAATTGATATTCCCGAAGTTAGCAGGCAGTCTTTGTAATTTATTTCTGTTTTTATAGTATTATATTATCTTAGTTTTGTTCAATGTTTAATTAAGAACTTTTCTTTAAAACATGTAAAATTGATTTGTGAAAAGGAATTAAAATTGCTATGAAATCGGGCAATGGTGTCCGATTTACACATAATGCTACTTGTTAATATTGTTAGATGACAAAACAATAGTTAACAAAAGGTATACTTAGAATGTAATATTCAAAATCAGCTTCTTTACATTGTTATTACAAGTATGGAGAAATAAAATGCACATAAAACTGAACTACTATTTCTAATTTTACAGAGTTTAACGTTTCAAAAAATTGGAAGGGTTATCACTGCAGTAGACTCGCAGCCTATGTTTGATGGTGGAGTTCTAATTAATGTTCTTGGACAGTTACAGGTATGATGTTTTAATATATCAGTAATTTACTTTAAATAATTTATTTCAATAAACAATTTATTATTATATCCCATTTTGAAGAAATACTTTAAAAAGTGAAATGAAATTGGAAATTATCTGCTAGAAACATAATATTGACTGCATGATTTAAATTTTATTTCTAGTATTTACAATTATTATTTAGAAAATCAAAAATTCTGTTACAGTTTAAATGGAAATTAGCTTTTTAACATCAATGTTAAACTTAGTAAATAAATATTTTATTGCATTTGTAACAGACGGATGATGATCTTCCCCATGCATACTTTCAAACATTTGTACTGAAGCCAATAGCAAACTCATTCTATGTAGAACACGACATGTTCAGGCTGGCACTCCACAACGTCTAATTAATTTTAATCTTCAGATACAAAGTAAGAGTAGACCCCAGTGCTTTTAGTTTATGCACTACTACACTGCTTCAGCACATGATCCCTACTGCAATAGGGTTTATCATGTCTTGTAAATATAAAAGGTTTTAGTGTCCCTAACTGTTTCTACTAATTTAAATTAAGAAATCTTAGCAATGCAATATTCCTACTAGCTTCATAATCCAATTAGATGATGAAAATAACTACTTTTCTGTAACAAGAAAAGAATGAAGTACAATGACTAATATCCAATACTAACAAATGTCAACTTTAAGATGACTCCAAATGATAGAGGTAGCTTTATGCTTGCCTAGTCAATAGGATGATTAGTGATGCAACCTTTTCACTGCATGTGCAATACATTTGTATTCTAATTCGTTTCAAGTGAGGAATAAATAGTATTTAACTCTTGCTGTTTTTTTATGATTCACCTCTGAATGACAATTACTATTATCTGAAATGTCTAAAAAACAAAAATAATGGTCATTTTATTGGTAGCCAATAATAATATGATGCGTAAGGGGTTCATATCTGACGGAACATGCGTCGCGTAACGCCAGAACAGACAAATGTGTAGAAAATCACTTGACCGTTCACACTCAACCGATGATAAGTTAGTGCGTTAAGCTTGAATGGTCATGTGTTTTTCTATACATTTGTCTGTTCTGGCGTTACGCGACGCATGTTCCGTCAGATATGAACCTTTCCTAAACGAAGGGTCTTTAAATTGGTTATTTTTAGTCAAATGTACTATTTATTTATTATACTATTTATACTTAATACTGGCATTATCACCTTCTTACTAGATAAATATTACTTTGTTCAGAATACTTCAACACAATGTACTGTATTGTAATGCCAATGTATATCTATTTCAGTGTGACGACGACCCTCCACATCCATACATGCAGACGTTTGTTCTCAAGCCACTCGGAGACTCCTTCTTTGTTCAACACGACCTATTTCGTTTAGGCATCCACGACATAGCCGCCTAAATATTTATCATCACTAAGATATCGATCAAGAATAACATTATTGCTGATATGGTCGCCACGCTATAATGAACAGCTACTGTTTTGGTTAACTAGGTATAAGTAATGATCAATTGCCTATTTTTGAAAATTCAAATTGTACATTATCATATAAGTATGGATATTTGGCGTTCTTTTCTGCTTAAATGTGAGATGGCTTAAGTGAACGTAAGGCGAACTCTTTCAGTTACATGTATACATTTTATAATAAATACATTATAATTTTGTATTTGTGGTTGTTTTTGTGCACTTTTCCATTTGTGTTCAATAGTACCATTGTTTATTACACCTACTGCAATCTTTGTTAATTAGTTACGTTTTCTAGTGTCACATATTAAGATAATTTATACTATCTTTCGATGTAAATAATAATAATATATGTATACTGATATTGAAAATGGCGTATTAATATATCGATAAAGATTTCAGGATAAATCGCTGTAAATATATAAGTGTATAAGGATTCTATTCAGGTCTACGTCTTCTCTTTTCATCTTCCATAATACCTATATTATGTTAATGTTGTAATTTTCTTGTATCTCCAGAAACTTGTTTTTCGTTTTACTAAATAACAATATTATGTGGTTGTAAATATTTAGTCCAAGAAATATAAATGGAATAAGGGATAAGGAAAAAAAATACAAAAATAGATGCTAGGACAATCATGTATTATAAATAGTCAAAAATTAACAAAAGAACCACTGAAAACAGGTACATTTTTTACCAATCTCGAATTTAAGACTTGCTCCTCCGTTTTTAAATCCTTAGACGCTACGAACACTTAACAAGTTTATTTTGCATGCACTACTAAACGAAATACACACACAAGGCCCCGACATCGCGCGGGCCAAACTTGTCTAAGTGAATGACTAGGTTGCAAAAGTGATTCGCTCGTTGCAAGGCAGGCACGCCATAACCAGCTCTTGTCTTCGTAAACTTGACGGATTACGTGTACACTCCTTATAATTAGCAGCTTTATTGTTCATTTTGGGGAAAATACATTTGCGTATTACTCGACTATAATATCCGTTTCATAACAGTTAACTTGAAATTCGAGCTTGTTCATTATTCGAATATTATCAACTAGCTACAAATAGTATTTAACTATTATTGCTTACGAGAAGCAGTTTCTCCTGTTAAAAATAAGAACAATCTTACCTTAAGATACAAATATATTAAACGGGATTGGAGCAGATTTATTGTAGATCGTAATTATGGAAGATACATTATACTGAAAAGCCATTTGTAATATTTCCGAACTGCCAAATGGGTACACCACGTCAGTATTGTCGCGACGTGATGAAGACTACAAAGCAGAGATCAAATAAGACATGGCAAGACCGTTCTGGTCACATTTATATAAAGAATATTTGTACATTAGCCTCTGATTGATAGTACTGTTCCATTAAATTATAATATACATATATATAATATTAATAAGTTATTAGCACAACCAGCCATTAACATTTTGTCGAAGCATCTCAAGTTAATTAGAATCACAACACAGGGGTAGGTACAGGTATCTTAGCGCCCGATGCATAACATTTTTATAAATTACAATCAACAAAGCCTGTAATCCCCGAAGGAGTAGGCAGAGGTTCTCCTTTATCAACACACTCATTTCGGTGCACACCATAAATCCCATAATAAAGGGTCGCGTGTCTTGCCAACAGTATTACATATTTGTAGAGTATCCTTTATTGTATAAATTTGAATTTAGTTTCATAACAACGATAAATCTATAGAAAATGTAATAAGAGTTAGCGCACATATGTCAGGTACAAAATGACAATAGATTTATATCCACCACGTGGGAAGACTGCATTCTTATGAGAATACGTATGTTTACGTATCAAAATTAAAGAACCTAATAGTATGTCTTTGTTAATTTTGCTTGACATGAGGGAGTCATGTTTATAAAAAGATATTTTATTGATCATATTAGTAAATTTTATGATGGCAACATTTTAATTATTTCTGCCACCATAAAAATGCTAACACATTAAACGTCATAACATCTTTTTGCAAAGAAATTAAATTGAGCAATAATAATCTAGAGATCGGATTATTATTTAAACAACACATGGTACTTTAAATTTTGTAAACCATCAATCAGCAAACGTACTCGATCAAGCCACAGTTAACTTAATGAAAAACAAAATGTTACTTTGGTAAAAAAAAAATGAAAATTTAACAGAACAGTACCACAATAAATCGGTTTCATTCTACGGGTCACCATTAGCGATTATAATTAAAACATTGTAGCTATACATCACTCGTAATTTGTTTTATCAAGCCTTAAATGTTTGTAATGAAAACGTTGTTACACCCTGAGTTTACGATCTCTACAAAAAAAAACAATAGGTCCAAAGGCGTAAAAAAAATATTGCCAGAACGGATCCCATTCATGAAAATGTTAAAATAACTTAAGAACTAATTTAACTGGGATTTTAGTTAGAACTTGGCAGTAATATCTGTGGAGTCCGACTCGACTGCATGTTTCTTTGTCCTGTTTCGTTATCAGCACTGCTGATGGCCCACAGATATTTCATCCAAGTGTTACAAACGAACGTCAAAAATCATCAGAACACAAAAAAAACAAGATCGTTATTTAAATTCGAACATCATGTTCTAAATACGAGAACACATAAATTAACAATTTCAATTTAGGAACACGACCATAGATCATAAACTCAGGCTATCGCTATAGTGATGTGTCGTTGGATTTAAGAACCGCCTTTCTTGCGACCGCGCGAGCCGGGTAGTGCCACGCCCCGCAGTGAACGCATTGCCATAGCTCGGTTGAAATGCCTCTGAGTCTTGTGTTCCTCAACGTCGCCGCCACTGTCCACTGATGATAATATCACCAATAATACTCCCATCACCTGTAAATCAGGAATAAATATAATTACTAAACATAGCATGGATAACTGCATATTGTATAGGTACGTACCTAAACCTACGTGTACATTTACCTTTACAGAAAGGTAAAAAATACAATAATATATAAAACATAACATAACATCAAGCCTGTATTCCCCGAAGAGGTAGGCAGAGGTGCACATATTATAGTACCCACATTTCGCCAGTTATGTTTTAGGTCCCAAAGTAACAGGGGGCGAGCCTATCATTAACCGGGCACAAATCCAGACTTAATGGAAAAACAGAATTACTTAATGGAAACACCCAGTAACACTTTACCCGACCCAGGATTCGAACCCATGACCTCGTGCTCAGCAGTCGCGTTTAGCAACAAGGCAGTCAACAATAATATATAATTGATTTTAATCAAGCTGGTGAAAGGGAATTTTACTATCTTATATAGCTAATTGTAATGTACCTACATGTAATATATTATTATCCTGTCTGTAACAAAATTACACCTAATTGCTATATCATAGTGTTAAGCACTCATCGCTGGTCAATAATTTACATTCTGCAGGTAAGTTGTCAGAAATACAAAGTTGTTGTAACTTGTGAAATCCTTGACCAACACAGCGCCTTCATGTTGAAATGTTTAATGTCCGTGTAATAACAGGTGTAAATAGAGACCTGCGAAATGCGACTTTCGATTTCATACATCTTTCGAATAAAAATAACCGACTATTGATACTTAAACCAGCAATCCTAAATTCCCTTCGACCTCCTTTACTGCATAAAGAATCATTTCCAAAAGGTATAAAATCGGCTCACGACTCTGCCGCGTAACCAGCTCATGAATAAGGGCTCCGGTCGAGTTCGAAACTAGTCGGGCATTCCCGAATACCCTTGAGTATAACCGGAATATACCTACAGTAAATAATATGGATAACACTCACGAAAGTTATTATAGTAAAGAAGGTATAAAATCACTCATCTTTGAATCGAATTTTATCTTTATATCGCGGAGAAGTCTCTTACTCCTTTTAATTAAATAAATAGGTACTCAACTACTTGTACTTTTTAAAACCACAAAAGCTGGCCGAGGGCTAAACAAATCAACTATGTACAAGGAAAATATTACGCGAAACACATTAATTACAAGCACAACATCATACCATTTGCCGATACCTAACAGTGTCTACGTAGTAGTACCATAGTTTGTCCTTATTAGACAGGTTGCAAGATGAAGAAATTGCTCTCATATTCTGTTTGGTATTTAATAACAGAAAATAGAGAGATCCGCAAATTTGTGCCTTTCGTCTTAGGTTTGAGCATATAAACGCCATATAGGTAGAACCTATCTAAGTTAAGCACCTAGGCACCTACAATATTCATGGACCCGATACCGAAGAATTTTGAAATTTGTCTTGCTCTTTAGGCCAAACAAAAGATTCCAGTCAGGATCTACAACATCGGTAAACTACTGGTATTTAGGAAAGTCATACATCTCGTGTTTATTCAGTTAAGGTCTTGTATTAATTCGAATTAGAATATATAATACTAAAATATAACTATTTCAATTTTACAACAAAGGATCGAATTCTTTCAATGATTGCTACAAATAATTGGGGTCGTAATTAGCGTCCTAACATGCGGGCTGTAGGTATATCATTTACCTTCCACAACTATTGTAGTTATATCGTTCGCAAAATCAATCAGACTGATATATTTTAATTACCTACGCTCTATATATTTAATATCCTTTTATATTATATTTTAACAACTAAATATGCGGAAAAAATCCTAAAAGCAATTACAAAAATAATTTACAAAAATAATTTTGGTTAAGCCTTAAATGTGTGCACATAGTGTGCAAAACATTAGCGCAGATAAAGTAATTGACCAGACAAACATATTTGTCGCAATATCAATAAACAGTCGTCTTGAGTATTGCAACGTTGTGGTTTGAGATATGGTAAACCTTGCTTCCGCTGCGGTCACGTAATGACTGACATTGTAATGTTTATCATTTATCTTCCCGCCAAACAGTTGCTTACTGTTTTGTGTCCTGTTAATTTTGTTGATAACAACCATTCCATTTGGACATTCTACTTGATTTCGACCGCTTCAAAGTGATTGTCATTATGGGGGATTAAAACACGAAACTCTTTAAACCTTCACTAATCTAACTTTGCTGGACTAAGTAATTAGGGATAAAAATAGGCTGGCAATGTTTAGTCTCTTCCGATGCAACAAACTACCTACATACTTAGGCAATGGACGATCATATATGTAGGTATATGAATAACTAGGTGTGTTTAACGAAAATGCGCCTATTCCTGATGTTGATATTAACCTACCTGCAGAGAGCATTTAGACCTACCTGAGGGCAATCTCGACTTTAAAAACAGCAATTCCACAGAAATCAGTTTGGAGGGACCTGCAGTGAAAAATATTTAAAGAAAATCGCACACGCTTACCAAACACACAATAATAAGGAGTGTATAGACATGCACTGATGCTTCCGGCGTGTTCTCGATGTCTTTCAAAGCGGCCACCGCGGGTTCATAGTCCGGTTTCAAGTCGAGAGCGTGCCTCAGGTGCATTGCCGCTTCCTGCACAGGGTTTTATAGTCACACCTCTTTAAGCAGCAATGAAGTATGTATTTGCAAGTCCTGAGGTTGCATTGTATCTTAGATTAAAGCAAAAAATACTTTACAAGGACCTATTATGAAGTTAAGATAGCGCTACGTTTTTTAATCAAATGCAAACAGTATCTCTCACTTCTACTTTACAAAATATTTATTTACACACTTAATAATCAGTTGGAAAACAAACTTATACATACAGTAGTAAGTACCCACTGTATGTACCTATTTATAAAAACCTGAGGTCAGCAAAGCTGGGTTTTGAAAGTTATATTATTTCAACTACAGTTAGGGTGGCACACATTCTGATTATTAGCATCTATCATAATTTATAATTATATTAGTCTACAAGAAAACCTTTCACCAAATACTGACTTTCTTGAATGTTTGATTGACTGAGGACAAGACAATGCTTAGAAAATTTTACCTTTTTGTTTACTTAGATTTCATTCTATATCCATTTTTTTATAACAGAGAAGATTGCATTAACTGTTATTTATTTGATCAATCCATAGCTCAGATGAACAGAAGAGACAGCACGTCAAAAATAAAACAATTTCCTCAGTATAATAAAACAATTTTTTACGTCAATTAACAATACTGTTTCAATTAATCAGTATTATGGTGAACCAGGGGAGTAAAACCTCGACTTCAAGCTTACCTGATAGTGTCCATATGCCTTGAATATCTCGCCGAGCGTGAAGTACTGTTGCCAGGCGCTGCGGTCGGGGGGCTGGACCTCGAGCGAGCGCCGCGTCAGGTAGATCGCGTCGTCCAAGTATTGAAGGGTGAACAACACCCTTGCGAGGTTTAGAAGTACCTGGATTTAAAGGTTTATAGATGCAATCTTTCTTTGTTCCGAAAGCGTGATATGCGGTAAAACCTAGTATGGAGTAAGTACACCTAAAATAGGTTTTAGAGGTACCTAACACTGTTAAGAAATATCAATGTTAAATAGTGTTTAAGTACATACTTATAGCACTAATGAATGTTCTAGTAATTCTAGAAGTAGGTCCTGCCGTCCAAACCATAAGTCCACAATGGTGTACTTTTATTGAGACCTACGTCGTCGCGCGGTATTTCAACCTTTTTTACCTAATTCATAATAAAAATATCGACGACCATCGTAGCGGAGTCTTTCCACTTTACCTTTGCACAACGCAAATAATATATTTGTTTGTCAAACAGATAGATGTGTCCAGCCGCGGAGACATTCAGTTTCACAAAGAGAATTTAATCAACTGATATCTAATATTGACGCACGAATAACACGAGTCTTTCGAATCTCGGATACAACAATTCATTAACTGTTATTTAAATATCTTCGGCAGCTGTGAGCTGTTTAATCGATCGTATTAATTCACGATCGATCAAAACTCCATTTCGTTTATATACCAATACATAAATTATTTATATATCAATTTAACAATAAATGTAGTAAGGAATAATTAATTTAATAAATCTTAATGACATAAAGCAATTACAAATTAATTGCTTCAAAATGAGGTACGTTTTGACGGGCTTACCACCTATAACGTGGAAGTCCTACTGACTATAGGATAATATATAGGGTAATATAATAGTGATATGACTGATGGAAGTGGTTGATGAAACCTATCAGTTTGTACAAAGAATGAAGCATACCTTTGTTAAAGTCGCATTTAATTAAGAATGTAGATATCGGTACTACCTTTCTGCGCCCCATTAGTTTGCCTACCTATTGTGGTTGCCATAATTAATGACAATACACACCACACTCATGCGGTTATAGATATTGGTTGGTCACACCCAACGATCTATAAATACCCTTCTATAAGCAATGTTTACAAACATTTGACGTTTGCATAAAAATTGTAAAACAATTGTAATTTTTCTCTAATACATACATAGTTTGAATAACTGCTAATTACATGACATTCCACAGTTGTATCCATATAAAATACTCCGCGTAACATAACAAATATGAATGAATGTTTTTTTTCTTGTAAGAATACAGAGCATTATCGTATGAAATGTACAAACGAAAGCAAGAATAAGAAGCGACCTGCGTGGCTCGTCCAAAGGTAGGTATTTCACACCTGATACCATTTCCACAAACAATATAATGCCTATGTAAATGTAAAACACTACGCGCTCTATAATTACCAATAAACTGGCCACGAATTATACCAAACACTGAGAATCCTGAAGTCACTTGATATAAGGAGAATACAGGCTCACCGTCCAAAAAATACCAGCGCGATGGTAACTTCAAGCAAGACAAGGCATTGCTAGGTTACGTCTACATGTCTCGTTAAAAAGTAGATAAGTCACTTACTTCTGCATTGTAAGGTGATACGGCGAGTGCGCGCCTAAAGCACTCGATTGACTGTCTTGTATCGCCCTTGATCCTCCAGAAATTGCCGATCTGGTTGTAAAGCTGCACTGACTTAGGTTTCTCCCTCTTTGCCTTCTTTAGACGTTTCTCGAAACCATTTATTTCGGACGGCGACAGGCCGTTCGATTTCTTCTTTGGAAATATAAGGGAGACCTACAAAGATAGCATTTATTAGACGTGCAATTACCAAATTTACACAAGGCACAAGTATAAAAATCACGATATTTTCATTATTTAATATAAGGACACTGAACTGTGAACCTATTTCTAGTCTAACGACACTTTGTAAAAAACGTAGAATCTTTCGCTAACAAGCAATAATGATATTATCAATGCAAAATGTCTAGCACACTGTCTAGTGATATCCTTCATCCATTATAGAGTGTCTCGTGGTCGCTAAGCGCGACTGCCGAGGATGTGGTCCCGGTTTCGATTCCAGGGTCGGGTAAAGTGTTATTGGTTTTTCCACTTAGGTAATTCTCAGTATAGCAGTATCATAATGTGCAAACCTACAATAGCTTGAAGTCTAAAGAATGATGGAAAAGCTATTTTATAAATAAACTTTGTTCTTTCGTTATTTAAGAACATATATTATTATGTTGTCGTTGATTCGGATCATACGCGTCGAAGGAAGTCGTGGTTTATTGAAGCAGTTAATGTTGCTAATTGTTAGTCAATGATCAAACGAGAATAGTCGGTTTATCAAGTTTCTATTTACCATACTTGTTATAGTATCCTCTAATAGGTAACATTTCGGATAAAGTAGTCAGTGGCGTTAATTTATTATATTTGAATCGATAATTAAAATGTTTACGCAAACACACATTCATGCAACATTTGACATATTGTTTAGGCACACAACAACATGTCATGCAGTTTATTTGTAAAGATAAGTATAGATAGGATAGTTCATGTATCTTATCATCTTTTACATCAAAATCTGATTTGCAAATATTGTGAAAGTGACACGGAATATTTTTGCACTAACTGAGAATTGTTTATGATCATTTATTACGCACTTCTTTAGGCACTATTATCTAAAAAAGTAAATTAAAAGAAATTCTGATTGGGTTAACATGAACTATAATGATAATAATGTTCTCCTGACCGAATTTCGGTCACGGCGGCCTGTCTCGTCTGAGACTAGCCAACTAAGAAGGAGATATGAAAGTGCACAAACACAGGTGCACTCCCTTTTCCCTCACTCTCATAGACTGATAAGACGTCAGACCGACACGACCGGAGAGTGACCAGGTGCGAGACCAACGGCTTATCGAGCCTTTCCAAGCACGAAGGAGTCTCTATTTGTAAAAGCGGACACCCATCACGAGGTAGACCGCAGTAAGCACGGTTTAACCTTGCCGACCGACTGATCTGCGCGGTACCCACGTATTTATACTTATAATATGGTACATACATAACTAGATTCTATTACAGAATAAAATATACCAGTAATAAATTGAGATGCTGATACAGAAAGTTGTTATATTGCTTACACATCATCTTAAAATATTATAAGTAGGTTATTTCATAAATTAGGTATTTTACTTTAAGCCTGCAAAACCATCTGCTGAGAGTAGAATTTGTTTTAAAATTGTTGGCTGTGAAATTACAAATCACTAGGCTTTGCTTCGTATTTACTCCTAAATACACAGAAACATCTGGTCTATAAGAAATGGGTCAAAGGTACAACATAGCAATTTCAGTTATGACACCGCTACTGCTTAGGTACATCCTAATAAATGTTACTAAAATGATTAAATAATTATAAAAAAGTATATTTACCTGTGGTTCAGGCACATTTGGATGTCTATGACGTCTGGCCACACCAACCAAGTTGTCATAGTATGTGAAATTGACAGCTTTACCACAATCTAAGTACTCATCATCCACATCTCCATTTATCTCAGTTGTTGTTGTCTCCTCATTATTTTCTACACCAGCCCTACAAAGAATTCAAATAAGATATCAATTTTATTGACAACATCACAATTCAAATAAACATTGTGGTCATTAATTTAATGGAAGCATAGTATAAGGATATCTCTGTGAAAAAGTTAGTCATTAAGATATCAAGAGCTATTAAAAATTAAAATGTTCATCAGATAACACATGGTTTCTTACAGTATAAAAATAAAGGTCAATAATTGGCATTTAAAGGAACAATTCCCATAAAGTTGAATACTTTTATCATTATTATCAAATTATAGGTAAAATTTACAGTAAACTACTTTATAATGCCAGGCCTTAAGATAAATTCATAAGGTAACATCAATAATTAATTGTTTATTTATAAAACAAAATTCAGTACAGCTTTTAGCCACTTACACTAAATTAAAGATAAAACTATATACATATAGAAAAAAAAGAAAATAATGATACAATATTCAATTAAATTATACTTATCATTCAGTCTTCTCACAGTATCACATTTTAACATTATCATCTTCCATTCATCAGCAAACAAATCTAAACCTGGGTTGGCCTCCACCAGTGTGTTGAGCATCTTCAACATACGCAGTATGGGGAGAAGGTTTGGGCTACCGTATTGCAGAATGGGACATTAAATAGTTAATGCTTTAGTCCTGCGCATCAGTAAAACTATGGATAATTTTATAAGCCATAATAATTTGGTCTACTGCTCACCTAACTTTCAGTGAATTAAAATTTAAAAACCCAGAAGAATATACCATGAATAATATATTTTAAGCATGGTATTTATTCATGGTGGCTGTGGTGGTCTAGTGGTTAACATACCAGATTTGTATGCAGGTTCAAACCTGGGCAAGTATCAATGTGACTTTTTAAATGTTATAAATACTTTCTTAGTTATTCTAACACCACTGAGTAACAGTGGTGGAAAACATCGTGAGAAAAACTGGATTAAATTATCTGAAATCGCCAACCCACAGTGAACTAGGGTGGTGAACAATGCTCAATCTTTCTCAATACAAGAAGAGGCCTTTGCCCTGCAGTGGGACAATTATAGGTTGTTCTTATTACTATTTATTCAGAAGAGAACTTCAGATACTTATATCAGGGATTAATTTATCACCATCATCATCAGCTGGAAGATGTCCACTCTTGAACAAAGGCCTCCCCCTTAGAATGCCACAATGAATGACAGCTTGCCAATTGCATCTACCGGTTGCTCACAATTGACAATATTGTTTGTCCACCTGGTGGAAGGCCTGCCAGTGCTGTGTCTTCCGGTTTGTGGTCACCACTTGAGAACGTTTCTTCCCCAGCGGTTATCAGTTTTTTAAGTGCGATGTGGCCTGCCTATTTCCACTTCAACTTCCAATTCTCCGAAATATGTTGGTGACTCTAGTTCTTTATCAGATTTCCGTATTCCATAGCTCATTGAGTGACTCTGAACCTCTCTAAAAGGCCAACCGTTAGCGACCACATCTCAGAGCCATATGTAATCACTGGCAAAACACACTGGTCCAAGACCTGCATCTTCAGATACTGCAGAATCTTGGATGAGAAGATGTTGCATAGTTTCCGGGATGCAGCCCATCTGAGTTGGATTCTTATTCTTTAGGCAACCTCTTTATTTAAGTTGGACTGGCCTAACTGAACAATTTTTCCTAAGTAGACATAGAGGTCGACAACATTGAGAGTATCATTCCCAACGACAACCGGTACAAATGTGACATAGACATTATCTTCATCTTGTCCATGTTCATTTTAAAACCCACCTGTTGGGAAAGGCTATTTTTTTGTACCACTGGGTATTACAGTGTAAACTAAAGGACTTACAACACATACAAACACCATAATTATATTAACATTTTTCCTTATTAAATAAATATAAATTACCTTTGTTGCTCATATATCTGACAGTCAGTGCAAAACATATCAAAGCCATGTTTTGTCCATGTGTTCCCATAATACACTGTTGATGTTATTATGTTAAAAACTGGGTCCTCTTCACCCATCCTTGGTTTATCAGATTCATCCTAAAAGTAGTACATTGTTCAAGATTTTGTAATCACATAACAGTGCCATACTGTTCTCTGATGACATAAATTTCATCTAAGAATCATCACTAAGTATAAGAAAATTATTTCAAGGCAAACTTGATCACAATAAGGTCTAAAATAACCGAATGAAAGGTACATACGTAAGTTAAATATGTAGTGCATTGATTATATAAAAGTTTAAAGGCATAATAATAGATTTCTGACTGACCTGAGACAATGTACTGCCGTCTACAATCTGGTCTTCCTCCGCATTTAATTTCCAAACATTAGATGTGCGTGAATTAGTGACAATAATTTGAAATGAAAATATATACAGAACCAAACAAGTTAAGTATGGTGAGTCCCACATTTTGATCATTCAAACCGAAAATAAACATGAAAAATACTTTTGTTCTAATATTTAACAAAATAACTTTCACACAAATCACAAATTGTTTATACACAGTATCCAGCGGCTACGAATTTTACAATAATCAACCAATAATCGTAATATCGCAATGGACCTCCTCTTTCATTTCTTCTCTTTCTTGTTTTGACAGGACTAGGGATAAGGTAAATGATAAAAATATACTATTGGTTACTAATAGTTAGTTTTTAGAAATCAACTATTATATTGCTTTTATTTAACTTTTATTATGACTTTGTTTCTTTTAATATAATTAATATAACAATATAATTATGATGCTATTTTTAAATAATATGACTTTTAATGCTAGATATGTGTTAAATGAAAGAAACCTTAATAATTAAATTCAAAAAAGTGATTACTGTTTTAATTTCTGAAACATCACTGATGTTACTGATTGCATAATTAATTTAAATAAAAGTTAGCCCAGACATACGTAAAAGAGATTCTGATTTCAACATCTTTTTTAAATTCGTTTTCATTTTGCTATTTTTTATTGCATGCAACATTTATTTTTGTATAATTTTCTGGGTAACATTATATGGAACTGTCACTTCAAGGGATTGAGAGCGTTGTCCTGCTTGTGATGTATAATTTTCATTTATCCAAAAAACAATATTGTGTGTGTAGTATGACATATATTAAAAGAAATGATTATTAATAAATATCTAACATGAAGAAGGAACGAACGGGCGACAATTGTCGTCCATTTAAATTATAAGTATCAAGAAAATCAGTTTGTTTACAATATGAAGGAATCGAACAAATTTTAATAATTTGCTTGTATTTTTCTTCACAGCTCATCAGATTCTTAGTTTGACTGGTATTAGTTTTGAAAGAAGAAGTGTCATTGTAAGAAATATCTTAATTTGGGTGGTATTAATCTATTTATTTTATGCAAAACAATTTATCACATTATACTTAATTTTTTAGGGGTTTGTTGAGCTTACCATCGTTCCATTAAAAGATAATCTACGTTACATCCGATTGAATGCCAAGCAATGTCGTATTTACCGAGTGTGCCTCAATGACCAGTATGAGGCCAATTTTCAATATTTTGACCCCTTTTTGGACATTTGTCAAGCTGACCCAAATACGTAAGTTGTTTTGATTGTATTATCATCTTAAACATGGTGCATTTATAAATAAAAAAGGAAACAATAATTTGCATAGTTTAATAGTATAGAACATAAACATAAAAGTAAGAGACCAGTAATCTTATATTGTAGGAGTACAAAAAAATTTTAGACCTCTCTTTCTAAAAAACCATTTGGTTTATTTTTACATGCAGAATCACACTAATAA
Organism: Abrostola triplasia; assembly: GCA_946251915.1. Classification (NCBI taxonomy): domain Eukaryota; kingdom Metazoa; phylum Arthropoda; class Insecta; order Lepidoptera; family Noctuidae; genus Abrostola; species Abrostola triplasia. Next base: position 3,611,502 of record OX276424.1, on the reverse strand, counting down.
TATTATAAAGGCGAAAATTTGTGAGTGTGTTTGTTACCTCTTCAAGTTCAAACAGCTAGACCGATTTTGATGAAGTTTCATATGGAGGTAGCTGACACCCTGTATTAACACAGGCCTTTTTCTCCCGAAAAAATGCAGCGGGTAACACCACAGGGCGTAGCTAGTTATTTATAAACCAAACTCCCAATTAGTGTACCCAAATATCGTATTGAATTTACACATAAATAATTGTTAAATCTTTTTAAGCTGTTTTAGTGATGAGTTTCAATACACATAGTTAGTCCTGATACTATTATTTAAATTTCAGGAGATCACTGGAGGTATTTTCCCAGTTTCATTTGGCTGCGGCCCAAAAGATAGATCCAGATCACAATTCTGGGGAGCTCCATGTCCAGATCCCAGAAGAAGCGGCACACTTAGTGGGTGAAGGGAGAGGACTAAGGATTGGTATTGAGTTCTCCCTTGAATCTCCTCAGGGAGGGATGCATTTTGTTGTGCCTGAAGGAGAAGGTACATTGGTTGAGGTAATTGTGACTGCTAGTTGTGTCAGTAGAACAACAAGCAAGTAAATCATAATAGGAGTAGAAACATCAATGACCTCTGTCTGTCAAACAACAGAAGAAAGTATGATTTGCAATGAAAATTTTTGCATTTACACAATTTTTTATTACTAAATTATTCCATACTCACATCAAGGATATATATATATTGATATATTTTTTGAATATATATATTGATATATTCTATAAAATTTTCTTTTTTATGGCTGTTGGCACTAAAAGGGAGAAGTCATGTCTATTTCTAATATAATAAAATTTCTAATCTGTGATTACTATTTGTTCCAGAAATCTGCCCACATGTTCACATATGGCCACTCAGCGAGACTATGGTTTCCTTGCGTTGACAGCTTTGCTGAACCTTGTACTTGGAAGTTAGAGTTTACGGTCGATGAAAGCCTAACTGCAGTGTCATGTGGGGAGCTAGTAGATGTAGTATACACTCCGGACCACCGCAGGAAGACCTTCCATTACTTGGTCAACACTCCTGCTTGCGCCCCTAATATTGCATTATCTATAGGGTGAGTATTTTTCTGTAATCATAGTTTTTCATTTGTATGTAGTTATTAATGTGACACCTTGAAGTTAAGAAAACAGGAAATATATTGATAAGTAGCAAATGTTTTGAGACATTTGCTGGTTAATAACGACTTCATCATCATCAGCTGGAAGCCATGCACTGTTGAACAAAGGCCTCGACCTTAGAACGCCACAATGAACGACAATAATAATGACTTGCAAAGATAGAAATGCTCATAATAATGAAACATATTCTTTTTCAGACCTTTTGAAACATATGTCGATCCTTTCATGAATGAAGTGACGCACTACTGCCTTCCAAATCTTCTGCAGATATTGAAGAACACTGTGCGTTATCTACACGAGGCATTTGAATTTTATGAAGAAACTCTATCCACCAGATATCCCTATCCATGTTATAAGCAAGTTTTTGTTGATGAGGTTAGTATAAATACAAAAAAGGTGTGAGGTGACCTGCCCTTTTCACAGCTAGTGCTCCCAATCTGTATTCTAATTTCAAAGGTATCAATTAGCCTGGTGGCTTTTCGAGTGATCAGAAAATTTAAAGCCGTATTAGGTTCTATTTAGTTAAAAATAAACCATATGACATTATTTATAGGACTGTGGTTCCTATATTGACATTACTATTTTAATCTTCACAGACTGAAGATGATGCTACTGCATACACGACAATGTCAATACTTAGTACACATCTTCTCCACTCCATCGCAATAATAGACCAGACATACATAAGCCGCAAGGCGATGGCCCAAGCAGTAGCCGAGCAGTTCTTTGGCTGCTTCATCACCATGCAGAACTGGTCGGATTTGTGGCTTGCTAAAGGAATACCGGACTATCTTTGCGGACTGTACTCTAAAAAGTGTTTCGGTAATAATGAGTACCGGTATATTATTCATCAGGAGTTGCAAGAGGTAAGAAATATTACTATTTTTACACCAAACTGTGTTAAAATACATTATTGCAATGTACGTGTAGGTATATTTTTTTATGCGTTTATTACCAGTTTTAAGTTTAAAATTAATGTATGTTTGCATTAAATCCTTTCCCCAAAGGTGGTTGGGTACGAGGAACAGTATGGTGGTATAGTCCTAGATCCTTGGCAACCACCTGCTAGCGGCGCAAGAGTTGAACCCAAAGATGTGTTCTATTTCCCCGTTCGGAACGTGAATACGATGTCTCCACGATACATAGAGGTGAAGTATATTTAAAACATTTCTACTGATGTTGTTGTTCTTTATTAAGTACCTAAAGGTCCTAGGTCGAGAGAAATGCTTGTCAAAAGCTTATCTCTCAACTACAAATTAGTTTTTTTTATTCAGTACATTTAGTGGTATAATGAAATCATAATAACCATATAGTCTATGTTAGAAACGTCCAGATTTATTAATACCAACTTGACAGGTCATGCGCAAGAAATCTCACCTCGTACTTCGGATGTTAGAACAGCGTATTGGCCAAGAGCTGTTGCTTCAAGTGTTCAATAAACAGCTGTCGTTGGCCACTAACGCGGCCAACACCAAGATTGGCAGTGGCCTTTGGGGCCACTTGCTGTTGTCCACCAATCTCTTCGTCAAAGCGATCTTCACAGTGACCGGTAAAGACATGGCGGTTTTCGTCGATCAGTGGGTACGAACTGGTGGTCACGCGAAGTTTCAACTCACCTCCGTGTTCAATCGCAAAAGGTAAGACATATATAAATAATAATCACTAGGTTACGTCGTTGTTATTGTTAAAAAAAGCTAAAGAAAGGATAGACGCCAGATTGATGCTTGCTTGGGCCTGACCCTGCTACTTTGTGCATACAGTTCTTAACTACTAATTAACCTCAACTTGTCTAAATATAATATTTTATGGGAATTAGATACATACACCCTTTTTTATAAAAGAATATACAGTTTTACCATTGATAGAATACCTGTTTGTATGGTAAAGAAAACAGATGTCATGAGACTTAAAAGTTGAGTAAATAGACGTTTTATCATCGCATATAAATAAAAGGAGTAAAATCAAATCGATTTTCAGAAATACAGTAGAACTAGAGATCCGTCAAGACTGCGTCCACGACCGCGGCATACGGAAGTATGTTGGACCTCTACTGGTCCAGCTGCAGGAATTGGACGGGACCTTCAAGCACATGCTGCAGATAGAGAACACGGTGGTGAAGGCGGACATCACGTGCCACAGCAAGAGTAGGAGGAACAAGAAGAAGAAGATCCCCCTGTGCACCGGGGAGGAGGTCGACATGGATCTCACTGCTATGGAGTGAGTGAGCTTTAGTTATATTTTAGAGCCTTTCATATACTGCCCGATAAAGACTGTAAGTGTTTTTAATAGTAAAATCAATATCTGGATTCTTCCATAGTATAATTAAAATATTAATGTTTTCAAGTCTTGTAGAATTCTAAAGCGGAACCCGTCTAATTCCAAAAACAAATTAGCTACTATTGCAGCACTCAATTCGTCATTATCATATATTTAGTTTCCTTGTATCCATATCCAAGTTATAATTTCTATTACTCGAAATTTCCAGCGACTCGCCCGTCCTTTGGATCCGTCTCGACCCCGAGATGTCGCTGTTGCGTAGCACCGTGATATCCCAGCCTGACTACCAGTGGCAGTTCCAGCTGCGACACGAGCGTGACGTCACGGCGCAGAGCGAAGCCATTGACGCACTACACAACTACCCCGAGCCCGCCACTAGGAAAGCGCTTACCGATGTTATAGAGAACGAACAAACTTATTACAAAATAAGGTGCAGAGCCGCGCATTGCTTGACTAAGGTAAGAATAGGTGTACCTACTTGATTGACTCGAGATAACTTATCTTTATAGAGAGAAACTTATCACAAGTTGAAGCTACACTTTAACCTATATTAAAGGTATTTTGGGTATTTCTAATGTCACATTAAATATGGAAAAAAACAAACTAAAATTCTGCCATGAAAAAGATTGTCAATTAAGTTCTTTCATATCCTAAACCTCTTGCGTTGTACGAATTTTCTTACAATTTACCTACAAGAACTGAGAAGAAAAATCTTGCGATAGATTCTATGAGAAATCACAAGAAATAATGTTAAGGTACTTTTAGGTGGCGAACGCAATGATAAGTTCGTGGGCGGGCCCGCCGGCCATGTTGACGATATTCCGCAAGATGTTCGGCTCGTTCGCGGCGCCGCACATTATTAAACAGAACAACTTCGACAACTTGCAGCATTACTTCCTGCAGAAGACTATACCAGTCGCTATGGCTGGTGAGTACCACAACTATCTTATTATTATAAAGAAGTAAAATATGTTTATTTGTATAATTATATAGTTAGTGCCAATCATCCATCAATCAACATTATTATTATATATTTATTAATACATAAATAAGAAATGGTCTTCGATAAGGTAAAGTTTAATTATCTGACATTAATTATATCGTTTTTTGTACAGGTTTGAGAAACATTCACGGCATCTGTCCACCTGAAGTGGTCAGGTTTCTGTTGGATCTGTTTAAATATAACGACAACTCAAAGAATCATTTCTCGGACAACTATTACAAGGCGGCGCTAGTAGACGCCCTAGCTGCCACCATTACTCCTGTCATATCTGTATTACATCCCGTGAGTATGCCTTGATAAGTGTTAATGGCCCTATGTGTCCCTGGTTCAATGTTTACATAATTATGTGTGCGATGTTCATAGTTTTTAGTTGTGTTTGCCAATACAAATTGTGTACAAGTTTATATCCGAATATAGTAGCGCGTTCCCTTGACTAATCTGTAATTGACTTCCTTATCTATAGGGTGCACCAATAACAGCTGAATCGCTATCGGCCGACACGAGGCTAGTTCTCGAAGAGATCACGCGGGTCCTTAACTTGGAGAAGGTGCTTCCGTGTTACAAGAACACGGTGACCGTCAGCTGTCTGCGGGCCATCCGACGGCTGCAGCAGTGCGGCCATCTACCGAGTATACCCACTGTGTTCCGGGCGTACGCTCAGTACGGACAGTACATCGGTAAGTTAGGTTGTATGTTCATCGGTGGTCACTACGGAAAAATGTGCTAAAATGAAAGTGTACATTTTTAAGAGATTTTGATCACTGCGCGTGCGCACTGCGCAGCCCCTAGTACTTAAATGTAAATAATAGTGATGTGGTGCAGACGTGCGGCTGGCGGCGTTCGAGTGCCTGGTGGAGTTCGTGCGGGTGGACGGCAAGCCGGAGGACCTGTCGTCGCTGCTGACGGCGGCCGAGGGCGACGCGGAGCCCGGCGTGCGCCACGGGCTGGCGCGCCTGCTGGTGCGCGTGCCGCCCTTCGAGCGCGCGCAGCGACACCGCCTCGACACAGAGGCCGTCGTGCACAGGTCGCTGCCTTACGGGGATACTATACTTTTACTTAATAATACTTACAATCATAAACTTACTAAATGTCCATTTTTTTGACATTTTGGAGTATTATTAGTCGAACAGGTTTTCACTAGTTCGGGCTTAAAAATATACATAGAACGGGAACCAACTGTTATGTATTTAAGTTCTACAACTTCAAAAAACTTACTTTTTTGAGTTTCATGCCATAGAAAAAGATAACTTATTATATTGATATAAAAATATTATGTTGTTGTTTTTCAGACTATGGAATAACATGAACAGCCTTCTATCAAACGATGCGAGACTGCGATGCGATCTCGTCGATCTATATTACACGTTGTACGGTCTGAAGAGGCCCATATGTGTACCGTTACCGGAGATACAGGCTATGATGAAGCAGATGCACCACAAGGAGCGGGAACGGCTAGAGAGAGACAGAGAGAGGGAAAAGGAGAAAGAAAGAGAAAGGGAGCGATTAAAGGAGCTGGAGAGTAAACCTATCATCAAGCAAGAGGTTGTGGATGTGAGTATTTATTCAACTGTTGGATGTATTCATTATATTGTGTACTATGTTCCTATGTGTGATGAAATAAACATTGTTATATTATACCTACTAATAAACGCGAGAGTTTGTAAGTATGGATAGATGTTTGTTACTCTTTCACGTAAAACTACTGAATGGATTTTAACGAAATTTTATTTGGATGTAGCTGACACCCTGGATTAAACATAGGCTACTGTTTATCCCGAAAAAATTAAGCGGGTAATACCGCGGAGCGTAGCCAGTGTGCTATAAAACATACTCTGTTTATTCACAGATGAAATACGAACCAGAGCCCCCGTTGGACGCCGTGCTACCAATGCCATTAGACCGGATGACCGACGTGCCCCTGGACGACATGCTGCCTGTACCGCTGTCCAGTATAAAGGAGGAGGATGTCAAGATCGACGTCACCTCCGTGTCGAGCGAAATGCCTATCAGGGTGTATAGTGTGAGTTATGTTTAATGTTGTGATAAAAAATATTATAGTTTTTCTTTTACGTGTCTGACTGTTTGAGGATTTCATCCGTCCTCCCCAAATGTCCTTCAGATGGTACGAGACGAAGCGTCTGTAACAGGTTCTTGGTTCTTTCCTAAAAAGACCGCTTCTCAGACCACCTGCACTGGTTGTCGCATAAATTATTGAACTTGTATGATGTATGTGAAAAAAGACCTCAAGGTCTCTTTTAAAGTCCCCCCTGAGTTTTCAGAGGTAGTCAGTCAGGAATTGCCGTTGCTATCCAGTTTAAAGAAATGACGTGTAAAAGTATTTATATTAAACCTATTTGCAGAAATAATATCATTTATTATGAATACTAACGTACTTACTAGCCTTTGATTGTTACATTTTATCGTTTTACTGAACTGTTGTATTTAAATTTTGTAGAGAGGTAGCTTGAACTCTAAAAAGCTATAGGATGATCAATCTTGTTTAATACTACAGATGTGTAAATTTGATTATTCCATTGAAACTATACTTTAGGTATCTTTGAATAAGGTTTAAATTTCACTTTCATATCGCTTTGTTATGTAAAGTAAACACTTTCCAGTATGTTCTACTGACGCGCTGTATTTAAATTGTGTTATGTACCTAGTTACAATGTATTATATGGTGTTGGTGTAGGATGACAACAAACGCGAGTTCATGACGGACAACGCGGTCGCTCTGCCTGGCATACCCGGCACGTCTGGCCCGGTCGGCTTCGAACCCGGGATGTTCCGCCACGACAAGGATGATATGGGAGCACCAAAGGTATATAAAGATTTTATTAACTAAGACTGCAAATATCATTATATGTAGCTAAAGCATGACCAAAAAAATTGACTCAAATACATTTTTGTCAAAAAGAAAGGATTCTTCTTTAGTAAAAGTAAATAAAAGTTAGCATTTATTTTATAATCATTGTAAAACCACTTCCAGGCTAAAAAGAAGAAGAAAGATAAGAAAAAGCACAAGCATAAACACAAGCACAAGCACAGTAGCAAAGATAAGTCAAAGGAACACAAAGATAAGGACCGGTCCCTCCTTCCCCGGCCTCCTTCTAGCACAGAACATTTGAAGATTAAAGAGGAGACGCGGGAAACGCTCAGCTCATTCAGTTCGAGCCAGAGCCCGTCGGAGGATATCTCATCAATGCCTAGCAACATGAGTTTCTAATCGAATCTGCCTCAATTTGTGTGAACATGGAGTACCTACAGGAAGTGATATAGTGACTTGAAAGTTATGAACCAATACGTAGTTTGTGATTAACAATTTTCAATCAGTCTACAGTTTTCATTCTTTCATTTTTGTTTGAATTTCATAATCTAAGGCTCTCCATGCATTTATTATTCTGTGTCGTTTGACTGGGATCGAAAAGCAAGTCGTAATGTATGCGTGAGCCTATGAACAGCGTTTCTTTTTGTATTTGATCTTTGTAGTACAGTATAATTAGTACCTACCAGGGAAGTGTTTACTTGTCCTCTGTATGTACCATCTAACATTAATTATATCTCGCGCCGAGACCCCTACGAAAACTGATTAATTACAAAACTTGAATAACCTTTATTGGACGAAGTTTCTTACTTACCTATACCTCTACTAGCCTATTAATAGAGGACTAAAACTCCTCTTAACTCTAACCTCCTAAGAAATGCGAGAAAATTCTATCTCCTATGTCGACAGAAAAAAAAATTGGTAATAGATGGAGTTCACAACATTTTTGATAAAATAAATTATGTAAGAGTATATCATGTATAAAAAGATAAAAAAGTCCTATGTTTTATTATGTATAATATTAGAATGCCAAAATTAATTAAAACTATTGAAAATCAACCATAGTTAATTTAAACAAATTTAGACTTTATGCGTGACTCCATTGTTTACTGTTATATTATATCTGTGCTATTAGCGCGGATTAATTATAAATGAGAGGAATTATAAAATTCCTACCTATTTAACAATATCTTGTAAAGAAATAGTATGTAAACATGTAAGTGAGAATCAAGACAGAGCTCGAGTATATTGTGTAAGTGATAGTATGGACTTGAAATATTAATATAAGTGAAAAAAGTTAATGGTGAAGTGAATAAAGAATTATATGATTATGTAAAGTGACGTCTTTTATTTTATTGTCGAGTATGAACGTTATCTGTGTGAAGTAATCACGAATATCTTTATTAGATGTTAGACACATGATAGTAATTATCTCAACAAATACGCTTGTAGTTAAAAGGATTATTGTAGCATCATTATGCTCTCGTAGGTATACATCTATTATAGTGAAACATACATCATTATATTTGGCACGGACTCCTGTCTTCGACATTTATGTTACCTATGTTGTGCCCTACAGGTAGGTGACTGGGCCCTACGGATCACCACATTGTAATTATCGTTTCTTTATTATGCTTTCTGTATTTTCCACATCGCAGAAAAGCTAGAGGGGAGCTACCATAACAGTTTAAGTTAAACCTGGGAAAGAATAAGCACGAAATTCATCATTTTTTTTATTTACTAACTATCAAGTGGGGCCGCTCTGCAAAAGTAGTTTAAGCTACAATAATTCAAATATTAATTGTATAATATTCATTGGATGTTACTACTTTAGTTTACAATAATTATAATTATTCCATAATAACTCGCTCTTTCAAAGACACTGTAGAATTGTAGATAGGTAAGGCACTTAACGCTGTTCGCGTAGCTTCGTTCACCGCACGTTCCATTCGCGTGGCCAAATGCACTCTCTTGGGCGGTCGAACTAAATTAACCTAATTTGTTCGACAGAATGAAATTTTGCGTTTTCGTAGACGCTTGGAGGCCGTCAGCTCGTGTTGCTAAGACAATCTTTGCTAAAAAATGGAACTTAAAAATTGTAAATGAGAAACTGCAACACTTTTACTGATACACATCACGCCAGAATTTTCCGGAGGGGTAGGCAGAGTATATACACCCACATTTCGCCAGTTATGTTATAGGTCTCAATTTAATAGGGCGCAAGCCTATTGCCATCAACCTGGCACAAATCCAGAAGCCGTGCTAATTGAGAATTACCTAATGGTAAAATCCAGTAACACTTTGCCCGACTCGGGATTCGATTCCAGGACCTTCGCGGTTAGCGACCAATAGACTACGAGGCAGTCATAGTCGTTGAACGTTCTTGTTTGTTCATCAGCTCCCTTACCAAGAACTCTTAAAGCCAGGACAGTTTACGGTGCAAATGCGAGACGTCGCTACATGCAGTGCGATGCGGCGCTACAAACCCTAACAGCTTGTGGTCCTTGTGGATTGTTCAAGTGTTAGGCATAAAACTAACGCAATGAGGAAAGACAAAGACTTAAAGCCAGTTGGAAAAGTTCTACCTTCCAATGCGGAGAAGGTACAATAAGTAAAAGTTATACTTAGGTTAGATTTCGATGCTGTCACCTCATTTGGTTAGTTGAGCCGCCTGTAACGTAAAACTGCGGCTTTGTATCAAGTGACTTGTTAGAGTTTCTAATGTTTTAATCTGATGAGTGTTAGATTACGCACCTAACAGAGTAGAGTATCCTATTTTAATTAAACTTCCCGTTAATATCATCACACTAAAATAAGATGCCAAAACAATATTCCTCCCATATATTTTATATTACCATGCGATTCCTCCAAAGATTTTATTTTGTTTTAGAAAGGAACCTGTGACGTCATCAATTTATCAAATCTAATTTCAGTAGCTATATAATTAGCATTTCTATATAAAATCATGATAACATGGCACGATCTTGGTATTCAACCTAAACAGTCAAGTTTAACAAACAAACAGAGGTCACCAAATGGCGAATCGCGGTCCGTATCTGGGCCGCCTGCCTATTTAGCGCAGACCTTAAATAAACAGTACAGTAAATATTACTTACTTGAGTATGTAATAATATAATATAAGTCCATAATTAATAAGTTCTTAAGATAAGAAAATTTGTTATAATTTTAACAAAGGGTGTGTGGTGGATGTGGATTTTAACCAGGACCGCAACGGTCGTATTGCTTAAAAATACGAAGAGAAACGCAAACTAAACAATTTCTGGGGATGACACAAATACCGTCATTGTTTAAAACTCGAACCTGTAATCCTTCGCAAAGAGCTGAACAATGTGCTACTGCGTCGGGTCCTCATTTTTTAATTTTATATCTTTTTTTACTATTTGAACCAAAAAATCATGTTCAAATAGTTCAGTCAGTACCACACTTGATACTCCCAGCTCTAATTTAAATACCACGAGTTACGCTAATAGGTAACTGAAATTAATTTATTCCTAACAAAGCGTGATCAACTGTCAATTGAAACCGTATCGGAGCGGCGGCGCGTGACGCAGTCAAGAGTTGACTTCACGGAATAAAGGTTCATTAGAGCTTTAGACAACTCGTGAACACATCGTCAGTAGTATTATGATTGTGTTGATGTAGTACAGGCGCTGGCGGTATTTTCTTGTTAGTTTTTTAATAGTTAAGTGAACTAAGTAGTGTATCGATGGCGTCCTTACAAAATGGACATGCGAAGAAATCGCTGGATGTGGTTGTTGTTGGCGGCGGACTGGTGAGACACGTTAACTATGATTATAATTATTATATTAGAAAGAATATGATTCTCTTCTGATTTTTTGAATTCAGCGTTTATAGTCCCTGGTACTTAAGTTGAACTGCCTGAAATAAATTCATATATTAGGTCCAGTGAAAGTAGGCAGGTACCTACTTCCTGTTATTATAAAAGGCTACATGCGATGTTTAGTATGTAGGTAGGTATCTAATCATTAACCTAGGTAGGTTGGTAGGTACATATTTGTTTCATACATTTTATTGTTTGCTGCAGTATCACGGTCCTGAACAATATCGTGCCTTGTTTGAATAAAGTATCTGGGGAACTAGGAAAATTCCTTCATTAAAACATTAACTGGATTATAATCTAATAGTACCTAATAGTACCTACCTATGATATTTTTTTTGTTAAACAATCTCATCGTTACCACAGACAGCAAGACATCTAGTTCTGAAAATAATCATCATTTCTGTTTTCTGTTTCCGTTGAACGAAGGCCTCCCCCTTAGACAAGGGGGGTCGTTGCCATAAACCCACGCTCGGGGCAAGCGGCCGCCTCTTACGACACCCACGGAAGGAAAGGAGGTAGTCAATTCTAGGCCGGATACCACTTGGAATCGGTGTGCACTATATTTATACAGATATTTTGCAAAAGAAGTATGCCAGGATCCTAGCAAATGAAAATCCGTGGTCTCTGCCTACCCCTCAAGGAAACGCGCGTGACTTTATGTATGTATTTTGCGTAGTGAGCTATTCTCAGTTGAGATTTGTCGCCGTATCAAAAACTTAATCAAGAGGATAGGTATTATTATTTGTGTAACCGGAAAATTTAAATTTGGCGACTTAAATAAACATCACATTCATTCGACATAATCCAGCTGACATTTCATTTGCATACTGGAATAATATCTACCTTTTTTATATTGATTACATTTTGAGTTTGCAAATGGTGACGGAGCGACTTCCATAGAAACCTGGGCTTTGGGTGTAACAAAATGAAAATAGTAATAATTCAAAGTTAGTACGATAATTAATTATTCCTAATAATTTGGATAGTATTGGCCTTCTGTGGATTGAAATTGAAAATTATTAAAAGTACGGTTATGCGAATTCTTCGTTTAGACAACTTACTTTTTGCACGAAATCACAACATTACTAGGTATCTCCTAATAAACTTTACCCCTACTATTACATTTTTATTATACTAGGACATTTTTGTGTCACTAGAGATTTTAATAATCTAAACATTTCAGGTGCATGCTAGTGACGAAGTACAGTCAATATTTAAAACTCTCTTTCCCATTGAGTTACAGCAATTGATCACTATATTGCAATTCACACTACTTTCACTGGCGGATAGCTGATATTATAAGGTCTGATAAAGGCTACTTTAAATTTCAAAAATATATTGGATTCAGCGGAAAGTAGATAAACGTGTAAAATTGGCGGGATACATATCCACGACGTCTGGACCGATTTTGATGCGATTTTCACTTATAAATAGGTAATGTTATAAGGAGTGTCTAAGGCTACTTTTAATTTTGATTTTATTATGTATGATATTTTTAGTTAACCGGAATGACCGTGAGTAGATATGCAACGCAATAGAATAAAAACTGAAAAAAAAATGTAGGGACGTCTGAGATAAGACAGTCTTCCACAGAACGGTCCTCCAATTGCGATGAAACTTGTTTTTTACTTTTTAGTCCGTCTTTTGACAAAGCAGTCGAGTTATTTAATTTTCTGAATATTTTTTTTAGCCTATTTTAGTTGTGATGGTGTAAGGATTCTAACGACACTCCATACATCAAAATCGGTTCAGGTAATATTTATTCAGAAGTTACGGTGGAATAAAGAAACTCACATACATACATTAACCCTGAAAACATTACTATTATTAAACGGTATTTACTTATATAATACGGACTGTACTTAGTTCCATACGCAAATACTTATTTAACTAAGATAAATAGTTAACTTTACTAAGTACTCTTTAGTGCTGGCCAGATAAAAAATATGGCTCTTTCAAAATTAGAAATTATCTAAATTGTACTTTTTGACTCTCCCGACTCAAATGGTTTCCGACCCAGGGACCTAGGCGAAGTCTGAAATGTTCACTGCTCGCCTTCAATTAAAAGTTAAACTTAGTTTCACACGTAGGTAGACACCTCAGAACACGAGCCTAAACTGCGTGTGTACTTTAGACTATCTTTATTTTTGTTGATTTCTCGTAACCCCAATGAACTCATTCACCAGTTTAATCTATTAAATTATTTACAATTATTATTTTACCACACAAACACCTACGTAAGAAAAAAATATTCCAGCCTTGAATATTAAACAGTAAGTAATCTTAAATTACACAATCGTCATTATGTAATTACGAGTTATCTTAAGTCATAGAAAGCACAATCTAGTAACCGAGTTTATTACAATATGTACGATAACGTGTTATCAAATTAATAATGTTCTTATATATAATACAGACGTTTTAATGTTGCTGTCGCATGTTGCGTCAGTTACTACGAGGCAGCCGTGCTATTCTAAAGACATAACTTAAAAACTCACTTCTATATCGCAGTGAGATTCAACACTAGCCCCACTAAACGATGAGTAGCGAGGCGACTGGCGAGATGATTATTTTTCTGTATTAGAATAGCATAGCAGTTATCAATTACGTAGGAAGAGAGTTATTAATGACATCTTGGGAAGATGTAATTTTACGATATTACGTCTGATAAGAGGACAATTACCTATTACACTCTTATTTTACCATGACTTTAATGTGAAAGGGGGCAATTGTATTGCTTTATTAAATCAGAAAAGTACTAGTATAGTATAAATTCATGTCTAACCATACCACCCTAGTGGTCTCCATACGCAGTCAACAACAAGGGAAGTCCCGAGACCTCTGTAAAGATCAACTCCGGATTCCATATGCAACGCTTATTAGGCACATCCTTAAGGAGAAAATAAGGTATAATGCTCGGTCTGTTTAGGTTTAAATTAATCCAGCCAGTATACTTAAGAGTAACTATGAATGATAGAGGCTTTTGCGAAGGCGATTAAAACGATTTTTTTTGTAGGTGGGGTCTTGTGAAGCTTTGTACTTAGCCAAGAGGGGACATCGTGTACGTATATACGAGCTTCGCGAAGGTTAGTATCCTTACAATCCCTACTGTTGATTTGTAAAGGTGTGTGACGTTGCACGATGGCAATGTCGAATAGGGTTGAAAGGCATAAGGGTAAATTACATGTCCTACATTATAGGACCATTTTCTCGGTACGTAGTTATTTAATTAGTTCTAACAACAGCGGGCAAAACAAATTACTACCTAATCACTGATAACAGTACCTAGTTTATTTATACCTAAGTTGATAAAAGCTGTATTGTATTGTAGTTACGTTACTTAAATAAAAAAAGGCATTTATTAAAAATAATATATTTATTCCGGTCATACTTGGGTCATCATACGCCGGACGACGTCCACTGTTGAATAAAGGCCTTTCCCTTAGAACGCCACAATGAGCGACAATTTGCCATTTGCATCCACCGGTTGCCCGCAACTCTATACAGTATCGGTCCACCTGGTGGAAAGCCTGCCAGCGCTGCGTCTTCCGGTTTGTGGTCGCCACTCGAGAACCTTCCCTTCCCTTTTGCGACATTGCCACTTCAACTTGCATATTCTCTGAGCTATACCGGTGACTCTAGTTCTTTAGCGAATTTCCGTATTCCGGATCCTGTCGCGCAATGAAAGTTCGAGTATAGCTCTTTCCATAGGTCGCTGAGTGACTCTGAGCCTCTCAAAAACGTCACGTCTCGGACCCATAGGTACGTCATCACTGGCAACACACTGGTTAAAGTATTCTAGGGAATGTCCGACTAGTTATTTAGAGGCAGCAGAGTCGCGTCACCAGCCCGACCGAGCCCAAAAAACAAAAAGTACGACCGGAATAAATGTTATGTAACAGGCAATATTTACTGAAATAGAAAAACAGCGAATTGTATTGTTTATAACTCTAGATATCAGACACACTCCTCAAGCGCGGGGCAAGTCCATAAACCTAGCGTTATCGGTGCGCGGCAGGAGTGCCCTGAAGGATGTGGGGGTGGAGGCTCACATCATCCAGGAACATGGGATCCCGATGAAAGGCAGAAGAATTCACAAGACGGACGGCTCAACCTACGTCATACCTTATGACGCTAGAACTAAGCAGGTTTGTACAGTATCTACTATTGCTTGTATAGCACATACACACGCACTTCACCGGTTATGTAATAGCTCGCAATATAATAGGGGGAGAACCTATTGCCAACAACCGGGCACAAACTCAGATTCCGAGCAACAGCTTAGTAACAACTTAGAATTATCTAATGGCAAAACCCAGCATCCCTCTTGCCCGACCCAGGATTCAGACCTAGGAAGTAGGAACTCTTTTATTCAGCAGACGCGCTAAGCGACCACTAAGCGGCGAGGCAGTCCGTGTTATAACCATTGGTTATAGTTATACCTACGTCTTATTAAACAATATGTCGTGATTATATGGTTTTATATCGTAATAATTAACAATCGCATTGGACTGTAGGTACGTGTACACTGTACATATTATATTTATTATTCGTTTATTACTTCAACATTAGGTATTATAAAATAATACTAATGTATACACTATACATATATAACCTACTACATAGGATACTACTTGTGCACTTCCAGTTAGTGTGAGTGTCAAGTTGGTGAGTTCTATGGCATACCTACTTTACTTATCTCTTCTTCTTCTTTTTTAGATCTTTATTTGACTACCATGTGTTTAAAATGATTTAACTTCGGTATATTATGTTTTTCCAGTGCATATACTCAGTCGGAAGAAATTACCTGAACGCCCGGCTCTTACAAGGTATGCACCACTATTTATATCTTTTCTGTTTAGTTAACATACCTATACAACCGTTTTGTTCGACTCTGCCTATACCAGCTTACACTTATTTATTGAAACTAATATTTGTTACAAGAATTTTTAAGTTTAACTAAAATAAAAGTGGCAGTACCTATGTAAAATCAGGGTGTAAAATTGGTAGACGACAATTAACATTTTGCGTTCTAGGCAATCAGTAAGACTGCTGTAAGCTGATTGGTTAAATCTTCAACCACGTGCGAACTTACCGTTCCGATTCGGCTTAAACAATGTCAACGTATTGGGATTTACCTCTAACGTCAATTAATGTTAATTAGGGTGCAAATGGAAAAACGAAATGCAATTGCCGATGTTTTGAGATAGATTTTAAATTGAGAAAAGATAAAAAGATGATCCCTAAGTAAAAAAAAAACAACTGTAGCTGGCTAATTACAAAAAAAATAGACGAGGTATTAAATTCTTGACTTTAAAATTGTGTCTTCCATCGATATGCAAATGAGAAGCATAATTTAAATAATGATGACGTTGATATTGCGAAAACATTGTTTTTCTACTTCTATCAGCTGATGCAGCGAGATTTGACGTCATTTAGTTAATGTTAAATAATATTTTGGTTTATAATTATTTATTCAAATTATACTATTAATCCTTTCTTAAAGTTGATATGACGTAAGACTGTCCAATTAATTTATCAAAAAAAAAAACTAAACATAGAAGCATAGCGTGGTTAGAAGCCTGCATCATAGTAAAAAATCTTTACTCTAGCATCATTGTCCAGGGAATAAACACAGAAATACGTTAGTCTGGAAAAAAGGCGCCACGATTTTACCTAGCGCTTTAACAAGATATTCAATGTACTTATAAAAACCATAAAAATAAAAAAAACAGCAATAAATCTAATATTTACTGTAATTAAATAAATCTAAATTTGACTCACATAATTATATGCAGCAGAATCTGACGATATCTTCTATTAATAATCAAATAGATCGAAGGTCACCAGACCAGATTACTAAACATAAATTGATACAAGAAAAATAAACTGATAAATGTTGTGTAATGCGTCACAGTTGTTGTTTATTGTAATAAAATACAAGTAACTTTTAGAGACCAAATTAAATATAGAGTTTTGGAATTCAAAGTCAAATTAACGTAAATGGTAGATCCAGAGACTTGCAAAACATTTACATAACATTATAATTATAATTGTTTATTTTACAATATACTTAAGCTTATTTACACACGTTAAAAAATAAATATATACAAAAGAAATGAAAACTAAAAATTATGCATCAAAGTATTCCTCCTCATTATAATTATGTGTATAATTTTTCAGAGTCAGAAAACTACAATAACGTGGAGAGGTATTTCAAACACAAATTAGTGGAAGCAAACTTGCGGAAGGGGTCGTTAACGTTTCAGAAGTAAGCATCTGGATTTAAGCAAAAAAGAGCATTATTAACAATGATTTAGTAGCTACTAATCCCAAATTTGCTTGGCATATTATGCTAAGTATAACTGACATTGTAACATAACCTATAATATTCTTTCGCAATATCTATCTGTCAACGGATGATGTTGATTGATATACAAATCACGCATAATTAGTAGTTCGGTAGAAGAAATGGGTGCACAATTTTAGTATATTATGATGGACGGATTTACATATGTGTATGATTCAGAAATTCTTATTGTTAGATGTTTCCTCTTACACTCTTTACTCCTTTAATAAGGATATACAAACTTTTAACATCACAAACAAACATGTTGCTTACAGTATGGACACAAATGAAACAGTTCACGTTACCGCAGACTTGATTATTGGTGCCGACGGGGCCTTCTCAGCTGTCCGCAAATCTATGATGAAGCAGCCACTCTTTGACTTCAGCCAAAAATACATTGAGCATGGGTACCTGGAACTTTGTATACCGGCAGACGAAAATGGCGGCGTAAGTATCTTCATAACTCGATTCACTTTTTTCTCTTTTGTATCTTCTCCTGGTTAATGTAGTTGTACCATATCTCTAACGAAAAGCATGTCAAGGATGTACCGTACCCAATAATAAGAATCCAAAAATGGATTTTTAAATCAATAAGTTTCACGTTTGTGAAGGGTTTAGGGTGTCTTTGGATGACGCTAAAGCTTCTCAAATTGATCGTTTTCAAATGATTCATAATAAGTCCACCTTCATACATTCGATGAGCGTAATCCTGAAACTTATCGATAAAAGGAAATCCACGCACGAGATACATAACAATGACATTGGTACTGGAGAAGACCCAGCCATATAATTCAGGTTTACCGAGAGAGTCAATATATTCATACTCTTTCAATTTGTAGCTATATTCCATTTCTATAGCGTAATATTGTTTTGTTAATGCTGCATATTTTAAGGAGCCATCTGTGTAGGTACAATTGTGGATACTTTCTCCTTCTGGTAAACTTTGATTGTAAGCAAACAGAAAAAACATTTTTGAATTATCGCTTATGCACGGTTTGAATGGTAAGCTTTTCAAAATGTCAATACTCATCGAGTGTGGCTTCTCCTGTACGTGAACAGTTATCAAACTGTACATTGCAGTATTATAAAAGTTGCTGATAAAGAATGTGAACCAAGCCCACGATAAGATTATCATCCTAAACTTTTTATTTCTTGACAAACCTGCATTTGCGTTTCCAAAAAAGTATCCCCATAAGTTCAGCGTTGAATAAGTGTCGTCGATTAATATTATCTTTAGAGTCATGCTTACTAATATGACAGTACCTAAAGCGGCGCTTATCAATAACCACGTTACCAAACTGAATTCTCTGTAAACTTTCTTCCATATTTGGTTTTCGAGGGACGGGGTGTATAAATTGTAAGCGGCGTAGTTAAAACCCCAGAGGTAGTCAAACAGCTCCACTCTATTTTTCATCAAAACGTACCCGCCCGCCGCAATGTCTGCTTTACCTCTATCTAAGTAGTGCAGGAGTCCTGTAGCGGTTCGATTCGGGAGTACGATCCCATCCACTTCATTGACATCAAATATATCGTAATCAATTATAAAGCCTTCTTGGGCTGCAATAGTTTCCAAAACAAACTGTTCCAAACCTGGAACATATTTTCCATAAACAGTGTAGTTACTCGATTCAGAGATAAAATTAGGTACATCATCACTTGCTACCACTTTTATGACACAGTTTTTAAGTCCGTTAGTAATATATTTAGGGAAATATTCCTTGATATTAGCACAATTTTCGCAAGTACCAAGCTTTGTAACGTTATCAAATTTATACCCGCAATTGTAATTTTCGAAAGGATTGTAAGTATAAATAACTGCATCTTCTTTTATGATTCGTAAAAGAACTGCATTATATATTCTGATCAGTAACAATTTCTTGAATATTTTGTAAACTTCATCTTCGGTCAAGTAATTAACTTGGATAATAAATTTTGCTCTGGGATTCCAAAACAAGTCTCTTGTCAATTCCATCAAACCAAACCACAATTTTCGGTAATTTTTAGCAGATACCACGTAAACATTAGTCAAAATAAAACCACTGCGATCGGTAAATGATCTTACAATAATGCTGTGACATAAATGATCACCGTTTGCAATTTTAATTGAAGAATCCATATTCGTATTGGGGTTCACAAAAGTTGTAAGAGTACCACAAGGAAAATATTTTGACAAAATATTATTAATGCAACTTCCTGTGCTGTAATTTTGATTTGTAGCAAATTTGTATAGATCTATAATACTGTTATCACTGCAAGCAAATTTTATTGCATGCATATTAAATGTGAAACACCATAAAAGTATTATTTGCACCATCATGATAATGTCAAGTAGGGTTTACGGTTCAACGCAAACTAAAAATTGGAGGAAATTAAACCTGTTGAAGTATTGATAATAAATGGGGTTCTAATGCTATATTTATTATAATTGATAGTCGTTTTAGTGGCAGGATATAATTAAATTGATTTAAAGCCTTCAGCATTAACGTCAAATTGAATACTGAAACCATTATTTTAGGTGAAATTTATGTCCGTGATCATTTGAATGGTTAATAATTGATAAAGGGACTAGAAATATACTTAATTTTTATAAAATTATATGGGCAATACAGTCACAGAAGTACTCTACATTAATAATTATTTACAGTTTTCAATAATTGTGCTACTTTAATATTAAATGTAAGATTTTTAGTTTCAGATGCCAGCTAACTTCCTGCACATTTGGCCCAGGGGTGAATTTATGATGATTGCGCTTCCGAATCAAGATTGTTCTTGGACAGTGACTTTATTCATGCCATTCATCAAATTCAAAAGCTTAGATACAGAAGAAAAGCTCTTGGCCTTTTTTGAAAAGTACTTCCCTGATTCTATCTCATTGATTGGTAAACAAAAGCTCGTTGAAGACTTCTTCGCTGGGTCGCCGTCACCGTTGGTTGCTATAAAGGTAATGAAGTAACATCCAAATATTTTTCAATCTAAAATCGAGGCTGTGTAAAGTAAGCGAAGTGCACGACAAAAATGAGATTATTTTGCATTAAAATCTTGCATCGATTTTATTCAATATTTCTGTAATAAAAAAACGTTGTATTTGTTTTTCCAGTGTCGCCCGTACCACGTGGAAGACAAAGCTCTAATAATAGGAGATGCAGCTCACGCCGTTGTCCCATTTTACGGACAAGGCATGAATGCTGGCTTTGAAGACTGCACCTTGCTCGACCAGCTGTTTGAGAAGCACAACGATAGTCTCGCCGACATTCTCCAAGAGTTTTCTAACAGTAGGTGGGAAGACACCTTCGCTATCAGCGACTTGGCCATGTACAATTACATTGAGGTACGTATATCATTAAATTGTACTCTCTAAAGAAGAACAAAGGCTTGCTGGTGAATACCAGTTTTTTGCGCCTATATGCCCCGTGCAAAGAAGGAGGAAATTTTATTAAATTAATTAAATTTTGTGTCCGTAAAGATCCAATAAGGGATACAAACATAGGGATCGATAAAGGTTTAAATTATCATATTATGGAGACAAATGTGTTTTTTTAAGTTATTATATTTGAATTGATTAAATTATTATATTTTATTAAGTATAAGCATTTTTCGGGAAGGTTTGCTTAGGACGAGATGTAAAAACCAAAGCGTGCCGTTTGAATTAAAAATATTATTTATTTTGGCCTAAACTCGTCTATTGGCCTTAAGGGCAAACATCTAATATGCTATAGACTTTTATGGTAGATATTAAAGCTTAGTTAAGTAAATCCCTATATGATTTCAGATGCGAGACCTAGTAACTCGACCCTCATATCTTCTTCGGAAGGCAGTAGATGACTTTATTTTCTGGCTCCTACCAAACTTCTGGGTGCCGCTGTACAACTCTGTTACCTTCTCTACCATGTCTTATCATCAATGCGTAAAGAACCGGGAGTGGCAGGATAAGGTGAGGCTCGCTATTTTTCTTCAAGTTATATATTCAATCCCTAATAATATTATAAACGCGGAAGTTTGACTGTATGAATGGATGTTTGTTACTCTTTCACGTAAAAACTACTGATGCATTTTAATGACATTTTATATGGAAGTAGCGGACACCCTGGATTAACACACAGGGAAATTTTTAGATTATAGTTTTCGGCTGTTATCATAATAATTATGGACTGCAACCTGGACTAAAATATCTGATGTGTGTAAATGCTTAATAAGGCTGACTCTGTGTAAATAAGCTGAATTGGGTTTTTTTTGCGTGGGTACAGGTACATACTGGTATTGTAGCTAGTTCTTCTACTGAAACACGTGAAAACCCTTGACTTAAATAAATTATATTTATAAACAAGGACGCAAAATACCTCCTTTGTACAATGTATTTGAACATAATCTTTTTATTTTCCCACAGATACTGAAGAAAATGTTCTCGGTAGCTGGATTGGCAGCTCTGGCAGGAAGTGCTTATGCGTTAAAGTTAAAATATATGAAGTGAACATAAAAATGTTATCCACACATTGACTAAGTCTTTATTTTTTTAATATATTTTCTTCATTCTGTAAGTTGTAGCAGCAATGGAATTGTCGTGTTGTTTCGTGTAATTGAAACACGATTTCGGGTTTTCTTTTTTCTATACATATATACACACCTTTTTGAAACTAAATTATTAAGAATAGTTAGGATTAGCTATTGGAGTCATGATCCGACTATGAGCAAAATACTGGTTAACATTTCATTGCTAAGTTAGTTTCCTCAGGTAATTTTAAACAAGTTTTCAGTTTCTTGTTGAGCTATTAGTATAGATTTTATGTGTTCATCACAACTATTACCAATTTCCTAAAGGGTCGTGAAGTCACTGAACATAACTATGAATCATAATATAAATAAATACCTACATATTTACTTCCTCTAATGCAAGAATCGAATCCACAATCTAAGTGTGTACTGACAAATTAAGTCACTTTAAACACCGACAATCAGTTTACCAAGTGTTTAACCTCACAGTCACAAATATAAACTTTGTTCATTTTGCTCAGTGAAAGCACAATAAATACAATTCACGATAGGAAAATATCGCAGGCATTTCTCAGTAAATCTGCTTTGTTGCGTCAGTTAGTGCTCATTTACAACGCGGATCCCTTAATCTGTTTACGAATGACTTTCCTTCCTACAGCTTCTTTTATTCAGCAGCCGACTTCGGCAATCTTTTCTGTGTAACAGACTTGAATACCTACACTACATGTGATATTATTAGACACACAATAACCTGCTTGATATTTCATATACAGTTGAAATACATTAAACAAAAAAGGTAGACAGAGGTGAGTACCGTAAGTAGTATACCTACATGTCACCGGTTATGTTATAGGTCCCTATGTAATAGAGCGCGATCCTATTGCCACCAACTAAGCATCAATCCAGCTTCTGTGCTGCTGTGAATGATCTAATAAAAAAACCCAGTAACACATTGCCGGAACCGAGAGCCCAGAGCCGTCCACTTCACAAACAAGGCAAGCTTAAAGATACAATGGAAATAAATTAAATGATTCTACCAAAGATCCACCGTAATATGGAACTACTCTTGGAAATATTGAATGAAAAAACGTATACCCCCGATTATTCTATTTGTTTCCGTTTCAACCAAGATTAAAACTAAAAGCACTCGGTGTTGAAATGCAAGTTTGTTCAGCATTGGATAATAGCCGAGATTTTGCTCATTCAATATGCAGCGAAACTTGTGCTCGGCATAATGGACGTTTAACTAGAGGGAAACGAAACGTGAAATGAGAGCGTCGGGCTTATCTATGTATGCCTCACTATTAATCTTGATGGGTGTTTTAGAGTTTCAGCTAGCAGTGGTAATGCGTGTGTAGCGCTTCATCTTTTTCCAAATATGCTGGAGTTTCAAAAGTTTGGATTTTAGTCATGGTTTTAGTAATCCAACAACGTATTATTCTCAAAAAAAGTTATGAATCGTCTTTCACTTATAAAATGTATCTTTTTTCAATGGTACGGTATTTCTTTACATGGAATTGATACCATCTATCGATTAACATATACCTACAGCTTTTGACGATGCAAACCCTGTTGGTATTGTGGTTGCTAATTTGACTGCTAAATAGGTCCTTAGATTCCTGTGCTGAACAAGATGTTATTGGGTTTTCCATTGGGTTAATAACATTAACCTCGCTCTCTATCACATGGAACCTCGATCATGCTTATAACACGGGATAATAACAAAACGCCAAAATTAAATATTGAACCGAATAACATATCTAATCTGGCAGCCGTTTGCATCAGTAAAATAAGATCTATTCAAAAGAAACAATCGATAAAAAATTTAAAACAAGCCTTTATTTTTATTAGGGTAATAAATGTCTGATTGCCTTGTTGGTCTAGTGGTTGCTAAGCGTGACTGCTGAGCACGATGTCCTAGGTTCAAATCCCGGGTCGGGCAGTGTTACTGGGTTTTTCCATTAGGTAATTTTCAGTAGCACCACGGAGTCTGGATTTGTGCCCGGTTGATGGCAATAGGCTCGCCCCCTATTACATTGGGACCTAAGAAACATAACTGGCGAAATGTGGGTGTACTATATGTGCACCTTTGCGTACCCCTTGGGGGAATACAGAAGTTATGATAATATGTTATGTTAAATGTATTTTTTCTTTCTTTCTTTCTTCTTCTTCTTTCTTTATTAGTTCATGGTGTACCTAAGATAGGGCTTTCATAATTAGATGCAGCCTTCGTGTGCATATCTTAAGTTCGTTGAGGAATGTCCTCGTCTAGAGTCAATCCTGGAAGTCAAATTAGGTCATGCTTATCATAAAAATGCATTGTTCCTGAAACAAACGTATAAATTATACAAAAGTATAATTTAAATTATACATGGTGGTTTCAGATGCGAGACCACCATAAGATAAGAGAAACTGGTTCTAATTCTGCTAGCAGTATTTGACCTAAACCAACTAATAAAATAGCACGTAAAAAAACAGAAGTACCTAATAAAAAACTCAAATAGCAATCTAGCTATTTGGACGGGGCGTTCCCAGGTAAAGCTCACATATCCCTCGACGAATCGAAAGTGTTCCCACAAAATTAATTGGAGCCTGATTTGAAATCAAAAAAGAAAATCGCGAACTACACTGACGTTAATGAAAATATATCGTTCGGTTGGCGGTCGACGCCGCCAACGGATGTCCCTTTAAATATTAAAGATGTATAATATTTTATTGCCCTTAATGTGATACGAATACTATTGATATACACGTCTATATAGCATAAGAAGTTTTGTTGCGCGCTCGGAGGAGTGTGAGATATTTTGGCATAGTTAAAGTTGATTCGGAGAAAAGGCGTAGAAAGCTATGAATTTCCAGGTGGAACCTAAATGCGGTATTCAAAATTTGACCGTCATTGCCCATATCTAAATTCTTTTTTTGATAATTAATTATCAAAGCTTAAAGCCGTCAAAATTGCAACGCAATTACATAATCTCTTATACATAAAAATGGATTGCTGTTCGTTAGTCGCGCTAAAACTCGAGAACAGCTTCACCGATTTGGCTAATTTTGGTCTTGAAACACTCGTGAAAGTCAAGGGAAGGTTTAAATGGTAGTACGAAGTCTGCCGGGTCAGCTAGTCTTTCTTATATATAAAAATGAATTACTGTTCGTTAGTCTCGCTAAAACTCGAGGCCGGATAGACCGATTTGGCTAATTTTGGTCTTGAAATATTCGTGGAAGTCCAGGGAAGGTTTAAACGGTTAGAAGGCGGTACGAAGTTCGCTGGGTCAGCTAGTGCTATATAAATATAGTATCAGACTCTTCCGACTTCTTTTCTCTTCGTACCATAAAAAATACACGGTAAGTAGTTTAAACGACAATTATTTAAATGTAACTTAAGATTAATTTATTCAACCCTTAAGACCTTTCAGCCATATCAAATCACTTATTAAGCAACATGGCGGACGTATTTTACTACGCCGTGGTCGTTTTGGAATTTCCGATGTCGGTCCTTGTCGGTGGTAACACACCATGCATTGGATTGGTAGTACGAAACGCTTTGGGATATTAGATTTATCCCAATTTGTCTTATCCGGTGGATCTGTGGTAACTTCGAGAGTTGTATTTTGTTCTTCCTCGACTGATGTGTTTTCGTCTGCCGACTCGTCACTTGTAATCGTTGTCTCTTCTAGTGTCGGCTCGGTCTCTTCTAGAGTCGGCTCGCTCACTTCTATTGGTGGCTTGGTCCTTCTTGCGGTCGTTGTGAATCGTTTCGGTCTTGTTCTCTGCCCACTTTGTGGTGGTTTGGTAGTCGTGGTGGTCGTGGTGGTCGTTGTAGATGTTTTCCAAAGAATTTTCACTCCATATGAATCGATTTGAATACCAAAATTAAGGTCTGTAAAAAAATTTAATTTTTCTTTTTCATCTGTGACTACAGTCAGTGGTCGTATGTAGGGTTGAGGCTCCCTTCTTTTTGGCATCTGCGGCTTCCAAGTTAAAGGCTTATTTGTAAGTGCACCTGGTCTCCATGGTACATTTGCGTAATTAACCTGCCTAAGAGCGACATTACGATCATTGAGTCTTTGCCAGTGCTTGTGATTTCGATTATAATATTTCCGTGATAACAAGTCAACTTGGATACAGCACTGTAGTATTAGTAAACAAACTACTGAAACGGAAAAAATAATATATAAGTAAATTTCTTTTTTTTTGTAATTAATCCTTGGCGACATTAACTTAAATAGTGTCATTTATTAGAATTAATATGAAGTGGTTTCAGACAAGACAATGTTTCCGAACGTATTTACCTAAAGCAAAATGGGGACAGATGAAAGATTTAAAACTTGAAACAATATCGATTTAATTTAGGTTAAATAAAATATGATCATTTAGATAAAGGAAACTTGAAAAATGACCCGCGACTTTCGCCGTACCGTGGCGCTGTGCCAACTGAGCCATCGTGTCACTACTCGCATCCATCGAATTTCAAGTTCCCTTTTTTTGCATTTACGTCATAAGGGTCACGTCAAGTATTATCTGTTGGAATTTATGATTACCAACTAACTCAGCCGACCCGATAACCGCTGGGGAAGAAAGGTTCTCGAGTGGCGACCACGAACCGGAAGACGCAGCGGTGGCAGGCCTCCCACCAGATGGACCGACGATATCGTCAGAATTGCGGGCAACTGTGGATGGAATTGGCAAGCTGTCGTTCTTTGTGGCGTTCTAAGGGGGAGGCCTTTGTTCAGCAGTGGACGTTTTCCGGCTGATGATGATGATGATGAACCAACTTAGCGTTATATCTTAACAGGTCGCGGGTTCCAGTCTCGCTCGTGTCCATCATTTGTCAAGTTTCTTTTATCAATTTAGATTTAAGCTCGGCAACATGCAAACATGATATTGATGATGACTTGCTATATAAATAATATTGGTTACCTAAAGCAATTCACTTACCCGACGTAGTCGACATTGGTAAAACTCCCTGCTGTGTATACTATAAAATTAACGGTGAAGTTTCTTAGTCTTCTGTAGCTAATTTGGATATAATCAATAAATCTCTAATTACAACTACATAAGGAATGTGAGTGATAATTTAAAATGTGCGATAAAATAAATAATTAGAAGTGAAATGGAAAACTCACACTTAGGAATTTGCCAATTCAAGGTCAGCAAAGGATATTTTGTGGAAGAAGACTATATGAGAGATTGTAAGAAATCAAAGGATCGAAGAAAAAAATACAATTATTGAAGAATTAAAGAAGTCATTTATGGAAGAAACTGCTAGATCTTTTATGTTTTGTAGGCTATTAGCTATAAACAATGTTAAGTCAAACAAAAGAGGTTCATTGGAGTATTTTCTTGCAGCGATGAGCAATTGAGAAGCGAAATCTCAAGAAGTCAAAAGTCTGGATACGCATTGCGAACGCTAGACTTACTTTAACTTTGATTCGTTGTAGCTGTTTAATAAATCATAACATACATATTTGATTTGTGAGTAGGCAAAGATAAGAAATGAACAAGATATTTAAAAAACGGTGACTTTTTATAAATTCTTTGTAAATAAATTGATTCCATTTATATTATTGGCTCGTTAAAAATTGTTAATAATAAGTTAATATTAAAAATTTTTTTTTAACAGCTCAAAATATTAGTGCCCAGTAGCCCAACACGGTGGGATTTCCTCATTTCGTTACAGGGTTCCTATGAACATCTTCTGACTCCTTCATCAGACCAGCTCAAAAGTACCGTAATATTGTATTGTCACCAAACCTACTTAAGTATGCAGAATTTAATTGAAATCGGATGTCAAAAAGTGGTTCTAATTTAGATTGCAAGATTTAAGCGATGAAAAACTATCGTCTACCCCCTGTTGTATCTATAACTACGTTGGTATTCTTAACTAACTTTATCTGGGTACCTAAATACAATATGTATATACTTTTAATATATACATTTTTTAAAAACGTCGCCCGACATTAGGAATTTCTACTGTGACGTGGGTGCGTTTCACAAACATGAAATATCACATATACAAACATGTAGACTCGGTACAAACATCTATGGTTCACACAAAATTTTGCACCGTGCGGGATTCGAACCCGCAACCCTTAGCGCAGCGAGCCAATTGCTTAGCCACTACACTAATCAGGTCGACGTATGTATAGTATACGTTGTCATAGCGTTCCAAAACCGAAATTGCAGGTTCAATGCTGCCAAGATTAGGTAAACGTAACTTAGCTGGTCACATCTGCCGTATGTGCTATGAGCCTATGCAACCACTCAGCCGGTCCCAAAGATAATGCGTCGCAGGCCCAGGAGTTGACAGAGAATAATCGATTAGATTCTAAATTCGTTAAATGTGTTGTACCTATGTAGGTACCTACATCACATAACGTATATCATAGAAAGTGTGGTTAAATTAAAACCGTATTTTATACCTATGGTTTAACCACATTTAGTCAAATAAAGAAACTTTAACTTTGAGGATTGGGACCGCGCTGCAAAAGATGAGAAAATGGGGAAGGCATATGCCCTGCAAATAATAAATAGATGACTGAATAAAAGCGCAATGTTTATTTGACTAATTTATCTTTTGAATAGTACCACGGATTAAGTTCAAAGTCTTGATGTTGATTGGTCGGATCTCGTCTCTTCCCTGTATTACCCTTTATGGAAAGGGTAACACTTCGCCGTGGCGATGTATCACGACTCCTAGTGGTAAAGGTCGCTTCTCGCCTTTTCGTTGTTGTACCATAATCTTGGTATTCTTCTATGACGGCATCAGTTGTCGTTGTCGTTGTCATCGGCGTTGTCATCGTCGTTGTCATCTTTTTCTTTTTCTTGTTCTCCTTCTTAGGTGTTGGTGTTGTATCATTGGGCGTATCATAATAAGGATTGTAAGGATATAAGTGATTCATTATATATTCATAAACAGACACAATATCTTTTGGCCATTCAAAATTTAATGTAGGGAATTGATGCAGATGAATTGGTTTTATATATTCCCTAAGACTTGGACGTCCATCTTTACTCTGATAGTCTTGTCTTTCAGAGTAATTTTCCGATAGTGACATGTTAACGTAGAAACAGCAATGAAGGATAATTAACAAACGTACAACTGAAACATGATAAAATATAATAATAATTGGCTTATTAGAATTGAATGAAGTTTACAAAACTTGTATTAGCTTACAATTTTTAGCGAATACGAGATTTATATTATTGTTTTAGTACTGATCTTTTTTTAAATTTCGCTACACACTAGGAATTTCTCCTGTGTCATGGGTGCGTTTCACAAACATGAAATACCATATACACAAACACCCAGACTCGGGGCAAACATCTGTGGTTCGTACAAAGTTTTACCCAGTGCGGGAATTTAACGTGCAACCCTCAGCGCAGCAGTCCAATCGCTTAGCCACTGCGCTAATCAGGTCGTCGATTTACCCATCCGATCGGATTTACTTGTCAAATATCAGTGTCTATGGGCATAATGTATTATTACAAGTGTCTGAATATTCAGAAGTGCTGGTCACAGTACTAACAATCCTCTCGTGAAGTTCTACATTTTTTTGGTTTCGTTTTAAGAGCTGATCATTATTTGTCAGGTTTTCACATAACTTAGCCTGTCGTTTGTCACGTTTTGCAGACACAATAGTAAAACAATAGCCACACGCTTTAAGGCGGCGTGTTGACAGATGATGGATTTGAGGAAACAAATTAGTAGTTCCTTGAACACCGATCTAATATTGAAGCACCTGCTACTTATGTAGGAACATACTACACGAATACTCTAGTATGTTCAGAATTTAATTCACTTACGTGGTATCTGCATACTTCAGACGAAACTTCAACGTGATCGTGTAAAAGGGAAAAAGTAGGTATTTCTTACGCATTTAACATGAAATGAAACGCATACGTTTACTTGATGAATTTTATAACTCAATGGAATATGGTTATTTAAAAATTAACATGCTAATTTTGCCGAGGTCAGCACTAGAAAAGGCAATGAAATTATTTCGTACTATTTATATCTAATTAAAATTTGCATCAGAACGAAATTAATTTACATGATTATTCATTAGGAACTAATGCGTTAATGAAATAAGATTTAAAGTATTACGTTCATATTACCGACCTAATCACAACGAATCAATTATTATATACAGGAATTTCAATAGGTAATCTTAATTAAAAAACTGAACGTACCTACTGTCAGAATTTTGAGGTAATACGCACTAAAGGATAGACGACGCGTCACTTAATAGTTTATTTACTATTAAATAAAGATATGAAAGTACTCGTGTATTCTACGTCAACGTCATGTAAGTTTAAATTCTGTATTCCCTCATTTCGCATGTCATTACTGTCGTAAGGCCCAGTATACATCTGAGACTGTAGGCCTCTTTTCTAAAGGTTACTGATTCCTACGTAAGTTTTGCAGATAGCTCACTAAACTACAATCTTTGCGATATTCCTTCGTTTATCTGTTATTTAATAAATGACAAACGTACACTACAGCTTATTATAGCCGCTGTAGGCAAAATTAACCAATTACTCTTAATACATAATAACTTATATTTTAATCGCCATCGAACCTTTTTAAATTGACCTTTCCATCGTGGACAATGAAGCTTATTCTATCTTTCTTACTTATATAATTACCATAAGTTCATATTGGGCGTGTATGTGTGACGATAAAGCGGCCATGAAGAAGCCGAAAAGTTAAAGCTTAGGGAGTTGACTCTTCATGACATCTGACAACTTTTATTTAAAAAGTGAAAGCGTTATGATCATGTGAGTAGTGGAAACCAATTTACACAAAATGTTATTGGTCCTATTTTTAGGTTTTGTTTTGCAGTATTTTTTCTTTTCTTTGGGTTTGTGTGTAGCTCTTTTCTGCATGCCAAATCTCAGCTTTCTAGGACTTCGGGATGTACCCTATACGTTTTGAAGAGCGAACGCAAGTTGATATCAAAAATTACGTAGGGTTTGAAAATACGAAAAAATGCTTCTAGAAAAGGTAAATAGGGCCTGCTTTTGACACGCTTTATTAGCTTTAACGATAAATAACAGTTTCATTTTTTTTTAAATTTTGAATGCAGGTAAAGCCTGTTTTTTTTACTGAAATATTTGGCACGTGTAGGCGCTATCACTATTCTGGTACTATCCAGTAGTATTACATTAGCACAGATAATTAAAAATATGACGCAATTATTTAGGTATTAATGTTGAATATTATATGTCCTTTTAATTTCAGGTGTATTCTTGTTATTTATAATGCTATCTCAAGTAATGTCTGCCGCGAAGCATAAAAAAGACTATATAATAGATAAATTAATAATCAACATAGAGGATGTGAAATCGGGTTCATTGAACCAGGATCGATTGAATCAGAAAAAGTCTTTGGAAAAGCTTCCCTCAATACTTCGGCAAAAGGAGTTTACGAACGTGGCTTGGAAACCAAACTCTGTACAATGGAAGCCGCCACCACACAATATTAAGCATCATAAGACACTAAAAATCGAGAAAAAAGAAAATGACGATATAGAACGTCTCTTCTCTTTTTCTGAACTTCCTAAACTTCCTACTCTTCCTGAATTTCCTACTCTTCCTAAATTTCCTACTTTTCCTAGTCTTCCTAAATTTCCTAATTTTCTTGAATTTTTTACTCTTCCTAAATTTCCTACTCTTCCTAAATTTCCTACACTTCCTACTCTTCCTAAATTTCCTACACTTCCTAGTCTTCCTAATTTTCTTGAATTTCCTACTATTCCTAAACTTCCTGAATTTCCAACTCTTCCTAATCTTCCTGAATTTCCAAAGGCAAAATTCGACGCCAAGTTAGAAGTTGAGATGGGGTAAGTCCGGGGTATTTGGCCAAAATATAGTTATAGTTTTTGATAAGCGTTGGTAAAAAAATATCTGACACATTACGATAGAAACCTTTATTTGTAATTAAACTTTATACTATCAACTTTGTGATCATTTAAAAAAACACTATAAGAAAAAACATATTTGGCCATCTCTCCCGAGGTGGCCGAGGTAGAGGTAAGATGGCTATAATTTAAAACCAGCTTTAACATAGTTTTTTGTCTTATTGTCTATTCGTAATCTGCCTTTTTTTCTCTTGACCACATATCTTCAAATTCAGTGCAATGTTCGTGTAAAACAGGCACAGTTTGCATCGAAGCCAGAGTTCGCAGGAAACTGTTTTATAATCATTCGAATATTTTTTTACCTCACTAATAGCTACTTTAAAGATTTTTCGGCCCAATTTTCTCTCAAATTTATTGCTTTTCTCTTATATTTATTAGGCATTTAAAACAAATATGAAAACAAATCATTTGTTTGAATGAGACACCATTTCTATATCGTAAGTAAAAGGTCCATACGGCCTTCCCATACAGACTACAAATGGCCATCTCTCCCTTTCGGGAGAAATACGAGTAAAAACACAACACTAGTAATTTTGAGGTCAGATTAAAGGGTTAATATTATATTGCTGAATAAATACAAAAATCATCATTGTTTTACGAAACTAGCATGTAAAACATGAACCATCTAATATATATTTACACTAAACCAAACCATAAACGGGATTTTTAGTTATTTTTTATTATTTTTCGGTAAAATTTTGGTTATACCTTAGCTCCGACGCACGAAACCTAATAAACAACCTACTACCGACGTCTAGTAAACGATTCTATGTTTTTTTCGATCTGCCAACTCTCCCATATGGCCATCTACCCCGGATTTACTCAAAAGTCCGGGTAGACATATGTGTGTGTAGGTAGTGGTACAGTCTGCATCATAATGATCTTAGCACTCATAGTATCAAATTGTTATCAGAGTCTGTATACAGAGTAGTCAAAACAAAGTCAAAGTCAAAGTAATTTATTGCAAACATAGGTAATAAGTACATAATACATGATGAAGCATACATAAAAAAAGTGAAACATCTTGCAAGCAGTTATGAATAATATCGAAGCTGTCAAAGTGTTTATTTATTTATTTATTTATTTAAGGTCTTCCCACAGCTTATGCGTACAAATTACTATATGAATATATACATAGGTAACTAAAGGCTTACGCACTAGCCAATTACGGGCTAACCAACATTCTTCAAAACAAACTACTGTACACTATACTATGCACATCTTAAAAATGACGTAAAAAAAAAAAACAATTAAATATAACCTAATATAAATTTGACAGTGAGTGAGTGACACTTACAAACATATTACTTATTGTGAGGACAGTGGATTTTTATAGCTTTTATGGGACTTTAGGATCCTGGACTTAAATTTGTTTTGTGAGTCATGGTGTATGTCAGCATCCGGTACACTTTTAATAAATGAGTTCAGTTCTCGACACATTCTGTTAAGCGGTGAATTTACTCCTAAATTGGTTTTACAAAACTGGACATGGTACAAATTGCTTAAGGGATATCTAGGTATTTTGTGTGGTACATTTAATGCGATACGTGCCACGAGCTCGTTACAGTCAAGTTTATTATTCGATAATTTATAGAGAAACATAAGATCATTTAGCGTACGACGCTCACGTAAAGTATTCATGTTAAAACATACAATTCGCTCTTCATATGGACATCTGGGGGATATTTTGTTAGTGCAGTACGCCAAGTGTTTAGTAAAGGCTCTCTGGATACTTTCAATTCTTTGAGAGTGAATAGCATAGTGTGGAGCCCACACCACGTTGGCGAATTCTAAATTGCTGCGTACCAATGCGTTGTATAGTATAATTTTTGTTCTAGCTAATTTAAATCCTTTCGTGCTTCTTTTAAGAAATCCTAGCATTTGAGCTGATTTGTTTATTATATTATTAATTTGACTATTAAAGTTTGTTCTACTATCCATAATGACACCGAGATCGCGCACCTCATTTTCATGCTTTATAAGAATACCGTTGATATTATAGGAAACCGTAAGAGATTGTTTTTTTCGGGTAAAACGTATATGACAACATTTCTGTACATTCAGCTTCATTCGATTCAAGGTGCACCAGTTTTCAATTCTATTCAGATCTTGTTGAATTGCAATGGTATCTTCTGGCGAAATGACGGTCCTGTAGATCTTGAGATCGTCAGCAAACATAAGATACTTGCAGTGTTGAATTTCAAATTGTATATCATTAATGAACAGTGAAAAGAGAACTGGAGCAAGGTGTGAACCTTGAGGGACTCCCGATACTGCATAATACGGGTAAGATTCAAAACCGTTCACTACGAGAGTTTGGGATCTACGTGACAAATAAGATGAGAACCAGTTAAATAATGAACCATGAATGCCATTATATTCTAGCTTGGATAGTAGTATTGAATGATCTACTTTGTCGAAGGCACTGCTAAAATCGGTGTAAACTGCATCCACTTCAAGCCTATTATCGAGAGCCAATGTTACGTCCGACACATACTGTACTAGGTTAGTTTCTACACTGCGACCACTTTTAAAGCCGTGTTGAGCTGCTGATATAATTGGTTCTATGTGACGCGTGATAATCGGACATACGAGGGATTCAAATATTTTGGGAAAACTTGATAGTATTGAGATAGGACGATAGTTTTTAATATTCGTAGGATCACCTTTCTTAAAGATAGGTATAATTCTTGCGTTCTTCCATGTTTCTGGAAATATTCCCTCTCTGATTGATGAGTTAAAAATCAGTTGTAAAGGGAGAGCAAAGGCTTGGCAACAATGTTTTATGAATGATGGCGGTATTCCATCAGGTCCAGGGCCTTTGGACGAGTCGAGTTGCTTAAGTTTTTTATGTATTTCAGTTTTTGAAAATATAATTTTACTTAGTATATTGTTACTTCCAGAATACTTATTTGAGGTTTGAATAGCCGGTTCTTGATTAAAAACAGAAACAAAGTGATCTGCAAATAGGTTTGCAATTTCAACACCACTATTAGCTACGTGATCGTTTAAAAACATTTCAGCAGGTATGTTAGATTCACCACGACGTTTATCTTTTAAGAACCGCCAGAAGGCTTTAGGATTTTTAGTTATGTCATTTTCTATTCTATTTTTATATTCACTGTAACATATATTTATTAGCTTATGACTTCGACTACGAAGTAACTCGTACGTTAATTTATCGCGTGGGTTATTGTATTTACGATACCTTTGCCTAACTCTCTCTTTCTCCTTTAAACTGCGAATAACTGTGTTAGTAAACCAAGATGGATATTTGGATTTATTTTGCTTAAATTTAGGAATATACATATCGAAACATTCATGCAGTATTTTATAGAACTTGTTTACTCTCTCATTTACATCTCTACATCCTTTGAAAGTACTGTACCAATCAACGCCTTTTAAATGTGTTAAAATGTTATCGATGTCCGCCTTAAAAAAGTTGTACCCTGTTCGGCGGTTTTGTTGTAGGTTATTTATATTTGTTAAGGATAATGTTATGAGTAAACAGGGGTGATGTGTATCCAGCTTACTTAATACATCCATGGGTTCTGTGATAGATACATTAGTGAGGTTGCTTAAGACAAGATCCAGAATCCTACAGTCCTCATTAGGTACAGTATTGAATTGGTGTAATCCATTAACATGTATGAAGTCGATAAATAAGTACCCGAGAGAGTTTTCATAATTAGATGGTGTTGCATATAATTCACTATCATTAGACTTTTTCCAGGTAATGAACCCCAGATTGAAGTCACCGAGCAGTACAACATCATCCACATTATGCAAAATATTATTAGTATTATTCAAGAAACATGATAAAGTGTCCAAATTAACCGGAGGAGGCATGTATACAACACATATTGCAATTTTCTTGACAGAATTGTTTATGTTTAATTCTATAGTGACCCACAGGTCTTCAAAGTCACTTTCCCAGTTTTTAATTCTAGTTGATTTAATATTTTTAGTTACAGCAATCATCACACCTCCGCCGTCTTTTTTGGACACCTTTGAACTAGATCTGTCTCTACGATATACTACATATCTCGGGTCAATAAACTCACCATTAGTGACATTGAGGTTTAACCAGGTTTCCGTGAAAGCTAATATATTATAATTACAAAGCAAAATATTTCTATAAATGTCATCAGTTTTTGTTCTCATACCACGTATGTTCTGATAATAAATATCAAGCATTTTTATAACAGTAACACCAAAACATTCCTAACCTACGCAAAAGAAAATAAGAATTAGTCTAAGCTATAGACACACTGGCTACATCGCATGATTTCATTCGATTAAGGCTATCATGGTCACGAATGAAGATAGACTTCGACTGTATATCTTTCCGGACAAAAATTCGGCCATTGCGAACCCATACAAACTGATATGATAATTGTTTTGCAAGTTTACGTGTTGTCGCATGGAGCAGTTTGCCTGTCGGTGTTAAATGCTCGCTTACAAATATCGGAGCAGGGTTACCTTTTATACTTAGGTGCAGCGAATTTAGTTTATCCTGAGGATGTTTCTTGTTGAATGTAGACACGGATGCCAATAGGGTGTCCCGTTGACGTGCGCTGCGTAGTTTGGCAATCACGGTACGTGGTCTGTCATTCTCCTTATTCAGCTTAGCAACGCGTGTAACGTGCAAAATATCGCTGTCTCCTATATCGCTTCCGGTGACTGCGGCAATGGTCAAAACTGTGTGAACCAAATTCTCAGATTTATCTTCCGGTAATCCGTTTATTTCAACGTTATTTTCACGCATGTTTTGTTCGACTGTGACCAA
Source organism: Abrostola triplasia (assembly GCA_946251915.1). Taxonomy (NCBI): domain Eukaryota; kingdom Metazoa; phylum Arthropoda; class Insecta; order Lepidoptera; family Noctuidae; genus Abrostola; species Abrostola triplasia. The sequence goes on along the minus strand of OX276424.1, from coordinate 3,574,845 downwards.
TCGTGTTGTGAGATCACTAATGTTTTGCTTCAGGTTCACGTTTTCGTCACGTAATTGATCAATTAAGGCGTCTTTTAGTTGGAATTGCTTTTTGAAGTCTTCAAAGACTTCGTTGAAAAATGCGAACGACTTTTTAAATTCTGTTAAATCGGTTTGTATATTTATAAGCTGATCAGTGACTAAATTTTTTATAGAACTATTCACTGTTAAAAGTTCTTGCTTTATAATGTCTCGCAGTGAGTCTTCAGTTACATATTGGCTAGAGTTTCCACTCGTTAAGCTAGATAAAACTTCTTTATTCTTCTTACGTAAAGACATTTTGCATGCATCAGCCATTTATGTGATAAAAAAATATATATAATAATTATGTCAATAAACACTTTTATTATAATAGTACCCACTAGCGGTAATGCGCATGCGCTAAAATTGGGTCCGGACAGCTTGATGTACAAAGAATTTAAAGCGTAGAGGTGTTGTAGTGCATGCATGTAAGCGCTGCGTCTGTGTGCGTAGAAGCGGGCGATCTGCGGGTTGCCCTAGGTCAGGAACGGCCAATAATGCAAGCGTTGTTGTATTATGTTTTGATAGTTTTTAGCTTATTACTCACAAATGAGATGTAGTCCAGATATGATGTAAACACCACTGTGTAGATTGAGTTAACACCTTTACTATGATATATAACACTTATACATTTGACAACTTTAAACAATTTTTTATGGAGAATATTAACGGAGCAAGGCACGTGCAGTGTGTGTTCATTAATATGTTAGCAAACAGTTCATTTACTAGTATCTAAGCGTACAAGGTGGTCACAAGTATCTTAGCAAACTTTAAACCAACCTTAATACCCCTTGCTAAAGTATATTTTTTAGTAAAATTATTTATTCAAACTGTTCAAACGTCATTACATTTTGCATCCTTCTTTTTTTCTTTGAGCTTCCGGCACTTTCATTTCTTGCATGATATTATTGCCATGTCTTTTTTTTTTAGATTTGATGCATTCTATTTGGCCGAATAAGATGATATTATTATAAGTAAAAGAAGTTGTAAGTTATGTTAAAGAGAGTATGAGAGAAAAAGGGGTTATTGGATGATTCGCACGAATCGGACTTGCACGAAAAGTGCGAATCGACGCTTTTTAACAATATTATTTTTTCTGTAGGCAATTCGCACGAAGTAAATTTATTGGTGTGCAAATCGACAACTCCAAAAATGTATAGTAGGCTAATGGCATATTTTTTATTTTTAAGAACAAAAATATAAACTACAGTTGTTGAAAAATCTTCCGGAAATAATACGAAGAATTAATCGAAATAGATTCTACATATTTTAATTCTTAACTAACTTTATCTGGGTAATTTATTAACGTAAAACGTCCCCCCACACTAGGACTTTCTTCTTTGTCGTAGGTGCGTTTCACAAACATGAAATATCACATAAACAAACACGCAGTCTCGGTACAAACATTTGTGGTCCGCACAAATTTTGCACAGTGCGGGATTCGAACCCGCAACCTGTGCTAATCAAGTCGTCGATTTACTCATCCAATCGGATTTACTCGTCAAATACAATACAATAAAAATACTTACAAGTCCTTAACAATTTATTACATACACGACAATTTAACAATGATTTAAATCATCAGTGTCTATGGGCATAATGTATTATTATAAGTGTCTGCATATTCAGAAGTCAGGTTTTCACATTACTTATCCTGTCGCTTGTCACGTTTTGCAGACACAATAGTAAAACAATAGCCACACGCTTTAAGACGGCTGACTGAGGAAGGATTAGAGAAAACAAATTAGTAGTTCCTTGAACACCGACCTTATATTGAAGCACCTGCTACTTATGTAGGAACATACTACACGAATACTCTAGTATGTTCAGAATTTAATTTACTTACGTGGTATCTGCATACTTCAGACGAAACTTCAACGTGATCGTGTAAAAGGGAAAAAGTAGGTATTTCTTACGCATTTAAAATGAAATGAAACGCATATGTTTACTTGATAAATTTTATAACTCAATGGAATATGTTTTTTTAAAAATTAACATCGGCACTAGAAAAGGCAATGAAATACATTTTCGGACTATTTATATCTAATTAAAATTTGCATCACAACGAAATTAATTTACGTGATTATTCGTTAGGAACTAATGCGTTAATGAAATAAGATTTAAAATATTACCTTCATATTACCGACCTAATCACAACGAATCAATTATTTTATACAGAAATTTCAATAGGTAATCTTAATTAAAAAATTAAACGTACCTACTGTCAGATTTTTAAAGTAATACGCACTAAAGGATAGACGACGCGTCACTTAATAGTTTATTTACTATTAAATAAAGTTATGAAAATACTCGTATATTCTACGTCGACGTCATGTAAGTTTAAACTGTATTCCCTCATTTCGCATGTCATTATCGTCGTAAGGCCCAGTATACATCTGAGACTGTAGGCCTCTTTTCTAAAGGTTACTGATTCCTACGTAAGTTTTGCAGATAGCTCACTAAACTACAATCTTTGCGATATTCCTTCGTTTATCTGTTAAATGACAAACGTACACTACAGCTTATTATAGCCGCTGTAGTCAAAATTAACCAGTTACTCTTAATACATAATAACTTATATTTTAATCGCCATCGAACCTTTTTAAATTGACCTTTCCATCGTGGACAATGAAGCTTATTCTATCTTTCTTACTTACATAATTGCCATAAGTTCATATTGGGCGTGTATGTGTGACGATAAAGCGGCCATGAAGAAGCCGAAAAGTTAAAGCTTAGGGAGTTGACTCTTCATGACATCTGACAACTTTTATTTAAAAAGTGAAAGCGTTATGATCATGTGAGTAGTGGAAACCAATTTACACAAAATGTTATTGGTCCTATTTTTAGGTTTTGTTTTGCAGTATTTTTTCTTTTCTTTGGGTTTGTGTGTAGCTCTTTTCTGCATGCCAAATCTCAGCTTTCTAGGACTTCGGGATGTACCCTATACGTTTTGAAGAGCGAACGCAAGTTGATATCAAAAATTACGTAGGGTTTGAAAATACGAAAAAATGCTTCTAGAAAAGGTAAATAGGCTTTTGACACGCTTTATTAGCTTTAACGATAAATAACAGTTTCATTTTTTTTTTATTTTGAATGCAGGTAAAGCCTGTTTTTTTTACTGAAATATTTGGCACGTGTAGGCGCTATCACTATTCTGGTACTATCCAGTAGTAGTACATTAGCACAGATAATTAAAAATATGACGCAATTATTTAGGTATTAATGTTGAATATTATATGTCCTTTTAATTTCAGGTGTATTCTTGTTATTTATAATGCTATCTCAAGTAATGTCTGCCGCGAAGCATAAAAAAGACTATATAATAGATAAATTAATAATCAACATAGAGGATGTGAAATCGGGTTCATTGAACCAGGATCGATTGAATCAGAAAAAGTCTTTGGAAAAGCTTCCCTCAATACTTCGGCAAAAGGAGTTTACGAACGTGGCTTGGAAACCAAACTCTGTACAATGGAAGCCGCCACCACACAATATTAAGCATCATAAGACACTAAAAATCGAGAAAAAAGAAAATGACGATATAGAACGTCTCTTCTCTTTTTCTGAACTTCCTAAACTTCCTACTCTTCCTGAATTTCCTGCTCTTCCTAAATTTCCTACTCTTCCTAGTCTTCCTAATTTTCCTAATTTTCTTGAATTTTTTACTCTTCCTAAATTTCCTACTCTTCCTAAACTTCCTACTCTTCCTAAATTTCCTACTCTTCCTAAATTTCCTACTCTTCCTAGTCTTCCTAATTTTCTTGAATTTCCTACTCTTCCTAAACTTCCTGAATTTCCTACTCTTCCTAATCTTCCTGAATTTCCAAAGGCAAAATTCGACGCCAAGTTAGAAGTTGAGATGGGGTAAGTCCGGGGTATTTGGCCAAAATATAGTTATAGTTTATGTAAAGCGTTGGTAAATAAATATCTGACACATTGCGATAGAAACCTTTATTTGTAATTCAACTTTTTACTATCAACTTTGTGATCATTTAAAAAAAACACTATAAGAAAAAACATATTTGGCCATCTCTCCCGAGGTGGCCGGGTGTGATAGCCATAGTATTAGAGGTAAGATGGCTATAATTTAAAACCAGCTTTAACATAGTTTTTGTCTTATTGTCTATTCATAATCTGCCTTTTTTTCTGTTGACCACATATCTTCAAATTCAGTGCAATGTTCGTGTAAAACAGGCACAGTTAGCATCGAAGCCAGTGTTCGAAGGAAACTGTTTTATAATCATTCGAATATTTTTTTACTGCACTAATAGCTACTATAAAGATTCTTCGGCCCAATTTTCTCTCAAATTTATTGCTTTTCTCTTATATTTATTAGGCATTTAAAACAAATATGAAAACAAATCATTTGTTTCAATGAGACACCATTTCTATATCGTAAGTAAAAGGTCCATACGGCCTTCCCATACCGACTAAAAATGGCCATCTCTCCTTTTCGGGAGAAATGGTCATGCCTAAAATAAAAACGAGTTAAAACACAACACTAGTAATTTTGAGGTCAAATTAAAGAGTTAATATTTTATTGCTCAACAAATACAAAAATCATCATTGTTTTACGAAACTAGCACCATATTCATGTAAAACATGAACCATCTAAAAAATATTTACACTATACCAAACAATAAACGTGATTTTTAGTTATTTTTTTATTATTTTGCGGTAAAATTTTGGTTATACCTTAGCTCCGACGCACGAAACCTAATAAACAACCTACTACCGACGCGACGTCTAGTAAACGATTCTATGATTTTTTTTCGATGGGCCAACTCTCCCTTATGGCCATCTACCCCGGATTTACGATACGTTTACTGCATGAATTTTATAACTCTATGGATTATGGTTATTTATAAATTAACATGCAAATTTTGCCGAGGTCGGCACTAGAAAAGGCAATAAAATAATTTTCGTACTATTTATATCTAATTAATATTTGCATCACAACGAAATTAATTTACATGATTATTCGTTAGGAACTAATGCGTTAATGAAATAAGATTTAAAGTATTACCTTCATATTACCGACCTAATCACAACGAATCAATTATTTTATACAGGAATTTCAATAGGTAATCTTAATTAAAAAATTGAACGTATCTACTGCCAGAATTTTGAGGTAATACGCACTATATTTACTATTAAATAAAGTTATGAAAATACTCGTGTATTCTACGTCAACGTCATGTAAGTTTAAATTCTGTATTCCCTCATTTCGCATGTCATTACCGTCGTAAGGCCCAGAATACATCTGAGACTGTAGGCCTCTTTTCTAAAGGTTACTGATTCCTGCATAAGTTTTGCAGATAGCTCACTAAACTACAATATTTGTCACACACAAACGTACACTACAGCTTATTATAGCCGCTGTAGTCAAAATTAACCAATTACTCTAAATACATAATAACTTATATATTAATCGCCATCGAACCTTTTTAAATTGACCTTTCCATCGTGGACAATGAAGCTTATTCTATCTATCTTACTTATACCGTTCATATTGGGTGTGTCTGTGTGACGGTGAAGCGGCCAAGAAGAAGCCGAAAAGTTGAAGCTTAGGGAGTTGTCTCTTCATTACATTGACAACTTTTATAAACATGTGAGTCGTAGAAATCTATTTACACGAAATGTTTTTGGTGCTTTTTTTGGGTTTTGATTTTTAGTATCTTTGTTTTCCTTATGGTAGTCTTACGTCTCAGCTGTCTAGGACTTCGGGATGTACCCAATAGGTTTGAAAGTTTGTATCAAAAGTTACGTAGCGTTTGAAAATAAAAAAATGCTTCGAGAAAAGGTAATAAGTAAGGGCTTGCTTTTAACATGCTTCTATTAGCTTTGTCATAACTAATTTTGAGTTTTTGATTTTTTTGTTTATAAACGCAGATAAAATGTGTTTTTTTACTAAAATGTTTGACACGTGTAGGCGCAATCTGTGTACTATTTATAAGTAGTAGGTAGTACATTAGCACTGATATAATTAAAAATACGGCACAATTATTTATTTATTAATGCCTCGGGCGCTATGTATATAATATATTGTAATGTACATTGTATAATGTAAATTATAGTTAAAGTTTGATTAAACATGGTATAAGACAATAAAGTTGGAATTCATAAAACACAAATTTATTAATTTTCAATAATATAATATGTCTTTTTACTTTCAGGTGTATTCTTGTATTTATAATGCTGCCTCAAGTAATGTCTGCCAAAAAGTATAAAAAAAAATATTATAGACAAATTAATAATCAACATTGACGGTATGACGGGTTCATCGAACCAGGATCGATTGATGGATAAGCATCCCTTAATAATGCTTTGGCAGAAGGAGTTCACCAACGTGGCTTGGAAACCAAACTCAGTACAATGGAAGCTGATACCACACGATATTAATCATTATAAGAAACCAAAAAACAAGAAAAGTCAAAATGAAAACAACCAACCTCTTTTCTTTCTTTTTAATATTTTCGACGTAGACATACATTTCAACTCCAACTTCGACTTCGGATTTAACAAATGGTAAACTGTGTAGTCACATACTGGATGTTAGAATATAGCAACCGAAAGAATGGATTACTAATATCGGATATGGCAATAACTAAAGACTGAATTATATGCAAATAATTTAACCCATTCTAGCGGTAATTGCTTATTTTGTCTAAGATTTAGTTATGATGCATTTATTCACAATATTTACGATTACTTCCTTTAGGGCTTCACACAACACACACAATCTTATTTCAGAAGTTTTGAAACAAAATTGATCGTTTGCCTTTAGTAAGAATGTTAATTTTTTTTATTGTTTTTATTTGTTAAATAATTGTAATGGTGTCGTCGGTTGTCTATAGGTATGAATAAATAATTTACTAGTTGTATGCTAATTGTGAAATAACAAAAAAAATACTTGTTTTTTTATTATAAGCTTTTATTTAACTTGCAATGTTTGTATGAATGTATGTGAGTTTGTTTAGGTCAAATCTTGCAATATAAATTAGAACTACTTCTTGACGTCTTATTGAAATGAAATTTTGCATACACATGTAGATTCGGTGAAAATACTATATTATGGTACTTTTTAGCTAGTCTGATGAAGGAGTCGATGGTGGTCATAGGTACACTGTTATGAAATGATGCAACCCTCTTCGTGTTTGGGCTTGTTGAATTCGTCTTTATAACTACTTTGATCCTAGCTTATTTAACCTTGGGTTTAAAGTTATTTATATTCTTAATATAAACTTGTTTAAGTTTTGATATTACATATTTTGCTACTTTTCATGCACACTTTAAACATTTATCCTGCAAGTATACTGCTATGAATATCCTTTATTTTACGTCGCATATAATCCGCATGATTATAATACATTGTATAGGATTTATGTAATATTTATCTTTCGTTAACTGTTATAACATTTAAATATACTTGTGAACGTATTTCTTTGTTTTTTTTTGTAACTTAAGGTATTGTTAACGTTCATTGTAGAAGCTCTTTTAATAAATCTTAATAATATTATAGTATAGATATATATTGTTTCTAACCATTGCTTTACGTTACGTCTTGGGACTTGTAAGTGTATTCAGTAATGTAAAAAAAGTAAACAATATAAATTCATTTCACTATTTTACTGAATAAAGGTTACCGACATTGCATTTCGTATTATTTACCATAATCAAATAAATTTATTTAGAAATAATATATTATTAAATTATATGGAAAGCAATATTATTATGTTGGAAACCAGCCGTCAATAGCCTGTAAGACAATAATATCATGGTAGAGAGGTCTAAGTCATATTTTAGCACATATTATAAAAAATATGATAAAAGTATTTATTGACGTTGAACATTTTTTTTAATTTCAGGTCTATTTTTATTATTATTATTTATATTGCTGTCTCAAATAATTTCTGCAACGAAGCACAAAGAAGTTTCTACGGAGAAAAACAACATCGACGATGTAAATCTAGGTTCATTAAACCAGAATCGGCGGAATCACATGCCATCCTTGGTTGACCAGGTCTTAGCAATGCTTCGCCAGAGGGACTTCACTAACGTGGCTTGGAAACTAAAATCTATGCAATGGAAGCCGAAAGCATACGAGGGCCATCCAAAAGTCAACGATAATTTGTATAGAGAAATACAACGTCTGTTCTCGATTTTGGGTATAATCCAGTTCGACGTCAGTGAAAATGAAAATGATGAGGACGACCTCGACTTCACCGACTTCAATATTCAGTCAGTAACATAGTTAAAAGCTCTCGCGTGTAGACAACGTGTAGGGGAAACCTATCCAATAGGGGCGAAGACTACATCTGATATAGAAGAATTTTAGATAGGTAATTTCATCACAAGAAACGAACTTCAAAAATGTTACTGATATATGTTTACTGAATTCATATAGTGAAAAATGTGTCGCAATATAATAATAATAATATAGAAAAAATATATTGAACAAGTGCGGCATTTATGATTTGAATTCGATAATCACGGGATAGACACCAAATTGACTTATTTTGAGCAGAAGGTGTATAAAGGAATTATAATATAGGTACCAGCTGCACGTTTCCCCCTTCAGATACGAGTAGATCCTTTATATATTAGGTTGTATAGAATAATATGAAAAAAAATGTGAATTTGATAAATAATGATTACGTCTTAGTGCCTTTGTTAAATGTATATCAATGATTTCGATTTACATTCGTGAGACCAGCCAGGCTATTTGCCACTTATCTAGGTCGTTCATTAGTTTAAAGGTTTCTATTTTTCATTCTCATGTTTTAAACAAAATATTTAACTAATTGAAAACACTTTCTTTTCAATTAGTTCCGGTGTTTGTAGTTGTTGAATTATTATTATTAAAAATGCGATAAATTACTTTTTCTCGGCGTTTTATTTAAATTTTATACCAATACTGCTTTAATCAAATTTACTATGGAAATAGGTGTACCTATTACAAGAATATCTGACACAATAACTTAATAATAAAATAAATAATGTAAATGTTGTGTATTAATATTATTCTGCTATTCGTGGTGGCTATGAATCCAATAAATCAAAAAACATGAAAATCGGTTCTGCAGTTCTCGAGTTAAGTGTTCTAATAAACGCGGCTTTGTTTTATAAAACATAACATATTATTTATACTTAGATAAGAAGAAAATATACATGTAACTCTGTAATGTAATGGTGGTCACAAAAATGTGGTGCATACTTATGAGCTGGGCAAAGCATCATCCCTATTGACCTTACTTTTTGAATAAATATATGCATTCCCATAATCGCTTTACCTGACCAATTAAGAGGAGTGAGCGTGCAATCGATGCCCCAGCCGATAAATGTCATGCTTTTTTTTATTTTTGTATCAAACAGGTGCAACATGCGCGGTGAGTAGACTTTTGTGGTCGTTTTAATTAATACTGGTTTACAGAATTATATGAGATGTCTGGATATGTCTGCCAGTAATTTCTAGGTGCTGTGGGTTCGTATAACGATATTTTTTGTGAGACTATTTATTATTTGGTTTTTTGAAGTATTCAATCCTTTTTAATATTAAACTTACGCGATCTGCACATACTTTTAAATAGAACTTACATTTTTATAACTGCGAACTTAAGTTTCGATTTAGGTAACTTGAGCTACTTTAAAATGTAATTGCCTATTCCGGTGGGATACATTCCGCATTCAAGAATCAAATACCTTTTCATTTTCATAAAAATAAAATTATCATCATTTGTTCAACAGTGGACGACGGCTGATGATAATGTGTAAATAAATAATATTTTTTCTTTGAAGAATGTATTACTCACCAATTTCAAGATCAAAACCTTTGAAATCATAAAAAATGTTTACTTATTAGTGTTTTTACAATAAAACATACAAAATCTGTTCCCATACTCGTCGCCGGCGCATAATTAAGACATGTGTTTTTTCAGCTCTGGCCGGTTCCCCTCGTACAAACAGTAACAACGATCACCCACATGTGGCAATGCGCCTTAGGAATCTACCACAGCATATAAACATTAACGTACCTATAATGAGTACCTGTATACAGTATGGCTTGTAGTGGCGAACAGTAAATTTTAAAACAGGAGTAGCCAAACAAAAATGATCCTTAACGTAGGTCTGACGCGGCTTCTGTGATTATGTCATATTGTGTCCACAAACATGAAAGGGATACAAAGTCGCAAATGGTATAATTTTAATCCAATATTTAAAAAAAGGAATATTTCTTTTGAAATACCGTTTATAATAAGTCGTAGTATGTGTTACCAAAGTACCATCGCGTAGTAACTCTAATGTGGGGTGTCTCTAGGTAACCGCTAGTTAGCTGCAATATCAAATATAGGTAAACGCCATCTCAATGAGTAAAAAGTAGCCATTTACGAAGCTTATACATTTTAATGGTAGGTATATATTTATCATGTCATTGCTTGCAATTTCTTACAAGCTTTTATTTAACTTGCAATGTTTGTATGTATGATTGTGAGTCTGTTTAGTCAAATCTTGCAATCTAAATTTGAACCACCTTTTGACATCTGATCGAAATAATTTTTGGTGACAATACAATATTATGGTACTTTTGACATAAAAGCTTGTGTTTAAAATATATTTTCAATATTAACTTTTTAATATTATTAACACTATTGTTTAACAAGCGATGAAAAACGAGATGTATTAAATGATGTAAATTGTATAACTTTCTGTTAAATAATCTTCGCATGCAAATCCCTATAAGTTTATCCAGTTTATCTCACGTACGATCATAAATGATAGGAGCATGAGTCAATATCATATTCAAATTGGTATTCGGTAAATATGTCTTCCAAGACACTGGCACTGTGTAGTCTAGAAGCATATCGCTATATAACAAGTAGATAAGCGTTTTGCAACAACATATCATCACGCCTGTATTCCCCGAAAGGGTAGGCAGAGGTGCACACAGAACACGTCTGAACAGTAGCGGTAACATTGTTAAAATAATCATGACTATCAAGCAGGTGCAGGGTTAAAGTCAAATTTGTAAAAAACAAATATCAGTTCCCAACATTTTTTTTAAATCTATGAAAAGGTGTGAACAAACAAACAGTCCAATCATCCAGTTGATAAATTAAAGTTAACATTTCTCTGTGCCGGGTCAACTAGGCTATTGTGATCGGCACCGCACCGGCGGCATCCCAACCCAACCAATTATTATCGTTAGCGCATAGTTTTCGGTTTTCCGCTGGGCATTCCAGTACCTATCGGCTTAATATTCACAAAGCAGCGCCCTAATTGCGTCTGGCATGTCTGAATATATGGCTAAATTGTCTAACGTTGCGAATATTGGCCGACAATAATATAAATGCGAACGTAACTCTGTCTACCTGTTAAGCTAAACCACTGAACCAATTTTGATGGAATTTAGTAGGTAGGTACGGGGTAAGCTTGAACCCCGTAGCAGGACATAGATTACTTTTAATCCCGAAAAGATGTATTGACGTTTACACGGGACGATGTTGCAGGTGGCAGTCAGTTAGTCAATAATTTAGAAAGAAATAAGTGCGTATGGAAATAAGACAAATAAATCTCGCAGTCATATTATGATACCTACTAACTTAAATGAATCAAAGATCTCACATTTATACATTTTGAAAGCTCAGTGAAATAGAATTTAGTCCGAAATAGAATCTAGTGCAAAACGTTGAAAATTTTAGTCAGACCCTAGTTATGACGGAATCAATTCGCAATTTATGTAACAAATTGTCCGTGTTAAAATAACGAGTTCAATCCAAACCACAATACAGTGATAGTGATGGAGCGCAATGGAAGGTAACCTACCAGTACGTTTTCAGAAACAATATATGAACTTAATAATGGATACAATCCGTTTAGTCTGCAACTGAAATTCATTCGGAATTTTCACATTGAACTGAATCCCTATTATTCGATAAGGAGGTATACTACGATACATAATGTTTATTAAACTCATTAATCACACCTACAAGTCAATATCATTACACGCTTTTTTTAAAATTACTATGCGTTTAGTTTTGACTACTTATATACATTTGGGTGAAATCCGCATGTTTTTATGGTACCTTTAGATTCGGCTGTGACGTCATTAGCATTCGAATCATTTCCACGATGCGAAATCTCAGGATATTGGTAGTGATTACAAGTCGCGGAAATTTAAAAACAATTGTTACTTTTGTTTTGTGAGACTGCAAGGTAACACGCATACACAATAATATCTGTAAACTGTTGAAGTTCACAAGTTTTTGTAATGAACGGTGGAAGTAATGTTAGCTACTCGTGTTAGTACTGTGGGAATGGGAACCGACGCAACACTTCACACCTCGCAGAGAATAATTATCGCTTTCATATGATTTGATAGTTGCAAAATGTAATGCTGGTGTGTAGTGTTAGCTTCGGCATTTAATAAAAATAGTTTTGATTCGAATATTCTAAATCTTTGAGCTCCACCATAAACAGAAACTTAAGTATCTACTTAGATGACTTAACATTTTCATTTTTCCATTTAAAAAATCTTTGTTTCAAGCAAAAAGTGTCCTCCCCGGCGGGGAATCGAACCCCGGTCTCCCGCGTGACAGGCGGGGATACTAACCACTATACTACCGAGGATACGGATGCAAGTTGCCAAATAATTTATCCCTTAGCTTTGTTTGTGACAATAATAATGCAGAGTTATGACAATCTTCTTATTATTATTTAGGTATACTTAGTTAGCTTATCGTATATCGCTTGATTATTTATTAATATAAAGTCGAAAAAGATTTCTTATGTTTCTATTGTCACCTGTACCTCTTAGGAGAACATACATACATAAAGTCATGTTTGTATGTATGTATGTCATGATGGTTTCCCTGAGGGGTAGGCAGAGGCCACGGATTTCCATTTGCTACGATCCTGGCATACTTCTTTTGCTTCATCCACACGCTTCACATTCCTCATACACGCTCGTCGGTTGAGGGTACTCTTCACTGCCCTTAGGAGAATACAGGTGTAAAATTATACTATGTTTATGTTTTATAAAAGTCTCACAACTAGGCACCTTGTTTGACGAGCACAGTTCCGTCACTCTGACCGAGAATCGAATGCTATATAATCATCATATATTATGAAACCCGCGACATTTATCACATAATAATGCCTATATTACTACGCTAATTGTGTTATCGGGTCCATAAATCACAAACAGGTTTGATAAAGCCACAAAATCGGCATCAATTAAAATATTTAGATGTGTCCCTAATTAAAACGATCAATAAAATTCCAAATATTTGAATAGTTGTAATTAGACGGAAATGAAATTTACTCGCTCCATGATTAATGTATGAAGTTTTACCTCAAGGGTTGGCGTGTCGTGCTCTTGTCCCATTAAACGATTAAGGAGCATTTTGTCTATGCTCCACACATAATAATCGCTATATGAACACTATTCAGTTGCTCATTTATGGCTTAGGTTGGCTTCTATTCGTGTTAAAATGATTTACTTGAATGGAATTACGGTAACATCAGTTAACATTGGAATTTGAAGAATATATCAAGTTACTGAAGGATCCAATATGTATTAATTGGTGTATCTGCGATTCGACTTCTCTGTACGACTGGTAGATATTTGATCAAATAATGAAAATTCTTTATTATTAACTACAAGACACTTAATGTGCAGCCATACAGATTTATGCAATATAAAAACCTTGTGGGCCACGAACAAAGACAAATCACGAACGTATACCCCTTAATGAGCAATAAACTTTTAAGACTATCCAAGATGCCACAGAGGCTGAACACCGTTGGTCTTATACATTATTCATTTGCATATATTTATTAAGGAAAAATAACGAAAACAGTAATTAAGGTAAAATTACAATACATTTACCTATTTGATACTAACTTTATGTTGACATTAACACGCAATCGTTATTACCCGTGACTTCACACAATTGAGAACAGGGATTTTTCTGGCTATTGGTTTTGCCTAATGATTTTTTCATGTTTTGACAGATGTAAAAGCCACGTGTTTTGTAAACATAGATACCAAAGAAGAATGGTCCTCAACTATGTAAATGCACTTATGGTTTGAGCGGATTTTCCATTCTTTAATACTATATTCTTCAATATTCACTTACGCAAATAAGAAGTATTTAAGAAAAGAAATAGGTTATAATTGCGACTTGTGACAGAATTTCAGTAAGTACGAAAAAGTCATATTTTAAAGTTATAAATCTACTACACAAAGTAATAATGTAATCTTACCATAGGCGAGAGTAATAACACGTAAAAGCGGAGGTTTAAAATTGTCATAAACCACAGATTTACACTAATCTCCTCCACAAACAAGCAGTAATTGGAAAAATATCCAACCACTAGGTCAACAAAATAGAACACAGCCCAGCGGGAACAAATAAGGAAAAGATAAGATTAAAACCATCGAGCTCAAAAATGGGAGCAGAAAATGATATTTGCGAAGGAACTTTCATATCCGTTGCTGGGAAACTATGGCGGGCGAATTCAACTGTTTTAATTAAACCGGAATCTGATTACGATGCGAGTGATGGAATGATCGCAACACGTTTTGCCGAATAACATTAACGTTTAATCCAGTTTGGGGCTTGTCCCACTGAGGGAGGTTGCGCCTAACCACTGACAGTTTTCTCAACATATTGAAATGACGATGATGTATGTTGAATCCAATTCTTGATGGCAATTTAAGAATATTATGTACGTGAAGTTAAAAACTACGGAACAGAAAAGTCTTGCTACGAGTACGTGACACTGGTTATGCGAGTTCTGGTATACGTAAGTGTACGTAGTAGCACTGCGGCTGTAAGCAGACAGAAGTAGTGCGATTTCCTTCACTTATTGGTCTAATATAATATAAATTCTCCAAAATCTGGACAAATGAAGACCAGGAGAATAAAATATGATGACCTTCGTATTTTTTGGATTATAGAAACCAACGATTTTTAATACTGTTGACTACTTGTTCGCCCAGTCAAGATATAACCAAACTTCCTTGTAGATTAGCTGTTTCTCGCTGATCTATTCATGTCACGCCTCTCATTTGCGGTGGGACGCGTCCTTATGTCGATTTGTATTATTCGCTATCAAATGTAATTCAATGGTTGTGTGATTTGTTCACTTTTGTTATCATTATTGCTATTGATTAGTTTTAGTTGTTTGTGATGCCGATGTATAAATGATATCGTATGTATATTGACTATTACATGATTTAAATTTAAAATAGGCAGAGCTAAAACATATGAAGATGTTTTTGTTCAGATATTGCAATTTTTTTAAATACAATTAGCAGCAGTCTAGCTGCCCTAAGTGCTTAATTCACTCAAGTAAAAACGTAGACGATTGATCGATGGATGCAAGTTTAAATAAATTTGATATAGAAAGAAAAGTTATTCATATAAAAAAGAAAATCTTCAAACATAGGCAGTTTGGATGTACCGGGTTGGTACTTGTAAAATTGACATAAAACCTTTTTAGATGGCCGAAAGACCAGAAAATGACAGTATTTTAGCCCATGTCAGGGCTTTACAAATCATGACGTTCATAGTTTCAATATCTGTAATGTGAACGAATTTTGACGGGTTGGTTTAAATAATAAATAAGTTACTCTAAATAATTATTTTAATTAAACTACAAATAACGTCATGTTTTGTTGTGTTTCCGAAAAAAAAATGTGGTAATGTAATATCATTGCGGAAAAAATAACAGATTAAAGGATGATCACATCAAAAGCACCCGTTTCCCATTGTCAGACAATCGGGATACCTCTTCAACTTCAAACATTCCAAACATTGTTTGTTCCAAGGAATTTGACTCGCTCTCAACAAGAGAATACTTATATGGTAACACGAATAATAAAAATAGAAAAAACAGAAATGATAAACGTGTCATTGTTAAGTAAGAGTGGCACGCGCCCTTTGCGAGGGGTGTGTCGAAACGGGCGTGTGAGCGATTCCCACAGGAAACTGAGACCCTATACAGTGACATACAATACGTCAGTTAATATGATTCCATGGAATATTTCCTTGCTACTTCTAAGCTTCGTCACCACTTAAACTTTTGGTTGAATTAACTTGGTCTAGATTAGAAATTCAGCATTTAGATGCAGTGTTAAAAATATTTTGCGGTCTACAATTTAATAAGAGCTTCGTAGATCACATACCTATATGCAACAAAAAAAAAACAATAAATTCGGCGTAGAACAAATGAACAATTATAATTTTTTTTTTTTAACAATTCAACGAGTAAATTAGGCGCAACCAAGTTTACACTAGACTTACTCCTCCTAACTTTTATAAGTTACTATTTTACAAATATATACAACTTTATTCTAATACAAAATAAAAACAATATATACAAAAATAAAAAGTTAAAAAGCATCAAAGAATTCATCCCCATCGATGTCAACCGGTAACGTGCCCAAAAGACTGGCAGCATTGCCACGTTGAATGGCAATGCTAATCACGTGTGGAGTCGACTAGGCGCTTTGCTAATTCTTTAAACAAAGCACGAGCGCTCGGACCCCATGGCCCAAATGTTTCAACCCCAAACAATTATAATTGTTTGTAAATCTCTTTAAGTGTCCTTTTAGAATTATATACTGAACTAGGTACTATTTACACTATTATAAGGACGTTATAGCAAGATTGCTTTTCTGATTGTCTTACGAAAATCATATTTTGTTTAATTTCAGCCAATTCAGTAGATTTTATATAAACCGACATGTCGTGTTTAAATTATTTAGTGTTGGCATGAATCATAATGAAAGTCAGTTTTGCAAACAGTCAGCGGTCGTTCGCTGAAAGCTTTTATGAAGTCAATAAGAGAATTGGCAGGGAAGCTTCTAACAATAGATTCGCCCCTTTGTCCATTTCGACGGAGGGCTGAACGTGGAGCGGCACTCGATTCAATTTACTGCTGGTATTTAGCGTGAGAAATATTAGGGGATGTGTGCTTTAGAATTCATTTATTCTTTATTGGACTTCTGCTTTGGGCCGTAATTTGTTTTGCAGGTCTGCGTGGGAAAATTGATATTTTTATGTTTGAATTTCTGCGTTGAGTATCGAAAAAAGTATTTTAAAGGAAATTATACTTCTTAAGACGTCAGCAGTTAGTTTTATTATTGTTTTTCGTTTTATGTTTAATCGGGCGAAAGGCATTCATGACGTATGGGTATGTGAAGTATGAATGTAATTTAAAACAAGAGAGGATCTAGTTTATTATTACTTTAGATAATACTACTTCATTTTGTTTCCATTAGTTAGTGCATTGCTTTCGTAGTTACTGCAGGTTTCTCAGCACGTTGGGGTCTGTTAAGATATACATGGCAGGGCGAAGGAAGTTTTTTTTCTAAGAAGGAAGGTAGATTCGTGCGAAGCAGGTTCTGTAAGTCTACTAATTATAATTAGTAGTCTTCTAATGGTAATATTAGTCAAAATAAGACTCATAATAATAAAGTATTTTCTGTTTAACAATCATAATGTATGTTTATGCATTGTAAAATGCTAAACGGATAAAGTTAATGATGATGTATTTTCTCCCTACATTCTATGATTCTATTCCATGGGAAATCGCTCACGCTGTATACTTTAATACAAACGTAGTTTCACTTTTGGTAAAAGTGAATGTGAGTAATATTTTATGATACATAACCAACAAACCTACTGGAAATACTTCTTTAGTATATAGGACAGGAGTCAGTCAGGAAATAGGCATCAAGAAAAAACACGTTCATATAATCAGAATTACTCGTGTGAAATTTCATCAGCTAAGTGGTTCTCTCAATAATATTTTGTTCGCGATATGTACGGTAACGAGTATGAAATCAAATGGATTTTATTTTGCGTTTTACCTCTGGTTATTATCTCATTACACCGGCGTTGCTTTAATTAATTAATGAAAGCAAAAAAATGCTTGAATCTGATACCTAATAATTATCTTACTATTTTTAGTATGGGCGAATATAATTAAACTTGACTGCTCGTTATTACTTATGCTGTATAAAAATGCATTTATCCAAGACTGGATATGCTCTTTTGTTTTTTTTAATGGTATTACAATTTTAATACCTTTTTGTTTGTTTTATTATTTAACAGCATGTCAAATTAACTTAATACTTACTATTTCTTTTTGTTTGTATTTTTCATAAGATATACCTATAAACTACCTGTATTTTTATGTTCTTATACTGCTCGATTTTTTTAATTTTTATTCTGACAGTTATCAATTTCTCGAAAACTTGCATATTGTGATTAGTAGCATAATAATATGTTTAAGCCTGGAGAAAGTGCCACCGGCTCGCCTGTTATTTAGGACTTATGATGAGCACCAGAAGTGAGTGTATTGACTGCTGACAGTAGAACCTGTCCCTGGTATTAGGTACTGGCGTGACTTCACGCATAAAATGTATGTAGTAAAGTACCAAAGAAAGAATAATAAAGGCTCAAACAGAACGAACCAAAGATTACACTAAAGCCACCATTTATCTAATTTCACTGTTCATTTCCCAGCGCATAACAATCTGGATTCCCTGTAGGCGGCCATTATCCGTGCTGGCTGAATGCGGCGGTGGAATTGGAGCATCTGTGGACTGGTCGGGGCCGGTGCCTGCAATCTCATGATACGAAACACTAGAGGCTACAGCGGACTATTATCTCCTCACCGCTGATGCATTGCTTTAGTCTCAAAGTAAAGCTGCATAACTTTGAATCGCGGAGAGCCGAAAATTTGTTCCGTGTTCCGCTTTGTTACAAGTTTGCATAGTGGGCGCTAGATAAGCTGTGTTTAATGTTTAAAGGATTTAACTTGAATGCATTTAGGATTAATGTTTGGTGGTAGACTCTGCAACGGGAATCATTAGTGTGGATTAACACTCAAAAGCTGGGACTTGAAACGCTACTCAAAATATTGTTATTTTTGTGCGGATAACGTTATATTTGTACCTGGAACGTAAATAACGTTACCTGAATAAAAATAACGAAGCTTCGTTTCAAGTTTCTGCTTAAAAGATTAGGTAACTCTTCAGAACTAAATAAATTAATTGAAATAAGTTTCAAAGTTGTACAAAGAAATCTCATTATTCCGTAAGTTTACATAATCATTATTCATGTAGACGTACATATGAACCGTCTAATATTATTGGTTACTTGTCGAACCAGTTTCTGTCTTGTGACGTCACCATAATTATTCTGGTTATTATAAAGTATTATGCAAATATAGCCACTTAATATACGTGATTGGTTACGGGCAATTAGATTGATTTTCTACCACCCAGCTTAATAATTATGGTGATTAAGAACGAGCAGTGTAGACGCTACTTAGTAGTAATACAGATGTTTTGACTATGTACTAGTCTACAACACCAAAGCACGCTCTATAAAATACTAGTTGCGCCCCGCGGTGTGCCTGTGTTAATCCAGGGTGCCAGCTACCCCCAAAACGGCTGGACTGATTTTAATGAAATTTCATCATTAAAATCAGTCCAGCCGTTAGGGAGTTTGAGTGTTTAACCGTTTGAGTGAAGAGGTAACAAACATACAAACACACGCACAAACTTTCGCCTTTATAATATTAGTGTGATAGGGTGGACACGAGTTTGGATTAAAAGCACTTGGAGCACTTTTAACTTTTGCGAAGTATACAATAATTTAAATATTATTGTTTTTCTGGATTAATTTTACTTTTTCGCATTTACGGTATATACCTGTATATACCGTAAATGCGAAAAAGTGAGTGAGTGGTGAATTTTTAGTCACCGTCCAAATTTTGATATATTTATCTTTGGCGAAAATCATTGAATACGTGTTTTTTCTTTTAGTATCACTCAATACAAAAATATTGAGTTATAACATCACAAAGTTATCTATAAAAAGTTAATGTTTCTGGACACCGCCACGCCGTGCGTACGCGCTAGGTGTAGCGGGATGCGCGCTACCCTTTTCATTGAATGTTTGCGCGGCAAGTGTAGTATTATTAACGTTTAACTTAGTGACCACGCAGAGCGGATAATTCTTTCGAGAAAATAATTTAATATAAAAATTTTACGTATGGATTTTTTTTCAAAAATTGAATTATTGAATGATGCCTAATGCCTAGAAAAAATTTGGACGGTGACTAAAAATTCATTCTATATATGTGTGTTTTAGCAGAAAGGACGCGCTTAGTCAAAGAAAAAAAAAACTGAGGGTATAGAAATAAATGTATTGTATCTTCTTTACGATTGTATTGTTGTATCGTTAAAAATATTATTTTTGAAGTAGGCTATGATAAGAACGCTTGGGATAATTCTAAATACAATACTGAAATAATACTCATTGCATGTAACAGCCTGGGCACTGAAATAATTCGAGTATAAAACCTCATTTCTAGTTTCTGTACTCCGATCACGTGCGGATGCGGACTTGCTTATTTCTGGCCACTGCAACCTCTAATGCGTTCTAAATATTGAGATCATATTCTACTCGTCGATATTGCGATGAAATCGTTATTGTTTTATAGTCAATTGTCGGCTTCATTGTCATCTCGTGTGTCTCCTGAAGGTGTAGATTAATGGTCTTACTTTCTGAAACGAACAAATTGGCGAAGTGTATGTCTGTAAAGACAGACACATTTACGGTAATTACTAGTGTAATGTATTAACAAAATTAAACGCAATATATAAAAAATTGTGTAAGTAATCCGCATTTTTCTGTTTCTATATCACGGGAAAATGTTTTTGAATATCTATCACGATGTTGAACGGATGGCAATATAATGAATATTTACTACAGATACTACCCCTCATTAGTTTGCAACTCGAAGACCAAGGCGAGAGGAGTGGACTGGACGTTTTATATTTTTCACCAGTTTCCTAAGAGCCCTTCACTTTAAAGTTTTTGCTCTTTTATTATTACTGAATTGCACAGTTAAGGGGGATGGGGGAGGTCTGGTTAATCTGGCTGTGTTTAACTAATGATGTCGGTGAAAGATGAGGGCTATTTGTTAGGAGCCGACTGTATTACTCTAAAGCCAGTGTCACACTTAGTTTCGCGTGTCACTAAGCCCGGTCGGTCATTAATCGTCGAATGTCAACAAATATAGTACATAATATACATAGTCCATAAATAAGTAATGACTTAGATCAAGAGGTCTCCAGAACGGTTGCGAAACTTGTTTATTGGGATACTCAGGTTAAACAAATAAGGTGAATGATTTCTCTGTAATAAAAAGTCTTAACACGCTAAACAAATTGCGCTTTAAATGAGGATAAGTTTGTTTTTAAAGGTATATAGGTAGTCAATATGTTTGTTACTGTTATAATTATTGTGCCTACTATGCATTTCAAAAGTTGCTGGAGTACGCAATTAAATTCAATTATGGGTACTAGAAAGTAGATTGTATTCTCAATTCATACCAAAAACAGAACCTAAATTATTATTATATTTTTACTTCTTAAAACTCTGTACAAACTAAGTAAAGCTTAAACGAAATGTCAACAACAAAATATGATGATGCTTATACATAAATAACAACAAGCAACTCTTACACGAGAATCCAATAATGGTAATGTGCTGCTTTGTTTGATTTATGACACCATGCCGGGTCCACTTAATTGTTATACATTATGGGCACATCACTGGCTCTTCGATACACACAATTACCGTTTGACATATGACTGCTCGTAGCAATTTTTCCCCGTCGTAATTGAGAACAAATTGGTCATAGACAGGTCGTGTTTAATATCCGTCAAACACTTTCTCTTCTACTTTTACGAAACCTAGTTGCACGACTAATTAATTCGGATATTAATATTTCTGTCGGATATTCATTAAACATAATTAAAATAACGTAACCGCGGCCCATGTAAATATTTACGATGCATAAAAAAAATGTTTACAGTTTATTTAAATGCATATTTGGACACAATGTTCATTATTATGGTAATTTGATTACGTGTTTGTTTATTTTTGTCTTTTTTTATTCCCTTCGTTTATTTTTTCCCATAATCCCGCTCGTAAATTGCCCATTCAAAGATAGTTGTAAAATAAATGGTCGCAATCATTATTATGTTAGTGCTGTGCCGGTGACCGCTGGCTGTGCGGCGGCCACATTTCTTGTTTTATAGCAGGTTACAAGCGTTTGGCTAGCAAAGAGGTTTGTATGCAAACGTGGTGCACGCGGGAGCGTGTTTACAATGAAAAATATGTTTGCTGCGTTAAAGGTTTAATATAAGGATACATTTAGGCAGATATTATTAATATTATAAAATAATGAATTTTTGATTCGAAATCGGTGGAATTGGTTGCACTCGTAGATATATGACGACCTGATTAGCGCAGTGGCTAAGCGATTGGACTGCTGCGCTAAGGGTTGCGGGTTCGATTCCCGCACGGGGCAAAACTTTGTGCGAACCACAGATGTTTGTCCCGAGTCTGGGTGTTTGTGTATGTGAATATTTCATGTTTGTGAAACGCACCTACGATACAGGAGAAATTCCTAGTGTGGGGCGACGTTTTTTAAAAAAAAAAAAAAAAAAAAAAAAAAAAAATATGTTATATAAATAGTATAATTTTATACTTAATGCGAATATGTTTAACATGATTGAAATTAAGTAATATATAAGATAATAAATGATAAGCCACTATAACTGTAACATAAAATTTATTTATCGCAACGGAAACTTTCAATTGGCAACTAGACTGGTAATATCATGTATCCGGCTTGTAGAATATCCGCGTCTGCACTCAGTGTGGTCTCTCCCTTACCGCGACTTGCGTTCAATTGCTCGGAACCGTTTAGTTCCTATGGCGAGTTAATACGACGCATTGTTTATGTACTTTCATGTTTATGCACTTATGCACGCCCTCATTTTATTGTTGTAACTTAGGACATCAATAAAACACTAATATTGTGTACTGTAATTATTCTCTTGTATTTTTACAACTGCCAATACAAAAAAAACTTAGTCGGATTTTTTTTATTTGGTTGCAGATTTTAATTTTAATTTCGGAGTGAAATTAAATTATTTGTAATAAAGAGATAAAACTGTTTGATGGTCGTTTGAATGGCCGAGTATTGAAAATAAAATAAATGTCATAAAACACTAAATGTACCCACTCCACCAATCAAAAGAACTTAAACTTCATAGTTGAATGTAGGAACTAATAAAACTTAAATCTCATTGGATGAAACGGGTTAGTGCCAAAAGTTTATCCTTATAGTTTAAAGAATGTTTAATACACAAAGAGGAGAGTACGATTTACTTTACGAGTAGGTAGTTTTGCTTAAGGGATTCGTGCTAAAGTGATGCTTAATGAATATAGAACAGACGTGATACAGATGAAATTTTCTTACTTTCTTTTGGAATCCAAAGGAGTAGGAAAGAAATTAAGAAAACTTCATTCATTCCTATGAGGGCGAGCCTATTGTTTTAGGTGGCTAGATAGTAAGGATTTGAGATACTTAACTTTATTCAAGCGTTGGAGATATGAAGGGAAACAAAACGTCACCTTAATATGAAGTGACGGGTTAAACCGGTGAGGATGTTACTACAATGAGCAAGCTAAGATATCACAATGCTCGTTCTTGCTTACATTCAGAGTTGGCTAAACAGTGGGGCAGCACCAGGCTGATAAATTAAAAACATAAGTATTTTAATTTGTGAATAACAAAACGAAAATAAGAACTGTAAATATTCAAATGATTATTTTATTATTCATAACATTGTTTTTAATATTAACGTTTAATCAACACTACAATTACATAGGTATTTAAAACTCTCGAATGGAATGTGATACCTAATTAATTTCCTAAATAAACCGAGGTATGGGACATAGCTTTCGTTCCCATACCGGTTGTTAAAACAAAATATTTTAAATTCAACACAGCGGGACAACCGTACCTTAGGTGTTAGATTTTATTACTGTTTTTATAAGTAATCAAACGAAAAGTAAATATTAATGCACTTATTTATGTACACTGTCAACATGGCTCCCGTGATTAAGAAGCCATTTTGAGTTGATTTATGTGTGAAGAAAACAAAACAGGGGAAGGATAAAATTCTGTTGTTTATTAATGGCTTCAGCTCCTTATTAGTTCTATTGTTAATTAATTGTGATGCCTAACAAACATAAAATAGCGTCAGATATTATTCATCATCATCATTGTGTCCCGGTATCACTCACTGCTGGGTATAGGCCGCCTTTTCCCTCTGCTTTGAGCGTCTCTCATTCTGGTTGTCTTCGCAGTTTTATAAATATCATTAACTCAATGTGCCTTAGCCACCATTCAGTCGAAGCCTTCTATCGGCGATATTCCTATCTAGCCAAATGTGCTGCCCAATTCCACTTAAGGCATGCTGCCCTGTCACCAACGTCACAGGCTTTTGTTCGACCACGGATTTAACAGTAACGTACTCGATCTAATAATTATGTTTATGCTGAGCGTGGCTCACTCGTTGGCGCATTATGCTACTCTTTTTCGGTAGACAGTCTCCTCGTAAGTCATTGTCGGAAATACACAATGGTCGAAGGGGTTTTAAAATATAATGTCAGACATTAAAGTAAATTAAAACTTCTTCGTTAGGTTGTGATTGTACAAAGGTGTATAGGCCGTATTCATAAGCATAAAATAGGTACTATAATACCTGACTGTCGGTCAACCAACGCGGACGTAAACGTGAACATTACTATCATCATTAAATCAGGATATTGCCTCGTTGGTCTAGTGGTTGCTAAGCGCGACTGCTGAGCACGAGGTCCTGGGTTCGAATCCCGGGTCGGGCAAAGTGTTACTGGGATTTTCCATTAGGTAATTCTCAGTAGCAGCACGGAGTCTGGATTTGTGCCCGGTTCATGGCAATAGGCTCGCCCCCTATTACATTGGGACCTAAAACATAACTGGCGAAATGTGGGTGTACTATATGTGCACCTCTGCCTACCCCTTCGGGGAATACAGGCGTGATGTTATGTTATGTATAGTAGTCAAAAGTCGTCAAAACCCGGTAAGATTTCTCTATTTTTGTTCTGTAAGCGAGCGAGGTGGTAAACACTCGTTTCCTTATTCTGAAAAAAGTTTTATTTATCTGCATTCAGAACAGGTATAGGCTGGTTTAGGTTTTCCAAAGAACCACAAATTATCTCCATACGTTGGTAACTCTGAATCTTGAATAGCATTATTTCGTAGTTCGATTTCGTATACTAAATAATCTATTGTTAGTTGTCATAATATCTAGGCGTTCATCCCCTGGGCGACATCTGTTTTCGTTCCCCGAATAACGTCACTTTAATATCAGACCAACGTCCCTGATGTATTCCTACGAGTACCACAGTGTAATCCATGCAGTCAGACAACTGGTCGGAGCGAGGGATGACGTGGCCTCAGTAATTGGATTGTAGAGGACACGTGGTAGTCCTATTGTTATATTTGATTAGATTGAATTGTTTCTTACTTTTCGTATTTAGTATTTTAGCATACTGCCTTTAAAGACTATATTGGAGCCGAAATCCAAGCCTCTACTTCCTCCAAGCCCTCACTTCTAAAGGAATTTTCTTCTTAAACCAAAATTAGCCTTAACAAAACTAAATTAACATGACTGATGAGACTGGCAGGCACATTCCTTGCCTGGACCGCAATAATTATATCAGCCTCAAACAGTTTCACTTCAGGCTTCGTAATAAACAGAGGAATAAGCGTTGACTGACCCTTATGAAAATAGAACTATATCCAAAGCACACGAGTATGAATAACTTGTTCAGTGTCGAGAACAATATTCCTAAGCGTAATCAACTTTAATAGGTGAGCATATTAAATTATAGACAATGCCCCAGTAATTATAATAATCGTTCAATTCATCAACTGACATACCAAATGTCATAGTGCTCTTAAACTGAAGCCTAAGGCAGCAATTAAAGTCCGAAGCTCGAGCAGACAAAGTGTATGGAGATCCCGCGTCTCCGCCTGCGGGGAAATCATAACAATACGCCTTTAATTTCCAGCTTGACCATGCACATGCATGATACTTTGTTCTAGATAAGATCTAAGAAAGTTTTGATCGTATACTAACCGTTTGACTTCAGGCAAAGTTTAATATCAATTTGGTTTTGACAAGTTCATTAAATTTTATGTTATTAATGTACCGGATGCGTTTCGGAGCGTGATTTTTGATTAGTTTTATTAAAATGGTAATGTGTTATGCTTGTAAGTAAAATGATATTTGGTCAATGATTCTGTCGAAAATTGTTGGTAAGGGAGTTTAGTTGATCATACCAACGGTAACATAAATATTTTATCTATATAGCTTTGATCGATAAAATAAGTTTAAAAAATGAAATAATGGCATTACCCAAAAAAGCAGCAAAACTACCCTAGATTGTCAATTTTGTTCCAAAACTTCTATTCAAAAAACTCCAATAACAAATAACAAGCTACACAAACATTCTGTGGAATACAATGTCGATTCAAAAACATTCAAACTACAACTATTATTGTGGGTTTCTAGTAAAATGAAAAGATAGAATAGTATAATAGAAACCAAATAGAATGATACTTCCTAGTAAATTGATTTTTGTAAAAGCTCATATTTACAATGTTTATGTAATAACATTTTGATATTATATTTATATTGGAAAAGTTAAATTATTTTTACCATGACACCATTTTACGATGGTAAACATTTATGTGCCAGAATTTTCGTTCGCGTTACAGTTATTCTGTAATCTTTCTAGGCAACAAAGTAACCTGATTATATTCATACCTATTATAATAATTTCCGTTTTAGATTAAGATTTAAGATTAAGTTCCGTCCTTTTGTTAGAATTGAATTGCAATATTGATTTCTTTAACGCAATGCACGATTTCTCATATAGTGCCGCAGTGAAAAGTGCTTCCACGCTTACCGAGTCTGTTACTTATAGAATAGTATCTGCAAACTAAACTGACCGCTATCACCAGGTGAAAGTAAGATACGAACACTTAAAACGTTGCCACTTCTACTTTCTCATCTTAGATTAGTATCAGATCAGATAAGGGCGCAATAAGTTCCATTAGTGGAACTATACGCATTTTGTAATAGACTCGAGTCTCCATGGTCAATTAATCGATTTGTTACAAGCGTACCCATCACTAAAAGTACTAAAAATATCGTATTTAGAAACAGTCTTAAGAAGAAAATCTTTAAATCAAGTTTAGTGTGTCAATTAGCCTTTTGAAAAACCTTCAAAAAATACGAAAAGTGAAAAATAATAATATGTTATTCACTCCGTGAATAAAAAAAATACATTTCAATTGAGAACATCCTTTTTGAAGTCGGTTGAAAATAATTGTTAGATATCGATCCCAATAGCGAAGTAGGTCAACTAATTGCCCGATAACTCATAAACTTGCATGCTTTTTATCCGTACGTAGGTAATGTGAGATTAATGTCTAACACACATACGACCTACAAGAAAATCATCGCTTCGTGTGAACAAACCCTACATTGTCCAACGGCATTAGTGATGTTCTTGTCTTACTTAAACATATCTTCCGTCAGTCCAGTGTAATGCAATTATGGGAAAGTCTGCCGCTACCGTGAAATCTGTTACATTATTATCTGTTTCTAATCTTGCTTGCCACGCTCATGTCTCGGGTAGATTACTACTACTTATTCACTGTGACCCTTGGTATGCAGTTTAAGCCTGTCTGAACTGTAATGTACTGTCATTAAGGAGCAGTTGCAAGTCTGAAAGCTGCATTTCTATGTATCAGTCATTGCTTTTCTGAAAACTGAAGATCCTTATCGGAATATAGTCGATAGTAAAAAAGCATAATTATCAATTTAATACTGTATGAATCACCTTTGATAGGTAGAATGTCATCGATGAACAACAAGCTTGTATCGATGAAGATGTTGGCGAAATATCACGATTGGTGCTTGCAATGCTAACTGGTGCTACATAATTAAGTATGTCCTTCGAAAAAGGAGATAATATAGATTTCCCTAAAGTAGGTACTAAGTTACTAACATATGTAATCTATCTAAAATACGCAAAAATGAAAGCTAATCTAGATTTGGGGAAGCTAACCTTATTTCTATGACTATTAAGTCCAGAATTAACTGTACCTACCAATATTAATCACGTTGTGCAAGCTATCTGTTTTTTATGTGCTTTGCCATCTAGATTCCGACTGCATTCTTATTCGCGCCAAAGGCTCAGCTCCGTTACTCACGTACAAATAATCGAACGAGTTGCACCAAGATGGTAACTAGAAAAACCTGAAGTGTCGTCGACTGTTCGCCGTGAGAAAAATTCGATCGTAATTCGTGACGGATTGTCAGGCAGGGTGATTGGTGAAAAGTTTGGTCAAACACGTTAACGAAGTATTGTGTTTATTCGCCCTTAAAGCAATCCTAGCCATCACTGAATTTTGTCCACACGGACGATTTCTTCGGCTTTTGCGAGCTAAAAAAACCTTTTCATTTTTTTGGGTGCAACGTGTCTATGTACCTACTATGATAAATTCGGATTGAAAATGGTATTGTATTTTATTTTCTTAAAAAACGTCGCCACACTAGTAATTTCTCCAGTATCGTGGGTGCGTTTCACAAACATGAAATATCACATATACAAATACCCAGACTTGGACCTAACATCTACGCATCACACAAATGTATGTCCCGTGCGGGAATCAAACCCCTTCGAAAGGGTTGCCTTAGCGCATCAGTCCTATTGTCTAGCCACCGGGCCAATGTCGTTAATTTCGTTATTTCAGAGAAACAGACCAAAAGTACTACTTCCGTAAAAAAATAATCATTTACGTAGTAACGATCGTTTCTGGATATTAATTAACAGCGCTGGTACTGGTATGCGATTACGAGGAATATGTAATACTATCAGAACATCATTCCATTTTCCTAGTTATTACGGACCCAGCCTTTAACAGCAACATATTAAAATACTTTTATGAAATATTGCAGTATTATTACATCGCAGCTCTTCCGCATTGGCTTCGTCGGGCAAAAAATAATAAAACCAGACAACGCCTGAGGGCGATCGACTAGCCTTAAACGCATTACGGCAGTCAGGCGATAAAAAAGGTTTATTCAGTGCCCTAGTCCATGGCTACGGTAAATGTTTTAATAATATTCTCGGAACTATACAGACTGTTTCGTTGGTCTAGTGGTCACTAAGTGCAACTGCTGAGCATGAGGTCCTGGGTACGGATCCGGGGCCAGGCAAAGTTTTACTGGGTTTTTCCGTTAGTTCTCAGTGCCATCACCGAGTCTGGATTAGTAATTGGTTGATAGCAATAGGCTTACCCTGTAATACATTGGGACTAATTACATAACTGGCAAAATGTGGGTGTACTATATCATTATCATCGATTGATTTATTTGACGACCTGATTGGCGCAACGGCTAAGCGATTGGACTTCTGCGCTTAGGGTTGCGGGTTCGATTCCCGCACGGGACAAAAAATTGTTTGTCTCGAGTCTGGATGTTTGTGTATGTGATATTTCATGTTTGTGAAACGCATCCATGACACAGAAGAAATTCCCAAGGTGGGGCGACGTTTCTATTAAAAAAAACTTCCTTAAACTATGCCGTCCAGCACGGTCCTGTGCCAGGTGCACTCCGCAATCTTTGCAGAATCGTAGCCTCTTCTCGCTGCCGGACGACCTACAGTACCACCAAAACGGATACAAGCAGTAAAATATCTTATTAAACTAAGTTACGTCAAAACTTTATAAATGGAAGTTTAATTTTAGGTTTATAGCTTTGCCTAATAAGAAGGTAGCCAGAATCAAAGCATTGATAAATATTCGCCACAAAAATCACGCAACAATTCAGTGGTGGAGTAATGAGATTAGTTATAAATATCAGCTTAATTTTAATTGTAACACCATTATTGTGTTGATAAATGAAAATAGGCCAGTCAGATTAATTAGCGAAACGAGATTGAACAGAATCGTTACAGATAATAATTAATGTGTGTCCCGATTTCCGAGGTTGATGCACAGTTTCGTTTGACGGTTTGATATATTTGTCATTTTTTTTTAGGAATGTCGCCCTTCATTAGTTTTTCCTGTACCGTAGGTACGTTTTACAAACGTGGTATATCACAGATCCAAACACCCAGACTTAAGACAAACATCTGCGGATCACAAATATTTGAATTTCGTACGGGAATCGAACCCTTAGCGCAGCAGTCCAAATGCTTAGCGACTGCGTCAAGCAGGTTGTCTTATGTATAGTAGGTACCTTAATTTTAGTGGAATTTACACTGGATATTCTCTTTTTAGTATGTTTTACAGACATCGCACTCGCCAAAACGGCTAAGTACCTTGTTGGTTTCATAAAATGGATTAGAGGTGCCATATAACGTAATAACATTATTTGGATTCACAAATAATAATATTGATTGTAGTGTTTTAATACCTATGTGTTCTACTCTTTCACGTGAGTAGAGAGAAAGACAGAAACAGAGGCTTATACTCTGCTGTGAGATAACATAGGTTGAGGTGACCCATTGCTGAGCAAAGGCCTCCCCAGTGTAGCATAGTTTAAGTTTAATCCGTAAAGCTAGGAATCCATAAAGCTCGGAATACCATCCAATACTAACAGAATATCGATACGTTTATCTAAAATGGAAGAAACCGTACGAAAGAAGTATAAAATGGATTTAGCTGGACTTAGATTAGCAGAATTGGAGAGTAGGATTTAGATTAATGTTTGGAACTCAATCACGGCCTGAATACTGAGTGGGTTTGGAGACATTTTTTCTTTCAAACTACATATAAAGAAAATCAATGGATGATGATAGCCGCAAATGGAGCCGTTCACATTACTTCAATAATACTTGTTTTTTTTTTAAACCTCCTGTATCGTGGGTGCGTTTCACAAACATGAAATAAACATACACAAACACCCAGACTCGGGACAAACATCGGTGGATCGCACAAAAGTGCCACGTACGGGAATCGAACACGCAATCCTTAGCGCAGCAATACGCTTAGCCACTACGCAAATCAGGTCGTCGAACTCGATATTTTTAAATTATTGCGATAGATAAGGTTAAGGTGAATTCTGATATTTTTCATCGTTATCATCTTTTTGGCCCAGTATGACTCACTGTTGGGTATAGGCCTCCCGTTTTCTTTGTGGCTTTGTGAACAAAGTCGCAGGGAAAGCTATATCTAGTTACTCGTATTTATTTAAATCAGTTTATTAAATATCAACGCCGATATTTAATTCCCTTTATCTAAAAACCTAATTATGCTAATGAACGTATATAAAAAGCGTGCTCATTACATTTAGTCCTGTAAGTCGTGTAGCGGGTTCGGCTCATAAACAATGACTTTGTTCATCTGGTTATTGTTTGGACTTGCAGTCGTAGAAGGATTGAGTGGTAAGACATTATAACTTATTTCATTTATTTCGCACTAGCCGCGCCCCGCGGTGTTACCGGCTACATTTTTTCAGGGTAAAAAGTAGCCTATGTGTTAATCCAGGGTTTCAGCTACCTCCATATAAAATTTCATTAAAATCCATTCTGTGTTTTTACGTGAAAGAGTTACAAACATCCATTCACACTTACAAACTTTCGCGTTTATAATATTAGTAGGGATGTAGCCTCTTTGACTATTTTATGTTTTATGGTATATTACGTCGCAGTCGTCGTCGGAATAAAGTCTTTTGTTGCTTACTTTATTTGTGTTTTTAAATGTTATACACTAGTATTATTTTCTGCAAACAGAGCTTTAAAATAAAGCAGGAATAAAGTCCCTGGTATAAAACTGGTGTTAAGGGAAGGGATTGATTAAATACGTGTTACTTTCAGATATTTTTGAATATACATGTAATTGTAACGATATACCTTAAAAAATCATTATCCAAGCCATCGCATCGTTTAAATTAGGTGT
Source organism: Abrostola triplasia (assembly GCA_946251915.1). Taxonomy (NCBI): domain Eukaryota; kingdom Metazoa; phylum Arthropoda; class Insecta; order Lepidoptera; family Noctuidae; genus Abrostola; species Abrostola triplasia. The sequence continues at coordinate 3,542,877 of OX276424.1, read as the reverse complement.
TTACTAATTTCTCTATTCACAGTGAAAAAAGTTAAAGGTGACGACAAAGAGCTAAAATGGGCCAATCAATTTAAATTAAACGCCAAGCGAATGTCGCTTACTTCTAACCTGATAGAAGACATCACTGCCTGGTACGTGCTACATTTATTTTTTTAAAGTTATACGCTAGTTATTTGCTGCAAAAAAAGCTTTTTAAAAACGGGACTGCCTCGTTGGTCTAGTGGTTGCTAAGCGCGACTGCCGAGCACGAGGTCCTGGGTTCGAATCCCGGGTCGGGCAAAGTGTTACTCAGTTTTCCATTAGGTCATTCTTAGTAGCAGCACTGAGTCTGGATTTGTGCCCGGTTGACGGCAATAGGCTCGCCCCCTATTACATTGGGACCTAAAAGCATAACTGGCGAATTGTGGGTGTACTATATGTGCACCTCTGCCCACCCCTTCGGGGAATACAGGCGTGACCATATGTTATGTTATGTTACAAAAAAGGAGGAGGTTCTCAATTCAGCTGTGTTTTTTATGTTTACCTTATAACTCTGTCGTTATCATAATCTCAAATACCGATTTGCAAAAAAAATTTTTCATGTGAAAGTATGTACTTCCAAATTGGTTCCATTAAAATGTTTTCATGATCTGATGATGAACTTCCGAGATATGGAGCGGAACTCCTCATAAGATCATAATATCAGACCGTCGTCGTGACAAGTAATATTGCCTTGGTAGTAGTCGATGTCTGACTACAAACAAGAAAGAGGGGGAGGGCGTGCATAGACCTCCCTTCTATCTCTGTTCTTAATTTAAATTTATCGTGTATCGTTTTTGTAAAGGAAGTCAGTCTAGACTTACTTTTGTCAGGGGCGGATGAATCCTAGGCGCCACTAAAAATCGGGAAATGTTTTTTTATGTGAAATGACAAAAAACATGACAACAATGACAAAGAATAAAATATAATTTTTCACTTTCACTTTAAGTGGGAGTCGGTGCCAAATCCTAATATTAATTAACTAATTCATTATTGTAGTCTGACGGCTGGTCGGTCGGGGCTTAGTATCATAATAATTATTATACCATGGTTCGGGGTTCACTCCACTCCCATTACGACTCGGTCCGGCGTTGCAGTGCCGCTGGAAACCGGGCGCACATGATTCCTAAACCTAATAATCTAGTCGTATAATTCTATGGCGACTAATTTTCGTTTGTAATATTTAAAAGTGTTTTTATTTCAGGAAAACTTCAATGCTATCGAGGATAGATTACAATAACGGCGTCGTAAAATCGTTTGTTGGCAGCAAGCGCAGATTTGGTATTCAATACATGGTGTGTAGAATTTTCTCTTTATAAGTACTTTACCGGAAGACGCCGCGTTTGCAGGCCTCCCACCAGGTGGACCGACGATATCGTCAGAATTGCGGGCGACCGATGGTTGCAATTGGCAAGCCATCGTTCATTGTGGCGTTCTAGGGGGGAGGCCTTTTTCAACAGTGGGCGTCTTCCGGTTGATGATGATAATGAAGTACCTATTCAAACGAAGTTTTCTATACAAATAAAATACATACGTTGACATTGTATTTTACCGAGTATAATTTGGTTGACAGGTCCACCCTGAAGCATTATTAGACCAGAAAACAAAAACAGTTTGCTACTTCAAGAAGGGGTTAATTTTGACTGAGACTATCCTGCCTGATGTATCCGGCTTTGAGGCGGAGGGTGAGTAGAAACTAGAAATATAATAAGATGTGTCGTGGTGGCCTAGTGATTAACATACTAGATTTGTATGCAGAAGGTTGCAGGTTCAAATCTGGGCAAGTCTCAATGTGACTTTTTCAATGTTATAAATACTTTCATAGTTTTTCTAAGACACCACTGACAAACGGTGACGGAAAACATCGCGAGGAAACTTGGATTTATTTATCTGAAATCACCAACCCGCAGTAAGCTAGCGTGGTGATTAATGCTTAATCCTTCTTTATATGAGAAGAGGCTTTTGCCGTGCAGTGGGACATATAAGGCTGTTATTATTTTAAAACAAGATACTATAATATTTATTTTCTGACCACAATAAATCAATATTTTAATTACATAATTATTTATGATAAATACAGATTATTATATAGTGGGAGCCTGTATTTTAGGACACTAAGTCTCCACCCTGTAGATTATTAACATTTCAGAGCGCTTTACGTTTTAATATTCGTACAAGTAGTGATAGTACGCCTATTTACAAACACAGTTTTGATTTTTAAATAATATGGTATTAGTATGGTTAGTTTTGTGGTGTAAATAAATGAGTGCTTGTTTGTAGTTGAGGAAAGAAAATTAACTAAAGAGGCAATTTTCTTTTACTTTTTTCCATTTTATTTAGGTCGTTTTTTTAAATATTTTTTTTTCGCAAAGTTACATGTGAGTAAATATTAAGAAACCAGCCCTCTTACTATGAATTCTCAAAGCAGCTTCCGTTGTGTAAGCGAGATACCGCATTACACTGATCGTAGCGGTGTCTCGCTTTCTCAACGTGAACTGTCCTGCTTTAAGAGTTCATGGTAAGGGGGCTGTTCACTTTATTGTAGAGGTCCTAAGAGCACCTAACCTGACAAACAAAACTTAGTTAAAGCTTGGATGTGATATTCTGGCACAGGATAGAAACGCCGCTTACCACGTGAGAATTCGGAATATCGGATTCCTCGAAACTCGTGTACGGACAGTAGGTTAGAATCATTGTTGGTTCAGTATCGTTTGCTGAATAAACAGCTGACGCACCGTTGCATTTTTGTGTATACCAAAATATTATCATATTAACTTATTTATTTTAACAATAAACTTTTATTTCAACACAATAGATTTAGCAATTATCCAAAGTTTCCATATGTTCGTATTTTCAAACATTAAAGAATGGACGAAAGATGTAAGGATGGTAAGTGTAAATAGGATAAGGGTTAAGATGAAAGTAAAGGGCGATAAGTATAAGAAGCATACACATTGCGCTGACCCTAAAATGTCATTTTATAAGCAAGGCGGAAACATAAGAAACTTTAGAAATGATAACTCATAACTAAAACGTTTAAATTGATAATTTGGCTATGGCTATGATCTTATATTTTTCTAGGCCAAGAAATTTTGAACGACAAGAAATGTACAAAATTCGTCTACAATTATAAGGACGATACGATAAACAAAAAACAATCTATATGGGCAACTTACGACGCTGACGGCAAAGAATGGATCCCTGTCAGGTACTCAAGGAATTTCACTAAACCTTATATCCGGTTCTACGCAACTCTAATCTATATAAATAAAAGCTTGTAAAAACCAAACCAAGTTTGTTAGAACACTTGTAATTCAAGGACTGTTAGACTGATTTTCATGGTCTTTGATTTGTGGTCATGGTCGCCATCTTTCGTAATTGAAAGCTCACGTCATGCTGCTTTTCCGGACAGGACGACATTTTCCAGGTCCGCTAATGCAAAATAAAGAAAATATCTTTTGTAAGAGCACTTGATAAATTGTGGTGTGTGTGTATGAATAACTGCTTAAAATATATTTGCTTACTCGTAACAAGCTCTGTTGAATTGAAAAGAAACCGTAGCTGGAACATCAAAACTCATAACGCTTATCCGTTATGAGTTTTGGTGTTTTAGCTACGGTTGTACGGTGTGATAATGTTGTTTATATTTCAGATATGAAGTATTGGAATTTAACGAGTGGTTAGGATCAAAGGACAGCCACGAAGTGTGGGACTACTATGGTTACAGCAAGAAATTTTCTTCCCGCACTATCTTCGATGTATCTTCATGTAATAAAAATATTTTTTTATAAACTCACGGCTTTTAGAGATTCTCGAAACACTAATAGAGATTCTTCAAAACATTATGGTTTTTGTTACAGATAATTGTACTGAAAACGCCAACTTTTCACTGACTGGGGATAGTGCTACTAAGCATTTGTTGTTTATGGATCCTGAAAGAGACGCACATGTTAATCATGTCTTTGAAGCGTACGTACCTGTAAATTATTTATTTATTTAAGTAATAATCGTCCATTAATATTATCTTACAAATATTTCAGATTTAAAAAGAACTATAACAGAAAATACGTTGATGCTAATGAACATACTATTAGAAGAAGTATTTTTAAGCGCAACATAAGGTACTCAAAAATGGTTTTAAGAATAAATTTGGATTTTGTGGTTATAATTTTTAATAAAATTAATTATTTTTTTATAAAATTCATATTTTCATCGTTTTGAACAGGCGTATCGTTCTGACCAACCGCCAAAATCTGGGCTATAAACTTAGCATCAACAATTTTGCTGATAAGACTCCTGATGAGATGAAAAAGTACATGGGCTTACACAGACGACCAGAAGGAAAGGCCGGCCCAATACCTTTTCCTTACAGCGAAGAAAAGGTGGCCGATACAGTAGACGATTTACCGAAAGAATACGATGCGAGACTTTTAGGTCTTGTAACAAACGTTAAAAGTAAGTTTCGTTTTAGATTCCAGTTAGATACATTTTATTCAGATTAGACACAGTAAGATGCGTAGAAAAATAATCGCAATACTTAGTTTCGATTTCTTATAATAAATTACCAACTTAAATTAAATTATACACTGTTCCTGATTGTTATTATTATTTTGGTTTCCTCCTTATATAACAGATCAAGAGGAATGCAGTTCTGCCTGGGCCTTCGGGGCAGCTGCCGCTGTAGAAGGAGCTTTAGCTAGAGTCAATGGTGGTAGGCTTGTGCACCTCAGTAGCCAAGCCCTCATTGACTGTGCATGGGCGTATGTATCTTATATCTTATAAAATATGCTCAAATAACATAGGACCATCTGTCTAACGTAATTAACATATACTTCGTCCTATTATAATTCCAAAATTTTGGGCATTAGAAACGTAGGTTGATTCACCTATTATTTATTTATTTATTTTTAAAACATTACATAGTTGTTATATTATACAATATCCCACAAAACCAGTTCAGTGGTTTAATTTAAGATTCTAACATTTTATAGAATTTATTAACAACTAGCTGACCCGGCAGACTTCGTACGGCCATTTAAACCTTCCCTGGACTTCCACGAGTGTTTCAAGACCAAAATTAGTCAAAATCGGTCCAGCCGTTCTCGAGTTTTAGCGGGACTAACGAACAGCTATTCATTTTTATATACATAGATAGATTTAATTGAATACGTAGTGTTAAATCGTTTAGTAACATTCTACTAAAATATTTACGCCGTTCCTAACAGTACATAATACTGCAGGTTCGGTGCCAAGGGTTGCAAAGGCGGTAACGACACCGTAGCCTACGAATGGATGATGCAGTACGGCCTGCCAACGGACGCAGAATATGGTCCATACACTAACAAGGTACTAGACATAGTGAAGTACGGAATACACTTCAACGTTATGTTATGATTATGATATACTTAATTGTGGTTGTGATTATTATTTGATATTTTTAGTTTCTGAAGTGATTAATTATAATCAAACAGCCTATTTTTATCTATTATATAGATTAAAGATTTTGTTTAAGATTATGATTGTGATGTTTAACTTTAATTGTTTTGATTGAGTTAGAGGCTTGAGGCAAAATTATAAGTGTACCTATAATAAATTGGCAAAATGTCATTTTTCAGGATGGCGTGTGTAACATACTAAACATGACCGAGATTTACCGTATTCGTGGATACACAAATGTGACACCATTGAGCATAGGAGCTATAAAGGTAAGGATAATGCTTAATATTTTTTGTTTAGTTCACGAGTTTATTCGGCAATAAATCTTTGTAACTCTTTATCCGATTTCCAAAATTCTTTCATTAATGGACCTTAAGGATGGACATAGACTAGTTTAATTCCGGAAAAGACACGAAAAATATTTCCACACAGACGAAGTCACGGACAGTTTTTAGTATTCTTTATTGAGGTCCCTGTGATCCTAAATATTTATAGACATGAAAATAGTGCAATTGTATATTAAAAAATAAGCTTTATATTTGATTCTAGGTTGCCCTGGTCAACCACGGTCCACTATCCGTGTCAGTTCATGCGTCTGACGCTTTCGCCCTTTATTCATCCGGCATTTTCTACGATACATCATGGTAAGCGTGCCAGAATTGGGCAGTTGAAAACTAATAGTTCCCACTTTTCTAATAAATGCTTGATTTTAGACCTGGAAATGCGATGCGATTTCCACTTGACTGTAAAAATATAATTTCAGTTGCTTTGAAATCAATAAATAACGAATTGAGTTGGAAAAGAAGTGACGTCATAATTGCCATATTAAATCTATGAAGGAACACTTTTTTGTCCGAACAAATAGAACATTTTACTAGTACTAACGCGTAGATTGACAGATTAAAATGCACTCAATGTTTTATCCAATTTTGTTTCTTGTATTATTCACTACTGCCTCCCTTTCGGGGAATACAGATGTAATTTTTAGTTTTAAATGGAATGTTGCTTGATGTCACCCTTTTTCTAGTTCCAGTGATCCGACTGAACTAAGCCATGAGGTGGCCTTGGTTGGGTACGGGGAGCGCGACGGTGACACTTTCTGGATCCTCAAGAACTCCTGGGGTTCAACGTGGGGCATCGACGGGTACATGTACATATCTGCTAGAGACAACGTCTGTGGAGTTGCTAATGAGCCCACTTACCCAGTGTTTTAAAATTGACCGTTTTTACTGCTTCGACTACACCGACTACATTGACTACACTGATTGATTTGTCTTCGGCACTGATGAAAATATTTTATCGTTTATTTATATTTAGCAAATAATTTTTAATTAGCACGTGGGATACTTGCATAATAATAAACTATTATAAGTACGTTATTTATTTTTTTGTTATGTTGTTTATCTCTCTTCATTTAATTTATTCCTCTGTTCATTCATTCATTCTGATATGGTAGAGGTGGATGAATTTGAGGCCAATGCAACCTTGTAGTTCCGAAACCAAGCGGTAATTATCTGCAGCAACACTGCCAAGTGAGATTTCGTATTCAGAATTCGTTGCTCGTCCCCTACGTGAGAAACTAGCGACAAGGTGCTTCAACAACGTTAGTCTTGCGGCTAACGTTACTGTGACATGGTGGTATAGTACGTTCAGAACAGTACTGCCAACTTTAAGAACATACGGCCAAAAGTATGTTAAAGAAAATACATATGTATTTGTGTTTAGGAACTCTTTACGAATATCGTTTCAGAAAGATATATATATATATATAATATCCCTTTTGTAATTTGATTGAACGTGTAGAGATGGCTTTAGGTACGTTATATTTAGATTGGTTTACGATTTTATTGGTCATGATAGTAATGATAATTTAAAATGAAGAGAAATGAGAACGCCTCATTAACAGAATATTATCTAGATAAGTATTTATGTAGTATACAATAGGTTAAAAATATCATGAAAGAATTGTGGTTGAGTGGCTTTTATTGGCTTGACTAAAGAAGTACTTTACTACTAAATGTTTGGTAATTAGGGCCCACTATATATTGGTCGAGTAAGATATTCCCAATAAATACATACAATTTTCAGATGCCGGTCAATCAATGTTAAGATTTAGCAGCATCTAAATGGGTGCTAAACTTTTAGACTTTTCAATAGACAGATTCAGGCCAAGATAATTAAAACATTATTTTAAATGGACATAGTCCTCTAATATAATCATCTCAAACACTCCTAGTTAGTGTAATAACCGAGGCTACATATTTCCTATGATTTACGCCCGAGCATTTCTCAGCCATAAATTGGTATGACGAATGTGTGAACAAATTTCGTCTACGCTCATGCCATGTTGATTTATCTGCATTGGATTCAGAGCATAGATTGCATTGTCCGTGTAACTTACTATATTTGGGAATAGGGGACTGTTCATGTGCTTTCCAAGATTGGATGGCAGGACTGGATGAGTTTGTAGTTGAGTGAACTATGAGCTTTTGGATTTGTAATCATTGCTTGCTGGCCTTTGCTGTGCATTTTCAAAGCAGTTCAGGTGAACTTCTGCAGTGATGAAATGAGCTTATCGAACTGTCCTTTTCTACCTGATTACGGCAGAGCCAGAAGAATTCTGAAATAGATTTACTGGACAAATGTATTTCATCTAGGTTTTGAAGTGGTTGTAGTGTTTTAAAACAAACGTGTTCTTTCAGTTTTGCACCTAATTGTTTAATCCTAGCAAAGAGTTTTATTTTACAGCTGGACTTCATAAACCTTAGACCGATTGCCAACCATACGATTACCTATACAAAACCGTAGTCAGTACATATGTTGAACTGTTTGGAACTCAGACGAAGTATAGAACTACTTGGATCCTATATCTATGGTTTGGAATGTATTGTAAACTTCTAATTCGTCAAGTTTTTGCTTCAGTCTATCTTGTCAATTCAACTGCTGTTATCATTAAGGAGATATATAGTTATACTATAATATGATAAAGACTAATAGTAAGAACGCGTACTGGAACCGTTTGAATCTAGGCACATTGTCTGTTAGCGGTAGAGAATTTCTATTAGCATTAGAAAGGTGTTCCAAGACTCGATAGTGGTAGGTTGAGCAGCTGTTACATGCTACCTTACGGCCCGAGATACAAGATGGTGGCGTTTTGATAGGCAGATCTGTCTAACCCTCAACATTGTTTGCTGTCGTAAACGCGTAGCTGGAATGTAAGAGAATTGTATTTGGATAGTATTATTGTTGTATAGGTATAGCATTGATGTAGCATTCGGAACAATTGATATGATGATAATAATTCCATGTTTCTAGTTATCTAGTAAATAAAAGAAAAATAAATACAAATTAAAAAATATCCCTTGGTTATTACCTAAATATAACAAAGTATTGTGCATACAAAGTATCAAGTATGCCAACATTAAGAAGAGAACTCTTTTACAGCAGTGCGTGTGATGTGCTTTAAAGTATCAAACAACATAATAAATTATACTCAAGTGCGGGTTCCCACTTTAAAAACGTTAAATAATCAAGTGGGACTGGCAGCCAACACTTTATAGCATATACATTATACAGGATACATAAAGCTCTACTATTTATATTCAATGTACTTGCACCACGCGATAGCAAGTGCGCTCTATTTAAATCAACCGGCCTGCGGCGACTTCAGCACGCGAATGCAAATTTCATCTCGATTGGGAGTGAAACTGTCCCTGCAACGTTTCTACTGTCCGCTGCGTACAGCCATGAGAAATGTGAAATCCTTTTATAATAACCTTCATCTAGAATTCACTTGAGACTGAAGTTGGATGAAAGTCGGAGATCAAGATTATAATGGATTTACTGCGTTTTGTGAATCGTTATTTCTGTGGTTGCAATAGTATTGCAGGTTGTCTGTTTAGGATTTATTGTAAGAATTACAACGAAATATATATGCTTAGAAACTTTTTAGTATATTCTTATTAAAAGCATGATAGTATGCCTAAGAAGGTTTTGGTTTGGCTTCGTAATTATTTTCTAATGATCGAGCAAAATAAAATAAAGATTTTATTCATGCTACATCTAAGTTCACGGTTTTATAATGTTATTTATAGGGGAAGAAGTGTAAGACAAACTACCTCCAAAGATCACTCTTTTACGAGGGTCAAACTGAAAGTTCTTAGAAAATCAAAAACTGATTACATTAGCCAGTTATTAGTTTTATTATATCTTTTCAAAATATTGTCCATTCACGTCAATACACCGCTGCATGCGATGGAACCACTGGGAAAAGCACTTTGCCCACTCGTCTTTAGGGTTCTCTTCAATGGCATCGCGATACGCAGCCACCGCTTCTTCAGCATTCATAAACCGCTTTCCTTTAAGTTTTTCTTTAATTTTTGGAAATAAATAAAAATCACAAGGGGCGAGGTCGGGGCTATACGGCGGGTGACCCAGTAATTCAACGTTTGATGTCGCCAAATAGTCGATCGTTCGCTTAGCGGTGTGCGACGAGGCGTTGTCGTGGTGAAGGAGGATCCTACTGCGAGGTCGTTTCTCTCGAACTTTTTCCAAGACAAGTGGCAAACAATTGGCAGTGTACCATTCTGCAGATACTGTTTTTTGATCCTCTAACACAATTGTTGCGAAATGACCTATCCTTCCAAAGAACGAGGCCACCATTTTTTTTCCCGCACTTCGATCTCTCTTCACTTTAGTTGGCAACCTCTCGAAAGGAAACACCCACTGAGCAGATTGTCTTTTGGTTTCAGGATCATAACAGTAAATCCAGCTTTCGTCACCTGTTAGTATGTCGAACACAGCATTTGAGTCACCTCCGTTAAATCTTTCAATCATTTTACGGCACCAATCCACACGATGGAGTTTTTGAGCCTCAGTCAAATTATGAGGTATCCACCGGGCGCAAAGCTTCCTGACTGCTAAATGTTCGTGGAGGATTTTGTGCACTTGACTCATACCGATGCCTAAGCTTGTCCGAATCTGTTGATAGGTCACTCTTTTGTCAGTCTCTATCATACGCCGCACAACACAGATGTTATCTTCAGTCGTCGCCGTAGAAGGCCGTCCCTTACGTAAATCATCAGTGAGATTAGTGCGACCACGTTTAAACTCATTAAACCAGTTGTAAACTATATTATCTACTATATATACCGGTTGTACTCACGTTGATATTCGGGAATGCCCGACTAGTTTCGGACTCTAACGGAGCCCTTATTCATGAGCAGGTGACGCGGCGGGGTGTCGCACAAACTGTCGCACGAGATGGGGCTTCATCGTGAAAGGCCAATCGTAGTCTATCATAACTTTCTTGTTGACTTAAATGACATCGAAAGTCATAAAAAATCATTGCACGAAAATTTTCTCGTGTTAAATTCATGTTGACGTGACACAGACAATTTTCAATTTGCCGCCAAATCGTAAAACAAATGACAAATTAATGAAATATATACTCAGTAATATTGGCAAAGAGTTCTATTTTCAAATTTTAGAATTATTTTTTTATTATATTGTTTATAAGTGGCCAGTTCTAAGAACTTTCAGTTTGACCCTCGTAAATGAAATACCTATATATCCTACCTAACAATGACAAACAAAAATCCTACTCTAATGACAAACTTATACAAAGAGGCATCTAATTACAGCGTAGAAATATACTTCCTATTTATATAATGAAACCTACTAGGTACTACTAATGAGTGCAAACCACCTGTCACTATTTAACTCGTGCAAAACACTACAATTAAGCTCGCCTCTAATTTAACACGTTGCCTGTCCACCAAGTACATACAATAGTTAAACGATAGACGTGTACTATAAATTCTGCTATTGCAATTCTTTTGGTAGGTAGGTAGGTAGAAGGCTTTTAGAAGGTATTTTCAATTCGAAGCAGTTTCTGGACAAACTCCAATTTTAAGTATATTTACCCAGGTATATAAAACCTTCAAGTAGTCCAAACTATAGTTATACTAAATTACCAGTAATGCTATAAATCATTTCGACTGGATTGGCGCAGTGGCTAAGCGATTGGAGTGGTGCGCGATAAGCGATAGGGGTTGCGGGTTGGATTCCCGCACGGGACAAAATAATCCGCAAATTTTTGTACCGAGTCTGAGTATTTGTTAAATACAGAATAAAAAGAAATTTATAGAGTGGAGTGTAAAAGAAAAATTGTGTCGTACTGGGCGTCACCCAGTAATATTTCTTCAAGGCAATTCCAGCGGAACTGCGAATAAAATAAATACACTTAGTTATAATAGCAATATTATAAAATTGCCTTCCTAAATACGTGTATCATAGACCGAGTTACTCCTCGATATAATACAGATATAAACGTACATAATATAAGGAAACTTGCTCTAATATTGCAAAATGTTAATTAAATAGTTAATAATGAAACTCCTTGCTATTCGTACTGTTGCGTTATATTAAATTTTCGGGATGAAGTAGGTATAGGAACAGAGTTAATTTAGACGCCGACGAAAATTGATGAAAAATATTTTGTAAGTAGATGAGGTTTTACGGGTTTGTTGAATTTTACGTTAGTTCGGGGAAGTTGTGTGGTTTCTTTGTAATAAGTCTTTGAAAATTAAGTTTGTTATAGAAACATATTTTTCAGTCGATAATATTGAGCTCTTCTTGCGTTTATCTTCAGTCTTCTTCGTTTTGCATGAGGTAAAATATTATCGTATGGAAACAGGTCATGCCTAGGTGTATAAATTGGCTAGTCTACAAGATGGTAGCGAGGTTAACTGCCGAAGGTGCGCCGGGCGTATTTAGATATCGTCACTTACTCTTTACATCCACCTCTACGGTCTTCTGTGTTAAAACAGTTTACTAAAATTGCAGTCTATAGTTTAGGAGCTAGTGATATCAGAAGTTTAAAACAAGCCAAAATTATGGAGCTTAATAGAATAAATTTAAGTATGAAGGTATACAAGTTTCACGACTGAAGGAGGGAAGCAAGACATAACGCCGAGATAAAAGAATTTAGAAGAGTGGTGAATGCGGGACGCTTCTGTTCTCCAACACTTGGAATACGGGTCACTGCACGAAATTGTATTATAGTAAATTATAAAACGTCTGCTAGGTGCCCATTCCACTGCATTATGAATCACGCCGCTACGTGATTTCGACAAAGTCAAAAAATCCCGCGATACAAACAAAAAATGCCTGACTTTGACTCGTACAGAAATAGTGGCACGAGACACATTGACCGTTCCATTGTGTCGTTTTATTATAGCTGAGCGCCCGATCATTTCGTCACACGAAAACAAATCCTTACTACGACCAGCCATCAGAAATAGTGCCTACACTTAACACGATAAGGTTCAATTTGTGATAAGGTCCGTAACAATTTTACAGTTGAACGTTTATGGTTTCTTTTGATCCGGGCATTGCAAATGCAACTTTAAGACGTCTGAATAAAGTTTGAATTGTATTATCATTCTTGTTAATACTTTTTGTTGTAGTTGGGATGAGATAGGCGCAAAGCGCACCCGCGGGCTGTCACGCGCCGTGTATTGTCGGTAGGTACGGCGATGCTCGGCAAAAAGCGATGCAACGATAAAAAGGTGAGCCGACCCGAATGGATATTGAAGTGGACGGAACTCATAATAAATTGTTCACGGAATTAAAACGGTGGGACGGAAAATAATTTCGATCGTGTGTGTGAGAGTGGCCATTACTTGCATTAAGTTGCGTATAAGATGTAGCAGGTGATATTGGAGGTCTGGGCATATTAAATGTCAAAGAAACACAATTTATTATAGAAATGGCTGGATTAAAAATACCGCTAATGGAGAGTCCTTACAATTTATATTAAATTGCGCATATAATTATATTAAAGTTTAATTTCAGAGTCGATTTATTCATCCTACGTTCTTTAGGTTGATTTAATATTAAAGAATTTAGTTGGGTGCAGGCGCCAATCTGAACCAATCATCGATTAAAGAGCTTAATAGGAATATTAAATTACTTTATTCTATAGTTGATTATACGCTAAACGTAACAATAGAACACCTAACTAAATATACACAAGCTATTTTAATATTTACTTTATCTTAAACCAGTAAAACTCCCTACCTTATCTCAGACCATTCATTTTGTATTTTTTCTCTTCACCTTCCACCTTATTTGTAATGAATGATTACGCTTTGTAATTACAAGGCACCCGGTTTAAAAAAGAGTAATAAGCGAGTAGAATCCCCGAGGCCTTTATTTACCCCGAGTTGAGTTATTAAACTCATTTTAAACGGAACAAAGTACAGAATTAGGACTTTTGCAATAATTATGTTGCTATGGACTTTAAGCAATTAATGGGGTCTGTGGCCCCCGGCTAAGAAGAGATGAGTTAATTATGTTAATGATGATTAAATAGGCAGTGACGTAGCGACGTGAGAATTTCAAAAGCTTGGTCCTTCTGTACGTTCCTTAGCCTTTGGATTCAATAGAATTGATTTTTTTTCTTAGTCATCTTCATGAGAATTCTGTTACCCAAATTTCAATAACCGCATTTTTTAATGCATCCAATATTTGTTGTGTACGAGTTATTGAAATTTGAGAGACCACTTATAAAATCGAACTTGACTGGTAGCAAAGCATTTTGATATCTATAACCCCAATTAAACAGACCGGACGTACGCATGTAATAATACACATTGATATCAGCTTTCAACTAATCAAAATTAATTTGCATATTTCACTGAGACATCAAAACCCTAACTGTTAATATTAAAAACAAATTTATAGTTTCTCAAATTACTCTTCAGGTCCAACTTAATTATATGTCTTAAAAATAGAGTGTTTCACCATTATAGTGAGATTCGCCTATCAGTTGATAGATCAGCCATAAACACGGGTATTGTGGTCTCTTCCCACAGCTACCGTTCTGTATCAGATCGTTATAATACAAATGCAACGGGATTTTTACTGCGACCAGCTGCCTAAGATTAATGTAATTAACGCCCACTTGTTGATATTTTTCGTGAATTTTATTGAAACGTGGGCACGTGGGCGTATATCATTTGGAAGGTGAAAGGCTTGGCAGTTGAAAATGTGTCGAAGTATTAAGTTATCACAACCTACGCTGTTATTGTTCTGCAAAACGTTACGATGTGCTTCATCCACTTCTGATCTTTATATGTTATTACTGTATTAGTTTGTGTGGGTCTATTTTATGACCAAGCATAGGGCTTATACTGTGTACAAGCTTAAAATATTATTCTTATTTTTCAGAAAAAAATATGGTTATCTACCTATCTTAAGTCAAAAATAACAAGATACAATGATCAATTCCTTAAACTCTAGAATATTTATACTAAAAGATTCACAGACTCTAAAATACGCTGAACGATTGCCATTTATTTAGTATTTGACAATGCAAAAAGTTAGCGATAAGGCATATCCATTTGAAATACGATGCCTGTTAAAATTCCTGAAGAAGATATGGGTAAAATAAGTAAAATTGGAGCAGTCCTGAACCGGTTTTCGCGTCTAATTAAGAAAACAATTTGCACGTTATTTATGGAGTATAAAATAATAAAGAGGTGGACCTCGGCTTATCGGCTGAGTCACAGGAAATTTGTGGGATGCAAGTATATTTAAAACTGCAATTTATATGGGAAGGCTGTCTTGTTCTGTTTTTCTTTTATTTGTATTTTTAATTAACATTCAGAATTTTACATTTATTTAAGGGAGAACAACGAAAAGGTGAATTGAGTCAGCCATTTTAATTACATCGATAACTTTGAAATGAATATAATAGTCAGTACTCTGATATATATTTAGTAGGTTTTACCTGTTTGTAAGAGAAATCTTTACTCTTAGTTCAATCATGCTTATTTTGTTTTAAAAGCTTTCATTATTCTTCATCGCAATGAAGTATTCGTATTACACACACATGATACAATACTCAACAACCCACCTAGAGTGTCAAAAAACTCATTCAACATTTCTTATAGCATGCTTACGCAAGAAAACAATAGCGATGAGACAATGAGGAGTTACATATGCCTGACGCAAGAAGACAATAGGACCTATTAGAAAACAATATCAACTGTAGCGGAGCCCGCTCACAGATGATTTATCGATTCGAGATTATAACAACGGTATCGAAACATGGTATTGACATCTTTTTGATTGAATGTCTCGCAGCGATACCGCGAATCTTGTTTATAAACAATAACGATTTCACCCGATGATTTACGACCTCAGTTAAGTGCACCGCGTACTATGGTTTTATGTGCATTCTGCTTAAAAGTGTTTCCCATAAACCACGAATAACACGCCGTGTTACTTTTACGATCCCTGAAATATGTGCTCTACCGATGGAAATATTCTAAAAACTTACGATGCAGAATGATTTTACTACCGCATTGATTACTAATCAAATAGCTTTCAAAGGCTACTGAGGAGTCGCTGGTCAATTCCGATGCCAACAATTTCTTCAATCTGATTTTATCGTCGTTTGACAGTCGACGTCGGCAACTGGCCAAGGAATGCTCCTCGTACTTCAAGTTTCATGTTTTTTACGACCAGTAGCTAGTTTATGAACGGTGGACAAGTCCGAGATTCAGCCGATAGTGACCTCGTTTAAGTTACAATGCCGCCAAACACAAAAATAATGTTGAATTTGTATGTGGTAACTGGTAGGGCTGCTACTAAGAATACTATTTTTTTTCTCTTTGCATTCAACAGTCTCATTGTTTCGTCATCACGTCACGACTTTCAAGTGTTAATATTTGTGTTTTAATAGTAAGTTATCTAGGGCCAATTGTTATTGAGTTTTCTCTTGATACAAATATTCGAACTTCGTATATTCAATATGAATAGTTTTAATCATTTCATTCTACAAAACTATTGAAACAGAACTCGCCAACTCAACATTGTTGAAATTAAAATTCGATTTTAATAAAACGGTAAATGTATGTATCACTACCATCGGGATGTCTGGGTTCTTATAAATTCCAAAGGTTCTGATGGAAGACAGGCATCAAGGTAAAATATGAGTGTCATCAACATCAGCCACCTGTTTACTACAGGATTTATTTATCTTGCATTCGTTGGAGCCGTCTTTGTCAACATCGTAGGAAGTGCTTATCTGCATTCCTTCTATGACAATGTATTAGCATCGCGCCTTAAACTTTTGTGTGGTCGCCAGAGGTGTTCGAAAATACAGTATGTAGAAAAGGTTGAATGAGAAGTTATAAATTAATTATTTGATACATAATAAGTAATTTTGCAAGTCTATCTTAAGAATTTATAAACATAATGCACTTATAAAAGTTGTTGAAATATATAAAGATTTGCCGTTGATCGAGAAGACATGTTACAAAAAAAAACCAAAATGATATTGGTCAATGAAGATTTCGGCTTGCAACTGATTCGGAACAAAGATACAATGCTTTGAAGATGCCGCTCCTGATAAAACAATTAACATAACTAAATACTGAAAGGAAGAAGTTATTTATTCATTGACTTCGTGTTATGTAAACGAAAATACACTGCGTAAATGTAGCAGACAAATGTATTTTCCTCTCTATATTGTAGTCCCAGTGATTCATGATAGATAGAGATAAATATCTATAATAGGTTCTACTTGTATGTTGTAATATAATTCTGCAGAATTCTCATTCACCTAAGTTCGGAGCTGATTTCTGTTATTGGATCGATGGGATATTGTTGTGAGATTGTCGCATTTGATAAATGAGGTCATATCCTTGCGAATGAACATTGGTAAATATTACAAATTGAGGTCCATATCATAGAGGTTAATTAACATTTCAGTACTTTCTTTGAGTTGAATGTCGAGTTCAGTTATCAAGAACGGAAGACGATATCTTTCTTTAAAGGACCACTTTCTTAATTAACCCGCTAAAGTATTTGCAAAAGCAAGACGGTGATATAAGGTACATATTTTTTTAAATTTCGTCTTCTTAAATAGATCGTAGATACATCTGCTAACAAAAAACAAACCTGCTGTTAGTACTAACCACGAACACGTTTAATTTTGAGTGATCAATGCAACATTGTTCTTTTTATTAAAACCATCTCAGTCAGACTTAATTATACATTTTTTCTTGCAAACAGGCTCTTCAAAGGGTAACATGCATCGTTGGCGCTATTTATAAACGTTCCGCTTAACTTTTTTTTCTCGTCGCTTCACTTCTGTGCGTCGGCGCACCTGCCGTCGCCTGCGCAGCTCATTGGTCGGGTGCACGAGTCAATAACATCTAACTGAGGCCACCCTTACGGCTGTTTTCTTAGCCCTTATCTCGAGTTGTTCAATCGTGCACCTGATTTTGTTTAGATATTGGGTTGCGTTGTCTTTGTTATGTTTTGCGTGTTGGTTCACACTTATTGTTGTAGTAATGTTAGAAATGAAGCATAATATAAGGCGTGAATGTGTTGTTACGACGTAAGTGTCTTGAATGAGATCCATTGTTTGCTTTCATACATAAATATGTCTCTCCGTCAGACTTGGCGTTAGCATGTTTTGTAATATGTAGTTCTCATACGAATACCTGTGTAGTTGTTACAGGCAGCCATATCGGGTCTACTTGTTAATTACTAGATACTGTCAGCTGGTAGCATGCCACTTGTTTGCAAAGACTTTTAAATTACTTATCCGCACAGTTTTCAGGTAAATAGAACACACCGATCGTCCAGTAGCGAGATTGCCAGAACTAACATTGCAGTGGAAAAGCCACCAAATTTAGATAATCATCAGTAATTTAAATATTAAGAATAAAATAGATAAAACACGTTATAAAGCGACGTTAACAAATAAGATCTATAGAATTTTAAGTAGTACAAACAAACTTTTTAATGACTATATACGAGCAACATTATGGACATTTCCTATCAAGATCTTAGATAACTCGTGTGCTGAATAACAAAATATTAAAAACAACAAATAGAGTAATAAATAATACGAAAATGCCACATCAAAACATACCATAATGCATTAGTCGAGTCTGTTATCATTACATCTCTGTCCAAAACAGTGCTTAAATGGAACATATTATAGCCAAGTACAACTTTGGACGGCCACTTTAGTAACACGCGAGGAGATTGACAATCGCCGATAACATTTAGCCGGTGCACTGTCTATAGCCAAGCCATTAAACAAATGGACAGATTTAAGAAAGCAAATTGATTGTTGTGATAAGTCACTCACACTGGACAAGGTATTTTGAATGGGCTGTTATTAATATCGGCAGTGTTGTAATGTAGACGGTAATGAAACTATGTTATTATCCGGCAATTATGATTCTTTGAATAGGGATAGGTTTCCGTAGTTGTTAAGGCTCAGAGGCAGGATATCATTTATAAATACTAATTCAAAACCAAAGAATACCAATATGATTGTGACTAATAAAATGTCAGTTGTTTTTAAACACCATTTTATGGCCAAGCCAACTGAGGTGTCACTTATATTTCATAATATTATTATGAGCGTCATTCAAGGAGTTCTATAGTAATATATAAGTTATTGAGCTATAGGCTATGCATCATTGGCTGATTTTCAAAAGTCATAATTATTTATTAAACTTAAAATGCTGTCTCATGTTCTTATTTCCACCATTCTCCTTTACGTGTAGCTGTTAATGCCTAACATTATAATTGTAGTGTAGTCAGCCAAAGTTGAAGAGTCATGATCATAGTTATTTCAAATCAAGCAGCTGTCCAATCATCTCGTATCTGTAATCTTGTAAAAATTATATGTAACTGCTCCACCTAGTGGTTTTAAGAAATCGTAATTAAAATAAAAAGTCTCGTCTCACAGAACTGCAATCCGATAGTTCGTCGCGTGTGCAATTAAGGTTAATCATTGGGAATTATCTTTTTGCATTAGAAATGGCTTTCGATCACAAATGCGCTATAATTAGTGCTATTAACGGAGGCGTTTGAGAATCCACGAGCTTGTACTTCAGGTTTCTCCGATTGGAAGCTTTTGATGAGGTGCCGCAGATGTCATATAACAGTCGATACACATCATTTCAAAGACTTTCACACAGGTTTCCTTAAGGAGAAAAATGACAAACTTTGAAGGAACGGATAGACAATTGTTGATAACAGTTATTCTGACATACGGTCCGGTGAGTATAGTGGCAGCTTAGTATTTTAGGGACCACAAAGAAAAGACACGAAAAGACAATTACACAACAATTAAACACTCGTTCTATAAACGTTGAACTGATTTACATTAAATTATGACCACAATAAACTAAAACAAAACTACAACATTATTATTTGACTTTCCCTTGCAATAGTTGTTGCTTTGACATTTAAGTCTTACTAAATCAAACCTTTTGACCGCACCTACTGTTAGAATTTCAAAACATCTAGGTGTTGAATGGGTGTGGCGCTGTTACAACTAGACATTTAAATAAGTACAATGTACCTATTTATTACCTCGCAGCAACACAACGGGAGCAAGTAATGGTCTATGCCAACAAGCCGTAACCTGCTCCTACCAGTTTGAGAACACCTTGCGTATTATTGCAGGTTTGTTTGGACATTGCGGTGGTACATTTTTTTTGCAAAAATACGCTCTTACCAAGTACTACGAAATTATCTTCGAATACATTAAATTATAGCTGACGAATAAAAACTAGTCGGTAATTTGAAAGCTAATGACAGAAACTGGTTAGTAGAGCAACTTATAAGAATTATAGACTAATTTCTAGGTTTACGTAATGAAGTGATAGCAAACCACTTTTATTTTTTTAATGACTTCGAAAACGGAAGTATGTAACACCGGTAATACGTGTCTGTAGGTTTGTTCGCGAATAGTTGTTACAGAAACAAAATAATGATTATAAAAAAGCGTTTGATAAATTTCAATTGGCTTATTTCATTTTATGGGGCAAATGAGAGACTCCTTTAAAAAGAAAACATTGCTGCTCACACAGCAGTGTGATTTTTTTTTGTAGCATGTTCGGTATCCCACTGCTGGGCAAAGACCTCCCCATTATTCCTCTACAATAACCTGTCCAATGCCATTACAGTGTGAGGAATATGCCTGTTTATTTATTGACTGTATGTCTTGTAAATTAAACTAATCTGTAATTAATAGCGTAGGTGGCGACATTACACTACAAACTAAATTGCTGTATCCTATTTTATAATACAAAATTAATAGGAAAATGTATAAAGATGATAAATTAATAACACGCCTTATTAACCAGTCATATTAGTTGATATTAATGAACAATAAAATACGTGAAATATAGTCTAGAACATTATTTAAGCTTTTTATTTTGTTTTGAATGTGTAAATAGGTGCATAATTTAATTTGTCGACATAATGACGGTTTATATTGAAAACGTGACCTATTGTAATCACCGTGACTGATCTGGTGAATGTGCCGTGACCACACGAAGCTTTTTTTATACTCTTGTCGCAAAACTGGAGCTAACATGACGAGGGAAATATATTAAGATTAAGTTTGTTGAACTAAACTCGTTCAGTTTACTATATATATAAATATTTAAACTTAACAAAAAGTCCAGTTAAGAATGAGAGTCTATTAATTTGACAGCTTCTAACAACAGAAGCAAATATAATAAAGAGGATAGGTACCCATGGAACAAATAGCCAAGAGCGCATCGATCTGGCTTTGCAGTCAACTTGTAAAAGGCTATTTTCTTGTGCTCTGAAAAGGTTCACCCAAGGTTGCACTAAAGTAACCTCGATCCCTTGATAACACTACGTAAACTTACGAACAATAAAGAAGTTCACGCGCGGGAATCAAGTGGCTCCCAGATTTCAGCTCCCTTTGAAAGTAACGCACGAGTACAATACGAACAAAACGGTGGCTGACATGGTGTTTCCCCTTGCCCTAATCCAACTACTTACTCTTTTGTCCAGCAAAATGCTCTCGCATGCCAAAATATCCTTTATCTTTATTACCTCACGATCTAAATTTATGTGACATTCACCTCCAAATTATCTCTCTATTTAGGCGGAACTTAAAATGGTCTTTTGAATCGGCAAGCAAAATTGCCCTCTAAGTTTAAGAAATTATGTAGCATTTTCCCGTGATGTTGGCACGACAGGTGATTTTATTTTTCGGTAAAATGTGTCGGCACCCTGCTGCATTTAAATATAATGACACAATGAAAAGGCTAAATTTGTCGCTATACTTAGGGGATTCTGTTCTTCCCTTGTACCTTTTTGTATGAAGGCGTTGACGTGTAGAGAATAAAATGTTGTAATGAATGTTTTTTGAGGACGAAAATCCAAATTACATAAACGATAAAACAGGTATTTCTGTTATTGTGCCTTATTTTTTTATTTCGAGAAACACAGCACTGTCAATCATGTCATCCTATTTAAACCAAGTGTTTCAATCATAGATATTGTATCCAAGTAGTTCAGAGGTTCCAATCAAGTCTGGAACAAAAGATTCCATTTGAATGGGTAATATGCTAACACTTGTGTGATGTACCGTGGGAACTCGCAACACATCACATTACGGGGTCGAGTAAACCCGAGTTCACGGTAGTAACGATAGACAATGGCAGGAACCTCCTTCGTTCCAACGATTTGTCACGGTATGTCCGCGTACTCCTCCGCACTTGTCTTCGTCTCATCATTGTTCTATACACAATTGCGAGGTAAATCCATAACCTGGTGAAAGTCAGTGATCCGGTAAATGCAAGAAAATCTTCGTAGCTAGCAGTAAAAATATATACAATAATATATTAAATTAACAATCTGCAACAAAAAAGTAACGACTCTTCAAATGCTACATTTAAATGCATATCAAAATTGATATTCGTAATCGGTTGTGAATGTTTGTGCTAGTCTATAATAACACGATTAGAAAGAAGTTAATTAATATCGATCCAATTTAGATAACATAGTATTAGAAAGGATGTAGATGCAATAACATCGTGAAATGATTGACACTTAAATTGATAAACAACTGCAAGCAAATCTACTGACTTAAATGTTACGAATAAAATGGTGTAGCTCAAGTCAGATCCGCCGCAGATACCGGGCATTAGTGTGTCAACGGAATAATTTAATTCGCCCATTCTAAACTGACCTCTATTGACCTTTCATTAGGTCGTTTTGTAATGGGAATGAGAAGGATTAGGTGCCTGTTTCACTGGTCGTCGTATATCCAAAGATAACGCGCCAGGAGATGTGCGGGCGTGGTCGTCAATGCAGTGCTGAGCTTAGTAATACTAACAAAGAGAAGACACGTGGGCCTTTGTGTTTGCAAGTTTGTCCTTGGTGGTATAAAGGGGTATCAACAAAAGCTTTCAGGACAGATGTTCGGTTGATGTCATCTGATTTGGGTTATCTTTTCGGTCCGGGTTGGGTTTCATAATTTAATGTTCATAAGCAATTCTATTTTGGGAACGCTTAACACGTGTTTTTGAGTAATTACTAAGAAAATGTATAGTAATCTGAGTCTTTGAAATGTTGTTGTCCTTTTGTTTTATTATGTTAATTAAATGTGGCACAGTATTTCCTCAGCAATCTCTTAAGTTTATTTGCTTTACGTTTATTTTATTGTACAAAACAAAATAGAATTGTAGTAGTTGACATATTATTTGTGATCCAACAGGTTTGGATAAAACGTTTGTATTTTGTTTTAATCAAAAGTAATTCTTTAGATTGTCCATTGAAGTAGGAATGGGTCAAATATAGGCTAAAAACGCGAATCATTTGCACCTAGTAACTACAAACTTCCTGCTGCCTTTTCGTCTTTTCTAAAACTAAATTCTTGACTACGAATTTTACCAGCATTCTCACATAGGATTCGTATACAATCAAATATTTCCTAATACGTTTCTTACATTCCAATGTTACACAAACAATATCACGGTCACAGCGGACAATTTGTAGTAGCAAATAGCATTACATCAATGTCGTGACTTAATGTCGTTCCACTATTAACCCAGTTTCTAAAACTGCCGCACTGTTTATTTATCTACTAAATTGAAACTAAAAGGGCCTTTGAAAGATATATTCAATGATCGTGGGAAGAGCTGTGCGCTTGACGTCTTCATCGAGAGTTAGTCGATCCAGATGTTCGGCTCTATCTATAATAAGTTCCTTCATACTGAGATAGCCTGTATAGCTTTTATACGTATTATCCATATGCTTGGCACTTATAGTTGGAGATAGTTTTAAAATGTTCTTATCTCTGAAAGTTTGCCGGTAAACGATTTGAAGTAGCTTCGTCGTCTGACGTCATAATGTCTTGATTGAACTGGAAACGTTGGGATTAAAAGCCACTTAGCCATTATCTTTTATTTGAATTGTAAAAATATTCATGAAAATTTGTTTCTGTGCGCCTAGTGATTTGTTGGCGATTATGTTTGAATAAATTTTCATAAAATCTTAATCAACCGATAATAATAAATATGAATCGCGCGTTTCCTCTAGTTTTTAAAAAGAAAACACGTTAGTATAAACTTGCTTAGCGCTAATAACAGTAAGTTTTTAACAAGGCTTGCCAGTACTGGTAATCTAAGGTTAATATAAATTTTTAATATTTTAGTTCAAATCTTTATATCCAAATATTACCAGTTAAATTCATATTTATATTATACAAAGCAGAATAAAGAATACAAATTAATTGGATTTAAAAAAAACTTGTTTGAGGATCTTACAGTTTGTCTCGACTCTCGCTTTGTTGATGATAGATCATACACCTGTCAGTTTTGTCATTGATGTGTTGTTTAATATTCTACTTTACCTCTGAGGGAAAACCCGCGTGTAGATATGAATAGGTAATGATATTGGGATTATTTATAACAAGTTCTAAGTACTTATTAGATCGTACGCACTACTGTCACGACTTTTGATTGTTTGTTGTCGTGCGACCACTGTCACGACAAAACGCACGCAATACTTCCTATATTAAGTTTTCCTGTATTGTGTAACGATAGGTATTAATATTACTACCACAAAACTAATCTTGTTACAAATAACCATCTAGAAACCGAACCTTCTTACCGCACGTTCAGTAATTATCTCCTTACTAGACTTAACAAGAAGTCATTCCACCCGATCAATCTATAAATAGTCTTGTTCAACGTCTTATTTTCCTTAAGTCGAAACCTTTGCTCTATTTTTGTTACAATTACGTTTCAAATGTACATGTACTAATTAAGCATAGTTTCGTTGCTTTAGTTCGTTTTTATAATACCTACAATCTATTCACCTCAAAGGTAACTTGGTAGATTTATTTTGCAGTAAAATAATCTGAGTGCTGCGAATTGCAGCTTTATAAGTTAGGTCCTACCAAAATTTTGGTATAATAAATGTCACAGACGACTGTGTGACATTTAGATATGTTGATCAGATAGTAAATTATATTTTTGTAGTGTCACAATATATAAATTATATTTATCGAATGACTGCCTCGTTGGTCTAGCGGTCGCTAAGGGCGACTGCTGAGCACGAGGTCCTGGGTTCAAATCCCGGGTCGGGCAAAGTGTTATTGGGTTTTTCCATTAGGTAATTCTCAGTGGCAGCACGGAGTCTGGATTTGTGCCCGGGTAGATGGCAATAGGCTCGCCCCCTATTACATTGGGACCTATAAACATAACTGGCGAAATGTGGGTGTACTATATGTGCACCTCTGCCTACCCCTCCGGGGAATACAGGCGTGATGTTATATATGTTATAATAAATATGTCTAGGCTAAGCTCTAATCTACCTACTAGACGTAAACGATGTAGAGTGTTCAGTTTCCCCAGGATTGTCAATAACATTTCGTATTCCCTCTACGTGCCACACTTATAAAAAGTTTGTATCCGACGCGAACTTTCCAAGCCCATATGCGACAAACTTAACAATTACGTACAAAGTGGAGCAAGGTCGCACCAAATCGATATGAGTACGCTCAGTCACTGCAGTTTACTTATTCATTGCAATTTATTCCCGCACTATGTCTAGGCCACTATCGATTCACGTATTTTTGTTGCCACCATTTCTTAGTAGATAACGTATCTGGTTTGCAACCGGTATCACCAGTTTCTTTATTCGCTACTGGACCCAACACGGCCACATTATACCATATATAGCAAGGCAGACGAGTGAAGATCACAATTTAGAATGGCTGACAGAATTTTAAATAGTTCATCGGAATTCTGAGGGGTTGCAAAAAATATATTTATTAGTACGAGTTTGTGGATAGGAGGAAGATTTATCCGGTGGATTTACATATCATAACTGTGGGAATACGTTCACATGTAAACTGCTCATACATTATTTTTATCGTATATCTGGTCATTTTCTTTGATATGTTGATGATGTGGATTATTTTTGTGTGCTGCCTAATTTAGCATAAGTTTATCGTAATAGTCGATAGATAAGACATACGATGTGGTCATGTTGACACTAATTTGGGCTGTTAACATGTTGATATAAATGTGAGGTAACGTTTAGGTGCTTTAGTGCCCTCCTATTATGATGTGAGACTCTTAATTTGAATAAAATATGGTTGTTCATATTGCTTTTAATGCCTCATAATTAAATCGTTCCGGGAAAGATACCAAAAATAACAAGCCTATTGCAGGTTTTTACACTTTATGAACTAATTATGACTTGTTTGGTCTGCACCATTAACAAATAGTCTTAGAACTAAAGGATAGCCGACACAGGTACTTACTAGGTTTTGAATATGCAACCTTTTTGCATTAAAACAAATATATATACGTCGATTTGAGACCTCCTCCATTTGTTTTCGTCGGTTAAAATTGCATCATAACTCTCGGTACAGTAAAACAACAATATTTAAGTTCAAGCTTTACAACCCAAAACTGCAAATGAAGGTAACATTATTCGGTTTTAAATGTAACACCAAATTGCAATTCTCTTTAATCTGAATTATAAGTTGTTTTGAATGTATCTTTAATTAACATTCCATCCCACTTAAAACAAGGATGGGGAGCTGAAATATCCCAAAAATGTTTTAGTAGGTATCGGAATCTATAGGTGCGTCCAGAAGAATGCCTTAATTAGATTAATCGCTGGCGATTTTGATAAGGCGAGTAAAAAGTGGTCGGCGTTTTGACATTAATGAGAATATATTGCCCCTTCTTAATAGATTCTGAGTTTCCTTAAAGGTTGATTGAATGACTACGTCAGATTGTGGACCCTGAATGTTCTTAGTAATAAGAACCATGTGTGTGTTGTGTCGACATTGTGCAAGGTTTTTATTAATTAATCAGCTCCCTGATGTCATTGTGGGATGGTATAATGGCACAAGAATGCGATTATTGTATTAGTACGTGCTCCACATACCGTCCAATCATATAACAAATAAAAAGCAGTTTAATCACGCAGTCCTTTTTAGTATGCTCGGACGGAGATGTTTGCTTTGTTAGTGTACATAGCTTTAGTACAATTCATCATTCGTTAAGCCGTTTGTATTAGTATTACAAAATGTACTTACCTATGTATACGTATATAACATTATGCCTCCTCTTTCGAGCAACCAACTTTTCCTCCTTTGTACACACGTATAAATCAATTTATAAACACGTAAACAATATAATAACCCAAAAATATTTTTTGGTTACAAAAAATCCCATTTAATTGGCTAGGCACGTACAAAAACGCCCATTCCAAGCTTCACCATTTAAAGCCTACATAAAATGATATAAACAAAGTGACGTAAAAACGTCACAGCTCCAAAAAAGGGACAGCGTAACCTTAAGGCAGATCCGTGGCCAGTATACACAATTACTCCTCCGGTGGTCCGGCCAGAACAACAACAATAATTGCGATATTTTTATGTATTAAAAATGCATACCGCTTGTCATACGATGACAAAACCAATTAATAAACGTACATCGCCCCCGGCACCCGGTTTTTGATGGTTGTAATTAAAAAAATTCGCGTCGTATTTCGGCCATGAGCAATCCCGTATTAAGAGCAATTGAGCTGATGGGCGGAATTGGATACGGTTGATTAGTTAAGACGTACTAGATAGGACATGGCGTAAGATCGTATAGCCAGACTGACGCGACGATTTAATTTGTTTAGAAGCATGATGTTGTAGGCGGCGATACGATGCTTTTGCTTTGCTATGTGTTAGAAAACATTGACCTGATATTATTTATAAACTATGATTATATTTCAGACAACTTGTTACGTTGAATGAGTGTCTTCATTAAGTATATTTTAGGTTTTATTATTGTAGATCTTCTGAAGTTTTAAATTTTTCATCTTTCCGTCTGTTAAAGAAAAAATAGGAATTAGTCATTTCGTTGTAAAACGTTTAGTCAAACTGCAAGCTGGTAGTACGTGGTTTATAGTTAAGGTGTGCCACTAGATTAGTATCTTCACTCAAGGGTTTTTGAAGCCACGATTCAAGCTCAAAATTTTACTGGTTTAAACATATTTTTGCCCCTTTAATTTATTGAAGTATAGAATACAAAATTCGTATATGAAATAATAATCGGTTTTTCAAGTCATTAACCGACACAAATACGTAGGAGAGCAAACAAATTGTCACGTCAGCATGTAGCCTTCGCTCGATTTGATTGATGACGATGAAATCGGTAATTTTATCTCAATACCAACTGAAGTGAAAATTCTATCCTCACAAAGCATTGCGTGTCATCATTCTTTTCTCGTTTTAATGAGTTCTATATTATGATATAATTCAGGTGCAGCGTTTTGTTAGCGGCCTTTTTTCTATCGATAGAATTGTAATTTCAGATTTGTATGCTTGTTAGCAATGATAAAATATCTTCATGCTTTGAAAAACTGACAGCTGTATCTTCGGTATTTATTACGTCATCCATTCAACAACAAAACAGAAGTACACAGAAGCAATTCCTTTGACTGAAATAGTATTTTATTCACCTTTTTATTACTGGAAAAGAATCTAAATAAGTCATACTTTAAACGTATTTACTGCTTCGTTCGAAGCTCCTAATTTGTATTCCGCGTGTTCACGCAAAATGACTCTCCAACGATTTGTTCGCACTTCGTTCCTCAAGTGCGAATCACTTCAAATCGAAATGCGATTTCACGAGACCATTAGTAGAATATTCATTTAGTTTAGAAAATTCAAATATATTCAAGCCGGATATTAGGACATCAATTGAAGCGAGCTTTCAACGCTGTCTTGAAAGAATAAAGTTATTATTATCCATTCATCACTGAGTTTATTAGGCTCTGCTTTCGAGTCCTATACATTAGTTTAATCCTGAATGAGCGGCCTATTAAATAGGTGTTATTCCGATATTGGTGCTATTAAAATGTAAATGTGTGATATCAAATCTCATCGAGTCATAATCCAGAAATTTAATAATAATTTATGGTCCATAAATATGTTTATAATGGCCGCAATCGCGACGTCTCCATGGATTTGTTGAGATCGTTTAGGGTACTTTCATACGAGAGTACTTGATAGTGTCATATGGACTCTGCGTTTATAGTGTATTCTTTTTATCTTTTTCTGTGGGCGGGACTACTACTTTTACAATCTGTTTATTTGATAAAATGAAGAAACGAGACAATTTAGGTGTAAACTTATATTTATTTTGAAGATCATCTTTTTGAATTTCCTATTTTTTTTTAATTGCCTTTGCATTACTTACAGGATATATATTATTATGAAATGGAATAAAACCCGAGGGATTAAGTAAAAGAAATAAAAGTAATTTACTGAAATATATTTATTTATATAATATCTATCGTTGAACAGAACTTTATGGCACAAATGTAAGATAGCTGCTTGAAACCCCTTAGATGCTTTTGAATGATACAAATAAACAAAAATGTAGAGGTAACGAAAGCTCCTCGGCAAGACTTAACATTTTGTTCTTTTCAAGTAATTTGGATAAAATCTTCTAGTTGGGGAGCAAAGTCGCGGAATAGAAAGAGAGATGATTAGATTAGGTATATAATTGGCTTTATTGAAGCACTGAATGCACTTAGCTGAATTAGTCACTGTTAAGTCTCTGTGTAAGTAAAAACTTTTGGCTGTTGCTTTTCTATGGTTTAAAGCACTTGAATAACAAAGACTTTAAAATTATGATATAAATAAATATAACACATAGCAAAAGCGGTAATCCTAGCTCCTACAAAGTTGGACGACTTGATTGGCGCAGTGGATTCTATTCCAGCACGGAACAAAAGTTTGTGCGTTCCGCAGATGTTTGTCCCGAGCCTGGGTGTTTGAATTTGTCATTTTTCATATTTGCTTGGAGCCTGGACAAATGGTGAGTGCACCATTAGTATTCCCAATTTATGTGAGTTGCGAGCTTATTTCCATACATCGGGATCAGACAAAGTATTGTATCTAGTAAAGCTTTGTGTGAAATGAGCCTAACAAACGGTCATTTTCTTTGGGTATTTAGTAGAATATGACACTAAGCTGTCTCGCTTACATGCGTGTGGGCGAAAACTGGTATTTCATGGCGCCCGGTTGATGGGTGTTTATCAAAGTAACGGTTGCACAGATTAGTATAGCCTGTGTCAATATTTGTTTGATGTCGTCTTTGTGTTCTAGATTTAGGAGTTGCGTACTTGACCCATTTTTTATTTAGCATTACATTTGAACATGTGTTTGTAATTTGTGTCATAGCTATTTTATGTAACAAAGTTTTATTAGATATCGAAAATCGAAATACTTTTATATACGTTTGGGAAACCGAATGAAATATTAAACTTTATTGCCTATTTTATCCATCATTAAATCCGTTAAAATCGAAAAAGATGTGAGACATGTCATTTATTGTGTGGACACTTGTGCAGTCATAATAACTGGCTATAAGCTATCGTGATCGAAATCGTCACTAATAGACATAAAAGCTCGTTGAAAGTAGATTAATAATCGCATAGGTAGGGTAAGTAACAATAGTTTGTTGACCCATCGCCCACTACCATACCATGGGACCTACTCCCTCAGTTGACTCCCACTCTTGATCAGGAAGACGTCCTATGATGTTGATTTATGCTCAAAATACTATTATTATAAATCAATGGAAATTATTTTGTCTGACCTAAGTGTAGGAGGCCCGAGGACATGAAAAATAATGATGAGTATTTTGTTAGTACTGATAATATGACTAGTTTTATTAACTCTATATATACTTTACAACGTTCTAATTTGAAACTATAAAAGTTACATTCGAATGACAATAAAAATAAAAGTCAACCGAGCAAAGTTCAATAAAGCACTGACTGAAGTCGTTAACAACATACACGAACTTGTTAACATTGCAATTCTGTACAGCCAGCATCAAAACCAGTCCATACGTCCGAGATAAAGACCTAAAACTCCAACCAAGAAATGTATTCGACTGGTACAGTTACAACAAACTTTATTGAACAACCAACAAGAGCGAAGCAAGTACAATCAATATTCCAAGTTGCAATTCTGTCAAGTCGATAACGAAGCAAGAGTTTCCGCGTCCGCGTCGATCTATGCTAACTGATAAGAGTACCTACATAGCAAACAAGCTGAGCGCTACAGTATCGGCCAATGAACCTGGTGCTTTGCCTGGTATTTGTACCCAAATGTACAGTGAATGTCAAAACGCCATTTTGTATTTGAGCATATTTTTGTCGCGTTTGCCGTTCGGTACCAAGGTACTGTCTATCTTTCTGATACCAGGCTAGCCTTAAGGATTACAGTATTTTACACGAATTATGATTGATATACTTCGATGTCTTTAGCTTATAACATGAATTGGAATTGAAACTGCTATCAAAATACGACCCTGTGTTTCTACTCTTCCTACAGAAATAAAGCTTTTTAAACCGATACGTATAGCGGAAAATAGTCAATAAGCGAATGATCGTACTCATTACTTAGTTAAGAATTGCTATAATTTAGCTCTTACTTGATTGAGGAAGTCTGCTGAAGGGAAATAGGCTCTTATAGTAACCGCTTAGATGGTTGTTACACGATCTAACATCCTGGCAACACTAATGAAATCCCGCTATCTTTGATATTGCCGCCTGTGTTACCTTCCCATGTTTGCAGAAGCTGTTAAGTGATTGCCTCAAGGTAACAGTAATAATAGGTATAATGATGTACCTATTGCAAAATCTTGTCATGATTATACCATTTTCAATGGTTTTTACTCTCGAACTCTCTCGGGTATAAAATTGTAAAAATTATGGTGCCTACGACTGTAAAATATCGCTAGAGTTATTCTATACACACTATTCTATACATTAATTCCAAACTGGCCTTAAATTTTGAGTCTCTTAAAAGTGACCCCGAATTTACAATTTAAGTAACTTACAATTTCGGGAAAGGCAAATAAATCGTACTCAAGAAAATTTTCATTGAACAACTGTACCCGCCTATTACCTTTTTTACACGCTTTATATTAGCTTCACTTGTATGTATGTATGTTTGTTTGTATGTTTGTAACCGACTTCTTTGGGCGCGATTTTGACCCACTTTAAACGGCTAGATTTCGTTCAAACTTTGTAGATTTATCGAGGACCGATGACAATACACTAATTTGATAAAATTATTTAATAATATAATTAATAAAAAGTATTAATTAATAAAAATAGCATAATTACAGCCCGCAACACAAACGCCCTCTGCTAAGCCGCTAGTCGCTACGGTAAAGTTCCGTGGTAGCTAAGCGTCGCGCGCGTGTCCCGACTCCAACGCCCTCTGCTAAGCCGCTAGTCGCTACGGTAAAGTTCCGTGGTAGCTAAGCGTCGCGCGCGTGTCCCGACTCCAACGCCCTCTGCTAAGCCGCTAGTCGCTACGGTAAAGTTCCGTGGTAGCTAAGCGTCGCGCGCGTGTCCCGACTCCAACGCCCTCTGCTAAGCCGCTAGTCGCTACGGTAAAGTTCCGTGGTAGCTAACCGTCGCGGGCGCCGAGACCGGCTCGCGTTAAGGTAAAGCTCCGTGGTAGCTAACCATCTTAATAAAAAATAGAAAATAAATAATAGTTTAAAAAAACTAAAAAACACGCTTTTTATCGAAAACCGAACTAAAAAATAGAAAATAAGTTTTAATCAATTTAAATTAAGAATAGTGTTAAAAATTTCAATAAATATAAATTAATAATAGTGTGAATAAAAACAAAAAATATTTTATTTAAAAAAAGCGTGGGGTGCTTTTTAAGATATTATCAAAGTGATAATCACTCTACTCGTATCTGTCAATAAAATATTTATAACTATTGACACCATGCACCCCACGCTTTTTTAAATAAAATATTTTTTGTTTTTATTCACACTATTATTAATTTATATTTATTGAAATTTTTAACACTATTCTTAATTTAAATTGATTAAAACTTATTTTCTATTTTTTAGTTCGGTTTTCGATAAAAAGCGTGTTTTTTAGTTTTTTTAAACTATTATTTATATCTTTTACGTTTACTTAGTATAAGAAAATACTTGAGAACTGTGTTCTCTGATACTTAGTATTGTGCTACGTTAATTTAGTAGCCGACTGTACACAGAGGTATTCATTTGAGCGTAATGGCAGTACTTGGTACTTGACGTGCGTACTTATGCAAAATGTTATGGTTATGTCAAGTTTATATTTCCATCTAATTTTATGTGTCCCACGAGCGCAGTTTAATATGACTTTAGGATCAGTGTATTTAGAAATTGAATAGCTTAATAATCGTAAAGTTGCCAACTAATGATATTCTTATGTATTTGTAGGTACCTATACCTAATACCTACTTAAAGTGCTATGTATGTATTTATTTATAAAGTAAACGATTTATTAGAGACTATTGTGTTCAGTTCACCCATCCATATCTTACATGCATTAACACTTAGACTAAAAACATCACGTTTGTCGTACCATGTACAAGACATTAGAGGTAGATTTTAGCTTTAGACTACATAGAAAATAACATTATTAGGTACCTCAGGTTTCTACGAATACATGAGGTTTTATGCCTTATAAATATCAGTTTGCTCGCTTCCTATAAATTGCTTCTGGGCATAATTTGGGTGTGACCCCATTTTGACTATGGAGATCTTTATGGACTTCTTCTGTCCTGGGGTGAGCAGAGAGCTATGCCAGACTCTTCCCGGCTAAAACCCCAGGGTGTCCTCCTAGCTACCATAGGTCGAGGAACATGGGATTAGCATACGCTACACTGTTTCTCTCGACAGAACAGTATGACCGTACTATACTATTTAGAAGATACCTACATAGATAGATGACGTGGTGTAAAAGACTGTTTCACTGACGCGTGTCTACACCACAAACACATGAGTTGTTCGATACAATCATAGAAGGTCAAGATTAAGTTTTTATTGTATAACAAAGAAACCTTATGTCGTCTGACTTGTCCTTTTCAAATGAGTCAGCTTGAGATTAATTATATTGTTATCTCTCAACCAATTGGACTGCTAATGCTTTTTTGTATTTGCTCAAATGTCCAACCAAGGTAACGAAACACGTTCATTTATCAATGTTATTCTGTAGCAGATTGAGTTGTTTGTTTGTTTGAAATAATGATTTTCATCCTTAATGTTCTCTGGACCTAGTAAAAAGCTGGACAGGAATAATGAAGTTATCAAAATGTATCTTTAAATATAATTGAATTTCACGATGATGTTATATTCCGTGTTATCAACACAGAAGGTAATCAAGCTTGCGATCGCGTTGCTGCCCTTTTCAGCTTTACTCCTAATAATATAAAGCAGTGTGGACCGCAGAACAAACCGTAGAGTGCCCTATAAGTATGTGTAATTGTGTAAACTCAATCACGGTGCTTCTCTGGTGCTGTTGTAATTTTTACCAGCTGTTAACGAATTCTACGCGCAGATGAGACTTTAAAGTATTTGGTCACTCTACGTCTACAAGAAAAAAATCATTCACTGAAGTGTCAAAGGCGTGAAGGTTTTCTCATATTAAACTTACTGAAGAGTAAGTAACTTTATACTAATGTCATGCTGTAAAAATTCCCAGATCGACATTCAACTGTAATAAAACCAGTATGTCGAACCAGCGACAAAACTGACACATAAATAAAGGAGAGTATGCAGAATGGAGCCAGTTACATATCCTACGTGCTTGTAGGAGCGGAACGGAATTAAAATGCTCGCGAATCCCGCGATCGTCGGCAGCGCCATCTGCGCTTTACTTTCGTTTGTTTGTGCAATTGTGCATTACCCCATCCCGTCCGTCGTAATGTTTTTATCAGGCTCCGGGAAGCATTAAGGAAACTCAAACGAGATATTAATGCGTGCGTCGTTTGTTTTATTACGTGTAACGTCACGTGATCCATAAAGCCTAGACAAAGGTTTGACTGCATACCGACTTGATGACCAAGGGTCTCATATGCCCATGCTGTGTCGGGGAACAATACCTAATTGTACAACATAGCTGTGGCGCTTAAGTATGTATACTATGGCTTAATGGTCGTTTTTAATGAATTTACCTTATTCCAAGAGATTATGTAGTTTCCCTAAATATGACCTTACGGATTTAGTTTCTAGGCTTTTGTTCTATTAAATAATGTAATAGCACAAGAAGAATAATGTATTGTACATACAGTCCATGCAAGCATTTTTCAATACGTTTTATTCTGAAATGAAATATTCTCTGCCAAAGCATCTACTTTCATATGAAAAGTAAACGTCTCTTATTCAATGCAAACTTTGCAGGTACCGAAAATCACATTTACGTTATTCTTTAGTTCACGTAGATGTAGAGAGAAAAGGAAAAGAAAATAATATTTTAAAAGTTTATAAGAACTTCAGTTCTTCAGTTTTTCATTAACGAACATTTATTTCTTTATTTTCATCGCAAGCAAATAAAAGAGGAATGATAAACGATTAAGCTTAAACTGCATCATCCCTAAACTCTACCACATTCAACATAGTCCAATTATCTTCCTACATACAATTCTAAGTATTATTTTTTTAAATCTCATTTTCAACTAACGCACCATCCGCCCATTAAACATTGTCTGCTAACAATAAAGTATCAAGTGGCGTATCTTCAATTCATTGGCAAACAAAGTAGTGGGTCTAGTATTCATGTCGGTTAACAAACGGCTTACCTCGAACTAATCGGCTGATCGCAAATGCAACTCAAATCCAGAAAAGTCGTGGCCCGTCACGCTATCCCCTCGTAATGGGCCGGTTCTGCATCGTATGTAGAATTGGTGTCTCTAGAAGTGACATTTATGTAACTAAATTAAATTAAATGTAGTAAAGGAAGGAACATAAGGATTGCCTTTTCTGAAGAAATATGATACCTTTACTACTCTTGATTTAGTGTCACTTCTAGAGACACCAATTCTACATACGATGCACCATCGGGTGAAATCGTCAAAATTCGTCTAAAATAATACTAGCAGAAACTACTAGTCTAAGCGTAATTTATTGGTTTACGACATAATATTTATCATAAGAATGTTTACATTATTTTGCTAAGAAATACAAAATTAATTAGTTATCAATAAGCGTTTTTTACAATGATATAGCTTAAACACTTTTAAACAAGTTTGGAGACGACAAAATTTTACTACATAGTAGTAGAGTAGGACTCGTACCTTTACATAACCCATGGGCTTTACTTTGCCATTATCTAAGTCCAATTTCCACTTATCCATAGAAATTAAAACTCCGCAAACGAACACTATGTCATTTGGTAACTTTCCAAAAGGAGGCTTTAATCACTACAATTAATCTAATGCTGTTCACATCCATTTACCTGGTTAAAATGTTACCGCAGATAGTAATTAAGATTTTTAGGACGATTACAGAATTTAGAAATATGCAGTTTCAAAATCAGTCTTCTGTAACTCTTAGTATTGAGCTTAGCAAATCTTAGCAATTGTAACTGCTTAACATACTATTCTAAAGTTTTTAGGCAAAGATGAGCTTTAGCATACCAGGATGGACAAGCTATTGATCAAACCAGCTTAATAATAAGGCAAAATTTTCTTTTTTAACCCTATCTCATGCTGCTAATTACGATCCGTAAGGAGAACCTTTAACCTTTAGCCCAGGTGCAACTCTTACAAAAATCTGTAGTTGTACCTATATTGGAATAAAAAAGATTTGATGTAAATTATTTAAAAAAATATTGTAATTGAATTTTTTTATCCAACAAACCAACCGCCAATGACAGACCTCCAAAAATGTTTACCTCCTTGATAAACGATTAAGATTTTAGTAAACGATAGCAGGGTTTAGATACATAGATAGATATGCGACTTTTCGACACAATTTAGCAACTTTATTTCTGCGGCGCGGTCCGGAGTATGGCCATTTATCAGGCGCTATTTATCGTAACGACTTCGCGCTTTGGTACTAGGAAGCCAGAAACACGTGCCTGGTAAGTACCCAGTATACGATAATGATACTGTGTTTACTGGGCAGTTTGAAACCTAAGTATTACACCGAATAAGGTTACACTAGTCGATTTTATTTCAGCTACGCTAGAAAGGAAGATAACGATTTGCTATTATCCTACAAAACAAAATGTTATGGTGTTCATCTTAAAAATACTCCATGAAGAGGTGAAAAGGGGTGTATTTATTAACCACCTAGACAGAATTAAAAAACATAATATTTTGCCTGACTTGGTTGAAACATGGAAGCCACGCCTCAATTCCATTTAAACGCAAGAACAGACTAAGCAAAAGGGTTAAGCAATCTTGCATTAATACCTTGCAATCCAATTAATGATTTAGTCAATAAATGTGTTCTTATTCAGTGCCAATAAAATGCATTAATTACTCCACAAAAAAGATTTGAACTGTTAGTACTGCTAACAGGATATTATTGGTAGTCGGTCAGAATTTATTACGTTGAAAGTACTGCATTTCAATTACAATTTAATGGAATATTTTATGAACCTATCTAGGAACTGCTCGTAGTTTAAACGAAACTCATTTGATCGTCGATTTTTTTCGTGTCGACATTGTTGATTGACAGAGATAACGACTTTTCCTCGAATAATTTCGTTTTGCCACAAACCCAACGTTGGTGCTCGTGGGTAGATTTTACGATAATATGTTCATTCGGCGAAACCTTTAAAAGTATTGAAGTTGAATGGTAAATTGTTTTGCCCGTCGTGATTGGCGCTGAAAGTCCAAATATAGATCGTGGATCTGATTCCTACGCAGCTACGATTGTAGATTAGGTATTTTTAAAAATTGCTTTCGATACCTAAGCTAATAGGAATAAATGGTATTGTCTATCTCTTAACCTAATATAATTTATACCGCAATATATATATAGGACAAATATTTTTATAATTGGACTAAAACCATACGAAGCAATCAACACGCCTAGAACCTAGAACTATGAAGAACCGATATTCTGGTAGAGCAAAATAAAACATTTGTTTAACTTTACAAAACCT
Organism: Abrostola triplasia; assembly: GCA_946251915.1. Lineage (NCBI taxonomy): Eukaryota > Metazoa > Arthropoda > Insecta > Lepidoptera > Noctuidae > Abrostola > Abrostola triplasia. The sequence continues at coordinate 3,505,110 of OX276424.1, read as the reverse complement.
AAACAGTAACTTACGTAACTCCGACAACGAAAGATTTTTTTCTTTAGCAATCCATAACAACATGCGGTAAATTCTCAATTGATCTATTTGGCCATACGAAGTACCAGGATGCCATAAAGCAATAAGAGGAGTTCCTTAACCCCATCTAAACAATAACCTGCATTACTGTCTGCATGTTGTTCACACGAGGGATACGATGATTCGAACACGTGTAGTGTGTTCCCACAAGCATGATGTATGCGGGCGCATTCACTTATACCCCTTCGTGTGACGTAAAGGGTATATTATGTTTCGGAAATTGCCTATCAATGCTGCTTAGACTTAAGAATTGCGTGTTTTGGTTAAACAATTGGATGTATGTGAAATAATAATTGGTGATGTGCAACAACCAAACGCATGATGATTAATAATATACTTAGATACATACTAGCTTACAACCGCGATGGCGTTCGCTTAATTCTGTTTACGAGACTTCTCTTGGGATACAAAAAGTTACCTAATACCTTACTCCATACCTAATATTAAATCAGTTGTGATAAAAGTAACACTCAGAAAGAGTGCACTGTTTATAATATATTATCATATTATAAGCATCTACCTATAAGTGACCCTCGCTGTTTTTGCTTAAACATAAATCCATTCCTAATATAACCACTCCACCTATTAAATCAAAATCGTTTAGTAATAAATCGTCCTAACAATTAATCATTGCGCTTGGGCAACCGAAGCCAAGCTGTCGTTGTCGATTTATCAATCTAAAGTAATCGGATCTCTATATGTACAAAAAGCGTAAAGCCATATAAGCAAGTCAATGTATGTAATTCACCAAGCCAAATATCTTGATTGGAAGAGGCTGTTCATATACGGTCAATTCAGTTCTATAGTTTGGTCATCGATAATTACAATAATTGGAGAATGACTTTTTTTCGGAGAGTATCCTTCAAAAGGCACACGGCCACTATAGGGGTAGGGGCCGGGGAGTGTGAGATTACTACCTCACTAAAACCATCTGTACAAACAAGGAAGGTCCCGAGATCTCTAAAAGACCAACGCCGGTACCTCCCAAAGTAATGCTTATAGCCTTAAGAATATAGTGTGTGATGATTCCGTTTACTTCATTCATTCAGTTATCTACTAGCCGTTATTGTTGATATTAATGGATAATGCTAATAATCCTGTGTTGTATATTATGTTTTCCGTGAAGGCAAAATGGTTTGATTCGTAAACAAAAATACACTAAACTGTAACACAGTCGTAGTGTAAGCTGTTTTCTTCTAGTAATTAACAGTCCTGTTAATTTAGCTGTTAACAGACTACACATGTACCACATGCAAGATATCACCTATCTTATACACATTACGTCGGTCTTGACATCTAAGTGGCTTGTTCCTACAGAGTTACAACCACCGGCCAACAATTAGTCGTAGATGGATCTTGCTACCGAAGTGAAACGTGAAACCTGCGCGGAACGATGAACAACTAAACTTTTGATATAAATATAACTATGTATGTACTATACTTTTACTCATACAGTACTTATACTAAGATAGGATCAATAAGATACGGATGGTTACAAAATTTACTTTCTGTGTACGAGAAGTTGAGACTGGGAAAAGAGCAACATACATGGGCCGTTCAATGTAACATGCAATGCAACATTTCATCTAATTGCAGGGCAAAATAATCTCTTCCCTACGACTACTTTTCTCTGTCTACTGCCATTTAACGCAAATCCCATTGAACTTATCCTTCCATTTTCAGCTGGCCCTGCCGTTGTCTTTTGGTGGTATTTAGCCCACAGTTTGGTAATTACATCATCGGGCATACGGCAGACATGACTACATGACGAACCAGTTCCATTTCATCATGGCAGCCTAACAACCAATATGGAAAAAAACAAAAGCCTACACAATTTCTTCACTCTTCAGTAAAAGAATTCGTTATCTGACTCGTGTGATGAGATACACGCGCTTGTTATCTGTCGTCTTATTATCCGCCGATATCGAGCAGATCTCCAATTTACGCGACAACATTGAAATAAAGAAACCTTTTAACCAGTGTTTGTCAGTGCTTCGCAAGCGTATTAAATTATCTGAACGAAAAAAATCTTTTCTAGGTGTTTGTTAGTATTGTTTTACTTTTTTTTCCATAGGAGCATACAGTCACACTCTGAAGGGTTAGGTAGAAGAGTTCTGTTTAATTCGGAAGTCTTAACATCATTATGCATAACCTTATCACTTTATTTCTATATAATTTTCGTGCTCCAGTCAAGTCGAAATCATGGCAACCTGAGCGAGGCTTGACCTGTTATTTTAATAAGTGTCCTTCCATGTCCAACCTTTAAGTTTATTCAAGTGATTCCTCATCGTCTCGGCAGTCGTAAATTGACTGAAAACTCTTAACCGATTTATAAGTTCTTCCGTTTTGTTTTGATACAAAATACTAATTTTACATTTCTGTATAACCAGGCTAACAAATAGATAATAATAACACGTGGTTATAAAAGGTATAATCGTGTATAATAAGCGCAATTATCACACATGCCAGGATGCTGCATCCTGTATCTTATTAGTTCTCTTTACACTCGCATAATAAACTTACCCTACATAAACATCCCATCTGCGGAGTAAGTAATTAGGCTGCGTCTGTCTCAAACCTATTCTCGCTGTACCTAAATCAAGAAGCCACACAGATTGGGTTTCACCTAAATAACAGCGCAACATGAACAAATTCTACGAAGGTAGGTACACACCTTCGTGCAATTTGTCGTTTTTACATTCGTTTATACTGTATAGGAGTATACAGAGGAGCTATTCTTTACCAATGTTAACTTTATTGTTTGACAATGACGTAATGCATAAAGTTACAAATTGAACGTAAAAGAAAAGTAGCTCGGCCTTGTTTTACTTCCAGATGTATGTGAAAACAACACATATCCCTCCAATTTGATCCATCACCTTAATAGAGCCAATAGCAAAGTTTGGAACACTTCATGTTACTATATAAAACACAAAAGTCTCGTGTAGCGAACAAGGGGCGATAGTTGGTAAACTCAATTTATGGGAGTTATTTCGGCCGAAGCGGACATTATCTAGTCCGAACGAGCCGGACATTCGCCGTTGGTACGGATAAATTGGCAATTTTGACTTACACCCCTTTCTACGGTGACGTATTACTGAATGTGGGATGAAATTGATTTAGAAAGCTTTTGAGCCAGAACGTTTTTTATTTTAAAAATACTACCCAAACTACGTACAGTCGTATAAAACCAGGAGAACATTTTCGGTCTTTCAAATGGTCAAACATCCTCGTGGCCAATTAAATTGAAACCATGGTTGGAGACCAGTTTCATACTTGCTTAACATAAAATAAATATTAACATTACTGCCGCTGATAAAACTCTCTGCTGAGTAGGATATTTCCTACTAACTTTAATCCATCTACTCAATAAGTAGCTAGCAGAACCTATCTGCTTTAATACCCATCTATTCCGTGCCGGTAATTTCAAAGCTCTCCTATTTATGAAAGCTTCAATCGGTGCAATTTATAACGGCATTTTATCTTATAACCGTATCAATTCAATTTCCCTTTTTTTTCTTCATAACTATCTACTCAACACTTTTTCTTCAGTTTTTGCAACCTTTTGCCCTTGCTCTTCAAGCAGTTGGTTCATATAACTGAGGGGATCTTATGATGCGTTTGCCTTTTGTCTTCAAGGACTCACTTTAACAGTATTACCAGTGAGTATGCTGTGTAGTATGGAAACATACGTTAAATGAGACATGTTTGGGTAATTGTGAGTAATGATTGGTTGAAATAATAAGTACTTTGTAATATAATTGAGTTTTAGATTGCACTGTACCAGTAGCTTAAACAGTGACTAAGGTTCTATCAGCAGTAGCTTAATTCACTTTTTTTTTAACTGAAGGTCAATAAGCCTCAAGTTATACGTCCATGGACGCTAAAAGCTAACAATTTAATGCACGATTCACAACCGACAAAATCAAAGGAAGTTATGCTATTAAAAATTGCATTATAAACTTTTTATTTTATAATTAACATTACTTTTGATTTTAAAATTAGTAAATGTTGGAGTTGTAAAATAACCATAAAATAGCTGTTAAAATAAATGTATCTCCTTTCGATGGGCGGCCTGTTCCATAAGTTGTTTTACGACTGTCATATTTTTAATTTGTTTTATTAATTGAAACTGCTTACTGGTTTAATAAATATATATTTATATAAGTTTGAAACCTTAAACCAATATATAATAATTGCCGTGTAATTAATTATATTTGATAGATATCATTATCAGTCCAAATCAATTATGCAACGGAATAGACAAAAAAAACTAGATAATTCGCCCAAAAGGACACTAATGGCAAGGGGATGCCAGACGATCGGTTGAGGATCCTCACTCTTGGATGCTCTTCTAATGCACCCCGACGGACGCAATGTAAATGATGGTCACTAATCCGAAAATCGTATGCGGCGAGTGATACTTTTTTAAAGTAGGATCTTCCTTATATTATGCATAAGTAGAACCATATTAGATTGGCTTTTTAATAGGTAACTTCTGATATTTGTTTCTTCATTGTTAATAATTAATTTCGATTTATACGTAATATTATTTATATATTATACAGATTTGCTTGCTATGGTCGAGGCATTGTAGGTACCTATTGCGATGTGCGGTTCAGCTTTGGGAGGGACGAACAGAGTCTCAGCAAGTAACAGGCTGAACTCACTAAAACAAATAAAATAGTCTTATGGTAGCCCAGCCGTGACAATGTTGATAGCGCAGAGCTGTTACTGTAAACATTTACAAAGCCAATTAGACGGAAGCACGCATCGATCGGTCGACAACTAAGTAAATATTTTGATTGCAGCGTCGGTGTCGTATTGAAGTCGTACGATGCATAATTAATAGGATTAGGTGGTCAATATCTACGATCATTTATATAAATACGGATAAGTGCAAAATACATACTGGATTTGTACGCACGAGGTTGCAGGTACAACAAACTCAAACAAGAATGAACGTTACTTTTTAATGTCATTGGTACTTTCTTAGATATTCAAAGACACCACCGACTAAGGGTGACGGAAAACATCGTCAGGAAACCTGAATATATGTATCAGAAAAAGTCAACCCGCAGTGAGCTAGCGCGATCATCAATGGTCAATCTTTCTCTGTACGAGAAAAGGCCTTTCTCCTGCAGTAGGATAGTTATAGGCTATTATTATTATGAACCCACGGTTTAATAAGTGTGTACTGTTCTCTATGGTGGAGCTTTAAAACCTAAGAACAGCCGTGGTTATATGAATTATTTTTTTCCTAAGCTTCTTTTGTTTTTGATCCCTGCATAGTCCTTTACATACAGTATGTATTCTGTACCTTGTGATTATTTTTTTAAACAACAGTCTTTGGATATCTGCTGATTTTAAAAGTAAACTATTTAGAGTGGGTATTCGATTTTTCTTCCGTTAACTTCTATGGTTCATCGTATTTATACGTACTTACTCTTTCTTGCATGCCCCTTTTAAACAAGTGTTTTTATGAATAAAGTGCCAACTTGTAGTTTAGATTATCACGGATTATTTTCTACAATGTAGTCAGAAATACAGATCAGAAACCGGATCATAAGTAAATTTCAAATGAGTTACGAAGCAGGCGCAATGAGTACCTACTAAAGTGGTTATAGTAAATTAACTTGATTTGTTGTAGTTATAATTTATGATCGATATCGTTAGACAGTACTAGTGTATAACAAATTAACTGCAATTATTATAAATAACCCACTTACAATATAAGCAGCTGGCTTGAATATTGTAGATTTTCGAAAGATAAAGGTTATCAATTGTGAACTACGTTTCTAAATGACGTGTCTGTTTAAAGGTTGTATGCTAATTGTTTGAGTTAGGTATAGCGGCACCCCGTGGGCCTAGTGTAGTGCCTATAATTTATCATAGCTTTCTATATCTTTCCAAACCTACCACAGCCTCTACTGTAAGTTTTATAACTAAACGAGTCTCGTGTTTAGCTTTTGTTTCATGAGAGATGAATTGAAGAGTCTAATTCGCGGTAGTACTTTCACAGGAGTAAAGAAAGGGATAGAACCAACATTTTAGATTAAGTTTAATGCATTTACAGACGTCAGTGAATATCATTTAGGTATTTGTAAAAATTTCTGAGAAGGTATAATATAAATTAGAAGCTAATATTTTCTAAGTCAATTTCACTTTATTAGCCATCAAATTGCTCAGTAACTGGTTGATCGTAGCCATCTTACGGCGCGTAATCTTGCGCACGACAATAGATTAGCTCAAAGTGTTCCGCGCAACAGACGTAACTGCCGATAGCCGAGTGGGACAAGGCTGCAGTCATTACAGCCACAGAATAAAAATACAAAGTAGGTAAAAGCAAGAATTCTGGAAACCAAACTAAACAGAAATTGCAAAGTGCAGTGCACTTCCAACTAATGATTTTAAGTAAAATAGAACAAACAAATTATCATGAAAATAATCCATAATGTTTATAAATTGTTGTCAATTACTACGATTATAGGTATACTCTACTAGAAAATTAAACGAGATCACTAACAATGAGATGCTTTTAGCATAGTACTCAAGAAAACAGATGCTGTCCACATACACACACACACACAAGTAACACATTCTTATTCAAATTTAGATTTGTAATCTAGTAAAATATATGCATCCGCCTAGATTACCTTCTTATTTTATCTGTTGTCGTGTGTTGCTGAGTACGGTTAATGGCGAAAGCACCACCAAGGTTAGGGTTGGACGCTTTTATTAATTCAAGCGAGACACCTCGTGTTGATCATTGAAATGAAGTCATGGAACTTGAATTTTGTTTGTTTTTTCTTAGAAACACGCTGTTTTCTTCTTTATCAGGAATCTAAATACTGTCTTAATATAAATTATGTAAGAAACCTATCGTCAAGACCAAACAGCTTAACACTGTCGAGCTTACGTTCCGCTTGTATTAAACATATTAAACTCCAAAACGAAGCCTCTTATATATCCGCACCTAAAGAAAAAGAAGATTTGAAGGCAGCAAAAATAAATTCTAAATACACCTAATCGACGCGTCGAGAATCGCAAAACGACTGGCAAGCCAATTAATTTCCGTACCATAAGTCCTCATTTCTATAGATATAAAGTGTCAGCGAGAATAAGCGAGGCAAGAGAACACCATGAAATAATACCGCCATAAAATTGGCGATGCGTGCGGAGTTATTCAGGGATTGCCTTTAACGCAGATTAAATTTCTTTAATGCTTAATCGGCTTACACCGGTGGTCTTGATAATGTATTATCTTGAATCATATTTATTAGTAGATTTCTATAGTATAACTGAGGTTTACGATGAGGCTGACGCAGGATTGGAATTTAATGCAGGTAATATCGATATTTTTGTCCTTGTGGTGTCTTTTACGAACGATGTTAATTGAATATTTAATTTAAAGTCAGAGCATGTAAGTATGCAATGACCTTCTTTCAGGACTATACACTTACAATTCCATTTTGGGATATTAACAACCATATATTTATTCATTAAGGCCTTATTCAGATATACCTATCACCAAGAGAGCTTCTCACTTTATTGGTTTAAAAAAATACTTCACATGCTCACCTTCTTGTATATAAGGGGTACAATGGAATAACATTTAGATTCCAACTAAATATAATTAAAAACTTTATCTATCATTATCTAACTGTTAACAAGAATACAAAACTATTTACTTCTGTAGATTATAATTTCATAAAACCCATTTGCAGAGAAAAGTACTGACAACCCAGAACTATTAAACACTTGGGTATTTATACGTGCTATATTATACCTATAGATATGTCGCACAAAACAGTAATATTTTAACACATTGTAAACACAGACAATATCTGAATAACATTAATACAATCACTGCACGGAAACACGTTCATAAAGCTCTCCGTCTAGCTCAGTTTAATTTAATGGCACCACATATAGTAGTTAAATTAAAATGCTGCGCTCACACGACGAGCAATAAAGGCAGACAAGCCATGCTGTTTCCTTGGATTAAGTCCTGACGTTCAACCCTCGTACTGCGGAGATTAAAATAGGATTACTTTTGTTCCAGGGTTTTGTAACACTTTTGAACAAACGTACCACAACACTTTTGTGCGCGAGTCCACCCCTCGACTGATATCTTTGCTCTTATTACTCTTCCGTGGATGACAACCAGATATGATAAAGTAGAAATGTCTTTCTGTATGTTTGACGGTGAAACGCCGGCTTTGATGGGTTATTTATCAAACGAATGTTAATGTTGCACGTCAATTACGGTAATTTGATTTTATTGAAGTGTGTTCGATAAGCTTTAATTAGACCATTATGTCTAGTAAGATGTTCTCGGTCGTAAAATTAAATCTTATTTATATGACATCATTATCGTATCAGTGCAATAACGCGTGGACTAATAAGTTACTCTATATTATTATAGGACTATCTACTAAATTGCACAGTACATAAAAAATAAATTATAAAACGACCATCGCAGCTGCGGTGTTAAGATGGGACAAACGCATTTGAACATATTCCTGCGTTATACATTATTAAGATTCTTCCTGCGTGCCATGTTCCTCGTTCAGATGGTGCGTTTAAACCAAATATAATTCTACTCCTTTAGAATAAGATACATATTTATTTGTTTGTTAGTTGTATTCGTATGACGCGGTAAGCCTTTCAATTTCCAACAATGCTCAGTATGCGAAAATTGTTGTCGACCTTAGTACGTGTTTGACTTCAGCCGGGCGTCTCCCTTTATTATGTCTATGTTCATAGGTGCTTTGGAATTCACTTTTCTTTGTCAGTGACATTTCTTTATCTAATAACAGTCACTTGTGCTGACAGTTGCAAATGTTCAGCGCGAGTCCTAATGGCTTTTATTGCGAATAGTTCGCAATTTGCAAAGAGTGTATTGTGTTTTCGCGATATGAATGTAGGAAAACATTCTTAGATGCTGCGCTTACATTTACTGTCGTAGTTAAACCCTTATAGTCTTGTAGAACGAATACGAATGTAACAAGGATCTTACATTACCTACATTTGTACGTTATGGACTACATTTAGCAAAACGATATTTACCGAAGTGAACACTTTTTTTAAACGCATTTTCGGTTAGTATCTGTCACTACCATACAATATAATACATTATCTCAAACAAAACGATTTCTAGAATACTAAAAAGCTAACTAAAAGTTTTAAAGTATTGTAGTTTTTGTTTCAAAAGCATAGTTCCGCAGAATTCAGGTAAATAGTGTGACCGTGCGTCATTAAAATTATGTTGATACCATCAGCCAATCAACGATAGCTATCCCATGTTAGAGCTCAAACTATCATCAAGCGACCGACTAAATGGATAAAACTCGATAAGGGGACCAAAAGGCACCTATTATTTACGCAACGTATTCCTTCCTAGAAAGAACAAAAATAAAAATAGTCACGTTATTGTCAACGTGTAGTCATCAATCTTAGCCCATTAATTGATTAGATAGGATGCTCCTATTAAGGCGATATCGCAGCCACCCACACGAATCGTCGATCGATTCATCGAAACGCATTGACTCCCGAAATCTAAAAAGTCAACTATGTATAAAGATTTTTTACATTTGGTGACATTCCATTGTTTGTTTTTTTTACTCAAACAAATAGTAGTGAAAACACAGCTGTAGCACTTGCATTTTTTAATTGTGGTGTTTTTTCAGGCTTACCAATCGTTTGTTAAGCCTAAAAGTTTTGAATCTTTTATTCGGTTAGAGTACATTGCGAGACTTCCTTTTTTATTTTCGCGGATGACGGAGCAAATGCTGCGATGGAACTGGAAAGATTTTGGTGATACCATTTAACCACTAGCCAAGTGCTTGAGCAGCAGGCCTTTATCCATCTGTAGTTCGGTTGTATTCGGTTTGTTATATTACGCCGGCCTCACATCGATCATCTCCGACATTAACTGTTACCGACTTTGATGTTTTGATACCGATATTAATTGGCGTATACTGTGCATTTGACTGATCATAAATCTCGTATAAATCAGGAAACAATAAAGTATTGATAGGAATTTGTTCGATTTTAAAAATAAAATTACTATAGTAATAATTTTGATATCCTTTTTTTGATCCTCTTAATATTATCTGTGTTTAGCTCCTGAGCTAACAAGGGTTATTTGCTCATCACCTAGAAGTCTAGATCATAATAATTGGGTATTTTCTTAGTGTTGTCCCACATAGTCACGCAAATTAAAAATCCCAGCAGCACAATTTTCATAAATATCCATAACAATATTCACATTAATTGCCCTTCACATATACTCATTATGAAGCGCAGTCTACAATTTAACTGTAACGTATTTATGGAGCTCTTGCTTAGAAATAAGCTCTCACATGTTGCTAGTTGTAACTTGTAACAATATTAGGTACGTCCTTTACAGCGCACCTATCTACGTTATAAAATCTACGACAAAACGTTTAACTTGTGGTAGTTGTGGTCTACGTCTGTTTCTTTTTAACAAAATTTGCGCTATTTTACGCTTTTAATCAAAATACCTAGCCGTATATTGCTCGAAATTGTCTGCTTAATTCGTCAAGAGACGAAATGTATAAACAAAAGTAAAAAAAATTGGTGAACGTTAGAGGCATATAAATTGTGTAAATAAAATGAATCATACCGATACATGGTATGATTGAATCGACGCAAAGCCATTTGTCGAGTTAAGGGTAAAACTATACTGAAAACAAAAATGACCATAAGTTTTCTGTTAGTATGTTTACATTACATAAATAAAGAAGAACGACGAAGTTATTTGGGTTTCTCTTCTAAAAAAAACATTTAAAATCAGACTTGATATATACGAGGCCATCAATTTTTGTAAACAACAATTATAAAAATTATCTATTCCATGCAAATTGAGAAATAAAGATAATCCAAAGACTAGCATTTAAACATCTCTTGATTAATTTAATTATAACTCTTAACAGACGTTTTTATATCTTTGGTATTTAAAAGTTATTTATTTGTTAGAATTAGTTGGATAAACTTGTTCTTTGAGAACCAGTAATTAATTAATATCAGTTTGAGATACGATACCGAACCGATGCTTTTAAAAACATACGTTTGTTTAAACCTGTCATCATTGACTTAAATGTTCGACTCAATTTGGTTTGACTTATTGACATGTGGATTTTTAGATATCTTATGTTACTTTCTTAATTAATCTCGTGTTCTTAATTGGTTATCGAGAAGGTAAAATGTGAATTTAATGTTATAATACTGAATACCGTATCTAAGTCGCGAAGCTAATGAAAATTCCTAATCAGGAAATTCAATTTATGTTTTGCTTGACTGCATTCGATAGCACGATTCCTCGTTCGGCATTTTCGTTTGTGATCAGTGCATCAATGAGACGATTTCGTTCTAAGTACTATAGGCACTGAATCACGATAAGCGTGCTAGAGGACATTTCTCTGTCACTATCCACATTCCACAGCACAGTTCCAATGCAAATTATGTGGCCGTTTGTGCCGCTCTCGCATTAGACTATACTGCTGCTGTCATCAACGTAAGTATTACTTCCCTTAAGTCTAGATACTTGCTCGAATTTTGAATACATAGGTATATTACATTTTCTTCTACTAACTACATACTAAAAGTTATCCTTTAAATAATTCTGGCGAACGATGGATGCGTAGGTGATTCTTTACCACTATATTCCTACACTTAGTTCTTTAAATACTTTCCTCAAAATTTTTACATTCAGTACGCCCTGACTCAAACGATGGACAACTTTGGAGCTAAGTCATCGACTTTTCGGTATAAAAATATTGTGAGTCATATTGTCAGCGTAAGTTTTTGAGACGTCTGGTAAATGTTCAATCACCGAATCCTCCTTGGCGCGTTCGTGAACAGAATCCCGAGCGAGTAGTATTAGTAACAATTTGGAATCGTAACATGCACTTATTGATGATTGTAGTTTCCCGGTAAAAATATTAATGTATCTTTTCGTTCGTGATCTAATATTGTCGACAGTATATTAAAAAAATACTCCTCTGTAGTGTGGTATTTAAAGGCATTTGTAATGGATAACTAGGGTCTTGACTTGGTACTCGTAAGCGTATATTAATGGGTTATTAGATACCAGACTTAAACACTCATATTGATTTAGATCTCAAAATATTTTTGTAAGAACGTGACAATGATGTTATTGCTCAATCATAGATCGTACTCAACCCTTTTATGGCTCTTAAGAATTTGTACTTCATAATATGAAGCTAATTAAAAGTTAAACCAAAACAGTTACAAATCTAATTAACTTACATAATATTCTACAAATGCATAAGATTATGCCATTTAGAGAACCTACTTAACAGCAGTTCCGTTACAGTTATCGCAACAGGCACAAGAACAAATACTATGATAATCGCTTTTATATTGCAGAGTATAATCTAGCAGCACAGTTAGTTAGACCTATGTGTATCACTTTATCTAAGTCTCGGCCACGTCGGATGCAAAATTACTGCCGTCCTTAAGTAGCGGCTACGAGCTGGCTCCGGGCTATCGTGAGCGGCCACGCCCAACACACTGGTGCATAAAATAAACAACTGTGGTAGGCGATGGACATACCACCTGCCTTTAGAACAGCGAGATTTATATTGGCTGTACGTACGGTGTCCATAAAATATTTGTAATTATTTTTGTGATTGAGGATTGTAGACAGGAAATGAGGACGATTGTTACACATATAATACGAGAGTATAGCGCTTGAATTCCAGAAAAAGGTGGTCGGTTTTGAGAAATTTGCATTTGGATTCCTAATTTCAGTTGCGCAGGTCACTATTCATGTGTTGTTGTTGTCAACGGTATCATAAAATTTCTCCAAACTCATACGACAGCAAATAACTAAAAGACATGAAAAATAAATACATGAAAAATAAATACTTTTTTCTAGTAAGAAGACAACGAATTCATGTTTCCTTGTTTGCATTTATTCTGTGATCATGTCACGTGCCTCGGAACCACATCTGCGAGGCGCTTGCATGCGCAATCAAGCATTTATAGTCAACAACAGTTCATACGTGCTTGGGGACCTCTCAGAAGTAGGAGTTATGAAGCGTGTTTGTATGATTTAGAAACGAATAGAACTAGAATTTGTGACTTCAAGCCATCTTAGTACCTATATAATAATAACTCTTTATTTCGGACAACAGTGATCCAAGGATCCAATATATTAGTAGTAGGCAATAATTATGCTGAAATTACTTGAATGTCTTTATTTTTTACAGTTAATGAATAATGTATCTTTAGCAACTACTAAAATAGCCTTTGCGGCTATTCGTACTAAACATTGAATGATTCATTATTTTTTTTAATAATATTACTTATAATACAGTATTTAAATTCATCGGTAGCTGTGTTTCGCGCCTATAGCTGACAGAAAGCAGCTCGCGCGCCGCCGACGGCGCATGCGCAGCTGCGTGGACCGTTTAACTTATGTGTTCCTCCGAGATTGCATTCACTAGATACTTATAGCTACGTCGTTAAAGCGATATCTGTGTTTATTGTAAGGCCTGTTAAACCGTGAAATTGGTATCTACCTAGGTATTTACCGTTTTATTTCTGTTAACTGTACTTTAATTGCTAAAAGGGGTAATTAAATGTTGGTAATTCGATGAACAATTCACACAATGATTTAATTCACTCTATGTAAATGATTTGGCTCTATAAAAGATGCAATAGGTACCTACGTGGTACCTTATTTCACAATTATATCATGCTTTACAGCTGCGAAGCATTAATTACACTACACTGTTAAATTATAATTATCCATTTAGTAAATTAATTATTTAACATAAGTATAAGGTTTACAATGTGAGGCTTTTGTCATTCGTCAGGCATTATCGTGCACCTTATCTTTTACAACTTAAGTGCTATGCTCTCTTCGTTGTAGTAGTTTCCATGTTTTCCTATCTTCTGCTATAATTCTGCACCCCTGATACAACAACTCTTACTTTATCTTTTTGTCGCATAAGGCTGAGATATTTAGGTCTTCCTGAACACATAAATAGTTTTGGAGACAAGGATATCTAAGTATACGTGATAATTACTGATGTTGTAGACTTATGACTCCACCAATATTACTGAAATATAGTTAGAACATATCATACATAAACATATTAGACTACTTAATTAAAACTGTTATATTTTCAAGGGCCCGAGACAAGGCCGAAAACGCTTGTCGAATAGAATGATGATAAATGTATAAGGATGACATAATATTTCGACTGTGTAATCTATGATATAATTATGTCAATCCCATATATTTTTTATACTTCTCTATTTTGTTTTGTCCCAGGTTATGCATGCCCATATCCAACTATACGACTTTGAACGCCTTACATAACACTAGCCTAATCGGACAAGTCTTCGTTCTGATTGGTCCCAAATGTCCATACGACGAATTGATCGTTTGTTACTCAATATAATCTTACACTCACGTTTCATCTGTGATGCTATGATAGTGATCGTGACACGACGCCGCCATCGCCTTTGTTCTAGCAATTCGATCAGTCAATTAATTTCGGCTTTCGCATTCCGCTTGACATAAGCCTGTATGCTTAGATTAATTGCTAATAAATCTAAGTCTGTTTGACGTTTCATCGGCACACGCAATCATCATTATTTGGCCATCGCTATATTACTTTTATTAATTGAGAAAATTATGTTTTTAATAAAAACTATCTAATGTCTATTTCACACCGTTCAATGCTCGACAAGCGACTATTAGCTAAGAGAGCTATTGTTTAGTTTGTGAACTAAGATTTTTCTAGTGCAATATTCCGGCTGGTTGTATACAATAACAAAACCGAACGGTAAGTTTATAGGTATTAGCGTGGAACTCATGTTTTTAATTTTGGCTTCACGTTTCGACCGGGTTGCACCGGCTGTGGTCGCAAAAAGTTTTTCATTATTATCATGCAATGATGCAATGCGATAGTTTACGGTAAATAATATAAGTTTATCAGTATTAAAAAACACCCCAACTTATCTATAGCTAATCAAAAATAAATTGATCAAGTTACTCGAAAGAGTATCGAAACAAACTAGTCAGTCGTCATCATCTACGGAGTACATTTGCGCGCTATTTATGAATAACTGGCAGCGTAAAAGGAAAGTACTAATTTATTTAACCTAGCGTTAATTAGACCAATTACCATAAAGTGGTCCGGCGGAACCGTTTTCTAGAAGAAAGTTGACGCATGCGGTCATTCGATTACATAAATACATATTACGGAACGCCATAAATATTAACAAATGTGGTTATAATTTTTGTGCGAAGGTTTGAATAATGTTTTTTTGACCAAATTAAGGTATTCGTAACTGAGGCTCAAACTACGAAGGAGATGTGTACCTACGCAAGTGTGACGCACACACATGTTAACTCTATGTTCCGTAACATTCATAATCGAATGGGTTGCAAGCCGACATTTCCGAAGGGATCGGGCGGAAGACCGAAGGTTTCACGAATTCAATGCACGAAGTATTCTTGTGGAGAAAAGATCGGCCACACATCGAAGAGCCGAGAGCAAAAAGCGCTTTTTCATCTTACAGATATAGAGATCTCTGGGTAAGCTATAGCGGTAATATTATTAAGCAAATATAAAACTAAAAAGTTTCTCAATATCAGTATCAAACTTTTTGCAAAAATATCCATGGGTATACCTGGATTGCCTGCAATTGCTACCTTTTCAACTTTTCAGCAGGTGAGATTAAAAAGAGAATCCCATACATGTACAACGTATAGTGTGACTTGGATGTTTCAATAACTTCCCTCGCTGCCACGTAACGGTGCACGGTGTGATGGTATGTTCCAAATTGGAATTGCCGAATTGGCTGCGAGCGATATTGGACGATTCACAAAGCGTTGCCTTTGCCGCCCGAAGTTCAAAAAAACAAAACTCGCGTACAATTTGCGTTATTGATTTTAAAGTGTTCCAAATTCAATATACACTCCGATGTCCGGCGGACACCTGTTTGGTAACTTTGCTCTGATTTATTATTCAGTAAAAGTTGTTTTCTGGTACAGTTTTGAATTCCGCATTTGTTTTATCTGTGGCTTTTAAGTTTTGTGATAAACAATATTTAAATTTCGAATCAGATTATCTGTAACAAGTATTAAATTAAATAATTAAAGCAGTGAATAAAAAGTAATTCAAACTCATAAACGAAAAAAAAAACAATAATTTACTTATTATGTACTAATGCTTTAATGCACATCATCACATCGTTTATTTACGTCATCGACAATTTAATCGATTTTCAAAATATGTCCGCTATCGATAAGGTCTTAAATTACATTACTTACAATCACACATCGCGTCATTATTCGATCACGGCAACATCGATATCACTGGAAATACTCCCAACATCGAATAATTTTCACATAAATAGCAAAATTATGCACATTGTCGTTTCGTTCGTATTTCAATAGAATGTTTATGACCTCAAGCGGGGCTTCAGAGCGGCGACGAGCGACGAATCTATTCATTAGGTTTTTTATTCGTCATTGTGATTGTTCACGAATGGGAACAAACATCTGAATAGGGACGTTAGCCAATATCGTGGCACGCCATTGTCGGATATCCGATAGTTTCTTACCTCCACGATCATGACACTAATTTTGTTTTTATTTACACTGACTTTCGTGAAACGGGTGATAAATAAGTATATATATTCTCTTATTATATATTGAAAGTTCCATGTTGTATGTACTTACATTATAACGAGTCATGTACCTAGATTTTCCGTAAGTTGATGGAGATGATTACGTACCCACATTTCGCTACACATTGAAAGCTACATGTGGTAAAAAGCTTGCTCATTTTTGAGCAAAGTCCCATCCATTGAAAAATAAACTAGCCTGGGTTTGCAATATAATGCGTATGCATGTAACCCGTAAAACCGTACTTTGAAATTGTAATAGTTAAATAAAATACTTGGGAAGAATGAAAAAGGCGTAGTAGATGAAAAAAAGTTAAATTGAAGTTAACATTTAATGTAGATTGTAAGACAAGAGGGCGTCCCCACTTCCTGGCTGGAGGCTTTTAATTAAGGTCGTACCAAAAGTGTTGTTAAGCGTCGGTCCGAACTTGGTGCAAGTAGTAAAGTCGAAAAAACTTTCCAAGTTATCCGACGAGAAGCTACGATGCGGGAAGTAACACCAGCCACCGATTATAATTATGGCACCCAAGACTGTTTTGTATTATTTTATTAACTATTATACTTTCATCATTATTTTTAGTTAAAAGTTCTAACAAATGTACTACGGGGCAAATGGCTGTTCTCATACAGAGAAGGAACGAACATTAGATCAACGTTATCGCACTGTCATCATCATCATCAGCCGGAAGACACCCACTGTTGAACAAAGGCCACCCCCTTAGAATGAACAACAGCTTGCTAATTGCATCCACCGGTTGCCCGCCATTCTGACGATATCGTCAGTCCACTGTTGGTCAGTGATCTCAAAATGTCATACTTATTCAGGATTCATCGTGATATTCTTTTCTCTTTCAGCAGATATCTTATTTGATAATAAGATATCTGCTGAAAGAGAAAAGTGATATATTATCTTAGAGTTGAGTACTAAAGAGTAGAGGTGACATTAAAAAAGTCACATTCGTACGTATTAGTTCGTACCTGGTATTAATAAATAATTAATTAAGTAGGCAATTATCACAAACGATTTATTAGATCAAATATCCGCAGCGGGCGGTCCCACGAAGGTGCCGAACCAAGCAGTTTTAACGTCCTTACATTACATTAACATCAAATACCGTTGAAATTAATAAACCTTTACGATCCATAACGTGTTTGTGACATTCAAATTGCCTCTAAACATAGCCAATTATTAGTGTAGAGGCGTGACATGACCGCTGACGCCTTATTGGAAGTGTGGGCGGGTACTGTAATATGGTATTGAGGCAATAACATCTACTTAATATTAAAAATTAATTTATTTTATCGAAAACACTTAGACATATTTCAATATCAAATTTAGTTTCAAGTAAAATAAATAATAAAATTATATGGTTTTTTAATGAGTCTAAGCCTTATTTTAAACATGATCTGATAGTATTTTAATGGTGATAAATTTAAATTAAATCGTTCCCGATAAAAGAAAATGTCAGACGTTTGTTTGTTCCCATCGTAAAAGCGAATTTGAAACAAGATGTATTTTATATAAAGTAGAGAAACAAATTATTTAGCTATAATATAATCGTAAAACATTATCTAAAGAGCCAATCTTAAATGAGGTTTTAATGGACTGAAATGTGTGACTAGTCTCCAGGAAATGTAAATCTCGGGCTAGACGATCCGAATGAGGTTTTATCTAAGTGCTGACTTGAATTTGATTTCCTTTTCATCCAGTATCTATTGACCTTGTAAACACAGACTTACTCACATTTTTCCCATCGTAAATAAAACCTAAACAATAAAAAAAATACATACATAAAGTCACGCCTGTTTCCCTGAGGAGTAGGCAGAGACCACGGATTTCCATTTGCTACGATCCTGGCATACTTCTTTTGTTAATAAAACAAAATAATTATTATACAAACACGAGCCTCTGTTTGTACAAAGTTATAAAATAAAACGGTCTGTTCGTCACACCGAATTACTCAGCGTCTGTTTAACACGCATCATAATAAAATCAACGTTGTTACTACAAGTACCTACTTGACGAGTACGGTGTAATGCGTTTTTGAGAGCACTTTTATTTTTTTCGCTTCGTATAAATTGGCTGATAATAATAATTTGTCAGCTTTTTGTTTTGTTCTGTAGTTTTTTCTGTACCTATGGACAGTTCAATGATGAATTAGTGTAGTAGAATAAACAAATAAAAATAAATAAATGGTTAACAGCAAAGTGGCACTTCTTGTAAAATTTAATACTATTAATGTTTATATATAGCAGTAAAACGCCAATTCGCCGCAATGGCTTTATACGATGGATATCAAAGAAAATTGTAGAGTTTATAATTTCTTGCCATATATGATCAATAACGTTCCAGAAAATCGACCAAGAAAAACTTTTTTTTTTGTGTATGTTAAAAGTAATCCTTTAACTGAATGTTATTGCTTAATTCGCTATTTGTCACAGCTAAACGGCCTTGGCCTATCATTATGTTTGTTTTATACGCACTCATTAGGTACGTTTAACTACGAGTCCATTTGAGTGATGTTTAAGGTTATACGGACACAGATTTGTTCTTGTTTTTTTTGTTTGTACTGAGTTAGCATTTCAAATTAATTGATGTCATTATATTTCTTGGCAGTGGTCGTAGGTAATTAATAATTACTTGTATTTATTGTACTACTACTAGTATTAAAACTGATAAAAATCATAAACTTTTGTTTCTAATTCTGATTTCATTTTATTCAATGTGAACTTTACGATATTTCGTTGGATTGAGAAACAATAACTTTTCTCCATAACGTTTTAATTGCAATAATTACATTTAACTAGTTATTATTCAACGTTAATAATTCATTTTTGATCGCATACGGCGATGGTCACAGTTGCATGGCGTGGGAGAACACTCTTTGTTTTCAATTAATATGTTAGGTAGACTAGAACACATAAACAAAATGCATCTATAGCACTATACCGTGTCTATTGCCGCTTTATTTCATAAACCCGGATGGACTTTGGTTCTACAGCAGCGATGTAAAGCATGCACGGCTGTTCTATTTTATTGGCGCGTGGCTTATGGCTGTGCTGTGGTACAGGGATGTTGGTCAGCGGCGGAACCTACATGATTCCACGTTCATGGTCACTTGGTTCAGTACATAATTTAGTACTGTGTATTCGTAAATTAATTTTCTATTTGAAAGTCTAGGATTTTTATAAAAACGCAACTGTATCTACTTATTGTTACATGTGGTAATAAAAGCAATGATATTCGCGGCATTAATGTACATATATGGGGGTAAAACTTTCATGTTTATTCAACAGAAATACAATAATGTCAACATAACGTAGGGCAACAGCAAACTCGGCCCAACACCTAAAAAAGAAATGAGCACATTAATGGTGATACATTTTATTATAGGTACCTAAGTATTAGTTTCTTCAGAGTGTAGTGATGCTCTCAGCATGTGCGGGAAAGTCAGCCGTAAGACTTTGTCTATTGAGGTTGGTTATTAGCATATTATGAAGAGGTCTGGCTATTCCACCATCTGATTTTCGATTCTATTTTAGATCGTGCAAGTTATGGAGAGCAAAATTTGTTTGTTCAGCGACATCTTCGGCAATAGAAAACCGCTTTTGTTTTTGTTCAAAAATTTATTCTACAGAATCAGAATTGTTCAGTCCTACTTATGTACAAATTGTACATTTCGTGAAGATCTGATGAAGACCTTTGGAGGTTTTCAGTAAAATACTATTGAAGTCAACCTGCTTTCTATAAATATATTTTTAATATTGGTTTACTCCTCATTAGCCCCTAAGGGATATGTTTGTATCATCCCACAACTATTTTGTTTTTATGTCTAGATGCTTCTATATAATACTTTTATTACTCAACTTCATGCATAGATTAGAATTTTTCAGCTGACAGACTGGGTTTAATCCACTTTCATGTTCTTTTGCTGATAAAATCGACATGTTACTATGATCCGAAGCTATTATTACCAGTTTAATTGTGATTGCCCCATATTGTTCGAAAGACAAAGGCCGCAAATTGCGTGCATTGATGTTATCATGAATGTAATCATTTGTTTCAATTTGATTTTAATTAACGGAATGAATTGCAACTTTGTGATGTGCGTCAGCCATTAATTTTGGCTTATGCAGGTAAGAGTCGAATCTGGTTGATTTCATTATGTAATTTGATTTTGAAAACTTTTTAGCAGTTATTTAGAATATATATTGTATTATAAAAGCTTATAATAATGTAACAAACACTGTAAGAAGAGTCGTATAAATCTTTTAGTGGTTGTGTACTTTCAAATCTGAGTATTCGTGAAAGCACCATCTTACATGAGTTCACTTGCACGAACACCAGGATTTATTGATAGTTCTTTAAGTGCGGATGCAGTGAAACTAACTTGTATCTTCAATAAAATGTTCGCATTCAGCAAATCACGCATATTTTCCTGAAGATATTGTCAGACAAAAACGTGTTTGGCTAAATAGTGTGATCGACGAATAGGGTTTTTCATATTCAACCAGTTTTATTTAAATGGTTTTATCGGCATCGGTATAAATATAGGTTGTATCGGTATTTTATCTATATTGATGTCGCCGACGTACAGTCCGGTCGCATAAGCACGTATACGTTCCTGCAGTAATGTCTACCTCGATTTAAACACACGTAATTGCTACCGCTGCGGTCTCGTCGACCACACATTTTCATTAAAGCCTTTCTGCGTTAAGCAATTTTCAATTCGCTTGTACGATTCATTTGTGGGGCACCGTTTACAGTTATTACTAATTGAATTTCTCGTATAGGTCTTCGATGGTGATAATTAAAACAGATATTAAATGGTAACTAAAGATAAGTTTTGTTCATTTCAGCTAGTTGATAAAACGGTACAAAGCTGAATTGAATTAGCTAGACCAAGGATAAATAGTATATTAAAATAAAATTTTTGGAACAACGTTTTAAAAATAAATATATTATGTGCACAAATTTCATTCAAATGCAATCACAACTTTTTCTTATTAGAAGTTTTATGACAAAGCTACTGACTGAGTTACAAATGACAATTGATTCGCGTATTGCATGGGAGTATGCTGTTAACCTATCATCAAATTCATTAATTATGACATCCCCGAATTCGATTTGTACGTTCGAATGTGCATTCACATGTAGGCCACTTAGGGCCGGTTGCTTCAGCTCACTTGACTCATACGTAAATGTTAAAAACGCCATTAACAATTTTGTTTTCTTGTAGCGAGAACTACAACCCTAATAACGAGCAAGTTTTGTTTTCTACTAGCAGCCTTAATAACATTGATAACCGAGTCTTTTCTGCCATAAAACAAGGCTTCATGTTTTACGTACGGTAGGTATACAATATACATCTTCTGTAATCGTTATTTTTTGACATTCTTATGTTACGTTAACAGGCTGTTTGAAGCAACGCGCCCTTAAGGCAACATGAAGAAGCGTAAGAACCTTCTTAAATAATCTACCTGATCGAAAAAAATATCTGGATTTTACTCCTCTTTATCTTCAATGTGTACAAGCTTGAGTAATTTCCAGTGTTCAAATCCGGAAGTAATTAGTCTTTCGAGGAGTGCTTTAAGTGTTACAATAGAGGTAGATGTAACAGCGATATTATAAAGAATTCTTCTATTTGAACGTTTTTTTACCCTTTTTTACCTCATCTTATTGGTTTTTTTACCTCATTTAATAAAAGTATTGAGGACGTCGGATACATCTGTTGGGAATTAATCAATTCTAATATTTCATCTGATACAAATAGGTACCGAAGAGATTTTGAATAGAATTTCGTCTACGCTTCAATATTTATGTGCTCAGCCCCCTTACCATGAACTCTTTAAACAAGACATTTTCCGATGTAGAAACGCAACGCCGCATTACACTGCACATAGTAGCGTCTCACTTCTTTATCGAAAAATGTCCTGGTTTAAAATTTTATGGTAAGGAGGCTGTATTTATTTATTTGTTAACCAACCTGTTTACTCAACGTTTGTACTTCTTATATCACGTGACACGCCTGTCAAACACGCCAAGCGAAGTAGCGACGGGACAATACAGTGGAAATAAATGACAATAAAATACTAACGTTTCGTGGTCAATAATTAAAAATAAATTATTACGCCTGTTTGTAACAAAAACAAATTAAAACTATGTAATTCATTGAACATTGTATTACCTAAATTATGTAACAATTGTACCCCATAAACAGCGGCTAGCCGTATAATTTAAATGTGACAGCCAAAACAAGTCAAGCAGCATTAATTAATATAAAACAGAGGTCAAATCAGCCTGTGTGAAAGAGATTCTAATGGCCCATTAAACAAACTAAGCACCTTTAAAAAGTAAAGTGATGTTTATAACGTTTCCACCCTCATTATGTTGTAATAATTTATAGTTTTACACGGTAAGGTAATTAGATATAAATTTGTAATAAGATACAAAATGTTGGGCGTCCCGTCAATGCGGCTATTATTATAGCTCATGTAGAAAATATATTTTATGGAGACATTAATTCTGTAAAAGATGGTTGACTTTATGTTCTTTTGTTTCGAATGTTGAAATATGTTTGGTTTTGTCTACCTACGCTAAACGGTGGTACGATTTGATTGACGACGTGGAAGATGAAAGTAAAAAAAATATTATCTACTTAATACTGTTTTCTTAAACAGACAAATTTTTAATTTGAGAAATGTTTATGGTATCTCTAAAGCTGCCCTATTCAAGTATAACAAGGATTTCTCTTAACGTTACATTGTAAATTCTTATTACATTACACTATTCAAAGATAACCATACAACACTTGATAGTCCTGTCATTGTAATCCACGAATTTCTACTACCAAATAATTAGTGATTAAACGAACTTACCAAGTGAAGTTCTATCATAATTATACGAAGCACCTCGTCCGAAGAGATAAGTATCCTGGAATAAATATATTATTATACACAACATGTAGTAACGCATATTAGTTACCGTTCTTGCACTATAGTTGAGAGAAAATATTAAAATAAAATAAAAGTTCGTGTTATGATCACCCCTACTTAACCGGTCAGCCATCTTGAATCGTCATTTAGTTGAGTTTATGTAGGTTGAAGTGATATTCCTGACCTTCGATAGGGGTGGGATTTGGGAGGGTGATACTTATCTCTTCGGACGAGGTGCTTCGTATAATTATGATAGAACTTCACTTGGTAAGTTCGTTTAATCACTAATTATACTCGCACCTCGTCCTCGAGATAAGTATCCTGGAATAAATATATTATTATACACAACATGTAGAGGTTGAGAGTATGTTTCAGGAATTTCACTGAAACTGTCTATTGTAATAAAAAATATATGCATTTTTTTTTTTTTTTTTTATAATCAAATGAATTTTTATTTGGGGAATTAGCATTAACACCACAATGGACTTCTCTCTTAATTATAATTTGATATATAATCAGTAGAAAATCACATTATACGTACTCGATTGAGTACGTAACAAAGCAATGTTACTTATTAATGAATTAATTTAGCATAGTTAGATATTAATTAATTTAAATTAAATACTGCTCTGGCGAATGTATGTGTTTGATCGTCAGCGTTTCTTATTATTCTATGATAGAATTTGCCAAAAGTCGTGGAGGTACCAGTCCATCCCGCGGTCTTTCGAATGGTGTCAATATTGACCCCCTTTTGGTAAGCCCTAGATGTGGAGGCATGCCGGGTGCTGTGTGCTGAGAACATGGAAACATCTATTCCACAATCTTTTAGGGTGTTTTTGATCCAGCGACTGATAGTTTGAGTGGTAACTGTTTTATAAGGCTTTTTAAAGGCTACAAATAGGTTTTCTTCTTGGCGAAGTGAGGTGGTTTGCCTAATATAGCATAACAAGGTGGTAGCAGGGCATATGTTTGGTTTATCACTAAAGAATGGTATGGAAAGTATAGGTTGACTATTGCCGGCTTTGGAAGTCTTAATTAAATCTGGAATTTTAATGTAAATTTGTGATGTTTGAACTTGTATGTTGCTAATAAGAATTTTCTGGAGGGTTTGGACTCTCTGCGATGTTGCCAGAGCTAGCAATGTAACACACTTTTTGGTAAGATTCTGTAAAGCCAGTTCATCGTTAGGATACCATTCACTTAGGACATCTAATACTTTGGACGTGTCCCACGTAACATCGTATTTTGGTGTGGGTGGTCTAAGCCTAAAAACTCCCTTGAAGAATCTTTTGATTCTGTCCTCTGTGGAGATATGTAAACCCATTATGAGAGACAGAGCACCCCTGTAAGTGTTTAAGGTGCCGAATTGAGCACCAGAGTTAAAAAGTTGTGTTAGGAAATATATGATTGTTGGAATGGAGGTCTCAAAAATGTCACACTTGTTTTGAAGACAAAAGTTGTGCCAACGTTTTAGACAAACGTCGTATTGCTTGATGGAGTTGTTACTGAGTGATGCCAACATAATTTCTATTGACGATGGCGGCACACTTCGCCTCAGCAATGCCTTCCGCACAAAACTCCGGCAGCCAGAGTAAGGTTCTTGTGAATCGACCCTTTGCCGGAATGAGAGATTATCACATTTTCGTTAGGTTGGAATATGACTAATTCTGATATTAAGAGGCGTCTGAAGACTGGGTACCAGGGCTGTGTTGGCCACATGGGGACTACAATAATACCTTTAACTCTGTCCGTTATTATTTTACGGAGTCCGTTATGTTTTTAAGATAATAGAAAATGGAGGGAATGCGTAGAAGAAAAAAGTTGTCCAATGCATGGTAAAAGCGTCAATAGTTAATGCGTCCGGGTCCTTTTTCCATGATACATATATGTCGCATTTTTTGTTTATGCGACTTGAAAATAAATCAATTTGGGGTAAACCAAATTTTTCTGTTAATATTATAAAAGCTGAGTCTTTTAGTTCCCACTCGATATCTGGGTGGCACCGACGGGACTCCCCATCTGCCACGTCATTATCGCTGGATTTAATATAGGACGCAACTATGAAAATTCTTCGTTTCTCACACCACTGCCAGATACATCTCGTTATTTCCGTTAAATGAGGGAATTGAATGCCTCCCATGCGATTAATGTAGCTAATCGCTGTGGAATTGTCTATGCGCATCAATATTTTGCAGTCTGTATATTCTTTAGCAAATATCTTGAGTGCTAAAAACGCGGCTAGAAGTTCTAACTGATTAATGTGACATTTACGTTCCTCATTAGACCATGGACCACTAGCAGTGTCTGCACCGCAGGCAGCCCCCCACCCCGTTGTTGAGGCGTCAGAAAAAATTTCTAGCGCATGACTGTCGTCTCTTATATGTTTTACGGAGTAAGGGATGGCGTGTAACCACCATTTTAAATCCTCGTGTAATGAGGAGGGGATTGTCATGACTTTGTCGTAGTCGTTATCACCCTGTAGATTTAAGTATTTACATCGCTCTAATTGTTTCGTGTATAGCCAGCCGTATTCTACAGCGGGACAAGCAGACACCAGAAGGCCAACAAATTGTGCAAAATACCTAATTTTACATTTGTGAAGTTTCATGATCTTTTTGGTTTCACTAATTATTCGGTTTCTTTTATCCGAGGGAAGTTGATATTAAATTCTTTAGTGTCAATAACATAGCCAAGATATTTACATCTTGTTGAAGGAGACAAGACGCTTTTGTCCAGATTTATCATAAAACCTAAACTGCTAAGGAGGTTTTTTTTTTTTTTTTTTTTTTTAGTTGTTTCTACATTATCCCGGCAGCCTTCATAGGTGTTAGATACTAAACATAAATCATCCAAATATATTGATGATAGGTAACCCGCTGAACGCAGTAATTTTACTATGGGTTTCATTATTTTTAGGGACTGTGCGTATGTCTTCTAATTTAAAATGGCAGGTTTCAATATGTTTGTTTAGGGTTTTTAAGTTTAATATTAAACGCGCCTTGCCATTTGGCTTTGGTCTTAAAAATATACTGGACACGAATTGACCTTGACAAGGTTCACATGTAGAAATGGCTCCGTTATTACGAAGTACTGAAATAGCTTCGTCAAATTGAGTAAATTCTTTGAATGAAAGAGCAGGAGGCTTAGGGATAGAGCGCTGTTGTACAGTACTACTAAATGTAATTCTGTACCCACGAATCCAGGACAAGATGGTCTTATCATTCGTGATACGTGACCATTGGTTATAAAATTTGGATAAGCGTCCTGCGTAATTTACCTCTTCTAACGTCGATGGTTGATCGTCTTCTGTGGTTGCGATGATGTCTTGGATGATCCGGCGTGCCGATTCTGGTTGGAGGCAGGATGATGGGTCCTCCTCGTTGTCGCAGGTGGCCTCCGGGTTGGAGCCACCTGCCCTTTCACGTTTAAATGGCCCGCTTTAAATGTTGATGGTTGAAGTCGTTTGTCCTTTCTGATAGGAACACTTTTTATTTCGGCGCTAGATTTAGACACCGCTTTAGCTGCTTTAAGGATATCTGCTAGATTCTCGCCAAAAAGATATTTGTCGATTTTAGAATTATGGATTTAGGATTTCACATCTTTTTTAA
The DNA here is from genome assembly GCA_946251915.1 of Abrostola triplasia. Classification (NCBI taxonomy): domain Eukaryota; kingdom Metazoa; phylum Arthropoda; class Insecta; order Lepidoptera; family Noctuidae; genus Abrostola; species Abrostola triplasia. Next base: position 3,477,790 of record OX276424.1, on the reverse strand, counting down.
GTACTGACGTGCTGAACATTCTTCTAGTTACCGAGTCAGAGTGTTGAATGTCACATAGAAGTTTGTTCGCGTCCATTAGTTGCTTTAGCAACTCTTTGTTTTGATTTTGTGGCTCTAATAAGTGTGACGTGGCTGATGCTATGCAAGAGATAGCAGCAGTTAGAAGTTTCTGTGTCTTTTGTAAGCCCGTTCGTTGTAATGTGTTGCAACCGGGTCACCAATTCTTTGTGAATTTCTTCGCCATATTGAACAGAACTAGAAGGGTCATCCCCAAGAAGCTCCAGGATGTCTTTGTCTAGTTGTATGTTCTCGCACTCTTTAATTATATTCTCACTAGAGATTTGTTCTGGACTAGTCAGGTCACTTAAAGGCCAGACCATGTTGTAAAAATGGATTTTTAATTGTACCAAGTTTTCTTGGTGGGAATTATATTTATTTGTTTGTCGAATGTAGTGGAACAGTCCAAAGAGCAGTCCGGTAACATTCTTTTGTTATATTTAAAGCTTAAATGCGATGAGACAGTCCATAGATCAGCTCGAGTTGCATTACGCTTATTATAAAAAAGAAATAATGATTTCTTTGTTGTGGGTAGTTACGACATGTTACAATGCGGTGAGACAGTCCGATGATCAGCTCGAGTTGCATTACGCTTATTATAAAAAAGAAATAATGATTTCTTTGTTGTGGGTAGTTACGACATGTTACAATGCGATGAGACAGTCCGATGATCAGCTCGAGTTGCATTACGCTTATTATAAAAAAGAAATAATGATTTCTTTGTTGTGGGTAGTTACGACATGTTACAATGCGATGAGACAGTCCGATGATCAGCTCGAGTTGCATTACGCTTATTATAAAAAAGAAATAATGATTTCTTTGTTGTGGGTAGTTACGACATGTTACAATGCGATGAGACAGTCCATAGATCAGCTCGAGTTGCATTACGCTTATTATAAAAAAGAAATAATGATTTCTTTGTTGTGGGTAGTTACGACATGTTACAATGCGGTGAGACAGTCCGATGATCAGCTCGAATGCATTTAAACTTAGTCGTGTTTACTTTGTATATGTGGGTATTCTATTGTATATATTGTGGGTAGGTAGAAAACTATTTTTGTGCAGTGAGGCGGTCCGGTGATCCGCTCGATTGCATTTTTTCCTTGTAGATTAGCATGACAATGTAATCAGTGTTTTAAACTTATAATAGACGTATAGTAATAGGTGGGTACTTACCATCTGAGCTATCACTGTCTGTCGAGAACTGTTTACGTGCACGTTTTAATTTCTTTTTTAACTTTTTGATTTGATCACTTATGTAATCCAGGTCTTTACTATGTTTACGTTTCGGCATTTTAATGAGATTCGTAAAAAAAAAAAAAATTAAAATATGGTGAACGTGTAGAACGGTCGAGCACTAAAATGCGAATGACGATTCAAGATGGCTGACCGGTTAAGTAGGGGTGATCATAACACGAACTTTTATTTTATTTTAATATTTTCTCTCAACTATAGTGCAAGAACGGTAACTAATATGCGTTACTACATGTTGTGTATAATAATATATTTATTCCAGGATACTTATCTCGAGGACGAGGTGCGAGTATAATTGGTTACAAATGCGATTGTAGGTATATATGGCTCGTTATATCGTCTTGAGAAAGAATTCACTTGTACTAAGTAAGTCTCACATAAGATACTCTCCTCACGAAAAACAAAGCCATAAACTATTTCAACAAAGCCCATTTAAAAATAATAAATAACATTATTATGAGAATTATAAATAATCCAAGTAAGGCCTTGTCTACAATGCACCGTGCATTAATTTGTATGTTCCGCAGGCTTAGTCATTAGTCATTTCAAACGATTCGCCCTTTAAGTTAATGATCTTAACGATAGTCGGTAATAATACAAGACTGCGACCATTCGTTATCATTATGAGCTCTCAGTATGGTGCTCATTGATCTATCGTCCCTATTGACTGTATTAATTTATTTGGTTTCTATTAAAAATTAGACAGTACAAAGTGAGAGCAATGGCTGTAATTAATTTACATAAATAGGCACTGTAAGACTAATATGGATAAATTATTGTTTAGAAGTATTTGGTACAATCAAGGTAGGTCCTGCGTAAGTTGGAAGTCGATCGAAGGTACCTTGATTCATGATATTTACTTGCATTTATTGTCAGACGCAATTTTAACAAGGAAAAAGCGGACTACCTGGCCCACTGGCATCTCAAATACTTCAAAGGTTAGCGAGTTTAGCGGCAAGGACCTTCTAGTATATAGAAGTAAACTAAATGCGACAGAAGCGTTTCTTTCTGATGTGATGAACGTTTGCCGCTTTGAGATAACATAAAATAAGGGCTGAAATTCTTACAAACATTAACCTCCGTGTAAGGTCGTCGTCGTCTAAGTCACACAGTAAAACATGTGTAACAGAGGGCTGTTAGTCCAACATTGTATTACTAATCGTGAGCATATTACTTCAGTCTTCTACACCCATCTGACAGTGTTTAGTAAGTTATTAGAGATTCCGGATCTCTATTACATGTAGCTTCGTGTGGGGTCCCGTAACCCAGATCGGGTATTTGTTAAAAGCAATGCATTCAACCGCTTTGCATACGACAGATAACAGCCGGAGAAGTCGGTTCGACTCACGAACAAAATACACACGTTTTGCTAGCTTTCTCCTACAATAGAGTTTTATAACACTTCTTTTGTTTATTTGTAATTCATTTCTATGTTTTACTATCGGAAGGTGGATAGGTGTCATGATTTCTTTATATGGCTATGTTTCTAATGTAGAAATACACTTTACGTGTACAGGATAAACAAAACAATATTAATTTATAAAAACAGCGGTTTTTGAAATGTGTTCACACATACTTTTTATTAGGAAAGTTTAGATTAGGATACCATACTTTAATCACAAACCATAATAGTATGACAATAATGAATAGAAATAACCTAAATAATTTTATTTTCAAATTGATGATGTAAAAGAGCGTATCGTTCGGCTACAACAATAGTGCTCACAGCAGGTGTATTTTGCGGATAAAGTTAAATTCCTAGCAATTTTCGTAACTAACCGCGAGGGAAACATAAAATCAATGAGAACTCTTCAGAACAGACCACATTCCGCTCAAAATGGCGATGGTTTGGAAACCACGTCTCCTATTTGTGGTTATATACCGTCTTTAAAAGATGTGGTCGGGTGAAAAAGCCGGTTAAGAACATCGTGGGATCGTAAACGATGGTTCCGTAGTCATTTCGATCTCGTTGCTGAGTGATTGGACTGATAGTGGGTGCATTCACAGGAATCAAAGAAAATCGGATTAACAAAATATTTACGTTATTAACAGATTTTTCTAAACTGGGCAGGTTCTGGGTTCGAATCCCGGGTCGGGCAAAGTGTTACTGGGTTTTTCCATTAAGTATTTCTCAGTAGCAGCACGGAGTTTGGATTTGTGCCCGATTGATGGCAAAAGGCTCGCCCCTATAAATTGGGACCTAAAAAAACATATTTGGCGAAATGTGGGTGTACTATATGGACCCTCTGCCCTCTACCTCTGCTTACCTCTTCGGGGAAAACAGGCTTGATGTTATGTTAATATTTTGTATGAGTGTATGATCTGTAACTTAAAAAATATGAAAGAAAAAAATACAAAAAATACTTCAGCAAATATTAAAATCAACATAATTTTATATCTAAAGGAATTCTGAAACTAAAATGAAAGAGACTGTAAGTACCAAGCTGTGGTTTCTACGCTCCCCGGCCACTACGCTTTAATTTTAAGCTTGGCAGACCTGCTTTTTGTCCCTCAAACAATAAAAAGGTAAGACGCGATCTCGAATAGTGTCTCAGTTAATGGAGCCATTGACTTTTGTGATTCTATAAAACTTTTTGTTTTTTTGCCTTTAGGGATAAAAATTGCTCAGATAAGGATAAAACCTGTTTTAACGAGCTGTTAGAAATTATTACACCTATTAAAATGCTACATCGTACTTATCTGTGATGTTTTTTGGAATGGACTGCAAATACACCAGATTGTTTTTTGTTAATAAAAGCTAGCTGAGGTAGGTACTAATACTACTAACAAGGTAATAAAAAAACGTATTAATATTGGTTCGAAATCATCGCAAAGATTACAAAGAAGTCAAATACGAAACTTCTCTAAAGTCGACTTTAAACGAACAAGTAGTGCTTTCATCAATTTTTTATGAAAAAAAATCAGGAAGTTACAATTTAACGATTGAGAATAACTGATCTATAGACTGGTATATTAATGTTTAGTGGGCGTTTTGATCATTAATTCTTGTCAATAAAACGTGTAATAACGGATATCAACTTCAATCTGTTTGTATAATAAAATCGCAACTAATTTATGTTCTTGTATTATCTATATTATATAGGTATATAGGACGACCTGATTAGCGCGGTGGCTAAGCGATTGGACTGCTGCGCTAATGGTTCGATTCCCGTCAACATTGTGCGAACCACAGATGTTTGTCCCGAGTCTGGGTGTTTGTGTTTGTGAATATTTCATGTTTGTGAAAAAAAAATATGTATCATTCAAGCAAAAACATTTTAAACAAAATAAATATGTACTAAAATCGTCAAGAATCCTAAAATGTATCATCATAATAATAACATTGTTGGTTGCCCGAAATTCACCAATTGCGGTACATAATATAATATACGCATGGATGTAGAAGTAAGGGATTTTTCAGTCTTACTTGTAGTGAATTTATTCCAAACAGCGAAAAACTTAAAAAAGTCAGATATCAACCTTATTCAAAAGCCTGCAAGCAAAGTCACGGTAATAAGTAAATGTAATTATAATTCTAATTAATTGACCCAGTTTACACGGATTATGATTATAACTAGTTTACGAGCACCGTTTCAAAACACTTTTTAATACAACAAGTAAAGTGACTAGTTGATTTTGGCCACGCCCACATTAAAGCAGATTTCACTTGCTTTAATGTTTTTATTAAACTAGTTTGAAGAGTATTTAAAGCTTGAAAGTAGTATCTTAGTAACAAAATATAAAGAGGGAACTATCTATTGTGGAATAAACATGGCATAGGAATATTGGAAGTCTTTGAGGCTGAGAAAGATAAACGTGACAATGCATTGACAAAAGAAGATGAAGATGATGAATAGAAAGTATTTGCTAGAGTAGGTAGTGTGTTAGACATATATTCCTACTTCTCCTATATATTATTTTGTTGCGGGCTCCAAGACAGTCGAGTCATTTCTCTTGGACCCCTCGAGCTTCATTGCTCGCTGGTAGTCAAAGGTTATCACTGTAGGTCCTGGCAGTCACATGGGCACGAGTTGTGGGCTTGTCGCGAAAAAAACAAAAAAAGGCAGATATTCCGTTTTCAAAACATGTAAACTAACTAGAATACTAAGTGCACCTGCACTAGATTAAATAAATGTTTTACTAACCAGGTGACTGGGTCAACATAGTTCGATTTGGGTTAGAAAGGTTAGAGCGAAATATAAACAGTATAATATTTTACGAGACAGTTGGCATTTGGTCTTAAAGGCGATTTCGTTCCTGTTGCGGAAATTCTAGATCAATGGCGAGCTAGGCAATAGGCAACAAATGTATCAGTGGGTGTCTTTTTGTATTGTGTTGCTAGAATACACTAAAATATTATATTATTTTGTAACACTTGCCTAATAATAAACTGATTGGTAAACTACTACCTACGATTTCCGCTTGGGTCTTCAAATGGTTCTGGGTTTTTCATATGTAATTACTGATTTCTTAATTCATGACATACAAGCCTGTGTATTGGGAAAGATCTTTGTCCAGCCTTGGACTGCGGCTGATGATGATGATTCTATCTATTGGTAGGTGAAGTATAAAATAAAAGTCATTACTAAGCAGTAAGCAAAGCTACACTAGACAATAATTCTAGGCCTTTCCGAAGAGTTCGACCAATCTAAGTCCTAACTTACATTGTACTTACTCCAAATAAGATGAAAGCGTGACTGAACAAATAGGGTGTAAATCAGTGTTCGTGTGTAAGGCCTATATTTTGCACAACACCTGCCCGGTATCGCAATGGTAAATTATCGTTTCGCCTGTTTAGATCGCGTCGTGACCAGAATGCAGTCAATTGCCGTCCACTCGGCAGATCTATTTCGTATTAAAACATCTAATGGATATTATAACATAGGAATTGCATGTGTCATGTGAAGATAATACTAAAATAATTATGGACAGTCAAGTGAAATTAGAAAACAATAGCAATGTTTCTATAGAAACTACATGTATTAACAGCCTATTATTGAAGAAAGAAATTTGTTGCTAATTCCTTGTTCGAACAAAAAAGAAAAGAACGAAACAAACACAAAAAAAACCAAAATAACTATTTTGTTTTTCGTGGAGTGAAACAGTCATCGGACTCTAAAGCTATAAACATATTGTGTCACATAACACTGTCCTACACTTTTGTCTATAAAATACAATATAGTGTCAAATTACGAATCCCTATCACACGTAATAGTGTCCGAAGGCGACACTTAAATGTCCATGTCATGTGCACATTTCATAGGTCGTTAGTATGCAGATACTGTCGGGTGGGGCGATACTGCACAATAAGTTCGGACAAAGACTTACGCGACCTATACAAAATATACGCTTAACTTTAAATGACAGGACTCGCTGACCTTTTATGCGTGGATAAATAAGGTGCGCTAGTTAAGGAATTTGGGTTTAATAGCTGTATTATACTCTGGCTTTTAACAAATCGGATTTGTAGTAGGTACTGGTTATAAAGGACTCAATGAGAAAAAAGGAAACTATTTAGGAGCTTTTCACGTATTTAAACAGTAACTAAATTTTACTGTTTTAAGAGACTGATCATCCATACTATAGTTTGAATAACACTCGCCTTTCTTCCCAATTAAAAATACAATATCTAAAATTGCAATGCTCAGAGTGCAGATATCATGTGAGTATAATGTTCCCACCTTATTACAGTAGATAGAAACTAATTACCAATAACAAAAAAAAACCGACTTCAAAACAAAACTATTTCACAACAAATTAAAAAGCACTAAAAAGTAAAAAAAACCGCAGAAATCGGAGAACAATCATAGAAAAATGTAGTAGAGAACGTGAAAAAAAAGAGCATTATTAAGAATTACTGAAAAAGTACTGATCGGATCTAAATCAAATTGCAATGGGACCAAACGGGAGGCACGAGCTTTCAAATAAATAAAAAATCATCAAAATCGGTTCACCCAAGCGAAAGTTATGAGGTAACAAACATAAAAAAAAAAAAAAAAAATACAGTCGAATTGAGAACCTCCTCCTTTTTTTGAAGTCGGTTAAAAACAATCTGAATATGAAGAGCTGACCTTTTAAAGCTATTGTCACGCTCTATAGCACGCAAAACACTGAAATTAGGTAATTAAGAGCCTCCAACGCACACGCTACTGAAGTATATGTTAGATTAGAAGCCAGGTAGATAGTATATTGTACTGGTTGGCTAGTAGGTCCGCTACAAATATGTATCTCTGTTACAATCATAACCGTAGGTTGGAAGCAACTAGTGGCGATAAACTTTCGTACGATGACGCAGTCCTAGCAGCCTACTCCAGATGTGAGATTATTGTAGACCGGCCAGATACTGGTAAGATAACGTGAACTGGTAAGATAAAGGTACGTATCTTACGTGAAGAAAAATGGTCCAAGATCCAAAAACCTGAATTTTTGTGTCAAGGTTCCCCACCAATAAGCATCAGATCTGAGAGTTCAGATTTGCCAATTTTATTTTAATAAAATTTTCGTATTTAATAAATGTAACATCAATTTTATCGTGTAAGGTTTCATAATAGTTAACTTTTTACATTCCAAATCAAGAACTTGATAAAGAAAATAATTGTTAAAATAATGTTGCTGAATTTGAATGTGAATTTAATTAGTTTCATAAACGGTGCAGAACAATATCAAATTATATTTATCAGCGATCATTTGTATCCTTTCACTATGCTGGACAATGTGGGCGTGCGCATGCTCAAGGGTGCAGTAATCGTGACCGGACACACCCGAACTACCGACGGAGATTGCCGAACGGCCTGCCGCCACGGTCGTGATACTTGCATTTGATTCAAAATTAGATTTCAACATTGGCTAAATAGGCAGCAGTTCTGAATAGGCAAAATGTCGTTGTTAACGCCTGTTTTGCTGATAGAGTAGGTATGAAGTATTAAATTCTTTTAAGATCTTATTTAGATTTGGCTGATATAGTTTAGTTAGCGCTGATTGGTTTTTATTAATCTCGGATACCTCATGATATTTTCGTTGTATTTGTGGTTAAGATAATTATTTACTGCCACGAATCATTGTAATAGTGCTTTACGAATACTGATAGATTATTCGAGCGACTCGCACCTTTTTCAAAAGTTTTTTATATAAATTATTTTAAAAAGAACTGTAACTATAATTATGCAGAAAGTTGATACTATAAATATATAAAAACAGCTAATGAGAATTAGCGTATGAGTGGAACCTATTAAAGCCTAAATTGCGGATATTTAGCAATTAATCTATGATTTTACAGTTTAGTGATCTAGCTTATAATTAGACGTTTGCTTTTTGTAAATTGCTTTTATATCCTTTACAAATAAAAAAAGTGCAAATTTATGTAAGGAAGCTCTAGCTAATTTTTATTTTTTTGTGAATCTGGGCTCACCTGACCAGTGACCAGCGTACTCTTTTTTAAATATCGAATGCTGTAATGAGCTATCGTCGTGATCAATGGCCGTTCCTTCTCTCTATGAGACGAGGTTTTTACAGTGGGTTAATTAAGGCTGGTATAATCCCTATTAATGTTATAAAAGCGAAAGTTTTTTGTATAAATGATTTGATTGTTACTCTTTTACGTAAAAACTACAAAATGGATTTTGATGAAATTTCATATGGAGGTAGCTGACATCCTGGATTAACACATAGGCTACTTTTCCGAAAGAATGTAGCGGGTAACACCGCGGGGTGCAGCTAGTTATTTATATTCATGTCTTAGTCTATACTTAAATGCTGACATATTAAGCCAGAGTCTAATTACTCCCTGACTCGAGCTGGTAATCAGCATTCTGAGTCCAGTCTGTTTGTATTGCGTAACCGATTAATTGGATTGTTTGTATGAATAGCGTTTGGCTTGTGGTAAAACAATATTAGCATGCGTAGGTCAATCAACCGTTATTGTACTAAAATCTTATTGTATCTAATGTTTCTAATAATTTTAAATCTTTTGCAAAATAACGCTCGGCTTTCTTGGAATCAGAATCATGACTGTAGATAGATATTTTTCGTCAAAGTTGAACTCAATGAAAGTTAATTTTTTTAAGTTACATTAGAGCGAGACACCGCATTACACTGTTCGTTGCAGCGTCCCGCTTTCACATCGTAAACAGTCCTGCTTTAAGAGTTTATGGTAAGGGTCTTGGAGAAGTAAATTTAGTCTTCTGAAGGAGACCTTTCTATTCCATTGATTGAAAAATACAAAAGCTTATTTCATTTTAGGCTCGTAACGTAACGATACCATCATACTATTCTCAAATCAATTTCCTATTTACAAACAACTTACAAATAATGACGTGTTCTCATTAAGTCCGTCCACGTCGCAGGTGCAAATCGTTAGTTACCTAACAAAATGGCTCCATATTTCTACGGTGTATTCATAATGTCGTAGTCGCCCCGAGCTAACTGAGGGCAGACATAATTGACACAAGACCGGTCGAGATGATTTCATTTCGTAAAACTGTTATTAAATTTAGTACCGACTACCGACGCGCGGCGGCGGTGAACGGATTATTGAATTGAATTTTGTAGTACATTTTGGTTTTTATATAAAAGAACTGTTTACCTATACTATGGGATATTTCAGCATGGTAAGAACAATACACGATAACTGACAAGCTGAGCTTAATTAAATGAAATGGTTTACTTAAGCTCTGCCTGTCAACTTTTAAAAAGAAAAACCATCATTCGTTTGTAATCTAAAATAAAAATTCCGCAGATGAAGGGATCCCAAAAGGCATCAAGACTAAAGACTTAAAAGAAAGTTATAAAATATATAAATGTAAATGATTGAATTACTTGGCCAGTAGACAAGGAAGCAGTCACTAGGTCAGCTGACATTGGGGTGCGGTGCCAGAAGACCTCCACGTGGTGCACCCTGGGTTCGGGCAATAGTCTCTTCCTGTGGGAGATTATTGCCTGTTGCTAACTTCTGGACAAGAGAGGAAAAGCCTAGTTCCTAAAGGCTTACTTCAAGACGCAGATCTCCATGTCTCTCTTTGTATTAGAGGTCGTCATGGAGGAGAAAGAAAAAAAAAAAAAAAAAAAAAAATACCGAAAAAAAAAAAAAATAGCTTAGGATAGAGGACCTTACCTCTTCAAAAAGGCAAAGCTGTGTTCAGCATTATATGAATGGCGAATTGTGAACAGATATTACCCCAGGAGGGTACCGGCTGCTCCGCAGCTGGGGAATCCCTCACCGAACCTAGTTCGGTCTGCCCCTCGTATTCTGGGGGGGGCAACAACCGCCACCGACCGTCAGTTGACGCAGGGAGCCAGGGTGGCTCACTTTCTTGTGGTGTGGAGTCGTTGGACGGATCCAACACGTCTGCATCACAAGAACTATTAATACAAAAGGTGCCGAGTTGCACAGTGGCATTTTCGGCGCCAGGGAAGAAGATGACCCGGTCTCGCTGCAAACGGCCGGCTACTCCAGTACGTGGGATGGTGAGTGACAGCTGCGAATCAGATTGCTCGCAGATGTCGCTGGCCTCCCAGGTATCGGCACCAGTTTCAGGGCCAGTGACTCGCGCTAGAAAGCGTACGCGCACAGTAGTGGCCACAGAGGTAGCTCCGTCGGTAGCATCTAGTCTACCGGTTGAACAAATTAGTGAGAGGCTACAGAAGGAGAACGCGGACTTGCGTCTACAAATCGCCAGTTTGACAGCTACAGTAGCGAAGTTGTCAGAACAACTAGCACTCATCAGACGACAGGGAGCAACCCAAGATAGCTACGGCGCAGCCGGTACAGCGGCTGGGCTTAATGAAACCATGACAGTATCAGGCTTGCCGCGCGAAGCAGAAGCCGAGCTTAGGCGTTCTATTGCCCTCGAAATGGGTGATATGATGGACGCTAAGTTGGCTGCCCTTGCGAGCAGACTGCCCCCGGAGAAGCCCCTACGCCCGCCTCTTGCCGCGGATGCAAGAAAGGATGTGGCTCCACTTACTGTGGTTGCCAATTCTGACCCAGTCCTCAACTCCAAAACGGCAAAAGGGAAAGGAAAGAAAAAAAGAGGCAAGGGACTAGCGGTGGTTCCTGTAGTGGAGCTGCCCGCCGTATCCGCAATACCTGCCGCGTCGCAGGTCACACTGGCTACGGCGGCGGTTTCATCTGAAGCGTGGTCTTCTGTTGTGGGAAGAAAAGTGAAGAAGGCAGCTTCCTCAAACCAAAAAACTGGTGCCCTTACGGTTCATTCGGCGTCGTCTGCGACTCTTACGGGAAACAAAAAATCACCAGTACGTCTGCCTAAGATTCCCGATACGGAAGCGGTTACAGTGTCAATAAAGGAGGGGTCATCTACCTCCCTCGCTGAGGTTGTGGTTGCAGCGAGGCAGCGCATAAGATTGGCTGATCTCGGCATTGACACTGTTAACCAAAGGAGAGCAGCTAATGGCGGATTAGTGTTATCGATAGCCGGTACCGATGCTTCCGCAAAAGCCGACAGTCTCGCAAGCCGTATGCGGGAGGTTCTTGGCGAGTTTGATGTACATATTGCCCGCCCTACTAAAACGGCTGAGGCAAGAGTCATGGACCTCGACGATTCCATTTCATCGGAAGATGTAGCTGTTGCCATTGCTGAAGCGGGGGGTTGTTCCCCCGAGGATGTAAAGGTGGGGGAAATTCGTCGCCCAATTGCTTCTTTGGGACACGTTTGGGTGCGGGCCCCACTTGTGGCGATGAAAAAGTTGGCTACGAGCAAGCGGTTGCGCGTAGGATGGGTGTCAGCAAGGGTTGAGATGTTGGAGTCTCGTCGTATGATGTGCTTCCGCTGCCTTGAACCCGGACACGTCCGTCGCCTGTGCACTAGTGCTGTTGATCGGAGCAGCCAATGTTATGCTTGTGGAGGAGCCCACAAAGCTAGACAGTGCACTTCACCAACTATGCGGTGTCCATTGTGTTCGGATTATGGTCGCCCATCGGATCACCGACTAGGAGGAAAAAAATGTACTCCACGCAAGAAGGGCTCACTTCATTCTGCCCCAACACATAGATCGGCGCTGGCACCACTGGGTGTAGCCCAAGCGGAGAAAATGGACACCACGCCTTCCCAGCCTTAAATGTCCTTCAGTGCAATCTGAATCACTGCCGCAACGCGCAGAATCTTTTTCTGCAGACTGTTGCGGAGTGTTCAGTTGCCTTGGCGGTGGTAGCGGAACCATACGGTCTCAATGATCATCCTCGCTGGTTTCGGGATACGGTGGATTCCGTCGCTGTTTACTGGGCTGGTGAGAGTGGTGACCCTCACTGCTCCTTTCTAGATAAGGGGCAGGGATTTGTTGCAGTGGAATGGGGGCCTCTGGCCGTTGTGGGTTGCTACGTGTCCCCGAATATTTCTCTCACTGAATTCGAGAGTTACTTGGATGGCGTAGCGAACTGCATAAGATACAAATGCTCACCACGTCCAGTGCTTGTCTTGGGTGATTTCAATGCTCACTCTAGAGCATGGGGCAACTCCCGGGATAGGCCGAGGGGACACGTAGTTCAAGACTGGGCAGCGTCACTGGACTTGAGGCTTTTAAATCGGGGGTCCGTTGCTACTTGCGTTCGGTGGCAGGGGGAATCAATTGTGGATCTGTCATGGGCGTCTCCGTCTGTTGCTCGCATGGTAACTGAATGGAGGGTGGCGGAAGAGATTGTAACACTTTCTGACCATCGCCACATACTCATGGAGGTAGCCTTAAGGCCTCCCGACCACTCTAGCCGTCCAGACTTCAACCCACCCACGCGACGTTGGGCCCTCAAACAGCTCGATCGAGAAATGCTCGTTGCGGCTGCCAACGTCGCAGCGTGGCCAGAATATGGGAGCTCCCAAGAGGTCTCTTGCGATCCAGAAGAGGAGGTGGCCTGGTTTCGAGACAGGATGGTATCGATTTGCGATGCTTCCATGCCCCGAATCAGGTGTAACCAGCGTCCTGGTGCTGTTTACTGGTGGTCAGAAGATATTGCGCAGTTGCGCTCTGTCTGTCTTAGGAAACGACGCCAGTATCAGCGCAAACGACGTCGGAGGCAACCGAGAGCTACGGAGGCAGAAATAGCTAGAGCCTATGGAGCGTACCGACAGGCGACTATGGCACTGCAACACGCCATCGCGGATGCCAGGTCTCGATCTTGGAGCGAACTCTTGGAGGGGTTGGATAGAAATCCTTGGGGAAGACCTTATAGGATGGTTATGGGTAAATTACGCCCGTGGGTTCCTCCTATCACGGAAACTATGGATCCGACTCTGCTGGAGGGGGTCATAAATACTCTCTTTCCAGCAGTCATAGATTGTCCCACATTACCCATAACATCAGCCTGGCAAGATGAGTTCGCGGTAACTGACCGGGAGTTGGACCGAGCTGTTGGTCGCTTGCGTGCTCGGAACACCGCGCCAGGTCCGGATGGTATCCCTGGCCGGGTGTGGGTTCTAGCTATTGACGCTTTAGGGGAACGCTTGAGACGGCTATTCAATAGCTGTCTTCGTAGCAGCGTGTTTCCCTCCAGTTGGAAAGAGGCCGGATTGGTCTTATTGAAGAAGGAAGGTAGGGCCGCTGAGTCTCCCTCTGCATACCGTCCTATATGTCTGCTCGACGAGGCTTCCAAGCTCTTTGAAAGAGTAATTGCCGAAAGACTCGTCAAGCACCTGTCACAAATTGGTCCCGATCTTGCTGATAGCCAATACGGGTTCCGGCAGCGCCGTTCTACCATAGATGCGATTCTTCGTGTCCGTGCGCTGTCGGAGCAAATTGTATCTCACGGTGGGGTGGCGTTGGCGGTAAGTTTAGATATCGTCAACGCCTTTAACTCCCTGCCCTGGAGCGCAATTAGGGAGGCATTATTGCACCATAGGGTGCCCCCATACTTGCGGAGCATCATTGGGGCCTACCTGCGTGACCGGCACATTCGTTATGTGGGCCGGGGCGGTAGCGTTCAGCGGAGGGCGATAACCTGTGGGGTTCCTCAGGGGTCGGTTCTAGGTCCCCTATTATGGAACCTCGCATACGACGCGGTTCTACGTGTCGTCCTCCCTGCCGGTGTCCATATTGTTTGCTACGCAGATGATACTCTAGTTATGGCCGGCGGGGACACCTTCGAGGAGACCATCCGGCTTTCAGAACTCGGGGTGGCAATAGTCGTGGCTTCAATCCGCGGGCTGGGTCTGGAAATAGCGCCTCTTAAAACCGAGGCATTATGGTTCCATAAACTGCCGAGAAGCAGAGAGCCACCCAGCTCGTTGGTCCGTGTGGGAGATGCGCAAGTCCAGGTAGGCAGATACATAAAGTATCTAGGCCTTACCTTGGACGGTCGGTGGGGCTTCGAAGAGCACTTCGAGCGCCTGGTTCCCCGAGTCGAAAAGGCAGTGGGTGCATTGCATAGACTGCTGCCCAATCTCGGTGGACCTCGGGAAGAAGTTCGCCGTCTCTACGCGGGTGTCGTGCGATCGATGGTCCTTTACGGAGCACCTGTTTGGTCTAGCAGATTATCAGGTGTCCGACGCTGCAGAACTAAGATCAATAGACTGCAGCGGAAGATGGCCATTCGAATCGCACGAGGATACCGAACGGTGTCCTTCGAGGCAGCAACTCTCCTGGCGCGCTTCCCGCCGCTGGATATCCTGGCGAATATGGATACAAGGGTCTACGACCGGATTCGTACAATTCGCCAAAGCGGCGACAGTGTACCAGGAAGCGCTTTAATAAGGCTGAGGCGGCTAGAACGGCGACACGCGCTCGAGCAGTGGCACGAGCGGCTACAACAGCCGCAATATTCGTGTAAGCGCGTTGTTGAAGCCGTTCTACCGCACTTTGAAGCCTGGCTGAATATGGAGGAGCGCATCTCCTACAGACTTACCCAGGTGCTCACCGGGCACGGTTGCTTCGGTGAGTACCTGAATAGAATAGGGCGAGAGGCCACGGCAAGTTGTCACCATTGTGGAAGCGACCTGGACTCAGCACAACATACGCTCGAAGAGTGCCCTGCGTGGAGTACTGAGCGGCGAGTCTTGATCGCCAGGATCGGAAGAGATCTGTCTCTGCCTGCAGTAGTGAGGGCGATGTTGGCACAGGCAGAGAACTGGAGAGAGGTGGCCTCCTTTTGCGAGACCGTAATGGTACAAAAGGAGGCTGCTGAGCGGGATCGTGAGAGAGCGGATCCTGCTCGGAGACGGAGGTGTCGAGGACGGCAACCGACTCGACAGTCAACACGCCGAAACCCCGTCTAAAAACACGACAGACGGGCCTTTGGAGCTGCGGGCGCACAGGGAAGGGAACTCTGTTAGCCTATATAGCGACTCCAGAGAAGACGGCGGCACGGTGGTCACGTGCCGCCGTATACAGCGATGCTAAGGGGAGACCCCATTACAGTCTCCCCGGGCATGTGCCACATAGGCGTTGCATGGGGAGGTTCCGGAGTTGTTCTTTTAGAGGTCCCGGGACTTCCCTTATTCGTGCAGATGGTGACCACCGGGGTGGTTTTAGTGAGGTAGAAATCCCACACTCCCCGGTCCCTACCCCATAGGGGCCGGGGGCCTTTTGAAGGTTTCCCCCCGAAAAAAAAAAAAAAAAAAAAAAAAGGTCAGCTGACATTAAAATGAGCCGAGATAAAATCAAAGACAATAAGCCCAAACCAGATGAAACAAATGGGTTCTATTTTTAATTGAATGTCATTTCCAAACTAATGGGCTTAAGGACAATCGGCACTCTTTGAAAGCTTAATTATGTTTATTCGAAACCATTAATTCGTGGACGAGTTCAGTTAATCGATCCGTTCGAGTAGTTAAGTACATTCGAAAGTTTTTAGGAGATACGACAAAGATTTTGGGAATTTAGAGGTCTTAGAGTTAAGTGCTGCCGTATTAGAGAAAATGATGACATTTCTTTTCATTGATCGTAAAACCAACGTACATTAAACACTGAGTACATACATTTATCTGTGTTGTTAAAAACTATGCGCATGCATACATAATTAGATACTTCTACTTAGATAATAACGTCATTCATCGGTAGTGACTTAAAATTATGGAATAGAATGAGCATCCGTATAAAGGGTTAATAATCGGTTTAAATTCCGAATCGAAGGTTTCATATTGTTGCGCCAGAACAAATTAGGAACCCAATTACGTGTAGTGACTGTGCAGTAATAATAATCGATCAAAATGAAGAATTTAAGGCCAGGTGGACCCTCCATTGCGGAACGTATGAGGCGTGTCAATCAATTTAATTAATCATTCGAATTACTTTAAAGGAAATTGTCTTTTCACTGAAATTGGCTAAACGACATTCTCACGAAATGGTTATGGTAGAAACCCCTAACTAAACGAAAACATTTGTGATGTGTTTATCATTTACACAATCGTATATATCAATATGACTGACACTACGTCGGATTTTTGCAAACGCCAGAGCTTTGTTAACTAAGGGCAATCTGGCCACATAGGTCCCAAGTCCTGATCTTGAATTTGTATTTAGAACTTGACTTAATATAGTTCAATTATAATATTTTATTATAGGGTAAGTTAAATTGCATTGATAAACCTAATACCAAACTCTTCATTAGCCAATTTTAATTTGTTTACTAACATTATGTATAGACCTACAATTTCCAAACCAAGAAACGTATCAACTTTAGGAACGATTTATAACTACAATATTTGAACAAATTCGATCATTCAGACTGTTTCCTGCATCTTAAACTCCAGCACACGCCCATAAGATACCAAAGCAATAAATTGTGTTACTTGATACGTATCCCATTTACAGAGTATTGAGGCATCGCGTCGATAAACTAGTTCATTGACGTTTAAAGGTGTTAAAATAAGGCTATTCAGTTTAATCGTGGATATTGAATGATCTATTCATACGTCTATCGAAGCACTGTTAGTCGTAAGGTAATGTTTATTAAATAAACGTTCGCTATATTTAGTGTGAGTGGCTAAGTGCCTATGTTTACATTGTGAACAAAGCAAATTTGATGTATTTTTATATCGAATATACAACATGTTATTCTAATTAAGTAAGTACTTTATTCATTGTTTAGGTAGTTTCAAGAACCTGTGTGTATTATTTCCAAGAGATTGTATTTGATAAACATAAAAATTAATGAATGAAAACAAAATGTAATTCATAACACATAAACATTGTATGTGTTACGAATGACATTTTGGACTTGCTAAAACTTTGCGAGCTTATGAGTTTAACAGGAATAAAACAAACTAGGGTACACTGATAGACAAGTTTAGTCTTCGGATATTGATTTCTCTTATAATTTTCTTACACCTTTGTAAATCATAGACATAACACTGTATCAAATCTTTCCTTTCTTCTTCTTTTTATCGTATGGTTGATGAACATAGTGTCAGAGTTTAAGCCCCGCATGTTATAGGCTTCTGAAATGACTTTACATACCGTTGAAAAAACTATTATATATTTTTTTTAATTGACCATGATGATTTAATATTATGGTTTAGATTCAATCAGCCATATTCTATCTATAACAGTACCTGCATAGAAGAAGTGGCTATAATATCACGCCATAACAAGGCTATGCGTTCTGAAACTGTATCGCCATGGTAGACCACAGGTCATCTAAGGGGACAATCACCTTACATTCCATGAATGCGGTGTCGACCGCCTTGTAAGGTAATGCGCATATCGGCGCAGATTCCCGACACCCACTACAAATGAATATTAACAATGTGTAATGGTTTGATACAAATAAAATCGGACTGACCCGTAGGTTTTTCGTCGTTTTTTTAACACAATACAAGTTTAAGCCCGTAGGTAAGAATTTTTAGAGATTTTGCTTACAGGAACTGTGAATTTTTTGGGAGCGACTTATTTCGGACCCCCGCACCCCAACCACCCCAATGCTTGGTAGGCACAACCCTGGGGAGACTGTAAAGGGTCTCCCTGAGCCCCGTTGTGCCCACCTAACCTCTTTGGGGTCTACAGGTATGATCGTTTGAATTTGGTCAACTTTACGTTTTCCTCTATAAACGACTAGCGCTGCCTGTTTAAGTTCTTATTGCTGATATAGTATGTAGACCTACTCATCCAAAGGGTATACGATTTCCAATCATATTATTCTTCATTACGTCCATGTTATGAGGTGTTTATGTCCAATCCAATCACATTTGGTGCCGTCCTCTGTTATTCAAATACGGCAAATGCATTCGTCGCTGCTTGTAGCTTATATGGTAATGAGAATAGTAGAAATACAATACCTACTATAAGATGTACTGGGCTATGAATGGACTTAAACTTAAAGGCAAAATAAACGGTAAATACGCTATAGTTCTAGCGGTCATAAGATTTTGTGTACTTTGATATACATTCTGTAATGAACTTCTTTCTTGACCATGTTGAGACGATTGTCTGAAACCAATATAAAACTTTTCTCTTGTTTATTTTCTTTAAGTGACGTCACTAGCAGGCTTGTGTTGTTTGTAGACACCTTAGTAACTTACTCCAGCGGGCTTACACGTTCCATACGTCATAATAATATAATGTTCCTAACAACTTACAAGAGAGAATGCAAAGAATATTAAAAACACAACTTATTACGAAAACTCGAGGCTTACCAGATGCTTCTAGAAATTATTACTGAACTTTATTTGTGCAGCTGCTGTACAACTAGTGCACGAGAAAGAACATTAATTTGTCTCGTAACAGTGACAGACGTGAAGTAAATTATTATTCTCCATTATTATTATACTTGCATCCTTTCCGTCGCAAAGAAAGCGGGCCATATAATATAGGCTACATCCCACCTATTGAGAATCCAAGTGTGTATGGGCACCTGTTGAAGTAGACCATCTTCTTCTACCCCTTTAAGGATTACAGAAGTAAACGCCAGTTATGTTATAGGTCCCAATGTAATAGGGGCGAGCCTATTGCCATCAACCGGGCACAAATCTAGATTCCGTGCTGCTACTGGGAATCACGTAATGGAAAAACTCAGTAACGCTTTGTCTGACCCGGGATTCGAACCCAGGACGTCATGGACAGCAATCGCGCTTAGCGGCCACTAGACCAACGAGACAGTCGAGGAACCTAGTACAGGAGATAATGTATCTACGTCTAATACTGGTCGACCAGAATTATAAAGATATAGAGAGAGTTGAGTTTGATAGTGACCAGTCAAGTAATTGAGATAGTATTTTGTAGTTTATAGACCTGTTATCTAATGCTGTCATTAGTGCTAGTGGTTTGGCGACTAGAGACAGTTATCTAACTTGAGAGAGGCTTTGGTATAATATTACGACGCCGGCGATCCAGTTAGCGGTTTTACGCTTAGCTTTCTGGACTACGAGTACATGTTTGCTATGTCAGTTTATCATTAGAGAAAAACTCGATACTGGATTTAAATATGCCCAAAGAGACAAATCTAATATCGGTAGTATTAGCACTAAAATAGTGTCATACAAAGAGGTAATCGTGTAGTTGGATTCTTAAAGCCATAAAATAGCCTATTATTTCTTCATTCTGCTACTTCGGCAACATGAAACTCGGCACAATGAGTTACGTGCTTATGGTGCAGCTATAAAATTGGACAGTTGTTAAATTGGCGGAGCGGTGCGAATTGTCTAGTATGCGCCGTACCATCAATTGATTATCGACAATGACGCGCAATGTATCCCCAAGGACTATTATGGATAGTAAATATGTATGGATGTATCTATAGTGTATGAAAACAATTAATAATAGCAAATTAAATGTTTTAAAATTGTTTATTTTATAAACAACTAATTTACAAACAATGTCATAACATTTGACTGTAGAGACCTTTAAATACAACATTTATATTATATAACATACAAAATATTCTAATATCACAGATCTTTTTATAGACATTATAATTTGTATACTGATTTAATATACATTTGAAAAACATTTACACTATCGACATTTCTACATGATTCTCCCTCATAAATTCTGTCTTTTCTCTTTGTAAAACTAATATCACATCCTAAATTATGTCGTAAAAATCTTCAAAAAATATTTCTTTTATAAATCTGTTAATTTGTCAATTGGACTTCATATTGCACTTTTGAGTTCCATGGAAGATTTTATTTGTATAATCGTTAATTCTATGGATATCCAAAGAATTTAAACTTATTCCTCTTCATTTAAAGTCGGTGATGTTATCGTGGACAGAACTTGAAGTGCGGGAATAGGAAACAATGCAGCGAAAGGAACCTGGAAGAAAAAGTGAATTGTAATGTATGCTTTTTCGGAGTGTATCCTATTAGTATTTTTGTGGTTTCAATAGTACTGCGATTATAATAAATTGATTGAACAATAACAAAGGTTACCTACCTAGTTGGATCATATCTCGTGTCGAAACCTGGTACTTTGACGACATTCATCATTTCCTTTGGTCCGGAGTAGCTGAAGGAGATTTGATCACGGAACGTCTCCATAGGCAACAATTTCATCTGTTCCAAGTGAGAATGGAACTCCGGCACTAGTGTCAAGTTTTTCCTCATCAGATGCTCTGTAAAAAGAGGAAGAAAAGCTTTTTAAAACATTCAAATTCGAAATCTTATGTTTTACATAAAAAAATATTTTCAAACAATTCTCACCTATAATAAAACCCATGGTGACGTCATCTGGTAACCGTATACCTTCACAAACACTGATGAATCGACCTCCACTGTAACAAGGAAAACTGTTGAGACCATGTTCCAACTTTATTTGTTGTTTTGATGTTGTTGGAGAGTTAGAGAAATATGTTGTACACGAAAATCTCTTTGTTTTATATAGGGAAGTAGAGTCTTATTCTTTCTACATATATATTAATGGTTGTCTTGGTGAAATTGCTTTAAGTAGTAAAACCGCCACTGGCACTGTTTTAGTTTCAAGGTGTTTCTGAATTTTGTGTTTCTTGGTGTGCAATAAAGAATATTATCTATCAATAACAATACCTAGGGCTATTAAGTTTTGATTATAAAGTTTACAGCACTCACCTTGCAACAGGTAACATTTTTAAAGCCAAACTTCGGCTTATGCAAAATCCGGCACCACCCGTGGCGAACCAGAATGAACACATCGGCTGGAACAAATTAAACTTTTACAACAAAGTTGCAAAATAATTTTGATAAAAGCCATCAAATTTATTTCCATTTTAGAAGCAAATTTGTAGAGCCATGTCGTACCTTATCAGTAGGCTTATTATAAATTTTAATTGGCCTGTTGACAGATGGCCGTCCCAAGTACCAGTCTTGCTGATGATTGTACTTTTGCAGAACGGTGACCAGGCGAGGCACGTTCACGTAGTTGTCATCGTCGAAATGACAGAACCACCTGTTGCAAACAAAAGAGAACCCTGTTATCATCATGTCTTAAAGTGTTTTTTGCTACATCATAATAATATCGTAACAACGATAAAGATTATAAAAACGAACGATAATTACACGAGCTTCGAAAATAAAGACGACAATAAACGTAAAAAA
The DNA here is from genome assembly GCA_946251915.1 of Abrostola triplasia. NCBI lineage: Eukaryota > Metazoa > Arthropoda > Insecta > Lepidoptera > Noctuidae > Abrostola > Abrostola triplasia. Next base: position 3,456,032 of record OX276424.1, on the reverse strand, counting down.
AGTTTATTAGGCTGAGAATATACGATCACGGCGAGGGTCCAGGAGCGGTTTACGATGATAATGTTTTTCATACAATGTTTAAATTCCACATTAACTTCGAATTGATATTTTTTACCAAAAAGACATTGGTGGCAAGCTTCAGAATTAAATTGCATCTAATATGTAAGTTTCATACGCATATTCCGTGTAAACACATCAATGTATAACCAGCCTTATTGACACCATAAAAGTAACCGACAATTTAAACGATCATCAAACCAGTACATGGAAACTTGAAGTTACCAGCTGCATGGACAATTATTAAGGGAAATAATTACGAACAGTGTTTATAAAGTCGTACGTAAAAGAATTTTGCTTCGGGTGCCAATAATTAGCGTTGCGGTGTAATTTACGGACATTACGATCGCCGGCAAATAACAGGAGCTGCGTATACGCAATCCGTGACCACATATTACAATATGGCGTACGACAAATGGCCGCGACTTGCCAACTTATAATCTGGATCGGGTTTCTTGCATATCGTGTTTGCATTTGCGAAATTGGATCGGTTGAAGCGTATTTCTTGCAAGACAGCTGTTTAATTACGGATCGCTGCTATTTATTGCCATAGACCTCAGCGTAAGTATGGTATTAACTAAGACCTGAACAGATTATTTACTGGTGTATCATTTCCATATCCGCCAATCATTGCTGGTCCGCTGTATCCGACTTAAGCTTAGTTTAGCCAAGCTTTTATTACATAAATAATAATCTCGTCTATCTGCATCCTATTACTTTTAAACGTACCGTTATCATGGACGATCATTAACCGTAGTAACGAAAGTTAAATATAAAATTCTATCATAATCACAGTTCACAAGCGAATATTATGATAGTACTAAAAAAGGGATCTACCACTCATATAGGCACCTAATGCATCCACCATGATGATAATGACGATGTCATCTAGTTAAAAAAAAAAGATGTATAAAGGTGTTTTGTAAAACCTATTTGCAGAAATAAAATCATTTATCAATAAATGTTACCATAAGTAAATATGTATGTAAAATACACTCGCCACCATAATTATAAAAGTAGACTCAAATTATCTTCAAAACAAAAAGTAGCAACAAAAACAATTTATGCTAAAACTTCTAATAAAAACAGAATTTAGAATAGTAATGAAAAGTAATGAGTATAAAAAAGCCGTAGAAGTAGCTAAACATGGATAATAGGTACATTATTTATACATTTTAAACTGAATAATACGTTGGATAAGAGGTCAACACAATTTAATATACATAATTATTATGTTCTTATGTAAATGTGTGCTTATTTCATATAGACCAACAGATTTAAATAAATCGTACATACTTATCGTGACCGCAGTAGTACAGTAATCTACACATGAGATATGCAGGTTCAAACCCTAGTCAGTATAAATGTGACTTTGCAAAATACTATGTCAATTTATCAATAATTTTGTCTTATAAAATAACACATTATCATCAGCCGGATGACGTCCGCAGTTGAGGAAAGGCCTCCCCCTTTAAAATGACACATCCGTCTGTAAAAATGTAGTCTAGCATTTTGGAAATATAAGCAAAAAAATAACAATACAAAAGCAATTTAGGTTACTCCCAAAAAAATTATCCACTTATGTGACTCGATTTTGTCCGTAACAATTTAACTTTTGACGTATCCAGTGAAGCTTACCGCTAACGTACGATAATCCTATTACAGTCCACCTGGGACCAATAAAACGAGCTGTTCGATTCCTAACCGCATCGTATATTTTGATGGTTTAGTACCCAACTCCTGGTCTTTGAAGTTAAAAAACGAGTAATTCGTATGTAGGGTAGAAGTGGCCTTAGGCTACAAAATACTGTTGGGACTTTAAAGATCGTAATTTATGTACGGAAGAGGCCATCGAAAATAGTATCTAGTACTCCTAATTTTTTGTTCTTTCGCAGTTTATTCTTGAAGAATTACGTCTTGAATCTAAGCTTAAGCGGCACGGCAAGTAAACTAACCATTAAACCATAACATACATTTTTTTAAACAGGTAGTAGTGAAACCTTATCTAGCTACTGAGTAAGATAAGCCTTAATGTACTGAAAGATACCGTCATGAATAATGTATGACATTGCTAGGAAGAGATCCGAAAAACAAACCTTCATGTACGTAATCAAGAAGTTCACGAATCGCTTACTCAAGCTAAATAAAGGCATGTTTTAGGAAATACTCCCGCAATTACAACAAATCTACTACGTGCCATAGTATCCTTATTTCCAACATAAAATCAAACGGTCTCTTTGACCTTGTGACTCTTACAGGCTTCGCACTCAGCCCATTTCATTTGTTCCGGAAGAACTGCCTACAAAAGATCACCGCATCAGACGTTTATTACGAAAGGTTCAGACTCGGTTTTATGGACAAATTGATGCGTGGGCAAAGAAAATTAATGGGCGCAAGTAACAAGAGTTGAGCGACACGTTTCAAGAGCTTTGTTACTGAGAATTGAGTAACACAATCCGTGCCAAGGATAATTGTTAGGCGGCGAATAATTAATAGCTTCATTCAAAATCGATTGTACACTATTAAAATTTGTTAAGACAGGAAATGTTCAATTATTTTCTGTGTTTGTATAGGCTTATACGTTATCTTTTTTTATATAGTTTATTGTTTTGATAAAATATCAGAACTAAATATAGCATGTGAGCTACTGGAATCACTTGGTTCTACGTGCCAAAAATGAGAAAACTGGAGAAAGCACACGAATTAGAATAATTTTGCCATAAGAGATATGTCCGAAATATCTTGTGAACCTCATTCTCGAAAACATTGCCCGCCTACGTATGGAGGAGGCGCAAGAAATACAAGAATTGTGTATTGAAATGTGATACTAATGCGTTTGGGGTTGCACTTCAGACCACAACTGTGGGAATAAACCAAGAAGTTTCAACAAAAACATTAGTTGGTTCTGTGTAAATGCGTGAAAATTATTGTGAGCCCAAAATAATATTGGACTTGCTCTTCAAAAACCATTAACGTTTGTTGTTTGTGTTTGAGCGTTGAGCTTCGTTGGTGACGCTGTTGTCTACTGATTAAAAAGGCCTTCGACACGCTTTGAGTTTAGCAAAACATTCTTCTTTTGGATGACTAAACAAATTATATGACAGCTCTCTACGACTGTGTAAGCTGCATATTAAGAAATGTTGTCCACCTCTGATATAGACTGGAGAAGAGAGATACCCATATTTCCTACTCAGAGGGTTGAAACGGGAGGAATTTAATCTTGCTTTAAAATTGCTTTATGTTGTTTCGAAAAAATATCTTCTGTAGTATAATTGACTGTTTTAAGCCAGGTTAAAGTACATATATTTCGGATTCTCTCCGAGTGATAAACGCGAGCATTTGACAAGTTATTCCAAGTGTAAAAGCGTAAAGTTTTTGTTAACCATAATACGATCATTAGAGTCGTCGAACTAAAGTTTGTGTTCAATATTTAAACAGACAGCGGTGCTTCTAAAAACAGAAGTTAAGAGCGTTTTGTTTTCAGTAAAAACACAAACTTCTCCGCTGCGGGTACTGATTAACAGTGCGGTTTAGAAACTGAGCAACGTTCGTTTAATTAGAAAAATATTGTCGTAGTATAAAATGCTGCTTTTTATGTTATTCATGTGAACTCGTTTGTTTAAGAAAATGCGTAGACAGAAAACCAAATACAAGTAGGTATTACAACCATTTTTTTATATCCTATCCTTTAAAAATTGGGTTTATTAAAATAGTTGTAGCCAACAGTATAAATGAGAAAGAACACTTTGAAATTTTACAATTAATGTAATATAAATTTATTGTTATTAAAAGTTTTATCGTTAACTGTAAACAGTCAAGTATAGTTTCCAATAGGTCCATTAATTAGCTGGATTGATTACTTAAATAATTCACTACGTATACACAATGTACATACTGATGTATTATTGATAATATCTGTTGTGATTGAAAAATAATGTTAAAGCAAAAGTATATAAATAAAATCACATTCGATACCTATATAATTTGCAAAGTCAACTAAGCGTGAGATTACAATGATTATGATTAAAGAATATGTAAAGTTTCCTTCAGATAATTGTACCCTAGCATCTAAAATTTATAATTACGGTACTGATTAATTCACATCCATCACTCGTCTAATTTGACTAACAAACGTTATTTTGATTGCGTTATAATTGCCGCGATGTGTCGTTGTGATGGATTAGGTAACGCTATGGCACACCATAATTATTGATGGTAAATGAAACGCATAACCCAAGGGGTATACTTGGTAAAGTCTTAATTTTTTAGTCCGGTCCTAATAGAGTACCTTGGAGTATCCCTTTGACCGTCTGTCTTACTGTGTATGTACTCAGTGATAACAAATCATGATTTTAGGACTGTATTAGTACACATTATCACGTGAATATTATCCAACAGGATATTTAACCTTGTAAATATTAAATTATTCCATAAACCTCTATTTATTGGTTGACTACAAAGTTAAATGATGTCTCAGTAATAATTTCACATTAATGCTCTGTAGGTATATGATACGGAACCATTGCTATGGAAGACCAACTTACACGCGTAAATCAGAAGATCAATGAACACTACATCATTAGGTTAATGTTTACGGTTGCCGTGAAACTTACCGATGTTCTACAAACCATTAAAAGTTAAACAAAATATTTTGCCAAAATGCACATAGATATTGAAACTTACTACAATACTCAAAACCACTTCTTTTGAATAAACCAACGTGCAACGTCAGCAAACGTTGGGTAAAACTCTTAACTTTGAATCACTGCATTTATAGGTATTTGTGAATAGATCTTAAATTGAGTGTACCTATGTCACCTTTGTTACCTTGATCTAAGGAAAATAAAACGATCAATATAAACAGGCTGGCGGAAAAGTTGGCGACTTCGTGGAAGATATCACTTATTCAGATATAAAAGATTTGCGTCCACTAAGAAAACAATCTCAACTAACTATCAGACAAACATGCTTATCTTGTTAAAGTTTCAAACACGTTTACGATAAATAAATTTATCGCCAATACTATTAGTAGATATCATAGCCCTTACCTTGCAAAGAATAAGAGCTAATATTGTTAATAAAATTACAATAACTCTTGAAATTTTTATCTGTGTTTACCATCGCTGGAATGGCTTTACAAAATAAGAGTCAAAATAGCAAAGCTTATAGAAAAGTTTTGAAAAATTGATACTCACTTTTTACCACTCTCTAGAAAATGGTCGTATTCTACGGACGTTTTACAGCATAGATGTTTTCGCTGATGCGAGTCAGAGCAGTTTGTGTTTACCATGTGCTCGTCTGTCGACAAAGAGGTCTTATTACAAGGGAGTAAGGTCGAACTTATAGTGAACATTTTCTATACTTATTCATTGATCATAATGTTATTAATGTTTGGACTTACTTGTTTGACGTTGATGTTGCGGGTTATCTGTGTCTGTGAAAAACCATGTCTGAAACAAAAACAAAACCAATTGTTAGACTAATAGATGCAGCAGCAAATTTAATATCTAACTGACGTAGTTCTAAATAATATGCTGAATAGTTTGTTCATTACGAGGATAATGAATTAACTTTGTTCACAACTTTTCACTTCGTTTGTTGCATGGAACGGCATCAAATGAAGTGAGAAGTAAAGTCCCATCCTAACATAATATTATGATGTAGCTCACTAGAAACCTTTTATCTAAAACAAGATGTATGCTACATATCGCGTCATTACGTGAGGATACTAATAAGTGACAAAACATTTCAATTTCCAACTTTTGTCCAACCAGTAGGGAAAGGGACACCTATCACTGATAAAATAAACATAGATAAAATAAAACAACTTTAGTATAGGCCACAAAACAACCTTTAAGAAAAGAATAAGCTTTTAAGACGAAGAATCCCAAGCAATAAAAAGCAACGTCAATAAAAATACATTCAAGGTTTTTTATAGGCATAATACCACAGAATATAAATGAGTGTCGCGTATTTTCTTTACACCTAAATAAATACTAATCCCTGCGGAATATACAATACGTTCGTGGAGTCAATATTTAAAGTTTGTTTAGGCACCGGCACTACTGCTGATAGTCCTTCCATTGCGATTTAGACCACCGAGTGTTGTTTATCTGTTTAGTAAGAGATGAATGTTATCTTATTTAGTTTTGGACTTTAAGCAGAATTACACTTTTAAAGTAAGGAATTTCTATATTATATAATAATGAATCTCCATTTCCCTTGGTCACAGCATCACACGTGAACACCTGGAGCATCGCTTATTTTTAGTTATCTTTGTCATTGCTAAGAAATGAAAGGAAGAAAAAATTAAGATAGATGCGCGGAACATTTGAAAACTTAACGACTGCCTATCTTATTAATAACTTTTCTAAATTAACCTCCTAATGCTTTTGATAGTATAAACTTTTCTGGCGTTTGACATATCTGTCAGTCGAATACAATATCAAACTCAAGACCTATCCTCCGGTCAACTAGTTTTTTATAGGTATAAATAGAAGAACATTTTACATAATTAAGTTTTAATTTTGAACACTTAAACTGTGTAACTTACTGCTTGGAAAATTAAGGATTTCCGAAAATGAGTTATAATAATCTGACACTGCATTTCGAATCATTTACACACAGTTGACAGTTATGAATTATTTAAATGTAACAGTATGTTTAGTATTTCAAAGATACTATCGGATTTATTATGCAATTCCAAATACATTATTAGCGCACTAAGAACCCGCTCGTACCAAAGGAAAGTTTTTAATAGAACTGTGAATATAATCATCATTGCTACGATTTTTCAAACAACTAATCCCATTTATTTATACAATGGCAATGAAGAATAAAATACTTCGACACATCTTTCGAAATACCAAACTCTATTTCCATTATAATATTATCATTATTTGTGCTAATTTATGATGATTAAAAAACGCAATCCAATTATTGTTATAATACAGTTGGAATAAATTAGTTTTTATGATAAAATATAATTAAATGCTTTTAGCATTATGAGATTTTTAACTAAAATGGATATTGAAATGATTGAATAATGCATGGATTTAAAAGTCCATTAGTATATTGGAGAATCGGTGCCATTATTATACCTAATGATTATATTTGGATAAGTATAAAAACTGCTTTCGTCAATGATACCTCAAAAAGAATAGATACGTCATACTGCACTTAATTACTTGACAAAGACGTAACAGAGATAACGTAATTATGGAAATAGGAGTAAAAGAATTAACATCTGTCTGACAGTTGCGCGCGCATGTCAAATGTCACTCAGGCTAACCAGTCCCAATCACTGCCATACAAAATATTCCAATCGGGATAATATTATGAGTCTTCAAAATGAGCGAACTAGTAACATATCTGTATGTTTTCGAATATGGTGCGCGTCATATTTATTTGTCGAAGGACGTGTCTGCCAAGCCTCGATGACTAATATGCCTCTAGATTTCCATATCCATATAAAACTGCACAATGAAAATGATACGATGTTGCCACATATTGGTGCTCACGACCCGAGCTATATTTAGACGCACAATGTTCAGTCCTTGTGCTGATAACTTCAATTTATAAAGGCCTTGCTTCAACAAAGGGACCGTAATAGGGTGTATTTTGTTGTACCGCGTTAACGTTGTGTAAGCATCAACTCTGAAGTTTGACATCTTGTGGCGGTTGGTGTTTAGCCTTTATAATTACTATTACATTAAAGTATGATAGTAATATGTATTGTTTATTTGATGAATCGATCTAATTTAAAAAATAAGTTAATATTAAAAATATAATTTTAACACAAGCTTTTAAATCAAAAGTATAATGGTATTGTATTATCACCAAACCTATTTAAGGATGCAAAATTTTATCAATCGGATGTCAAAAAGTGGATCTAATTTAGTTTGCAAGATTTGACCTAAACAAACTCACATACATACAAACATTGCAAGTTAAATAAAAGCTTGTAGCGCTGTTTAGTATTTACAATAGTAAGATGTGTCATTTTTGATGCAATGGTGATGCAAATATAGTTAGAATTATGAGTTTACTTATGTAGTTGATTATATTTGAGTATAAATTTATTGAGAATATGTAGCATCAGTTAGTATTTAGGGCGGAAAACCCGCAATCTCGTTGCCTGTTGACGAAACACACCCGACAAGCAATATCTTGTACTGTAAATACCTTTGACAAGGAATTATAGATACTAGAACTGACAATAGTGCTGCAAGTTTTAAACATTTTGAAACTAAAATAAAAAAAGACAATTTTTTTAAAGGACAACAAGTGTCAATGTCATAATTTCATACATCAATAGCGACATTGATGTCCATGATAAATACATAGGATAATTTTGCAAAATTAAGTACCTAACTTTTGGGGTTTTCAAGTGTACTGGATCAAAATACATAATTATTGGCTATTACTGGCTGCAAAACGGTGACAAGCCATACACTCAAGAACTAAAAAAGAAAAATAGAAAAGAACCATTTTAATTGGCGGGTCATGCAATTTAACTCAACTACCTATATAATGCCTTTTATAATTATACAATTTCGTTACACATTGTTCAATAGATTTATGGAAACAACTTGTGTCTACCACCTCAAATACAAGTAGCATACGCGCAGCTTTATACCTACACATTATTTTTAGAAATTGAACTGAATGCAAAAGGTAGTATAGTTCATTTTACTTTGCATTTAATTATTATACACTTATACAGCTTAAGATAAATTTATATAAATATGTAGTGGTAGTTAATCGTTGGACGTAATTATTTTTACCTACCTCATAAGTATCGTTGCAGTTTCCTACAATACGCGTCGAGTTTTGAATAAATCTTTTTTTCTGTAGTCTCCAGAACTTTTCAATTATAATTCAGCTATGAATAAACTAGATGAATGAAAAATAAGTGCGCTAATAGTGTATTTGTCATCGCTACATAAGAGTCAACGAAGGCCAATGGGTTAATGTTGGTGTCTACGTAGGCGATGAGCCAGAACTCATCACTACCCACATACACACTAAATCATTACGCTCTGACCCCTATTGAATGGGTACTATACATTCGGAAGCTATAAATATTATGATTCCATCTGCCGAAGTGGATGTTTAGCGGTCGGCGTAAGTACTGATTCAAATATCTGTAGTAGGTACATTTTGATTATAATTTATATATTAAGCGCCATTTATTTGGCAAGAAATATAAGTCTAAAGAGTCCCAATATTCGGCAATGACTCTCACCTCTCTTTCCATTTTCCTTTAGAGCTGTTAAAATAAAGTAGAACAGCAATAGTTTATGCGGTAAGCCAATATTCACAATTTCACTAACTTTGTCTTAGATGTGAGGACACGATGTTTTTTGCTTTAGGCTTTTTTAATCTATGGATACAACTTTGACAGGTAAATTAGCCCTATTTTCTTGGTAAGATAGGTGATAGTTGTAAATGTAATAGGTTTTTCACATACACTATCCAGTTTTGAAGATCTGTCCTCTGTTCAGTAAATAGCATTAGACAGAGCGGGGTTTGTTCCCGACATGTTTGACTAAGGTGCCAAGACGCCTCATATAACATCGCTACATTCAGCTACACATTTATACCGCTCCTGTTTATGTTACGGCATTGGAAGCATTGAATTCTATTTTGATTTGGTTATTTAAGTTGAAGCTTGAAGTCAATCATTTTTAACGCAGACTTTTTCATTTTTGTTTGTATGACGTATTGTCTTTCTTTTTTTGCATGAAATTTAGGTTTTTAAGAAATAAACATTAATAGCTAAAAATCCCAAATAAAATACCCAAACCCCTTCCAATATGCAACGCAACAAATACCAAGCAAAACTTCCCTTACTTATAAACGATGCTAACATATTGTGTTTTAAGATAACTACTTATTAAGTCTATTGAAATCTCTATTCTTTGACATGAAAATGACAGTGACAGGTATCCAGGATCCAATTGTGATTTTTCTAGAATGTTGAAAATAGCAAGTATTTATACTCGTCAAATAATAGACGGACTTGCAAAATTGATATAGCAACAGTTTAAAACAAAAAAATCGCGATACTATATAACTTACTAAGTACTTGAACTTCTCATATTATATGCCCCTCAGAATGTGTAATGGTCGTTCTTACGTCCTTCTTATTAAATTCAATTCGTACCCAGAGAATTCATAATAAGTTTTGAATTTATCAGACCACCCCGGAGGAACCTGTTTCTTTTAACTCGCCATTGACGATTATAACTGTAATAACATGGATATAATGTAAAACCAATTTGCCGTAAACATGCGTCCTATAGTGAATATGATTTGACGAGAAATTACAGTTGATGATTTATGAAGTTCAGAATAAATGAAATAAAGTATTTCGTCGTAATAAACGACATATCGTATTGAAACAGAATTAAAATACATTACAAATTTTATGAAAACCAATCAATCATGAATTTAAATTAATAGTTTTAATCTTTCCCGCATCTACGATCACTGGCACCCAGGTGTGTCTAAGTTATCCTACCTACTGGCTTGTAGTCTGACGTGCCCCGCCCAATTCCACTTAAGCCCAGCAGACTTATCTCGTACATCGGCAATGCCAGTTAATAGAGCCAGCAAATTGTTTTCCAGGAACAACATAACCAAACTTATCACCTGTTACGAGTTCTCTTCAAACATTAAAATACGCCACACAATACATCCGTTGACTTCTCAGAACATATTAAAATGGTGCTGATAAGCTCGGGTTGTAGAAATGCGATATCCGCCGAAGTTGTTTGAGCAAACATGAAGTATAAACATATCATACGCGACCTGATAACACTGGTTGTTGTGTATATACCTTGAAGTGCAGACGCCTAAAAAATATAATGTCAAAAGTACAACCATTGCTATTTGAAGATTGTGACAGTCGTTACCCTATACGTTTCGTATTTCATTGATAGGCTTGCCTTTTTCTATTAATTTTTTGTGATTAAGTGATCTTCGTTTAATATAGGCACACTATATTTTCGGAATAGATACTAATATATGAAGTAAGTGGAAGTGGGCTTTTTGTTTCATCATAGCCTATAAAACGCAGTAAGATTTTGCTACTGGGCGCTGATAAATTTGTATGTTTTTGAAACTGTCTCGGGCGGCCTATACCTTTTATTCATTTTCTGTGTAACTGGCCAAAATAAGACTCCATGAGATTAACCATTTCAATCGTACGTAGTAATAAGGTTTGCTGTGCAGTAAAATGTGGAAGTTATATTCCTGATAAAGAATAACACATATGCCTATCGGTAATTTATAAGTTTGCTTGTGTATAGGTACTCTTGTAATATAAGTTTTAGACTCAAATTACTCAGTCTAGCTATAATGTATGAGCTAAGTAGACAATCTGAAGAAATACGTGAATGGACTCACGCACTGCATGTGGACAGAACGTGTTCGCGCCTAGTAACCATCTACAGGATGCAAGTGGCTTATAACTGCTCTTTATGGAGGTACCTATACTACAGAATTGGCTTCCATCTGCAGATTTACGAACACTTCAGGCTGGACGACGAGTGGGTAGTTTATTGTTTCTGAAAGTTCGACAACGCATTAGCGTCGACCTAGTGTTACTTATGGGCGATATGTGAAGATTGTTTTCTACAGAAAATTGGCTTACCAAGCTTAAAAAAATTGGGATAAGTCAGTTTATGTGCTATAAATTACGTGTCAGCATTAAGGTTGGTAATACAATACTTTATTTAACCCATAAAACTAGCGTTCCGTTTTATTGTAGCATTCTTGTAAATTTTATCTGAATCGACTAGTAAACTGACACTGCAGTGGCAGCTGTTTTCCACAGGGATAATGCCAGTTGTTTGCTAATTTTTAATTTAATTAACGATGACCTGATTAGCGTTTAGTGGCTAAGCGATTGGACTGCTGCGCTGAGGGTTGCGGGTTCGATTCCCGCACGCGGCAAAACTTTGAGCGAACCACAGATGTTTGTCCCGAGTCTGGGTGTTTGGAGCTACGTATGGTATTCCGAAATACCGCTCACCGAAAGGACGGTTTTCCGATAACACTCTACTCCGACGGTTAGTTGAACGAAAAAATAATTGGCCGATGAAACGTTTCGCCGATAATATTATTCATCGACGGTTGGTAGTCCGAATGAATCCTTCGCCGATGTAACGGTTCACCGAAAACATTCTTCAACGACGATTGGTTAAACGAACGAATCTTTCGCCGATAGCATTCAGTTTACGCTAGCTATTATTTTTTATAATAATGTGCAATGCAGCTAAACAATACTCGAGTCCCATGTTTAATTTTATCAGCATAGATGAATAAATAAATAAGCTGAGCGGGAGCTTTCGTATTAAAGATAAGTCCCTAAAAGACGCATAATGCACGCATTAACAATGGTACTGAGATTAAACGAGTATTGAATAAACTTGCAATAGTTACATGTAACAAAACTGCAGGTGGTACAAATAAATTTCTACCTATGGTATACGCACTACTGTCACATAAGACTGAAAGCTATTATTTCATATTTTTGGAGATTTTGAAAAGATATGCGATCAATACATTATTGAATTTGCTAAAGAGCAGAAGCATACAGAATGTGTCATTGAACGAATCAACTCCTCGGAACCCATGCCAAAGCGTAGACGTAATGCACAGGTTGAATATGATGCTAGGATACAAACACTTATCACAAAAGAGTGAAATGAATATTGAATCTTTCTTAGGTGGATTGGCCCATATTCTATACCTGAAAAACAAGAAATAAATATGTTTTTTATATCATTAAAGAATTATAATAATGATATTTATATATGTTTTTTTTCTATTGCCACTCTTCCATGTATTTATTTATTAAATTTATTATTACCTGTATTTTTAACATGACTTCTACAAGACCTAAGGGTGTTGTCAAGCTGAAAGAAAAACTATCCATTTGGCAAAAGAATTCCCCTACAACGTGTGCTATCGGCGAAAGATTCGTTCGTTTAACCAATCGTCGTTGAAGAATGTTTTCGGTGAACCGTTACATCGGCGAAGGATTCATTCGGACTACCAACCGTCGATGAATAATATTATCGGCGAAACGTTTCATCGGCCAATTATTTTTTCGTTCAACTAACCGTCGGAGTAGAGTGTTATCGGAAAACCGTCCTTTCGGTGAGCGGTATTTCGGAATACCATACGTAGCTCGGGTGTTTGTGTATGTGATATTTCATGTTTGTGTAACGCACCCACGACACAGGAGAAATTCCTAGTGTGGGGCGATGTTTTTTTAAAAAAATAATTAAATTTGTATAAAAAACGAAAAACAAAAAGATTCTAGAGTAACTCATAAGAAAATGTTAGGTAGATGTTTATAACCTGATATGATAATATCCTCTGCTGGACGAGGCTTTAATAACATTCGCGTTTTCTCCAACACCGATATCAATGCACTAACTCAACAAGTGTAACTTCCTAACAATGCTGTATTGTTGCAATACAATAACTTATTTAACATCCGTTCGGACGCACGACTGGTCTGGTGTCGGAACCTCTGGTCGAAACCATTTAGTTAAGCTTGCGGCGTTCTAGTGAGTTATAGAGCTCAGTGAAGCACGTCCCTGAGGACTGGGAGTGTAGTGCAGGGAAAAACAGGTTTCAAAGAATTAGATTAATGCCTAAAGGCTAAAACAATTTGGTCCAAAGAGTATGGTTCAAAGTGGATTTTAAATTAAAAACCAGAATGCATCGTCACCTATAACTCGTACAAACCTACTTAGTGAATTCTCGTCGATTTTGTCATCACCGTCTTTGTATTAAACTATTATGTCCAATACGATGGGATCCGGTTTCTCTAATACACTTAAGTCCATTCAAAGTTTAACAATAGTTTTATTTCAAACAAGAATTGTAACGCAACACCCTAAGTTCCTATTTCTCTTGTACCACAGGAATGTTATATTAAATATGTTAAATACAATATTATTTCTATAGGATTTCGAAATACTCGTCAGAGTTTCATTTACCATATTTACAAGCTTCAATATAGTTTTAGTTGAAACAAATTCTGTTTAGTGAAAACATAGGTACATTATAACTATTGTGTTAAGTTGATAATAAGCACAAGTAATTTGTTAATTACCTTGCCTTGTTTATCTTGCTGAAGTAACTTGCAGCTTGCGTTGTCAAGGGGTTTTTTATATTTCATTACAGTAAGTGCAAACGAACGAATGTACTTAATAGTTTTAAAGTGATTAAGTCAACACAACAGCGTTAGTGGATGTCTAGTGTAGTTGGGGAGACTTAATTACTTATCAGTTTTTTATGCTTTTACCTAGAAACGTATGTATTATGTGGCAGCTAAAAATCTTTTGGTTATTTTATTTTCTTCGCGATTAATATATCTGATATGTACAGTTGTTCCAGTTTTATCATTACACATCAGAAAGTCCATAACTCGTCTGGGATTTATGAGAACAACAAAAAATAACCCTCATACCTAATTAACAATACAACTCTGAAAACCAGTTCGCATCCACGCATCATAAAATGCAACCGTTCCGTTTATAAATCAGGAACGTACGGCCAAGAGTTACCACAAAAGGGCAAAATCAAGTACACAATCACGTCACGTGTTGCGCGCGCGCCGTGCCACGCGCGGACCCACAATGGCGCCGCTCCTGCGCCTGCGCTGCGCCGGATTAACGGTTGATTATGCACGCTCCAGATTCAGGAAACTCTGTTTAAATGGCCGCTGCACGAATGTTGCCTATTGTTTGTGCTACGATTGGTATATTGGTTAAAAATAAATAAATTTGATGTCTGTGTCGAAGCTAATGCTTTCATTGAAAGGCTTCATTCATATTTCGTAGGTTTGGTAAATAACTCTTTGTTTTTCAAATGGAACTCAGGTGAAATCAATGTACCTACGTTCTGGATTTTATCAGACATAATAAACAACATACTTGTCTACTGTGTGGGCAGTGGCAAAGTGTAAGGCCAGTAAGAATGTTGTAAACATTATAAAAGACAATGTCGTTAGGACATTAGAATATTCTTTCAATATACTAGAAACGTGTTCTGTGACTTGAATAACAAGATTAATAGCTATACAAAGATATTTGCATAATAGCGTTGTTTCGGCATCTAATAACCACATAGAAGCAATACTCGGTATAGAATCTACGATAGCAATTTGAAGTAAGCGGCAACGAACGGGTTTTCTTCGTTCAAACTTCAAACCCAAGTCAATTTGGATAAATGAAGGTTGAATCAGAAATGGAATTAAGACATTCTTTTCTAATTCCGAAACTAGATGGTGATACTGACTATATAAACAAGCAAGTCCCGCTGGGAACATTTCTGGTGCATTTATAAAAGATTTATTACCGCAGTATTAAAAGTTGACTCTGCGGGTAGCCCCTTTATAGGCTTGTGTTTTATTATTATTGGAGTTTAGTGAAAAATTGTGACGCAAAGTCAAATTTATGTTTCCAATAAGCAATAATGTCGCCTAAATTATCAATCAAAATGTTCGGATAAGGGCACTCATTTATATCGTAAAACTATTTTTGGCGGGAAGATTTTAGTTCATAAATTATGTTTAGTAAAGGGATTTCTGTTTTTCTAATGATTATCGTAAAGAGAATTAAGTTGGTATTTATAAATTGGGTTCTTTATTTATTTTGAAATTTTGATCAAATATTTATGATGAACAAACATTTTTATTGATTTTGTTTTTTATTACTTCTAAGTCTAAAGTATTTATCTCACTAGTGCTTAAAGCATTCTAACATTCGGGCACAACGACTTTATTTACTGTTATAACTATCTGTTATTGTTTATGATGACCGTGTTCGATAATAACGTGCCTAATGATGCTTTCTATCCAAACACTATCAACGATTTGACTTTACCAAATATGTAACGTTGCTGGTTTCTTTTCGGTATTAGATTTATCACAAGTAACTGTTATGTCTAATACGGCTATATCAATGGAATTTCGTTATGTACTTTCAAAAAAGCTAATATTTTAATATGTAAGCTTCGAATTAAGAACATCAATCCCTTACCTGCTCTTTTGCCAACTGGAACCATGTCTTCAAAATTATCGGCAACCGCGAATACTGGTAGTTTTTTGATGTTTTCACACTAATAAAAATGTCATCCAATGTTATATTCTTGTGAACACTCTCAAAAATGGTTGTCCTTACAGGTTCGATAGCTAAGTCAGACACTTGCACAGATCCCGCTCGACTTTCTTGGAAGTTGAAAGCTACGCCGCCTTGGTATACTAATAAGCTGCAGTATCCCAGAGTTATCAGCACGGCTGCAGTCTTAAACATCCTGCGCGGAGCCATGCCAAAAGCGGCTGGCGCCAACGCACCGGTAAGCTTGCAAAACCCTAAACACCTTTTCACTCATCTGTCGACTTTTCTTATCGAAACACTATTGATAAACAGTGGTCAAACGTTGCGCTCAAATCGACAGCGCTTCGGCGCCAAAGAACGGTTATAACTAAATAAAATGTAGCACAGACAGACGGCAGCATACGCCCGCGCCCGGCCGCCCCCACCACGTGGTGCAAGCGAGAGGGCCAATACACCCTTCTCTGTCTGTCCGAAGGGTCTACCTGCGCGTGCGCCTGCTCCTTCGTCATGCCCGCGGCGGCGACACCCTGTCAAGTGTTCACATAATAGTTATCTACAACATCGAGAAATCGTCTTGATACGACCAATTTAATGCCCAATCTTTTTGAAATTTTTCTTCTCCTGTCCAATGATTACAAAAATGTAGTACTTTAGCGGATGGGATTCATCAATGGAAATGTTAACATATTATGGGTTTTAGATGTAAATATTTTCTAGTTACAAGTATTTTAAATTTTTTTTAGTGAACAGTTTAGGCTCTCGGAGCTTTCGTTTTGGATGGATACGAGAATATAAGTCTTTTCTAGAACCATTTATTGCCATTAAGGTTTACAGTATCGTTCCAGTGAAGAATACAGCGATTTATCCTAATTAGCCGAAACATCAGGGCCTTTCCAAAATTTTGCCACGTCATCGCCCTAATTTGTTTCCATCGGTGGACAATACTCTATTGTTGGTGCGTTGGACGTTCACTGCTCACAGCCACTCCAGATCGGTGGGTGGTAATGAAATTAAGAGCTAGTCATTGTTGCATTAAATTCAACTTAAATTGGATAATGAAAGAAATTGGTTACCGACTGAGATTAATAGCGTGATTCCTTAGTCGGTTAGATAAAGAGAATTGATATTAATTATATTTTTCATTGTGTTTTGATTTAATCACGAAAATACATCATGTACTTATTTCCAGGTAAAACATTGGACGAGAGAACAACATTAACTGTTCTTAAAAGTAGAGTTGTGTTGCAATAAAGTAAGAAATAAGTCGTATGAAAAGACAAATTAATACTACCGTTATTATTCTCATAACTAACTTATCTAAAATTGTTACGAAAAGAAGGAATTCTCAAAATTTGTACGTACACAAATAATAAATACACAGCTGCCGATGCAAACACGTTGTGTAAACATAATGTGTTCGAAGCTATGCATGGGTTATAAGTCGATAAATTACTACACTACTGTAGGAATACATTATTCGTATTGATGACGCTTACAACGATTTTGAAGGATTCAATTGAGGCCGAGTCAATTGACTTCGCGATAACTGTAAATAATTTTAACCCTAGGTAACTAGTTGTATGAACTAGATTTAAAACAACGGTAACTCATTTGACTAGTGATTATGATATACTTTGGACCTTAGCTTAGACCCTTAAGCTCTAATCACAAACTGGAGAAATAATGTAAGAATTTAAGTTTGTGTAAATTAAGATAAATTCAATGGACCAATGAAGCTTCCTAAGTTCAAAATAGAACAACAATAGGAACAACGGACCTGAGACTTAAAATATTAGTAGTTTGATATAATGTGACGAGTACCTTAACTTGACCAAATAGTATTTATAATTGATTATCAACATTTAACACAACATCACTTATATGAATGTTTCAGTCAACTAATGTTCCTAAATTAATGTGAACTGTATTGCCTCATTTGGGGCCCAACGTGTTTGCATGAAAAGTCGCAGTAATTATTTCTGACGTAGATTGAAAACAACTAAACCAGCAATATTAATTGTTTTCTATTGTACCAACAAAACGTTCTCACTGCCATTCATTTTATTTAGGTCAAACGATAAAATAACAATGGAATAACGTTTTCGTGGATTATAGATTTCTCACACTTTCAGATTAATTGTGATTACTACTACGTACATTTTCTTCATGTTGGTGTAATGTTAGCTTCCCATTCAAATTGTGAACTGTACTTCACGTAACGATTTCGGCTTTGAAGATAGTGAATCAATCACATTTTTCGTATTTTGGGGCCCTAAAAAGTGCTAATATTAATTACACTATGTAAACTAAAACTACAATGTCATAGCATGACTCTGTCAAAGATTCTCACATGATTCTGTCTATGAAGTATAAGCAAATAAAGAGCCTATAGTAAAAAAGGATTTTAAATATAAAAAATATCTATTAAAATTAAACTTGCGAAAAATTATCTAAAAACACTAATATCAATAGGAAAACATTATAATGATAAAGAACAATACTACCTACCAATAACCAGATCAGCTTGAAGGAGTCCTAATTAAACGTGGTCCGGTCAAGCTGAATGCTACGGTATCTAGTTAATTAGTTATGATCAATTTACTCCCGAATAAAGCCATGAAATGTAAAAAGGTCACCATGTGGGCGGGCTTGGTTGATATTAAAATAGTTTTTATAGCAAAGTAAGGGTTATTGGGTTGCAGCTAAGATTTTTATCAGCTTTTAAGACTAGAATGTAATCAGAGCTTACTTTATGGTCATTTTTAAAGTAAGTCACAGTATAATGAGTCATATGCAAGAGATAGTGGTTATGTATGTATTAAACTCTTATAGGTATGACATATTTTTATTTGTAATAACTTCAGAAACAATTCAAAAGATTTTTTATTATTTTTGGTCTATAGAAATTATAGCTGCTAAGTTACCTGAATATTTATAGTATGATACAAGCTACCTTATTGTATTATGGATTGAGCAAAAACACGTGTCAAACATAACTGAAAGTATTTAAAAACCCATATCAATAAATTTTAATCCCGAGGTTACTGTAGATTGTACACACGCCTGCATATGTCCGTAATGACGCTGACACTTGGGTTTTACAAGTATTCCGAACATGTGTGCGCCTCGTAACATTAACATAAAATGCCATTTAGATTGCCAAAAACATTTGTTTGGACATTTACTGGTTCTAGACTGGCTAGAGTACGAAATTATGCGTCTTTTTGCGTTTTTGATGGGTCAAATAATCGACGACTGCCAGAAATTATTAATGAAATGGATAAACTTTCATTGCAAAATTATTTGTTTCGATGTTTTTCTTTTACTTATACACAGTACATACAAATACAGTTACCTTATTAAAAATTATTTTAAATAATATATTTTTTAAATACTTATCTACAAAATAACGACAGTCTGTGAATAAAGCTGCAAATAAAGTACGATAGAAGAGGAACGTTACCTGCGTTTTGGATCCCCAAATTCGAATACAGAGCTCATTGTTTTAGACTCACGCATACGGTATCGGCGCAAATAGTCGAGCATGAGCATCGAGAAAGCCCAGAGCCCATCACTAATTGCGGAAGCATTGTGTAATGAGCATCGCACACGCCAATGCCGACGAACCGTGGGAACAATAATAAGCCGCGTCTATTTTTATCGATAGCCCACAATTGTGAAAGTATTTTGACAAAGGCGCTACTTGTGTCAAATACCGACCGGTGTCCATCACTAATTCAGTAATTGCTAATCGCTATTAGGTTCCGTTAGTTGAATTTATGTTATTACGCGTTCAATGAGTGGGTGGACATTTAGGTGTCATACTAACACACTTTGATGGGTGGTCTTTTCTTTTTTATTATTTAATGGTACCTACTCATTATGTTTGGTACTTAATAGTGGTATAGCATTTAACACGGGTAACAGAGGTACCATGTGTATTATTTTTGTAAATCGTTCGGTATAAGTAGCCCTGATACTACATGAGATTAAAATCTAAAATAAATGCAGGAACCTAGAGATTCAGAACTTTCGAACAAAAAGGTTTTCCAGTTCCGCACGTAGGCAGACCTAAGTTTTATGTGTCATTTTTACAAAAATAAGGAGAATAAATACCAATAAAAACAAGCTCATAAATCATTCTAAAAAAATCAATCACCTTCGAAATTCAAAAGCAACACTGATCTTATCGGTACCACAGAACATAAATTTCGACTGTCTTCGACACACAACAGATGCTATCAACACATCAATTCCGCTTGTTGAACTTAGCTCTTGCTTATAAAATACGTCAAAACTTTACTATTATCTACTACTGAACCGTACAACGAAGTGCAGTGGTCCATACATATCTCTATCATCTTGTAAGACTTGTATTTTCATGCATTGCTAGTTTCAATTATTATAATTATTCAAACACTATTAACGAAAGACTTTCAATTTGAGGGAATAGTGAACGGCTTAAGAAGAAATTTTAGAGCTAAATTGTTATCTTGCTAACTATTTATAGTTCTATCAAATTCTATTATAAAGGGGAATTATTATTAATCCGCGAAGTGTTATTAGGTAAGTTGATTGTGGCATTCTAAATTTCTAAGCTGCTTTGTTGAACAGTGGACGTCTTCTGGCTTATGATGATGATGACGTTCCAGTCAATAGTTCCGCCCCTATTTATATTGGGATCTGAACCATACGCAAGTGGTGAAATATTGTTGTACTACACCTTTGCTTGCCTCTTCGGGGGATACAGATGGGATCTCATGTGTGGTATTTTATTCGATATTTTTACGTGCAGCAAATAAATGGAAATTGCATTATAATTGAACCATAGAGTACGGTAAAATAACTTCCTGCTGATGATTTAGTGGAGTCGGTAATTTAAATAATGATGTTACTGTTTCCATGAAAGTTCCACACACGATTATCGTCGTTTATGTCGAGATTAAAACTAAATTAAGGCTACATTTCTGAGCAATTTTCGAGAAACAATTACAGATCGCCTGCTTCCACCTTATGATGAAAGTGAAACACGAATATGGAGATAATGTAATTATGTAGATACGTAGGATATAATGCGCAGAAGCAGTTTTATTTATAAGATTAAAGCTGTTTTTGTGTGTTGCATTCGTTATCATAATGGTTTTGCAATAAGCAATTTGGTCTCCACAAAACCAACCATACGAAATATTTTTTGGGAAATATCACACTCGTCTGGCAAACACTTAATAGATTTCAGAATGTAAGTTTCATAACGCAACAAAAGATAAATTGATACGTTCAGATTGTGATCAATGGACCAACTTCTTAAAGCTAAGTGAAGATTTTGATGGAGCAGAAAAGGGATGGATGATAGGTTGAGTCGCTTGAAAGTTGTGTTAGAACTATCAAAAACTCATAAATGTTTCAAACATACATTCAGGACACACAGGAATAGATAAGTAGATATGATACAAGTTAGAAATACTTTTGGTAGCTTTTATCTCGACAAGTACCTTCATGAAGACCTACAAATTTTTGGAAGATTAGGACTCCACTTGACATTGATGTACAACGTGTCAGTGATGAACGAGCTTTTATAACGAAAGCGTCTTGTTACAAGGAATTGTTGGATTTTATATAATAACTTTTATATAATAACGCTTAAAAAAACATTCTTTATAGTTAAGTATCATAAATCAAATTTCTAAGTTAAGCTAAGATGAGTTTTAATGACATAAGAAGCCAAAATTTTTAAGACAATTCTGTTTAATAACGGGTTTCATTATGGGTTTTTGAATATTTCTCCAAACGCCTTGTGACCTAAATAAAGGTATTTTTGTACATTGTTCTGAAACATACCTTAAGCCTGTATTTCCTCGAACGGTAAAATACTCACATTTCGCAATATTGTCATTTACGGGGCTAAAAACCTGACTGGCTACTGCACATAACCCAATGTAAAAACACTTTACCTAATCCAGAATTTCATGCTCAACAGGGCAGTCTCCTTAGTCCAAGAGAGTTATAACCGCCATAGTAGAGGTTTGAGGAGATCTCAATTTGTATCTTGGATGTTGACGAGCCTCAGACTACTTGAATTAGAGGGCTCAAAGTCAAAGTAGCTTTCAAACGCTTGGGGCTTTACTTATGACCACTGACAAGGTTTGGCCTTTGAATGATTCGTCAATGTATTTTTAATTTTTTTTCAGTTTCTTATTTCTTTCCTGAATTCAGAACAGGCTTTGGCTTGTCCAATGAAATTGAGTTCGTTACAAAAACGTAATAAATAAGTGTTTTTAAACATAATTTATAGCTCTTAGAAACATAATAATATGTATAGCATATAGAAAGATTGTAATTATGCTTCCTTTGTATGGTATATACTCAAAAAGTAGTTCCTACCTAAGTTGACTGATCATGAAAGTGCCGTTTCTTATTGACGGTTCAATTGCGACGTAAAAGCTACTTTTATGTATTATCAAGATTTAAATTGCTCGTAAAAACCTAATAAAGCCAAATTGCTGTAATATCTAAACATGACTAAACGAAATTGGTATTACTTGCCTACGCACGCCGTTCCCAAAGTATATAGCGTAGTGGTTTGTTGACGATATAGTCACAGCTTTATCGCGATGTTGTGAGTAAATTAGACGAGCTTTTCTCTCTTCTATTTTATCATTTAATTCGTATAACTATTGTTTTAAGAATAAAGAGGGCCTATATTATTCTTATTGTCAAGATTTTGTTAGTCCTCCTTTTAAAACCAATATAAAATTTGAATCTATTGAGACCAGAATTTAGCAATTCTATGTATCAATCACCAAAGAAAAGATTCTTGAAGCAGATTTTTTTTATTTGTTGATTGTGTGCAGATTATATAAGTGATAATTCGTAAATACCTATCATTATTAAGGCCTCGTCGTATCACCCCATAAGTCGATGACCCGTTCATTCAATTGGCTCTTTCAAACTGCCCAATAAACTAGTAATTGAGCAGGCAACGTTCAACAACAAAGTTTAAATGGATGCTCAAAAGACCGTTAATTCGTAATCTATCCATTCCGCTTCTAAAAAACATAGGTACTTTTGGAGAGCATGTAAATTACTCCAGACACATCCCTACTTAATGGTTTCACCTAAAAAGAGTTATAATAACTATAACAATAGTAGAACATTATGTGAAACGATTCCGAGTAACATAAATAAATCTTTACCACTTTGATTTACAGCTGAAATATGTTGAGTCTACGGATATTTAGAACTTTCTACCTATACAATTATGTACCCTAGTCAATAGACTGCCAGAGTGCAAATCTAACTACACTTATATTTCTAGACTTCCCTATTATATATATGTCAATATTTCGAGTTTTAATCATACCATTGTTTAGGTTGAAAAAGCAAGTTCTTAGCGACTTAGTCGATAGAGCCCGTCTTGAACGCCATCATAATTCAACACTCTTATAAAGTGCCACAAATCCAGTCGTCATTCACTTTATTAACATCCACTCCAGCATACAATAAATCAAAGAGGAAAACCTTACTAGTAACCATCTAAACAGTGTACCAAGAAACTACATTGTGGGAAAACATTTTGTATCGGATGTCGTACATTAACGGATTAAACGATACATTACACGTCACTTATCCGCACTTGCGGCAATGGATAGATTGGTGTCGTCCGGCTCACTGCTCCCTATTATCCAATTTATATAAATTTGCACTGAGTGACGTTGATCTGTTTATTGTTGTTCCAATAACGTTCAGCGCTTGTGTTAATGCTGTTAGTATGTAAGCTGTCGGTAAGGATAAGTCAAGGACTGAAAATTTCCAAGACATTATTGAACGAGCAGGCTTTGGAGAGTAGCTGTCCCAATCTCAGTGTTGTCTTGGCAGAAAATTTTGTTTGATGTTTTGTTGTACCTATTTTAGTATTCCTTAATATTGAAAAAAGAGGCTTAAAAAAAGTACTTCCAACATTACCAAACATACAGAGTCATTTAGATAGAAATCTTCATTACTTATATTTTATCTCATTCGCCCATTTTTTTTCTAAGAGAATATTTCCCAAAGAGAATAAACAATTATAGCATTAAGTCATTTTTAATTCGTATATGGTGTATCCATTTAATTTAAGATTAAAAGCTTATGAGAGCTTTGTGTTTCGACCCATGTTCCAAGTCTTCAAAAGACGGGGTTCCTTCTAACGGATGCCTCAAACCCATAAAAAGGAAAATATAGGGTTGCCTGAATAAAAAAAAAGTATTAATGCATATAACGTTAAAAATGCTTATAAGAAAAAAACGGTTTTCTTTTCATTGACGGAAAAACATTAATACATTGTTTTGCTTAATATTTTTTTATTATAATGTCCTCCTGACCGAATTTCAGCTGCGGCGGCCAACCTCAACTGTGACTAGACTAGCCATGTATAGGGGAGATTTTAAATAGTAGGACCACAAATGCGTGTTGTGTGTCGACTGGCCTGCGCGGTAGCTCCTCAATAATAATAACTAATATAACATTACTCAAAACTAAGCCGGCAGTTCAAAACATCCTGTACCTATCGACAAGGCCTTCAATAATAAATACCAATTTTAATTACCACAGCGCGTTATAATCGTATTAAAATGAAATTGTTCGTTACACTTATAAGAAATATGTTCCGTAAACTGGTTCCGTCCGACCTCGGTAAGAGGATTTAGGATTAATGCGACACTAGGCTGGCAGTTGCTTTGACATAATATTGTTGGGATTAAATTAACTGTATATAATTTGATTATTTCGATAGAGGTAATGGATGTAGGCGATGTTCTTTTTTTACGTAAGCCGGCAAGCGGTAGATACGTATTAGGTAGATATTAATGCGATCAAAAAACTAATCAAGCAGACACATGGTGATTTGCAGTACTCAATAATCGGTGTACATGCATAAAAAAAAATACGCGCCGAATAAACAACCTTGTTTTTTAAAGTCGGTTAAAACAAAGATCTTTTGCTGTTGAATGTAAATGTTGGACAGCGAAAAATGAACATCCACACAGAACCCTTGTCATAGTACATACCAAATACAAGATGCGCTTCAATGTAGGTTGACCCTTAAAATTTATACATACCCTAGTTCCATTACTATACAAATATACCTACCTACCTTGTATATTAGTATAGTAATGGACTAGGGTAACAATATTAATAAACTAAGAGCACCGTTCCGGTGCATATTAACCGCGAGCAAAGTGAAAGGTGACACTTTGCTCGAATACCCGCTGACTCCGAATGTCAGAGCAGACCAATTAGAGGTGCGCCCAGTAGGGTGCTTCAGTTGTTTTAGACCAGACCCATATCTATACATTATACCTACAAAGTATAATTTTATTCGATGATTTAGATAAAGGAAGGGACATAATTTGGGTGCAGCGTAGGCGGGACCTGAGATACTATCGTGGGCAGTATGTTGAAACTAATTGTTAAGTATTGAGTTATGGGCGTTATTATAGCTGTTAATAGGCGATTATAATTAATGTTTAATATATTATTAAGTTTATTTGAGACTTGGGTTGTGTTGGTTGTAACCTATTGTTGTAACGCCTGCCTAATGATATAATTATTTTCATAAAAACGATCGCGTAGTTATGTACATATTTATAATTATAGGACGTAAGTATAAGCATAAGCATCATAATTCCATATTGCCAACAAAAACAATTATAGAAGGAACGAAGAACGTTATTTTTACTTGCCGACCAAGATTCTGAGTCCCCAAAAACCAAACGCTTAAAAGCCTTTGTAGTTTAATCGGTAGATAAATCTCCAAATCCAATACGTTCAACCTTTAAAATCCTCCCATTATTTTCTTAAAATAACATAGCCGCGGCATTTATAAAACATTATAAGCCAGTGACATCAAAAACATAAAGCCACATTTTAATTTTTATGTCTGTGTAATAAAAAGCTGCAATCAAATCGCACGGAAAAAATTGGATGCGGCAGTTGCAATCTTTTGCTCGTTTTCCAATTTAATCGTTCAACAAATCGTTTATTTTGACGTGTCGTTAGAGTTTTTGTTCCAAGGCGGTCACGACCCGAATGGCTGAAATTCTAGGACCGAGTTGCGCCCGCCCCGCCCACTCTCCACAGAATCTGACAGCTTTGGAATCTGGACGACAAACTATGCTTATTGGCTCCTTGCAGTTCCCATGCTCGTTAGGTGAAATACCAAAGCGTTTTCGCCAAAAATAATATAAGTCTGCTTGAATGGTATGCTTTATTGGCGATGTTAGGCTTTGAAGTTTAAACCCAATAATATGGACTATAGTTTTGAAAATAAATTTTCGTGTTACAATATACTAAAACGAATATGACGGAAACAAAGATTTGTCTTGAACAATGCTGAGCAAATTATTAGGAAATGTTCTAATGAAAAAGGCTGCAATATCTAGGCAATAGATAAGGCGAAATAATTGCAACCCAGTAGGTGGTACGTGGGTATACTAGCTGGAAAACTCACACAATTAACTTACGGTACTCTAGATTATTCCCAGAGAGTAACAATAGAAATACTCCACAAAATAGGTGAACACACAAAACTATCAACGTATGTAATCTCGATGATAAATTGAGGGTTTCGGAAGCAATTAGTTTTCGCTTGTCTTTTTCAAAAGTCTCACACAATTGTATCTTTCCGTTAATCCTTGATTTATACGTGTATTTAGATTATATCCAATTTAGTATTGCATATTGGTTTAAAATATCGATAAGTTTATACTAGTATGGCATGACTTTAGTATTTCAAGTCATGCCATTTATTTCTTCAACAAAACGACATAGATCGCCGGAGATTATGACTTATAGGTATTCTTAAGTATTTAATAAGACTGGACGCTTGTGTAACTTTGTAAAATATATTGGAATGATATATTTTCAAATTAAGTCTTTACCAGAACCTATACAAAGGTTAGTTATGCATCATCATGCGCCTATGTCCAGCAGTCCCTATTTTATGCAAATCGATATCTAGGTACATTTTATCCGGTAGTGTCGCTACCTATAATAAGGCGAGACAATGGCCATTCATCTGTAATTATCATAAACATGGCAATGATCTTCTAAAAACTAAAAATGTATGTATCTTATGGATTAGGAATCGCAACATCGATTAGTAGTATATTCATAATTATGATTTAGGTAAGCTCATGTTAGGTCACGAATTGAAATTACAAATTGAGCCAAAGCCTGTTATTTTCATGTTAGTTACAACGTTACAAGTAAAAACTAGATTTTTTTCGAAACACAGAACCAAAACGCAAAGTCGAATAAATACAATTACTGCTCCAGTAAACCTTTTGTAGTCATTCAAGTCCATTCAGTTAAAAGAACGTTAACATTTTGTTTATGAATAGGAATATTCAATATTCATTGAATGTTTTACGTTGTTTCTGAAACAATACACAGTCGGATTGATTCAGATATTCTGTAAATAGTTGGCTTCTACTAAACAATTTTTTTTTATCTACCTATTTGGTGTAAACATTGGATTGGGGTTGTGTTGCTATTAAAATAGCTTACGTTAGGGTTAAATAATTATTTGGTTTTGGATTAACAACCGAACTCCACGCCACATTTGCATCTCTCGTGATAATAAATATGACTTAGGAGACTAAAAAACAGGTCCTTTTTCATTAACGGTCTTTATCGAACCGACCAACGGCGCTGTCGATCGTAGAAGGCTAACCATTAGAGCTCTCCACGCTACTGGATTGTGGATCGCGGATCCAAAATGGATCGTCCAGCGTACACCTGGCTATCGATTTGTTAGATCTGAAATTTTCATTCCAGTCCGTTTGCTGTATTCCAGCCAAAGTTAATAAATGCAAAATACCTACCTACGTAGGTGTCTTAAAGAAATGCCGTTTGTATAATATGAAAAAGAAGATCATTTTCCCAACAGTTGTAAAATGGATTTGTGCACTGACAGCTATAGGTATTAAGTCCGACAGAATAAACTCTAGCAATAAATATTTGTATCAATCGAATGAGTAGAAAACATTCAAAGAGCAATACCTATCGATCGTTTTTATTGCTGCATGAAAGAACTTTGATTATGAAGGCACTATTGGCGCAGTGGCGAGTGTCTCTTTTTTGTTCTATATACGAGTCCCTACATAGTCATTAGTTTAACTAGTTTTTCTCAAAAAAACCTTCATTACTTTAGGTGGAATACATTTTCACAGACTGCCTCGTTGGTCTAGTGGTCGATAAGCGCGACTGCTGAGCACGCGGTTCTGGGCTCGAGTCCCGGGTCGGGCAGAGTGTTACTGGGTTAGTCAATTAAGTAATTCCCAGTGGCACCACGGAGTCTGGATTTGTGCCCGGTTGATGGCAATAGGTTCGCCCCCTATTACATTGGGACCTAAAAACATAACTAGCGAAATGTGGGTGTACTATATGTGCACCTCAGCCTACCCCTTCGGGGAATACAGGCGTGATGTTATGTTATATAATATGAAGGAAGTATGATAATTATGCTCTAAATTATTAGTGACGTCATCTCGGACATTGATATCTGTTGCTCAATTGACTGTAACATGACAGGGGTACTTAACGCAGCTAATTAATTTCTCCAGCATATACAATAGGAGTTGATCTTGACGTCTAATCACAGATGTCCAAATCGGGGAATACGTCACCTGTGAGATTAGATTGCCTTTTGTCTAATAAGTGTTCTGTAGTACTGAACCTATACTTATATAATGGGATTGGTAGAATACTAGGTTCCTCACATAAATTTGTACAAAAAATAGGCGTCTATCTGACATTTGGTGATATTTATAGTATACTAGCTGTTGCCCGCGACTTCGTCCGCGTGAATTTCGTGGTATGAAAAATAGATGTTGGCCGATTCTCAGACCTACTCAATACGCTCACAAAATTTAATGAGAATCGGTCTAGCCGTTTCGGAGGAGTATGGGAACGAAAACTGTGACACGAAAATTTTATAATTATATATAGATAAATATTTTAACTTCTCCACACATAATGAAATCTTAGTCTGTAGCTACCAATGACAAAACATAGATTATTTCACATTAGTTATTTTTATTAGTCTTGCATATAAGTAGAAGCGTACAATTTTTTAGTCCGTGTGGCTCACACGTTTCATATTCCTATTATTGGTGGAATAGAATACATTTATTCGCATAAAAACATGGTGTACAGAGGTGTTATTTGAATGACATTTAAGATAATAATATCTGTAACCGATAACACCTACTTGCCAGTTTCACTTCGACTTGACTCATATGTATTTCCCAAAGGGTTGTGTGGACTCTAATACGGTACCAGCCTATTGTTATTTACACAATTCCAAACTCTGGGGTCTCTCTGAGAATTTAGTACGTAACGTTTGGATTCAACGTAGTTTCTCGTGCCTGGGGAATCGGACCAATAATATACCTACCTACATGTATATTGTAAGTGTTACCATCACGCTTGCATTTCCCAGAGGTATGCAAAAATGTGATAATTATGCTGAAATTGTTACCGACATAAAAAGTTGTCGATAAGTGTACCTATATTATGCAGATATTATTATAATTATGATGAAAGTGCGAATACCTACAAACGACACTATCAATAAAATGATCAATATTCTTTAATTGTAAAGCCTCAACAACAATGTTCAAATAAGCTATTGAAACAAAAACAGTTTATAGTACTAATGAATACAGTAAAAAACAAAACGAGGACTTAAATTAAAAACCTATATCAATAATAGTTATTTAATTAAATTTTTATTTATTGTTATTTTTTGTAAGTTCCCGAGTCAAACGCCTGATAAAATAGCACTGAAGAATGACTGCTATTGATTTTAACCAGGCGCTTACAATGAAAACTTTTTTGAATCGTATTATTATAATAGAGACCGAGTGGTAAGTAACACGGTAAATAAAACAATGAATAATTTGAATAGTTTGTTAAATAATCTACTCAATAGTTACCTACTTATCTTACTTGCTTTTATTAATAGTGCCCGTGTTAAAAAAGTTGTCTCTAATCATGATCAAATGAAAATACAAGTAATTCAGATTGTGGCACAATCTTAACGATTGTAACAATATATATTAATTGATTTTACTTAGCGCAATAAAATTTAATTACCCCCAGAAAACCCATTCAGTCAGCTAATCTGTTATTTATTGAAAATCGAAGGGATACAAACGCGGGCCCTGTACTAAACCTGTCACAATTAAAATATGGTCGTGTTTTGTTCGGGTAACGAAACCTTTGGAGGAAAACAAAGTAAATTAAACTTACTTCCTAGTTGGAAAACATAGGGAGGGATCAAATCGGTAGGGACTATAAAAATCACCTTGTAAATATAATATATTAAACCTTATACAATAATCGTAGGTAGGTACGTATATCACCTTAGGAGGGAAACTAAAGTACCTAAATTAAACTCATTTCATAATTTCTTCCCAAAACAGAGGAAGCGATCAAATAGGTAGGTAGATGTCATGAACATCACCAATCTTATAAGTAGGTATCATAGTTACGTAGGTACCAACTTAATTAACACCTACCTCGTCCTACATTGAGTCAGGCCTGTTCCCCAATGAGGTAGATACAGTAAGTTAAGATCACTAAAACGACCAATATCAATAAAACATATAAAAATAGAAATTGTTCTCATAATCCCACTCGAGTTATTTTTATAGAAATGGGAAGGAAATATAGAATAATCATCGGACAACTTACAGACAGTTATATAAAGAAATGTACGGAAATAGATATCAATCCCCTTATTATACCTTCTTATTTTTATTGAAAATAGTAATTTGATTGCTCTTTTTGCTGATAAGAAGTACAGTATTAAGTACATAGATTACAGAAGAACGGCATGTTTACATGCAAGAAACAAACTGCTTCCAGGTTAAACTCTGACTTGGAGATTGAGTGGACAATGAATGGTAAATAAAAGTCAAGGAATGAACAAAATGTTATGTAGAAAGTTAGTACAGTTATTTGAGGCCCATTTATAATCACATTAATATTATAAAGGCGAAAGTTTGTTAGTGAGTTTGTACGTTTGTTATCTGTTCAAGCTCAAACGGCTAGGCCAATTTTTGATGAAATTGCATATGGAGGTAGCTGACATCCTGGATTAACAGATAGGCTACTTTTTATCCAAAAAAATGTAGCGGGTAACACTGCGGGGCGCAGCTAGTATGTTCTATAACATCAAGAGCCAGCAAATCCCAAATTTGTTGAACGTCACATCATATTATAATTCATGATTAATTACTCACTAGAGTTAATCACGCCCCAGTTACATGCGTTATGATACAGCTGAGATAATTCATGGATAAATAGATAGAATCTATGAATGTAGTATGTGGCGGTCTTTCGAAATATCTCTTAACATAATATTAAGTCATATATTTATAATTCATACCTAATATAATAATTTCATTCTGGTGATTGTGAATTAGTGAATTAATTAGAGAGTTGCCATAATAGGAGACCTTAAACTTATAGTTTCTTAGATGACTATCAGTATTGCAGTAGTTGAATAACAATAACCTGTGTTTTTTACTTTCTTATCAATTTCAGTAGATACATAATTCATCGTGTTATTTAATATCAGAGTGGTGAATTTGTCGCAGCGATTTAAATAGCGCTCATATAGTGTTGTTGGGGCACATTTGTCGCAGTTGGCGTACGTCGCAGTTTAATTTGTCGCGATAACAATGTACCTACCTGATGCGAACTTCCACGTAGCCGCGTAGGTGCATCGCGTACACTCGCACTAAAATGTTTTAATAAAAATATTATTATGACGTTCTCGGAAACTAGTTTTAATATTCTACGAAAATTTCAAAATAAGGTTTTCTGCATAAGCCACCTTATTTTGGAAGTATGTGAGATACAATTCTGAGGTCCTCAAATTTGATGGTATTATAAAGCTTTACTAACACATACATATATAACAATTTTATTCATTCATCTATGACGCATTTAATTAGGTTTTGACACGGTGCCGGTATTTAACGCTAATGCAACAGTTCAATGCTTTGCCTTCCTGTCAAATTGGTCTAATTGTCATAGGAAACCTATTAGACCGAGGCATAGAGTTTGACATTGAACAAAAACAGTAATGAGGTTGATCGTCTAGGCTGTGCCGCCATACTCGAAATGCTGTTACAAATAAAATCAAATTATATTTATGTCGCCTAAAACATAGAAAGGCACAGACAGATGGTATATAATGTAAAAAAGTAGATTTCACACATTTACATGCCTTGTGGCATGCGAACAACATTTATTTAACATCATGAACTGTACAGAATACATTAATAAACACAAAAATTATCTTCGAAAATAGCAATAACAGAATCCAACTAAAGCATAAACCACTCTTCCCTATTACACTGGTACAAAATGTAAAATAAATTCATAACGGCCTGTGTCTAGAAAAATCTGAATTTAAAGTTCAGTGTAGTCGTATTATTAAGCAAAGGATAATAACAAAAGAACGTGCAAACTCCTTCTAGACTCAAGATTCATATTTGTACTAAGATAAACTACGACTCGCTAGTCACTGCGGGTTTTATATTTCCATTTACCCGCGTTCGTATGAAGTAGTAATATTTTGTTGGAATTCTCACTACAAGTTTGAATTATATCCGGGCTTATATGCGAGAGATTCGTTTGGTGGTTTCATATAAATGTTGTATAGTATTTGGAGGTGCTTTTTAAGTCCGTAGTCAGAGTTATAAATAGCAGCGAATATTTCCTACAAATAACCTGCCTGCCGTGAGAATTTCGCCCCTCTTCCCTTGAGTATCATATATGATGACAAAAGTTTTATGCCAAGATGATAGGTAGCCGCATTCCTCTTTGTATCTAAATATAAAGTTGTATAAGGCATATCGTCGCAAAAAAATCCATAAATACGATGAGATGCAATATTTAGATTTATTGAAATATTAGGTTTTCTGATTTTTGGTGGCCAGTGGTTCGAAGCTAGTTCAAAAGTACATGAATATCAATAAACGTAGGTATTTAATATAAACTACAGCACGCAGTTTGTGACCGCATCGAAGACCGCGAAGCGGTGGTCTATCGTGCGAACCAATAAGGTTTTATGAATATAAATGTCGGTATTTAGTACCGACTTTTATTCACAAATAACTTTTAACTTTATTATTCTCAGTAGTGTGACTATAACAGCGCGTCATATAAGTACCTACATGCTACTAGGGTTGAACTAGTAACCTTAACACCACGACTAGTCAAACTAATTTTTGGAGTAGGTATCTACATACTTCAATACCACTTTTGTCCACACCTGTACACATTTTCGTTGTAAACATAGAAAGCTTTGCACAGGATATAAACTACACAAGTACTTTAATTTGATTTCCACTTTTGCAGGTGACAGTACACAAAGGTGTGGGACACGGAAGTTCGCGACACTTGCCCAACACAATTGCCTCGGTGTAGCTCCGCCGTCGCACTTTTGTCAACGTATAACCCTTGGTACAGCTGGATAAAAGAAAATGACCTGTGTTATGACGGCTGGCGATGTTATGAAGGTAGAAATGTCGTCCTCGTACAGTTGTACACGTAAGTACTTTCTATTGATCCAATTTTTATTTCTGTAAGAAAATCAAATCTACAAAATTAGAGCTCTACTGAGCCCCAATTCTGTAGATTTTAATTTATTAGTATAATATTATATTAAATTGCATGGTGTATTAAGTGGGCTGGGTTTAGCCTTTAATTTAGAATTTATTATTTCACTATATTAGCTATCCGAATCATCTATATACTTAAACTTATATCAAGCTTAAGTATACAGAATATTCGAATCGTTGATATATGTTTTAAAATACTACGTCGACATTAAAATTAAGTGTTCTAAATAATTACATAGCTCGATATAACTCGGATTCAATTTAGAATTGGATTAAATGCTATGCATAATCCTATGACTTTATCGAATTATAAGGATATTTATAATTCAAAATAGTAACTGTAATTACATGAATAAGAAAGATAATAGAAACACCAGTTAACTAGAAAGCATTGTGCGTCACAAAGGCCACGAAATCGTTAATTAAGATCCAATCTGCCCACACCTCCCTATAGAGGGCGCTGTAACCAATTTGCTTTGTGTGTAGTACAAAACACAAGAACAATAATCTGAACGCCTCCTTTCAAGGCGTGTTGTCGATTTTGCCCGTATAACAATCCGATAAGGGAACGGGAACAGACCACATCTTTCACATCACATAAGATTTACACACCCCTATTATTTGTTGCGAATTTATGCCAGCGAAATGATATTTTATGATGCTCTGTTACAAATTATAAAATGAGGTATGTTTTTATTCGCCCTGCTTTATGAATTTCTCCTGTATCGTGGGTGCTTTTACAAACTTGAAATATCATACACAAACACCCAGACAGGACAAGAATCAGCGGGTCACACGAATTCTTATCCCGTCCGAGAATCTAACTCGCAACCCCTAGCGCATTAGGTAGCCACTACCCCAATTAGCTAGCCTGATGTCATTAAGTAAAATGTAATATAATTTTGACGACCTGATTGGTGCAGAGACTAAGCTATTGAACTGCTGCGCTAAAGGTTTGATAACCGCACGGGACAAAAAAAATTGTGATCCGCAGATGTTTGTCCCGAGTCTGGGTGTTTGTGTATGTGGTATTTCATGTTCGTAAAACGCACCTAAGATACATGAGAAATGAAAAGTGTGGGGCGACGGTTAAAAAAAATCTTACCTGTTATGTTTTAAATATTGATAATAACTGTTAATCTGTGTCTAAGTAACCGAATCAAATTCAAACCAAACAGTCCGATAGCATTACACACTAATAGCTATCAAGAGGACTTAAGCGTACTTCATGCACAGCGGTTCAACTGTCTTAGGGAAGATTAAGAGGAACCGAAGGCGTAGTGGGTAAGCACTTAGCTTTATTCATACCTAGTAAGTGTGATCTAACATTGAATGAGTACATTGATGCTTTATAACTGTTTATTTTTGTATATATTGTTTTTATTTTGTATTAGAATTAAGTCAAATATTTCATAGATTAGATTACAGAGATTATAATAAAGAAAGTTACATTGATTGAACAATTTTGTATGATTTTGAAAAAAATGGCGTCTCGCTTCTATATGTAAACTGACCTGCTTTAGAGTTTATGGTAGGAGGCTGTATCAGTTAACAATTAATTTATATAATTTTACGTGCATTTTAGAGTATAAAAATAACAGCCTTAATTAACATCCATGAAGCTTAAAGTTCTATAAACACTCAACACGCGTCTTCCGTATTTACCGCAACTGCCTTCCCAAGAAGCTTCACTGATTAATGACATTGTATCGAGACTATTTGTCAATAGAGCGATGCCTTGGGTTATGAAGAAGACAAACTATCCAAACGGTAGGATATCAATACGGGTTTGAACGGGTGCTTATTTTTCTAAACCAGAAACATTTATGTGGTTAATACCTAATAAGCAAATGTATGGGTAAGTTTATATCATCTTTAAAATTTAAAGTAATAATCATATTAAAGTCGAATTCTCGAAAAATCAAAATCGGATTCCAGACACATATTTGTTGTGACGTAGTTTCTTGATTAATTGGTGCCGAAGTCCAACTTGCTGATTCTATATTTAACTAATGGCAAAAAAGAGGGACCTTCAAGTTTGCGATATTTGAAGTCAAAAGTCGTAATAAAACACATTTTAAAGTCACTGGTACTATAGTATTCCTTTAAAAAACCCTTATTAATATGATTACCCGTTTTTAAGTTTGACTAATTCATACCCTTCTAACAAACAGATTCACACTAGCAAGCGATACGGATCCTAAACGAAGAGCGATAGTCATTCGAGTAGACTAGATCGACACGATAACATTGAGTCTTCGTGTTTCATTTCGTGTTACGTTTGTATGAATAATAGCCGAGCTCGTTCCAAGAGTTTGTTGGAGTTAAAACAATTAATAATATCGCAGGAACCAGTGATAAGATCTTTGTTGATGTTAGATTTGGTTGACGTGGCTTGTCGGACGTTGTGTAAGCAACTTGTGTGAAAAATGAAGACATGGCAAGGCGTTGGTTCTAAACAATGCGTACAATGAAAGCAAGTCAAATGTTTCATTACCTTTAGATTGTATCTACGAAAATTTCAAAATTGTTGGCAAGAAGGGAGAGGTAGGGTAAATCTTTTTTTTAATATTTTGTATACAATTGATCAGGAATTTCATTAAAACTTTGATCAAGGCTCGGTTCCATACGTAAGTACTATTATAATTATATTCTGTGGTTCCACATTAAGATCTATTCGAAAATTACCTCTAACATGCACAGTAATCACCATGTACTAAATTTATTTGTTGTTAGCCTGGAATGTCCCACTGCTGGGCAAAGGCCTCCCCACTAAATGTACTAAATAGCTATCTTATATCGTATGCAAGAAGTTATATAGATTTGTATCTATTAATACTCGACTTATTACTAAAAGTCGACTGTTCAAGTACGAGTAAATATAGTAAAGTCTATTATATGCGGTTAAAAGCTTTGTTTTATCCTCAACTACTCCAAACCAGCCAAGCTTTGTTACACCCTGAAACTAAATAAAACTCTAATGCACACAAATCGTGATAAATTAGTCTATCGACTACGTGCTTCGCATGGTCCGATAAGTTCTCTTACAACAGAGAATAAGCTATATTACACAATACGTAATGTAGCTAAGTTCTAAAGTCTTGTTTATTTTATCCATAGTGTTCTTATCACCTAACTTTATAAATGGGAAAGTAACTCTGTTTGCTTGTAGGCTCATCATGAACCTATCGTAATATACTAAGCCTGAAGATAGGTCGAACTAGGAAAATACCAGGGATCTTTTTATTCCAAGAAAACTTTGGAGACTGGAAGCGTCTGTGATCTGTCATTAATCCGATCCATAGATATAACAAGAGTTACATTTTCAGAGTTAAATAAACCAGCGCGAATGATTATAAAAACAAGCCACACAATAAATTATTTTTAATTATACGCGGTTGATTTTTTGTGTTTTGCAGCATTCAACTTCGTGTGGTACAAATATTTTGATGACCTAGATATCAATTAAACGTACGGATGTTTTGTCCCAATAATATTTATGATTCCGAACGTGTTTACGTCAGATGGTAAGTAGGTTGGCTTTGTACCAAACATCATCACGATTTATTTCCCATAAAAGTCCATAAAGACAACTTTGTACGCTTTTTTGGGTTTGTGCATAAACTATAAACATACTGTACCGTACCCGTGTCAAATTTTATTAGGCTATGTGTGCAGAACTTAGGGTTGGATACATACACAGCCATCATTACACCAATAACCTACCAAAATCATAAAATAATTCAAGAAATATGGAATTCCTTGGAAATAATTTTATCGTACGCCAATTAAACTAAGAATTTAGAAGGGATTTAGGCCACTCCTTAGACCGTTTATGAAACAAACAGCGATCTGGTGCAATAGTTCATATCTATGCTAATATCTAGTTTGTGTCAACAAGGTTATATATTGTGCCCATTAGTCTAGTCTGGTTGGGCATTCTGCGTCCAGTGCAATGCAATGAGCTCTTTGCAAACCATTTGCAGTTCATTAGTATTTGCGGTATTACTGTTATCTAAATAAAATTATACACATAACGGTTTAGTCATGAAGTTGTAATATTCGAATAGTCCCTCGTCATTGTGGATAACTTAAGGTGACAATATTTAAAAAAAGAAATCGATGTTCTCTAGATAGTTTTTATAGACTGGTGGAAGATCAGAAGCAATTCCGGGTTCTTAGAAAACATACCTATATTATAGACAAAGGAAGACGTAACGTAGATTTCAAGTTTTGATAATATAGAATACTCTACATTTTTATCTTTTCCCCTTAATTGATTATCATATTTCAGCCATGGCCATGCTAAGCACAATTCCAAAATTATATGAAGAAACTTTGAAAAAAAAAGAATCCGGGCGGTTAAATTAATATTTTGACAAAATCCGTGAATTAATGTTAAGTAGTTAGTCAACATTCTCTACTGTTTTAAGACTTCACAAAGCCTCTTCCACTGCTCCCGCTCTTAGTGGCACCAAACTGTCTTGAATTATTCCCAACAAAAAGAGCTTTAAGACAAAATTAGCGTACCCATATGCAAATTTATCCTTGTTTACGAGAACTAAAGCTTTGCAAACTGCTCAAACTATCTACAACATGCTTCGTATAGTTCTTGTGTTACTAAGTTTCCTTTGAAACCCTTTAAGGCAATGTCGTATCAGTAGTTTTGCCTTGACATTTACACCAGGCGTTTATTTAGTTAGTCCCAGTTTGTTCATTATTTCTGACGTCCTCTATCCATTTCCAGCTAGATTGTAGTAGTAGTTATTAATACAGTGTAATACTAGATAGTGAATAATGAAACAGGCCCGAAATATAGAATGGTGACCGATAAATTTTAGATATTTTTTTTGGATAAATTTTGCAAGTTCAAATTCTTAAGCCATTAAATTCTTAAAATAAGATGTCATGATTAGAACCACCCACTTCAACCCTTTAATTAAAACCTCCTAAATCCGGCGGCAAAATAGCATCGGCAAAAGATTAATTAATTTAATTATAATGAGGTAACACAAGTATTAATTTTGGCCCAGTTTCGTTAATATTGAACGGAGCTTTAGGAATTATCAGAGGGAAAAATTCTTCAGGAACATTAAGTCATGCATAAAAAATAGATACAAATAAATACGCAATAGATTATTACTAATAATAATTTCACTCGATATCTTTGGAAAAAAAGTGTTTTATTTACAAAATATAATTGTTATTATATCTTTAGAACGTATCATGTTGGACCAATAATGTTTTCCAACAGTCATTAAGATATACAAAGCAATCGGAGCTTAGGACTTACTTTTTGACTTCTATGATGTATTAAGACCATTTCAATTAAAGCTAGCTTATCCATTTACATAAACCAAGAGGTTTCGTTAATGCGCTAAGTCAATTAGTACTGGATATAATTATTGCGCATTTGGGACATTAACACGAAGAATAACTTTTTTTATATTTCCCTTAATAAATGTACGTATTCTTTCATCACTGTAACCATGAATATTTTCACTTTTTGTTTCATATAATATCATGAGTATGTATTGTGAACTTAGATTTATCACCAGACCCTGAAAGTTCAATTCTACACTTTTGAACTTCTAAGGTTGTTCAGTCTGCATCTGCGGTTTTCTTCTTCCTCGATTTTATTCTAATGATTGAATGGCGCGTTTAAGTGCCTGCTTCTCGGAAATTCTTTATCTGCTGTTACATTTTTGTTTTATACCATATTAGCTTGTTTCACGTAAACCACGTTCCTAAGAACTCTCAATTTACATACCTTATTCTGCAACGAAAATACCGTATATTATACAGCCGCAGTACACGATACTTACCGTATTTCACATTTTACTGCCTTCCTAATTTTAATATCTGAAGCACCTTCACAGTGCCTCGGGCGCGATTTGCAACGAAATAGAGAATTTTTGTGCGTGGCGGGCCTACGAAGCAGCCGAATATTCAAAACAATCTTTTTCTGCCTCCATAGGGATTAAGAAAAGAGATTTGTATGTTTTTCTTATAAGAATAATGGAAGCAAGGGAAGAGAGTGATAAGGGTATAGGGACAAGGATGGAAAGCAATAAGTTACCTTCCTCTCCAGTCTTACTCCCGCCGCGGCGAGGTGACGTAACACCAGACTCAGGTAATAGCCACAAGGACGCGGCATTAGCATGAGCTCTAAAAGTTCTTTTTGTTACGTCCGATTAACCCATATTGTGTACAAGTGCTTGACGTCACATTACGTCCTCGATTTTTCTATCAAGCGAGGGGCGTCGGGTCGCATCGGGTCCCGCCGGTTCGCAAATGCACCGCGCATGCGTCGAAATTGCGCCAATTTCGCGGGCAGCGGCCTCTGACGGCAGAGGTCCCAGTCTACACGGTGCTCAGCGGAGGGATGTTGCATCGCGCGCGGCCAGAGCTTACGGACGGGAATTTCAAAAAAATTGAAAATGCCATAGTTTGAAAGTGGTGCAGCGCGGTTGAAAACTTACTGTATCGATGTATTCGCGGCTGACGACGTAAAGTCTAACCTAGTGTTGTGTGTTTAGGTTAAGTTTCTGTGTTTGGATTTAAAAAATGACTGGTCGCGGGTTTATTTTTTTCTATTTATAGTAAAATAGTTGTTAATCGTGTTCGTATGTGTAGGTGCGTTACGTGATCGCGTGGTGCAGTTACGTTTTGATTGCAGTGTCCGCCGCGTTCTCATTCAAGTGCCAGTATAACCTTGACACGTTTTCCCGCGCTAGAACCCCAACCTTGTTTTCAGTTGCACTCTCTCTTGACATTTACCGCAAAAGCAAGTTCTCTTTTGCTAATTAGCGGTATTATTTAGTGAATTCTCCTTGGGGACTGTAGTTATGAAAGTAAATAGTTTTGGTAGTTAGGTATCGCGTAGTTTAGCAATGATGAGTGACGTTAAGAACTATTGTATAATGTTCATAGCATAAAATATAGTTCCGAATTATATTTCGCGTAATATTAATATTCAAGTTTTTAATAATGGAACCCTTGTGACCGCTTGAGTGAGGAGTGAGCCCGCGTCATCAAAATGAGAATTTCTAAAGGTGAGTTCTTTTTTATGTTTCTTATATTTTCAGCCTTTTCATTAAAGACGACTCTAATGTTATTATTATAGGGATTTATTTTGATGGTTGCGCTATTTCGTGTTTAATAAAAACCTGAAAGTGAAATGAAATTTAACTCTGTGGATAGCCTTCATTCGTAACTCATGAATAATGACTGGGAAAGGGTGAATTGGTATACCCTGGCATTTAAGACTATAACCTCGGACTCTTTGAATAAGTTAAACATGATAATTAACTCAAACCATTTCAAAGTGGGTTGTTTTAGTGTGATGGTTACATGAATTAAAAAAAGATCAAACAATAATTAAAATTAAAAGTAAAAAGTTTCTTCAACAATAAATTATTAAACCTAGTTATAAAAATTTACATAATAAGATAATATGCTATGTATGTACTTAGACTTATTTTTACAATTAAAATGCTGAATATCACCATTTCTTATGACTATAGTTATAAAACTGTGCACAAAAGTTATTTTAAGGTAAATCATTTAAAGATCTGATTGGCGCAGTAGCTACACGATTGGACTGCTGCACTAAGGGCTACGGGTTCGATTCCAGCATGCGACAACAATTAGTGTTGCCCAGATGTTTGCCCCGAGAGTGGGTTTGTGTATGTGGTATTTCATGTTTGTGCAAACGCAGCCTACAGGAGAAATTTCTAGTGTGGGGCCCTAACACATTAAAAAAAAATCACATCTAGTCTTGCGCAATATCTTAATATTTAATCAAGAGACCATTAAATGGTAATTTTTAGAATATGTATATATATATATTATAGGTATAATCCTAAGTAGTATAATATTAGTATTATAAGTTGCTACTCTAGTAGGGTCTACTACTACACTACTGCTGCTCTACTAGGGTAGCTATTGAGTCTGCGTCTGTAGGCTTTTGACCTTAAAATAGAGACTGTAAAGGGTTGTCTGATAAAATTTAGTAAACCTGCTGGGCTGTTCAGCATAATACAGACTAGTGAGTCTGCACCACTATTTTTTCAACTCATGCAGAGGTGAAGATGTAAGCTAGTAATGGGACTGTCTCCTCTCCTCCTTACGCTCAGGTACTGTCATTTGAAAAGTCTTTTTTTCACATCAGCTTATTGTAGTCCACAGCTGGCCTTTTCTAGGGTACGCCACAAGGCCCGCTCTACCTTTATTGCCACCCACTAACTACCAGTAACCTGTCAGCGGGGAACTAGGGCCGTTTTCTTTGGTGACTCTTCATGGGTCGTTTTACTCATAGTCACTACCCTATGCAGGCGGGCTTAGCAACTATAGTATGGTGAACGATACTTACACAGGAAAGCCAATGCCAATCATCGCAGAAATATCCTTAAGTCCCCTCTTACGGCACTTAGGGAGGAAAGGGGGTGGTTTATTCTAGGCTGGAAACCACACGGCACTGAACAACCACACTTTACGTGCTCTTAGACAACTACATAATACATCGTCTGTAGTGTATCGTAATGTAGGTAAATTAGGTTGGCGCTGGAAAATATCGGTGTGCTGCTCATTGACCTGAAACTAATCCTATAGACGATACCAGCTCATTTGTGTCCTATTTTTAAGGACAGACAACACGATATATACATAGTTTTATTCGTTAACTTCAGAAGAATGGAGCAAAAATAGGAAGCCTATTCCTTGCAGTGAGACAACAAACAGATGATGTAAGTTGTATCGACAATGAATAGATACGTAATTATTATTAGCTGTATCC
Organism: Abrostola triplasia; assembly: GCA_946251915.1. Lineage (NCBI taxonomy): Eukaryota > Metazoa > Arthropoda > Insecta > Lepidoptera > Noctuidae > Abrostola > Abrostola triplasia. The sequence goes on along the minus strand of OX276424.1, from coordinate 3,413,355 downwards.
GTGTCAGGTACAAATATATATTATCCATATAATCACACGTGTTCAATCTTTATCTATTGAGCCTGTAATACCAAAGTAAGGAAGGTATGAAGACAATACTTTATCTTAGATTTTTTGATTATCCCAAAAATTGTGCTCCGCAAAGACGAGTTGGCTGCTTCTCATTCACAGTTTTATTAACTCCTCTTCTGATGATTAACTCGGAATGTAAATGCAAACGCGTAATTTGCCATGCTTATTAAACCTGAATGGCCAAGTCAGGTTTAATACAAGTGTTGGGTGATCTCCTTACGCCTGCACGTAAGCACGTTGAGCCATCCGCTCCAATATCGAGAATAGATACTTACGATATTAGTTGGCGACGGTCACAAACCTCAGTCGATAGGAAAATCAGGTTTTGACAGCTAGCAGTTTCCAGCAAAGGCTCTTTGTCCGGATTGTGAAGTGGATAACAAAAATGGGATTTAAGAGTAGAACGTGAGGTCTTAAAATAAGGCTGCGCCGGACGTATACGTCTTTGATTCAAAAGCAATGAGGAATGTAGCCTAATATATATGCATAGTTTGCTATTATTCCTAAGTTTCATCCATTAAAGGTAGGTACTTTGCACTTAGTCAGTGTCTACATGTAACATTAAAAGGTAATGTGACAGATACTCGTTTCTTCTTCTTAGAAAAATCTCTTCTCCTTTGTGTCAACATACGTTAACAAAGTATATAACTCATGACGCTAAAGAAGAAAGGTTAGCCAGTCAGCAGGATAGTGCGATTGACTGCCCAGAGTGCGCCCGACGATGCTCCACCCTATATGACCGAAAATAAAGTAGGAACGAACTCTATGTTAGATAATTTTCGCTATAGTGGCTGTGGTCACCTTTCTCCTCTAAATGCAAAAAAACGCCCTGTATATACAAGGTTAGAGACCTCAGGTTGTCTGGGTCCCCGAACTTTACATCACCTTCGTCTAACCTTGCTTTTACAAGGGTCATTACTTTTGCCAATTTAAATAAGCGCAACGGTTTCATTCATACTATTGAAACCGAAATAATGTTTTTAATTTAAATAAAAGAGGTAAGTATAAAATATGAATTTATTATAATGTCATTTACAGCACCGATATTTAGTTAGAAAGGGGAACCACACCACTTTTTCAGTAAAATTAAACACCATTTTTTACTCAATAGGACCTAAGATTTTAGGATCACATCCAAGGTTGCTATCGTATTATGACGCAAATTCAAACCCCGGCACGCACAAATTTCTTCTCGAATTCATGTGCTTGTGCGTACTATAATTTAGTTGTTATTTGCTAAAAATGGTGAAGGAAACGATCGTGAGGAAACTGGCACACCTGAGATATTTTTCAACGGTGTGTAAAGGCATGTCAGAGACCTACAAGCTGTTTTAACTCCATGGTACGTCAACCTTATGATAAAAAATAAATATTAATTGATTACAATTATGTGTTATACGAATAATTTCTTAGTAATTGATTAATTCAATATCTATTATTACTGACATACTAGATAGCTTCTGAGAACAGCGTCGAATAGAATGAGACAAAATAACACGCTGATGTTAATGTGTTTCGTACAAGGTTCTATTACATAAACGTGTTTTAGCCAATTAAGCTCTGTAATCTATAAATATTACTAAGCTTTAAACAGTAAGTCTTATTATTATTATTTATCTTATTACGTTTAGTTAGTTATATAGTTTTGCCAAAGCTAACTTAGTAAGGTAAAACCTTTGGCAAAACTATATCCACGAGATATCATTATAAAAATAGGCTCATTCGTTAATTTCCTGTTTGTTTAATTACATCTACTTAAACAGATGGTATTGTTTATAAAAGTACTTATGAATATTTTTGAATGCCTTATATATGTATATGGCTGGGTTAAAAACAACGCACGGGTTTCGGTAAAGAGATTAATGAATGTTTTAGTTCAAAATTATCATACAAAACAGCCTTTAACAAACAATTTTTAATTAATTTCAGTTTAATATGCTCATGTGCTAACCGTTATATTTCGGACCATTTTAGACGAGAAAGTATTTTCATTATCTCACTGTACGTTACATTTTTCGTCCGACTACCGGTCAAAGTGAACTTTAACTGGTTTAATCCACGTTTTATTTGCATAAAATAAAGTAAAATCACGCCTGTATTTCCCGAAGGGGTAAGCAGGGGTGTAAGTACAATTTTTGTCAGTTATGTTATAGTCTCTATGTAAAGGAGGTTGAGCCTTTTGCCACAAATCGAGACTGCGCTGTTTTGGGATTTTTTGTAAAATCATAACCAAGAAACACTACCTGATACAAGAATAAAACTAAAAATTCTATGATCAGAAGAATGCCATTTAATAACTTTAAATTAAGAAAAGTCATGTAAAAAAATATTGAATACCACTGCAAAAACAGTATTAGTATTGTTTGGTGTTTCTGTGTTTGCAGTGGTATCAAACATTTGGCCTATTGTTCTGGTAACAGTGTGCTGAGCATCTTGTAGAATCAAGGCACGTAAGAAGGACCTAATCTTAACGTGCCTCAATTCAAGGTAGTTAATTAGAGTGTATCCCCGCTATATCTCTTTCGCCTTAACTTACCTTCAGACATCTTTATTTGCTCTTTGTTTTGCAGATTAGGCCTTAAATCTCGGCTTTAGACTCGGCTACTAATTAAGACAGAATGAAAGTCAAAAAGGGGAATTAACATTTTTCTTTAGGGAAAGTTTAAGCATAATTTAAAAGGAAGCTCGGAAGCGATTTCTTGCACTAATTATTCGTATCGTGTTGTTGACGTCACGTACCTACTGTACTCACACAATTTTGTAATGAATTTAGAAAACACTACATTTAAACTCATCTATAATAATAGGTTTCCACTGACTTGAATGAAACTACATTTAGTACCTTTATAGTTAGTAATATCTATTACCTAAAAGGCCCATAATCACATCATCTTAATTTTGAGCACTTATAAGCGTATTTTGAATTCAAAGAGTTGAAGCATATCAAATATCACAAAAAGAACTCGGTTTTCGCTAGACGAAAGACCCTTAAGCAAGACGTAGAGAGGTAATAAATTATGATTACCGGAGCATCAAAGTGCTTTTATTTCCATCTAGTCTGCGCTGTCCGTCACATACATCTTTGTCTACATCCATTTATCATCCCTATATACATTATACACACCCCTATATTAGCAGAACGATCAATGTCACTCTGATGTCAGTCTTACTTTTAGAAGCCCGTGTGGTTGATTTTTAATACATCGTAAGTATGCCATTTTCTAGTTGAAGGAAAATAGGATGAATGTAAAAGGAGGTGTTTTGGGCTTATATAGAATAGAATTTATTTAACTTAAGTGTTACATTGTACCCCGCCAATTAAAACAATGCATGTAGGGAAAAAAACAGTAGAATTGGAAAGTTCTTTTTTTTTTCGAAGTAACTGTAAATATCATTAAGCCTACGTTTTATATAGTGCAAACGAGATGATAAAACTATTACCTTTTATAACTTCAAGTAAAACTTTATTCATACTTAATTAAAAAGTTACTGACACAGGCCACAGCTGTTAATACATAAGTACAAATATCTGACCAAAAAGATCTTATAACAATATTTAAATTGTTCCTATATCGGATTGTATCGCATCTGTTGCCTAGTCGTGAAAACGTCCTATCTTTTATCGTAAGCCATAAAACGTAGAAAGAAAAAGGTTCCTACGGTAGTGATTGTAAACGTATTTATTTGCCTCGCAACACTATTGTGGGTTTTTTTACCTTATTTCTTTGGTAATAAATAGGTTAAGGCTTGCCAAAGGTAAGGTTTAGAAACTTCAACATCTGCTGTAAACCTTAAAGAAGCGTATCGTAGGTATTTTCTTTACCTTCTACTTATAGTGTAGTTAAAAGGAAATTCGTCGGTCCATGCGGTAATTTTCAGTATCAGCTAGGAGTGTGGATTTGTGCCTAGTTGACGGCACCGATAAATAGGCTTGCCTCCTATTACATTAGGACTTATAACTAGGGACTTGAAGAGTTGCTCAAAATATCGTTATTTACAAACAAAAATGACGACATTTTAAGTAACGCTTTAAGTCCCTGCTTTTTACATAACTGGCAAAATCTTCCATACATGTCTGTATACAATACAGGCGTGATGTCATGTTGGTCTATAAAAATATATTTATAATCCCAATAACTTTATTACCATTGAAACAGAACAGTGCGACCGAAGTCAAAGACGGTAACGAGTCCAATAATTGGGGTTTCATATCAGAAAAACCCAATAACACGACCGTTGCTTTCAAAAGACCAATATGGCGGGCGGCTGTGTAAAGCGTTCACTTTTTTATTCGCACATCGCAAAACATTACAGTCTCGATTAATTACTCAAAGTCATTATTATTAACGATGGCTATTAATGACTCCGCTATAAAATCCCATTAAATTTAGTTATACGTATATTGCCGGTCCTTTGTTGACGCTTCAGTTTTTAATCTACCCCGCGAGAGGAATTTGCCAAATGAGTGTAATGAACGCTATCCTATTATACACTTGCATTCTCGTCAATATACTCTAGTTATATTATTTTATGAAGGACTAATTGAATTTATTTCATCAATGTACAATGTACAATTTATATAAGACTAACGAGGCAGCCCTTTACCCCAGCTGAGCACGAGATCCTGGGTTAGAATCCCAGGTCAGGCAAAAAGTGTAATTGGATTTTTCTGGGTGTAAAAACATCGAAGAAGATCACAAATCACAAGATTCAGTCTAATTGAATATATTTCACAAGATCATCGTAAAGAACTTATTGTTGTTGTAAATAAACGTTGTGCACCAAAATAAGTAGTCTACTGTAGTCGTTTTTAATGTAAAGTTTCTTCTATTAATAGAAAACATACCTAGTAAGATGTAAGACTCTCTAAAACTGTTACAAACCATCGATCATTCATAACTTTATGTACAGACAAAAGTTAAGAGACCTTCATCCCAAACATGTAAGTCTAAAAATAGACCGAGAGATAATATATCAGATCTTGGAATAGAACGGAGGTACCCAAGGGATCCTTTAACAAGGCAACAAAATACATGGCTTGTTGAAGAGTAATTCACCGTGAATTCTCATGAGCGTTATGAATTATGAAATGAATTTACACGGTAGTATACTTGATGAATATATTCATCTCTCAGAAGCAACGACAGACTTACTGTTTAAAGTGAAATGTGATGAGCTCCTAGCAATTGTTTTTGACTGTTTGTTCATTCGAGATCTCGAACTAATTACTTAGAGTTAACAGAAATAATTTGAGTTTGATGGAAGTCTCGATCGTCATTTGTGAAAGGCTAAGGGTTGATTGAAAAGTTTATTACGGTACGATTCTTCGAATAAGAACCACTGGAGGAATTTGAGAAATAGATTGCTAATTTTCGTGAGCAGCATGACAATGTCCAAATTTTCATGGAATCGTTTTTGTATTGCTATTAAACTCACCCTCAAGACCTCAAACTTCTCAAATTTAATAATAGGTATGTTTGCCATCAAACTTTTAAAAATCAATCTCATATATGTATTTGACTGCTTTGTCTAGCTCGTTGGGGTATTATATAAATATCCGTATTTCTATCCTATATACCAGCTGCATAGAAATATCTGCATTACGAGTACGTATTGTTCAGATGAATACTACACGGAGTAAAATTGATTTAAGTGTCATTATTTTCTGTGTGTGAACTGAGTTTGGAGATATTTTTATCCGCCTGTGTTGTCCCACTGCAGGGCAAAGGCCTCCTATCATCACCAAGTCAAAATCAAAAGCGCGTACAATAAACACGATAATAAAATAGTCGTCCTCTTTTATTACGATAGGAAGCACTCGTATTCTTAAAAATCCTATGCAAAGCCGTATTAAAGATATTATTTGCAAATCCTAGAACTAGGTACCTACCTAATAAAAACTCCTTAAACACTGAACCGTAGTAAGCCTTCATAAAAAGTTCCACACACGACGATATCCTTTTGAAAGTAATAAATTTATACTCGCTTAAGCTCTTAAAGAAACGTTATAAGGTTGTGGAAAGCTATCAAAAGTTCAACAGCTCTCAGGATTATCTCATCTAGACTTAACTCAAAAGAAACTCATATCGGTACCTTTCGCATGAGGGGTTACCGTGTTGAAGGTGATTGCAGGGTAGAAACCCTAAACTTTGAAGATTATCGTTCCAATTTCACGATGCTAGAGATTATGATAATGGCCGTTCGGGCGTTTATGAAAACATTTTCTTGATGTTGTGACTAATATTCAATAACAGTATTGTGTCGTCATCATTTTCTCGCACTTTTACTGAACAGAATTCTTAAATCGGTCTAGAAGTCTGTTGATCGATATAATACGACTGTTGAACGTGTTGACGTTGGTAATTTCCTTCTTTGTAGTTTGTAAGAGTTTAATAATAGTGTTATATTACCGTGCGTAGTGGACATTTTCCGGCTGATGATGATGATAAATACCAGTAGCAGTTACAGGTTTGCAGTACATAAAGTCTAACAAGCCCGCCCGACATGTTATTGTTATTGGCAAAATGTACTTGCAAATTACTGTTAAATAATGGAACCATCATCATCATGCTAAGTAATTTCTACAGTAACATTTTAGGACTACGTTGCAATAATAATTTCGTAAATAAATAGAATTTGAATTTTAAAAATAGAACGATTAACTGAACGCAGAGAACAATAAGTCAACATTATAATTTGATTGTAGAACTACATAGCACATTGTTGAAACTGGCCATAATTTCCGAACTTAATTGTAGCGAACGTAAACGTTTTATTAAACATTTGCTGTATAATTAAATCACTGGGGTTATTGTTTAGGAACAAAGCGATACAGTTAGGTATATTACCCAAATAAATTAAACACCGATGTTGGTCAAATAAAGCAATTTTAAATGGTCGCATAAAAATTATGTTTTATTGTATTAAAATCTCTTGTTTCACGGAGAACAGGTAAATACGATTGTGGAATAACATTTTTAAATTTATATTTTAGCAACGAAAACCATTTATCAGCTTTGGAATCACTTTATGTTTAGAATTTTATTTGTCAGTCATATGGTGCATTCTCTTTGTTTAATATAACAATAAATTATATTTGTCTGATCACCGTTAACGGGTTGAATTCGTCCGTATGAAGTATATAAATTTGATCGTTCAAAACCTTTAAAACAATATAAATATAACAATATACTTATAATAGCATAGTAACTATTAAAATGATTTTATAGAAACATTTAATTTACGCAAAAAGGCGATAGACAAAATGGAGTTAATAAATATTTAGTCTCCATAATGTGGCACAAGCAATAAAAAATTCAACACTAACGCTACAGTTCACACCATAAAATCCAATAAAAGAGCAATTAATAATTCTTAAAAAAATATTGCTTACCCCTGACTCCCGCAATCAAACCTTTTATTCCGCCATCTTAATTATACTTCAATGAGTCATTCGTCATTCCTTTGTTGGATTTTAGCGCAACGAGCAAAAAAGAATCAAAGGGAATTATTGCGGGGAGCCTACATTCCAATTAAGGCTGTTTCGCTTCGACCTTGAGGACCCAAAGGAGGTTGCAACCGTTTCCCGGTCTTACCCAGATTATAATAAAACATTTTCTTGAGTAATGCTCGGGCTTGCGGCGACGTGGCTTTGGGGTTTACGTAAATAGCTCAAATGTTTGAAGAAATTTATTTCAGTAGAAGTGCTGTTGTTGGTGGTTTGTCTTGAAGCGAATACTTAAGCTACACCTGTCTACTCAAGTTTGAATTGTTTAAAACTAGATTTGTCCTGTGGTTTTATATACTCAGACCAAGCATTAACTACTTCACGTACTCGAATAAAAAGGAGTTTATATTTTAATGTAGCTTAAGATCTATCTGGGCGCCAACTAGGCTCGAAATCCTGACAGCCAATGAGGCGTGATTAAACATCTGAATAAAATCACTCACTAATTTGTAAAAGGTTTAAGATAATCTCATTTTATTGATGAGGAGATACACGAAGCTTCATAAGTAAAATTCTAAATCCAGTAGGTTCTGCTTACTTACTTTGGCGACGAAAGACTACAGAAAACATTTGGAATTAAATGGAGGATATTATGTAAGCCCAGTTGACTGGTCCGAATTTCCAACTATACGGTCGGATTAGCCAATCAGCTCCGCAGAGGCTTATTGATTGCCAGGCAGGGAATTTATATTAAACAGCAAGTACCTACTGCTAAAAGTTGCTTTGTAATATCAGCGTTCAAAATGATCGCATAGTTTATTAAAGTTGGTGCAATATTAATTGCAAGCGAATAATTTAATATACTTCATCGAATTTTCGAAATAATGGAGTAATCGAAATTGAGTTTGTCGAACATTTTCAATTTTCTTTGTATAATAATAATGTTGTTATTGGCCATTCGTGTAATATGACCAAAGTCAGATTTTAATTGACTAAAAGACTTGACTTAAAGTCAGAATATGATTCATTTTGCAAAAGTGAAGCTGAATAAATAGGCAAAAAATATGGTTGTGAATTATGAATGGTAATGGATATGTTTGTAAATTGCCCAAATCTGTAGTCTGAGTCGTAAATACAATAATAATATTAGACGCCAACTACATTATCAATATTTTTTGTGTCCTGATCCCGAATAGACAAAAACCAATGTAAATTATGCGTACTTATAGATTTTTTTAAACATTATCCTCATGGACAGTGTCCTCGATCCTTGGACATCCAATAAAGGCGCCTCCACTTACGCGCGTACTTAAATCCTTTTCCGATAATTGAGTCGTGTTCATCTTTTTCATCTATTTGTTCTGCGTAATATCTTCATTTCATCTCGATATTAATCCTTCCGTACGTATAATAGTGCAGTATCTACACTTAAGGCTTTCTGGAAGTACGTTACTGAAATAATCACCTATACAACCTTCGCACATGGTTAACCCAAATTAGACAATGTGAATTTCAGTAACAATTAAATGAACTAATTGAAAAAAAGGATATCATTCGTAATAGAATTAGGGTTTAAATTATCTGAGATAGCAACGAGCGCTTTTGAAATTAATATCTTCACGGTTATTTTCTTAGTACTCCTGACTTAATCACAATAAATCAAGGGGTACGTGTATTATATGACATTCAAATGTATGTTCTAAGGAGGCTGTGTGGGTGGACGGCGACCGGTATTACGTGGGATAAGGATATCGGTCCGCTCTGACCCCGGAGCGATATCCTAACGTGTTTTTAGAAAGACGAACATTACAAAAATATCCCCTTTGCTCTTTTAGGGGTAATCTTTTTGCGTTGCGATGTTTATTTACCTATTTAGATGTGAGATTTCACAATTCTGATCAAACTGGATCGCTTTAATTTCTTAAAAGGGTTCGTATATGACATAGGTACATATTATATTACCAAAATTTTGAATGTATTGAATCGTTTTACACAACTGCCCAACTATGAAGTGTTTTGTTTTATACTCTAGATACCTAGTATTTATTAGTAGGGACTCAGATCTGTTTTCAATTTTTACTGCCAACAGAAGAGGCGTCAATCCCCTCGTTATTTTGTTGTTTACACTCGAGTTTGATTAAGCATCAGGGATCACTGAGCCAACATTTGCTCGTGCCCACTATCGGCAACCGTCCTGGTATATTGATATTCTCTTGAATTTTTCACTTTTACCACGTTCCATCGACGGAATTGAATGACAAATAATCCAAATTCGGATTGACCGTTTTGCTACTACAGAGTGTGTGTTAAAAAAGTTAACTGTGGGAATAAGTGATTCTGAGCCAAATATAAAAATCTATCTTTTTATTACGGGTTTGAGTTAATTATTGTACTGGTACACTTTAAAAGGTTAGCTCGTCGTGCGACTTTAGTAATAATAGATTAGTATCCCATGGCAGGGAATAATCGCTTTGATCTATTAATTCTTAGAAACATTTATATTCTTGCATAATTTTGAGAAAGCTAAATGAAAGGAGATAAATTTGTAAACATGTCCGTCGTTACTCAAATGATATTTCATAAGAAGCCAAAGCCATTTCCCCGATTTAATCAACGGATTACCTTAACCTTACAGAAAGCCATCGCATATAAAGGAATTGGTCCCAAAAACATCAACGTAATCCAAATAAACGACGCACCGAGTGATATTAATGGCACGGCACAGTCTTGACGTTAGGCGGAATTACCCTACACTGATGTCCTTCTACCTTAGTAAACAATAGGCTTGGATGACGTCATTGATTTTGTGTGTATTGCGTTTGGTTTTGTTCTTAATCGTTCGGTTCTACTTCATTTTCTTCAGAAAAGAACAATAGCGTTTTTTAAAATCTGGAAAGAAATCAATATTCTTTCATTTGTCTTCCTTTTTTTTATTTAGAAGGTAAAATAAAGATTTTGATTTCAAAAACCTGCATATATTTTTGTCAAATGTGAAAAGTGGTATTTCGCCTACTTAGGTAAAAGCAGCTGAGTAGTATTGTTACTTTTGGCACCAACCGACCGAACAGTTTATTAGGAGATTGCGTGATCTGACAATACTGAGTCAATAAATATTCATGATAGAGAAATTAGTAAGCCTATATCGAGCACCATTTTGACAATTAATTAAGGAATTATAATCTTCAAACTGTTACAGAACTCGTTAAGATTCATTGCTTATTGATGGCGTACTAACAATTATTGTCTTCATAACGTTTCTGATTGGCTTCTATTGTAATTGATTATGATGGTTATATCTGTATCGATTTCAGTATCATAACGAAGCGCACGCTATACGTATATTAGCCTTAAGCGGACAAGCAATTTACATTAATATTTTGTGCAAGAATAAGGTATATACTGTTTTCTAATTTCAATACTCGTGTGCTTCACTTCCATAAATATTAATTATATAAGTAACTATTGTTCTCAGAATTTAAAGCTTGTTTTAGTTTTCTTTTGTATAAAAAAATACTGTCTGAAAACTAACTCCTCAGACTTTTGGATGAGAAAGGAATTAGAAATTAACCCTATTGGATCAATTATACCAAGTAATATTTTCACAATGACTTTGTTTTAATGCTTATAAATAGAGTATTTTCTATTTTGACGTGCCGTGACGTGGTGAACTTTATATTATCTAAGCTGTGCTAGTTACAGCTGAAAGCGTGTCTAAATCTATGACGTTTAGGTTGACCGACAGTCAGACGGTTTGGACAACAAAGCGACGCTCATAGAAGCTGAACTATAATATCGTGTGATGGCTTTCTTACAGGCCTAAAAAAACGAAGATTCGGGCAGGATAGATTTACTATATCGAGTAAGGATATTTTTACTAAAAAACTATACTCATATTATTCATGTCTGGTAATAGGCATAATCTTTATTTCAAATGGGGTCGGAACAAATTTTGTTTATATTTTATTTTAGAAAGTTGTTTACCATCCTTCTATCTGAATATACTTTCAGGGTATTAGCATTTGTTTTTATTGAATCCTGAGAACTGATCATTTTAATGAGTGCTTTCTTTTCGTTTATTATTATTTCTTCGAATGGCATAATCTATAAATTACGACAAAATGGTCCAGTCTACATTTATATTATTCCTCTTTTTTTTCAAATAACAACAACATAAGTTAATTTAAATGTTTCATGATCCATAAAACGTTCACTGTTTTTACTAAATCTATTTAGGCCCCAAGATGGCCCCTTTAGGGAACGCTCCAAATGTCTCAAAATAGCCTTAAGGAGCCCATTCAGTAAGTTGTAACGAGATTTCCGAAATGCGTCGACAGTATTAATCTTTGTTTCGAGAAAACAATGTCAATTAAGACCTATTTCGTTTATTAAGACAAAACTCGGTAATTGACTCTTGTTCTAACAACAATGTTAATACTTTTGTTTTGGGCTTACTTGGGCAGAAAATTGGTTAAATGTCAGAAATCTTGGCCCGTTTTAGGTAGTACAAAGGCCACTAGGTTTTTTGTACAGTGCTGTCTAATTGATTGGAATTTGGAATTACAATTTATTTCTAGTTCGTTACACATTTTGCTATCCTATTTTAAATCTACGAGTAGAAATCGGCACATTGGGTTTACAGTGTCGATTCTAAAAGCTTTTTTCGCAATTCAAAATGTGTAGTGTTGATTGACATACATTTATTACTCCTAGAATCAAATCGTTTTCATCGCCACACATCGTAATGTTTATTCACGATTACGCTGTAATAATTTTAAGCTTATTACACTTACTTGCAGTAACAATATTATTACATTACAGACAGAACAATCACAACGTAAAGCCTCGAGTTCAACTATTTTATGATTCCCGGTACTTCACGGCTGAGCCATTCTATAATAGCCGTTCGATTCAAAAGCTTCAACAGGATCCACTTTACAATACAAGTACCTATCTTGTTTCACAGTTGCTTTGTAAACTATTACGTTTTGTCGGAGTTCTAGTCGGACAACTTTTATATCGCTCATTTAATAATCTGAGTCTACTGAATCATTAATGAAGTTTCCATTTTATTTATCGTTATCTATACGGACTATCTTTGTATGTATAACGTAATGTATCACATTGGAACGCATGAATGCTCAATATCAAAGCATCAGGATGATTGCTCGGGAACTCGCGGTGGAATTGTATGTATTTCCGAGTTTGAAGCTCCGAGTTATCCACACAGAGAAAAGTGCCAGCGAAGGCACGTCATGAATATAGAGAGGCAGTTGACGAGACGCTAATCTAAATAAACCGTCCTCAAGATTGCTACTGAGAAAATATTTTGGGTTATTCGCGGGCCGTCTGTGTAAATTTTTTGACTTCATTCCGAGGCATAGATGGGGTAATATGTCGTTATTGTATGGCCAATTCATTATTTTTGTTAAATTGTTTTTGCTTTTTCATAACCCACGCATTGTGAGTTTGTTTTGTATGACGGAAATGATATATGTAGGTTTGTAGCCGCTGATGTTCGGATACTGTATTGTTGTTTTGTATGTTGTTATTTATTGATAAAACATAATATTTTAGGCATGCTCTATGAATAGACCTAGATGTTTGTGTATTGTATTGACAAGTGATCTGAAGAGGGTTGTGGATTTGCGAGACCTTCACCCGAATGAGGACAGACGGGATATATGTACAAATATAATTCGTTAAGAAATTATGATTTGATTGCTTTTCGACGATAATAATAGGATCTCGGTTTATAGCAACGTGAATGTTCTTAAATACACTGTAACATGCATGTACAATATTCGCTTGCTTAGACAATGTGACGAAGGCTCAAGAAGCATCGTTGACGAACTAAAGTGACTTACTCTCGACTTGAAATTTGACCTAATTTCGCATCTCTCTTGTTTACAGGGAGATCTAATCACACTGAGACGGTGGTTTTGTGTCGTCTGTAATTTATTATTTTTTTATGTTGAAAATGTTATCAGTGGCCTTGGTGAAATTGTAGTTTAGGTACTTTTGAGATAGAGGTAGAAATAACATAGTTAGAAATTACATAGATAGTACTTATTTGTACCTACTACTGTTGGATCTATATCATTTTACAATTGATACTGACTACTATTCCAAAACAAAATTGATACACTTGTTTTAGTTTCCATTTGCAATTTAATACTTACTATTAATGAGGGGAGGTCTTGCTAACAATTCACTGACGTAAATGATAAAATGTGATACACAAATAATAGTTGAACGATAGCGCATATTACAAAACACAATGACGCACGAATTAGGTCAGAAAACTTCGCATATAAAGCAATTAATACAAAACAGCACTATCATTAAATATTAAAGCAATTTGTTCCCTAAAGCGTCCTTGTAGCAAGCTCAAGCGGATCACGAACATTTATACCGTGATCTTCAAGTTCAGCCAGGAGTTACCTTAATGACGCCCCCGGGAGAACTCGGTCCAACACACTGAATCACATTACCGGGTAAGTGAGCCGTGGTGGATGGCGGATCGCAGCACATTCTTGTAATGAATGTTGAGTATTCATTATCTTATCCAGGGTTTCTCGGAAGTTTTCAGTAAAAAAGGAACGTTTTAGTAACACGATGAAGAAACGTAAAACGTTGCACGATTTTAATTAATTAGGGCAAAGTCAGGTATTATTGTAATATGATCAAGAACAGTCCTACCACTGAAGTAGCTCAGAGTCGTGAAGTTGCAAATGTTTATTTTGGCAGTTGCAGTAATTATTCCCTATATACTATGTATATTGATAGTATGTAGACATACATAGACATGTTTAAATACTGGGAAAGAAGCAAGGCAGAAAAAGTAACATTCTGTGATGAAATTAATATGAAACCGTGAAAATACGATTACTTTTATCGACCTCACAATCTCCTTTGACCTTTTTATCTAGTGTTTTTACGATTAGATATAAGGGTAGATAAGAGCTTTAACCTATTGATTTTCAAGCCTCTATCAGCCTATAAGGATAAGATTGTTGATAAAAGATTCAATGATAGTCTACTTTTCCTTGTACCTTATGAAAAATTGGTGCAAATTGAGTATCATTAAATAGCATAGTGACTTTTACAGTCGGGAGCCATTCTTAAAAAGATTTGAGCGGGTCGAGATCACCAAATCTTCATCAGACCCTCCTTCTGGCGCAGTCGGGTAAAACGTTTACGATGTAGGTATGTATTACGAAGTGTATCAATTTTTTTAAACTGTGGATTTTGTTGAGCCGTTTAATTTTTATATTAACAATTCTTGGAGCAGGATTGTTGGACAAAAACTTTGTCTTGAAGATTTAAGTACCTACTAATGGCATATTTAGTTATGTTTACATCAAATAATGCTACTAATAAATATCCAATCTGCATAATTTCAAAGCTCCGTTTGTATTAAGGAAGGGTAAGACGTTTATAGAACATATTTTAATTAAGCCTAATTGTAATTGTCCTGGATATTGGCAATCGACCTAAATAGATTAACTGGTTGACGCCGACTGGCCGATTTGCATCGTAATGAGACTGACGTAGATGTCAGTATGTACCATTGAAATTAGATTTATCATGGATTACAATGACTATAAGTAACCCAGCATACATTTTGAGATGTTTGTGGCCAAAAATATTGCGCTTTCGGTAAATCCAGAAAGGTTTTAAACTTTATTTTACGTACACTACAACCTTATAAGTATCTAGCTGCGTCCCGCGGTGTTACCCGCTACATTTTACGGGATAAAAGTAGCCTATGTGTTAATTCAGGGTGTATCTCCAATCTCCATATACAATTTCATTAAAATCTATTCAGTAGTTTTTACGTGAAAGAGTAACAAACATTCATTCATACTTATAAACTTTCGCGTTTATAATATTAGTAGGAATAATGTAGTCGTAGATAAAATGCATTGCTTAGACTAGAACTAACTAGAACTAAATCAATAAAACCCAATTATGTGTCAGCTTGTCAACCTCGCCCACAATCAGTGAGACCTAGTTAGCGTGTATAATATCGATGCGTTCTATTTATGTTATTAATGTTTATACGATTTAAATTATAATGAAATTTCACATTTCATAAGAAATACTAAAAAAAAAATTAAGAGGTTTTAAAATCTACGTATTGCATTTCCGTGGGCATATAATTACGATACATTTTGGGCTGCATTAAAATAAATGCAATAATTATTTTATCTGTTTTTACTTCAAAAGTTACGTTCTAGAACCAGAAGTAAGAACTCATAAAATTTTATATCACACGGACACTTTTATGAAACGAATACTGTATAAGAATTAAGGAACTGTTGTAGCTTTGAGAAAACTTTATTAATAAATAGGAAAGTTGGATAGAAATCTTTTCAGATTGGAGTTTGTCAGTTAGTAGCTTATTGTTCGATACAGAGCGCGGAGTTACGGAAGCACATAAAGGCGCTCTGATTTTTGCAAGTGTTTAAAATCGAATTTCTTCTCTCAACTTCTCTTAATTGTACCCGATTTACTACTGCATTTATTGCCTCAGCATCTATAGAAAATAATATAATAAACTAAAAGGTATTTGGCTTTGCAATTTGTTTTGAATTAGTATACCACAATGAATTAATTGTTATGAAACACAGGATCACACGAACAATTTCTTTTGTACTGAGTGCTGACGAGAATATTATAGGTACTCGTGTAAAAACTGAACCAAATACCTACGGATCACACGTTTATTTTGTCCTGTGGAAATTGAATCCACTGCGACAATCGGGTTGTAGTATTATACGAGTATTTATTACAAATATTAAATCTTCAACACCAAACATTGACGAAAATATCCAACTTTTACGATCACACGTAAATTTGACGTCACAAAACAATTCGAAGCATAAATATATGATGTTATTCCACTGCTACCGACCGCGGGACAGTCGGGTTATTCAAATTTCATGTTGTTTGGCCGCTTCGTACTTCGCGTTTTAATCCCTATGCCATGTTGTTTTAGCTGAGCTGTTGTTTTTTGTCATGTGATATATACAGCAGAATTTTTGATGCGATTTGAGTAATGTCTGGGCAAATATTTTGACTTGGTAATGGGTGAATGTTTGCCTTAATGTGAACCATTTGGTTTTGTTATTTTGTTTGCCGAGTATCTTAGTTAGCAAAATTCTAACATTTTTAATGAAATTGCTGTTGTTTTTTAAAGACATACAGCTTATATTCACAATTATAAATATTAAAACTTATTTTACCTTTAGGTAATACCTAAATAGGTTTTCTACAAGTGTTATCGTTATTCTGTCATTTAAGGCGATTCACAGGCACCTTTTTCCTTCACGTATTTTCTGTTTTTCCAGTGCACATTCAACATCATTAAATTAGTTAAAATAATAATTATATACATTCATTTTTTATTTCATAAAGGAAATGCTTATGTTCACTCAAAAAAAAAATATAAACTGGTAAGTACATCAGAATAAACAAGTTTGTAGCAGTAAAAATGTACGTTAGACCTAGCCTCGTAAACCATGACATTTATGTAATACCTACATCCGCAAATCGAATGGTTCGTGTGAGCAAAATACGGTTTTTTAAAGTCATAAATCGTTCGAGCTTACGACTTGCCTCAAATATGTTTCTACTTCCTACTGCTTGTCAGTACAGCAACAACAGTACAGTCAAGTATGAAAACATTATAACAGAACTTGCGACGTCTGAAGATCTTTACCGTCAGTAACTTCAATTATACACACACTTTAAAATTTTCGTAAAATAGCATTTAAATTTCGTTCAGTGTTCACCTTTTCATACGCTACTGTACCGTACATATTTTAGAGTTTATTTAAAGCTGACTGTGCTTGAAAGGAACTTGAGTTTCAGTTGGCCTCTCAACTCAAACTGACATACTTGACGAGTAAAAGTTGCCAGTTATGATACGAGCAAATATATTATACGAATTCCAAAATGTCAAAAGAGTTTATTTTCAAAAAACTAAAAATTAAACGTGTTTAATATTTATAAAGTATACAATAATATGAAGTATAATAAAGTCCACAATATTTAAAAACAAATCACCATAATTATATCTACAAAAGAAGAATGTCCGTTGTATTTTAAGTAATTTCTTTGTAAGATTCAATGAAAAAGTCATTTAAAACAATGATCCTAATTAATTTTCCTTAGTTAAAGACTATACATTTATTTTACAAGATTTACGTTCGACCGATGTAACTTATATGCATGACTATAGTTACAGTTTGTTAGGAGATACGAACTCGATTACCCAAATAACTAGGAATCGATTCCGGCCTGCTATCTATTCGATTACCCTATGACCCCCAATTAAGCCCCTTAATGAGTTTTCCAAAGTCCGAATCCAGCTAAATTGCTTCCTCTCAGCCCGGAAACCTTAGTTTTGCCGCATTTCGATCAAAGCCTTGCATTACATATATCCATTGTTTACCCTTGTATAAAATTAACAAGACCGAAATAAATCAGGATTATATTTTTATATCATAGGTTTAGTTAAAAAATAATATTGTGGTTAAGTGTTCTTTGTTTATTAATCTGATTAAGCAATTTTCGAATGCCAAGTACAGTCAAATTAAAAACTCAATCGCAGAATATAACGGGTTACCATCCATAAATTATGGCGTTGTTGCGGTTTTATAACTTTTTCTACTTAAATTAATAAAAAGATAAAAATATTTTGGAAGACAAACAAACCATGATTAGTATGAGGTTTCAATTTAAATACACCTTCACATGAAAGTCTTAACACATTTATTTCCAAAACTTAATTCAACCCGTAACTGCCAAACGAAATTGTATGCGAAAGTACAACCGTTATTTATAGCAGCTAGCAGCAGCGATAAGCACCGAAAGGCTTAAGGGGACCTTTGTAATGTCAGTAAAATGTTACCGGCCTTTGTTCCTTATCTGTTTTATCTTCTAACAATTCATTGGATTTTGCAAATCCTGCTATTTTAAGTGCTGAAATAAAACCACTTCTATGTTTAATAACTGTCTTCGTTATTAAGACGACTGATACCGAAGGAATACGCCGTGATTGATAACCCGTTATGAGCAACCCTGGTGATGTTAGTTTATTTTTTTATGAGACCCCTTGCTTTGAGGAAACATTTCTGACTTTATTTGTTTGTACCTATGTTTGTAAGATCCCTTGCACTGCGAAGAATAGTTTTGGAGAACGTTATTATGATGTTGATTTCTAATTGCTATTTTTATGTAAAAATAATTAAGCTTTGGCTGATCGTTAAGGCCGATTTACACCAAACGAAGCATTGATCATTCTACCGCCTCTCTATTTTTTATATGTATAAACAGACATAGAACTTTTAAACGCTTAAAACAAGCTTTCGTTTCCACTAAAAGAACAAGAAAGAATGCTCTTGCTCTAGCTCTTTTTGTTCGTTTCGTTTAAACGCACCTTAAATGAGGTACCTATCTATAAAAAAACGTGAAACGTGAATGTCAAAGTGTGACGAATCTAAATAACAGTACACTTCTGCCTAAACAAAATGATGGAATATCGACCCTTAAAGTAACACTTCATTATTACAATTAAACTGGAGCAAATTATTTGTATTTTCAATAGGAACGCCCGCGTTTTGTTTCAAAGAATTCAACAAGGAAGTTACTTTGACACGTAAATTTGTTAACTTTAGGAGTTCGTACGTCTTGTAACTTGTTCTCAAGGTTACCTGCCATCCTCAATATAATTAACTAAAGACAAAACTTTTTAATTATAGCAAAACGTTCACAAGTTAACATACCTTTTTAGAAATATTAACTTGTTACTAGAAACATGCTAATGAAAGAATTTCATAGAAGCTGAAAACCTATCCCAACGATTTTACACAATAGAGTTTCGTTATTATCATAAAAATCACAATTTCTGTAAGTAATTTGTGTGTGACTGACTGCCTTGTTGGTCTAGTAGTTGCTGAGTGCGACTACTGAGCATGGTCCAGGTTCGAATCGGGCAGTGTTTTTTAGGTCGGGTTATAAAAATATCATCTTGTGTATTCATAACATTATGCCCGTATTCCCCGAAGGGGTAGGCAGAGGTGCACATATAGTATGGTCCCAATGTAATAGGGGGCGAGCCTATTGCCATCAACCGTGCACAAATCCAGACTCTATGCTGCTACTGAGAATTACCTAATGGAAAAACCCAGTAACACTTTGTCCGACCCGGGATTCGAACCCAGGACCTCGTGCTCAGCAGTCGCGCTTAGCAACCACTAGACCAACGAAGCAGTCTTGTATATTCGTAATTGATTTGCAGCAAATCATTGCATTAATAACATTTTAAAAACACCATAACTACTCTATTTTTTATTACAATTTAATCACACTGCAAATCGTTAGAATCAATTTATTATACAGACACCAGCTGTAACCAGATAAACGCGGGTTCCGTTTCTAAGCGATTCAATTTCCAGAGATATCTTATTCCTTTACTTCTCAATTATTGTGATTCTTAGTTTCTAATATTTTACAGCTTTTTATTTGCAAACCTTTAATAGGGCTTCTTCAAAGAAGCGTTTTTTTCTTCCTAAGAATTATGTTGGATTATATCGTTTTCATCATTAACTTAGAAAAAAGTATCGTCTAATCGATTAAGTTGTACCACTGTTATACTACAGTAAAAATTATTGGTACGTAATAAAGTTTCAATGCACAATCTGTACGATTGTAATAATTTTGCCAAACTGACAATTTTACCCTTTCCTTTTCACAAGAAACGAAGCAACATTATCTAAAGGCGTGTGTTCTCCGCTACAACTGAAGCCCCACCCCCTATCGTACGACAGATGTCTCTGGCCTGACATTTCCGCGACCCGTCACACCTCGCACTTGACAAGTTTCCAATAAGGAACGCGCACAGATCTGATGGCCCACCAATAAGTTTGAACGAGAAATAGGCGGGAGTGGATTTTATCAAATTTGATGACGTCATGACAAGGGTTCGAGTCAAATCCAATGTCTTAATATTATTCGTTCTGATTACTTACACCTTTTAGAGTATATTGGATCCGGTTCAATAGTAAAGGGATATCGAGGAACTGATGTGTATTAGTTTTACAATGCTGACATGGGTTCGTTTATTTCGACATCTTCTTCCTACCTATTATATCTTGCGTTACTCAAGCAGCTGGCCCACCTATTTGATTCTACCATCACCTTTAGCTTGCAATTATTTTCTGATGCCAAACACAAATTCACTGTATCTATAATCGGGAAGCAGGTGTGACTTTATGTATGTATGTAAAAAAGCTATTGCAATATAAGTAGGTATATTTGTTCATTGATATGCCTTGGTACAAATTTCAACCGGTGCAGTTTCGGTCGGCAAAATCGATCGACAAATATTTATTTAACTTTGACATAATATTATATAGTTATATCGAAAGCTTGACGTGTTATCTGTGGCACGTTATAGTTGATATTACGTTTCAATGGCTACAGTCATGCCTCGAATGCCGAGCGATGACTGCGGCTAACGTGGTTAAGCCTCGCAGATCAATCAATCTCTACGATAATGTTAAGCCAACGTAAAATGACACTTCTGACATTATATTTTATTATTTGAAAAGATATTTTGCTGTCAAAATTAACTTAAAAAAAATCTTAGTATTGTTATCGATTACATTGTATAACTTATTTTTTTAAGGTTTCATATTAACCTATGTACATACTTTGTGATCAATATTTATTTCTCTCGATAATAGGTCTTTGCCCTGAAATTTGACAGTCACATGCTGGTATTATTGAATTATTTTATTCATCTAAAAGACAATAAAATATTTGAACGTAGAAGTGATCAACGAACCATCGTAAATAAGCTACTTCCAGTAACACAATATGATCTATTGTGTAGAATGTTAGATTTCCTCTAATTTCCATTGGGAATACCTTCCAGATTGTGCCTGTTAACTTCGAACCCTTTTCGTTTTTTGTTCATTCGATAACATTGTTTAGCTTTTGTTTCTGTACGTACAACTACTAACTAATAATTGATGTTGGAAATAATGGAATAGCAAAAAAAAAGTTTGTTGTTACAACTGTTCTATATTTGGGATTTCGATTTCAGACTGGTATAAAATAAATTCGAATTCGCAGCTATTTCAATTTACTTTCATATATAGTTTGTTTTGCTACCCCTCGAAGTTTTTGATTAAATTACTGAATTTAAAAAATCTTTATGATATGAACATTATTGTGAAAAACACTACGTTGTTTGAGAATGCCTTGAGCCCGTGTAATAACCGACCGCAGTAAGTGTTGCTTAACCTGGGTCATCGTCTGATCTTCGCGGTAGCTATGTTGCGACGAGCCCCTCCAGCTACTTGGGGAGCCATCTTAACAAAACCCTCTTAGGTACTAACATTACATCATTAAGTAGGTGCTTTGTACCCAAAACTTTGGGCAGTAGTTTATAATCCTATTTAGGGATTATATTCCTTTTACAGGAGTCCTTATCCACAGCCGCACATTTCTCTTTACGTCTGCAAACTCCATTATAGTGTTAAGTTTTAGCAGTCGGCTGCAGACATTTTATTAGAAATGTTAATGTGTGGTATGTGTCTAGAGAGCCGTTTATTTTGTTTATATAAACTGTAAAACTTTTTACCTGAATTTAATGCAAATAAACTTATAGTTAATACTTATAGTATTACGCCTACCTTTTCTTCAGACAAGCTCCATTTATTTTATTAGCAAATGAAAACAATACCTACGTATCTGATAGTAATAAGTAGGTATATCAAATATGTATGTACCTATATATAATTTTACTTTTTATGTTTCAAGATTAAAGGCCTACCTTCACAGCAGCTTAACTTAATCCTAATCAAGTTATTTTACGTGCTTTGAAACAAAACTCTAAGAACATGGCAAACTGTTTGAAAATTTCGAACGGGTTGGCATCTCACAGCTTGACCTCTTTCGACTGAGGTTGCGGGACAAATATTTGTGTGACCTACATGCATTTGTCCCGATCACAATTTTGTTTGTAAGACGTATGGTTCTAACTTGAGGAACATAAATAGAAGTCAAGCAAAGTGATAGTTTCTATTTTCATTTCTCTTTGTACTCTGGTACGATTTCAATTTTCTAAAGTATTTGTGTAATTTGTCTACTTAAATTGATTAGCCCCACTATAAGAGTTTTTTCGACGCAGATGTGAGCAAACAGCTCCTCTATCAACCTGCTCACCGGCTTAACCTACTAATTAATAATTGAATAAACTCCTTTAATATTTTATAGGACGGTCCAACAAACTGGATGAAGAAGAAGAAGATCCTGTAATTGTGTTTGTCGCTAAAACTCGGTTTCTACCAAATCAACGTGCTAGCCTTTGCCACCTTAAGGTTATCACTAAAACAACGGTCACATAAAATAGTTTTGATACTTTTATCTGCAATCTGTTTCTACCGCATGCGAGTAACGCCGACGCCTGAACATTACTTGAATTAGCATCCAATTTGCTTAATGGGCGTTAATACGAGCCTAACGTGTAAATTCGACGCTGCATAAGTGCTTTAGGTGTGCTGTGAGAGTTCGCTGAGGCCTCTTGCGGGTTAATCGGGTTTTGTTTAATTTAACGGATAAATTAAATAGAAATATTTTTTATGCATTGCTGTGAACAGCTGGCAGTTTTATGTGATGAGATGTGATGGGAATTTTTTTTAAAGGAATAGCTAGAAAAGACATTTTTCGCAGACTTTTGTTAAATGAAATAATACCTACATAAATTCTATAGGTAAGGCCTAAAACGAATACTTATGTTTCACAATAACTTAGTATTATTAAATATATAAGATACAATACTAAAGACGGGAGGAAAAATTGCTCGAAATAATACACAATATGAGACAATTTATAATTCAATTAATTTGCAATAAACCTATAGATAATATAACACTTTTACTTTACACAACATTAAAGTTCAATTTAAAACAAAAAACAATCTAGAAACAACTTGCGGCCATAAAATAATAAAATAAATTAATGAGCAGTTTTATTTTATTACTGGGTTGCCGTTCCAGCGGCTAAACAAACATGGAGCTTGGAAAGTGTGGATAAACTTCCATGAATTACAACACCACTGCTCTCGTGAGCACACAAAGTAAACGCGAGGAGCGCGGGTCAGTTAGTGGCTTGCAAAGCAGTGGAGATTTTATTTGAGATTCCGTTTTATATTTCTACTCGTAGAAAAGGCATGTATTGATTAATTTTAGGATTTTTAGTAAAATTTTATCAGTACTTTTTTTAGTAATTTTAACAAAATACCTACGGTTAATTTTTTTTTTTTTGTAAAAAATAGAATGGAGTGTGAATTTTCAATTTTGTTTTTACTGTACAAACATATTACAAGAGAAAGCTAAATACATACTTCTAATTAAAATGATTATATTTGATGGATTTTATTTGCCAAGTTTAAAATTGCATCTGTACTTACTAAGAAAAACAAGTGATAAATGTATTTTGACAAAATTATATAAAATACATAGCCAAATATACGCCAGCCAAATGTATCTAAAACATTATTTTAATAACAAGCAAAGTCAATTTAAAACAAAGAATGATCACGTACAAAATATGCCACTGAAAATTTGCGGCTAGTTTCGCTTGTGTGGCCGCAAAAAATCTCCAACAAAGCAAACGGACGTTTGCGTGTTTACCGCAAAAGTTCTATATTACCTGACTTTAAAGCCAGTGTGGTAGTTGTGTGGTTTTTAACGTATTACCTAAATATTTATTTTAATAAGATGTCGTTATTTATCGCACTTATATTATAAAGGCGAAAGTTTGTGAGTGTTTTTGTGTGTACGTGTGTTACCTCTTCACGCTTAAACGGCTAAATCGATTTTGATTTCATATGGAGGTAGCTGACACTCTGGATTAAGACATGGCTACTTTTTATCCCGAAAAAATTTAGTGCAAAACACCGCAGGGCGCAGCTAGTATGAATAAAAAATGTGACCGTAAATATTTAGGTTTGTGAATTTTACTGCACTGTTAAAAAATACTTTATTGTTTGAAATATAAGTTTGTTTTACTTTTTATGTCAATATGGCCATTGTCTTTTTCTATTATTGTCGTATTACATACATGGAAGGTTAAAGGACACAACAGTAATTTCAACTATTCACAATGACTATTAGATCGTTTTTGGATTCGAAAAAAAGTTATTTTCACAGTATTGGTTTTTTAATATCATTATACGTCACATTCACAGCTGCAGTTATGATAGCGATTAAAAACATTAGCGATTAAAAAGAGATATAGTGACATGAGATTATTATAGTGCATAAGTGTGGGCTAAACAAAGGCGCTCTTATTCTTCCCGCACTGTTAAAATTTTTGGGGGCAAATAGACCCCTTCACTCGAATCTTGACAATTAAAAATTATATTTAGTTTGCCAGTAGAACTTTAATATCAATGCAAAATTAAGCTAAAATGTGTACCTAACTAACCTAAATGAACTAGTCCGAAAAACAACAAAACACAATCACATAGAACTTCACCAACGATGCCTTAAGATAATGTTATAACGAACGTCATTAATAATAATATATTTAACCAACTTTCGACTTGAATTTCTCGGGTAAATAAAGGGAAGTTTTAATAACGTTAAGGTTACGAGCGAAACTTCCGCAGTTGTAGTTAAATTGGGCATGTAATTAAATTTCCGTATGAATAACATCGTCAAATGGTTCATTATGGAAATGTATAGTACTAAATATTAATGACAGATGCGTGGATAAACACTCACTCGTAATAAGCATAACACGTAAGATGCTTCGCCCACGCAATTACGCATCCTATCCCTAATTTTCGGTACTAAGTACTAAGTGCTTAAACGGGTAATAGTAGGTAAGAAGTTTGCGCAACTAAATGAGTACATACAGTGTTTCTCTTTTTTAAAAATTAGGATGAACACTAACTACCGTTTTTGCGCGTCATGTTTATACTGACAATTCAAGTACATCATCAAAAAGTGTTATTAAGCCTGCTTTGGCTAATTTAGACGCCATAATATAGCCTAAAAATTTGATTTTAACCAGGCAGGGAATGTGATAGTTTCATCGTCACCTACACGGCTATTGTCAATACACTATATACAGGCAGTTTTATACATCCACTTCATTTCCTGCCAATCCGATCCATATTGGATCATTAGACCTATATATAGGTTTGTACACCGACTCCTATCTACAGAACTATACCCACGCTTGATTGACCATTGTTCGATACCCCACCTACTTCCTCTAAACATAGTCTCGTGTCTATATTAAGACGGCAATATTCAATTACAACACAACAGCTAAGATAAACAGACACAATACTACAATAGACTCGTAATCTTATCAGCATGTAACCTAATATTTCTCTTTAGCGATCAATCCCTATGACTTATCGCTATAAGATCACGTTTTGCTTGACAAGGGTATATAAATAGGGTCCATACAGTTATTATAGCTAGTGTGTGGTGACATGCGGCAGCTCTGAATAGAATGAATGGGCTCCTACTTAGATGACAATATTGGATGTAGACATATGTACCTTCGATGCGTTATGGACTTCTGGTACAAGGACGAGCTTGTGACGTAGGTTCAACGAATCATTATTCTTATGATAAGCAGGTACGCGTAGGGTAAATGAGGTGGCGATTAATTATATTAGAAAGTTTTGTAAGAGTAAATACTATATAATTTCATCCAAATTCCCCACAGCGTTAGATATGCAATGGTCATTTAGCAGGCGCATTTTAATTGAAGAGTGACATTGGTAGGTACTGGCCTGTGTTTAACCCTATTTGGTTGGTGTACACGAATCATATCCGCAACCACAGGGTTAGCAAGAAATTATGGCGAAATCTTGAGTGAACCGGCAAAGTTAACCCTTGTGAGTGTGAATAATTGTACGAACAATATTCGCAAGTTTGTAAAACAAAAGATCACGCAAAGTAGAATGCAGTGGTCGCGCAATCGCGTTTTTTCAAGTTTCTAAACACGGCCAGACTAATGAGGTTTTGTTTATTTCCATAAGTCTACCTAATAGTTAACAATAATAATTACTTTAATTATATTCACATAATTATTGTACAGGACAAAGAGATGTTTCTAATAGACTATGTACAATGAACGATTTTATCGCACAAGGAGACTGTCTATTATATTTATTTATTATTATTTCAACCTTGGTCGTCCCACTGCATGTCAAAGGCCTCTTTCCTTCCTCCATTCCTCCCGGTCAAGCTCGTCCCATCATCAATCTTCTTCCGGGCCTCCTGCGACATTTGATATTATATACTATCAACACCGTGGTGATTTTGGCCCACATATCATCTGACATGCGGCAGATGTGACTAGCCCAGTTACACTTCAAACTAAACGTTATTTAATATGTATTACAAAAGAACTCTCCATTGAATCCCTAAATATTATAAACGCGAAAATTTGTAAGTATGGATAGTTGTTTGTTACTCTTTCACGTAAATATTACTGAATGGATTTTAATGAAATTTCATATGGAGGTAGCTGACACTTTTTATCCCGAAAATATGTAGCGGGTAACACCGCGGGGCGCAGGTAGTACATAAGATTTAGGAGGATCCAAATAGATTCCACCATCAGCCAGAAGACCTAATAGTTTAACTTTATAATATGATTAAATTATGATTATATCTAAATAGTAAATACATTATTTGGTAAATAATGCGGATAAATATAAAATACAAAAAGCAAATACACAAAAGAAGCGATGATTAATTCATATTTTTCTGCTCACTCGCGTGGCAATGTCGTTGGTATCGACCTTGTCCTACTTTCTCAGCCATACCTACTGTGATGCCTATTTCTGGTGCTTATTATCTGTGTTACAGAAATAAATCAACACAATATCTTTATTCGGAAAATATTGAGAATACATTGATATTAGATTAGGAACGACAAAGTGTTCTTATATTGTAAGAAAAAATATTTATTTATAGCTTAAGTCTAATACAAAATAAAAACAATATATACAAAAATAAAAAGTTAAAAAGTATCAAAGAATTCATCCCCATCGATGTCAACCGGTATCGTGCCCAAAAGACATGCATTGCCACGTTAAATGGCAATGCTGATTCATTGGCCAAAAAATTAACCAGCTCTTTGGTCACGTGTGGAGTCGATATTTATGAATTCTTATTGATGTCACGTGACGCGGTCTCTACCTACTTTGCTTTGGAGCAGGCATAGCTATACTGACGTCTAAAATACGATTAGTCTTTAATAATAAAAACAATAAGCCAGAAAATTTCTATACAAAAATCTTCTGTAAGAACGCCTTTTATTTTAATGTACGAGTAAAAATGTTACACTCAAATTATGTAAACTTGGATATCAAATAAAGAGCTGGAATAATAATATTAAAGTGAGCGCTCTTTTTTCTTTGTTCTTAAAAATAATATAGCCTCCTTCTTCAATAAGCAGCCGTTCAGCATAGAGAATATTTTATGATCATTTGTGAGAAACATCGTTGAAAATTAGATCATCCATTACCTATCATAAAATAATCAGGAAATTACACATAAGCTTCTTATGACGAAGTGCCTTTAAAGTAGGTTTTAAGTTATATTTTTTTTTTTAATGAAAACGTCGCCCCTCACTAGGAATTTCTTCTGTGTCGTGGGTGCGTTTCACAAACATGAAACATCACATACACAAACACCCAGACTCGGGACAAATATCTGTGGTTCGCACAAAGTTTTGTCCCGTGCGGGAATCGAACCCGCAACCCTTAGCGCAGCAGTCCAATCGATTAGCCCCTGCGCTAATCAGGTCGTCGTATATCGACATTAGATTTGGTCACGATTGGTCCAGTAGTTTGGCATTATGAGTCAACAAACAGACAGACAGAGTGATATGATTGAATTTTGGTAGTGAAAAAAAATACATGGTGCGTCATATGCATTGTCACGCAAATAATACATCTGTATATGTTTGAAACACGGGGGAAATCACAACCTGAAAAATATTTTTACAGCACTCATAAACCGGTCTAGTATAGCCGAGTACAGTGATTACGGTTTTTTTGTACGTAGCACGGTATGAAGGTAAGTTATACAGCCTTTGTTAGTTGTAGCAAATATAAAATTCTTCTGTAACGTAAAGTAAGCTACGTTCTACGGTAAATATTGCTACAGCACACAATTGCTACGGCGTAGCAGTTGTAGCAAGTATTTTTTACGCCAATATTATATTGTGATAGTTATAACTGAGATTATGAATGTTTTACATACATACTTTAAATCACACCGAAGTTTGCTGCTTTGAGCTTTAAATAATAGGCAAAAGTTTTATGTGAATGTAAGCACTTCTTATCGTATGGTTTCATCAACCATCCTGGTGTCAGACCAACTTAGCTTTATATGCCGTCGAAAAATCTCTCAAGTGCGCCGGTTTCGTCACGATATTTTCACCGCGTCTAGCAACTGATAACTTATTTATACCTACTTAGTACGCACATGAATTCTAAAATACATTGGTGCGTGCTGGGGTTTGAACTTGACACCGTTGACTTGGCAGTCCAACGGTCAACGGTCGTACCCCGCGGCTATCACTTCTGTATGTAAGCACTTAAAAGCATCATCAGTTAGATAGGTCTAGCTACCCTGTTGATTCAATAAAAACAAAACACCCTCGTCAATTTTACGTACCTTTAGACACACGGCGCGTGTATAATAAATCTTTCAGAAGAAATTCCTCATCATTAAATTATAAATGTCATAGCCAGTGTACGGTTCTGTCACGGCCCTGCCAAGCCCCATAAATCAAACCAAAACTATAGGCACATCGCCCTCCATCATTGTTAAAACCATTCCTGCCCACGACAATTTTGAAAACCTCTCTGTTCTATTCAAGTCGTTTCAATTCAAGACGGTATGCATGAAAAGGCTTTGCTAAGGCGGTGTCAGGCGAGATTGATGATAGTTTTTCTTATAATATCTACAGCTATTCAGTTAAAATTGCTGAGAAAATAACAAGCGTATTTAAGTTTCGTAACGATATCACTGTATATTATATTTTATACATAATCGAACAATCTGATAAACTTAGTAAAGTCTGGATGATTTGAAAAGCAACAGTCTTTTAAGACCTCCGGAATAAACATATGCTATCTATATAAATGTTCTCGCGCACAGGTGCACTCTCTATTCACTCACTCTCTAAGATAGATAGGACAGTAAACCGACACAACCGGAGAGAGAGGCGCAGGATCAACAGCTTAACGTGCCTTCCAAAGTACGGAGGAGTCTTGACCTGTGAAAACGTTCCCATCAAAAGATGACCGCGGCGAGCATGGCTTAATCACGACGAGCAAAATGTCTTTACCAATTTAGAATGGACTTCACGGAAAAAACGCGAAACAGATTTACAGGCAGACGGATTAGCGAGCTGAATATAGTTGAATAATCTGGATAAACTCACTAGTGTATTCGGGAATGCCCCATTAGTTTCGAACTCGAACGGAGCCCTTATTCATGAGCTGGTTACATGGCAGAGTCGCGAGCCGAACCCGAATAAATAATATGGATAACACTCACGAAAGTTATTGTAGTAAAATCTGGATAAAACTTAAAAAGGTACAAAAGTGAAACGATCTTCAATGGGCCGAAGATTGGTGCTAGCTGCAGATATTTGTGCTGCGTCATAGGTTTTGCTATCGTGATATTTCATGTTTATAAAGCACACATAAGAAGACGTTTAAGTGTAGGGCAATGTTTACAGAAAGGACGCTACTAAAATTAGTGACCGGCTTCAAAACATAAAGCTCCCGCCCGGGACACTATAAACGAGCAAGAGTCACATAAATAAAGACGCCACTCATTAATTGCGGTGAAAGAAAACATCGTGAGAATTTCGGACTTAATGGTCTGAAATCGCCAGCACGTAATGGCGAAGCGTATGTATAAAGTGTTTGTCTATTCTGCACGTAAATGGTCTAAGGCAAGTCAACCTTGTGCAAAAGAGAATATTATTACCTACCTGATTATTAACAAGACTGTTAGCCAAATATTTTTTTCATAAATCTGTATTCAATGAAATTTCCAGCCATGTCTTTTCCGCTACTAGGGATATGCTATGCTATTTTGAAACACCAACATCATCTCGAATATCATCTGGTAAGTCACCTTGCTGTGTGCTAGTGTCGAATTTCACCGCGGATTTAAAAGTGAGTTCGCAAGTGATATGTTTAGAATAGCACAGATTTAGAGTAATATTTGATGTCCCTCTGCTAAACTAAGGCAGGGGAGCCTTTTGCTCGGCAGAGGGACATCGATAGGTCTAATAAAAAGGTCTTATATATAAAAAATTCAAGAAAAGTATCCTAGTAAAATTTATAAAATTAATTATTAGGATTTAGATGAAGGACGCCGTAGAAGTTCTAATTGTAAACTTTTCTAACATTACTTTTAAATGTTGGAAGTTCAAGGTCACGGAATATTTTACTGGGGCTAATGGTACTTTGATTAAAGTTGTCTGGAATTAAATTTAAGTGCCTTATTTAAGATAATTATATAAAACTAAATACGAAGGCAGCACTTAAGTTAAGTTTAACTTAAATTTTACTTGAACTTAAAAAACTTGGGATTAAAATAATTTGTTTTATGTTCGTGATTACGTTTTATAAATAACTTAAACATTATCGGGGCATCTAAATCTTTATTTGTAAACTGCTTTAAATAATAGGGTCAAAAATATTAGTTTACACATTAAATAAATAATATATTTACTAAATAAGGACTAATATAACTAAGTTTCACTAATTTGGAATTTTTCAGCATAAAATATCAAATTTGGCTGCAGTGTTTTCTGATTTATTCAGTAATTTGTTTGTGAAATATAGCCTTTATGTTAAACGTAATACAGTCCTTTTGCAAAACAAAAATGAAAGAACAACCCCTCTGGGCTTCAGTTGTGGCTGATTGCGGTTAGTGTCAGACTTGAAATTCAAAAGAATAATTCTAGTAATATTATTTTAATGCGCATCTTTTACCACATTTTATTTTACTGCTGACCTCGTTGGCTTAAAGTTTGCAATGCCCGACTGCTGAGCGTGAGGTACTGGATTCGAATCCTGGGTCGGGCAGTGTTACTGAGTTCCTCCATTCGGTAATAATTATAAAATTATAGTAAGAGTACTTAATCTGGACTTGTGCCCGGTTGACAATTTTATTGTGCACCTACAAAGCAATCCTAAGTACGACAGCAATATTTTGTGCCCAATAAGGATCAAATAAGACGAGAGAGAGAGAGGTAATAAGGGCATGGTTACAACACAACGGAATTAAAAGCAAACTCAATCCTGCGCGCTGTTTGCTTTGTTCCTAATCAGCTTGTGTTAGCGTCGGCTTCTCTATTAATTGCTGTCGGTACAATTATGACTTAAATGAGGTCGGCTTTCTTTGTGAAAAGAAAATAGTGTTCAGTTCATCTTAGAAAATTTATTGAATATTTTTGTTTAAAGCACCGCACACAAGAATCTCCTTTATCGTATGTGCATTTCACAAACATGAAATATAACATACATATATAAAAACCCAGGTTCAGGACAAACATTTGCGGATCATACAAAGTTCGTCCCGTGCAGGAATCGAACCCGCAACGCTTAGAGCAGCAGTCTAATCATTTAACCAATGCGCCAATCTGGTAGAGCAAAACAAAATTTAAGCACTATATAATATATGTAATGATCAATTTATTTCCTTGTTACAGGTTTCAGCAACATCGCCCTAGGCCTCGGAATTATCATCGTCACACTTCTCAACCTCACAGACTGCGACCTAGTCACAGACAAGCCGAAGACAAAAGACATATACATATACCAAAGAGATGGTCCCAAAGACATACCGGAGCCTGAACTACTGCCAGTACTCCATGGGAACGATACTCGATGCCGCATATCCGAGTATTTGTGTTCGAATAAGAAATGCATACCGATAAATCGATTCTGTGATGGCACGAACGATTGTGGTGACTCGTCGGATGAGCCAAGGCATTGTACTCGTAAGTACCTTATGCTTAAGTTATTTTAAATTGACTCTTACCGATTAAATGTTATATTACTGCTACTAGTCTTATAGTATAGTTAAAAAAGAAAAGACGGGATCAAATCTGTAGCTAAATATTTTTTAATCTATTAAATCTCCTGCTTTAGGATGAGAGGCTGCTTGTTGGTGCACAGATGCTAATTTTAATTTTTTGTAAATATCTATCAAAACGTAAATTGTATTTCCCTGATAAATACTACCTTGTAGTTTCAAAACCAACCCTTGGTAATTTTGTATTTAGGTTAAATGTCAGAACGCATCAACAAACCTATCAATATATTACAAAAGAACGCGAACCGAGCCTTCGTTGTATAAGCATTAATGTTATACATGTATAAAAGCAAAAGAAACTGTTCCATACAAAGCGAGCATAAACTTTAGCACTTTTATAATCCCTTTTCTGGAGAAGTGGTTCCTACATGACGCAGCAACAGCTGTGAGAGCCGAGGTAAGGGTAGGTACAGTTTGTCTATATACTTACATACATATAAGTTGAACTCATAGACTAAAAACCGGTAGAGTCGACACACTTGTTAAAATTTTTAGTTACAAATTGTAAGGTTTTTGGAAGATTTGATATGTAATCTGTAAGAATTTTTTAAGAAGCATTATAATATAGATATTATGTAAATTTACCTACAAATAATTATTTAAAAAATATCTTTCCACACAACAGTTTTGACGGTTATGTTAAACTATAAACAAGATTTAGGCAGCAAACTAGATGAAAAAAACATACAGCCTTTGTAACAAGAACTCCCTCTAAGATTAAATTCCATGATAACATTCCAAGTGTTTGTCTTAAATCAGGAATCTATCGGGAATCGAGTAAAGTGTTATTACTTTGTCTTTTTAATTAGTAGCCTTTCTCCAATAATTCAAAAGTTTATCGGAAAAGCCTTGAATGTTTCCAACATTCCAGACTGTTTTATCGAATGTTCGAGAACTCGGCCGAGTGATATCCCGGTTTCGATTACTCGTTTCATTATTGAGCTGTGGTATTTGGCTTTCCTTCTAGGAATATTTAGAAGCAGTCTAAAGGTGAGAGTATTTGACAGACGAAGAACACTTATATCACATCTAAGATCAGTTTCAAAACAAATTGTTACTTAGAAACTTATTAGAGGCAAAACAGTAACACAAAAATAAATCATATCATTGGTACAATTTTTATTCCTTGAATAATATTAGTTTTGTATGTAACTCACTCATAAACTCACTCCTATCCTTCGCTCTTTCTCGAAAATAAAAGATATCCTTTCGAACATACAACTTACGAATTTTTCCTTAACCAGCAATCAGACCCTTAGGGTCTCCCAAATACACTCCAAGACTAATGAGTTCTACAGAACAATAAATTGGTAGTTATATAGTAGTATCTCAAAAACTGTAGCCTTTACGTGCTCCTATTTAATGATGAAAGTATGCCTCAACCGTAACTAACAAAGATACCATGGTAACGGTTTGTTAAATACACTCCCCGAGGGAAATTTAAGTCTGGCTTGGAATTCGCAACGAATTAATGCTAAGGAAACAGCGAGAGGGGAAATAGATGCACAATTTCCGTACACAATAACGTAGGCGAAGGGATCCAGTTTCTTAGAATGTAAACAGTTTACGGAACCTTGTATTAACATTTTTGACTGTGCGTAAAGCAGACACAATAGTAAAACAATAGCTATGCCCCATCGGTGGGTCATTACACTGGGAAAGGGTTAACTCAGGGATTTCTTCCACCTCGGATAAAAGTACCCATGGTTTCAAAAAGTTTAATTTTTACAATTACTTTGTATTTTATTTATAAATGCGATGTTGGATTATGATATTTACAAGTAAATCATGAATCTATTAATATAAGACGCTTGCATTTCCTAACGTGTCCTGGACAGTCACATTCTCAGCTACTACATCCTGCTGACTGACTGTTGCCTATCTATATAAAACATAATAATAATTCTAGCCGAACAACAATTAACTAAATTGTTTGGCCCCACGGATGGGTTTAGGCCTCTTTTAACACAAAGTAAGGACGAGCATTACGACGCTTGTTTACTACGTGTTGGAGATTTCAGAATACATGACGAATAAAAACTAATGCTAGAATCTAAATTGTTAAAAGAACTAAAAAAAAAAAAACTTTGAAAAAAGATGGACACAAGTGGGATTCCAACCCGCGACCTTCGCCTTCACTAATGCTAGATCTTAATTAGGCATCAGCTCTCTTTTACTAGAGCTGGCGTCTAAAGCGGATCTGTATGAAAAACCTGTAGGTACTACAGGTTTCCAAGTCGTCTAGGTTTCACACACTTTCCTTTACCGTATCTTTTTAACCATAAATGGACGCAATAAAATAAATATAAATAAAAAGGGCAATAAGACATCTCCATGCCTCCTATCTTCCTACCTATACTATCTATAGTTCTATACTGTAAATATATTCTCCGTCAAGCGAGTTTTTGCGGCAATCACGGTCCGCTACGTCCGGATTCTCCCGTGATCCACTAATGGAAATTTATTCTCCCTCTTTGATTTTAAACTCAGTAGTAGGTAATGATTAATGGGTTTGGTCATCGTAGTTTTACATTTTAGGAACACTTTATAGAGGTTGTTTGGTATTCTTGTGCATTAGATCTGTTTTTAACACTCGACGGAAAAAGTGGGGGTTTATAAGTTTGAAGTGTCTCTCTGTGCAGCTGTCTGTGACATCGTAGCTCCTAAACGAGTGGACCGATTATGATAGGATTTTGACAGTTTGTAGGCTGACGTAATTGAGATAGTTTTTTTTTTTTTTTTTTTTTTTTTAAAAAAAACGTCGCCCCACACTAGGAATTTCTCCTGTGTCGTGGGTGCGTTTCACAAACATGAAATATCACATACACAAACATCCAGACTCGGGACAAACATCTGTGGGTCGCACAAAGTTTTGCCCCGTGCGGGAATCGAACCCGCAACCCTTAGCACAGCAGTCCAATCACTTAGCCACTGCGCTAATGAGTCGTCAACAATAGTTCTTAGCTATAATTTATGTTATGTTGTGTCTGGGGTTACTTTAGTTTGTTTTATTCCTTTACGGTTCTAATATTCAACAATAGGGACAGGTTTGATGTTAAATCGTGTTTCGGGTACCGCATATTGTTTAAAAGCGTAATATTGGAATACTCTAACATAGTTTATAGTTACTGAAAGGCGAATACGTACGTAGAGTATTAAATTTCCATCATCATTTCGATCAAATATCCTACTAAATGAATATTTGACGAGGTATTTACAAGTACCTACCTATGTTAAACATCGTATTATTCAGTTCGCCATGTTAAATTGATCTATGATATGTAGAACTTCTATATAAAATTTCCTGTACATTGGAATTTATTTTTTTCTTGCTGTATACCATTTTTTTCTCCATCACAATTTCGTTTCTCCCTCTTCTATTCTGAAGGCTGTTTGTAAAGATCGCAGTTAGCGATAAGAACGTCCATTGTGTAGTTTTGTTTTTCCACCATTTATTATTTAAATGGCGTACTTTTTGACAGTGGTTGTTGATGCATGGCTTCCGAGAGTGACGTGATAGCGGCTTATTATATTTTTGGAATTTTATATACGGCTTTTAGAGCAGAAAATTAGATGAAAGCTTTTTTTTTAAATAATTCAGATTGCATGAAATATTCTAAACACCCTACGTATTATATATATATATTATAATATGCTCAGCAGATATTAGTTCAATTTCTGTATGAAATTTTAAGTTCATAAAAAATCAGCTTGCGTATTCAGTGCAAAATAACGTAAACTATAAACTTTCCAAAGGAGTATGTACGCGTGCTTCCCTTTCACTAAAATCAACGTGAAGAAACTTTTCAAGATTCCAATTCACCGCAAGTTTGGCAACTCACCTGCATCGAACGTATGAAAGAAAACCACTGAAGCCGTACATTTATCGAACTATACAGCTTTCAGCGAATCCTTTTCATTGGATACGTAAGAAAACGGTAGTAATCCCAACGCTGACCTCACCCGCACCTTGGCTGCAAGAGTAATGCCTTTGCCTCCAATCTTATTGAAAAAGCCTACAGATGCCTAAAGCAATTCTATAAATTTATCACCGCAATATTTTATTATTGTCTGCGTACGTTTTATTAAGATGTCATAACCAGACGTACGGAATTACAATTTTGAGAATTGACCTCCTTATTTATAAGACGCTCCCCTATGCCCATTGAAATAGGTTTTTTCCGATATCAGTTCTTTTCTGGCGGTTTCAGGCGATTTAGTTCGGAAACTAGAGATCATTTTATTACAAAAATATTTTTATTTACAAAAATATTCCAAGTTCATAAATTATACCTGAACACAAACACTTGATTTATTTGATATTCATTTGGAAAAACACGTAAATATTTCTTTAAAAATATTGGCACCAAGATTGATGATACTAAATGGTACCCACTATACCGTATCCAGGGGTTGACAGCAATCTACACATCATCATCATCATCAGCCCGTTACAGTCCACAGCTGGACATAGGCCTCTCCCAATGAACGCCACAAAGCCCAGTCTGCTGCTTTACGCATGCACATGTAACATACATACATATCTCAATCCATGTGTTACCTAATATTGGAACATTCTCACAATGGCTTGGAAATTGGAGTTAACCGCAAGCTTAGTTCCAGGACATTGTCTAAGAACCGGGGTCAGGTATATGAAAGGCGTGTACTCGATAAGGTTAAATTACAGGAATATGTTAGACTGAAATCTGTGCGATTGTTGGGTCGGGACTTTGTGTCTCAATGCGTGTAGTAGTATACTGAAATACACCGTTCTAGTGTTTTCTGCTTATGAGAAATTACTTGCCTTGGATTCAAAATCAGAAATTGTTTTTGTCACACGTATGCTGGCTGCTAAATGGAAATCGCAAGATTGTTGCCACCTATATGCGACTGATGAGCGGTGAATGAGGTTGTACTCGTAATGTAATGTTAATGAATAATGGTTGTATGGACGGAATTTTACAAAGTATTATGCTGTTCCGTAGGTTTTACACTTAAATACTGTCGACGACGCTAAGAGTCCCCGAAGACGGCACAATACATCATATTCCGGGCACACTTCCAACCCCTTGTAGCTATCGAAAATTTAATAATATGATACTGCCTACCTTGGGAATACAACCTGAGCCTCCACGATCAATAAGAGCACATGCGATCACTAACGTGGCAGATTCATAGACCATTTATAAGAAGAAAGAAATAATTTATTTGTAAGAATATACACAATTTAGGTGTATCTAATTTGTATAGTTATATTATGTATAAACAGTCGTTGATTTTAACTGCAGTCATTAGAAAAACCTACAAATAAGAAATAAACAATATCGATTTTCAATATTATAATCTGTTAGATACTACGTACATCTATAGATGAAATCTTTGGTGCCTACATGTAATAAATAAACCATTTTATTTTCTCCGGGTCAGAACTGAATAGAATAATTTTGTTACGATGTACTACACAAACATACATTGGTTATCTTATACGGAATGTATTAGGAGACACATTGAAACAACCAATGTAAACCAAACTGAAGTATGACTTTCTATATTATAATAAGCATTGATTAAATAGTATGAAAATGGTTACACGTGAAAAGTATTGAATGATGAAATTGGCTACACTACAATCTAACCAAAACATAATTACAATAACACCACACGTATTGATAATGGGAAAATAACATGGAGAAGTGCCACAAACTCCAGGCCCGTACAGAGACGAATATAATAATTGAGTTTGGGAATGCGGGGACACGGTACTAGTCCCAATTCAATTCTGTCCCCATTTCTCCAAGTAGGTCTGTACTAACCACAACACAATATAATGTAGTATATTACATGTAACAAGATTTTCTCTGTAGCTTTGTGAGCCAGTAATATTTTTGTATACGTATTGGCTACCGCAAATCTTGCAGGATCAGAACCAACTCTTACCGCACCAGACTATTTATGCAAATATCTTAGCGATCGGTTTATCAATTGAATGGGAAAAGAACAAACAAACAGTGTACTTTCGAATTATATTAGTAAGGGTTTATTTGGGTTGTGTGAGGTTGAAGTAATATTTATATTCAGCTGGTGATAACATAACAGAAAGAACAAGGGTGGAATACGAATTGCGTCTTGTAATGAAGACAATTTTTTTGCTAACAGGATTTGTCTCTTGAGAGCTATTGTTATGGGGTACTTTGGGTACCTTTATTTTATTTGTAGGGTACAGTACGAGTGTTTCGTAAGAGAACTTTTCTTTCTATATTTATTTGTTATACATAACGTTACATAACTTTTTTACAGGATTTAAGAACATTTTATTTTAATGGTTTACCCAGTTACTAGACTACTATTTAACTTGTCCAATAATATTATTATTCTAATCTAGTTAGATTAGAATAATAATATTATTGGACTAGATATAATCTAACTAGATTAGAATAATAATATTATTGGACAAGTTAAATAGTAGTCTAGTAACTGGGTAAACCATTAAAATAAAATAGTCGTAATATATGTAATAGTCGTAGTGCTCGTAACTACGAGCACTACGACTATTACACGATTAGAATTTTACTTTATACTTAAAAACCTCTACAACACTCAAAGAGCTTAAATGAAACATTTACATTTCAGAAATCTTTTAAAAGATACAAAGCGTACTTCTCTTTAAAAAAGGTAAACTAAAAAGCCGTGGCCTGCACTTGGGCAGATAACACGTACATTTTGTACTCTTTTGTTGCTCACCCACACAGCCTTCAATAGCACCACAACTAATTTCAACTCGGCCGTCACTTGATGTGTTTACTTGGAAAACTTCATATTTTTCATCTTCGGAGTAAACTTGGCCGGGCTCTGTTAAACGATTTTAGTCTTTATGATCGTATTATTGTGACGTAACAGTATTTTCAGGCTAGGCTCTGTTTTATTGTCACAGTATCATCAGATTTAGGCCGTCGTATTTGTTACTGTAGGCTATTACATCAGCTTTTGGAGTAAATCTGTGTTTATTCCCGTAGTTTAAATGCTGTCACAGATATGGCATCTATTTATATAGGTAATGTTGTTATCAAAAATGTATTTAGGCCTAAGGTGAAAATGTGATATTCAGATTATTTAGTAGAAAAAGAAAGAAGTTTTTTAT
Source organism: Abrostola triplasia (assembly GCA_946251915.1). Lineage (NCBI taxonomy): Eukaryota > Metazoa > Arthropoda > Insecta > Lepidoptera > Noctuidae > Abrostola > Abrostola triplasia. The sequence continues at coordinate 3,373,517 of OX276424.1, read as the reverse complement.
TTTCATACTTGTCTATACATATAAGTCTTACAAATAACTTTATTACGTAGAAACTTTTAGTTTACACAGATAAGTAATCTGTGTAAACTAAAAGTTTCTACGTATCTTCTTACCTCTTTCATTTGTTTTTCAATTTAAGCTGTAATAGGTCAGCCTAAAGTCTTACAATCCAGTGAAAATGACCCGTTTTAGATACAATGCGGTCGGCTACGTCTTTAATTCTCTCTTCTACAACCACACGTTAAACTCCAACACCCACTACAGTCGTTTACTAAGTGCTAATGCCTACATAATCAGATAGTACCATCCACTAATGCAACAACTAATGTATCCCCCGCTATTTCCTCACTGAAGACTATGTGCTTCCGTAAAGGGTTCCTATTAAATTTGAAGGTGGAGTACAATAGCGTCCCAGCTAGCAACCTAATGGCTTGAGTGAGGTAGCTAATAAGATCACGCGGTTCGTTAATTAAGCCCGACTCCCCTTACTAATTTACCGAAAGGTGGGCTGTATTTAAATTAAATAATAAACTGCGGGCCTCGTTTATGGTTTCCTATATTTTTTGGGAAGCTAATCCAATTTAGAAGGTATGAAAGTTTTTATGTCTTTGAGCTTAGGATACTGATTAGCTAGCCGTGATGAGCGGTAGCTATAAGGTGGAGAGTCGGAGGAATTTATCGACTAAGAGATTGGTTGGCCGGTTACATTTTAAGTAGTATCAATCAATATGTTTTGTGTGGTTTTGATCTTGGTTTAATTTCATACAAATTCCATACTAAGAGAATTGTTATGCAAGTGTTTTTCTTCGTGTTAAGGGAAAATCAATAATTCTCTTCACGTATTATAATAACATTGTTAACTAATAGTTCGAAATACAAAACAATGTATTTTTATGATATCGTTATAACATCTTCATAGTAGATCAGCAGCATCACAATTGATAATCAAAAAACACGTATCAGAATATTTACATAATCAGTACCAACATAAAAAATTCAAAGAACCTTGCGAGCGTCCAAACTGTTACGTTAAGATTAAAAACTCAATTATCCGGTTTGCCCGGCTGTCCGCCTCGTGTGCTACAAAAAACTGAGCAAATCACAAAGGGTCTTTCCTTCCGTTTTCACAATAAACACATGGTCGTTGCGCGGTAACGCGGCCTACGGCGGATTGAATCCACCATTATTAAGTTTTAATGACGTCGACCACAATGCCAGGCCCCCAGGCGATAAACAAAGGATAATGGCCGCTGTGTCGCTCGTAATAAGATAAATAACCGCACTCGCAATTTGCTCTACTGCGCCCGGAGTGTAATCTCGAGACGTTGGAATTAAATATGGATCAAGTTGGAAAATGAATATCGATGCAAAGTAACTGCCAAAAGAAAATAAATTAAACTTTCAGATAGTTCGAAGAAGATGAGTGGGAATCCAATAAAATTTATCGTTCGCTGAATTCTTACTTTTGAAACTAAATCCGTTATTTAATTTTACAATGAACTTTTATATGCTATCTAGTTTACTACAAAGTCCAGTAAATAATTTTGGAAGTCCATGTCATAAACACTTTACTGTCGATAATACTGCTACGAGAATCTCGGAAGCCGTTAAGCAAAATTCACATAACCCTAAAATGCAAGGCCATTATATGCGCAGTGAGTTCACAAAGTGATTTTAAAGTGGTACATGTTGCACTACGTGCAGTGAGAACGCACGGCGTCACTGACAGTCGTAAAATTTACTGGTGGTGCGCGACACTGCAATTTCACTGGCCGTTTACAGACAGCAGTTAGTTCGTGCGATCTCTGAGGCTGTGGAATAGCGCAGTGAACGTAAAGTGAACGAGGTTACGCGTACGTTCTAGTTTAAGTTAATGGAAATCGTTGGTGGACCTAAAATTTTGTAGCACGTTTCAATGATCATTTCACAATCTTGAATTTTGTGTTAGTTGATAGTTTTGAAGCTTGAGTAGGGTTTTTCTGTATTATGATTACAGAATATGGCCATATATTAGACAATTGTAAGCTTTGCTAGTTGAAAAGCTTGTCATCAAATGACTATTACTAACACAAAATTCAAGGAAATTTCTGTTTTTACCTTGAAATAAAAATTTACTTAAATTCTGGCTTAATTTTAAAAATAAACATTTACATGTTCCGTGCAGGGAGTAAACTCGTAGCGCAAGATATTTCAAGCTACAACAGTATCATGAATACAATTACCCAGTACTACAATACTGAGCCCAAATCCCTCACTGCTATTTTCGTCAAGGCCATGACCGCACCACCCAGGGTATCATTCCCCCTGGACTAATTCGCTGTCGGCGCGAACTTTGGCACGTTCCTTGTTTACTAGCTCTGAGTGTTGCAGATACTAATCCTACTCTCATTACTGATGCAAATTTAATACGAACCCCGGTTTAGTATGGGACGTATTGTGTTTGTCTTGTAGACCGGTTCGACCCATGCCCGGTTAGAGGAGCGGAGAGGTGAAGATTTTGAAGTTTCGGACGATTCATTAGTGATAATATGTTATAACTGTAGTTTGTAATATATTGTTCGACTCCGAAGGGCAGATAATGTATAAGTGGAAATAATGAATAAAAGCAAAGCCAATAGAATACTCTTTGCATTATATAAATACTAGTTGCGCCCCGCGGTGTTACCCGCTATACATTTTCGGGATAAAAAGTAGCCTATGTGTTAATCCAGAGTGTCAGCTACCTCTATATGAAATTTCATCAAAATCGGTTTAGCCGTTTGAGCGTGAAGAGGTAACAAACATGCAAACACACTCACAAACTTTCCCCTTTATAATATTATTATATAGTGTGAACTGTGATAGTGTAACGTGTAACATTGGTGATAAACGTGGAAGTGTCTTCAGAAGTGATACCACCAATCTGCAATAAGCAAGTTATACAAGCAATACTCGGTCTTCATTGATCAACGAATCGAACCAAACCTTTAATTTTCAGTTTGAAAACACGGTTTGTTTAATTAATAAACCAAATCCTTTTATACTGGCATTCCACTTAAAAACTCAGCTAAAATAAAACCAATGTATTTCAACGATTCAGTTAATTAATACTCAGAATTTCAAAGTTTTCATACTAGAATTAAACACATGTTTGCTTAAAATGAAATCATGTTTTCCTATTTATTTGAGTAAACAACCAACGTGAAACGTTAGTACAAATTGTTGCAGTTCCCAGAATGAGACATCCGAGCTGTATTTATGAATAAAGGTATAACATGGAACCCCGTCAAAAGCCGATAAAAGCATCCAGTCTATTTTTCTGATACTCCAAAGCACTCGCCAACATACAAAATACCAATAACTCTATAACAGCCTAATACAATTATATTTTTCATTTATCACTTGAAAGAAACAATGTTTCAATAAACTGAAGTTAAGTGAAAAGAAATTGCTTTTGCGCAGCGAAACGAAAAATATTGAACAAGTATGAAATACGAGTGTTTGTTAAGTTTTAAGTCTGTCATTAAATGTTTTGATATTTCTTTAGTTCGTCGACCCTGTGGAAATTAAACTGTATGTTTCGCTTATTCAAATAATTCGTGATGTAGCGTGGCGTGATTTTTTTGCTTAACTATAAGACTAGTTCTATGTTTTCTCCGACGAAAACGGTAAATTAGTCTTGGTAAACGGTGACATTTTCCGAGGAGATATGCAGTAGAGTTAACTCATAAACCTTCAGTTTCGCGATTACACAAATTTCTACACATGTTACATACAACTTAAATTAGTTAATTTCCGGATACAAAACAACAATAAATCTAGCTAATAACTAATCTATCCAACATTTACATTTTATAAATCTAGAGTCGCTTTTGGATCGTTATTCCATTGCCAACAAAACCTATTAGACGATAAATACCCTTATTGCGTTGCGTTCGTGTTATATTGAGAAAGTTTTCGAATTCAGCGATTGTATAAATTTTCAAGTGGAGCACTAAATACCATGAAAGCGCCAGTTGTAGAGGCAGCGAGTTAATTAGGAACGCTACCTAGTTCCCCAAGTTGTTTGTGATGCAACAAATGAGTTGCGTGCCAATTTAAACTATGTGTAGTGTGTATATGATTGAAATTGCTTTGTCGATCTTCTCCGATTGAATTAAGTGATCAATTCGTTAGTGTTGCGCTTGTTCTTGTATGTTAACATCGCTTTTTGTTTCACGACAAATATATAAAAACACTAGATGAGACACATTTTAATGTTATACAGAAAGTAATTTTAAATGAAATAGGTATGGCCAAAAAGCCAAACTAAAAGACTAGATTATCCTCATATTATTATGAAAATTTTCAACGGTAGTCCCATAGAAATTTGCGCTGGCATAATTATGCAAATTCGTCGCTGCAGCTCTAACGTCAAATGAAACAGCCCTGAGTTATCTGTTTAAATTTAATGAGATATTTTTTGTTCTCTTACTATACTAGGTGGCTTTATAATATAATCAAAACCTACTTTAGATGATAATAAAAAAATCCTTACTTATAATAATAAGTAATTTTGTATCCTACCTATCTAATAATGAAACAGATAAAGACAGATACAGGTACAACGTGGGTTTAAGTCGGTAAAACCCGGCTGCTCGGCATTGCTATAAATCTTTACAAACTTGTGACCGGACTGTAGATAACTGCAGCTGTTAGTTTAATCTTGTTCTAAGTTAATTTAATTTAAGTTACATTTTATCGGCTACGTATAAATCTTAGTTTGGAATTATTTTTTCCCATTAGTATTCTAGTTATATAGGTACTAAACAAAACGTCGCCCCACACTTAGAATTTCTCCTTTATCGTGGATGTATTTCACAAATATAAAATATCACATACACAAACACCCAAACCCGACAAACATCAACACAAATTTTGGTCCAGTGCGAGAATAGAACTCGCAACCTCTAGTACAGCAGTCCAATCGCTTAGCCACTGCGCCAATCAAGTCGTCTAAATTGACGAAACACGAATTTGTATGAGAATGGTGCTTCAAGATATTTGAATGTCGATCTGAGAGCGGTCAGATTTGTGTGTCGTGTCTTCACGATGTTTACTATGAATGTAACTCGTAGCGAAGTCGTAGAGGATTTGTAGCAGAGTCGTAGAGGATTCGTAGCAGAGTCACAGTGGCTTTGGACGTAATCGTAGCAAAAATTATTAATGGCTCGACCATTGGTCGAGCATCGTTCTCAATGGACACAATATTATGTGAGAAATTTAGTCCCACATATCACGCTGAAACTATTAAACTTCGTTTGAAATTCCAAACTGCATTCTCAAACTTATACCTACATAAGAAAATCTGACACACATAGACAGTGAATTCCGTACCGAAGCTCTACTTTCCTAATTACGTTATGCAAGGAATCCTATGCATGTGTGAGTGGCCTGGTACGAGTTTTAGTTATTTTGTTTCTTTGTGTGCACTGTTTGATGCGCGTAATAAAAGCTAGGGTGCGATAAGAGCAAAATATTATTCTGTTTGATGATACTGCGTCTAACTAGGTTTTTATTAGGTTATTTTTCTATATATATCTAGTGTTTTATAAGTATTCTATGTAGTAAGTTTTAGAAACTTATATTTTAATTTAATTTTAAAGCATAGTCAAGAAAGTATGACGACCTGATTGGCTCAGTGACCAAGCGATTGGACTGCTGCGTCAAGGGTTTGCCGGCAAAAAATTGTGTGATCCACAAACATATGCTAAATTCACGTCAAACAACGTCTTCCAAATGGTCCGCTTGTCGAAACTGTCCTCCAAGTGGAGTAAAGTATATACAAGTAACCTCTATCACACACGAGGGCACCACAACTTATGAGCTGCAGGCTTTTTAAAGCCTAAATGACCAGCTTAGGAACGAAAACGAAACTCAGTTACTTGCAAGAGAAAGCCTTGAAAAAAAAACGGCCATTTGGCGTGATCGGTACCTCGTCGCTAGTAAATAAGAAAATCTCCCTTAGGCTCTTAGGTAGTAATAAAAAAATTACAACCGTCACTGTCTAGTCAATGAATAGATATCATACAAGAGGAGTTTAAGTTAAAATATGTCTTTTATCACCGTTTATGAACAAAAGAATATAACCCGAAAAGAATTACTTCCAAATTCAAACGTCTTCAAAATAGTTCGATTTTCCAAATTGTCCTCTAAATAGAGTAAAGTCTATCCGAGTAACCTCATTTGGCACGCGAGGCCGCCACTAATTAGATGGAAACGTGATTACAAAACTAAAGAGGTTTCTCCTAAGACGTGCTCGTGTTGTGATCGGTACCCCGTACGTGGCTGGCGAAGCAACTCGTTTCCGAATCACCGTTCTAGAACGGAGTTCAGAAACAGCTTTTGTAATTGCTTGGAACGTAGATCTGAAATTAACTAGTGTTTTATAACGGCCACGTGACACAAAAATAAGGTTGCGTATTTCAATAAAATAGGTTTTAATAATTTCCACACGTGTTTTACTTGTAGCTAAACTACTAAATGAAACTAAAACATAGCAATCTTTGGTCAAAACTAAAACAAAATGTTGACTCTTACAAAATAAAATAGTTATCCAACATAAGAAATTTGTACCCAACCCAATACCTATCCTACATTTGACTACCTGTTTATAACACGAGACTAACAATAAGTGACCATATAAAACCCAATATAATGGCCCTGAAATATAAAGAATAACCTAACACTCAGTTTCAAACGATATATTAAAACATATTTCTTACTTTTTTACTATAATAACTTTCGTGAGTGTTATCCATATTATTTACTAGTCGGGCATTCCCGAATACACCCGTGAGTATAACCGGAATATATAGTAAATAATATTTCTTACTTACACAAAGTAATACCAATTGCTAAACCGAGCCAGAAAAACAGCGCAAACAAAAAGAGCAAAATTAAAAAGCGTATCTAAAACCTAACGTAACATAAGACAAGGCCAAAGAAAACTGGGTTGAACCGTCATCATGTAATTACTCCGACCTGGCCATACGTGATGTTCACAACAACATCTGAAGGTATCTGGGTCAAGGACGGAAATACCAGTTTCTGAACTACATGAGTTAGGCCGAAGTAATAATAAAATGAATGTGATATTCCACTATCTACGAGTATGTTACATGACGAAATGGAATTGGAAACGAGTTATCATCTATACGGTTTTATTATTTTGTGTATTATCCTACATCGTCTCTTACTTAATGCTTTGTAAAAGGTTTTTCATGTCAAATGTTATTGTTATATGGGTGGTAGAAGCTTATGATGTAGGTTTCAGAAATTAAATAATAGGCACCGATATACTTAAATAATAACACTATGAGCATGTTTCTACAAACTTTATATACTACACCAAATTTAAATTTGTTTTTCTAATTGAGACTTTTGTAATGATAGGTAATTATTTTTTTATCGCGATCATTTGCATTTTACGAAAGTGCAGAGTGGTAGTCTTTTCCTTCAAGAAGATTTTATAGGAAAACTATTCAAGTCGCGGTTGTTTACACTTTTATAAGACTTGACTACACTGAATTAATTTATTATAATGTTAGAAACCTATTGTATACGTACACCTGATCAGCCAATATGTCTATTGAATTGTTAAACGGTCTGAGTGGTTAATTAATATGAGCTCAGATTCCCCGATTGATACGCATATCTATGATAATAAAGTGGGTAGTAGGTAATCATTATCACTTAATTAATGGTACTAATTACTCGATTAATTCATTTGGTAATTGGGATTCGGTTTATTACCAGTTTTTTAGATAATGTGCGATAATGGGGATTATTTTTTAGATAATGTGGGGAGGTTAATGAGAGGTATGGGGTAATACGCGCAGTGGTGATTGAACAAAAAGTATACACATTTGCGCGATTTTAAGCACTCGGCCTTCTGTCAACCACCTGACGAGCACGAGCCCTTTGTGCCATGTGTTACGTCACGAATGATGGTTGTATGTTTTCAACTCCACACTTAGAAAAAACTGCCGATTGCTACCGCAAAGCGTGAAGTTATATTCTTACTAGCTACGCTCCGCGGTGTTACCCGCTACATTTTTTCGGGATAGAAAGTAGCCTATGTTTTAATCCAGGGTGTCAGCTACGTCTGTATGAAATTTCATCAAAATCGGTCTAGCCGTTTGAGTGTGAATATGTAACAAACATACAAACACACTCACAAACTTTCGCCTTGATAATATTAGTGTGATTTTATTATGTTTATTACATCGCCAGATTCAATTACTGACAAGTGTATAACACGCACTTTATCCTATTTTACTTTTTACTACTACAAGTAATTAAGTAAGTACCTACCTAATCAAAAATCTTAAGACAGGTTACCAAAACACGAAGGTTTACAGTCCGTAAAATAAACCGTAACTCTTAGGTAATGTTGATAAACAGCAATGAAAGGCGGTTTTACAACAAAATGTACACAACAGTAAAACATCTGGATTTACGATTTGTTTAACACCAGTCAGCCGGCCAGCTTTCTTATAAAAAGCGATGATAAAACGTATTTTTACCTAAACATTTATTAAGTCTATTGTTTTCTATATTTGACATGCAAGAGACATGTTGGAGTTTATGGCGACCCCACCGCGTCACCTGTTCATGAATAAGGACTCCTTAGTCCGCAACTAGTCGGGCATCCCCGAATAAACACGTGAGCAGAACCAGTATTTCTATATAGTAATTAGTATGCAAAAGACAGGTATAATGTAATCGATGGATTAACATTGTGATTTTTTTAAATAAAGTGGTAAATAAGCAAATATCCTTCTTATTTATTTATTGATGTAAATGTGTTTTAAGTTAACCGCTTCTTAAGTCTATTGAAATCTCTATTCTTTGAGATGCAAACAACAGTGACAGGTATAGTATAATAAATAGTTCAGCACTGAAAAATTTTGTAAGTAAGGGTTATAAGGCTTATCGTATCCAGTTACCAGTTGATAACGCGTCATTACCGATGCTCAACAAGCAAGAAGGTGTAAACATTGATTGGGTTTTGAACTATCGCGTAGAATAGGGAACAAAGTTCGTACGTATCAGGGTCTCAAACTTAGCTCGTAGCCCACTTCACTTAAACTTAATACTGAGATCGATATCGGTGCCTAAGACTTCAAATTGATTATTATTGCCCTAAGTTTAATTTACCGAGTTGGACTGAGTCGTATTCTCAGAGGGAGACAGTAAATGTCTCGTCGTAATTGTCATAAGATATGATTTGGGTATACTGGGAGTTGGGTTGACCGTGTAAGCAATTTTGCCGATTGCTTTTTTTATTCGTCTGACTTTGAACTGAAGTAAAAAGTTGTTTGAATGTCAGCGTTTTTCTGAAGCTTGTAAAAATATTGTTGTTGTGATTGACATGTGTATAAAAGAATAAAAAAATCGATTCTTATACTTCTCCATACGAGAAGAGGCCTTTGCCCTGCAGTCGGACAGTTATAGGCTGTTATTATTATGATACTAGGTAAAAGGTTACAACTTTTCTTATTTAATTAAAATATAAAAGCTTCAAGGTGTTAGATCGTTTTTATTAGTAACCTTTCAAAATTGTATACCTCATAGGTTCGTGAAGGAGATGTAATTATCTCAATAAGCTGAGTCAGATAAAATTAAATACACATCCTTTCACAAGCATACATCGCATAATTTCTATTTTACATTCCATTACACGAAACGTAAGACATTAAAACGTTTCCAACACTGTATAATAAGTCAAAATGGAAATAATCATTCGGCACAGGCATTCTGGCATTCAGCCAGGGCTGCAGCTAAGAGCTTTATTCTTTAATACTTCCATCATCAACTTAATTCATATAACGTGCTGGATGCAGCATTCATTGTTACTAAGTTATATGCCATAGTAAAACTATATAATGATAATGCAAGGATTCTTAGATGCAGAATTGAATTCACTGACATAGGTTGATCACCTTTTTAGTGACAAAAAGTCTATCTGTTCTAAGTTTTACAGTTTTTGTCATCGCATTGATATTTTTATTTCCTGGAGATATTACTTTGTTTTAAGTAGATACTTCTACTATATCTTTTATGCATATTACAGACTGCCTCGTTGGTCTAGTGATTGCTGAGCGCGACTGCTGACCACGAGGGTTCGAATCCCGGGCGGGTAAAGTGTTTCTAGGTTTTTCCATTAGGTAATTCTCAGTAGTAGTCACGGAGTCCGGACTTGTATTTGGTTGATGGCAATAGGCTCGCCCCCTATTACAGTGGTATAGGAAATATGGCGACTATTGCATTGCATTTTTTCATTAATACTAGATGTATATATACTTTATCGTTGCACCTACCATGTAATCTCCGCACCACACTAAAGTTGTCAGGTAGAGAATGCCTTAAGCATTAAGTCCGCCTATTTAAATAGCTCCTTTACATGAAGTTTTTATAAATACTACTAACACCATACAAAAAAAAAGATACGTTGCCATTTTATAACTAATTTTGCTCCAAACTATAAGATACTAGCCTACCAGGCGAACTTCGTACCACCTTCTCATTGTTTAAACCTTCCCTGGACTTCCACGAATATTTCAAGACCAAATTTAGCCAAATCGATCCACCCGTTCTCAAGTTATAGCGAGACTAACGAACATTAATTCATTTTCATAATATAAAGATGGATAGATAATGTCGTCACAGCTTCCCTAAAGCAGATTTATGTCAAACAAAAACAAATTAAAAACTACTGACACGTACTTTCAGAAATCTGATAAAAATGAACGAGAGCGGATCGATTGTGGAGCGGCATGACGGTGCCATAATTTTTCATTAATCACCGTCCATTAGTGAGTGTAGGTATTACCGAAGTTCCAACGATAGTCTGTTGGAACTGATACTTTGGATATACGATTACTGCGATATCATAATATTCTTTTGATGATAGTACTTCGATTGCCTAATGACAGGGTGGTGGCGTCATTAATGACTTAAGACCCAAAATTTAAACATAACATAACATAACATCACGCCTGTATTCCCTGAAGAGGTAGGCAGAGGTGAACATAGTACACCCATATTTCGCCAGTTATGTTTTTTTATTATAAACTTATGTAAATTATTCTAATTAATAATTTAAATATCTATAAATTTAAGTACATACGTTTTTAATACAAATGTATACAAATATATCGGGCATAAAATCAGAATGATAAATTAAATCTAGATAAAAACCCAAAATGGCACTTTATTTATAGCGACCAATGATATCGTATTTCTTACTGCGAAGAGATAATATTCATGAATGAATGAAACCTACATAAATCACGGAAAACGTGACGATACATTCTAATAATAAAACGAAATTCGTTCTTCGCACAATTCAACCGTAAAGTATTAAATATCTATTGTCCTTCCACTTTCATGGGTATATTGGATTTAATATTCGCTCATTCACGCTCCCAACAGTAAATATACGAAGGCACATAATAATGTAATTCGCATTACCGAATTATTGAAAAATTTCGTTGCGGAAATAACAATGACAAAGAAAAGTTGAAAACTTTGACTCAACAAGGAGTATACAATACCTTATTTTGTAATTGTTAATGTCATCAATCATCATATAAAAGTAATTAGTGCTTGACACATGATTGTTTTTTTAAGTTATATGAATATCTTTGTTCTGTGTAGGGTATAATAGTCGTACAATAAAATAAAGCTTAAAATTAATGTGTCCTAAAACGTTATTCCACGCCATATGTGAAATGGTCTCACAGGTAGCCTTGTACGGGTATTCCTAGTACATAACCATTTCTCAAAAAAGGATACCATTATACAAATCCTTTAATATAAGTATAGCTATTATATCTGTGGGTTAATCCACTGCGGCACACACCGCATTGTACGCGTTATTTCTTTCAAAGAAATATACAGAATTTATTATTCGTTTATCGTGTAGCTTTTTCCAGAGTTGCGTATTTATAAGCCAGCCTAAAATTGTTTATTTAAAGCACTGCAATACATACTTAAAATACAGTATCCCTTATTTGATACCCAATTTTGGTGTTAAATTGTGAAATCAGAATTCATGAATACAAAATTGAATTTTATTTGCAAAATGCAAAATGTATTTTATAATAATAATTAATTCGGAGAATCGTTTCGCAGTAGGGAAAAGCAGTTCCTCTCTTCAACAAAAATATATTTATTATTCAAATTATATTGTATATTATTGTATGTATAATATAGGTAGTTAGGTACTCGTCATGCCCCTATTCCCTGAGTGGAACGTTAAGTTTTCTGCACTGCATTATTCGCAAAACAGTTTTCTTGGTTTGAGTATCAATGAATTACTGCAATACTTAATTTGCTAACAGAAGTACACGAATGGAACCCGTGATCTCTCGATCAGCAGTCACAATTACCAACTGACCAATGACGTGGTTATCATAGTCAGTTACCTTTTTAGGCGGTTGAGATCGGGTATTCCTTTAATAGTACCCAATATTGAAATGAAAACTTAATAGGTATGCAAACAGTGCTCTGATGTTTTGCATTCATATCGCATGGAGGTAGAAAACGTAAGCGAAGTGTGTGAAAATCGCCTATTGTACTCGCCTTTCTCTCTGCTCGCAAGGGACCTGCATGAAATGTGTAAGAATGAGAATAAATTCACTGTGTATTGCCTGCCATTACGCTTTCACGCTTCGGGTCGATTTGTGCATTGTCGTGTCTTTCCGCGTCATTTCTCTTTTCTAGCTAAGAAAACATTTTCTGGTCTGCTTCCCGACAAAGTTTTCTGCATTCTGCTGATTGGAGTTTTCCAACTTGATTGAGTAGCGTAGTTCTGTGTAATACCCATAAATCTTTAAGGACGCCTGCAAGATCTGATTGGTTCCTGTTATTTGTTGCATAAGTTCCAAAATAAGATGAGTTGATTTTGTTATACATATTTTATTTTTTATTTTATTATATTAAAAAACTTACAGCTTAGTTACAACATATCATTACATTGTATATAATATATGGCCGGTATATTTTTTTAACTTAACAATATTTTTGTAAAGCCTGTAACAGATTGTTAACAGCATAGGTTTTAGCAGGTGTCCCAATTATCATGTTACTGAGGTAACTGCAATAAATTAATTAAAGTTTTTCTGACATTTTTTCATAACTAAGGCCAGTAATTTTTTAATCTGAGATGAACTCCATCAGTATAATTACAGGCAAACTGCACATGTACAGTATTATACATTATGTTAGACTAAATAGCTACGTCAACAGTATAACGCGAATAACGTAGATGAATGCAACCTTGCTGAAGAATGTTATCTTGTACGGAAGCCAAATAGTTTTGCTACGTTACGCATAGTATGCATATTACATGTGTCGACTCAGTCTCTTCAAAGATTCAGTTCTAATGGTCTCGCTAGATGGCGTTGTATGTTAATTTTAAGATGGATATTTTTATTATCTATTCGTGTAAATATTACGGGTCTTTAAAAATGTATTATTGCTATTTAATACCACACACTTCTTTGATACAAACTTTATAAACATAATTAATCAATTGTTTCTTATGGATAAACGCTCCTAGAGTCCTAATCTTAGGTCAATTAGTGCTCTTGCTGCAGTACTCGCAAGTCTAGTCTATCATTCTTCTGCAATGCCAAGGTTCTTATCATACGGCGAAGGAACGACCATTGATCAGTGCGCTCGCTTACTGCGGGTTTGTGATTCAGATCGTTAAATTCAGGCTTCATATCGATGGTTTCCATCCTCGTTAGTCAGCAATGTTGATTGATACTAGCCTGCGTTTGATCCTGTTTCAATTCCGTCAATTACCAAGCTGATGGTAGTGCTATAATTTGATATCAATATTTACGAATTGTACCCTAAAGAAAAGCATGACTTTCAATTTTCTTAAGACCTTCAGACACTTACTTTAGTTTTGTACAGTCGACCTCTTTTATATTATGCGCGATGTTGATTGCGCAGTGCTATAGCGGCAATATTGTTACCCTTTATCGCGTCCATGTGTCAACGCATTGCGCCCGAGGTCCGAGCCAGTGCTCCAAGCCTTTACATTTACGACCGGCCAAGTCAGTTATGTGCCACCATAAAACTTGCCTTCAGTTAGAAAACAGAAACATTTCCTTGGCTAAAAGGAATTTTACAGTTTACGATGAAACGCGGTCTATTAAAGGGCTCTCTGAGAATCTTTTTTATGATACCTAGATGTTTTTTGTTTGTTTATTGAGTGAAGATGTTAATGGTTGTTAAGCTTGTATTGTTGTTCTCATCTTATAATGGTTTTTATATACATATTGTCTTCATAGTTTTAGTCCTGCTGCCGAGCATGATGGGTTTAGACTCCAGGAGAGGCTTTTTTAAAGGTTTTTTGGAATCAAATTCCACATTCTCAACCTAAAGGTTGAATGTCCGTTATTTGGCAATTGCGTCATTCATAACAAAAGGCACATTTCGCATGCATCAACTGTTATAAGGAACACAGTGGTGACAACTATTCTACACATCATTTGTCATCAAAAATTTGTGACTTTAACGTCATAGTTTTTGCAAATGTTGGGCAGTTCGAGAATTACAAAACATTGTTGGGTGCACTGTGATGTAACTTTTCTTGCTCTACAGTGCACAGTGCGCGCTTAGTGTGACCACAAGACTAACGAGGCGTTTTCAGTCAGCCTTTTACGTAAAGTATTTTGTGTGTGTCCCCGTAAACCGGCCAAAACCGCTCTAGTATACAAAGCTTGGACGCTGTTTCTTTAATCCTAATCTTACTTCAGGGTTTATATACATTTGTGAACAAAAAGAAACAATTAAACATCAAAGGAAACAAATATTCGTGTGATGTTAACTCTTACCCCAAAACATATGGGTCTTAATTGGTTTGGTCCCACTCATAATGAAATTTCTATCCAAGTAATTTAATTCTAGAATATTCTTTTTCAAGGATTTCCAGTTATAGCATCCACAACCCCATATTATAATAACCGTGACGTGAATACAGGTATATAATAATCATTTAATTTTTCCGCTGCATTAATTTATCAGCATTTCCAACCATTCGTTGCCATGGCAACGTACGGTTGTCAGTAAATAGGCTCGTATCCTGTCTTGTATAAGGAACTAGCTGCTCATTATACCATGCAGCGGGTCACCAGCTATGATAATTGAATTAGTCCAGGACACGCGACCGACCGCGCTACAAAGCGTTCTTCGGATCCTTTCGTCCGTCGCAATCGGATTACTCGCGCGGATTTGAACTCGTGCCCCATATATTGACTTCACTGCTCGTAAAGGAAGCATGTTCAGTCGTGCTGCTCTTTTGTGGTATTTTTTATTGTGTAAATTGTTATATTGTGCTTTGCTGTTTCGCTCCTCTATTCGCATAATTAGCTCGGAAAGTTACTTTTAACTCAACTATTTCTAGAGCAAGTACCAACTGGTATTTTTAAGCTTTCAAGCTTATATTGCTCGTTTAGTCTTGATCTGAGCCTTAGTTAAGGGTTAGTTAAGTTTTATCAGGGCTAGTATACACTAGAGTATCTATTTATACATTATATTAAAAGTTGATAAAAAATAGCATCATTATATAGATATGTAAGCAGATTTCTTTATACATTTTGTATAAAATTTCCGACGGTAAAACAAGCGCCCCAACTAGTTAAGCCTTTAGTTTCATAGTGTACCGTACCCGTCGGGGCCCTAATGATCTCATAGTTTTTAACTACACGGCAGCATCTGCTGTAAACGGAACAAAACATACATTAGTGGACACCATCTGAATAGCAACCGGAAAATTTATAAAAATAAATGTAGAAGGACCGTTTTAGGGTTCTGTAGTCGAATAGTCGTAGCTATAACAGTATCGATAAGTCCTTCCATCTAGCATCTGTACATTCGTTTTCCTGCGACCTATGCCATTAAATATTGTTATAACATAACATCATTTACGCTTATATTAGTGTAGGAGGAGGTGGACATACATATAGTATACGCACATTTCGCCGGTCATGTTATAGGTCTCAATGTAATAGGGGGCGAGATAAACGGACACAATATGTCATAATACGAAAAATATAGCCAGATATTAGTTTCTATAAGTAAGTAATATGGGAATGATGAAAAAGAAACCAACAATTATAATTGGTAGTCAAAAATACATCGTTTTAAAATAATACAATCATACTATAAGCATATACTTTTAAGTAGATCAGAGTGATAATAAAATTTGTAACAATACAGAGTTTACGTAAAATTTCGAAATACTTATTCAGAGTATGATATTATTTCTGAAAGATTAAACGGATTACACTCATATTTTCCAATACTGAAGATTGCATTCACAAGTTGTTTATTGTTTATTCTCTCGAAATAACTCCTCTTTAATCTGATAATCTACCTCAAGTTGATTAAATAACGACTCTAAAGGATTTATTATGGATGCATGATTGAACTTGATGCCTCTCTTCCTAGCTTTTAATCCCATATAGATAGTGGTGGTGGAGTCAGCTTAACGTCTTCCAATTATCATTAATTTATTAATTTGAACAATGTTATTAGGTTTCTTGGTACTCTCTGCATAAATTTGGAATGAGTACCTGTTGTTAATTAATTCAGATAGTTTTGAACACGCTTATCAGGCTGTGATACTACATACATTTATAAGTCTCGCCTGTTTCCCAGAGGGGTAGGCAGAGACCACGGATTTCCTTTTGCTACGATCCTGACATACTTTTTAGGTCGTGATACTATGATGATACATCAATCTATACCTACCTAAAGTTACATTTATATAGGGTTAGCGATTAGTTATTGTTATAAGCTAGGCTGAAACCGCAAACCGACGCGAGGATAACCGTAAGCTGCCTTAACGCGGTCCTACATTTATTTTACAATATCGATAAAGTGGTATTCGATTTGTCATTGAGAATATTTTATAATAGCTTTAGAACTATAATAGTTTTACCGGCTATTTAAAATTATGCAACTTAGGTACCTACTACAAAAGAATAATTCTAGTAGGTAAATAAAAAATCATTTTTTTTTCTTTGTATTGAAACTTCTTACTACAAGATTGATAATGTGGCAATCGTCTGGCTATCTAGCTTAAAAGTAGTGGGACATTCCTTTACGTCGTCGTAAGTAAATTGAAGAGTATCTGAATGCGGTATCAGTGTATTTTTATATTCTGTAAAACGCACCCACGGTTGATATTGAATAGAGTATATATTTTATTTTCGTGTGACGCAAATGTTTACAAGTGTGAGTCTCTTCACCAAGTATTAGAATAATCTTCTCTGCATTCCATACCATATAAACCTAATAAAACAAACAAGAAGTAACCCTTCCAATGCACACGTAAAAGGAGCGAAATATTTTTCGTTCCGTGGCCTGACATTCATGGGGCCGCGATATTACGTGATCTGTTCCTTGAAAATATCATAAAGCCGATATTACGGTATCAAGTATACTTCGCAATACCAAGTTGGGAATCTCTTTGTACATATATTTGATACCGCACCCGCTAGAGAATCACTTAAGGCCGTACAAACTTTATGGGGGTGAGTTTCTGAAAATGATGAAGTGCTTTTAAAACTTAGTCCTGTGTTAGAATCTTTTAGAACTAAGATACTGTTGGACATTTCTGTTCGATCTACGAGTAGAGCTTGCACTGTTTTGACAGATAACGTCAGTTACAGTCTTAAAAATTTTGTGGGTAAAAAGTATTCTTGAAGTATCTAAGAGTTACCTTCATATATTTAGGCGGTATTCTCTTCTCGAGTTTAAATTTTGTTGTCTATGCGGGAAAACTGAGGTGTTTTCTATATACAATTTAATAATGTTGTGGATATGATTGTTAACCTTCTTAAATAAGAGTATGCTACCCAGTAGGTATTTTCTTATTCATTAAACGATTCTATTATAAACAAAATATCTGTCCGTTATACCAAATATCGATGTTTATCTGTTTAATAAAATAAGTTACAGTTTCTTCAAAGAATAAAACTTTGGAACTATAAACATTGCAGCTACTAGTTTGGAACACCAACGGCATTATGCAATTAAGAAACTGCCAATACAAAAACAAACAAACTGAAGAGAGCAAAAAGTACATAAAGAAATTTCAAACTTCCTGCAAAAGTGAGTTTTTCTTGAATGCAGCTGACGTCATTACAAAATGGCAACCCTCTTTCAAGCGCGGAATCCGGGATACAGTTTTCTTAATAATGTACTTATAAAAGAAGTTGGATTCGTCTGACGGGTGCCTATGAAGAAAAATAAAAGGCAAATGTATTTTAGTTTCTTGTAAGTTTTTCGGCTTGTTGAACTCTGAAGGCTCCAGGAAATAATTGCCTAGGAAACTTTTTTTAAACAAATTATTTATACTTAAACTAGACATAGTTTACAAAATTTTATAATGTTTGCTAGCCAGTAGGTAGGTATGTCTCTTATCTTTGTTTTTTACAATTAGGGTTTGGTTGGACCATTGGAAAACGGCATTTGAAATTGACTTAATATATAAGTATACACTATTTTTATATTTTACACCATAATACGAATAATGTCCAAAAGTAATTTTTAACCCATAGAATCCCATTAAATGTATTGCGATGATATCGCGTTTTCTTCGTCAAGAATACGTGGAAAACATTGAAACTGCACGACGGGACTTGTAACTAATGCATCACATTATCATTTGTCACATTTCATCTAAAGATGGTGGATTGTATCAAAAGCGTATGACAAAACCAAAAACATTTGTATAAAGTTTTATGAAATAAATTGAACACAAATCAAAGTAGATAAAGGCCAATAAATCTGCAGTAAGCAACCGTGGTTGTGCATTGTTGAACATTAATATATGCCGTCTGGTGGTCGCTATGGAACATTAGGCACGCCACACTCCGGGTTTCGAATTCACGTGCGATCTCTACGTTCGCGTTGATTCGTGGAAATTTTGCGAACATTTTAATAAGTTATGCTGCTGAAGAGAATACCCACATTTTGTATTGTATACCATTTTATTTTGTACGAAATACTTTATTATTTTACCATTATAATTTGGATAAAGCATTTTGATTTTTTTGTTATATTTTGTTAATTGTTATGATGCTAGTGAAATTGATTATCTTAAAAAAAACTGTTCTGAATATTCAAACTTTACTAAAAAAATGCATTTATTTTAATCATATCAAAGTAGCAATATCGGTCAGTGATGACGGTGAATAATAAGAATGACATGTGTCGACTATGTTTTCGATGGCATAATTATGTCAAACCCATATAATATATTTTAAATTCTATCGTCAAGCGTTCTGCCACTTGTCTAGGGGGTTAGTATCTCGTTATAAATCACTCGTTATTCATTCCAAGGCCAAAAGCAAGCGAGTCGCTCTAAACGTCATGGCACATAATTTTTCAGTACCTACATTTAAAGTAGGTAAATTTTTCCAGGTACTATAGGTAGATACACAAGACCTATGTTAGTATCTACCTCGTAAAATATAAACGCTGCCTTTCGTGTGCTGCCTTCATTTGTTATAGTAGACTCGTATTATCAACATTGTAACTAATTAATGTTTATTACCACCTCGCATGTCAATTTTAAAATGACGTAGAACTTACATGGAAGCCTGCCTCACCTAGTTAGCTGCTAACAATTAGTTAAAAAGTTAATTACGCTAACTAGCAAATTCATGAAATAAAATTAGACCTAAGTTTTATATTTTTTATTAGGGTCGGTAAAAACGGAAACCGGCACACCTGAGACATTTTTTAACGGTGTGTAAAACCATGTCAGAGGCCTACAGGCGGTTTAAACTCTGACACCACGTTATTCAGCAACCATTCGATAAGAAGATTAGGATATTACATGTGTATTTAGGTAGGTACCATTTTAGTGCAGCCTGCGGAAAAAAGTTGTAACTAAAAGTAGGAATTTAGTAAAAAAAATAATTCAAAACAATACACTTATTATAACTTCATTTTCTTCTAGAAAAATTCAAAAACAAATCAAGTTGGTTCCATAAAAAACGTGGAGTGCCTCTACATGACAAGGACTAGAAATGTAAGGTGTATAAAACTGGTTGCTAGATGGGAATTTAAATAGGAATTCCAGTTAAAGTAAAACGAAGAACAAGGACACTGCCGCGCTTACTGTGACATATTATAAAAGAGGACAAGCATTTTGCATATAGAACGAAAATAAAGATTTGTTTCTCTAAAAATATAATGTTATGTGATATTATTGTTACCCCCTCCGTATTCCATGAATACGGAATTTGTCTAATCCAAAGATGAGCCTAAGACTAACGTTAATTTACGTTTATAAAAAAGTGTGATTGTGCATTGAGGGCTTTTGTGACTCTTGTTTATCTATCATTGAATAACATAAGAAAAAGAAATGACAACACAATATACAGGTATCAATCTAATAATATAACAACACTAGACGATCAGTTGTATAGTTATTAACGTGTATTTCCTTGTATTCGTGGTTACAAATATACTAAATACTTTTTCCTTGACTTTCGTTAACATAACATGTAAGTTTTTATTTTGTCTAAAACTACAATAAATATCGCCTAGTCTTTGAATGTTTAATATGACACCTGTTTTCCCACATTTCACCTATATAGTCCCAACTTCCACGTCATTACCCGTACTCAGAATACAATAATCAATTGAATAATATAACTTTTGATTGATGACTATTATTTTTGTCATATCCAAGCGCGATTGTATTAAATAACAGCCAGCGACCGTAACGCGTGTTTGACATGCAATGCCCAATTTATTTCCATTTGAACTCTCTTATACGGCTGAATAACCATGATTCAGTTAATCTTATAGTTCTTATTCATTCTACTGGTAAAAACAAATGCGAGCTTTTGATTTTACCCAGTTTTTACATTTATCTGAATGATTCTTGGTTTTTCGGGACAAAATAGAAATATCGAATGATTACATAACAACCTATCTGCTTTGTGATCCTTACGATGGTAAAGATACCTTTAGTCTTACATGTTCTACCTTGGGTACACCCGAATTGCTTCGGAAACATAACGAAAAAAATCATGAACGCGGCTATGTTCCGAGATGAAGCGTATTTTTCTACACATTTTATAAAACTATATTTCAGGCTCAGATAAAATATTTTTAAAGAAAAATTGTTAAGAATTGCTCAAGATATAATAAATGCCACACTGTTATTACCACTTAACTTAGAAAAATAAGTAAGCAAGTTTTCTAGAGGTATTAAAATGAAATATCCTTAATTACAAAGCTTATTTTTTCAAAGAAAACGTTCAACATTTCCACCTCAATCCCTAGCTTCACGAAATAGCCAACATAAATATTTCTATGGCACGCCTTTGCGACAAACTAAAATGCTTTTCCTGTAAGTAATTTTTCTTTATTTGCCCCATTTGATTCTTACTCTTGTTATTTGCCGTTAGTAAATTGGCAAGCATTGAAAACAGGCTAGGTTGGCATTACTTGTTACGTAAGGAAAAATAGCTACGGTTACTTCTGCCTAAAATACTTACGGGGAAAATATTTTTCTTTTTGAGGAGCTCCAAAATAGTCTGGCCGTGACCTTGTTTTGTTTGAGGGGTTGGTAAAAGGACCCGTCTAGGTAAGACAAATATGTGATACAGTATTCGTAGTCATTCGTTTAGTAAACAAGTGGTGTGGGTGACATAAGCCTTTTGGAAAATTTAATCAAGATTGTAAGCTGCAAGATAGGGTGACAAAGAGAGGCGCCTCTTATTGAGTTATGTAAATCTGTTATGACCACATTATGCATATCTTAGAGTCGTGACCGACCGCTGTTTTCTTTAACTATAATCGGTATCTATAATATGTATGTATAAATGCCTTAGGTAACAATTTCCATTCATAATAAGGGCAGCTTGTGGCGAGCTGTTTGTGAGTGGCGACACAACGTGCCTGATACCCCAGAGAGTCGGTCAGGGACTCATCTCCGGTTTGCCCGGTATGGGTAGCTGGAGTGGATACCGAAGAGTGCCCGCAGGACTCTCAGCTCTTTCTTGCCTTAGTTGGCTGGTCAGAGAGGGGTCGCCAGAGCTATATGCTCGGGGGTGGAAGTGTCTAATGGCGTAATAGCGGGGAAACCCGCTCCGAGTCTTCGAGACGCGCGATGGTGAAACCGGGGCCGCACCGCTCTACACCCCTAGCCACTCACATCGGTGTTGCTCCCTGTTGCCTATAGTGGCGACTGTTTAGGGGGCCCATCTAGTGAGTGGCGAGTCACCGTCTGCTAATATACTGAATATTTTATGTTAAAAGGCAGACGCCGTTTTTATTCAGTAAAAACTAAAATTAACCATTCCACGAAACATCCCAACACAATAGACCAAATCATTTTAGTACCCATTGTTCTCAATAGTCCCACACCTTCTGGGGACTTTTCATGGCTGTTCTTTTATAGAGCATTTGTGTGGTGTCTCTAGCTGGTGTCCCATTCCCTTTTAGATTAAAGTTCTCAACGGGCCTCTGCGTGTTGGACCTGTGTCCCCACGTAAGCCTTTTAAAAGTCCGGGTATCTTCCGCATGGTTGATTGCCCGAGAAAAGAATAAGAGATACATAATAAGTCCGAAAAACGTAGGTAAATGAAAATAAATAAACCTATCCTTAAACGCGTGTCAATAAACATGCAAATCACAGTGAATAATAAACAATATTATTCTATCTATTCAAAATTTCGGACAGCAACAGCCGCGTATTGTTTTCTTCTCGGCAATTCGTAAATTCGCCCCCGAGCTAATTTCGACAAGTTGGCCAACTTATTACAAGTTAAATTGAAATTCAGAAAGACCTGAGCCCATTCTGTACTGTGGGCAATTTAACAGCAAAAACTTGCTACTAAGGAAAGCTACAACCAAGTTTCCGCCATATTTTTTCAGTACAATCTTTCTAGAATTGTTTTTAATTTAGGTATACTTTTGT
This sequence comes from Abrostola triplasia, assembly GCA_946251915.1. Lineage (NCBI taxonomy): Eukaryota > Metazoa > Arthropoda > Insecta > Lepidoptera > Noctuidae > Abrostola > Abrostola triplasia. The sequence continues at coordinate 3,350,527 of OX276424.1, read as the reverse complement.
TGTGAAACAAAGTGGGGAGCTTTCTTCTCTTTTGCATTTTATGTTTGTGGTACAGATATATAATTAATTTAGCTTGTTCAAGAGTATTTTATTTCAAGTAGCTATCGTTTTAAATTAATGGGATTGTGTGGCTTTTTACTATTACTAAATTGTGTGTTGCACCTTATTACAGGTCGACCTACTGTAATAAAACTTATAAACACACACAATAAGGACAAAGATTAATACTAATTCAACGACATAGTCGACATTTCTCAAAAACATTATAAGAATTCAAAACCCCAATAATTAATTTATATGTTCGACCGTAAAACAATCATAAAAAATCCAAATTCCAAAACTGAAGAAATAAATCAACGCTGTTGTCATCCTGTACTTTACAATATCAAACGGTACTCTTATTTTCCTAACATCGATACTTTACTTACCCTCTGTCCACATCAAAACACAATAAACATCTGCCTTCCACCACTCATGCACTATTCATCAGCCGAGACCAAGACAACTCCTGCATAAATTATCTCCGGGCATTCCTCATTTACAAGTATAACGGCAAACTCATCAATAACCTTGATCAAATTTGTCGGGCAAACGATCTGGCTCGCAAAGTCAGGCATTATTTACAAAGCATGGCACTGAGCGCCCCGTCGTCCGCATTAGCATATACAGGTCTAAAATACACCAGGTCAGGTGGCATAATTGCGCGGTTTGTTTGAGGGTTATTTCCTTGTGGTGTTTGAGTTACAACACGTCATTGATAATGTTCGCTTACTGTAATTGTTTAGCATGAGTTTTAAATACGAGAACTATTTAATCAATTTTATTTGCAAGGCATCCTATATGACCTGCCAGTTGGGTTGCGCTAACTGTTAAGAGTCTCTTTGTCGTTCTTTCTATATTTTTTTTTGTTATCTGGTTTTGATCCCAGATTGGACAAAACAATCTTCCATTTCATCCAGAACAATCTTGCTTCTTTATTTGTTACAAATCTATTCATCGAACTCATCGACATTCATAGTGACGTGTTATTGGGCTTTAACACTCACCATCATCATCATAGGCTTTATCACTAACTAGGTATAAAATAGACGGAAAATTCTCTACACGAACAAACATGAAACGACGTTTGTCCAGCTTTGAGTAAAGCGTGATTACTGCATAGTTCAAAAGCAAAAAAGTATCTTGAATAAGTAGAAGAAACTGTACACGTGCAAAAAACATCCTGTATAATCAGAAGGCCAGGTCATTAGACATGCATTAGTTTTAAAAAATACACTGTTTTTGAAAGTAGCTCATTTTAATTCTTTTCAAGCTTACAAAGGGCGCTCATCAAACATTTTGCTTTTAAGTAATTATTACTGTTAAAGGTATAATTTTGGTGAAGAATTCTCTTTGATGTAAATATGCATGAAATAGTGGCTAAGAGCTTAGTACGAATGTGTTTTAATAAGGACACAGTGGTGATACTCTAGATAATAATTATTATTATTTTAAAGGCAGAATTTAAACAAATTACATCCAAAAATATTTTTGCAAGTATAAATTCTAAATAACCCGTATTTCTCGAAGCTATAAAAGAAAACAAACAAAGGTACTACGCACTCCTACGCCTTGAGTAATAAAGAGGTTAACGATTGTCATTTAGGTAGATATTACAGATTTTTCAAAACTGCTAGCAACAACTCGCCAATGCCACAGACATAGTAAAAGTTGCTTTAATAAAATACGACGAAGATCTAATATATTTACCTTATCTTACGCGACTAGCAGGCTAAAACAACACGTTCCTTTTCTTACCTTTATTTTTAAAATGCTGAGAAACCTTTTACCTTTTTATACGCCAATGATAAAGTTTATTATCCACCTGATCCAGAGTATAGAGGGGTATTCCCCAAGTTACCGATACATAGTCCCTATAGTGCGCTCGATAATGAAGTCACTTCGCTAACTTGAATTTTGCGCAGCACTACAAATTTGTCGCATAATAAGAGTAGAATAATATTCTTGTTTTCATTTAGCTTCATTCACCTTGATTATAATATAACGTACCTACGTAAATACATAGTACATAAATACATCCGTACGCTAGGTTTACGTAGTTCTAACAAAAACAATATGAAGTATACTTAATCAAGGCTCAAATTCTGTTTTAAACAAATCTGAAGAGCAGAAACTATGTTTCGATTTGTAATGTATCTTGAAAGAGTGAGTTCTCATGTGATAAAAGTGCGTGCCTAAAATGTGAGTATTTTATACATAAAACAACTTATCATCAACATACTTAACAAAAATAAAAAGTAATTGTACTTATTTTGTACCGTTTCCAAGCAATAAAAGAAGATTATCCTTTCTTAAGTAAAAATCGCAATATAATTTGCTTTGATTACCCACTTGAATGGGCGTGCGACAAAAATAGGTCAAGTGAACGAACTCCTTAAAAATCCAACGTAATTGAAAATAACCACAATGAAGAGGGGTATAAATAAAGGGAAGTAAGGTCGTTTTAAACCGATATCAGACCGAATTATGCCAGCAAAGCGTGGAGAATAAACAGAGGAGCAATAATGAAGATACTTCACAAATAAATAAATAAAAACGCGGGCCTGAGTCAGAGGGCTCTCTTTGGGCAAACACCATTACCGGTCCCCGCCTATAAACCCGCCAAGATAAGATGAATAGAGGCCGCAGCAGTAAAAATAGATATCGAGTGTTTTGCTTATCCCGCTGCGCTTACCTACAAGTAGTAAATTTTCCTGCGTTTATCAGAAATAATTTACTGATAAACCTCTTGGTAGTACCTACTTTATTTAGTACCTGGCGGTGATGGAAATACTATTCCTACTAACTTCTGCTTGATACTCACGGAATTATGGTTAATGGTATTCATAGGTGGCGCAACGGCATTATTATTATTAGTCAGAGCCCCTGGCAGACTTCCAGCGAGGTAGACTGGTGGTGTCGTTGCTGTACAGAGAAAGACCTGGATGCAAAAGGCCTAATACAGGAACCAGTAGCGTTTAAAGGAGGAGGTTTATGCCCAGCAGTAGGTCAAATAAAAGCTGATGATGATGATGAAGAGCCCATACTGTCCCACTGTAGGGCAAAAGCCTCCCTCCTCTTTTCTATAAGTCCCTGTCAATGGTAGCGGTACCTATACATTTTTACCCAATTTGAGATTGCACCAGTGGTGTTCAAATATCGCACACCACAAAAACAATTACCTAAAAGCCTACATTGGTTATACCAAGCTGGGAATTCCTATTTCACAAACACAAGACAGAAGCCAGATGGTAAAACAGTAGTAGGTACCACCTCAATTCAAGCGTCGAAAATCCGAAAACCCTGTAGAAAACAAGAGAAATTCTAATACTGAAATCAGAGGGCTGTATTGACAAAGGTATTCTGTCAAATACACAGCAAAGGATCTATTGTGCGCGACTGACGCGATCTGTTTGTCTGTAAACATCGTGTTTTGTCTCAACACTCGCAGTTGGGGGTTGGAAGGTTGTGGATATCATTTGCGTAGAGGTTTTTCAGTCAAGTCGAATATACGCTTCATATCGAGTGAACCATTAATCTGGCTAATAGATTTGTAGCGGTACATTTGATTATTACATTTGCTGATTAATTTACTCACACTATGTACCATATATTATATTGAATTAATCAGCAAATGTATTATTATATTAATCAGCAATACGCTCTAAGCGCTTTTAGCGCTATCTGTTTCATTGAATAATTAGAACAATTAATAGAAGTAACTAATTCAATGAAATATATAGCGCTGCCTAGCGTGTACTGCTCCAATTGACTATGTTCTTAAGCAACTACAGCATTCATTATATATTTTAATAAGTTTTTTTTTACCTTTTATACCTTGTCTAGAATACATACCTACCTACAGTTAAAGGATCTTTACGCATCCTATAAAATAATTTAAAAAATATATATTTGCCACTAATCGTCTTTAGTTCCATTGCGCTGATGATCAATTTTAATAATAGCTTAATTTATACATTTTAGAGAATCGATTAGATAAGATAAGATAAGATAAGTCTTTATTTGCTTTAAACATGGTATAAAGTTGTTACAGTCAGATGTTAATGTAAAGTCCACATGTTTAGCTATACAGGATATGTATCAATTGCATGCAAAATAATAAAATATTAGTAAATTGTTGTTCAATGTCACAGATATAAGATCAATACAACAATATAATAGTTCTCTCTTAGCATTATCCGCAATAATAATATAAGTTAATAATATTATAAAGCAATCACAAAAGTTCAGAAAATTATAGTTTCTTGTTCAGAAAATCATTAATGTCATAAAACATATGTTCTTTCAGCCATTTCAATAATCTGTTTTTAAATGAGTTACTATTGAATAACAATTTTATTTCTTTTGGAATTTTGTTATAAATGCGTATACACATAACTAGGAAACTTTTCGCATACTTGGCTGATTTAGGAGTATCCTGCAATTTAAGTCTGCATGGATCTCTATTTCGAGAGTTCAATTGATAGGCTTTTTTGAACAATCCCTTATTATTATAAACATAATTACAAATTTCGAAAATGTAGAGTGATGGAAGTGGTAATATACCTAGTCTTTGAAAAAACGGTTTACATGACTCGTCAGGACGGATACCACAAATGGCTCGGATGCATTTCTTTTGCGCAATAAATGCTCTATGTTTATCCGTGCTGTTACCAAAAACAATAAGCCCGTATCGTAGGATAGATTCTATATAGGCGTGATATGCTGAAATTGCTGTTTTTTTGTTGGTTATATTCTTTATTTGTCTGAGAGCATAAACAAACTTGTTAATCCTACTGCACAAACTATCCAGATGTACTTTCCAATTCAGATCTTGATCTATTAGTACTCCTAAGAATTTAGTATGTGGGACTTCATTTAACCTGTCAATATTAAATTTGAAATTATATTTAGTATGTTTTGATTTATTAAACTGTATATATTGAGATTTATTTAAGTTAATTTTTAATTTATTTGTCTGTAACCACTCTACAATGTCGTCAATAGTATTATTAATGTCCAACTCATGATCAGAATTACTTTTAAACTTTTTGTCAGATGTCACAATAATCGAAATGTCATCTGCAAATAATACACATTTATGATCAGTCACTAGCGGTAAGTCGTTTATGTAAAATAGAAACAATAAGGGGCCTATTACACTCCCTTGGGGCACACCGCAATTTTTAACTCTATAGTCAGATGAATACGAGGTTAACACATTTTCATTTACTTTATTAATAACAACGTATTGTTTTCGGTTGCTCAAATAGGTCGCGATCCACTGCAGTGCCAAACCTCTTATTCCACTGTTTTCTAATTTTTTTAACAAGATGTCATGTACTACAAAGTCGAAGGCTTGTGACAGGTCGAAGAATAGTCCTGTCGTTAAATAATTTTTATTTAGGGCACTATGGATATGTCCTATAAGATCAGCAATTGCTAGTGTTGTTGACTTGTACTTTTGAAATCCATACTGTTCTTTTGTTATGATATTGTATTTGCTACAGTAGTCCAAAAGTCTCTTTTGCATACATTTTTCAAATAATTTAGATAAAATGGGTATAAGGGTTATCGGGCGATAGTTTTTGGCATCATTTTTATCGTTTTTTTTTATACAGAGGTTTAACGACTGATAATTTTAGTGCATCAGGAAAAATTCCAGATGAAAAGGAAAGATTAATTAAGTAAGTCAATATAGGAATTAGTTCTGTACTGCAAGTTTTAATGACTTTTGTACTAATCCCATCGTAACCCTCTGAGTTAGTATTATTTAAGGCTATTATTTCTTTTTTTAGCTCGTCTTGAGTCATCGGGCTAAGAAACATGGAATTAGGAATAGTCATGGTTTTATTAGGTTCGCCATTATCATGTATATAATTAAATGTCATAGTGCTAGTTGAATCAATGAAGTAATCATTAAAAGTATTTGCTATGTCATTGGGATTAGTCAGTATTCTCTTATCTAATTCTATTTGAGAAATATTATTGTCGCATTTTACATTTCCAACTTCATGGTTAATGACTGACCACGTTGCTTTGCACTTGTTTTGACTGTTATTTATGTATTTAATGTTTGAATTTATTTTGGATTTAAAAATACAGTTTTTCAGTATTGAAGAATATTTTTTATATTTAAGTTTGTACTTTAATGTTTTATTTTTATAATAGAGATACCGTAAACATCGTTTTGTTTTGCAACTATTTCTGAGGCCCTTGCTTATCCATTTCTGCTTATTTGCATTAGAGTTGCTTATTTTAATCTTAATCCTTGGGAAGCATAAATTATATAATAGTAAGAAAAAGTCATGAAATTTATTGAATGCATTATTTAAATCAGTTTCAAGATGTACCTCTGACCACGTTAAACTTGCTAGGTATGTTTTAAATTTACTTATATTATCACTACAATAGTCTTTTTTATAAATGAAATATGATTTGGTCATTATACTTTGCCCTTTCACTGGAAAATCTAAGATTTGTGCAGTGTCATGGTCTGACAAGTATAGAGGTAAAACCTCAATAGAAGATTTGGTTATGTTACTTAGTATATGGTCTATGCAAGAATCTTTGCGTGTGGGAACTTGAACGTGCACCTGCAAGTTATAATTATTACATAGATCCTTCAAGTAGTTGGTGACCTTTCCTTGTTTAAAAGTATTTATATTAAAATCACCGGCAATAACTATCTTGGTGCTTGACCGATACCTTCCAACCGTTTCGCACATAAATTGATCAAGTTTATTCAAAAATATGTTAGGATCAGACTTAGGCGTTCTATAGAGACATATGATTAATAATTTGTGAAAAGGAATTTCAATGCCACAGGCTTCAAATGATTTTTGGATTGAGTACTTTTTAATATGAGAAAGCTCGTTATAAATAATACCCTTTTTAGCGAGTATACAGGTCCCTCCTCTCTGCGTGTCTCTACTAAATGCACTTGCCACGGCGTAGTTATTTAATTTTAAATATTTCTCATTTCCGGCACGCATAAAGGTTTCAGACAAACATAATATGTCTGGTTCTTTATTTAAGTCTCGTAACTCCAGCAAAGTTAGTTCCAAGATTTCTTGTTTTGAAAGAATACTGGCGATGTTTTGGTGCAGTATTTTAAAAGTTTTAGGTTTACTCGTTATACTATTGTGGTTCACGAAAAAATGGTTTACGGTCTATAACTTTAAAATAGTATGGAATAGTACCTCGTTTTGTATGAGTATAGTTTTTAATATCAGAACCATTTGTACCATGGCATTCCGTTTGATGACGTGCAAAATAATAAGGGATTGTCCCCTTCGAAGGCATTACATGTTTGTTATCAGGTTTTTTACAGTTAATTTGATTTCGCAGTACTATTTTCTTTAATTCTTTAACATTTAAATACTTTTTTTCGTAATCGTAACAATCAATAGCATAGTTTATAGCTTTACATGCATTATACAAATTATATTCAGAATCAATATATTTACAATATTTATATTCACTGCAAATACTACGTATAGTTTGTTTCAAATCACTTATATTTATATACATATTCTTTAATGGGCTCAAAACAATTATATAATTATTACTTAATACATCGAGGACTTGGCGTAATTGGGCAGACAAGATTTTTAAATCATAGTCATTTTCACCTACACAAATTATAAGTTTGTCGCCACTTGATGTTGCAATATTTCGACAATTCTTAGTAATGTCACTAGTCAGCGCGTGTGGTTTTGTTTCCGCCGTCACAGTATATTTTATATATGGAGTAGCCGCTCTCGAGTTCAACAGTGCAGATGAGAGTCCAACACATTGTTGTGCGCCAAACATATATATCTTGTTAGTGCGTTCTTCTTTTAGTCTATTAGAAGTTTTCTTGTCGTTGAAGATTTTAAAGCTCTCTTGGGATTCTAACAGCTTCTGTAGTTTTAAAATTTGATCCTTGAGGTGTAAAATCTCGTTTCCAGCTTCTTTTAACTGATCCTCAAGGTCAGTGATATTTTTTTGTAGGCTGAAGATATTGCCGCTTTGATGTTTCTTTGTATCTGTTGTAATATTTATAGTTTTAGGCACATTTCTAGGCGGTGTAAAGAATGCTTGCACATCCGAATGTAATAAAGAACACGCATTTTTTTTCTTTATGCCGTGCATGCCCCCATTATTGTAAAATATTTTTTGTGGGGACTTGCCTAAGAATCCTTTTAAAGTAATATTATCTTTAAAGAGTTTTTCATTTTGTTTACGAAGCTCATTATTATCTAGTATGACATTGTCAAGTTCATTCTGTAAACTTCTAAGTTCCATCTGGAGGTCTTCAATCGATTCCTTGAGCTCATGGTTCTGCATAGGATCAATTGTTGTATAGTCCATACTTCTTGATAGTGTTTTATCGGATATAGCAGTTGAGTCTTCGTACATATGTTCCGCCGTCAGTATATGGGAGTCATAAGCTTCAGATATTGTGCTCTTTGGAGTGGACCAAGGTGTAGTCTCTGTCGATACGTTTGATGTGACCCCTCTACATGATTCTGCTTTAGGTGATAAGTGTTTTTTCCTCAATGTAACATTGGATACTCCAGGGCTTGGTATATTCTGCTCTTTTGCTTTTTGGGAGCATGATTTGCAAACCCATTTAAATGCTTTTCTCTCCTCTAAATTCTTCAAGCGATACACTTTCTCCGGATAACCCGCACAATCAAATTCAAAATGGTTTTTACAAGAAGTGCAGATTAGCGTACTTCTGCTTTCCGCTAGTTTCTTGCATTTAAAACAAGATTGCTTCTCGATAACGATATTTGCTAACATAAGATCGATAAACTCCAGCTTTACCCTATCAATTTATTAGTATAACCGTATAAAATCATTAAACCGTAAACAGACAAGAAACGTGTGAACGATACTCCGAAATACATTTAAAATTAACATTCAATGGAAAATGGCGACACATTTTTCGTCAACAATTTAATTTCCAATCAGTCTGATAAATGTCAAACGGTACAATCGCGAACAAAGTTATATCGTCGCATCGAATTGTGCAGTGAATTCCCTGCAGTTGAAACTTCGTAACAAAGGAAATACGATTGTTTCTGTTTTATATTTCAAACTTTTTCCCAACTACGTCGAGATGTACTTCTCTTGATACAAGTACATGTAAATATTCTGTAAACGCGGCACAGCTGCCATCCGATCTCTGACTAAATTATGGATCCTGCTCAATATAGTTCCTAAAGTTGGAAATCAAACTTTTGGGTACCTATATCCCTATATCGATTCGTACTTGTTTTATTGGAGACATCAATAGGAAAAAAAAACATAAAAACATAGTGGTTCTGAGGAAATCAATACCAAATAAATATTGTAATAAAAGGCATGCAATACCCGCCACCTTTATACATACAAGGCTAACGTACATGCGGACAGTGTGTAGTGAATAGTGAGTGTCCAATCATAGTACTTGTCTGCTCTTAATTGAAATACGGGCATTAGCCCCCTTACCATGAACTCTTAAAGCAGGTTAGTATACGTTGTGGAAGCAAAACGCCGCATTACACTGCACGTAGCGGTGACTCGCTTTCACGTCGGAAAATCTCCTGCTTTGAGAGTTCATGGTACGGGGGCTGGACGTACATTAATAACATGACATAAGGACCCAATTCAACGTCGGTTTAATCTACTTTATTCTGTATCCCCTTGAAATATTCTATGTGACGTTAATATAAAGGGTTGATGTTTATCGTTAGGAGTGGACTGCAAATGTTTCAAACACATAACATAACATCACGTCTGTATTCCCCGAAGGGGTAGGCAGAGGTGCACATATAGTACACCCACATTTCACCAGTTATGTTTTTAGGTCCCAATGTAATAGGAGGCGAGCCTATTGCCATCAACCGGGCACAAATCCAGACTCCGTGTTTTTTTAATTATTTATTTATTTATTTAGTTATAACAAATACATCATTACATTTTTAAATGGAGTAGCGCAGCATAAACTCATTCGAGTTTTTCTGTGCGCTAGTATCGTCGATTTACAAAAGCATAATGCTAGATCATCTTACAAACTAGTCACAAATAATTTTTAATAATAAGTAGGTTCTTTTAAGAATAAAACTATCAACGAGTTCCAAAGTAGGCAAATAAAGTAGGTAGTTGGATTTTTGTTTCTGTCTTGTGTAGGATAAAAGTTGTGCGAGTGTGATGAAATGAAAACACAGGCTGCTCCAAAATTTAAGCAGTGTTGCTACCGAGAATTACCTAATGGAAAAACCCAATAACACTGCCCGACCCGGGATTCAAACCCAAGACCTCGTGCTTAGCAGTCGCGCTTAGCAACCACTAGACCAACGAGGCAGTGTTTCAAACACGTACTATTATTAAGGCTAAAGGAACATATTGTATTTCGCCGGTCCATTGTTAGTCGGCTTTAATTAAAGTTCTGAGGACTTGTATTTAATTACACGAAACGCAAAGAGATCTCGGTGTCTTGATGAGCTATTGTAATTATAAAGCTTGAGTACTTAAGCTTATGTAAACAGATCTTATTGTGAAGCTGTTATCGTTGTATTATTTAATTCAAGAATTAAACTACGGCGGGCGTGTTCCAATATTCCTTGGTCTGTCAGAAAATATAGACCTACAACTTATACAATAAAAACTTATAGGTATAGACACTCAGGTTATAATGTCTAATTGTACTTCAATTACGCAAATAAGAGCTTTCTTAATGTATTTCATCATTGTGTTTTCGTTTTGCCAAGTGACAGTATGGCAGACCTTCGCTGGCAGTATTGGTCTCCATCCTTAGTAAGGATGGAGACCAATACACAAAAGTCGTAATATAACTGCGATTATAGAGAGAGTTTAATAATAATATGTTGGGTTATACAGAACCCATACTACTAAAAATGAAACGAAAAACAACTAAACCAACGAACATTTTACATAGTAAGTATGTAAGTACTTTAAGTAAGCATAACAACACGATCTTGTACTTAAGCTGTCTAGCGTGTGTGCTGCCAATATACTTGTATATCTGGCTGGTATCACCTATAATAAAGTAAAGGCCCTACCATTACATATTTCGTTACACGTTACAGTACACATTTCTCTTTTATTGTTTTACATTCGTGCCGTTGGAACGAACCCTTACGAACAGGCTCAGTGTATTTCATGTACAGCTTTTATTTATTGCAATTTTATGGAACGCATATAATTTTATCTGATATAAATGTAGCACTAATATGTGTCTCTAAGGAATTTGTTTTTAGGTTTATAATCTTGGAACCTTCGTGTGTGTAGAACCATTCTTAGTAGGGTTCGAGAAGTAGTCAAAATATCTGCTTTTGTAATCATTCTTGTAATGTGTGAAACCAGAATTCTTAGATTCTTCGTTGTAAGTCAGTTGATGGGGTTTTCTTGTTGACGCGTCTTAATGGCATACAATATCACGAATTAGCAGTTTCAAGCTACAAATCAACAGAACTGAAAGTGGTGACTTATCAAAGATTAAAGAACTTACCAATTACTTCAGCTAAACAAAAGCAACACAAATTAAAACAAAAGCCGGGCTACCTAAACAGAAGCCATAAACCGCAAACAAAACAAAATAAAGAAACAACCAACATAAAAACTAGCACGGATCTCCAAGTACCGAAATGCATCAACTGTAGGGCTCTCAGCTGCCAAGTGGCCACGCCATGTCCCACAAACACACTATCATACCGATGCTGGCATGTCTATACTCTACCTCCGCAATCAAAGTGAGAGCTTTTAGTATACCGCAAGTTTGTCGCTTTGTTCTGAATACTGTAAAGTCCCGACGTTTTGTGGGATTCGATTTGGGTAGTGAATATTACTTAGTCTTTTCTATTGTATACATGCCTATGTGTTTTTATAATTTTAATCAACACACTGGTGCTACAATTGGTAGTCTAGTTAAATTTTTAAATTTCGAATCGCAATAAACATAATGTCGAACGCGATATTTCTCTTGCCATGAGTTATAAAAAAATTATAAGTCAGTAACGTGAAGTTTCCCAAACAGCGTGTCTGCTGGGTGTATTTTTGAAAATATTTCTTCTGAAAAAACTGTGATTTTAGTTCTTTGCGTTAACTCCAAGGGGCTTTGTGCTCGTTGCTATGGAAATAAAAAACGTTGTTGTCATACCTTCGTTACAAACGTATGAAAACGCAATAACTTGTAGACAAACTGAATTTTGAGTGCGTTGTGGGAATATAAAATATTACATGTACAAACATAGGGCTCGGGAGAAATACAATTTTTCCTTTAAACGTAGCCCTACACTAGGAGTTTTCTGAATTGTGGGTGCGATTCACTAACATGAGATATCACACACAGAAACACCTAGAGTCAAGACAAATTACGCGGAATACCAACATTTTTGTTAGTCCAATCGCTCAGCCACTACGCCAATCTAATCAAATAGTCAAGTCCCGAATTATTTATCACAAAGCCACCACAATCACGTAAAATGATGCTACAGGTATCAATAATTCCTATGTGTTATCTAACTCGCAGTGTATATTGTACATAAAACAATTTTATCGTGAATCGACTGTAAATTAAGCAATTAATTTCAGCTTACATTAATGTTAATTAAAAGCTAGCTGTTACACTGATTACATTAAATACGCCTAATGCTGATCAATAGATACGCACAATACAGCCGTGGGCTAAAATACGCGCACATTTCTGGCACAAAATGCTAGATTGTAAATGGATGACGTCATTTGGGGCGTAGCAGTGGACGAAGGAGTAACCTAGAATTAGCAGCTGTCAAAATCAAATATGACGTTATGACGTCATATTTGATTTTGACAGCTGCTACTTCTACTCCTTCGCATCGTATGACGTATGACGTCACCTGGCATACTGTTTTTATATGTAGAGATAGGCTTTATTTTAGGCTGTGGTAGGCAATAATGTTATTCTCGCATCCCTGTTAAATTCGTGACTTGGCATACACGAACCGTGTAATGAGTCCGAAATAATTTGGAACGAACGAAATGTGTTCGTTGTGCCGAAATTGAACGTTTAACGCAATATTCATTGTATGTCATCGCCGAATTTACATTTCGAGTTGAAAAGTTAAAGGAATTTCTCGGATGAAATAATATGATGTGGTTAACATGTTTTGTTTGTGATAGCTTTGATGTTTACAGGGCTCGCTCGAGTGCTGGGAAATTTTAATTATTAATAAATACATCACAAATTGGACGTAGTTAAGCAGAAAGGATCCAATTCACATCGGACTAATTTTGATATGTTTGACTTTAAAGTTTACATCCTATTTATTCATAAATGCGTACAGTAAACCTGCTGGTTTAATGGCAGACCAAGGGTATTTTATTGTATTTTAATATTTGAATTAGGATTACTTTTTACTGCTTTTTTATATCTAAGTCAATTTTGGTGTTGGTGTGGGATGGAAATTTCTGCTTAACTACGGCCAATTATAATTATTTTGAATTTTAAGATACATTATAATGTATAGTCACCCTCGTGCTGTATTATGTATACAGGCTTTTTGATCCTATGGTGAATGAAACCCGCTACCTTTACCACAGAATAGCCACGCACTAGGCCACTGCATCAATAAACTATTTTTAATCATAAAAAAACATTGATGAATTGGTTTGACGACCTGATTAGCGCAGTGGTTAAGCGATTGGACTGCTGCGCTAAGGGTTGCGGGTTCGATTCCCGCACGGGGCAAAACTTTGTGCGTACCACAGATGTTTGTCCCGAGTCTGGGTGTTTGTGTTTGTGATATTTCATGTTTGTGAAACGCACCCACGATACAGGAGAAATTCCTAGTGTGGGGCAACGTTTTTTTAAAAAAGAAAGAAAAAGAAAAAAGAAATTGCCTCATTATTTTTTTGCAGTATGAATATTTATGTACCCGCAAATATTTTTGTATGTAGTATGTAATGACATAAGGCAAAATATATATAAATATTCTGCCCCTTACCATGAACTTTTAAAGCAGGACCGTTAACGTTGTGAAAGCAAGACGCCGTATTACACTGCACGTAACGGCGCCGCGGCGTCTCGCTTCCACATCTTAAACTGTCCTGCTTTAAGAGTTCATGGTAAGAAGGCTGTTCTGTCCAACTAACGGAGCTTTAAAAATCACTGTCTCCCTAGTTAGGCAGCAATTAATTAAGTTCGCCCGTAAAATATTTAGAAAATCTCGCTCAGTAACAGTCTTAATTACAACAATCTTATTAATGGTGGTTGGCAGCAATTAAGTGTTTTATGAACCATATTATTCACTTATACACCTAATTACGTGTTAAAAATGATAAAGTGCTTATATTACTTTAGTTTTACACGAGTGTAACACTTCTGCCTTTATAAGATCTAGTTTTTATCAAAATATTCTAGACTGTATTATATATTTTGGTGAAATAAATAAATATTATTAGTAATGGGCAGTAATAGGTAATGGTTAATGGTATACTTGCCAACTATTCATTATCTGGTTGAAGAATGTCACGTTACACGTGAGCCTTTACATTAATTTAATTAGACGAGGTTAAACTTAATTTAGTTTTTATGTTTTCGAAGCAGTTTTTTTGTTTCAGGTAGGTATAGATGTTTATTGGCTATAGAAGTATTTGCCGTAAATATAACTTAAAAAAACAAACTTATGTGTTTTTCTTAGACTACTTAATAAGTATACCTACGTTATAACTTTGGCACTTAATTATTTCTTAAATCTACATTATTTAGACCTGTGTTCCCAAGCAATAGACATACTTAATAGTCATTTTACCCACGACATTTGCTCGTAAATCTGTCTCAACATAATGATAATCATGTCACTTTTAAATAGGCACAAAGCCAAAAGCTATTCAGCTAGGGTCACATACCTAGGAGTTATAATTATAATAATTAAATGGGCAGTAAATTTAATAATTCACAACATTCTACAGCGTGTCAACCCTACCTCAAACCTACGTGCATCTTCACACGCCCTATAGAAACGAATCCTTTGTACACATCACCCTGTTTATCTCTATGTAAGACAAGCACGCTACTCAAATATGACAGTAATGTTCATTTGAGAATCCTCACAGAGGCAAGGTTGAGTTAGGTATGCTTGTTTTACGGTTTTAAAATTAGCGGTTTGTGTTGAGAAAATAATTTCTATTCTATTAAATATTCTCCGTGTACTGTATAATAACTAGTTTAAAATTTACAAATTAGAACCTCAAAGTAACCTAAAGGAGGTCTGGACGGATAACGGTAATGTAACTAAAATCTCTGTTGTCAAAAAGGCTATGTTTTACTATATTTATAACGACTGAATTAAGTACCCCGACAGGTCTTCTTGATTAACGATAGGCCAATATCATAATAAAGGTTGCCAATATCAAGTCTATCTGATTAATTATTTCCATCCAGAATTACACGTGGCGTGACCATTTTTCAGCATTCGACTGAGTGTAATTGCGTTAACCGTCGAAGCTGGTCAGACGTGAAGCACTTATTTGAACTGCAATAAATGTTTTAAATTACAAAATTGTTTGCAGATTTTCGAGCCCATTTATCCATCCACTCTTTCCAATTACAGCGTGTTTAAATAGCCTGTGGAGTCTACAGGCATGTTGAACGCTGCAGTGCAGAAATACCAATCAAATAAAATAGTAAATCCAGTATCTGTCTTATACCCCGTTTAAGGAATGCTTTTCTATCATAGGCCCTCTTACATGTCTACTATAAGACCTACTAGATCTGACCGAGCCCGAAGGTATACTACAGAGGTAAATTATGTGCAAGATTTCTTTCAATACTTTGACCAAAAAAAGATGTTCTTCTTGAGACATCTGCAATTATGCAGTGCATTGTAAAGTAAAATAATTATAGTATGCGTATTACGTGGCATTGCCGCCAGCCTTTTGGGCTCCTTACCCGTCGACAGCGATGAGGAGGAATATTTTGATGCATATTTTTTTCTTTTATATATATTTATGTTTTAACGTAGGTAAAACATTGGTATAGGTAAAATATTCTGTATATCAATTTTGAATTCAGATAGATTAACACCGCACTGCAGTATTATGTTTGATAATACAGGTAGGTACCTATAAATTAGTTATTGTTCAATTACATTTTGGCTGGGAGTTTACTGTCCGAAATGTTTCATTTGTACAGCTACGTAAAAAGCTTTCAAAATTTAAAACATAAACGTACATACATAAATCTGTACGGTTTAAGAAAAATATTTCAAACGTTTAAAAGGTACCCGTATATTAACAAAATGAAGGCAAAAATTAGGCACAAAAAAGATTTTAAACATGACATCACACAAATGCAATGTAATATAATATTTCTATATTTTCTCACTGATATCTGCACCCTACAACGCAAGAAAATTAATCAAAAAGGCGAGGGAAGGCTACATCTGATCCTGTCACGTCGGATTCAAAATGAGCGTGGAGAAATAGTTTTACTTTTGTGCGGATCTCGCAAAATAGAGGTACAAAATTGTAGTAGACCGTACATTTACGTCATTGAAACTTGGAGACCTATTTCTAACTTTCTTTGTGTCATCAGAAAACAATATGTTATTATAGGAACTCAATAGCATGAATATGCTTTTCATTACCTGTAATCTATATTTCAGTGTTCTTAATTCTTTATTGTTTACATAAATAATAATAATAATAAACTTTATTTCAAGTAAAATACTCCTATAGGTAACAGTGTTAGTTATAATACTAAATCCTAAAAATTAAACGTACAATAATATATAACACGAAATTTGATGTACAGAGATTGAATCCCCTTACAGCAAACCTTTGTGTCATGGAGAATTTCAATTCTAATGAGGACAGAAAATGTGCACAAAATAATAAGTCTTTACAGTTTTGGATACGTTAACACGTACGTTTACTTCAAAAGTTCTATCGCATTTTTTTTAATTGGTTTCTAGGATTAATTTACTATATAAACTAAATCTCATGCAAGCGAAGCTGAAGCCATTATTGTACCGTTTTTGCATTTTATTGTAAATTTTTAGCAACACTTTCAACGCCTGTATGTACGTAAATTAGATCTTCAATATATCTTTTAAACCTCAAGGAAGGCTGATATATCAACCTTCATCGTGAGATATTATTCATCTGCACGCAACTTATTTCTTAGATAAGACGTGTCTGCAGGCAAGATCAGTGTTGCATGACTGCGTTGCAACCCTTGGGATCATTCCTGGAAAAGAGTTATTCTTGCAGTACCTCAAGCATGTATCCAGCTAAATAATTTTAATATTAAATCAGTGTCGAAATGAGTAAGAAACCAGCTAAATCCTGGGCTTTGGTAGCTTCGCAAATACTGTTAAGGTTACCCCTTACGCATTCTTGCTTGGGCAACCGAAAATACGGCGAGTGCAATTGTATTTCTATAACTTAGGGCACTGTCGCTTATGACGTTGCGCGATGCACCTAGCACGTTACAAAGTGCACGTTGCAAGTTACACAAACTTTGCCTTTTACTTGATTTGTTAATATTTAATTAACTACGATAAATTCAAACGTTCTCTGTTCTTTTTCATCCAGACTAGGGATCCTATTGCTGGAAAAAAGTTCAAATCCTTCTAGGTCCTATTTTCCCGCGCCACCTAATTGAGCGCATGTTTTAAAAACAAATTAAAAAGATAAAAAACCCGAAGCGATTTACATTACTCTTCAAAGGCTTACGCCAGCACAATGTTTTTCCTACCGTACTTTATGTAAATTCATTACATTCTTCTCCAACATTACATAATGCTAGTGTGAGTAAAAGAGTGAGCAATTCATAGTATGTGTAATTATGTATGAATAAAGTGCCTACAAACTTTAGCACTCAGTAATGTTAGTTTTTTACATAACTAAAGTTCTAGTAAAACCCTGCTTATATCCCGGCTCTAGTGGCCTCTAAAAAGCTGCTCAACTGTACGGGTATTTATTGTTTGGGCAATCAAGTTGAAAGCGGCGTTGTCGCTACAACTTTGTGTACTACATCATGTTGCAAGTTACGCCTCACTCTTACGAACTCCGCTTTGTTTGTGATACAGCTCGTTTATTTTCAGTGAAGGAGGATATTTTTCTTGTATGCTCTTATGTAGTCTTATAAGGATCATGACTCTTGAAATGCTTGGGATATTGTAGGCTTTTATGAGTAAAGGGATACAAGATACTCCAAGTTGGCGCATGGTCGGTATGGTTGAGTAAAAAAGTAAGCTTACACATTGCGAAGTAATTTTGGTTCAGAAATTGATAACAATAATAACAGCCTTTTAGTGTCCCACTGCAGGGCAAAGGCCTCTTCTCGTGTAGATAAGGATTGAGCATTAGAAATAGATGTTAAAAATAAGGAGCCTAGTGCGACATAACAAGAATAGGTATACCATAATTATGTTAGCGGTTCTCTTATACTAATATATTTTGTAATGTATATGGTTTCATTATTTCGGTACGATACAGCAAAAGACTCCGAAGATCCATTAGGTCAACTCAGGCTGAAATCTAATCAGTACGTTAGCAAACACTGGATAACCTTTTATAACCTAATAAATACCTTTTTTACCATCTATGTAGTTTTTGTATGGAAACTTCTTACGATGGTAATGAACAATTATTTAAAGTTGGTCGCATTACTAATTAGTTTTAATTAGACATAACCTTCTCGTATTGTAAGGAATAATGTAATGTAAGGAAGTCTTGCCAAAATTCTCGATCACAAGAAAGCTTAAGGTTTTAAATGGAGTCTATCTGTCCTGCCAGGAATGACGATAAGAAAGCGAAACTCAACCTTTTTGCTAACTTTCCCCTAATAATGGTAAATGAATTATTTCCATTAAGCCTTTCAACTTCATGTAATTTTAAATAAACTTTACAGACCTTACCGTCGTAAGAACAAACTTTGCTAAAATAGTCTTGAATGTAAATGAGATTGGATTCAAACTTTAGACAAACCGATTAGTCGTTGGAGTGTGGCTGCTCCGTTATTATTAATGGTGACGTTTCAAACAGGTTATTTCAGTGTTTATTTGTGGTGTGCTTTGAAGTCGCTTTCATAATAATTTGTTTTTAATATAATATTGTAAATGTTGTGTATGTGAATGTAGCGTGAGTGCGGCTGCGTCCGCCTCTCACTGCCCGCCGCGCGTGCGGGGCATTTAGTTTTGTCATATTTGAATAAAGTGTGCAACCTACTGGCGAGTTTGATTGACGTTTCCCCTCTCCCGACATCGCGGCACTTCCGTATCTAACAGTAATCTTATTGACTTGTTGGCTTAGTATGCCCGGTTAATGGCAATAGGCTCGCCACCTATTGCACAGGGACCGAAATAGCAAAAATTTGATGAACCATACTTCAATACTATCTTCTGCTGCTGTTAAATATGCAGTAATTTTAGAGAGTTGAAATGAAATGTTCGTTTCCTTGTCACCAGGCTGCAACAAGACTTATTACGGGGACATCGGACGCACGTACGAGTTGGAGCTGCATCGTCCGCGGGAAGATCTGGTGCCTTACGTCTGCCTCCTCACTATCACAGCTGCCGGAGGCATCCACGGAGACCTAGTGCAGGTGAGGTGTACCTAAATGATCTGATGTTTAGTGATTATAGTGTCGCAGGTGAATAGATCAATGTCGATTCTGCACTGTACCAAGTCACAATTTCATACCAGTTCTAAACGACACTTCTTTCTCCGACAAGAGCCTAGGTCTTAGAACTAAGAAGTCTCTTCAGCCGCTTCCATACTAGTTTCTTCTCATTTCAGTTCAATTTTATGTCAATTTTCGCCTTTTGAGAAAACCAGTCTAAATGCATTTTTTTATTGTGATACAGTATAGGTGCCTAATCTGTATTGTACCAAAAACTGGTAGCTAAAATTTCTGAA
The DNA here is from genome assembly GCA_946251915.1 of Abrostola triplasia. Lineage (NCBI taxonomy): Eukaryota > Metazoa > Arthropoda > Insecta > Lepidoptera > Noctuidae > Abrostola > Abrostola triplasia. Next base: position 3,330,592 of record OX276424.1, on the reverse strand, counting down.
GAAGATTGTCAATCTTCGGTTAATAATCTGATTCTTCCAGCGTTTTAGCTATAGACGACTAATTACAAAAGTTCTTGATCTTGCTATGGTTAGAAGAACCCGCCAGCGGAATAGTAGCGGACGTGTCTGCAATACAATTATTAACAAGAGCCTTTTGATCTATCAGAAATTTTAAATAAAAGTCGTTTTAATGAACAGGTTCATTAACATCAATTATTTAATTAGCGAGTTTAAAATTTAAAGCCTGAGAGAAATTGTTAATATTTACGGAGAACATTTTAACTACAGTAACTAAGTTTTTCATCCCTTTCAAGCTGACTTGATTAATTACATCGAGAGTGGCGTGCAACACTATTCAGTTTTCTCTTCTAGAACTTTCGTAACGAGTAAAAGTATAATGATCTTTCTCAGTCCACTGCTAGTCATAGGCCTCTCCATCTATATGGAAGTTTAATTATACCTATCAATACTCGTAGTTTAAAACGAAGCTACTCAACAAGACGTGACGTTTAATAGTACCTAAAATTATGTATAGCTTGATATAAATAGCACAGAAGTATCTTCTTAAACAAACACATCGTACAACCCTCTCTGTAACATCGTAATGTACATTTGATTATATTAAGATGACAAGCGGGCTCCCACGAGACACACCCCATTTGTGTGATTTTAGATATAGACATGTAAATACAAAGGGACTCTGAATAACATAAACCTTGCTTACATTGTACAGCCAGTTACAAATTTAGAATAATAGATGTATATTTAGAAATAATGTTATTAGTTGTTACTAATTTTAGAACAGAACAAGCTAGAATTTGTTTTGGAAAAAATAAGCTGTACGTCACGTCATAAATGGAAAAGAGGTCTTGTCAGTTTGTTTGTTATCTCATTACGTGGAAAACACAAAGCTGATTTAGATTAAACTTGGTACGTAAATAGTCTAGAACCTGAAGAATGCGCTAGTTTTGGCCGCCGCGACTGACAATAGAGTGACACAGGTACGGTTCGCATCACTCTCAAGTTGTAAGTATAGCAAGCATGAGTGCATTAGTGCGGTAGTTTTTAAAATTGCTACGTTAGTCTAAAAAGTACCTACTTGTACATTTATGCAAAAAAATCTATATATGTATACATACGTACATAAAGTCACGCCAGTTTCCCTGATGGGTAGGCAGAGACCACGGATTTCCATTTGCTACGATCCTCGCATACTTCTTTTGCTTCATTTACACGCATCGCATTCTTCGTACACGCTTTTTCGTTGAGGGTAAAAAAATCTATCTCTACAAATAAGTACTTGAAACGGACACATCAACAACAATATTGTAATTTTAATCTTCAGTAGAAGCATAAATGCTAAGTTAGATACCCCTAATTTAGTCGGAATTACAGGCAAGGTTGAAATACATTTTAAATTAATTTGGTTTTATGAAATTTAAACTAAATTAGCGTAGGTAAGGGAAACTTTTAACAACATTTGCGGAAAATTAATTTAGCATTACTTACTTTGTAGCCCACGCTCGAGACTATATCAGACAAGTAATTAGGTAATAATTCACTGAGATTTTAGCACATAAATAAATGTATTTTAATGTAATTTAGATTTTCAGTACTTAAAGCGTTATCTAACTTAATAAAGGTCAGCGAGATTTGATATAAATATTTGTAACGCAAAGTATTTTAGTATTCTAGCGCAAATATTAATGTTGCCTAGACCCTCTGGGTACGAATATGGATTTACGCACGATTTAGTTCTAATCTGAGTTGGTGACAATTGATTTTTAATGTCATTTTATTCTAAGACTACAGGTAACCTACCATGGTACACCTCTTCTAGTTTTGGACCCCAAACACAAAACTTGATTCAAAGTCCTTGGCTTAACGGATAATGTGTTGCAATAGCCGGAGTAATAGCGACACATCACTTTTACATGATTTAATGTTATATGTATTACTGACATGCAATTTGTCCGGTACCCCCTTAACATGCTCTCCTAATATAGAACAAGACAGTTAACGTTGAGGAAATGAGATGCCACATTACACTGGACGTAGCGACGTCCCGCTTTCACATCGTAAACTGCCCTGCTTTTGTAGTCATGGTAGAGGGGTTGGACAAAGATAGGTAACTAATGTTTAGATAAAACATAATACTTACATACTGCATTCATTATATCAATATTCTGGATACATAGGCAAACAAAGTTTCTAAAAACGTATACCTTCTAAAACTTACTGTACTCTACTGTACCTGCTCGAGTAAAAACGTAAAGCCTGTACGATAAAAAGCAAAGATTTCTCCATAAATACCCCGGGGACTTATGGAAAATTTACGTCGCTCACCGCATTTCCAAAGGGAACGCATGTGTCTGTCACAAGCAAACACTACTTACGTATTACGACTCCAATGTCTGGCGTTATTGGAAAGTTTATTAATGTCTTCGTACCCTTTGAGAAAATGCCGGTACCTATTTTTATATTTTTGTTGTATAATGGAGAGGTAGGTAAACTTGTGTGGGCTGGGCTACGTCATAGGGCTGGTATGAATCATTGTGCTTAGATTGTTTTGTTGCGTAACCATGCTTATTATTTTTGTATTATGTTGGTATTTACGTAAATTACTACGTTATTGATACGCTTGTATTAGTGGCAGTCGTGATAGTTGATCTAGGTGGAACAGCGCTAGAAATCAGTCATTGGATGTGTGCATTTAAAGTAACGTTTTACGCCATCTGACGGTTCGTGGCTAAACTTTCATTACCGAAACTCGTGTCAGAAACAATATTGAGAAAATGATTCCTGGGAATTATGACAAAAAACATAACATCACGCATGTATTCCCCGAAGGGGTAGGCAGAATGTGCACATACATATAGTACACGCACATTTCGCCAGTTATGTTTTAGGTCCCAATGTAATAGGGGGCGAGCCTATTGCCATCAACCGGGAACAAATCCAGACTCCATACTGCTACTGAGAATAACCTAATGGAAAAACCCAATAACACTTTGCCCGACCCGGGATTCGAACCCAGGACCTCATGCTCAGCAGTCGCGCTTAGCGACCACTCGACCAACGAGGCAGTCTTGCTTGCAAATGGGAATTATGAGTTGATCTTAAACCATAATATCCTTAACACCTACGCGTAAATAGTTCATTGAACAAAAACGGGGCCTCCTTATTCCCTTATTGCTTTATTTAAAAAAGGAAATAACAAAATAGACGTGCTTTGTCATAATAATCTAGTACCGTACGCTCGTATAATCATTTTGTGGCTTGTGGTTTTACCAGTATAATCGTTGCCCGCTAGTTCGGTAGACCCTGTGGTCTAACAAACGCAATAGCTGTTAATTTGAAGGGATTACGCTAGTTACGCATTAATTAATTTACTCGCACAAATATTATGTACGATGATTATGATTTTGGTAGTTTGGTGCAAGCACTTTCAATCGTAGTTTTGTATCAAGAATAAAGAACAAAACACTGGTGAATATTTAACAGTGACCTATGTATACCAACATGCAAGAAATACATACGTTTAATTGATTTAGCAAGTTGCCAACGCTAAGCTTAAGTTCAAATATAAATCCCGCTCATGTCTATCATATTCTAAATTTCCCTAACATTACATTTCAAGCAATGAGGAATAGGTATATTTGATCTTTAATTCCTAGATGCTTAGTGAGATTTAAGCAATTTTCTTGGAATTACAATTAGTGCATGCACATACAAAAATATCATACTTAGTACTTTTATAGAAACGCGTCGCACCATCCTAAAATATGAAGTACCTAAGTTGAGCCTTTTCATGGACCCAGAATGGCCGGAGTATGAAAAATGTGCTGTCAGTGAAGTCGTTTCGTACCCACCTTTAGCTATAGCACCTATAACACCCTCGTACCCTCCCAGTAAGGGCAGCGTACAACGTCGGTAAATGTATAAATATGTGTATAATGATATTTTAACGCAAGGGCGTAAATGCGACCTCAATTTAACTCGAGTATTCTTGGTGCGTAAGCTATTTTTGAATGGCGCTTTGTGGTCCACATGTTATATCTATGCGTACTCTTTTTGTATTATTTGGCGCCGAATTGTGAATATAATATAATAGGTGGCTAAATGTGGGTGTACTATATGTACACCTAGGTCTATGCCTTCAGGGAATACAGGCGTGCGATCCTTAAGAATTAGCACTTTACATATCAACTACACTATTAATGTAACTTGAGTGAAGTTGACCCAACGAAATATGATACGACTATCTTGTAAAACCAATTTCCACATATCCTTCAAAGTATCCAGACAACAATTTGATCTGCTATCTTAGCTGACTATAACTCGTGTATGCCAAGCTCAACACTCTTTATATTGCTCCCATTTTCCCACATTCACGACTTTACGTTCACCAGTAGAGACATGTTCACGATATTTCATTTTTCTGATTTCAATTGGAGTGGTATCTTATGTTCCTTGCCTACAAAATAATGGATTTTGTCGCAAAAGAATATTCTCTCAATGTTATTAAAGAACAAAGATACCTACAATCGACAGAATATTCTTTTGTGTAAATAGGTAGGCCCGCGTTGTATTTTTTATTTATTGGAAAGGAATTCCAAGTATTTTAGCTCCATTTCCTGAGAAAAAATTAAAGGAAGTGCGTCATTCATGCCGATAATTTTCGGTGAATATTATAAAAAGGATGACATTATGATTTAGTGAGTGGTATCTGAGAGTAACATATGTAAAATCATAAGCAAACATTGGTGTAACCAAAACCAAAACTATGAGAAATAGGTTATAAGCGAGTAACATTATACAAGTAAACAATTCCATAACATAACATCACGCCTGTATTCCCCGAAGGGGTAGGCAGAGGTGCACATATAGTACACCCACATTTCGCCAGTTATGTTTTTAGGTCCCAATGTAATAGGGGGTGTGTCTATTGCCATCAACCGGGCACAAATCCCGAATTCGTGCTGCCACTGAGAATTACCTAATGGAAAAGCCCAGTAACACTTTGCCCGACCCGGAATTCGAACCCAGGACCTCGTGCTCAGCAGTCGCGCTTAGCAACCAATAGACCAACGAGGCAGTCAACCGGATGAACTCATTCTTCCGGATATATCCCTTAGATGCGACACCCACGGGAGGAAAGGAGGTGGTTTATTCTAGGCCAAAAACCACACGACCAGAGGTATAAACAATGGAAAATAGATACATTAAATACATTTTCGTCCCACGTAAACTTAAGTAATCAATCATCCTGGCTTATAAATCATAGCGATTACAATTTCCGTAACTTCATTTTAGAATGCTGCTCACAGCTTTTGTTCACAGAATCTGTGAAGTGGCTATAATTTTCAATTAAATTTCTCTCTTCATTAAAGTTGCTAGAGACTTTTTTGGAAAGAATGTTTTAATGAGCTTATTAATACATTATCGCGCGAGCCATACTGATGAGGCGTTAAATATATCAAATATAGTTGACACTGAGAGGCTCGTAGGTGGTACATGGCTACCGCGTAGATCAGTCTAAGAGAGGTTAAGCCGTGCTCGCCGCGGTCAGTCTTGTGATGGGTGACCGTGTTCACGTGTCGAGACCCCTATGTGCTTCGGAAAGTACGTTAAGCCATTGGTCCTGCGCCTGAGCTCTCTTCTGTCGTGTTGGTCAACCGTCCCATGGAACTATGACAGTTAAGAAATAGGGAGTGCATCTAACATCGCGCTAATACTTGTGCACTATAATATCTCTAGCGTAGTTCGCTAGTGTCAGATGAAGTAGGCCGTCGTGACCGAAATTCTCAGGAGAACATTATTATTACAGTTGACGCTATGGACTTCGCTTTCTTTCATATCAGTGAGACGAAAGAAGGTTTCATTCTCATAAGGAGAAGAGTTTATATGTAGATTCGACTTTCATGTAATTTGTAGGAGTATCAGCAGTAATAATAATTATAGCACCCCTGAGTTTAATTTTGCCATTGACTCGCTAAGAACTCGCTCCTTTTTCTGTCATTCAGAGCTGATGATTTCAATAAAGCTTTTGTAGTGATGATCATATTCGACATTTAAATGTAGAGAAAGCGGTCTGTCTGTTGTGAATATTTAGCAATGAACTAAATATCTATAGAGACTTTTATTATATGGCAGGGATTACATTCAGTATATCGCACTTAGCATTATTTTTAAACCTGGGCTTAGTACTTATTTAAATGGGGGTATTGCGGCACAAAGGTAGAGTAGGTGTTTTAATTTCTAGTATCATTTACCATAACGTTTAAGGTACAAGTCCATAGAAAGAGAAGCGATAACTATACAATTCTTTTTTACCCGCTGTCCGCACTTAGGCCAGGCCTAGAAGGTTATTACTGAATACAAAATTCTCTTTAAAAACATCTTTACAAGCCGCTGAGAAAGAATTCATCTATGACACCATGACTTTTTATAGGATAATCAAGGCCAATACCTACGGATTTAAAATTCTCAATGTATAATATATCTATGACAAATAATTAATTTTAAATCAAAGCAAAAATACTACAATAAACAAAAAGTATAGAGAATCCAAGCTTTTTTTATTTTAAAGTTCGTTTCAGGGATTCTATAGATTTTATTTGGATTTCTATAGAAACATAAGAAATAGCTTAGCTTTCGGTGGAGGTTTGTCACAGGGTACGCGCGAAAAACCCAGCCGACCCTTTAAACCTTTACAATTACGAGGTGTAAGCGTATGCTTCAGTTGACTCTTTGTTGTACTTAGCATATATTTTTAGCAAGTTAACCTTTAAAAGATTATTATTTTACAGGCTTAAAAGTCTCATTACCTAAAATCTAGGTAACATTGAACAAAAGTAATAACTGGGATAAGATTTTTATATATAATGATACATTTAAATTTTTAAATAAAGCGTGTAATATATTATACGTGTATTATAGCAACGGAGAGTTGGTACTAGAATAAATAACAGAATAAGTCTGTAATGGCTATTTATAAGTATAGTATTATAATAATCATGTGAGACATAAAATGATTTTAATATTATAATTCAGTTAACGATGAAAAATTTTATTCATTCGTCGTTTTAGTTACTAGCAACTATACAATGCGATGTGTGTCGATATACGACTAATGCTCTTTTATTTTTCCTTTTCGAAGTAAACATCTCAGCAATGGCAATACGTTGATTGGTTCCCACCAATCGATACATCTTGGGCTGTCAATGACAGGACGGAATCGATGGAATTGCTGCCTACTATAACACATCTATCTTCTAACAATGTTGGTTGTTTTCTGTTATAAAATCGTGTTTGTTATTTTTAAAGGGGTACCCCGACACTATATTCGTACGCCTCTAAATTTTCCAGTAACTTATATTATAGCTACCTAATTGATTTGCAAGACGCAAATAATTTCAGAACATTTTTTAAAAAGTTTGGCAGGTCAAATTCTAATTATAATCTCGTGAAAAACCTCCCTAATTGAATAAGATTGTCTCAGCGTTTAAATATACTTTACAATAATGAAACGCGATATGGTGCTACGGTTCAGTTGTTGTATTGAAATTTTGAGATTGTGAAACCTGAACCAGAGAAAGAAGAATGTTATCTGAAATGAAAGCGAATATATTGCATTTTTTTCACAGAAATTCAGAGGATTCCAAAATATTTCCTTAAATTCACGCTGATTAAAGACAACGAAGACACAAACCCAAAGGAATCCATTCATCCACAGTCTTTGAACTCAGCCACATTACAAAGTTAAAGTCCTAAACAAAAGTCGTCGGTGCGAAATCGAAACGTAATATCAAATCCCTTCCGTGTTCAGCTTATTACATTTGAAATTGAACACGACGCTCGGCGTTTGTTTTCATTCCTATTGTTTTATCACTTTGTTTACGAACTCGCATGGATGTAGGGTGCCATCAAACTGAGCAACAGTGAAGTTAATATGGCGTCGAATAAAGCAATTCTTGAAGCTCCAATGAGTCTTATAAAAGTAATGTACTTACAGCTACATTGTGAGATACGGTAAGATACGAAGTTTGTTTTGACAAACGTATTTCGCACGCCTGTCGGTGATGTCATTGGTTTTAACAAATCAACTGTCTCAAATAAAATATATTTCATCTTTCAATCAGTACGTACAAGTTCATCAACTAGAGCACTATTCTCTGATGCATACATGTCATAAGTTATGTAGGTGGCGCAAAAAACCGTGAGCGCATGTATAAACGGCCTAAAAACATAACATCAAATACCTACCATTAAATGCACAAAATTGCTTACAAGCAAATGGTTTTCCGGCAATGGGCTGGAATAATAACATTTTTCCGCCCGACTCTGCATAGCGGGCGAAAATCATTTCTGCATAAATTACGAAGGGTTAATCACTTTCCTATACAAATTCCGCTACAAAAACCATAAATTCAAATTTAACAGCAGTATTGCATGTTTCATCTTCCATTACGACGGCATAAACATAGAAAACGTATGCATTACTAATGATGAGGTTAATGCTTGCAAATAACATAAAGTGCTCGCATTCAGATTCGCCACGATTTAATGAGTTCCGATTCACATCTGAATTATATTGTGAGGTATCTATGAGTTCAGATGGTAGACGACATGAGAGATTCTATTCAGGGCCTATTTAGAATTGGTTCACTGAAGCGTCCAGTTGTAGAATGTCGTCTGTTCTTTGATTCATCGTCCGTAGCTAGTGAGCCAACTAGGGTAATAGAAAACCTAAGATTCTGAGATTTTTCTTTGTTTAGAGATTCAAATAGAATCTAACAGTTTATTGACACTTTTATGGTAAAGGAAGACTATGAACTTGGATTTTATAATTCATTTTTTTCAAAATGGTTCGGAAGTATCGATTATGTATTTTTTCAAAACCTAGTTCGTAAGTAAGTTAGATTACTACTAATACGCGATGATTATAATTTTCGTTGCGTACAATTTTATGAGATCAAGGCTTGGTTTTGCGAAGACTTATTCAATTATTCTGAGTTTTAATTAAACCTTGTTTACAAAACAACCCGTTAGTTTTATCTTGCCCGTGCTGCTTTTAAAATGGTTGTTAGCAAAATGGTACGTATCATTTACTTGAAATCGATTTACATAAATTGAATTTTCAATACAAGCTTAAACTCAATTTAATCCCGGCAAACACCTGTTCATACATTGTTAATTTATCTTCGTATTAAATCTCACAATTATTTGGTTTTAATTAAATTTATTCAGTGATAGTGGCTTAAATTGCTGTACAAAATTTTCATTGTGGAAATTGGCTGTGTAGTTTCAACCAACATACCGCCCACTTGGTCTCCGTTGGTAACAAAAGGAACTTCCAGAGTAAATTTCTCGTGTTTCCCTCATAATTTCAGAACATCACGAATTCGCCTGCGGAATAACAGTAGCATTAGCGATGACGTAAACCTTACAGATGGAATGTTAACAAAAATATTATCATACTTAATATACTGTATACCTAATGTGAGTACAATACCACATCTGTGCCTAACGCTTTAGGGAGTACAGGCGTTATAACATTATCATAAGACATCGTTTTAAAATTCTCATCTCACAATAGGGTACCTACATTGCCCGAGCCACGTAAAGTCTGCTCCAGAAATAGGTCAGGCACTCTGTCCACGCAGTGCCCGGAAATTGTGTCTGTTACCATACACGATAAATATTACTTAGATGCCTCATGCCAATGGTGCAAGTTTTTTAAAAAGATTCAGGTTCTGTGTTATTTATTAGATAAGTTTTGGTCAAGTGGTTGGTCGTAGTAGCATCGCAAATATGCAGTAACGAAGTTTACCTTCTTGCCTTGCTGTATTAACACACATTTTACCTATAACGGGACATTTGGGCTTGTAAAGTACCACTGTACCTCGTACACATTAAAAATGGATGTTAAAAATAATTTCAGCGTAACGAAGTGTCATAACATAAAAGTGTATCTAAAACCTTAATAGACAAAGAGTTTTTTCCACTCCCAGCACACATTTCAATATTACTAGCACTTTTAATATCGTTAATGCACTGCAAATTGAATTAAAGTATGTACAAGTGAATGATAAAGAGCGCTTACATTTATGTCGACTATATTTTTAAATTAATATTGGACTGAATGATGTTGCATGATGAAGAAGGAAAATATTAATTTAGAGTCCATGCAATGTATTCTATTGTTCTCCATTATAAATTTAGTTTGGAAAGAAACATTTTATTACTTGTAATTAAACCTGTATTATACAAATATAGTAAGGCAGGGTATGTATATATCTCGCTGTTCGGTGCAGTGCGTAGAACGGACCAGTACATGTTGTATTAAAAAAGGAGTGAGGCATAAATATTGCAAAGTGTTTGGATCGATGCCTAGTTTTTCGCGGCAAAAAGCCAACTTTTAAGCAACACGTTTGCTTTGGTATATTGTAATTGCTGAGAAGCTTGTGCTACATGTAGATACTGAACGTAGACAGTTCTGCAAATATATTTTCAACCAAGAAAAACGAACATTTTTAATCACGAAATAATGTGTTGGTATTGTTTGTTTTGAAAGAAACAACATGCACAATTAATGCCCGACTTTACTAACTTTGGCTTCTACAATACACAATTACACATGCAAATATTTTTCCGTACGAAAACTATAATTGTGAGGTAATAAACCTACTGCGCCTAATTATACCACACATGGCTAAAATGACAACAACTTAAAACTAAAAGCATAAGATACATAATACTGAAAAAAATCTTTGTGATACCACAAAAAGGTATCAAAGTAACTGAACTCTTTACAAAATAATTCTGGCGAGAAACAAAAACGGGTTTGAAGAGATCCCTCGTTACTCGCCTTTTTTCCTTTTCCTTTTGAAATCAGTCAAAAGTTTCATGTGATTGGCAAAGGCACCGAACGAGAAGAAACTTTGTATAGGTTCTTAAGTACCAAGCCCTTATTGAAGTGCGCAAGGGGAAACATTTCTGCAGAATATTCCGTAACAGAGTTATTTCTTTCTCCGTCAACCCAATGTCGAAGTAAAATTAGCTTCTTCAAGGTGTAGGAATATTGAGAAATATGGATTAGATAAATATATTTATACTCTAATATATTAAGGTACAAATAGAGCCTTCGAAAGGGATCTATAACGACCTCTGCGTGTATCAAACTCGCTACCATTCCAGTTCTCTGACAATCGAGGTAAGAACTAAATCATGCTGTTGTATATTTCTAATGAAGATATCCGAGCTTCGGAAGCTGTAAAAAAAGAAATTAAAATCTTGATCGTTGATATATACGGCACTCTCTTTAATAAACAATAATATCAATATGTTATTTTACTGAAACAAACATTATTTATATACAAAGTGTGCATAAATATTATGGAATTTGTAACATGATATTAATATGCATCATATAAATAAACTCTCTACGAATCGCCTCTTGTTTAACATTAATTATTAATACCAGCATACAATATTTTGGTACTGTAATTTAATTTGCTGACTGCCTCGTTGGTCTAGTGGTCGCTAAGCGCGACTGCTGAGCACGAGGTCCTGGGTTCGAATCCCGGGTCGGGCAAAGTGTTACTGGGTTTTTCCATTAGGTAATTCTCAGTGGCAGCACGGAGTCTGGATTTGTGCCCGGTTGATGGCAATATGCCACTATTAGATTGGGACCGAAAAAAAAACATAACTGGCGAAATGTGGGTGTACTATAAATATGTGCACCTCTGCCTACCTCTTCGGGAAATACAGGCGTGATGTTATGTTTTTTAATTTAATTTTATAAATTCGCATTTAAATGATAACTCAGAATATTCCGGTAAGAAAACAATTAAGAGCTTCAGTATGGGCAGCAGACCTAGTCCGGTCTCCATGTTGTAATTTACCGTAATTTTTGGGTCCGCCGCTCTCGCAAATGGACCGTGGCTCCCTGGGCCGGAATATCAATGTTCTCTCCAATTTTGCACACTCATTTTAGAGATGAAAATTGTCCTTCAAGTTTGACACGCAAATTGAATGGGTAATTATTTTTTTATTAGATTTGTGACAGTTGGATGTAATGATTTTTTTATTAATGCTCTATTATGTCTTGTGATTGCACTTTAGTCAACGATATATTTTTTTTTAATTGGGTTGACGTTTACCAGGTGTGGTTCAGTGTGCAAATACAATTATTTAAAATGTAGAATACTTATGTTAAATTGTTTAGAGTCAAATTGATACTCCTAGGGATGCTCATATATATAATATTTTACAGCTAGTCTGTAGTATCGAGTCACATATACTTCTACACGATTCAATTATGAATGACGAAGATGAGACGAGGCCCATAAGATTTCCTTTCTTTCTGATTTCTCCAACTGATTACAAACAGTCAGGCAATCCCGATACCCGATATACTCCCTACATTATTTTCCATTTAATTTATTCCGAAACAAATTTTGTTTAAAACAGCCTTTAAACACAGCTCGTTCAAATATTCCTCTCAGCTAAAACCTAACGCTACAAAGGTGACCACACAAAAAGCAGCTCGCATTTATGCAGAATCAGTGCTCTAATTCAGATCTGCTGAAACATGCCAGTGAATAGTTAAACACAGCGGGGCTCGGATTTGGCAAACATTCAGCTGGTATCCACGCCGGTTTGATGAGCCTCGACTTAACGCTGCTGAATTAATAATTACGGATACCCGATAAGCCAGTTTTAATGGACCACCGTGGAATCCAGTGTTAGTTGTTAATAATATATAAATTGGTCTTGTTTGCACGTTTGTTGAGATGGTTAAGCTCTGATTGGGTAGTTCGAAAGCCGGATATTGGTTAACTGCAATCACTTGTTTAAAAATGTGTTTTTACGTGATACGTGCAAAGGTTGTAAGCATATCTTATATAGTGATAATATTTAAACATTCAATCTTAAATAATTGTAGTAAGTTATTTCATACATTTATTAAATTTTTTTTATTATGTACATATAAAATTCTCTAAAAGCAAATATATTTGGTTTCCCCCAAAAAGTCAACGAGCATTTTAATCTGCATGCTAAAAATTCTCTTGATAATATTTCAACGTCAGGTTTGCACGCCATGTCGTGAAACCTGAGCCCTGCTTACGAATATCCTGAACATTTTCGCCTGAATTGCGTGGCATGTGACATAGCTTAAGTACGACTACATAATGCCATATAGGACATGTTTTTGCTAACATTTTTCGAGAAACTTGGGACTCATAAGAGAGGTCTACGTCTATTTCGGCTTTGCTGAACAGGGTGCAATCTATTTATAGCATGTTAATACATAGTTGTTTTTATTAACTTATGAGTGACTTAGGTGCTGCAGTAGCTAAGCTTCAGCATTCATTCATTAAGCAAGCTTTGAAACTAATTATGAAGTACAAACCTTGAAGTTTCTAAAAAAAATATATAAATTAGAATATCACCACTGACGTTATCATATTATTGATAATATTCTTATAACTAAACAGATAGTAACAATTCAAGTATTCTCTTAACACGAACAAAGGAATAAATGAAGCATATTTCGATGCTTAAACTGTTCGTTAAGCTTCGTCAACTTATGCGAGGTAACTTAAAACTCCAACGAAGCTTAGTTCGGAGGCTTTACCGTATCATTTGCAAAGATTTTCCGCTTAAGCAAAGTTTAAAAAGAACATCCGGCTAACTTTGTTCATAAGTCAAGTCAAATAGCCAGGCGATGTACGAAGCAGACACACTTGGGCTCGGATTAGAGATAGGACCCGAAACATAAATTAACCAAATCCCTGAAGAGAATGCACTGACAAACACAGTTGCCTTTTCCGTGCCAAATCCTAGCCGTGTGTGGCAAATTAGTCCCGTGATTGCATTTCTTGTTTGTCCCAAATTTGAAATGAACACCCATCTATGAGGCTTAAAATGAGTCAGTACAACTTGGCTTCTTACATTTCATCTATTATTATTTTTGTCCAAAAATAATTTTATAACAATCAGTGGTCATATTTACCTTTGTCAGTATGAAATCGATATTAATTGTATCAAAACTAATTACGCTGATTTTGTTGTCAATTATGTTTAGGCCGGGGGTGGAAACATATTCAATTATATCAATCGCTGAGCAAATACTTATTTAGTTTTCATGTCACGCAATATATCCATTACAAAAGAATTTCGGATTCACCTACAACTTTTCGTGGATGTTGACGATAAAATATAACCAGGTGGTGAAGTGGATACCCTTCTTTAATTAAGTTCTATAACACGTAATTCAAAGTCAAACTCAATGTTAAATTCAATATTACTGTACATTTACTTTTTAGGTAAACACCTACTTAACATGTCGCTAAGCTCAACAGCAACTATAACAAAACAATTTGATAAAAACACACACAAAGTAACAGACTAAAACAAAAAACCATAGTCCACTGCGCGGTAACCCGATGTTGATTAATTCAGAATTCATGCAACGAACTATCAAGGGCTCTAATAATAATATTTTTATTGTACCCACTTAAATGTATAATGTTCGGATTTTGTGCATTGTAAATGAATAAATTATATTTTCAATAATAGTTTACTTAATAACAAAATTAATATCAAAGTAATTTGAGCATATTTTATATAATAGTATAATTGGACTGTTGTGTCCAATCGATACAATCTTAAAATTCACTGAAGGACTTGATTCACACTTTAAAGAAAGTCAAACAATTAGAATGAAACACGACTAAAACACAGAAGGAAGAATGAACCAAGAGAATAATAATTATAGCCCATTGTATTGAATGCCATACTCAAGTCAATCAATAGCTCAATATAACAATTGATTACAGTAATATATAAAACCTTATATTCGACACTCGACTTATATGAATTACCAATAATATAATCATAAAAACAACAAGATAATAGGGTTTAAGTCTCGGATAGGACTTCAAAAGCTTTGGCCAGTTCGTCACTGTATTCATAAGCCCGTTGATCGTTCTTCACAATCCATGTGGAGCCACTCCTGCCTTGTTGCATAACTTCCAGAATTCCGGACACCGCAGATTCCACCCTGCAATTGTTATAGCAATTAATTAATTATAATTATTCCGCTATCATGGTGTGCCATAATTTTGCGTCGTGAATAAATTCGCTGGTCAGTGTCCTTATTGTTATACGATTTTTTTATATGACAGGCTGATGTTACCAAAGCTCCCCAACATTCTAACGAAACTGGTTTCTGCCAAACTATGTTCATCAACACCAACTTTGTCTGAACTAGTATCCTTACCTCTGTCTCACGGGCACACGGGACACGACACTCCCAGACGAACCTTTGTCAAAGTTCTCTATGTTACTCCTATTTAGAATGGCTGTGTCTGTTGGACCGAGACATACTGTCATGACGCGCACTTGGCTCTGTGAATATACTTTCTCCATCTGAAATAAGTTATGGGTTTTTATATGTGGCTTTAAAAGTAACGATAGAAATCAAATCATGACAAAAAAGAAACTATTTTAAGTTAAAATAGTTATAAAAACAGATAAAGACGAACCTGTCCATTTATTAAATCTTACAAAATGTTCGAGACTAATAAACAGCTTACCCCCATAGCTAAACTAAACTGCAACACAGCAGTCTTGGTCGCCGCATAAACAGGTAGATGAGCACCAAGGTTGAGTGCCAATAACGATGATATGTTGATGATAGTGCCGCCATTACCCCCTTTATCGACACCCATAATGTCCAGTGCCTTCATTGTGCTAGTCACTGTTGCTGTCTGGAAGATATTAAAGTTTATGTTATGAACATTACCGTATTCTTTATTGAGTTTGAATACCATTTTATTGAGCACTTAAAATCTAATAACTAACCTTGAATTTTTCAGAGAAATATGATACCTATTATGTATATGGGATCCATTTAGATATAAATAACTAAAGAAGTCTTAATGAATACTAATCTCATACAAATATAACTTTTAACTTGTGTCCAAAAGTAAGTATTTGCAGCCTTTAGAGTAATAATAGTGCTTTTTATTAAGAACCTTAAGTTTTTTGATTTGATTAAGGATTACAATTGACTGAACATTCTGCTGACGTTTGATTAGGTACAAAATAAATTTGTTAAACTTGAGAATATTAAAAACACAAAACACACTTCGAGTCCAATCAAATCAAAAGTAAATGTGAATGAAGCTGCCTTTCTCACGGAAGAACTCATAGCTCACAAAATTGATATCGACCTTTCGCTAGTCAGTTCACTCGTCGATTCTCGAAACCACTGCATTGTTTATTGCCTCGTCAAGTTTAAACGCTCATCAAATACTAGCTGAGCGACAGCAATATATTTGACAGTGAAATCTCTAAGTCAAGCGTAGTGCTTACGCTTAACTATGAAATTAATTTGTATTCTCCAAGACCCAAATGTGCAATTGCATATAAGACATGTTCTCTGTTGCAGTATTATGTAACCCTTACACCAGTTTCTACTGTAGGTATGATAATGCACAGTTTTGATTTAATTCTCAAGGTATGATGCATAATACTGTCTCAAATTTTATGCTAACCTCATACAGAAATGGGATTAAGTAAGATTCCCCTGGGCACTAAGGTAATTCACAGAATTTCACTATTGTTGGAAGTTGGTGAACAGTTTACAGTAATTACGTGAGTTGATAGAATAAGTTTCAGGTTTAATTCTTAGAACAATATTTAACCCGAAAACTAGAAGAAGGCATCCAGGCATAAATAAATAAACAGAGAATAACTCACGAAGTTAATATCAACCATCCGCTTGTAGGTTCGTTCGTTGACAGTCAAAACCGCTGCGTTGTTTATTACCCCGTCGAGTCTCCGGTACTTGTCGACTACTTGCTTGTAAGCGGCTGCAAGTTGGGCGTCGTCGGCTATGTCGCATTTTATGAACTTGGCTCTTAGAGCGCCAAACTTGTTAAGCAGTTCCAGCTCCAGAACCGAGCCCTCGCGGTCCGCCACGTCGAGGAATGCGACGTGCTGGAATAATGGGATCGTCAGTTATTTTAAGAAGTTCTTTTGTTATAAAAGTAGAAGGAGTCGGGAAGATGGTTACTAGACAGTCAATTTGATGCACTTTCTGCCTAAAAGGAGGTAAATATGTTTTATTAAGAATGTCTAATTCTCACCGGATATACAACTAGGTACGTCGTTAGAGCTTATATAATTTATCTGCAGCTACCGTTAAACGATTTATAGGATTTTACAGTAACAGAGGTCTTCCGAAATCAAAACACCATAAAGTGATTTCCAGTAAAAACTTTACGTAAAAGGTTGGTCCTCAGGTTCCTATGGTAAAATAAAAAATACGTAAAATGCAAAGACTTTACTCTTAAAAGCATAGCATCTATATTTAACTGCTATTATAACTTCAACGGCAGATTTTTTAACAAACCATTCTTCAGAAACTGTTACTTTTAAGAACTTAGTTGCAAAGTAGACGGGATGGGTAGACACCCAATATTCAAATTTGGTTCATGTTTCGAAGAACTTTAAGTTGAATATCGTATAAAACTTTGTCACCACACAGTTTTGAAAACCAGACCATTTTGTAACAGCTGTCGTTAGAACAAAATGCAACATTTGTTAATTAAATTAGGCACACGGTTAACTGTTCGTGTTTTGAAACTGAGAGGCAAAAGCAAACTGTGTGTTTTGTAAATTCAGGACTTGTTTACGTACTGTATTTTAGTTATAAACTGCTTAGATTTTATTGGGTTGTGGGATATTTGTAAACAAAGATGTTGATAATAGACAGTCAGATATTTTACTAGATACCTAATCTTTTTTAATAAACTCATCTAAAACTCATAATCATATTGTACAACCCTTAAGACGTAATTACTAAAAGGGAACTTGAAATTCGATGGATGCGAGCAGTGACACGGTGGCTCAGTTGGCAGAGCGGCGCCACGGTACGGCGAAAGTCGCGGGTTCGAGTCCCGTTCGTGTCTATAATTTTTCAAGTTTCCTTTATCAATTTACATATTGTATAATGTGTGAATGTGGAAAATGCGAGTCATTAAGAACATTTTGGAATAGTATTGAAAGATAAATCAATTATATCTATGCTATCTCCAATAAAATCATGTCACAGTATCTATGTTGCGATAGTAACAGTGCAATAATGTTTGATACGATATGAATCAATTGTTTGTTGCATTAATTTTCCATTGACTAATGTCATGTAAACTTGGTCCAGGTGAATAGGTAAAGCTGTGCTTGATGCATTTGGTAATTCTGTCCACTAAGATCGTTCATATTTTGGGATTTTAAAAATGATTATGAACTAGCTGCGCCCCACGGTGTTACCCGCTACATTTTTTCGGGATAAAAAGTACCTTATGTGTTAATCCAGGGTGTCAGCTACCTCTATATGAAATTTTATCAAAATCGGTCTAGCCGTTTGAGCGTGAAGAGGTAACAAACACACTCACAAACTTTTGCCTTTATACGAGTAATATTAGTGTGATGCGAATCACAAAATGGAGCACTGAAACATTTTCCATTGGACGTTAACGAATTGCTGTCAACTGATCACTGTGGCAAAGCCCTACAATACAATTCGATCCATGCATTCACAGGTTGAACTCCAAATAGTATGAACGGTATTCACCCTCGCATTCTCCGCCAGCAAGGCCCTGACGATCCCCGCGCCGACGCCGGCCGCGCCCCCAGTCACCAAAAACACTTTATCCTCAGCAAACGAGAATCGTTTCACCATTTTTGCAGCCATTTCACAACACAATTATTTCATCACTAACAGATAAGTTTGAAGACTCAAGTTGCCGGTGTCCTGATCCAAACAATGTGTTATCAAACTAATTTCTTTACGTTGATACGAAGTTATCAGGGAGATAAGACGCGAATGGGAATTGAAAACGGATTTTTATTGCTGTGTTGTAATTGTATTGTGATGTTCATCTTTGGCTCGGATTATAATTTGTGATAGTAACATTATGTTTGTCATCGATGACTTATGACCTTTGTTATTTACAGTAGCCCCTCGGTACAATTTTGCAATGTTATTGCATTTAGAGTTTAATCGTACATGCATTAGTATATCTGTTTTAATATGAAGTAATAATGGATAAGAGAACATTTTTGTCCGATTACAACTTTGGTTATAAAGACTAACATTATATAACTATAGTCTACTTGTACAATATTTTGTGTAGGTGACAAATTAACCGAATACTGAAAGATCAACACAGCACCGGCCAGAAACCTTAGTAAGATTTTTTTTAAATTCCGCCATAGCACTAATATTCAATATTTCGGAATATGCTCTTGAAAATTCTTCGGTGTTCTTGAAAAGGCTATATCATTCTCTCGTTAGTACTTCAGGGTACTCCCTGTGGCGGCTCATTTCGAGTCGAGGGGTTGACGCGGCGAAGCGGCTAAAGCGCTGTCAAGAGCTGCAGCCATTGAATACGCAACAATAACGTCTAATAGCAGGCCAGTTTTAACGACGCTTTTTGAGCTGAGTACGATGGAAATTGAATGGCTACGTCCCTGCCAGATTTCGGCGGAGTGTTAAAATTTATCATTTTGAACGCCTATTGGGATATAGCTATGTCGTTAAGTTGGTATTGTACGAGGTAGAAAAGTTTGATGGGAAGCTGCAAGTCATGAAAATTGTCGCATAACGTACGGTTGGGTGACGTGACAAAAACCGTCTGATTTGAATTATGAAATACCTACGTTGGCATGAAGTTTTTATTTTTTGTGATAACGGCAGTCCTATTAATTATTTGTATAACAAATATGTCACATGGTATGTGTACGCTACATATTGAAGCTACCCCGTCCCTTTGGGCCACCACAACACGTTACATATTTTTATTGTCAGGTAGCCGCAAAATTCTACAGTGCCTACATTTCTTATTTATAAATTTGACGCAAGATTTCCACATAAGCCGTACCACATTTTACTTACCTACTCAATTTCCACGGAATAGCGCGAGGCGTACTCAAATTTAGAAGCTACATAACGTTTTTATTTCCACACATTTAAGCCTTACATTCCACTTTTTTATTTTAATTATTTCTGGCTCGTACATTTCCTCTTTATTAACATGTGACGTGAAAAACCCGCGAAATAATAAACCGTAAACAAAAGCGAGCGCTTCAAGGGAATGCTGCCGTGTCATCGCTATGCGAGGTTTTGACAAGAGCTGGTTTACACGAGCCAGTACTGGCGTACAGTGCATATTTTATATTTGCATTGAAGGCTGTTTGTCCTGCGAGATAGTTGTGGTGGGGTGAATATGGAATGCAGCGTTAGACGCTTTGTGCGTGTATGGAAAAAGAATACTTATAAACCGAAAAATGCGTTTGACTGCCTCGTTGGTCTAGTGGTCGCTAAACGCGACTGCTGAGCATGAGATCCTGGGTCAAGGAAAGTGTCATTGGGTATTCCCATCTGGTAATTCTCAGTAGCGGCAGGGAAGTCCGGATTTGTGCCTGGTTGATGGCAATAGGCTCTTTCCTTTATAAATTAACAACTATAACATAACTGGCGAAATATGGGTGTACTTTACCTCTGTCCTACGGGAATTACAGGCGCGATGTTATGTTTTATGTGTTTGACCTACAAAACTACAATTTTTCAAGTAGGTACGAGTTTTATGACAGTAACAGTGTTGTTAAAAGAATAATAAGTCATAGCTTCACAGGGCTCGAAAGTAAAACGAGAATGGATAAAACTACACTCGTTTGTCGAATGTAGTTTAATAGACTAAAAGAAAAGTATATTTTCAAATAACTTTCCATTTCAATAAACTCAAGGCCCACTTAAAGTGGGTTAAACTTCTACATAAATATGTAAAACTTCTTTGAATCACTCATATCTCACCGAAAGCAAGTTAATTCAACTCCTAAGCAATAAAAATAGCAATAAAACTTTTATGCTAGTGAAAAAATCATTGCACAGGACAAAGTTACGACCCAAAACTAGTGATATAATAAATCCAAGTTATACAGCGAACTGGCAGTCAGTCATAAATCCCACATTTTTAGAACCCACTGCATGGATAACGACTCGTAAATCTTTAGAATAAATCCCTCAAGGGTGGATTCAGATAGTTATCTTTTAGAGTTATGCTTGCCACCTTGGGTGTAATAAATTCTTACGAAAAATTACAGCTAACATTGTATTAGTTAGAAATTGTTACAAATAATTATGACGAGTTTCATCAGGTAACTCAGAATTTTGGTAACACCAGCTGCATAATCAGTAGTCACTCAAAGTCTCATTGTCACCTACAACTATTCAGTGGGGTAGCATTTGAAGCGTTGCATTAGTCCCTACTTTTGATTTGTACATATAGTGTACAATTACAGTTACAATTATTAATATCTTATCAATGAGAATTAAATCATATGTATTGAAACTAAGAATTAAAATTTGCCAGACGCAATCTGAGAGTTAGACCGCCTCTGTGGTTGTAAATGCCACTGCGGAGCGTAAAATCTTGGCTTTAATCCCCATTAGAAATCACTGCACGACCCAACAAATAGCCCGAGATTTACAATTGTTTTCGATTTATTGCTCGTTTTCTATTGCTGCATGCACTAATAATAGAAACGTTTTATTATATGTGATGGCATGGTTTCCGTTATCAAAAATAATACGTTTTCTACAATAGATTGTGTAATAGTAGTGTGGGAACGCATTATTTCCCGCACTAAACTAAACATGTTCGTACAGCAAAAACTCGTACGTCAAGATCCACAAACAATGTGCTCTACTTCTTCAAGTTTTTCAAACTTTTATTTACCACTTAACACCCAAGCCTTCAGCAACTGTCCGTTATACTTTAAAACTAAGTGCTAAGTGAAAAAACAGAAATAGAAACTAAGTACAGTCGTTGAAAAAAGCGTTTCAACGAGGCACAAGTCAAACAAAGCTGGCGAGGTCTTTGGGTGTCACCACAAACAAATCTCATAGCTAGAAACGCGTAGGGCTGACAATGAGCGCGAAAAATACATTTTCAAACTTCAAAATATTTTCTGGCCTATATGAAATTCAAAAGGCTATCAGTAAACGTTTATAAAACAGTATTTAAACAGTGTCGTAGAATTATAATTGAAGTACCAATTTTTGTTTTAAAATACAAATGTGAAATATGTATGTGCGTAAAAGATTGGTTGGTTGTTTCTTCGGCCTTTCCAACCCTATTCGGGGTGAAAGGCCGTCTTCGTCCTTGCCAAAGTGAGATACGCAAATACAAAAACGCAACACTCCGTAAAATGCCTTGGGCTTGCCGACTTTTACGTGTGCAGATAAAGAAAACAAATACACTGAAGAAATTTTTAGGAAAAAGCTTTTGCAATGTAAAGTTTTCGGTGCAAGAATTTGGAATATCTTAGCTTGGTATTGTTATGTAGAAAGAATTTTAACGTTCAAAACCTCTTATGTGGTTGAATTAAAATATATCGTTTTTATTTATAACTTTTTTCAGGAAGAACGTCGCATTGTATCTTGTCAAAATAGAATCTTAAAGCAGTTTATATTGTGGAATATTCTATGCGTGCCTTCTGTATAATAACTATACTCAAACTGAACAGTCGAATGTCCCTAATACATACGCTATAACGATGGGTCCTAAGTATAAGGGCCAATGTGCAAGATGACAACTTTTCAATAGAGGTCTTCAAGTTTCTATTTTATATATAATTATATATATTTTACATGCTTTAATTGATAAACCCTTTTACTGTAGCAAAAAAATAGTATTTTCATCTATAAATGTGTATTTTTTTAGTGCACGTTATCAACTAAAGGCATTTAATACGAAAATGTGAAAATGCTCAAAATTTTGCACTGGCCCGTATACGTGGGACCCATCGATAAATGGTTTGCTAAAAAGAAAACACGAACAGTGTAGTTAAACAGCTGTATTTGGCTATACTGCCTCTTTATAATAATCACCTTCCCTCTCTCCAACCAAAACTTGGGTGTAATAAGCACATGATATAATATGTATAATTATGTTTACAATCATTTGGTATTCCAGACAGTATAATTTTAACTTTTTGATTATAATCCTGATAATCACGCGTCGTAATTAGTCAGTGGCGTCTTAGAATACATTTGAAAGTACGTACATGTACACCAAAGTTTATGGCTTAACAAAATTACTGCTATAAAATTCACCTGCTGCATTTATGTGGAACTTTTAGAACAGTATTATTTACACTGCAACCTCGGTGCAATAGTGCAAGCGGTTGGCGTTGTGGCATGTAATTTACACTTTGCACTTCAGACGCTCGCGGTTGTTAAAATAGTGGCGAGAGAAGCGAAGAATTTCGTTTTCAATTTTAATAGTCAGATTCTTGTCTAGTTTTTATTGTACCTTGCAAATTCAAATTCAAATTTTTTTTTGCAAAAATATGGTGTACAATGGTGTTCAAGGGTGTTACAGTAAGTTTCACATATCATTATTAAATGACATGCAATTCGTGTCATTTAGTCACAGTCTCAGTCTGCGTCTCAGTCTTTAACACTTTCAAATTGTCTGAGACAATCATCATAAAAAGTTTATTCACCTCTCAATCTCTTCTCGACAAACCTCATGCTGAAAATATAACATAGAATGTGAACAAGCTGTACAGCGCTTACTAGTAATACGGTTATGCCGGCGCAGTGCAAATAATCCACTTGCAGTACTTAACACTCAACACATGGTGTATGCAAACACTGCACCGAGAGCACTTCAAACTACCCTCGAATTTAAAACATGTAAATATTTTACGCTAGAAACACTATTAACAGGCTTTGCATTGTGCGACAATTGGTTAATAATAATGTAAGAGGAAATATTTTTGATGTATCAAAGTGCAAGTAGAAACTGTGTAAGTGACTATCTCTAAGCTATCTCTACTGAGGAGATCTCTTGTCTTTACTGAATGAGCTTAGTACATAGAAATCCTCATCTAACATGCAAATAAAGAGGATCGGAAATATTATATTACTTTTGTTAATTATTGAGGTACATATTCATGATGGTCTAAAATCGATTGTTGGAATATTTAACGAGTTGTGTGTGACACAAGTTCCACCGAATTTCGAACAAGCCTCTAACAAATAAACTGTGATCAAAACGCTGCGTGGCCAAACTTCCCTGAAGTTTCGTAGATAGGTAAAGTTTTACCAAGTTGTTGATGTCGTTCTAATACAAGTGCTGTGATAACTATATCGTGTACCTATGTATATATTAAGTTCGTTGGGTCCGTGTTGTTCGAAAAGCTAATTATTTTAGGTACTTATCCAGTTTACATAGGTACAGCTAGAAATATGCAATGATTTCGCTATCGAAGAAATCTCCATAAATAAAAGGGCCTAGAATGCTTTTACATCCGCTACTAGGACGGTGATTTAAAAAAAGTGGCAATCTCGAAGCGATGTTCCAAGTATGGGTGTAAAGGACCCTGATGTCGTAGATGTCAGCCTACTCCAACGAAAATTACAGGCGTGATCAGGTTTAAGTTGTATAATATATACATATAAGATTAAAACGAATACTTTAGTTAGCACTTATAACAAATCTACGGAATATATACTACCTACATAAAATACATTTTCTCGTCGAGCATTTTGGCAACGAAAAGTCGAGATTGGAAAAGTAATGGAATTGCATTTCGCACGGGTTTCATTTCCGTAATGATTTTCATTTGATTGACATGTATTTATTTTATTACATAATAACATTTTCATTCTTGTTTTGGATTTAAATGAAGAACTGTACCGTTCGTTTTGCTTTTTGAAAATACATACCTACCTACTGTTATCATTGGGGTTTTTATTATGTGTTTGTATGAAACATCTTCCAGCTTTATAATTTTTTCGGTTACTATGACGTTTAATGAAAACTGTTATATTTATTGAAAGATTACTACCACACCTACCTAAAGCGCTAAATTTTCATCAAATATTCAGCTTAAAAACATTGCGAGTTTATGATTTAGTTCAGTTACACTAAAACTCCCCGGGGCAGCTGTCCGGAATGGAATTAGGCAATACGGAAACGCAATTTGAGGGTGCAAATTGCATCTCTGTGTCTACGGGATAAGTGTCGATAAGGATTTGGCTTCATTGAAAATTTATGCTCTGCAGCAACAGAGAATAGCCCGGTCGCCTGCACTATAAAACTAGCTTTTGCTGTTCGATATTTTCTATGAAATTGTGTCACATAGAATGCACGACTTTTTAATAATTGCAACAAATAGCGAAGAGTTATAAATATATGAGTAAATATTTTTGTAAGAATCTTTTGCTGACCCTAAATAAAGCAAAGCAAAAGAAAAACCTTGGGCAGAGAATAATAACGTCTCGAAAGGTCCCAAAAACATCACATGTATCAACAAAATGGAATCTGATATGTAGAAAATGAAATACGAATTGACGCCGAGGACTCGAAATGTGAGAGACATGTCCCTTCATATTCGCTTCTCTCAAGCAGAAAATACAATTTTGCACAGCTAGGGATGTTCTCGTGGGTCTTTGATGAAATTTAAATGTGCTGCTGGCGTCGGAAACGCGTTGTGGCGTTTCAATTTATGTTTCGAGAATGTATGTACAGAAAAAATAAAGTTGCAGTCTAGACTAGGACGCATTCGTAATGTAGGTTAAAACCAAATTAGATTCTTAATTTAAGTTAAGATTTTTGTTTTATTCGGATCTTGTGTTTGGTTTATATAAAACAGTTGAATAACTGATTGCCAGTATCACTACCTAAGGAGCTGAAGAGAATCCTTAGAAAACTATTTATGTCGTTAAAATCGTATTTGCTGGGTGTTAAATGTGTAACGCGAGTGAAACGTAGTAAACCTTAAAAAAAAGATGAAGTACCTACTTTAATACCGATTCCACAGGTCATTTAAGATGATCTTTGAACGACAAGTTTACGAGAACTCTTTGGAGTTGATAACCTAATTTTCTTAACTGACGCGACGGTATGAAAATGTGAACTTTCACCGTTCTGAGCTATTTTATAATAAGCAAAAATTTGTTTATTATTATAAATTATTTTTTATGTATGTACAGTATTCGTAAGTAAAATATTTTTGGATTGCCTATTCAAAGTTGCTTCACAATATTCTATTTGGTTTAAAACTCAAACGAGAAACATTCAGAGCATTTCTCCTGCACAATGCTTATTTATTCAAATACTTTGAATTCTTTCTCTGCTCTGCATTCACTACAACTTGCAAGATTTAAATTTAATCTTGTATTGTTCCGTTAATATTAAAATGTGCATCAAAGCTATGTGTATTATCTAATGAAACCTAGACTGACACTTTTATTACCTGACGTAAACACTAAAGAAATGTACAATCTTCAGAGCAGTGGCTTAGTAATATTGTAATTTTTCGCGCCGGAAAAAATATATTCATGTCTGTTTGATTTGCAGTCGCGAAATCGGATTTACTGTAATGTTATATTTCATAGCAAACAACATAACATCACGCTTGTATTCCTTGGAGATGTAGGCAGTTTTGTAAAATACACTCAAATTTCGCCACTTATGTTGTAGCGTTCAATGTAATAGGGGCGAGCCTATTGCTATCAACCGGACATAAATCGGGAGTAGTGATAAGCGTTGAATGAACGAACTAGTTGAATGAACGGTTAACGTAGAATCAACGTTTCGACGGTCCACCGTCCACGCGTTAACTAGTCGAATCTAGTAGACGGCTGAACTACGTTCATATCTACGGCGACGCTTATATTTAGTCGATAATTGAATAATGAGTATTATTATAAATACAATATTTATATTCAGCCAGTCCTAAGCCTGGTAATAAAGTATGAAGGGAAGATCAAAGATTTAAAACTTCGCAAATACATGCCTAAGGCAAACAACAATATTCTACTACTCGAGTCGTAGAAATCGTTGTAATACAAAGCTTGAACGTCAATTCATCGAAACGTGACGTCGACTAGTCGACGAATTCGACTAGTTAAACGACTAGTTGATAAACGAAAATGAACGGTCTCGTTCCGTTAACGAAAAATGCGTCGACGACCCATCTCTAATCGGGAGAATAACCTTATGGAAAAACCCAGTAACACTGCCCGACCCGGGATTTGAACCCAGGACCTCATGCTCATGCAATCACTCTAAGCGACCACTAGACCAACGAGGTTCATAGAAAATAGATTATAAGCGTTGCGAACTGTTGCAAGATTAGTTAAAATTATAATCGTTTAATAACAATCGGAATAAGAAACCGGACTTCATAATCGTTACATTATAATCATGTCTATAAAACGCATAGTTAAGAGACATTCCTAGTGTAAGGCTACGTTTTTCAACGTTCAACTTTACAATAGTAGTGAACAATACCGAGTGCACATACAAACACAACATCATCCTGATCCGAAGGTAATAAAGGTATACACGCGCGGTGAAGCCAGAAAGTCATTAATAGGGAAAGCTGCATCCAGAATTCATTTCGCCTCGATTGTTTCAGTGTATTGAGTTTGGTCATCATTTCTGGTGTTATTGCCGATAAAGTTGTATGCTATTTAAATCAATATAATTGTGATATCAAATATCACTCTACAATGAGATAATTTGATAAGTAAACCATATTGCATTCCGTTACCGTGATGAATGCTAAACAGTTTCCATGTTAGAATTAGCTGGTTGGATTAAATATTTTTCCTAAGTCTATTTATTTGAGATTTATGCAGTTAACTGTTCAATTTCTCATATTTCTCAAAGCAAGAAGGTCATTGATCGCAATCTGCTTATTTATAGTACAATATGATGTAGTACTCTAATGTCCTCTAAACCGAAACATAACAATTAAGTGAATACCAACTTATTGGAACTAGTATCTAAAATCCCAACTCGGGACGTTCAAACGTAGCTTAATGGGTCCCATTACTTGACGTTTAACTCCACTTGTATTTAGGTTAGTGCACTATTGAACTCCCCGAAATGCTCTTTAATTTTAATTGGCTCATATAAAGCGGCGTACGATTTAATTGAACCATTAGCCAAGTGGGTAGTGGCCTCGCTCTAATTTACGGACGGTTCTAAGTTCCAAAAGTGCTTAGGAAACTTGTTTGTGTAATTCTGAAGCGATACATTGCGAGTCGGATGGCAATCTCTAATGAAACTACGCCCCCGATATAGTTTAAAGTCACTGAATTACTCTTAGCAGGCTGAAAATGTTTTAGAAATAAAAGTTAATAAATAACATCAATCAAATAGGATTTAAGGATTTAAAATAATGTTTTCGATTGCCAATTTATTATTCCCTATATCTGTAGACAGCATACAAAACCACTTCAATGGCATTTCTTGCTATTTTCAGGTTCTCTTTGACAGCTTCACCCTCGGCCGTTTTACATCCTTCACAGAAGATGGCTGTCCAGACGGCTACATGCAGATCCAAGAAGCAAGTAGGCCACAAGTCGGTGGCTCTTGGTGCGGCACTTCCTGGGGACCCTCCATATATTACAGTGAAACGAAATCAATAACGCTTATCATAAGGCTCCTGCATTTATCAAAAGAACAGAATAACTATAACTTTGACTTCAGAATGGCATATAAGGTTTTGAGAAGGGAATATGCTACAGTGCGATATGGAGGGAACCCTCCTTCGGGTACGTAAATCACTTTGATTCTGACAAATGGCACCCTTTATATTTTCTCCTTAACTGTTTTGGGTACTATTGATACTATACATATTTTGTATTATTATGTTTGGGGCACAAGGTGTTATGACCAAGCACTACTTATACTACAACACAGAATAATGAGTGACATAAAATTATTAGATGCTTTAGTATTCATGGTAAATTATAAATGTAATTTGTTGAGCATCTGCATAAGCAAAAAAAGTGATTTAGAAAATTAAATCTGAATGAAAAGTCTGAAAAAGATCGATCCGCATTATAATGGAACATAAGAATCTCACAATCTATCAAACAAAATTCGAAAATGTCTATCTAATAACAGCATCTCATTTCAGAACGGCCTTTCTTCAAGCTGAGACCGATGCCTTATCCCGTAAACATATCACGGAACGAAGACACGAATGTGGCGAAGCCGACAAAAACTCCCGAGTATTACCTTGGGGATTTGATCTCCGGAACTTATTGCTCGCGAATATTCAGCGACTGTGATCGTAAAAACTGTAGGCTTCAGTCACCTAATTTCCCAGGCGTTTACCCTAGGAACTTGACATGTTACTATGCCGTACGACAACACGAAGTGCCTCAAGGAAAACACGCCCTGATAGTTGTTAAACAGCCGAACGGGCAACTAGTTTCAATTAGAAGCCAGAAGGCATTGTACGCAGCACAACAAGAACGAGGGAACAATGGACGGGAACTGAAATTTTGGCAACAATGTGACGAAGTTCAGGACTATGTGACGGTTTACGATGGCTATACAACACGAGACCCAGTTATTTTAAGGTTTTGTGGTGGAGGCGTACCCGTTCCCGAAGCTATATCGAGTGGTCCAGAATTGTTGGTAGAATTTACAACATCACCATTCGGCACATTTTTGCAACCAGTTACATCGCAATCTTTACATGGATTTCAGTTGGAAGTTGAGGTAAGGACCCTCTTAATTTTCTTTTCCTTGTAAAAATGTAATCTGCATAAAATATTGCGTGGAAAACACCAAATTTATGCAACGGTATAACTTGCCAAGAGATGGAAAAAGTTTGGAATCCAACTTATATTTTGCATAAGGCGTGAGTCGTTATCATAAAGTTATGGCGTAAATACTGTTGAAACTCAGAAAACTCTGTAGTAATGACTTACAATTAATTTAAACAAAAGATGAGGGTTAATTGCTTGTTCCTTATTTGCATAATTCGAACTATTTAACTTACAAATTGGTAGGCTAAGTACGTATTTATAAAAGTGATCATTATTTTTAAATTATTTTTATGTACCTATAGATTAGGCACTCATGTATATATTTAACATTTATTGCTTAATATGTATCACTTTAGCGCTTTTTTTTCTAAAACCTGGACATACATTTCAAATGCTTTTCTGCTCTAATAATGTTTAGAATGAGTTATTAGAATTAGGGTTGCTGTTTCGATTATTCATCATTTTGCGCTAACTTTACCGTCAGAGTTCATAATTCCTACGTTTCATAACAAAATATCTCCACCGTTTCTTTGTTCATATAATAATTGAAGAAAAAATATTTACGCGCCTCGTAATGGGTCCATTTTCCACTTTTAATACGAGTTTCCAAAAAACCTACGGTTCATACTTGGAATGCGGCCAAATTGGAATTACAGGGAAAATGGAGGAACTTTTTC
This sequence comes from Abrostola triplasia, assembly GCA_946251915.1. Taxonomy (NCBI): domain Eukaryota; kingdom Metazoa; phylum Arthropoda; class Insecta; order Lepidoptera; family Noctuidae; genus Abrostola; species Abrostola triplasia. The sequence continues at coordinate 3,300,247 of OX276424.1, read as the reverse complement.
ATGATAAGCACTCCTGTGTTTTAGATTATGATCAATGAAAACCATAATTACTTTTCTTTTACGCGTACGCATTCAGTCCTTAGCTAAAAGCGTTTTTAATTAGATTTAATTAGCTCAGTTTTTATATTATCTAGTAATGTAGTAGTTCAATTTTTGGTTTCATTCCGATTATTTACATGTCCCTTCTCTTTTCACTATGAGACGCTTTATTGATAAATTTCAACCATCCTTTGATACATTTATATCAGCTTTGATTTGGCACTTACCGACAATAACATGATCTAAAATTGAAACTAATCGGTTTTCAGATGATGTCGTAATTGGGTTAATGGACTAATATATCATCATGTAGTGTTATTTAAAGTGTTTCGTTCTCAGTGAACAACAATAAATCAAGTAGTGCCCTGGAGGTCTCGCTTGGGTTCCTGCCAAAGTGTAATTAGTAACGTAGGCTCGCACGGTCGGTCACAATAATGAAGCGAGCGAACTCGACACCAACCCACATTGTTTTAACTTATGAAATTAGGACTCGACCCCCATTCTTTACTTTCCATGTAACTCTTTTTGTATACTATTTAGAATGTAGTAGTTTAGACTCCGTGCAACATTAGAACGGAAAGTGTAAGAAGTGTAGAAATGAATCACTTTTAATAAGTATACTATGTGCCAAAGACATAATTTCACGTGAATTTATTACATAGTCATTAGTAATGTAGGACCCTTAGGGACCTTTGTTATGGTTATCAAATAAATTAATCAATTTTAGGTCAGGTTCGTGGATCAGCAGTCACCGACATACGCAAAGAACAAAAGGGCTTGCGAGTTTTGGATCCGAGGAACAGGCCGAGGGATTTTGGAACACCCGCAACATTCCCTACCTCCGAATACCACATGTCTTTATCACATGCAGGGCATAGACACCTCCGGGCCGTCGGGACGAAACATAATTTACAGGAGACCGTCGTTTTCAGCTCCACGATTCAGAGTGTGGTTTTCAGTATTGAAATTTTATGTGACAAACGCTCTGAATCCTAACTTACCCGAGGACGAGTACTGTGGAAGCCATTTGAATATATGGGATGGCCCGATGAGAATATCGCCTGGCTGCAGCGATATATTTTGGTGAGTCATATTTTTCCCGCTCGCGCCAGAGTTGGTTCATTTTATTATGTAAGTGAATGAAATGTTTTAAATCTTGTTATGCAAAATGCCAGATTCCGATTTAACTTATACGATCAAAAAGAGATAACAAAGATTATATCTACTTAACTAGGTATATTTATTTTATTTTGTTATTGAGAAATGTAACCGCTAACACACAAGATTGTTATAGGCATAGCTTGCTCTAACCTTTCACGTCGGTAGGTTTACAACGAGCGTACTACGATGCGAAAGCTTTCAGCGCTTTCATTATGCATTATGTTAAGCAGCAGAAAGCCCACAAGCTTAGTTTAACCGATCGCGTTGCTTATCATAATTTGTATTTTGTATGTTACGAGTACTATAATCCGTATACGTTTTGTCTTCGATGTTATCAGTGACAAGGAGCGCTCGGTACAGATGTCTCGGGCTACATCCCCCCAATCAGTGATTGTGGGTCGTCCGCCTACTAACGCTACCCTAGTGGCGCGGTTCTGCCGCGAGCGTGCCCCGAGGACTTGTGAACATGCATTGTTACGGAGATCTAGAGCCTGTGCGAAAACCGAAAGCTTTTTATCTAAAGGAGATTCTTTGACTTTGGAACTGAAGTTGACGCAGGGGACCGCATTGAAGTAAGTGTTGTAAATATTAATTGGGTCATGTAGAATTCGGTTTCACTTTTCTAAAGGGAATAAGGCAGACATCATTTATTTATTGAGTGAATCTTAAATTTTGGATAAAGCGTAGGAGTAAATATTTATAATTTAATAGTATACTTAAGAATATATTCAACCTCTCTGCATCTAACAAAATATTTCTGGCTTACAAATAAAATTTTATTCGTGCTTTTTTCAGGCCCGTCTATTTCAAATCGCTGTATGAATTTGTGGATCTTCACCAAGATGGCGAGCCGTGGGGCCGAGGGCTCTGTTCAAGACGGTTTGCATCTCGATCGTTCCCGGAGGCCCCACCAGACCCGCCGATAACGTTTTCGTCACCTAGAGATGTTTTTCTGTACGGAAGGGGCGGCAATCGAAACATTAGGTTAGTGATTAAATATTTATATTGGAGAATGAATGAATTTTGTTTTAAATAATATTCAACTACAATTATATTATATTATGTGTCTCTAATATTTCCAGTTGCACCTATCGCTTTGAAGCAAATCCTGGTGAAGTAGTAAGGGTTCGTGTATGGGGCGTGCGCAGTGGTGGTCGTCTGTGTCGCTCCGTTCACTCTGCCCACTCCCCATGGTTCCGGTGTGCCGGTGACGTCACTGCTGCTGTCAGGATCTTCGACAAACCTTGGAAAGACGGGGGCTCTAGGATACCGAGGGATTGCTTATGCAGGTAATATATAAATACCTTTATCAACAATATGAATGACACAAAATAAACATTTACTTAAAAATAACAATCGACTTACCTACTCCCATATAACCTGTCTGGACAACAAAAAAATATATCCATTTTATAAATATAGGTATAGGTACTTCCATTAGTAGTTATTTTTAACAAAGTTACACTATAACAACAGTAAAATTCAAATATAATATAGTGCGGAATATTGCTTTTCTAATTTACAGTCGTGCCTTCTACATCAAGTTCACTTATCTCTTTTCAGTGACGTTGGCGATTACGAATTCACATCACTCGCCACAGTTGCCGAACTAAGGTTCGACGTGGTCAACATGTCGGCGTCGGATGACTTCCGATCCTTTGGCTTCGAAGCTTCGGTGGAGTTCGTGAGATTAGACTCGGGCTGTGAAACTTCACACAAAGTCTACGGAGCCAGTGGAGAAATGAGGCTGGCATCTTCAAATCCAATGTCTGAATCAGTAAGTGAATAATCTATAATTCCTAATAGATATTTATAATAATATACAAAGCCTGCTTAACAATGAAACAGCAGAAAAACCCACGGTATTATAGTTAAGAAAATGATGTATATACATTTTTTATAATAGTATAGCTACATACTTTTTTGCTGAGCATCGTACAAACTCTATTCATCATAAGATCAACCGTGTTCTTTTCAGGAGCGTTGTGAACGTCGTCCATGGCTGATCGATCCTTCTCCAGGCCGATATCTGTATCTCCAAATCCGCGGCAGCATCATCAGAGAACCAGAACTAGACAATTTTACTCTCCTGAACAACATCACTGTGGCTCCGGACATGAGGCATCTGTGTAGGACGCCAAACCGAATAGCTGTATACACTGGCGGACTGATACCAACGTTCATTTGTCCAGAACCTCCCGAAGAACAGGTAAATTGGTACATTTAAAAACTGGATTTCAGACTTCTAGGCTACAAAGGCTGATAAAGTTCTACCAAGCGATGATGGCTTAACGTGCTCCCCAAGGCCCACAAGTGTAGTATTAGAAAGATCATGCCATGATCATACCAATGGTGACCCATCCACAGACCTACCGCAAAAAATGTAGCTCAACCTCAAGGTTAATCGACGTCCCGTGCAGGTAATATCTATAAAAAAATAACTAAAATACTATTAACAGGTTGGAAAGGTAAACACCTGTTGCTTAGCCCATATTTTCAGACTGCCTTCCAACGCGTGAATTAAATACCAAAAATTCTTTGAAAAATGATGTTACTTTTATTTTGTTTCCAGATAGAAGATATGGTGGAAGTATTCTCTGATGGTTGGTCGAGAGAAGTGGATCCACTAGCGAGACATGTTTTCGCGTCTCCTTCTGCATCAGACCACTTCGACTTGGACTGGCCGCGGGCTTTGAGTGTGGAGCTCGTTGCTGTTGAACCTGCTTCTTACTTTGTTACTTGGCTGGAACTTTCTAGAAGGTATATTTTCGATTTTACAAAAAATCAAAAAAATATACCTTACTCAAGCTTAGTTTTTCCTTAATCTGCCTTTAGAAGGGTCCTCATTGTGGCAACCATAAAATGACGAATAATGACTGGTTTTTTATGGCTATATACAATATACATATAGGCAAAGTAGGTACTAAAGATAATTTCGTTTTAAATCGTATATTCGTCCTCCATACCAGACACGCTAGTTCTCACGGCGGCGTGTTCGCGCTGTCAGGCGAGTGCGAGCACCGCTGCGCGTCGCTGGACGCGTGCATCGCGGGCGCGCTGTGGTGCGACGGCGTGGCGCACTGCCCGCGCGGGGAGGACGAGCGCCTCGCGCACTGCTCCGCGCTACTGCGCCTGCCTGCGCACTACGCCGTCGCCTTCCTCGCACTCACTGCACTCGCGGCCTTTGCTATGGTAAGATTTACCGGATTTTGGAAGCAGAAGTGTATCGCTTGGCCAGTTCTTTGGAAGCAGTGATCTAGTTCTCCATTTATAAGAATCACGATTTCTCTTCATACACAACACAACCTGTTGTATACCTATGTAGCCCATATTCATTTACTTTCTTTGTATCAATGTCTTGCTGCAATACTCGACGATAAATATTTACGCTAAAAAAGTGGTTTTTAATTAGCCTCACACTATAAGTACCAACCTTCGTATTTGCAGGTAGCGGCAGCGCGCTCGTGTCGCCGGCGTCGCTCCGCCCTCCAACAGCGGCTGAAGAGCCTCTCCTCAGACACCGCCATCTTCGACGAAAAAGAAGTGATTTGCTGACCAAGCGAGGACTCTGTGCGATACGTGGAAATAGATCGTGTCACCACGGTGTGACCGCCTTCCCGCGCAGAGTCCTATCACTACTTTATACTTGTTCCGAGACAGTGGGCCGGCCACTTCAATGGTAGCCATGTAGTCAGATATGTTTGACCGATTCCTCTAAGTAGTGGGTCAATTGTTGGTTGATTGAGGGTATAGCATAATGAATTTTGAAGTGGAGTTTTGTGTTGCAACACAGAATTGTTAAGTCCTCATAGAAAATTGTACGGTGATTATGTAAATCGGTAATGACGTCTATGAGAATGATGTAAATAATTGTGATTATTTATAAAGTAGATAACGTTAGTGCGAATATACATTTTTGGACCAAGTGCTGTCGATCGGTGGCCAATACTTGGTTATTTTTGTCGTGACCATAATACGGGTCTGTCGAAGATACAATTATGAAGTTGATACAGTTATTAAGTGAATCGTTGAATCATTGTGGGCTTCCATTTGGCGAGATAAATGTGTGAGAATATTCTAAAAAATTACTGGGTAGACGAATACCTATTTAAATAATGAATGGTTCTTCAATTAATAATTAATCGTAATTATTTTAACCTCATTAAGACATTTCGCATAATTTCAAACTGTTATTTGCGTTTCCGTTTCCTTTTCCTTCATATCGCGTGATGTTTGCTGAATATGTTTCACGTGGTACTAGAACAGTGTGTACAAGGTTGCTGTAATTAAACGATGTGTTCAATAAAAATAAGGAGCCCAAAAAAACGCACAAAGCAACGTATGATTGGCCGATCGGACAAAGCACAATTTGAGTTACGTGGTTGATTGGCATGATGTAAATATTAAGTAGTGTCTCTTATTCAAGGTTTATTAATCGTTACATAGGTATATTGAAGTTAACTACGGAGTAGTGAAACATGAACATTCATGAATGACTGTTTAGTATGTCAAGTATTCAGTGTGAACGAGTCTTAGATACGTAGGATATGCATGAAGCGATCGTACGTGTTTCACTTTCGTGGTGATGATCGCGTTAAGTAAATTTGCGGCAATAATTTCTAATAATTTTTCATTGACGGAATCGAATAAACGTTGACCTGTGTTCTAAATGTTACTCTAAATTCGTATACGTGATATAAAACTGCCATTTTTGTAAGAATATTCATGTTCAATTAACGAAATTAGTGAAATGTTAAAATTTATATGTATTCGGATGTTTCAACTTAATTTTAAATTATATTTGGCACTCTCGTTGCGTTTACCGCCAAACAGATGGCATACAATAAATAAATATACCTGTATTAAAAGCTTTATGAGATGAAGGAGATATTCTATATAATATTCCTAATAAAACATTCGAAGAATTTTCATATTGTAGAAACATCAAAATATGGTATATCCTAATCGAATAATATGCGATGTAAATAAAAAACTATTCATATCTTAGAAATGTATTGAAGTGATATAATATGTTTGTTTCCCAAGGAAATTATTAAAGTTTAATAAATCGCGTTAACTATTAGTGAAAACCTAGGTAATAATTTGATCATAATGAAAACAACTACAGTCGTTATATTCTTAATTGTTTTTGGTACTTTTATCAGTTCACATGGAGGAAGTTGTTTTTAAATTTTGATCAAAATAGTTTAATTTAATTTAAATGGAAGAATTTTTTTAAACGATTTAAAAACTAGATTTTTAACCCATTGTTGTGTATTATTTCAATAGAGAAAATATTGCATCAAAATTTGAAGGCGTTCGGTCATAACTTAGAAAAATATGGCTGTCAAAAAAATTGTTTTTATAATACGTTCAATAATTTATATTTAGATAATTGTAATTTTAAGGATTCCTAGTCAAAATGGAGTAGAACGTTTGTATCGTCTTCCATAATGTATGAGAACTCCGGTTTTCTTTTCCTCCAATACGTTACGCCATATCAGATACGATAATTGAATACGGATACTAATTAGACAGAATCAGGTGTTATCCTGGAAGACAATAATGATGGATAATAGCTGTAATAAGCAGAGATACATAATTTCACGTTCAAAACAATGATTACGAAGAGTTATGATGATAATAAGAAGTTTTTAAAAATAAAAGTATTTACTGCATGATCACTGTGTTTTATTTTGTCAACCTTCTTTTTTTTTTTATTGAGCCAATAGGAGTATTTCTGCTTAAAATCATCTTATAATGACACAATACCTTGTATGCACCTCAAAGAAGCCTTAAGGTATAGTATATTAAGGGGTTGAGAATTTTAATTATAGAATAATAAACATTTAGGTGTTTATTTTTATTGATGTTAATTATTTTTATTATTGTTTTATGTAAATTCTCTATCGCATTGGGACATACCTGTAAAGATGATGTAAAGAAGTGGATAAGGATGAATATAAATAAATAAAATAAAAAATAAATACCTAATGAAGCACAGATTATTATTTTTTTTCTTTTGTTTATTCGGGAGAGTAAACAGTTATACAAAATCTTATACTAAGTTACAAATATACAATAGACTTAATGTATATTGTATAACCTATGACATTTTACACAAGATTATACTTAGTTATATCTAACAACGCGATATTTATTACTTAATATTTAATCGTAATAATGTAACGGTTGGCTGATGGTGGCAAGTTGTCGTTCATTGTGGCATTCTAAGGGGGAGGCCTATGTTCAACAGTGGACGTCTCCCGGCCGATGATGAATAATATAGGTATTCTAATAAGACACTCTAAAATCGAGTAACCTTAGAATTATTCATACCCGAAGCATATACTTATTACCTAATAACGTTAGCCTTGGCATTAGGAGGGAAACCACGAGGTTATTATTTTCGCAAGCAATAGATATAACTTAATACATAAATGTCTTTGAACGAACATAAATTATTTTGGAAGTTGGGCAACATTAATGTTTTTTGTGATGAGAAAATAATGGCGATATTGGGAATTTGAATTTCGAGCTACTGGAATTATAAGTACTTAATATTGCCAAAACAATTAATAGGAATCCGCATAATATTAATATAATGAACTGCATAAATTAAGAAAAACTCATGAAAAGAAAATCATAATATATACAGTTTAACCTTTATTGGTAACTAAGTAGATAAAGTTGTAGGCAGGCTATACAATGCAATGCAGGATTGGCTTATGGGCAACAACAAGCGTATTATAACAGAACTGAGAGATAGAGCCATTCAAAATTATTTATTTGGTTCAAAAACTATCGAAACATAACATCTATATGCCTCAAAGAGAAATAACAGATGTATTACGTATAAAACCCAATAAAGTGGCCTTTATAGCTTTACTTCGCTTTTGTAAAGACTAGACTCGTAAATTGCAAGTGAACAATTAAACTAACGGCATAATAATATTTAATAAATCAAACATTAAAAATACTTAGCTCCCGCCACTGGACATTTTACCACAACACAATTAAATATCTCAAATTGGCGCCATATTACTAAATAATTAAAGTACAATACATAATAGTTATTTTTATGGCATAACTGTATTTGCGGACTCGTGTTATCAACATGAAGAGCGATCTAGTCAGCGCAACATTACTAAGGAATAGCCGAAGTCTGTATTACGTATTTTATTGTTATAATATCACAGATAATTTGTATTAATATTAACTAAATACACCCTGACTCATAATCTCATAAGCTTTGGATACATTGCCGCTGATGTCTTCAGCAGGCTTGTCTGACGTCACTAGCCACGTGCTGGCGCTTGCCCCTTCCTTGTACGCTTTTAGGAGGCCGTTTACTGCTGATTCTATCCTGGAAACCATAAAATACGCACTTTATAGCTTTGACAAAACTACAAGAACACTTTAACAGTCTAATAGTTGCTTCAAATTCATACGTTTTCGTCAAGTTGCAAGAAAGAATAATTATGGTACATGAGTCATAATTATTTTTAATTTAACTGAGTATATTTTTTTGAATATTTGCAAAGACTGTAATAATAATTATCAAAGAAGAAATATTTTAAAACTCAAAAGCAAAAAATGTACTGCATGAAAACATACCACTTAAAACGGTTACTTACTTTTGCATTGGTAGTGTCCCTAAGCTGCCCACTAGTAGTTCATCAGTTTCTTTATCAAATGCACCCATTTTGGAGAGGCTGAACAAACTGGTGTCGGTGCATCCGAAGCACAATGTTAATACGCGCACTCCTGACCGTGAACTATGAGGCTCCATCTGGGAACAAATGTCACAAGTTTTAGGATCCTTTCTTGGCTTTGTTATAGGTAACTATTCCGACAGTAGGTACTAATGAGTATAACATAAATATCTGTTTGCAGATAAGAGACGATATTACCTACCACAATGAAGTACTTATACTACTTTAGTAATAAATGATAATGAGTGTTCTGTCAACATTTGTCACCTCAATTATGTGTGTGCAATAATAAATTTATCTAAGCTGTATGTGACTTTGTTACGAGCTATCAAAATATTGTTGGTGTTCCACAAAACATTAACAATATATTTTGGGGATACATCACATCTCGACATTCGGGAGACCTTTGTAGACTTTTATTTTTAAGGAGATAATTAAATCAATTTGTTTAATACGCGTCGTTAAGTTGATTTTGCTGTCTTCAGAAAATTCTGTATTAAAATGGACTCAGATGATTTACTATTATTATTATTAGCTAGAAGTGTCCCGCTGCTGAGCAAAGGCCTATCCACTCTCTTTCCACTTAGATAATACTTTTACTAAGAGGTAATATTATAATCTAGTGTATTCTCAGAAGGAAATCTTTACTTACTCCAAGACAGTTGCTGAACTGCAGAACAGCACTCTTCGTAGCAGTGTACACTGGCAGGAGATGGGCTTGAAACAAACCCACGATAGAAGAAATGTTTATAATAGTGCCTCCTTTCCCGCCGTGGTCTTTACGCATCAGCTCAAATGCTTTCAACGAACTTTTGATTAAGGCAGTCTGCGAAAAATTAAGATTTTTATAGTTAAATAGTTTTCCATAATCCCCACGCTTGGCAAGCTGTTTAGGGTTCACAGTATTGGCGGCATGGTTACAGAAGACGCTGCTGCCAATCATCTGGATTTTCCCTTAGTCGCTTCCTACACCCACGGGGCGAAATGATAAGATGCTAGCCCAGCACTCCACGGGGTATAAAGTTACCTACTAGTTTTAAAAAATTACGGCTTTAATTTCAAAAAATGTGCAAAAATAAATAAAACACCATACTCACAACATTGATTTCAATTTCCTTTACGTAAGCGTTGGGTCTATCGTTCATAATACCAGCGCAGTTGACGACCACGTCTATGTTCCCAAAATTATTGACAACATTGTCGTACACCGCATCCATTTCATTAGTAGTGACGTCACATCTGTGGAACCTGACTCTTCCAGCGCCATATTTGTTTATCAACTCCTGTTGTAAAGCTTGGCCGCTTTGCGTGTCGATGTCTAAGGCTGCGACGTGCTGCAATATATGTATAATTATGGCTAGAGCAATTTTATCGTTCGTAGATTGCGCCACGTTTAATATCTAATGCACGTACAGCTTATTTTCATTATTAATCCTCAAACCGGTAATTTTGTCTATAGTAGATCCATATAAAAGGCGAAATAAGGAAATGTAATAGTGTTATTAAGTTTTAATAAGTTGTTTGACGAAATTAATACATACTTTGGCTCCTTCGTCTAGAAACGCCTTGACTATGGCCGCACCGATGCCCGCAGCAGCCCCAGTCACGAAACACACCTTGTCACGTACTTCATACATTGTTACTTGACTCTCGGGCAACCACTGCACGATAATCTAATGAGCTAAAAAATTATGGGTGAGAGATGTGGGTTAGGTCAACGTGAACTTAATAATCGAGTCATTATGTTTGCTAATCATTTTGGCAAATTTATCGTATCAGATGCGAACATTCTTCTTTCAATTTAGCCATTAGTTGAAATACTAGGTACTACTACTTTTATTTCCACAACGAAATAACGGGTCCTATATGGAGATTATAATGCCGCATATATTTCGCTGTTCTTACGTACATAATGTAAATTAAGATAACTGACATAGAGTCCTCCATTTACAGTTTACAATCGTATAACTACATGACAATATGGAGATGCACCTGAGGTTTGAAAAATTAATACATCCTACATAGTTACTTGGATGACAAAGTATAAATACTAATTCATACCTAGAAACAATAAGTACTACAAGTCTATAATTTACTTGAGTTAATAAGCACTTTTCCTAGTCCATTTATTTAGTTTTTTGTGTAGGTACAGCAGGAAAATGTTATTCAGAAATGTGATACATAGTTTAAATAACACACTACAGAGAGTACACTTAGAAGAGAACATGGAGGCTACGACGTAAAAAAACAGAACTTATAATGACAAAAGAAAGTAAAAACTGTTGCAATAACAAGAACGAGAACTTTGCAAATTTAAAATAGGTTACGGATATAGTTAAGTTGAGATTCAGAAAAGCATAGCACAAAGTAGATCGAATATAAAGTACAAATGTCTACTGCATCATTGCTGTAAATAGTGACAACCAATTTTTACTTAGAAAACCTGATCTTTAAATGCCGAATTATATTTTTTAAACAAGTGATCTTACACTTGTTTAAAAAATATAATTCGGCAGACGGTTTATTAGCGCCCACAAAAAAAATGGATAGAATTATTATTTAATTATTTGAAAATCTTTTTTCACAAATAAATATACTAAAACTGTATTACCTTAGTTTAAAAATAAATATATACAAAAGAAAAAATTAAAACCCAAAATTATGCATCAAAGTATTCCTCCTCATCGCTGGCGACTTTACTGTATTTATTTATAAAACACAACACATAAAAATACTCCACACTTACAATAGTTAAAAGACAGCGGAGTGCAGGGAATAAACGTATATCTTCTAACACAGTGTAAATATAATTGTTAATAGGGATACAACTAGCAACAAGAAACATAGAATACAATACTATCGTTGAGTGTTAAGTTAAATATTTATTCAATGATAACTAGAACAGTTCATCTAAGAGATAATAGGTAAGACCTAAGTCTAAAAGATTAAATAATAGGGGGGTACCTATACCTACTTGATAAAATTTATATTAATTGTTAGTAAGCACTAACAATATAGATATTTAACTGCATTTTTTATGGCCGTTATATCCGTCAATTGTTTTGTTAGAACTTCGTATCACAACAATCAATATTGTCCTCACGTCAATATTTATAAAGCAATTAAGATGAATAGTCTACATAACAGATACACCTAATTAATTTATAATCAATAATAAATTATACTACAGAAACAAATATCAAAACTAATGTATCGAACCTACTAGGTATCTATATGATTTATAAAATAGAATAAATAATATCTAGTATTCAAAAACTTAACTGATATTGAAAGAATACTAGTATTATTATACTCTATACTTTCTACAATAAATCTCACAAGTAATTTCTAAGCCCATATTAAGCTAAGACAAATAAAACAAAAGGATTAGCCATACCTTGTACGATCACCACGAAGTGTTATGTTATCACTGTAAACAACTAACAATCGTATAACATCAGTCTCACACTAGAACACTCGAGAGATCACTACACACTACTGAGTTTCAAGGTACACAGAGTTAACCGCGTCCGAGAAAACTGCGCACTAATGTTGCGTAAGTTAACCTAGTAATAAATTATTATAAGATATATATAACGTATAAAATGAATCCACATAAGTATATGTTTAACATAGGACTTTAAATTTCGATTTTTTAATTCTCTCGTAGGAGTCGTAGCTGTGTCGAGTGCTAGTTATAACATATGTGTAGATATGTCTTTGTAGACACGCGTGTGAAGAGACAAACACACACAACACTTATCCCAGTATTTTATCAAAGAAAGGTGTAATTGGTGGCAACCTTTAATTTTCTTAATAATTTTTTTTTATGTGTCTTGCAACCATTACTAGGTGGTATTGCACGTAGAAGAAGTAAAGTCGACCTCAACATATTAGCAAAATAGTTAAGCGGATGATTTCAATTAAATTAATAATAAAATAATGCTTTCATCGTGTGTAGATGGATTTATACCAATGTATTTTCAAGGTTGAATCTCTTAGCATTAATAAAAAAGTTTGTTTCACAGCTAAAGCTATACTGAGTTATAGCGCGTGTTAATAATGCTAAATTGTAACGAATTGTTATCTATAATCATATTCCTTTATTTTATGCAATTGATACACTAACTCGACAATAAAGTAATTATTTAATATTCTAATAAATTCATTCTGATAATATTTTATTATGGAATTCGATATAGCGTATCTTGGCGTATATTGGATCTCTACGTTAATACTGGTATATCAAGTTATCCTTCACCTACATAATAGGTACCTGACAGATGGCGGTAATTTAATTATGCCTAATATTTATGCTATGCTAAATAAATATGCAGTGATTTGTGACATGAATAAAGCCGGTTTTGACACGTGTCACTGGCAAAATAAAGTACATATTTTATCCCTACTAAACGGTCAGGTAGGTACCTAGGTATTAAGGTTGACGACCTGATTAGCGCGGTGGCTATACAATTGGACAGCTGCGCTAAGGGTTGCGGGTTCGTTTCCTGCACGGGACAAAACTTTGTGCGAACCACTGATGTTTGTCCTGAATCTGGGTGTTTGTGATTTTTCATTTTTGTGAAAGGCACCCACGGTACAGGAGAAATTCCTAGTGTGGGGCGACGTTTTATAAAAAAAAAAGGTCAATACACATATCAACTCGAAAAGGAATCGTTACCGTATCGCCTTTCACCTCGCCGTCAAACATGCCCCAGTCGTCAATGCGAGGCGATAACGTTACGAGTCCGATTAGTGTGCGTTGCAGTAGAGAGTAACAAACAAAGAATACTGCACGGCTCGAGTTGATACGGTTACGATCCCTATCCGGGTTAATATGTGTGCTATGACCTTAATTGTTTAATCGTTATAATACAAGTTTCATTAACAATATTTAAACACCTTTTATTTCTGTTTAAGTTAAATCACCTTCGAATAGATAATTACAGTAGGTACCTACGAAAAAGCACGAAATATGAAAGGGCTGTCTGTGGATATATAATCATGAGCCCTCACTTAAAACGTCCTGTTCATGTCTGAAGCATACGAGACTAAGAATTCTATTAATAACTAAACGTCTAAAAAGAAAACAACTCTCCTCATATCAAAAAGAGTCATTCCCATTGATCAATGTCAGCTATGGATCACTAGCAATGGCAAGCATTGCTAGATCTTTTGACTTCTTCGACTTCGTCGGTAATCCTCAAAGTTAGAAGGTGTTCTCCTTTATTAGACGGCGAAACAAAGCAGACGCCCAGACGGTTAAAATTTCGCCGCTTCGTGTGAGTGACGATCGTCTGGCTCGCCGCCTCTAACGACTCACTTGCCTAGCAACGAAAAGGTTGTATTCTTATTCTGTGTACCATGAATGAATGATAAACTAATCTAGATTAATACCCACAAACGAAAGATTACTGTGTAATCTAATCCATTACAGTCCTAGTGATAATTCGGGCAATATTTACTAATAAAAGATAGTAGATACAGCTTTATGTGTTTGGGGAGATGTAAAATTAATAACGGGCTACGATAAAAGAACTGCAATGCAACATTATACAGTATCTTGTTTACAATTATTAAAACAAATGAAAAAACTAAAATTTTAACAATTTATTTCTTTTCTTTATAAATTAATTTATGCAATTCCTCGTACGACTTGTTTAGTATTGGAGTGATGTCTTGCGCTGGGTTACTGTCGTTAATCAACCAGGTGCTTCCACTTTCACCGTTCTTGAAAGCTTCAAGTGTACCCTGTGCTGCTACCTCTGCTCTGTGAATGTAAATTTAACAGTATTGTTGATTATTAAAAACTTGAGCTGCAAGCGATGTTGTGATCAAATTGGGTCTCGCCTGAAAATGCGTAGACAATCTACTGCCCCCTTACCATGAACTCTTAGAGCAGAATAGTTTACGTTAAGGAAGAGAGACGCCGTATAACACTGCACGTAGCGGCGTCTCGCTTCCACATCATAAACGGTCCAGCTTTAAAAGTTTATAGTAAAGTGCAGAGGCTAAAAAAAAGCAGATAGTCGCAGTTGTGCTTCATGTCATTTTAAACATTTAAAAGTAGTAACATTGATAAAAAAGCAAGCGTAATGACATATAGCAGTTGCTCCAAATACACTAAAGTAATAACATCTCGATATCATTCTGACTCCAAAATAAAAATGGTAGAACCGAAAAGATACATACGTCTGCGTAGAGAATAAGTCTAAAGTATCTTGAAAGTTTATGTTTTCATCAAAGCTGGCCAAATTGTTCATGATTCCAGTATCAGTTTGTCCGTAACATACTGTTATAACTCGCACCCCAGTTGTGGAATAATAAGGTTCTTTCTGGAAATTATTGGTAATAAAACGTAAATGTTTTTTTTTTTTAATTAATAAAAACGAATCTTAAAGTATATTATTTCTACCACACTGTCATGCGCACTATCAGAATATGAAGCAATTGTAAACATATAACTACGAGAACTAATGGAAAATGATTTTGACTTGGACATTGATAGACTACTTACTCCAATAGAAGTGCTGAACTTGAGGACTGCGCTTTTAGTGGCAGAGTACACGAATAATAACGGACTATGATGAACCAGCGCCGCTATCGACGATACGTTGATGACTGTTCCTCCTCTCCCCCCTTTGTCCTTGCGCATCAGTTCAAAGGCTTTGACTGTTGCGTTGATCAACGCCGTCTGTAATATATAAAATATAATACAGATTTCTATGACCACGTGGTTAATTAAATAAATTGATAAAGCAAAATTGCATTTGAGCATTAAATTTGGCATTGAATTATCTAAATAATAAAAGTAGCCCTATACTCTTTTATAGGTGGATTGAAAGGTATACTTACAACGTTTATGGCAATTTCTCTGCGTATAAACGTACTGTTACTCTCATTGGCCACACCCGCGTTATTGACCACTACATCTACGTAGCCATGGTTATCTATAACATCTTGGAAAGCTCCAAAAAGCTGTTCATCGCTTGTTACGTCACATTTATTAAATTTTACCACGTCCCCATGTTTTTTATTCAACTCATTCTGCAGTAAAACTCCAGACTTTTCATCGACATCCAAGACTCGTACATGCTTAAAATGGAAAAGAATAACAATGGAATTGATTATTAATCAGACATGTTTACACAGAAGATGCAATTCAAGCAAAGAGCTACAGTGAATTTTCAGCCGATAAATGTAAATATTTGTTATATTATGCTATATACGCTAACAGAGGTCAGTCCCAACGCAACGCACTCTGTTAGCGTATTTTAATAGACGTCAGTAGTTGTTGGCTAATGCTTAAATGAGATTTTGTAGGTATCTGTTAGACATAATACATAGAAGTTCAAAGAATTAAGATTTAAAAATTAATAAGATTGGTTCAATATTTTATTAAAACACCCTTAAATTAATACAAATCTTCAGTCGAATAGGTACTAAAAAAAATGTAGATAGGTACTCGGTCCAAACATTGATAACCCGATAAGTCCCTTTTCGTGAAACATACTCCAGTACAAAGTTTAAGAAAATTCAATGCAAATAAATTAAGTTACATTTAATGCCTAACGGTTTTATTTACAAGGGTTTTTACACTTCTTAAAAATAAATAAATACAAAATAAAAAATTTAAACTAAAAATTATGCATCAAAGTATTCGTCCTCATCGCTGTCGACTGGTAGGGTGCCCAAAAGGCTGGCGGCATTGCCACGTTGAATGGCAATGCTAATTCTTTGGCCGAAAAACAGGCCAGCCTTTTGGTCACGTAAAACGTCAACCAACCGTTTAGAGAGGTTTATTTGTATTAAAATATGGACTCACCTTAACTCCTTGTTCCACTAATATCTTGACGAACGCCGCTCCTATCCCATTCGCGGCGCCAGTGATTAAAACAACTTTACCCGTCAACTCGTACATGTTTACTTGACTTCAGTGGTTGAAGTAACAAGGTGTGTAACTCACTCGACCAGTTTTATACTTGTTTGGCATCAAATCATACAATTATATTTGTGTTTCCATACTCTTTTTATCATTCAAATCTATATTGAGTGCTCCTCGCCGCTTTATGAGTCTTTCGTATATGTACTGATAATTAAGTAATCATTTTATGAAAAGGTTATTATATTGGATTGGCGTTATTTGAGGAAATAAAACACTTTATGTTCGAGCATTCTCGTATAATTATGCGAATTTCAAATAAAGCAGGTATTCTAAAATGGTGAGATATCACAAACCATAATTTTTTTTTTTTTTTTTTTTATAAAAAAAAAACGTCGCCCCACACTAGGAATTTCTCCTGTATCGTAGGCGCGTTTCACAAACATGAAATATTCACATACACAAACACCCAGACTCGGGACAAACATCTGTGGTTCGCACAAAGTTTTGTCCCGCGCGGGAATCGAACCCGCAACCTTTAGCGCAGCAGTCCAATCGCTTAGCCACTGCGCTAATCAGGTCGTCAAAATTATATTGCGACTATATTCACAAATTCTACAAGTTTTTTAATCCAAGTCAATTTGCAAATAAAAACATGTAGGTAATTGATAAATTAAAAAACGCGACTGTTATGTCAAAAACGAAATAAAAATTGACACGACGTCGCCGACGTCGTATTTTTATATTTTCTAAATATATTTGTTGAATTTTGTATAGCCTATGTTCCTCGCGATAATGTAACGTTTCTAACGATACATCAAAATTAGTTCAGATATTCAGAAATTATGTCCACCATAATTTCTAAGAGAAGAAATGCACATACATGAACCCTGAAAAAAATATTATACTCCTTTTTTGGGGCAGTCGTGTAATAAAACAATATTATGTTCAAGCAGTGCACTTTATTTTTAAATAATGTAATAGTGGTTGCCGGTGCATAATATAATATAATATTTAGATAAGTTTCTACATTTACTACGTTTATTCTAGTCCCTTGAGTACTCGAGAGATGGCGGTGTCTGCCTTCTGCAAGTATGGAGATAAGTCCTTCGCGGGCTCGCCGTTTTGGACCAACCAGATGGAGGCACTCTCTCCTTTCTGAAACACTTCGACGGTACCACGAGCTGCGGACTGCGTACTACAAATAAAAATAACAGTGGGCATGAATTTCTTTGCCTTTGCAAAAGTATAAGGCGCTGTTGATTCTTAATATCTTAATGTAATTGTAATATTATCCATACTAATATTATAAATGGGAAAGTAACTAACAGACAGACATTAGTCTGTCTGTTACGCTTTCACGACTAAACCGCTGAACGGATTTTGATGAAATTTGGCATGTAGAAATTTTAAGACCCAAGAAAGGGCATAGGCTACTGAACGCGGGCAAAGCCGCGGCAAGTGGCAAATCCCCATGCTTGGCAAGCGGCTTGGGGATCGCAATATTGGTAGTAAAATAAAGCACTCCACGGGATAAATCTTATAAATATAGTTGTTAAAATCTTCCTATCAAGTAAACTCGAAAAGTAAGCAGATGGAAGGTAATAATAGTAATTTAGATATAACATTATTCCTGATTCCACAATAGATAGTGATTTTTGGCGATAAAAATTGCCATACACATCTCACCTTTGCATAGGATAGGATCCCACAATACTTTGTACTTTGTCGTCTGCGCTGCTGTCAATACATTTCATGTTGCCGATGATAGAGGTGTCAGTGACTCCATAGCAGATTGACATGACTCGCACGCCTGTTACCGCACAAGGGTCTCTCTGGAATATTTCAATATACGTATTATTATGTTAAGTAAAGTTATTAGTGTAAGTAAGTAAATATTAAAAATATATTTTTAGCACAAGCTTTTAATCAAAAGTACCATAATATAGTGTTGACACCAAACCTATTTAAGTATGCAAAATTTCATTTCAATCGGAAGTCAAAAAGTGGTTCTCATTTAGATTGCAAGATTTAACTTAAACAAACTCACATACATACATACATTGCAAGTTAAGTTAAGTTAAAAATAAAAACTTGTAAAAAAGGTTGTGGTTGACAGACCGGAATTTCATGCACAAAGTTTCAGTTTCAAACCTAGGCAAGTATCAATGTAGCTTTTTCAATGTCATAAATACTTTCTTAGATATTCTAAAACATTACTAACAGTAACAGAAAACTTCTTAAGAAAACCTGGATTTACGTGTTATACAATCCTCAACTCTTCTCTATACGAAAAGAGCCCTTTGCCCTACAGTCGATGGGACAGTTATAGGCTGTTGTTATATCGGTGTAAGATGCATGCTAATGTCGGATCCTAGCAAGCAGAACACATATTTCTTCTTTCTAGTCTTTATAATATTAGGTAGCTATACATTAGGAAAACCCCTACATAATACTTATTGACACAGTCAACATTATATAAGAAAAGTCTTATTATGTTAATGTAAATACTATTACATAAAGTATATGATAAGAGGAACCATAACTAGCGGTAATGATCGGGCATTTTTCACACTTACCCCAATACAGGTGCTGAACTGCAGGATCCCACTCTTAGTAGACGAATAAATGAACAGAGGAGGACAAATAGGTAGGAGTCCTGCAATTGACGCTATATTGATGATTGTGCCTCCTTTACCGCCTTGGTCTTTGCGCATTAGCTCGATGGCTTTCAGAGTTCCGTTGACTGGTGCAATCTGGAAGAAGAAAAGAAAGTTTTGGTCAGGGCCATGATAGATTGGATGCGGTAACTTGATGTTGTCCTCTTTAAAACGAGGAATCACTAGAAATTTCCCCTTTATCGTAGATCCATGTTACTGACGAGGAATATTGTGCGTAACGCCAAAACTCAAGATGCATATTATAATCACTTGTTTTTTTAATCGGATCATCATGCATGTCTCTGATACAATAAATGGAATTTCTATTTTATATTTAAGTGGAGGCTCGAGCACTGGTTGATTAAGGATACTTGATACTTACAAAATTGATTTCAATTTGCTTGCGTACCAATTCCAAGGTACTTTCATTCGTCACCCCAGCATTATTGATCAACACATCAATGTACCCATGATCGTCTTTGGCATCGGTTAAAGCCGTGAAAAACTCTTCCTGATTGGTCACATCGCATTTGACAAATTTCACTCTGTCCTCACCATATTTCCCATTCAATTCATCTTGAACTGCAAGACCTGATTTTTCATCTACGTCGAGTATTCTCACTTGCTGAAATGTTAATTTCCATGTGTCAATTTATTTTTTCTGATTTAGGTATTTTGAAACATGATCAAATTATGTAACTGCTGCGACGTGAAAATGTAATTACTTGATTAGGTATTACATCCTTGTAATTTTGTAATCAAGTAAACTATTTATTTAAAGTAAATTACAGATTGATTGATTAAAGCTGCAGTTCAATTTGTAAGACCTTCAACTCGCTAATCAAATAAAATTGCAAATATCTTTAAGTTATAAGATCGCCGGTTGAGATAAGAAAATCAAATGATCAAAAGGAAATTCCAAAATTTTTATTTGATAAAAATATATCAATCGTTAGATAAATTCACTAATAATGTACTAATGATTTTGAGTACGAAAGATAGACGATCACAAGTCCATACTAACAAAGATTGAATTATAAATAGTAACCCAACAGGGTTTGTCACAAGTTTTACGTCATTGATAAGTATCCTAAATTTAACTGTCCGAATTTCAGAAAAACGTTAAATCCAATCAATCAATCTTTATTTGTGAACATAGGTATTACTTACAGTAAAGGTCTTATATATACATTTTAGTTGAGCTCTATGTCCTACCAATGAAATTGGTATAAAAATATATTATTAGATAGTTTATTTAGTATTATGTCTGGATTTATACAAATTCAAGTTTGAGTGTATAATGTCTATTAAATGTATTAATAAATAAGTATGTCATCATCATCATCATCAGCCGGAAAACGTCCACTGTTAAACAAAGACTTTCTCTTAGAACGCCACAATGAACAACAGTAATAAGTATGTAATCAATTATAATTATTATTTACTTGCATGACAATGATACATTACATTATAGGGCTTTATCATTTAAAAATTATTCAATAGAGTAATATATTTTATCTATTAGAAATGGTTACAATTTATTTTTGAAAATGCTTACATCATCTTCACTCCTTATACATTTTCGTAATTTATTATAGACCTTTGGAGCCATTACAAAAATACTGTTTCTGTATAGTCTATTACTAGATCCGACTGTTCGTAAGTCGTAACCCATCACAACGGCGCTGACTACTACTATAGTTACTCGAGTGAATTATTTTTGACGAACATGACGTTTCATGTATGTACAACGACGGCATAGTTAATATTTTGTTTAAAAAAAATGGTTTGCAACTATCAGTTGCACCACGGATGACGATCTAAACCTACCCACTCATTTTTCCCCTGTATGAGAAGACGCCTATACTATAGCCAAACAATAACAGGCTGGTGTAATTTTAACACAATACCTTAGCTCCTTCTTCCAAGAAATGATCAACGACCACAGCACCAATTCCCTTGGCAGCGCCGGTTATTAGAACAACTTTATCGTTTAAATCGTACATGTTTTCTGCACTGCGAGTGGCTTCAAAATGACGCCGATACGCCTAACGAATTGTAATCAAATGATATCTAAAGCGTTAGATACAACGGATTTATATACACCCAAATAGGGAGCAGCTGCTATTTATCCCACGCATAAAAAGTTTTGAGTAAGTAATTACCCACTTTTTACCGAATCGCTAAGTAATGTTACTTATAAAAGTTTATTCAATATTTAATTTTTCAGAAAGTTATTTACGTGGGTATACCTAGAGATTAATAAAGTATTCCTTACAACGAATGATTAATGATTTTGAATTGAGTGCTTGTTTTAACTCACTCATAACTTTTCGAAGATTGATCGAATATAATAGTCACATAATAAGACAAATATAGAATTTCAATATAAAAGTTTACATTTTAATACGGCCAGCTGGCCTTAACCGTTTTAATTATTATAAACACGTCGTTTTAACTACCTTACCTACTTAGTGTTGGATGGTCGACTTACCAGAATATTATAAATACTACATTCATTATTGCCACAGTCTAAATCAGCTTTATGAATTCGACAAAGATAAAAACTATATACCTAAATACAGATTTAGGTAATATAACAGTGCATCCGCCATTATCTTATTCATGCCATATTTGACTTGCTGACATTACATACGTGGTTGTTTTGTTTAATTTTAAATATTGTAGCACTATTTCAAAGTGTAATTTATATAGATCAGGATGGAGATACTGTACGTATTGAAAAAATCGTAATGATAAAACTCACATTTCGAGTACATAATAAATAAGATTACTGGTACATTCCTGCTTTAAGAGTTTATAGGTAGTAAGGGGGCAGTAGGTATTAAGTTAAATCAAAACAACGGATGCAAAGAAAGAGCTGCATAAGACAACTTTAACCCTGGGCTGTTGTTGCTATCCTTGTTGATTGCCTGATTGGCCAGTTCTACACGCAATCACCACGGTATAAACTGTTTCCAAGTGACAATGAGCACACGGGAAGAAAAATGTTAGGAGCGGCAAATTAATACTTTGATAGTACGTTTACGTAATAACGCTAATAATGTATTATCAATAACAATTGACGTGTAATAATTATGTAAGTAGATTATTCAACTGATAATGATACTGAATTTTTCATTGATCGGCTCATGATTGCGCTTTAATAGAGAATCACAACAGTGCTCCTGTACAATTTTCTTATTTTGTTCCCACTACACTACAGGGATGACGCCTAAGATAGAATAGATTGCATAAACATAACATAACATAACATCACGCCTGTATTCCCCGAAGGGGTAGGCAGAGGTGCACATTTTAGTACACCCACATTTCGCCAGTTATGTTTTAGGTCCCAATGTAATAGGGGGCGAGCCTATTGCCATCAACCGGGCACAAATCCAGACTCCGTGCTGCTACTGAGAATTACCTAATGGAAAAACCCAATAACACTTTGCCCGACCCGGGATTCGAACCCAGGACCTCGTGCTCAGCAGTCGCGCTTAGCAACCACTAGACCAACGAGGCAGTCCATAGCATCCAGGCAATAGATTGACAGAGAAAAAGGGAGGCCTGTAGGTAACCACTAACCAGCAGTGGGTAAAACCGGGCTGTAGGTAATGATGATGATGAACACTACAGGGCGAAGGCTTTATAACCTACTATAATAAATTATAATAGTCTCATAGGTATTTTCCAGTCAGTCTGCTCTGGTTAATGCAAATGTATTCAGTAGCTGTATGTAACGCCTGTAACTTTTACAGTACCATCGGCACCTAAAATGTAGCATTCCGCTGAAACATGTTAACGAGCCAAAACATTGCTATACAATAATTGTGAGGCGCTACCATCTAATATCTATATTATTGTCATTGAATAAATATTATTGTAGTAATCTCAAAAGTATTAACATTTATTATTTAAACTATTTTGACATTTTCGTAGAATCAAATTCTTATGTAACTACATAGGTAAATAACCCACATAACCATGTTCTATGTTCTAAATCTATAAAATATGAATAAGTAGATACTTACCTACCTAACATATTGCTCCTACTTACAAATAAATGAGTAGACAAAATACAATAATGTTTCAAAAGCTATAAACTTGGAAAGTTATAACAAACCTGTTATTTTACTTTTTTTAGGTATAGGCCTACTTTATTATGTACCTCCCTAAGTACCATGCCGTACTCATTGTTGTACCCTCAAGTTGTACCATAGACCAAGTAAATTAAATATTTTCCTACATAGTTGTTACTAAGTGAATAATTTATTTTAAGCACAATAATAGGCAGTTCTTTTGAGTTTATCAAACAAAGTTTTCTGTAGCTTATGATTCGGAAAAGTAAAGGAGAAGTTAAAAAGGAATTTAGGGTTCCCACTTCCCAGATTAAAATAAGTTGGTATTCAGCTACATATTTACGTAAGTACATACTACTCGCTCAGACTAGGTACTCGTATAATGTGTAAACAGTTAATAATTACATTAAACTAATAAACTGAGTGAAAAGTTAAGTCATTCAGTATTGTATGGCAATAAATTATAACCTCAGAATATAGAACAAACATTATAACCTATTGTAACTTAGATTTATTTAATTATTATAATTATCTCGCCTAAATATTCATACGAAAACTTTTATTAGTCAAATTACATACCTAAATGCTTTCTTGCATATCCGATGTATCACAGGGATAAAATAATTAGGTACCTACCTAATATTTTAACAACCATTAATGATTCTTATTTATTATTTAGATCTAACACTTTACTATTTGTTTTTAAAATCTCCCGCCAACACGGTAACCGCGAGGAACGCGCGTCCCCAATGCGTTCTTTTCTAATAAATGTTGCCGTCGTACTATTATTGCCAACATATTTTTTCATTCGCTGCATTTTAAACTATTAATGCGTTTGATCAATAATAATACCTAATTACATATATTAAAGAACCGAAATAATTAACATGCAACAAATATTTTTGATGATTTACGTAAAATAACCCTAATGAATCCGCTATCAAAAAGATCCGATGGTAGTGGGAATATCCGTGAAGGTTTATTATATTCCAAGTATAATATAAATAATCAGACAATATTTCCAACTGGAACAATACAACTAAATTTTACTATATTCTAACAAATAAATTATTTCTTTCTTTCTTCCGAACGCATAAGACTCAAGACCGCCATGTCAGTTTCGTTGACACATCTTGTCAATGTCATTTTACAGTGTTGACGTCACGAACACGATCACAAGCTCAAGTATTCTGAGTTAGCTCAGTGCTCATACAGAAAGTAGTTTTTCCCAACTAAAAGTTAGCAGGAAAATAATAGCTAACGTCATCATACCGTCGTTTGTAGTGTTCATGGTGCAATAACAATATTAGTCATCAGTGCGTGTGTAGTTGGTCATTACGTTTACTAATTCTGAAGGCATCTGCCGTTTGCTCAGTGTTTTAAAAATTTCTACATCGACAAACTTGTATAAAAATGAATCCGTGGCAGCAAGTAAGTGGTTTATATATTGTAGTTAGTAGTTTTAGGATTTGTGCGTGGGTCTTTCACAATACGCTACCTAAATGAATTGCTTTGGTTGGTGTGAAAAAAGTTTGGTTATGTGATGTCGGCGTATTTTGGGAGGCCACTGCTTTGTTTATCACAATAGTTATTAATTATTGCAGTAAAGAATAATAATAATAGGTAAAGAGATTAAAATAAATCAACACAGGTTAAACTTTTTAGGAGATTGTTTAAATCTTCAAATAAACACAATATTACGTTCTTATCTTGATGAATAAAAACAACAACTTACAATCCATTATTAATTGCGTAAATACATATCAGTTACTTGTACTTCGAACTCAAAAGTTTCTACTTTCTATGTCAGTTTAAGTAGGTTAACTTTTCATTTTAGCAATGGTTGTGAGTAGAATAATAATATATCAAAACAGGAGTGGAAATATGATCCACTTAAAATTTTGTGTAGCTAATTAAGTTCTGTCAACAAACCTAAAATCTATACTGTATGTCGGTAAATATGTATAGAAGGTAGTACAGAAACAAAATGTCAACTATTTTTATTATGGGCCAGTTAAACAAAAAGAATGCTTCATAAGGAGTTATAAATATATGCCCTGATGTTTATCCTCTTAGGTAGACAATAAATTGACTGTCATTTTCATTTCGTTCAAGGGCCAATCTGGATACCCTCAACAGCCATACCTCCATAATGTTGGATTTAGCAACAGTGCCCCACAGTCCTTTGGGAACCCAATGCCTATGCCAGGGTTCCCAACTATGGGGTACCCAGCACCTCAGCCTGGCGGCGGTCCGG
Organism: Abrostola triplasia; assembly: GCA_946251915.1. Classification (NCBI taxonomy): domain Eukaryota; kingdom Metazoa; phylum Arthropoda; class Insecta; order Lepidoptera; family Noctuidae; genus Abrostola; species Abrostola triplasia. The sequence goes on along the minus strand of OX276424.1, from coordinate 3,274,448 downwards.
GATACCCCCAGGTATCACAGGGTTATCCCCAACCAAGCTCTGGGTATCCAAGTCAACAAGCCAATCAGGGTTATCCCCAATCAAACACTGCTCAAGGGTACCCATCTCAGGGCTACCCACAGTCTGCTCAAACAGGATATCCACAAGCTCAAAGTGGGTACCCTCAGCATGGTGGGCCCCAGCCTGGCTACCCACAGTCAAGTCCGGGTTACCCGCAAACTAACCAATACCAGGGTTATCCACAGCATAATCAGTCACAAACACATAGCCAACAAGCTTACAGTGTGTCATCATCAGTGCCTCAAGACCAGGTACGTTTACCAGCTTTATTAATCATACCGCAAACCTGCTAAAACAATTTTCAATATTTTAATATAACTGTTCTATAAATTGTAGTAGGTATCATATATCTATGTGTTGTCTGTAATACATTATCTCATTGTTTTATTTATATTTACAATTGTGCTAATCTAATTAAGGCTACTTATTGTGATAAGCAAAACAGAGGTATTTTTTGTTGCATGGGTGTTGTTTATAGTTTGCATGCTTTATTGCTTGGGTAAATAGTGTAAATACCTAGTTTTTAACTGAATTGAAAACTGAATAGGTACTTAAATATTTCTTATTTTCACAAATTGAGTTACATTATTTTATTGTATTCTTCATCAATGCTCAATCCTTCTCTATACGAGAAGAGCCCTTTTGCCCTGCGTGGAACAGTTACAGGGTGTTATTACTCTCGATCAAATCTCTTAAAGGTTTCGGTAAAAGAACTTATTGTTATGTTTAGCTCAGATGTGCAGAGGGCACATCAAATTTCATATTGTAATATTTTAACTGTATGTTTTGTCAGCACAATAAAGAATGAAGAACATTTCAGCCTCCCAAATCCATTCAATAATTTGAACTCTAAATTACTTGTTGATAAAGTAGCAATGACTACATAAATTCGGATTTCCATGTTGGGAAAGCCTATCAGTTATATGTATGTAGGTATTAGGATGTCCTGTAATGCTATCAGACACAACATTGATTGTATATATATATAAATTGGATTACTGTCACATATGTTCAAAGTTTCAGATAATGAGTCACGGTTCTATTCAAAGTCAGACGCAATTGGGCAACATTGATCCGTTTATTTTTAGTGAGATATAACGTGCTTGATCACTTATAGTTTAGGATTTGATGGTTAGAATTTTTTTATTCAATAAGCCGGTCTTTTTTTCTATATCCTGCGTACGCCGCCACGAATCGAGAAGTAGGTAGTACTACATAATATACTCCGAAATGATCGTTTAACATACTGTTAAGAACAGCTCAGTTAATCTAATATGTAAAGTGATTAATATCCGAAAATACCTGTTGGCGGTGAATTGAGAAGTTTGTGAGCTGTTCCTTTCAAACTATTCTGTATTTAATATTGCCAAAAAGGATCTAACTTTTTATATTTAAACTTGACACAAACAAATAAGACTAACAAATAGAAATAACAATAAATACAATATCGTCTGGCTTAGCAATATAATCCGATAATATTATGACCTTATCTAAACTTTTATTTAATGTTTTTTTGATAGGTAGCCTTTGCCCTGTTTTCGGTATTTTTATTGTTGTTAGTACAAACCTAATATCTAAATGCCTGGGAGTTTCATTTTTCATATTGCCAGTTATTTTGTTCAAGAGTAAAAAAACTTGCAATTTAAATTCGTTGCGAACATTATTGAGAGTAACACAGGAGGCTGGCGTCGTACCTACTCGTACTGTGACTCTATTCAAGGAACAGTTTGCTGCAATTACATTGTTATGCTCACTTCGCCTCTGAGTACATTTATCAAAGCAACCAACGATTCAGTCTTGGCATTGGTCCCCACTACAATGGATGTAGTGATCTCTAAATACATCTTTGTTCTCACCTGTAAACCAGACAATTTGTAATCCACTTGTGTTATGGTGTTGAATAGTGATGCGACTGTGTTATTTCCGTTGGTTTGAAATAAGGATCGACAATTAATATGTCCTCTGTAACATCGAATTCAAGTATGCGCAGTGCCTATAGAGCTTCAATTGGTATACGGCGAGGATTTAAATCGTTTCGTTATACGGTATTTATTTTCTTTTATGTGTTTCAACTATACGTGTTTGTTCCAATTGTGTCATTCACTTGACTTGAGATAATCGTGCAGCACGCCTAACTAGAGCTAACAAAGTTAAATTGTCTGACAAGTTTACGCACGTCAGACTATTGATGTTTGTCTGGTGCTTATGGCAGCTGGCTAAAAATAGATCGAACGTTGATTGTGGATACACCTTTGAAAGTATCGTTAATTTTGTTTCCATAACGATTATTAGCAATAAGGCATTTACTAAGAGGAAGAACTTTACCTAGGTACATTTATGCGTCAATGTCGGTTCTATGCCATTACCTTAGTTAATAGGCTGTGATATTGTTTGCCACAGCTACTGCCTTCGATCAATTACGTTATTATTATATTATACTGTTCATCACTAACATTTTGCGACGTTTTTTATAAAGTTTGGCAAAAAAGACGAGTCGTGGCGTATGCTAGGTATCTTAGAAATGGCAAAGGACATAACAAAGTGCATAATTATTATGATCCTTAGTCATTAAGCGTAACAATTGTTGCAAGTGCAAGTATGGCTTATTATAAAACTAATTCATAGTAACATTATTAAAACACTGTTGGCCATACTAAACTTTTATGTCAAATCTTCACTTGTTACTAACATGTCACTAATCAGGAACATATTCGATACGATTAAAGGGAAATTTCATCCTCCCCAAACTTTTGTAAGACTTATATTTAAATCCTTGAAAAATGCGCCTTCGAACGATACCTCACACGATAAATTTAATCTTCGAAAGTGTTGGGGGGACGCACCCCCTCCTCCTTGTTAGTGGTCAGTCATTGACTACACGTATAAACAAAGCAATATGACTTGTTACGACAACTCTACTATGATCCTATGAGGAATTCTGTTCCATATCTCCGAAGTTCATCATCAGATCCTAACTCTTTTTGAAGTCGGTTAAAAAGAAATATGTGTACACTTATAATATTTTGTATCTGTAGCTGCATGCACGTTTCCTGTGTGTGTTTACCATGCACAGTACATGTTAGTGACAATTACCTATCATCTAACAGCTTTGCTATACGGCTTGATTGAGTTACCAACCTACCTCAATACCATGTACTACACTATTCTGATTTATATCATTCTACATACATTTATAGAACTTGACTGGTATGGTGTAAATTGGAATTAAGATACACATTGAGTAAATGTTAATTACGCTATGGTAGAGAAAAATATAGTCAACGTTCTGTACCATAGCGTTATTTTCACGTAAAATGTATTGCAAAACAGGCATGGGTATTTCAAGGCTATTACTCTCTCGGGATTCGAAGCTAGTGCTGTTCTTATTGAATATCTTTAGTAATTCTGAATGGCTTGTAAACACCCTATAATCTTCTTTACTAACTTGTTTTCTCTGTCACTTCTGATTTCAATATAAAACTATGATTTTGAAATTCTCTTAACTCTAGCACATTTTTTAGTGTCGTATGGTTCAATATGTAAGGGTACTGCTTCATCTGATGAAAGATGCGCTGGCATACTGTTATGTTAGACTATACTCACGGATCATCGATGAATTATGTAACATTAGATTATCGATGTGTTTGTTCTGGCGTTACGCGATAGACATACGACGCAACCTCCACCAAATGTGGCATTGCCCTAAAACAGAGCCAATCGACCTTTTAAAATACGGTTGAGTGTTGAGAACCAGGTAGTTAATACCAGCTTTTATTACAGACGAAACCCACGGTGGTACCAGCTAACCCCTTCGATCCTCGCGAAGATGCGGCCATCCTCCGGAAAGCCATGAAAGGCTTCGGCACAGACGAGAAGGCCATCATCCATGTACTGTCCAGGCGCACTAACGAACAGCGTCTGCGAATCGCTTTCGAGTTCAAGACCTTATATGGAAAAGTACGTATAATTAATACTTTAATATGACTTAAGGATAATAACCAGTTTTATTCAAGGTAATTAATAGCCATTTCACGCAATCTATACATACGTTAGAAAAGGCTCGGCGCTAGTGAGATGGATGCAATTTACCTGGTACTCCTGATAGTGTTTCCTGCAGCTAATTTAGCCATTCTAATTTTCGTGAATGTTATCCATATTATTTAATTAACTGGTTTTACTCACATGCTTGGTCGGGAAAGCCCGACTAGTTTCCGTCTCAAATGGGGATGGGCATTTATTCTTGAGCAGCCCCCTTACTATACACTCGTAAAAAAAAACAGTTTCCGTTCCAGAAGCAAGATACCACTCTACATTGTACAAAAGGCGTCTCGCTTTCACAACGGAAAATGTCTTGCTTTAAGTGTTCATGGTAAGGGGCTGGTGCCGCGGCACCCGTTGCAGCTAATTATTTAGACTAGGTTAATTTGGTATAGTTACAGTAATATTAGTGTAGTCTCGCACGATATTTTAACACTATGAAGCGTACTTACAGTACAGGAGACATTTCTAGTGTGGGGTAGGTAAAAGCCGATAATAAAGCCGACCATTTAGAGTCGATTTTTTCCCCCAAGATTATATTACAATAGAGTTCTGTGAGTCACGAGGTAAACATGTCTACGCAACGTACGTCTAGTGTGTAAGTATACAGGTACCTATTCAATGTCGTATCGATTAATCAAAAACCTAGTAGTTTCTACACTAAGTATATGTATCAACTATAAAGATTATTATCACATCCTTTGTTTGCAATTTCGATAACAATCTCAAGCGTTGTGTCGCATGACGACGCATGCTGTAAGTAGTACCTAGTACTCGAGATGTCTTCAATAACATATTTCTTCGTTATAAGTAATTAATTGCTAGTTTTCGCATAGAAACTTAGTTAATTATGATAGAACTTTCTGGATTTTATTTGTATATACATTATGTAGCTTACAAAATTCTGACAACGACAAAACTTGTGAACTAAAAATAATTGGCAGTCTTAATTTGTTCAAATCCTTACCTTATTATTAAGTCTTGTGTGAGCCGTTCGCATACGCACCCGCATAGTACACTTTGTATCCGGAATAATAGATCGTCAACCTTTTTTGATTTCCAAAAGTTACTATAATTGTTTTGTCTTTTTCTGTTTTTAATAACAAAAATGAAGTCGTGTAAAGTCTGCAGTGTTCAGTTCAATGACGGAGTTCAATGTGGGACCTGCATGAAGCATTTGGATTTTGGGTGTGCGAGCATCTCTGAATCAGGCTGGAGAAGACTAGGTGCCGATAGAAGGGCACAATGGAAATGCCCTACGTGTAGAATTTCCTCACCAGCTGTACAACCACCTACCCCAGAACCTGCATCTCTTGATACCATTCTAAGCGAGATTCGTGATATGAAACGACAACTACTAAGCTTACCAACTCTTGTTGAAGATATACGTACGATCAAGGACGAGCTAACTGAATTAAAGACAACCTGCGATTCTTCTAGTAACAAGCTTGACGAATTTAACTCAAGGCTCGTGGAGCTAGAAACGAAAGCTTCTGCATTTGAGCAGCTTCACGAAACAGTTAATGCACTGCAGGATGAGTTGACAAAGGCAAAGCTCCAATTATCCTCCCATGACCAACGTAGTAGGATGAACAACGTGGAGATCAAGGGAGTGCCTCTAAGAAAGGATGAGAATCTATTCTCATTCATAGACTCGATTGGCCGCAAGGTAAACTATGCCTGTCCTAAAGCTCAGATAAACTACATTTCAAGGGTACCTATACATAACTCAAAAGAGAAATTGATAATAGTTAGTTTTCTGAATAGGTATATAAAGGAAGACTTTATCGCAGCTGCTCGTGCTGATAAGAACCTGTCAACTGCGGACTTGGGATTTAAGGAAGCACCACAACGCATCTACGTGAATGATCATCTAAGTGTTGAGTACAAAAAACTATTGACAACGGTCAAGATTGTAGCTAAGGAAAAACACTACGAATTTGTCTGGGTGAAACATGGTAAAATTCATGTACGGAAAAATGTTAATTGTAAAACACTCATAATTAGAAAAGAAACTGATTTAAACAAAATTATGTAAAGTGCAACCTATCAGTTTGTATATCATTATATTTTACTTTACTTTTCCCCGTACGTAAAGTGAATCTAAAATTATATTATATAAACAATTTGCAAAATGTTAGAAAATGGTTCGGCGCCCCTGTCCTACTAATGAGCCTGACACCTCTCCATTGTTACAATACAGGTTTCTATTGTGCTCCTTATCGCGCTGTTTATATTGAAGCTTTAATGCACAAAAAAATAACTATCTCGCTTACTCTTGCCTGCGTGAAGCATTGCTACTTGCCCTTTCACACGGTTGTTTACAACTTACTGTTGTATGACTTCTGCCTTTCTGCACAATTTGCTAATTTTTACCCGCTTTTTAATTATTATTGTATGTTAGCGCGACAAGTTGTTAAGTTAAAAAACAACTGTTTTATTTTAGCTCGTTGTACAGTTATGTATTCAATTGTTGTTTTTATTTACGATGCCTAATAGTAATAGTGAATATCGACTGTCTGTTTACTATCAAAACGTTCGTGGGCTGCGAACGAAAACAGATACTTTTTATCGTCAGGTTTTAATTAATGCGTATGATATTATTATTTTAACGGAAACGTGGTTAATAGATGGTGTTTTGGATTCTGAGTTCTTTGATGATCGGTACATAGTGTGGCGTCGTGACCGAGACTATGCCATGACCAGGCAATCACGAGGTGGCGGTGTACTTATTGCTACGCGCAGGGAGTTACCGGTAACTTTACAACCACTTCTCCATTCTTCAGCTGAAGACCTTTGGCTAAACTTACGCTTCAAAGATGCTTACTCACGGAACAATAATATGAACTTATATATATGCGTCATCTATCTTTGTAAACAAAACCATGGCCTTTCTTTTTCATCGCAATTGAGTAACTTTCTAACTAAATTGAATAACACCTACATGAATAATACCTCAGATATGTTCTTAATTTTCGGTGACTTTAACATGAGTGGCATTTCGTGGACTCCCTCATATAATAATCATTTATCACTTGAACCAGTGAACCTCACTACTCACGACGAATATATGCTCGCGGACGAGTTGTGTACGTTGGGCTTTAGTCAATATAATGGGGTTACTAATGTGTATGGCAAAACTTTAGATCTAGTTCTAGCAAATAAATTAGTCAGTGTAAATGAATGTACTGAACCTTTAGTGCCTATAGACCCCTACCATCCAGCTTTATTAAGTAATATCTGTACGTTCCAAATGCCTATCTTGGACAGCGCGCCACGAGTACGATATATTTTTAGTAAAGGCGACTTCCTATCTCTGAATAATGAGATAAGTGCCATCGACTGGGAACACGAATTTTCTTCTCGATCAATGGATGACTCAGTTGAGTTTTTTACTAACACCATTTTTAAATTACAAAACAAATTTATACCTCAAAAACTCGTGCGTAGAAACTCATACCCGATATGGTACAGCCGATCACTTATTAAAACAATTAAAGAAAAATATAAATATTTAAAAAAATTCAAGACCTATGGCAATATATCAGACGAATTAACATTTAAGTTACTGCGCGAAAGAGTTAAGTCTATGGAATCCGACTGTTATAAAACTTATGTTAGCCGAACTGAGAACTCAATTAAAGAAAATCCAAAATATTTTTGGACTTATGTCAAGAATCGTTATATGTCAAATGCTATACCTAGTACATTAAACTATAATAATGAATTACTACTCACTGGTGAAGCTATCTGCCAAGCGTTTTCTTCTTACTTTCATTCTACTTTTCTCAATTATGGCTCTAACAATGCATGTGCCTTGTCTGCAACTTCTGACTCCTTTCTACCTAATTCAATGTCTGACATTAATCAGATTGAGGTTAAGGTTGAAGATGTGACTAATCTACTTCGCAAGCTAGATATATATAAAGGTGCAGGTCCCGACAATATATCATCCCAATTTCTGGTAAAGTGTGCCCTATCTATATCCCCTCCTATCTCAATTCTGTTTGCTAAGTCCCTGTCCTTGTGTGTCGTCCCTAGCGTATGGAAATCTGCCTTTATAACACCAGTTCATAAAAAAGGGCCCAAAACAGAGATTACCAATTATAGACCTATATCTAAATTATGCATTATAGCTAAGGTATTTGAGAGGATAATCTATAATCAGTTATATCCTTCCCTTGCAAAATCGTTCACTCCCTTCCAGCATGGCTTTTTAAGAGGCAGGTCTACTGCTACAAACCTGACTTTAATAAATGATTTTATCACCAGTGCTATGGAAGATGGCAAGCAGGTCGATGTCGTTTACACTGATTATAGCAAAGCTTTTGACCGGATTGATCATGATATCCTAATTAAAAAGCTCAACTGTATAGGAATACGCGGAGATCTACTTAGGTGGTTCTCCTCATATATCGCGAATAGGTCGCAAGCTGTAGCACTCAACAATTATATGTCAGGCTGGGTTTCTGTACCTAGCGGAGTTCCGCAAGGCTCGTTGCTCGGCCCGTTGCTATTTATTATATATGTAAACGACATCGACCAGTGCCTGCATTCTTCAAGTTTACTAAGTTTCGCTGACGATATGAAAATTTATAAAACAATAACATCGATGGAAGACATGAAGTCGATGCAGGGTGACCTACGTCGGCTTGAAGAATACTGCAAACGGAATAAGCTTGATCTCAATCCAGGAAAGTGCTCAGTGATAACCTATACTAGGAAACACGTGGTCCTAACCACTTCATACTATTTAGGAGGCCACGCCTTACCGAGATCCAATATCATTCGGGACCTGGGCGTATACCACGATAGCAAGCTTATTTTTGATACGCACATTGATGCTATTGTCAAAAAAGCCTCTAAATCTCTTGGGTTCATAATGCGACTATCAAAATCTTTTACACAAGCTAAAACCTTAAAAATCTTATACTGCACTTATGTCAGAAGTCATTTGGAGTACGCATCCCAAATCTGGAACCCACGGTATCGCAAATATATAGATCGCATTGAGAAAATCCAAAAACGTTTTATTAGGTATCTCTGCTTTCATCAAAAGATTCCTTACAAATCTGAAAACTATTTCCAGCTGTGCAAAAAATACCATCTATTACCACTTCTACAACGAAGAGAAATAGCTGACTTTGTGTATTTGTTAAAAATTCTCAATAACGATTTCGACTGTCCTGAGCTCTTATCAAAATTCTACTTTAACGTCCCATGTAAGTCTGTTCGTTTTAATCCTCCATTACGTATACCTGACGCGTCATCAAATTACAGGCAGAATAGTTATGTTGTGCGGGCAAGCAGAGGTTTCAACGGTTTGTGTAGGCAGCACGGTACTGACCCTTTTCTAACCAGTGTTTCGTCGGCAAGAAGGAGCTTAAGCCTTAACTTCTTTAAATAGATAATATAATAACGTATGTTTTTAGTTTTACTTTGCATTAGTATATTAATTTCATTATGTAGTAATCTGTTACAGTTTATACATAGGTATTTAGTAATTTGTGCGTAACAGCGCTCATTTTTAAATTATAAATGTACACTATTTCTATAAGCGAAGACTTGTCATTGGCTTTCTGCTGACTATATTTGTGTTACTCTTAGTTTATTTAGCTGTAAGTCTTCCATGTATCGTAAATAAATAATAAATAAATAAATAAATAAGTACATAATGTATTTGATGTAAGTGTGTTAGTCTAGAAATAGTATGAATGCTATTGAATTGTCAAGACTAGTTGCACAACTCTTAATTCAATGGTCATTACCTACTAGTCATTAGATGCTCAAGCACACATACATAATGCACTTCATAGAGCTGATATGAACGTTTTCTTCGTGTACGTTGTAGCATAGAATAATATTTGTATTGTAGTTATCAGGGTGAAAAGATATCTATCCAACTTAAGTTCTAAATTGGCGACGAGGAATACTTTGATGCATAGTTTTTTATTTTGTATATATTTATTTTTTAACGTAGGTTTATAGTGTGTAAATGGTTACGTGTATAATGAAGTTCTAAAACCAGACAGTAGGCACAGCCCCAAACTGTCCCACCGTATAAAGAAATATAATACTTCGGGGCCTAAATGTTGCCAATCAACTAAAAGCGTCTATTAATTAATTGGAAGTTTGTCACTTTTCGTTTGTTTTAATTAATCAACTTGGTAGCAGCTATCGATCTAGTTGTTAACAGTGTGTCATGTATTTAATCCTGCTAGTCGTGTTGGCTTCAGTTTTTTATATCTACTCAGAAATTAATTATTTTATGCCAGTGTAGCAGGGAAATTCATTATTTGCACACGGCTACTTAATGAAATACCCACCTACTTATTGTTCTTTTATACTTTATCGTAGGGATTTCCCGTTTAAAATAGGAATGTTTCCTTCATAATTAATGCGTTTCACATACATGACTAAAAGTTTCTAACAGAACCTGACTGCTAATGGGCAAACAACTGTTTCTGATCTGATAGAGAAATCAAAGTCTTTCTACGAAGTTGTCTCTAGTATCTTAGTCGAAAGAGACTTCTGACCAAACAGGACATTTGTAGAACCTTACAAAAGGCCTGTCGGAAAAAGAGGCCTCTAGCAATAAGAGCTTCGTACTTTATGCTTGCAAATTATAGCACCTACCTACCTACCATTGTCATATACTTAACCAATTACATAGTAAAAATAAAACAACAGCCGGGTTATAGATAAAATGGTTAGTAGGTCGATCACTCGTTGATTTATGGGTTTAATACATTATGACTTAGTTGCTACGTAAATATCTTATCGGAATGAGTATTTTGTTTATGTTAATATTATCCTTGCATTCAATGATGCTAGTAATAGAGCTAGAGTAATAAGCTGTTACGGAAAATAAAGCAATATTTTTTACCAAATGTTCCGATTGAGTGTATTTATTACTAATGTGGTCACAAAATTGTCACATAAATATAATAATTATATTTTTTGTGATTTAAATGATCATTGTGATGAATGAAAACAACATCAACAATAGTGCTGATGATTTTGATTGCGTGGTTGTTACTGAGAGAACTCCGACGGTGGTATCGATCTACTGGAAAGGTTTTTCATGAGGATGTCAGTTGATCGCATCAATGTTTTTCAAAGTGAGGAAATGACAGTTCAATTTATTTACTATGTCCATAGCTTTTACCGCAAGTTGAGCATACGGTAAAAGCAACCTTGCATGTGTCTATGGTCAGTTCTTGTAGTATGTTTGGTCCTAGAAACATACATTTAGGTCAACAGTCAGAATACTTGGGTGATTCACCTGCTGTATTTTTCTAAGCAGTAAGCAACTATAAAAAGTCGTCCTACAATACATAATATTCACAACTAACCTTTGTACCGTTATAGTTTTCATATACGAGTAACTAATTGCATGTTTTTGTAACGGCCTTGCCGTTTCTAATAATAAGTAATATGCATTGGCGCCTGGTGCCCTAGTAAACGCGATATTTGCATATACTATCAAGAACTTTGTCGTTGTTTTACACTGAAATAGACTCATGCAAGGTTTTTATTAATATTAATTATACTTCAATCACCTTGTGGCAGTGTAGGTTGATCGAGAAACATTCTTAGAAAAACGACTTCCGTAAAACGACGATAGCCATGTAACAATTGTCTGAAAAATTCAGCACTAGTTCAGTTTGTAGCGATAATGATCATGCTGGGGGCATTCGCCTTGGAGGCGCGGCGCTTTTGCTTTTCACATTATATGCATCGACATAGAACAAAAATGCGTACTATCTGGCACGAATCCATATTTTTTTGTCGGATACATATCTGAACAAACGGATTAGTTGAAATATATTTCACTGATTATAGGTATATATTATTAGTATTTGAAGCTTGCTTTGTGACTTTTATCTTGTTGTTATGCATAAATTATTTATTATTTTATTTATATAACTCAGAACTTCCTTTTACCCCGAGCACAGGCATTCTTGCAGTATTCGCAAAGAAATACTATCGTTGTTACTGTCATTATTCAATTTAATTTTATAAGTTATCATCTAGTTGATTTTCTCAAAAGAAAACCTAATTTTAATCCCGCGTGAGGCTACTCAGCATAATGCTAAGGCTGTTTTCAGAAACAGTACTAGACTATTAGAACATTGTATTGAACTACGTAGTCTTTCCTAGAACAAGCATTATATTTAGACGTAACAATACAAGTAGGTAGGCTTCCTAAGACGTTTTCCTGCTATTTCCTCATTATGACGAGGCATCTTATTATTGAAACAATTACGTAGATATGTTTGACTATTTACCTTTCTAAGTAGTAAGTAGTATAGATACTTGAATTTCATGTATTGGAAAGACAACCACCGGTAGTTAGGTATTTTATCGATTTTTGAGTTTTCAGGGAGTATTAAACATAAATTGGTTCCTTATTCCTCATTGCATCATCTATTTGATACGATTCAAAGTATTACTGCGGTGTTACCTTCACCCTCGCTAACATAGCAGTAATTGCTAAATGAACTTGACCGCTACAATAGAATAATCGAGGTTAGGCCTTTTTTGTTGCCTACACTGATTACTTCTAGCGAAACACAAATGTTCGTAAAAAATGGAAATAAAATTATATAATTTAGTCAGAAATATGTTTTTTCAATCAACACATTATTTTATTACGTTGCTGAGATCTCATTTCGGCTTGATTATCACAGTACATATCACTAAGTCATACTGAATTCATGTTTTTTAGAGTCCAGACACGGAATGTAGACCAAGGTCTAGACTGGCAATTCATAGACCAGACCACCTAGAAAACAAAACATATCGCAGTAATTTTATATACTTAATTATAACACCGACTGGACGCATTTAACATGATCGGATAGTCGCGTGATAGGTACTCGCAGGAAGAAAAGTGGACCACATATTGTTATGAATTTTCCACATGCTAGGTTTATAGTCAGTAATCAAATGTATGCCTATATATATCTAAATGAAGCAGTTGTTAGCTACATTTATATTAACGAGCAACCTCTACACTTTCCTATATACCTGAAGAGATCTCTTCTTTAAGCATATTGCACGCACAGAAGAGTAGATTTGGCACATTAAATAGAGAAAGAAGTGCAGAAAGTCAAATTTCGACCGTTAGTTTTCAATATTACCGAAACATTGTCACCAGGATCTCGTGTCTGACTTGAAGAGTGAAACCAGCGGCAAGTTCGAGGATCTGTTGGTAGCCTTGATGACGCCACTGCCGCAGTTCTATGCGAAGGAGCTCCATGACGCTATCGCGGGCATCGGTACGGATGAGGATGTGCTTATCGAAGTCATGTGCACTATGTCCAACCACGAGATCAACGTCATCAAACAGGGGTATACTGCAAGTGAGTATTGTCTGTGTAGTTTTTTAACATAAGATTTCAGGTCTTACTACGCGTCTAATATACGAAGTTTCTGACATTTATTCTTGTTCTAGTAACATAATAACTTTACTATACTTTTATATACATATGAGTACCACTTAGTCCTCTTTGTCACATTATCAGGCTTGGTACTTAATGATAGACGAGTGACACAATTCGCCTTGATATCGATTTGTCTAACACAATGTTACGTCTTGGAAGTCAGATGCTATGCATTATATTTTTGTGTGCCTTATAGATTTTATGCTTCTGCCTGAATCCTGTTTAAAAATTCAGTTTTTGTGTATTTTTATTTTATTGGATTGAATCAGCTTTTTTATAAATGGTTATTTCTCTATTCGAGCGCGTATATTGTTTAACACAAACAACATTAATCATACGGCCGCTAACTGATAAGTCAATCGCCTGTTGGCTTTAAAATCCCGCTGACGGCGACTTTGTCGTCCGGTCGTTGAGCTCACTGTACCACGGTTGTGATACACGATAAATGATACGTAGGTACATAGTTGCACAAATATTAGTCCAGAACTACCAATAGTTTAGCATCCAAGCGGTTCTGCACGCCCCGTTTCTGGGCCACCATCAACAACAACAAAAAATGATAGTAATGGGTTTACTTATAAACTAACAGAGAACCAAACACACATAATCCGTTTGCAGTCATTCAAACTCAATAATAACACAGGTGCAAATAATAATTGTCTCAATTTTTTTATTCTCAAACTTAAGTTCCGATGTCCAAATGTTGCATGCAGTCAATACCGACATTTTGCGTCCATATCTTGTTCAGACCACAGTATTCTAATATCTAACAGAGGATACAACCAATCTCTTCTAACGATACGCGATTGGTATGAAATTGCGTAAATTGCAATAAAACTTGTGGTTTCTAAGTACACGAGTCCTTGTGGGATCTAATGAAACGCTTCCTTCAAACGTGCCTAAAAGACCAGTCTAGAGTTTTGTTCTGTTTTATGTAGAGCTAATACGTCTCAAAGTTTTTTCTTTAGAAATATATCACTCATTACAAAAGGAATATACAGAACTACGACATTTAGGTTTCAGTTTAACGGATTATGAATCTTTTTGCGCTTATTTACCTAAAGCTTTCAAATTACTTAAAATTATACATACCAATACGTCTACATGATCAAGGTTACACAAGGCTATATCATACTAAGTTATAACGCTATATTGACGCCATTTCTGTCGGAACAATATTTGGATCGCAGCCAAATGTCGAATGGTTAAGTCACAATGACGTCATCGGGATTTCGGCTTTTTTGGCGTCACGATTATGAATCAACAGATTTTGCTAATGGACTATCAAGAGCGATGGGTAGTGCGTTGGACTATCTCTGTGAATCCCTAATATGAAAAAAGTAATGACTGACCATGATCGCCTAGTACAAGTCGTCAATGACAACTCCTCATTTTCTTTGGGTATTTCCTAAAATTATGTATTAAATTGAGGTGCCCCCTGAAAACCAGCGCATTGTTGTGTCCCACGACACAACCAGCATGATGCTGTGTTGGGGTGTCACACATCTTTCTGCATCATGCGAATTGGGTGCACGTAACGTACGTGTAACGCGTACTAAGAAATCCTAAAACAACCCTGGCCATCATGTATCAGGAAAAAGTTGGAATCAATACGAAAGTTACGAGAAAACGACTCATAGTATAGAACAGTATCAACTTTCTCAGAACATTATGGGCACAGCTCCAGAAAAATATATTGATGGGTGTTTGATTATTCATCGCAGATATTCACCTTTTGTAAAGTGCCTAAATACACTATTTTGTTTTTAGCTCCTAGTCAACTAAGACGAAAATTTTGTTTTAGGTGAAGGAGTAGGCAGTTCGTGTTCTTCTCATTACATAATTGCTATCGCATCACTGATTTTTGTCATTCAATAATAATTATAAAAATTAAAGGGGTTACCATAGGAGAGGCTTATGTCCAGCCGTAGACTGACATAGGCTGATGATGATGATGAAGGAAGTACATCGTATTTGTTAGAAAACTACTTGAATTGCCGCAGAGCAGAACGCCGCTTCTCCATTCCACAAAACTCATCTACAAATGTGTTTGTATTTATTGTATGTTATTTTTATTTACAGTGTACGGAACTCTCCTGGAAGACGATCTGCGTGGCGACACATCTGGAAACTTCAAACGGCTCATGACTTCACTGTCTATGGTAAGTACTCATTGATTGAACTTCAAATAGATTATACTAAGAATAAATTAATATGAATCTATTTTTATTTTTGACATGTTTTGTTTCGTCTTGTACTTGGTGTTTTACTTACAGTTTTCTATGTACATATGTAAATGGTGTGTAAGTACTTATAAAAACTATAGGCTGAGTGGGTTTACAAAAGTAATAGATAGTTTGAAAATTGTAGTTTCGTCCACCAACCGTTTAGTTTTGGAGCATGAATATTATTACATAATGTTTTGTTCTTTAACCTTCCTTCCTCATATTTCTAGCCATACAATGTCCCGTGTGTATTTTGCTATAGCTTCCCTGTTTAAATTTCCAGGGTAATAGGTCTGAGGAGTTCCATGTCGATCAAGAGAGGGCGAGGGAAGATGCCAGAAGTTTGCTTCAAGCCGGTGAGTCTCTTTATAAAAATCTTTTTGAAGTTATTTATATTGAACTCAGGTTCAATCAAAACTAAACCTTAATTAGAATGAATAAGGTATTTAGTTGTGTACAAAAGTATAATTGATGCAGTATTCAATTTTAGATTTAGATCTAAGAACAAAAGTTGTTTTACGGGCAAGAACTCTTTATAAATAAGATCGACTAACGCTTTTGTTGTTTACCTTGAGCTATTTGTTAAGACTACAATGGGTAGTCTGGTCCCACCGACCCTAATGTCAGTTGAATGTGAAGTAAGCGCATCTTTTGTAAACCGGTGTGCGATTTAATAATCCTGATGGATTTTTATTTTTTTTATCAGATAATATGATTCATTAAGGTTAGTAACAGGAGCTAATAAACTATGTTAGAAAAACAGAATTTAATTATAAATAACAATTAAAACATTTTATTTTACTCTTGTATCTAACTATCATCAGTATGTTGCTAACAGCGACCATTCATATTAAAACATCGGGTTTTAACTTGGATTGTTTCATATATTGCGCCATATTGCTTTGTTTAACCAAGAAATGTCATATTTAGCATCTACTTCACTACAGGTGGTTTCTGTGTTATTTTCCTTATTGCTTAAATAAACAAATTCAAAACTCAAATACAATTTACTATTAAAATTCGAGTTACTCGCTAAAAATGGCTTGTCAGTGAAACAATGTGTGTTATGGTTGACGGTGTCCTTGTAGAACACACAGCACTGTCGTGTTTTATTTGTTTAAAGTATAACGCTATGAATACATACATGGCCAAAACGTTAAACAACCTTTTCACGTTTTTGTATTTCGGTAAATGAAATAATAGAGGCCAGTATAGAGTATGTAAATAATAAAAAAAATATCCAAATTATATTCGAATATAAAATAAATAATTCAATTTATAAAACGGATATGAAACAAATGAACGCCTAATATAATGAATAACAAGTTTACTTACGTATTGAAGTGAATGAATAGACCAAAGTTCAAGAGCGTCCATCTTGACTTTGGCTCGACTAACGAGTTGTTTTAATGCCATAAAATTTTTGAGAATGATTTGGTTGTATTAAATGTTTAATTGACAGCAATTTCCACCCATAAAATGACAAGAGAATATATACATTCTGTGGTATAATTATCGATATATTCGTGTGAGCAAAATGCCATTCTTGAGAACTAAATAAGAATACAAAACTACGGTCGAATAAACGCGGTATCTGTTTGGGACCTTTACAGAAAAGAGCTGGGAAGTGAGTTGAAACTATCCTAACTGTCACCAGTGACACGAATGAATAAATAAATGATTATCAGTTTTACGCGATTCTAGTCCAATCTTGCATTTAGTTTCAGATTATGAGTAAATTTATTAGACTATGACGTCAGTTATCTCGATATGAATAGAGCGTCGTTTTATGTGGTGACTAACATGCGGTTCAATGCTCTTTATTAATTACCATAACAAAGGTTTAACTGGTATCACCATCATTACATATAAAGCGTCACAAAACTAGTTTTGGTACGTACTGTCGGTCGATTTCCGCTTACTAGGTTTAAACGTTTTGTTTAAACATAATTATTTTTGATCGGTGTTCACGCATATAAAACCTTGGCCATTATTTTTATACTTCTTTTTCTCCTGTATCGTGAGTGCGTTTCATAAACAAACAGACTGGGAACAAATATCTGCGGGACATACACATTTTAATCCCGTGCAGGAATAAAACCCGCAACCCTTAGCGCAGCAGTCCAATCTCTAAGCCGTTGCGGCAATCAGTTCATAAATACTAAAACTCTATTTCACTATTAAGTAAACACTACTTAGTCGTTTATGCATGCAGTTCATTGCCTTTGTTCTCATATCATTGCTCTCAATTAATACGTACAGATCAGAGTGTGTGAACAGCTGACAACACGATAGCTTTACTGTACATCTTAATTACACACCTTAATTAACGCCTGTAACTCCCCAAAGGGGTAGGCAGAAGTTTAAGAATACACCCATATATCTCTGTCCACTACCTCTATCATAATTATTAGTCTCAAAAGTCCTGTGTAATAAATAGGAGGCTATATGAGCCTGATAAGAAAACAGAAGCTGCGATGCTCTATTTGCTGTCATTGTGTTGTCTACGTCAAACACGATGTTTACATACGTATGATTTTAATCGTTGAATAACAAGGTTGGTCGTAAACCCACTACTTAGTCATGAACTCATGAGTCACGGCTTCCGTTTGACTAATCAAGTTCCCCGTCATACCCAACCTTGTCTATGTTTAAGGACAGTGAGGAATCTAGTCATCATAATCATGATTAATATATGTACCAGCATTAGTTGTATTATGAGTTTATGACGTGTCCAATAGGTCATATCAACAGACAACGTCATGACATTCTTGTTTGTTTATGTTTCGAATGTGTCATATGAATGCGTTGTTTCGTGGGTGTGTCGATTAAGATTACTTAATATTATACGGGACATTGACTCAACATCATAACTGGGCTTTAAGTTGTTTCTATTTGTTATGAAAATGTCGCCGCACGCTACGAATTTCTCCTATATCGTGGATTCGTTTCACAAATATGAAATATCATATACACAAATACCCACGTTTGAGACAAACATCGGCGAATCACTAACCTTTTTGGCCCGTGCGAGAATCGAACCCCTTGGCGCAGTACGCAGGACCCCTTTCAATCACCTAGCCACTGAGCCAACTTTGGTGTATAATCAAGAGGCACAAGGAAATTCTAAGTGTATTTTCGGTTTTCACAGGTGAGCTGCGTCTCGGTACTGACGAGTCAGTATTCAACGCTGTCCTGTGCTCCCGCTCGTTCCCGCAGCTGAAGGCCATATTCAACGAGTACCAGTTCCTCACAGGACACGACATTGATGACGCCATCAAGGCAGAGTTCTCTGGCGATCTTGAGAAGGCGTTGAGAGCTATCGGTAAGTGAGCAACTACATAGCGTTCTGGTGTTAGTACCTATTTATTAGGTTAAATGCTTACGGTGGCTACTGTTTTCTATGTAAAGTTATTTTTGCTTATCCTTCGTCATATAATTGTCGGAATAACAATTTTGGGACTAACCATTTGCGTACAATTTATCTTAATGAAATAGTTTCGGGTGGAGTCTATAAAAATTACTGATAATATCCATTTGATGCAATCTAGTTAATTAATTTAATATCCACAACAAATTATAAATTGTGGTTCTACATTACTTAAATATTTTGTATATATTTTGTAATTTTCCGATAATAAGTGGTTCCAATCTAGTAATTTCATATTCTAAACCTACTAGTAATAAATTGGGTAAAATTCAATATTATATTATAGGTATTTTTAATTTTCCGATAATATGTAATTATGTACAAGTAATTACCTACTGGTTTACATGATATAAAACATTATTCATTGGCATACCTTACTTACCTTTACGTTTTTGTTATTCCAGTAAAAATCGTGCGCAACAAGCCTCTATTCTTCGCGGAGCGCCTTCACAAGTCGATGAAGGGCCTCGGCACCAACGACCGCCAGCTGATCCGCGTCATGGTCACGCGGAGCGAGATCGACCTCGGGGACATCTCCGACATGTTCCAGACCAAGTACGGGGAGTCGCTGCAGAGCTGGATAGAGGTATGTGTTCAGTAGTGGATTTAGTCTCCGACCATAACTAGTTTTTACGGCCGAAACTAAAACTGAATTTCTACATCAGTTTCAACCGAAACCGAAACTTCTATGGCATGAAATGAGAATATTGAAATAAGAAAAAAAATGTTAATCAATAATAATCACATGTAATTTATTAATCATTTACTTCAAGTTTGGATATGATTACGAACGCGGACGCGTCCAAAACTAATAGTTACCTTTGGCACGAAGATTGTATGAGTCCATGGAATGGATAAATTGTATTACGCATTTATAGTACATTTATAAAAAGCACCAATTTAAAAATACATTATAAGAATATTATCAGCCTGCGGCTATCCTACTGCAAGACAAAGCTCTTCTCATGCTTAGGAACTAACATTATAATAGGTTGAACTGAATCAAACAAAATAAGTGCCGGATCTCATTAGGGTGCCTTGGCAGCGTCGCCCATCAAATCATGTCGAATTACGACGACGCCAAGTGAGATAGGATTAGGTAAGCTGTAATACAATTTGACACGTTTAGATTGGAGACACTGTAATAAGATACAGCCCTTAGGTTTCATCTGAGAAACATTTTACTAAGAATTCCTATGTTCACAGGGTGACTGCTCCGGCCACTACAAGAAGTGCCTGTTAGGTCTCCTCGGCCTGTATTAACTTCGATGAAATGCTTACATCGCTTCGAAAGCTTCTCAAGTACATCTACACGTTTAAGGTTCATCCATTATATGTTAATGTGGTCATTTGATACTATTACATCATTATACATAGTATGTAAGTACGTCTGAAGTATCTCAATGTTTAATATAAGTTTTCGATAAAATATTTTGATGTAAACGTATTGGTGTTTAGGATTGACTGGAGCGCCTCTGTCGGTGATTGTTGAAACTAATGTGCCGAAGTTTGAAAATTAATCAATCACAATATTACTAATATAGGGAGCGGTTCCAAGTTTATATTTAAATAATATTATTTTAAAATTTTTCATTATTTCTAGTTCATAAATATTGTCAATAGATGGCGTTTTAAGGTCTTATGATAGCGACATCTGTTGTTTTATTTTGGTAATAAACAATAGTTTCTGAAACTACAATTTTACAGAAGATATTATGATTTTGCCTTATTAGTTCATTATTTAAGTCATGCTACATCTTATTATAGTAATTATATGAGGATGCTATTCCTTACTATTGCCGATTCACTTGTCCTGCGAAATCACGATCAGGGAGAAACCGGCATCTAAAGGTCAATCTCTTTTGTTTGTATAGGTATGTCTTGCTTCTATCTTCGTACCAATGGACTAGTGAATACAGCATTTAATTATTGTTATATAAATATATTGCTAAATAGCTCTCATATACTGTAATGTTCCATATTATGAATGCATAAGCCGTCCTCACGATCTGGTTACGATAATCTCGGTAGAAATTATAGATATATTGGAATTTTTATACTGGTTTTTAATTTATTAAAATTATCTTGTATACAAATTGTTTTATACATAAATTGTTATTTTATTATACAGAAATGTTTGATATGATTAGGCGATATTGTGCCTGAGATTTAAAATGTTAATATAGCAGGGATCGAAATAAATGCCCCAGGAAATTTACGAATATTTTTTCAGTACTCAAATATTAAATTATATAATGATAAGGTCTATACTGCTTGAGATAAAATTTACTGTTCAAATATTCTTCAATCTAAGATATTATAATAATAATAAACTATACTTATTTAGAACGATTTGTTTTTAATTGATAAAAACAAAAGACAGTAATTTATGCTTGTAATAAACTCAAGCTAAGTTTTGTAACACACTTTATAAAATTTATGGATACAGTTTCTAAAAATTAAGTAACTCATAACATGGTGTAATTGGTTAGATTCTCACAGTATTCTAATAATAAATTCTTGATCATATTTGTGTATGGCTGCTTTAAATCGAACTATGGTGTTGTTTATTCTATAATATAAAGTAGAATATCCAAAACGTCAATCTACAACGAACACTGTTACAAACTTATCTAAGCCAATAACTGCGCTGCTGTCAGCTGTCATCGCATTAAATACTGTCACTTTGACATTTCATTTATTAAAAATACGGGGTTTGACGTCACACGTTCAATTAATTAGTTTGTCATACTCAATATTATAATACCTAAATATTGATTGGTTCACAATACATTTCTATTTATCTAACCTTTTCTGTGGAAGTATTTTTACATATAGCTTCCACATTATAATAATTATGAGCCGAAATTTTCTCACTAGAGTGAAAACATACTGGCTATGAACATTATGGTAAAGCCATTCATCAATTATTATTAAACAGGTGAATGTTGTCATACATAGTATTTACCTCTATATATTTATTGTTCATTTGCACTTAAATTTACTTTGTATTTACACAATTTTTTACACACATACATACACTCCTACCATAAAATATGTCGCATTTACTATTACCCACCAGTGTCTGTTTAGCAATAGTCTTCATTTATAAAATGATTGCCACTAAAGAATATATGCATAACAACTTTATTTGTTGATTGTATAACACTATTAAAATATTATTACATTGTTAATTAGGTCGACTAGTTCTAAGAACATATCTACGTGCGAATGGCTCGCGGCTGGCATTTAGTGTACCAGAAATTATCTAACTTGATACAATGAAATATCGATTGGCAAAATATATAAGCATATATACACGATAATACACTTAGTACCGCAATTTCGTACTCTCTTTACGTGATACGCTACTTCTACACAAGTCAATTTTGACATTAAAATATTGAGATTAGACTAAAACTGCTTTTTTTTTCATTTAACAATTATACCGAACTCAATATTTGTCGGCATATCGATGCGCTGTACTTTCGTTCTGTTGTACAGTTCAAGTAACCAAACTATGATACCATTGCCGCTTGTCATTCGTCCGTAGATAACCTAAAGTTGCCTCTGTCATGTGCCTAAAGCTTATATTGTCGTGGCTTCCTATTTCGCGCTTGAGGTGCTCTGAAATTCTATATGTGCCTACACTAAATGTTGTACAACAACTTTGTCTGTGCCCGACAGTCTTATACATTTTATACACTTGGAAATGTGTAATTTATCTAATAAATCGGATGTAAGTAAGTCTTGTTTTATTTATTTTCCCATGTTAACTATTTTACTCTGTACTTACGCTTTGATGACCGCGCGATGCGATTGAAATTAAGGGAATGTAAAATAGACAACCATGAATTTCTTTTAAAACAGTAATAGTTAAATTGTACACAAATACCTACCTACATAATTATCTAAATCGTAATAATATTGGTTTCTATTATCCATGTTCTACTTATTTAGGTAGAAGTCAACCTTGCCTGCCACTGAACTACTTCTTAGGGACCTACAATCTACCTCAATCAATATTAACCCCGTTAACCTTTAGCTCAGAAAACTGATAAAGTAGGTACCTAAATTGGTATAGAATCGGGCTGACTATGAGTTGCACTGAATAGCCGTCTAGGCTGTCGCGAAAATTTTTTTTTTTTAATGTACCTATCGAAATATAATGAACGCGCTTTTTGCCTAATAGTGGGCACATCTTGTCTCTTTCGTAGGTGCATTTCACAAACATAAAATATTTTACATACAAAAACACCCAGATTCGGCACAAATTTTTCATTAAGGTAGCTCCTAAAAGATGCACTAAGTATGTAGCAGGTACCTATAATCAACAGGTATCTGCAACTTAGTGCCGCCGCGTAAATAGTTCACAAGTTAATTTGTTTCATCTTTCCAGTCGTTTCACGGTGCTTTGCAGCGAGGATGTTTCATTAATCTCCGGTCTTTGAAACTTTGAGTCAACTATTAATAGCGAATAGGTACCTACTAATACAAGATGGCGCTTTGAACGATTTTGTGTAGATCTTTAGAAATTGCAGCGTGAAAGAGGTTTTGATTTGATTTATTGAATTACTGTAAGACTAAATTAATGAACTAGGTCTCGTTATTATGCCTTCGTTGTAGGTATGGTATTCGAGTAGGTATACTACTTATTAAATAGATCTACCTACCTACGTATGCTTATATTTCATAACAACCTTAGTTAAAAAGATTATAAAATCGATAAAAGCCGACTATCCATACCCTCAAATCATGAGCTTACCTTTTGCTCGGTAAAATGCAGGGATTTATAAAAAGCATTTCCGTATCTACTTACTGTATCTGGGGTAATAGCGCAATTCGGTGCTTATGTGAGTTCGTGATAATAAAATGATGGCATCATGACACCTTTAGACAATGATGACATTACATTAAATGACTCCAAGGAGTCGCTTAATACACTCGTATTAAGGCCGTTATCATGTTGAGCACCGTTTTATTAGATTTATTAATTTAATTAGAGATGCACGCGTGGTATGTTACATCTTTGTAGGATTTTAAGTCGGTATAGGTAGTAGGTATCTATATACCTAGATAATTCTGAATACAGTCTACTGTCAAAGGAAATAGTGTCTTTAAATCTCTATTGGTGTTAAAGTGATCAAAAATATAGATACCTAACTGGCTGCATTCTGTCTTATTGTTGTACCTACCTACGTCTCTCTTGTTCAAATATTATCAATGAAAAGAGTTTTTGTGTAGACCCCTGTACCTCTGTATACAATTACACTTAGTTAGGTACTTACTTTGTATTATATTTCTTCCAACTGCAGGCATGCAGTCATTAAAAATAGTCAGGTATAAATAAGTAACTACTTACCAACACCTACAACATTGGAGGAATCCATTGAAAACTACTTACTTAGGTAGAAATCTACCTACTAACAAAGTTTCATGCGTTCGCGATAAGTACAGAAACTAATTTGATTGCCATTTTATTTAATGGTATTAAATGCTACAGAGTAACACTTCTCACTAAAGTAGGGAAACGAGCTCTACGTGAATGTGCACTTACAGCAATCAAATATTCAGTTCAGACAGCTCAGTAGATATTAGGTACCTAGGTATACTTTTATAAGACAAGTCTTCTCATAGTTCAAACAACGAAGAAATACCTACCTACCTATTTGTATAAGGATGGTAAGCAAACCATGTTAATATGTTGGTAACGGATTGGATTCAATATCAAATACGAGGTGTTGATAACATATTTAGGTGCGTCTTTCTTGGCCTCAGTCATGATTTTCAGGCGGGCGTCCTTATGATGTCTATTATTATGACTAGAAATATTGGTGACTACGGAGACACAATTACTTTCATGGCAAATTAAGTCTAGTTCCTGAATTCCAAAATGTAATTCCATAAAGCAAAAAACTTCACAATAATTGAGGATATAATGTAAATATCCGCCTTCATCCACTAACATAATTCAATTAATTCGCGTCTCATTTTATCCCCACTCAGAGATGCCTCTCACAACCGACAGACGCCTCAGGTGCACTGTATGTTTACGGCCAACACGCTACACTTAAACAAATTACTTTCAACTTCAGCGAACACTGTGACAAACAAATATTTCAGTTGGAACATGAATATGAAATTGGCATGTGTGTGTGTATGTCAAATTATTAGTTTATTGTTTCAGGCATAATACAACCTTCTATGTATTCCATCAATAGGTACTGACGATTTGAAACGGATAATAACATGGAGTATACAAAGTTAACTTTTTAGTTGTGCATACTACCGCCTACTACGACTAAATTTAGTGTTTTATCTCACCGGTTCAAATGGCACTTGGCTTGAACACGTTTAAAAAAATATAGTTTTAGGAAAAATCTGTCCCCAGTGTTTGTTGTTTATTTAGCTATTTCCACTGATTGAATTTTAGTTATAGTTAAGATCTACGGATATAGCAGACTTGAACACACTTTTTTTTTACTAATCTGACTTCTACTAGTCTACTTAGTACTTGGTTCACAGTTTTGACTCAAGAAACTGTCGGAATGTACGATAGGCGAGCTTGAATACATCATTCATGGTCTATTGGCCGCACTCGCAAGTACAAAGTTTTCTAGTTTAAAACATTCTTGTAGAAGTCAAGCTAATTGTTCCTGTTCTGATCGATATTCTGAACAATCTTCAAACTCACCTAACTAATAGTTAGTTATTTATGAAATAGTAATCTTAAAACTTTTAATTTGGTGTTACCTTTGACTCTGGAATGTAAGTACGGGTATCTACATGTGTAAGATAATTAAAGTTATGCTGGCTGGATAGACTCTTGGAAAAAGTGAAAAACCTAAAATAGGTAGGTACTTCTTGGAGTATTATAACTAAAGGTTTGACTGATTAATTATGTATGAGTGTTTCTAATCATCGTCTGTTGTAGACTAAATATTTTGCATCTTCAACTCACAAATGGGTAATAACAATTTCCGTAAAAATCCTCAAGTTTCCGTTGGGCGGGAGTTAATTGATTGGCTGCATTTTGTTTGCATATCTGATGCCCGATTCATCATCCCTTTCTTTCGGAAGATGGCGCTCATCTTTGGCAATGTTTAAATTTTTGTTATGAGCTTCATCCATCATATCGTAACGTTAGCGAATATTCATCATCGCAAATTTATGGATCAATTTATCTTATAAATTATGTCTTAAAGCCTATTAAATACAATTTGATATTTTAATATTGTTTGATGCCAATCGTAGTATTTTACAGAAAGATGTAGGTAGGTACCTAGGTACCTGACTGTCTCACGGTCTGTGATTATTTATCTATGGCTATGGATAAAAAAACAATTGCAGACCGCAAAGATCAAATTACATTTATAGGTTTAATAGCATTCCGACTTCTTATGCATTCTAAAAATCGTTGTTGTTTAGGTATCATCTTCATATTGCATTAAATCACTTACGCCGCACTTCACGTTAACTGAAATAGAACAAATCACGGTTACACAAGAAAGTCGACGTAGTTAAACCTACCTATTACAATGGCCTTTAATGTTAAATCAAAAGATTTTTTATGGCCACCTAATACGATTTTTTAGACAATATTCAATTATTTAAAACTAAAATGTAATTTAAATTACTAGGTACTAAAGATAGGCAGCCTACATTCTGAAACATTACATTTATTGTCATTTAAAATATCTAGCTGTATAAAGAGAAAATATTCCATAGATACCTACTGCAACAGCTTACATTTATATGTTGTACAGCAATAATAAACACGCAGTTGGAGTTATGATTAACGGCGTGACTCGTATTGTTGTAATTAAACTTGCTCCCGGATTGCGCGTCTATAAAGTCGTCCCCCGAAATGCACAAAGCGTGTTAACTAGATTGGAATATGTTTTGCATTGCATCTTTGTCTGCTTATTTTGGGAGTTACGCTACGTAGCAACTGAGTAACTAATGAACTCTACATAATTTATAAAAGCGGTAAATTATTACATTCAAGAAAAAATGTAGCACGAACTATATTATACGTGAACTTTTATTTACCCACAGATTTTTCTCTTTTGGACGTCAAAGATTCGACATGGCATTTATTAACTGTATTTAGAGATCAGATCAGTCGACCAGGGAGGTTAAGCCGTGCTCACCGCGGTCTGTCTTGTGATGGGTGACCGTTCTCACATGTCGATCCCTCCGTGAAGCACGGAAGGCATGTTAAGCCGTCGGTCCTGCGCCTGAAATTATCCAAGGTTAGGAAGGTAGGTACCCAAATCTTTACTTAAAGATGGCTAGTTGTATTTATAGGTACCTATATAGTTATATAGTCGCGCAATTTACTTTTAGAGAAACATAATGTATGTGTAAAATTATGACAATTTCAATTATCCGCGCACTGCGCATCAAATAATACAGTTACTTGGTAATTAATCATGTGCTCATTAACAATAATTATTTACATTTAATTCTGACAATCCGTCAAGTTGTTTATTGTTCAGTGGATGATAATTGTGTTTGCGTTATTGTTTTACGTGCATTATAGCGATTCATTAATTATGGATATTATGTTGGTAACTTGGTAGTGGAAATAATGTTTGGGTAGATAGGTACCAATACGAATTTAGTCAGTTATCCTATTACACGCGAAATAAGTTCATAGAACTTATCAAAAGTGAACTGTAGTAGTAATACTCTTTTGTAATTATTGTAGTAATTGTGTACCACAGTAATTACAAAAAGATCTCAATGTTATCACTTATAAGGTAATACTTAATTTTGTTAAAAATACATATATTTTGAGGTTCCACTTCGCTAATACGGACAATGAACTAAATAACTCATTACATTTTAGTTAAATACCTGTTTTGGACGACGTGAAATGTGTGTTGTATGCCGCGTCGTAGAGCTGCGCTGTAGCACCGCGTAGTCGACACTCCATGTTTCTCGTAGCTTGAATATTTGTAGGTCTAGGTTGTGTAAATATTGAAAAAGGAGCTTAATTTAAATGAGTTTTTAATTATATTTTATACAGCGTTAAGTATATATGTACCTATATAACACGAGTAACTCTATTCTATAGGATAAAATAATGTTTTACAG
This sequence comes from Abrostola triplasia, assembly GCA_946251915.1. Lineage (NCBI taxonomy): Eukaryota > Metazoa > Arthropoda > Insecta > Lepidoptera > Noctuidae > Abrostola > Abrostola triplasia. The sequence goes on along the minus strand of OX276424.1, from coordinate 3,246,144 downwards.
TCTCCTGACCGTGTTTTTTTTGTTTCAACTCGTCCACTATCCAGTCCAAGTCCTTAAGTCACTAGATCTTCAATCACAGAGAATCATGTCTCTAAAAAATGAATGAGAAAGATAAAACCTCTCGCACGCTGACTAAGGCACTGATGATAAAACTTTGTAAGCAAGTTAACAAAAACGAACAAACAACCCGTGTCGCGAATTTCCCCCTGCCTGTCAATTATATTATTTCCAACGTCAAACGTTGTCAACGTCTTCAAATATCATTCGTTAAACTACAGAGTTCGAAAAATGACGTACGTACTTTCAGGACAGTACAAAATGTAGCATATAGGTAAATCTCTGGATAAAACAATGATTGTTTATATTGACAATAAATAGGCAGGTATGTAATTGGTTACAAAAAATTACCAAATACTTTTTTACAAGCTTTTATTTAACTTGCAATGTTTGTACATATGTAAGTTTGTTTAGGTCAAATCTTGCAGTCTAAATTAGAACCACTTTTTGACATCCGATTGAAATGTATTTTTGCATACTTAAGTAGGTACAAAATTATGGTACTTTTAATTTAAATGCTTGTGTTAAAAATATATTTTTGGATATTACCTAACTTATAATCTTTAACAAATTTAACACAAAATGCAAGTATAACGTAACATAAAACTATTGCCGCACTATGGACACCCTACAACATCACTAAAGCATTCAACATCAAACTAAAACAATGCTTATTAACAAAGTTACAAGCGTATCTGCGAGTTACGCGATTCATTAGCAAAATTCTGTACCTATGGCATCCAATCGCAATGATGATTTGATTAATGGCGAGTTATTTCAACTACGTGGGACAATGCCTGTGTAATTAGGTGTTTTGCCAATCGTATTGGGTAATTAAACTAGTGTCACACTGTTCTTGACATGTTGTTATGAGACTTTATTAATTAACTAGCAATGCAGGTATCGTAGTATATTATCACTTTTGTATAATCAAACGGTTGATAGATTATTGTTCGTACAAACACACCGAAATGATTAAATAATATTTATGCTACGATTACACTTTATAAAATGTGTTGGCGAATGTAGGTAGATGCATACATACATACATATATAATATCACGCCTGTATTCCCCGAAGGGGTAGGTAGAGGTGCACATACAATACACCCACATTTCGCCAGTTATGTTTTTCGGTCCCAATGTAATAGGGGGCGAGCCTATTGCCATCAACCGGGCACAATTCCAGACTCCGTGCTGCTACTGAGAATTACCTAATAGAAAAACCCAGTAACACTGCCCGACCCGAGATTCGAACCCGTACATACATCCATTTTACAAATTAACCTGTCTGGAGACGCACACGGTAGTGTAATGGCACTATTACACATACAACCTAACCTTAAGTGGTAAACAAGCGTAATGATATTCATGTAAAAGTTGACGATCCCCAAAAAAGTCAGGTGTCCATAAATTATGTAGATCCGTCAACAATAAAATAGTCTTACGTAAAGTACAAGGCAATTGTACGGAGAGAGATGGCCAAAACAAATGGCCCGTGTCTAATGAGAACCGCCCAATTTTCCGCTACATGTAAAAACTTGGGATAATTCTACAGACACCCTTTCTTCGCCTTTTTATATAGGTGAGCCCGCACGCCGCAACACGGCCTAACCGGCATTCGTTCTGACGCTTTTTAATTTAGAATGTAATACTTGATTGCTTATTCAAGCTTGGAATATCTAATGCGTCAATTTAAAAAATAATGTAGTTTGGTATTTTAATTACACTCTGTGCATCATTACCATAATAAAAATGCATATAAACGTTCCAAGTTTAGAAACAACCTTGCAAATGAATAGAATCTATAAATTACTGGCATAGCTCACACTCATTATACTCGTACTTAGACGGTACAGGTACGTACCTTATGAACATCATGACATATGTAGATAATTATAATCAAGATTTCTTTCAGTTGTAGCAGTAATTCTCAGTAGCAGCACGGAGTCTGGATTGGTGCCCGGTTGATGGCAATAGGCTCGCCCCCTATTACATTGGGACCAAAAACATAACTGGCGAAATGTGTGTGTACTATATGTGCACCTATGCCAACCCCTTCGAGGGATATAGGCGTGATGTTATATTATGTTATGCATTTCTTTCACGTGTTTTACCTACATTCTACAATTATTTAAAAGATATAGATATAAGTTATGGTATAATATTCCCAACTTTTCAACTCATTTCAATAAACTCTTGTACCTACTTAGCCCGTAAGTTATGATGTTCTTTCGCTAAAAAATAATGTTTAACGTTCAACTAATATATACAGTGCTTTAGGGAAGATAATATATTTTATATTAAAAGTACCAAAAAATGTCTTGCATAAGGCTAAAGTATATAGGTAGGTAAAGGTATGCTTCAAAATAGAACATAGCGCAATTACCACTGTCTTGCTAGTTTAAGTAATTGTTCCTGTTAAGTTTAATTAGTTAGTCAAAATAATCTAAAGTTAATTAGTAATTAATTGTTGATTAAAACTTAACCAGCTTGGAAGATAGACAGCTGTCTTAAAAACAGTCTTCCATAAAGTTATTAATTTTAATGGCGATGACGGCAGAACAAATTTTATTAATGGAAAAATCTATGCGATGAAGAGATGATAAAAAAGTTTGTCAAGTCTATGGGAAATTAAATGAAGTACGAGGACAGGATGGAAACAGTAGATCAGTTAGTGGGCTATGCGCTTAGGGTTACAAGTTCAAAAATAAAGCACATCCACGTTACAAAGAAAATTCAGTTCGGCTCGCGACCCCGCCGCGTCACCTGCTCATGAATAAGGGCTCCGTTAGAGTCCGAAACTAGTCGGGCATTCCCGAGCATCGACGTGAGTATAACCGAGATATATAGTAGATAAAACAAAGAAAATTCCTAGAGTGGAGCAAAGTTTTCCAAAACCAAATTAAGTAAGTTGTTCTACTGTAAGAAGGAAGATACAGTAAAAACTACAATTATACTAATCTTATTTGCTCACTGGCTTATTATGTTAACGTTTCAATCGATGCAGCATAGACTTGATGAAATACGTCTTACGCAATCGAAAATGTAGGTACTCGTATTTCAATAAAATTGTTTGCGCTGACTGCCTCGTTGGTCTAGTGGTTGCTAAACGCAACTGCTAAGCACGAGGTCCTGGGTTCGAATCCTGGGTCGGGCAGTGTTACTGGGTTTTTCCATTAGGTAATCCTCAGTAACATCGCGGTGTCTGGATTTGAGCCCAGTTGATGGCAATAGGCTCGCCCCCATTACATTTACATTGGGACCTAAAACATAACTGGCGAAATGTGGGTGTACTATATGTGCACCTCTGCCTACCCCTCCGGGGAATACAGGCGTGATGTTATGTATGTATATATGTTTGCGCGAATAAGACACGACCTGACTTTAACAAAATGTACAATTCTCGCCAGAGTACCAGCACTTTACTTTAAAAAAACAAAACTTGCAACTCGACAGAAACATAGTAGGGGCTCCAGTCATTAGTATTCAACCTCTATGTCATCCCCACTACAGTTAGTGTGAGGTTTTTCAACCTTATTCAATAATAAAGTGGGGCGAAGCTTCCCTTTTGTTTGTCCGAGTAGTTTGATTTGCCTACATGTCAACTGGAAGCGTTTGACGTGTTGTTTACTCTGTGAGGATTATGGAGTAGTGGAATATTTATGTGACACCAAAGTAGGTGGTTGTGTTTGGCTGTTTGACGTTTTCATTATATTTCAGTTTTAGTTGACGTCTATAGGACATAGCTACACGTTTCTCGTAGTAATTTTGAGGTTGGATTGTATGGAATTTGTTAGTAGGTAAATATAATATTTTTAAGGTAGGAAACGGATATGCTAAATGAATATTGGTAGTTATTACTTTGTAAGGATGCTATTTACACTATTTGTACTTAGTTCACATCTCACAAATTATAATAATCCACAAAATTAATAATGAGCCAGCATAGTTCAGTGGTATTTACAACTTGAAAGATCTGAAACAGCAGCGATTTCAACTCGGAACCTATTGAAAAAATAAACATTTTATAAGATCCTAACTCCGTGACTTAAACTTCAATTGATATCAAAAGTTCAGCCCTATGGCCCCTATGCGCACCGTGCGCACGGCCGGCGGTTGGAGGGTTTGTTCTGTATTCTGAGGTTGGCGGCTAACCTGCACAATATGAATGATGTCAATATGAATCGAAATCAATTTAGTAAACCCTACCACTGAACCAACATTAGGTACTTTTCACCAAAATTCCATTAGCTTTAAAACCGGAATACACAAACTTGTTAATTCCAATGTAAAAGTACAGTCGTGAACTAACTAAGTACCGACAAGAACAGAAAGTTGCGGTGCTCTCCCGCTCGATCCAATCCACTAAGTTATAAGAAACAGACTTAATTCTATCGGCCATCTCGGGCTGGAAGTTAAGATTGCAGCATTACACGGCAATGTTGTTAAAAGGTGGTTTACAAAACAACTTAAATAATGTTGACATTCTTAACTTAACATCTCGCTTGAAGAACTCAGGCAGAGGTATCGACCTACTCAAATTTTGCCAGATATATTATAGGTCCCAATGTAATAGGAGGCGAGCCCATTGCCATTAAACTGGCACTAATCCAGATTCAGAACTGCCTAATGGAAAACCCCAGTAACACTTTGCTCGATCCAGGATTTGAAACCAGGACATCATGATCAGCAGTCGCGCTAACGACCACTAGACCCACGAAGCAATTTTATATCAGTCTATTGATGCAGTAGTTTAGGTTCTCAATAAATAAATATTTAGCACTATCTTAAAATCTGCCTGAGAGCCACATAAATATAATTATGATACGAAATATTAAGTTGACGCTACAATGTCACAGCGGGGTACCGCTAACTTTAAAGCAATAACTAATTAATATTTTAAACAGTAAGATTGTATAATCATAACACTCAGACTGAACAATTCAATGCCCAAAGATTTGCAAAAAAAATGATGTTATCGAAGCAAGTTGGAAGGGAAAATAGATCTATAACTATACATCAATCCTCAATATTCAACCTACAGATTTACATTAGCTCTACAAATCCAGTTACCAACCGAATCGTAACGTGCTCTCATGTTCCTATTAACGATATTAATAACGTCACATGCGAATTGCATATATCGGAATTCTATTCCAACAATTAGCATAAAATCATTAGTCTGTCAGGATAATTTGATAGATCAAATTCGCAATCAGTGTGATTGGCTGAAATATTGCGCTCTTGCATACGAGTCAGGCGACAATTAGGCACTAATTGTAACGTGTAGCGAGTCCGGTCTCATATATTTGAGCTTTGGAGAGCCAGAGTAATTATAAATTACAAGTGAGCCTGCCTTAACTCGTTTTAGACCTATTATATTACGTTTGGCTGAGGAGATGAAACATGTACCTACCTAAAAGCTTTGTAGGTACCTATTTAAAAACTTATGTAAGGCAGCAAAAATTATGTTGTCAAAATGAGATTGATTATGTATTTTATTCTTGTATTTAACAAGGTAGGGCCGGTTGGGCGCAAAATATTTTTTTCTGACATCCTTAATCCGCCAAACTGCATGAAACAGTGACATGACAGGAGACCTGCCTGTTTAATTTTGCATTTTACTAATTAGGTACGAGAATGTTGAACACGTAGATAATAAAACACACACCCCTTACTAATATTTTTGTCATCACTCTAATTTTTTTTCCTTTTTTAGCTCATTATGAGGGCAGTGGAATGGATTCGTAATAAATAAATTTGTTTTTTGCTATTACGTTTTAAATATTTAATATTAATATAGTTATATAATAATGATGATGATGAAGATTAATCGAACACGACATACGCTGCACAGCTGATTAGTACGTGCACTGTGCTTGTAACTTGTTTTTCCGCCGTAAGTAATAGGGGTCATTGTCCTTGTTCGGTCATTTTTATTTGCACGTTTTCATTGCTTTTTATTATATTTAATTATTATAGTTAACAAACACTTTCGTGTTATTTAGATTTTAATTTTTGATAAGTAGGCACTATTTTCTTAGCTCACATCTTAGGCGTATTAAATACGAAATATTTCGAGTTTTTACAAATCCCTAAGACTTCGTTTTAATACGATAAGAACTCCAACATAATTTTGCCCATTGTACCTATGTGCAGACCGAGGAAAAATTGACAATATCATTTGTTTACAAAGTCTTTTACCAGATAAGATTCTATTATACTATAAGTCTCCAGGCTCCGTAAAGCAGTTATGAAAATAAAATTATTCCCCTTCTTTACTCAATGGAGCCTTATACTCTATTGTGAGACGGTCAAAGACAATCTTGTCTTTAAATATTTGAGGTACGGGTATCCACCGATCGTCAGATGTTTGTAATGCAATTTCTTATATTTTGTGCTTGAACACTGTCTTTATTCTAACGCGGTTAAATATTTATGTTCTAAAAAGGCCTGATATAAATATTAAGGTAAACTTTAGTTTATTTTTTTGTTTATTTAGATCTAGATGACGCTGACATTTATATTTGACTACTCATCAACTCATTATGATCGATAACATATTATGTGAGTTGGTACCTACAGTATATAAAATCTCCTTGATTTTTGAAACCATTCTTCATTTTGATAGGTACCTATACCTAATAATCATAACAGCATTTATAGATTTGAAATATCTATCAAAACTGGAATGGTATGTACACTAACAGACAGCACTAGGATTGAACTCATGAATTCGCTGTGATCCACTCAACCACTCCACAACCTTAGTCGACGATTCCAGTTTCGATTAATTACCTACCTTTGCTATTTTGTAAGTACAAGAGAGGATCGCTGCCAGAACGTTTTCTTCCCACACAGTCGAAGTGTTTGTCAAACTCTTGAATGGCTTCGTTTGTAAAAATAACAGTGACGCGAACAAACTGAACGAATATTTTCGGCAAATCGTACCTTAGAGGTCAAAAAGCATTGTCTGGTTGAGTGATGGCTGGAGATTTGTGATAATATCCACGAAATGTTGGTATGTAACCGGCTTACGTAACTTGGTCATGTTATACGGCAAACCTCTTACTATTTTGTTATATTGCTACAAGCAATAAATACTATAGATACCGTAGAAAATTTTCTCGACTTTTCCTTTTCCTTTCTTTAAGAGTGTTTAATAAAGCAATTAAAGATTACACGCAGTATTATCTGTACTAAATATCTATTAGAAATTGCAAATGAAGAGCAAAACGATAACAAAAAACAAATCAACATAAAACTACATAAGTTCTATTTTTAACCGGTTGCACCTACGAACCCAAGGCATAATCATGAGTACGAATAATAATATCTTTAATCGCATTCCAGAATACAATATTTTCACGCAATAAATTGAATGCTCCAGCATCGTACCGGTCTGGCAGCCGGCAACAATCACGCCACTCATTAATTGGGTGTCGCCGCAAAGCGGTCGGTCGCACCATGTAGGTAGGTAGGTGCTATACTTACCTGAGACATGGATAGATTCCCGACGCGATAGGTACTACTCGAAGCTGGTGCTGCAGAAATAAATAAGTTCGGAAAGTGCTGTTGCTTGATTTGTTAGAGGAGGAATGAGGTTGGTTAAGTAACTAGTGAAAAACATCATCATAATTAGTAGTAAAACCTAGAATTTGTTGTCGTTTTTCCTTGCTGAGGAATGAAACATCATATCTGCGACACGAAGACATGTGGTCTAACGAAATGTGGACCACTCGGTATACGTTCATAATGACTATACCTATTTAATTCATTTTAATCGCGTTGAAGTGTTAGAGACCACAATAGAAATACAAATTTTCTTTTCATTATGAAGATTCTTCTCAATTAGGATTGTATTAGAAATTATCAAACTAGTAGCTAATACGTATCTTCTACTAGGAAAAAAAACTGTTTTAATTTAAAGTTCTATGACATATTCAGATAAAACACTTACAAAAAAGTTTTAATACTAAAACCCACGATAAACGATGTCACATAAAAATTTACCCAACGTCCCGACAAAAACCATTTTCAAATCTAAAAAATATATTTTTTAACCACCACAATCACGTAAATGTGTTCCATCTGTAAAGGTTTGTTCACAAGTATAATATAAATAGATAAATTAGGTAAAAGTATATTGGTTTTTCCAGTAATTAAATTAAATTGACTTTTAAGTGTGAATTGGTGATCTCAACTTAACATTGTATTTTTTTCAACAACACACTTAATCTATTTCAAGTCTTGTGCCCATTTGAAAAAGTTTGACACTTGCAAAAAATTTTGCTTCTTGCACAAAACAATGTTCTTAATACGTTTAAAAATTACATTAAAATCAAAAGTAAATAGGCCTGTTCCAAACCAAATGTACCTGATTACGATAGATCTCGTCTCGCGCATCACTGCTGCACTAAGTGTGCGAGGCAAGGTAATCCAACTTAGGAACTCCACAAAATAGTTACGTGTGCAGCAAACGAGGTGAAAGGCTTACCTCCAACTAAAACCTGCGAAGTACTGCAGACACGTCTACTCGATCTATTTAGACTGACTTGTTCTATTTGCACTAAATGGTAGAACCAATTTGTTTCAGACTAGAAGAAGCTTCGTTAAATAAAACTTTTTTATGAATTATGTAGTTATTTTCTTAACAGCTTTGTGATGTAAGTGCACGAAGTTAGTTTCGCTTAGTTTAGCTTCAACAGTCTTTAAAGGATGTAAGCTTTTAAAGTTCTTGTTCATAACATTATATTTTTTAAGGTTGTTGCGCGCGCTGTGATCTAATTAAAATGTCTCAAAACTCCAACATAGCATCTTACATTTTTATAATGGTCCTATTATAATAGTTTTTTTTTCTTTTCTACTTTTAATGTAGGTAATCCAATACAATTACAATAATTGAATAAGATTGCAAGCGCTCAAACTCTTAAAATACAAACTTTTCCTGTAGACAAACCCTTACACCGTCGTCACGCGAATGTTAACCCTATATGGGCGCGAATAAATCACACCCATCGCGATGTTTGAACTGTTAATTAACTTCGTAACAAGCGGCGCGGACAGGGTTATTCGTTCTCGACTATTATTTGCACACGTAAACATTCGTTCTGCATAATAAATGAAATTGTATTATGGTAAGCTCTGGCCTGTATAGTGTATGGTGACCAAATATATTGAGAACCGTTGACCCCGGATCTTAAAACCACCTATTAGATATTTTTAAGATGCAATGCTGATTGACTAGTATAAAATATATTTTTTAACAAAGTTATCCCTTGATGGATACATCTAAAAACAGTTATCCTTCTTCAGAGTGTAGATAGGTACTACACCGATTTCATTGGTCAAAAAATCGCTTTTGTACACAAAGATAAACCCAAAAATCCACGGCTAGCTTTCAATTATTGTCTGCGATATAAAACAGCTATAAATGTTAGCACTCAACCCAAACGGGAAAAATCATCAACAAAGTTAAATCAATTCGTCGGCTTAACAAATGTAAATTAACACTCAATTACCCGAGCGCGGTGCGGCCCAATTTAAATGACAATAATATAACGGTTTCATTATTTACCCCGCATCGTTTTTCTCCGACCTCTCAGGCCGTAAATTGGTACCTTCGTATGAAAAGCTTCGCCTTTATAAAAATAATACGAGACCACATGGAGGTATAATGTGGTTGAATTTGTGGACAGGTTTTTTTAGAGTTGTGTCCTTATGCTATTATATTTAATTTAATTTTTCGTCCCCCGTTTGCTTAGTTAATTTTTTTTTTACGAGATGTGATTCTTACCTATTCTTCTATTGTCCTAATCTCCTGCATTGTGAATTCGTTTTTGCGAAAAACGCAAACTTAAAGCATTATGTAAACTCATACAGCCAGGCTTCACAACACAGGCTGGCAAGTTCAAATCACGGCAAATGCCAACGAGCCAAATACTTTTAGTTAAATCGCAATGTATCGGTAGACGGTACCTACAAGTCCATTTCGGCATCAAAGGTATTCTTATAGCCAAACCACACGATCTGTACATTACGCTTGAGTGACCGTAATCCAAGAACCGACCATGCGAGGATTAAGCTTACCCTGAAGGCTATCAGATATTTTTTTGAGATGTAATAATTCTAATTCTATTTTCTATATTGAACAGAAATACCTATTTTTATTACTATTTAAGGTTGCCCCTAAAATATTCTGCTTATAATGATTTTGAAGAGAATGGACAGAACTCCTTCTTCAGATCGAACCTATGGTTGTCATTTGCGGTAACAAACTAACTGCGTCAATGAAGATGGCAACCATTCGATTGTCTAAATCTTCCACTAAATCTATGTCAATGTTATTTACAAATATTATGTATTTTTGAAATGTGGATATACTAAACGTCTGCCTACCCCTTCGGGAAATAATTGCATGCTAATATGTTATGTTTAGTACCTAATAATATTGTAATAATCCACGGCATCTGCATCAGCCTATCGATGGATTCCTTTCATTTTGTTTGAAATCATTTCTTCCCGCTGGCCCTTCAGTTGATAATAATCGGATGGTAAATCTAGTTCAAGAAAACCTCTTTGCTTATATTCTCCATGGCACTATTAAGTACCTTTTTTACATTGGGCATGTTTCAACAAATAAATAATGGTAGGGAGTGTAACCCTTCTCGATGTTATCCCTAAACACGTATTGACCGACCAGACTGCGGTATATTCTTGTCAAAGGAAAACTAACTTTACATCCTGAAAATACAGTAGAAACTTCACTGGAACAGACAGGTGGAAGTTAGACGTCTAGTGCTTTGGTATCATAAAATGTTTGAAAGCGGCGAAAACGGTACAATGGTATGAATACTAACTAATATAATATTTTACTGCTTGAAACATTCATGATCAGTTTTTGGTACCCATAGAATAAGCATTTTTTTAAATAACTAGGTATTGCTGTCGTTTTCATGTAATGATATTTCTATAGATTTTGAATTTCATCTTTAAAAGCGTTTCCAGGTTAATGTAAGGTTTTAGGTTAATACAGATATCATCCTCGTTTATGAATAAGAGACATAAATCTATCGATATCTCTTTTATTAGCTTTTTTTCACATACAAACGACAGTGACAGGTATAATTTAATCCATCAAACTGTCAGTTTATTAGACAGGCATTGGATGTTTTTAGTTGACTGGAAATTGGTAAAAATAAAGAAGACTTAGCAAGCATTTGAACACTATAGGCATTAACAAACAACGGAGAATCAATTTACAGGCGCTTAGTTATTTATTCAGAATGTCATTAATTCCATTAAACATTTTAGTCTAGCCTAATGAGTTTGATTTAAATCCCTATTCAATGTTTGATAGCTTAAAACAATGTTTGCGAATACAAAAGTCTAATACGCAGTAAAAATATCTGTTGAATGCAAATCGTACCCTGATTGTAAGGGTTGATTTAACGTCGGAAATTTGATGCCCTTTGTCAAAACCCGATTTGTAACGAATTTCCTTTGGATTCCTGCAACAAAACCACGCGTAAGAAGGATAGACGTCGAATAAAATGTCTGGACTTCTGGAGATATAGGTATTTATTTTATTTATCATTGATATTGGGCCATTGTTTAGTTAATACAACAACATTGTGTAGTAAATACTTTGAAACCTAATAAAAATGCACGTATTGTCTATCTAGTAGGTTACCTACCTACTATAAAATATATAAAAGCTAAACTAATATAAAAGAACTTCTAAATTTAATTCTATTTGTTATAATGTTCCCAGAATCCTAATACAAAATATAGTCACGACGTACCAATTTGACATTTCACTAATCAACACTGCAACAGAATAGACGTCACACTTTACAGTCAAATTAGAATCCACCTTGTTGCCACTAAAACTCTCGTTAACAAGATGCAAATGGGAGCATTTCGCACTGAAATTCAACAAATTGTACGAATTGAGCCGACAGGCACAAGTCGGTGCCTCAAGCAACTCACCAAGTTCCCCCATACCGAGAGGAGAGTCGACGGGCGAATTCAATTCACCACTCCAGGTACAAATTAGAAGAATCTGGAACGCGAACCGGTCCAGATTGGAATAGTTCTAACTTCCACTTTCGCCGACAGTCCTTTGTTCTTTCAAAAGTAATGCAAACGCAATTCTGAAGCGCACGAGTGCAATATGACGAAATGTGATTTGTTGGTGCTGTGTGTCGCGCTTGTAGAGCAGACCTAGACATGTTACGTTGTTTATGAGAATATGTTGCGTTTGCTTTGACGTTGGCCAACTTGACATGTTCCGGTTTCATTTTTAACAATAGTATTTTTTGTTCCGTTAATATCGTGAAATATCGAAAGTAGTTAAGATTTGAAACTCGACTCCTTTACTGAATACTAAAACTATGTGTATGTGTATAGCCTGCGAAACATCCTAATATTTTAGGCATACAGTACCCACGGCGCCGCCGAAACAAATTATTCTCTCAGAATATCTCATGGCCGAATGATAATTCTCAAAACAATCCGACTGTCAAGGTCCGATGTTATGAGCTTACAAAGGTATTGCTATAAATAAAAATTACAAACAATAATACCAAAGGTAGTAGCAATAAGCCAACATGCTGATTCATCTTGGTCCCTACTTGTGGACATACAAATGGTACTATTTTTATCCCTAGCTTTACGTTTGAGAAAGGTAAACTCAGGTAAATCTATGATTTGAATGTGATCGCGTTTTTGTTCTGTAATCTTGTTGGTTTTTGTTTGTTGTTTGAACATGTTTATTGTGTTTTATTATAGGTATATGACGTAACAAACGGAAATATAACTTTATATCAAATTATTTTTGTTTAATATTATACGATACGATGTTCTTCATGATATAATTCTGTATTATTTTGAGCGTGAATACAGACTAATTTAGACAGCAACTATCTTTTTGTGTGTGTACAAGTGTACGCTAAACAAAGCAATTTATCATAAATAAAGTCTTCAACCAACAATAAGCACTAAATCTTGTCTTTAGAAATAACAATATCGCAAAATTATTACTGAACGAATAAATCACTGAAGCCTGTCGTTCACTGACACAACCAACCCTTTCTCGAGTCAACTTTCACAATTACGCGGTAAATGAAACCTTACTAAGGTTTTTTACTCTGCGATCAGCGCTCCATGAAGCTCCCAACAAAAAGTACAACGGAAAATATGCACCCAATTTGTTGGAAAAATTATGAATTTATATCCTCTTTTGTTTTATGGTAAGAATGACGCAACCGTAATTGGGTCACGCTTGAAGAGTTTATTTACTGCATGGGCTACAAAATATTTCACTTTTTAAAAAAGAACTTATTTTTTTTTAAACTTTGCTATATTTCTACGCTTTTGGTAAGTGTAGGTTAGGTTTGTTTGCGACGATTGTGGTGATAGTAGATATTTGAAACATCTCTAAACAATATATTAACATTTTATTATTAGGAATATTTAATAAAAATACTCGTCTTTGAAAACTTAACTTTATTTACTTTTGCAACTCTTGCACACAGAAGAAGTAAGTGCTTAAATTTTTCTTTAAACTGAAGTTGATATACATCGAGCAAAATCGGTGCACGTAGAGCATGCATTACCCAGACAAGTGGGATACAGTTGCATTTCAAGTCACGTAAGCTGCTGGCTTTCAACTACCTGTGGAGTGCATTACTATCCTGGCTCTCTTTGACTTCTAACCTCAGATTAAATATGGCAATGCTATGAAATAAACATATTTGACAAAATATACAACTTTATACATAACATAACATCACGCCTGTATTCCCCGAAGGGGTAGGCAGAGGTGCACCTATAGTACACCCACGTATCGCAAGTTATGTTTTTAGGTCCCAATGTAATAGGGGGCGAGCCTATTGCTATCAACCGGACACAAATCCAGACTCCGTGCTGCTACTGAGAATTACCTAATGGAAAAAACCCAGTGACACTTTGCCCGACCCGGGATTCGAACCCAGGACCTCGTGCTCAGCAGTCGCGCTTAGCGACCACTAGACTAACTAGGCAGTCAACTTTATATTGATTGAGTATTTTTATCAGAACCTACGTTTGCTTGTATGTATTCTTTGAAGGGCCGTGCAGTGTGGTTTATTAAACCAAAATTTTGCATGACAGTATAAATCCTATAAGAATGTTGCCATTTACGGAACGCAAAGTGAGAAGAATACGTATGATATAAAAGTTTTGACAATCTACCATGCATGCTGCATGTTCAAAGCGTATTTAGTGAACAGGAATCTGCTCCTAATACGTTCTACTGAAGCCTCTGACCCACGTCAGTTTATTTTACAATTTACGGATAGATCGCGTCAATTATGCGACTCGATAGTTTCGGACAGATTTCCCGGGAGATGTGTACTTGAAACTAGTTTTGGGTAGTTTTTGCTGAAGTTTTCGATTGCCCGCCCGTACTCATGCCGATTTAGTGTTTCTCATAATAGAAGCTAATAAGCTTAACTGTTTATTTTATTCAAGAAATCAGTTATCCGTTTCTAAGTATCAGTTTATTGGCTTAAAGAAAGTTCTCTAATATTAGAAACCAAATTTACCTTAATATCTGTAACATACCAAGATACAAAAAGATGGTATTTCCAGCAAAAAATTCTCAAATACAGTAAAAAGTTTCAAAAGTTTTCTGCCGGAATCGTATTCTCATCCCGTATCTAGAATTACTGAATATTTTAGCTTAATTAATTTCTATTACGTACTCAGTTGTTCGTTTTACTTTCTTATAATCATAAATTGTGAGAGAGAGCCTTCCTACCGAAGTTGGAACGTTTTGTATATTCTTATTTTACTTTTTTATTGTCTTTTGCATAATTTTTACTTGTTCGTGTCGAAGCGAGTCGGTTATGGTATACAACGTGTATCTTGAACAATTCTTATAAAAGGACCATTCTTTTTTCGATTGTAATGTTTGCGTTTTGTTCGTATTCCTTTTTTTAGAAAGCTAACATTTAAAAGCAAAAACGTACTTGAGACATAAGATGTGATATAATGAAAAATCTCTATTAAAGTATAATTATTAAAAATAATATTTGTTTATTACTCTATTACTGATAGGTCATTGTAATCTGCAAAACTTATCTGTGTCCTATACACAATAATGAAGACGCATAAATAGCATTAATTTGCGCCCAGACGACTCTCATATTCTCCGCAAGAAAGCTGATTAGCTTAACTAACTCATCATTATTAATTATCCAAACGAATGAGTTTATCTTGAAGTACCTCAAGTCCTAATGGTTCTATAATTTACTTTGCTAAAAGAAAATCTTGAATTAAACTTCGAAATAAGATTAACTATAAAGTTTAGCCTTCTCTAAAGCAATAAATTGAAAACGTGATACTAGAATTTGGGTTTCCTAAGTTGGATTAAGTGCCTTTTAATAGTTTACATAAAGTTGTCTTTGAGACTTGACTATCATTGGAGTTTGTAGTACCTACGTAGTTTAAATATTCATGATAGTACTAAGTAAGTTTATCCTCATTTATATTTCTGTTATAAGGTATCCTATCGAGAGGCTGTCAAAGAAAATTCATGGACGGCGAAATCACGCAGCTCTGACTATGACGATTCTTAGTCTGGCTGGGGCTCTGCTATCTAATACTATTTTAAATAAATAAATGGAGTACAATTGGCACTTAGATGTCAAATTAGATGAGATAAAAACGGTGCTCAAAATCCCAATTCCAATCCTGACGTGCGCAATCCAGCCACCTTTTGTTAGCATCCAGATGAAGAAAGCGAGACCAATTTAAGAGTCCTACATTGACAGAAAGGAAAGTAAGCAGATGAGACGCGAAAGCTTGGCAAGTTAGTCAGACGAATTATTATATTCCCAATAGTAAGCCGGGTCTCAAAATACATATTGTGGACCAGTCTATATAACTACAGTCGGGTTCAAATTCTAAAATAGTTAATTTAACATCTGATGCTAAAACGGGAAAATATAGATGAGAATCAAACACCAAAGCTGTAGAGCTGGCAATAATATTGTTATGTCTAGAACCAGTTATAGCTTGGCACTCAATGTGTCACGGCCCGTACACTCGAACTTGTGACTTTGGTACCAAGTGTCAACAACACACTTTGTTTCCCCAAGTATACATTGTCCATCTTTATACAATTCTCTATTAACAATAATAATCTGGTTATCAAAGCACTACACATAAAATGAGCTTTGGCTTGGCTAAACAATTTTCCAAAATCTATAACCTGGAAAATTATTTGCCTTCTTCATCAGTGAAGAAGAAGTCACATGAATTAGTCAGATAGTCGAAAGCCGAAAGCTAGCGAAAACAAATCAATGCCATACCTAGAAATTGATTTTGAATTACTGAACAAGAACTAGATTACTAGAGCAGTTACTAACGAACATACTATATATACATATAATACTTACTTATCCCTTTACGAATTTTATTTATTCAAATATACTACTTACAGTGTAAAAAACATTGATTTATTAATTTTATATTATAAATACTAACCGAATTATAATATAAATTGATTATACTTAAGCGCCAATAAATGGTTTAAATAAATCTGTACAATTTTACTTTGTGATTGATAGTGTAGAAAACCTCGAATATGGTATACCTATTTGTTTTCAGAATTATGTCAAAATGATTAATTATTGAAAAAAAAATGTACAATGTCTAATATTCGCATAAGTGATGATTAATTATGTTTATATGTATGTTAGAATCCAAACTCTGTTTTAAATGAAAAACATGTGAGTTACAATACCGTAGTACTCTTCAGATATTGGCCGCACCAGCTCACTCCAGGCCGCAATCACACACCATTGTCGCAGCTGTTTCTAATAACACGGCCGTTAGCCCGCCGCAGCTACTTAACGACGTCTTTCAAATACGATAAATAGTTCATTACAGAACATGTGGTTACACCGGGTTGCACTTACGAAGATTTGATAAGGTAATAATAATCGTTAGATGTGCTTGCATTAAGCAAATCAAGAATGGGATCATATCTTGTGGGAATCAGTCTTCTAGGTCGTTTTACAGCATAATGTTATTGTGTTTATATTTCTCTTGAGGATAATAATATCAGAAAGATGCCTATTTTTGCAGGAAGTGCTCAACTTCAGCTTCTTCATTCGTGTTCTGGTTTCTACCAAAATGATGTACAGTTACGATTATAATGTATGCTTTTGTTTCGGGTTCGTAGATCCTCCTACATGGTTTGAAAAATGTTGACGCCTTTTTCTCGTTTATGGAATCGCTCGTACCTTATATTGACGCGGTCGATGGCGCAATGTTATACATTCCGATTTTAAAAATTTTCCGATTAGTCTTGGTCTGTGACAACATATATTATGCCGACTAAGTACCCTAGTACTTTAATGAAATGGAATGTACTGTTAAGTAATGTGGTCTACTGGTACAAACACAGTCTTTACTAAAAGGCACCCTTTCCACGCCCCTTTAAGTAATGCCTTCGGCACTAATCCCTTTATCCCATGAGTTACTAAATAATTGAGTCCAGTTGAGAACTAAAATGAACAACGTTACATAGTTCCAGTTAAATGTTGTCGAAACAATGGTAACTTTCGTGTGCGAGTAAGTAAAAAGGACAAATACGCGTGTTTCATATAGTTTGGCCTCGAAGTCGGAGACTGTTGTTGAGTTTTTTATCGGACTGCTAGGGTTATGTGTTTCAAGCATAACTTGTATGTATATTTAAATACGTAGGTACCAAACTTTTATTACCTGGTAACTTCCAAATACTAGATGGATTTTGACAGTTAATGTATCATTAGATGGGTTAAAAAAAACCAAAATACCGATCCATAAAAATCTCGACCGGCTCAAATCTTCTCAAAAATGGCGCATCTATGAAAGTTAATAATTATATATAAATGTCACTATGTTATGACTTAACATAACTCTAGAATTGTTTTGTTCTTTTCAGTTTCTTTGCAGTCAGGTTTTTTGATTTTACAAATTGTATTATTAACTTTGTGACTTTAAATAAGAAAGTTGTGTTTGACCTCATCGTGTGTCATATATTAATAATGATGGATAAATAATTTTCAATAAATCACACTTGCCGTAACATATACATAACTGTCACATAGAAAGAAGTGTAGTTGCGCACTGAGACGTCACTCATGGAGGCTCGCTGTTTCCATAAAGGTGTAAACTTATAGACATTTCTATCATATTTGTTTGCGTGCAATATTCTAATACTTCATAATATTACTGAAATAATAACTCCTTACGTCACAAGAAAACTGTAACACGTAGGTACTAATTGCTCTACAACATTAATGTTTACGTACAGTGAACCATTAGGCGCCGAAGCTGCAATCGGCAAAGATTGATTACTTAGTTAGTACAAGATTTTAAAGTACTTTCTGAAAGACTGCCGTTACAAATATATAATAATTTATATAAGTCTAAGATTATATATTCGAAAGCTTAATTTTTTTTAATCAGTTCGACTCTTGAAAGGTTTTGGTGTGATGCTTTGAAACAGTTTTTTCAGATACGTTGACTCTTACTAGGAATTTCTGCTATATCGTGGGTGCGTATCAAAAACTTGAAATATCACATACGCAGCAACCTAGACTCGAGACAAAGATCTGCGGATCACACATTTTTTTTCCGAAGGATACAAAACCGCAACCTTTAGCGCAGCAGTCCAATCGCTTAGCCAGCTTCAGCATTCTTTGTTTTCGGTCTGTGACTCTGGACCCATTTATTAACAGAGAAAATCTTTCTGCTTTGTCGCAGTTACGGCCACATCGTTAAAGTATATAAAAACTATATTGGTTTCCTTCAAATAATCCTTATAACGCTATTTTCGTAGCCCCACACCCTTAGTTGGTGTGTTTGCATGTTTGCTGAGAACAGAGGGAACACATCAACTCGACTCAAACAGCTGAGTTCTAACGAAGCATGAACTAGTTGATTTTACTTTGACTTTGAGTAAAACATTATGATTGTTTCTTGTTTTCATTTGGTTCTGAGCAAGACTATAGTTTGAACGAGAGATTTCTTAAGAATACGCACTGAATTCTCGGTTTAAACTTTTGTTGAAAATAGTTTTTAAACTACTTGAAACTATGCTTTATATTTTTGAACACAGACATATTAAGAATGTTTGTACTTCTTACTCCGTGGAGTTGAGCTACAGCATCGAGAATATTGTGTTGTCCTTGCAAGCTAAAATTGTTGCAGTTTCAATTTGTGGCTTTGGAAGCATGGCACATAAAAATCTGCAAATGCTTCATAATACAAAAATACAATAAATTTTTACATGACTAGTATGAAAATCATTTATAATTCAGTAAGAAGAGAACTGTCTCTGTGGACTTGTGGACTCATGAATAAAGTATCATTTTTAATCATCACACAATCAAGGTAAATTTTACATTGGGAGAGGCTTATGTCCAGCAGCTGACTACAAGGGGCTGATGATGATGATAAAGATGAACCAAGATATATAATTCAAAGTGATACTATAAAAATAACTAATTAAATATCTAGGTTAATTGCAGTCTATAAACACAATTTTGAAATCAAGTACCTACGTCCTACACCAAGAAATGTTTCTATAGAAAAAGTAATTTACACACGTTCCTTAGAAAGAAGAAATATGTGAGTGATTTACGATGTGCGTCCTCCCTGAGGATTGAAGGTCGCTGGCATTTTGCTTTAGCAGTCAGCACCTGTGTTAGCACTAGATTGGGGTGAGATTTATTAGAACTTACCTCTCAAAATGAAATGTTATGAAACCAAGAATGTTTTAGTTTTCTTTATACTAGACTAGGTAATATCATTTTATACTGCTATTTGTCCACGTATGTAAGTAATACCATTGAAATAGAACTATCTAAACGGATATAATCACCGTTTTATTTTGTTGTTTGTCCCGAGGTTTCGAATCCTTTTCAGCATTCATGGTCACGGGCAGAATATCATATAATAAAATAGACTTCTCACTGTCTCTAGACTTCCTAATCAGATTTATTTGGTATTTTTCTATTTTAGCGACATCTATGCTTGCCAAGCGTGGGGACTATGGCATTGCCCTTCCCCCCGTACCTAAGGGGAGATCTATGTTCAACAGTGGACGTCTTCCGGCTGATGATGATAACATTTCAAGCGTAGAACAACACTTATATCGAAACCATACATGTTCAAAATGTCAAACATAAGTTAGTTGTTTGTACACGCGAAGGGATGTTTATATTATTTTAATTTTTTTAGATAGAATATGGCGTGTTCAGGGTAACAAGCAAAGCAGCTTTCATCTCTAACATCCCTAATTTGATGTATTAACTAAAAATGGTTGTTCGCCTCCCGTAATGAAGGGGTTCCGTAAACAATCTTAATTGAAATTCTTTTGAGAGTTACTTAACTTTAAATGCCGTGTTATCGCCGGCTAGTAATTTTCACAAAAAAAACATGAAATCTCTTTCGATAAGGAAATGTAGACTATGTATTAGGTATGTCAATCTCTAAGGTAAGATAATGTTTTGTTTCAATATAGCTTTTGCTTTCGATAGGAAAACGTTCAATATAGTTAGTTTGTCTCAGTGAGGAATGAAGATACTTTTAGATTTTATTATCTAGGTATACCTTGGTTGGATACTTGTCATTTTCTTAGAATCATATGGATATTAAAGGACGCTATTAGACAAAAAAAATGTTGGAAAGTGGTGGTGTTGGTGGTGGTTAACAACCAACCTTAATGTTATTATTTGTATATTCTTAAAGATTTCCTTAGAGTATATGCTATTTGCTTATTTTTTAAGTATGGTGGATTAAATACCTATTTTCATTTTCCTTAATTATTTTACGTTGAACCTTATATATTATCTATTATACGTAAGTTCAAACTGTTTAAGTTGTAATTCATGGAAACGTGGCAAAGAAACAAACATAACATAGCATCTCAATTCACCGCTAAAGCTATCACGTCTGTGTAGTGAAAGACATCATCGAATTCTCAGAATATTTACCTACGATACATTGGCTCTCGATACACAAACAACACAGGCAAATGCATGCGCATACATTTATGCATACCTTTACTTCGGGACTGGCAATATTATAATATTTTTCCCTACAGAATGCCTTTGATAACCCTTGTATTATGAGAAAAAGGTATTTTGTACTGGCTTGATTCTAGTGAAGTAGAGTTTGTTAGCTTGAAATTGATATGACAGATGAGACCATTATTATATGCAGTGTTGCATGAATTTACGATATCACTTGCAGATTAACATGATATACTTTTATAAGGTTATCTTAAGGCTGAAAACACCTGTGTACCTGTATTATTAGAGCATTTTTTTTTGGAATTTTACTAAAATCTAAAATGTGTCAAGATGAAGAATTTTTGTGACTAAAATAGATGAAGGGAATAAAATAAAAAAATGTAAAACTTGCAAATAATTTTGCTGTTAAGCGTGATTTATGTTTCTTTGAGTTTTAACGCGAATAAGTTGACATTAAAAAAATAAAACTGTCCTGAAGATTGTGATCCAAGTTTTAATTGCCGTCAAATGGCACCTGCGCCGTCACCTTATTTTGTTTAGTAATTAAGCGTGATCTTTAATACATTATTTAAATTAGATTTAATGCACTTTGAGAGCTGAACAGTATGTTGTGTATACATTCCAGCGCGTCTTATAGTCCCCGAAGGGTTAAACAAAGACTTGCTCTCCTTATAAGGCTTCTTAGAACTAAATTTCACTGTTTATCGCAATTTTCATATAATAACTTATTCCAATTTTTTCATGGCAGTCTTCATAGTTGAAGACGTCTTTTTTGAAGAGTAAAGTGTGTCCTCGGAAGTACTTATAGTGGTAAGTATCCCTGCTTGACATGCGAGAGACTGGGGTTCGATTCCCCGGCGGGAAGATATTTTTAGCTATTTTTGCCGTTTCAACCTTTTCATACTAATAACAGTAACTATTTACGTACTTACTTACATACCATTAAATTTTACGATGCATATTACTTTTTCTTCTCTAAACAAAATCTCATAAAGGTATTTAGGCTTCTCGGTTTATGGCCGGTAAGCCACTAAGGTAAAAGTCGGTAAATATACCTTTTACTTTATGATGATTGTTTCTGCTTACGAGCTCATGAATTCACTCTTATATTTTTATATGAAATGAACTGTCGTTTATGTATGGTGCTCATAACAAATTATATTGTAGGAACCTCTAGTTCATCAATAAGTAAACGATACATGGATATGACTCAAATACAGTCATTGTTAAAAATAATTGGGAATAAAAACACAATTCAGCAAACAGTTTTTTTTAGACACACATAAAATCGGAAAGGGATCGTCACCTTATCGCCTTTCGCCTCCCCATCAACAGACCGCCGCCGTTAACATGCGTCAAACCTACGGAAGCACGTAACCAAAGCGGATCAGCTGCCTTGATAAGTCGACTCGGCTAGAGCTAGGCGACGTCCGCGCGCTTTCGGCCCGCCGGTTTGAGCTTGTCCCACGGCGAGGCAATTACGTTACGTTTCCGATTACTGTGCGTTACAGTAGGGAGTTTCATACAAAGAATACTGCACGGCACGAGTTGATATGGTAGCCATCCATTTTCAGCAAGATATGTGTGCTTTGACCCTTACCTACGGTCGTTATATATCAAAATTACGACTATTTGAGCCTTAAAACACAATTTACGGAACTGTATCTTTGTAAGCTTGCCCTAATGGTTGTCGAATGAATTTACGCGCGTTTTTATACGCGTCAATATGTTTCCAATAATTTACAGCTGTCTATTAGTGATATGTCGACACAGCGTAGAAAACCTACAATGTTTTACAGGCTTGTAACGATATATAAGAATACACCCGCATTGAAGCAAAACACGATAAAGTATGCACGGCTCGGATGCTCCAGTGCACAAGTGGAATGACGCCATGATAGCTGGAACGAATACAATAGAAAATAATGCAAGCTTCAAGCCTATTGCAGTTTTGGAAAAGTATCGTTTAAGCTTGTAATATCCACGATTTTCTTTCATTTTCTTTAGTCGTTATTTAGGACCTTGGCAACAAAACCTACCAAAAACTAGGTTAACAGGATGTATCATAAGTATGTGATTCACTGGACATGGACGAAGGGTTAAAATCGAAACTCAAGAAAATTATCTTCTGACATTAATAGGTATATGAGTGTCCTTAGGTATTAAACAAATACTGTCTCACTTATAAACAATGCTAAAACCTTAACTTAACCACTTTTTTAATCTATTGACATCTCTATTTTTCGACACGCAAACAACAGTCACAGGTATAATTTTATTAATTGTTCAATACTGTATTTTTTATAAGTTATGGTGATAATGTCGTAGAGACAGTTAAGTAACACTAGTCAACAGACTTATTACGAGTTGTGTCGTAGTCCGCCACAAAACTTAGCTTATTTCCCAGAACAGCAAGACCTAGTAGGAATGTTAATGTTCTAGGAATCTAGGTCATTGCTTCTCAAAGTAATCAGGAGTCAGGTAAAAATAAGAAGGGACCCACATCTTATTGCATACGAAGATCTATACCTAGTCTATAAAAATGTGGTGTCCCAATCTATAGGCAGATTGTTACTATTTATCGTTTGTTTTCAACGAATTTATGGTGCCTAAGAATAATACTCCATATATATAATTATATAGTTATAGTCTCATGAATCCGGTCCATCGATCTGGTCTATCACTAATAAATCTATGGCTTCTTCAGTAACCTATACTAAGGATTTTACTTTAAACTTTATTGATTGTCTAGATCGCCTACTTGAATTACGAGTATGATCGTGCCACATGTGTAATTGTGTATAGGTGCGACCCACCAATGTAACTCATAGTTTGAGAATCCCTGTTTCGGCTTGTCGTGGTTCCGTTACCCTCGTTTGTATTTTCTAGGTATTACTCATTCAGCTGTTCTTTGCGTTCAAACGTACCACATTTGCATTCCAAGTTTGAATGTATTTATTTTATATCTAGTTTGGATAGAAAAATTGCCTGTATCACCTGTGTATATCTATATTTTCGTTATATAGGCATGTAATTTTTTTCGAAATAGCTGTTTGACTCTAAATCTTAAATAATTCTTAATTTAAATAAAATAAACGTAGGAACCTACTATGTTTTTGTATATACACCGTGACTTTTTAGTCGTCTTACAAAGATGGTCCACTCAATGTATCCGACATCAAACACCTCTAGGCGCGATTATTTTTTTTTTCCATTCATTATGATAATAGGTACAAAGAAAAATAAATAATACGTTATAAATATGAAACATCCTGTTAATAATGTTTACGAATCAAACGTTAGAAAATACCTACCCAGCGTACGAGTCGAGCAGATCATTCCATCTCCATGTTCTATGAGACAAAATATCGTAAGCCAATCTAGCATAGTCCACGTGGACTGTCATCCAATGAGATTGTCTAACGCTATCCTTTGACAAGTGCGGCGCGAGCGACGCCCCGCCCCTTTCACTTAAAAATAGGTTAAGGTCACTCTTACTTGTGGCTCAGTTGCGTTCGAACACCGGAAGCGGAAGTGTGCGCGCGCGCTACCGGGCATCAAGCGTTGTTCGCGATCGCTACTTAGTGCAACGAGGAGTGAATAGGGTACCTACCTACGTCATAATGAGTGATAGGAACTATCGCTACTCGAATGTCGAGTACCTACAAATGGTGCGCCTGTACGCAATAAGTGGTGACAATTTACGGGAAGCAAGAAGATTATACGCTGAGCCTAACCATCTCGAAATGTTACGTAACCGAGGAGTGATCAACCCGCAGGTGCCAGGACTGCAAGTCATTTTAGCAGCAACACAACGGATGCTTGATCACGGACAGTTTCGCAGCCCACCGCATGCGCAAGCTCGGGGCCGCACACGGCATTCACCTGTTCTCGAAGAGAATGTAATAAATGATTTTGAACTACACCCGCGACGGAGTACTAGAGTGGCTGCCAGACATTTCGGAGTCAGCCAGTACTATGTTTGGAAGGTATTACAAGCGGAAGGATTTTGCGAAATAAAAAAGAAGAAACCGATTTTGCGCTAGGGTGAATGAACTCTGATAAAGACGCCGCCCCGCCGCGCGCCGCCCGCTCCATTGATACAAAGCTCAGACCGCGCTTGCAACAGGGTGTTTCTCAAGCGTCACAATAATGAACAATGTTTTTATTTTTAATTTATTCAAATCTTATAAATACCAATATTTTTTTTTATGAACGTTTGCTAGTCGTTGGATACATGAAGTGGGCTGCCGTTGTAAGACGACTAAAAAGTCACGGTGTATTGTAAGTAAACTAAATATTTTCGAACCAATTCCTATTCAAACTGTATTTGGCTCAACACGATGAAAAATTTAAACTTCTGCAAAATCTCGAGTACCTTTTCAGATCGTATACTCGGTTTAACAAGAGTACCTGTTGAAGTGCACTTTCATCCTCAGAATTTAAAGTTATTTGAATAACAGCTGCAGGTTCGTTTTGGTCGATATAAATAGAGTTTATTTCTTCATTTTATTTTTGCGGGTGTTTAAGATTGTTTTTATTAGGTACCTTACTTTTTACTTTCATCTGAAATTGTATTTTAGTTGTTCCCTATAACTTGTGACAGACAAAAATTTAAAGGAGTTTAACTTGACAAACACCAGCATCAAATAGTTTTAAGTTTAATTCCACGGTCTTGAAGGTAGTGGTGAGTCCCTTCGAGATGTGTTTGCGGTTGTCATCCTCCATGCCAGTCCATGTCTGCGATAGATTTTATTGGCTGCGGCTCTACGGCCGCAAACACCAAGTCGAATAGCAAGCGGCATGCCAAAATTTTGAAAGTTGTCTGTAAGAGTTATAGCTATCACAAATAGTTATACTTAATTTTGCAACTTTTGTTATTGGGTTTAAAAACGACGCACCGAACCATGAGCTTGTAGAAATGATTTTAACATGCATAAAAGCGAACCTGCATAGCAAATCTTAGACGATAAACTCATTCTCACTCATGATCTATTCAGTAATGTACCTATACCTTTATCTCAATAGGATAAAGCCACAATATTAAATCACGGTCCTCGTACAGGTGCATCTAAATGGCTGTCGTTAAATCTATATTAAAATATTCAGCCCTTTGTCTAAATTAAATTGGACGCATCTGTTCAACTCTCATGACTCACCGCTATTACAATAATCTGCTATCTCACAGTAAAGTTGACAATTTACCAACTATTAAAGTTTATAAGCTTTGTTTTATTATTATTCATTATGTTAGTGTTTAATATATGGTAAATTCAAAGATTTTTAAGTAAAACGTTGAATTTATCGATATATGGACTTGTTATTACAGCCGTAAAACATGTGACATCCCTAATTTCTTTTTTTTAAAAAGTCCTCCTTCAATGCCATTGGACTTATATAAGAGTTAGAGACTGGCCCGATTGATTAAAACATTAATATATTCTTGTGAATATTGTGAACGGATATCCTTCTACTAATAAAATATTCCGAATTACTTGTAGTCTATTTAGACTCCAATTCAATTTAGTAAGAGTACAATTTGATCTAAAAATATATCCTAATCTTTTTGTATCTCATAAGCCGGATTTTCTGATATATTTATTTTGTATTATTATAGATAGAAAGTTTTCTTTCAATTATTTAGACATTTCTCTATAACACGGAGTCTATAGTGCGGTAGGAAGAAGCTCAGTTAGCAAATTGAATTACGTGCGAGTAATACACTGTACACATGAGAAAAAGATGGCTTATATTTTCTCGGCTAGAATTTCAAACTCTTTAAGGTTTTTGGAACTCAGCATGACGTGGATTCGTCATTCCTCCTCATTAACTCCAGATTTCCTTATATAATACAATTTGTCGACACAATTTTGGTCAGTGTTGTAGATTAATCACCGACATAGAACGAAGAATATGAAAGTTGAAGTAGCAATGAGCAGGCAATATCGCTCGAAAAACCGATAACCGCTAGGGCAAAAACGTTCTCGAGTGGCAACCACGAACTCCAGTTCGGACGCAGCGTTGGCAGGCCTCCCACCAGGTGGACTGACGATATCGTCAGAATTGCAACCGGTGGATGCAACTGGCAAGAAGTCCTTCATTGTGGCGTTCTAAGGGGGAGGCCTTTGTTCAACAGTGGACGTCCAGCTGATGATGATGATGTAGATTAATCATCAAACAACAAATAGAATACTGAAGTCACCTTTATCAAGCCAAACGCGCACCAAACTACTGCTCTATCTCTAAATACCGCACTGAAGGAAAAATATGTTACATAAACAAAAAACAAATCAAATACCCTCTGATTTTTAAACGAAAATATTTCTCCAGTAGGAAACGTTCTACAACGTAAATAATTACATGTATCCTAAAATCGAGTGACTTAGCTAACGTGACGCCGAATTTCAAGTGGAATTACGCAAATCGCTTTAAAAGTACCCGCGCAGTGGTCGGAAGGTAATTTTTTGAAGTGGGACACGAGTGCCCGACGAAATGTTTGGGTGGAGTATGTTTTTAAATTTTCTTTGTAGGCAAAGGTCGTTCCATATTTATGGATCTGAATGGCACCTAAAATGCAGAATGACAAGTAACCAAGATGATTATAATAAATTAACGAGTTTTAGAATGTGGGCTCTGTTTTTAGAAGTAAGTGTGATGAAGGTACAGGTATAAAAATGTAAGTTAAGATTACACGAGAAAGATAATTTTTCAAGCATTCGGGGCTTGTTTAGCTGAAGAATTTTTTTTAGCCTAGAATCATAACTTAAATTGGAAGTGGAGGTGAGCTTGAATAAAGGGAAGTAACTTAGTAAGCTTGCGGGACAATGGATTATATTTGAAGCTCAGATCAGTTGTGACGTGAGCTTAAGTTGAAGAGCCGAGTGACAAGGAAATAGATTGCTAGGCCGTAATCCTAATCATACAATGACAAACGTCTTGATGTATGAAAACGATCAAAATATTTGACAGATGTGCTTATCAGCATGTCTTCATAATCCGGTATTCACAGTTTGGTGGACGAATTGTGTGCAAACAAGGCATTGTTATTCCTTGAACAATAACATTTCCAAAGAACTGCTAGCACAGTAATCTGACTAGTTTTCAGAAAAGAAGTCAGATTAGTGTGTCATAACATATACATAACATAACATCACGCCAGTATTCCCCGAAGGGGTGGGCAGAGGTGCACATACAGTACACCCACATTTCGCCAGTTATGTTTTTAGGTCCCAATGTAATAGGGGGCGAGCCTATTGCCATCAATCGGGCACAAATCCAGACTCCGTGCTGCTACTGAGAATTATCTAACGAAAAAACCCAGTAACACTTTGCCCGACCCGGGATTCGAACCCAGGACCTCGTGCTCAGCAGTTGCGCTTAGCAACCACTAGACCAACGAGGCAGTCAGATTAGTGTGAAAATATAAAAATAGGTATGTTCTTTCAGACAAGTCAGTACACATACTATTTTTAGAATGTCTATCTACTGCACACCACGCAATCCACGCCACTTAAGATATCAATGACCCAAAAACCTAAAACGGCGAGAAGCATAAATAAGTATCAAGGAATATTTAACATAACAAAGAGAGTAAACAATCGGAAATATAAAGAGACAATATTAATATTTAAACAAATACAAAAGGATGCCTGAGATGTAATGGAAATGTTGTACGGATCGGATGCTGTCTGACTGTGCACATCAAATATTCACATGAACTATTGTTCCTTTTAAGAATTATTGGTATGAAACTACGGTTAGGCTTGATAAATTTTAAGTGAATCGTTTTTCTAAGGATCTGTAGGGACCAAATTAGTTTAAATGGTGCATAAGTTTTTAGATTTTTGCGCTTTTTACATCATACATTATGTTATCTTTTATTGTTCGATATAAAAATATAGAGGAGGTGAATTCGTCTTTTTTTTAATCTGTGCAAATGAGTGTATTAGATTTAATAGATGAACCTAAAAAAATTATATACACCTAAATTGTACTACTTATATCCTAACAAATAAATTATTTCTTTCTTTCCAACTAAGTGACGATTTTAATGGTATAAATAATATGGCTGCTAAGATTTATTAAATTCAAATTATTAAAACTATTTAAATTTTAGGTATAATCTCGATGAACCGCACGGTGAATAAAATCTGTGTCGGACAAAATGTGATAAGGTATAAACAAAATACATATCGATAAAGACCTTTATGTATGAAAAATGCGTTTTTTTTTCAAACGTCAAAATTCCAGTCACGTTTGGAGCTGTCAAATACCCAGAACTGAGTTTTTGCAATGATATTTTACTTTTGACTTTTATTTAGGTTACTTATTTTATAGTTATTTTTATTGTAGTTAATAAATATGGCGATGGCTGAGAAGAAAAACGAATACCCACCGGGGGTTGAAGCCGACAGAAAATTGCTTCAATTCGATACGTGGGAAGATTATTTAGATTCGCTCATAGAAATTGCAGATCTTAGGAACTTGAGAAGCATAGCATCTGCTAGAACTATCGCAGCCTTAGGTTACAGGTACTTCCTCCTATATTAAAAATAATTTCAATATCTAGTTGGCTGAGAGCCCTTTTACTTTAACTTTTTAAATATTATTATTATTTACTTTTGGACAGGTCTTTAGATCTGGGTATAAGAATCTATGTGAATGTAACTGGGTGATACTTTGTAGGGCATATGGAGACACTTTATCACAGCATGAGTTCTATACCCGTCGGGCAGTCATCCACGAGATCGTGTATCCTAAAGGGAAGCCATACGTGCTGGTCAGTGAAGGAGCAGACTTGGATGACTCCTTCAATAGAGAATTGGCTGTGAGGGAGCGAGCCAACAGAGTCGGGATTTTACAGGTAAATTTGTTGATGATGTCAGTTAGCATGAAGTTTATGGGCCACTGCATAAGGTGTACGATTTCAAGCAAACCTACAATATGACTACTGTCAGTGATGTTGTATAACGTGATACATTTAAAACCTGACTACGATGAAACAACTTTTCGAAAAGTGTGATATGAAAAAATATTCTTCTCTGACATGTTATCTACCACCCTCCTTCTTTCCCTTTTTCTTAACCATTGCACGTAGTCCGGTAAAAAGTTTGACGGTAATTTACAAAAGTTCAGATCTGCAACCAGATCGAAAACATTTTTGCTTCGATATTTTAGTCCTAATTATTTGTTCCTTCCCCCACAGTCAATAATCTTTATCCGGCACTTCACCAAAGGAGGCTTTGAGATATCTGGCTACATAGACTACGCTCACAGGCTTATATCCGAGAACTGGACGCCGTTCTTCAAGGGTGGCAAGATGTTGTGGCCCAGAGATAACGATCTAGGATACTATCACTGGCGACATGGAACTGTTAGAAGTAATATTAGCAGGAATTACAAGGTAAATTAATCTCTTGGATTTAGAAAGCTTGAGGAAGACATAGAATAAGATTTATGCTAGAACAAACAATAAAATGTATAAAATCCTTGAAAACCCGTAAGTGAACAACTTAACAAAAAACTGAAACCAGTAATGGCTTCGTTTAACTCTTTGAAAGTCCTCCTTTCCTCATTATGAAGTTTAATTATTTAGAAGTTCGTTTGATCACCAAATAAATAAGAAAAAAGTTTAAGGAAATTGTATCGAAACCTTGTCATGCCTAGTCATTGCACTAGGAAACAAAAAGTAGATGAATAACATTTTGTACGTTGGCTGCACCCTTGATCTTGATCCAGGAATACTAATAGTTATTAAAATGAATTTTACATTCTTTATTCACCGTTATTAGTTAAATTTTGGATTTATAAAGCGTAAGAGCAAAGGTATTTTTCTGAAAAATAGACGCCTGTACTTCCCGAAGTTTTTAGGCAGAAGTGTACATTATAGTACACCCACATTCCGCCAGTTATGTTATTGGTTCGACGTGTAATAGGGGGCGAACCTATAGCCTTCAACCGGACACAAATCCAGACACCGTGCTGCTAATGAGAATTGCCAAATGGACAAAGCCAATAACACTTTGCCTGACTCGGGACCTCATGCTCAGCAATCGCGATTACCGACCACAAGGCCAACGAGGCACTCTTTGGACTTTTAGGGAATCACATTGATTCTATTGCATATACATAATATTGATTTTATTTTCGGAAGTGTGCTGTGCACACATGTGAACTATCGCTGCTGCTGCCGATGAAAGATTAGCTTTCGATAGACGCGTGTATTTATTAAAAATCGCTTGGTTAGGTATGCCAAACTCGTTTGTTAGCATGTATTTTCATCGAAAAATTTAAGCTTAAAGTTTGCACGCGAGAATAGGGTTTATTTTCCATAATTTTTAATGTGAGAAAGAGAAGTGATGGCCTTATTTAGAAGCAATCATGCATATAGGTAGAATCATACAAGTCGATATAGGCCGTTAGCTTAGATTGTGGCAGAAAGTTGGCTTATCAGCAAGTTTGCAAAGCGGCTTTGCCGTGGTAGCTTTGAAGATAGTTGGTTTAACCTTGTGCTTTGTTAATGCAAATCATAGTAGGTATAAACTCATTGTAAATGCAAGTATTTACCCATATGTGATTATAGCGATTATACTTATAACTTTTAATACAATATGTTTTTTGTTCCCAAATTGTGAGACCATGTGCTTTAAGGATCAAAGCAAATCTGTATCACCCAATATGGTTAAGTCTGCTATATAGAAGACCTTACAAAATAATGTGAATTTTATTGTTGCGACAAGCGACCACAGAATCACGTTACAAGTATGAAATGAAACAGACAATTCTAAATAAGATGAACTAATAAAACTAAATGTAATAGCCACGTTATCTTGGCTACATCGAGCAAGAAACTTTTACGTGACGAAATGAGATCTGAACGTTGTGGCACTTTAGTTTTATTTTAATGAATTTGATTCCTGAAATGTCAGATTCAGTTTTTAATACCTGGGTTAGGTAGACTGGTTACATTTATTCTTGTTTCTAAAGCTGCTTCACTCGGTAATTGTTTGGTACACTTTGTTAACAGTCCAGTAGTAAAACCAGCTTCACACAGTTTTATAAGTTACTAGCTGTTGCCCGCAACTTCGTCCGCGTGAATTTCGTGGTGTGAAAAATAGATGTTGGCCGATTCTCAGACCTACTCAATACGCTCACAAAATTTCATGAGAATCGGTCTAGCCGTTTCGGAGGAGTATGGGAACGAAAACTGTGACACGAAAATTTTATAAATATAGATAAAGTTGATACTTAATATTTATATTTAGCTCTTTTATAGGAATATAAAGGCACCCTATGAAAACAGATTAAACCGTTTAAAATCACTTGCAACCAGAAACCAGCCGATCTTATACTTATAAAACTACTTGCTTTGTTAGCATTCACTGAAGTCTATTTTTATTGTTATGTATATATCCTTGATCACTTGGTGCAGTTATGCTGAATTTGGGCAATAAACCTAAAGGCTCTGTAACTTGATTTTATGCTCTGCTCAAAAGTTAACTTTTAAAGAACACTTTAGGAATTATTGCTTTCACGTGCCTTATCGCACTTTATAATAAAATTGTAATCGTCGAAGTTTGTTTGCCATTTATCTTCATCGTGGTTTGACGGAAAATTTACCCGACTGACTGAATCGTGAATGTTCTAGTTGGGCTTAAACTAGATCAGTATGTATTCATATACGATGAGAAGGCTCTTGATACTAGGAATGTAGCTTAGAATTCTAAGTTCTTACTAGATGCACCGTTTTGGTATAGATAGGTACCTAATTCAGAAGTTCAGTAAATCTGCCACTGCACTTATGTACCTAAGTAGTCTTCCGTTGATTATATCTAGCTTATCATAATAAATATTTAAAGTAGCATAATTCTACTACATTGTATTTATCTACACTACATGCTACAATTACAGTAAAAAAATATATCCTAGTTTATTTCCCGCTTTAGGAAAAGGCACCACCTTTCTGCTCCCAAACTTCTCTATCCTTCGCAATTTCTGGCCACGTATGGCCCGCACCATCTTCGCCATGATCGACATCAACGACGTCATTTAATTTACTTATAGTAATAGTTAAAATATTTTTTTAATATCCTCTGAATTTTCAGCCAGTAATGGACCCCGACAGAGGGCTGCTGTTTCAAAACCGTCACGACCATAAGATCATATGTCCGGACCCTACTCAGGACCCAGGACAGAACACCACCAAGCAAAGAATCTACTCACCCAGGTACACACAGATTGAGTTATACGATCATGTGGTTAGAAGAAGAAGCTGAGGGTATTACGTCACTCATATCAATGTAAAATAAATGAAAGATTTGATACTTCCAATAATCTTTATTCAAACTTATAACGAAGTATTTAAATCGAAATTATATGGAGTAAGTTTTTAGGACTATTAGAATATACCGCTGAAAGTTTTTTAAAAGAAAAAAAATGTTCATTTAAATTTATCAAACACTTAACGTAAGGTCCTATTGATGTATTCGCTTAAATTTTGTATTCCTAGTTTAATATACATAAACATAACTATATAAAAGTATATAAAACATTTTTTTATTCATATACAATTATACATTGCAAATTTGATGGACCCATTTTTGTAAAAAACATGTAATCCAACGAAATCAAAATGATTCTCCATTTTGCACTTGGTCGAAACAATCTATCTCTTAAAAACTTATTTCAATATCTATTTGATGTTAACGAGTAATGCTTAGTTTCTACAAATCAATATAACACAACCTCGATCAAGTATAATTTTATGATAGTGATGTACTTAATCTTAATCGTAATCGTTTTGCTAATAGCTATATTAGCTATAGATGCCAGGAGCCCGTAAATCTATTTGTAATCATTTATTTTAAGAAGAAAATATTCATTAAAATCATAATATCCAAATGAATGCATTTTATTTCATTAACTTTGCATTATATTCTTTAATATTGCATAACGCTCATGCCTCAATTTCTAAATATTAAACAAAGAAAAAAATAGGGACACGAGCGGGATTCTAACACGCGGCTTCGCCAATCCGTGGCACAGCTTTCAATAAATGAACTACCGCGAACTGCTGCTCGCAGCTATCAATATAAAGTTATCTATATTCCTGATCTGACTTATAATTAGCGTAATACTAGGGTGCATATTAGTATGAAGAATAAATAACTAAATAAAACTAACAATTTTGGGTAATTCATTCAATTAAAGGTTTCTTTTACTGACTGGAAAATAAGACATGAGAACTCACAACAAATTTACAAGCACGTTGAATCATATTTTCGACACTAAACAATATCTTAAACAAATGCGAGTCGTTTTGTTTGTGCTCGTAACTTTAAATAAACCAAAACATGACTTTGAATACAACATATTATCATTAATGAATTATCTTATCATACATCTCCTAAATATATTTGTAAACTTCAAATTTCTTACTGCTACAATATAACAACATCATTTTGCACGTTTCCGAAGCGTTTCTGTTTGTCTTTTGTCTTATATTCGATCTTATTCAATAATAAGAAGTTTAACAAAGATAATTATAACTTGGCCTTTAACTTACAAGCCACTAAACACAAAACTAAGAGTACAATTTAGGCTTTCATCAGTTCCTTGCTTTGATTCTTATCATTTATTAAGAAGATAATTATGATATTTTACTTAAAATCTAAGTTAAGTTTTAAGGAGATTTGAACTTTTCCAACTATCTTTTGTAAAAGAAACAGACAGTCATAAACATTGTCTCCTTGCTTTTTAGAGAACTATTTTGGTGTAACCTCACATCCTAAACACGTTTATGAATTTTGAGAAAATTACAACGAATCATTTCGGTACCCTATTTTTTGTCAGTTAGATCAACCTGATCCATTGTGCCTATTTAATCTTCTCAAAACATGTTCTAACCAAAACTCGTTGAAAAATGTGATTAATTTATAATTAAGTAATTTTATCTAATAGTTTGTAGACATGGTGGAACTTTGGGACTTAAGAGATTCTAAGCGTGTCCTCTTAGCTGTTTCTCTGGAGGCACTTTGCACTTCTGCTGTACGAAGCGTGATACCGAAGATATCTTCATGGTACCGATTTTCATTCTAAAACACAAAATAAAAAGTTTAATACATCAGTCCATAACTACCAAGTTCAAACTAAGATTACAAAAGTTTATTTTAACGATCGACCCTACAAAATCTAAATTGAAGAATGACAATAACAGGATGCAACTCTTTCCGTGCAACTCTTCTGCATCTTATATAACTTAAAATTCTTTGAATGATCACTTCGTCGACGCCGCACGTTTCTAACAATGATCCGCTACCGAGCGAAAGTACAATGAAAAAATGAGTCATATCCTACCCGTAAAATGGTGACGAATTCCTTTGCTTCCTCTTGTGGCATTTGGCCATATTTTTCAATGATGTCTTGGAGTTTTTGTTCCACGTCGTCTGCCATTTTACAATCACCGCAAACATAGAAGTGGCCTCGTTCTTCGGTAAGTAATCTTGTAATTTCTTCACCTTCATCTTCTAATAGAGCTTGGACATATTTCTAAAAATA
The DNA here is from genome assembly GCA_946251915.1 of Abrostola triplasia. Classification (NCBI taxonomy): domain Eukaryota; kingdom Metazoa; phylum Arthropoda; class Insecta; order Lepidoptera; family Noctuidae; genus Abrostola; species Abrostola triplasia. The sequence continues at coordinate 3,210,455 of OX276424.1, read as the reverse complement.
ATAAAGGATAGTACTTATTTAGTCAAACAAGATAGATAAATCACTGCTGATACAAGCAGTCTTAAAACATGTTTGTTAGTAGGTGAGGTTTTAATAAAAAACGTTGGATGAAAAAGTGATTAATTTTATCAATTCAGAAATATACAACGGACATGAAATAGCCAAGGCTAGAACCGGTTCAACACCTGAACCATAACAGCATCAGAGCAGAAGCGAATCTTATTTAGGTAAATTCGTAATAAATTAAACAAAACATTGATATGCAATGACCTATCGCTTTAACAATAACTTTATGTTTATTCACGATAATATAGTTTTGATTTGACCTTATAAATTAAACATTTTTCCGGACTCCAACTTAGACGAGCATATGTATTTCTTTAAACGCATAAATGGTGGTATTTATGCAATAACGAATCTTATCTCTATAATTAAGTAGTCTCAAAATTCTCTACACAAGCTCCGCTAAGCAATAAAAACTGAATCTATCAAAGCTGGAAAATATTTGGCTGATGAAGTTTACAATAGTCGTTCATACTCACTTTGTGTGAACCTTCTTCCCTCGATAAAGCCAATAGTGCTTTGTGAAGCACACCATCTTGCAACGCATCTTCTTTCTCGTTCTTATACAGTTCCATTTCCTTATATCTGCACCCAAAGAACAGCCACATGGGTCCAGGGTTACGCGACACCAAGTTTTTGATCAAGTGTCTCCTGTGGTGCCAGAAACCACGGAACGGCGCGATGCCAGTACCAGGACCGACTAGGATAAGCGGTGCTGAAATGTCTTTAGGCATGTGGAAGCTTGGTTTGCTGTAAAAAGCACATCAAGTTAGGTTCTGCTTATAGAAATTAGTCATTAAATTATGAAATAGGAAATGAAGCTTACTATCTGATAAATGCTAAAACCTCGTCCCCGTATTTCAGGTTTTGCAGGTATGTTGAACAAACGCCGTAATGTAGTGGTCCATTGCCGTCTGAAATAGTTTTCTTCAAGATTAATATTTATTTTTAAACATCGCATGTGTATAATTAAAAAAAACCTTACTTTCAGTTTTATATATAACGACTGCAACAGTAAGGTGGATCCTTTGAGGGTGGGCCAGGAGTGACGAGGATATGGAATAAAACCTTGGCTGCAACGGACTCAGTAGCGTAGCAAGCAGCGACGCTTGAGGCGTGCAAGATGGGAACTGCTCCAAAACTTCAGCCATATGAGGATAATGAAAACTGACCCAGTCATGGTATTTGTTTGAATCCTAAAAGAAAGGTCATGAAACAATTATCAAACATACATATAGGAAACAAGCGCGGAATAAAATGAATTCTGCAAGTTTCTTATATACCCGTTACCACAATACTAAATACAATACGTTCATGAACTAATGCTAATGTTACGAAACGTTACCGTAATTATTATTACATAACGAACCAACCATTACAAAAACAAAGAAACTAGTTAGTCGAAGTTTACTTATAATATCCTTACCTCAACCAGTTCTTTGATTTTCACAGCGTCCTCTTCATCAGTACACGAGTCAGCTAGGTATTGCAATATTTTTGTTGTGGGCGGTGTCGTGATGTCTAAGAACCTTGTGAAGATGTTTCGCACAGTGGCCGGAGGTATACGTTCATACGGCTCCCAAGATTTAACAATACCTAAAATATAATTTTTTTTTTCATCTTATATATGGACAAGTTATGATTTATTTTTGCAAATTGTGGGTAGTAATTGAATTTTGAGTGAGGTTACAAAATAAACTAGGGCTAGTTTTATTTGTCTAGCATAATTATGAAAAAAATGGTATTTGGGGACTTGTTTGTATAAAAGTTTTAAGAGTAAAAAATGTATGTCTCATCATTTTCTTTAAATAAGACTAAAGTTATTACAATTGTAACCTATAAGCTAAAAGTAACCAGCAATAAACAAGTAAACCTATGTAATTACTACCGCTCAAATTATTTAAAATATTCATCGTGTAAATCTAATAAAAAATATGACGTTGATATTTGTTATATTTTGTCTATTGGTTTTTCTATCAAAACAAGTTTTTATGTCGTTACATTCGTCCAAAATAAATACACGAGATTTATTATTATTGACATTTGTATATTTTGTTTTACCTGTTGGTGTTAGAGTTTCCTTCATAACTTGGAGTTGTACGACATGATCTAGGTTATCCACTCCTTTCAGCCTGGCTAGCACTGCATCTACTATCTCTTTTCTATTAACAGGCATAATACCAATGTGGTCTCCTGGCACGTATTTGATTTCACTCTAGAAATACAGATTTAAATTAAAGCAAGATGAAAATATTGGGACAGCGTTTCAGTGCACACATGAATGCTTTTCTGAAGCAAGTCTTAAAGACTTTTGGTAGTAACTTTCGACTTTTTATTGCTTGTTTTTAACAATTAATCCATAAATAACTGTAGGCTATAAGCTTAGCTTAGCATATCATTACATATTTTATAGCTTCTTTACCATGTAGAATTTCGTTATATTGGTTGTAACTGGTTTAGTCTTTGTCAGTTTTACTTATATAATAAGTAATAAGTGCTTTTTTTTAGTTTTTACTATTCTTACCTTTGTTTCTAGGTCTACAAATACAGTCCTAGTATTGCCTTCTGCATGATTGGCTAGCGTTCTGTTTTTCCTAATTTTACAAGTTATCAACTGTTTCTTGAAAGCTGTTTCTAGAGCATTAAATAGAGGCATCTCTGAACTTGGCTTTCCGAACCTGACCGTTTCTTCTGTAGCCGGTATTACAACCAAGGTGTTTTGTGCATTTTTCATCATATCGGTCTCGTCTAAGCAGAATGTCTTACATGATTCCTGAAACGATTATTCACTTATTTATAATGACTATTACAACTTCTTTATTGCTAATATTTATATTAAGCATAACAATTATTGTAATACTCATACAGATACTCGTAAATCATTACTTACTTGGAATATTTCCGATGACCAAGTACGGAATCTTTGTTCCAGTCCGTACATTTCATCCCCACAACATAAATCCATTATTCTTTCACCGCCTAATTCACCAAGGAAGCTGTCTATAAGTTTACCAAAGTTGCAGAACTTTGGGTAGGCACTAGATCCTAAAGCAAATACTGCGAAACGTACGTTACTCAGTGGCGCGATATGTTCCACAGAAGATGTTCCTGTAACACAACCTGTTAACAAAAAATATTTGGATTATTAACCTGTCGACTTACTAATCATGTGTTTTACTTGATCTGAATAAGTATCCAAAAAAAACAAATTGACTGAAAACATATTCAAAAAACTTATAAGGCACAGATTTTTTTTACACTGTGAAATAATGGAAGCTGTGGGTCGGATTCAATTTAAATAAAAAGTCATAATTTCCTCATTCCTTACTTACTTTTGCTGGACTCTAATCGAGTTAATTTTCGATTATGATCCGCAAGAACACTGTTCGTTCTCAAAAATGATTTCGACGTCGGTGTTTTGTATCCTCTGCAATAAATAATGCCGTTAGAAACTGTTCAATTCATAACATTTTTTAGTAATTTAAATTATTTCATCTTACGCTGAATGAAAGTCCAGTAAATCTTCTTCCTGGCTCTCTTTTTCATTGTTTAACAATTGTATTAAATGTTCAGCGAAATCCTAAAATTGACAATAATATTATGATTTACATTTATCAGTTTAAAAAATAATAATATAGATTTTATGATTATATACGCACTTCTCCATTAGCTGGTGGTTCTCCGTTACCGAAAGTTGACGTGACAATCAAAAGAAGAGTTTCGTGTTCAATTGAAAACATATCATAGTCCGCCATACAATGGACCTGAAAGAAATATATTGGTCAAATCTTCTTGTTATTTGGTATTAATATAGGTAGTCTTTAGGTTGCGATTTTTATCACTGTCGCACAGTTTTATGTCTCACCAATTTGAAAATTAAAGTCAACTAAAACAGCAGATTAGAATCTTAATATGTTATTGTTATTCTGTAGAGCCCTTTTAATTTTAGATAACAACCTTCGTATTTGCGATTAAACTAGCTCACTGTTTGTCCTGCTTAATATTCTTTTAACACCATCCATTATAATAAAAAAATACACTAAATTGTGCCATATTAGTCATCACTTTTGTTGTTACCGCCACTAAGTTCTTTACGATCATCAACATTCCGGGCACAGTTTCAAGTTAACTATTGTAAATTCTACATTTTCACGATATGGAAACTCACCTGCGCGTTGAAGGCGTGTCCAAATAAGTTTCCTAACTCTTTGGCATACTGTTCAGATTTGCCTGTCTCGGTAGCATACAAGATGGTTGCTTTGATGCGTTTAGAGAGAGCCCGACCGAATAGTTTGGAAGTAAACTTGACGGCGCGAGCAATCTGCTTAAAGTGGAACTTCCTATGTACGTTCTTCGTGCCATCAGACTTGGTCCATTGGTGGGTCTTCCATGCTGGCTCCTGGAAATTTTACTTATATTAACATAATCCCTCTAACAAAAATTACATAAAAAAATTCTCGATGCAATATGCAAATCCATAATGTGTTCATATAAAAAAAAATGCGTATTTTCACTCTATAAAGAAAAAAGAATAACTACACTTGATGGTTTGTATTTATCGGGAAATTTATGGTGGAGTGTCAGGTTACGTTAGGAATGATCCTGGCCCGTAGGCCGACCTCGAATAATTGGGAAACGGCGAGGAAGATGAGTAATGACTTCGGATTAACACAACAATCTGGAAGCTCACCCATGAGTACCAGACTATATTTAATGAAGATATATTTACTAATGCTATTCTAGATTAAGATAATCTGCGACTAACATGTAATACTTTGAATGATGAAGTGAAAGTTGCTAGATAAATCACAAGGAAAATTCAGGCTTCCCCGCGTTTTTTAAACACTTTTTTATTAATGCGGTTTATTTTAAGTTCTTATGTAATCTTACCTGGTACTCATACCCAGGTCGAAGATGATACAAAGCCATTTCTTGATGGAATACTGCAGTCAGTGACCCTGACATGGGTGGGACGATCCAGACCCAATCTGAAGGACAACCGCCCCTGAAAAGAATGTTTAATATTTTAACGAGTCCGTTCCCAATATATTGTCAATATTTGCAGAAGAATCTTAATAGTCTTAATAGAAAGATAAATAAAGTTTTTGGAAAAGAAATAACTCACTATAAAAGCAACATGCCCATAATTTTATTATGTTCCCTAAAAAACTACGACATAGGTGCAATCAATGCAATTTTCTTTTTTTGGGTTGATTTTAAATATTCAGAGCACGTCGGTCGCTTGTATCAATTTGATAGTCTCGTAAAAACAAATCACCCTTGGGTTTTTGGTTCAACTCTCAGATCCGCTAAAAACATAATTGGGTATTCCTGTTAAAACAAGTTTGAATAACCGATGCTAAAAATATCCTGTATAAAAGAACATACGTTTACGTTAGTTATATAACTATAGGTCCTATGTACTAAACAATATTAAAGGTTATGTATTTCTCGAGATGGTTTTCCTAAGATACGATGCACCACTTATTCCTAACTTTATCCGTTCGTTGAAAGTTTTAATAGTCACCTGGCTTCAATAAAATGTGGTTGTCCACCGAACTTAAGCATAAACTTTTATCCATTGCACTCTATGTGCCACGTTTAACATCTCAACGTCATATAAATGGTACATACCGGACTTTACTCTCTGTTTCCATATGTTTCATAAACTGTTCGGACGCGGAGTGGTGGTCCACTATGGACACGTTGTCTCTATGGAAGCTGTATAGCACTGATATATTAACTTCGACCAGAGCCTTGTCCTTCCATAGGGACACTGCCATGTTCGTGTCCAAACCCATCTTCTTTGCCACTTTCTGAAAAAAGGTTCAAATTAAAGGAAATATGGCTTAGATTATGTAATTCAAGGATCGAAAGTCAAGGAATTTTAAAAAAGAAGAAAAGGTTCCTCACCTCGATGACATTGAGCCTGTTGCCATCACAAAGATTCCTGCATCCGATCTCCGTGCCCATGTACCAGCCGTTGAAGGCAGTCGCAGTGAACTCAAGACCACCACAGTCCATCCTCATATTAGCGACGGCAGGCAAAACATACCAACGCAAACCTAAATCTTGGAACCAATCGTATCTGAAAGAAATAGAGAATATTCATATCGTAATTTAGTATAAGCTTCTTCAAAACTCCCATGTAAGAAAAAATCTTTAAAATAATTTTAGCCAGTAGTGATGTCCTATTTTATTGACAAAATTATTACGCGAACATACTTTGGGTGATCCATCTTCACTTCCATTATAATTTCTCGTGGAATGTCGAAGTACTCCGGGTCTTTGCCGTCAGCTGACAGCACCAAAGGCAGTATATCCCAGGCAGTTCTTTGTTTTGGATTCCATCCTAACTTCAAACAAATCTGAAAGTAATAGATGTTAAAGACAACGTTATAATGGTGAATATTGCATTATAATAACCTGTTATTCTCGAATTACGTATATAAAACTAATAGGCAACAGAATCATAAATTGTTTTGGATATATAAGACAAAGAAACAGGTTTATTTGTAACATTAGCGTCTGAGTGATTGGTAACCGACATTTTTAACCATAAAACTGACTTTACAACTCGACAAAGGTATTGTAAAATTTGAATATTTGTATAATACCTATAATATTTGTGTGATTTAGAATAAAATATTTATCTTATCAGTAAACATAGGTCACTAGTCGCAACCCCAACACAAATCATTTTATTAAGTATTAATTAACTGTCGATAGGTTGGTGATCAATGTTTGCCAAAATTTGAAAATGAAAATCGATTGATTCTGTGGGAGCGGTATTTTTGTAGCACTTAACATGGTTGTATGGTTTTTAATAGGTACAATAATTATAGTCTAGCCTGAATATAAAATAAAAAGACAAATCGTTGTGTAACTAGTCACCCGGTAAACAACATTAATTTGTAATTGCCAACCGTTAAAATAATTTTGAGACTTCTAAATAATTGCTAAATGTGCTCCCTCGCCTGAGCATTCGCCTGTAATGTAACATTTCGTATTCGACTTTGAGCATTACATTACAATTTGTATCAAAATATTACATATTGTATCATCCCGTTGCGCTCTGTAATGCTCAGTTCTCACTTCTCGATTCTGTATCGTTACATATCAGGAGAAAGGTAGGTGAGGGAGCACCTTAATCAGCACGCATTATAGGGTTGACTAAAATTATCCTTACTAACAGAAAAGGCTGCACAACGTCTACCCCTCACAGAAAACAAACGGCATGCTACAAAATATTATAATACAGCAAACATAATAAAATGTGTTTACAACATTGATTATAACCAGTTATGTTAAATAACTCGTGTAATATTAAGAGTAAACTGTCATATGGGACGCGACTATGTATTATTCTTATATTATATAATGGTATTCTATTATTTTTATTACCGGCTGGTATTTTGCATAATTATGACGTAATTTTATTATGTTGGATTCTACAACCGAGTATCTCACGACAGTTGATTACGAGAGTAGAAGTCTTTTAAATCAGAATCAACTTTCAGCTGTGCAAGAAAAAAAAAATATGTAGGTTTTTTTCAAGTATGTACATTGTTTTTAGGATTTCTTCTCTTATTTATTATGGGTATAGTGTATTATGTTTTTGCTTATTCCTTTAAACGCGGTTGGTAGGCATTTATCTTTTACAGAAGACACAAGTCACACCCACATTTTAATGTAATAAGTATAGACTTGGACCTTTGCTTGAACCCTACGTATATTGCTCGAAGTTAAGACTTGTTTAGCGCCTTTTAAGACTCGATAACTTTCGATGGAAAGGAATTTCTTTATCCGTTCTCCCTCATTTATGTGCGTAACTTAGTACCAACATGTTTTATATAAAATCATTATAATTACATCAGTAAACTCCACGCGTCCTGGATCCCCGAGAACGGTGCCGTCCGGCTGCCGATAGCCCGCGTAGCTGACGAGCTGCGGGTTCCATATCCTGTAGTCGTGCTTACCGTCTGTGCGCTGAGGGAATATGGTTATCGCCGACCTACAAGGTAACATATTCAGTAGAGTAAGATTACCTCTAATGTATGCAAAAGTGGAAATACTTATTTAGATAACTACTGCACGCTTTTGAGCTATGCTTTGTAAAAAAAAAAACAACCGGCTCTTTACAACTGATATACCTACAAGATTGGAAAGAGTTATCAAACGGTTGAGGAAAACGAGACAAAAGTGCTATTGGTCATAAATTTACATAGACACCATTTATGACCGACCTTTCAAATATTCAAATACTATTTTTTTAAACTATAATCTTGATTGATTTTAATCTTAAACTACTATTGCATTCAAGAACGCAGTGGGAGACTAATTTAAACGTTAAGCTGTTTTACACTTTAATTAAAATATATTATAACAATCCATTTTGAAAGCATAAAATCTCACCTTATATTTCCCTTGTTGGTACCAAATTTGATGTGAGTGCAGAGAGCTTCAAACATACCACTAGCGGTGGTCACTTCTCTGCAGTCGAATATCTGTAAACGGGTCACTCATTTAGTATCATAATAATAATAGCTTTACGAGTAGACCGGTATTAATAGTATGTTCTGATGCAACTTGATCGTTTTACCTAGTTGTACTAATTTTGTAGCTGTACCGCCATGATAACAATGTACTAACAATATTAAACTAAGAATTAATTTAAAGCTTGTAATTGAATAGCAAAGCGTCATAAAAACAATTGAAATCAAATTTTAGAACACTAAAAATTCTAAAGATGAATTCGGCTGTCGTTTTTTATTTTTTTACCAACTCTAGCTATCCAAACTTTTTTTGCTGTTAATTGTAACATTTGGAACCAGATGGTACACTTATTTCTGTTAATAATATTTACTTGCATACATCTATTTTGAGTAAGTAAGTAAGTAAGCACTCAATAGACATTTGTAACTCTGAGTTAAGTTACGTAGTATAGGCGTAATTTATCTTAAAAGCAACATAACTTGTATCTGAGTCACGTTAAGACGACTAATGACATTTAGTTTGTGGCTCGTTATAAAGTTTTAGGTAAGCTCTGCAACCCTAATTAAAAGTTCGTGTGTTTCTCTCAAGGTATGAAGAAAAGTCTGTTTTAGAAATAAATCCGCTGCGTCACACGTGTTTTTTTTGCTGTATCTTATGTGCGTTGATGAATGAATGAATATCAATCAAAGTTCGTTCAATGGCGGTATTTAACTTTCAACACTTAGTGCAGCAAGCCAATGATTAAACCAGGGACTTGATACGTTACTCAAAATATCGTTATTTTTGTTCGGATAACGTTATTTAGTAACGTCCCAGTTACTAAATAACGTTTGAAGTCCGTGGACTTAACTATAAAGCAAGATATATTTTTTATCATAAGTATTTTTTATTTATTTTCTTTCATTCCAGTTTGTATACTTATTTATTATGAGAGTGTACTACCTTGAACATTCTTCAGTAATATTACCTCAAAATATTGATATAATAAACAAGCATTTGCATCTCCACACTTTTGCTTTTATACGTAAGCCATACCATACCAACTACTTCGAAACATTTCCTCAAAAATAATCCACAAAAAACATGGGAGTCATAAATAATTCAAGCCATGTAAATAAATATTTCGTGTACAGTCAAGTGCTGTCATACGGAGGGACCGCCACGGAGTCACGTGAAGAATCTTCGAGATCCACGCAATCTAATTTGTTTTGGTAACGACTGTACGTAGGTAACTAAACAGGCTTTATATGTTCACGTCTCGTTTTGGAAGGGAAGGGAGCTAGCAAATTGGCATGAACACGCGATGCTGTTTGAATAAGTAGTAATTGTTTGAGATTATACTAATTAGGCTATTGCTTCCTATGTTATCTATGTATTTGTTTTGTTTTTTTTTGCTATCATTATTAATTCTAGTAGAGCGATTGTTTGCTGGCTACCTTTGGGAGGGACCTAATGAAAAACCTCTCCAGTTAGGAGATACCAGAACAATTTCAACTGAACTCAGCTTTTATGGTCATCTGGATTTATTCACTACAAGAATCTGTCCACGAGTTTGGGTGGAAATAATTCTGCCATTCAAAACCATTCTGAATATAAAGTGTAAGATTTTTTGAAAATCAGATGGATAGTTTGAAGTCGTCTTACATAGATAGAAACTTCCTAACAAACAAACTAATTATGTATGTATTAGTGTTGATAATCAATACTCACTTGTAATTTCTTCCACTGTATTCTTCCAATGCATCTAAAGGCATTCCTCCAAGCCAGTTTTGCACCGAACACCAATTCTGAGGACTTCAACTGATACGTCCCCTTCTGTTTTAAATCATTCTTGATTTCCTCTAATCTTGATCTGTGAGCTGCAGAGTTTTCTCTGTAAAATAACAATAATATGTTCAACATTTATAAGATAACATAACATTGTCACTCATGGAAGCCTAATCCCATTAGGTAACTAAGCAAAACTCCAGTCGCGGTGCTGCTACCGAGAATTACCTGAAAGAGAAAGAGAATAACACTGACCGACCCGGGAATCGAACCCAAGGCCTAAAAACTAAGCAGTCCCGCTTTGCGAACACTAGACCAATGAAGCACTTGACACTACTAAAATTATGTATCCAATAAAAAGAAAAATAAGAGAATTATGCTAAACATAATTCATAAAACAAGAAATATTTTGATGCAATATGTTGTATTAAATGTCACGCATAATTATTTTTAGTATTAATTACCTGACAGAAGCCAATACCTCTAATAAAAGACAGCAAATAACTTTTGTGTGATTTATAAAAAAAGAATAAAAGTGTTTAATCGCTAGCTTTTTTTACCTCGCATGAACAATAAGAACATAGCAGCAAAAGATAAATTTGTTTTTTTTTACATGTACATTTTACATATACAGGGATTTAAATACTTCGATATTTTTTTCATTCCTATTGAAGGAAACTGGCTGGAAATATGCACAGACTCGATGAGACAATTCAATTACTATTTCTACATAATCAAATATTTTCTCCAATCGAAGCGCTTCCTCTTTGTTAGGTCTAAAAGGATTTGACAGGAAATTACTTTTCGATTAAAATACATTTTTAAATCCATTTTTAGACGTCACTTGTTTTGTTTCAAACCGGTTTGAAATCTTTTGTTTTTGTTTTGTTCTAATACGCAAAGCTTAAAGCTGATAAAAGGTGAATTAACTAATTAACCATTTTGTTTGAATGTTACATGTGTAACAAGAAAATATTTTAGAGGTGTCATTAAGATTATGATAATAATATATTTCCAATAATCACCATAAGTGTGTAATAGAAAAATGCATATGAATGCATTTTGCCCAAATACTTTCCTTCGCTAACATAAAACACCACACCCTCACCATACGAACACCCAGATTTTTCGAAAATATGCGGATCATTAAATATTTGTCCCTAGTTTAGAGCAATCAGTGCACCTCTAGCTACTGATTACTACTACTAAATTCGTCAAAATAAATGTGTGAGTTTTATAATAGTCGTGTTGGATCTCACCTGCGGATAGACGCGTAGTATTGTTTGAGGAAGACTTCCGCCTCCTCGTAAACCTCGTCGGTGGACCGCGGCGTGTCCCCTCGCCCGCTGATCCCCATCAGACTTGACTTGCATACTTTTTCTGTACATCTTGTATCCTGAAACAATGGAAATGAATTTTATAGAGATTGTCAAGAATACAATACACTTAAAATTATCTAGAGGACTTTAAATATCGTATTTTGTTTAAGTTATTAAAGGGTCTTTACAACCTTGCTATACATGATTTTATTGTTAAATTTCGATTCAATCTTTTTATATCTGATGTTTTTGCGTTGTGATTGAAGTAAACCTTTTTAAGTCTGCGATAAAAACGTGTTCGACTAGATACAATTTGTAAACAATGAGATATTGACTATATTTAATCCGAAGGCTACACATGCGCCACAGCTGAGACAATCGCGTCTCCACATTTAACTCGCGAGTTGTCTTGCCTGACCATGCTTGGACAAATGTTTGTTGACAAACAACACAAAGCCTTTATTTACTTTGAGCTCTTTGAGAAGCGAATGGTCAACATGACGACTTAAACGCTATGGTCAATAAAATGATTGGACAAGTATTGCCTATATTAATTGATGATCCTTTGTCAATGATTACAACAAATTGCTTCTGATTTCAAACCGTGTCCTGACCAAATGTTGGTTAACGCGGTCAATCTCAATTGATAGCAAACGTTGCACCAGAAAAAGATATACGTATTACCTTAGTTAGATAGTAGAGAGCCATCATGAGTGACGATACCCTAGTACGTTCGTCATCCTAGATTGATATATGAAGCTATATAGGAAACATCTATGATAGATCTATAATTTTCTATAGCTTTCAACTTCTTTAGTCCAAGAATAGTGCCAACTTCTTTAATTACCGTTGCCGAGTTTAACCTTCATGCATATAATGAATCCGTCTATCGAGCATGATTAGCCAATAATTATGATACGCATTTTATTATTCATACTTAGCCAACAATTAATTGTCTTATTAAACAGCTTAAGTAATTTCCGCACGCAACCTAAGATTTCCTTGTATAATTCTCGAGACCGAATTTCGGTAACCGTGGACAATGTAAGCGAAAACTAGTGAACTCGGTAGGTATAGAGGCAGGAGATTAGAGCACAAGTGTGTGAGCAAACACAATACGTGCATGCACTCACATAGTCCGAGACGATAGCACGGGAATCTAACACGACCAGATAGAACATTCTTGTCAAATTTTTTTGCTTGTCCAGAAATTAGCACTAGGTGTTTTATAATTCTCAGTCATTATAAGCTAGTCATTAGACCAAAAAAGTCTGCTATAGTATACGTTATTCTTTTGTTCAGTTATCAAACAAAAGAGAAATGCAAACGCAACAATCAAATTACCTATCAACGAACTAGTGGCTCAATACGGTGAGAATATCCTCGGAATTGCTTCTTAAACCGCATACATGACTTCACACACGTATGCCACTGCAACGTAAAGTTCTAAGTGCGATATCTATTCAAGATGTCTTGTCATACTATATAAAAAAAGCTAAGTTGGTTGTATCATCATATCAATTTGACAGCTACATAAAAAGTATGAGAAAAACTAATGTTTCTTATTATCCTTAGCCTTGCCAGCGCCATTTAATTTTGTAAGCAAGATGCAGTTTTGCTTAGTTTCAAACACAAATTGCACTTGTCACGAAGACTTTAATATCCATTTTGTGTAGGTACCTACTATAGATAAGGTAACCTAAAGATTACTATGGTACTTAAATCCTATGAAAATATATCTTAAGCAGATTTTTATATAAATTTCACTTGAAATAAACTTGTAGTTGGGACTATTAGACAACATATTTCAGCAAAAAGCGCATGCAAATACATGATATAGATAGGTATATCTTCGCTAACAGCTGACGGACAAATAGTTACCCATATGGCTTGCATTTTTAATCTCGTATGAGTATGTATGTAAATAAATTGTTTGATCATCGTGTCATAGCATTTAAGTACCTAACTACTCACAGTGTATATTCAATACATGCGAATACGCAAACATGAGGGTTACAAAGCTATTTTATTTGAACTGGCTTCTAAATAAACAAAGTAAATGACTTGTAGCCAATACGATAATAGTAGTAGGTTTGTAAACATATTAAAATTGTTGATTAAATATGATTTCCTTGAGTGTTGTCCTTAGCGTTGTCGGAAAGGTGAGAGCAAAACTGTGAATATGAGGCTTTCTGGAGAGCTTTAACAGAAAGTAGCAAGCGATGTATACTTTCTTAACAGTGATAATCCGTACTCAATTGTTTTGAATATTGATACCTACACATCTACATATTTTTTGTAGCAGTCATAAATATCCTACAAAGTTTGACCGTATATAGGCGTTACTTCTTTTCGACGACGTCGGGAAATCGAGACGTAAGAAGACCAAATTCAGTGTGGAGGTGTGATGAATGGCATAAGGCTGGCAAACTCGCAACCTATCACATAATGTTCTTGGCTCTTATGACCATCGGTGAAATGTGGGTGTATAGACCATAGACTTAAAATACTAAGTGATTAAGGTAAAGACTCCAGTTAAACGATAACACCTTATTCTTGCAGGTTATGTATGTACTCTACGTATGTTTATGTCAGAAATGTCTCTGTATTACCTACTCTGTTCGCGTTGACTGCATATTGTTGAGTTAGGTCAGTTTATAATGGTTATCTTTAATTGTGCGTATAATGACTAGGAAAATAGTTTTTGTAGGATTGTTGTAACACATCTCGTTTATTATTTATAGCATTATTCACACGATCTTCACGTTCTACAAAAAGTTTTTATTGTGTGGAGTAAAATGAGGTAGAATGGCATGAAATAAATATACAATCAAAAGTGATTCCAGATTTACGTTATGTACGTTCTTATGAGCCATGATGCTAGAAATTATATTTAATTTTGACAGTCTGGCTTGATTCCCATACAAGGGTACCTACGCAATGACAAGATGGCTATTTATAACATAAACATTTTTCGTCGTCTCATATATTATTTAATGTTAATTACCTACAACGGTCAGGCTTATGCAATTTGCATGTTTTTAGGAGTTAGTTAGTTTATTAAGATAGGAATTATTTCAGTCCGAAAATGTATCGACGCGTATATTAAAAAGTAGTCCATCCATTCGTGCAGGAATGCACCGAGCCGGTGCATAATTTCCTCAAAATAAAGCTCTAGGTACTAGCAACGCATTAACAAGTTCCATAATAGAACAGCTGTTTGTCTTAAGATTTTTAAATAAAAGATTCACATAGCTTCACATCCCACGGAGATTTTTTCAGTTGTTCGAATTTTGTATGATACAAGTATTAGTCTGATGCGCAGATATAATCCAAATCATAGTGTTTGCAAGCAGGCACTTAGTACGATTCACGAGGAGGAGTAACTAATGTCCGTTCCTTATCTTAATAATAATAGCTTTTTTTAAGAGGGATAAATAATAAAAATATATGAATTAAAATAAATAAATTTAGAATTTATGAGAAGAGGCCTTTGTCCTGCAGTGGAACAGTTATAGGCGACTATTATCACGTTCCACCAACGTTTGTCATTTGTATTTAAAACCTGTGTCTATGTCACGTGACAGCAATCAATGCATTATATCATTACGTAAGTATTATTAGTTCGACGTATTCTGTTTGCGTTTTGCTACTAATTATCTGTTGCCGAGCACTCATTGTGTTACTGTGTGTTCGCTGGAACTAATCAAGGCGGTTTCCAATCAGTGAACAGTTCAACCTTCTATGTAAATGTCTCTGCGCTTCTGGTATCCTGGTAGGAGCCTTGAATTATTATCACTGCAGGTTAATTATTAATGCATGTATGATTTAGCAAAGTGTTGTTTGATTAACTGATTTTGTTTGTGATTGTCATTGATTGTGCTGCCAATCAGTTTAATTAATCAAGAACTGCCTAACTTATTAACAATATATATTATATACAACACTATAAAGTTTAAGCTTAAAATATCAATTTGCGTAAAAATCTTTTTATCGAACCAAACGCTGATTTATTGGTACACAAAGTAAAAACTCCTTTTATTTTCATCTATTTCGACGCTTTCTATATTATCCTAACCTATTTCCGTCATAGGTAAGTTCCGGGTAAGTTCCGAAGATGATCTCACCAGGCAAGCAACGGTCAATGAACTTAACAATCACTACAACGAGTCTTATTTAAGTTTATGAAGCTTAATTCGTAACTTTCAGTAGCAATTGACTTTATTGGAGTGTAAAGTGAACTTAATGAACGGTGCTTCATAGCAATCATAAGTGTCATGACTCGAGTGTCGTAAATAAGACTCTTATATAAGAGGTCGGAAACACGTGGGTCGAGTATAAGACCTCATACGCACTGTCCGGTTACCCGCACTGCGGAAACCGGACGGCTGCCCGCAAGTTCAGTTATATACGTAATATTCATTTGTGCCGCTGCGGTTACCCGCATTGCAGTGCGGGTAACCCGGACAGTGCGTATGAGCTCTAAGAGCTTAAATTTGTTTCAAAAGAGTTACAGCATCGTGTCCTTATTTTCTGGCAATTCTTAGAGAAGTTATTAGGCATAATAATAGGACATGTACCGTCCTTGGCGCATTGTAGCTAGCCTATTGTAGCCTTATAATAAAGAAGATATACCTACCTATATCTTCTGGAACGTTTCACATGTAGTTTGTTTTGACATGACACACACAAGCTTTGGTCACTATTAGTTTAGTGATTAGCTTTTTTCATTGATAACATAATGTTGACACGAAATATACGTCAAATAACATTGTCGGTTGTGACGTGAAATAGCTTTTAATCACTATCTGTTAAATCGGGCCGTAGTAAAAGCTTTTTGTCGTGTTCCACTGATACCCTGCCCCACATGAATAGAGTGTTACTATTTACGCGATAAGACGAGTTTACGTCACAAGCTACTATAACGTTATGCTTTACTACGCCTCACAAGTGTTAAAGGTGTAAGCACAACAGACATAATTGTATATCTGTGCACAGTCGTATTAGCTACTAACAAGCCATAAAGTCGATTTGTATTTTTCGGTAGACGCCAAATACGATCTAAGTAATAAGTTTGATAAATTTTGGTAACTAGGAATCACGTGTTCAAAGTGTATATTACCTACGTTATAAGGGTAGATCGAATCTAAGAAACTTAATCAACATCCAAAGCATAACCAGAGAGTTAAGTTAATTATCATTGAATGTTAGACAGAGTTTGACAAAGCATTTGACCTGTAAATTTACGTAGACAAGTAGACAATCAACCGTTATATTAGCAACAAAAAATGAACTCACTTGATTCCTGATAAGTTACAGAATGACATTAACCCCAAGTTTTCTAAGAAGTGCAGTATGAATTCGTCTTGGGGTTTCACAGATATTTTTTATCGGACCATCCATTTTAAAGAGCTATTGTATATCTCAGTGGTTTGACTCACGTTAGTTTTATTTCATAATAATGCAAAACCAAACAATGGGTGATCATTTATTTTAATTATAAGAGCATTCGTTGATGCTGATAAATATGGACGTAATTAGATATTGTGCCATACTGTCTGGTAAAGAAGATAATTTAAAGTAGGTACACATGTTAATAAAGAAAGAAAAAATATTTGATGTGTAAATTAAATGTTGAACAGTATAAAGAACATAGCAGATGTGTTCCGTTTCATGTACTAAATCAATGTTACAAAAACTAATAATCAAGCTAAAGGTCCTTTTCTCATTAAGAAATCGGGCAAAAGGCACATGAGATTTTTTTAATCGAAAATGTTTATGAGCAAAATAATAACATAGACGTTTCATTTGAAAATGTATGGTTCCTGCAAATAGACCACGCTAGGGAGCGAGGCAAAACCTAGTACTCACGTGATTATAATTATAATAATTATATTAGTTTGCTTGAATCTTACTTTAACAAGTACATAAATCTGCTTGCATTTGTTACACACAAGTCGATACAACTGAATAAACATAAATACATCTTAAAAGCATTAATATCGTCGGCAATTATCATCTAATTTTATCGTCTGTGAAATCTGTTGCGTCTGAGTCGGTATTCCCCGCATCCGGCTCGATCGCTCGATCCTTCATACTTAACAATACTTATGTTCGGTGTGTTGGTCACGCGGATCCGTAACTCCGTTTCTATTATCATTTCTCGGTCATTATCCCGATCATGTTTTAGCATCGGCAAGATGGCAACCAATTGTCAAAGTTTTGCTTCGTCATTAAGACCTTGAAACTGGCTAGCGTCGAATAAATTACGAGGGTCAAACTGAAAGTTCTTAGAACTGGCCACTTATAAACAATATAATAAAAAAATAATTCTAAAATTTGAAAATAGAACTCTTTGCCAATATTACTGAGTATATATTTCATTAATTTGTCATTTGTTTTACGATTTGGCGGCAAATTGAAAATTGTCTGTGTCACGTCAACATGAATTTAACACGAGAAAATTTTCGTGCAATGATTTTTTATGACTTTCGATGTCATTTAAGTCAACAAGAAAGTTATGATAGACTACGATTGGCCTTTCACGATGAAGCCCCATCTCGTGCGACAGTTTACAACTGGTTTAATGAGTTTAAACGTGGTCGCACTAATCTCACTGATGATTTAAGTGAGGGACGGCCTTCTACGGCGACGACTGAAGATAACATCTGTGTTGTGCGGCGTATGATAGAGACTGACAAAAGAGTGACCTATCAGCAGATTCGGACAAGCTTAGGCATCGGTATGAGTCAAGTGCACAAAATCCTCCACGAACATTTAGCAGTCAGGAAGCTTTGCGCCCGGTGGATACCTCATAATTTGACTGAGGCTCAAAAACTCCATCGTGTGGATTGGTGCCGTAAAATGATTGAAAGATTTAACGGAGGTGACTCAAATGCTGTGTTCGACATACTAACAGGTGACGAAAGCTGGATTTACTGTTATGATCCTGAAACCAAAAGACAATCTGCTCAGTGGGTGTTTCCTTTCGAGAGGTTGCCAACTAAAGTGAAGAGAGATCGAAGTGCGGGAAAAAAAATGGTGGCCTCGTTCTTTGGAAGGATAGGTCATTTCGCAACAATTGTGTTAGAGGATCAAAAAACAGTTTCTGCAGAATGGTACACTACCAATTGTTTGCCACTTGTCTTGGAAAAAGTTCGAGAGAAACGACCTCGCAGTAGGATCCTCCTTCACCACGACAACGCCTCGTCGCACACCGCTAAGCGAACGATCGACTATTTGGCGACATCAAACGTTGAATTACTGGGTCACCCGCCGTATAGCCCCGACCTCGCCCCTTGTGATTTTTATTTATTTCCAAAAATTAAAGAAAAATTTAAAGGAAAGCGGTTTATGAATGCTGAAGAAGCGGTGGCTGCGTATCGCGATGCCATTGAAGAGAACCCTAAAGACGAGTGGGCTAAGTGCTTTTCCCAGTGGTTCCATCGCATGCAGCGGTGTATTGACGTGAATGGACAATATTTTGAAAAGATATAATAAAACTAATAACTGGCTAATGTAATCAGTTTTTGATTTTCTAAGAACTTTCAGTTTGACCCTCGTATAAATCATTGTATCGATTTAAAAAATCATTGGGATTTATGACTACTATGGTGATGCTTCGAATTTTGCCTCGATCATTTGTTTTACTGTTAATTTTAAACATTTCGTTTCTTTAACTCTTCCTAATTATTTCTAACAAGGAAAAGCCTTATCTGTTTATATGTGATTGATTTGTCTTCTCTCTAAACTAAATTAAATAAGATTTTGTATGGAGGTAGCTTAATTAACAACTAAGTACTTAATGTAATTTTCTATTTAAAATTATTCATAAACCTTTGGGATTACCACAACCCACTCATTTCCTAGCGCAGCAGTGAATGCATCAGTTATACAATATTTTTTATCGACTCAACGGCTAACAATGCTATAATTGCCGCCATGAATCCATTTAAATTATTTACTATTATTCTATTATTACACAAGACTAAACCTAGTGCAAACTTAATTTATGATAAATAGGGCTGTAAATTATTAATACATAATTGTGCTGAGAAAATTATCTACGTCAACAGATGTCGTAAAAAATACAGCTCTTGATGCAAACAAAACGTTATTCTGTTGAATTAAATTAACACTAAAACTGCGTGAAGTAGGTAGAAGAAATAGGTAAAAATTCGATGTCAACTGTAAGACGGCAAAAGATAGGAAAGCTTTCAAAACCTCAGAATTTAAACTCGCGTAATACGTGCCTATCTGGAATTAAACCTCACTGCGTCCGAAGCTTCAATACCAAGAAATTTGTTTTTAAAAAGTCTTATAAACGTAGGACTAGTTTAGTTACTGAATGAAACACTGCAAGACCTAATTCCAGAGTGCTGGTTGAGTAAAGCTTCCCTCATTAATAAAGCATCAGATTTATAAAATCAAGAGACACAAAGTAAACAAAACACATAATTTTTGTATTCATTCAAGTCTAGCTGGCTGGCTATAAGCACAGACAGTGTACAAATAAACTTCTTGGAAAAAAAGGCAAACCAGTTATGATTACAATTTTATGAATAAACAGATGCCAACATTGACTTTGAGAAAAGATGCTATACCTCAATCGCTATTGTCGACATTAGAGCTTATTATCGTGGAAAACTTTGTAATAAGGGATGAATTGTAATCGACGACCCGATTGGCGCAGTGTTTAAGCAAAAAAAATGTGTACCTACACGAGAATGTCTTTGTGTGGGGTGAAGTTATAAAAGAAAACTATTTCATTTAGGTATGTATCACCAAAAGAATCTCTTTAAGAAAAAGAACTAGTT
The DNA here is from genome assembly GCA_946251915.1 of Abrostola triplasia. NCBI lineage: Eukaryota > Metazoa > Arthropoda > Insecta > Lepidoptera > Noctuidae > Abrostola > Abrostola triplasia. Next base: position 3,189,994 of record OX276424.1, on the reverse strand, counting down.
ATTTTGTGATTATTGCTAATAGACAGGGTTTTGAGGGAATTAAATATTGTATCTGTAACAACAAACATAGTATCTGATACTTCTAGAATCAGATACAATATTTACTTCATAATCATATCTTAATTTAAAAAAGTAGTTCTAAGATATCAAAATCAATTCAATCATGAAGAACCTATTACAAAATGATAGTACCGTAATATTGTACTCAAAACTCCCAGAAGATACGCGGGAGACAGACACATGCCACAAATTGTTTTTCTTAAGCTTCCATTTTATGCTCTAGAATTTACCATAATTGATATCTTTGGAAGCAAAAGTTTAGATATTTGCATACCTAACTACAATATAACTTTGAACATTGAACGGTGAGAGCAGGCTGGGTTAATTCTATGTATTAATTAGCCAAGGGTCACGTTATGAAAGGGAATCCACTTACAATTGTTCTGAACAGGTGTTATCATGCTTAGAGCTTAATAACATAGATACGAGTTGGAATAAAATATTATTTATTCTTTGGTTTTATATGTGTTCGCCAAATAAAAGAGAGCCATTTTTCACTTTAAAGTCGATAGGATTTTAATTAATACAATACACAATAGGTTAATTAATATGAATAGTTCAAAAAAATTCAACCACGCTACTCTACATTTTGTTTTTATTTGTTATGGCACTGTGATGTGGGTATCTATTGTGCCTGATATTATTGAAACTGCAACCAGTTTTTGCACGTTTGCGAAGTGAAATAATGACCTCGACATCCACAGAGGAGGATCAAAAATATCATTTAAATATCATTTGGTATCAGTATCTTTGTCTCTGTAGTGTATCTATCTATTTTCAAGTGAGGGCAGCGCTTACTACTGTCCTTTATCGGTAGTCCAACCCAACGAACTCCTGCGTCAGATCTCTCTCGTTTCCCGTTGTGTACATTTTGCCCCTGATTTACATCGTCTTCTTCTTTGATTTAAATGCTAAGAATAGATAGTGCCCCTATTTTACACGCAATAGCACGCACTGTAATATAACATTATTATCTCCTGCGTTTTAGCTAGACAGTTGAAATTGGTTTAATTAAGGCCATCTGAAACAACATGTTGTGACAAAATAAGAAAATGATTTTGGTATTTACGGAAAGACATTTACTGTAACTGGTTCATTTCTACTATAAAAAGACAACTAAAGCTGTCAATAAACAGGTATATTTAACCGGTTTTCGATAAGTCTCGGTTGATTGAGGAAAATATTTCTAAGAATACCTATTTGTATAAATTCGAATTAAACACTAAAAAAGCTATTATACAAATTCACAACGAACCTCTAAAATCGTGGCGCATCGAAGTCCTAAGTTAATAAGCTGTTAATTGGCATTGAAGTGCGGTCGAAATGTATGGTTAAAAGCTATGTAAACATCTGTTATGATAAGTGGCGACAGCCAGTCAATTACAATCGCAATTCAGAAATATTGTGCCCTATCAGGCTATTATGGAAATCTATAGGAGAAGGTGTCCTGATTGAGGACTGTATCTTAGAGCTTCGGATCTTATTTTCTGCCAAGTCTGTCAATAGTAATAATTTTCGAAAAGGTATTCAGAGATGTTTTCCTTCACCAAGAGCCTACATCTTGCCTTATATCGAGCTTAAACATCCTTAAAACATGGACCATATAATTATTTGGAAGACTATACCAAAGCACAGTAAGCTTTACTATTTTAATACACACAAGTACGTACGTATAGATTGCATTTTTCAGGCACACGTCTGCCGAGACACCTCAAACATTGCTTCACAGTTCCGCGTAGTAAATTAATAATATGCTACTAACAAGGCGTTCGAGAAACTCGCTCATTATTTAATGCGAACGTTCGGCTCGACAACACAGCTTTGTTATTAAATTAACACGTCTTTGGAGTGTTGGTTCTCACGGCCGTCAGGGTGTCCTTTACTTGAGGATTGTAAAGTGCAGGATTAATTCAATGTTTGATATTTGGTGCATATGGGACGTGGGTACATGTATATAGACAATATGTATATGCAGTAAGCTGTTGATTAAAATCTTACTCTTTTGATTGTTCGGGATGGGTCCGCTACCGGTGCGCCTCATTGTAACTCCTTTGTGGACAAAAAGAAGTCCAAGCGTCGCGATCAAATTACACTGAGGTTATAGGAGTATCGGAGTATTTTTCTTTAAGTTTACTGACTCTTTTTGGCTTGGTGCTTTTAGCTATCGCCAAGCGTTAGTTAAATTGGCGATTAGCAGCGTAGGAAGTACTGTAAACACAAGTCTTAGTGACGTATGCACTTGCAGATACCGGCGTCTAACTTTTGCATTCATAATATTAGTACCTATCAGCTTCCATACTTATGTATTACGTGTTTGTAAATAATAATATGACGGTAGTGTGCCTTACGAATACATTAAATAATAATGAGAGCCAATAGTACCTACCTACTGGATCTTTATTACAATGAAGCTGTAATATTTATTGTACGCAGACGCGCATGCGCGGTTACTTAATCTTATGCCTGATTATGTTGTACGAAGTTCACCGCTTGAATTGTTTATGTATATTGAATATGGAATTCTTTTGATTGCATAATTGAATATTTAAATTGGATTAAAATCACTCGTGGTGCATAAACGTTAATGAGCAAGGACCACTACTATGATTTATTTCATCGTCATCTCGAACGTGAGTTTCTTCATACATTTCTAGTTTCACGAGATAAGATAGGTATAATTATTAGTAAACTAAGTTTTTTTTCGTTTTATACTTTGCAGACGATACTGCACTGTTTACGCTCTCAAGGTACAACCTGATGTTAATACTGTTGTTACAGAAAAATGGTAACGGTCTAATTATTTTATTTATTCTCACTTAAACTTTTTTTTTATACAGGCAACGTACAAATAATTAAATAAATTCATAAAATCATTTCGACCAACATTTTTTTTTCTGATATCTTACCACTTTATCAAAGTTATTCGGTAACATTACAAAAAATGAATCGATTCATTGATGGTATCAAACCAGTTTGGAACGCTTTAGTCATTCGAATCATTACGACGAATGACGAATCAGGGGCTTGACTAAGATCATGTCTACATACGTTCATCATTTTTAATGTGTACAAGCCCTAAAAAGTTATTCAGTTTTACGTTCATATTAGCCCACTGACCCGGTGACCATAATACCTTTGTAACGCGCGCATCGCCATTCATCGAGCTACATCGGGCTTGTCGTCTCACACGAAACACTGTTCTGGCAATGTATAAGAATAAATAATAAACGTAGCCACTTCTTTTATTAGACATCAAAAAGTATCTAGCACTAAAATACAATAGGTTTTGTTTCCACTTAAAATATTTCAAATTACACACGCTACAGTTACTTTGTTTACTTTAGTTGCATTTGATACGGAATTCTTATTACGAATGTCAACTCCAAACCGGTTTGCCGAAAACGAGCCCTTGATCATAACAACGCATTATAATTTATTATTCAAGGTGAGCTACTCACCTACAACTCATGGTACCTTGGTTGACCGCAAACTTATTACCAATTAAAACTGAATCGAGACCAGAATCCATCCGTTGAATAACGCCATTGTTCCTCTAACAATAGTACAAAGTAACCGTTATAATCTAAATGATTGGTCCTAGATTGACTTTCGAATGGTAATTGGGTTGAAGGCGATGATTTAATCGATGCTGTCACGTAGACATCGAATCAGTGATGTGACATCTATGTAGTTCATGTCTAGCTCGCGTCTTTGAGTTTTGTTGTGAAATTGAAATGTTATGGAGAAAGGCTAAGGAGACCATTTACTTAGCTATTGATGTGAAATGGATACGCCAGTATCGTACCAAATGGAAATCGTCAATCTTTTTCTGGGAATCAGGAGTGGCTTCAAGTTCATTGCCTGTACACAATATGGGTAAGTACCTGGTACAGTCAACCACAAAAGTATCTGAACATTCATTGCTGGCGGTACATTAAGCGCATTGATAGAAACTGTGTTTTCACTTTTGGTTTTAATCTATTATGTTAACATTTTCACTGCTTCGTCTGTGTAGAAACTGCATTTATCTATCGGTAAGTGAGAAATGATTTTATACTTAAATATCAAAAGGCTGTAGATAGGTACTGGCGGTTTCGAGTGACCGGTCTCTAAGATTTAGTAGTGATTACGAATAAATGGCCTTAGTAACAATATTAACGTTTGGGCAAATTTGTACCGTCAAGATCTTGATCACTGGCCACTTATAAAGGAATTTAAAATAAGAATACAAAGGCGCTGATTGATTCTTATTATGAATAAGTGGTTGTGACCTCAGTGCTGGCACGATAACTAAGTAGTCATTTTCTGATACATATAAATTGATTTCACCATAAATAAAATTGTTAATACTTTACGCTAAATTTTTTAAGAGCATATTTTAAATTCGTTATGAAATAACATAACATAACATTACGCCTGTATTCCCCGAAGGGGTTGGCAGAGGTGCACATATAGTACACCCACATTTCAACAGTTATGTTTTAGGTCCCAATGTAATAGGGGGCGAGCCTATTGCCATCAACCGGGCACAAATCCAGACTTCGTGCTGTTACTGAGAATTACCTAATGGAAAAACCCAGTAACACTTTGCCCGACCCGGGATTCGAACCCAGGACCTCGTGTTCAGCAGTCGCGCTTAGCAGCCACTAGACCAACGAGGCATGGTTATGAAATAAAAACAAGTTATATAAATATGTTAAAATTTTGAAAATAAATTGTAATCGTACATAATAATCTGTTTCGTTCAAGCTTTTGACTGTTTGAATAATGAGAAATAAACACGATATCAAGTTGACGGTTGTCTATGCTTCTGACGTGTGCTAACGAGAACCGATCCTTTGAAGTCGTTCCAATTAATATCGCTTAGTATCGATATAAGGTAGGCAGATGAGAAGACGTGTCGACCGATAAACGAAGGTCTTACAAGCATTCATATCGTATTACATAAACCTATGTTGATATAATAAAGCTACCTTTAAAATATGACGACCTGATTGGCGAATGGCTAAGCGATTAGTGTGTTACGCTAAGGGTCGTGAGTTCGACTCCCGTACGGGGCAAAAATTTGTGCGAACCGCATATGTTTGTCCCGCTTCTGGGTGTTTGTGTACCTATGTGATATTTCATGTTTGTGAAACGGACCTACGACGTATGAGAAATCCTAGTGTCGAGGGAAGTGTTTTTGGAAACTAAATATATTTAATTTTAAAAAAATCTTATTTATGTCGGTACTTTATTATGTACACCTCTGCCAACCCGTTCGGGGATTACAGGCGTGGTGTTATGTATAATTTATGTTAAGCAGTTTATTTAAATATTTACTGAACATACTTTTATTGTTACAATTGAAATATTATTATTTTTTGATATTAGATTAAATAAGTGCAGTTTCATTATCACAGTTTATTGTGTATGAACAATATACGCTAACTTAACTTCGAACTTCGTTTAAATAATTTATGTATTAATTAAATTTAAAACTATATCTCTCTTATTCATAAACAAGGATCATACCGGCATTAACTAAACCCCGTATTAATCTTTAAGTCTATTGACATCTCTATTCTTTCACGTACAAACGACACTGACATGTAGTTTATTTTATTTTGACATATTTACCTTTACAACCCGCAAGCACATTATTTTTCAAAGCTTATATGGTAATTAAATCTACAACTTTAACTAATCTATTAATGACATCAGACGTTTTTAATAAATAATAAAACCTTATTCCCTTGCTGGGAAAGCGAGTTGACATCACCATCATTTAATCAATGTGCTTATTTAGCTACAACAATTGCTTGCTTCTTGACACTGTTTAAATGGTCTTTAACAACGTCTTGTTTCTAACTGCACAATGTATTTTATATACTATAGGTTTCTAATTAAGAAGGCGCGCTCTACAATCATACAAGATTGTATTATGTGTAGCTACGTAACGTATTTACGTAACAATAGAACTATATTACTAGGACATACACTTGCAAGACCGGTTCCGATCCGAAGATAATCTTATTGGTTTGTTAAACGTTTAATTGGTTCACAAGATCAAAGATATGAGCTTTCTATCCGTTTATAAATTAATTTGTCGGTTTAAAGCTCTCGATAGATAAGATATAATATACTAAAATTGATTACAGTTCTAGTATCATTTTATCGTGTTTTGATTGTCGAACAACTTTCCCGAAACTGCTTTTTTTTATTGGCACTATTTATTTTTATTTTAAACCAGGCTACCGAAGAGTTTAAAAATTTATAATAGATAATACCCGACGCTACTGGTTATCAAAGGTTTCTTGACGAACGTTAGTCGGGGAAAGTATAATTCCCTCCTAATTAAACATTTATTATACGGAAACTAATTATGTCATCATGAAAAGTTGTGGCCAACCACTACGTAGATTTTGTTAATTGCACATTCAACTTAGTAGGTCTATCCTAATGATGATCGATAATTAGTTTAAATAGCGACGCAGACCAAACTTCCGCGTTTACAGTACAGGTTTATCTGATAAAAAAATTCTACTCTGCAAGATTTGTGTATTTTATATTTTGTTTTGATCTCTGGTGGCTTTGAGTCAGGTAGCTATACGGAATTAATTCATATGCACTAGGTTACAGGTTCGACTAGTTACATAATTGTATGTAACATGATAAATACCACGTCCATAGCATACAGTTTTTAAAAGCCAGCTGCCCCTTATTGACAGTATTACTAGTACCGAGAATACTGTCAAAGAAGGTCACGTTTTTTATACAGATTTTAGTTCATCGTGGACTTTGTGCTCGTTGCTACAGAAATAAAATCGTTTTCGAAAAACCGCAACCACTTATGATAGACACAGAATAATCAGTCAGGGGTTCAGTCGCACAAAGGTACCAAACAGATGTCTGCGAACGGTGACCACTTCCCCGTCTCTATCCCCGGAAGGCTTGCGTTAGCAGAATGACAGCAAATACAATAATTACGTTTGCATTAACGAATAAAATACAGTATGCAAATCAAACAGTTGTTTAAGCTCCAATCTTCGAAATCAATGGTCTCCCTCGAAGACTACGTGAGATGGGTTTGTAAAATGAGGCTAGTTAACAAGTACTTACTTAATGCAAATACATCAGGCTGGTCGTTGAGTAGTTTATTAGTCAGAGAGTGATGTGTCGACGTGCACTGGTTCTAATGCCTTTTTGTTTTATGAACCTCAAATGAATGAAGCAAAAGAAGTATGCCAGGATCGTAGCAAATGGAAATCCGTGGTCTCTGCCTACCCCTCAGGGAAACAGGCGTGACTTTATGTATGTATGTATGAACCTCAAGTAGGTTTGGATTATCCTTTTTGGACCTTGAGTACAAAAAGTAAGATTTACAGTGATAGGATTTTGTTTTATGTAAGCTGCGGTCCGTGGTGTTGCCCGCTGCAATTTTTTGAGACTAAAAGTAGTCCAGCCGTTTAAGCGTGGAGAGGTAACTAACATATAAATACCCTCCACTCACAAATTTTCTAAGTATTAGGAATACTCGTTGAGCCTTTATTAGCCAAGATAAATCACCAAATTAATGTAAATGGCATTATTTAGGTAAATGCCAGGATTAGGAAGACTTTTGTTCGTAAAATATTTTATTTATTCGTAACATACTTAAGCTTAACTTATTGACACACAACACGTACGTAAAAAAAAAATTTGGTAAATTAGTTCCTCGAATGATGTGATGTGACATTATTGCACCATATGTACATAAGATATGAATGCCGATTTTTTGCGTAGGTACTGCGAAAGATTAGCTACTTAGCTTAAAGCTCTCTTTGGCAAAACGGGTTTACCCATGCTCTAGAATTCTTGCTATAGTATTAGTAAACCTGTTTTGCATTGCCTGGGTGAAGCACGAAGGTTGAAGCTATTAATGCCAGTACATCGCCCTTTGCATTGTGTTCGCCGAAACGGACGGAATGGTAATATTTTAGTTTATTTGAGTGTTCGCAGCAATCGCAGCAAACGTGCTATGCATTGGCATTGTATTCTCCAACAACTGTTACTATAATTGTATAGTAACTGTTGTTAGAGTTTACTATAACATAAATATTGAATAGTCACACTTGTTTAACAGCGGATTCCATCTAACCATACAATTATTTTGATACATATTTTACATTTTGGTTGGTTGAGCAATCCAACTTAAATCTAAAATAATTCTTATTGGGTTTTTCATTGAAAACTTTCAAATGTTATAAAAAAACAATATTTAACTACTGATTACATCTCGTACTTATGCATAACAGACTTCCCTGCCGCTTCCATGTCAATCAATAGATGTCAATAGATGTAAGAAGTGTTAAAGTTAAGAGATTTTATCATCGTTTATAAGTGAAGATAGTGAATAGTAATTCTGAGTTAGCCACCTAAAACACGGGAAACAACCATTTCCTATAAATATTTGCTTAACAGGTCAACACCAAACAATCCTAACATTAAGGTCTCAATGATCCTACAGCGGTGAAGGGTTAGCTACGCTTTTCTTGCGTCCAATTGCGAGTTAACCCTTTCACTGACCAGTGTACCACATGTACACATCGATTGTTTTACTATTGTGTCTACGAAGCGGCCAGTCATCGTGTTAATTCCGCACCCGTGCAGAAGGGTCGAAGCCCTGATCCGTGCAGCGACGCCAAATAGAAACGGATGCGCTTATTACTTATGCGGTCCGGCTGAACGTCGTAAAATGTATTGTGACTTTCGGATACTGTGGGTGTTTTATTCAATGTTAAAATTGACCAATCACAAGGGTCAAGAATATAAAAATAGCAATTTTTGTGTGAATATACAAAAAGCAGTTTAATAGAAATTAACATGTTTGATGGTTTGTTATGTCCCGTCCAAGTCAATCAAGTATCTAATTAGTAGCGTTTAGTTCAAACCCCGGCAATGTCATTCGAAATGACATTGGTGCGTGTTATAAATTAGTTATCAGTTGCTAAAACAAAGGAGTTGAAGGAGCGGTTTTCTTGAGAAATCGATAATAAAAACCAGTCGAAGAACTTTTGTTTCTGATTACTTGCTATAAAGTGACATGAATGCAAACCAAAATACCTTGCGTAAAAAAAGCTGAACCTGGACCTGAATTACCAAGTTTGAAGCTTAAAGCGTGTGCGCATAGCTTTTTTTCTTTAACAATGGCATCTAAAGTCTGACATTGACCCTAAACATCTACGCATTAGAGTATCTTAATGTATGCTTACAAATAGTCTGTTACCCGTAGCCAACAGTTGCCCAATCAGACTAAGGAAACATAAACAAATCATAACAACGTTAATTCACGCATACAATGTTGACAATGTCCACAGTTTCATCTCTACTATTACACGACTAAATGTTTTTGCCTTTTTTACTATTAGATATAACTTCTGTGAGTGGTATCTATATTATTCACTTTACTTACTAGGAGGTACCTATGTATTAAAGTTTTACCGTGTATTATATGCTCGATTATTTATGTGTGTATGTGATATGTATTATTTCCGTCGCGTCACCAGCTCGTGAATAAGGGTTCTATTTAAGTTTGAATTATAATAGGAAATACTATATTTTATTCTTGCTTTAAAATACTCGGTAAGCGATTAAATTAAAACTTAACAAAACCGGTCCAGTGCGTTCCGGCAAAAAATGTAGATTGGCATGGGTTGGTATAATATTATTATACATTTTTTATACGTTGCGCGTCGTGACGTCTGACGTAAAGAATTGGAATCAATATTTTTTCCAAATTCGAATTCAGACTGCTTTTTATTTTTTAACAGTATAACGCTTATGATAAGCAATAAGTATCTACTTAAGATGCAGGTTTTACGACTTTTTAGTTATGCAGGAACTGATGAATGCTTTAGGTACTGATAAGTTGTCACTGTTGCACTACCTAGCTGCTAGAGGTTTAAAATGATGTCTAGAAGCAGTGTTAGCCGTATCTGTCTCCTAATCAAATCATAATATCACATTATCTTACAGGAACAATTATTCCATAAAAGTTTGAATTACTATTTAGGTAGGTCTCACTTTAATTTTTGTTTGACCTGAGAATAGTACCTAGGTCTAAAGTTTAACAGTCACGAGAGTAACGGCCTCATGAATTGGGGCCATTGGTCTCGCGGCCGCCAGCAATTGTATTACTTAATAACATCTATACCTATAAGTAAGCAAAAATAATATGGATTATATAAAATTAACATAAAAGCAACAAGCAAAATAGAAGTATTTTCCTGTTTATCAAACAACGTATCATTTATTTAGTCTGTGCTCCAAAATTCCCTTCACTGCATCAGGTAATTAAATAGGTATATTATTATTATGAATATTATTTAAACACTAAATTTTCCTCCTTGAAGGTCAGCTAATCAGTTATAAAACCTGAGATGATAGACAATCTATAGACGTGATGAATAATTTATCACACTATTCATTAGTATTTAATTTACTATTCATTATCATAATGGTTGATAACTTGATATACCCTGACTGTCAGGTTTACTGCGGCTAATGTAATTTGTTCCTTCTTTTTTACTTTTTCTAATTATTAATAGAAATGTTAATTTGAAAATATTAAATATGCAACTTAAAATCTCGTAGTGGGTATTTAGATTCAATTGTTTTTATAAACGTCATCCCACACTAGGAATTTCTCCTGTGTAGTAGGTGCGTTGCACAAACTCAAACACCCAAACACGGGAAAAAAACATCTGCGGATCACAAATATTTTCGTCGCGTGCGGGAATCAAGCCCGCAACGCATAGCGCAGCAGTTCAGTCGCTAAGCCACAGCGCCTACTAACCAACTTACTAGCTATGATCTCTTGGTTACAACTTAAGCTGGCATAGGTTATTTTGTACGTATTAATACAAAAGGACGTTAGAAGAAAGAACTAGTAATGTCTCTTGAACAAAACAATATAATATGTACTGCTTACACCTTCGGGGAATACAGGCGTGATATTATGTTTATGTCTCCTGTTTCAAAAATGAATTTATTTATTCAGGAGGTATACGTCATAATGTATTTAAATAGTTTAAATATATGACAAACATCTGATATAACAATGATTTCCTCAGCCACTGCTACTAAGAACAATCAAGTATCTAAATTATTCGTAATTTTATATCGAGTTTTTTACACCTTTGGCATTTCAAAGTTAGGTTAATTTTATAACGATTTTAAGATGAAGTATTATTAACAATCCAGTATTTAGGCGACAAAGGTCAACTGCTAATATTTATTTAATATCTCGTTTGTCCGTGCGTATGTTTTAGCGGTTCCGGGTTCGACTCTATCTGAAAGGAAATTGGATGAATAATTTGTTCTATCATTTTACTCGGATATTGTAATGTAAGTAAAACTGCAGCAGTTGAAATAATGAAGAAAATTAATTAAACGACATTCTTTTTTCAAATCGAAAACGTAATGTATGTTTTGTATTCTATTTTTTTATTACAAGCTTTTATTCCCTTTTTTTTAATTTCACCTGTTTTTTAATTTCTGTTTGTAATGAAATCTTGCAAGTTAAATTTGATCCACCTTCCAGTTTTCGATTGAGCTGAAATTTTGCTAAAATCGGACGACAATGCAATATTATTATGACATAGAGCTCATCTGATGATGGAGCTGGAAGCTGGCTTAAGGGACTCCGTATTTAAACGACGCAACCCTGTCGAATTTGGGCTCGTTTGATTCGCCTTGACGAGTACTTTGATATCGTGTTACATTTTGATGGTATAATTATTTAGCACCTTTTTTTTCCTCTTGCTATCAAAATGTAAAACGCTTTGATTTATAAAATTGGGATGTGTGATAAAAACGAACTTATAAAGTGTTTTTCTTATTATAGTTAATTTATTTTTAACTTTTTAGTTAGTTTTATTAACAAATAATAAAAGCTTATTTTAAAAAAGTTAAATTTTATTAAATAATAAAAGAAAAATAAAGTGTCTCTACATTTTGTGAAACGAGAAAAGTTCGACCGCTTAAAAATAGAAGCCTGAACTGGTGTAACTAATTAGGTTTTAAATATTTATGTTTGTGTGCCTCTGACAAGTAAAAAGATTTACTACTTACTTCTTGCATAAAGCAAACGCGGGATAAATAATAATAATGTAATCATCCAAATTAAACGTTCTAGGAACAATGTTAGGAGAGCAAAACATTATTTTTTAATAATACGAATTGTGTTATTTTGATTTTACGATAAACATAAGATTGATAGCCTCAATGAATCATGTTAAGTAAACGGTACACGTGTTTACTGAGATGGTATGTTTACAAACCTATCATGATCGTGATTTTAATTTTAAATTATTCGTAGAGCAATAATTATTAACTCTATTTTATTGCCTCGATTGTTTTGACCTAGCACTGCGTACTATGATTCAAATTAACGTCAACCAAAGTTATTGTTTTAATCAGTTCTAATGGTCATTTGTTTTTAACTTTAATAAAAATATAATGTCAAGGTAATTGTTTATTTTCTCATGATCAGTGTATAACAAATCTGAACAAAAATTAACACTTCTCACGTGAAATAAATAAACATTTGAAGGTTATTGTTTTATAATTTAATATCCATTTAATAAATAGGAACATTAGGGGTACTCACATAGCTGGTGGTCACAGCACCCATTTGGGAATGTAGAGTGTCGAAGTTGTTATATCCTTCAAGCACATGGTTCTTCAGTTCAATCGGCTGGGGAACTTTGATACTGAGGGGAGGCTTCACTGGCTTCTGACTGATGGCATCCCCATTAACGTGAACACTATCAACACTAGGACAGGCCGGTGGCACGATGTTACCGTTGGGCTGCGCCATTTCACCAGAATCCTCCTTTTCTGTACCGTTATGTTCAACTATTGGAACCTTTTGATCTTTTTTGCAACAATATTTGAAAAGAACTGACATCTATAAACGTGATTCGTTCACCGGAATGTCTCTCGCGTCTGTACCGGTCAAACTGGCGGGAGCGGTGTTTGTAGCATAATATATATGCATACCGCTGCAGATCCGGAGGAGAACTAAACTTGGTTGTCTCGGCAACCGAGCAGCGGCTTTCAAAGCAGCGTCGGCAAAAAATATCAACAATTAAACGTGTCGGTGCGCGCGCGCGCCGTCTGTGCTAGCCACCGACTCGCGATGACTAAATGACGGATGTTATCAACTCAGACCAAGGTAGCAATTATGTAAGAGGCATTATCATGTAGCCAAACTACGGCTAATCCGGATTCGGTGTACCTGCTTAGCGGTGATCGACAAACATTCGAAAGTAATTAAAGGTTGCCTCTAGGAAGTGGTAGCGTGGTAGGTAGTTCATTGTTCGTGTTTGCCTTCATCATCGTGTGTGTACTTAATCATTGTATTATCTGCGTCGATTTATTTGACGATGTAATTCATATTTGACTAATAGTTATTTGCATCTTCAAAATATGGATGAATTGTATTTTATTCTTAATATTATATTTTTTTATAGTTTGGAAGTAGCTAGACCAACTGTGATAATAAAAACCGGAAATTACTAGGGTCACGGTCACTTTTATTATTATTTTAATATAATAAGCAATACGCAAGCAATACTAGCGTTTCCTTATTGACCACCTTTGAGAAACACTGAATCACGCGCAGGCATAGTGTTGTCCTTTTCTATTCAGTTTCACTGAAAGATATCGCCATAAGAACGCTTATTGTTCAGTGTTATATTTTCCTTTTATTTTTTTATAGATGTCACTCAATATTAAAATGGGAATGTCAAGAAGCTATCCCATATCTGACGTAATGATATTAAAATAAAATTAAACTAGTATTTAAAACAAAAGTGACATAATATTGTATTGTCACCAAACCTATTTAAGTACGCAAAATTTCATTTCAATCGTATGTCAAAAAGTGGTTCCAATTTACATTGCAAGATTTTACCCAAACAAACTCACATACAAACATTGCAAGTTAAATAAAAGCTTGTAAAAAAGGTGGTAGTATAGACTAACGTATAACTGTATAAAATTAGACGAACACTTCTGGCGACCTCTTCAAGTTTTACAGGAGTGCCACGTAGCATTTATTTATTATTTATACAAAAGTATAGGTACAGGTGGACTTTTTGCCCTAGACATTTTCTACCAGTCAAATAATAATAATAGAACATCCCAAGATAATAGACCAAATCATTTTAGTATCCATATTTCACTATAGTCCTGTACCTTCTGAGGAAGATTATTTATGGCTGCTGCTATACCAGACCAGCTTTGTATTGTCCCTAGCTGATGTCCTATTCCCTTTAAGATTAAAGCTTTCTACGGGCCTCTGCGTTTTTAACCCGTGTCCTCACGTAAGCCTTTTAAGAGACCGGGTATCTTCCGCTTGGTAGATAGCCTGAGTTACAATTTTAATGATATCCATTTATTTACTTCACCGTTGCACCACGCAAAGACAGAACACGATAGATGCAAAAGTTATATATGAAAGAAACTTAAAGTTTCAAATCTACAATAGATATACCTAATACTCGGCTTCTTACACATGAGCACGACACAATGGAATGTATGATGTATGTATGTACCTGGGATATAATAATCTACGATACATCATTAGATGCCTAGCCGGTCACACCTCCCACTCGTACATACTAACGGAGCATGAATGGCCAGAAACCTTGAGCTGCAATCAATCTCGTAAAAAATCTTAATGAGGCCCGCTGTACCCGTTGGCCTATAGTTGAAGACATAGAGACTTCATTGTTTAAAAACAGTATTTAAAATTGGCGCAATGTGCAATGCTATAGGTTGCGGGTTTGATATCCCAAAAAAACGTAATTATTACTTATTATATTGTTCCATATATTATATGAAGCAGGTTTACCCCATTTTCACTTGAATACTGAAATGCAAAAAGAGCATGATTAAAATATTTATAATTAATGACCGACTTGCTCTTACCGCTATCGTTAATATAATTTATTTTTAATTTGTATGTGTCTCCACTGTTTTATGTGACAGCCCATATTGTATTTTTTGTGGTTTTGATAAATGCTGTTATATTAAAAATTTGCTTGCCCAATCGTTTTATAAAGTTATTTTATTGAAGTTTTAATTGATGTAGAATACTATGTAGACGTTTTGACATACAAAGGTATATTTGGTATATACTCTGGGAGTTATCATATCATATTTTACTAAAGAATATTTTTATGTTGTGTTTTCTTTTAACAGTATAATATATTTATGTTGAGTGTTTGCAAATGAATGCTCTTCATTCATTGCGTATATAGAGGGCAAAGTCTAGAACGATAACTGACTTTCGAGAAGCAAGTTGATATTCTTGCAGCTGTTTTATATTTAGGCACCTGTTCTTAATTAGCTTCCATTAAGTTAACAATTGTAGTAGATACGCCGAATTTATGTCTTTTAAAAAAATCCTAATAATAATATTATTCACGTAACCTACGACTCGAAACCAAAACCAGAAATGTGTAGAGACGCCTGGACTAAAAATGTATTGCCTGATCATGTTTATTTTAAATCTAAGCCAATACAATGCAACTGTAATGATAGTAGAGCATGGGCTTACTCTACATCGTAGAACATGTTCTATTAAAATCCAAAGGCATTTCCATTGATCTCATCGCATAATAAGAAATGAAGGCACGATGCCTACGACTCTTGACTATCGGTTAGTAACTAATCAATATGGTCCGATTGTATCAACTCTAACCCATGTTGTTGGACCAACAATTGAAGTCACGTTTGGCACAGTTACCATACTAATTGTAAACGTGAACTGTGTTTCGTACTTGTGTAAATGCTTTGAGTGATGCAATTTAGATACAATTTCAAACATTTCAGATACAGAATCCTTTATTATTTTTATTTATTGATCGCTATACTACTGGTCGACGTGACAGAACCTTGATGTGAAGTCACGTAGTATAAAATCAGGACAGTGATTCCACGAGACTAGGATAACCAATAACATCTAAAATTATGTGACCTATTAGCTTCTACCTATGTAATTTCACAAGCAACCTGATGTTGTCTTGCTAATCTCTAATTAATCAAAGTCGTACAAAGGTTGACGTGATGAGATCACTCTCAATGTGTCCCGGACTTACGCTAACTGTTTTATTCATAGTTCAGAGAATATTAAAAATAATTTATACTAGTATTGTGGACTAGTATGTAGCAAATGCAATTATTCAAGCAACGCAAGTAATTTGTATTTGTTTAAAATTATTTTGTTATAAGAGTAAAGTAGTAACAGTAACACACAGCCTATTCACTTATGACTTGATAAGAAGGCCTATATGCGTATGACCTAATAGGTAGAAGTTACAGGAAAATCCCTGACTGCACTGTAAGATAAGGTGACTCCCACAAACCAAACGAAATCACACTTGCAACCAATGGCTAACGATTAATCATCGTATTGCATTTGAATTATATATTTACTATGGTCGCTTTTTAAAAAGCGTTTAGTGACGTCACCAGTTATGGTGTCGGATAGAAGGATGTAAGCTAATTTTCAGGCTATAGGTGCCGCGGATCGGTCCAACAATTTTTATTTAAAATTTCTTTATTTCAGTGTCTTGGAATATCTTTAAAACAGTTAAAGGACATGTCAGTGGAAAAGGGTACCAGGCTGAATTAATTAGGTCGTCTGAATATTGTTTGTTGGAATTATGAATGGACACATAAGGAAAACGAAGCCAGTGCAGTATGGCACTGCAGCGGTGCATGCGATCGGTAACAATACAAATGCATACACCTAACAACTATTATTGCTAAGTAAAATTAAGGTAATGAGGAAAATTTTTAATAAACACACAAATGTACAACGTTACAGTTACCAAGGCGTTGCTCATCTTAGATAATAATTTTATAGGTAAACACTTACAGTCTCAAACAGGGTAAAATTGCAAAAGATCTTATGACTAAACACAAAACATACCTATAGTAAATGTTTACCCTTAACTATGTTTGTGGAACTATACTGTTACTCTAAGATAAGGTGCTACGTGTTACCTATAATCTTTATTCAATAAAATAATTATTTCTTTTGTTATAAAATAAAACACAATTTTCGTAAATAAATATCTTTATTTTCCAGGATCGTAGCAAATAGAAATCCGTTGTCTCTTTCCACTGTTTTTCCTTTCTGAGAAAAAGTCGTAATCCTTTGTCCTACCTTTTTTAGTCAAATATACCCCGGTACACCTATCAATCTTCTCAGATTGCTGTCATTGATTTTTCATCATCTTCTTCGTAAAATTGTTCTTCAACTAGCAAGAAGGTGTTAGTATACATACACATCTTAATATTTTTTGTGTATCTTATGAAGTAAACAGACTAATATCCTAACGACTTTAGCTTGATCATAAAAATGCTTTTAGAGATTATTCCGTGATGTCATTTATTTCTGTACCCATCAGTAAGAGAAACAGTGTGAATCTTGTGTTCTAAACACGTGTGATAAAAAACTTCATGTTTATTTTCTTTTTAAAGATGATTACAGAATATATGTATATCTAGGTGCGATAAAAATACAATAATGATTCATTTTGTGCTCGCTTTTCTATCTTAATGTGTTCCATGTTACTGTTATCATTACTGATAATCACATAGGAAAGCTATTAAATTTACTTTAGTAGAGTGCTTACTTGAAACTGCGTATGATTTACTGAAATTACACTCATGTAGACCGTATCCAGTTTGTTTACTGTGTTGCACATTATTGTGAAATGGTAAAGCTATGATGTAAGAAGGAAAGTTATTACATTGGTATCTCTAAGAACGAGTCATAAAGGGAAAATAAACCCTGCAACTTTACTTAAGTCTTTGAGCACAACTTGGATTCCCGGATTTGTCATTCAGGAAATTCGCACTAGGGATCTGAATGGATCCTGCTCGATATACGAGTACGTACGTCAATATTATTTTGCCTAAGTAAAAACTAGTTCCACTTGAAAGTTATCTGATATTTAAGTCACATGACACATATTTGGTTCTCTATTGATGTGACAGATAAGCGCGGGCGTAATATTTCCTCATTTAGTTCCATGAACACCATCTAAATGTCAGTCTTGTGTCTAGGCATTGGAAAGTTATGATACGTCACATATCTGTCCCAGTGTTCAGGGTTAGATAGTAAATACTTTTGAGGCTTACTCATAGTGTTGAAAATTTCATTAAAAGACTAACTAAATATAATATGTAAGTAGATAGTTAAATCAAATTTTATGTCATCTAGAAAACGTACTTGCAATCAGTAGGTATTTATCACTAATGAATTACTTACATTTTGGCAACATTTTAATGGACGAAACTTTACGAACTTATAAAAACTATGGCACAGTTATCTAAGTACCTAGAGCCTAGTAAAATGAAGATGAAAAGATATCTTTTTTATTTTTCAAAGCCATTTTAGCCATCTCCCTGCTAAGCAAAATCTCCATTTTCAGCATTTTATCCAGCTTGAACCATTACCGATCATCTGCGGTTCTTTTCTAAGTCAAATGTCGGCCAATGATTAAAAAAGCATTTAAAGGCATTTCATAATATTTTATTTGGTTAGGGTAATGCAATTCTACTCGTATCACAATATGGTATTAAAAGAATCTTACTCGACCAAAAATACTTACATATTGACAAAAGAATCCTACATATATATGCAACAGTCATCAATAAATAAAACAACGTGACAGTGAGTTTCTTGGAAGGTGGGATTTAACATAGCCCAGGAGCCTACGTGAATAAACGAAGCATGCCGTTCAGATTCTGAGCCCGAACGGTGACGTCAGTCAGATGAAAAGATTACCAATAAGTACGTCCTATCGTCACTCGTGACGTATAAGGTAAGGGAGCTTGAAAAACCGCATTGACTAAGCCGAGGAAAAGGCTTAAAAACATTATAAAAATAATATCACTGGTATAAGCTGTATTACTCACTAGTTTGTGCAATTATAACACGTTTTCTTCAGGAAAAAAGTGATGGTTAAACCCTAGGGTTTTAGCGCTCTCTACTTCTTGTATAGGGTTTCAGCTTTATTGCGACGGATAGGCATTACAGAGGTTTATGTGTATCGAGGTTAGAAATGGGTAGACAGTCACTCTCGTATTTATTCTTCAATTAAATGATAAATTGCTTGTTGCTTTAAATCATAAATTAATTTAAACTGTCCTGTGTAATTTTATTTCTGATTAGCCGTCCAACTAAAGTATTGTCGTCAGACAATAATTATTATTGATAGCGCAAGCGAGCAGTCTTGAACAGTTCGTCCTTTGTAAAAAAAAAAAGACAGCGATCACTTGTTTTCAAGCACAATGATTACACTGAAAGTTACGTTTAAGTAATTTTTGAAATAGAAAAATGTAATATTATGCCTAATTACATTTATATTTATTCTATATGATATATAGGAAGTACTTATGAGAGAGTAAGAACTTCTGAATTAGCTTTCACCCAAGGACTTCTTACGTATGTAAAAGATCCAATGGCTTGACGGGGACAATCACTAGCTATCCAACCTCTTGTGACTTGTTTAGGGTGGCTGAATAGGATCAGATAGAGTCAGTTTTGGATTTAAAATATTATTATAGTATAGGTATTATAGTAGAGAACTTTAACCAACTCTAGATACCTATGTATCAGGCTGTTTTATTATTCCAGTGACGATTTCGATGTTAACATCAATCACAAAATGCACGGTTATTAAATATTTGTAGACAGTGAAAGATGCTATCTTAGCAGTCTATTGTGTTTTATCTCAGAATAAGATTTATTAAATCGAAATATCAGACCTTATCGAAGTTGTTCAGAAATTAATTTACACGCTAATTTTATGTGTTAATAAGCAGCAAACTGGCTAACATAATCCTAGTTTGTTGTTGATACGTCCATTGATACAAGATTATTGATATTACAGCGTGAAGCGCAATAATTGATAGTCTAGCCTGTCGGTAGTCTATTGTTTTTTGTTCGCTGGCATCATCTACGTAGCAAACTTCCGGCCAAGGAAATAGAAACTACCTTTATTTATTATATTTTAACAATTTCGAAAGAATTACATTTGAAGAGAGACTATTATGTCGTATTTATTCAAACCTCCCCACTCAGTCCTAACATAGTAATATTACCAAAATGGTGTCTGAACCTGATGTAAAAGAAATCAAATTTAATTTGGAAGACGGTGTATTTTCTACTCACAAATACTAGGTAAGAAATCTGACTAGGTAGCAGAAAAACCAATAAAAGTAAGCACGCTCTTTGATATACGACTCAGCTTTTCAAATAACTTGTGGTTGAGCCCTAATTTGAAATTGTAGTAGGTCCTTCGCCATCGTTTCGTTAAAGAGGTACAAAATATTTTATCCTGTAGAATAAAGTGCAGTTAGGCACTAACTTACGGACTGGCTAGCCGGCGAGTTAGTACCTAACTACACCGTTCGATAAATTAAGCGTGAACATGGAGATTTTTTGAATACAGTTTGTAGAGGTGAGTAAATAAAATCCATGTACATTTTCGAATACGAAGGAACTTTATTTGACCAATAACAGACAAATATTCTCGTAATCCATCATAATTTTCTTCCTTTAACATTTTCAAACAGTTCAATATTAGATGAAATAGTAGGAGTGCGTTACGATAATATTTTGCGTGATATGAACTCGATAGTAACATTGTTATTAGTCTCAAATGTGCATTCGATTAAATTTAGAAGATATGAAATCCGTAATTTGTAAATATCCGGCAAAGACAGTTATTATATGATATTTTAATATAGAAATATTAGGTAACATCAGAAAAGATTTTTTTATTTGTATATTAAATTCTCATAATACGAATAATAGAAAATATGAATACATTTCTTAAGACTAGTTTAAGGATCACAAATTTAACACTCACACCTAATAGTCAAATATAAAGGACATATGAATTTTAATACATTTGAATAGACATTATTATAATATAGCTGCTCATATTATATTCATAATAATTTTATATACTATACGCGTTTAACATGGTCGTTTTGGTAGGTAATATTGATAAAATCTTAAACAAAATATTTAAAACTGCACTAAATAATTTCAACTTAAAATTATAATTTATATCTAAAACATTCACGATTACAATAGAACTTAAAATACTTTTATTTACATTGATAGCATAAAATAACTATAAGTACCACGATCTGTACAACATTTGGCAATGTAAGCATTACAACAAGAAATGGTTGTTGTAACACCGTATTCTAAATGAAATTTTGAAAATATTTAGCGACTAGTTAAAATTTGTATGATTATCTACTAACAAAATATACTTTATTTTAAAATATTGTTGTTAGCAATAAGTGGACAATATTTTATTTTATGACGTCAATGAAAGTCATTATAGTTTATTTATCAATATTAAATGGAATAAAATTACAACTATGTAAATACTATGCAATAGGTAAATTCTCATTATTCTGAAATATATTTAGGTAGTCGATATACTACATTGTATCGATTATTTTAAGCATTTAAAGAAGAACGTAAATACGGTACTGCGTTTGTGCGTTATTAAATATAAAATCACCCTGCTTGGAATTCATATAAAATAACTTTATAAATATTATAAACATTTCAGCAGCCTCTAAATGTGAGCGTCCAAAAATAATAATACTGAAATGGAATGTAACTCTGGAGCGGCTAGTGAAGACTATGTACAATAAATTCAAGACCGTTATCACGCACAACCCCTGTAGCGACCAATGGTCCAAATAATTTCTTAAGCTTTACCAAAGTCAAGGGAGTAATTGACTCATTTCAACCAGAAATATTGGCAACGTAAATTGACAACGCTGAGGATATATACGTAAATTTTGAAGCTTGTAAAATAGCGATCGATTTCAACGTTATAAGAAACGAATCTATCTATTCGTATATTGTTCAAGTCCAGTCGGTTGCAGCAGGTGGTAAGATCGCGAAGCTAGTTAGGCTGCGTGAGCGTGTTGGGGTGGTAGCGGGAGGACCGGCGTCATGGCAGCGCGGCCACGCGGTTCCTGCGCGCGGACTCCCGGGACGCCGAGTGCACTTCGGCCGTGCGCAGCGTTATGCCGAAGATATCTTCATGGTAGCGATTCTCCTCCTATGGGTATAGAGAGTGGACAATTTCCATAACCAATACAGATGCATCAACCTTAGTCACAATTTTTAGGTTTTCTCAGATGAATGGTTAGAGTAATAACAAAACATTGAAACAGGTAAGGTTTGTAGAAAAATGATAGTTACTAAAAAGTGCAGCTGCGCTATAATAAAATAATTATATGGTAACAAACCTTGAGCATGAACATGAAGCTCTGCACTTGATCATCAGTCATGTCTCCATGTTTCTTAATAATTCCTTTTAGCTTCTGATGAACGTCTTCCGCCATCTTACAATCACCGCAAACGTAGAAATGGGCTCCTCGATTTATCAGCAAATCGTGAATTTCGGGCCCTTCTTGTTCTGCTAACTCTTGGACGTACATCTAGAAAAAGCATATGAATTAAAACTCGTAGTTATGGTGCTATAAGTTTTGATTCAAAATGAGTAAAACATTACTTACTTTAGGAATGCTTTTCTCCCTAGACAATGCAAGGAAAACTTTAGAAAGAACACCTTCCTTCAGTGCTTGTTGCTTTTCTTCGCGGTACAAATCCATGTTATTTGTTCTACATCCGAAGAACAACCAAACAGGTCCAGCACTCGGACGGTTTCGAGAATTATTAAGTTGTGTTCTGCGATGATGCCAGAAACCACGGAATGGAGCTATACCAGTTCCAGGACCTATTAAGATCAGCGGAACTGATAAGTCCTGAGGCAGGTGGAAGTTCGGAGCGCTGGAATATTTCACCATAATGTTAGAAAAAACATCATTCTGATTGACTACTAGAACTGCATATTAAAAGGTTGCAAATTTCAAATACCTTCGTATGAACAGATAAACTTCATCGCCAGGTTTACGGTCCATGAGATAATTTGAGCAAACACCATAATGGACAGGTCCTTCGCCATCTGTTTGGATATGACATCATTGTTTTACTTCAACAAACCACATCATAAATAGAAAATCATAAAAATAAAATTGATTAACCACCCAAACATTGATGTCGCTAATATTAGCAGAATCGTCTATCACATTGTTTGGAACGGACGTCGTTTCATTCAAAATTAGATCATATTATAAACTGGATTTCAATGGAATTCAGTGATTTCACTGTATGTGGGTATCAGAAATAATAAACTTTGAGACATTAATGCATTACATTGTTTACGCTCAAGATATATCGGGCAATGTCTAGTATATTTAACAAGAGCCACATGCATGCCATATGAAGCATTTTAAAAAACATAAAAACATTTGATAGAGATTTTATTACCCACTAGATTAAAAGGTAATTTGATTAACACCAGCATATGAATGAAATTCTAAGATTATAAAGTGTTAATAAAATAATTTTTGATTTCGCTATAATTATGGATTGTTGTTTGATATCAATATCTGCTGCCCTTAATGTAACGTTTTATTATTACCAACCTTGAGTTCTGTATGTGACGACGGCAACGGTCAAGTGCAAACGTTTCGGGTGAGCTATTGGTGATGAAGAGATGGAGTAGAATCTTGGCTGTAAAGGAGATAGTAGTGCGGCCAGTAACGATGCACTTGGTCGTGCTGACGGAAATTGTTCAAGAACTTCAGCCACAGTTGGGAAATTGAAATGACGCCAATCTTCGTAAGCACCTGGATCCTAAGAGAAAAATCTAGGTTACCAAATTTCTTTTAATTTTCAAAATTACAATATCTGTATGGTCTTTACTAACTGTAGCTAGCATATTCAGTTGTTTGCTTTCTTCCTCATTCTCGCAAGTCTTGGCTAAATACTGCAGCAAAATTGTTGTTGGTGGTGTGGTGATGTCCAAAAATCGTGTGAATAAATCACGGACGTTTACAACTGGAAGTCTCTCATGTTTTTCCCAAGATTTGACTGGACCTGTTTAAAAAATAAATCATTAAACTTTAATATTTTTATATACTGAGCCATGATAAAATTTAATTTGACTAGGTCGTTACCGCTTGATGTGTGGGTTTCCTTCATAAGTTGCAATTGCTGCGGTTCGTCATAATCATCTACGTCCTTGAGTCTAATCAGTATACTATCAACCAACTCTTTGCGATTGCATGCAATTATTCCTACGTGGTCTCCAGGGTCGTATTTAATCTCTTCCTGCAAATTAAAAATTGATTACTTATAGTATTTGTACATGATATCAGTTTTGTTTTAAAATTATGGAATATTATAATGTTTACCTTTGGTTCCATATCCAAAAATATAGTAGACCTTTCAGCAGAATCATCACCTAAATCTTTGTTAGCTCTTACGACACAATGTACAAACTTTTTGTTCAGTGCCGATTGTAGAGCGCCTTGCAAAGTTGGTGGGCGACCATCAGGTTTAGCAAAGCGTACAGTTTCCTCACTCAAAGCTACCGTACCGAGTGCTCTTTTAGCTTCTTGTAAAGTTTCATCGTCGTCCAAACAGAATGTTTCACAAGATACCTATAGGCAAATAAGTTTTGGTTGAAATAATGCCACTAATAAGTAGTAAGATAAAATATTATTCTTCTTGCTATAAAAAAGGACAATTTTAACTAGTTATTTAGTTACTCTTTGAGACGGAGGAGATTATTAATACAAGGCTGAGTAACATTATCATCATCATTATTAATAACCTATAATTTACCTATGTAATCATAAAGTTTCCTTCGAATAGTCTGTTGACGACATTTTTATTTACCAATGAGTTCATACTTAGGATGACGAACATAAAATACTACCTTTTAATATAACGCTAATAAAAACCAGAGTACCATTGTGAAATATGTACCATTTATTAAAGAGCTGTGAAAAGAGACGTTCATAAGTTGGTAGTCATCAATTAGTAACCAGTCGTTTCCATGAACTTACGTTGAAGACGCCAGAGGCCCACTTCCGGAAGGCCTGGTCTTGTCCGCACATTTCGTCACCGGTCGCAAGGTCGTGGATTCGTTCCCCTCCGAGGTCACCCAGTAACTTGTCCACGTATTTACCGAAGTTACAGAAATTTGGATATGCGCTCGAACCTAGAGCGAACACCGCAAACCGAACGTTGCTTAATGGACCAAAACTGTCGATGGATGTGGCATCTGTTGTACTACCTAAAATGTTTGATCAAATTAGGGTTATAAACAATCTTTAATCATTCAAAATGTTTTTTCATAAGTTTAGTCAACGTTACCTTTTAATGATTCTAATCGGCTCAGTTTTTTTGGATTGCCAGCGGCGTATCTTTCGATTTGGCTGTTTGCTTTTATAAAAGATTTTGGAGTCAGCATTTGATTCCTGAAAATATTTACCTTTGACATTAGTGGAACTTTATAATAGACTTACTATGTTGGACTAACGTGTTTAGACTTACCCAGAGCTCTCTTCACCGACTTGATCAGCATAAAGAAGTTCACAGAGATGTTCTCCGAAAGCCTAAAGAATATAATTTGTAAATAAAGTTACTGCATACTCATATTATTTAATCGCAATTAATTTAATTATGTATGATGATTAATTTAATTATGGGTTCAAAACTTACAACTCCATTTTCTGGTGGATCCCCATTACCAAATGTTGATGTTACTACCAACAGCAAAGCTTCATGTTCAATAGATGTTATATCATAATCAGCCATGCAGTGTACCTAAAATGCATGAAATCATTAATGCTAATGACCCGAGTTTTTAGTAAAAATGTAACCGCGAAAAAGTATTCCACGAAAAATTATTCAATAAGAACTGTGGATTACGTGTACGGTACTTTAAAATAAATAGTTCAATTATAGTAAGACTTTGTTTTTGGAAATAATATTAACTTAATATTTCATGATTGCATACCTACGCTACGAAAAGAATCATACACTACTAGTAAACGTACCTGAGCATTAAAGGCGTGTCCAAATATTACGCCTAGTTCCTTGGCGAACTGTTCGGATTTCCCAGTCTCGGTTGCGTATAGGACAGTAGCTTTAATCCTCTTAGATAAGGCTCGACCAAACAGTTTAGAAGTGAACTTGACAGCCCGAGCTATTTGCTTGAAATGGAATTTTCTGTTGATGGGTCTCTTCCCCGTGATAGGCTTAGATTTTTGCCATTGATGAGTCTTCCATGCAGGTTCCTAAACGATACCAATATTGCCCAGTTTCAGATTTGTGATTACCTTTTTTGTCTATAATGTTACATTATTTAGACACCAATATTTTAATTTATTCAAATGTCACATAAAATTGTAACTATTCAGGAAACCAAAATTTTTTGTAATGTTATTTTGTTACCAAAGTTGATCAAGTCAATAAAAACTCAACGAACCTGATATTCATAAGAGGGTTTCAAATAGTAAAGAGCCATCTCTTGGTGAAATACAGGAGTGATCGATGATGACATTGGAGGCACAATCCAGATCCAATCAGACGGGCAGCCCGACCTGTCGATTTGAATAGCTTTTAGGAAATAATACTTCTGGGTTTTGGTTTTATAGAAAGGGTCAAAGAACTTATTTACGGAAATTTATGATGGTAATGAAAAAGACACTTCAAATCAAGATAAGTCATGCGCGACAAGATAAACGTGACTTCCTTGGTTAAGGTCAAATTCCTGTTAGTTTCTTACCATACCTATAATACAATTTTTTAACGGTTTTCTAACTAAATATCATTTAATAAATACCTACCTTTAATTTGACAACTAACTAAAAACGGATTCCTTAGCGAAGATAATGCAGTCTATGTAATTAACGTGTAATATTTAAATATGCTAAATGCACAATTGTAGGCAAAGAGAAATCAACAAGCATTTATACAGTGTTAGCGACAACAACAAATTATTGTACATTTCCGAATTGGGTACTTACAAGCTAATAAACTATACAGTTTACTCTAAGGTATTAAGGTAAAACAATCGCAACAATTATTAAGTATTATACAATAATTTCTACTTATTCGTGGAACGTCGATAAAAAGGTTTTATTTTTTTAACGCGTTTTTATAATTTCTGAATAGTTATTCAATAACAATAAGGAAAATAGCTTAATTTTGACTGGATCGGTCCACTACGTAGCACTATTGAATTATTCATTAACTATGTAGTACAATTAATGCCAATCGATTGCAAGCCGGTATTGATATTTACGTCGCGTTTATCATAATTTTAATTCGATATGAATAATTATATTCACTCCCACTCAAAAAAGATAAATTATGTGGAATTTCCAGAATACGCATAATATTTGAAGTGCAATCAAGATATTGGACGAAAAGGGAAACAATATCTGAGGGAATAATAATAAGAATGAGGTCATATGCTTATTTATACTTAAAAACATATTTAAGAGACAACAGAGTCAAGCTATAAATATCACAATACCAGAAACAAAATCGCGACATAAATATTCAAGTAAATAAAAAAGCAAGACGTATATTGTATATTTTTATACAAGACAAAATTCACCCTAAATTTTCACCGAAAAAAGTTTCATCTAAATCATTTTGATGCACCGCAGCGCTCTCTAAATTGTCACGTTAACAGAGTAATGTAATCATAGGCCCGAGGAAGCTCAAATTAAATTAGGCTCGATTAGCCCACGAAATTATTTTGGACGTTTTCTCGCATGCTTTCGATCACGCTGTATTTATGAAGTCAAATTCTCCTAAATTATTCTGTGATCTTGTAAGCTTAACCTATAGTTTGAACCTCATTTAATGAATTGCGTATATGGTACTACACTCAACAGTTCTGCCATGTTATCGGCAATTAGATTCCTTAATTTCCTAGTAAGTAGTAACAGTAGGTCATTTAAAACAATTGGTCGATCAAACAAATGTTCTGCTTTGTACTTTCTTGTAATAATTATGATGTTTGTATGAACAGAAGTAGTGAACAAGTCATAGGTTCGTGAGATTGGAAACTGCTCTTATTAGGGACTTCAGTGTATCATACCCTATTCACGATTTTCACATTTTCTAAGAGGGCTCTAATTGGGCTCTTGTGAAATCTAACAACAAAGGGGCTATTATGTTATGATACTGTTTACTATTAATAGGTACTCCAATTATTTGCAGGTATAGAAATAGGTACCATCAGTAATTATAAGAATTAGGGCGCTTGTATGATTACCATGGATAATAATGATTATAATAACAGCCTATTATGTCCCACTACAGGGCAAAGGCTTCTTCTCGTATAAGCAGAGGATTGAGCATTGATCACCACACTAGCTCAATGCGGATTGGCGATTTTATATAATTAAATCCAGGTTTCCTCACTATGTTTTACGCCACCGTAAGTCAGTGGGGTCTTAGAATAAATTTATAAAAGTATTTGTAACATTGATGCTTGCCTGGATTTGAACCTGCAACCTCATGCATGCAAATCCGGTATGTATGTATGTACCTACCTATCCACTAAGCCACCACGACACACAAATACTAATGATAATAAACCAATATCTATTAAAATGTAATTTGATGATATAATTATTTCGAAACTAAATTCCAGAACTAGCACATTGAGTTATTTTAAAAACAGATAGACAGCAAATCCTATGCTTGGTAGCCATTACCGTTTGAAACGGTAAGAATACAATAACACTGTAAATGATTGTACAAAATTTTTGACACAGATAAATGTCTGTGATGAAGTCACCGACGTACAGTCGCCTAGTAAAGCGAAGCAGTAAACCCAAACAATCACACGATAGCTCAAAACAATCATGTTTACACGTCCTTCTGACCACATGTCTCACCCAATCAGGACATCTGCAAGGCTCTAGCGTTGACAGCTTTATCACTAAGCAGGTCTGGAGGTAATTAAGTCCAGTTTTCTCATCCGCAATCTGTTTACTACACGCGGACGCGACAATGTCGAAATGTTAATAGTTTTTGTGGTTCTAGTCACGTCATTAGTTACGTTACGGTTTTGCTGATAATATTGCGACTATGCATGTATTGCTTGTGTTATGTACGTAGTTGTGAGTTCTGCAGACATTCGCATTTTCAAAACGACATTAAAATGGTATTGGTATAAATAAAGACCTTTACCCAGCAGCTGGAATGGTTTTGATGAAAACCCTAGTTATTATACAGTAAAATAACTGGAATATATCTTATTCTTCGTTCATATATTAATCTTCGACTAAAACTTTTGTTTTCTTCACCAATTAAAACCGCCACTAGAACACCGAGCCGCACTTTCTTAGGCTTTTGAACTAAAAATATAATTAACCAGCACCGCAAAACTGTATTCACATTATTATTTAGACTTGTAATAATAAACAAGCAATGTAAACAGCATAAAATAAAACCAACAAGATACCCAAGAAGGTAACACTTTTTCACACACACTAATGGAAGTTTGCATATATATTAGGCGTTAAATTGCGCTCATTTGCTCATTTAATGTGCCGGATCCGGATGCCTTCGTCCACAGCGACATTAATCTGATTATCTATGTTTATTCTACGTTGGTTATGGGGACAGGCCCGACCGCGGAGCCGGAATAGGGTAGCCACCGTGTCGCATTCGCTGTTAAAAATGTTTTATCGCAAACAATTGTTGTGTAACAAACAAGCATGGATGTTTTAGCATATTTTGAAACGTTTTTCCATAGTATTATTTAAATGTTTTTCTTCAAATATGTATGTATAATTGCCATAGCATTAAATCATATATTTATTTTTGTACCTAATAAGTTATTAGAACCGCGCACATTATTTTTAATGATATCACTTTTTTAACAATTAGTTCAATAAAACTATACCTTGTTTAAATGATAGAAATTGAAATATCTTACCTCAACCGGTTTTCGTTATCGAGATGCTTGATGAAGCTTTCGGAAGCAGTATGATGGTCTACTATGGTAGCATTGTGCTGTTGAAAGCTGTGGAGAACAGCCACGTTGCACTCCACTAGAGCTTTATCCTTCCACAGGTTCACTGGAGTTCTGGTGTCCAAGCCCATTTTCTGAGCTACTTTCTGTGTGGTGCAAATATATTATTAGCATTGGTACTTACAATTTCCAAAATAATGTAAAAGGGATTTCTTTTAATGATAGTAAATCATTATAAAGAATTTAAATAATTCCAATTGTAATAATATTCCTAATTATTATTCGCTAGCGATAACCGTCTGTAATAATTCATACCTTAAATGATAAATGGGAAACCTTCGGCCACAAAAGCATGTATGAGCCTTTAATTTGAAACAATTATATCATTTCTGATGCTGGCCGTATTGTGTTCGACTACCTGGTAATTAGTCGTCAATCATACGTCCTAAATTTCAACCACATTTAACTGGCAATGTTAGCGGTTTGAAATTCTAATACAAACACGAATTCATGTGTAATCTCTGAATTCCGCGAACAATTATTGCTTTACGTTATGATTCATTTCATTTGTTAGTAAATAAGTTAATTATAGGAAAATTCTCAATGAAGATTCGAGCAAATAGATTAGTATAATTTCATTCGTCTCAATTTCTATACTATAATGGCATATAAAGCAGTTTCAAACATTGCTTTGTATATTATGTACTACTTTGTGCCAATATTAGCAATAGTTTCTTGGTGAATTTACTACAACTGATACAAGAATTGTGAAATGGCATAAAAATATAAAAAAGACTATGAAACTAGATAACTGTACTTAAATCATAAAAAGTGTATTTACCAGGTGCTTTTGCATATATTTTTAACCGACGAATTAAAATGGAGGAGGTTCGCAAGTCGATGCGTATAGTTTTTTTTTTATAATTGATACACCTCAACGATAACAGTATGCCTCCCTTACAGCTGCTAAGAAATCACAACGATAACAAGTATTACTCTTTACCTCCAACATATTGAGCCTGTTGGTATCGCAGAAGTTCCTGCAGCCGATTTCAGTGCTCATATACCAGCCGTTGAAGGCGTTAGCAGTGAACTCGATCCCGCCGCAGTCAAAACGCATGCTCGAGACAGCTGGCAGGGCGTACCAGCGAAGGTTCAGCTCTTCGAACCATTCAAACCTATGGGAGATTTCATAATGCTTATAAATTGGTCAAAATCACCAAATTTTAAAGATTCTTGATTGAAGCTTTTCCGCATAGCATAGTAATGTGAATTGTTTTTAATTTATTTCCAAAGATGGATAAATATATCCGTTTCCACTATTTGGTGGTATTGTTTTTCTCTTACTTCACCATACGTATTTTCCCTGATTCAAAGTAAAAAGTTTAACTTAATAAAATAATGTTGGTTGCATTCCATCGTACTCGTAACTAGCGTTATAGTATAGTTTTCTGTTTCCCTTTTCTGTTTTCAGTAAAAGCTTTAAATGAAGTTCAAAATGTACTACACTTCTGCGTGGCTACTAATGGTGCACTTTCGTGTTAGGTTTTAGGATTATTGTTACTGCTATAAGAGAGTTCTGAAACGCTTCATTAAATTCTCTGCCGATTTTTTTCACCATTATATTCTTCATAATGTCCATGCTCAACGTTTGTAATAAGATTCCTTTTTAATATTTTCAAGTATTTAACAATAATCTTATAATAATAAGAAAATTTTAAGATTTATTGTAAATTAAAGTGAAAAAAAAAAGTTATTTAATCTCAAAGATTTCAATATATACAAAAAACACTTTTTCCCCTTTAATAAAAGTCATGGTGTTAAAGAGGACTCTGTTATAAAATAATAGGTAAGGTCTAAGTTGAATGTTATAATAATTATAATCTAGACAAAGTTACAAAACACGTCATAAATAAAGCGGCACGTGTACATTTTTTCAACGTCAATGCGTTCAAGCACTAGACCGTCAACGTAATAGCAAAAAAAACATAAATGTCAGACAACAAAAATATCATCTCAACTTATCACGCCTGTTTACGGCATATTAATGCCTGTTAACATTATCAATAGCATACATTATTGAATAGGGCGGTCTTATGGCCAATAAATTTAGATTGGAGATCATTGGACCACACTTTTACGATCAATCTGTACGTGGAGTTTGCAGGACCAGTTTTCGACATTATATGCATTCCCAGACCTTTTTATGCGGGTATAAATTCGTGATGGAAAATAAGAAAAGCGTGCGTTGCCATGTAATACATAGTTTTTGTCGTAAATCGGCGACCTTTTTGTGCGAACGGAGTATTTCGCTACGAAACAATCTTCGGGTATTGAACCAGTAAGTCCGTGCTTTTTCGTGTTTTGATACTGGGAAGTATACGGAAAACTCGAGCAAGTGATATTATTTTCTCATTGGACCATTATATTTCTCTGTATTATTTTATTCAGCGCCCTTTCTACATTACAAAGATTTTTACAACAACCTTTGCAGCGTTAACTAGTAGTATTGCTATCAGCTCACAAGCTGAGTTTAGGTTCTATACCAACACATTAATACTAATGATTTATTTATTAATCGTCTTAAATTAAAACCTTAAATCGTTGTGTACATATGCTATAATTTTGTTATCAGTATAAGCCAAAGCTTTGCATCGTAGCGTCACATTGTTTTTATAATATGATTTGAATATTAATAAACCAAAACTGCAACAACTTACGCATAAATCACTCAAATTACTTGTGGGAAGTGGGTCACGAAATTGGGTTATTTAACCAATCTGTTACAATACTAAACATCATAAATATCTTAAGGTTTTTAAAGGTACGTGTTACTACTTACTATCGTATAACCAAAATAAATATGTTGTTATAATTGATATTACAATTTAAATAAAGAACTTTAATCTTGTTGTTTTTAAGTAAAGCTTTAGTCGCTGTACAATCTGTATTCGAAATTACTCTTATTTTAACAAACCAATTCCTTTCCTTCTCGTTTTGTTTTCAGCTATACCCCAAATGTATCTCCCATTAGTAAGGCGATGTATCTCAAAAGTGGCGTTAGACAATATATTATACCACTCTCCAGACAGAATTGTTTCCATGTATTTTCCTGATCCCATTTAAGTTTTACCAACTAGTCCTTAGGCTAAACATTGTGTAAATTTAAATACGCCTATTGTTACTCAAAAGTATTTACATTGGTTCAAGTAGGGTTTGGGGTAACTGTTCCGATTTCGTTGTGTCAAACTTGGAATGTGGATAGGATTAATCTTTTATGCTTAAGATTTGACAGTGCTTGTAAGATATTAACAGTTTTTTAAACATTTTAGACATGTTTCATAAAGTGCATGATAAATATCCATTCGTTTGAGAGTAACCGTATCAAGTGCCATTTTTAAATTTTACTCTTCTCTGCATTATTCATAGGTTTGTGAATTTTATTTTATAATTAGGACCAACATATTTTCCTGTCTTTATTATTGTTTGTTCAAATTCTAAATATTTGTATACATAATTTCTGTATGACGTGGCACCCCACAACACGTGGCAATTCTACAGCGACACTGTGATTGTGTAACGTTTACATTGACATAATGAACAAATGATGTGGAAATTTGTACGTTTCAATACAATTTTCACGTAAATAACATAAGAAAAAACCTTACATTAAGTAGATAGGCACAATTATATACATTATTTAATACACTTTCGGAAAGTCCAACTTCTTACGAGTATCAATGAAATTGAAAATCCTAAAACCACCCAAAAAAATGGAATAACTTTAGAGAATTCCCCTAAAAATACCTAAATTAATATACAAATCATCTATAATTAAGAATATCAAAGTTGTAAAACCAGTTATTCTTTCCCTAGACATCATTTTTTTAACTATGCCTTGAGTTGAATAAAAAACCTGTTAGAGATGACTCAATATTTTTTCAAGGGAGGGAAAATCCACAAAGACACGTTACCTACGTGTCTTTGTGGATTTTCCCTCCCTTTACGAAAAAAGGCGAGATTTAATTTTAATATCTCCTCTACTTTAAATGTAATAATTGGGTAGGTTATTAGCTGATTAGAAAACTGTATTCAATATTATTTTATCATAAATGTTAAGCCAACAAAATGAAAAAGTATCTAATGCTACTCTAATTGCCACAGATGAACTAGAATGTGTGTTACAAAAGTATTTGCTGAATTCAGGTGTTTTCAGTGAATTTATATATATTATCATTTTTTATTATCAAAATGTTATCAAATGTTCAATTTTTTATCCAAGTGCTTTATGAATAAGTACTTTGTCTACATAGTTTCGACATCGAACAAAATTATTGTTGATATACGCTAAACATTAGCTTTCCTCATATTTGTCAATCTTGTAATAATGAACATGAAAACAATAAACTGAAAACACTTAGTGAATTAAGGAGCAGCCTTTATATCTTGATAATCTTCAACTTACGTGGGGTGGGTCATATTTATCTCCATGATAAGCTCCCTGGGGATGTCGAAGTAGTCCGGGTCCTTTCCATTAGCAGAGAGGACAAGGGGCAAGATGTCCCAGGCCGTCCGTGGCGGCTTCCAGCCCAACTTGAGACAAAGCTGGAACAATATTTATGGTATCAACTTGTGTAGGAAGAAAATAAATTAAGTGGTAGGATGAAGCGTTTGTTATAGCGTATATTATATATTTCACTGTTTAACTTTTAAGGTCAATGAAAGTACGTAAGTAGGTTCAATGAGTTCGGAACGTTACGTGAGCTAACATCTTAACACAACAGCAACATTTAATTATCAAAATGACATAACCCAATTGCGAAACAATTGCGGTAGGCATCCTAAACAAATAATTAGTATGTATACGTTTAATTCATGTAATCACTCACTCTAAAATAAACAGAGCCAACTAAATTCAAGTCTAAACAATAGTTGGGCAAACAATTATGAGTATAATATACTGTTTGGGTTTCAGTATTGTTTGCTTGTAGCAGGTGCATGCCAAACGAGATATGTCAGTCGTTGAATGATTTATTTGTAGTCGACGTAACAACTGAATGTTTTCAATGACCATCAATCGTGGGATAACATCAACTGTATTAATTTTAGTGCAAATAAAAACTGTATCGGAATATGGAATCAGTTTTTATTTCATATTTTAAGTTATTCCTGGTAGTATTGAAATAAGACTTTTTATTTTTTCCGCCGTTATATTTGTATGCGCCTCAACCTAACATGAACCTCAAGGCTTGGAGCAGATTTTTTATATTTTTGATAGGCGTTTGCAATTTTCGCGGGTAAAGAAGTTTGTTATAGCTTTTCCTTTCCAGTTAAAAACTATTTTCTATACTAATATTGTGGAATGCTCACGTAGTTACCGTTGACGCGATAGAAGCAGAAGAATATACTCAAGTGTTTAAGGTCTAATGTCTTTTACCCTTGTAATAACTTTTTTTACGTTCTACAAACGGTTACCTCAGTAAACTCGCAGTGCATCGGGTCTCCAAGCACAGTACCGTCGGGTTGTCGATAGCCAGCGTAGCTGATCAACTGGCTGTTCCATATCCTGTAGTCGTGCTTGCAATCTGTGCGCTGAGGGAATACCGTCATGGCCGACCTGTTCAAATGAAAGGAGTGTTTATTTAAATCATTCTTCCTAAACAAAATATAGAATAGTGGTGATAACTAGGCTTTGTTTATAAATTCTAAGGTTGCCTCGTTACACGCCAAATATGTCGGTTTAATAAGAGAACAGAAAGCTTTTATTAGCATTATACATTTAAAATTATTCCACAACCATGGCCTTTCCACCAGGTACATTTTTTCTACAGGCATGGTAAATTTTGAATTTGTGTGCATGAATAACATGAACACTGAATTTTCAACATCAAATAATAAATAGCATGCATTGTGATCAATCCTTTTATCCCTCACTAATGAAGGCCACCAAAACAAAAGCCGCTCGTATCAAAAACTAAAAGCAGAACATTTGAATATGTTCTCACCTAATATTCCCTTTGTTGGTACTGTATTTGATGTGGTTGCACAGCGCTTCAAACATACCGCTCGTAGTTGTCACTTGCCGGCAATCGAATACCTGTTGCACACACACAAACGTTAAATAGGTATTATGAGCACAAAGGACTGAGGGACTCCGGTAGATGCTGTTTGAAATAGTTATGTAATGTTCCAGATTGTTCCGTTTAGGAATTACGTGGACATTGTTCTCGTCATAAAATTGTGGACAGATTATATGACTTTGTCGGCCATATTACCAGTGGGACTATGAGAATAATCTTCTTGTAAAATGGGCGACAAAGCTTCCTTATTAGTGTAACTATATATTGGACCATGATGTGTAAATAAGTACTACTTGTAGGGAACTACATTTGTCTACAGATATGTATTTAATTAAACTCATTTACAAAATTGCCAGTGCATTTCTTCACTTGTCAGAAAATCTTTGAACTATCAACGTAATTATTGTGAGCCTTATAACTATGTGTTCCAATTCGATAACACAGCCATAAAGTAAACTAGATGATCATAGCGTCATAGACTGACTTAACCCATCATTATTCGGGTCTTAAAGGCCTCTTAATGAAACAAACAAATGCCGAACGCGAAGTGGTAGACAAGCATGACGTTGCATCCCTCTCTGTCGCATTAATAGGTTGAGTGGTGCTAACGAGAGCTCACGATTACGTCACGGGCCGATTCTGTAACGGAAAATGTTATCCAGATCGTTAATTTAGAAACGATCCAAGATCCTTTTATGGGTTAAGTGCTTGATATACTTGAAGATTAAACAGGTTATATTTCTGGCAAATTATTTTCGTCATATTATGGGTAAAAATCGAAAATGGTCCATTTAATCAACATTATGAAAACACTATTCAGAAATAAGCATGTTACTCCATACGTAAACTGATGAAACCTTCCAACTAGAACGTCCTGACGTAATAATTTAATTTACAGCCATTTCTCATCAGTAATATCTAATTTTACACGAGATATAGCATTCTCAGAACAGTTTTATTTATGTCTACATCTATATTTAGATCTGTCAACACGAAAATGATTAATTTTGTGTAATGACTCAGCTGCTCTACGTATTGATAGATTAAAAATAGATTTTGCGCATCACTGGATGCCACCAGTTTATATACTTAACCCCTCTGCGAAAAATGCAGATATCATTCTTTGAAAATATTTCAAATTTGAGAGCGTATTTTAAAAGATGAACTTTATTGCTATCGAGTACATTGTACTACTTTGACGACCTGATTGGACTGCTACGCTAAGGGTTGCGGGTTAGATTCCCGCACGGGGCAAAAATTTGTGCGAACCGCAGATGTTTGTCCCGAGTCTGGGTGTTTGTGTGAGTGATATTTCCTGTTTGGAAGACAGGACACAGGAGAAATACCTAGTGTGGAGCGACGTTTTTAAAAAAAACACTATAGAGGATGTCCTGTGACGATTCACACTTTACCTATCTCTATCCATTTAT
The DNA here is from genome assembly GCA_946251915.1 of Abrostola triplasia. Taxonomy (NCBI): domain Eukaryota; kingdom Metazoa; phylum Arthropoda; class Insecta; order Lepidoptera; family Noctuidae; genus Abrostola; species Abrostola triplasia. Next base: position 3,152,479 of record OX276424.1, on the reverse strand, counting down.
GATGAAACCATTTTCTTTGTTTTATCGAGTATTACCAATAAAAAAACTTAATAGCAGTTTATGACAATCAGGACAATAAAACCCTTTTAAGTGACAAACATGGTTCTACCTACAAAATTGGTATTCAAGACAATAAGGCCATATAGATTCAGTCATAATAAAAGAAATTTAAAAATAAAATCGGCAGCTGTTTGCAGAATATCCTCTAAGACCGCGAGTCTATAATCAAATCGTTCGTCCCGATTAACTGAAGCAATCTGTTTAAGCCGTGTAATTACGAGACGTACTCGCTAACATCACAAGGATTTAGCAGTCGGGTCTGGTAATGCCGATTTAAGTCACCCTCATCCTTCGCTAACCGACAGAGAGTGAATGGAAATGAACGAATGAATTAAAGTCGTTTCGACGACTCGACGCGACGTCTTCTAGACGTTCTAATTACAAAAATATTGAGATTGGAAACTTTACTAATTTGTGGTTTGAGAATATTTTATTAATGTCTTTATTATTTTTGTAAAAGTCTTTATCTTTAATTCGAAATTAAAAATTGTATTTTTATACCCTCGAGAATAAGTAGGTGTGTACATACCCTATCTAAGGTTTCATACGACAAATATTTTTTTAATCGTGAGGCTTTCTCGTTACTGTGCTGATACCTATATTCACGTTTATGGTATTAACTTTGATCGATATTGAAAGGGAGTTATTATGTATTCATAGTAAAACATTTTTTGGCACTCTCTATTAGAATATCCTCCTATAACGTGAGAAACAACAAATGCAATATTAAAGTGTAAACTATTTGTGATAAATCTTAACGTCAATTATGCTCAGGTAAATCTCTATACAATAATATTCCAAGTTGCGACAAACAGACGGTTAATTGTATTCATTCACAGAGTTCTGTAGGTATAATAAGAAAATGTCTTAGTCTACTCTATTCATTAATATTGCGAGCCGACATTTTCTGTAGCTTGATAACATTTTATTCTGATATTCGAAAATACTCCTTATTGAATAGAGCCAAATTAACTAAGTAAACATTTATATCTTGAAATGGCTCTTTAATAACATGATACTGAAATAATATTTACTTAGGGCGATTACAAACTGGGCGTTTTTTGTGTATTTTCACGCACAACGTGCTATGTTGGTTGTAGGTAAGCAAGATTAACAAATAACACACCAAATTGGACGCGCGAACCTGCTCAATAAGTGTGTGAACGAGTGAGTTTCTCTAAAATTAAACGTCTACAAACGCGTATCACGATTGTCAACATAATTTTCAGGCGTGTGAAACGCCTCAAAAACGCCGAGTCCATTCTCACCTTTAGACACATTTCTAAAAGTACATAGCAACGCAAATTTTTATAGGTATGGATGTGATAACAACTAATTTTGTAATCGAAATAATAATATAACTTAGCTCCTATGACGCTTTAGCCTGTTTACTGCTACTAATTTAAAATAACTTAGAACGAAGAAACTAGAGCATTACGAAAGGACAAAAGGTACTTTTTACTGGAAAAATCGCGGTAAACCATCCCACGCAGATGAAGTTACGGGCAAAACCAAGTCTTTATACCTATTACCTACTCTATATTTCATTGCTACGTAAAAGTTCATCTTCAAGTTTTGTTTGACTTTATTTCTTGAGGTGAACTGTTGAAAGGAGACTACTAGTGAACCTCTGGTGACTTAATAAAAGACCTTTTGACAGGTACTTTATTTATATTCTATTTAAAGATTAGGATCCAATATTGCACCTAAATTTAAGTTAAAGTTTGTTACTTTATCATAATTTTCAAAGGTCATACAGGCCTTTTAATTTAATTATAGGTACGCCTACTTTAAAATTCAATATTTTATGTAGGCACCTACATTCAATTATTTAAATACAATATATTATATTCGTGTTGGCATTAAATAGTGAACGCTTAATTTAAACAACCATTATAAAAATGTGTAAGTTTTCTAATATGCCAATTTTGTTTTTAAATTAGGTAGGCTATTTAAAAACAAAATTTATAATTTGAACTCGATAAAAATAGTCCAATAGAATTCTTTTAAAACCACCTGTATAAACTTAGCACAACCCTCAGAGTGAACTGGCCGTTAATTGCCTCCTTTTTTTTCTTTCGCCTTGCGAAATGGGAGTTTTCTCATTAGAGTCAGCAAATTCATTTAGTTCCCCGTTCTGCTTGCAATTCCTAAAGACACTATTACTACAAAAACTAGCATAATTGATTGTACATCTTCAGTTTATTTTTTATTAAATGGAATAATTTTATAACAAGGAAACAGTATCTAGAACAATGGTTGTATTGATACAATACCCATTCATTACGGTTGGGTTGTTATAAGTAGTTCTAGGAACGTTAATTTGACTAGGAGTTTTCAATTAAAGTATTATCCACGATAAACGATGGACCTCTTTATTAAAAAAAAGCTTTAATTGCTGCAATAATGTTTAAACAGGATGAGCAAATATAGGCCACACATGAATTTAACAGAACCATAACATTACAAAATAAAACGTTTAGTTTTCAAGTTATAAATGGTTATTATTGAGCCAAAGTCAAATACCACAAAATAGGTCATAAACAGAATACAAGTAGTTGAATTTAGAAAACCCGACTTCACTAATAAGTTCTTTTACATTTTCAGTATGTAAGTTGCTCGCGTAAAAGAAATTCCGGCGTCCAAACGGCCAGTCAGCAAGTGTTCATTAATTTTTTTTTTGTCTCGTTAGAAATTACTTACTTAATGTGTTCTTAGAGTACAACTTAATGATATTATATTACAACTTGAACACATACATCAAAAGAAATGTACGAACAATAGGTTATTGTTCACAAGTTTTATTTTGAAATGAAATATGAGTTTTCTTGCGACTGTTGCTCCTAAACACTAAGGAGTTTATCTTGTATCAATTCTCATGTGAAATACAGTAGGTGTTATCTTTATTTTTATTAACATTTTATAACCTAAGGATGTTTTGATTAAATCATTACAAATTCTTTTCTGCCACCTCGTAGATCTCGTGGACAAAAATAGAACCTGACAGGCCTGATGTTGTGTTTGATTTAGAGATAGTGTTATTAGATTTATAAAGGAATTTCTCAAAAAGAAAGCAGAGATTATACTCCCTAGCAAACCTGCATTGATTGAAAAACTTACGTACCTGAAATGAAACAAACTCGTACCTGTAATTTGGACCACTGTATTCTGCCGATGCAACGGCTAGCGTTTCTCCAGGCTAGCTTGGCTCCAAACACCAACTCAGTGGTTGTCAGCTGGTAAGTACCGGTCTTTGCCACCTCCTCCTGAACCGCGTTCCAACGGGCTTCATGGGCTGGCGTATTAGCTCTGTCATCGGAAACAAAAATATTATATGAATTTATACACTAATCTGTCTCAGATAGGATCTTAACCGAACTTTGTCCAGGAAACAATGCACACGATTTAGCTAACTGTTATACTTCACTAATAAAATTTTGAGAGTTTAATAGAAGAGCCATTAGTCTACTTAAGATAAAGTCTACTGTAAGGATTAGAAGAATTTGTGCATTATTGATTACTTACACTGTTTCAGATAAAATAATCTTAAGAAATTTAATTATAAAGCTGATTTTTAAATAGACACCAGCACAACTGTTAGATGACATCGTGGAAATTGAAAAGTGAGAAAATATAAATCTCACTGAGCGCCTGAAAAGTTGCATAATAGAGAAAAGGTTACGTCAATAGAAAGTTATTTCAACGACTCATGTGTTATCCTTTCGTGGTTGTACAACATATTATAACAATTAAAAGATTGGCACGCTTGTACAGAATTATGAGTAATACAAATGCTTGTAGGTCACAAATATTTTTCGCCACTAACAATCAAATTTTCACGCAGCGAGAAACTTGAAAAGTTTCAAAGGAAATCAAGAATTTAAACTATAATAATAATATTTTTACTATAAATAACCATATTGCGCTCAAAGATCTCTTACAAAACAATTTAATCTTGAAATTGATATTTATAGAAAAGATTGAGATTGATTAAGAAAGAAAGATGAATTCAAATCCGAATAAAATTAAAGAATTATGCGTCGTGTAGATAATACAATTTACCGTCTGAAGTTAGACCAAAAACAATTCTCATATCCAAATTATTTCCACAACAATGTGTATTGTTTTATAGTCCAAACAGTTCGGGTAATTTCGACTTCCCTAACCCTAATTTTATGAGGCGAATAAAACCTTAAGTAATGCTCAAATCCCTTAAGACAATATATTGCAAATACCTGCAACTAGTAAAGATACTAGTACAAAAAGAACAGTCTCTATTTTCCATTATTCGTCTTCGTGTGAATTTTCTTACAAGAAATGCAACTGAAGAATGCATTAATTAATTTTGCTCAAATTCTTAGTCCATGAAACGTTGAAAATCTTAGTAGGGAACGGAATTCTCCTAACAGTTTCACGTCCGTATTCCGATGTCAACATTTGAATGATACTACAATTTTCTTCTCCCAAAACAGGATAAAAGAAATAATTAATGTTTGTTATGCCACAAAAAAGGTCCATATGAATGGCATTTTATCTTCAACGCAGTATTTGCATAATATTTGCGTGGGACAAAATTTGTTTTCGTGATTATACGCCTGACTTGTAATTTTTGATCTTCTCGAAGAGTTTTCCTCAATATTTATAATAATCAGTCAGGTTTAGATAAAGTTATAATATGTTTTGGTGTATTTTCTGTTGTGTACCTATGCCAATTTTAGCCTAGGTAATGTGTGATACGCCTGACATTGGTTTAATCAGGCTTCCAAGTTAACAAAGCCCATGTAGTTTGAAAATTGTTAGAAAAAACAGATTGCTTGTCAAATTTTCAAACGCAGACAGAAAAATAAATTATTATCTTGGTAAGTTAGTAAACTGATTAGGTAATCTCAGCCATTGTAAGCTAGATGGCGTGGTTTGGCACTTTAGTCTGCCGCTGGCTTTCAGACGGGGAGCTTGTGTCGTCCGTTATTTTATTTAAGCTACGTCATAAAGTTACAAACCAAAACTTATTTTTATAAGCATAATTTTGATTAAAGGGGAGGGATTAATTCTGTCTGACTATTTTGAACAATAATTTGATTGTCTGAATTATTTTCTGAATATAATTTCATAATACATAGTTGCAGTATTTTACCTTTTATAAAAGGCAAAGGGCCGAAACTTTAACTAGCACAGGTTAAAATACCAACGCGCACGTACACGCACGTAGGTACCTAAACGCAATTCCCTTTAGGTACATGCATGCAGTGACAGGATTCTCACCATACAATACATCAGGCGCCATTATATTAATTAATGTATTATCCTATTTCACTTCCCTCAATACACTCACACGAAACCATAATATAATTTTCTTTTATTTTGTACCTTCATGATTACATAATATTTATTTTATTATTAAACATATAGACTCACCTGCGTATAGACGCGAAGTACTGGCCTAGAAAATCCTTGGCATCATTGAGAACTTCCTCGGACTCTCTTGGCACTTCACCGCGGCCGGGGATGGCCATCAAACTGCCAAGGCACGCCTTCTCGTTGCATAGCGTCGGCTGTTAACAATCAAGAACAACTTATTGTAATGTTTGTTTTAAAAAAATACACATGTTTTGATACAATTTGAAAGATGAAGATACAAATACAAGAAACAAATATACCGGGGCTGATTTTCTCCTACGGCATTTGAGCGATGAGCAATCTTTAACTAGGTAGGTACTTAGGTAAACTATGTGAAACTTAACTTGTAAAATTTTGGACAAACAAAAGTTAAACAAATAAAACGATAGGAATTACATTTTGTTTAATGTTTAAATACTATGAATTTTGTCCATTAAATGAAGGTTTAGTTCGAAAACTACAGTTTACTAATTTAAATCACGAGCCGCGGTTACTTATTCACCACTTTTAGTTTTGTGTTTAGATTTCAAATGTATTAATTTATTTAATACACTCTTAGAAAACACTACGTAAATAACTTTAGAATAATTAAATTAAACTGGCAAAATAAATAATTGAAACAAAATTGCGTGACCGAGGAAACAAAATTGCGTTACCGAGGAAACAAATGACAACTCATGTTTAATTTATTAAAAGAATAAAGTATTATTATTTTTTAAATGTTGTCAAGATTTTCGGCCAGCTTTTTTGCTTTCGCATAAAAAGTTTACATGCTTGCAAGAATTACCTAAAATTACTACGAATTACTGATTCAAAACCAAAAAGATTATAAGCTAATTCATCTTTACCTAAATATTAATTGATGTTCATTAATAAATTGCGTTCCTGTTTTTAGTTACATTAAACTGACTGCATGCAATTCGATGCTCTTTGACAGCCAAAATATTATTACGTCCATCGAAGTAATGAATTTTACAAAACTATTTTTTCATAAGGCTGCCTAAATAAATCTTTGGTATTCCACGAACTAGTTACAAACAAACAAACTATCTTTCTGCTCATTGCGTACACAAACAAGTCACGCTGCTGGGAAAATGAGATTTCAATCTTAAAACAGAATAAGTAGTGCATTAGTATTCTGTAAGTAGGTACAAGATTGTGTTGCATCTGACTGGCTAGGTCCATCTTATTATCAGAGGAAATAGATTCTCCATCTCCAAGAGATAATTCAATGTTATGCAAGCATTTTCCAATTGTTTTCTTGTTTTTATTAAACACTAGCGACCGCCCGTGACTTTGTTCCTGTGGAATTTTACTGCGACTTAAAACGAATAAAAAGTAGCTTGTCATTCCCTAGGTTTTTAGTAACTTCCAACCAAATTTGGTTAAAATCTGTTTAGCTATTTAGCAGTGCAAAGTAAAAAACACATTGTTTCAGAAAAACTGAGGTTTTTGGCAACAAAATACTGGCTGGCTGATTGGTCAAAGTCCCAAGTTTCTATGATATTTATTTTTTTATTTACATTTTGAAAAAGGATCTTTTTTAATTCGTTAAAATTATTCCATGCTACATTATTTTAAGACACTGTAATATTTGCATGTTAATAAAAATATTTGTAGGTATACCTACGTATGTATGATTCACAGGTGCGAATTGCGTGTTGAGCGTTGGTAAGTATTAGAAATCCTCTAATGAATTACATAACCGTAAAATAATTTTGATGACAAATAATTACAAACAAAAAACATCGTCTTCAACTAGAAACTCCTTTTGCCACCTAAAATGGAAATGAAACATTGAGATAAAGCCTAAATTTAATAACCTGAGATCAAAACACACGAAATTAGACAGAATAAGCATACTTGCTCAGCAGTGAATCCAAGGGCTCATCTAGTTTCTTAATTATGTATCATCATCATCAGCTTTTAAATGGCCCACTGCTGGGCATAAGCCTCCTCCCCTAAACGCCACTGATAATAATGTATAGAAGAAATCAATTACACATCTTATTGGTAACATAATTAGTTACATGTTATATGATAGAAATCATTAACATACTTGGTATTTGCTAAGGCGAAAACGAATGTGACTCTATCCCAAAGAACCGCCTCGCGGTATAGATGTGCCGACGTGGTTATCAAATCTAAGCGCCTATTTTAAATTTAAAAGCCCTGATAAAAACACTGGCATGTCAAAAAACGTCCCATAACAGTGGCCCATTCTTAACCTAAAACATGTTCTCCACATAAAAATAAACTTTAATAACATCGGCCTCAATTACGTAAAGAGCAAGGATCACAAATCGCTCTTGCTCGGTAAATAATTTTTCTTCGTGACTCGAATATTGAGTGCATGTTAGGCCTGCGACACACGGACCGTAAAAAAACATGGGGTTACTACCAGCTGTAGAGACTTGAGACTATGAATCTGTTTCATACTTTATACCAATGTAATAATAATTTAAAGTATCTTCTCCTACCTTAATCGCTCTCTTCGATCATTTCGTTTTGCCGTCCATGAGTGTGAGAGAATAGGTACAGAGCGAAAGCAAACCCGTGTGACCCTGCAGACATGTTTGCACTAAAAAATCTGTTCACTTGACTGGTTTCAGTTGAAGCTACTTTAACCGAAATTTAGTTAGAAGGACATTATTAAAGCTAGTCTGAGCGCTAGCCTAACACTTTGTGTACCGACTGCGTACTAGATAACTTCGTTACGTAAAAAACGGCGCCCGCAACCGAGCGAAGTGCTTGTTTATTCTTTAACTTTTCTGCATTATTCTTGTAAAGCTCTTTATTTATGATGTGATAAACGCGGAACTTCGATGATCTCTAATAAACCACTTTGTTCTAAAAAGCCAGTGATGTAAGTACTTATAACTTTGTTGGTAATGTTTTGAATGGTTTGGTTTGGTTTTTTGAGCTTTCCAATTAGGTAAAGAATGTTATTCTAAGTTTTGAAGCTCTTGATTAGGTAAGTAAATAATATTCATATTATAGATTTCCGTACAAAAATGTAACATTATTTTGCCGAGTTTAGGTCTTAAAATTTTTCCTACTGCAATAAACTTTGGAATAGTCATTATGGTATATTATGCATTGAAGTTGAATATTTGATCAACACTAAAGAGAGAACTTTCACGTGTAAAGGAAGAATAATTATATAACAAGTAGGTAGATCTTTTTTCCTATACCTGGGTAATTGGTTCATCAGATTGGACAACTTTGATAGCAACTCCGTGATACACATACAAGGCCGATAATAACTTTTATGATAAGATTATCCCTTATACACACTCAACTTTGAGTTTACACCTCCTTTTATTTTACGAACTTCCCAACTGAATCCCAAATCTCTTAACTTCCATATTTATGTGAAACAGCAATATTTTCACGCTGTGTAACCATAAAAATAACAGTCTATAAAATATGATGGGCTTTTTATGATGTTTCAATCATTTTGGTACAAATTCTTTTAGCTTTAGCACTTGTAATAGGGTGATTGATATTGACCTGACCTTCTAGGAGGTTTATTATTTTTAGTAAATTTCATGTCTTAGTTATGTTTCATAAATTACCTACTGAAGAGTAATACAACACAACCTACTTAAAATTATAAAACTACATTAGAAAACATCTTCTCGTGGTATGGTTAATAAACAACCTGGTATCAAAGTTTAAACCACCTGTCCCCTTACCATGCACTCTTAAAGCGGAACAGTTTACGTTGTAAAAACGAGACGCCGCATTTCACTGCACGTAGCGGCATCTCGCTTCCACATTGTAAACTGTCCTGCTTTAAGAGTGCATGGTAAGAGGGCAGTAGTACTCTAACATGGCTTTACACTCCGGTTAATAAATCGTATCTGTCATTGACACGATCATGATTTAAGTAAGTAAAACACGTAAATACATCAATCCCCTGTATAAACTAGACTAACCAGTTTAAACTTTTCTCGACTACAAAGCCACACTGTATTCGATCTTGCATTTTATTTAGCTCAACATAATCTTGTAAAAGACAAGTCGTAAACAAGCTTGGAGAAAGATTGTTGTTAGCTTTCGCGTGAAAACCACGGCGTTGGACTGATCAAACAACAGAATATTGTTCTATCAACTTTATTTCTACTACTACTATTGATAAAAATACTTCAAAAACTATGAAATAATCCACACAATCCGTATATTCCAGAGGCAGTAAGGCAATGTCAGAAGGCAGATATTTTGCATGAAGCATTTACCTTTAACATAAAGATTAAACACCTTTATTTCGCCGGTCATTTTTTTCCTAATTGAATATTAATTTGACCATGTTTATTAACCAGCAATTGAAAATAAGATTTTTGATAAGGTCTGTTTAACCTGACATTATTTCTTTACATTATTGTCAGTCTCAATGCTACTGAATTAGCGTGAGAGGTTGATATATTTTAATACTACTGAGTCGCCAAGCGATTGGACAACTGCGCTAAGGGTTTCGGGTGCGATAATTGTGTGTTTGTATATGTATATTACATCTGTATATTTATTTCATGGGCTCGTAGATACGTGGCTAGCGTGCAGATAAGTCAATTTGCCGGTTAAATCGTGCTCACCGCGGTCAGTCTAGTGACGGGTGACCGTTTTTACATGTTGAGACCACTCCGTGCTTTGGAAGGCACGTTAAGCCGTTGGTCCTGCGTCTGATCTCTCTTCAGTCGGGTCGCACTAGTGTCCCATCGGACTATAGAGGGAATAGGGAGTCAGGAGTGTAACTGTTTTTGCGCGCATCCTTATGCACTTTAATATCTCCTGCGTAGTTGGCCAGTCTCCGATGAGATAGACCGCCGCGGGACCATAATTCGGTCAGGAGAACATTATTATTATTTCATGTTTCTCACGATACAGGATACATTTCTAATGTAGAGCGATATTAAAAAAATACAATACTCTTACATAGTTTTAAGAGTTCAGTGCCCTTTGTTGGACTCCTGTTTACACTCAAAACACTAGGCTATACAATTGTTCTCAATTTGTTTAGAATTTAGATGATATTTAAGTAGACCGTGTACATAATTTACTGTTTATAATTAAACCAACAATTAGTGTTACTATTGCCATTGTTTAATAATCCAATGCAAACATAGTAACAACAATTTTATACCTTGTTGCTGTATACATTGTTATCAGTAGGTATAAGGTAAGTAAATAAGTGCTATGCTGCCAACATCTAAGTCACTATTTACAAAGGATAACCTGCATAACAGTAGCTTTAGAAGCCTAGCAAAAAAGGGGAAAGAGACATTCGCAGACCAAACTATTAATATAATTATAATGCCCTATTTTTTCACCCTTAGGAGTGGTACTATTCAAATTAAAATAAGTTCAATGAGAATGAATATCTTTGGTTTTAGTTTAGTGCCTTAAATATAACAATATTCCTTCAGTTGGAAAAATGTACACTATTTTCACTAGCGCGGTAGCAGGCAGGCTATATCTGCCGTCTTACTGAAATATTGTTGTTCATTCACCTCCAGAAAGCTAGCATTCTAATTATTTTCTCATTATGCTCGCAGCCGTCCGCCACACACGTGACGCAGCATAATGCGCTAAACCTAGAAAATAATACATAATGGTCGAAGTTATTCATAATTACATTTTCGATGATACGACCAAAAATATGTTTAAAGGTTAAATGAACTAAAAATAGAAGTTTATCTTTGTTTTTACGCCATTTTGCTTTTAAACAACGGTACCTATAAAGGTGACATTTATGCTTAGAAACCTGCGTTGTTAAAAGTAATACTAATCTTCAAAATCTACTTACTAGGTATGCTAACGCTGGGACTCTTCTCATAGTTCTCATACAAAATTCTCTCGCCTTGAGAAACTTGTAATTTTATATTACTAATTTATTTACAACAGTCACTGGTTAGGTAACTATTTCATAAAGCACAATTACAATAATAGTTAGTCTTGCCTTATTACGCAGTTCACATACAATAATATTCTGATAATACACTTACAGAGAAATGTCATTTTTATAGTTTTTAAATCATACTTTTTAGACACTAACGCAAGCTGTCGAAACTAGTTCACTAAAAACGAAACGAACGAGTGTATCTAAATCTCTGTACACTAACGACCAATCCTGAGTGCATTAAAAAAGGAACACACGGGTGACGATATATGGCCCGCAGCACTAAGCTCGCGATATGCTGACTGATAATCTTTTTTACACAGAATGCTCCAGCTAATGGCGATGCTACAGAAGAATACCAAACGTTTTTTTTTTTTTTTTTTTTTTTCGAACTTGTCTCTCGCAGTTAGCTCTTAGGGAGCTCTTACTGCTTAACCGGTCGTTTGGCGAGACCTAATAAAAGGCCTCCAGCCAGGTATACCAAACGTATGTACTTTCATTTATTTATACTTAAATACAAATTTTTGCACAAAGGTGGACTGATAGAATGCCATTCAAATTTTCTACCAGTCAACCTTAGGGCTATTGGTAGCATAAAGTTAATCAGTTATTTATTTATCTTGTAAAATTAATATATACAGAAACGTAGAAATGATAGACCAGTTGATATCAGACAACCATTTACTGAGACTTATGAAACGGTAACCTCAAATTCAATTTAAAATTATATCACACATACTTAAAACAATCTGTTTTAAAACTACCTACATACATTACACGCTATCTTGGATTCACACCCTACATGTGAAACAAAGTTCGGGCGCAGTAACTTTGGAGCGGCGCGGCGGCGTAACCCGCGGCAATTTTACCACGGGCCAAGTTTCGTTGCGCTTCACGAAGGATACAACAAATAAATATTGTATCATTTTCACAAATGCATGAGATGGTTAAAACTTGGCCCGACGCTCAGGCGTAGGTTTTTCATTGTTAAGTATGCCTCACTGGTAAGCTTCTTGCTTTATAAATATGGATTGCGCATTGTAAAAAGTTCGCCATGTATCAAAGTTTAAATACCGCGATTTCATTTGATATTACTACTTTGTATATTTTTTATATTATCTTTTTTCCAATGCAGTGACGGAAAAGAATAATTGTTGTTGTAAAGCAGCCCCGGAGACAAGTGGCATAACGCTAGACGAGTAGAAGGGTTGAAAAAATTGTTTGACATAATTATGTCACCGACAACATGGTCCAAACATTATGTCATTCCCATTCATTTATCAATCTTTTGGATTTCTGTTCGCCATGCGATTTGCCTCTTATTTAGGGGTGCTGGTAAAACAATTTTACTTAATGTCACTGGCTTATAAACAACTAAAACATTGAATACGTTTGCTCTCTTATCGTGGCACTGTTTTGAAGACTATTTTGTTGGTAGCAACATATATAAACCTGTATACAGGAATCAAATATTAATTTCCGTCGATACTTCATAATCATTACAATGCCACTTGGTGTAAACTTCGCAACTGTCCGTACATACATATGTCAGCAAATAATCTTAAGCCAGCACTAAATATTATTGTATTTTAAACAAACAAGACTCACAACGTACCGTGAAAAATTATACCGTTTTTGTTTTGATCTTTGATTTCCATCAAGGAGTTGGTGTGTGTGTTTCGCCAGTCGTATGTGCACACTGTGTGTGTCTGTGTCCGTCAGTGTACACATTACTTAACGCGCGGAACGCACCAAATCGTCAGGCAATAAAATCAGAAACCCCGTCACGGCAAATGATATCAGTGTCGGTACATATTTAACAACAATATTCAATCAATAACTGGACTGGAAACAGTTGACAATTATTACTATTTAACAAAATGTATTAAGTTAGATAGTGAAAAGTATTGGGTAATAGTAAAATTTGGACAAAGTTTTGAATCTATACCATATAGAAGCTATACAATATAAAGCTAAAGAGTTGGGTGGTTTGGTTTGGGACATCCAGCAGTGGACTGCAACGGGCTGATGATGATGATGGCACGTGTATCGCATAAGTCTGATTGCATTTTTATTATTTACATATTAGATAGATAACATAAATCTTTATTTGCAACGAATGTATGTACAATATAAAATTGTTAGAAAAATATGGATCCTTATTCAGTTCTGCCTTAATTTAGCATGCAAATATTAACAATGTGTAATAAGAGAAAAGCTATTAAAAGAAAACGAAGAAGGTACTACGTCGGAACAAGCCAAAATCTTAATTACCTAATACAAAATTGGTATTTCGTATCCTGCACTCTATTATCTTAGAAGTCTCAGAGTACTTTATTGACACAGCGGGCACGTGCTTAGTTGTCAGTAAATATGAACATGTGTAATTTGTGTGCTTGTGACATTAACTATCTATATCTTTAATAATATTGTATTTAAGATTATGAGAATTCTACAAAAATATCACTTTTTGGCAAGTGAATGATGACATATTTCAACTACTTAAATATCATTATAAAAGCAAAAATATCCATTACTTCCTGCGGACGTGTATAAAATAAAATCGAACTTAGTTAAAATTTAATCTTAGGTGTCAAACAAGAAAAAACTAAGGATTGAATGAGCTAAAAACACGTATTCTGGTCGTTGGCGACTGAGGGGGCGTGGCTTACCGTACATTTTACCATTTACAAGAAAATACGGGTAACATTTTGATTTCACTTCACACTGGACTAATTACTATATTTAGATGCAATAGATACTATTTCATATAATAAAAAGGGCTGCATTAAGAATAATATGATATATACAAAGGCATTTGAGTGTGATAATAATGATCAATTTACATTTCATCTGCATAATATTATGTCTTGAGCTGTTCTTTACATAACAAACATTTATGATTCAGTACTAAAGACTTCGAGAAATATTAGGCCTTGTATCAGAACTAAATGGTAAAGATAAATTTGGTTCACCTGTTATTGGCAACTGTATAACTACAACTAATCAAACCCTATAATATTATTATGCTTTAGTATTTTATATGCAGTAGCTGTTGGTGTACCTAATAAAAAAAATCAGTCTAGTCAATTGGCATTAATTTAAATTAACGTATCGTATGTTAATATTATTAAATAATATGATTATTATGTAACGGAATATCCACTGTTGTATTATTGTATGTGCTGCATTAATTGTATCTATGTTATCTCATAAAGTAACTGTTTTTAATGCGATCTGTTTTAAAATATAATTAAGATAATTTGGTAGTTGCATTCTTCCAGTAGGTACTGGAATGAAGAACGCAACAAAAAGCAAAAAGTAACTTACCACTCTAGGACAGGTCGTATCATACAGCCGATCGTACAGATACTCCCGGCTCTCGTGGTTCTTCAACACTTTCGGCCTCACAACCCTCCGAACAGGCTTTTTTATTTCAACCCTCTCCGCACTGGGCAGTTCCACAGGACACGTTTTTACAGAATCAACTAACACATCGATAATTCCGTTACCACCGTTACCATTCGCGATAGGCAGACTATCGTTAATAATGGTCTCTGAATTTTGAGCAACACCTGGTGCCATTGTAAGTGCTGCTTCGTTACAGATAGTTTGAAGAAATGAGACGCACGCGAAACGCGACGGCACTAATCGAATGTAGGTGTCGCTGTTGTATATATAACAGTTTTATCTTATACGCATAAGTGACATGTTTTGAGTATTTACTTGCGGCATCCCGAGTTGTAATTACGTTAGTTATAAAGCTTATCGAGCTTAGCGCCAGTGAAATGTTTTCATTTAGTTAGTGTGTAGTAACGCGTCTTTGCTTATGGAATTTAGGATTTTTGTGATACTTAGTCGTTGCATTTGCCATTTAGCCTTGACTGGCATTTTTCATTAAACATTTGGAAAATTTAAATAAATCTACAATGATGATTGTTATCAATTTGATCACAACTAAGTTACAGAGTAAAAACATAGTAATACCTTAATTGTCAGACTTCTGGGCCTCTGGCAACATTAAAAACGTGAAAATCGAAGATTGAATGGTAGCCAGGGCTGACGACTGTTTTATTTGCAAGACAGTGATGGGTCTTGGTATAAAAATAAATGTCATCCACACAAGGAATGATTCCAGCTACTAAATCGACCCTTCAAGTCAATACTTCGATATAATTAAATTTTAAATGTCATAATTTTAAAGGTCAATTACATGACATACGAGTACACAGTGCGGCTTTGCAATAATGATCCTAATTAAACATGTTGAGAGTGTAAAATGATTTCATTTTGCTAATTTTAAGACGTTAGAAGTTCATTTTATGAATCTTTACTATAACAGTTTTGTTCCTCCCCCCCACTACCCTATCCAACCCATCATCTTATATGATAACATAATGCTATGAACTCTATGTGCCCTGTGGTATCCAGCCTAGAATTGACCACCCCCTTTCCTCCCGTGGCTGTCGTAAGAGGCGACTAAGGGAAAATCCAGAACATAGGCAGCAGCGTCTTTTGTAACTTTACCACCAATACTGCGATCCCCAAGGCGCTTACCAAGCGTGGGGATTATGCCAATCCCTCCCTTTACTTAAGGGGGAGGCCTTTGTTCAACAGTGGGAGTCTTCCGGCTGATGATGATGAACTCTATATTTCTCTTCAATTCCCTTAAAATAATATACCAACAAAACAATATCTTCGGTAAACAAACCATACAGTGCATACTACACGAAGTTAAACAGTGTCGTGTTTTACATTCATTGATAGATTAATTTCTGATGGGATTTAATTGATGTACGTATTATGATTCATGTGTGTTATAGACTACATGCTGTTAGCTCCTACTGTTCGAAGTCACAATCAGTCGATGGAAACAGTTCCGTGTATTGTTTTATAATTAAACAAAGCGTTCCTATGATGTCTCGACCGGTATATCTAGAAAAACATACGCGTAGACACAATAATAATCCATAAGTGCCTACACAGAGCCTTATGGTAGACAAAACGCATTCATGACATCCAGTCTTTTAGCAGGATTCCTATAGGTTCTAAGTTTTACAGATGTCAAAACAACTCAACGAATTTAAAAGAATAAAGCCTGAAAGAAACAAGACTTTTTCACGCCGCTTACTCATCAACATATTGCGATCACAAACGAAAACTGAGACGCAACCGGTCACGGCGGCAAAACTCAACGAATAGACCTTCCTAGCCGACTTCGTATGAGATTTTGAACTGAACCTTTCACCCATAATCTGCTGAGACGGCTTATCGACTCCTGGAGAAGGATCAGGCGCAAGACCAAAGGTTTTAACCTGCTCTAAAATGTTTTAAAAAAGGTCATCCATCGCTGGACTTATATGCAATAGTTTTGCAGCAACGAGCCCCTTTCTCGATACAATATTTAGGTCACTACCGACATTTATTAACTTAATTATATATCAGTCTGCCTCGTTGGTCTAGTGTCTAGTCGCAACAGGTTTTGGGTTCGAATCCGGGGTCACACAATTTGTTACTGCGTTTTTCCATTAAGAAATTTTCAATTATTGTTTATTTAGAAAACTGCCAATCTTTGAAAATGATTTGTATTCTGCATTATTTCTTTTAATAAAAGTAAGAGACCCAATCTCTTAACTCTCCGTGCAGGTGTTATAAATGGCGAATAAATTACTTTGTTTATCCACGCGATCAGTAGCGCCGTACATCTGTTATATAGGTTATTTACATGTTTTCAAGATAATTTGACTTTAATCAACAAATAGAACCTTATTAGATTCTATGACAGAGGTACTACAAAAGATATTGTTTATCTGCTACGTAACTTACAAACAATTCTCAGAATAGTCCTACTCACTATCTAAAGCCTATTTGCCGATACAAATTCTCGATACACCGATTTTAGTAGATTTTGGAAACAGAATAAGGTGCTTCCTAAAGCAAACGAGATCATGATGATTTTAAAGATGGAAGACAGGCTCCCATACTAAGTACATGCATGTGCTACGGGTCTCCTGGTCTCTCTTTATTATTATATATAGGGATAGCTTTTCTTAAACTATCCTATTTTAAACAAAATAAAAACAATATGACCGTGAAATAAGCATCGATGCGTTGCAGTCGGTGTCTCGTATCATGTAATACGCTTCAGCCGCGTCGTAGTGCGATCATCTGAAGCTAGCCTTATCCTGCTTCACTGGGTCATTGGCGATAGCTTTCACTCACATAACTTATATATGTAGGTACTTATATTTTAATCCATAGTGATAAATTGCCAATATTCTGATTGATATTATACCTAACGTATCAAGAATCCCTCTCGACCAGAAATAACGTCATTATATCTAAACACGTGGTACGGAAACCTTACCAAATTTTAGAAAACTGATACTCATAAGAGTAGAAATCGAATGGAATGATAAATGTATTTTTGACTATCACACTAATATTATGAACCCGAAAGCTTGTGAGTAGGTATGTGTGTTTGTATGTTCGTTACTTCTTAACGCTCAAACGACTTGACAAATGTTGATAAAATTTGGTATAGAGGTAGTTGACATCCTGGATAAACATATAGGCTTCTTTTTGTCCCGAAAAAATATAGTGGGTAACACCACGGGGCGCCGGGTATCAATCCAACATAATAATTTTTAATTACAATTATTGTTATTGATCCTGAGTCGAAACGCACATAAAAACAAAAACATATGTCATCCAGTCAAAAGCGCTTTATCTACCAAGATATACTATACTACTACGATATCAAAAATCCACGGCTTATGCAGTATGAATCATAATACAATACTAATTACTCAACGGCTTTGATCACGCGGTTCCAATGAAAATATTTACATTGTGAGAATAATGTTTTATCTGTACTTCGTCACGCTGGATACTGACTATTGGTAGATTGGTACCTACTTGTATTACGTTTGATTTAGTTTGAGAATAGGTCAGTTCCACAGATCTCAATTGTTTATTTTTTGCAAAATAGCCGTATGATTAACACCTGTTATGTCTTGCGTTTTATGCAATTAGTTTTAATAAAACACTTGAATTGCTTTGTATTGTGTCCGTGACACACCCGCTCGCCTCGGCGTCTGTCAAAGTAATGTCAGTGAGCGGGTGGATTGCAGGCGCATATTTATTAATTATTTATCAGTACGTCACATCTCTCCCTTTCAATAATTTGGAGCTAATCACAATATTAACATTTCTGAGTAAATTAACTTATTTAATAGTAATAGTCCGTACTAACATAATTTTATTTAATCTTAATATTTATACAATTTCAATTTGATTTCCACTGACTACTTTAATTAATTCACCTTTATTTACTACGAAACAATTTTAATCATCATCTGTGTCTATTTGTACGGCATTGTCGTCTTCTTTATTTTCTTTTTCATTATGGATTCTCCACTGTCCTTCTATTCTCTTTAAATGAATTATGTTTCTCCTTATTTCTTGACCCGTTTCATCGTTTTTAACGTTTATATCACCTCCTTTAGCACTAATGACCGTATTAGGGGTAGGGTTGAAATCAGGTGTCAATTTATTTTCTTTAATTATATTCTTGACGTAAACCTTTTCTCCTACATTAAGTTCGTTGTCTACAGCTTTTCTTTTTGTCTTGATCATCTTACCATTTTCTTTCAATATTTTATCCTTATCATAAACTTCTAAATCAATACGCTTGTTTTCCACATCTATGACGGAAGGGATCTTGTCTCTGAATTGTCTATTGAAAAATAATTCTGAAGGCGATTTTCCAGTTGTACTATGGGGAGTGCTATTATACATCATAAGGTAGCGAAGGAGATCATCCCTCCAATCAGATCTTTGACATTGGCTAATTTTTAGGCGTTTAACGATGTTGCGATTTTGTCTTTCGACCTCCCCGTTTTGCTGTGGCCAATAGGGTATGGAATTGTATAGCCTTATGCCAAATTCTAAACAGAAGGATTTGAACTCCTCGCTAATAAATTGACGTCCATTATCCGAGGTTATACTAATTGGAATACCTAGTCTAGAAAACATTTCTTTTAACACATTTATGGTTTCATTGGATGTTATTGATTTCATGACCTTAATTTCCTTGTAGCGGCTGTAATAATCAATTACTACTAATAAGTTGAGCCCACTTGGTAGTGGACCTAAGAAGTCCATAGCTATGTCAGTCCAAGGCTGCATAGGTAGTTCGCGTCTTTTCATTGGGACAGGAGGGTTGGGCCCTCTGCGGAGTTTGGGTTGGGAGACCCATCTCCGCATTCAAAAGTTCCTCCGCTGAAGTCCTGCAGCCCCCTCCCATACAAAGGGGGCACAGAGGAGTGTCCGCCCCTCTTTACAGGGCGGACAGCGCTGGCGGGGTTAGCGGTAGAATGCTGCAGCGATCCCGTC
This sequence comes from Abrostola triplasia, assembly GCA_946251915.1. Taxonomy (NCBI): domain Eukaryota; kingdom Metazoa; phylum Arthropoda; class Insecta; order Lepidoptera; family Noctuidae; genus Abrostola; species Abrostola triplasia. The sequence goes on along the minus strand of OX276424.1, from coordinate 3,132,726 downwards.
TCCCCGCCATCCAAAGCGCAGAGCAGGCAGGTGAGGTTTTTAGTGGGTAGGCCCCTGGATCTTATTGGGTTCGGGGGAGAGTCCCACATACCCCCGTCGTCTCCCAACGGCGAGGGATGCGTAACGCATTTCCCTCACGGTAAAAAAAAAAAAAAAAAAAAAAAGGAGGGTTGGGCCCTGAAACTAACGTGCAACTTTTACAACTTTTTACCATATTCTCAGCGTCTTTGTCTATTTTGGGCCACCATACTTTAGTACGTAGTCTACTCTTCATAGCGACAATACCCGGATGTCCTTCGTGTGCTGATGCGAGTACTTGTTTACGTAACTCCGTGGGAATTATTATTTTGTTTCCACGAAGTAAGATGTCGTCATGCATCCACAGTTCATGTTCGAAAGGTTTATAGTTATTGGCTTTGGAGTCCCAATTTTTTTCAAAGAGGGCCAATTTTACTAATTGAATTTCGTTATCATTTTGAAATTTTTTAATGATGTCCTCCATAGATATTGCCATTGGTCTAGCAAACTCTACGATTTTATTTATGTGATGTTCATCCTCATGTGGATGTGAATTTTGATTTGGACATAAACGGGACAGGGAATCGGCTATATTATTTTTTCCAGGGCTGTACACCACCTTGTAATTGTACGCTTGTAACCGTAATACCCATCGTTCAATCCGTGCACAAGGTTTTAATCGCGGGCCGAATATTACTTCGAGAGGTTTATGATCTGTGATCAGCTTAAATTCTTTTAACCCATATAAATACATATTAAAATGTTCGATGGCCCAAACCAAGGCAAGTGCGCCCTTTTCCGTCTGACAATACCGTTTCTCAACATTAGATAAACTTTTGTGACCAAAAGCTATGATCCGAGGTCCTTGTGCATCAAACTGAATGAGGACTGCGCCTAACCCTACGGGACTAGCATCTGCCATTACTTGCGTCCTATCGTGTGGATCATAAAAACCTAAGGTGCGAAGGGTACTTAGACTTTTTTTTAAATCTGCAAACGCGGCAGATTGTTTATCCTTCCAATATTCGGCAATATCAGCGAGTTTGGAAAGCTTATGCCTTAAAATTTCTCGTATTGGATCAGTCATGGTGGTTAGCCTTGGAATCCATTTTCCAATATAGTTAACAAATCCTAAGAAACTTTGAACTTCTTCTACTGATTTGGGTTCTCTAAATGATTCTATAGTTTTGACGTATTTATCAAGGGGCTTAATACCCCGTGGGGATAATTCATGACCCAAAAAATCTATTTTTGTTGCGTTAAAAATACACTTTTTATTGTTAAGGAGCACGTCATTCTGTTTTAATACTTGTAACACCTGTTTTAATCTATTGTTATGTTCATTTACGTTACTCCCAAAAACCACGACATCGTCAATGAAATTAACAACACCTTCACAAGACAGAAGCATCCTTCATCAGACGTTTATATCGGAACAGACCTTTACTAGTTATGAACGTTGTAATGTCCTGACAATCCTCTCTAATCTCAACTTGATGAAATGCATCTTTAATGTCAAGTTTAGAGAAGATACATCACTTTCTAAGCTTAGGAAGAAGTTGGGTCATTGTAGGTAAAGGATGATTGTCTCTCATAATGGCTCTGTTTGCACATCTCATATCGACACATAGTCTCAAGGTGTCATCGCTCTTAAGAATAGGTACTATAGGGGAAACCCAAGATGTGGCTTGATCTACCAGTTCAATGATATCTTTTTTTCACTAATTCGTCAATTTTGTCATTGATTTTATTCTCGAGCGGAATTGGTACTCGTCTATATGGTTGACAAATGGGGGTAACAGATGGGTCTATGGCAAAACCTAACTTAAAGTTTTTGAATTTAGGAAATGCCTCTGTATGTACTAAATTTATACTCACCCCTAATTTAAGCACATTGAGGCACATTGAGACACGTAGCTGTATCCTTACCAAGCAAATTACGGGTACCGTTTTTAATAACATAAAATTTGGCAGTTTTTGTTTCTGGCCCAACCGCTACAGATGCTTCAAATGAGCCTAAGACATCCAGAGAGTCTTTTGAACCATATGCCATGAATACCTGATCAGAGCCTGCTTCCTGATTAGATACAATGACTGCATTCGATTTCAAATATTCCCATGTTTTATCGTTTATTATATTATTTTTGCTCCCAGAGTCAATGAGCATATTCACGTTGACACCACCTACTTGGCAGGCTATTTCAGCATCATCGTTAATGTGGAATATATAGTTTACATTATTGACGGGTGATTTGGTAGATTGTTCTTTTGTTTTAAGTTTTTTGCTGTTATCATTTTTTTGTTTGTCCCTACCAGTGGACGCTTTACGCTTGTGGCTCCTTGTTCGACACTGACTTTTAAAATGGCCTTTATATCAACATTTGTCGCATACTTTTTCTCTAACGGGACAATGTGTGTCATCACAGTTGTGATTTTCACTTCCACATCTAGTACACCGGTTATTATTTGCGTCAACACCCTGAGTTCGGGTTTTGTATGATCTTGTTCCAATTCTGTTCACCTGTTCAATTTTTTTTTTCTTGAAATTCCTTTAATTGTCTATCAACAGTTTCGATTGAGTTGGCTTCTAAAATAACTTTTTCTATTGTGACCGAATCTCCTAACTGTAGTATTTTCTTCCTAAGATCCGATGAAGTACATTTTTTGGCTATTTGGTCTATGAGATCATTGTGTTAGCAAAATCACATTTGGAACATTGATTACGTAATCTAATTAAGAATTTTTCAAATTTTTCATCTGGTTCCTGTTTCATGAGCCGGAATACGTGTCGTTCATAAACGAAGCTTTGTTTTGGAGAAAAGTAATCATCCAATTTTTTTATAGCGGCTTCTAAAACATCAGGGGACTCTCCCTGTTCCATGCGTGCATCAGGAAGGTTATAGTAAATGTCTTGAAGTCCTAAACCCCCGGTATGTAAAATCGTTGCTCGTTTTATTAGGGGCTGGTCTATACTCGAGGCTAGAAGGTAAATTTCTAATGCTCGCTTCCATCTTTGCCACCGGTGGCCTAAAGAAGTGGGGTCACCCTCGCAGTCGAGAGATTCTATGGTCGGTAACTGAGACATGTTGGGACAATCTGTAAGTATAGAAAATTCCCTTCAAATACTACGTAAATTATTGTATTTGTTTTAATTGAACGTTAGAATTGGAACATGAATGACACTTAAATTTGTTGAATTGCATATACTAGTATAGTTATATGCTAGTACATGAGGAACTTTATGAGTTTTCACCCATTGGAATTGTTTACGGTGTACTTTTTGTCGGTTATTTTCCGACTTGGCTAATACTTACAGGCACAATTTTTTGTTGTTGTTTAGTCGGTAGGTTTATTTTATAAGGATACAAAAGTAATATCAATACGCAACAGTTATAAAACACATTAATGCAGTTTTTAATACATAAATTGCACTGCATAGTGCGGTAAGTCATTATTTACCATCATATTATCATACATACTAACCAATTAACATCTAAGATAAGACGGTAACTTGTTTGTATTATTTCAAAAGTAATTTATAAAATGTAGGTAGTTATAATTAAATATACGCACCAACCACACAACAATAGAATATTTATATTGGTAAGTATTAGCAGGCACTGGTTTTAAGACTAGTTACTGACCGAAGTTATCAATTACTAAAAGTGTTATATTTAAATGATCGAATAGCGGCATTACTAAGGGTATTCGTATAAATGTTTATCTTTTAATCTGTACAATAAAATAAAACAATATGTTATGTAATGTGCATGTTTCTTCCTTATGTTAATATAATTATTTGTCATTGATACAATCAGTCATTTTGATAGTCTTATTATTATTTGTTTATTTTACTCACGTTCTTTATTCTCGTCGCCAATGTTATCTCTTGCGTTTTATGCAATTAGTTTTAATAAAACACTTGAATTGCTTTGTATTATGTCCGTGACACACCCGCTCGCCTCGACGTCTGTCAAAGTAATGTCAGTGAGCGGGTGGATCGCAGGCGCATATTTATTAATTATTTATCAGTCCTTCTCAACACCTAAGCCACCTGCTATGCTATTCTAAAACACTAACCTCATCTCGAAATTCATCTCGCACGTCACCTTGCTATGCGCTAGTGTCAAATCTCACTGCGGATTTAAAAGTGAGTTCGTATTGATGCCTTTAGAATAGCACGGATGTATCTAAGTATTGTAATAGTTTCCAAGGTTAAATAGAACATGTATACTACCTACAAGTTACTCAAATAAGCCTACGATATTGGAGGATTTGATAGAGTGTAGCAGCGTTTGCGTAACCGCCCGTCCAATAACGTGAACATTATTACCTATCACTTGCACAAACGTCTGAGTTGGAACAAATATCTACGGATCTATTATGCGGATTTCCATCAGCTTACAGTTCAGCTAATGCACCATGAGTTTATTGACCTTATTATACTCATTATGGTATAGGTTTCCTACAATCTTATTAGCGAAACACATAACACAAGAACATAAACAATTAAACAAATGCTTTCGATACATTTTCATTCAAAATAAATAATTTAAATATAAACAAACAATGCTATCGGGTATCTAAACACAGTGTTATAAGTCATGTGCTTCATACAATATTTGTTCAGAGTCATGCATTCGCTGTTATCCATACCAAAACATTTTGTTTGTCTGTGGTGGGTTAGCTCTGATTTTCTTTGCGTTGGGTAGGAATTTGGACACTTCTGTAACGCAAGAGGCTGATGTTACGCTGATTTTGGTGGATTGCATCAAAAAAGTGCCATAGGTATACAAAAACTAGTAAACCCTGATATTAGAAAAGGCATGTATTAGCATTGGAGAGTACATTAGTATGTTTGCCCTAATATTGTAGGTATCTTTCAATGCGCGTTATGGTATGGGAGGAGCCTGTTAGGATTTGTGGACCCAATGCCTTGATACTTATTTGAAGAAAAGTAAGTCTAAGTACATTCAAATATGTCGTGTCCTTGAAGAGATGTCCTTGGTTGTATTTGAACTTGGAGTAGTTACCTACGTTATAAGATATAATAAGCATCATGTAAAGTGTTTGGCTTTTTCATTTTACATTTCAGAACATTTATATTTTGGCGTACCGCCGCCGACTCTACCTACCATTTAAATCTAATAATAATTTAAAGATAAATCAAAAATATTGACATGAAATTATATTAAATAATATTTTGGGAACACTTAGCATAAATTTCACAATACCAAAACACAACGCATGCGAACAGATTGAAAATAGCTTCTCTTAGAATCCTCATTTTCATTATAGCTTTTAACTAAAGCACTCCTATTCCATTGAAAATGTTCCTGCTACACAAACTTCACAGAACTTATTAGAAAGTCGTGGGTGTATGATAATTTCTATAAAATACTAACTGTACGCAGTACTAGGTCGGCACAGAATTTTGATATTTCTAGGGAAGTTTAATGCCGCGTGGAAGCTTATTGAGAGCAACAGCGCCTTCATACATACAAACATACATAAAGTCACACCTGTTTCCCAGAGGGGTAGGTAGAGACTAAGGATTTCCATTTGCTACTATCCTGGCATACTTCTTTCGCCTCTCTTCGCATACTTCATTCACTCCCTGCGGCTTCATAGTAGTGCTATGGATATGATAGGTACAGACCTGTATGCGCAGTAAATACCTTTTATAACTAAGTAATTCTACCATAATATTATAAATGCGAAAAAAGTAAAGGATAGACTTCGCATCAAAGTTTACAGACCAATTGTTGTTTTAGGCTTATTTTTATGTTCAAATACAGATGCACACTTTATAATCTGTTAATCTGTTGGGACTCCGAATCAACACGTCAGGAGGGAGAAGAGGAAGTCTTATCACGGTCCAGATTTGTATCCAAACTGGAAGTAAGGGTAATTTCGAACTATTTAACTGATGTGCAATTGTTTTGTTTTAATCAAATATCGGAATAAACTAAACTGTATCAGTAACAATCGCTAGCTAAAACGTAATGGTAGGGCTTACAGGAGATTATACAAGTATCAGCTGATCATTCAAATACAGTTCTGAAAACGCGCAAATAAGGTTAACACAGCCCTATACTGAACGATAATGCACTGTATAAATTAGCGTAGCAAATAGTCACGCTATTTGTACCGACAAAGCTCTGTCAAAACAGACATCGTCGACGGCAACCTGACTGTTTACCTATTTACATAACAACACATTTGTGAGCCACACGCCTTTAACGCGTGGGCAACAGTTGTTTAGTAACGATGGTGATGAATGGTGGCCATGATGGTGACATAAAATGTTTTTAAATAGCAATTATAATCTTTAAAAAATTGATGAATGAAAAATTGTCTTGTTGTTGGTCTAGTGGTCGCAAAGCGGGACTTTTGTGTTTGAGGTCCTGGTCCATTCTCAGGTCGGGCAGTGGAAGCAGTTTGCAGTGATAGGTAATTCTCAGTAACAGTACTGAGCCTAGAATAGTGCAATAGCAACATACACATGCTGCAATCGGAAGAGATTTGCAGACGTCTATCCCCGGTCTTCTAATTATCTTCACTGGCAGTCCGGACCATCTTGAAAATATAAACCTCCTTTGATTAAAATTGGCTCACTGTGTTCAGTTCAGTTGACGGTGAATGAAGTAAAGTTCGCCGCTCACAAAGTTGTGTCTCAACGTGATAAAAGGATTATTTTAACACATTGTGAGGTGGGCTTTATACTAACGTCCAAACTGGAGAAGCTTAGCAAAACTGTATCGGTTAGATACCTAATATTAAATAGACCTTCAATATTTACAAATCCTTTTATATATTTCATAACAAATCATTAACCTGCCCGAATAGGATTGTATTGAATTATCTAATTAAAAAACATATTATCATTTACCAAAATTAAAATTCTGATCATTTTATACCGAGGTACCCACTGCCGTACGTCTACCATTGTATGTCCGACCATATAAGGAAAAGGTTGATAAATTTATACCAAACTGATATATTAAAGTTCGATGATCTAATCTGTTGGTGGTTTGCCAAGTGCCCAGTGACGAAATGCATTGATATAAGAGATTACAGTTGGCTCCACACTCTCAAACTCCGACCATACCTTTCAAAATCTTGATATCTTGAAAGGTACGATCTCAGGAGTAATCTTGGTAACAGTTCATTACATGTATTATGTACAAAACCGTATAAAGTAAGTAAAGAATAACTGCTAATAATATATTTATACAATGACAAAATAGCCTGTTATCCTTGTAAGTGTAAAAAATACAGCCAGAACAAACAATGAACTCATTTGCCAGTTCGCCACCCGCTGTTGTAGCGACAGCAAAAAAGCTGGATTAAACTTGCTATCATTATATTGTGTCCGCGAAAAAGTGTATTTTCTTTTTTGGTATTTTTGCAACTATTTATTTAAAAGGTATCTCCTGCGGTAACTGAATAAATGATTTGAGATAGTATAATATTAAAGCATAAAGGTACAATCTCGTACCCAGGTTGAGCATAAGCAATTATAGTTCAGTAAAGCACTTTTAGTTAGTTATTCTTCTAATCTACGTTCGAGCTAATAAAAAAATTATCGGCGAATCTGCACGTGCATTAGATAGAGACATTGTTAGGTCTGCTGCAGGCTTGGTGGTAGCTATTGAGGTCCTGCCTTCCTGACATCAGGCGCGGAGGCTTTGAGATGGTTTTAGTGGGAAGATTAGGTAATCCACAGGGAACTACCCACTAAAAACCTCACCGTGGGTCCTCGGGGGAGAGTCCTACATACCCCTGTCGTCTCCCAGCAGCACGCCGCTGCGGCGGGGCAAGCATAATGATTTTGCTAACTCAAAAAAAAAGTACTGCTGCAGGTAGCCCCTAGGTGACTTTATCTGTTTTTCGAGACTTGCCTCCAGCCATTAGATAACATTTATATCATCGTCATCGTAACAGATGATAAACTGGCAACGTCTAACAGTGGCGATCTGATGTTACGAGTGGCATTTTATAGGGACTATTACGTTATAAGGTATAAAACTTCGTAGAGTATCAATAAAGGGTTGCACATTTCCTACAACTATACAATTTTGATGGACCGGAAGGATACAAGCCCGTACTTGATTATCCAATACGTGTAATTAACTCGTAAAAATTAACTTATATATTTCTTTATAAGTTAAAGATACCGTTTTAATTCCTCGTCTGCCGTATGTCTATCATATCTTTTTTCTATCTTATCTTACCTTTACCAAACTTACCATTTTTTATTTAAACCCTACCTACGCTATTCCCTTCATTCTAACGACACTAGATTACTGTAGTAAATAGTAGTAGGTAAACATTATTTATTTTCCAAGCACCTAATAAAGGTATGTACTTAATTATTCATCTCTTCTAGGTTTATTATACTGACTTTATTCAATGCCTAAATCATAACTTTCTTAATATTACAAAAATTGAGAAAAGTGGGCTGTAAATCGATTAATTTTCATTAATAGTCTGAGCTTAAATACTTGTATTTACTCATTCTTACATTACATGCATACATAGGTAGTTATAAAACCTCGAAATATAGTTACAAGTCCGGCAACATCACCGTCTAACGCAGAAATATACTTTGGTAGCAACTTAATTTTTCTCAAACTTGCAGTCCAAGGAAACATATCTAATATAGTAATAATATCAAGTTTCCGAAGTGGATTAGCCGCGTTCATCTCCCTGCGAGTGATATTACGTCGCAGCTTTCGTTCCATAGCCGATGGGTATTAATAAAAGTTAATCGTGCGTGCAAAGGCATCGCGCCGTGCGGCCAGACACCGACCTACGTCACAAATTGGACATAATTTTATTACCGCGTATCAAAGTGGAAAGATGCAGGTTTTAAAAAGGGTGCTTCCCATTTAAATATATAGTTTTACTTATTAAAACTGTTTTTGCTTCGTGATTTTTAACTGAATAATCTCAGTACTCAATCTTCAATAGCTATCCGTTTATTTAGTCTAAAATCACGTCATAACATGCAAAGGATTTTTATTGAAAAATCGGGTCAAAAATTGAAAATTTGAAATTATGAAACTGGGTTATCTATGAGTACCGACGAAGCTTTTAGCATTTGATAGAGCTGTGAGGATTCTAGCTATTAATTATGCTAGAGTAATTGACATTCAACTGCAGTCGAACCATTTAGACCATACCTACTTGTTTATTCAACTTTGATTTTAAAAAGCAAACCTGAATTTAGGCCAGTTGCTCTCCTAACGACCAGTCAAAACATAAAAATATTCGCATATCAAATTATTAAACGTAAGTGCAGGAAACGAGCGACCAGGTTCCAGCTTTTTATGTCGCACAACAACTACTCCACAACAGACATACCTATGTTTATTCTAAGTCAGTCTATAAACAGCTCTCTACTTTATAGGTTAAATAAACTACTTAGCTATTCTACTCAATAATAAAGTCGAAATTGTTTTAATAATTTAATACAATAATTAAGCGATGTGGCGTTCTAAGGGGTAGGCTTTTGTTCTACAGTAGACGTTTTCCGGCTGATGATAATGCTACAAGAGAAACAAAATACTGATGTCAAATACCGTTAATGACAGAATAAAGTGGAAGAATGAAAGGGAGGCCTTTACCCTGCAGTGGGACAACACAGGCTGTTCAAAAAAATGCCGGTTCCTATAACCCAAGTCCAAAACAAAAATATGGCACTACACTGATTGTCTTGTCGGACAATAATTTAACAACAAAACATAAAAAAATATATACAGCAAGCCTACTACTACTACCAGAAATTAATTAATAAATGGAAAATGTAATATTAATTATTATTTTTTATTAACGCATGACCTATAATTATGATAAATATTGATTGTTTACTTACGTACACTTACGTAAATTATTTCAGCATAATATGATATCGGTATTATTTGCTTGTATACGCATTAAATACTTTTGTATAATAATTTGTTTCTCGTTTACTCTGAATAAGTATATATTTACTTAATGAAAGCATCGATGTATGTTTTTCGCTCTCTGAACATCAAAGCGTGGGATGTAAAGTTTTATAAAAATATCGTATAACATAAATATTATTACCTGAATATAATAACAAGACATAGGAGACCCTAGGTATATCATTATCTCGTGAGGGTAAGCTGAGGTGTAGCGCCGCAGAATACAGTGTTTAAGAGTATTTATTTATTTTACGAGCTAAAATAATCGTTAGATAACAATTATTAAAGAAGAACTCTATAATCATTTATTGTTGTATTTCTCATAAATAGATACTTGCTCTACTTTTTATCCCAAGTACTTGCTTTGTATAATACACTAAAAAGTACATAGACATCCTTACCATGAACTCGTTTAAGATGTGGGAGCAAGACGGCGCTACCTGTAGTGTAATGCGGCGTCTCGCTTGCACAACGTAAACAGTCCTACTATAAGAGTACATAGTAAAGGCCCAGTTTCCAAAAATATGCCAGATCAATTTATAACAGTTCCACAGTGTACGTAGCTATGCTAATCGTGCGTATTTTACCAAAACCGTAACACTTACAATAAGCTCTAAGTTATTCCGCTCCGTTCGAGGCGTCAGACATCAGCAATACATTAATAAGCCACAGTAGGCCACAACGTAATTAATATCTGCCGGGCGATATTCCAAAGGTTGGATATAAATATTCATCGATCCCTTCCCACTGCGCTTCGGATGATACCGATCTAATTCGCAAGTAATGTATTGCGAACAAGGCGTTTGCATAACATTGTTAGCAACTACTGAAATTAAGGGGAGCAGGTGATAGATGGTAAGGCATTAATTTAGAGTTGAAAATTGAAATCGAGACGTACTAGTGAATTGTTTATTGTCAATTTACTACAAATTTTCAATGATTTATCAATAAAATATACTGGAATTCAGATCTTTATCTAATTCCGTTGCATGTTGTACGATATAGGAGATACAGTGAGCGAGCCTTTTTAATTATAAAGTGCCTGAAACTAGTTTAACATTAAGTTCTATTTATTTAATTAATTAAATCAAGGGCTTATTTATATTAACGTGGTTTCTTTGCCGCTAGGCGTTAGTCATGGAGTTTACATAAACAATATTTACTTTTTTAAACTGGTGACACAAGCGTTCACGTTATAAATAGGTAACAATACATACCTACACAAGTAAACGTGTATATGAACGCACACACTTGAATTAATTAGGGCTGCTTGCCACTTGTCATAACGTTTGGATATCAAGCGCTTCTTACTAGCTGCCAGACATACGGGTTTCTTGAAAAGCCAAATGCTTCGACTGGTGATTGACATCCATGGAATCGTTGCAGTCCAATTGCCGTCAAAGTTAATACGCGCTAAGGAATCTTAATTTACCGGTAAAGGATGAATGGCCATGAGTACCTGCTGTTAGATTTTCAGTGCTATAAATCTTCCCGATCAGTCTTCACAACCATGGTTACATAGTTATCATTATCACCGTATAAATGCGTCCCTTATTTATTTAATTATTAAAGTAAACACATGAATCAGACTCACGCTCTACACACAAACGTACCGCGCGTTGGTTAAAATCACATGACTATTATTTATGTATAATGTACGATTTAGTAATACTTGAACAGTCAACTTAAATAAATAGCGTAAGTACAAATAATAATACTCAAACAAATAAGCCGAAATCACGTTTGATTATTTTCTCAGTCTTTCTATTTGTGAGTGTCATGGGGATTTTATGGTTGTTAAGCAAATAATTTTTGGAGCACCCTTTTTTAACGTTTGGAATTTGCATTACGCATGGGGTATGCCGTTGGAAGACGACGGGATTATTTGGGCTTCCCCCCCATGAACCCAAATGGCTGGTCTGGGAGTATGTCCACTAAAAACCACACATGGCCGTTGGCGCCTATAATCACTTTAGAGACGTCTTCAAATAACTAAGAATGTTAAAATCTCACATTGATACTAGCCTACATTTTCACATATAAATCACTTTCCCACAGCTACAGTAAATTATAATGAATTGTCTAATCTGTCTCATAAACCATTCTCCAATTAAACTCACACTTTGAATAATTAAGGCGCCCTTCTGTGTAATGAAAATATAATGGAACGTGTCCAGTCCACAATGCTAAATAACTGGTACCAAAACAGTATGTTCCCTTTTATGAATATTTTATTTTATAGAGATGGTATTCGAAATGGCTGGTAGCGTTGGAAGCGGAAGGCGGAAGATCGAGCCCAGTATTTACTATAGGAGAGACCTATGTCCAACAGTAGATTGAAATAGGCTGATGATGATTCAAAAGGTAAACGAAAAACATTTTTTCCACTTTAAAGCTAAAAAAGTGCTGACGTATTTGAAAACACATTCAATTGTAATTATTTGGTATCTATTTTCTGGTCTGCATTTTACACGGTCTAGATAGTAAAATGACAGTTTTTTTTTTTTTAATTGTTTAGAGGCTTTTACCTAACAATGGTACGTCAGCCTCATCGTACCCTTTAAATGATTAACACATCAACTTTTAATTTAACTACTGCTTACACTTACCTACCTATAATTTTACAAATAATGTTATTGCGTAAACCATTGACATAAATTTCTCCCAAGTAGAAAATCCTTAACTAGTACCTTGCATTCCTCATATATTACTTTCAACACCGACATAATGATTTCTTCAAATCCTTTCTCTGAATAAATTATTTCTTTAAATTTTAAAAATATTTCCTTAAATCTGAGTTATCTTTGCTTCTTCTTTTCAGCTTCTTCTATTTCAGTTTGTCTATTTTCCTGACTACTTTCAATTATCTCATCTTCTATAGAAATGTTTTCCCACTCTGTTTCCATAAGAGTTGATTGGTTTTCTTGCCCATCCTTATATTTATTTTGCTTCTTAGACCTATTCACTTACCATGACAATGACAGTTACCTTATTCCATAAATGAGACATTGTCAGAAAGGTAAAACTGAAATATTTCCCTAAAGGACTAGTCAAAAATTTTACGACTCCTGCGGAACTCTAAATGTCTCCTGAGATTAGCGCTGCTGGCGTTCTAAGCCCCAGCCGAAGTAATCCACGTCACAGCACTCGTAAAACTTGGACTACTATAGACGGTTCTTAAGTCAGTCTTCTCCTAAAAATATAATTCGTGATATCCAAATTAGGGTAACAAAAACGTCAGGTCGCAACTCTTAACACTCCAACTGGTTTGTCACCATCCCAATTGACCAAAATGAGGGCAGTTGAAACATAGTCGTACAAAAAGTAAGTATTAAAGTTTATTGGCAGAACAAAATATTGATACTGAAGCCTTTAATTACCGAATACGCTACATTGCAGCCCAATGACTGGATTAATTTAATTTTGTACGAATAAAAACCAGTCGTTCATTTCTCTCTGATTGCTTGATTTTCATTTGCACAAGAACGTTTAGATTCAGTTAAATATTAAGACGAATAATTGACGCTTGTTTAAATAGCGAAACAAGGAGAAATGTCTTGGGCGGAAAGTCGTAGGAGCATCTACACTTAAAATTCTAATCATTAGGAACGATGGTAACATTCTGATACCAAAAAACATTACATAAAAAATCCTCTCTTTGTTATTCTAATTTAGGTATGAAAATATAGACCCTAAAACGACTTTTTAGGACCGTTCAAAATTAATTTTTGTTGATTAAATTTTTATATGTTTTTTTGATATGCTCGTAAAGATGAAATAGTGCCACATTTTCGTAAAGCTATCATTGATACCGTATGAAATTATAGGCATCTCAAAACGATAACCACTTTTTTAGTAAATCTCCTTACTGTTAGAAGAACCAAGAAAACTTGCTTTCACGAAACAATAAAAGTAACTAGTAGCATGTTCAACAACTCGAAACCAAATAATCAAGATCACAAACGATGTCGTATTAATAAGCAATTTGGGGGACTATTGCCGATCGGAGATAGCTCACGTTCCCGATCTTAACATGAAAATCACCGATTGCGGGTGATAATAGACTAGAGTGGGGTATGAAAAGCCTCTCACACGAAACCTCTTATTATTTATTACAGATTCTTTTAGATAACATACGTGAATCTATTGTTTTGGAAGCCAAAGCGTTTTGTTTTATGAATTCTTTTGTTCGTCGCCTTTTGTTATATTGTATTGCTTTTAGACAAAATATTATTGACGGAAATTAAGCGTACGTCACCAGCAAGCGTGCTAAGGGTGTATACTGTTAGCTACTAGGTACTAAACTTTACTTCAAATAACCCCACTAGTATAGGATAATTTTAAGATCTTGCAATTGTCACGCACATTAATTGTGCTGTGTTTGGTACAACAATGATTTATTTTCCTTTAAAGCTTGAAATAACCACGTCTTCGGCTGGAGGGTGAGACTACCGCTTGTCGGTATGTAAAACATTTAATTAAAATTTTAACACAACGGTACATCGTGCAATAAAAGTTTCATTTCCTCTTGAATGGAATAAAAATGCCCGATCTGTAAGTAATAACGTGTTAAATTAAATGCAAATTAACGCAATATAACGCCTGTTTGGAAATTTAATACATTCTTATGAATTGTATAAGTAATTGCCAAATATTCCTTGATCTAATAAGATTAGGGAATTAAGTAAAAATTACAATGAGATAATAAGAAACGCAACCGGTGGATGCAAATAACAAGTAGTCGTTCATTGTAGTGTTCTAAGGGAGCCTTTGTTCAACAGTGGACGTCTTCCGGCTGATGATGATGAATTAGAAATTTGTAGGGTACTTATTATATGCATAGGTATATATTTAACTTTAAGAATACATTGTAGAGATGAAGACATAGGTACCTATGTTTCTTATGTTAAATGAGTTCCTATTATCTTTTGGTGTGCAACAGTTAAGAATTATTCGTGTAGCCATTACCTGCAGAACAAGACTTAAATGAGTGTGCTTATTATTATACTAAAAGTCTTTTTAAGCGCTTCATTAGTGTCTTGCATGTGCCATCATACTCTTTAATGTTGACCATGAATCAAGTACCTATTCTACACTTCGCATGACATGTGTAAGATTATTCTATTACAATAAATAGGTACAGATTGCCCCCTTACTATGAAGTCCTAAAACAGGATCGTTAACGATGTGGAAGCAAGACGCTGCATTACACTGCACTTAGCAGCGTCTCGGTTCCGTAACGTGAAGTATCCTGCTTTCAGAGATCATGGTAAGAGGGCTGATTCAGTTTTATAGGCAAATATTACGCTCTATGATAAATTCACAAACTTATAACTGAGTGACGAGACAATCCTGTAGAAACATCTGTGTCTATAAAAGAGTTACAGCGCTGTAACAAAGTTTATAAGAACTTGTTAGGGTACGGCCGTTGGTCACACGCTTCCACATTACATAATGAAAGACCCACGAATATATAACAGAATAACTGTGTAGTTATTATATCTACTCAGATCAGATTAGTACAGTAGTAGATGCAGATTATAAAGTTTCGTTGGTACTTTGTACCTACATATAAACGATATTTCATAAATACAAGACAGGTACCTAAGTACGTATGAAGAAATCTAAAAGGTAAAAAGGTAAATTCAAAATCAAAGCAGGCGACGTCGGGGGTAATAGCTGGTACGATAATAAATCCCTAACGCATCGTAAGGGTTTATTTCGTACGTTTTTCAAATTACGCAATACGCTGACTGAATCATTAAAACCCATCTCAAAATACAAATGTATTATCTTATGATCACGACATTATTAGATACGGAATGAAACGTCACAAATTTGCTCAACAAAATTGCTGTTACATTAAATTGATGACACGCATAACAAATATTTTCTTTAGGTAATTGGTGTGCTCTACAAGTATAGAAAAAATAAGGTACCACTCAGAGTGTTTAATCTTTCCTCCTCGTCGTTTATAGGAGGAAAATATGCAGCTATGTACAACTAGCTACAGGTGTAAAATTACAAGAAAAATTATGCCAAGCAAATCTAATAAACCTCCGGCATAATACGAAAATCCAGTTATCGATGTTAAAACCGGCTCAAAAAGTGTTGTAAGGAAATTATACCTACATGTGTGAAATATGGAGATTAGGAAAGGACTGTAGGTATTGGTTTTGTTTGAAATTTATTACCTATTCTAATAGGTATAAAATAACAAGAAACACCATAAAAAACCTAGATTAAGTTTTGCTGCACCAACTACATTAATTGTTACACACAAACATGCAACAGAAGTTAACACTTCATCCGACTTTATAATTGGACATTGTGGGCCAAACTTTGCATTAGTATCATCGCGACGTGAAACTGGTACGTGTAATAAACCCAACTTGGACATATGGGATTTTAGCTGCGGATATTCTTCATCGGCTTTCGCAAATTTAAAATTGAATTAAATGATAACATTTTTATGAAGAAGGGCAGGCTGAAGTAAACTATGATTACCACAATAAATTTTGCATTCAATTTATTATTAGAATAACCAAAACGTTGGCACACCCATCAGATAACAGCACTTACAGCAAGTAAGGGGTGATTATAGAATTGAAGGGTGGTAATACATGACGAATATGGTATATTCTAAAACGCGCACAACATCATAATACGACACTTAATAAACGTCATTAAATACAAGAAATCATAGTACCATTTGTCGCAATCGCGCTATAAAACATTTATCACCCAAGAATACGAGCTCCGTAAAATTAATTAAGATTCAAGACGGAAGGTAATTCTGTCAGAAACGTATCGCGACTAATGCTGAGTAATGTCGTGTGTCGTAATTATTTGACGGTCGTTAGCTGACGCTGACGCAGAGGTCGGATCGAGTGAGAATGACGTGTTGACGCGGCGAGATTCAGAATAGGGCCGCTTAGCTGAAGGTCTTAATTAGAACGCATTTGATCTAGATAGAAAGATTGACGAGCCCGGTCTCATACTATGCATAGAAGCGATACTCTAGGGAACCACTCAAATCAAATATTTGTTGAATAGAAACTAAGCTTTACTCTAACTACTAATATCACAAACACAAAGTAAAGAAGATCCTAGTTGTATATTTAAGTGTATTAAATATACACCAAAAATAAATAAACTTAAGTGTATTCAAATGCCTAAACACTCAGTCACACAGAAAATCCCATAAGCAAATAAAAATATTTTCTCTTAAATTTAGTTTGTTCCAAACTTGCTTAACCAATTTACATTAGATATATGAAGGTAAATTGCTCAAACGCAGTCATTTAAAATCAGACATGTTCTTATGCCTCTATTAATTATTTATTGAGACTAGTAACCGTTCAGTCCAGTATATATAGTACAGAGCTAAATATTTTGTATTCTCACTAAAAAAGATATGAGTCAAAACATTTTCTAGCTCTAAGTAGATCCTTCTAAAGAGTCGTTACTTCAGTTCGAACTCTTATGGTTCGCGAGTGCGTATAACTGAACTGTTTCCTTCAGACACTAGAGGTGTCGTTTATATGATACACCGTGTACTCTGTTACTAACAGATACGTATATATTATGTTCTTCCAAATAGCACATAACGTTATCGCAGGAGTGACATAAACATGGGATTTTATTATATTCTCGTTCAAGTTTTTGGATGACTGCCAGTGACTAAAATTGTTGGTATTGTGTTTATTTTTCTAATGCTTTATTGTTTTTATATTTTTGTTAGGTTTAGGCTATCTCGGTAACGGTGTTCGGATCTGTGCAATAAAATGCAATAGGTAGTACCTAAGCTAACGGTTACATAGGACTTTGACCGTTGGGGAATGCTGCCTTGGTAACTATATCAGTAAATTCATGCAAGATGGTACGGTATTAATTTTGGAGTAAATGGAGAATGTAATAATCCAGTATGCCAGTATGTAAAGTCTATAGTATAGTGAACTACCTGACTCATAAAGGATGTCTTATCCTATGTTAACAGGAGCGTTCTTTGTGTCGCTTTTCATTCATTACTTTTTTTTTTTTTTTTAGTTAACGCATGCGCCTTGAACACTCCAAAATTCTTTTAAATTAGGTACGAATTTAGTTCTAAAAAATGTACTTAGTCATTCATGTGCTCCGCATCCTTATACCATAGAATACTACGTGACCTACAAAAATATTATCCCTCCATTAATTTTTTATGTAATGTTACAAGGTAACGCAATTCGGCCTGATCTTACGATAAACCTTTCGTCCGGCTCCTTAAAGGTAATAAAATGAAAACAACCTGATAGCCTATGAATTTTGTATGCTGTTCAGCAATCTACTGAATAGTGCACATGCGGAGAATTCTACTGAGCAAGGTAATTTAGCGATTGGTTATTAAATAAGTGATGAAATAAAGGAACTAATTGCTGTATTGGTGAAATGACGGGACAGCTGGACTAGGCGTAGCGAGATTGTTCGCGTTACACAGTAAATTTTAGCGTGAGTCGATGTTTTTCTGGGTCCGGGTATGTGAAATCACACGTTTATTGTATATAAAACGCATTTTTGTGACCTAATGGGATAGACCCGCACACCTTAGCGTAGTAGTCCCTTCACGTGCCAAGATGTAGCCTTCACCTTTAAGTATCATAATTTAACTAGGTAATATATATACTAACAGTGCAAACTTTCAGGCAAGAGATTTTTAAATGTACCAGTTGACATGTCGAGGAAGAACTCAATTTTCTCAAGATGCCTAAACAATCTCAAAACGCTTGAACAAAAGTCGTTGACATATTTTTGTAAGACGCATATCTATCATAAAAACAAACCAATCCTTTCTATCCTCTTATTTATCAGAATAAGAACAATAGATATGTCATTGGGATCCCGCTGTGATAAAAAGTTGACAATTGGAAAAATAAAATAGAGATAAATATGATTATTTTGTAAATTCTAACTGGAACGTGGATGTGAATATATATGAAATTTTCCTATTTATTAATTGAACACCATTTAAGTTTAACTAGGGGCTCCAGTTCAACCGTTGAATATAATGAATTAAAATAAAAAAATATAATTATTATGCTATGAGTAGGTAATTCCATACATTTATTTCCACATTTACATGTCTGGAATAGACTGATTATAATTTACGATTTCGAAGTTGGTACCACAACTATAAGTTAGAATTAGAATAATGTTGATTGTTTGAAACTGTAACATACCCACAGGGTATATATAATATAATATTCTAAGATGAGAAATTGAAAGTTGTTCGAAATGATGAGTTCGGTGACCTTTTTTGGATTCTTGGTAACCTATTTCACCCCCAATATAATTTGATACATCTCTGGATGTGGTGTTTCATTAAAATTTTCATAAATTAAATGAGTAAACCAAATCACAATTTCGCATCGCTACAGGCAACACAAATTAGGTTGCCAAATTAAATATATTTCATTGACGCTATGTGTTGATATCCTGGTAAAATACACTTTCAGACACGAAACCAATTTACTGTATATTCTAGTTGCTGTAAAATCTACCATTCACGCTGGTCGCATGTATTTAAGCGATGCACTAAACCAAGTCATCAAAGTTGAACGAACGATCGAATATAAGCATCGGCGATAATAGGAGCTTAAACGTTTTTTTAAACAAATCCAACTCAATACATCTTCATGTTAAACTTCAGTCACAAAGGACGTCAGTCCTGCGATCCCTATTTTTCCGGCTCATCTTCTTAAAAACTTTGGTAATCTCCTAAATAGTACCATTATTACCAAAGTGCGGGTTCCAGAGTTTTTAAAGAGGTTACTTTATAAGTTGAAGTGACATTCCGGAGGCTTTCACACAGATTATGATAAAAAGAATCGAAAGACACATCTAACATTTGTATGCAAAACCCGCCAAGAAGTTCGCGTGATATAGGGATATTTTACACAGTGGCCCATGTTGGTATAATAATAATAATAATAATTTATTTCCAGAAAAATAATACAAGGTTTGTCGTAATTATTAGCTAGTAGATAACAATGGTTCAAATATATATAATAGCATCCGCTGCTGGTAACATTTTGAAGTATTTTTCATTATGACACATTTCTTTTTTTAATTTCTAACTAGAATAATTGATTAACTAGTAAAGCGAATATATTTTAGGTAAGTGTAAAACAATCAAGTTTACAGTTTTATTATGAACACAATATTTTCCTTGTTTGTTAGCACAGAATAAATTTTAAAACAATTTATTTTCTGTATAAAATGCAATACAAAACAGGTAGGTTTACTCTAAAATGTTCACGTTGCCAAATAACAATATTTGGACTTGACATGCAATATGATTTTAGCATAAAATACACCTACCTACCTGGCTACCTATCAATTCGTTACTTATTTTGGCACAGTTACATACTATCACCATGTATAATGTATCAATCTATCAATAAATAATAGGGAATGCCACTGACTTATCTCGTAATCTCGAAACTGTAAAGCCTACACGCTTGAGATTCGGCACGTATGTTCCTATTTCCTTCACACGATGCTCAGCCCAGAGAACGAAATGGCGTGAAGTTTGTACATACAAAATTACATATACATATATGTTTACGAAAGTAAATAAAATACAGGTCGTCAAATATCTGTGTAAATTAATATTTTATGTAGCGTAATACAGATTAAATTTAATCTAGATTTAGATGGTAAAATGGAGGCCTAAATGTGATGACTTTTATTATAATTGGACGAGATAAAAAACCGTCTGCAAATTCTCTAGAACTGTCTCGTTACCGGAAAATGTAAAACAAAACTTTCAAAGCTAAAACCCTTAAACTACGAGACACAGACTAATATTATCAGTTGTTCTTAAGACAATAAGCTTCAAACTTAAACGTATTTCTTTCTTAGTTTTAAAAGAGGATAATAAAATAGATTAGACTACTTTGATCATAACACAATAATATTTGTAATCCTTTAAACTCATCAGAAACAGAACCGCAGCTCTCCGGAAGTGGGGATCTTCAGATTAGTGGCGCGCCCATCAGCCGTGGCCTACATTGCGGTGGATGCTACACCGATAGAACGGGAAAACCCAATCGCTTCACCTGATAGTTTGGTAAGCCATATTTTTGTAAGAATGTAATATTTATTGGAAATATGAGTAGGTACCAAATAACGGAAAGTTTTAAACATTGTTTTGGTGGTCTTTGGCGAAAACTTTTTAGTTTGCTAAACAAAATAATGAATGACATTTTTGATGTTATATCATTATTTAATCTAGAACAGACATGACAAAAATCGTATCTATTGCTCCCTGACTTAGTGAGAGAAGGATACACAAACGCCAATATTTCCGCAAATATTAGGTACTATGATTTAAAATGAAAATCATTAAAATTTCATTTCATGTCATCATTAATACTTTAGTTGCATGGTTCCAAAATGACATTAATATAAAGGAGAACCGGCAAGAAAGTCAAAAGTTTTAATTGGATTTGATTATAAGGTTATCAGACTAAACTAATCAATACACTCATTAGTGTTGACGTCACAGTATTTCCTACTAAAATCTTTGCACATAAGTAAGTTAGTATTCCTTAACCGAGTATTAATATAATGTTTGCCCCGGATACGTCTGCGTAACTTACTCTGATAAGAAGTTTTTCGAGCTTTTTCGTTTGAGTTCGGATGTTGATACAAAATAATAGGCAATCATGCCGATACAGATATCATTTCTTTGAGACGGGCTTCGCGATTGGTTGAACGAATATTATCTACCTACTATTTGTTCTGATTTTTTTAAGGATATGCACAGTTTTCATAATAAAGGGTATTTTTTTGTAGCTACTCATTTTTTTTAAATAATTTAGGCCTATTTGTTAGTCCTGAATTAATAACACCAACTAGTTTGATAAATCTATAGGTACTTGGATATTAAGCTAACATTATGTAAAACGTTTTATTTTCTCCAAAATCAAAAAGTTAAGTCGGCATTCCTCATTGGAAGTTCACTCGTTCCTTTTTCAATATCTGTCGCAGATTAACATTCATTTCCTCCAATGAACTGTCACGTTTTGTATGGAACCAGAAATTGGTTTCACGTTACAAAACATCACAGCTTTTGAATTTATTCAAAACTCAGGGAACTTGCACGAAATTCCTTTTCTTTGTAAAAACGGGAGATTAACAATGAACACCCAAGATCAGTAATGTAATCTGAATTGGACTTTAAGCCTTGCCTGCTTGGGTTCAAAATCGTAGGGTGTGGTAGTATCAGGGAGTTCATTACTTATTGCCATTGCCGCAATTAGTACTAATCTGAGGCTAACCATTGACTAATTGGAGGTACTCCAGCGCACTATTGTACTGTACAGCTTTGCTTACAATATTTGTTTAGATTTGCCTACAAAGAGGCTTAAATGTAAATATTTAGTTTTGTATATCAGTCTGAAAACCTACTGGAGTAACGTTTATGGCTATAACTTAATGTACGAAAAGTAACGACTTGATTGACAACTTTGAACTTCTATGAAACTTGCGAGGGAGAAATGATTTTGTAAACTGCAGATTTTTCGTCATAATTATTATGTTTTGTTACCATGTGTTTTAAAACACAATGACTGATAATAGAATAAACATGTAACTTAGTACCTAAAAAGCAAAAAGCTCACATTATTGACTACAGTACGTAGCATTTATACGATATTTTCCCAAACTCCATTCGTAATGAATCTTATCCCTATGTAGTAAATTCAATACATTATTTACACAAAGAATTGTACCTAAAAGGATTTTCAATTATTTCATTATTATTTGCCAACTGGTTAACATCATGTATATAGGAATTCCTAATGAAAGAGATAATACTTCCATAATGGGAAGCCAATTAGGCTTACATTTAAAAGCCTCATTTATTGCTAATACAATTAATAAATTGGCATAATATTAATAAGCTATAGAATAAAATCATTTATAGTAGGATAATTTATTGATGGTGACATATAAAATATATATTTGCTGGTCTTTATACGACAACGTGTCCAATCCAATTTGAGTAGTTACCACTGTTCCTACTCAGAGACATTAAATGATTTCTTAAACTGACACTAATCAAATATTTTATTTTTGTATTTTATACTTAGTGTTGATTTATGTCATCAAATATCTAAACGGCGCGGGCGATAAGTATACCTATTGAATTATTTCCCCTTAAGGAAAAATACTATTATAAACCAAAGACTAAATTATACCTGTCACTGTCGTTTCCATATCAAAGAAAAGAGATGTTAATAACCTTAAAACGGTGTTTAGTCATGGTTTAGTTAATGCCGGTATGATTCTCTTTATGAATATTATGAGGGCAAGAGTATATCACAGTATCAGCAAAAAGTTTTATGCTCTAAAATGATCAAATTCAAAGATGTTTGTAAATAACAAAATATAATGAAAATACTCTTTTAAAAATATCAAGTGAAAAAGGAAACAATAAGACTTTTAAATATGGATAACGAATAGCTGCTATAATTTGTAAAATGACTTTATAGCTTTCATATTCAAAATGTTAATAGCTTTGCGGTTATTTCAACGTTGCCGTTGGAACTTTAGCAGTTATTTAACATTAACGTACAACGTATTCACAGTAGTTTTTTAAAGTTTCATTTCTCTATTCCTATTTTTTGCAAAAAGATATTTCTACAAATAGGTCGGCTTATGTGTTAGTGGTTTAACAAAAATGTTGCATCAAATTAATTATTTACCGGTCCCGGGACATTAAAGGAATAATACCTAATGTCCTCCTTTAAATTTCAGATGGTCACTAATCATAAACAAACATAGTGTGCCACAAACTCTGCTTGACCTCAAATAGCGTCTGATCTACGCTAAAGTGTCCCTATATAACTACGAGTCCCTAAAAATTTAAGGACTTAAAAACTGTTGTTGCCAAAATCTACAAGAAACCAAGTCGTATCAAATAGACCCAACTTTTTACAAGCCTAGGCTTAGAGTGAGTTTTATAGCCTGTTGCCAATAAACAATCTGCCAGCGTAGATTGCAGCCTATCTTGGATTAACCACCGTTGGATCTCGTATCCGGGTACCAATCACAAATTCTTTGAACGCATTTTACGAGGCCGGATAGATTCCAAGTCTCTTTTATTTTTACAAGTAATTGGTTTCTACCACATTGGATTCTGACTTACTTAATAATGTTTGTGTATTTCTGGTTCTTACGGTAATTCATTTTTAGTCCGGATTGTTGTATAAAGTACAGTTAATGTATTATGTTTACCTATAAATAAAGTCCACACACATCGAATGATTGAAAGTTGTAGATCCCAATAGAACCGAATGATGATAGAAGCATGAGTCAGTGATTTAACTTTTTCGTCTAGGTGTATTCTGATTAAAGAGAAAAATAGGGAGATTAAAAATAAAGATGTAAAAAACAACAAGTAAAAATTAAAAATCAATTTGAAATAGAATACTATCCTTATTTATATTCTACTATTTTAAGGAGTACTTTTTATGTGCTTTAAATGATGTCAACAACTAATATGTCCATGTTTGCGTGAAAAGCAAAGAATGAAACAAACTTAATTTATACGGTTTAGGACGACAATTTGCATTGTGAAGTGACAAGACGGGTCCCAAAGAATAATCCACCAGTTCCTGAACGAAAACCTCCAACGAATGTTTGACTTTCGTTAGCAGCGTTTACAAGTAGAACAGGCACGCAACACTTGACGTTTGGCACAGAGTAATTTACTTCAGTGCAGTGAATTCTCTGATTTAAGAATTAAAATCTCGTTAAAATTGTATTTTTTTATTAGAGTATGTTTAATTATATTGTCTGTCTACTTACATTTATTTGGGACGTCGTTACGCTGCTCATTGAATAAACGAAGTTTATAAAGTGTGAGTAGTTTTCTTTGAAAATGAGTGGTCATCAAGAAGACAACAATTGTGAGTCGTCAGCATTGCTGACGTCACACTTTTTAAAAACAATAAAGAGGTTCCTTCTCCGTCATACCTTTTTAATATTTATTGTATTTTGGTTTTATATTTTAGATCTTAATTTTTATTTAAAAACCAAAGAAACTAGAAAATGTTATTCTATGACTGTAGAATTTTAAAAAACATTCCAACTTAGATAACTGCATTAGAAATATAAAATGTTTAAATTCTCTGTCGTTTGGCTTCACTGTGGCAATATAAGCGATTCTGTCGAAGACAAGAGACAGCCCGAAGTGTAATACTAACGCAATTACTAATAACATTGGCGTATTGACGTCTCATAAAACCTTATATTTTGGTGCCTTGTAGATAGAACGTAACATGACATGATACCCTATGTGATCGCACTTCAAATATTGCAGATCTTGATTCAGAGAAATCGTAGAACAACATTTTATTTTTATACTTCGTCAAGAATAATAATGAAACTGTCTTCTCGTCTGTATTTTCCTATTATTGGAGTATTGACATCTCGTAAAATCTTGTCTGGTGTTCAAATGTCGTTCAATAAAACTATCGAACTCGACACCAATAAATTGCAATATCGCATCAAAAATATTTAACATTTTCAGACCAGCTACTCAATTGAAATGTAAAGTAGGTACTGCGGTACTTGACAAACCCATTCTTCATTTTATTTACAGACTGTCTCAAATAACCCTCCCAAACAAGCTATATTTGCAAACGAAATAAAATGCCAGGACAATTTTGATCAAAATATACAATGCAAAGCGTAACGGTAATTATATTCGCTGTAGAGACGCAACAAAATCTTAAACAAAACGTGGCCAGCGAAAATCCCCGCCTATTATCTGAGAACAAAATGTGGAACAAAATAAAGCCTTTGAAATATTGCAGATACACATTCTGACACTTTTTTACAGCTATTTCAACACTTGAAAATGTGAAGCTGGTGAGTCAAGGAAGGCGGAGGTGATTCTGATAAATAATGGCTGGGAAAAGGGTTCTGTTAATTTATTTGAGAGGTGAATCAAGTGCTTGTATTGTTCAAGGCTTATTAGGATGTACTTCGCATCTTATGCCTATAATGATTTAGTATGTTTCTTCCTACTTTAAACGTAAATAAAATTTCAAAATTTTATATTCTAATAATTATATATATCCCATGAGAACTTTGTACCGGCGGCGTAAAAACGTATTATTACAAATGCTCTTTCAATGTGATCTGTTTTTAAAAACCCGTTACTATATTTTTTTTACTAGCGAAATATTTGCGTGGATGTCTTAAAGACACTGGCTAATCTTTGTGTTGGATTCAACCTTACTACCGTAGTTGCTTCTGTTCTTCTCCAAACAAATTATCGACTATTCGTAAGCACTTAAACTTTCCGATTTAGCTTGCATACTTAACTAAGAAAATCTTCTTAATCAAAATACTCAAATTATTATTATAACAACATTAACCCTCCAAATGAGACTAACAATTGTTATTGTGTGCGTCATTGTAATGGAGGGTTAACTAATCCTTTGCGAACAAACGCATAAATATAATTCGGTGGTGCGGCGCAAGAGTTTCCTAACACGAACATTTAAGGGGTTAATCCCGTGATTAGGCCGCTGAGCCTCATTGTTCTCACCTGCGTGGTAGAGTCAGGAGTTATGTTAATTAAAGACCGGACTGCCTTTGTAGGTCGATTTGTTAAATGTCTTGCTTTTAGTACACAGCAAAACTATACAGCATGACCTCTTTACTGAATACTTAACTAAAGGTAGGTAAAATCTTAGGTAAGACGTTTCAAGATTTTGATTTATCATAGGTACTTGGTGATGCACGGAAGAATTTAAAAAGTTTTTACCTTTTTGACCCAGAAGTCATGAATAAGTCAAATTAACACAGCACCAAGGTTAGTTTATCTATGCAATCACTCTACACACCCACATTTCGTCAAATAGCAGATCTCTCGTAGGCAAGCCTAGACAATTTAAGTAAGTAATAAGTTAAGGCCAACGCAGACCGGGACGGGATGGCAAAGGATTTTACCGCAGCATGCCACGGCATTGTTTAAAGCATAGCAATTTGTATCGTATTTCTATAACAATACGTTTGAATGTCCATTGGTAAAAAATAAAATCACTTGCCCTGCCGTCCCAGTCTGCGTTGGCCATTATATTTCGTAGTTTTGTTTCTTGACGTGAACCTGATACATTAAGCATGAAAATCGTTCCAAACAGCTCACACCCATCACAACTTAGATAATTAATTGATAGTTGATCTCAACATGTACCTCACACGTCTTGTATCTAAAAATAGTGTTCGGTAGGGCTCCACAGCCACTGATTGAATTAGTTGACTAATTACAGGCCCGACAAACTCACGAACTAACTATTTGAACATCGTTAAACTTCGTTAAATATTTAGTGCGCACTACGGTTGGGTAAGCGGCTAATCAATGGACGTATTTATAATTCATTATAATTGAAATGGTCACCGAATAATTTTAATTTCCCAACTATTGGACGTAAAGTTTGGTTTCCATGTAACTGGACAATTAGGTGGGACATGGTCGAAACTTAGGTGTCGGAATGAAAATCGGGGGACCTGTACAAGTTAAGTGTTTTTATACATGACATAATACGTATATTATTTTTATTTATTTAATTATTCACGTATATACTTTATTATCCAGGGCTATCTAGCTAGTGAATGTGTGGCTGCTATTATTTCTGCTATTTTTTGGCTGCTAGTAATTTTAGAGCAAAATTTCAAATCAGAGGTGTCAACAAAGAGCTCACTTGTTTTTTTTAAGTTCCGAATCGGAGTCTTTATCCCCTTTCTTTATAAAAATTGTCTTGCTGAACAAGCCAAGTGATTAAATTATACCTGTCAATGTCGTTTGCATGTCAAAGAATAGATGTCAATAGACTTAAGAAGTGGTTACCTTAAGCATATTTTAGCATCGTTTATAAGTAAGAGGGCTCAAGTTTGTTTATTTAAAGGATTCCCAATATTTATTCACGCATTCTATACGAAAACTTCATGGATAATTTTCTAAGAAAAACATTGCTAAACCAATGCATACCTTACGTCCCGATTATCCGAAACGGACCAACCTTTTGTTATTTCCCAAATTTTATAATCAGTAAAAAAGTTTAGGGCTCCATTTAAGGAAGTCGAGGGCCGTTATGCTCAAGCTTAATATTCATGAATAATAAAGAGGGCCAAGAGGTCCGCATAAAACCTCTGCTGCCCTCGCCCGGCTGAACGGAATAGTTACTTTTGCCGAAACCGCACTCAATTTGGCATAAATAAAATAAAACATGTGTTTCTTAGAAGTGGTCCCTTACGTGATCTGGAGGTTATGTGATTGCTGGGGACTAAAACGCATCCAATTCTCCTTTTGTAGGTATATCCACATTTAATAGCAAGCCAACTCTAAATCATATAACAAAGATACTTCTTCTAAAAGTGTGCTTTGCCTCTGACAGACATTGGCTGATGCATCTGAATGATAACAGGCGTTATTGACTGACAGAAGCAGAGATTTAATCACTGACATCCAATAAGCATGAAATTCATTAAAAATAATACATGGAATAAAATTTTTTGATTATGATTTACCTAATTCCAAAAGGTTTCAAATTGACGTAAAAGAGATCTTCCACGCCATTTACTCTGTGTGTCTTTATAAAATATAAGTATAAGTACATATTTTGTTTATAATAAACAGGATGACTTCAATTAACTGTGAATTAAGAGACTTTAATATGCTTATAACATCGTAAAAGCTAAAGATCCAACTGGTTAGGGTGGTTACACATTGGCGTTTATGCGCGAGTTTCGTCACACGCCAATCTCGTATGAGCGTAGACGGATTGTAAGCTCGTATACGCTTGAGCACTGCTGGTGGTGTACTCCCAAACTTATAATACAAAGTTCAGATAACGAACGATTAGAAAAATTAATTATGAACGTCAAAATACAAATCATCCGTCTTTTCAATAATCGTGTTTAGTTTTTAGGAGTTGACTTACCACTGAAGCACCTACTGGCTGGCCCTACGGTTCGAGCGTATACGGCAAAAAGAGCATGTACTCGCACATCCGTTTAATTAGTGTAATAAATAGAGAAAAACGATAGTCTGTAGCCGCCCTAATATATTCATGGCGTTCATGATGTTTTGAAAGGGGAACACCGTGAAAATTACTCCATTCACTTTTATGGTACCTACGTAAAATATTTTATTTTTCATTCCTTTCAAGAAGAGACGTTTTTATAATGTTTCAATGGTTATTACGTCTTAAAACAGAGTTTTTCACCAAACATACGATAAAATTAGCCATGATTTCACTCTCCATTTCTTTTTATGAACAGTATTCATAAACTGTATTTCCCATTCTTTTCTTTACCATTTTAAGGTATTCAGCCTTTTCAATCCAAAATCATTATTTTTTACATATAGTAGCTACATTTTTATATGGAACATATTAAACGCTGGATGTTACAGAAATGTTTTAAATATATACGGCCACTATTTATGTCAAGTTTTGAAGACGTAAATACAATAATGATTGTGATACATGAATGAGTCCTACATGCGGCCTGTATATACCCCAAAAGTGTTGACTGTGGTTGATTTCCTTTTGGCAGAACTGAATACTCCTTCGTACCTACCACATTTTATGGCGACGAAAGGAGACTATATTCTTACTCCCTCAACGGACTCAGTTAAAAAGATAGACAAGAAAAACACACATCACACTTAAATTCTACTACCGTTTACACATTCGCACGAAACACTTGACGCTAATGAAAACGAAACACCAGCCAAGTTCACCCAAGTTCCAGAGAATTACGTAATTGGCGGAAGGTTCCAGTCAACCACAAGCTCTGCTATCCCCATAATTGAAGCAGCTTATCGAGTTAAGCCCACACGATACGGCTGGCTAATATTGGGCTGGCTGCGAAGGTTAACGTAATTTTGGTTAGATGATAGATCACCGTTATTCTAAACGCCTACTTATCTGTTTATTATATACTTAAATTTCGTTTTTTTTTCTAAGGCGTTGGCAAATGTTTCATTCGTTTTCTATGTTGTCTTATGCAGAATGTGAAACTTGGTTGATGCCTCAACCCTAACCCAACCAAAAACCTTTATATGATATGACCGTAAAATGTTTTGCGCTTGGCCAGCGAGCTAAAAAATAATAAGTGACGGAATTTCGAGGTAACTTCAAATCAATTCATAATTATAACCTGTTAGCTAAAAAAATACTATTTCAGTTTAGGTACAATAGGCATAACTCCCTCTTAATTGTTGCTTTACGGATGAATATAATATTAAGGAAAAATGAACCTACTATGTATGTTTGTCCCCCCTTTCAATAGTAAAGAACGTTAGGAAATACAAATATAAAACTGTTAAAGAAAGGAAAGGTAGTTTTTTTTAAAGGTACAAATGCCCCTTTGTTTTACTTTCATACAAAATGTATACAAATATCGCGACGCAAAACATACAGAAAAGACGGAGCGCAGACACGACGTTTATTCGTTGTCTCTATGATTTAAAAAGTCGCGACGCATCCTCGTCTCACGTCTTTTCAGTGTGGCCATGGCCTTAGAAATTTATTTCTCCTGCCCACGGCTTATCAACCTTACTCGTATATAAGAGCACACTAAAGCTGTAGACATTTATATCAACATAGTAAAATCACATTTCCCTCGTAAACGTTCGTCGGCATCGACATAAGCGGGTAAAAACTTCGGTTTAAAGGATTACACTAAGTCGCTACGAGTTCTTACAGCTAGGTAATCCTTAAAGCCAATGGGATAACTTAGATATTGAAGTCGACAATTAGATACTCGTAAATTGATGTGAATTAATTAATTCTTCGTACTGAAAATCATTTAGCTTTAATTGATTTGAAACGATGTTTTGTTAAGGTGTAACGTGAGAAATTTGTAAAAGCTATCTTTGCCTAAAATCTTGACAAATCTAGTAATGTAATCAGCAAATTGAAATATTTCAGTTAAAATCTAGATTTTTCAGTAAATTTTTGATGAACCTATTATCTACACAATATTTGAATCAGTGTAAATTCTTACTTAGGTATATCTAACGTATTTTTTTTATATTTTTGTATCCGTGTATAATATTTAATTACAATAACTTGAGAATACCATTTTAATATCTAGTACAATTTTCGTTTTGAAAATAAAAACGAGAAGCCTTGTATTTTCTATGTTTCAAACAACCAATAAAAATAGATACACGGCCCCATCTAGCGGCAATAAATGGAACTAACAATTTTTGACCAGCTAGCCCGTTCAAATACGAAATAATATTAGTCTGCCCTAAGTACAGACAGACACGAGACATATTTGGCACAAATCCACGTATTACTCAGGATTTTCAGCTGTTGACGTAAACCGGTTTGCAGACCAGATAGTCGTATATGTTTTGTACTAGGATTGTAAGTCTTGTAGAGGATTTTAGGCCTTTGCTGACAAGATCCGCGAGAAATTACAAAGTACTACACAAAAAATAATTTATTTCAGTGGCCTTATGAATTGTATTTGATTGTGGCGTTCTAAGGAGGAGGCCATTGTTTAACAGTGGACGTCTTCCGGCTGGTGATGGTGATGAATTGTATTAGGTTTCTCATTAACATATTAAACATCAGGAATTCAGGAAGAACAATGCTGCAGCTGCATTGTTTTTTCAAATTAGCAATGTCTTGTTTGATATCAATTTGTCTACATTTAACTTTCTTTACTGAAGTTTCCTTTTGTTAATGTATTGCGCTAGTACGCCCTGACTTTGTTACTTGGGGAGACCTGATGCAGTGGTGACTGAAACACAGGCCAAGCTTAGGCTCCAGTCTCCTACAATATTGTAACTATTGATAATAAAAACAGCATAATAATTTATATCCCACTGCTAGGGAACTTTAAGTAGGAACCTACATAATCAATTTTTTTAAATGTTTTTGTATGATATTTAAACAATTTTCATATTTTACAAAAATAAACTTCCCTGCCATATATCTATGCCAGAGGTATCTTAAATTCAGAGAATAGTATAAAAACAAAATTGGCCCGTTTCAGGTTTTGAGCTCATAACTTTACTCTGAAAAAGCGGTTTAATAAAAACAGATGATAAATATTGTTGTTACATATTAAACAAACGGAGGAGACTGCTCACTTAAATCTCCCAAAGGTAAAAAAGATAAATAGGTAATTCTTTCGACGGTTTAAATTTATTCACCAAGTATTCCTTGCGGTATCCGGGATTACGTCGGCAGAAACTCGGGAATCCCCGTAGAAATTCACCGCCATGAATAATAAAAAAATGTCCATCTTTAGGAATGCAACAAATATAACCACTTCCTATGTCTAATTGGATGCTGCTGCTAATTTTAATCGCTATTTAAATGTGATTTTACATTAGATGCATTACCTAATATAATAATATACTTACAAAAAAAATGTTTTGTGGCCTCTACAATACCTTTGGATTTAAAAAGAAAGTCGCCAAACACTGATTAAAGAATATGGCATAATATATAGCTTAAAAAAATATATTATATTAATTAATTGGTTAACTCAATAATTAATGCAAATACTGCTTACAAGTGTAAATGCAATTCAAAAAAACATAACCACAATACAAAACACTGCTAACAACAAGTACCTATTGCAATAGGTGACTGTGTACTTACATTAGAGTCAAACAATGTAAACCAATATTGACACCGTTCAATGAAGTTACCTGTCTGACTTAGTTTTACTTGTCTACTCCGCAGTGACGTCATTAAATTGGATCGCAATCTAAACACGTCAATATTGGGATTTAATTTCGCGTTATGTTGACGAACAAACACAATAACATTTCGTGTTATATTACCGGTAAGGGAAACTAGCGAATATTGTCTTCTCATATTGTATCGAAGGTACTTTTTGATCGTTTTTTGTTTCACTTTTCTACAAGTTAACCCCTCTTCTGTCGGCCGTGAAGACACAATAGTTGAAGAATCAACGTGTCCTTTATGTAATGCAGTGGGCAGTGAACGGGTTAATATTGGAAAAAAATTATAAGCTGATTTAAAAAGTCTTGCTATAATTTTATTGATCGTGTACCAACAAGAAGTAATAATAACAAATTTATTTACCTATTTCTTTCACAAAGGTAACATATATTTACAGAAGCCTTTAGATAACATAACGTAAGAAAACTATAATAAGAAATGTATCTCTGAACGTTAGCCGTAGACTTCTGAAATCTTTTTAAGACATCTTTTCTGTTTCTACATTATGACGATAAGCATCAGACCTTAATAGCACTTAGTCTGCCTAAGAAATGTGTGCCTACCTACGCAATAGTTTTAATACATATTTTCTTTTACCAGAAAACTTCTACATGGTAACATAGAATAACAAATATTACTTGAATATGACGTTATTAAAGCAAATTTTCCCCACATCCATTTTCTCATTTATCTACCTAAACACAACATTATTTTTAACAATTAACCCGACACTATAAAAATGTCTGCGGGTAACTCAAACAAATGTTTCGAGTAGGACTAGGAATCAAACTTCGCAACTCACTTCGAATTCCAATAGCAAGCCTCACCACTAAGCTACACTGCTCGTATGAACGTAAAACATTCTCACATTTTGCTGAAAATAAACAGTAAAAGTATAATTGCCAGTACAACAAAACATTAGCACTATATCTTAGATCCTAGGTACCATTTTGCGGTATCTACAAATCTTCAGCAGAATGTATTTAGAAAATAATCACGTGAGTAAATCTTGAACCTTGAACTATTTATTGGGCACCCCACCCTTTAGTAATCCGATGTTTTGTTCCCCTAAGATAATTCTCCTAACACATTGTTTCTGTTCGGAGTCATAACTTTAACCTAATAATAGGATGTTTTCATTGTAAAGGTAAATTGGAACCGAGTACACACTACACAATATTCTTTGTTAATATGTTTAATACCAATAGCGTAGGCTTTTACTTGATTATCGCAAGCATTTTATATTCGGACTATACCTAAATGTTGACTCATAGTCATATATGTATATTATGTTCTTTCACGGATGTAGCAATGCACATAACTAGGTATTTAAATGCATAGATATAGCTTAAGGGCTACATAGTAATATCTATGTTACCAGGGAGGTAAAGCCACGGGTAAATGTTAGTGTTCAATCGCATTTGTAAATGTCAGAAAGTCTATAAATTGTACTGAGTCTATTTTAACCCGCCGTGACTAAGTACAGACGCCAGGAAAATTTAATAATCAATTAGTAACTTCTAAACAATATCTCAAACAATATACTTAGGTACTTAGTTTACTTAAATCTTGACGAATTTCATTAATAAATCACGTTGATAGCGATCATATTAATTGAAATCGAATAATGTTTATTGAAATTAATCTACAGAGTGCTCACTTTGGTAAGACATTTTAATCTTGTTTCGTAATCGGTTTAAAGTTTGTATCTAGTTTCTATAGTGATATAATATAAATGTATTTTAGGAGTTCATTATTGATTACTTCATGTAATTTGTTGTTTATAGGAATTCAACAGCAGACTTAGACTAAGAGACACCTTAATGTAACCCAAATTTATAGATATAACTTCTAAAGAAGAATAATGTGATACATCTCAATGTTAACCTAGATGTCTTAAAAATATAAAGTACTTAGGTTTAAAACCATCATCCATCACGAACGAATATACAAACAACAATCACGAAAAGAATCATAATATGAAAATTGTAGGCGGAGACACAAAGAGATGCAGCCATGTCGAAAAGATGACACAAATATTCCACAAATAAAACCCAACTGCCAATTTGTTTTCCCTCAAAATTTCAGCTCATCAAGAGGCAGAGGAAAATTTGATAAGCGTCCCTTTGTCTGCTTTGTCTCATAATACAAGCAACAGTGCGATACGGACTCGACCGCAGGCCAACCCCAAACACGGGAGCGATCTTAATCCACACAAATTATGAACTTACCACGTTCCGTACAAGCACTTAAACTTAGACCCAAACAAACTCTTATAAACACTTAACTAACTCGAAAGTTCATAAACGAAAAGGCAAGATTTTAAAGTAATTATTTAACTAAACAACACTTCGAATGAAGTCGTCGAACCAACTCAGCCTCTCTCGAATCGTTTTGTTACAGATTATTAATGGAGATGAGGCCAGAAATGGTAAAGCCGAAACAACATGACCTTTGCATAAAAAGAAATGACAATTCCGAGAGTAATGCGGTATAGTCGCAAGCAAAATGTTAAATTCCTTATTTCGTTTGTCGATTTCAAAACAGCAATCTCCAATTTGTTTTTCTTATATATATATAATATGGGGTTTTATATACAGAAGTTAACTGCAGTTATTTCATTTGTCATCGATAAACACTTTTAAACACAATCTTGTTTTTAAAAGTATCTATCGAAGACAAGAGCAAAATTTTAGATCTTTAGATGGCTACACCGAGAGATATTATTATTTAAAAGAGATATTGGTATAACATAATATCTCTTTGTATCTTACGAGTTTATTGAAACAATAAGTCAAATCATTAGCAAACACAAGAGCCAGATCGTCTTAATTGAGCAAAACTATAAGTTTATTGTCCAACATTTTTCTCACGACTGTACTTTCATTATGATTCAACCCTTTCCAAATTTAAATATAATTTGTGACCAAAAGAAACACAATGGTACTTGAAATACATTTGGCGAAGTTTTTTTCGTACGGAGGCACAGGTATTGCTGAACATTAGTCCCTTCCGGAGGTTTGGCGAAACTTGTGAAAGTTATTGCTCGTGTTGTTGTTTAGTCGAGGTTTCATTGCTGTTGGGTACAGGGTCGCGATTAGGGGCTATTTACAGGAAATTACAGTGATAAGACTCTGAACTGTTGTATGTTGCTACTTTTTTAGCTTTTTTCGTGGTAGCTTGTAAAAATGTTGTGTGTATTACGAATACACACATCATTTTTATTTAAAAAATATTGTGAGATTCGCCAGAAAATTATTTATTTTTATTTGTTTAGATGATAAAACAATTTACTTATTACTTCGGGTAACCTCGTATTGTGAAACATGCTAAACTTACGCATACATACCAATAGATTTATAAATTGTAACAGCAAAAATTGGTATTCTCGCAAAGTTATAAAACCCTAACAAACTCCCAGTCAAGAATTATACAGTAGCAACACATTTTAACCCTACAACCGCTTCATTGAATCAAAATAAACACACGCGGCCAATAAAACAAATAATAAACCCAGAACATCCAAAATACAGCAGTTAAGTTATATTTTATGTAGCAAAAGACCGGGACTAAGCCATCGACAGGGTTAATTTGGCGTATCGTACGAATATCAAAAGTTTAACAGCGGCGTCGAATTGTGCGCTAAAAGTGATATTTTATGTTACGAGAGGTGTTAGAAACTTTGAGGGCTTTGAGTGATTTCGAAAAGAGAATTTAATTGTTTTAAATTATATTCGTTTAATATTCGGTTTTCGAATTTGTTCTATTTTTAAAGTTGCTTCAAAGATTTTTTGAGTTCGGTAAATTGTATATTTAAATGATAAAGTACATAGTTCTTGGCATACTATTTTCTAATTTTATGTTTTGCCACTGTATGTGGTATTTAGATTTTTACGATGATTTTTGTCAAATTTTATTTTTAGTATTTATGTTTACTGTATTGTGGACACCAGTAATTGTACAAATGCATGGCACATTCAAACGCTTCTCTCCATTATCTTATAATTTTCTCATAGACGTAATGTAAGAAAATATACCCATAGAGTTAACAAATAACAAGTCAAATTCCATTACATAAAACTATATGACCAAACCGAAACACAAATAGTACAGTCATTCCCATAAATGTCCATTTAAGTACAACCGTACATAAAAGCATTTGAAACGGGAGCGTTGTGTTCAAAAATCGCCTATGTTTGTCCGAGTACAGGTGCACAAACAAGGCGCGGAATTATAAATAGTGACTGTGTTTTTGAGGCGGACTTTTGTACGAGTATTTGTGTTGCGGACTGTACCTTACTCTGGTAGTTTATTTAGGACAAGCTTGCTAGTGTATTGTCGCTGTTAATCAATTATAAGCAGGTGGTTTTGTTAGTTAGATAAGCAATGCCGTGTTATTGTTCTCTTACAGGAGCTGGCTTAGTTGCCGCAAGGAAGTGATAAATGCATACTTTCGTTAATTAATCTTATATGTGCGAGTATTACTGATGTGTGGAGTGTTTCAAATTGGAAGTAGGTAATATAGTGTAATTATTGGCTGATTTCCAACAAAGGCACGGAAATATTTTTTCTTACGTTACCTATTTGTTGCATTCTTTCTTTAGCTAACTACTTTCATAAATATAAATATAAGGCTTTAAATCTAAACAATGTAATTTTGTTGCCGGCCACAACTAAAACAATTGATTGGCATTAAAATATCTGTTAATTGATTAAAACTAAAAAAAAGGCGCCGCGATTCTATTTACAAAAGTATTTCACGAATGACAACATTTCCGTAAAGTGTGGGCGTTTGTAGAGCAAGCAACGTGGGCCTCACTATTGGATTATGGGCGCATGTTCTCGCATATGCAATGCATGCAGTATATTGTGGTGGAGACCCGGAGACGTGGACGGCAGCGCCGCCGTTATATTACAATTTAGCTTTTATTGGATTTGTCATGACAATGGCCATGCGTTTAGTTACATTGTTACATTTGAAGAGTGTGTTTAGTGGGTTCATATTTAAAGTTTTAATTTAGAATATTTTCCATCGATCACATCGATAAACGAGCGATCGAACACTATATCACCAAAATAAGTTTTTGCCAATCATTTCTGCATAATTATTAAATAAATAATAATTGAAAGAAAATGTTTTTTTGAACCTGGCTAAAATTATTTTAAACTAAAATTAACTACGTTGTGTGGTTGCATTGATAATAACTAATAGTTACGAGAATACCGCGAGCTTAACTGACATGACTCCTACCTATATTGTCAATACAAAATAAATTGCAGGTCCTTAAAAACCTTAGCTTATTTTCGAAAAACGAGAAGTAAAGCGAGTTACCCATAGTGCTTGACTACCCATGTGTTCATTGGATATAAACAGGCTAAATTGTGCTCGCATGTTGCGTAACCCCATTGTGTAGGTCACACAATAGTGTACCTGCTGCTAACTTCAAATTGGATAATTTCTAACTCAAACACACTCTCCCTGCTTTATTTAGAATGCTATTATATTGTTGTTGTTTAATTTCTCTGTTGACGCACGTTTGAAATATTTAGCAAATAGCAACACAGGGCGGACACAAAACGATACTATTTTTTTTACTAGAAATCTTGATTTTAATCAAAGAATTATGTATTCAAAAGCATAAGATAACGTACTGGAAATGAAAAAGGTATGGTGATTAAATAAATACTCTTAATTATAACACTATCAACTTTCTACCTAATGAAGGAAAAATGATCTCCAGCAGAGGTCTCATCATCCAAATCCGAAGCAAAAATTCGTCCATCCGGATTTATTAACGAAACCTCATTATTAGCTATGAATATGAATTAACTTCCGAAGATAAGCGAAAAAATAATAATTAAAAAGCGAATAACTGTAATGTTCCGTCAGTACTTTGTTCGGGAATTTATGTGATAGTCACCTTTGATGGTATTGACTATTATTAAGAACAAAATGTAAATCTATACTAGTAAACGTTAGCAACGGTATCGAATGAAACTTAACATCTGACACTCCGAAGTCTAAACGCCTTTCTGTCTGCAAACTATTCGTCACAAACTTCCTGTGCTGGGAATAGAGAGCCGAAGTCACTCTATCGTCTATTACATGTCCAAACATCCATCAAACACGTTGGTGGAAATTCTATAGAATTTCACATTTCGCATCAAACTACACCTTCAATTTTGATTCCACCACCAATGTATCTCAACGTCGGAATTTCATACCGTAATGCAAATCCAATACGGTAAGCAGACTATAAAATATACAATGAATAAATATTTATATTAATCGAATATCTGATTCATCTCGTGTGAGAAGCATGCATCATTCATAGGCTGCTATAAAGCGCAGAGGGTCAGATACTTTTATATATTCAATTTCTCTTTGCGGACCTTTTGACGATAACTGTGATTCTATTTTGATTTTTTTCCATATCTTATATATTTACCTAAGTTGAACCAATGGCTTTTAAATCCTGAACCAATTACGGGCGCGGGTTGATGGTGGAGAACAGTCACCCATTCAAAGGTTACCTAGAGTCAGTCAGGTTGCTACGTCAAGTATTTCTCAAGCTCTCAGATCAACTGATCTACACGGTATTTATGTTGCTACGAGCCCCTCTAATCTATATTAAATATGAAGAATTGAAGACGTAAAAGTAAGTTTGTATTTAGGGATTAGTCTCCGGAACTATCCATCCAATTTCCAAAATTCTTTCAGCAATACTTGTAATGGTCCTTCAGAGTGGACATACGCTACTTTAATACGGGAAAATACATGGCTTTATCTTTCAGATCACAAGCGAAGACGCCGGAATCTAGTGTATGTATACCTAAGGAGGAAGCCATACATGAAAGCAAAGTTAGGATTAGGTAACATGAGCTTGTTCGTGGAATTCAAACCTGGTATGTCTTGAAGCGTTGGAGTTCGACAGACTAGAACAACAGCTCCTCAACTTCTCATATCAGGATCGTTAAGCACACACCGCTACTGTAGGTTACTAAGTTAGGAACTATTGACTAATGGGAAGAAAAGACAGAAACATGGAAGATATCCTGGGGTTATAGAATCGAAATAGGTTAGTCAAAATTTGAACTTAAACTTAGGTATCTACAGTATCAATTAATTAGGCATTGTACATGATGAATCAAAATAAACTCGCCTCTTAATATACAGGACTACATCTACATTGTCTTACTAAGTATGTGTGTGCAAAAGAACGTCTTTGCTCACACCTACAACTTGTGAGTGGTAATAAACACTAATAAATGCCTCACGGAACCCTTCTTCCATGAATGGAATGCCTCACGTAAACACACCTACTGTAACACGCAGAACCAAAAATAAGAAGAAAATGTGGAACATATTTTTGTATAATCTACAACAGAATAGCTGAGCACAGTTTTATTTAAACACAAATTAAATTAAGAACCATTTTTGATATACTGATAAGTCTTAAGTATTGTCAAATCATCATTTGAATTCTCCTATAATTTGCGACTATAACTTGAATTGATATAATGTATACGTCTTTAAATTACATAATATACCTACTTCTTTGACATTGAATTTCATAACTTGTTACGTTACTTTTGCTGACCGTACATACTTTAGATCCCGCAAAACTCCATAACGAGGTAGAAGTTAACCCTGTAAATAACCGGGACATTTTATCGAATCGGTGACATAAAAAGGGTTCTTGGGAATGACGAAGGTTTGTATAGGAAATCGAACGTAATTAGGCCTTATGTCAGTACAGTCGTTAATATAGAGATTGTGAGTATTTTGATATTTTCGTTTCAATGGCGTTTTTATATTAAATTGGTGCGATTTGTAAAGTAATGGTGGTGTTTAAGAATACTGAGCTTAATTTGGTACCGTTTTACAGCTATCGTCGTTTAGACAAGTAGACGTATAGCATGGTATTAAAATATCGACATCTTGAAATAGACTTGTCGCGCGCTTAAAGTATTATTTTTCTATTTTCGAAACAAATTACCATTATAATTATAACAATCGTTATTTTAATAAATTAGCGTACAACGTAACAGATGTAGACAAATCACGATAAAACTTCTAGGAGCACGACAAAAGAAAATAAGAAGAAACCCATTTGTCTAACCACAAAAAGCAAAGTAAACGTACATTTCTTACTATTTTCATTTCAGTTTGAAGTGCAATATAAAATTCATCTGGTAAGGTAGTGAAATTATATTTAAACGTGCCTCTAGCGTACATTTTAACTTTTCACTCGTTTGTGGTTAAATGAGAAAGTTTTAAGAGTGGAATTTTCATGCACCGATATGCAATTTGTTTGGCACGTACAACGTGTTAGGTGAAATCAAAGTTTTTGTTCAATTTATTGTATTTTTATAAACATTGATTTTCCTAGTTATTCACGCAACTACTACGTAGTAGTGTGAATAAATAATTAAAATTGCACATTTAACACCTAAATTTATCACCATTATTTATTCCTGAAATAAGATTTTATATTACCGTCATTTCATCAAATAAAGGTACAGTTGAGAATATGTAATTTAAAAAACTCGAATTATCATAATGTATTTGTTCTTTTTTTGGAACCAAAAAGGACAAATATAATAATAAATCTGTAGCCCTTTGTAAAGTCGATTTTACATAGTTCAGAGCTTTTTCTTTAAAGCTATTTTATAACTGCCTCGTTGGTCTAGTGGTCGCTAAGCGCGACTGCTGAGCACGAGGTCCTGGGTTCGAATCCCGGGTCGGGCAAAGTGTTATTGAGTTTTTCCATTAGGTAATTCTCAGTAGCAGCACGGAGTCTGGATTGTGCCCGGTTGATGGCAATAGGCTCGCCCCCTATTACATTGGGACCTAAAAACATAACTGGCGAAATGTGGGTGTACTATATGTGCACCTCTGCCTACCCCTTCGGGGAATACAGGCGTGATGTTATGTTTTTATTTTATAAGATGAAAGTCATCCTAAAATTTTTATTAAGGCTTTGCGTAAATAACGTTTTAAAAGGAGAAAATATCTGCGATTTGAACACTGCTTACATTTATATAGTAATTCGATAATTTTTCTTCCCATCTACATCCACAGCTTGACACTATCTCCTGTTTTAAATGTCTATATCGACTGTGGACTGAGAGGTGCTCTAATTGAGATGGAAGGCTTACCATCTACTCTGACTATCAGTCAGTTTAAGCTTGCTAATGGACTCGTCTACTCAATCCTAACATAACGCTGCTTTTAGAGAGCAAACAGTTTAATTCCCAACCGAACTTAAAGGAACTGGAATCAGTAATAGTTTAGTTTAAAGTTCAGTGTAAAAGCGTTGTTTACCTAGAAACCAAAAATTATTATACAAGTAGGTATACTGAATTATATGAATACCTAATTCATATTATCAATATTGACATAAGACATCATTGCCATTTACTTATTGAAGTAGGTACAAAACTTTTAATATATTTGTGTATAATACTTTTTTATTTAAATAATTTATTTCCAACATCAACTTTTACATTGTTAAAACAAC
This sequence comes from Abrostola triplasia, assembly GCA_946251915.1. NCBI lineage: Eukaryota > Metazoa > Arthropoda > Insecta > Lepidoptera > Noctuidae > Abrostola > Abrostola triplasia. Next base: position 3,090,459 of record OX276424.1, on the reverse strand, counting down.
TGTTTCATTATGTACCTACCAATGTAAATTTACAAAATAAATAGGTACCAAAAACACGAACACACGTACCACCATAACGTCTAAATATTCTATAGACAAAGCCTAAAAGAAAAAAATATAAGAAAAAAGTGGTGTAAATGATGAACTGGTAAAGGAAAACACGGTGAGAAACCCTATAAAAGGGTCATAAACATGAGACGTGGCCAATGTTACGGAAACAAGGGTTTCTGGCTAGCTTTGAATGGCCAAAACAAAGAATAACTATACGACAAGCTTACATATTCATTATTTTTTAATCAGCTTTAACGGAATTAAAATATTATAGGCAAGCGTAATTTCGTGTTCAATAATATAATTGATTGCTAGCATCATGTTGAAAAAGTCAAACAGAAGTTCAAAATATATTAGTTCATTCATGCTACGGCATGAAATATCAAAGGGTAATTGACACCAGTACAAATAATTTCAAGACACAAATTCTCAAAAAAATGCTTTAAAATTCGAATACATTGAGGAACAGCGTTTTGACAGCTCATAAAAAGTATGTTACTTGATTAGTGGTAAAAATAATAATTGGGTATTTGATACCCAATTATTTATCGCGTCGACATCCATATGGATCTCTACCCAAAACTGAGAAGGCGCATCTTTGGCCAGTTAATAGGTACTCCCACAGATATTTTCAGCCTTGCTTACGGCCGACGTCACAGGCTTTATGTTGATGCACTTCTAACAGTTACGAGCACCACTGACAGGCATCGTGAGCTACAGCAGGCAATAGTGTGTAGCTCCGAAGAGTCTCAAATACAAAATAAATACATTAGAAAACTACTTATATAGGGTTAAGTAATAAATTATTAGATTATGTCAGATTTAGAAACCTCAACCTTCTGCGTAATGCCTAAGAAAGTCTATAAATCTTAGCCCACCCTGAATACAATCTGTTTAATTTGCTAAATTGTAAACTAGATGTGTTTCAGCCGTTTCTAAGTATTTTGCGTACAGCGCATATTACGTAGAACCACTAATGGGTAGGTGAGAAGGGGCGGCCGGGCCACGAGGGCGTGAGCCAGCCTGATTATAAATTTACAAACTGCAATACACAAATAGGGCGAAGTCAAATTAGAAATAGGATTGGGGTTTTATTAACCCTTGTATTTCAGCATTTTTCTTCGAGTTACATGCAAAAAATATCAATATGATTCAGCCAGCCTGTGCTTTCGGCTTAAAAAAATCAGAATAAATACATATCATTGAATTTTGTATATATTGTGATGCCGGTCCGCGCTGACGAAGTTGCAGGCAAAAGATTATCGTGAAATAATTCAAACTTATACAATATTCAGTAAAATACAATAAGCTCTACTTTGTAATGTAAAACTAAAACCCACCAAAGATTGGTAGTCTAAAACTATTTTGCTTAAACCTAAAACTTGTAAACCTCTTATCATAATTAACATAATTTCATTAATTATTTCCTACTATATTGCGGTAGTAAGGAGCTACACTTTGTTTAACATTTTGCTCCTAAAATACTTTAACACTTTGTTCGAACGTGAGTTATTTATAACAAACCAGATCCTTCAAATTTAAGGGTAATTAGCTCACCCCATAAGAAACTTCCGAGGTATTATTATTTCCCACGTCAAACTCACATATTCCAGACTGAAAATATATTTGCAGATCATTCAAATGTTAGTTTCAAGAGAGAATGGAACCTGTTCCACATGACGCAGAGTTCATTTTCCTCAGGTCGTCGTGATGATTGGGTTTGGTGTGATTTCAACAAACCACAAAACTAAACCAAATGTATCATTTGCAGTGTCACCAATATTGATGAATATGATATTTCATGTTTGTGAAACGCACCCACGATACAGATGAAATTTCTAATGTATGGAGTCGATTATTTTAAACAGAAAACGATAGAATATAAAATACTACAAACTCAAAGACATTTATCCTTTAGTTTCTTGATTGGATCTTCGCTAATGACTACTTTACCTATATATAAACAAAACAAAAAACATTGACGTCATGAGAATTCCTTGTACGATGACGTAGTCATTAAGGCTGAAAAGTAAGGAAAGTTTAAAACAGTAGGTATAATGGCCTTCAATACCCATATCCCAGTCTGATGTTACTACGACAGGTAGTTCGCCCTAATCACCTGTTCGGGCCAGTCGAAATGTCAAAGCGTCTAACATTTAAGAAGTTTTTAATACATTTCAAGCTTAGGTGGACTTTTTGTTTTAAATGATGAGTGGACTGTTTTATTGTATAATTGGGGTCAAATGTTATACTTTGGTCTTTGGTCGATCGGCCTACGCTATGATGAAAAATACGTTAGAAGTAAAAAAAACTATGGAAAAGCAGTATTAATTCATTTAGTGGTAAGCGTTAAGAGCGTAAAAAGTATAACTTTTATTTAATGTAAAGTGAGCACATGCTGTTTATTTTATCGTTTGATTTTGACCATTTGTATTGTTATCTTCCTATCATTATAGCAAGATAAAGCTGCGAGGGAAACCGTAAACCTGCAAACCACTTTCACGGTTACCGTAACTCTACTAACTAAAACACCTTGTCCTCGCGTCCTAACACAACAGTAACAATCGAACATCACTAAGCACCACACCACACACCATACTCCCCGCAAATCTATTCCAAGCTGTTATTATTACAATGAAATAATCCGTTAGTGTGAGGCTTACACCAACAAACTAATAGATTGGCCTACCCAACGCCAACCGCCACACTTGGGTACAGGGTTGCCAGCCAAAGGATTATCGGATAAGCCGTTTTCGACTTTCAACAAGCTTGAAAGTGTGAGCAATCAGCGCATCCCTTCAACTTTTGCAATTTAAAGTAGCAACCGACAGTTTGCTGCAGAACTCGAATTATGCAGGTAATCCTCTGTGGGCGAAGGAACATGAAGAGTAGTATGTAGTTGTTAATTGGCGTCTAATGATATTATTTACCGTTTTCTCAAGCATTTAATAACGACACTTTTTTAAACTAACATTTATTGCCAACTTGTTGGTACCATAATAAATATGGGCTGTAAAGTTTAGGTCTTAATTAAAAAGCTATGAGTAATATGCACGACAACTTAAAAACTGTAACTATTGCATACCTTATTTTTTTATTTACTGTAAATACAAACGACTTTACTATAATCATTTTAATACAATTTTTTATTTAGCAATTTTGTTGGTAGCAACCCTATTAAATGTTAATAGAACCAATATTGCCATCTAAAATTAATATTTTGCACCCAACTGTCTGATGGTAGTTTAGGTAAATTATTAACTAACTTAATCCGTTAAACTCGAGTTATTAAGTTAGACGCTGTCAATTAGTTGGCAACTTTTAAACTTTAAAGGATTTAAAGGTTATTGACTTTGTTTGTTTTGTCAATTTATCAGGAGTAGTGTACCGTTTTGTTACATCGAGTTTAGAATTAAGTTATACGCTTAGTCTCCATCTGGTATCGGTCAATATTAGATTTCTAAACATAGGGTTGGAAGGTTTAATAAAAGACATGAATTCTTAATACATACATGATATTTTTTAGTAAGTTTTTTATGAAAAGTGAAGGTGACGGGCGTTCCACTTGCATATGAAAATGTAATGTCAGAGAGACCAATGCGAGAGCAGACTGCTTATTACCACTGTAGGAAAGCCATGTCGTCTACACATATGTAGCTTAAGTAGGTATATAAATGATATACCTACTATAACTCATATTTATGTAAAACATAATTATAGAGGTAGGTACTTAAATTTTATTAAATAGCTATGTACTTTAAATTACTGCCTCGTCGGTCTTGTGGTTGCTAAGCGCCACTGCTGAGCACGAGGTCCTGGGTTCAAATCCCGGGTCGGGCAAAGTGTTACTGGGTTTTTCCTTTAGGTAATTTTCAGTAGCAACGCGGAGTCTGGATTTGTGCCCAGTTGATGGCAATAGGCTCGCCCCCTATTACATTGGGACCTAAAAACATAACTGGCGAAATGTGGGTGTACTGTATGTGCACCTCTGCCTAACCCTTCGGGCAAAACAGGCGTGATTGTTTGTTTATGTTTTTAAATTACTAAGTATTATAAAGGATCACAATAACGAACGTGTTAAAGCTAGGTAACTCTACTGAGTACCTGTGTGTTACCTACCTAGCTGTCGAAAAGAAATGCATCCAAGGATAGAAGAAAGGTTCCGCTTCCTTACACAGACGGAAATTCGTTACAGTAACACGTTGCACGAGCTATTTCAGAGTATCGGGGACTAAGTCAATGGTTGACACACAAAATCGCTCTTCGAACTAATGATCAAACTGCTGTAGATATCTGGGAGAAGATAAATAAGAAAACTGCACCTGTAGTTTATGTGTGATGTTGTAACAAGATATTATAGAGGTAGTTAGTGTAGAGTGCGATGGGGTCAGTTACACTCACACCTTATATATTATATGGACGACCGGTAGATGACGTCCTGCCTATATAAATATACACACAAAATTTCATACAAATCGGTCCAGCCGTTTAGAGGGAGTTATGAGACAAACACACACAAAATACAGAAGAATAATATATGTATATGGATAATATCCTTGATTAGGTCAGGTAGCTCAGTCTGGAGTAGCCCGTCCGCCTAATAGCACATGATGGTACCTAGGCGTCGCCCAGTTCGCGAGGATTCATTAAGATAATGATTTCATTTACACTTGCACTATAGTTTAGCTGTAAGAGTTGCAGCTGACAACGATCGCAGTTTCCTCCGCTCTCCAGTCACGGCTGCGGAAGTTCGTTACTGTGACACGGGCCGTTGCTATTGATGCTATACGTAAGAGTAAGTAAGTATCATGTTTAACTGAACATAGAAAGTGCACCTAACAAATATTTTATGATATTTTCGAGTTTATAATCAAGTTCTAGTGTCTCCTAGTAATTGGGTCGTAAGGACCATGAAAATACTGATATACATACATCCATGTCTTGAGAGTGACACGGTTAGCTTATCCGGAACCGGTAGAAAGCAAATGAGATGGCTTCATATTGAGTGTTTTAAAGTTCGATTTGTCATCTGTAATCACGAAAGTAGTTGCGGTTCGAGATTTTAGGTACCTACATCTTACTATCGCTCCACTGTTAACTCGTTTACTGTCCGCTAAATACACACAATAGTCAAACAACTGATATGTACCCCTGAATTCCTTCTCTAAGGTAGGCAATTAAAAAATGCCGACGCATCTAGTTTAAAATAAATGACGAGTAAAAGTGTTTTTGTAAAGCCCAATAGCAGAAATAAAATTATTTATTATTTAGTGCACTGAACAGTGAACGGCTTAATTTGACTGCCACTAAAACGTGCATATAATCTCTGATCGCTGCATGATGACCTATCAAACGCACGACCCGTGAAGGTAATCTCCATTGATATAATTGACAATGCAATCTATATTGTCGATCAAATGTAGCGAGCTTGTGGAATCAGGAATTACTTTAGCTGGAACTCAGAATCTATTGGCAGTGAGATTTCATCGTAGCATAAAAGTTTGCGCACTGGATCTTGTACTGGGTGTTTGTTTAAGATTAGTATTTTATTGTTATGATAAGGTTCCTCCATTGTTGTTGTGGCTATGTAGTACTTACATACTCCATACGTGTACACACGCGTCATGATATTCCGATAAATTGTACATATTGTGCCGGACACTATAAAGTACAGAAGCTTCATACAACTACGATGAGAGTCCCTATACATTATTTTCTTTTACATGCCTTTCTGCTCACTGTTAAAAGTCGTAGCAAACATATCAACCCAATCCGTATCAACTCGAGCCGTGCAGTATACTCCCTCCTGCAAAGCACACTAATCGAATTCGTAACGCAATCGCCTCGCCTCGGGACCGGCGAGCAGTAAGCGCGGCGTCACCTACCCGTAGCCGAGTCGACGAATCGGAGCATCTGATCCGCCTTGGTTACGTGCTTACGTAAGGTGGACGCTTGTTTGACGGCGAGGCTAAAGGCGATACGGTGACGATCCCTTTCCGATTTGATATGTGTGCTATGACCCTTACTATTAAACAACACATTCAAAACAAATGCCTGCTTAAGTTCGAAATTCAACCGAAGGCAACAATACGCGGGTGGTCGTAGTCAGTCGTTATACTGAGTGAAACAATAAATGCAGTCGACTCCATTGTACCAAGTCGCGGACGTTGTGACTTTTATTATTTTCTATTGAAACATACATATCCCGTTCCATTCTCTCCTAGTTTTAATCTGTGTGACACACTTGTACGATCTGCGGTAATTAGTTCTTGACATGCTGTTCATTTTTATGGATCTGTCAGATTAAATATAGACAGAATATGATTACCCTACAAAAGTCTTCTCTGTTTCCGCACTTCTATCAATATAAAATGATATATTTTTCTTTTTTAAAAAAACGTCGCCCTAGGAATTTCTTATGTTTTCTTAGTCCATACTGAAGTTTCAAAGATTGAAAATATAAAACGTCGTGAAAGCATAAATATTTTCAAACGCTCTTTACTTTTGCAGAGCAAATACCGAACTCAAACGCAGTCAAATCAAAACACAGAAATCGTGCAAATCGAAAACATACAGAAACTAATCCCATCAACGTAGCACCGTTCTTTCTATGGACAAATTTTATTTCAATATAGCTGCATAAAAGCTGCGAACGACCTGTATGCACCAATCAATGCGTAAAATTGCAGAGACCCCGATCGCTAGCGAGCCGGTTGACATCGCCGACTTAGTAGAAAATATCTATTTTCTAGTCGTTGAGTCCCACCCATCCGAGCTCGCTGGGGAAGTGCTGTATTTCTGTCCAAGGAATTTTGTATTCAAGTTAATGTACGTGTAATGAAGATTCTGTAGAACTTGTCCAAAACAGTTACTTAATTTTCAACCAAAGCCTTATAGTGAGCCAAAGCCCAGTAGTAATTGCCGATACAGTCGATCAGTTACGAAAAAAACGTTCTCTTCCTGTTGATGTTCCTATATCAAGTTCTAGTAATTAATGGCTATAAGATCACAACGTGGAAATCCTCGTGAGTACGCAATGTCAGATCCTTTTTGGGTCATGCAAGCGTGGTGATACAATTCAATTGATGCAATTTTCAACCCAATGGATGTTAAGAGAATATCTCACTAAGATACCTCTCTTGATCCTAACCGTTTTCTGCAACATCGATCAACTGCGGTATGCTCATTTGAATCCAAAATGAAAATGGTCAAACCAGCTTTTAGTTCAATGTACAAGGCGATGTCCCACACGGGTAATCCAAGATCTAATAGTATATAGACTTCAGCTGACTTTATTAGTAAATGTATGACATTATAGAATCATTCCCGATCGAGTACCGTACGTATGTTTGTATAATGCATTTACGTATGCATTTATCTTCTTCTAGAAAGCCGTTATTTATGGTGATAGAAGCAAATTGGTCTTCTTTTCTAGTTATCCTTAAGAATTTTTAGTTCTGTAAAAATTACAAATTGCGGTTACTAAGCATAGAGGTTTGTCCGGACGGAATCTGGAAGATAATTGGAATTATAGATATTTACTAATATGTGTTACGGTATGTGTTCATAACGACTTCTTCTATTATTAAGATAATAGTAGTAGTGTAAAAGAAGCTGGCTGGCAAGATCACAGCAAGGCTGAATGCACAGGTACTATGAATTAGGGAAGTCCACAACTTAAAAAAAGAAAAATACAACAAATACAAAAAAAAATACTCTCTACAAGACTATCAGTATAAAATCGAAGACACAACACATTTAAATTCGATATTTATAGGTCCATCACTTCAATAAGTTGAACGAGGGGCATCAGAACGTCCTAAGCATTTGCAAACAGCCAGTCTACAGCTTCGACAAATAGCCGTGATTCAGTGCTAGGTCAAATAAGAGTGTATTTGAGTGCACTCGGTGCAAACATGCATTGGGGACAAGTTTGTTTTGCAAATCTTTTAAAATATTCAAGCTTACACGGGCGGCCTACATGAGTGCCTACAGCTGACGAGCAGAATATATACCAACAGTATTTTAACAAGCTGCTCTGGACTAGGATCGGTACTCATTCGTTGGTACTAGATACTTGATGTGAACTTTATTTGGAAGCTTTGCTTCTGACAATGGCTAACGCTTTCTTATCTTCTGTTTTCTCCTTAACCTCGTCATATGTTTTTAATTTGTTCTATAAAGCTCAGGAGAGAAAATAGAATCAGGTGTTTTTAATCTCCCTCCATATTGTCTTCAGGTAGTCATAATACGTCGTGATACATATTAATTGCAGGAATGGCTGAATAGCGCCCTAGTAACTAATAAGATCACTGATGTCTAGTTTAGCATACGTAATTCTGCTATAGTTAGCTGTGAGACGTCAAGTCGATTTGCAAAAGAACAAATCTGCTTTCTTCGACGCTTCAAGTGACAATGACTGGCTTCACGACACTTAAGCGTTTATTTCAAATCTGAGATCACCTAGATTGCAAACATTCTACGCCTCTTAAGGCGTAGGGTGTTACTCGCTAACTTATAGTTTAAAATAGTTTTAATGTTCCGGTAGGATAAAACCGGTACTTATAAATAAGGGGCTAGTAGCTACGTGGCTACCGTGAATATCACTCAATCTGCGAGGTTAAGCTGTGATCGCCGCGTTCAGTCTTGTAATGGGTGACCGTTTTCACATGTCGAGTTCGCTTCGTGCTTCAAAACGCACGTTAAGCCATTAGTCCTGCCCCTAATCTACTATCTACTAAAACGTCAATAGGTACTCTAGTTGTACGGCCCCAAAATGTTTTATGTAAAAGAATTGTTTTCGCTTTACCGTATAGTTTCTTGAGATCGTGTAGCACGGCCTTATTTGAATATTACTTTACTAAGGAGTATATATTCCGATTCTATACTGTATTCAATATATGTTAGCAATATAAATGTTAGTTATACTAAGATAGTCGATGGTAATGTATGACTTTCAGTTTTGAGGAAAAGGGCTTACACTTTTGCTAGTGTAAACATCTAACATCTAAATAAAGGCTGTACATTGTATAATAGAATATATAGTTAATATACATATAGCTACAATCATCACCATTGGCCTTTACTTCTATTATAGACGATCGATGGTGATGTCTGTGAGGCATTTCTTCTGGTGGCTATATAAGCCGATGCCAGAGCGGCAGAACTTGCCTAACAAGAGAAGCTTGCGATGGTTGTATATCTAACATCTAATTAAAGGCTGTTCAATACAACATATAGGCAATATATGTATAGCTACAACACATAAACGTTTCTGTAGAGCATTGTTTGTGTTTCTCCTTTGGTGTGCATTGAATGCGCTATCTGCCGACCATTTCATTGAGTGACCGCAAGCCGCCCATTCACTAGAGCTCTGCAGCTTACGTTTCAATCTTACTGCCTAACATGTGCTATATTAGTACAAGATACCACCATACGGTTATTACGTTCATAATATGTATTTTTTATTGAGACACAGTTTTATTAATTATCGATGGAGAAATATGGTTAGCAGGGTTGCCTATCAAAATTTGGCCGCAAGCAAGTTACGATAATTCGTATGAAATTATCTTTTACATTTTTATGTTCTTTTATCGGAAAGTATTAATAAAAACTGTGTCTGAATTAAAAAAGGAGATGAACGTACTTAGTAACTTTACAGTGCAATCTCGGACTATACTTACATCGTATTTCATTCGGTAATATAAGTGTCGCCATGCCGGGGGCATTAGGTTTGACTCTCCAGTGAAGCGAATTGATGTTTGGTGTTTATGTTAGAGAATTTGCAGCAACTGCCCCGCGTTTGATTTGGCCTACATTTCCGTTCTTCAGTGGAATACGGCTTACACAGCACACTTCTCCACTAACCCCCCTGGGAGAACAGAATTATTTATTTATACATACATTCGTATGCTGATAAGACTTACGTTCACATGAAATACGTTATCAGAATTTTAGTTCTTCAACGATAGCAACAGAATATTTGTCTGTTCTTGAAAGCTTTCGGACTGTTGGGCTTTTTACTACGTTACGTTCTAAGGTGCTTATAGAATTAGCTTGAATCTCAATATCTAACTTCAACTAACAGAGAACAAAGCCTTACACAATGCAGCCATACTAACAAGTTACAAAATTGACGACCTGATTAGCGCAGTGGCTAAGCGATTGGACTGCTGCGCTAAGGGTTGCGTGTTCGATTCCCGCACGGGGCAAAACTTTGTGCTAACCACAGATGTTTGTCCCGAGTCTGGGTGTTTGTGTTTGTGTGAAATTCCTTGTGTGGGGCGAAGTTTTATAAAAAAAAAATCTAGATCATGACATTTAATAAATACATAATTTAATTAACGAAACACTCCCAAACTTGTTTAATATCTTATTCATACCCTGTTTAAATATTGCTCCTAAAACAAAACGTCAACAAAGTTAAATTAAATATAACATTTAATTATTCAAATGATAACACATTATATAAAGTTTTGGCTTATTTAAATACAGTTGAAACTTCTCGATGCTAAGGAAACATCGGATATAACGTATAAACTGGCATTAACATATTCATTTTGGGAGTTTGGGAAAGGCCTGTCTAGTTGCGTTTTGTGCCCACGGCGGTAAGCCTCCAAGGCAATGCATAATCGTTTGAAAAAAAAGTGGATGCCAACACATAGTAAGTACGCCTGCGCACTATGTATTGGCAAATCGCACTCTAACGATTTTATGGAACTATCTAATTCAGAATTAAATTGACATTTTACATAGACATTTTGTATGAGTAAATATGTACATTTAAATTACCTAGTTTAAAATAGTTTTCCATGGCTACATGTTTAGTCTGCAAAATGATCGTACCTTAAAAACTGTATCACTAAAATCACACACATTTCAAAGTCACAAAATAATATTCATTGTTATTTCTTTCATACTTGCTCTTACACTATACAAAACGACATCATACATCAATAGCTAGTACTATATTCGTGGAGGTCATATCAGCGCTGATTGAATGGTCAACATGTTATGACATATGGGCTGGTAAAGCCTCAAATCTGTTCGCCGATGCGGTCATTATGTTAATATTCCCTTGCGGTTGTTTCTGGTAGCGGTCTGTTGATAACGGGTAATGGAGGATTAAGTTCACTGTGGACTCAATATGATAGGGATATGAAAAATAGTTTACAAAAATATACATAGATTGTAATAGAATATTTCTTGCAAATCGATTCTTATTGCAACAAACCTTGTTTCATTGTAAATTACTGTTGTCAAAGACTAAACGCGGCGATATAAAATACGCAGGCGAAAATTTTAAGTGCCCAGCTTCAAGAGGGAATAAACTGTGACAGCAAACAGCCGTGTGTATTTCGATAAGAAAAGGGAAGCTATTTTCCACCTGTACGACGGGCTGGGCCATTATACAAATCTGGTGTTACCTACACATTTTTTAGAAACACCTCATATAAAATGCATGCTGGAATAAAATCTGTATTACACTGACTAACTTGCAACACGAGTCACCTCTCCATAGCAAACTAGACTGATAATGACAATTCATAATTAGCTTAATAAAATGTCTTGCTTTTAAGCTCGCTCCAGTTATTTATCAGAGTAATACCGCTTAATAAGAGACCCTCTACCGAGGCATGTTTCAATACAGTGTCAACCTCAGGCCGGACACATAGCAGACAAAGAACAGAAGTTAATTTACTTTCGATCTACTCGCTGTCACAATGTTGACGCAAGTTTATTGATACTCCTCGTGTTTTAATTAGTATTCGATGTTATCTTTTAATGAGAAGTTTTAATTACAAGATTTTATGTGAGAGTACTTTAAATTTATAAAAGAAGACTTAATTTAAAATCATGTTGCGTGTGTTAGAAAACTTATCTAATATATCGATGTTAAGCTAGCTTTTACAGGTTTAAAGGAGGTTAGTTGGAAGACAGTGTATTAAAAACTATTAGAAATATTTTAGGTGACTACCAATTTACTTATAAGTCCTTGGCACAATAAAAAAGGTAAAAAAATCAAGTAAAGTACCCAGGGCGCGCCGCACAATATTCATCACTCGTAAAACCTCTTCTAATACAGTAAATAGGTGTCGAAACAAATCAATACATTTGAATTTCGTTCTCATCAGAACTTCTGTAATAACCCCAACAGTGTCTAAAGATTGCAAAGTACATAAGCTCTTAGAGGTTCTTTATTGAAATGAGGTAGGTATCCAGGCGACTAACAAGAGATCCGTGCTTATCAACTGCGAGCCCTGATGAATAGGCGAGTGACGCAAATGGATCGAAACAGCAGCTCCCTTATAATTTATACAGGATGTTACTCGCTTGAGAGTTAAGAAACTGAGTTATGCCTTTTGACTGTTTGTTGTTCAATAAACATTATTAGAGTGCCTTTATATCGAGTGTATATATAATACTGCTTTGTTTGATCTAGTGGTCGCCAAGCGCGACTGCTGAGCATGAGGTCCCGTGTTCGAATCTCAGGTCGGGCAAAGTGTTATTAGGTTTTCCCGTTAAGCAATTCTCAGTAGCAGCACGGAGGATGCATTTGAACCCCCAGTTGAGGAATAAGCTCGCCCCCTAATACGTTTCGACCTATTACATGACTGTCGAATGTGGATGTATTTTACTGTGACTTGCCTACCCCTTCTCGTACCCATATTTGCAAAGTAAATAATCTTTCTTTCTTTCCTTCGGAAAATATAGGCATGATGTTACGTTTTTTAACGCTATATGGCTTTCTTTTGAATATCGCGTCAAAAAACATGGACAAACATAAGGATATATTTCTGCTTCCATTTTTATGTCAGTTGTAGATATTCGTGTTGAATATTATTTTGTTTCTTTTTCAGTTGGAGCCGTTAAAATGTTTTTCATAAGCCGCTTTAAAATACAAGTTTTCAGGGAAATGCTACATGGAAAAAAAAGTTACTATTATAACGCTTTTTATGAACGTACAAATAAAACATATTGATATTTACTTTCACAAAAACAGGATTTTCCGGTAGATGTTCAATATAAAATACAGGTTAAACTGTATTTTTTTAATAACAGAGAACATAATATTATATCATGCCTGCAATCCCCGAAGGGGTAGGCAGAGGTGTATATGTATAGTCCACCCATATTTCGCCAGTAATGTAATAGGAGGTGAGCCTATTGCCATAAACCGCGCACAATTCCAGACTCCTTGCTGGTACCAAGAATTTCCTAATAGTAAAACCAGTAACACTGCACGACCCGGGATTTGAGCCCAGGACCCCATGCTCAGCAGTCGCGCTTAGCGAGCACAAGACCAACGAGGCAGTTTAACGAACATCTTATTTATAAAATTCTTGTGTCACAATGTTCGTTCCCGTACTCCTCCGAAACGGCTTGACCGATTCTCATGAAATTTTCTGAGCATATTGAGTAGGTCTGAGAATCGGCCAACATTTATTTTTCATACCCCTTAGTGATAAGAGTTTTTTACCTGAAATTCACGCGGACGAAGTCGCGGGCAACAGCTAGTCTTCTTATAAAATGTATTTTCTATAACAATAAATTAGTTCACTCCCAACACTAATTAGTGTAGCGAGTGCCAATACTCTGTCCTCTTTCAATTTTAAAGACACAAAAGCTACACACATAGATGGCAATGTATTAAAGTTTAAAAGCTTGAGCCCCAGTAGAACAGCGGTGTACAGCGAACACTACAAGATAAATCCTTTTATTTCAACAACATAAAGGAATGGAGGAAACATCTAGAAATATGTCGCGATAAGATACACTCCACACTAGAATGTTATCTAAAGACTGCCACACTCTACAGAACAACGTTTGTGCGATTCTACATCTATCTAATGGTATTGGGAAATAAGAATATATGTATAGGCACTTCTATAGGCCGAGTACTATCCGGCCTAGAATTGACCACCCCCTTTCCTCCTGTAGGTGTCGTAAGAGACGACTAAGGGAAAATCCAGAAGATGGTTAGCAGCGTCTTCTGTAACTTCACCACCAATGATACAATCCTCAACCAGCTTTACAAGCGTGGGGATTATGGCAACCCCCTGTCCCCACCTAAAGAAAACGCCTTTGTTCAACAGTGGACTTCTTCCAGGCGGTGATGATGATAGGCAAATCTATGGTTGATGATAATCTGTACAAATTAGGTAGTAGTCCTCCTTTATGTTTTGTCTCACGCAGTCCGTTTGACTACGAATGCTGCCAGGCGTGTACCATGCACATTGTTTTAGTGTGTGTACACGACGACGCAGCGACACACAAACGCGCTTATCAGTTAACGTTACATCTACAACGGGACTCAAACGGACTTCGTGAGATAGAACATTTGTACCAATACTGGTCCTGCTTAGAGGTTTGGGCATGTAGTAAGGATGGATGAAAGAAGAATGACAAAACGAATATATGAGGCGAGTGTTAGTGGACTATCAGAAAGGGGAAGACCTAGGCGAACATACCTAGACCAAATTGGAGATGTTCTGCAAAAACGGCAAGTGAGGAGTACCCTCAACCAAAGAGTGTGTATGAGGAATGTGATGCGTGTGAGCAAAAAAAGTATGCCAGGATCGTAGCAAATGGAAATCCGTGGTCTCTGCCTACCCCTCAGGGAAACTGGCCTGACTTTATATATGTATTAATGTACTGGTCCTGATTTAGCCCCGCAAGTACTAAAATTGGTGGCGAGCCTGTATCTATTCATCGGATAAAACCATCTATATCTAGGTTTTGTTACAGTATTCATATGCAACATCACCAGTCCAACATCATTAACACAAAAATTTTCCTCATACAGGAATGGAACTTGATATTATTAGCCAAACATGACTGTCTTCCAATATATCGAGGTTTAGCTGTCAATAATGCTTAAACTTTCCGAGCATGCAAATGCCTAACACTAAACAACTTCGGTTATGCTTCACTGGGTATAGTTCGGCAATGTTGTTGTATCTAACTATTTTGTAGTTCAAATATCTACTATAATCATATTCTCAACTCTATATTAATTTAGTAACAAAAGTCTTATTATAAGACTGATTGTGAGAATTACATAGACCCGGTTCACATGCTCAAGGTACCGCGTTAAAACCCAGGCATGTACCAAAAAAAATGTTAAACGTCGTAATGTGACTTTCTTAGAAATTCAATAGTAATTCAAAATTCGTTATCAACACTTGTCAAACAGTAAATCCATTATTGTCTGGCAAAAAGTGGATCTGCAATAGCACATCTCTGTCCACCTCTTTTATTTTATTTTATTTGGGAAAATATGGGAGATGGTTGCGTGCTTTTAAGCAAACCTATTTTATAAATGTAGTATGCACATATTTCAAAAGAGGTTCCTATTTCCTAATCTATTTAGACTATCGAAAAACCATATCAGTCGGGAAATATTAATAATAAATAAGAATCGTCTAGGAAATACACAGCATATCTGCGAACGGCAACATTAAGTTTTATTTGCAGCTCAAAATAAACGTAGTAAGGGATTACACGAAGAGATATACTTATGAAATTATTTTATATCATATTATTTTACAAAATGAATTTTTCATTTCAGTGAATTATTGCTTTACATAGTGTTTTGAGTATCTCTTTATTGAATTAATATTTAACGTAGGTACCTGTGTCAGTCTAGTAGGTCAATCAATGATTTTATTTCATTCTTTCTTTGTAACGAAGAGACTATGTAGCTAGGCCTAATACATAAAGTCCAATGTCATATATAAATGAATGGATAATGGTCGTCGTTCTATAATATTACATTAGTTGTGCTGCCTACCTCTTAGGAATATAGGCGTAACGTTGTAAGTGAAACTAAACAACAACACAAATCCTATTACAAAATGTAACACAAGTAACAAACCAACATTTAAACATGATAAAATAAATGCGAAATTGTAAAAGGAGAAAGCATTCAACAAAGCACGCGTTCTTCACAGGACTCACACAGAATCTTCTCATGTGTAATAGCCTTAACTTCCCACCATTTTACTAAGCTTATTGTGTTATCTAACTGTGTAGACGTGGCTTTATTATCGCCACAAACAATCCAGTTCCAAGACAGTCGTGTCGAATGAAAAGAAATGCCCCACAAAAGACTTAACACTGTTTATGTAATTGGCAAGGGGATACTGAAAAGGGCACGCATTGTTGAAAATGTTTCACAAAAGTTGTATTCAGTTTGGGTTGAAAACTAGTGATTTAAGGTGCTAATGTGGTTAGTACAAATTAGTTTGTGGTTATCAGAATAATGTGATTATATTGTGGGTTATTGTCATTGGCTAGTTGGCTAGACTGCTACTTTTAGGGCTTCGATTCCTACTTGTAACCGACATTTGTTTAAAGTCTAGGTAATATTCTATAGTAGCTGTTAAACATACCTACCACAGAACATGTCTTAATTACGGCAAAAAAAATTTCCAAACCAATAATAAAAGGCAGTTAAAACTACAGTACCCTAATTCAACCGTATTGTGGTTGACATGATCTCCTTATTGATAGATCGGAACAATATTGGCCCTGTTCGGGAATAGAGCCTAATTAGTAATCAATGCGTCCATCCTCATTTAATCAGTCAATATGTAGGTATCGTATTCGGAATTGTATGCCAAGCTTCTGTCACTGGCGAACGTATGTTTAGGGAATATGATGTGCTATTCTAAGTACACAATAGAATACTATACATAATTACATATATCTATCCTCTTCTTATCGTATGGTTGTTAAACAACCTGGTGTCAGAGTTTAAACTGCTTGTAGGCCTCTGACATGGCTTTACACACCGTATTTATTTATACTTAATGCACATTTATATATATACAACTTAGATAATGCACTGAATACGTGTGCAATATTTTTTTAAATAAAAATCCTATGCTACTCTCAGCTCAGAGAATATCTCCACGCAAAACATTAAGTGTATCCGTTGCTCCATATGCGCAAACGAAGGACAATTCAACACTAGCATTTATAATATTAGTAAGATACTGCAGATAAAAGTAAATATGCTATCTGTATTTGTAAGATACATTGTTCGGCACGCCTGGGCGCCTGCAAATCTTGTAAAGTGCCAACACTTTAATTTTTTAAGAAAACATTCTTTGTTTTTCATGTCACGATTTATTTTAATTCGTTTGACCTTTACAGACATAAGTTGGCAAGTGCTTATACTTGCCTACGTACTTTTATATCACGCTTATCTTAAGAAATATGGTTCATACGCCTGTAACTATTTTGTTTCAGAGCTGAAGCCTAAACTTCGTTGCGCAGAAGATTTTTGCCCATCTTTTCGTAGTATATTTTCACGTTACAGTTTTTTGAGGCAGCATATAGATTAATGTATTTTGCATGGGATCAAACTATCTTAATCAAATTTTAATCTGTTCAGCTCTGATAGACAAGTGGTAAACTTGACGAATATATACTTTAAATAGAATGACAAATTTATGGGGATGACATAATGTTTTGACTATGTTATCGATGGCATTTATGTCAAACCTATATATATTTTTCAATCTATTCCATTTCTATTCGTCAAGCATTTTACCATTTGTCTAGGGGGCTGTGGTTTAATTATGATGAGGTACCTAAGCAACAGAGTTTCTTCACGTACAACACTTGTATCTCAACCTATTACTAATACATATAACCAATAGGTATAATATCACACTTCTGGAAGTAAAAACGTAAAGACATATAGTTATACAGGTGTTGAACTCCCCAAACACATCATACCATTTAATCACTGTAAACATAATGCGGGCTTAACTCCCAGCATCTGAAATCGATCTATACGATGCACTGCTATCTAAAGCGTCCACTACCAAAGCTTATCAACTAATGTCGACTCAATTGACGAATTGGCGAAGCGTTCGGCTTACTATTAATAATTGTGAACTAGTCTGTGCCTGTCACTTTGGATATTACAATCGATGACGATGACTGACGTAGTACTTAAATAGGGTAAAGGCTGCTATTTTACTGTTGTATGGAACAAATATATGTGTCATCATCATCAGCCCGTTACAGTCCACTGCTGGACATAGGCCTCTCCCAAGGTTCGTCACAGAGCCCGGTCTGCTGCTTAGTATTTGTGTGATTCATGACTAATGTATAATTGTATACCGACTCATTAACGAAAGATTAATACATCATTTAATCGCAATTTAACTGTAAATTCTTCGGCAAACCTGCATACTTCCCCGCACCAATTACGGAATGAAATCTCAATTAAACATTAAAAGTTACTGTTATTAATTTATTGCGGTTCATCACGCGACAATAAACTTTTTAATTGCACGCAGGTAATGCATAACTCCACTATTTGGAAGCTCTGTATGACATTTTTGGTCTCCTGCATCAGGGTGCTAATTCAAGGGCAGTTTTGTTAATAAAACAAACGTCAACACATGTCTGATACTTAGGAATTGCATGCCTGTTGTAAGAGTAATCTGAGAAAGACCAAAAATCTCTTTATATACTTAAAAAGTTGTTAATTATTCATACCACTTAAACCTCATTACATTTCCATTCACATTAACCAACGCTGCAACTCGTGAAAATCTCCCCGTACCATAGCTAGCAATGCGTCCAGGCGATTTTCATTCCCAAAGCTTTTGCCAATACTTAACTATTCCCCCGATACACGAAATACGTGTGACAGAGCATCAAAAAAGCGGCAACGTGATTTCCAATCTACGGAGTTTTACTGCTCTGTCCGAGGCATACGGTCCTATTCTCTGCTCTCACGTGACTCCTAACTGGGGTCGGACTGGTTTTATTGGCCTCAGAACGTGTTCCAGTCCCTTATATCGACAGTTTGTGACAAATGGAGTTTTGCACGTCATCCAGTCTGAATAGGTAAATAAATGGTGTCGAGAGATCCCTTACTATGTTCAAACGGGGTATGTTACAAGTATTACAACTCATTGATAATTCCAATTATGTTTAAAGATTGCAATCTCGTAATTAAAAAATAAATAAAAATATAGACAACAATATAATTAGCTAGGTAATTAACTAGGTACATAGTTTTCTCACTTTAAAGCGTTCCTGCAAATATATGATTTACAGGAACGCCTCAACATGAGAAATATAAATAATCAAGAGATGAATATCAAAATACTTAATCAAATATATGCTATTATACTGTTTCAGCCTTAATAAAGTCGAGGCAGAATTTATTCTTAATTAATTTGCTAAGTTCTAAACGACTTTATTACTTTATTGAAACTTCATTAAGATTGAGGATGTAAAGAACAAATCGAAATAAAAGAGACGAGCTTTATCTGAGATTTCTGACGCGACAATTTTATTAAATTCTAATTAGGTCATTTTATTTAATGGGATTGTAATTATATTTTAAGTTTCAGACATTTATTACGCCGTCAACGCATTGGTAATCATTTAAAAAAAGTTGAGTGAAAATATTATGTGGTCGAAATATTGAGTAATTATCAAGTTCATACTTCTCTCACACGTAACTTATTGCGTAAGTAATTTGTATATTAAAAAATGCATACATGTAAAATATTTGCAAGAACTTCTTAGAGTCAAATCACAACATCCAATTCTTAGGCCAAAAAAATTAAAACATGACCTACCTTTGTTCTACAATATTTTACAATAACACATACTCTTTTCATTCTACATACTATTTGATAGGGAAAAACAAATTCACGGACACAGTTTATCTTGAACGTTTTCCAGTTATCATACTACATGAGTGGTTTAAATCAGAACCGATGTTCCGATGGGTTATCGCTTAAACAAACGAAACAATATGACCTATACACAGTGACTCATGCCAGGGAAAACCAACACTCAGTATTGTAAGCTAATATTATAGAAATAATCATACGTAATCGAGATAGTATACTATGGCGAGTAATGTTAGCCTTCATTGAAGATTTTGTAATGCAACTGCTTTAGACGGTTTCATATTTATTTCTCGATTTCGAACCCTTTACGGGCCCTAGACAAACCGTTCGACAAATAGAAAAATAATCTACGATCGCATGTTAATCGTACATTTCTTTGATTCTGTCTATTTTATACCTAGTTGAAATATTAATTCAACCCTTCCCCATACACTTACAAATATAATAATAAATATTTGATTTTTATTCGTTAAGCCCTTGGCCACTTGTCTAGGGCGCCGCGGCTCATGATCAGTCTTTAAAGAGCTTAAAGAAGAGAGAAAGAGAGAAGAAGAGCGTTTGACAAGACTTTCTTCTTTTAAGAAAGCACTTACGTTCTAAGTAACTATAGTCTAGTACTTACCAAAGACCCGTTGCCGTACAGCGTGTCGTAGGACTCCGCCTTCGACGCCACGTTCCTCAGCTTGCATGGCTTCTTCAGCGGCGGCGGCGGCTGCGCGTGCTTGTGCGACGGAGAGGCCTGCTGGTTCCCTCCCCCTCCCCCGGACCCCACGTGGTTCGCACTCGCCTTGTTCTCCTTCTCCTTCACTATCTTACTGTTGTGCGTCAAGTTGTTCTTGGTGAAGTTGCCGAGCTGCTCGAACATGCTCGACAAATGCTGTGACATCATCTTGATGGCTGTATTGTTCTGGACCGTTATACACTCAACTGACACACATCCGCGAGTACATTTCTGTCGCACTTTTCTGTTCACATATTATGAACCTGTTGTGAATGGAAATTCGTCTTTATTATATGTGTTCTTAGATTTTAGCACGTGTATTTAATAATTTTTATTTGTGTGTATCGAAACACAATGTATCTATCAGACTGTTAAAAATTCTGGGGAAATTTTCAAGTGTTAAATGTGTAGGTACAATATTTTCTATTATAATGAAATGTGATTTATTTTTTATTAACAGCCCAAATACAAAATACACGCATAGAAAACGAATCAACCATGTAACACCGCACGCATTCACACCATGTAGGTGTAAACGAGTACACTACACACCTACCCCAAAACGTGTATCTGACATCGCCTATTGTAGTAATAATTACAAACGCTTTCACCCGTTCCATCTAATGCACGGTTTACTGGAACTTTCTTAAATAAGCTCTCGGCAATGTTCGCCCGGCGCTCGAACGGGGTCGACGTGTAAAACAATGACGTCACACAGCAGCGATACTGTCACTGGGATTCCGGAGCGAGTTCCCCGAGGCAACTTGTCTTAGCGCCAACTTATACATTTACGTCATTTTTGTTGTATTTTATTTTTATTGCAATATATGTCGTGATCGTTATACGGCTTGTATTTTTGTACTATTGTGTTTTGGGGTAAATATTTTTAAGGCGAAAGAAAAATTAAAAATTGACTTTCTTTCAACAATTTCTTTTTTAGAAATAAGTTCAAAATAATGCGGTAAGATAGCTAGGTACGTTATTCAATAACATATAGGTAATTTAAAACATTTCCAATTATTCTAACATTCTCTTTTGAAGCCCAAACCAGTTAAGGTTTGGGCTTCACTGAAGTATAAGCAATAATTTTCTAAATTTATGAACTCGTACAGTAAAACAAACCACACTAAATTAAACAAAGTTTCAAGAATCGCGGGAGCATCGTAAACCCGTGGTACAGAGTGTTACGATATTTTAATGTTCTACTGCTCTAGCTGTGCTGCACAACTTGTGAATCAACAAGTCAGCGAGGCTCGGTTCCATCGCACCAACTCCTGCTTCAAGCGATAAGTTTCACTTCACCGTTATTTAGTTACAATCGCATTTCAATATCGAATCTCGGCCAAACTTGCTGTTTCGTTCATAAATATTTACTCATTGAATTCGAATATTGAAAATACAAATTTCAAATCCATTCGAAAACGGAACTTTCTTTGAAACGTGACAAGGTGAAATAGAAATTGAAAAGAGAATGGTTTTATAACTGTTACTGAACGGGTTATGTTGAATTTTTTTTGCAGGGGAAATTGGAAAATGTTAATGGCACTATTTTCCAAAGCAACTGTTTCAGACGAAACAAAGGGGACCATCATAATAGAAGCTTAAAATTGTGTCAAAGTCCTAACCTTGGTTAAGTTGCCCTTATCTCGCACAAGTTTAATCAGAGCGCACTGTCTACTCTCTATATTGATTGCAATTTAGTATTTTGGTTATTGTATGGCAATACAAAGCTATTTTTATTTGGGAGCCTTGAGACCCAAGCTGTCGCGTTATTAAAAACAACGTTTTGGTTGACCCAAGCCCCAAGTTTTCACGTCGCTGATCACAGAAGTCAAATAAATTTATAAAGGACGAACATTCCTGGGTAAAATGAGGGAAAAAAGGCCTTTTTCGACAACACAGAAATAGAAGAAACATATCGAAACATAGAAAATATAGGCATTGCACCATTTAACAATTGTATCAAATATTTATAATTATTATTCTCTAGAATCTAGATTCTGAGGCAAGTTATTCAAATTTTCAAGACGGCTTTAAATGAGGACAAATATCATCTGTACCCCACAAAATAAACTCATTCTGAATGTAAGCTATTTCTTGAAATACATTTGACTTAAGAAATTACGTCGCGTACTCTGTGAAAGGCTGTGCGAAATTCATCCCGTAAAGCTAAACTAACAGGCAATCAATACTTGCCACCTAAATAAAAAACAGGCACTAAATAAGTGCAATCAAGAACACGCCAATAAAATTGAACTGGAACATCAGCAGGTCATATCAGCTGGTATTCTGTAAGTGTAAGTAATAAAGTATATGAGATCTGTGACCTTAGGCTATGTAGAGTCCCGAGAAAAGCTCCAACCATAATTTTGAGTGTTACGCGTAATCTTGAGGCTAACCTTCTGGCACTCGTTTATAATAACCAGAGTACTAGTATGAATACGTAATACGTAGTTGCGTTATAAAATGCAAGACACATGAATATCTTATTATGTACCTACGTGTTTTGCTTACGAAATAAAAATGGCCGTAAAATTTCACCTGAGGTGAAGATCTCAAGGGTTTATCGCGTGCCGGCTAATCTTACATTTATTTAAATATCGAAATTAAGGACCTAGAACTGAACTTTGGCAGACTTGGTAAGAATATTTTGGAATTTCATAAATATGCATGTTCTAATTGTAGTCAATTTAATTAAAGAAAAGTAGCGTATTAATTACTTCATTATGAAAACATTGGAAAAGGTAGATATGTAGTTTTGGCGTATTTCTACCATGTAGTAGGGATTCCACTGTGTGGGCTTGACTATTAGGTACATCCTCATCACACACCTACATCACATCTGTCATCATTACTCAGCTAATAAAACTTTCCGAATTCTATTAGCGGTGTTCCAAATGACCCGTCGAATATGATCTATGGCAGACTAATTACATCGAACCACCAAAAAAGTAAGTGCAGAATTATTTAGTAACTTTTCTTGACTTGCCTTATTAGTTGTTTATTATATATGATTTCAGATCAGTTTCCTTTTATTTTACCATCGTCTATCAAAAATATATTTAGCCATGTTAACTTAGATCGACGCTATGGTGTTTCGTAGCAAAAGTAATTTGAATATTTTTCGGAGGTTTCTTCTTTATGAACACAAAATCTGGGCCATAATGTCATACTTAACATAACTATAAGATATGAGTCTTAATATCATGTATCTAAATATTTCTTAAATCAAAGGAGCTCTAATTTAGAGACTAGATTAGACGATGCGTAAAACAATAACATAGGCACGACATTAGCGTTAAAATAAGGTCATCTAAAAATATAGTAACACCATATTTTAGAGCCATGTGTGCCTAAACCCCGCTCACGCAGAAGGATAATAAACGACCGCCGGATCATTGGGACTACGTGTACACGTGTATCTAGAAAGCGCCCACCCCAGTGAGGAACCAACCTGAAGCGAAAGGAATTACCTTGAATGTATGCCATCAAGTTGTTACTAAACCCAACTTATTTTATGATATTGAATGAAATCTTACAAAGCAAAACGTCGACTTAAAGCACCCAAGTTTTACGGAGCGGAATAACTATAAACATTTTACAACCAATCCAAGAATAAAAGCTAAATATGATGAATTTGAGAAAATGGAAGGAAGCTGAATCTGTGTCATATTTCCCTTAAAGTATTTTAAAGAACTTTTAAATGTTCATATTATACACGTAAATCGAGATTTTATCGGCATCATTCATCAATTAAACTCTCCAGTAATATGAAATGAAAAGAGGATGTATTTAAACAATCCGCTACATTACCATGATCGATGTGCCATTTGATCATTTAAAATAGTCAATGGATACTTTACGTACCCGTGCGTACAAACCGTGTACATAACGTGCCGATATCTATTATAGGCACGGATAGGTCGACACTATATTTACTGTCGAACTAGTCTATAAGTTTGGGTATCGTCACTCGCAGAAGTTTATAAAACGCACCTCTGTAGGGACACTGCATCAAGACAATATCACCGTTTACAGTATTTTCTTTAATAGTTTACCCACCAACCTCCGTTTACGAAACAAGGTGAACTTTAAATTGCACCGTGTGATCTTACTGCGCCCTGCGGCCACCCAAGCTAGCTAATTAAGCGTGCATCACACTAACTAAGTTTCCGTTGAATATTAAATCCACATAACTATGATCCCTTGACAATGACGCGAGGGTTACACTACAACTTACTATTTTCTTTGGAGAGTACCCCCGTTAATAATTTGGGGATGCAAATACGCAAGTTTTGTTGAATTAGTTGCTTAATGCTTGCAGGTTGTACTTAGTTTAGGTACACAGTATTTTTAACTAGATACAATAGAAGTTGTTCTTCGTATTAGCATGAGCATTGAGCATGTCACATGAAAATAGGTCATGCTGCGGTGTAGAGATTAGCCACTAGAAGTACGGAGCTTAACCGCCCAGGCACACCGGACAAACATAGGTATCGTGTCCCATAGATGTATTGTTTTCTTCTCTATCACCGTCTTAGAAAACACTTTCCTTACAAGAAGCTTAGATATATAGAAGTTGTGATAATGCGTCATAAGGAGCTGTAACATAGGAAGTACATTTTAAGCTCATTGCTTTACCCATATAACCAACCCAGAGCTATTTTTGAAAATTATTTAGAACCTATGCGATGTGAAGAGATAATTAAAATACAGGCTACTGATAGAACAAGTGTAAACCGTTGAAAGAGGAGCAAAGAGGCAGCTTTATCAGTAAGTAAGCTTGCTGCAACAACTCTTCGGAGACGTGGGACTGCATAATCAACAATCTATGTTAAATGTAGGAAAATTATTCTTGACAGTGTTATGTAACTAACTTTATACTTCTTTGTCCTTTAGGATTACATCGAAGCTTGTACTTTTAGATACACTTGAAAAATATGTATTGTTTTTTCACCGAAGAGGAAATTACAGCTTCATACATTTTACCAAACAGGTTATTTTCATAAGGGGTGTGGAAAAATAAAACATAAGTACAAAAAAATACCTTGGCCTATCTATATTATACAGACTTGTAAGTATATATTATATAGTCGGTAACTATCTTATTGTAACACATATACATATATAGATTTGTTTACCTATTTTTGTAATACCACTAGCTATTGAATTAATGGCACCCTCTCATATCCCCCCAAAAACCTCCCCAATTAGGATATGAAAAATGCTTGCTTGCACAGCAATAATGCGTCGGGCGGGTTCAAATTCACGGCCTCTTGACCGTCAACCCGACCTTAGCAAAGTTTGGGCTATTGCCAACAAAATATTACCAATTAAAGCTGTCTACACATATATTAAATGTGAGCATTATCATGTTATTCATATTTATTGCTGACATCTGCTGTTATGGCGAAATAAGTGGTTTTGTTACTTATAAGATTTTTCATTTTATTTAAAAGAAACTTTTCATCGAATGTTTAGCTTGAACAGTAAGCAGTTCCGCTAGCAATCTGCTGACTCGTTACAAAAAGTCGACAAGTTACAAAAAGATATTATCAAGTAGATCCCATATTATAAATGCAAAAGGAACTCTGTCCCTCTTTTTTCTTTCCATTTTATGACTAATCTGATTCTGATGTAAAATTTAAAAACCAATATTAAGGAGCGTCCTTTTCATAATAATTAATTTCCAGACGCTTACGAATAGTCAAGACTCTACGTACCCTTATTCCGGTGTAGAAGTACGACCAAGAAGTTCCACGGTTACTATTTAAATCAATATCAAAATAGTGGAAGTACACACAGTTATATCCTACTATGCCTTGTAATTGTAACCTACATCCCTACATTGTACGACAGGTGAATCAGCATGTCTGTCCATCCACATTGTTGACAATACGTAATTATAACCAATGCTTCATGAATACCAAATTATTGATGCCGTATATTAATGTTGGCCTGATTTTATTAATACAATTACTGGTGATACTTCGTACTCAGAAAAAGTTCATCTTTTTATACTGGGAAATATTAACACAGGATGTTACAATCTTAATCTCGTAGCAGCACGTTCTAACACACGTAACGATTGTTTACCGAAGAATAGTAGGTACAGGCTGTTGTAAAAAGTTCTGTCAGAGAGGTGGTAGCCTGACTGTGGGGGATGCGCCGACGTATATTTAAGTATCGTCTCCGGCGAAAGCAATTTTTATGCAATCGCAATACAAATTCAAGTTTAAAATGTTTTTATTTCATGTTCTGTTGTGTTTTACTTTTTGAGTCGGACGGTTCTATGCATTTTTTGTTCTTAAACTTTTGTTTTCGTGCACTTCTTTGTTAACATTTGTGCTCACATAGTAAAGTTAACCCTATTATCATTACAACACTGTTATCAACCCTTCACTACTCAGTAATCAGCTTTAGTCTTGAATTCGGGCAATGATAGTTTTTTGTTTTTAATAAATATGTAAGTAATTCTTCAGTTTACATTAACATTTACGGTCTAATGCATTTACATCCCACGACCGATTGTTGATATCATATTCTTAACTAATCTAATTACGTGAAAAATTAAAAGGGCTGGAAATTAATAATATTTTTCTTGCTTTTAAATGATACGGTGCTAAGCAAGCGCCGTCGGAAAAACTGTGTCTTGTAATGTAAATGTAAAAACATATTATTAAAGTAGTCCAATAAAGATTATTGTCTTCTTTTCCTCTGAATTCGATTAATTCATAGTTAATTGTGATTTAATTTTTTAGCATTAAGTCTATCAGAAATAATAATTTATTTGTGAAACTAGGTTTTTATATACAAAGATATTCAACGAATAATTTATAGTGCGCTACGTTCCGCCATTACATACTCGTACCAATAAACTCAAATCAATTCAGTAGCTTAGAATCAGACACATTTTTTCGATAAGTCAAGGAACTGATATTACATTAAAAAATAGTAGGTATTATATAATAGTCTTCCTGTTTTTCATAACTTGCAAAGTAATCATAATAAGAATCTAAAATTTAATAGTAACCAGCATGGCAGTGTACATATTGACTTCAGCATATAGCCTCTATAAACGATATTAAGCCAATATGAGCCGACTACACAGTTTTTGATTGCAAATTTATATTAAGTGCTATTACATTTTTTGTAATAAATATATTGTGCCAGCGTTATAGGATTAAAGCTAAACGCCATTTATTTTTTAAATTAATTGTAGTACTATTTAGTAATTGCATATTTATTTATGTTGCCAGCTATAGAAACGGTAGAATGGTATTAATGATTTGTTATTTCATTATTTTCGACCTATATTGCGGGTATTTTTCATGGATGTATTATATTTGGTAAGTGTTGCAATGATATTAAACTTTGATTTAATGGTAAATTGTATGTTTATATATTTTTTTAGACAGATTTTTTATTGTTCATAATGTGCGTAATTTTATTTAATTAAAATTAAATGTTATTATGGTACCTACGATGGATTTTTTTTATACATATATGCTTAGCGCTAGTATCAGTAAGTATTTCGTACTTTATACAAAAGCTGATTAGTATAAAAACCACGTCCTTAGTATGATGAAATCGAAAAGAGATCTAAGATTGTACGTTTTCGTAAAAGGTATTGTTTATATCCGAGACAAGATATATGCAAACAAATACGAAAATTGCTTTTTAATTTAAAAATTGTTGCATATAAATAAAAATATTATTAAGTATTACCGCATAACTAATTTAATACCAGCGAACATAATTAATAAGTTTGCTGAGAGACACCTTATTTCACATACGGCATTCATTGTATTTGCAGCATTGTTATTAATATAATTGTCAATTGATTGACCAATAAGGTTACGGGATAAGTGACGTCAATCGCACTTTGACGTCACATAATTGCGGCTCATTTTCGGCGTAAGAACCGTTTTGGGGACATTATAGGGACCGTCGGCATTTGTTTTAAATATAATTTTAAGGGTACGCTAACTACGCTGTTTTGGGGGTTAATGAGTTTCGAATCACTGTTCACTGTGTTGCCTTTTGTTTTGTAAGCGTTTTAATTATATTTGGTATTTTTGAAGCAACAAGCGTGATTGCGTGAGCTTTAGTATGAAATAGAGTCGACATCTATAAGATTTTATATTTCCTTACTTGTACAACGAATTACAATATTATCGGCCAATATTTTTGAATAACTTAGGTTTTTTTATTATTGCGTAAATATAATCGGCCAGTATTTTTACTGTCCAAGTTTTTTAGATCTAAATAGTTTTTCAGGCAGTTTATAAATAGCGCAGATGTCAAATATTTAAATAACGAATGAATTTAAAGCATGCGTAACATATTAGGCAGTGCACTAGCTGGTTCATTGTTGTTAATTTAAATTAAGAAATAGTATAGGTTAATACTTACGGGTAACACTGAACAATATTAAAAGTAATCGAAAACCTTGTATTTATTTATTATTTGTTGTGCAATATATATTTAATTACGTAATTATAGTGTTGAAATAATTATGTTCAGTTCTAGTTTATTTTTTGTGGTTTTAATGTAAACAGTGTGAAACTGTATTAGAACTTATTAATATTGATTAAATCATTTACCAACGATCCGTAAGACGAATTTTCATTCAACAAACAAGTTTAGAGTTTTTCAAGAAACTTTTACGAACTTAAAAAGTTGTTAAACTTTTAGCTTAGTGTTTGTTTGTTATCCTTGTTTCTACAAAGTACTTTTGACAAGGATATTTCACTACGACATAATGTTATGTTAGACAGAGGTGCATTCGGCTCGCGTCCGCATAGCACAGAGGTTTCGCGGCGACTGCTTGAGTGCCAGCGTCCGTCGTCGTTGTCGGCGACGACCGCGAAGCAATTCTTCGGCGGCAAAACAGCGCATGCGTCAATACGCCCCGCCCACCAAAACTTTTTCGCCCGTAAGTATCCGATCTTTTTATCTTAAGTTTTCTTTCTATTTCCCCTTTGAACTGAAAGGGATATTAAAAAGTTATTAATTGCTTTTATGTTGAGCTGTCGTTGTTTTGTTAACGACGTGATTGGCTGTATTGAGAACGTTTACGCAATATTAGAGGGGTTAAAATTAGCTATCAAATATTTTTTGTTTTATTTGCTCTGATATAATAAGATAGAATAGCTTTACTCTTTTGCAGTACCTACAGAAATATATTTATTAATCTTTTATTAAAAAATTGTATCTAACCGTATAAGTAAAGAGATATTAATTAGAAAATAACCACATACTATCTTAAGATACATGGTTGTAAATGGGTGTTTGTGGAGAATAATTCAACTAAGATGTGATGAGGACGGAGTTACCATTACACAGGCTTAATAATTAATGAGAAGGAACCTTGCGTCCTAATTGTATGTAAAAGTAACTGTGTTTACCCCTAGCCATGTTAAATACAATGCAGAGTACAAAATTTCGCTGAGATTAGACAGAGCATGCATATTTTTTATAAAACAAAACAAAGAAGGAATAAATTTAATTAACATTATTTCTTATATAGAAATTCTTTCACACTAAACCGGACATACGTATTGGAAGGTTACGTTAGCGTGCTTTAGGTCCAAAACAAAAATGAATCGAAACAAATAAGTTGAGAAACATTGCGTACAATAAAATACCGTCATTCGTTAACCCTGGAACAGCTACAAGCGTTTCTTAGCCAACATTATTGCGGGCTTAACCCTCTCACGCCGCAGTCCCAACAATGTTGTAAACGTAAGAAACGGTACAGAATCGTAAGTTGTAAACTGTTTCCGAATGAAAGCTAAGACGCGACCGAAACTGTTCACTGTTTACGTAAATTTTGCTATTACACCAAGCTTCTATAATGTGAGCGTTGTACAACATACATTAAGTGTTTCTGTGCATTGGGTAGTCTGACCGTATAGTGAAATTAATTAACATAATTATATTTTGTGTTTTTATTTTTTTGTTTTTATAGTTTTAATCGGTATGCTAGACGATTTGCTCTATCATTATGAAAACTCATTCAACAAATATTGGCGAACTATTCAACATTGAATCAATAGTTGGTCAGTTGTAGCGTGACAGGAAATGGCCTGCACCGGTCTATGCAATCGGAACTGATTTTCCCGCTGGCTGAACGAAAAGCTAACTAAATCATCCTACAACATAAACATGTGATTATTGTAAATACATACACTTTGCAGATGCAATATGTATACTATTTAAATGGCTTTTGAAACGACATTAATTTCAAACTAGTGGAACTCATCTATTTTGAACTCTCAGTATTTTAGTAACCAGGGAAAACTCAAGGCTTATTAACGGCACGGGTTATTCGATCTAGGTTAAGCTGCACTTACCGCGGCTGGTCCGTAGCTGGGCGACCATAAGGTTTTTATGCACTGGAAAAACTCCAAAGGTCCACATGTCCTATCCCTATGGCACAAACTATATGCTAATGGCTTTAATTATTTTGAGTCTATCTTAAACTTATATTGACTAGATTGTCACCGAATAAATATTTTGAACGAAACGTCTGTTCGTTTAAAGTACTTATTCGCTTGAAGGTGTCGTCGTAAAGCTTACTCTACCAAACGATAAAGTGTCATACCACAAAACTAAGTAACGGGTATTTAAACTAAGAGTTAAACCCGCATTTTATGGTCGACGTAGACAAGGTTTAACAACTATTTAATTTTTGTTTTTTAAATAACATATCAGTTCTTTTTTTATTGCCTTTATGTACAAATTTTTCACTCACACCGTAACGTAAAAACAAACTTATCTCAGTGACATGTTTTACTGCTACTATAACTCTAAAATAATGTTATACCTATATAACGATATAACAAAATAACCAGTCAACGTCGCAAGAGAATGTTAGTTTAGGAATTAAAGCGCAAACATGTGCATTGTGCACTCTGTATTCCCTTCACCAGTTGAATGGGAGAGAGCGAGCGATCAGACTTTCCAACACGTATCGGCTGCGATGTGAGAAATGGTCACCCATCTAAGTAATGGCCGTGGTAAACGCTGCTTGCCCTCTGAGGTCTGCTTATCGTTGTAAGCGTACTCTTACATACTACCTAATAATAAAGTAACGCATCTTCTATCGTTAAGGTAGCGTATAAAGTAACCCTATCAGGAATGCTGCAAACAATAGGACATTCAGGCTACAATGTATCTCATCGGACTCTTCGGAGATCACTATCGTGCACACATTTCGTTCAGAGCGTGCTTTTGTTCGATGCCAAAAGGGTCTAAGTCTAGCTAATGTATTAACAAACTACTATAGTTCTATTAATAAAGAAATAATCTTTCTAATTAAATTATAGATTTGACCCAAACAGTGAAATAATATTTATTTTGGAGATTTCAGAAATACACTGACTTTAAACTATGTGTATAGTTTTTTAATGGACATTTTTGTACATAATTAATCTTTCCTTGTACTTTTTAATAAATAAATAAAAATAATTAGCTTTGAATGTTGACCTCCGTGATTTATGCTGCCTACCCTTATTTATTAGACCAAATGATATAAACCACAAAGTTCGCAAATCTAAAGCTTCGTTTCAGAAGTTGGAAAATATACCTTATATTTTTAACAATATGATCTCAACAACTGGAATTTCCTAAAATATTTTATTTCGTAGAACAATTTAATATACATATACTTACTACCAATCAATTTGTTATTTATATTATGCCCAACCACGCTTGCTCATAAATATTACCTAGTTACTAATATTTTTTTAAAACTATCGCGTTGCATGAATATAAAAGAATCACAACACGGGTATTAACGAAAAATTTAAAAAGTAGTGTTCGCGTTACTTCCCGTTTTGTAAAATAAATTATATTATACTCTGATGTTTTTATAATATTATCTACTCGTAGTATCCTAAACTTTTCTTACAAACAGTTTTATACTCTCCAAAAACAACCATCATATACTCTGGCTCTTCTAGTCAGTTCAGCCTCTGCGAGGCTACTAGCTGTATTTACAGAACGATTCTAAAAGGGTGTCGGTTTGTGCACAAGTAATGGCCGACTTTATAATGGCTCTGCAGGTTTATAGCTCTCGGTTCATAGCTGGGCTGTAATATATTTAGATCGCTGCTACGATAAACAACAATACTAAGTAACTTGATTTATATACCACTATAAATTTTTGAAAAAAATTAAGATAGCTCAAATTTCGTTGCGTAAATTCGTCCTCTCTTTTATCTCCTTCTTTCGTCACGTCGAAACGCACGCATACCGGCCTAATCATAAAATATCTAAAGTGTAAATACATAAATGACTTGAAATCAAAAGATCTTTCTACAGTTAGTTGTAAGCCTGATTCACTTTTATCATAGTACGATGCCTATGGACAACATGAAAATCTAGAGCAAATCCTCCGAAGGAGGTCTTGGCAAACGTGATACGAGTATGTATAATCCAGTAAACAAAAGGTTATTGAATCGAAAACTCATCAGAAACATACGCAATCTCATATAAAGTTTAATATTTCCTAAAAATAATCCTCGTAATGCCTCCGGCGTGACCATCAGATAGTAAGTTAAAATGGCCGCACCTCCGCGACGCATGTAACAAAGTATTGTACATAATATTTGATGTTATACTTTTTGGCAAACGAATGCTATTATCACTGAGCTATTTTACCAAATAGATAAGATGAAAAGATGTTTTTCTAGACTTTCATTCAAGTACCTACACATGTAAGACTTCAGTCAAGGTTTTTCTTGCGTAGACGGTCATAAAATCGCGGATATTTTAGGGATAACTTCTGAAGCGATAGTAATGTTTGGGATACATAGTTAGGTACAACTAAACGAAGGAAAGGTATCGAATGGTAAGTTACTTACCGGCGTGTAGTCTTATAGATGTGCCCATAATTATAGTCAATACACCACTCATGAGCTTAGTATAAAATTATTATTATGACTGTTTTAAATTTACTCTTTGTCTTGTGTTTGTTTTATTAGATTTTTTTCTTATATCACAGATTATATGATGCATGCTTTGATGCAGCTTGGACTGTTGCTCCAGTAACAATTAAGATAAAAAAGGATCTCATAAGCATTGGCGTATATAATAACTTGGTCTACTTTTGGACAGACAAAACCAGGACTAGCTTACCAGCCTGTAAGTTTTCTAAAGCAACGTCCACTCATACAAACACCGTATTAGACTACGTAGGTTCATTGAAAATAAATCCCAGATTCACAACGATAAATTCCTCAGCATTGTTCCAAGATACAATAATATAATTATTATTAGCGTTACATTTGCTGTACATTATTTTTTCTTGCCACATCACAGTAACTGTATAGCTAACATGTCCTACATATAAGATCCAATCGGAATTTTTCACACAATGTTCACTGCGTTCCGTGTTGATAGGGGTGTCAAATAAACGAGATACGCGACATTTGCCAACACAAAAACGGTGGGTATAGGGTGTTGGTCCTTATAAATACAACAATATGTTTTAATATGATGTTAGAATCAGATGGCATAGATGTCATTGGAAGTAACCCTTCTTATAAAATTGGCTTCTTATAAGAACACTTAACTAACATACTAATCCTTATTGAGTAACTTACAGAAACATACATAAGAAAAACGAATAAATTTAGATTTATTTATAGAGCTTTACGTCATAGCATCACTCCTGTATTCCCCGAGGGGTAGGCAGATATATACCTATGGTACACCCACATTTCGCTAGTTAAATTATAGGGCCCAAAGTAATAAGGGGCGCGCCTATTGCTATCAACCTAGCACAAATCCAGACTCAGTGCTGCCACTGAGAATTACATAATAGAAATTCCCAATAACACATTGCCCGTCCCGGGATCAAAAGCCAAGACCTCGCGTTCAGCAACGACTAGACTAACGTGGCACTAAATCTTTAATGGTCTTTATGAGGGGACATGGCACTGTCCTCAATAACAAGACTACCCAAAGTAAAGCCCATTATGTAAAACAATCGATGTTTGTTAACCACAACATACCCAGCAGATGTCAATAAGCGCTATAATGAGGTACGTGAATCACATGATAATTATCCAGCGCTCATTTGATTAACTACCAGTCAATACACTTGCATGCCGCAGTAATTGTACCTTTGATATTGTAGCATACGGGCGCTCGGTACCGACTGGCATATCAGTAGATCATTATGACATATATAGATGCCATCGGTACCAATATACGAGCAAGTTGGAGGTGCTCGTAACCATATAACTACAACGCATTTCTGTGAGTTTAAGCAGCGCATGCCACGGTCAGTAATTCGATGGGTGACCGTTTTTTACAATGTGTCTATGCTAAGGAGGGCTGTTATCACGCAGGTCCTTAACCCAATCTCTATTCAGTATGATCAAAAACCTGAGCCCGTTTTTGTATTGCGAACACGAAGCCAATAATAATATTTTAGAAAAATGTAGGTATTATTATACACAAGAGGTTTCACCTAGACTTTGCTTGTTTTAAAACCTATATTAACACAAAATCCTTTACATTTCATAAACACTGGCAATATACACGAAACTATGTACAACGAATGTCGAATAAAAAAAAAGTCGCACGGAAATCGCTCTCCGTTGAATATTCCACATTTTTGATTCGATAAATGAAAACGTTTAAATTTTGAAACGGAATATATTCGATTCTCTTTGTCTGCGTTTAATAGTAATGTGAACGTATGGAACGTATATGGGTATTTTAGTAACTCGAAATAATTTATTTGCTGTTTTTTTTAAATGTCAGCTTGTAACTGTCGGATGGCAGCCTTTAAATACAGCGAGAAAGCGAGGTTTAGCCTGTTCTGCTCCGTACCATAAACTCTTGAAGAAGGAGGATTTTCTGCTGTGGAAGCGAGATGCCGCTCTACGCTGCACATAGCGGAAAATTTTCTTGGTAAGGGGGCTTCAGTATGTGCAGAACTGCAGCCATACCGCCTAATCCACTAATAATAATAATCCATTTTTCCGGCATTAAGGCCCATAGCTAGGCATAAAACTATTATGTATTAGATACATACTTACTTATGAACATGCATTAACATACCGGACTTGTATGCACAAGGTTGCAGTTTCAAACCCGGGCAAGTATCAATGTGACTTTTTCAATTTTATAAATACCTTCTTAGTTATTCTAAGACACCACTGACTAACGGTGACGGAAAACATCGTGAGGAAACCTAGATTTAATTATCTGAAATCGCCAACCCGCAGTGAGCTAGCGTGGTGATCAATGCTCAAACCTTCTCTATAGAAGAGGCCTATGCCCTGCAGTGGGACAGTTATAGGCTGTTACTATTTTTGTATTATTATTTACCACTGCCAAAAGGCAAGTTTAAGTACGAAAATGACCTTATTAATTAATAATTTTCCTTTGGAAGAAAATAAATAACAATTAAACAAATTGATCTCAATCTTAATTAACAAAGCAGTTATCGTTATATGAATTGTTTTCAAGCGGTGTTCTTGTTAAGCCTTGAAGCAGTAATACTTATATTTAATTGGCTTACACCAACCTACACAAATATTATGAAGAAAGTGCCTTAATGTGTTTGTTTGTTTGTTGAGGCTAATCTCGGAAACGACTGGACCGTTTTTTTTTTGTTTTGGTAATTAAAGAGTTAAGAGCTGCTTCGTTGTTGTAGTACTCGTCGCAGTCGGCAAGGTTTTATTGGGTTTTCCCAATAGCTAGTAGTATTCTTCTAGGTATTATGTAACGAGATCTTAGAATAAGTTATTAATTTATTTTGCAAATATAATTCGCATTTAAAACTGTCAGTTAACCGATCAGCTCCCTCACCATGAACAAAGGTTGCCATAATCCCCAGCCGGAAGCGGCTTGGGGATCGAAGTATTGGTGGTGAAGTTACAAAAGACGCTGCTGCCCGTCTTCTGGTTTTCCCTTATTCACTCCGTACGACACCCACGGCAGAAAAAGGGGGTGGTCAATTCTAGGCCGGATACCACTCGGCACGCTAGAAACTATTAATAAAGATACATAAATAAAACTTGCAAGAGGCCGCGGGGAATCATGAGTTTATTAAAAGTGATACAAACTTCTAATCAAAAATCGATTGTTTTGCGCTCTTAGCACTTCATAAGAAAAGTTGCTTGATTAGTTGCTTGAATTACATTTTGTGAAAATCCAGGCAGGTATCAAATATTGGGTGAATCGAAAGTTAAGGGTGAATAGAGACAAAACTCGGGAACTGATTTTATATCAAAACGAGTGCAGATTGTTACCGTTAAGGACTCGACATCATAAATATACATATATAAACAACAATCTAGACTCCTTTTTGACAGCTAACTGTAATATTATAATGATAAAATCGGTTTCAAAGTTTTATCTCTATTCACCCCGTTTTACTGTAGGTATAGTATACCGTTGCGTGGCGAGAAAGTGACGAACTCAGTGTAAGCCTACGGGCTACGATTCCATGAGTGATTAATATGATGAACAACCGGGTTAGTATGAGCTGGCAGGACATTTCCGCGTGAAAAGAGACGCCGCACTACACTGCACGTAGCCTTGTCTCCCTTCAACAACGGAAAAAGGCCTGCAATGCATGCCCATAGTAAGGCACCTCGCCTCACCTTTTTTATTCTAATCGAATTATCTTCGTCTAGCATTTTGCTTATATTGTATAGAGTTATACAAATCAGTCCCTGATGACTTCACCACAACTTGCAGTATGTGTGTGATCTCCTTGTACAAAACACGTTCCAAAATTCTCATTATGACGTCAGCTAGCACGACATTCGTCCAATCTGATAACTATTAAGCCAAGCTAAACAAATTGACGTAGAGAATTTGTTTCCCAACTTAAACCTTGAGTTTATTTTGTTTTGATTCGCAGTAGGACACCAGGCAAATGGCAGTGATTATGTGAGGATGTTAAGGTACCAACAATCGATCGTATACGTTATAATACAAGATCCCACCGTAGTAAATATTACGTTCACATGTTTCAAAGGAAAGACAAACATCTGAAGAACATAAAAAAACAGGGTTGCTATTTAAAATTTGGCCGCAACCTGTCGGCAATCGGGTATAAACAGGCTCATCATCATAGTAACCAACATAATAATACAGTAACTCACAAACATAGTAACTTACCTACGTACAAACTCACCAATATAAAAACCAATAGAGGGCCAATTTTACTACGACGGCCAATAAAATCTCAACCTAATGTGCGCAGTGGCTAAGCGATTGGACTGATGCGCTAAGGATGGTAGGGTCGATTCCCGTACAGGGCAAAAAATTGTGCAAACCGCAGATGTTTGTCCCGAGCCGTGGTTTTTGTGTATGTGATTAATATTACTACGAGGGCCAATATATTAGGTACTACTAGTCCCAAAGCTGAACCTGTTTATACCCGGTTGCCGACAGGTTTTAGACAAATTTGGCTACCCTACATTATTATAATTTTTTAATGCTATCTTTCATTTGTACCATTTTTTATTTAAAAATTATACGAACGTAATGTCACCCCAAAAACCGTTTTTTTAAGTTTAATCAAACATACTTGCGGCTAAATTTTTAATGGCAACCCTGCAGAATCGTATTCCTCAATCGATAATTATGTATAAAACCCATGTCTAAATTAAAAAAACATGTGAACGAAGCAACCTTACAGTGGGATCTTGGGCTAGTATAATCATGACATAAACCAGACTTTGCCCCAAACCGAGCCAAACCCACATTTTTCTAAGTGGCACTTACTTGGCCACTTTCGCCTAATGACTTTTGGTACATTCTATTTATTTACTTAATAATCAACTAACACCTAAATATACATATAGAAATCTATCAGACCTCTCCGAACGTGTCGGTCTACCGTTCCATCGGACTATAAGAGAGGCAATAGGGAGAGCACCTGTGTTTGCACGCATACTTGTGCACTATAATATCTCCTGTGTAGGCTAGTCTCAGCTGAGTCAGGCCGTCGTGACTGAAATTTGGTCAGGAGAACAATATTATTGTTTATTTATACATTTATCATCACGTCTTTATTCCCTGAAGAGGTAAGCATAGGTACCCTATTTTGTTACACCATTCCACTTTAGAACTGATAAAACAACTATGTACTTGTACTTACAACTTTTATATGTATAAGCATTCCTAAAGTTCAACAGGCATGCTCATAAACTGTTTTAGTTTATTAGCTTAAGTTGATAAAACTGGTAGCATACTATATTTTTATTAAAAGTTTACCAAAACTCCGGACGTACGTTATTTGTTTCACACTAAGAGAATACTCTTAAAGCTTCGTTTCGTAAATGATAAAACTCATAAAAGTTTGTGCAATGGACCTAAGTTCAGTGCATTCTTTACCTAAAAACATACCTTACGAATAGTTGGTAGGAAAACTTTTCTTCTATTCAAATGCTCAAACTGCCTAATACACGACGTAGGTATGTGACGTCTTTTACATGAAAATGTTCGAGACTAGAATACGTTTTAACAACTACATAGCCCTATCTTTATTGCCAGTGGAATATAGAACAATAATATACGACAAAGTTCATGAACCCATACACCCCCAACCATCCATAAAAAAGCTAAATCACTAATCACAAATAACCCTAAAATGCATGATCAAACGGCTAACGTAATAAACACGAAACTAGACCCAGTTAATACGTTTAGCACACGCCAACATAATCAGCCAATGCCAACATTGTACCACATATTATGTCAAACAGATTATTGGCTATATTTCCCGCTGGTCATCACACTTGATCGGTGCTATCCGACTGCAAAGCAAACAAAACTTACAACATGTTGCTCTAACAGATTGCTAGCGCAGATATAGGATAGTCTAGCTAGAAGAGATAAGTCTACGTAGTTCTGTTACAGATATTTTGAATCCTGCCTACGTTAGAGACAATGGTCTATATAATATGTTACACCAAAAGAATTGAGCGTACAAATAAGTATTTACCGTCATTCATGAAAGAAAACAAGCAAGTGCGCACAGATTTTTTATTTAACCATTGAAATACGTGTCCTTATATGTAAATATCTAAGTAAGAACTTAGGTGGCAGTTTACCAGAAGAGAGACAAGGCATTGATCCTGAAAAACCCCATCCACTTTCAATTTCAAATACTAAAATATAGGTAAGTGCAAGTTCCTTACACTTTTTTTTATTTAAAAGAACTATTAAGTCATCGTACATCTTGAATCGGAAACGTAAACTTTTACAAATATGATAATATCCACTGAATTTTTGGTCTCATCCAGTTTTACAATTCACCGTGACTAGCTAAAGGGGTCGTAAATTGAATGAATAACTCCAGCTGCCATGGCGTGGCACAATCTTGTTCCTGGAAAGTATTCTCTGAATAAATCGGAATAATCTCGAACACTAAATCCATACTTGACATTATTCCCCAAAATAGAGATTTCAATAGACATAAGGCATGGTTATCTTAAAACACATTTATCATCCCATCGTTTATAAGGAAGAAGGAATGTTTTCACGTGTCGGCCCAGTTCGAGCTAATTTAAATATCTTTAATGCACGGCTGCCTCGTTGATCTAGTGGTTGCTAAGCGTGACTGCTGAGCACGAGGTCCTGGGTTCGAATCCCGGGTCGGGCAAAGTGTTACTGGGTTTTTCCATTAGGTAATTTATAGTAGCAGCACAGAGTCTGGATTTGTGCCCAGTTGATGGCAATAGGCTCGGCCCCTATTACATTGGGACCTAATAAACATAACTGGCGAAATGTGGGTGTACTATATGCGCACCTCTGTCTACCCTTTCGGGGAAAACTGGCGTGATGTTATGTGTTTTTAACGCACTATTAGATCAATACCGTGAAAACATTCTAATATCGAGTTCCACATACCTACAAATAAATTCTAATAATTTAAAACAATAATTATAAGCCGACGTATTTAAATAGAGCTCACACTAACATACCTATTAGGAAGATACCTAACACAAAGACAGGCGTAAAGTACATAAAGACAAAAAATGTCCTTTCAGAAAGTTTGGTAGTCTTTAAATCTGTATAAATGACTCTTCATTCGTTTTATTCAGCCCTTGGGAGACTGCTTGTCTCTAATATAAAAGCTCTTAAAATATATGTAATGGCCGTATAGCTATCTAAACTTTATGTCCTGTCTGTTTGATGAAAACCTTTAAATAACCTATTTAACATTTACGTAGATACGTCTACGTAAATGTTATCATAGACGTATCTATGTAGATACGTCTACGTAGATACGTCTACGTAAATGTTAAATAGGTTATATAGCTAGAAAAGAGTGTGTGATGAAGTGATGATATAACAAAAAGGATAAAACGCTAAATTATTAAAAATGCAAGAAGATTAGATAGGTTAGCTAGTCTTATTATTGAAAATTGTATTAATATTATATGAGCTTTGCATCCTCTTAAACATTTAAATAGGTTTCGCAATATTGTTTTCGTATTCAATAAGTAGCAGACGACTTATAAAAACAAGCTGTTTATTATTCAAATACAGGAAAAAACTGGCTTTATTTGGGGAAATGCATGCTTATCCTTCGTCTACCTACACAATCTACGACGCAGATAAATGAAAATGGGCCTCAGATACGACGCATATCAGGTGAAAATATGTTCGGGAAACGAATGCGTTCTACCCTCACGATAAGACCTTTTTTACAGCTGCAACAAAAAAAGTGAGTCTCCAGCCAGTATTTTTGTTTAAAAATCAACTGCGTCTTACAAGGATTCTTTCCCGTATAGTAGATCATATATGTTTTACAGAAATATCTCAAGTCTGCCAACTCCTAGGAAAAACAAAAGTGACTGCATACAGTAGGTACCTATGCCTCTAAAACAACATGTTTAATATTAAAGTACCAATTACATACTTTAATTGTAAAAATATTGTAGTGACGGAAGTAGATAATAATTTTACCGCTTTTATTATCATAGAATATATTGATAAAGGAAAGAAAAATGATACGAGCGGGTCTCGAACCTGCGACCTTCGCCGTACCGTGACGCCGCTCTGCCAACAACAAATTTATCAATTTAGATTCAAACTTAGCATGGGCAATATGCTAAAATCACACCTAAAGTCGTAAGGAATATATTCTTCACATTCTTAGTTATCCAGCCTCGATGGTACTAGGTGTTAACAGGTAGTCAAAGGTATTATAAAGAGGCACATAGAACAGGTACACAACTACAATAATACACACACGCTCCCAAACAACCGTGATGGTACGATAGAAAGATTCCAATAACATTTTCCTATACACAAACAAGCCAGTAAAATATGCGAAAAATAAACTTGCTACTAAGCTTGCTACACAAAACGAAGCCCATTATATCTGGCTGATTGAAAGTAAGCACAGACCGAAGAACGCGGTCAACGGCAAATAGGCTTTTCTATCGTAGGAAATTTTATCAACCACGGAAAACTTAATGGAAACATAATGCTGGTACTATTGTGAACGACTGGGTGGTACGCCTTGGCTTCTAATAAAGTAACTTTGTAGTCTACAGCGCCGTGATATGACTTGGCTGTCATGACTATCAAAATTTGAGAAAGAAGGGTTTATATTTGGTATAATTTGAAATCACAAATGATTTTAAGTTAAACTGGAGTGATGTAGTTGTTTCACACTAAGAATTTTTTTTTACGATTCGAACTATTTTCTGAGAATATAGGTACGAATACGGGACATTTGTATTATCGTTATGCATTTCATTCGTCACACACGTTACATATTGACCCTCGAAAACCTTCCAAAAATCCTTTCTCATCAAGAAGCCTCAAATCGAACACAAAACATGGACGTCAATAAAAATCCAGTTTAAAACTCCACCACACGTCCGCTCTGTATGCATATAAAGCAATTTTCAATTTACAATCGGGTTGGTCCCGGCTGCCCGGCTGGTGCAAATGGTGCAATTGGTTCAACCGCGGACGCTCCGTTGCCCCCGTGGGTACTTGCCGGAAAATTGACTCACGACCCGATTGCCCGCGATTTAAAAATGCTGTAAATATATCTAAATAGAATGGAAATAGTTTCTGCAGTGTTGTCATAAGGAGTGGATAAATTGGATTCCTTTGTGGCTTCTATGTTTTTCCGAAACCTTTTGTCACGAATCAGCCAGACCCTGTATCGTGAAAAATTTAACCCTTGCTACGCTGTTCAAGAACTGAACTTGAAACGTGATACTGAAAGTAAATACGAATATTGAGAACTTTAATTGATAAAAGTTTCTAAAAAGTCCCGAAAGCGTTTCAAAATATGAATTGTAAAAACATCATACTACAACCACAAATGTTATTATTATATACATATCTCTTGTTACTCCAATCAAAACCGATACCTACAGTAGTGCCTCAGCCGAATAATTTGAGATATTTAGCCGACCAGGGATTATCATCAACAGGTCATTAATCTCGAGACTGTTACCAGTTCATCAGTCTTTCCTGATAATCCTTCGAGGCAGGTAACAGAATTTCCTTAAGAATGATAGGATAAAGACTGAAAAGCCTTTGAGAGACATTAACAAGACTAGCGTTATTTGAATTGATGTTTTATCTAAATTGATAAAGGAAGCTTGAAAAGTGATGGACACGAGCGGGACTCGAACCCGCGACTTTCGCCGTACCGTGGCGCCGCTCTGCCAACTGAGCCACCGTGTCACTGCTCGCATCCATCGAATTTCAAGTTCCCTTTTAGTTAATAATAATCAACAAAATATACAGCATACGCCACGTCTTTAATATTTTATAATATGAAAAAAACTGTCGTACCATATTCCGGAGAGATTGTATTTTTCAAAATTTCTTACGACATTTTATTTGTCTCCAACGATAGTGGCAAGAATAACGCCACAACTGCAGAGAAAAATACATACTAAACTAGAAAAGCTCTCAAGAAAAAACACTACTTAAAGAAAAAAGCAAT
Source organism: Abrostola triplasia (assembly GCA_946251915.1). Taxonomy (NCBI): domain Eukaryota; kingdom Metazoa; phylum Arthropoda; class Insecta; order Lepidoptera; family Noctuidae; genus Abrostola; species Abrostola triplasia. The sequence goes on along the minus strand of OX276424.1, from coordinate 3,047,048 downwards.
TTCAGAGCTGCCAATTTATAAAAGTACACGGTCCCACCGATGCTGCAATGCTATAATTTATGGTTAGTGAAGTAAATGATTAGCTGGCTCGTTTACAAAGAAAATTTCTCGTCGACGCCCCACATTGCAAACAAATGCTAAATTACGCATCGACCGGTGTTCGTTTCCTCACTCGAAGTAATTGGCACTCCATTCGATCCTATAAAAACCTATGCATTTGTGATAAAGCAGTTTTTGTTATGGTGATAGGACATTTTAAATTCCAAAATTGTGCTTTTGTTTGAAAATTGCCATCAATTTTGGACAATTGGGCTACCTGAAAGCTTTTAACTTTGATTGAATTCACTTGACGTACAGATTTATGATTTGTTTTAGGCAATTGAACTTTTTTTATCATATTTATTAGTAGTAGGTAGTATCTATTACATTTGAATTAATTTATTTAAACACTGTGTTGATTATGTAACATAACTATTTTTAACTTCGTGAATACAAAATAGATCAATGATAATTGTACTCGTACAATGGACTTTTTCAAGCCAACGTACAAACTACGACTATAAATCAAATGGTCTATTTATTATCAAAAAGGTTGACTAGTGTATATTTCCCGTTCATCTGTGATTTATTCAGCAAAAATATACCGACAAGCTATTAAATACAACACTTTATTTCTTAACAAATATTGCGTAGGTAGTTAAAGTTTAGTAACTAATTTACAGTAAATCTATACAGCCTGCGTTATATTATAGCTTGTGAATGCCTAAAAATCATCATTATTATCATCATAATAATGTGCATTGCCTATATTTACTAATATTTCTCCTGTAGTATTCATGGATATCAATAGGTGCATATATACACTATTATTTTATAGCTTGTGTCCAAAATTCAATGGTGTACAATAAGGATGTTTTACCCGACATGCTTCTTCTTCTGTCTTGTCGATATAGCTATAAAATAGTACTAGCTCACGCTGTCAGTAAGTTGGTAAAAGGTCCTACTGCCAAGAATGTGCTGAAATACTCCTGACATACACAGAATATATGTAGAGCTTTAGTATTAGTCCTAACTAAATGGTAGGACAGGATTACTTTTTAAATTATATTTGCTAAACTAAATTAACTAAAACAAAGTGGACATAATCCCACTTATTTAACATAAGCAATGTAAGAGACAGTGTTCTGTTATTTTCGTCATATTTATGAAAATGGAAGAAGACTTTATTACTGTAGCATTACTTTAATATCTTTTTAATGTATTACTTTATTTAAATCTTGTATGAAGGGTAAACATGTTTACTGAAATACAATTCAATTTAGGCATTTAGGTTTTAAAAACAAAATTTTGAAATACATACTGTAGTTCAAAATTTTGAAACACATGCTATATTTCAAAATTTTGTTTTTAAAAGGCATTGGGCATTAGTATAGCTCAAACCGAAAAAGCCGCCTAGAGATAGTGAAAATTCTAGTAGGACAAGAACGAGCAAGAAGGAGGTACTCTATAAAAAATAAAGTTGTATTTCTTCCTGAAAAACTACCTGCTTGTAAAATCAAGTAAACTATCTTCAAATAACACGGAACTCATAGAATTAGACCAATACTCTCGTTAGACCTTTAACACTCGATTAGGTACCTATTCAAGTTTACTAAGCGGAGTAAACACGCACGGGGCAGGGATGTGCCGCCCGGGGGAACAAACACCGTATTGTGTCAAGAGGAACGGTCCAATTTGTCTGCGCTTCTGTCAACCCTTTTTATCTATGAGTTATGTAGTGTGCAAAGAAAGCCATTTTATGTTTCTATAAGGTGTACTCTTTTTTATATCGTTTTATGTGTAATGTGATTTAGATGTGTGAATATAAAAATGAGATATGAAAATTACATTAGACATGCTTAGGTGGCAAATACAGATAGTTTTTTTTTATAAAACATGTTCATAGCGGCTAGCTAGCTAGCTAGCCCCGCGGTGTTACCCGCTACTAAAGTAGCCTATGTGTTAATCCAGGGTTACCTCCATATGAAATTACATTAAAATGCATTCAGTAGTTCTACGTGAAAGAGTAACAAACATCCATTCATACATACAAACTTTCGCGTTAATAATATTAGTAGGGATTATATCTAAAAACATATCGCCAACGATTTGCCAACGCTTAGACACAATATAAAATCCGGTGTGCCTAAACGTGGATATTCCGCCATGTCCATCGAAACGCAAAATATTGAGGGTCCATTAATCTACAATATTAATACTCACCTCAATACCGACTGTCGAACATTAATCCGACCGTGATCCATCAGGATATTAATTAACCGTACTGTCCAATCGGTTCACGAACGATTTCACCGCACGTAAATTTTGTAAGATATTCGGACGATTAGTAAATGTTGAAGAGGAACGCTTCAATTTACTTTGAGATGTCTTTGAAGATTATAACATATACCTGTGGTCTCCAAAGAGCTATAGATGTGTACCTATATCAGGGGGAATGTCATGGAGTCTATACTCCTCCTTGATATTGTCCATTTGATTCCCATGTCCTTACGTGCCAGACAAGTTGGAAAATCTGAGTGAGCGGATCATTACGATGGGCGATTATAGACAGTATAAGAATAATCCCACTTATATTAATTAAATGTTTTTTTATAACTTTTATTTTGATTGATTACTGTTTTGTCTATAAACTTTTTTCAAATTAAAAACTAATCACAATTTTTCTTTACATTCCCGATAAAACTTTAGAAAGTTCCGAAACCTTGCGTGTTCTTTTATGATTAATCTTAAAGTTGCTATTTTATATTAGAAACATTAAACTAAAAAATCAGTAACGTATTCATTTCATTTTATGTTAACTTAAGTTTTGTTAAAGATATCAATAGTAATTGGCATAAGCAGATCTTACACTAAAAAGTAAAACCTACAAAATTAAGTTGTAGTCTCTCTTAAAACGATGCCAATTCTCCTGCCATACAGATTTTTATTTCTCACCTATTCAATGTCCCACTGCTGGGCAAAATCCTCCCCACTATTTTTCCACTATACAGATCATTGCACGTCAAAAACTTAAGGGGCATTGCAAATAAATCCATGCGAGTTCACTCAATGTAATAAAATCAGTATAAATATTGTTTCGCTGTACAAACATTTATATATCTTGTTATAACTCTACAGCAACCCATTTCACGAGGCCATAAGATTTTCTTAGAATTTATACTTAAAAGAGGTTCCTCATTTGATACAGCTTCAAAGAGATACTAAAAGAAAAATGGGCTGGAGTTTGATGAACGTAGTGGAAAATTGTCCTTGCTGCAACATCGTGGTACATCATGCTTAAAATATAACTCTTGTAAAATAACTAGCGGACCCAGCCTGGGTTTACTTTGGTACTTTATTTATTTTTAACTGGCGAGAAAAGGAGGTAGTCTTCCTTTGAACTTGCATATTTTTTATGTTTCTCAACACTAAGAATGTTGATATTAGGACCTAGATAATAGACTTAGGGAAAGATGCGAAAGAGTCGACTAAGGGAAAATCCAGAAGATGGCTAGCATCTTCTTTATCTTCACCATGAATACTGTGATCCCCAAGCCGCTTGCCAAGCTTGGGGATTGTGGCACCCCGGGAGGTCTTTGTTCATCAATGGGCGTCTTCCGGCTGATGATGATGAGTGTACCATGTACAGAGTGTACCTGCCAGTAGAGTAGTGCAAGTCAAGAGCCTGCATGAGTGATAATACTCTGAGCACATCTGGCGCTCTCTTGGCAGTCAATCAACCATCTTTGTCTATTTTTTAACCCGTACCTAACTATTAAATTTCACCTGCTACAATGCCTATAATACAAATAAAACTCCGATAAATCCATTGCCAAATAAAGTTTTATATCAGTCATAATATAAGCCGATAAAATACTGAAGTAAAACACACACTTACACAACTTTCTGCCATATGTTTCACACATACGATGATACATCGCACTGCAGACTATTTTTATAACGCATTCATCAAAGTAAATCGCCTTTTACAGGAAAACCCGACTCATGAGGCAAAAGTAATGTGATTTAAACGGTGAAACTTATAGGAAAGCCTTTTTCGTTTGAACATAAACTACCTATATTTATAGTATACTGTTTACAAGAGCTTTTTATGTTAACCTGACAACGTTGAGGCTCTGAAAATAAATGCCTAGGTATTTATTAAATATTATGCTTTTCATAGCGTACATGTTGGTAAGGAATTTCTTTTAAATGCTGCCACTAGGAATTTAAATTTAATTTCCCGTTTTTGGTGTTTCGTAATTGTTCTTAATTGGTTAGTACTATAAAACAGCTCCTTAGTCATTTTTAACGATACTTATCCCATGACAAATCTTATAAAACAAACACGTAGATCCCACATTGCTTTTTATATCCCATACAGAGCAATTTACCTCAATATTATAGTAAGATTTATGTCAAATAGCAATGGTTCCTGTGGGTGTTCAATATCTGTTTCGATTAAACACATTATGCGGAAAGCGTGTGGCAAATATAATTGAACAATGAAATGGATGCTCGTTCACTATTCATTACATGTTATCTTTCACTCCATTGGTCGGTCGTTAACGAACGGATCGGTTGATAACACATTCGTTTGTTTGTTTTCTACGGAGGATTTTGCCAACCTCTCGTAATAGTAGTTTTGTTTTCTAGACTATTTTTAGGAGTTCTTCTTTATGATTTTTTTTTTAAAAACGCCCCACACTAGGATTTTCTCCTGTGTCGTGGGTGCGTTTCACAAACATGAAATATCAAATACACATTTTTAAAAAGCAGATTCGTTTAAACTGTTATATTATCGTGGAGCTCTTGATTTAGATTTTGTGAGTCCAGTAAAGAGATAGGATCGAATGTTTTGACTTGCAGTTAGTGGTTGCACTAGTTTTGTTTTGAATTTATATGTATACGAAAGCTTTTGAAAGGGCCGATTCAAATTTAAAAAACTGCATCAGAACCTCGATGCTTTTGATTTGGCCATGTCCCTGTATGTTACCAGTAGGTATCCCCGAGATCTGTCAGCTTCTTCAACAAACCCTTTCCACTAATAACCCCACAACCATACAGCTGTCAATTTCTCAAAAAGTACAATACCTACACTCGCCTCACTTTGAATATACAAGTAGGTACTGGCTAGAATTAGGCTTTACCTCAATGGCCGTAATAAAAGAGCCAATATACAGACACCAGACAGTAAATAGAACGAGGGTAGGAATGTTGAAGGAGCCCACGTTTCCTGCAGTCATTGTCTGTGATAAAATGTACTCCACCCCTAACTTGTTAAGCAAATATTTAGAGAAGAATTTATTGGTTTAAATTACTTTTTATTGAAACTTACAGCAGTCAGACACATTGAAGCAGGAATTTGTAAGTACTTGTATATGTATAGGTTAATAAAACCAACCATTAAAATAGGACGACGATGATCGCAATTGCACGGCATGTAGTATGTATTTGTCTTTTTACCCAAAGAAGGTCAATATATGTCACGATATGAAACGATTTTATAGTTCTTTTTTCGGATTAAAAACAGTAATTTTCCGTGGTGGTCCCTTTATAAATTGGAGGTACACTCGAACTCTTATAATACATAAATGACAGAAATTCATCCACGATTGCTAAAATCCAATGTCTACGTTTATATTAGAACAACTACAGCCAGATCAACATCTAACAAAAGGCTGTTAAAAAAGAAAATCAGGTCGTTTTTTCCCCGTATAGTGTCAGATACATATTAAACTAGAGCCAAAGTTTATTGGATATATTATTTATTTGCTAACATTTAAATATTGTGTCATAAATACGTTTTTCCTGAAAATGTAGTTTTACAAAAATAGTATATACATATAGTATTTGCAGAATCGCTCGTTATTTAAATAACAATATCAACCGGATTTTCCTATTATTTGCATACGTTATATTACGTTTGTTTATGTTGATGCAAGTTGTTAAGCTTAATGTTTGAGCAACAACGTATACCGCCACATGCGGCTCAAACATTTTATGTAGGCGTTAAATACCGGATAATGTTTGGAATTTTGGTGAAATAATTTCATGTATTGCGTTATATATCACGTTAATTTTTGTCTCTACGAATACTGTAAATTAAATATTGTATTATAAACATAACGATGTACATGATACGGATAACGGAATCCTCACAATTGAATGAATGGTATTTTATTTTGTAAACAGACAGTAGTACCTAGAGGTATTGTAGGCACATGCGGATTCGATGGGGACATAGACGCCAATAAAGCCAATAGAGGTGGGCAAAATATAAGAGCTAATTAAGGAGGGAATTAGCTCTTACATTTTGCCCACCTCTACCCACTTCATCACGGATAAAGGCATGGCTTTACAAGCATATAACAAAATACCTGAAGCAACATTTATAACGACACAAACACTGAATATTAGAGGACGTGAAGTGTGATGTATGTTGATGTTAATAACGTCCTCGCGTGTCCTGATTAGTCCCGTAGTGCGGGATTAGCTTTGAATCGCAACACAAGGATTTACATCACATACGTGTTTATTAGCCGCCTCATCGCTTGCGGTTTACAAAAAGGATTTTCGGGAACATTTGTGCGTTGATGAATTTTAGTTTAAGTTGTCCAATGTCCACTTCTTTTGACATGCACTAATGAGTTTGTTGGGCTGTGGAACATAAATGTTGGTTTACAAGACCGAACGAAATAAGACAAAGTGCTCGCATACTCAAACTTTATTTTATGAACTTGTTAAAATTAATAAGTTTTCAGTTATAACAATAAATAGGTTGAATTTTTTTTTAAGTTTTTCAATACATTGATTTGAAAAAAATTCACAGTCCCGTATACAAGTGATTAAATAAAACTGACTCGACTAATTATTATAATTTTTTCCAGCGTTGCTTTTCTCAATAAAACCTAAAAATAAAATGCTGTTTTCAAAAAAATACTGAAGTAGTAAGTACTTTATTCCTAAATAATAAAAATAAATCCTAACTCAATGCTTGGGTACAAGTTAAATAGGTTAGTTGAGGTTCACCCATAAAACATGAAGAGGAGGCTTATTGGTGCTTCGAGAAGGATCAATACTGTGTGAATAGACAGATAACTAACACGGACAAATAGCCAACTTTTATACCAAGTTAATTAGCAGGTAAGACAGTTCATTCAAACTGGTAAAACATTCAGAAGTAGATTTATATATTATGTATACTGACTTATAAATTACTTTTGTATCTTTATTTATTGGCCAAACTAGTCACGTCTGGTATTTGTTTGTATAGATATTAAAGTGGTTATAGTGGTTAGTGGTCTATTGCTTGTAGAGCACGACTGCTGATCTTGACGTTCTGGGTTTGATACCCGAGTAAGGCAAAGTGTAATTGGTTGTTTTAGCACGGATTTTGGATTTGTTCCCGGCTGATGGCAACAGGCTCGCCCCCTATTAAATGAAAGTCTGTATTACTCGGAAGGGTAGACAAAGGTGTAATCAACTTACAAAAAGTAGTAAATATAAAAAATAAATTATAAAAAAAAAAAAATAAGTTTATTACATATCAATTTGGCTTACATTTCATGTCGAGGAGCCACCATTTAAGCATAGAAATGCCTGTAGTTGATGGCTCCGCTCTTCCCTTACAATACGGATTTACAAAAGCCGTAAATTTACAAATTCACATAAAGAAGATACGATTAATTGTATATAATTATAAAAAGTAACAATTTAATAATCACGATCGTTAGATCTGAAAATTCGTACTAAGTTTGTTCAAAACTAGCAGCGCCCCGCGGCGTTACCCGCTACATTTTTTTGGGATAAAAGTAGCCTATGTGTTAATTCTGGGTGTCAACTACCTCCATATGAAATTTCATCAATATCGGTCTAGCCGTTTGAGCGTGAAAAGGTAACAAACATACAAACACACTCACAAACTTTCTCCTTTATAATATTAGTGTGATTTACACAAAACCATGTCATACAGTCATACGAACTCATAACGCAACTCTTACCAATATAAACCATTTAAATCAAATAAACCATTGACCATCCACTAATTAGGTATCAAATGTTTGCATACAATAACTCAATGGCTAAGGTGCCGATGCGACGAAAAGGTCGGGGTTCTTGCCCTATTGAACCATTATAGACACTGCATAAGACATCTGGAAAGATCTTACGTAAGCGATAGAAAATTAGCAATAGAACCTCATTTGACACCGACTTCTATAAAGATGGCTATGTGTTTGACAAGAGTGTATGTATACTTTCGCTTGTCTCAAAAACTCCAAACAATTTTTATTATTAACGAAATCATATAAATATTAGTTAATATTGGAATTTGCAAAATATGTCAGTATTCTAAAAACTAGTTCAAATATCAAAGTGAAGGTTAATAGAGAAATCTGTGCATCTGTTTTTAATTCTGCAATTAATTAATCTGCCCTTGTGCTAGCGTGATGTTAACAAAAATCGTGTACGTCATGTTTTACATAACGCTTAAGAACATTGTGCATGTATAATGTTAATTGACGACCTGATTAGTGCAGTGGCTAAGCGATTGGACTGCTGCGCTGCGCGGGTTGCAGGATCGTTCCCGCACGGGGCAAAACTTTGTGCGAACCATAGATGTTTGTCCCGAGTCTGGGTGTTTGTGTATGTGATATTTCACGATTGTAAAACGCACCCACGACACAGGAGAAATTCCGAGAGTGGGTACGTTAAAGAAAAAAATAACTCACTAACATTGGAAGAAACTAGATGAATGGACGATCCTTAGCGTTTGTTTCGTCTCATCCCGTCTCAGCAGGGTGCAACTAGAGAGCCTGCTGCAGTAGCTACCTTATCTTTACACACCATTTGATTATTCTTGTACTCTGAGCCAATAGTTAGCATATTTATACATTTAAATAGCATCCAAGAGTGGTGATTCGTACGGCGCACGATCTTCATTACAAACCCATCTATACATTAACACGATATAACTTATTGCAGTTTGGCAATTAGCTCGTGACTATACGACGAAGACGAATAGCTATTACTTATTAGTCAATTAGAAGCTGTTAACCAACAGTACAAATACGTTTAATGGGCTATTATAATGCCATACTTGCTTTTATATCGCTCAGCGTAGGTACAACTTAATAACCTAATCAATAAATAGAAATAAAATGTAAAACCCATGAAAAACCTATCTAATAGATAGTTTTAACTATGCCTTATATCGTTTAGCATAGTTTTCCATCCTAATTAACCAGAGTTATTCAAAAAACGGAGCTATACTGACTGAATTCGAGAGTGCAATTAACCATGTCCACTTATAACTGGTTTAATTTATATTACGCACAAACCATCCACTGGGAAACTCGTCGTCGACTAAGAGATCTCAATCATTTAATAAGTGTTGTAAACACGTGTTTTTAACTCTGTTGGAATTACAAATAAAGTATTACAGTCGATCGTTGAGAAACTTTATAAAGTTGAAAGTTCTACAATGTTCAGTAGCCGATTGATCTTCTAACTCGTGCAAATTAGTATTTTCTTTTGCTTTACAAAGAAAGAACTTTGTTGAATTCTGTACCTACAATGTTAGCTATATAAAAAAGCTCGTATTAAAATTACTGCATTATGCCGTACGCGTGTATTCGCCAAAGAGGTGCCCGGGCAGAGGGTATACTGTATACGTATAGTACCTACAACCGTATTTCGCAGTTAACAGTTATGTTATAGGTCCCGTGAAATAGAGGGAGGCAAATTACCATCCACGTGCAAATTCAAAGTATCTACAGCCACTGAACTTTTTATCATGAGAAATCTAATATCGGCGGTCGCGCTTGGTTACCATAGACCAAGGAGGTCGTCTTAAGAAAACTCTTATACATACAAACGTTGTGAACCTTACTACATTGATCATTGATCTTTGCAGTGTCGAACACAACGCGGGGCATGTTCGTTTGTATTGTTCACATGGCTCTGAAACATAGCTGTCACGTACACGAAATACGACATTAATTAACCTAATTATGAAATAACATACTGAATAATCTGGTTTATTAACTGTTCCATAAAGAAGTTTCAAGACTACAAATGCTTTATATATGTCAACTGTATTTACCTATGTATATGTTTTACCATAGTTTTTTGTTACAATGGTGTAGATGTATTATAACAATCATATAATATTGAGTGACGATCTTTTGTGTCTATGAATATGAAGCCTGTATACCGCAGATACCCGACTCTTTTCCACTTAACTACATTAAGTGGAAAAGAGTCGGGTATCTGCGGTATACACGCTTGTATTTTTCCCTATTTAAAATAAGAAAATGTATACAATAGGAAATCTTATTACTTTTGATGAAAAAATAGAGTGAGATCAACATCATATTTTTTCACAGACCTCCGAATGGGATGGCTTCGAAGTTTCAATACTTACATATAAAAATAAATATAGATTTTTTTTGTCCCATTTGTCAATTATTTTTGGTACTACCATAGGTATACTGTTATAGCAAGTTACAACTTGCTTCCTCATTAATTCCGCACATAGTTCGACAGCGATCTTTAGCGCATACATTTCACCTTACCTATTATGTAGTTTGTAAGTACAAATAAACAAACATACTTTTAAACAATACCAAAATATTACCGGCCCCTTGCCCTAAACTAAGTTAGTGGAGCTGTCAGTGTGCTGAGCCCCCAGATATCGAGTCTTAGCACTTTGATTGATGAAGCTGTCCCTCAACAAATCGGTGAGATATGTAACTTTGACTGGCCGCGCCTTATATAGAGTTGATACAACGAACTTCGTATAACTCATTTAAGTTAAGACTTTAAGTTAGTTAATTTACTATTCAGTTTAATTTTATATACTTTCTAGCCCTTATTACTTATTTTGTGAATGCTGGTTAACCAGTAATTGGCGACTGTGTAAGTCTTAGACATAGATATTAATATACATAAGTATTACTGTACACAGAAGCTGTTGGTAAACCTTAATAAATAAATAAATAAATAACTTAAAATCCAGTATGTTGATACGATTGTGAAGAATAACAGCCCATAATGATTGTAATTTGCGCTTATATTTCAAAAGAAGTTTGCAGTTTCGACTGAATTTCAATTTTCATTTCTAGAATGTTAACTGGTAACATTATTATTCTATGTAGCAACACCAATTTGATGATATATATATAATAAAATATGATGATAAACATGACAATTAATCTACAACGGGACGGTGTAGTATATTGCACTCTCTCATTATGCCACACACCATGCCTTAAAAGGGAACCCAGAAAGAAACAAGTGCTACATTTAAACTACACTACATCTTATTACTGACCAACTTAAATTAAGTTACACGACGGAAATTAACATACAAGTTGAAATATAACAAGAAACATAACATTCAAGTTTTTAACATTCGTGTCACGTTAAAAGCAGGTTATAAACAAGACTCATAATAAAAACATACGCTGCATACATGAAACATCTGGAGTCCAACTACATGCACAAAATGATGCCTATTTACAACAAATAACAAAATTACTTTACTTAATGAGACAACTTCTATTACGCACTGCATCGTGAATATTTCTGGGTTTTACATGGACTCATTCACTAACCCAGACATAGTTCTTGTAGATTATACAATATTTATTTACTTATTGCCCGCGATTTCATGGTGGCCCTTATTGTCTGCGTGGAAAAAAATCTGTCTTTTCCGGAATTAAAACAGCCTAAGTTTGACTCTTGAGGCCCATTCTAAATATTGGTGTAACAATTTAGAAAATCCGATCATTAAATTCGTAGTTTCCCCTTATCCCTGACATTGTATACAAATATACATACTTTACCTCTTTGTTATATTAGAGACTACAGAACATAGGACCGGAATCGGGAACAGGGTCCAAGTCAACGGTGAATAGCGCTCCAGTCAGAGAAATGTCCTCATGCAGCCGCACCTCGCGTCGAGGTCTACATCTTTCTTTCTTTACTATTTCCTTATTATCAGCAGGAAGTATACAAGAACAGCCAGACAAAAAATAGAGGTATATTATGAGTTTATCACAAACTTACATAGACCTATTCAATTTTTAAACAAGTTCAAACATACCTTAGTGGTCTAATAGTCGTTCATGGGTCTATAGGTCATATGGGTATGCCTAGGGTTCTTCAATCATTTGTGAATACAGACGATGGGAGTTCAATACACTTTTTAAATATGCCTCAAGTCGTCGTCCTTGTTAGCCACTTGGCCAGTGGTATATTTATAAAACGGTTCCGGGTTCAGTCGTGGGAATTTTTACTCATCTGAACTTACCTTTATTATTTCCGCATAGTATAAAGAATGTAGTAAAAGTAAATGAAATATCCGGCCTGCCATACTTGGTTTCTCTTTGTTGAAAAAATAAAACGATTCTTGCTATTTTTGTTTTCCTATAAATCAGAATAATACGAAGTTGCTAGATGTTTTTGTAATCCTGGTTAATATAAATAATAATGTGATTTCAAGTAGATAATAATATTAATAATTCGCGATACTTACCTTAGATTAAGACTAGTTTCAGTTTTTTTTTTATTTTATTAGACAACCTCAAATGTAGCTTAGTTAGCATTCAACAAATTGATACTGTAGGTACTAAATCTCGTTTGTGATTCACACAGCTCTATATGCCTTGACGAACACTTTGTTTAAAGCGAGCAAGTAATGAAAACAACAAAGTGCGACAAAGATCTCCGTCGAACTAGAGCCAACTGTCGAAGACGTTATCTCGGCCCTGCTCCGAGACTGAGCCCAACTAAATGATAACAAGTACCTAGTCCTATATGCTATAGGAAATTTGGAATTGTAACTGATAATAGTAGACTCGCCCCCGGGTATGGAAACTACTGTTATAGTTTAGAGCGGAATGTGGAAGTGCAAATAACAGATTTCAATAAATGATACTTCGGAGAACGTTGAAATTATGGATTTATGGATATACTCTTATTATAACGATGTCACTGACTTACAATTTGTTAACTAATGTTAAATTTACGTAAACAATCAAAACTTTCATTTGTGATACGAATTAGCTTAAACGACAGAATACAAGCTAATTGCTAGAAACTAAACGGGCAAATTACAATAATCTGTGAGTCAGCCGTCTATAAGTTAATTTCTACATGCTTTCACCTCTAGTAATACTTAGATCCATAGTATAAAAGCCAAAAAAACTCTATCTGACTGTTTGGTGGACTATTGTTATTAAACTAGACTAATTGTCATGAAATTACATATGGAGATAGCTACGGAAATATTTCTCCCGTTCAAAAGGGCAAAAGTCACCCGGACAAAGGTTGCGGTTTTATCTTTAAAGTTGGCAAACGTAATACAAATTACTGTAAAAGATAACATCGTGACACGTCAAGAGGTAAATAACATTTAAAACCTAAAGTTCATTCAACCTGTTACTTAATATTAAGTAAGTGAACCATAAAGCCAGAGAACTACTTCAGTCTACATCTCATACCTACAACTTTCCAAACTGTGTGAAAATAAGTAATTATGAAAGTCGTGCATTGTTACCGAATATGAACAATTTAAACCAATTACTTTGCCTAATGAAATACACAATCGTAACTCAACATTATTGGACAAAAATACACTATTATAGTACATAATAAATGGTAATAAGTTACGCGTTACGAATCGTAAATAACAACAATAAATATATGTCGTCGTACATTGAGTATCATTAACATACATTATTCCATCAATTTGTTTGTTTGTATTCATTGTAAAACTAAGAGTCAGCCAAGATCCTTAGACAAGAGGCAAAGCGCATGACGAATAGAATAGGGGGATATGTCTCTCAGTACGATACGTGTAACTACCGGTAAAAATAAACAAAAAAATTACCGGTATAAAATTAACAGCCTTTTACAACTTAAAAAAACAAACTGCAAAAGAGATGCCCAGCTTATATTTACAAAAACCCGGAACCTAATTGATAAACGGTGCATTTACGAGTAAGTTTCGAGTTACGAGTTCGGATGTGTCAGCGACCAGCATTAATATTTAATTCATTAAGACTCTCGGTTCTTTACCGGACTAAACACGTAAATTCATTACGTATTCTGATAGCATTTCGAAAAAAAAACATACTAACGGCTGTAACTGTGACGTAACTATTATACTCAGAAAGAAAATTGTACATCTGATAGCAATTACGATTGAAGTTGTTTGTAAACAGTGACCAATCCAATTACTTTGAAATGATAATTATAATTAATAAAAAATGGACATGGATGTAGTTTCTTCGATTCTAGAATGCGTTACCAATTAATGCGGACATCCAGACTAGACTATGACGTCATCAAGGAAGAGATGACATCAACTTCTTTCGCCCTTAAAACAATTGAAAATCGAACTGCGTTCGACTTTCGATTAAAATATTTTTAAAACGAATATTGATTTGAAGACTTCTGTCATTGCTATTAAGCTAGGGACATTTTTGGCAATCGATTGGCATGTATGCTGCTCGAAACCCGCTTATGTCTATCAAATTTCAAAATTCCTTTCTTAATTATAATTTAAGCTTACCATAGGCTACATGCTAAAATGTTAACAAATATCATATATGTATTTAAACAATAGATCACTTAGTATAAACGATGTTGTCTTTGGTAAATTCAATATTGAACTGTTCAGTGCCGCACCATGACCCAGTCCCCTCGACCCTGATGTGATGTGATCTATTAGCACACTGGTATTTCCAACTAGTTAGCTTGATTGGCTTTATATATCTTAGGGCCCTTTATGTATTTGTAAGGAAAATCCTAGACTACCATAAGCATTTTCTAATAGGAAATATCCAACACTTTTTCCTGAACTTGTGATCCAACGAGGTGTTAAGAGCGTCAAATAAGGTAGAGTAATATAAAACTAGATTTTGTGCCTGATATTGTTTTAAATTGTTGCTCTTAATTCAAAAATTCTTCTGTCTGGGTGAATCAACAGACGGAAATCAACCCCTAGCGCAGCTGCAGTCTTATAACTTAGTGACTGCGCCAATCGTCTCGTCAAAGAAAACTATTGTTGAAAACATTAGGAATAATAATAAAGTATAGGTACCTACTGCTATTTACTGATATCGACAACAAAGTAAGAACTAAAACAAGCAATACTCATCGTGAACCCGCATTTTTTAATTCAGGAAGTATCATTCGCATCATACTCCCAAAAAAACAAGACCGACAATTTAATAAACATGTTTATGATAGAACGATATAAATTCTGTGGGGGTCCCATACACACTGCTTCAATATTTATAAGTCAAATAATCATAATGGACTTGTATATAATACAGGGAGGTACCTACATTTTGTATAACCCAAGGCCAGCGTATGGTTTTACATACTTTAGGCCAGTTTGTATGCAAAGGATGTTATGTGTTACATGGTGTTATGAAGATTTTGGGTGATCTTATACGCATCAATGAGTCGGTATTACGGCCGTTATCTTCCATTTCATCTCCCAATCGATCTTGCTGGCACAAATAACAGTTGACAGCCGTAATATAGGAATTACTGTCTGGTCAACAAACGTAACATTATATCAATGAAATCCCTTTTATAGTACACTGTTTTACAAACCACTAATATGAATAAATTAATTCCATGATGCTCACTAATGCGAAACAATATAGGGAATTTTAATCGGTAACCTTACTATCTACTTCTATACTTAGGTACCTTTAAATGTTAATATTACAGAATAAACTTCTATCTCTTACGCTTTAATATAATATCACCCCACTCTATGAATTTCTTTTGTATCGTGGGTGCGTTTCACAAACATAAAATATTACATACACAAACACCCAGACTCACTGCAAATATCTGCAGTCGCACAAATTTTTGTCCCGTGCGGGAAACGAAACCGCAACTGCGCCAATCAGGTCGTCAAACAGCCGTTGCTAAGGTAAAGTGATCATCCAATCTCCAGACTCGTTGCAAGGCTGCTCAGGTGCACCGTATAATCGATTAAGTAGCTATTAGAGGCTCTATCAAAATTACTCGATTATAAACATCGTAAATACCGCCCTCGGATTGTAGGTCACCACACCTGCGCTCGTAAACGATCTATCAAAACTAAACGCACAAGCATTATACGAACAACTAACGACTGTACGTTATGGTTGGAATCTAGACTCGCGGCAATGTGTCAAGCCAAGTTCGGAAAGAAAAGGGCAAAGCACCAGCCCTGTGGAACTGTGAATCATTTTTAACAACTTTTCCCCTCTCTATAAATTAAGCATGTTTTTTTATGTTACTAATATGAACAATTTTTTATACAACATTTTGTGTATAAAACTTGGGATATAGGTAGACATTTAAAATAAACTTATACCAAAGTACCTATTATAGGTATTGTTGTAATTAACACCAGGCTTATCCAAGCGTTGGGCGATGAAATAGGCTGAATCAAACCGCTCTGCTTACCTGTTCCAAAACCACTTACTTACTTTGCCACTTATCTATGCCTTATAAGAGGTTTTTTTTTCGCGGTTTTCAAAAATCTACCGAAAAATATCATCCCTATTCTTTTGCTATTTAAAGACACCCATATACTTCTACAAGTCACAAAAAATGATGCAGTAGGTTTCTAGTTTCCTGATTATAAGTACATTTTGTTCTTATTTTGCACAAAACATTATTTAGGATTAAAATAACATAAATATCTCGTTCAGATACTGGTTACTTTCGCCTGATTTTATTTTTAAACGACAAACATGGAAGTAGGCTAAATTTATAAAAAGAACTCAAGGTGCGTACACTGACTTAGTCAAATAAGGCATAACATGCAATTCCTTTGCAATCAGCACATGTGGAAGGAAATAAAAAACCATTTGTCAACTGATTCAAGACCTATGTTCAAGACCAAAGAGTACGTTGTTCGTCATGATTGAGTTGTGCCCCAGTTACCTATATAGCTGTAATGATACGCACTCACCAATACTGACCCAATTCACACCCACATAGCGTAATAGATTGAAACGAGACATATTTTATTCATAACTTTTATTTTACAACTTAAAATAAAACTATTATTAACATAACTTAATTAACTTCTACTTAAATTAAAAAAGTAACGCTTTGGTTGAAAGTGCTGGAAGTTAAAGAAACATGATATTAAAAGCCAATTTTTCGACTAAGTACAAAAAGCCAATCATAATTTTGCCACAATAAGTATTTACAAATTACAAAACAAATTTTAAAACTATTATCGCGTGTTCTATGCGTCCGGTGTCCAGAGAAACTAAAGTAGGTATAATAGTTGGTAATTGAACATCTATCACGAGGTTATCACATCAAAGATAAACTTCTTAACACACGCTATAAAACATTGAAATCGAAAAGTAACTTATCATACTTTAAGATAGGTCGACCCAGCTTGTAAACAGTACGGATTTGATAACGAGACACTTGACACTTGCACTTCGTAAACTTGAAACTGATTACGATAATCGAGAGGTCAATACCGAGTGCATAACATTACGAAGCAAGTCACTCATCAAAATATATTCACTGATATAGAAACTGAAAATTGTACAAAATAGTAGAGATCATTCGTGAATTATCGGTGCTTGTAACCAGTTCAACCCATCCTCATGATGTTACGTCGTCGGAGCAGGCGCTCCATTGCGTAGAACACGCGATCTGACCCTCAGTAGGGGCACACGATGCCCCCCGCGCCCGGCACCGCTATGGAGTCCGGGAAGTGGACCCTGCAGATCTCCTTGTACGTCTTCCCTTGTCTCGGCGCTCGCTCCACGTTCCTCGGCTTATACCCGTAGTTCGGATTCGCATAGCCTCCTCCATAGCCGTAGCCGTCGTAGCCGTAGTTCCCGTTCCCGTAGCCGCTGTAGCCGTAAGATCTTCTGGCGTTGCCGTTGATGGCGTCGTATATCGCGTCGAAGAATGGCGCGCACTCGACAGTCACGGCGAAGCACAGGACGGCGACAAGAAGAACACGTATCGCAGACATCGCGGAAGGGTAGCTGGCAATTGTTTCAATTCAGTTGACGGTCAGCCCGGCCTCAGTCTGCGGAAGCTCACTCCGGTGGCGTTTAATCGCGAATGGTGCCGGGTGTTCATGCAGCCGGCTTATATATCGGCCTCGGATCATCCGACGGCGGACAAACACGGGTGCGTGCGCGCAGGGTTCACGGTCTGTTCCCTGGAATCGCATTGGACCACTGATTGGTGCGGAATATTCGAAGGGTACGTTTTGTAAGACGTTTCGTAAACAGGAAGCATTTGGCTTAGACACTTTGTTCGCTTCAAGCTAGTTTGTAAATAGGTTTTGCACTTAAATTTCAAAGTGGAGTAATCTGTTCGTATACCGGTATGGTTTTGACCTACATAATGACAATTTCCTTATTGATTAACAATATATTAATAGCCGACTATTGCTCATAACAGTTCTAATAACTAACGGTTCTATTCTTTGACGCATATAAGCTAAGAAGGTAAATTATATTTTAATAAACATCCTATGTATATTAAGTAATTAGTCATGCTAAGAGTTATTACAAATCATCACATACTTCATGGCCAGTTACGCAGAAATCTACGTATTCATTTTTTCTAATTATTTAAATTAATCAATAGCCTGTAAAAGAAGAAAACAAAATCAACCCAAATTATAATTATCAATATAACCTATTTACTTTCACGTCTCCATAAAAAGAAAAAAAACAAACGTCATTCGAAATCCAAACGCTCATATAAACACTTCAATTGAAACCATTATTAAACAGCTGTAAAGGACGCGTGATTAGATAATTTCCTTATATAATATCTTCACGGCAGCGACGCAATGTTAAGGTAGCCGCGAGTCAAGTTCAACGGGTGGTTCGAGCGTTCACCTCTGTCCGTAATTTGCGATTCAGCACGACGCTTCACCACACATTCTGCTTTGGCTGACTGAAGTTATGCCTTTGCCTACTCACTTTTTAAAGGAAACGAATGGTTGTATTTGTATTTGTTGACGTTCTTTATGAGTTGTAAACATTTTGGAATGTAATTGGGTAAATTGTTGTATTAGTAGCGTATTGTAAACTTTTAAGTTAACTGACATTTTAAAGTAAGTAAATTTGAAAAATATCTTAAAAGTGACAACATTATTTTGGTGCTGGTATCCTAAAAGTAAACAAAAAAGTCTGTTCAAGTTGAAAACTTAACGGCCTGGTATATAAAGCTGCTCGGCATTCAATCGTTGGCCACTCATGTATGTCAAACACGTAGTATCTAAGTAAATTACCGCACCATTCACTAGCCTAATTCACGTATAATGAAAACACATGTAGCCAGGATATGTGTTTCGTGCCTTACCAGCTTATTAACACAAGAAGCCTTATATGTCATCGATAGCGCTATAAAATCTAGTTTAGTATTTATAGACTGCCAGGCTATAATTAGATATAGTGGTTAGTCTTAGATGAAATACAACAAAAATAAGCAAGAAACTCTGGCTGGAAACAAATTAGAGATTCATTCGAATTTAGAATGGAAGATGTAAGTTTTTTATTCTTTATTTCGAATTCATTATTTGTTCATTCCAGGAATAAGCCTGTCTATGATAAATAGTACTGCATCTAACTAGAAATAAGGTTTTAAATATTTTATAAAATGATGTTGAGTAACATTATACACTACTGTTAATATTTTAATACCTAATACTGTTGCACCGCAGATGAAAAGCAAAACTGAAGACATAAAGCTTTACTACCAGTTAGGCTTGCTCTTGTGAGTCATTTGGACAAGGTTCAAAACAGCGTAATGCATCATCAATCTTGTAAATACAGCCTACATAGGTACGCCATTCACAATAAAACAGCAAATGTCGTTGGTCAAAATAACAAATTCGACCAATCAACTAAACAAAAACGAAAAAGTTTCAACATCAAACCAATTAACTGTTTGACAAATTAAACAATGGCAATTTAAATTTGGAATTCAATTGAGAAACGGACTCCAGAAACAATAGAGGGCATAGGTCGTTTTACCGACGTCGTAGGTTAAAAAAACACAACACGTTAATTCCCTCACAAATTAATATAGTGAGGTATCTCAGAACGAGATAATTTACTGTCTAATTCAGGAGTTGGAAGCTCTTAAAGTTAGTACCAAAGCCGCTAATGCCCGTTATAATTTTTGTAAAAATATCCAAAACAAAATATTAATTTTACTATAATATGAATTCACAAAACACGGTTCAAACATTAAGATCTCACCAATAACCATTGAAAGCTATTTATAAACCGCTTGAACAAGCCCAGACACTTTAATTACGTCTCTGATACACGTTGTAAAATCAATAGAATGGTTGCACCATAGTGTTCACAAACAGAGTTTTGCAATTGAAGGCTCGAATGCAATGCACGGCCGGGTATCAAAGCAAATGAATAATTTTGGTTCAGCCTAACCAACATTGAGCCGCGCAATGTTGCGTTAATTCCAGGTAAATACGCGGTATAGACAACTGCAGAATACCGATTCAATAGGAATGAAGATAATGGGTATACACAATGTCTATTGTTGATTTGGATTTGGTAAATAACTTGTATTCTAGAGAGCTTAGTAGATCAGGTCTAGGAAAGCCATAGTAGGTACCTAACTTTCTTTGAACCAAACGAAGTCTTGAGTATGGCTTTAAATTTTCTCAGGCTTGTAAGTTCACTTTCTTTTACTTTAAGTCGAGTTTAAAACAAAACTTTTAATTTAAAAATCTCCTTCCAAACGTGTATACATTCTGCTTAAACGTCATATTTAATTGAACTCAGTCAGTCATTACGACGCGGACGCGGCAACTTGAGTATAGTTACAAAAAGTTCCAAACTTTCGCAATGAGTATACGCATTAGAAGGGTTACTATCAGAAGCCAATCTCAAAGAATTGCGTATTACGGAACAAAATAACTTACACTTATTTGACCTACTTGTTTGATAAATTAATCGATCGGATCGATACGCGCGCTATGTAGGCAGTCGTAAATATGTGTGGCTCGCCGGCGGCTTCATATTATATGACACGATCACATACCAATTGCCATTCTTGGAGCATTACTCATGATTCAGTTTATTTTGAACGATATAGTCTTAAAGCAGTCCAAATTACAAAACTTTTCGCCTTTATTTTTCACGCCCATAGTTCATAGTTTTGATCTGCAATATCCAGAAAAAGGAGTAAGTATGACTATTTAAATATATCACTACTCACTTACATCTAAGTAAAAAGGATCTAAGAAAAGAAGAATATGTCAATATAATTGTTTATAGGCAATATAGTTTGTAGTAGGCCTTTCCTTTTATTTCTGTATTTGATTTTCCATCACAACCAAGATCCACTGCAAGATTTTCCTTTCCATGCAATAAAATAATCCCACATTTATTATTTCTTCAAAACACAGAGTGAACACACAGCGAAACATTTTCACAATTCTATTAAGCCTTTACAATAACTTCCCACAAAAATCATCCTATTGTTTCTATGAACGATTGTCCCTGAATGTGAGCCTCGTTCCAACGAGCATATTTACGCCGTGCGCTTTCAGAATAGCACCCCGAGGACATTGAGATATTTGTATAGGACCAGCTTACACCCGCACTCGTGTTATTGATATAAACGGACCCCTATTCTCTACCCACGTGACATCAAAACGGTCGTAGAGCTGCAAATGGAATAGTATGCGAAATTGTTAACTATATTTTTTCGATGATGTGGAATATTTAGACTCAACATCGCCGTAAGGTTCAAGCGCAGACCTCGGGTTTTATTTTGTAGACTTTTAGTATTGAAGACGTTAGTTTTGTCTCTAATTTGAGGTGGGAATATCAAAACTACGACAATCACAATAAGGACGATTTTAAGGTATTACAATGTGTAGGAATAAAGCTTTTGAATTCTCGTACCATTTGAATAGTGAACTTACACCCAATGTCTGCACTACCGTGCAACTAGCATCCTAACGTTTCATAAGCGCCTGTAATAGGTTTATGTAAAATAAAACAATTTGAATTTGAGTCGTCTATGTGATAATATATGATATGTGTAATGTAGACTAGTCGTCTATGTGATACCAAATTCACAAACAGCAGTAAACATTCAGCTTTATGCAGTTGTGAACACGAGTGTACTATAGTTGATAACACAAGTCCACAGAGTCAAATGTTATAAAGTTGCAGAATCATGTTTACAGATAGATGGAGTAACTTGTGTAGGAACGACACAGAAAAGTGGCAGAAACAAAGGGAAGCTTTCACCTAGCAGAAGGTTATTCAAGGCATAAAATGATGATAACTTTTAAGGGAAATTTTCATAGATTTCTCCAAAAAAATTAAAAATGCAGTGTCTTAATTTTAAACCTGCGTCTAACAGTGTTCTACATTAATTTCTCTTGTACTGTAAGCAGTATAATAAGTTTTATATAAGTACACAAGACTGGGAAACATATTGGAACGAATAAAGTACCTACTTCATAGAAACAAACGTTATTACATTACAATTACTTATACTATAACCAATGTCAAAAACAAATAATATATACCAAAAAAAAACTCAAAAAATTATGCACCAAAATATTCTTCCTCATCGCTGTCGACTGGTAGGCCCAAAAAGCTGGTAGCATTGCCACGTTGAATGGCAATGCTATATTTTCGACCGAAAAACAAGCCAGCTCTTTGGTCACGTGAAGAGTCAACCAACCGTTTTAATAGGTCTCTAAATAAGACTTGACTGCCTCGTTGGTCTAGTGGTCGCTAGACGCGACTGCTGAGCACGAGGTCCTGGGTTCGAATCCCGGGTCGGGCAAAGTGTTATTGGGTTTTTCCATTAGGTAATTCTCAGTAGCAGCACGGAGTCTGGATTTGTGCCCGGTTGATGGCAATAGGCTCGCCCCCTATTACATTGGGACCTAAAACATAACTGGCGAAATGTGGGTGTACTATATGTGCACCTCTGCCTACCCCTTCGGGGAATACAGGCGTGATGTTATGTTATGTTATGTTTTTCTAAATAAGAGGCTATTGGATGACAGAATTTTTATCTGCAAATAGGCATTACGAAGCTCTACACGTTACATTTCAAGACATCAACTATGTCCATTTACTATGAGTACAATGTGTATTGCATCCCTAACTAACTACTAAACAAAGGACTACACGCCATAGACAAAGCACCATCGATGTATCACTTACGTAATACCCTATTAGAATAAGTTATCGTAAGAATGGTCGCACTGTCTGACCGAATCATACTATGACGCTAATATGCAGAATGTAGGTAAGTTGCACTGCAATGTGAAACAAAGCCACCTGTATGTGTTAATAGGCAATAAATAACTGTCGGGAACGGATCGATGGTATTAGTGAAAGACAGAAGAGTCACCTATAGTGAATAAACATAACATCAAGCCTTTATTCCCCGAAGGAGGAGGCAGAAGTCAACATTTTTCCAGTTTTTCTATTTTTTCCATAGACATCCACATTTGGCCAGTAATATAAGTCACAATGTAATAGGAGCGAATCTAGATTTGTGTTAAAAAATCCAGACTATTACATTGTGATTGTGACGTGCTGCTACTGAGAACGACCCAATGGTATGACATAAAAACTCTTTGCTCGACCCAGGAATCGAAACCAGCAGTCACACTTTACGACCACCAGACAAAAAAGGACACTGTACCCGACTTCAATATCCTATTGCCGGATCAGCGTTCAGATTTCGTCATGCGTAGGTCATCAGATCTTCATGGAAAGCCATCTATGGAAAATACTATTTTAAGCAAAAAATATAGCAGAAAGAAAAATTACTTGAAAAAGCAAACTACCCAATTCTTTATTTAAAAGCTGTTAGTGTCGTAAAAAAGAAAAATTTAAAAAGGAAAGATTTATTGTAGTGCTTGTCGCATAACTTTACAGTTTAAAGTCAAAACTCGTTTAGGAATAGTTGACTCTATTTATAGATTGACCTACTAGTCGTTACGTTCGTCATAGATCTAAGTATATAAAGCTACTAAAAGCGTCTTATGTAAAGGGTCGTAGCACGTAGCGCAGTTTCAACTAACTCTCGTGGGAAATTGGCTTCCTCAACATATTCTTCACTCTTCAACGTCATGAACAAAGAACCATCCAACAAATAATTCATTCAAATAGCGGATATTTTTCATTTTCACCGATTTTTCCATATCTTATCATTATTTTACAATAACAAAGACATAATCCTTAAGATTTCTTTGTCCCGCCTGATTGCTATTCGTATTACGCGTAGAGAAATCATAAAGTATCACGCGAAGACATTGATATGCATATTACAGGTTATTAGATAGGTATCACTGTAATCGGCTGATCAATGATACAATAATTACGAGTAACATTGAAGTTTATGGTTTACGCATTACCGGTGTATGCGTCACAAAGAGTATAGGTACTACTACTAACATTTAACTCATAAATATCATCATCATCAGCCAGGAACACGTTCACTGTTGAACAAAGGCCTCGTCCTTGGAGTATGGGTTGCCATAATACCCACACATGACAAGCGGCTTGGGGATCGTAGGTATAAATATAGGTACAGATTAATTTAGATCAAAATTCTTGAATTTTCTACAAGTTTCGAAAGGTTAATGTTCTTCAGTCTTAAAATCCCTATAAAGCTACTTAAACTTATTTTGTAGAGATTTTAATTTGAATTGCTAGGCTAGATAAGAAATAAGGAAATAAATTGTCAGGGTGAGCCTGATTGAATGTGGTTGTTACACTATGTACATACTGTTTAGTGATAAATGTCTCGGACATTAGTAATATCTTCCAATAAAAAGAAATATTTTGATATTTAATAGACTTGTATAAAACAGGTTATTACATAACTAGAGTTCAAAATATTGTTTTCTACGATTCTCTGCTCAACAAAAAAATTGTACTTTATCATAAGTTAAACACGATTTCTATAAAAATATCGTGTAACTTACATTCTTCTTACACTTGAAAATTTACGCCTTTATAAAACTTTTATTATTTTTCCGTCTTAAAATGCCTATAAATCTTCCAGACGCACAGACACAAGAATCAACACTTATGTAATACAAAGGTATACATAATTAATCTTTCTTGGCTATATTCCAAGTTAC
This sequence comes from Abrostola triplasia, assembly GCA_946251915.1. Classification (NCBI taxonomy): domain Eukaryota; kingdom Metazoa; phylum Arthropoda; class Insecta; order Lepidoptera; family Noctuidae; genus Abrostola; species Abrostola triplasia. The sequence continues at coordinate 3,021,835 of OX276424.1, read as the reverse complement.
ACATACCTATGGAATGAAATATATCCACCTACTTTATTGCCGAAGCACCAACAGATTGATGCAAAAACACTGCAAGAAGACTCTACGACAAATATTCTATCTATGGCTATGCTATCTAGCTTTACTTACTGTATACAATTATTACAATAATACAATCATAACTTTGCGGGCTACCTACAGCTTTGTAGGTACTAGGAATACCAGGCGCACAGACAAAAAATATTGTGCGTATAACGTAGTGCGTACTAACATCTTGTTGAGATTATTATTATGGGCTAAAATTATAGGAATTCTTTAGCAGATATACTCTTCAACCCTTTCGAATAGATATACCCCTTCTATCACATTCTCAAAATCATTATCTTTTTCACAGCCAACGTTACCTGGATAAACAATAACGTGTTCGCAGACTATCCCATAAAAAAGCAACATCTCTGGTCGTTAGAAGGCAATGAAGTTAAAAGCCATGGCTCACCTGCAGAAGGATGCATTATCGTTTTATACGTCATAATGCGGGCTTGGAAGTTAACTGGCCATTCGAACGCCACTGTGGCTGACCTGTCCTCAATCGATACATGGCTTATTAAAGGTGGATATCTTCTGTTTGCGTTCTAAATCTTTGATGCGTTTCTGTTTTAAGCATGACGGAGACATGACAACTTGTCAAGTGATGATAAAAAAAAAATCTTGAATGGTTATGACTATATTGATATGAGGATTTATTTAAATAATAAAAATCTGTTCTCTATAGGTTATCCCTTCGTTTCCCCCCCTATTGCTTCTATATAATGTATGGTATGCCTATCATGCATAATATGAAGAAATTAATAAAAATTGAAGTCCTCTTAAGACACACATAGACATATAGAATACTAGCTGCGACCCGCGGTGTTACCCGCAAAATTTTGTAGGGATAAAAATAACTGTAGCCTATTTTTTGCCACGGCGTCAGCTACCTCCATACCAAATTTTATCAAAATTGGTCCAGCTATTTGAGAATGAAGAGGCAACAAATATACAAACACACTCACAAACTATCGCCTTTATAATACTATACAAGTATTATAAGTATGATTTATTATACAAGTGAATTATACATATTATGTCGTTTCCACAGGGGATTTAAGATTCCATTGTCGTCAGTTAACTTTTTTAATTAATTCTCAGGAGGATGTATTGTGCTTTGGAGTGATCTACTTAGAATTTCCTTTGACTGTCCTTGTTCTGTTTAAGTATATATAGTTGCATAGAGCTTCTTATAAGTTTCTTTGTAAAGTTACCACTAAACCAGGTTTACGCCTGTAATTGGTTTTTGTAATATGACTTAAGTTGTTCTGTTATAGTAGATCGGTTGGTAGGTTGGTTCATTATGATATAATATGTCTTTCATTAGAGGTCAGCAGTAAGGAGATATCGCAAACTGTCATTAGTCCCTAGACAGTGTGTGGCGAGCTTAATGCCAATTTATCTGGCACATTTTTTTACATAGTCAGAAGTGTCTTACCAACTAAGAAATAAAACGCAGTTGTACCTATCTTCTGCTGGATTTGTTTGGTCTTTGGTTTAGTCCCATTTTCATAAATACATAATATCACGCCTGTATATCACGCCCGAAGGGGTAGGCAGAGGTGCACATATAGTATTCCCACTTTTCGCCAATTATGCTGTTTAGGTCCCAATGTAATAGGAGGCGAACCTATAAAAAAATGAGATAGCATCGAAACTGATAGACCGATTTTGATTTGTTTTTTTTTATTCGATGGATGATTCAATTTACTGTTTTTATTTATGATTTAATACTGTTTGAAGATCATCAGGTGTTATTGGTTGATTAAGGGATCCGATCAACTTCCAAAGCTCTGATCGATTCTTTAATGTATTGTACTACTGTTACAATGAAATTAGGGGCTGGACCGAAGTGACACATTTATAAAATATTGAAATTAATTTACGTTCGATTATTCCTAGACCACAAGCAGACCCAATTACTTTTCCTAAACACCCCTAGCTAAACACGTTGATGTTTAATCAATAGACAGCTACAATTTTATCTGTTGGCAATTAAAACATCGCTTCGTCGACTGCGGTTTATGTTAACTCTACCAAACCGACGGTGACAAATTACATAGAGTGGTAACAATACTAAACTGGAATGGAATAGAGTCGCTCTTGACAATATTTTTTATTTCAGACGCTCATGAACGCTTCAATACTCTACATACATCTTTCTGAAATTGTATCCTTTGGGGAAGAACCGGCAGAAAATCCCAAAGGTAAATGTAATAAGGTCAAAAAAATTATAAACACTGTAGATGTCTTCACTCTTGCATATTTAGAAAGAACTTAAATTGAAAATGATCTCAACTTAACAGGTTTTTAAATAAAATTAAAAAACATTTCTTTTGGATTATTAATTCCATATAAGACACAACATCCATATAACACACAACATCCATATAAGACGCAACTTCCTTATACATATAATTATATTGCCGGTCCATGCTCCTAAGTAGGCCTAACTCTTAGTCCATATTTTTGCGTGTAATATCAATCGTTGATACTATCAATTCTTTTTAAACATCGACTCTACAACTTTTTCTCAATTCCCATTTTAGATTAGGTATCTACAACATTTTACAATTCAAACTATGAGCTGCCAATTGTGGTTTTCAGTAACCACAGCTTATATTTATTTGAAGCTAAAACTAATGATTTATCGTATTTCGCATCAGTATTTTGTTTTCTCTAGACGTGATCAACTTGAGTATCAGTTTCTCTTTCATTTTATGTAAAGAGAAATAATTTTTTATTCGTTTTCTTACACACGTACGTCGTAAAATTAGATGTCGCTGGCGTTATATCTTTTTTATAAGATATTAAGCAACAAAATTAAAAAACGAGATAGTTTTTAAAGTTCAGCTCAATGAACGCCAGAATACTGGACTGTAGGACGTAGGTACCTGTAGTTATCTACTCCTTGCAGGTTTGCTAGAAAACCATATATCGATACCTTTTATTAAATATTGGCCAAGTAATAAAACACGTAACAATTGTTGCTCTACATTCTTCATTTCGTGATCCACCTTTTAAGACGTAACATTTTACGTAAACTTTAAATCCTAGAAATCCGAATCTCAAAATACCGCTAGAAACCTTCGGAGTTAACTCGTAACATGTGATTGAACTGACCTCACTCAAGTTCATTGCCAGTGCGAGGCGCGAGCCGCGAGCCATCCTGTCAGACAGCGCTGCCGGTATGTGTAAGGTTGAGGCCAGGTGTTAACCGTACGGACTGCAGACAGACATACAATCAGTCTGGAGTTCAGATTTCAAAGCTTCGTTCGGCAGCGGCGACAGTTGAGAGGTCGTCGTCCAGAGATGAAAGTTTGAAGTTATTTCAGGGTTACTTACTTGGTTTTGATAAAATATTTACAAGGGAAATAAAGTCAGGTACGAATGTGAAAATTATTATATTATAGATGTATGTATAAATTGTTTTTATTCTCTCGTATTTAAGTTTGGAATAAACTGTATTTCGTATAATTATGACTCTTCCTACTCTTCTCCAAAAAACCGTAACCCTTCGAATAAGTAATACTTATTCGTAGGCGTAACCTACCCTCTATAACTATCTGACTTAAAAGTAAGCAAACCCATTACTGTTCAATGCTATTACCAACCCGTTGCCGTTGTTAAATTTAAATGATAAATTACCAAAAATCGTCAACCCTGAATTTCTGAAGGTCCACATATCGTATGACGTCAATAGAAACAATAGACAAGTCTAGCTCGTTCCAATCTAGTCTAGCATTCGTATGAGATACTACGATGTTACATAAGCACACGTAACGGGATCAAATCATTGCTAGAGTTATTGTAACATCAATCATTGCGCGAAATGGCCTTAAAACTATCATGTGCCGAATTCACTCCTAATCTGAATTGACCTCCGAGCCTCTGACAAATTATCGTTAATGCATCTCAATGCCGTCTAAAAACGTAGGGCTGTCGGCAATATACAGTGAAAGTTTCAGACACATTTTCCTGTTATTAGAAACACCATTTTTACTCTATGCAATCGTGATAATTTAATGTGGTGGTGGTGAAAAGTGGTTAGTCTATAATTCCTGCTTTTAGGCGATGGCAAATGAAGATTGCTGCAAAATTTAGAATTCCTCAAGGAAACCCCATAAGGAATTAAACTCCAAGTAAGTTTTAGTTTTTGCCTTAAATATTTAATTGTTTTGCAATGTATTTCATGCGACTCTATACTATGTTGTACATCAACAAAAAAATCTTCATTAGAACTCGTTTCTCAATTTTGTACTCCGAATTCTGACGTAGCTTTTCTAACAATACAAATGCAGACGTTCCGTCGGTGAGCACTCAAACCGTATTACAAAGCCAAATTCTTCGTTAATTGGCAAAGCTGATTGAAGGTAGCAAATCAATACTTCAAAACCTTAGTCGTCCTGGTTTCGAATAACAAAGGCCGTACGAGTATTTCAGATCCTTTTCATAATTGAATAATTTAGTAGTCATAAACTTCTCTCTAACACAAAGGGTTCCTGGTGATTAACAAGCTCTTGTGATTTGAAGTTGATCTGGACACTTATTTGGTCCGATTTTGAGGCAGTTCTCTAAGTAACTTTTAACTTTACTAGTTTTACTAGAGTTTATTTCCCGTCGAAATACTTACCTAATTTTTATTGGCCACTTCCTCAATTTTCTTTTTATGATTAAGCGCTAAAGTCAAAAGTAGCAACCCTAAAAGAGATGGAGGTCGCCCGATATTCGCGTTATACTGACTCATTGACTCATTTACTCGTCGTGCAGTTTCTGTACCGTGCCTTAGAGCGTTAAGAGTAAAACGGAATTAACCGTTTCAGAACAACGCCTAAGACATTGCTTGCCCATAGTTTATGGTTAATGTTAAAAATATCTCAGGTGTGCTGGTTTCCTTCACCGTTTTTAACAACTGATAACTTAATAATACGCACATTTTATGTAACGAAAGTAGGAAGGTGTAGGTTGTAGGATAGAAGATACCTGTGTCTGACATTTTTCACGAGCAAGAAACGCATTCATTAAAAGCAGGCTACTTTAGAGGAAAGCTATGACGTCGATGCATATCGATGTCTATCGGGTCGCTCTATTAATTATATTTTATGACGTCATCTGACATCCTGTGCCCTCATTGTATCAATTCCTTGAACTAGTTATCATCGCGTTCCAATTACTGAAGGCTTATTATGTATTGAAAATTACGCAGAAATATATTGTTTATATTTACTTCAATGGCACTATAATTAAATATATAGGTACATTGAATTTTCCTCTTAATTTAATACCACTAATTAATACATACATGCCTGTTTTCCCGAGGGGTAGGCAGAGACCACGGATTTCCAATTGCTACGATCCTTGCCAACTTCTTTTGCTAGATTCACTCGCATCACATTCCTCATACACGCTCTTCGGTTGAGGGTACTCCACTTGCCCTTTTTGCACAATATCTCCGATTTGATCTAGGTTTGTTCGCCTAGGTCTTCCCCTTTCCGATACTCCACTAACACTCGCCTCATATATCCTTTTGCTAATTATATCATTTGTTTCATAAATTTTAAGTTTATTCCGGTTCAACATCACTCAGTATTCCCCGAAAGTTTAGACAGAGGTGTATGGTAGGCAACACAACATGTCGCCAGCTCCTAAAAATCGGCCGATACTAAGTAGATAGCCATTTTGTTATCACAGATATTTTTAGCCCTTATCAGTTGTTATACCTTTTCCTATATTTATATACATACTTATTCATTGGAGACCACAACCAGTCAAATTATTATTTCAAAATACAAAATTAATATCAGCTTTATAATTATATAAACTTAGATAGTTTCCTTGCCTAAGTACTAGATACTCGAGTGTATTATTCAACCGCAACTGCTTGCCTAGCAGGCTTACGAAAGCACTAGCTGAGATTTATAATGCGTATAAAGACTGAAGCTGACCTATCACGATTTTAATGTAGGTAACACCTCCTCGTATACGGTGTTTTCAAGACGGTGTTCTGTCCTAGGAGTTACTTCCTTGTCTGAATAAACACCATTGGGATTTCTTGCTTGTAATATGATAATATAGGTATATTAGGTACAATACATGATTACGCTAGACAACTGTTACCTAATTAGAAAGGGGATAATGAGTGAGGTACTATTCTGTGGTACAGTCAGCATTACCTATATGTAGTTGAACATTGTTTCTTAAACTTAATTTATACCATTAATTATAACAACAGACTTCTTATATAGTAAAAAAGTTTTAAATATTCTCAGATCTTCAAATGAACGTTTGTAAAATTTTAAACCATAACTTGAATTGATGTCTGTGTCTTTCAATCACTTGACATAAATTATAGGTGCCTAAGAGCTTAGGCTGTTAACCTACACAATTCGAAATCTAGACAGAGTAATATCCCAATACTTACATATTTCTTTTTTAACTGAACGACTGACCGCAGCACGCTTTGCTTAACCAAGTTAGGAACCAGATGGTAGAAAATACAGAATTCGAGTTTTCCTCAAAACGTAAGCTCATATAGGGAAGAGAAGTCAAACTGGTCTCAAAAAGCAATTAATTGAAATAAAGGATGGGAAATCAGTTAATAAAGAACGCAATGTTGAATAATTGTCTAAAACAATCAAGGAAAATAGTATTCTTAATTTTTCTATGCTATTAATGGTATAACGCAGAATTAAATGAGCCAGGTCAAGTACTCAATCCCGGAAAAAATCCATGAAATAGTATTTACCTAATCAACAATTTTCATGTATGGAAAACCCCGAGATAAAGCTAGAATAAACAAACTGCAGTTACAATTCCAAGTACCTATCTAATCAGGGAACGCCATACAATGTTTGGAGTCACATGTGCCACATGTGACCACAAACAATCCTAGATATGTTAGTAGTTTCCTACCCACTAGTACAGGTCGGTGTCCAGGGCCACACGTCAGCCACGCGATCAGACGACCTTCCCGCCACGTCACGCCGTCGTCACAATCAATATTAATATGTTTGTATACGTCCACTATCTTCCCATGCGACTGGTTCCAGTCAGCTGTGAGGTTATCTTAATTCGTCGGATGTGGGCTGGCCATGGCACCTTAAACTAATGTGTTTTGGATCAGAAGATGAAGTACCTAGAGGCTAGGTCTTAGTTATTTACAATAGGATTCATGTAATTGATTTAACTGGCTTGGTCTAAACGACTGACGACCTGATTAGCTCAGTGGCTAAGCGATTGGACTGCTGCGCTGAGGGTTGCGGGTTCGATTCCCGCACGGGGTAAAACTTTGTGCGAACCACAGATGTTTGTCCCGAGTCTGGATGTTTGTGTATGTGATATTTCATGTTTGTGTAACGCACCCAGGACACAGGAGAAACTTCTAGTGTGGGCGACGTTTTTAAAAAAAACTTAAACCAAAAACTAAACCTGCCTTCGTCAAAAGACTGAGTCGTGAGTTTGATTCGCGATTCAGGCAAAGTGTTATTAGGTTTTTCTATTACATAATATTTAAGCCTGCCCTTATTACATTGGGATCTATACATTCTCCTGACTGAAATCGCGCCTATATTCCCAAAAGGAAAACGCAGGTTCAGTCACTGAACACCTCGGCATTTCCTTAGGAAATTATGGCGTGATGCTACGTTTAAGATTTAAGTATAAATTCGCTAGTAGCGACATCTTCTGAACTGAAACTACACTAACGTAAACTGCATCTGTTTATCATCTGTACTAATAGATGGCGCTGTTAACCAAAACCTGTATGTCTTTGAAATACTTTGAATAAAACAAAACACTGACATTCAAAGTAATTTAATTATTATATTACTTACAATTCATTATTATAATCCATTATAAATACTGTCCTATACATAAAACGATTACATCCATAATAAATTAAAATCTCTTCTGTACAATGTACAGGCAGACAGCTAGGAAGAATAGGAATGCGAAGAACATGATGACTTTGTCAGTAAACTCTCGTCGGCCGTATTTCTTTAAAAGTTTGCTAGATTCAGATATTGTGCTGGCTGTGTTTTGTAGCTCTGATTGTGTGCCCTGAAAATATAAATAACAATAAATATAACAATGGTATTTGGTTTGCTGATTCTGTGTTGACAAAGCTCACTGGAAGAATCCCTAACCCTATCTAGTTTAAAATTCCAAGTACATAACATAACTATAACATCACGGCTGTATTCCCCGAAGGGATAAGCAGAGATGTACTTTTAGAACCCCCACATTTCGCCACTTGCGTGAAAGTCCCAATATAATGGAGGGCGAGTCTATTGCCATCAATTGGGCACAAATCCAGACTCCAGGCTTCTACTGACGCCTAATGTAAAAACACTTTGCCAGTCCAGCATTTGAAAACAGGACGCTCAGCATTCCCACTCAGCATTAGACTAATGATACAGTCTAAGTACATATCCCTACTAATATTATAAACGCGAAAGTTTGTAAGCATGGATGGATGTTCGTTACTATTTCACGTAAAAGCTACTGAATGGATTTTAATGAAATTTCATATGGAGGTAGCTGACACCCTGGATTAAGACACAGGCTATTTTTATCCCAATGTAACGGGTAACACCGCGGGGCGCAGCTACTTTTTAATCAAGTAGTAGTTTTTAGTAATACTTTATGTATACTTACATGCACAGTGGAACTAGATGAAACCAGGCTGTCCAGTGTGTCTTGACTTCTCTGCGCCGTGTCTGCTAGCTGCCTGCTAATCGACAGCAACTGTTCTGTCACACCTATGAAGAAAAAAGTAACATTTTATCTGATTGCTTAAGCTGGTTCACAAATACCTAATAGCTATGGACATACTCATGTATTGTGTAATAGTATATAATATTCAATAAATTATGTATTGCACAATGCACAATACCAATTGTACAAATGCCATCATTAGCCAATGAGTTTGAAGCAGACAATTAATCTGTGCAAGGAGTACAATGCCTTCTATTGATGTGTTTGAAGTAGGTATACAAATTTTTGGCAGTATAATGCTATTGCGATCCTGCCTCCCTGCCATCAGAAACAAAGCACATTGGGAGATATTTGGTGGGTAGGCCCCTTTGGATCTTATTGAGTTCATGGGGGAGAGTCCTACATACCCCCTTAGTCTCCCAGCGACGGGGGATGAGTAAAGTATTTTCCTTACTCCAAAAAAAATGTATACTAGTTTGTTGTATATTTAATTTGAACTCTGAGGAAGACACGTTTGTATTTACTATTAAGATTAGAAAATGCCGTTTAGTTCCTACAAAAGTAAAACAATTGGTTGGATGAAGTTGGCAAGCAATCAACAATGTGATAATAATTAGAAGGTAACTGCAAAGTACATTAATGCGCAGTTACTTCATTAATAATGCATTAACATAAACACTGGAGCTGCTTGCAGCTGACTATATCTAAATTAACGACGTATAGTTTTTCCACCCACATTTCGCCAGTAACGTTTGATGTATCTGCCTACCCCTTCGGGGAATACAAGTATAATGTTTTGTTATGATTGACTGATCCATACCTGAAGACATTTTGAGCAGTCCATCTCTATCAACTTTAGTCTTTCTGCTCCTAAGACCAGAATCATCTCCTTCTCCCGCTTTCAATAAATCCTCTCTTTGAGCCTTCTGTATCGCAAACATACTGGTTATGTTGGCATCCTTGAATTCCTTGAGAAGACTGAAAAATATTAAATACTATCAATGTGCTATTTTTAAAAAGTGTATAACAATCTGAGTCTAGATATCATTTACTGCATAATCAAAACAGGCTCTGGGTTTGACTACCGGATTGGGAATAGTATTACTGTGTTTTTCGATTAAGTAATTCATAGAAGCAGAAAAGTGGAGTGGATTTGTGTCATGTTGATCTCAATAGGCTTGCCCCCCATTACATTGGGACCAATATAATAACTGGCAAGATATGGGTGTACTACACACCACCATCTTTGGGATGATACAGATGTGATATTATGTTATGTTTCTACTCTTTTATTCAAGAAGGATCCAATGTTAATACAGTTATTTAGATATTTAAAAACACTTTTCTAATAACTTTTATAAGATATTAACAGCAAATATTGAAATTAAACAGTTATCGCTACATACAATCTTAAGCATAACACAAGATTTAGATAATAACACCATGTTTTCTAAATTGGATTCTATGGTATTTTAAATTTGAATCAACTGTATAAAACAAACAAATATAAGGTCAATGACTGACTCATGATATATTGTTTTATAGCATTATCAATCATAAGCATAGGAATTGATTGACGGTCTCATGAAATATTCTATAGTTTTTAAAATTTGAAACTAATGATTATATATAGGAGATAATAGGCTTATTTAGTCTCATAAGACACCGCAAGAAGAAGAAGTCTCTGATATATTGAAAATTATCTTACCAAGCTAGCTGATGCCTCTGTGACTCCATTTCAGTGGCATACTTAATATCTCCAACATCTTTTCCATATAATTCCAGACTTTCTATATCATCCCGCAGCACTGATATGGCTGCTCTCCCCTTCTCATTCAGCTTGTTCAATGTTTCCATTGAATCCCTGCATTCTAATATATCCTATAAATTATGAATATTAGTTAATATTTTTACCTTTGTTAATTCTCTTCAATCTATTCGTTTTAGTAATTGTAAATGGAAAGCTATGGCAGTTATATCAAACATACCTCATTTTGGTTATACTATATACGTTTAAAGCTACCAAAAAAGAAAGCTTAAAATATTCCAGATATCTGTGAAATATTGCCACTAATATTACCTATTTCCGTGATTCGTGTCAATGCGCATAATACTATTAACAATTAAATAATAGTAACACAACTTAATATCTTTAATACTTGATTTTTTATTAATAATTACCTGAATTATGTTTTTTATTGTAAAATGATGCTTGGCCAGTAGCTTCACATAATTCTGGTACACTGTGTCGGGGTTTTCCAATTTTGCAAAAATCTTTTTATAAGACTCACTACTCAAATCGCGCTCTACTTTTAAATTCATCTCGCTTTTAACAATAGAACTATAATAATAAATTAGCTATCTACTTTTTTATTTTTGAAACTTTTGATTGCAGTAGACTGTCAGTTTGACGTTTAATTATTGACGTATCAGATTCAGGTTCTTAAATTTCTTGCCTCTATACCTCAGAGTAATGACTAAAGCATAGAGGGAGCGTTGCTTCCAGCAATACTGTACACTTTTTTTGCCTCGGTAGTGATGTGCCGTATTTGGTAAGTCGAAGTATCGAAATAAATTTAGTTCTTGACAGAAAATGTACTTCTATTGAATGTACGTTATTTTCACGTTGTATAAAACATACATCACCAAGGCATCAATATAAATTTAGTCCCAAACTTAAGAATGATCTAATAAGGGTTTAAATTACAACAAATACGTGATTCGTTGACTAAAAGATTTATATTGCAACACAGGTCCACCAATCACTGTACTTGATATGAAACATTTGATAAATTAATGGCTAATCTTTATGTTGGTCCTTTAGAAACTGGGAGCAAAAGTAAAAACACATATAAATTTTGTAAATTTTTAATAAATAGAAACAATATATATTTTTTTATAATCTAGCTGTGCCCCGCGGTTTCACCCGCGTCAATAAGTGTCGTTACCGATGTCTTTGTAGTTATTCTGTATTATTAGGGTTTTATAGCCAAATGGCAAAAACAGCGGATATGCTTAGTCCATCTATTTCTAGCTCTTGTAAGCACTTTACACCAGTTCTCTTTCATTTGGAGGCATACTGTAAAATAAAACGATATTTGCTATAATTTAATGACATAAAATTAATTATCGTATCGAATAGTATCGATGAAAAATATTTACTTCACTAGCATGACATAACCTCACAAATAAACAAATTACTTTATTGTTAAATTAATTCGTTAACACAATATAATTCGTAAAAAAGATAGTCTGAAGGGATCATCATCAATCTAATGTGTATGTATAAGTGATAGTATACAAAAATTACGCGTGATTTTATAAGAAAATTGCATAAAAACACTTACCCATGAAATCTTACAAATTCATTGTTATCTTTCCGTGATGAATGTGATTTACACGATAAAACAAAACTAACCATATTAAACGCTTATTTATCTGTCCTTTGCACCTTTTGTACACAATCAAGTTGCTTATATTATGCAAATAATTATATTATTTTTAAAATAAACAATGACCACCAAGGACTCACATTCACTACGTATAATACGACTAAATCAAATACTTTGTACTGTTAACCGTGTAGAACCATTCTACTAAGCAACTATGTGCTTTTTTAATTGGTCGTGTAGTAAGAGACCAATTATGACCGTTTGACAATTTCGGAATGTACATTTAGTTTTAAGCATATATGAGTCCATATATGTTTGTCTCTTTTATATATATAATCTGCGTCATAAGAGAGAGGAGATTGGATTTATCGTAATTGGTGTCTAATTTGTTCGCTCTCTCTATGCTTTAGTAATTACTCTGAGCTCTATACACGGTGAAAATAATATTGTCAAAATGACTCAACAATTTAGGGCACAGGGGTGATATTATCTTTTACGTTAGACAAAGAAAATAACCAAAATAATTTACTTTATTAAATAATATCTGTAAATTCTCCTTTTCACATACGAATCACTGCAAAATGCACGATTATATTTATACCTCAATCGTTTTAGTCTCGGGATCTATTATCTGGGATTAGTAAAAAAATGTTTTTAGTTAATAAAACTGTTGTAACATTTATTGATACATACAAAAACAAATACATTATACAAAAAAATATTAACAATCCTAAAATAAGCCACGAATTAATTTATTCATCCTACATTTACTTTGTTATTCACAACACATTCACTAGCAGCTTGTATTTGCTATTGGCTAATATTGATATCATCCATAAAATCGTCGTATACATTGTCATCCAGGTATAAAGCATGATAACCCTGATACCCTGTTAACTTTCTTCGACATGTAGGACATACTGGCTTTAGGATCAATGCTTTCTGAAGACAATTTCTACAAAACACATGGCCGCACTTCGTTGAAACTACACTCTCTTTTCCCAAATTATTAAAACATATTGGACATCGAATTCTTAGAAGATGTTTACGTTTAGATTTTGTCTGAAAATTAAAATTCAAACGTGAGTTAAATATTAATTTTTGATTCTAAAAGTATTTAGTGGGGAATTTATAATAACTGCAAGTCTCACATAAAAATCAGTCTTCTGTCTATTAATTTACAAGTTAAGGTCAGTCAAGTTGTTAGAGGAATACACGATTTGCAAAAAGACTTTAAACGGAACTTTCACTGAATATAAAATCTGTTAACAAAAATTACGAAGGTCTCATAATATTATCATACTTTTGTTTTTTGTTTCTTAGTTTTCTTTTCTTTTACTGATTTCTCCTTGGCGTCCAGTAATCCAGGCGTCATTCCCGAGTATTGATATTGTGTTTCCTTATAAGTTATAGATAATTTCATTGGTATTGTAAAATCATTTTACAAATAATTTGATTTGTCAGACATTATTTTGACATTAGATCTGACAAGTTCTTGCCTTTGAAAAGAACTGTTTACTGTCTATTTTCCTGCAGGACCTTAAAATAGTATTACAACCTGAGATTGCGACAAACAATGGGTTATCACTAATCAGTATTCTATAAATAACTATTTTTGTGGATTTATACAGTGCATGAAATAAGAAAATAAGACTTATAAAACTGTTGTACATTAGATATTTTGTCAATTATTATTTGATGGTAGGAAAATCAAACAACACTTTATTTATAAACACATTGTATTCATAATAAATAATTACAAAATCATTGATTAAGGGAAACCTTCGTGTACAAATGTAAACTTAGTTTTACTAGTCTTAGAAGCGTTTTTACATTTGCTCCTTAATAATTTCACTAATTTCTTTGGTCCACAGCAATAAAGGCTTAGATGCTCCCTGAAATAAAATTATCATCTTTAAATCGTCATGTAATTTGCATATATATACGTAAATTTATCGTGAGCTAACTTGGTCCTAAAATTGTACCTTGCGGCAAACTCCGATTGATTGTTAGTACCTATATTGCATACATTATTCAGATCTACGTAACAGAAAAATTACAATGAATCACTAGAGCTTACGAATATATTGGAAGACGTTAATTTTTCTTATTCAATATTAATTAAATCATAGATTTACTATTATGTACCTAGAGATATAAAAATCACGGTTAAACGCCAGCGCAATCAAAAGATTCTAAAACAACTTATCTATGATGTTTCTTTCTATATATGAAATACTGTAACTTACTCAGGATATAAATGCACCCAGTATCCAAAAACTCTGTCCCAATGAGGCCTCCCTCGTCTCACTCTACAGCCTAGTAGGGGATACTCTTTAGCTAAGTTGTAGTTATAATCTTCATCCGTTATCACTTTTCTATCGTCTGCATTTCTTTTCAGATTCGGAGTGAGTAACGTCACTCTCTCTTCATCTCTTCTTATAACGTGAGACAGACCTTTCTCGTTAATCACAACCATATGCGCCACAGGATTTCCCACTATATTACTACTTTGTTGGCTTTCGCTCTGTGTATTGGTGACGTAAAACTCTATGTGCAGTCTATCTGGGCGGTTTGCGTTTCGTAATTGTAGTATGGTTTTATTAGCTAGATCTGCAAGCCACGTCAACTCTCGTTCGTTTCTTACTATCCAGAGAAGGTGGATTCGACCGGGTAGGTTATTACGTGGAGTCCTGAAACAATAATAACATGGACGTAAATATAGATTTTAAAGAAATTATAGAGCTAATAATTTATTAATTAAGGTTTCTGCTGTATATTTTACGCTTCATAGAACTTAATATAATCTAGCTAAAGTAAGATATTACTTACAATAACATGTCATGCAATACGGTGACGAACGGTGTGATGCCCACTCCAGCAGCTACGCAAATCGCAACGTTACTGTGACATACGCTCTCCATAGGGCTCGAGAATGGACCATCCACTAGTATACTGAAATTTTAATAATAAGGATCTGTACATGTGGTTCATAGAAATCATAATATGGTGTGGTGACTATCTATAAACGGTGATAAGATATTGTGGTGTGGTTCATGCATTCATCACATCACGTAACATCAGCTTATTGCAGCTGCACGTAGGCCTTCCCCGGGGCACGTCACAAGGCCCGCTATCCCGTTTTCGCCATCCAGTACCTCCATTTTCTTTGCTATTCTTCATGGGAGGTATTGCCCATAGTCACCACGGTGGGCAGGCGGGTTGGCAACCACAGTATGGTGAACGATACCTTATACCAACCTAGTGGAACGCGCTTCCCATTCCCCCGGAAATATCCTTTAGTCTCCTCTTATGACACCCACGGAAGAAAAGGGGGTGGTATATTCTAAGGCTCATGGCAGGGTACAACTTTAAAATATTTAACGTTGTGATTAAACTGTTAGTTATAGGTGCCTTGACATTAAATACGTATTACTGTCACAGGAGATTATTTATTACCTAAGTTCGCTGGGCCTCCTTTCTAATAATAATTTCTCTAAAGATTCAGTCCAATCTCCCTTCACTCTTATCCATACGACAAAGCTTCTTTGGTACGACGTAGGAACCTGAAATTCAAAAGATTACATTTACTATTTATATTGGAAAACGTTAGAACGAGATTATACACAATATGACCTGTGAGTTAATGCATTAATAGGTAACATTGTCCATCTAAAATTAATAAGGTATATCTGCACACGATTTCAAATACCTGAACTACTTATTATAATTATCGTATATTTGTACAGGACTAAATCGGGACCCTTTTTTAAATTTACAAGCTTAGTTGTTTACATAACCGGAGACTTGTTGATATTATCATTGCCAACCCTGTCAGTTATGATATCATCTTATGTAACAAAACTGCCTTCTATATTGAGATGGTTATAAAATCTATTGTTACTTGGCAAATATGCTCAGCGTGATTGCTAATGGGTCAAGAACCATATTTGGAGGGTCACTTATACCACCCACGAGATTGACAGTATACATTTTGATCTACAGTTATTCAACGTTACGAATCATTCTTCTTAAGCGTAACTAATTCACCATAAATCTTACTTCCATTGATCATGGTTCTATTATCATTTATCGCTGCGGCGCGGTGCCGCCATTAGCGACTATTAAGCGTGTAGGAGCATGTTATTACAAAATATACAGGCTTTGATATCTTCATAGGACCCTTTATAATCACAAGGAGAGGCTTTTAAAAAGATTCGATTGTTGTTTTTATTTTACTGAGGGACCGGTATAGGTGCTGCAGTGCATCTTGTAAATCTATTATATTAGAAGGGTATATTATATGCACCGCCAATTAATATTCATTAAGAACGGTATATGGCTGCAGGCAATCATTGCCAGTAACTAAATAGATTTAAGCAAAAAGATATTCCCTTCCACTGAAGATGCTTTTATCTCTCGTAAGTACCTAGTCCAAAACTATTCTCGAGTGTCTTCAAGTGAAGAAAATCTTTGAAACTATTGTTTCCTCTGAAAGAACTATGATTGGAAACTCGTTTACCTTGACGACAGTGAACGGATGCCACTCGATGAGCGAGACGTCCAAGCATTGCAGCAACACGTACTGCCCTGAACGGCACTGGAAGTCGTGTGGGCAGCTCACCGTCAAGCTTATGGCGCGCCCCGCCATGTGACTCACCTACAATATTAATGGATAACTGTTGTATGCGTGTGTTGTCTCAATTCCTCGAAGATATTTTATGGGCAGAATTAATTATGAACACTCTATTTCTTATAATTACCGCTGTACTGAAGCTAGATAAGACTTTTGAGGTACCTTGGAATTTAGAGTTTATTAAAACCAGATCAAAAATTTTATGAAAATCGTGACAAAACAGGAAATATGAATGTTTTGTGAAATAGGAAATTCAAATTTCTTTATTTGATCATTTTTGTCCGCAACCGCAAGTTTGGAGGCTTCAACTGCATATTTTGATAAGCTATGATGATAGGATATTTATAATGTTATAACCTAATTCCAACTAAAATCTGAACTAAAGTCTGGTTAAATCATGCATACCAAACTCGCTAATCCTATTAATGCGAAATTACCCATGGGAACCAAGCCGTTGGGCAGGATATAATGGGGTCGGTTATAAACAATCTGAGACCAAACTGATTTTAAGGAACCTAAGACCTAAACAAAGTGACTTAGGAAAGTTTTGACTGTTTAATGATCTATACAACATTGATGTTACAGTCCGCGAATTGTTTTGATACGCTGAATAGAATGCGGTGCTTAAGTTTATTTATGCTTGTATAAAATTATGTCAAACAACAAACTGGATAGTAGGCAGTTCAGATACTTTCAATTCTCAAAAGTTAACGTGGAAGTCATAATATTCACTCATTCTAAATGATTGGTCCCAGATTGGTTTGTTAGAGCCACTGTGTGAAATCGGCCATACAAACGTCAAAATATGCAATGAATCCTGTTCAATCGTATATATAGGCTACGCTGCATAAGAGGATTATGCAAAGCTTGATCGGTTATTGGATTAAAACGGACCACGTAACTATTTTCGCGAAAATCTTCAACTAAATGTGGACACAAAACCGTATTAACCTCGTTAGTTCGAGGTTTGAGTATCTACTTAAATCGCGTTTATGTTGACTAAGTATATACTTAGTATGCACAATCATCATGAATTACACGCAAATCAGTTTTATATTTTGTACTATTATGTAATGTTTTTATTTTTGTTTTATGTCTAGCACTTAGGTTTTGGGGCAACACCAATACCTGCATTTCCTATAATTCCGGAGACAGTTTGCGCACGTAAACGCTATAATTTACGTATCGTTCTAGTAGAGTTTACCGCAAAACAAAAGAAATATTCTAAATCATGTTTTATCAGTATTTATACTGTGTAATAAACTTACGTCCAAAATATTAACCCTCGCTCTGTTCCTGGTACATATTCGCCACAATAAATCTAGAACGTAGCAAGTCAATGGCAATGACATCCACAGCCAAGTCTGAAATAAAGAAATAATAACTTTAAAATGGAAACAAAAAGAAAAAATCTGAAGATCAGTCATTAAAGATGTCTGGTTCATACAAGCGCCTAATATTCGACCCTAACCCCAAGGAATACTTAATGATTCGTCCTAAAAAAACAGGTCTCGTAGCGAATCATTAGTGCGTCTAGTAACAAAAGAATGAACAAATTCTGGTATGATTCAAACAGGATTTTGGAACAAAGCTCTCTTAATACAAATTAGAAAAGAATTTGTTTTACGAATCTATTTAAAATACACCTACGTTATCAAGGTAATTTGAAATACTAGTTAATTATGTTCTTATTTTGAATACAATATACCTATGTCAATATAAACAGTAGATAGGTACCTAGGTACTAGTATAGTACCTTGTAAGAAGATTAATTGAATAGTTATCGCATAAACAGATTAGTGCAGAACACAGTACGAATAATGTATGTAGGTCATGAATTGCAGTTGGCAATAATCGTAAGTTTCGACGGCAAAGTGGATTAATTGAATTGAAATTACGATACAGTAGGTCGTATCAATACAACTAAATATGTATAGCATGATTTAGCTATGTAGAACTATAAAACATAATATCCATAGCTAATATCCAAATACTTAATTTACAATTTATTTCCCGAAAAGAACATTACTAAATTCACTTCATTATCATTATCATCAGCCGGAATACATCCACTGTTGAACAATGGCCGCCCCTTTACAACGCCTAAATATATTATGAGAAATTAGCAATAAAGACAATTAATTGACTAAGGACAATGACACAGAATAACTTCTATTTATTATTTGTTATTAAATGACTTCATAATTGTTTACAATTCACATTAATACCTATAAAGAGTAGGTACTGAGACAGGTTAATGACGTCAGTGATGACAATATTAGGTCGGATGATTCACAATTAGGCTCATCTTTACAACCAGATTCTTAAGAAAGTTGACGTCAACCTTTATTATCGAATTACTGTATACTGGATCATATAATATTATGATGATGGATGCGTCTTCGCATTGAATGGTGTATGGCATAGTTGAAATAAAGTGTTGGTAATTGTATTCATTTAAGCACTATAAGGCGACGATATGTCCTTAATAAGATGAAAAAGTAAATCAAAATACGAACTCTACGTTTAATTTATCTATCTATTTTTGAGATGAAGCAAGCCGTTGTATCTACTTTCCTAATTGATACCTAACTGTTTGCATGTAGAGCTTGCAGAATTAAGTCCATAAACGAGAAATCTTTCCGCCTTTGATGGGCGATAAACATGTAGAGTCATCTTCGAGAGAGAGTGAGTTACTAAAAGTATCTATAGATACTTTTAGTAACTCACTTTAATTAATTAATTCTGCAAGCTCTACATGCAAACAGTTAGGTAATGTTTCTGTAGGTAAGTACTTATACATTTATAGTCCTCCTAAGAATGTTTATGTTTAATAACCTAAAATTGCGTTTATGACGATTAAGAGCTACTAGATGCATCATTTACAATACTGACACAATAACATTAACGTACTAAATTATTCTCCATAAACGAGGACTGAATGTATTTCAGTTTAATGAGCTCGTACCTACTCAGCTCGTAAATTCTATTATAATTCCAACCAACCATTGGACTGGCCACAGCTGGTCAACGAAAATTAGCCGCGCCTCTGCTAAACGTATCATTTTGTATTACTTACAATGCACGCGACTATAATGCACGTAATAAAGCTCAAAATAGATACGCGATGGGAATTTAAATTCAGTCGCTAAGCCTAAACAGGTTGTAATAGATTAAAACCATTCATAGGTTTCCTGATTTAGGGCTTCATGTTTAATTTCTAAACGGATCGAGTTTACGACAACGGTTTTGGTTTTTTAAACATATGTATGTATGTAGAATGAATTACCGTAACAGTTAAAACATTTCAGTAGTTATTTAATCAAAGTAGGTACATTTTCCATAATTAGGAATATACCAATGATAACAACAAATTTATCTGCAATGGGTCTGAAATAAGCCAGAAGCAAACTGTGTATCAATACAATAATGCCTTAACCTTCAGAATTACAGGGAATTAATCGAATCATTGAAATGGATCGGCCGCACCTAAATCACGGTATTGTGACGTTGCAATGGTATAGAACTGATTGTTGATATAATATATCACAGCATAGAATGTAAATACAAACAATTGAAAATCTAAAACAGGTTAACTACACATTTCTTTTGTTATACATACACAAGCTGTTGAATAAATATTTATTTATGTATAGAAATAAAGTGTTTTGCGTACACTTCATAAATCATAACTAGATATAATTTCCTTACTGTCCTTCTGATCAAATTTTAGTCACGGCGGCGAATGTCTGCTGCAAGCAGTCCAATAAGCAGGAGATATTATAGAGAAAAGGGAATAGAGAGCAGTCCGTGTTGAAAACACGATGCTCTTTGTGGACAGGTCCAAAATATTCATATGCTTTCCATAATCATTTCTCCCTAGACAGTAAGCCATCACCTTCTTTACATTTAGATATAACATAAACATAATCTATATTTCCCGAAGGGGTAGGCAGAGGTGCGCATACAGTACACTCACATTACGCCAGTTATGTTTTTAGGTCCCAATGTAGGCCTAGGGGGCGAGCCTATTGCCATCAACCGGGCACAAATCCATACTCCGTGCTGCTACTAAGAATTACTTAATGGAAAAGCCCAGTAACACTTTGCCCGACCCAGGATTCGAACACAGGACCTCGTGATCAGTACTCGCGCTTAGCAACCACTAGACCAACGAGGCAGTCTAGATTTAGATATAGCTACATGAAAATAAATAGAAACTTTTGCCATGCTGGCTCTTAAAATTTGTATTCACTTTAAAGTAGTTCCGTACCTAACATGATTTAAAACAAAGCATTTTAAGATAAACAAAATATAATTTACACGGCCTACTTCGTCAAAGTTTACATTCCACGCAAAACTACCGCGAGGTAACAAAACATACTCGTACATAGGTATATGAATGTAGAATCCTATCCCAGAATACATTAGCTGAAAGTGCGGGGCCATCAATTAGGGACATTAATATACTTATTAGATTACCCACGGTGCCCCTCCAAGTTCACGTTTGAATACGTTTACTTAAGGTGCAGTATAATGGGTGTCCCTCCCATGAGAGTGCCGTGTCAAAAGGGCCAGCCCATCAGACACAGACGCTGAAGTAATGCTATTATGCCTATTCGATGTGCTAAATATACAGTAGGTAGGTAGCAATATAACGAAACAACAATAGAAGAAAAATACCTTACCTTTGATTTGATGGGTTTAAACTTTGGAGTACTTTCGTTTTGACTAAAATGTAGACTAGTTTCGTTTTCTATAATCTCTTCTTTTAGGACACCGCTGAAATAAAATAAACGATTTTGAATTTTGTGATTTTTCTAGAAAAAACACGTAGGATAATATAAGAAAATACCTAATCGTCAGATGAAACAGACCTTTAGCTCAAGTAGGTATATTTAATTGCTTGCCAGACCATGACGCAAGATTTTGTATTTTATACGTCTATTTAAAGCGAATAGTTTATATTATTTTATTTATCTAAGCAGAACTTATACTCATCGAATACACTGTACTTAAATCAGCCTATAGGCTTCAACGTCATTCACTTCGACTGTAATATTCCCCATTTACGATTTATTAATAAGAAGCCTTGGCACGTTCTTGCAATAAATAATCTGTAGTTTTACAACTAAATATGGTTAACGCTAGCTTAAAATACAACTAAGAATGATTCATACTTTTTATCTGACTCACAAACAAGTTGTCGTGGCCCATTGTGTACACGGCTTTGAAACTTTAAAACATCGTTTAAATTCAAGCCTTTAGGCACGGCCTGAACTTTGTTCTGAAGTGTATTGCATTTGTTGCGCTTACTAGAAGGCACTAAAGGCCAGTGTTCCCAAGCTTTGCATTATGAATTAACTTTTCATGGCGACTATAAAAATAACCATTTGAAAATGTACTTGTAAGGCTGTAAACATACAACTCATTAACATTAATACATATTTCATTTAAAAAGGTTCACACAAAATAGTGTAAATACATTTTCAGCTATATGCACACACTTTTTGGATCCTATGGCAACTTTATTACGTAAGAGTAAGTAGTCAGCCAGAACTCACAAACGTCGTCTAAAACTATACCACTGACCACTTTCTTCTCATTCTGTCACTGTCTTCTATATCTCCGTCCTACTGAAGGTAAGGTCCTAGTAACTTTACTAATAGATAACGCTTTTACATCGCCACTATCGTTCAAATTAACGATGTAACTGAGTTTTGTATCAATGATGGTGTTGGTAGAACCATAATCTATCAAACTAACCTTTAGGTCAACATTCGATTGCCATTTATCTACAACCTCACCTTCTACAACTATCTAGCTGCATTAATACCTACTACAAATACGAACATAACAAAACCACAAAATTAAAAGTAAAAATGTCGA
This sequence comes from Abrostola triplasia, assembly GCA_946251915.1. NCBI lineage: Eukaryota > Metazoa > Arthropoda > Insecta > Lepidoptera > Noctuidae > Abrostola > Abrostola triplasia. Next base: position 2,999,137 of record OX276424.1, on the reverse strand, counting down.
CTTACCTCAAAGGATGAATAATGAATAGCACGATGAATAACAGGTACAGCTGATGTGTGTACCAAAAAGCATTGTAGACCCTTCGACGGACGGTTCTCATCGACGTTAGACCCATACATAATGTGATGATAAGCATAGCAACGCCTGTCAAACCTGCAGTGCTTAGCAGTAGACGAAGAGGATTCTGTAATTGATAAAACAATTGAAGCACCGATACCAATTTTCTCTACGGCAATAAGAATGTGTTTAATAGAAGACACATGCGAGCCCTCGTTATTTGAGGAAATCATTTTTTTTTTAAACAAAAGGTGTGAAATATAAAATCACGCTAATCCATTCTTACTTTCTGGAGACCTAAATATTAAATAACCTGACCCAGTTTAGCGAACTTTGCAGTTTCTGTACAGTTTCCTATCTCCAATGGGTATAAGAGTAACAACGTCATAACAAACCTTACGAAACCTACACAAGTGTTGTTTAACCCAATCTTATCGTAAATATTTTACAAAATACATCACGTAAAATTTAGAAATACACGCACTAAACTGTGGGCTATTACTATCAATCACAAGTAGGCATAGCACGGGATATTTACTCTAAAATATAAATCAGATCGAATTGCATTATTCAATTTGCTTTATCAGTAACTCTATCAAGAATAATGCATTCATTTGTTTGAGTAAATTCCTTGTTAATGAAAGTAAAATGAGTTAATGAAAAACAAAATAGTGACTCAAATGGAGTTGGTATAATTGTGCAGTTTTAATATTCTACATGAGACCTCGGATTGTTTAATTTTAATGTTTAGATACTTCCAAGCCCAAGTTCATAGTTGTTTTTGTCGTTTATATGTTCCATTGTGAGGTAACTTATTTAGCTTTACCAAACTAGGGGTTTCCAGTGGGTATTACATAACAAGTCAAGGAAAGCTTAGTACGCCGCCTCCGTGATAGTTGTACCAATGACGATGAAGAAATATTTCCGAGACGGGGAAGAAAACCTGGTTTGGCTAACCTGGGGAGTGGCTCATGTCTAGAAGTAGCCTTTTTTGTGCTTAAAAAAGAAATAATATGTCCATCCTCTGGACCTAAGAGAGGACGACCTACCCTAAAACCAATAGAACATGCAATATAATGGTTTCTCGTTGCTCTACAGGAACCCGAAACTATCTCATACGATCCCATTATTCCTCACTCACAAACAATTTAATGAAATTCCACCTCCATTAACCACATAGATGTATGTTCTGGATAAAGCGTATCTAGAACACCTGCACCATAAACAACTAACAGTAGTTACATTACTCTACCACGAACAGCCTGTAGTAGTCAAACTAACCTCGTTCTTGTAGTTGGCGAAATTAATCTCGGCGTATTGTTCGTCGTAGCCTCTGGAGAAATTCCACAAGTTCACCAAGTGAGAAATGGAATGTACCACTGAAAACAATACGTTTACATAAGGTATGTAAGTGTATACTGTACTGCGGTATTCTCAGGTGTTCTGAACAAAGTTAAATCCTTATACAGAAAATGTTAAGAAGTTCCAGCTAGGGAAATTATGGCAGCGTATGCATCGCGCTAAGTCCGAAGTTGGTTATTATTTTTACGACGCTCGTGAATTCACGCTAGCTGCTCATAAATAAATGACTTCTACTTATAGACTTACTCGTAAGATGAAGAAGTTTACAGAAAAGAAGCGATAGGCAGGTTGTTTTAATAATAATAATAATAAAAACAGCCTATATCTGTCCCACTGCAGGGCAAAGGCCTCTTCTCGTATAGAGAAGGATTGAGCATTGTTTTAATAGTGATACTAAATTAAGACATGGCGAAAGTCCCATGTCATGCTCGAATGGTTGAATGTACGAACACCACTTATAATTTTTACCCCTAAGACAAAACAATAAGAAGTGAATTGAGTAAGTAGCGCCCACGTTCTAGTTCACGAACAAAAGCTAGAAATTCTAACAGTGGTGTTGGCAGCCATTAGCCTTCGTCTCAACAACCTAATGGTGCTCTACATACGCAGAGGGTTTTAACGAGCCTTCCACAATTTCCAATTCGCTTTGTGACGGTAAAAAAATCTTCGAAAATCTTTTTATGCCTAAATAACACTAACATTTAAAACTTGCATTTCTGACACTCAAACAAAAACATCTGTTGTTACAAAAGTTTGCATGCATGTACATCAGTTATATCTGATATTATATCATCCGGCGTCTTTAAATAATTTATAACATTTTTGTATACAATCTGTGTTCTGTAATCCTAACGCTATGGTACGTACTACTCACCTACTTTACCGAACAAATTATAAGAATATCCAGACTACAGAAATGAAACTTCACTTTGATACACAAATGCTGTTTTTAATTAGTTAAATTCCTTGTTACGTAACCACGCCCATGTTTAAATAGTCTTTCTTCAATTGTATAATGACTAGTCTTCTTCGAAAATACTTCGCATTTCAGTCATCTTAACATTTATTTATAGCTACTACCTAAAATAGTTTTAGTATGCTCACGACATTAACTTACCAGCAAACACTAAAAGCGTGATCGCAACCGTCATGTGGAAGCTCTTCGCTTTTTCTAGCCAAAAAAAGAATAATCCAGGCCATAATCTTGATAGCACCCTGTACAGCAATTGATTTAACTTCTTGCATATCGGCAGTAACACCAGGGCGCAACATAAATTAATAACAGTCGCAGTGCCACGGGATATGCATAGTCCTAACTGAAAATGGAGAAAATATCGTCGTGGTTTATTCCATCTTTTTTCAGTCTGTGTGCTGAATGCTGGCAGGTGAGGAAAAACTTCGTTTTATGAAATAACATGTTCTTTTTTCAAACACTTGCTTGATTTTTATTTTGTACTGAGAGAGGAATGATGATTGGAGTGTGGATTTATGTGTTTATTAATTTTAAACTCACCCCTAATAGTTTTCTTAAATAATAAAACTGTTGTCCAAGCTTGTAATAAATATATGTATCATAAAACAGATACAACACTAATGAGATCCATAATATCTGAAACAAAAAAGGGATGGCTTTAATAATTATAGAAGTGTGATTAAAAAAAAATGTTTCAGACATCAACCAAAAAAATATATTCTTGCTTATTTTTAGGTTCTTTGATTCAATCTGACTAAAAATACTTTCCCGCCCACTCCGTCTTTGAGTAAACATTTATGTTATTATTACAAGAATCTGATTAGCCGTAATTATAAATAAACTGTGGGTCAATAGCTGAATCAGTCATGTTTTTAAATAAGGTATTTAGTTACTCCTTAGCCAAACAAAATGTAACTGATGGGACACATTTCAGCCAGGTGTATCAGTATAAACTCTATGTTATAAAGTTTACGTCCGCGTCGTGCGTCGGAAGTGCAAACCAACGTATAGCTAGCCACTTCAGACTCTATTCAGCGCCAGTGCGTAGCTACGGCTTTCTATACACAGCCTTTGACAGCCGTGTTGTGCCTACCTCCATTGAACGAGTGAATGGAGCCGATGACAGCGTGAAGCCGGAGTGTGGGTCCGCATTAATTAATAGACGTCGAATATCTAACTGAATAATATTAAGATGTTCTACGATAAGTCTATTATGTTGTGTTTAGATGCGGCAAGCGTAACATGCACCCATTACTATAGTAACCCTCTTGTTCCATCGATTTGACATATATCTTTTGATGCTTAGATTTGATACTGATAGATGTGTCTGAATAAGTACATGTGTCGCGGAAATCACGCTTGTGTATAATTCCAGTCGCCTTTCCAAAACCATGATGGTTCATAATACATACATACATGATATTTGATCAAAAAAACTCAGGATGAACTAGCAAATTCGTGACGAGTCGTGTAAACTAAATTTATAATAATGTAGAGACTACCAGTTTATGGGTTTCGTTTGAAGATGAGAAATAAACTTTGCAACTTGTATAATGTACAAAATGACTAGTATGAGTTGTTGAAGATGAAAGACGCATGAAATCGAGTAACTCGTTAGTTACGTCCGTAACTAACAAATAAAGTCTAGCATTTAGTTTAAAAACGAACAAAATTAAACATAGTTTTCTGTAAATGAATTTTCAGTCTTCGATATTTCCCTCAAAATATTAGAACATCCACATTTTTAATTTATCCACCTTAACTGATGGCATTGTATAATCATATTTTTTGTATCCTAAAACGTCTTCTAAATTAATATTTGAATTCAAATTAATCGTGTTAACCCGTTAATGAGCACATTCCCTTCACTCTGAACATAAAAGCACAAGGGGGTACACTGTACCCGCATTATACGTATGAAGGGTTTTTCCTCGTGAGTGCATTAATCCATCTTATGGGGGTAGATGGAAATTGATGTCTATCAATCATCTTATCCCAGAGGATTTGAATATACTTGAACTTATCTGATCAAAATGGTCGCGGATTGTCGTTTAGAGAACATGATTGTGATTATAGAGTTGCTTTTTTCGAGGCAAACCGCAAAACACAGGACTTTACATTATATTTTGAACAAGATCGTGATAATTTATATTTAGGTAAGTCGTGACGAAATTTCATAGAAGGGTACAAAAATCAAACGTGTTACCTTCTACGTCCGATAACATATTATACTGAAAAGATAATTACTCTTAGAATTAATCAGAACTCCTGACAGCAGGTCATTAGTTACGCACACCTACTAAAAGAACAACTTCTTAATTAAGCGTTAAGATTGACGCAGGTAAACGTAGAACTAGAGCTGCTAGAAAAAAGTGAGGCAGGTATTTCACATTTTGCAACAATCCTATAATTATCCTAAAACAAATTACAGAAGAAAATACAATCAACCTCTAGAATTGTAGTTATTGTACTGAAAATACTTTTTTTTTCAAGACTTATTTGGCAGACAGCTGATGTTATAAAGGGTAAATATACTTAATTAAAACAATATTTAGGGTTCCGCGGGAAAACAAGAAAACCCCAGAAATTATTACTAATCAAATTAAAATAGGAAAATCCGCTTAGATACTATTTACCTACCTATCTACAATTTTTATAATCCAAAACCACGCAGACGAAATCGCAGGTGTAAGATAGTTACGAAATAAATGGAGACAGGACATCATGAAATGTTAACCGCCGCCCGTCGCGCTGATTACTTAGGTACTAATTTATTATGTTTTAATAGTAAATAGGAGGCACCAGAAACAATTGCGAATCAAGACTAAAATGTTATGACTTATGTAGGTCCTCATTACGTGTGTATAACCATTGTTTCAGTATACTAGACCTTGAAGTCGACTGTATGTCTATAGACCATCTATGCAAACAATTATTATATTAGTTATATACTTCAGTTGTGTACTTTAATGATTAAGTACCTAAGTATAACACCAAAAAAGAAACCAAAGTTAGGTACATAGATGTTAAAACTCATGAAGCGTTTTATTCAACTAAGCTTAAGATAAGTCTTGAACAAGATCCTGGAGGAAAATGGTTGTCAAAAATGATACTGATTGAATAACTACGAAAGACAACTTTCTAGTTCCTACTTTACTATCTAACACCATCATTTCCTATGTCATGAAGGAACTGAAGGGAAGAAAGCTTCACAGGGAAATGAGAATCCTAAAGCAATCCAATCGGCAATTCCTGTGCACTGTATGATAATATCCGTCTCCTTATATATACTTAGATATTATGCATGTAATTAAAAAAAAATTACAAGCTTTACATAGTAATGGCCACTATGTAAAAGATAGACGGTGTTATATTATGCACGCAACCCTACTAGTACAGGTTTTTTTGTAAAGTCACATAGGTACTTATTTAACTTTTAAAGTATTGGATAAATGGGTGTCAAAAATTGTTATTACCATTCATCTGCGAGTCAGATTTCAATTGATTTTATACAGCTCTTCAACTCACTCAATACTGGCCTCAATTGCATTGGTAGTAAATTAACCAATAATTTAATTTTTAAACCAGAATATCAGAATTTATTTCACCGTAAGACTGGTTTCTCTGTAAACACCTAATCAATCAATCACATAGGTATTGTTATCTAGACAAGCCGTAAGTACTTAAGTAGGTCTCGAACAAACACCAGCCCCCGTACTATAAATTCTTATAGCAGGACAGATTATGTAGTGGAAGCGAGACGCCGCTACGTGTAGTATTATGCGGTGTCTCGCTTCCACAACGTAAACTGCCCTGCTTCAAGAGTTCATGGTAACTGGGCAGGTTTTGTTTAAACTCTTTAATACACTGGTAGGTGAAGTAGGCAACGTTGTCAAACTGATGACGCAGAAATTAATGGAATACCTACATAGGATTACAATGTTTTAGAAGAGTGCCTATTTTGTAAACAAGGTTAATGTACCTTGTCCTTTAGTATTAGTACTACATCTTACTTAATCGATATCGATATTTTTCTTGGTCTAACAAATGAAGTGCTAGATGTAAATAAATACCTAAATAGAGTAGAAATTAAATAGGTACTTAGGCACTGCTATAATTTTAATCAGATGAACGGTTATAATTTATAGGTAACATATGCGTATAATTATATGAATGAATGCATAATTATGATTTGACCATTACAGCATGTAGTGGCAAGGCTGCAAATAATTAAATAACGAATAAACTCACTGATAGAGATCCTTTGATGCATGCAAACAATATTATTGAACAGGATAAGAAGCCCATCATAGGCTGCTAGTTTTGATGCATCCGAATATAAATGCAATAAGGAAAATACCCTTTTAATATGATGACTACACAGATCTCTATTCCTCTTCGCCTGACTCATGTTTCTGTAATCGACTGACTATCATTGTGTACACGTTTAGAAACGGTTTACACTCATGCGTTAGGCTCATCGGCATTGATTTAAGTATCATTTATTACCCTAGTCTTCTATTGGCAGTAAAGAGTAAAGTACATTATTTAATACGCCTTCTGGTAGTTTCAGTAAGTAATAACTATAAAAGGTTTTTCACTCCTTCTCCATAAACATTTTTACTATGCCAAACTCAAACTGCTCCATAAGTTAAAAAGATATTATACTGTTATCTCTTCTATCTTAACTCTTCACAAATGAAGAACAATACCTATCCTTGCTTAGTGTTCGAATACTGAGCTAGTGGCTTTAGGTTTGATCCCGCATGAGACCAATAACAAGTATAGATGACTAGCTGCGCCCCGCGGCGTTACCGGCTACATTTTTCGGGATAAAAAGTAGCCTATGTGTTAATCCAGTGTGTCAAATTTCATTAAAATCTATTCAGTAGTTTTTACGTGAAAGAGAAATAAACATCTTCATTAGTAGGGATGAATGTTTGTGCGTGTGGTTTAAGACATAGGTATACAATACGAAACAAAATAATATTAAAACTGATGACGCCATTTATGTATACTTTTCATTTGAACTGGGAATCGAAACTCTCGATGTAGAGTTGAGTACATCGGCATAATGTTGTCAAGTCAACATTCAATTAACTTTGTTGGCAATAATAAAAGTGTTAAGTTCCCAAAAATATTTCGTAATCAACAGTGATAGTAGGAAGATTTACATGTAGCCGGCACGTTTAAGTTTTTCGTAGCCAATTTACGGCCACGCGACGCTAACAAACTGCAAGAGTTTGTACTTTACCGGGTGACCCGAATACTTTTATTTGTTTTGCACGCTTTTGTCGCATATTCTTGTCCCATTATTCCTGTTTTTAATAATGCAAAAGTTAATTTTTCTTACATCCTTTGTGCAGATTAATGCTTGAAACCGTTTAACAGTACCTATTATAGATTATGAGAAACCAAGATAATGTTAATCCTAAATACGTAATATAATGATAGAATGATGGTCCAACATCCTAAAGATCGTCAACTTAGAATTTAGAATAACATCTTTTATCAACTGGTAAAAAAAACCTAAATATGATGTGGAGCTGCTATTTTCTTAAAGACCAGGCAAGCAGGCAGTAGACCAAGAACTTTATACCAAACAGAGACTTGAAGAGGCAAGGGAGTATTTAGCAATAAAAAAAATATTCAGGTTTTTTTAAAACAAGCAATACGGCTAACTCAAATCACAAATACTTAATTATGTTTTAGATTGTATTGTCAATTATTAACAGGTTACTCATAAACTCACGTTCACCTTAATTTCTTCATCCGTTACAACCTTCACTAACCGGCTTCCACCATAAATCGCGAAATGTGCATCTTATTCGACAATGTAAAATTGACCTTTTACATTGCGTTCCCAAACAGTGTTAGTTTATTGTAAAAACAAACAAATAGAGTAATGTATTGCTATTATAAATAAAATATCGATATTGCCGTGATGTTGAGGTCATCGTAGTTCTTAGAAGTTCGCAAAGTATCCCGCTACCGCTATCACCCTATGTACCAAGACCCTAGACGAATTTAAAAATAATGATGACTAATTTAGCACGGATTAACTACTAGGTAGGCACCTAATTATAATAGATAATAATTTTACTTACCAAATAAATACGCCGCTTTACATTTTCAAAAAAGTCGCTAATAAGTGATGTTAACTTCATTTTAGTTTATTACTCTGAAACTTTATTTAAATCATCAATTTATTTTAAAAACTTCAGAATTTCGACATCTAAATTCCAGATGAAAAAAGCGCATGTTCCCGCTCTTTCGGTTTTTTTTTTTAATTCAATATTATTTTGGCTGAAGTGAGAGTAGCCATGGTGCCAGAGACCGCGATGTTGTGGCTGGAGCGACCAGCATGTGACTGCCGCGGCGTGGAGTGTGCCAGCCGGTTGTCGTCGCGAGAACGTGTCGTCAAAACCCGCGCCGAGATTTCATAGGTCAACGCATTTTAATCCTCGTGAACGCTCGTTAGTTAGGCGTAGGAGTTTAAATGTAATTCTAATAGGATTGTGCTTCGCTGAAATACGATGCATACCTAGAGTAAATGATTCACTACTAAGTGTAATTAATACATTAAGCGCCATACTTATTTCTTTACGCAATTGTATGTTTGTTAGATGCAAAGATATTCAATAGAAACCTAAAACCATGATTATTACTTATTACCTGTATCGGTAGTTACTTATATTTTTTACAAGTTTAGTTTTAATTATGTATGAAAGACTGTACCGGTAGACCATTGAAGCCTGTTACCATTTATTTACGACCAGATTAGCGCAGTGGCTAAGTTATTGGATTACTGTGCTAAGTGTGTGAGTTTAATAGTGTATAAGACGTTAAATTTAATTTTCGGCAGAGGAATTTGTCGCAGTAAATATCTCACTGATGTAGCAGCCTTTGCGTAAGCAAAAGCTCATCAAACAAAATCTGAAACTCATCAGAAGATTACTTTTAATGAGACTGTTAAAAAGGAAATCTTTCTTGTTCTGTGATCCGAATCGCATTTTAAAAATGTGTTATATTGAGATAACCTTCCATGATATATTGAGCTTAAAAACAATGTATAACATACAAAAGAAATGTATAACAATTAATCGACAAAAGGGTAGGCAGATAAACGTAATAACAATATCTTATAACACCTGTCTAAATATACCCTGTTTTACCGCTTACTTAACTTTCATGTAGGTAGGGGGTTTGTTTGCTTACCATGCAAAATAATCCAGTCATTTAGTAAAAATATTTTTTGTAAAATAAAACCTCAATCGTTTGAATTTGGTACGTGGAATAGGTCCTTTTTTGTTTAAAATGTGGATTGATTTAAACTGTGGTCTGGAACGCACCGAGTTATATTTTTTTGCTAAGGTTGGCAATATTCAATTCACTGATGAATGACCAAAGGACCAATGACCAACCAATGATGTTTAGGTTTTTGATTGATGTAATCGTCGTAATATGTGTGACGGGCCAGGTGTTTACGAGAATATAAACAAAAATGATTCAATAGCAACAAAGCTGTGTAGCAGGTCCTGTAAGTGAAAATCAATCTTCTGCAAGAGTTTATATAAATTCTTTAACATAAATATGGAGCCCACCTCGCCATGGAAGAGGCCGAACGAAGTTATGTTGTTGCACAAAATGAAAAAGCGAAAAAGAGCGTTACAGGTATAGGCTTTTGTAATAATTATACCAATTAAATGTTTGGTAATGCTGAATTAAACACTTTATATTCTTTTAAGTGATAATATTACGATCACTGACTATTATTGATTTGCAATGTCGATCGCCCCATGCCGGTTTTTAAACGTATTAAAACTAATCGTTGAATCAAAAGTAAACAAAACAGACAACCTAAGCTTCCCACTCAGCATTCTACTTAGCTACATAAACACATAGAGAAATATACTGAAAGACTTAACCTCATTTCTTCAAAGTAAACAACCATGTTTTTGTTGTTATGCATTGTAAATCAGGCCCTAAGTCTTGTAATTAATGAAATTAGTCCCATATCTGTATGACATATAGATTATATATTTGCTTGCACATTGCGTAAGACAATAATACTAATAAAGAAAACTTGTTAGTACAATTACAAACAGTATTTCACAGACTTCTGTATTTTTATATTTAGGCTTTTACATTTTTTTACATTTACTGTTTTACTACTTAGGAGCGCATGAAACAACCTTCTCAACCAACACCTACCACTGAAGAACCAGGCAGTCAAAACCCTGTTGATTTAGATTTTTCAAGAATCTTAGATGGAGAGAAAAGAACAAATCCATTTTCAAAGTAAGTTAATATTATGAAATATCTGTGTTTCATTACGTTTGAAATTCAGTATGGAACGCAATATACAGGCCAATAATTTATCATTATTATTATCGGCCTGTATTATTCCACTGCCGGGCAAAGGCCATATAATACAGATGTTAAACCATTACAATGCTTCTAGAAACAAACCACAACAGAATAAGAAACCAAAGCTGGACTTGGAGGATCAACTGGATGAGTCCAATGACAAGACTCTATATGCCTTGCTGAACCTGCCAGCCAAACAAATAGAGAAGCCAGCACAGGCTGTAGACACAGAGAAACTGTCAACATTCTCCAATCTCTTACAGAAGTTCACAGCTGAACATTCTGTTGAAGTTGTGAGTATTAATCTGTATTAATGAAAGTACTTTTGGTACCTAAGAGTACCACTGTTTCTTTGTCTCTGTTTGATATGTTTTCATGGCTAAACTAATAGTATGTTTATGTATTAGTGAGTAGTCAATAGGGTGAACGTAGCAGGAAGGTCATTTGTTACTTTTTAATTTAATAAAGCTTTTTCTGATAATTTTATTAGAATAGTGGTAACTGTTTGTATAAAATAATTTTTATTAGACATTTTAACCCATTTAAAAAATATTGTGTATCATGAATATAGAACTCAGACACATCCGTCTTAAATACCCAAACCTCAAAATAAATTAAATTATCTTTTGTATACAGGTCTTCCAAAGGACATAGGTAACAATATTTGACAACTTTATAACGTAGGTATATCAATTGAAAATTAAAAATAAGGTTTAAAAACTCATTTCCAGATTCCTGAGAAAAAATATAAACACTTGCCAATTGACTGGGCTTTAAAAACTAAGTTAAGACTGATGTCACCAAAACCATTTGCATGGACTGCCAAATTGAAGGCTAGTGAGGAAGCATCCGGCATTACTGGGTAAGGCAATTTCATTTTCATTTCAATTTCAGTGTAATTGTTTGTTTCATGTTCTTCAAATCCTAAATCAGAATCTTATTATGGGGTGAGCCTATTGACAGCGCACAGTTTCACACTCCATGCTGCTACTGAGAATGACCTAATGGAAAAACCCAATAACACTTTGCTTGACATGGTATTAGAACCCAGATCAGCAAAGCCTGAAGTCGTGCTTTGCGACCGCTAGGCTTATATAAGGCTAATACAATTTAATAAACTAGCCGCCCATTCCGCCTAGCTTCGTCCGCTGCCTCGACACGACGACCTCACCGACGCTAGACACGTCTCCCCGCGCGCTCTTCCACCAGACGTGCCTGTACTGGCAACACCCTCACCTGCCCTGGCTGGAGCTGTACCCGCGCTCCTCGGGCAGGGTCGCCGCCACCAGCTTCATGGCGACCAACGAGGACGTCAAGCAGGCCTTGCATAGGGAATGGACGGAGAGCTTTAGATCTTTGTTTCAGGTTAGTGGAACTAGGTATATTCGTAACTTAATAATGCTATGGCTCCTAATGTAGTTTACTTAGTGAATATTTATATGATCAATTATACAAAAAATAAATGTTTGTATGTTTGTCCACTATGCTATGCATGTAACTACCTATGTTTGTACCTGATTGTGATGAAATTTTGGTAGGGAATTCTAAGAACGCCTGAGAGGGGTTTCGGCACAAAAAATCTAGACATATTTGATGCAATATCCACGTGGACAAAGATACAGGCATTAGCTAATTAATTGTTATTGTCGATAAGTACTAAAAACGTGCATAGTAGGACTATTTAATTATTCTTTAACAATCAAATCTCGGTTCCAAAGATCCTAAAGCTTCTTTCAGATAGATTTTCTAAACTTCAACTTGGATGTAGCTCGTGTAATCCCTCCTCCTACCAACAGTTGCTGCGCGCGCGTCACTGCCCATACTTCTACGTGTGTGCGAACACGTTCACATGCCTGTTCCGCGCGGCCGGCCTGTGCGGCGTGTCCGAGCCCTGCGCGCTCATCGCGCCCACCACTCGCGGGTTCCGACAGACGTTACGGCAGGAAGGTAACTATACATACGTAGTCCTTATAGGCTATCGTGATTTTAGGGCATTGTGCCTTTAGAACTAAGGGTTTAAAGCCTCGATGTAAATGTTATATCTATATAGATCTAGATATATCATAACCTAGCAAATTCCAATGTTACTAGTTACATTATGATATAGGTCTGTGATCGTGACTGATAGTGATAATAATAATGAGATCTTCCCCTATTACACAGAACTACTGTCACTATGAAAATCAAATAGATATGAAAGCGAAAACATATTAAACAATATTGTTTAAACTGCGCTTTCCTAAAACAAAGTCCCTAACCAACAAACTTTTCAAATCCAGACGTGGAATACACAATGCCTCTACGGCCAGACGGCAAGAAGAAGCTAAACGTTTCCGACGAGGACAAGCCGAAGAACTCGTCATTCGACAGCTGCTACGACACCATGGATGACAAGTGCACGGGCGACGGACTGGACAAGAAGGAGGAAGAAGATGACGAGGACCCCGACCAGTTCCTGTCGCAGATGGGCTTCGAGACTGAAGTTATTAAGAAGATCAATATCACACAGGTAACTGACGACAAAAAAAAAGGTTTTTACCCCTTCGGTAATTTTTTTTACTAACCCATTTAGTTATAGGTTGAAGACAAATAAATTATTTATTGATTTTTAAAATAAAAGCAACAAAACTTTAACATACTTGGTAAAAATTCTTTATTCTTAATTACTATTCTCATGGCTCCGGTTGTGTATTAGTCGGATATACCCGGAACAATATGAACTCCGATTGCAAATCATTCCCCCCTTCAGGCCCGCATAACGCACAGCGCCGAGAGCAGCGTGGACAGCGCGGCCGAGTCGCTGGTGTTCGTGCGGGGCGCGGACGCGCAGGCGCTGTTCAACTTCCTGCTGAACTGCAAGTCCATCGTGAGCCCCACCGGGCCCTTCGCCGGCGTGCCGCCCACGCTGCTCGCACCCACCGCCTTCCATGGCGGGACATTACAGTCTTTAAAAGTTTGTACTTTTATTAATCTACCTTTTTGTTGGACTCTACCTGGTGTTAAAAATTTCGAGGAGTAATTTTACCCCCTTACTTATAAACGATGCTAACATGTGCTTAAAGTCCAAGTAAGGTTAGGTCAAGTTTGAATCATATTAAATTGCGAGCGTTTATTTTTCTTTTGTAAAAAAGCTTTTCAATTAGAGGACCCTCCAACAAATTTGTACGAATTTGTAAGAAGTTTGTACGTCTTCATCCCTAATGAATGGTGGACTACTGAGTGGTATTTAGGAATTAGTCTTTCCCAATTATTTTTTCTTGAAAAGACCACTATTATACCTGCAAAATGTTTTTTAGTATTAATAAACAGTGTGAAACTGGCAATACTACACGATACACGATATATAATGTAAGCAATTTAAAAAATATTATTTCTCTTCCAGGTTCGCGAGAACACAATACATTCCGATAGCAATAAGTACTACTCGATAGAGCTGCGGGGCCCCATCCTGCCGACCACCGTACACACGTTGTTCAACGTGCTGAAGAAAAGCTCGGCCGCGCACTTCAGCGCCACGTTTGCACACCACCAGCCCACGCTGGCATTCTCGTGGGCGGCTAGTAATATCGCTGAAGGTTTGTTTTACTTTCTTGACCAAATAAAAATGCTATTGTTTGAGTAAGTTAAGTTTGAGGTGAATATTACAATCGTGTTAGTATAAAATAAACTAGATATTCTACTAATATTATTATAAGTGCTAGTGTTTGTTTGGGCGACTTATATACGCAATTGCATATAGTTTATGCGGGGAAAATACTAGAGTAAACACTAGTCTAACGTACATACTGTCTATTACAGATGAATCGTCAAAAGAAAACGACCCAAACCTCTTTTCCAAAGCGTTCAACAAAGAAAACCTGTCGGACTGCGGCATCAGTGAAGAGATGCTTCAGCACTTTTGTTCTCCAGACCCCAGCGTTATAAAACCTCTAGACAGCGTGAAGTATAACACAGAGGATGGAACATACACATGGTGATATTAGTGTGCAGTTTTACTGTTATGTCAAATCGAATTCATATTGTGATCATGAATTAAATGCTATTTTTGTACATGTGTGTTGTATTATTAAAGTAATTGACACTAAACAACTTTTTTAACATATTTCAAGTTCAAGCAATTTTTTTTTGTATGAAACAACCTTTGCCCTGCGGTTTCACCATTTCACTTGCATTAGAGTAATCTCCATTAGATTTCTAATATCCACTAGGATTACTAACCCAACTTTGCGTTGGGATTACTTACAACATTCATAATATTCAAGGGTTACACAATAAAAGTCATAAATCACTTAAAAGATACGATTTATTCAATTTTCATTTTTGGTAAATTAAAAATAAGTTTCTTAAAAGTCCACAATCACTTACACAATAAACAAGATTCATACAGATCAGGATGAAATAAATAATATTGTGAGTCCTGCATCAAAATGACACAGTATTTGTATATGTTACCTAACATAACTGCACTAATACGCTATAATTATCACTTCAAACCCAAGGTGGAACAGGAATCTTGGAAAGCTTACATCTAAAATATTCATCTATGTGACCAATGAGCCGGGCACTAGAACAAATAATACATCATTTATTATTACGTCAGACATTCTACTACTTACACAAAAGTGTAAAATACACCTATATAAAACATTAAAATACGTATGTATATGATAATAAATATGCTATGATTGAAAAAGAGAAATGTTATACCTGCAAATTTGTCAAGTTCAATTATGTTGTATAAGTTACGGAGCTTATGATTTCTGTAAAAGAGGAAAAGGAAAACATTAGAGCTAACTATTACATCATAAAACTGCATAGAATCGTAGTGTTACAAGAATGACAATACTCACATTAGAGGATCCACTGGAGGCGGGTTGGCCGGGCACGGAGTACTGCGGGCGGAAGTTGGAGAAGGTGGCTGCCGCCGCCGCCGCCGGGGAGAAGCCCGGGAGAGACCCGCCCGGCTGGAAGCCCGCCGGGAACTGCGGCATTTGAGCTATGGAGGGAGGGGGAGTTTAGTATGACAAATGACACATATGTCATTAACTGCTGAAGTTTTACTAGGTAGCAGTTAAAATTAAGAAAACAGTACATTAGCTTCATTGATAAAGTAATTTACAGTCAAAAAGCCAGAAGTCGAACAGCATTTTAACAATGAATGTTGTCCGTGTGCATGCACTTTGCTGTTATAATTATGTATAAAGTCAATATGCCCAATTCTTAGCCAGTAACAGTTCAGGATGAAATACTTTCAGTTGCTAGACACCGACTAATATACGAACTACAGCACTGGTTTTGCGCCTGTTACGTTATCAATATATACTAGTATAATACCGGAACTCATTCCGTATACAATGGTACAGGAGAGTACTGACCGGCTGGCACGGGGTTGCCAGCGGTGGCTGCGAGGCGCGACAGTATGGACCGCTCAGACATCTGCAGGCGCTGCGCCACCGGCGGGATGCGGGCCAGCGTGGCCGGCAGCCGGGACACGTCCGACTTCATGTCCGACAACAGCTCCTCCAACTGGTTCAACACCTGGGGAGAACAATGTTACCACACTCAATAATATATTCACCAAGACGTCATTAAATACAAATGTACCACGAATTTCACGAGTTAAAAGTCTTTTGACATTTTTGTAAAAAATTGTTGCAAGATTGAATACAAGTTTATACCTTGTGCAGCACGGCGTTGGCTGGCTTGTTGCCGGCCAGCGACTCCTTGCTGAGGTGCTGGTGCGACTCGGCCAGGCACTCCACCTCCGCGAAGCGCGCGTTGAGCGACATGGCGGGGTGGTTGGGGTCCTGCGTGAGGTTCAGGTAGGCCGCGCGCCGCAGCTGCTCCTCGATCACCAGCGCCTGCTCCAGGAGCTGCGGGAACCAAGTTTTTACTTGAATCGTACTAATTATGTTATTTCTATCTCAAATCTGTACTGTGTTAACTGTTGTCGACTGGATATTATGAGGATATATTTCATTAAAAAGCAGACTGAAGAATAGTTAATAGATTGATTTCAAATTTCGTTATCAAGTTTCCAGTTACATGTATATAAATATGTTCTTACCTTAAAACGCCTGGCCAGGAACTTGTTCTTGATTTCGAGGAAGTTCCCTTTCCCTACATCCATCTTGAAGGGCTCGTTGATGATGGCGAAGCGCAGGTCGTTCTGAATGTCCTGCCAGCGGCCGTAGCCGTGCGTGACGATGCCGGCCAGCAGCCAGTAGTCGTGCCGCCGATGCCAGATCTCGTACTCGCGGCCGGGAGCGGCGGCTCGCTCCTCGTTGAGCCACAGCGTGTGCAGCTCCGTGAACCCGCCGTCGGCGATGTTGAACATGAACTTGCGACGCTCCACTTTGAGATCTTCGTCCTCCTTCACTAGCACCACGTCGTCGTCGTCCTCGTCCTTCTTCTCATCTTTCGGCTTCTCGGAAGCTTCCGACTCCGCCTTATCACTCTTTCCGTCTTCCTTCTTATCTACCTCTTCTTTTTCCTCCTTGACTTTAGCGATTTCTTTATCTTCCTTCTTGTCGTTGGACTTTTCGTCATCCTTAGTCTCGTCGTCCACGGACATGCGTCGCTCGCCGTCCTTGCTATCCTCCGACTTGTCCTTGGACGACTCCTTGTCATCCCCGTTGTCGTCCTTGGCGTCGCTGACGTCCATGGGCTCGTCCTTGGGCTCTAGGTCGGCGCGCTCGTCCTTGACGTCATCCCGCTCGTCGCGGTCGGAGCCGGCGGGCGTGGCGGGCGCGGCGGGCGCGGGCAGCGCGGGCGGCGCGGGCTGCGCGGGCGCGGGGGAGGGCGCGGCGGACGTGATGGGCGTGGCCGTGGAGGGCGCGGGGCTGGGCGCTGCACTCTCGCCCGCGCCGCCCGCCGCCTTCACCGGCTCTACTGGCTTGCGGATCATCTCCGGCATACTATAGTACCCGTTTATGTGCTCGAATTCCTGCACTTTCTTCCTAATTAAACTCATGACTCCGATTCTGGTCAATACGTGCTGCCTGGATAGACCTTCTCTAGGCACGCCGTCGGCAAATGTTTCGGCGTTATCCGCGCCCGGCTCGCACAAGTGTCGCATGAATAACGACACGTACGCCTTGAAGTTACGCTCCGACTTTCCTCTGAGATCCCTCACTAACCACTGCGAGTTAAACGCATCTTGCGGCGGCATGCCATACCGCATGATGGCGTTGAGGAAGGACTTCCTCTGGCGGGCGTTGAACCCGAGCACCTCCATGTTCCCGCCCACGCGCGCCAGCAGCGGCGGTAGAGGCCGGTCGCGCTCCTCGCGTCTCTCCAAGCGCCTCTTGCTGCGGCGGCTGAGGAGGTCGCCGTTGTCATTCTTTTCATCAAAGTCATCATCTTCCTTATCATCATCACTACCTTGAGAAAAGTCAGAATTATAATCTGAACCATTTTCCTGCCACGTCGAGTCCTCTCTGTTTTCAGTCTGTGTGACGACGCCATCGTTATAATTGACCTGTTTACGAACTCGCTTTCCCTTGCCGAGTGTTCTGGCTTGGTCCTCTTGGTGCTGCTCATAGTGATGTCGAAGCAGTTTGATCCAGTAAGCGGGATCAGTGTTCTCAGCCTCTTGTTTGATAATTTCTGTGTCAACTTCTTCCTCGCCATCACCCTCCTTTGTAGAGTAGCTCGCGACTTTGAATGAGCTGAGGTATTCGTTAGCCCAGGATTCCTTTTGTTCAATACCCTCCTTTGAACGGTCAAGCAGTTCTCCTACAGCCCTATCATCATAATGAATAGCTTCTTCTTTCCCTTCATCTTCTTTGAATAATTCTTCAGTACCAAACCTGAGGATGTCATCCAACTCCTGCTTAGTAAAGTTTGCGCCCTTGCCGCCCATACCGGGCCGTACAACCAAATGCGTCAACATCATTTTCCTCTTAGCAACTTGTGTGACTCTCTCCTCAACACTGTTGCGCGTCACAAAACGGTAGATCATTACTTTGTTGGCCTGACCGATACGATGGGCACGTGAAAACGCCTGAATGTCATTGTGAGGATTCCAGTCAGAATCGTAGATAATTACAGTGTCGGCTGTGGCCAAGTTAATACCCAAACCACCAGCCCTAGTTGATAGCAAGAATACAAACTGTTGAGCGCCAGGGGCATTGAACCTGTCGATAGCTTCCTGACGAATTGTACCAGTAATACCACCGTCGATTCTCTCATACTTATAACCTTCTCCTTCTAGGAAATCCTCAAGGATATCCAACATTTTCGTCATCTGTGAGAAAATGAGTACTCTGTGACCTTGCTCTTTGAGCTGCCTCAACATTTTGGACATAAGAACTAGTTTACCGGACGCCTTGATTAAAGCTTGAGTGTCATAGTTGCCGTGAGGGCCGAGCGGGGCTTCCTCCGCCGCGACCGGGAACAGGTACGGGTGATTGCAGCACTTCTTCAGGTCCATCATGACATTGAGCAATGATACAGTCTGACCACCACTCTTGGGGTTCAGAGCTTCATAGTTCCTAGTGAGAATATACTTGTAGTACTTCTTCTGCATGGGAGATAACTCTACACGCACGATGAACTCTGATTTCGCTGGCATGTTCTTGAGCACGTCAGCCTTGAGACGCCGCAGCATGTGTGGTCCTAACATTTCGTGGAGCCTTTTAACTTGTTCCTCCTTCGAAACATCAGCAAATTCATTTTGGAATGCGGCAAGATCATTAAACTTATCCTTATTTAAGAAATTCAGTAGATGGAACAATTCCTCCAAGTTGTTTTGTAGCGGAGTTCCAGTAAGTAGTAGTTTGTAGTTAATGTGATAACCGGCTAAAAGCCTGAAGAACTTTGACTGATTGCTCTTCAGCCTGTGGGCCTCGTCCACGACGAGTACTGCCCAGTCGATAGACCCAAGGCAGGTGGCATCGATAGAGACCAACTCGTATGACGTGAGGAGTACATTAAACTTTACTTGTGATTTAATTTTCGACGGCCGTCCACCTCTGTTTGCATTATCATCGAATGTCAATTCGTTTTCCCTGATAACAGCTCTTGAATCTTTGTCTCCCACATAGGTGATGCAATATAGATCGGGAGCCCAGAGTTCGAACTCTCTCTCCCAGTTGATGATGGTGGACAGCGGCACGGAAACAAGGAAGGGCCCCTTGCAGTGTCCCTCCTTGAACAACGAGTAAAGGAATGTGACAGTTTGAATAGTTTTTCCGAGACCCATCTCGTCAGCGAGGATTGTATCGATGCCCTGTCCCCAGGAGTACCGCAGCCAGTTGAGGCCCTCCAGCTGGTAAGGGTGCAGCTGCATGCCGGTCTCGTACACGAAGGGCGGCTGGTCTTCGTACTTCTTGTTGAGGTTAGTAGTGGGGCGGTCAGGCGGCGGGTTGTATTTCTTCGGTTTCATCTGCAAGCCGGCGCTGCTGTCATCCTCATCGATGATATCCTTGTTCTTGCTCTTGCGTCCCGCTTTCTTGCCTTTGGTGCCCTTTGTCTTGCCTTCAGATGTGATGAAAGAGCGCATGTCCTACGAAATAAGAATTACAAAGTCATTAGAATGCAATTTGGTATTTTTAACTATGTATAATGAAAAAATTACAGTAAATGGGTTGCAACAATCTAGGTAACTAATGTACTGCAGATACTGACGTTACCTAATTTTTTGACGTTCATACAAAGTTAACAAAGCATACCTGATAATATTCCATAGCATTCTTTAGTCCCGCGATATCTTCATTTTCTGACTCCCAGGTGGCCTGGTCGTAAGACAGATCGCGCCACTTCACCAGATAATACGTGGTGCCATCGCGAGAAGTACGGTGGTTGATCACGCGGTGCACGACCAGCCATTCTGGCTTCACACCGTATCTGAAGTCATACTTGATTTATTAGAAATGAATGGGTAAGTAAAACAATAGTGAATGCGGATTTGCAGTTATTATATGGTGAGTAAATAAATCATGAGTTGTTGATGCACCATTAAAAAGGTGATGAAAGATCATAACAATATCAGGGTGTCAAATATATTAACAGAAAAGGAAGTTCGTATAATAAACCAATATCACGCAGTGCAAAAGAATCACGTTTTCATGAAATACAGTAATGTGTTACATTTATTTTGTCACCACCAGAACATCATCATTGCTACTCAAAAGCTCTTTTCTGTCTAAACTAAACGCCAGGTGAAAGTACCATAAATAGAATAGACAAGAATGCGGTAAAGGCAAAAATGGTATGCCAGGATTGTAGACTGATGTTAAAAATGCAAATCCGTGATCTCCGACTGAGCCACAGGCGTGACATAATGTACGTAAATGCGCCACCAATAGTCTGTGCGGCCGCTGACCTGTAATACTTCTCCTCCAGGATCTTCTCGTCGGTGTCGTGCTCCTGCTTGTCCCGCAGGCGCTTGACGCGGCCGTCGCGCTCGTCCAGCGGCTCCTCCAGCTTGGGGGGCTCCTCGGGGTCCGACTTGCGCATGTAGTAGCGGTACATGAGCGGGTGGAACACGTCCAACTGGAACATCACATCAGTGCTTATTATTATACTAATACGACAACAAACCAACTAATTATTACTGTTTTATTATTACTCATAAGGAGCAATACAGGGTTCACTTAATAATTAGCTTAAACGGCTAATTATGACTAAGTGTAAATACCAGTCGATCAAGCAATTTTAGTAGATATTATTATAAACATTTTGAACGTCATAATCCCATAAAATTCTCATGTTTTTAATTCTTATATGAACATACCTGCAGTTCAGATATCCAGCTACAATGCCAGTAGGATCGCTCGTGCCACTTCACGAAGAACTCTCTGGAACGCGGAGCTTTTGATTTGGCCGATTGCTCCTTCCATCGCCAAGTTAATATCTTTGCCACTTTGCCATCCATCGGTGGACACTAAAAATAAAAATAAATTATAATGTAATTATGAATGTTTGGCAGTTCTTTATGAATTTATACGTAATTACAGTTTTTTTAGGCGGTGACAATAAATTGATCAAAAAGTGAAGGCTCGCCACTCGCGTTCCCTCTTTAATTATTTAGTTTCGTACTATGTTTGACTGCAGCACAATGGCCTGGTATACTCACACTACACCGCGGACACTTCCACTCCCCGTCCGGCACCTCCTCCAGCGGCGGGTTGAGACAGAACCGATGGTACGCCGACGGACACGAGTCGCAGCACAGCAGCTCACCGCCGTCCTTACATATTCTGTAATTATATAGAAAAGATTTAATATATGTGGGAATATGAAGAATGTATGGCATTAATTGATGCTTTTATGGCTTTTATGAATCTGAAGCTTGGGTGACAAGCTAAACCGATTGAGCAGTTGAGCACTCTAGCAAGTCTAACATATTAAAAATGTTCACAGAAGGTAATAAAAGAACAAATCAACATTATGAAAAATACTGCTAAACAATAAAATTATTTGACCTCGCTAGCCTTGCCCTACCTGCAGAACTCTTGATGCTCGTCATCATCGTCCTGGTCCTGGTTGCCCTCGGCCTCGCAGTGCGGGCAGGACCAGCGGCCCTCGGGCGTCTCCTCGAGCTCGGGCTCAAGACACACCAAGTGGTACGCGCGAGGACATGTATCGCAAAGGATTATCTCGCCGCCTTGTTGACACACCTGAAAATAAACAAAAATATCATATATAATACGTCAATCAGACGATATAATAAATTCCTAAAAGGCAGCGTTATGGACAGTAGAGATATGTTGGCAAAACAAATATTTGTGGAACACGTAATTATTCTTACGACAATTATGTGCGAACAATCAATCAATAACTGCCCAAATTGGGTCGAAAGAAATGTTAACCATTTATTATATCATCATCATCTGCTCTATTTCCTTTCTTAGGATTCGAGCTATAATTATAATCGTTTTATTCAAGTAATAGGACTCATGAAGTATCCCTATTCAAATATCACAATAACCCATGCAATGGTTTAGTAGTTTACACTTAAAAGACAGAATTAGCTTTAAATCTACGGCATCACCAACAGTGTTTATTAAGGATATATAGACGCACCTCGCAATAGTCCTGGTGTTCTTGCTCACCCTCTGCACCGTCGGGGAACTTGCTCGTGGTTTTCAATTTCTTCTTCTTTTTGCTTTTATTACCTATCTTGGTCTTTGCCTTCTTCTTCGGTAGCTAAAATAACAAACGGTTAATAAAAAATAAGAAATGGTGTTGTTTGAATTACTAAATACCTTTTTGTCAAGATATCACTTTCACATACTTCTTCACAGCGTGTTTCCACAGTGGCCAGTAAATACTATGAAAGACAATAATGTCTGTTTTTTTTTATTTACCTAGATTACTACAAACTTCTATTCCTTTTCAGTAAATAAATATTTTATTATATACATATTATAAGGCAAGCATTAAAAACTTAAAACTCACCGGCACAGCCGGATCATCTTCCTTCACAGGCACGCCCTCTTCAGAGGCTGCGGCAGTGGCCGGTTTGGGTTCCTCTGCCTCCGCCAGCATCTGTTCAAACTCCGCGTCAGAATCTGAATTCACTGCGCTGCCTTCTTGATCTTCCTCCTGTTCGATAAATAAAAATTTACATTTATAATTTAATCATCATGGTAACTTATTAATTAGTGTTTTCCTACGGTTTTACTTGCGTAAATAAACTACGAAACACTCTAATAAACCGTTCGTATTTAATTGAAAATAAAATAAATGAATCAATATGATGAACCTATGTGCCTTCTTTTAGCGCACACATAACATATAATACTCATTTATGGTATAAGTTAAACTCACGCTGCTGGTCCGCTTGCGCTTGCTGAACTTGATCTTGAGCGTGGGCACCTTGGGCTTCCTGCCGGGCTTGCCGCGCGGGGTGGAGGGCGCGGCGCCGGCGTGCTTGGGCTTGCGGCCACGCTTGCGCGGCGCGGCTGCACCCTCGTCACTCTGTTCTTCTTCTTCCTCCTCTTCGGGCTCTTCCACGACTTCTTCGTTCTGTAGCAAAAATAGGCATACATTATAGCTGACAATATTCCAAAAACGTCATCTTTAGTCGACACTCACAGAGTAATCACACAGTATGCACAATGCAGTGCATCCCAGAAGATATTATTAAGTTGAACAGTTAAAATAACTTCTAATGATAAAAAATAAAATAGGGACAATAATTAATCAACATAGGATATTCT
This sequence comes from Abrostola triplasia, assembly GCA_946251915.1. NCBI lineage: Eukaryota > Metazoa > Arthropoda > Insecta > Lepidoptera > Noctuidae > Abrostola > Abrostola triplasia. The sequence goes on along the minus strand of OX276424.1, from coordinate 2,975,206 downwards.
AGGACATTGCAATAAAACTGCATACGTTACCTTAACCTCTTTAGGAGTGCGTCCAGGTCTGCCTGTTTTAGGCACATAATCTGATGTTGTAGATGTGTTTGTGTTATCTTCAGAACCCATGGCCGGGGTCCCGCTGCCAAGATGTGGATTCGTCTCGCAGAATAGACGCCATTTTGCGGCTACTAACATCATCAACTTTGATACAGGAACCTGTTGAAATTAAATATTTTTAACTACTGAACGAGGCGGCACAAGAGACAAGCGACGGACGGTATATACCTTATGTATGGAGAGCCACGTATTACATGGGATTTATGATAATTGGCGAAAGCTGGACGTACGTGTTTGTAGATTTTATAACACTGTTGTAAATCCTAAGTAGACTCCAGATAAGGAAGAATACCATTGCCCAAATCTTTAAAGATTATGACTTCATTTTATGTGTAAAGTTAGAGATATTTTTGATATGTTTAAAAACGCAACTGTAATAGTATTAAACGACGGAGGCAAGACAACTGTTTGTTACTTTGATAGGTGAAAAAATATGCTAATATTTCATTTAAATATACAATCATGCTTTAATACTCCAAGGGCCAATAAAATATTACCTAGGAATATAAGGAAATATCTAGTTTAATCTACATCAAGTATGTACTATGTATTAGAAGGAAAATATAAACAGTCAATAGTGAATTAATTTAATTACCATACGAGTATTTATCACGTGTTTGACACTAAGAATCTTTAATCCGTTTGTTGTTTGGATGCATAATCATTACTCAAACATAACGTTTTGTAGATTGTTTTTATTTGTTTACAACGCATAATCTAAATATTCCATAAGTTTGTTTATAACTTCAAATAATTAAAAGATACAAGTCTTACAAAAGCCTTATAGATTAGCTACTTATAGATTTCTTGGTCTAGAAGACTTCGTTATCCATTCGGTGTCAAGTTCTCCTCGCTTTGTCAATCAAATCATCAATAAAATAATAAATTGAAACAGACCTTAGGGTTTTCTTTCACGAGCAATGGCCGTACGTGTTGCTGGAACAGCTTGTACGACGTCAAATTTTCTAAGTCAGCATCTGAGTACTGTATATCCACATCGGTGAGGCCGAATGATGAGCACACCTCTTCAACTGTTGGCATGCCTGCTGTTAAAAACAAATACATTCTTTATTTTTCTAAAACATACTTTAAGTTATGTAGATTTATCTACGTATGTAACCGAATTATGTTATTCTTCGATTATACAAAATATTAACAAAACCACCATACTCCAGACGAAGATCGAGCCAGCATCACAAGGCAGAACAGCCTAATCTCTTCGCCACTGCACTAGCATTATACATTCGACGACACAAATTAATTAACCAAATCAAGCTAAAAGGCAATACTGTCTCTGATCTTAAGTAGAACCTAGCTTTAAAGTCATGAGCTTTCTATTCCACCTTCCTTATGCATAAATATGTGCTAGAATCATATATGAAAATATGATTAAAATAAACAGCACATGAAAAACATTATTGCACGGGTATACAAGTCAGGAAATAAAACGTCATTCGGCATTCATAAGGTGAACAAATAAGGTAACTTTACAGGAGACAGAAAAACAGATTCGCTTTAGATGTACGGCTTTCTGTGAAAGGCTTTTTATACGACAAGGGTTCGCGGTATTACGCGAGGTATTCGTTTAGATTCGCAGCACTGCTTTCATTAACATTCTCAAGTATTTGCAGTTATACTTTGTATACAGAGAATTACAGTAATAAATGTGCCGTGTTGATTGTTTTTTTTATTAATGTCGAGTAACGAAAAACTCTTATTTCCCAGGGTATCCCGTCGCACAGTGGCACGTGCCAACTCGCTCATCCCTCAATACCTAACTGCACTCAATGCTCTCTTGAAAGTTAATGTAAATTACAACGTGTTGCATGAATGGCAGACGGTATATTGGAATGTCCGATGCATTGTGAGTAGTCTGTTAAAGATGAGGTCGTCTAGATAAAAAAACGAATTATTCGATTTTAATTAATTGATGTTATATCGTGGCGGGGAAGCATACAATCCCAGATAATACGAATAAATCAGGTCCCGTATGACAATCGTAGATCTAATGATAAAATTTTCGTAGGATTTTTAAAAAAGACGTGACGAGTTATCTCCGATAACTGATTCCACTCTTGCAAGTTATCTTTTGGCACCATTTATTGAATTTATAGTACGTCAACGTTAGACATTTGTCAAGATAAGTTCTTAAAACTTTTAAAACTATACACAGATACGTATGAACTAGAGTAACGGTAATCGCGAGTTACAGTTTATCTCGATTTCAACTTTGTTATCGATTAAAAATAAAAGGAGTACTTACACAACGCTTTCAGCTGTGTTCGCGACTATAATACAGTTATATTCTTGTGGCTTAAGAAATAGCAATAACAGGCGTCTTCAATAATAAAGAAAAAATACGCCTTGGCCCCATAATACTATGAATAATCGGATATTTAATAACTTCAAAACTCATTATTATTTTTGGTTAAATAAGCTTTTTACATTAAATATTTCCGCTACCAAACGATCCCAATATCCTCATAAGAAATAATGGTATAATATTCTGTACAAAACATCTTACAATAAGCCGTTAAACTTAGATAGCAATCAAGTTTAGATTACTTTTCAAATGTACCTGCGTCATGTACCTATCTGTTATTCAATATAGTATACAAGCGATTAAACTTTAATAAAGACGTGGGGGCTCTGGAGTATACAGACCTTGACTTTTCCAATGTCATAACAATATGAAGCCCGGCGATATTGTGGGCAACACATCTATAGAATATATGACCTTTAGAGCAGACGTGATGATGCTATAATAAATTCGATGCATTTAAAATCGATGTTTTGTTTTCTGATGATTGCCGGACTTTTAGGTTTCATACCGTCTGGTTATACTGTTATAAATATTCTTTTAAGTTCCATCCCGGGTTGATTACCTATATCACCTATTAGGTATAACCTTGTTAATAAGTTATTCGCTAGATCGTTACGAGTAATATGATTGTGCTTAAAAAATTGAAGTGTGCATTTCATCCTACAAAAATATACATCTACACGCTGCTGAGCCACGTGCATTGCTTGTTAGTAATAATAAATAATAGTTTAAAAAAACTAAAAAACACGCTTTTTATCGAAAACCGAACTAAAAAATAGAAAATAAGTTTTAATCAATTTAAATTAAGAATAGTGTTAAAAATTTCAATAAATATAAATTAATAATAGTGTGAATAAAAACAAAAAATATTTTATTTAAAAAAAGCGTGGGGTGCTTTTTAAGATATTATCAAAGTGATAATCACTCTACTCGTATCTGTCAATAAAATATTTATAACTATTGACACCATGCACCCCACGCTTTTTTAAATAAAATATTTTTTGTTTTTATTCACACTATTATTAATTTATATTTATTGAAATTTTTAACACTATTCTTAATTTAAATTGATTAAAACTTATTTTCTATTTTTTAGTTCGGTTTTCGATAAAAAGCGTGTTTTTTAGTTTTTTTAAACTATTATTTATTTTCTATTTTTTATTAAGATGGTTAGCTACCACGAAGCTTTACCTTAACGCGAGCCGGTCTCGGCGCCCGCGACGGTTAGCTACCACGGAACTTTACCGTAGCGACTAGCGGCTTAGCAGAGGGCGTTGGAGTCGGGACACGCGCGCGACGCTTAGCTACCACGGAACTTTACCGTAGCGACTAGCGGCTTAGCAGAGGGCGTTGGAGTCGGGACACGCGCGCGACGCTTAGCTACCACGGAACTTTACCGTAGCGACTAGCGGCTTAGCAGAGGGCGTTGGAGTCGGGACACGCGCGCGACGCTTAGCTACCACGGAACTTTACCGTAGCGACTAGCGGCTTAGCAGAGGGCGTTTGTGTTGCGGGCTGTAATTATGCTATTTTTATTAATTAATACTTTTTATTAATTATATTATTAAATAATTTTATCAAATTAGTGTATTGTCATCGGTCCTCGATAAATCTACAAAGTTTGAACGAAATCTAGCCGTTTAAAGTGGGTCAAAATCGCGCCCAAAGAAGTCGGTTACAAACATACAAACAAACATACATACATACAAGTGAAGCTAATATAAAGCGTGTAAAAATATCATGAAACGCACGTTGCAGATATTTCGACCAAATAACCTCTTTTTACATGTTGAATCAGCGTTACAATTTGCTTATTTCGAAGAAATAAAAATAAATACGTAGTAATAGATTCAGCATACTTGATAATAACATTACATGCACAAATTATTGACATCGACTCTTAACGATCTCGATAGAGATGCGAGCAAGGTCGTAACAGCGCGTAAGGTCATTGAACTGCGCATCTAAGTTCAAATACACCCAATAGATAATTATTTATACATTTATCTGCAGGCATGCTTTGAATTTTAGATGGTAAAAGAATCTACGTAAGAATTTTAAATGTAAGACTGCGGCGCTGCCTTCGTGGTAAATGTGCGCGGCTTGTTACATAAGTTATACGATTTAAACAGTACATATATTATTAAGATTATTTATATTTTATGTAGATAGTAGTAGTTTAGGAAACTTTTTATTCTGACGAAGCTTCTTGTACTTAAGAATGCTAATAAGACTTGTGGTGGCCTAGCCGAGGGCCGCTAGTTAAACGTTTAAGGTATCGTAACTAGTTATTAGACGGGCACTTCAATTACGCTGTTTCTTAAAAGCACGGTCATTTTACATGTTTTAAAAAAAAACCTTTTTAAAAACAATACCACCAATGATGATGCTGGTCTCAAAACTGTAGAACAGAAATGCAATTAGAGTGGAACTATAAAATACGAAGAATACGATTTTGGCACTTACCTGATCCTGAATCAGACGCAGCTGGTGTAACAGGTGTGTTGTGCTTGCTCCCTCTTCCTTTGCGGGACTTTTTTGTAGACGACATAGCACTGAGGGCATAGTCACTGTCTCCTTCTGCCTCGATCTCCAGCCCAAATTCTTCATCCTAGTTAGAAAATTTTATTTAATAAAAGTCTTATAGTACCATCTTATAGTATGCAAAGATGCATTTGTGACCTCATTTCAAGAACGCGTGAGGTAATTTTATTCTTATAAGCAACACAATAAAATTCAAAATCGATTGAAATATCTGCATTGAAGAAAATGGTTGTTCCATTGTATTCTGTGTTGCTTTTGCATATACTTTCAATACAGAATTGAGTTTGATACTGAAGTAAAATTACTAGTTGTCTCTGGGTAACACTTTTTCAGCCAAGAAACCAATTAATATTAATTTCAGTAAATGAAGGCTATATTGGCGAGTTTCGTTTTTTAACTATATAATGATATTACTTACTGAAAAATATAAAACACAAACCAAATGGCAACCTTTCCTGTTTCCTAGATTGTTTTCTGTAGTGTAGTACTAATAAAGTGATCAATGTAAAACCAGTGTTAACAAAGTTACATAGAATTTAATAGAGACTGATGAATTCAATTCAATTTACTGATTGAATCAAGTATTTACAATCCTTGCCAACCCACTTCCTGTGACTACAATAACTATTTTTGCCTACCCATACTTTAATTATTTTATAAGATCCTTTATGCATGGAAGAAAAGAGGTATAATTAGTATATATATTATATAAATTATATGTAACAATAATAATTATATTTATTGGTTAGTAAGTTCTAGTAGTATTTATTTGCTAAGTACACACAGTTAGATATTAAATTGGATAGTGCAACTCATTCAAATAACCTTTATAATTTTATACAAAGAAATAATAATGAGTTTTATTCAAAGCCCATTTTAAAAGACTAGGATTCATTTCTGAAATCGCAAGCTTTAGATAGTAAATTATAAATATTATGATAGGTGCACACTGTACAATAGCTTTTATAAATATATAATAGGTATATCTTGGGTATAGCATGAATGGGGAAATGCCGGGAGAGGATGCCTTACAAGGACAAACACTGACCTTATTGGTGACGTCCTTCAAAAAAGTCAGGTTGCGTAGTCACATCCAGCACACATGTGTGACAAGATGCATGAATGTGGAAAAAGCAAAAGGAATATGTGAGGATAATACTGGTATAGTTCCTACTCCTACCTACCTACAGGAATATGGCATAATGATATGTATTGTTTGAGACTCATGCTTATTCCTTTCATTTAAGATAAACACAATTCAATTATGTAGAGTCTAGACCCATTAATGGAATAAAGATCTTATCACATTTACGCTTGTGGCACTGATTAAAACATAAATACAGGCCTGAATATGTGATTGAAAACTCATAGTCAAACATAACAATGCTATAAATTGATGAATTAATTTATTGTTTTACTACAACAATAGCAGAAATTGAATTATCCTATTTCACATGCCAATTATAATTATCAAAAATAAATAAATCTGTTTCTAAACAGTTTAAAAGTAAAGTGTACCTTGGGTATGTATAATGAATGAGTCATAGACATCACTTAGATACAAATAAAAACTAGTTACCCTTTCTGATGTGAATTGAACCAAAAGGTTCCCAGCAAAGAGTACTCAATCATTGTTCAATAATAAAAACAGTTGGTGATGTAACAATATTGATATTGTTTGTTTGTACTAACATAAAATATGCCAATTCTCTACATATTCATAAGTTTCTAAATTACTGCTTTTGTATCAATAACATTTTATATAGATCACCAGTATATCCCAGATATAGCTACTATAGCTGAATTGTTTACATAATATTGTTCAAGTATCTTTCTATTCAACTTACCTCTTCACTCTCATTCTTGCGCTTCTTCTTTTTCTTTCGACCCTTCTTCTCTTCTCCACGGGCTTTCCTTTTCTTACCCTTCTTTTTCTTTCTGCCATCTTCAGGGGAGTAATCCTCATCCTCCTAACAATATCATTCATTGCTAATGAATATTATACTTCAATGACATAACCATAACACAATATCAGCAAGTCAAATGTTTACAAATACAATCATTCACTATTGAATAATACTAAAAACATGAATGAATAATATATTTTACAATTACCTTTGGTGGTGCTTCATCACTCTCTCCAGAATTCTCATTCTGACCCTCACCTTCCTCCACGTCCTCGTCGCCTGCAAGTTCACAATAAACTGGTCAAACCAGTCCACTACACCACGCACTTACCAATGCTCTAGGAAAAGGTTTACGACAGTGCATTTTGCCCCATGAGCACACTCCTCAAGCTAAGGTCACTAATCCCTTTGTTTGGCGGCGTCCATTTTGTTAAGTAGTAATGAGGGGATATCGCATGTTCTTTTCTGTCACAAACTGCCACTTAAAAATATTTACAACCACAAAATAACAAATACAACATCATCTCACTGCAAAACCACTTCTTTGACAACACTACACTATGATCAGCCGTATTATGTGACCAAAACTAAGTTATGGAACCCAAAATTTTCTAAATTTTTAATTGCTTTTACCGCAAGTAAACACATGATACCGCTATTCGCGGCTTACCTATGACATGCTAGCTAAATTGAACGTTTACCTGCGAAAGAACCGTCTACTTCATCATCTGATGCCATTTAGATCACTAATCAACACAACCTGCAATAAGATTAAAGATTTTGGTCTAGAAAAGATAAAGGACGCGCAGTTTTTGCGACAAATGGTAATTAATTCAGAAATTGATGCCGCCGTCACTACACGGCAAACTAGCAAGACTTGTTGTCTCCCTCGCACATATTAAAAAATATGGGAAAAAGAAATTACAGGGTGATCACACTCAGATGTAAAAAATCTACTATATTGGTTTAAACATCAAAAACTATAATATCTTGAAATTTATATCAGTCTATAACTATCTTCACTAGTTAATTGGGCTATTTCTGCAGTCAATGAATGAAAAAGTTGAAGATAGAGTAGAGTAAAAGGGGAGAAGAGTATCATTACTTTAAATTTAATTTCTTAGTATTATGAAAACTGTGTCGAACACGATATCCGTAATTAATTTAATATTTGGGTTTTGATGTGATAAGCTATATAAATATACTTTAACATAAGAATAAGTCTTATTACCATCAACGTCAGATTTTACCAAAACTTAATAAATTAAGATTAGCTTTAATTTATTGGGTAGGTTATTAAATTAGATATAGTTAATTTTTTTCAAGTTATGTAATGTATATTAATGATAACTCGATAGTACCTATGTATTGAAGCCGAAGGAGAATGTGAAGGCTCATTTTACCAGACCTTAAAGTTATTGCATAATTATAACCATCAACTAACTAACAATATAATATGCTTCTTTTATAAAAAGCAACGCACCTTTTACCATTAAGGTATCCCAAACCTCTCATCAACGTATATAAAACAATAAATAAAGTACCAAACAGATATATTTTATATACATTTAAATACATTAAGACGTTTGTCTGGGTTTAGACCCTTAATCTTACTTGTTCTTGTATAATATATTTATATTAATACAAAATACGATTTATCTAGTTCTGAACCTGGATGCCATCATGATGTTTTGGGTAAGAACAAAAATGCGACATATTATTTATAATTATGTTAATCGCGCTTAGTGAAAACCAAATTTAAATACGAATTTTTAATTAAAAACGTAAATAATACTAACTTCCTATTGATACATCGCCGCTTATGAACTCGTAACCTCGTACGCTAATAATAAGCTGATGATAATGTGATATGGTGTAATAAACCTACTATTTAAGTTGTAATATTTTATTATGGTATTAATTTCTGTCAATCACCAACATTTCAAAACCAACTAAAATGTTGCCATGTAATAATAACGATCATCATTATTCATTTAATAGAAAATACTTTTTTGAAATCATCATCATCAGCCTATCTCAGTCTACAGCTGGACATAACTGCCTCTCATGGTACGCCACGCTGCTGAGCTCGATCTTCGGCCTTCCACTTCCAATCGCTGTCAGCCATGTTTTAAAAATAATATATTTATTGTGTGATTTGTCTTCAGACTTGAAAAAAAAAATCTCTTGCATATTTTTATATGAACTAAACCACGATACCATGACTTTATTCAAACTAAATTAATAATGTTTTTAGGGCGGAAAATGTATTCGTAAACCTGGGATGACGTCATCCATTAAAGTGTGAGGAGAGGCAACAAATAACGCTATCTTTTTTTGACACATTCATTGATTAGACCCCTCTGCACTGGAATGGAACTTGATCAAGTCTGAAATTGACAGTGTAGTTGTTATTGTTTCGCTATTACAGCAGTTTATAGTGTATAGAGGCATGGTTTTCAATTTACAGATAGTAAATAGAATAACGTGTTAGGTGTTACTTTTGCGCACACATCTTAAAGTATGAACGCTCTATTAGATTACGGTTCATCCTCCAGTGACTCCGAAGAAGAATCAACAGAAAATGAAAAGTAAGTACAAGTTTATGTTTCAGTAAGGAATTTCAATTAAAACACTAAGAATTACATGTATTTTACATCATTTTGTTAATTACAGATCTCTGGGCGAGAGTGCAAAGCCGAAACTACCCAAGCCGACAATCGGAGAAAGTAGCCTACAAACATCGGTTTTCTCCAATCCTTTCGTAGAAGCTGAACTGGCAAAGGCGGCAATACTCGAGAAGCATGTTAAAATGGTATATGTTGACTTTCTATTACATAACATCTAGTATTTACAAGGCCATATAGTGTAGTCAGATATTGCACATATCAGTAATTTTTAAATATCGACGTTATGTACCTGACATGTTGATGTACCTCTTCACCATTTTAATGATATACTCCCCTTAGTTGGAAAGGTGTGATTAACAATAGACCATATTGAATTCTGTTCTTATTTATAGTTATTCTAATATAAACTAAAAACTTTAGTATCCACTTGTGCATACAATCGTCAAGTACATAGGCAATGACTGTAAGGTTCCAGGTAAAGATAACACACAGATGATAAATGGTAAAAGGATATGCTGGAACTATCGGAAGGGCCGCTGCCGCTTCGGTCACAACTGCAAGTATGCCCATGATACTGACATTCAAAAGTCTAATGAAGAGATTGAGGCCGACAAACAGGTAACCTAAACAGACATACCAAGCATACAAAATAATATTTAGTTCATTTATATTGGAACCTGTCATTATAAAATATTGATTTTTCAGAAGTTCAAATCAGTGGTATGTGAAGGTGCGGGAACAATGACAGCTGCCGTGCCGCCTGTAGCTGTACTCGACCCTGCATCTCCCACTGATGACACAGTGTGGGAGGGTGGAGCAGACAAGCGAAAACTAAAGCGACCTGGCCTTAGCCAAACACTAGTACCTGGGAAGAAAGTTATCAAAATGTACAAAGAACAAAAAATCAAAGATGCTAATAAAAATTAATTTCAGTTAAAGTTGCTGTATATGTGGCATGGTTTAATTGACTTTATTAAGGGTTTCATTCAACATCACTTGGAAATAGGCAATCATACTAGCTTTAATGAATGAAACAAAAGGTGTGGGGTAAACATTTGATATTTTCTGCCCCAGCATCACCAAGACCTTATGTGGTAATTTTAAAGATGTGTTCTGCTCACATTTGGAATCTATAGACACTTGTGTAAATATCCAGTACCCTAATTTATTAAAAGAACCATGGTGCATATGCAACAATCTTTATTTTAATTTAAGCTTTATCTTATGCATTCCATATCCGTGTATCATGTGTGAATTCTATATACCAAATAATGAAAAGAGGAAAGAAACAATATATTATATTTTAAACAATAGTATTTAATCTTAGTTTGGCATCCTGTAAAAATCTTCCACACTTACACCTAAAGATCAGTAATCATTATGCCCAATTTGAGTTAATCCTGAAATGGCTCTCTACAGTTCCATTTTGAAACGTCCATATAATATAGTGTTTCCTTTCTTTGCAACAACAATCCTTGAAACCCAGTCTTATTTTGTCCTACCTCATTTTGAATGGCGTCATAATATTCAAGACTCGATGAGTGGATTTGCAATTCCATACCAATTTGTGTCGTCTTCCCTATTTGACGAAATATAATACGTGCAATCTTAGTTGACCGGGCTGAAATGACATATTTCCGAGACGAGTCAATAATCAAGTGGGAAATAAACTTATCGAAAACATGGTTTTATTTTTATTGTAGTTTAGCTACCCATATGAAATGATCATTTTTGTGTTATGCTAGAAGTCCGACCAGTGCGGCGCACACACCTGTTGTGTTATAAAATTTTCGATCCAGCGGTGTGTGAGGTCGGTGTGCCACCAGTAGGGATAACACGCTAGGAGTGTTTTTGTCTAATTTAAGATTTTTGCGCTCATTGACATTGAGTAATTCAATTACATTTATGTATCTGATTACAAATAAAGAGGTTAAAATATTCGTAAAAAAATCTTTTGTGGACTAATAGGGTAATATACAAAAAAGCGCCTATTTATTAGAGAATAGCATAAAATTAAATATTATTTCCACGGCGTAACATTTTCAAGATAATTTTGTAAGCGCACACCTCATTAAGTGGTCATATTATTATTTTTATGTAGGTATATACAATAATAATATGACTGCACGTGCAAAATTAATGATTGCCGCCTTTTTTTTTCGCTTATTTCATTGTATATTTATCTAGGTATAAGGCGTCTACTGTTATAAAGGTACGGAAGAATAAAGTATTGAGTGATTCTCTAAATTTTAATATTTTCTTCGGATGTCGGCAATAGGCTCGCCCCCTATTACATTCGGACATATATGCATAAACAAGCATATTCCTGTTAGTTACGGTTAAAAATCCAGGTCAACTTAACCCACCATACAGTTGTTTTACCTATTTTCAACCATATTGACGCCGGGTTAATTTCCTGGTGTTACACCATGGCGTGATACGGAAACAGTCATAAGATCACTTACCCACACAATTATCTACAGATCACTATTTGTCTTATGCGAGAATCGAATCCGCAACCCTTGTCATTACAGCCTACCTCTAGAAGTAGGCATTGTACAAAATACTTGCATTCGACTCACTTATTCTGGTTTCTATGTAAATTATCTACCATTACTTACCTGTATAAAGCAGTAATAATCTGCGTTAATTACATACGTATGCTACCCTGCCATGTTCGATTCATCATGATCAGCCGGAAGACGTCCACTGTTGAATAAAGGCCTCCCCCATGTTCGATTACCTTGCATTACTTCATGTAAGTTGTTATCAGGGATAAATAAAACTAGGAAATATCAATGACGCATTTTCTTTTATTAAGAAACAATGCGAGAAGTACACATGCAATTTTGAGATTTTACGCCCAAAGCAATCAGCACGATGCACCAAATTAAATTACATTGAATAATGTAAGATTTGATTCAAATACAATAATTCAATGCCAAATGTCTAAAAATAATGTCAAATAATACGGGCATTTTTATTGTAAAAGCTTGTTGGCCTACTGCTTTCATTGATCCATTTGGTGCAAACGGCTATCGTATCTGTTGGCACGTTCGCCGCCAATATATGCTCCGTAGAATTAGAGCTCTCAATTGCTCAATTATAATAGCACAGCCATTAACAATGCTACTGTGGATCTTTGCCAAACGGTTGAATAGCTTTACAGCTATTTAGCAAACCGCTATACAGTAGATGTATAATCCTCAATACATTGAAATTAAATTATAAAGGTGGCTAAAAATACTTTTGTAAAATCGTTTTTATGATTTGCGTTAAGTACTAGTCTCCTCCGACAACAGAAATAAGTGACATTGCAACGACATCAATTTTTATATCGAATTAATTCTATGCCACATAAATATACTGATTCCAATCAAAAATATATTCTATATTAGACAAAATCCAATGCTAAAAGGCCACTAAAATAGAAACTGAGGGGACCGTCTTAGTACATAACATTTTGTACGTAAGGTGTTTTTCTACCGTTTAAGTTTTGGACCCCTTTAAAGAAACAAGTGTGAACGATCTACGTGACCACACAACACCGAGACATTAAAATTTCACGTATCGATATACAAATTAAAACGATTTACTGCAACGTCCTAATTATGAAAATTATTAACGTCGTCATTACACAATTAAAGTTAAGTCTATAAATAAAATGCTATCGCGTTAGGTACATTCAAACCTAAAACACTAGTGATAGTGTTCACATACTGCAACAATACTTAAATCAACATTATTGCAACACTTTAAGTACTATTAATCTGATGTGTAATTTGTTTTTACATTTATTATTTTATGAAAACTATTTAAATATATAATATTGTGTAAAGGCACAAACAATACAAAAACATTTCATTGTTACTGAAATATTCTTTTCAGATGGCTCAATAAATATGCAGTGGTGTTTCTTGATGTGTAACCTATGTAAAATATTGTTATATTCAAGGAATACTACAAAAATAGTTATCATTTGGCAATTTATACAATTATTTTGAATAAATACAATATTTATACGAGCGTACATGATCCATTTAAAGATGGTTGGCGATAATTAAATAGTATTACATTTAAATAGATCTTAATATTAATGGTATTTCATAATTTAGTGTATATTGAAGTGTTACAAAGTGAAATTTCATACAATTTAAAAATCTAAAGTAGATCAATGCATGTTTTTAAATTTTTACAGCGACCTTTGTTGTAATCTTTGGTGATCCGAGATCCAATCTGTGGCTTTTCTTGAAGTTCTCCAGTTCACTGTCGTGAGCGACACCGTTCATGGTGGTGCCGTTGAGTTTAGGGCCGTGTCCATTGGAGACGTGGTGGCCGATCGCCTTGCCTCCGCGAGAGGTGGCCTTATCACTGTACCCGTTTAGTTTATCACCAGCGTGCCCATTTATCTTTTCCGTTCCGTACCCGTTCATTTTCTCTGTGGCATGCCCATTCATTTTTGCCACTCCGTTATGGCCATTGTGTTTGTCATCACAGTGGCCGTTCAAATTTTTGGTATGCCCTGATAAACCAAAAGAAAATTTTCTTTAACCCCCAAACTATGTGTTTCAGTGACACTGGCGAAATTGTGTTAGTCACGCTAAAAAACTAGACGTAAGTAAACGTTTTTTATACGAAATACAATTCTAAAATCTTGAATCGCTATGTTAGTAGTCCGTACTAGTGGTACCATCGGTGGAATACATATCTTTATGTCCCAGAATAGTAACAGCATTCATATCTGAAATATTACGTGTGACTTTAATATATTCGGGGATAGCCGCGTAAGGCCACAGCTAACATTATCCACACAGTAATAACATGAATATCTATACCTCCCTCGCATTTTGTTACACATCAATTATGTATATTTTCTATTCGCAACAAAATTGAATCTTGCCTAGTAACTTTAAATTATTGTTAAAACTGTGGTTTCGACTGTTTAGTTAAACCAGATTTGCCACACGCGCAAGTTGTGGCGAACAAAACAAAATGTCTTGACATTATTTTAATTAATTGTACTGTAGAATACGTTCTGGATGACCAGAGTAATTTATTATACGAACGAACAAAGTATGTGCGGGGGAGATATTGATGTGTTAGTGCAAAACATTTAATGTGTGATCGCAACGAGCAAAACTAGATAGTATTCGTTTCATAGAAGAAGGTTCCTATTAAACTAACAAAACAGAACTACCGGAACTAATAGGGTGTCTAATCTATTCTATAACACAATTACGCCAGTGTTCACATCACAATATCACATGCAAAGAAAATTGTCCGACAGGAAAATACATCCAATGTATTTGTCAAAGCCAAAAGCTATTAGAACTTTGTATCTTGATCCATTTATTTTATCAGTTACGCCGAACGAATGCGGCAACGTTATATGATTGGTTCTAATATCATTTAGTGACATTACATGGCTGATTAAAATCGGCAGACAGTAAATATGAGAATACTCGGGCCGTATCAATTTTATAAAAAATAAAATATATCAACTGAACCGTAAAGATAACTTTTACGATAAGTCTTCTTTGTAAACATTACCTAAATACTAAGAATAATTTAGTTTTGTTATCTACCGACGATTTATTAGTATGGAATGTATGTTGACTTTACGTACGATTCAACCATACATCGTCGCCGTTTAATCGCAAGAAACTGAATTCGAAAGTTAAATTCAATTTTTAAATTATTTTAAAAAGGCTATATATTAATACAATAATTATATGTTTCTTGTTATAAACATGCCGTTAAAAAATGTTGAGTTTGAATAAATAATTTACAAAATTGAGAGGGCCAAGTACATAGCACACAATTTGACTCCATCAACACAATTAATTTAAAATAGCAAAGCAAACATATTTGCTGTCTTACCGTTGCTGTCAATACCCGTGTAATACTTTTTTGAGGTCTTCCAATCTTCCTTCAGCGACAGGTTGTACATAGAATAGGCGGGGTCGCCGGTAACCTCCTTCTCAATGGTGAGGAACTTGGGCAGCGAAGCTAGTAACGTGTTCTGATCATAAGCAGCGCTATACGTTTCCAGCAGTACCAATCCTCGGCACCTGCAAATGTATAAATATCCATTATATAAACAGACAATAAACAATAACAATATCTATTTCACTGTACAACTAAAAGCTACCTAATGAAGCAAAGTATAGCATTACCTCTGAAACGCGTGTTCCTTGAGGATAAATAGATAAATAAAATAAGCGTAATAAGCATTTGTTTTATTCATAACAGATTATATAAATATACGTAAATAATACCAATATTATGAGCATTATGATTTTAGTAACAAATCACCTGGGATGTGTGGGCTGTCTATAAATGTCCAACTGATAGTACTGATTGTTGTAAATAAAGCAGCGGCGCTTCTTGAAGATGGTGAAGTGCGCGTCGTCGCGCTGCGGCAACAGATTCAAGTAGTCCCGATGCGTTAACTGGGTCCGGACCTCTACAGACTGGCCATTCGTCGGGTGGAACTTCCTTAGCGTGTGTATATAGGACCAGTGGCCCTTCTGACCGCGCTTGCGAAGCCTGACTTGCGCCTTACGGAGATCGCTCTGCAAGTAGTTGTGAACGACATCGAAGTCTTGGAACGCAGGGAACTCTGTGTCGGACACCAGCGGCGACTTGACAAGAAACTTGCGCTTCTTGGAGTTGACGTTGAGTCGGTCGCCGGTGTCGATGCCGATCTTCTGGCAGACGCACGCGATCAGCCGGTTCATCTTCTTGTCGAAGTCAGTCGAGTTGTCGATGACGTCGAAGTACGGGTGCCCGATCCATGCCGCAGCCGCGTTGTAGTCTAGTTCCCTAGCCAGCTCGACGCCCTCCGACCGGCAAGCGTGATCCTATTGACAAGATTTAGATTAGTTATAAATGTAAGTAGATTAAATGTTTTCATTTACAGTTTTAACTCAAATGCTTCTACTAATTTATAAGGATGCTATGGTGAAACAATGATAATGAATAAAAGTATGAATCCTTGAAATCAGCATGACCCAGTAATCACAAGGAAAAATAAGCGGATAAAAAGAAGATTATAAATTATAAGTCGATTACGTTTATCGCGTTACGCGAATATATCATGATTTATATTATTATTTAATCATGGCCTTTATTAATACCTGATCTTGAAATTCAAAACAAAACACTAATCCTATCTTTAGTCTTTATCAATGACGTCAGTCAATCAAACATCGTATGTTTTAATACGGCTTTATCACCATAGTCTTAAAATGGCATACTGCCAATTTTATTGCGAAACTACAACGAATGTTGCATGCGCTACGGCCATTCATAAAGTTAGACATTTGAATAATATTGTTTTTAAAGCTTTGAGTTGAGCAAAACAAACTAACTGAAAACTATTTGAAAATTAAATAGCTTTGTATTGTAAGCCAAACAAAAAAATCGAAGAATTTGGAAAAAAAATTGGCATCTGACACAAAATGTTCCAGTTTCATGTAATTATAGCTTATTCGCATTGTTATTAAGTACTACCTGTTGTTGAGTAGGTAGTGTACAACTTATCTTGTAAACAATGTGTCAAATACGTTAATTTACACACATAATATAATCAACAAAATGCGATAACCGAGATACCAATACGTATTATACGTTTGTTCAATAAATAACACAATTATTAAATAATTAGTATAGCTTTATCATCAAGTTAAACATAAAATGACAACCTCAATAAAATTAACTATAGGTGCAATCGTTTATCTATTAGTAGAGAAGTCAATGACCATTTTTGCTCAACAAACGTAACATAGGAAGAATTAAAATATAGTCGTGTGTAGAATTGTAACATGTGTGTCGCACGTGATGGGTGGTACAGTAGGCAAATTTCATGCCGGTGTTACAATGAAATTGCACTTTAAAGTGTTTTATTATTGCGGTCACGTTTACCACCATGTGTTCTGTAATCGCGTAGTAGGCCGTCACGACAGACACTTAACTCATTTACAAAAAATATACAGGGGATTATAATGAATCAGAGATACCATGATAATAACAGTGACGTAGTATTTTATTATGGTACTATTTGTTTACTAATGTTGTCGCGTTATTGTACGAGGTTTCCGAACATTGAAATTATATTTTACAAGTCGTGTCTGTAATTGACTACCTAATTACAGTTTTGTCTGAAAAACATTGGATATCATGCCACCGGTTGAGAGTTATCAGCAAATTGTGAATGCAGAAAACCTTTGCTTCTGAGGTTAATTAGCGTGACCGTTTTATGTAGTAACAATTTTTATACAAATTGGATTGGCAGAATCGATGATAGACTATATAGATAATGTCGTTTTGTCTAGCACGTGTGCGTGTACATATGCTGACAATATTTTATTAATGACGAACCTTATCTTTTATTAATAATGGTATCATAAACATGCGTACATATCTATGTTGTATGTAGGTATAGCGTCTACATAGTGTACAAAGCTTATCATGACTATGGTAACCAATAAAAAACAAAAGAATTCAGCTTTGGCGATGACATTACAGACAGTATGTAGAGTGTATTCAGATGTTTTATGAACTAAAGGTATGGCGAAACAATGTGAGGGATGTGGCGTGAATAGACGGTGTAGTAACGCTCAGCTTGCACTGAACATATTGTTTGCTGTCATTTTAAAAATAAGATACACTGAAATCATTACTTGTCGAACGGATTGCGTATTTATTGAACTTATTATTAATTTTAACATAACGTAATGTTACGCAATAATACTCGTCCAGGGGAAAATCTTGTGGGAATTAAAATTGAGCACAACTCAGTAAGTTTCAATGCTTGAAGCCCCAACCACAAGTCATGGGGTATAGACGTACTTAGTACAGTAGGCGTGTCTTAGGTAAAACGTGACAAATATACTCGTAATACGTATCCACATTATGTAAGCAATTAACAAACTTTACACAACATAGTAATTAATAGATGTAATTATGCCTTATCAGTTTAACATTACCCCTTTATCTCTATTATTATACTCATTTTAAAAACATAACTTTGATAGGTACTTGTAATAAAAACAATTAAATGTTTCCTACTGCTAATATAAATACTTATAAATAAGTGTTACAAGCAAGTGCGCCTCTATTATTATCAGCATTCGCTTTATAGAACAAAACCGCGTGAAATACGATAGTCACTGAAACACATTCCATTGTTTTTACAATTAGTGACGGTTAATAAAGTTGGAAACGTAATGTTCAATCCGATATACATGGCTACGTTATTTGTTATGTTACAAGCGAGAACTTGGTCCTACGTACCACATCTAGGTAATGATATCTTCCAGCGGGATTATTCGTTCGGTGCAAATGGGATCAGATGTTTTACAATAGATCGAAAACCAATAATGAGGTTCCTACCAAAAATAGAATGAGCATTATCCGACATGTGACTTTTATCTAATGTGTATTTTAAACGTGTTCTAGTTTCATAGTATTTGGCCCGCATTTCCTAGTTCACTGACTGGCTTCCCACGTCATCGCCACTAAGAGAAAGGTACCTCACCTCAGTGGAGTAAAAGTCTTCGGCGCCGTTGGCAGCAGAGACCATGTGCACGATGTGATTGTACCGGTTGTCTCGCAATTCCACGCTGTTCCAGTTGTTAGCGGACAGCATAGCCTCCCACTTCTCTTTTGATATAACTGAAAATGCGAAAACGGTGTTGTTAGACACAATAAGATCTAAATTGCAGTGTAATCCGAAGTTATAAACGAATACAGTGTTCGGCTATCCGCCAATTTTATGTAACGCCGTGACATACTTTTCTTTTACAATTTTGCGAACAGCGCTGTAAAACGTAAGCTACCATGAAAGTCGGCTGGATCGAACTTATAAAACCAGCGACTTTACCAAGTAATTTCAGCGATTGATTAATTAACAGTCAAAAGTCAAACGTCTACTGTGTAGTCGTAATTAGTCATATGACCCATTCAGATACGGCTGTATGTAAACAAATATAGATTTCATATCAGAGTAAATGACCTCCTTGACGCGTGGTTCATATTAGTTTAAATTTTATATTGGGTTGGATACACAAATACCTATTTGGATTATTTTACGAAATGAGCGACAGTTTGAAATACTATTATTTAGGTCGTTGTTCAATGTTAAGACTAAAGGAGGATAATACAATAATCGTGAATTGAACTTTCCTTTAGAAATGCAAACATGATTTGTAACACGAATAAAGTTGCTACAAAATATTTGAAATAGGTTACACGATTGAACAATATAAACGCATTATTACGATAATATCCTAAAACTAGATATCCTTTTATGTAGTTCGGTATCATGGACCATCATAGAACTTAAGAAACTAATATGTACTAGGTACGTACTATACGGTATTATATACAGTAGAATGCATGACATTCACGACCCATGTGTTGACATTATAATGGTGTAATCATAGATGAATCAGATAAGACAAAGAGTTTGTGCAACCAGTATAAATATGATAAATGTAATAATTAGCTATAAAACGCGGTCCACGTACATGACAACGATAGCTATTGTATTACAGGTATTTTTATTGTTACACACGTTAATAGTTCCCTCTATACTCTAACATATACGGTATGTATTTAACCTTGCGTATCTGTCAGATCTGGGATTTGGAATGCATAATATGCTGCGTACGATCGTATCGGTATTCGGTACTAGCAGACGGTACGCCGAGTGCATCCGCATTATACGCCAACTTTTAACATTTATAGAATCGTTGCTTATCTATCACGATACGCGACAACGCCACTTCTTTGACTAATGTTAGAAGTTAGTACATAAACCAAAAGCAACAAAATTGCTAGTTGCTGTTAGAAGTGTTTGTTATTTTTGCAGTCTAAATCTGAATCTACAACATTCCTAGCCGATTTTTAGATACTATTTGTTTATAGACGAACCAATAAATATCTCAGACAAAAACAAACAAACATCCAGGTTCTGTGTGACTACGTGAGATAAAATCGTTACTGAAAGTCAATGACGTTACTGGCTCTACCATTAGAATAATTCTATTGCGTTTCCGCTCATAACAAAAGCTTAGTCTGGAAACAAGTGACTCTCCTAGCAGTAATGATAATAAAACATAGTTTAAACACCGCAGTATTTACATATTTGTGTTTAATATGACGATACTTGCTCGCCTCTTATTTATAGGGCACGTGTTTTATATTATCTTTAAGACAGATTCTCCGAACAAATACAATGTTATATTATATCGTGTATGAAGACGATATCCCTAAGTGTATGATACACTAAGAGTGAGTTGCCCTTCAGGCGTCTGTTCGTCTGTCTGGACGTGCTAACATAATAACAGCACAATTTATCCACGTATAAATGCTTTCTAGAATGGCTTTTAATTAGTCAATTGAGAATGTTTTTTTATATAGTCCTATACAAATAGTTAATAAAGCTTATATTTTACCGATTAGTATTCTGCAATGGGGTAGATGTATATGTAGATAACTATATGTAGATTAGCAAAAAAGTAACTAAACAGGAAATCAATCAAATATAATTTTAAAGTTGTTAAAAAGAAACTTTTAATAAAACTTACATGCACTGGCATCCATCGCTCCCCTATCGCATATAATCAAGCAATTCCTTTGGCAAGTCCTGCCCAGCTCGAAGAAAGTGTTCTCAATTTGGATCATAGTTTTAAGAAGGTTTTCCTGGAATTTTAGCGCTGAAACAATAAAAAGGAATCTTATTAACTAAAATACATTTGAATGGTCGGATGTATTGTGTACTGGTAAAATAAGTAGTGGAAAATGTGTGCCCCGTGACTTGTTATTGTAAAACCTAACTATATCAAACAACCTAATTACTGCAATGTAATTAATTGGTTAAGTAGCTATGATGTAACGATAAGACGGTTAAACTCGTTAGGTTGTAAATTGACATTAACAAAAGCTCTTCATTTTATTAGAAGAACCATAGAATACTACAATGAACGTTTATTTATGGAATATTTTTATCCTTATGTTTGTCAAAAGAATAAAACTTAAAATGGGTTGTATTATTAAATAGTCCTGGTAGTATTTTCTAGTAATATATAATTTTTATTGAACAATAATTCGGTAACTACAAATCTTTACTAACTGCATTTGACAGTGTGTGGCTTATAATATAAAGGATCTACTTAATATAAACATATGTATGTATATGTCAAAATATTAGATTGTCTGTTTTTGAATCAATAAATCTACCATCTGAGGTGTTGACATGTAGCCAAGTACACACGTGGTGCTAGTAGCTACTGCTGCGCGAGACAATGGAAAATGCATTAAAATACACATTAAAATTCAAACATAGCGATGAACTAAGCTTTTCAATAACTGTAAAAACGGTATTCCCCAGAATCGTTGGCACTCGAAAGGTTTATCCTTTTAACAGAAGATTATGAATTAATGTATATAGATAAACATACATTTGATTGATACATTTGACCATTCTATCTTGACAAGAAAATGCGAAAATGAGACTACACAATGATAACATAGATTACTTAAGTTTTATTAAGTACCTACCCTATTATTAGAGTTAATTACAAGTTTGATTTTGAAATAAAATATTCCTTCTGTAAGATTTGTTTAATATAATATCATTAACTCCAATTTAGTTTGACTCACTGAAACTTTCGAAGGTTATATATTTAGGTAGCTGGCTAGTCGGTGGTTGTATACCTACTAAATGATGACATTATGCTACGCTATGTTATTGGGAAAATACAAACGTTTGTATAACATTCCACGGTGATTTACGACACTATCTATACTGATGAGAAACATATGCGCTATTCTAGTTCACCCATCTACATAGTTAGGTATAGTGAGCTTGTGTCAGGCGATTCATATGTAAATGATAATAAAATCCCTTAATATAAAACGATGTGATAAGAAAATAAAAACAGTAGAAAAGCTGCGCCTACAGCCTTTAATTTTATGATATCATTTACACGCGATGAAATTACTGTTATTTCCAAAGATTTTACTTTTTATTTAATTGATGTCTCACTAAAAACTGTTTGTCGACAAGGACAAGCTGACAGAACGACAAATAAAAATAGCCGATTTTTTAAAATAAGAGTCGCTATTAGACCAGACTACGATTCATAAGTAAATGACGCATGAGGACAGTCGTGTAGTGACGGGGCGTGCGGAACACATATTATCACCTACAAATCACTGTTAACGACCAAGGCAGAGACCATTGTGAGCCAAACAAATTACACGATTATAGATTTTATAATAAAAACTATATGCCAAGACATTAGGCTTAATCTTTTAAGCTGGTTTTAAAAACGAACGTCTTCAGCTGTAATCAATAGTCTTTAAAACAGCCGCTGATTGTTGAAATTTTGCATTAGCAGATATTATGCTCTAATAATTATAATACAAAGTAATATGTACTGTACATATCCATTGCCAATGGCAAGATGCTGCAAGTTCATATTACGTTATCAACGCCTATCAACTGGCAACGATCAGTTAAGTAGGTATTGCGTCTAGAGGTATCCTGTTTATGTAAGACGATTCCGATTCTGACCGTAACAGAGCGGTAATGCAATCACATTCGAGCACCACCGGTTTATACTGCAATACAATCAAGCCAGTAAATATTTATTCGCGTACACTTGCAAACAGTTAGCAAGATATAAATATGCCCATGGTGTGATTTCATGTTTATGGATGTTTGTGTAATAAATAAGGTAGGCCAAAAACAGATACTCGTGTGATTGACATATATTATAGTATGTGGCAAAAGGCCGGTGCCTTGGTGGTATATTTAAAAAAGAATGTGAATTATTTCAGCCAGCAGCGTAACGGGAGTGTGCCGTTATTGTCTGGGTCTGTTACGTTTTATTTTCAGCGCTATGCCAATATAAGCTTGTACTGCATTATTTATGCATGTTGCAGCACTGTTTATTAGAACTAGAGCAGTGTATATTATCTCGTCGTGATTTAGAGTAAATTTTAGCGTATGAAAATACTAAATGAGACCTATCCACAGTGTCAACACAGCCAATAAGGGTGCGAATCACCTAAGCTTAGCCTACCCTAAAACTTAACACAGTTATAATACCATCATTCTGTAGGTACTCCTGATTGTTCAGCAGGGTCTACTTAACAACATTTCAATGAAACATGATTTAGACAACAAAAAATAATCATTTTTTTAAACGACTTATACCCAGAAAAAAGTTGACATTTCTTCAACAGACGGTTAAGTAATAATCGTTTAATAAGGAAATCACGGGTTTACCTGAATTTCCTCCTTTAAGTAAAAAGGTTTCGTTTCTTTCACAAATCAGTTTGTATTGAACAGTAAATTAATATTTTTTGTCTCCTGCTTATCGACTGCATGTTGAAGGCTAACTGCTTTCGTACCAAGAACGAAATGGTATTTCTACTGTCAATTAAGAATTTATTGAGTGAAAAGCAAATTACGTAAATTTGCTTACTACAGTATCTTTTACCGTGAAATACGCCAACTTTGCCACTTAGGGTATCATTGCCCGAAGACCAATTTATAAGCAAATTCTTCAGTTGCAAAAATACCTTCATACTGTGGTAAGATTAAAAGACTGTGATAGAAAATAGGTTTTATGCCTGACAAAACTGCCTATTGTGTGGGTCGCTAACTTCAACCAGTAGCTTGTTGGAACTCGTAGAAGACGGTGTGCAATTTCGCGGGCAGATTGTGGTGCAAATTCAGGAGTTAATTGTGCACGATGGTGAAAACACAGGTGCGTTTCTTTTATTATATGTTATAGTTAAGCACTTCAGCGGTATTTTAATGCTATTATCACCGCTGAAGGTTATTTTAAACTAAAGTTATAAAGGTGGGCAAAGTTATCCCATACTGTAGCGATCCACTATTTACAACATTGCCCGCCATTTAAAAAAGCTTAGGGTTGGCACTTATCATTTTTTAAGTTTTAGTAGAATATATTATTTTGGAACAATTTATTTTATTTACTAGATAGTAGATAGAATAAATTAATACTGTACTATGACAGTCGTCGAAATGAAGGGGACAGCTGTTTTCACGATTTCATAGTTGGTCCTCAGAGATTACGTATTTAGTGCCGCATAATTTTTACTTTACCAACTTTGATTAAATTAAGTTTTTAATTCTTTCTTCTAACAATTTTGTACTATATGTTTTTACTTTCAGAAAAATAAGCCTAAATCTCGCACACCAAAGAGAAAATCAAGACGTCTTATTGGATCGAGAACGTACAGAAACTATACGGACGAAATGTTAAAACTGGCTTGTGAGTTTGTTGAATCAGGCCAGATTTCTTCCGGTGATGCTGAACGCCAGTTTGGTATTCCAAGAAGAACCATTATGCTTTAATGATCTCAATCAGTGAAATAAATGTTGATTCTAATAAATAGTATATTGTTTTTTTTCATTGTCTTAAATATTGTAATATTCGTCAGAAAAAAAAAGTCTTGCTCATATTACGGGGATATGCCAAGTTGCCAACCCTAGTACTTTTGAAAAACAAAATGCGGTTTGTATGAAAAAGAGAAAAAAGGTCTGGGTAACATTGCCCAGCTATTTTAGTTAGAAATCTTTCATGGTACTGTTTTAACTTTTAAAAGTAAACGCCATTTTTTCCAAAATTCTTGCATTGGATTCTAATATAATCGGGCTAAAGGTCATATTTACGTCAAAAATCAACGTTGGTAATGTTGACAAAAGTGCAGATAACTTTGCCCGGCCTCAAAAACGGTCAAATGATGAATGAAATGTTGAAAAATTATAAAATTTGATATAACAGTACACGCACATGATCTACGAAAGACGTATGCTACCAGAAAATACTATCATCCACATAGTTTTTTTTTGCGAAAATTGAAATTATCCAAAAAAAGTGGGCAAAGTTGGCATGTTTTACGGTACCTTAAAATTTTTTCCTAAATATTTATATAAAATGTAAATTTTTATACCTTGCTGAGGCATACGCTGCCGATACCTTTTTACGTGACAGCTATGTATAAAAATGACGTTATATTATAATGAATAAGTACATTTACTAAAGGCAAAGAGGTTATTTATCCTTACTCAACAAGCTTTGTGTTAGTCATATACATTCAGTCCAGTCCGCGTTAAGTATGATATTGTTATGATTCGGTTTAAACTGGTAAAAGTTAAAAGAAATCATAATAAGAGTAGAGGTCTTCCCCTATCTGCATGATATTAAATTAAATACAAACAAACCCCGATAGCATTATCTAGTTATGTCATTTAAGAAACAAATTGTGCCTATATTAAAACAATACTTATTTAAATTCGATGAACCATAAACGCAGATAACGTGGATATCAATTTTATTTTCATATCGCGTGCTTTGTTTTCATGTCAAATTTCATGCACTATTTAAATTACATTATTCATCGTTATTTGAGCAAGCTTCTGTTCATTTTGCATGGCTACGCTATCACAATTTATGACTCGGCAGTATTTCCCGAAGTTACTCGAACATGGGCAGGGGCACATGCAAATTTTAAATTAACCTGCAAATAGATTGTCGTAAAGAAAGATAATCATTATTTTAAAATAATTTGAATGTCGAAATCTTTTTTTATTCAAATTCTTGTCTACTTCACGAAACGTTTGGCAACGGACATTGACCAACACGCCTCCAGTGACGTCAAAATCCGCAAAAAATGTTATTCAACGCCTTTATAGCTACGTCATTCAGAAGCCAAACAAAAGCTCTACCTCTGCGAACAACCGGTAATTAGGTGGTCACACCGTATTGGCCAAATCAAATATCTTTTAAAAGGATGAAAAAAAAGTTGAAATCTTAAAATAGGGTATATTGTGTGCGGTTAAATGTGGCTATTGGCACGATACCAAAACCTACACCTAACATATTGAGCACGTAAACAGAGATAATCAAAGAATATTAAAAAAAAAACCTTTGCGCTAATGAATCTATTAATACCAGATGAGTTTAAAAGTTATCTTCGTTCCAGTTGATTACTCTAGTACCAAACTAATTACGTGACGCGATGAAATATGAGCCACTAGCTTTATGACGTTCATCCTCGCCTATAGGTGTAATAAAAATATAGCTTTAATATGTCTTTATTATTGTGTATAGTTACAACCGGCTAAGTAATTTGATAAGAGCTAAGCGTGAGCGCCACGTGCCTATATGAGATGGTTCAATCAATTAGCTTTATCAATAGTTCGTCGACTCTAACTGTCGTCATGATTCATGATAGATATGACATTATTTAGCTCAACACGGGTCATCTTAGCGTTGGTTACCGGTGGTTACTTACTCACCACTGTCACCGTCGCTTGCCTGGGCAACGGCCGCGGCAGTGCACCGTTTGCAATTGGTAGGGCACATGCCAACTGAAACACTTATCGGCGAATCTGCCACAATATGTATTATTCTTATGCACGGTTTGAGAGCTGTATCATAATTATGCATATGTACCTACTTTAGTTGAAACAAGGAGTTTACCTAACAATTACTAAACCAGAATAATGTTTATTGAATTATTGATTAATAGGTGACAGATTGTATAGACATTTCTTATACCTAGTCATGACGTGAAAGTTGATAAGTTTCGTCTAATATTATTATATTCAAGGGCTAAAATAATGATACCTTTGATAATACGACAAAAGTTCAGGGCAAAGGTGTAATTACAAAATAAAATATTTGTAGGTCGATTTCAATTTCAACATTGTAACTTCGCTTGCCCTACATCTGAACAAAAGGTTTTATACTTGGCTCTTATTTGAACTACTTAGTAAATACACCAAATATAATTCTAAGTACAAAAGTAAGTGAAACTGTTGGTATTTCACGGTTAGAAAAAAAGGGCGCGAGGTCATACCGCCGCCGTAGATTAATAAAAAAATATATAGGCAACTAACTGGATCGTGATAAAAACTTTGTAACCGTTACAGGTTATTCACATTTATGTGGTAGGATTAGAAGACATCAATCAATACATTTGTATTACGAGGTCGCCCTGACCTTGCGCGATGTCTGTCTAAACGAACTTAGTCACCCCAACCTATAGAGAATAGATGTAATTTAAGCTTTATGTGTTTGTCAATAGTATACTAGACGCAAACATACGACGCAACGACGACGCCACTATAATATTTGAAAAAAGTATTTTCGAGGTCTACTAAGATAATTTAATTAAGTTATGTTTGTAAACAAATCAAGAGCCTTCTGCTATGGCCTATGAGCCTTCATCTAAAATAATCCTGAATAAATATAATGGCGTCGGTACCACATAGAAAACTAAATACAACAAAATAAAAGCAAGCCAAAAGTAATTAATGTTTTACGTCAGAGATACATGTGACTTGATTTGTTTTATGTACATATTAGATGTTGTGCAAAGATATCATAAGTATTCTACAGAACTATGTATAGTTGTCTTGCCTAAGTTACCCATACAAATAGCCTTGTCACATGTTCATTGTGATGACGTACAATTTACGAGTATGATTCAGTTTATTCGAGTAATAGCCAAGCGATGGAGTGCAATGAAACGAAAAACCGCGGGTGAATGGAACTGGGCACGATTGTCTATTTCTGTATAATGGTTAACATGCGTAAATAATAAACGTTTGCAAGTAGACACGCTACACTTGTCAGCATGGAAAATGGGTCGTGAAGAACGTCAAATTCATAAAACCTCATCACATCACAAAGTTGCTTGCTAAAACTTTAGGTAATTTTGGCAAAATATTTTGTCGACAAATACAAATATACTTGTGTACGAGAACTTCTACAAAATCTCGTGACACTTTACACTTGTAATAGTCTGTATCAATCACTTATTGTTTAGTGATACATGACAAATCGTTAACAAACAGTGTAGGAAGAAACTCAGGTGTGAAACTGAACAGGCATATAAATCTTATCATAATACATAATATTTATATCACTACGTCCTGTTTGTCTATTATCCAAACGCGCACAAAACAATTTTTTTAGCGCAGTTTCGTGATACACTAGAAATATGATTGGGACTAAATACAAAATTACCCCTGGTTTTTCTTGCTCGGCAAAATGTAAACCAATAGGTTTACAAAACTTATTTGTTTGTTATATGGACGCAACCCGGGCAAAACAGGTAGATACAGCAATAAGTCACATATCGCTTTACAGTGTAGGAATCGTATGGTACGAATAGCCTCCGTCCACAAAGCAATAGCTTTCGTCATCGATCCTAAAGCCCGCTAACAATGCTACAGATAAAGATAAATGTACACATTCCTATATACACAACATGTTTCCATCGCCGTGAACGTGACCGTGAACTAGCTTATACGCGATACGTCATCGACACACACATTAACATTCACGTGTCGAGAGCATTGAGAAGCCTCATAACGATCCTTCCCGCTTACCTACCCGGCTTTTCTAAACAGCATAAACAGTTATAAGATTATTATACGAATAGAAATGTATTATTCAATGAGTACCTATTCGTAAAGCGGCCTTGCCGATAATGGATTAAACCGATTTACTAGCACGTAACGAACAGCTCAATGCAGTCAATATGAAGCGTTTAATTAAGTCTGCGCAGTTATTTTTAATAATAACAAAAGATTACATTGGGAACCGTATGTTAAAGACTTGTATCTTCTAAATTAAAATAGAAGCTTCTTTCTGGCCTAAAGCTTGTATAAATTTCTTACTCTAAGTACAAACACACTATCTTCTCTAAAAACCCTTCAATAAGAATAAATAAATATATTTTTAGGATCACGGTTAAAACAAATAACAAAAAAGCGACCTAAAGATAGAAGTTTAATGTTTTGCAAAAGGGGCTCACAAAACAGTCTTCACCTAGAGCTTCAGGAGCAAAAATAAACGAGGCGCGACCGCGTGATGCCGCTGTAAAACAACCGAAATATACCGCATCTAACAGAACAAACACGTTAATCTTACGCAACATAATTATTGCCCGTTTTAAATGTTATGTGAGTTTAATACAGATCTAGATAGTTTTATATTGGACTTTAGCCCGTCGGTCGTCTTGGCAGTGGTTTTCGGTACTATGAAACATCTGTCCATTATGATGACAAAGCATTTACGTACGCATTTTTGGACCACGTGTGAATTTGTAGTACCATCATAAGGTTTACAAATGAATCATACGGCCTTAGCGATGGAGGAAAACAATCTACAAAACCTACAAAAAAGAACATCATTGCTTACGCAAAATTCACATTTCAATAAGAATATTCGATTATAAATGCTTTTATCCATGTTAATTATTCAAGTATTGTATTTTAATATATTAAGACTAGTGGTGGCCTATCGATTCATAACCAGTTTGCCCCATTTAGACTTAAACCGGATGATAACTAACGTGACGTGTTTTTCCTGTAATACAAATGTATATTAGTATTCAATTAATTCTGAATCATAATGCTGAAGTAAGAGTATGCAGGATGTTAAAACGTTCAAATCGTTGGTGATGCTCAACTACTATATAATTACTACTTTTTAATAAATGACGTAGGATTATTATACAAACTGGTTTTTAACAAATTAGCTTTGATTTTATAATCAACAAGCTTTCATTGAAACAGGCCACATCAGTACCGAAACGTGTCGGATTATCTTACTGGCTTGTGCTATATTAAAATGTGAGATTTGTTCATACAAAACTCAGCTTACGATAATTGCAAGCATTTAGCAAGTAAAATTAAATTACCAACTTGGCAGAGCATGTTGTCGACCTACCTCACGTGGTCGCTACGTCAATGACAGTCACGCCTCTAGCAATATAGGTAGACCAATATCTACGTGAGGATTTCTACCCAATAGAAAGTTGACTTGACCTCTAATTGCTATCAATCACTGTAGAAATCGTCAATAACCAATTTCAAGTTTTAAGACCAACAGACATTGGACTTAGTTTGCATTAGGTATAAAAGTCATTGACACTGAAATCAAAGTTAAATGTAATTACATAACTAGTTGTATGCGTTCGATCTATTATTAACGAGATCTATACAAGATCAGGAACGAACGATGACTAAATAATGGTGAAAAATTGTGATAAAAGACTTTGGCATCAGTCAATGATAACAATAAATGTTCGCACTGGCAGTGAAGGTTTCCGGCCGACAGACTTGCCAATTTCAACAAAAGTTGTCTTTATGATTTCCCGAAAATATACTGTTTAATTTTATCAAAGAATTTGTTTTTTGGATACTGAAACAACAGGCTATGGCATATTACGCCTAATCTTCATAATCTACGTATATATCTTAATAAAGAAACAATGCACTTATATGTTACGGTAATGTGACATGCCTGATACTCCTATTGTTACACCGTTCCGTTAAATTTGTTGTTCGTCAATTCAACAGTACCATGAGTTCGGACTTAGTGTTTGTAAATTCTATGGAACAATTGTTGGTTGAAATGTCCGCATCCATAATCAACTTTTGAATTCCTGTAAGCACCATTCTTCATTGGTTACGTAAATCCCATTCATATAGCAAATGTAAACTGGAAACGTCTTTATTGTTTTTACCATATCACTAATGTCTACATTGGTGAAGACTTAAGACAGCTATTATCTTTGTTGAATGTCTGAGAGACTCTTAGAGATAAATCAACTACACTTTTGTTTATGCTTAGCCATGATGAATACGTTTTAAATTGGATATAATTATGGACTTTAGGGACGTTATTTGTCGACAATTTTAGGTACCTACTTAAAATGAATAGCTTGCATACATCATCACTCCTCAATTTTTTATTGGCTCATTTAAGTGATATACAATGTTTAAGATTAAAATTCAAACATTATTTGCTAAAATATGGTGTACGATTCTGATAATACAATTACATAGCTCTACAAATTTATCACTATTTAATGACATGTAAATTGTGTTGTTCATTGTGGCGTTCTAAGGGGGAGGCCTTTGTTCAACATTTGACGTTTTCCGGCTGATGATGATGAATTACATGCAAATATTCATGACTTAAGATTATTAAGAACATATTCAAATCTTAGTCTGTGTGATTACATGGGTGATATTCTGTTACGGATTTTAGTATTCTTTGTGTCCTGTTCTGTTTTATGGTGTAAATAATGGTCATGGTACCTATGTAAATGGATTAAATAATAAAACCTTACCTTCTTCAGGGGTGAGATCTGCAAACTTGATACCACCACTGCAAAAGAAATAATATGTTGTTGCAGTATAATTTACACACAGAATAAATGTATTTAAATTTCATGATTCATATTTCATCAATTATGCTTTAGTTGACAATTCCATATAAAAAAAATTAACAACTACTGCATATTTGTGTTGTGCAAGCTTTTAAATTTCAAAAACTAAGGCAATTTCACAGTGCATGCTAAGTAAAATCAGATTTTAAATTTACATTGTAATTTTAGCACCAGCTTTTTGCTATTGTGCAATATTTGTTTGCCTTGCCTTGCATCTGTGTCATGAAAGCAATTAATAAAGATCTAGGATACAAACATAACACCAAGAATATGATTACACAATAACAACTTGTGTGCATTGTAGTGATTCCAATCATGACATATGTATGATGCTCTAAGAGTATCATACATAGGTGTTCTATAACAAAATGTAAATTTAAAAGCTTGGATTTTTGTCATGAGATGCACTGTGTAGTTTTTGTAGGTGTCACATCGTACCTGAGGAGCACGGTAGCCGTTTCCGGCACCCGGAACACCTGGAAATAAACACAATGTGGAACCATGTCTTACTGGATCTCCAGACGGAGAAACCACAACTGAGAGGGAATCCTACTAGCAACAAATAATGCCCGATTAATAAAATAAAAAGTAATTTGGAAAAGTTATATCAGTAATTATTATAAGAAAATCATACAACATTTACCTAATTTATTACTAAGGTATTATGTGATGCAGTAATAATAATGATAAAATATAAAATTGAATCAATTTTCACTAGCAGATAAAATGCTACTGATTATCTATATCTTGGGAAGCTTTAAATTTTATCAATAAAAATAAAGTGATCACATTAACATATTGCATCCACATACTAAAAGAGTAGGTACTTGGTTATCTAATAGTTTTCTATGGTAAATAAATATATATTATTGCTTACCTTCCATCCTAAATTCTCAAAGAACGTGCTGAGACGCGACTGCCCGGTGGTTTTGCCGCCACACGGTCCTGAATAAAAATACAATGTGGTTTCGTGGTATAAAATCAATCTTTAAGATATCCACGTGTTGCATTTTTCATAACACTAAATAGCAATAGCAAGTAAGACAACATAATGTTTCTTAACATATCACAAATTAAATACACTATAACACATCATTATATTACAAAATAAAACATCACCATTATAAAATTATACGATCTATCCTTACCTCCAGTGAGGACCATTTTGTAAACGATTTTCTGGGTTTGATTCGCCATTGTAAACGCAAATATATAAATTAAAATTAAATTACACTAAGAAGAGTACTAAGCACACAAATATCATAAAAATGTTGAATTTACAAAAGTGTTATAAAGTGCCATCACAGTTTAACACGCATCGCCCGTCAGGCGTGCGCTCAAATGAAAGAGTGATTCTATGAATGAGGGAGTCAGAGAGAAGAAACCGCGACTCGCGAGTAAAATACGATTTGACATAATTTTGACATTGACTTGTAAATCGATTTATGAAATGGGTGACACGACTTTATTAATCGAGTAATTACAAAATTTTTCAATGTAGTCTATGGTTTCTTTCTATACAACCGTTCGAATACCGGTATATACAATTATTTACTTACTAGACGTTTTGCACTTTTTTAAACTCTTAAGAAAATAATTAACCTACTGAATAAACACAGGCCCCGCGTTCGACCATTTTTCCTTTGCGTACACTGTGTCCATCAACATGGCGTACGCTCCTCTCTCCCGCCACTTCACACCCGCTTAATGTTGCTAGGCTAGAAGTGGAATACCGCTTCTGGGGTAAATGGCGATGTTTTGGTTGTGATTATTAAAGATTTGTATAAAAAGATTTTTAATTAACAAATGTTATATTATAATGTAATAGTTTTTAATTCTAATACTATTGCCATTGACCGAATAAGCACAAATAATTATAGACTCCGTGTTACTACCTAATTATACTGCCCAGACCGGTAATCAAACTCCACACCTTACGCATATAAAACATAATTCTTCCTCCTTTTAGCATTTTTACAAATAAAAATATTAACAAATCACGGGGTAATATTTCACCTAAATACTTGCAACACTGACAAAATGGACGCTTAGTTTCATTGTCAAATAATTACGATAAAAAATATTCGACATTTAAATAAAGAGACGTATTTATGTGAAACGTACACATGAAATGTAATCCTATTATATTTTTATATATTTCCGACTGCAGTTTTCGTCATTAGCATTACGCAGGTCGGCATAATTGAATTAAATGCGCAGCGTATAAAACGTCCTAGCGATGCGCGCGCTTTTTAAAAATGAAATGTCAAAATTTCCAACTACTCCATTTTGGAGTAGTTGGCATACTTACATTATTTTGCGCGGTCACGCCTTCTGGTTTGTTCTATATTCTAAGTGAATAAATTATATAACCTTTAGTTTTAAATATCGAGTAAATAAAAACCCATTTCATATTTTAAAACCTTTATGTAATACCAAAGGCGTTTAGGTTTAAAATACATTGACTGTTAACATTTTTCACATTAATGGAACTCGCAACTAAAACTTTTATTTGTGCGCCATCCTTCTTGTTTTCTAAAGAGTTATCTTCAAGTTTTTCTATTAGTAAAACTAATGATGGAATGTTTTGCCAATATCTTCCTAGACAACGATTTCTTTTCTCAATATACGAGGGTTCTTTTAAAGCTAATGGGACTTCTTCATCTAAAACAAATAATATAATAATTATAAATAAAATAAAAACGGCTAAGGATAAAATAATTTTACACAATTATTTAAATTTTACCTTCCATATCAGAAATGTCATTTTCTATCCACCTTGTTTGTATGTTTATGTAGATAATTCCTACATTAAATTCGTTACCTATATATCTACTGTAGTTTACCAAGTTGTTTAAAAGATGTAACCCTAAAAGAATAAAACTTTATGCTGATGGCTACTATTTGTTTCAAGCAAACAATTTTACAAAATTATAATTTTAACATTAAAATGTTTCAATAATTATCTGGACTCATACCAGATAATGTTTGAATCATTTTAAAGGTTTACCAATCTGGTTATCATCACCAATATATTGAAACATCAAACATGGTAATGAATCTACAATGATTAATGCCAAGTGTTCAATCACAAGCATTTTATTTTTAAGTCTCTTGAATAACTCCACCAAGTCTTCCATAGACCAAATATGAACTACTCTTATTTTGTACATTATTACTGCCATATCCTGAAATTTTAATTTATATAATTATTTAGTTAGGTGTGAATACTTAATGTATTCAGTCATTTAGGTGTATTAATTTTGACTTTATGATTTTTTAAAAAATGTCACCCACACTAGGAACATCTCCTGTATCGTGGGTATGTTTCATAAACAAACATGGGACAAACATCTGTGGTTTGCACAATATTTTGCCCCATGTGGGAATCGAACCCACAACCCTTAGCACAGCAGTCCAATTGTTTAGCCACTGCGCTAATCAGGTTGTAATTATTACTGAATGTATAATTTATATAAATCAAAGTTTAAATAAAACGTATTTCACACCTTATGAGAACATTGGTGTGCATCTAATATTTTTTGCACTTTTATTGCGGAGAAATCTCCTTTAGTATCAATGTAAAGCACAGTGCTATCTGCATTTTGGACACAATTGATAGCTAACTGCAAAGATAATTGAGTCTTGCCTGAACCTGCAAGACCACATATCTCAGTAATATGTCTTATGGGTATCCCACCATTCAAAACAGCATCTAAACTGAAAATAGCAGTAATGTGTTGTATAAATTAATTAGATAACATTGTTTTTTTATATCATTTAAAAGTTTAATACACTCAAATACAAAATAAATATTTATTGAATAATATGTTTATAATAAATTAAACAACATGGTAGGTGAAAAATATGGAAAAAACTTAAAACTTGAAATTACACAATTATATAGTTGAAAATATGTATGATACTAGGTATAAACACACAAAAAAAAAGAATTCAAATAGTATGAGCAAAAATATAGTGAAAAACCAATGGGAGGATCATAATTATGTGATAAAATAATGTACATAAGTCAGTAAATAAAATATTAAGTATTTATAAATAAACCTCTCTATGCCAGTTTTTACGACACTCCTAGTTTCTAATACTTTGGTAAGTAAATCAGTTCCATTTATTAAGGGCGCTGAATACTTGGTAAATATATAATTTCTAATAGTTATTATTTCTGATAAGCTTAATTTCGTTAGAGTTGACAACTTTTGAACATCTTCTTGTAAGAAATCTAATATAGTTACGATGCGATTTTGAGCAAGCCTTTTTACTGCACTCTCAGAGAGATGGTTTAAATTTAAAGCTTTTAACTTTTGCATTGTTAGAAAATTTAAAACTTATATTTCCACTTTGTTTGTTTATTTAGTAAATATGGGGATTATTCTCATCAATCAATAAAAAAAATCGAAATGTCAATGTCAATTCAAACTTCAAAGCACAGATTCAAAGTTTCTAACATTCAAATTAAGGTACAGTCGACTCCACACGTGACCAAAGGGCTGGTTCATTTTTTGGCCAAAGAATTAGCATTGCCATTCAACGTGGCAATGCTGCCAGTCTTTTGGGCACGTTACCGGTTGACATCGATGGGGATGAATTCTTTGATGCTTTTTAACTTTTTATTTTTGTATATATTGTTTTTATTTTGTATTAGAATTAAGTTGTATATATTTGTAAAATATTATATACACACATAATTATTTCATATTTACACAAATATTACTATTACCGGTATAGGTATAGAATAAAAAATTGAAACTAAAAATTATGCATCTAAATATTCCTTCTCATCACTGTCGACTGGTAGGGTGCCCAAAAGCAAAGTTTCTTTTGTATATATTTATTTTTAGGAATGTAAATAACTAGGTACAGATACTTTCAATCCATTGAGATGTGTATATCTCAATGTTTCAATCATACCGGACTCGGGGTTACAAAATTATGGTCACACCATAGATTAAATACCAAAAGCAAAAAGGTCAGGGTTAGGTCTACTAAGGCTCAGATTTTGTCAAAATAGAATTTTGTGCTTTTTCCATAATTAATTTTGTACTATCGTAAAGTAATACACTACTTTGATGTCTAGATGATAACCTCTTTGCCTGGATGTTTGTGTTTGAAATTTTGAATAGAGCATAGACTAATGATGATAAAATCGGCGGTATCTCTACTCGTTTACCGGAGTACCGACGCCCGCCATTTGTGTTTGCTGTCAAAAGCGATGTAATGTCGTCGAGTTGTGAATAAATTGCGACGATCATTGCGGCGTAGTTACGTAGATATTTTGTTTAGTTAAGTTCAATTTTTATTTCTAAAATGTCAAATATATCGCTTGATAAAGAAACTTTTTATCGCCGTATGAAGAAGTTGTACGCAGCATGGAAGGTCGGTTATTCTTCGTACAATGATATCAACGTTTAAAGAGACTCGTTCTACAAAAATTGCGCGATTTACAGGCTGCTGCAGCGGATTCAAAGGGCGACGATGCCTTGGCGAAAGTCGATTGCTTGGTTTCTTGCGTTGGAGTGGATGAAGACACGCTTTACAGCAAGTCAACAGCGCTACAGGTATGCGCGAGTTTTATTACTTTCCATGTGCTTAAGAAACACATTTATAACATGTCGGGTATCATTTATGTGTATAAATTGCAACTATTATAATCAAAATTGTATTTTATTTCATTAGAAGCCGGTATATGTAAAATAAACAACTATTTATCTGAATACAAATTTCCTACTACTTTTTGGATTAAGGTCTTGTTATAGCCCATATTAAACTTGAATTATGCACTACCTATGTAACAGAAAGAGAGTTGATGCAGTTGATAGTACTTACTATATTATAATAACAATTTAATGTTTTAAACAAATTTGTTTTCAAACTGGTTTCAATAGCTGGCAATGCAGTTTGCTTTGTTCACAGTTAAAAACAGCTATACACAACTGAATTCATATAGAGATTTCCTACATTCTGATACAATTTTTTGATACTTCTGCTCCTCTGAACAAATTTTACAATAATTGAGGTTATGATATAGAAAATTATTATTTACTATCTATTACTATTTATTTTTATAGAAATGTACCTATACATGTAAGACGATAAACAATGGTACAATTTTATAAATTCTTCGACAAAGTCAATTTCTATAAGGACGCATATTATTGTTTGTTTGCGAATTGACAACAGTATTGTATAGCATTTACAAAATATAGCAAAAAAAAGTATAGTTTTTGTTAATGAACAGGCATAGTGACTTAGGCCATAACCTCTGTAGTGATTATATTTTCATTGTACTAATTAAAAATAAAAAAGCACCAAATTAGATGTTTATAATTTTATGTGGTCAGTAACTTTATTTTGGTTTTCTTTATGTAAATAATTTGAATGTGTATAATGAAGGTGGGTAGAAGCAGATTATAGTTTCACATGTCTTTTACTAATCCCGTAAATCTGTTGTTAGTCTAATTACCAATATAGAAAAGCTGAATGATGCTGGGTGTGCCTCTGGAAATGTTGTTTTGAAGTTTGTATGTTGTAGTCTGTGGAAAAACTATAAGAAAAATTTATAAGACCAAAAATACATGTATATGTTTTTTAACAGCTTAGCCTTTAATTGTCATGGACAGTGAGGAGAAAGCTAGGTTAAAACCATTAAGAGTAATTTAATTTGTTTTGTATGATATTTTTTCTTTGTACAGACTTGGCTGTTTGGGTATGAACTGCCAGATACAATAACAGTTCTCACAGAAAACAGCATGTGTTTTCTAGCAAGCAAAAAGAAGATTGAATTTTTAAGACAAATTGAAAATGGCAAAGAAGAATCTGAATTACCACCAGTGAAATTACTTGTTAGGGATAGGGTAAGTAAACTTATTTATGCTTTTTATAACATTTTATGGTATCAAGATGTAACTCAGTTTTGCTTGATAGTTATTTCTTAAATATATGTTGTCCATGTTTCTCTTGGCTGGAGGCTTTCGGGTCTCGCCATAAAGTCCGGTAAAGCAGTTAAAGCCCCTCCCGGGGCGAACTGCGGCAGACCACTTGTAAAAAAAAAAGTCCATGTTTCAAATTATCGTAATAAAATTTTAATTATTATGTGTTTGTGCACGTTTTAAGCTGGTCCTGTGCCTGAAATAACTATTTTGAGGATGTGCAAAAAGATCTTTTAAAAAAATTCTGTTCATAATCATATCACTTTTCTTAATACTTATTAACTTAATACTATTTTTAATTAATTATTATGACTTATTTAAATGATTTTCGTTATTTATTTCAGAATGATAAAGACAAAGAAAACTTTAACAAATTAGTACAAGAGATTAAAAAATCCAAATCTGGTAAGACCCTTGGGGTTTTTGTCAAAGATAACTATCCTGGTGAATTTTGTGAAAGTTGGAAAGCAGTCATGAAATCAGAGAAATTCGAAAATGTAGATATAAGTTCAGCTATTGCTCACCTAATGGCGCCGAAAGAAGATTCAGAGATAATTACTGTTAAGAAAGCTTGTTTAGTTACAGTTGATGTGTTTACTAAATATTTAAAAGATCAAATTATGGAAATAATAGATTCTGATAAGGTGAGTAACAGTACCCACATTCTTACATCTTTGTATATTACACCTTTTAATTTTAGACATTTTATATAATATTAATTGCTACTAATTACAGAAAGTTAAACACTCCAAATTAGCCGAGGGAGTTGAAGCGGCGATATCGGACAAGAAATATGTCACAGGAGTGGACACAAGCCAAGTGGATATGTGTTACCCTCCTATCATACAGTCTGGTGGCAACTACAGTCTCAAATTTAGCGCCGTTTCAGACAAGAACCACTTGCATTTTGGTGCTATCGTGTGCTCATTGGGCGCGCGGTATAAATCATATTGCTCAAATATCGTTCGTACATTGCTGGTCAATCCTACAGATGAAATACAAAGCAATTATAACTTCCTGTTAAACATAGAAGAAGAGGTTATGAAAAAACTGGTCGCCGGTGCAAAACTTTCAGCTGTTTACGAAGCTGGTCTGGAGTTGGCGAAAAAAGAGAAGCCAGATTTAGTGGAAAATCTTACCAAGTCCTTCGGGTAGGTGTTATGTTGGCGTTACGTTACATGTTTCAAATCGTAAACAATTACTTGATAATATATTTAATCATATATCCTGTTTTACAGGTTCGCAATGGGCATAGAATTCCGTGAAAGTTCAATAATAATAGGGCCCAAAACATCAACTGTAGCCAAAAAGGGTATGGTGTTCAACATCAACATTGGTTTAGCCAACTTAACCAATAGCGCCGCTACAGAAAAAGAAGGCAAGGTTAGTTATAAAAGCTTTAACATAATGTAAACCATGGACAAAAACTGGTTTGATAGGAATTTTGTAACATTGTAAAAACCCAATATTTATCGACGATGCTGTCTTCTGATTCCACTGAATACCTTTTCCAGACATACGCTCTCTTCATTGGCGATACAGTATTAGTAAACGAAGAACAACCGGCATCCCTCCTTACGCAGTCCAAGAAAAAGATCAAGAACGTCGGTATCTTCTTGAAAGACGACGACGAAGAGGAGGAAGAAGAGAAGGAGAATAAGACTGAAATACTCGGTGAGTCGCGCAGTTTGACAGAGTTCATGTTTGCTTCATGTGGATGGATGGAAGGTTAAAAAACGTGCGGCAGTAAGAGACATCTGCTTTACAGAAGAATTTAAATTTTATGCTTTTACTAGAAGGTTGAAAATAGACTTGGAGACGCAACCATGTGACGAAAATTTGTGTTAATTTAAGAATGTATACTAAATTGTTTATTTTTGAAGGAAGAAGTCCTTCCTAAATAACTGGTACTTAAGTACCACATTTTCTGCATTATATGGGTTGGAATGACAAAAGATTTATAATTTGTATTATTACCTGTATAATATTTGTAAAGCTTTCAGTAAATGATGTAGGTGCTAAACTAACAGCATTATGATGAAGTGGAGTGTTTTATACTTACCTATTTTTGTTTCATTACATGCTATCGGAAATCTTTATAGAGAATGGAGGTGAGTATCTACATATTATAATTGATGCAATTTACTTAATAATTATGACTCGAGTTTCTTAAATGACATGATTAAGGCCTGTTCATATTAAGCATTTTGTGGTGAAAGTTTTACAAAAATGTCTTGTTTACTTTTTAGATAGGATAGGCATATGTGTATATATAATATGAATAGTAAGTTTACTAATAATAATTCAAGCAGGTAGTATATCACATATCTGAATAGGCCTTGATAATAGTCATAGTCCATGCTTCACATTAACAAAGTTTCTAATTACCGCCAAAGCTACCTTGACCTTCACAAATACTGAATATAAAATATTATTTCAGGCAGAGGAAAAAGAACAGCGGTTATCGAATCAAAACTTCGCACGGAGCATTCTTCAGAGGAAAAGCGTAAAGAACATCAAAGGGAACTTGCCATAACTCTTAACGAGAAGGCCAAGGAGAGACTGGCGAAACAGTCGAGCGGGAAGGAAGGCGAAAAGTTGAGGAAAAGCACTGTGTCTTACAAGAGTACCAGTCAGATGCCGCGGGAGAATGAAGTGAAAGAGCTCAAATTATATGTCGGTGAGTATGTATACGGTTTTCCAAACAAATACTCCTTTAAACATATTCTATTAATTATATTTTTTTTACATTTAGCTCATGTTTTAATTGAGACTAAATTTTGATGTAATGTTTTACAGACCGAAAATATGAAACCGTAATTTTGCCAATATTCGGCGTGCCAGTACCATTCCATATATCAACCATAAAGAACATCTCACAGTCTGTGGAGGGAGACTACACTTACCTCAGAATAAATTTCTTCCACCCCGGTGCCACCATGGGTAGAAACGAAGGTGGTAACTACTCACAACCTGATGCCACGTTTGTCAAAGAAGTGTAAGTACTAAAGTTTACATTCTTGCTTTCGAAGTACATAATTGTTTAAGTGATTTCTTATATTTGAAAACATAATTACAGAACATACCGAAGTACAAACACTAAAGAGCCAGGCGAGATATCCCCTCCATCATCAAACCTTAACACTGGCTTTAGGCTTATCAAAGAAGTACAGAAAAAGTTTAAAACAAGAGAAGCAGAAGAGAGAGAAAAAGAGGATCTTGTCAAGCAGGACACCTTAGTGCTCTCACAAAGTAAAGGCAACCCAAAACTTAAGGACTTGTACATAAGGCCCAATATTGTTACAAAGAGAATGAGTGGGTCTTTGGAAGCACATACAAACGGCTTTAGGTTTACGTCAGTGAGAGGGGATAAAGTAGACATTTTGTACAATAATATTAAGAATGCATTCTTCCAGCCGTGTGATGGAGAAATGATTATACTATTACATTTCCATTTGAAGCATGCTATTATGTTTGGTAAGAATAATTAAATTTCAAGCATTTTTATTAGTATTACTGGAATCACTTGTTGAATATACTACAAATCTAGCTGTTTTCGCATCTTATTAAGAAGCGACAAAAGCTGTACAGATGTACATAATTAAGTTTAATATCACTCAACATCTTAATTCCAGGTAAAAAGAAACATGTGGATGTCCAATTCTACACGGAGGTGGGTGAGATCACGACGGACTTGGGCAAGCACCAGCACATGCACGACCGGGACGACCTGGCCGCCGAGCAGAGCGAGCGGGAGCTGAGGCACAAGCTCAAGGTGGCCTTCAAGAGTTTC
This sequence comes from Abrostola triplasia, assembly GCA_946251915.1. Taxonomy (NCBI): domain Eukaryota; kingdom Metazoa; phylum Arthropoda; class Insecta; order Lepidoptera; family Noctuidae; genus Abrostola; species Abrostola triplasia. The sequence continues at coordinate 2,932,652 of OX276424.1, read as the reverse complement.
TGCGAGAGGGTCGAGAATATGACCAAGCAGGAGGTCGAGTTTGATACGCCTTTCAGGTTAGTCATGGTGATGTATCTTGTGCATTGCTAACTTATTTATATCTGTCAAAACATTTATATATTCTATTATTAAAACAACTGCTGGGCAAAGGCCTCCCCATTATTCTCCACATAACCTTTGCCTAGCAGTGGGACAATGAACAGGCTATAATAAAATTACTTTCATTTCTTCATTGTTATATTATCTGTCTCTTGTTATCTAGCATTTATTTCCAAAATGTAGATTGTTACGTTATGCATTTGTACACACCACTCGCCTAGCTAGTGCTAGAGTTGTATATGTATTAGGTTATTTTAGATTATCAACGTCACGCAAGCGATTACACATAATAAGTACGCAGAAATAGACTAAATTCAGATAATTTTTTTTAAGTATCAGCAGGTTTAATTATGTTTTTTATTCCCCAGAGAATTGGGCTTCCCCGGTGCGCCGTTCCGCAGCACAGTGCTCCTGCAGCCCACGTCGGGAGCGCTCGTCAATCTGACGGAGTGGCCGCCATTCGTCATAGCCCTGGAAGACGTTGAACTAGTGCACTTCGAGAGAGTGCAGTTCCATCTCAAGAACTTCGATATGGTGTTCGTGTTTAAAGACTATGCCAAGAAGGTCGCAATGGTGAATGCTGTTCCAATGAACATGCTGGACCATGTCAAGGAGTGGCTCAAGTAAGTGCTTATAACGAATCTTTATTGTTTTTTTCAAAAATGATTTATTGTTGAAAGAAAGATGTACATTTGTAACTTCATAAAACCTTTCTAATTCGCTGTACCTCCAGTAAATTAAGTCTTGCAAGAGACTTATCCGCATCTTCTTTAACAAATGTCTTCTAATGATCTTATTTCCTTGTATTGTACTACATTATTTGAATCAAACAACTACATAAAATGTCAGTCATAGCTCTTTTCGATATGATGTTTATTTATTGATGGTAATGTATTTCAGTTCATGCGACATTCGCTACTCTGAAGGTATTCAGTCTTTGAACTGGACGAAGGTCATGAAAACAATCACGGATGATATAGAAGGCTTCTTTGATAATGGAGGCTGGTCGTTCTTGGACCCCGAGTCGGACGAGGAGAACGCTGCTAACGTATGTACAACAATGTATTATAATGTCTATGGTTTAATACGGATTTACATAACATTAATTATAATTATCTAGGAAGTAGCATCTTATCTTGAAGGTTTAAGTAGCATAAGCCTAAGGTTTTAAAATGAGTTAGTTTAAAATATTATTGTTTATTGTATGGGATTTCCTAAAAGATGGCTGACTATATGACTATATATATACAACCATAGTTACTCTGAGTTTATGTAAAGAAAATATCATTTTTCAGGATGAATCATCTGAAGAAGAAGATGACGCCTACGAGCCCACAGACGCTGAAACCGAAGAAGATTCAGAAGGGTCCGAGTATGACTCAGAGGCGTCTGATGAATCCGACGCGTCCGGAGACAGTGAAGGTATGCAAGCGTAAAAAGGTATAACGCAGACTATATTGACACAATACTCGGCTATTCTTCTAAAATGTTACACTTTTGATTCGCAGAGGAAGATGAAGAATCCGGCAAAGACTGGTCTGACTTAGAGCGAGAAGCCGCCGAAGAAGATAAAAAGGAGCGTATCTACGATCGAACTACAACCGATGACTTTGATCGTAAGCGCAAAGCGGGCCGAGCGGGAGGTCGGTACGACGAGGACGACAAACACGGCAAGAAAGGCAAACACGACAAGGGGTCAAGCAACCACAAGAGCTCATCAAACCACAAAAGTTCCAGCTCAAATCACAAAAGTTCAAACCACAAAAGTCCGTCAAAACTTAACAGCAGGTTTGTTCGTTTTGCCACCTATGTGTAACGTGTAAAAATCCTGTTTTTATAGGGGAGGTGTTTTACATTAGTTAACTACGATTGACTATTAGCTTATCTTGTGTCATAGATAGATAATTTAATTAGATGAACCTATATTGGGTATAATATGTAGAAGGCCTTCTATTAGAGTAAAAGTTGGTTCCATACAAAAAGTTTAGATATATTTGTAACTCTTATATCATCCACAGCCCGTCAAAGAACCGAGACAAGCACCACAAGTCTTCCCACGCCGACCGTGACCGCGGCCACAAGGGCGACAGCAAGTCCCACAACAAGTCTAACGATAAGAAGCACTCCAGTGACCACAAGTCGCACAAGCGGTCGCGCGACGACAGCCGAGATCATGACCGTCATCCTAAAAAAGCTAAGTGAGTATTTATTGTGATTTTAAGATACTGTCTTCCATGTGACTTAAATTGTCTATTTGTCTTTATCATCGCTATCGTTTACTTGATAAAGAAGAAAAAGTTCAACAGACAGAGATTTTGACGTTCATGTGATATACTTTTATTTTTATTGGATATTATATATTTTCCCGCAAGTGTCCCTTGTATTAGTGCCTAATTATCAAACGAAATTTAATCAACTAATTGTATAGACGAGTGGATAAAAAGTATTTCTTTTGTTTCAGGAAATAAAACCCTAGATGTTATGATTTCGTTAGGAGCATACACGGGTTTCAGTTGCCGCTCACGGCTCGTTACACACTTACTGTTGATTGAACTGTGTTGTTACATTTAATGTCCGTCTGCGCGTTGTTCAAAATCAGGTCTGAATGTTTGTATGTAAGTAGGTTTATTTCCAATTCCAATGAAAACTGTAATTTAAATTATACCATGAAGAAATAAATGTAAGAATTTATAATTTGCTGATTTCATTTATTCCCATAGTCATAGACTAATTCAAATTATGATTCTATTAATTTACAATGTACAGTACTGCCACACAACAAAATAGCATAATATACATAAATTACTATTGTAGTAATTTCGAGACTATTTTAGAGTTAAATAATAAGCACACTGAATAGGTAGACAGCTACTACTGTGACTCAACTAATCTCCTGTGGTTAGATCGTTAAGCTAACTTACAAACTTCCTAAGTAAATCACATAATTATAATTTACATTATTTACATAAAGTACTAGGTGTATCTACTTCCAAGTAGATTGATACGACTAACGTGGAATATTGATCGGCAACAAACGTGGATATCGCACCAATAAAATTGTACAATAATTTGTTTGATAAAACTTATTGGACATAAGTTTTATGAAACCTCTAATATTTTTTTACATCGACGATATCGATCAGTACGACGCAACAAACAAACAAACGTGCGAATCGTACGACTCTTGCCGATTGGTTATGGATTGCCGTCTAATTGACGTTAATAAATATTGACTTAAATATAACAATATGTAGGTTTAACGCGTGCTTGACGAGTCCATTTGATTAACTGATGCGTATATTTCGATCGTCATCGATCAGTAGTTCCACTCCTATGGTTCGGTGTCGGACTCCTGCGCCGCGACCACCGGCCTGCGAGGTAGCACTGATATCCTGGAATCAGGAATCTTCACGTCTTGCACTTTCTGTGTCTCCTGTTCCTGATTCCCACTCTTATACCAATTCTTCTTATTGACTAACATCAGCAACATAAGGGCTGGCAAGTGTATTAGTGAGAACCTAAACAGTTTTCTTGAACTGTTACTGTCTGACTTCCGGTAAAACTGCCACGCTGAAAGCAAGAAGATACTAGTAAGTATATATTTCTTATCTAAGTAATATGAACTTGAACATTTTAATAACACAGGTGATTCTTAACATAAATATTAAAACAATTATATCAATGTTTACATTGCTATGATAATAATATTTTATGAACAATGTCACTGGGTAGGTACTGCATATAATTAAATAAATATACGTAGTAGACTCACCTAAGTACATAAAATAAATATTTAATGGTAATGATTCTAGGGCGAACCACATATTAGTCACTTCAAGGTAAGAGGAGGCAAGGCAAGTTCCGACGATCACTCCCGTATGCCTGAGAGCCACTCTTCTGCAAAGCCCTGAAATATAATAAAACGAAATCGTGTTATTAAACTGTGATTACCAAAATCTAATTATTATACAGAGTAGCCTAGCGTTTACATGCATCTTTACTGCAGGCAACCACCGTCGTCCCTTGACGCTTTCTTATGTCAATGTAACTCACCAGTTTGCAATTAGGAACTAAATTAATTTGAAAGTGAAACAGTTGCAACATTCTTTATACTTTCGTTCTGTAATTTATTACCTACATTGGGACTTAAAAACTGGGGAAATGTGGGTCTACTATACACCTCTGCCTACCCCTTCGGGCAATACAGGTGTGATGTTATATTTTTATGATAACGTGAGGCATTAGATCTTTGTTATAAAAATAATTTTCCACAAACCTTTACTTGTAAGCAAGTACTACAGGTATATACTTACCGGGATTAGTGATCGCCATCATTCTGTAGCCGGCTCGTGAGTAGTCGGGCCTTAGGTTCCAGGACAGCGCGTTGAAGTGCGGGAACTGCCACGAGTATAATATCACGCTGAGGACTATCGCGCCGGGATCCAGTGCGCCCGTGCACCCCGCCCAACCCATTAGTGGGGGTATAGCACCAACTAGCGAGGGGAAAGCATTTTGTGTATTATTTACAAGAATAATTCGAAATGATATCAGGATTGGTGACACGCTGCTTTCTGGTATTTTTTAAATATATGAATGATGTACCAAAAAGTGGGATCTATCACCATTATTTTTTTCTTTCTACTGACAACTAAAATGCTAGGATGTTTTTTACAAAAGGTACAAACAAGTAACCAGCATCATTACCAACACCAAAGTGATATTCATTAAATGTTTACCTTCACCCCGACACCAAAATACATACCAGGGAAATATAGTGATCGTGATAGCTTACCTACGGACCCAAGCCAAGTGTTAAATATAGACATCCTTTTCATAGGCGTATAGACGGACGTGTAAAGCATTAGATTGGTGGCACCTAGGGCCGCTGTCAAAGGGTTGACACCGAAGTACAGCAGTCCTAAGCCCGTGGAACCCGCCACAGCTGCGAAACCCACTGCATGAACGGGCCTGCAGGACAGAAGGAATCATTAATATTTTTATGTAGTGAGTTTTAGTGGATTAGGACACCCTGTATAGTATCGTCAGTTAGCAATTAGCAGGATATGGAGCGGCGTCTATTCACGGTAAAGATTTGATTTAGATACATAAATATTGCCCTTACATGATATAAATGAATAATGGGGTTAAGAATAGATGTGGAATATGTGAGTACATATAACCTGCCCGGTATTTTCTTTTAATGAAGTCATTCTTATCGTACATCAGTATCTTGTCATTTTACGTTACAAATTGCACATGCATAATTTTAATGTTATAACTCAGCATAATGACAATGCGCGTGTGATTCACACAATTTTTTCCACTGTGCGGGGTTCGTATCTAGTTAGAGGTCTAACCTTGTACATCATTTATAAAAACATTGTATGCAATAACACCAATCCGTACAAATGAAATTTACGATAAGTTCTTAAGTGCTTATTTAAACTAAAGATAATTGCGACATTGATTGACTAAATCTTTACTGTTTTTTGTCAGCAAGCAATAGCATTAAAGTTTAATTGTTCTTAAAATAATTATTTTTCAGGATCAACGAAATTAAAAGTAATTAATATCCAATACTAACAATTAAACCACCAATAAAGTACCTTACGTACTTGTGGCATTAAAAAGGTCTATTGAAATATCTCGTTTTTCAAATGTAGCGAAAACACTAAGATTGTATTTGATATTTTAATTAACGTATCGGTCAAAAGGTTGCCGAATTAGAAACCAAGCTGTTGTCACTAAGTGTTGCTACCTATTACAAAAATATAAGCACTGTTAGGTATTGAGTGATAAGATGACAGAGGTTCTTTCAAACAAAAACGATACGATAGTGTTTGTTTAAAATACAACGAAATATTGTGATAATAAATTAGTCCTTTGAAACGTAAAGTAAATAAAATTTATATCGATTAAGCACGGATGCTGAAGCTTTTTCATTAATTATAAAATAAAATACCGCGGATCAGTTATGCACTTAACCATATTTGTGTAACCTCAAAGTTCTTAAAAATATATAGAGCTTTTTCAATATTGATCCGTAGTTTAAGAATCGATCGTTGCAAGGGACCACCGATAAAATATGTGGATTTAATTGGAGCGATATAAAGCATTGCGTCGGTAACATAATATCTTACTCTAATAATCCTTTGACAAGCACTCGATTCTTGGTCCTTGACATCTGGGCATCAAATGGTACTTCGTGGAACTGGTTGATAGAATTAGCGGCGGCCGAAGTGAGTCCAGTTCCGATCGCACAAACAGCGAACGTCGTCAGGTCAAAAGGCGCGGGCGCGAGCGCATACCCCGCCATCGAGGACATCACTACTAAGGCTGGAAAGAAGATTGGATTTGTGAAAAAGGAACTAAAAGTTAAAGGTTCAGGATTCTTAATATCTACGACATAACTGGTTAAATGTAGATGTACCATTACTCCTGTGTCTACATTTCAGAGAATTCAGGAGTTATGATAAAATGAACATTTTTATCCAGACATTGTCCCTGAAATTCCACCCTATATATTTGGCCATATCTCTTTTTTTCATTCGATTAGAATAATAATAGCTATATATTAAGTTAACTGGGCTTATACTTTTTCATATAATACCATTTAAGTTAGTTTCCGCGCTGGGTCGGATTGTGCCCAATGACCTTTGATTGATAATGGCTAAATGAACACATGCAAATTTTCCTTATAGATATTTTGATATTCCAAAGCAAACAATAATACAGTTGGGTTAATCCTATATTATACAAACGGGGACTTGTCTGATTTTCAATCCGTGTTTAACTAGCTATCCGGGGATTACCCATCTGAGATAGAGATTAAGAAGGAACATTCAAATACCCATTAATAGTATTTATGTATGTTTATTTACTACTGGTGGTAATGCAATAAGTTATCGGTACAGTTATCTGCTTTCTCGGTCAACGTTAAAAGCATTATCAATAGATACAATGGCTACGATTATCCTCCTAACAGTCGTAACTGATAAGCCGTATTAGGAATGTAGGTATTACCTACTACAATTACCATTATAATTGCTATCTGTGACATACATATCTACATGAACAGTTTACGTAGGTTTGTGTATTGATGCAATGGCAAAGTTTGTTTTTGATAATGATTCCAAGAAGTGACAGCATCAAGTGTTAGGGGATGTCTAGATAGGGTTTAAAACGCAACGTTTCTACTGCGCCTGTTTGCTTGCGTAAGGCAGCATTGGCTATACGAGTATATAAATCTGAATACAATTGAACGGGTTTGATTTATGGATATGTTTTTACAATTGTTAGTTTGCCTATACTTCTTGTTGTGAACCAAACGAGCTGAGGGGGGCCGAAATAGGTGTTTAGGATGCTCCACCCTCGTAACTGTTTAGTTGAAGATCAATGCTACTTACAACTTAACCGAAACTTGGACAGCATCATACAATACTGCCCCATGTTGTTCTTCCTGTCGTGAGACGGCGTCTCTTTCCACATTCTGTTGTCCTGTTGTACATTTTTATTCTTTACCGCTGCGGTAGTCTGTGTGGTTATTGGTAGTTTGCTGTTCCAACACTGTGATGTCGATATCCTTGCCAATTGCTGCAGAAATATGCCGTTCTAAAATATAAAGGAAACAGATTGTTACGCCAGCTTCATTTTATGAGTCTATTATAAATTAATGTGTACCTTATTCATTCATTCAACTTATATTTAATTAATGAACGGATTTAAATCCTCTTCACAAGTCGGCAAGTTTAGGTCAAACCGTTTGGTAAACTATCAGAATTGTTTCAAGATCTTAGACATCCTTACTCATAAAACATTTTTAAACCAAGGATTAAATTATACCTGTTACTGTCGTTTGCATATCAAAGAATAGAGATGTCAATATACTTAATGTGGGTTTTAGTTAATGCCGGTATGATCCTCATTTATGAAGAAGAGGTCCTTAGTTCTTTTTTATTATAATTAAAAAAATATAAGCTGCCTACATATTTTCTGTAGCTGATGATCGAAACATATTCACCTTTTTTAAAGCCATTATTTCATAGCATTGGTAACTAAAGATTCAAGTGAATAAAAGCTCAAAAATAAACAAAAAACTAGCGAGTTCAAACCTGGAATACATTTAAAAAAGCTGCCAATTACTTTGGTCATAAAATTGAAATGGGTAACATTTTGATTGCTTAGGTAGATCTGCTAATGTAAACAATTAGTATTTCTGCTGTAAAACAGAGTTTTTAGCTTCTGCTTCTTCCTACTTATAAGTAATAAGTAAAAATTAAAGGTTATTGGATTTCTCTTAATTGCAAAACTAGCAGAAAATCTCGTTCAGGAATTTATTAGAATTTACTATAAGACTACAAGGATACCAGAAACTGTATAAGGTCTTATTTATGAGATACAAGTTTAGCAAAGGTCAGTCACGATAGAATACCTAAGTACCTATATTATCTTGTGCAAAAAATACAATTCGAAAATTACGCAACTTTTTTGATAACAATGTTCGTTTCATATGAGTATTTTTTGTTGTTTTAACCTTTTCATATCACTGATGACATTTTTTTGGATTTTTAAAAACAACTGAAAGATAACCTACAAATACACCCCTAGTTAAAGTAGGTACAATAATAATTTTATTATTTAATCAATTACGAATACTTTAATAGGAATGTGTAGGTAATTCAAAGTTATTATCGGCCAGAAGGCATCTACTGTTAAACAAAGGCCTCCCCCTTAGGTAAAGAGGCCTCCCTTTGGGGATCGCAGTATTGGTAGTGAAACTACAGAAGACGCTGCTGCCTATCTTTTGGATTTTTCCCTTGTCACCCTTACGACACCCACGGGAGGAAAGAGGGTGAGTCAATTCTAGGCCAGACCAATCTGCAATTCAAGGCGGTGTTGTTAGAATGTCATATTAGCTCGTATTTATGTATTTTGGGTAATATTTTCCGTTTTATCGACATCAAACCTTGTGTGCTACGACAGCGGGTCGTGTTGCATACTCAGAAATAGGCGCGTATCTGCGCAAACTAATCCATTAACACAGTCTATCAGAAAAACAAGGTTTCTCGACATGAAGACATATGTGAGCTGTCCACAGAGATTTCGAATTTAATATTAAAGTCTGGCGGAAAAAGAAACGTGACATCGATCACTCAGCTATTTCGCAACACGTTAGAGAAGTCAGTTAGGCATGGTAAGGCATATTTGGAGATTATGTTGTTATGCTTTACGTTACTTACATGTGCGTAAAATAGGTACAACGGTTTTACCGTGCGTTTAATAAGCAACACTCGCTGCGTATTTAACTTAATCAGCTGTTGTATTTTGTATTATTAAAAACACTTCAAAAACGTTTTTTCAGAATTTGATAAGGAGCCTCACTCGAGCATTATGCCCAAAACAACAGTTAATCAAAATTCCGGTTGAAACTCCGTACAGGCATGCGGCATCTGTTTGCAGACAATGGCCCTTTTCACATTCCCACGGGCCACGTGCCCTTATAACCTGTATGTGTCAAGAGCTAATGACCGCTTCCAAAAATACGTGAAAAATACAGTTCGCGTTACATATTGTTGGTATAGAAAAATGTTTGTACATAAATCCAATCGCAGTGCTATTTAAAAGTAGCGGTGCAATAAGTTATTTGTCAAGTTGAATTTATTATATTATACGCCGGGGTGTCGTCGAATAAAGCAATTGAATAAAGTCTAAAAATGGAGTTTCTCTAGAGGAAGGCTGAAGAGTTGTCTTTCTCAGCCCCCTTACCATGAACACTTCAAGCAGGGCAGTTTACGACGTGGAATCGAGACGCCACACATACGGTGCGTCGCTTTTGCATCGTAATCGTCCAATCGTCCTGCTTTAAGGGTTCATGATCATTCAGCAGGAGTCCATAGATACATTTACAGTTCACCACTCATATATAGTAGTTCTGAGTAATAGTTGGCGAGTCTATTGGTGATAATTTTTATAAACGTAAAAATACAATCCCTCTGGGACTACGTATTTTTATGTGAGGAGTAAAACTCCTGTGTATCAAGAAGCAGGTCAAAACGAGGAAACAAGACTGTGGAGACTGGTAGTTAGGTCATTTATAAATAATGGTACCTATAGCTTATTTAAGAAAAAGAAGACTAATCTTGTATAGTGAAATGGGTGATGAGAATAATAATGCAATAAAAATAATGTAACAGACTGCGAAGGTGTTATTTAAGGCACTGGCAATTAAATATCATCGAATATTGAATTTCATGTACCTAATGCTAAACAGGTTTTTTTCTATTTTAAGTATTCTTTCATATTCTTATCTATGTACTTAATAATAACTGGAAAATTGTAGTATTAATGGAGTTACATTTAGTTCCATCCCAATTACAATGTGCTACGACTACTAAGTGCAACCCATTTTCTTGTGTCATGTTGTTTCATAATGTAAAGTAGGCAAAAGAGTGTATAAAAGATTTATAAATAATTAAATAAAGTATAAATGATATAATGAATAAAAAGCAAAGCAGGATCTCAGTAAATAACATGGTTTTAAGAGAAATTCAGGAAATTATAATGATGAAGAATTCAATGTAAATTATTTTGAACCAGTTACATATTTTATCATCCTTTAAAAATGAAAATATTGTATTTAAAAGTAGTAGAATAGCCCCAGGCAATTTAAATAATATACACAAACCATATGGATTTTCAGAAAACAAATTCACCAGATATACTAAATAAAACAACAAATAAATGCTAGCAAACCTATTTTTAAATAACATTGATAATAGCAGATCTTATGTAGAATTATGTTGTAAACAACATCTCCATGATGACTAATCTAAGAAGGATGAGGAGAGGTATCTATGAATATAGACATTAGATAGATTGATGTTAAAAATAACTAAGTTTAAGAATAAGTGCACTAGTAAAGTACTTGTTTCAAATGGAGAAGGAAAAACGCAATATGTTATTTTAGGCGAAAGATGAAACATCTCTCGTGTTATCATAACAAAGAGGTGTACATTTAAATATTCTTACCCCAGAAATGCCGACAACGCCATGTTTCAGGCAGATCGTGCAGTGCATCACTTTCTTATAGAACATTTTGTTGCTATAAATTTTATATCAACATCCTGAAATATACAAAGCATATTACCACTGACAGTATTATGTTACCTTATAATAATCTAGAGATAGCTTCTGAAAAACTCATAAAAAAACAACAATATATTATATTAAATATTTTTTTACGTTAAAGATAAATATTATCAAACTACATTTATTTTTAAATGATTCTTGTATACTAATTTTAATTTCAGTTAAGACAAATTATAATACTACTCACTTATTTAATTTATAATTAAATCCTAAAAACCACCCTTATAATCACCACTTAAAATAATTATGATAAAAACGATAATATGAAAACATTTCAGAGGTTATCAACATTCGACATATGACATAAGTGACGTAACTCTGTAGTCTGTAGTGTAGTAGAATGGTCATTGCCAGTATAATCAAATCAAGTTGAATAAGTACGCAATTTATATTCTTTGAATTTACTCGCTTTACAAAACTACAAAACTTTTCTTACGTGTTAATAAAACAACGTAAGAACCAACACACATTATGGGATTTATCATTTAGAATAAAATGCTGGGTGTCCAACTTTATGTACACTTTCGGGAAATAAAAGCTGTGATAGAGGCGTGATACTACGTGATAATAAATTATAATGCACTGACTTCCTCAATCTAGAGTCAATTGCTGCTTACAATGACCAAGGATTGGGATTTCCCTTACTTTCAGGTCCAATTTCCACTAGGGATTGTGTTTATATAATTCCTTATTTTTTCAATGATTCTTTGAATTATTATTACAGGAGAACATAGCAAGGCTTATAACTCTTTGTGCTATTGCTATGTGCTAACAAGTGAAGTCCTCGAGAACATAATGTTGTTACAGGATATAGCTAATATAAGTTCCATACGTCTAAAAGCTAAGATAATAAAATAATATAATAAGTTATCAGTTTTGCAAGATTATGAGCATGATTAGGGCAAAGGAAGAAGTTATAAGGAATCTACTAAATGTGATTACAGTTTCATAAAATAAAAGGAGCTTAGGGTACTTTAATCAATATAAAGCTATGCATAAATACTCGGTTTTCATTTTATTTCTTCTTAAATCTTCTAAAACAAATGCATAATATCAATTTGTATCTATACCCGAGATAAAGAATAAATTTCTCAAAACCATTAGATATGTTTAGATCTTAGGTTATATGATATGAAAATATGATTATTGTAATCAATTCCGACAACGGCGACCCCTAAAATTACCTTCTTTGATATTATTATAATAATATGATTGTATTTAGTAAATTGTCAAAAAGTAATTGTATTGGTGAGGTGAGGTCTATCATCTTTTGTAATTTAGTGAACACACCTGATTACATTTTATAAAATTATTTATGAACGCACTTTTATAATCGATCGAAACATTTTTGAATAGAATGGCAACACTGTCATTAACAATGTTACTAGTTAAGTTTCCCGCATTGTAGGGATATTTTTTAAAAAACAGCTGTCGTCAAAGATAAAAAGTGTGAGAATATTGTTTGGAAACGGTAACAAAAAATACTATTAATAAATGTGAGACATTCTAGCAGGACAAATAGTTTTAAATCTATTCGCGCATTAGTTTAATAAGAAATTACTTGTGGATCGAAATGTCAAATTGACTTATTGGGTAATTTTAACACTACTACAAAAGCACCATTTTTTTGTTTTTATTTTGATTCGATTGATATTCGAACGCGGAAGTGGTTTCGTGTATTGACGCTCGCATTGCGAAACATGTCCAATTGTTATTTTAGAAATATATAAACATGTCTAAATTATGGTGAATTACTCGTCGTCCCCGTAGTAAGAAAAGCAAACCTTAAATATGGCCTCGCGAGGAGACAAAGGGAATGGAAATGGCGAGGAGCAGATCGTTGAGGTAAATCGATGTGGCCTACATAATTGACAGTTACGTTAGGTCTACGGGAGTATTGAATGGAATGATGGTTGCAGACGTTAGCGGAAGTGTTCCGCTGCTTCATCTGTATGGAGAAGCTGGTGGACGCACACCTTTGTCCTCACTGCTCGAAGCTGTGTTGCTATGCATGCGTGCGGCGATGGCTGACGGAGCAGCGGTCGCAATGCCCGCACTGCCGAGCGGCGCTGCATCTCCACGAACTAGTCAACTGCCGCTGGGTCGAGGAGGTCACTCAGCAGATCGAGACAATGCAACAGAGCAACTCTGCTAGTCAGAGAGAGAGCTTCAGGGATAGGTGATTATTGCATTCATTTATGGCATCTGTTTTTATCAATCCTGAATAATATTGGTTTGATTTATCCAAATATCTCACATGATGGTTAAATATATTAGGTAGTCTACATTTTCCTTTCCTAGTGTTGTGTTCAGCAAAGTTTCATAAATAAGTGTTTGTTAATATAACATAGTAACAAGCTCCATTTTATTTGAAGTAATACATAGATGTGAAATGATGCAAATAAAGTAATGAGATCATTGAAAAACACTACAATATTATAATCAAAACAATATCATACAATCCTTGTTCATGAACACTTTCAAACATAATACAAATAAACAAGTATAGGAAAGAATGCAAAACTTTATATGAAAAAAATTCACTACCTTAACTATTAGTTGATGATAACTTAACATTTTGCTATTATGAATGATTTTATATTTACATCCTGCATCTTGTTGTATAAGGATATAATAAATACACATAAAGCACCCTGAACAGATGCCCAACCCACCAAGAGAAGTTGACAGTGTACTGCTGGACGTGTCGGCGTTGCATTTGCCATCAGTGTGCACTGTGGGGTGGCACTCACTCTGGCCACACTTTCAAACCACTGGAGGAGGTGTACGAGCAGCATGTCACGCAGATTCGTGATGAAGTATCCCAGTTAAGACGCAGACTTATGGAGCTGATTAGTCTGGTGCAAGATGTGGTAATAACTTATATTATTTTGGTTTTTTATTCTTTGTATTTGAGTCCTTAACAATTTCAAAATGAACTATATAAGAAAAATACATACTCTGCTTTTATGGGACAATTTATATATAAAGTAGGTATGTTAAAAGTATTATTTGTATAAATGTATTGTTCATAGGAACGCAATGTAGAATCAGTACGCGCTGCAAAAGACGAGCGCGTCCGCGAGATTCGGAACGCTGTTGAGCTAATGATATCGCGTCTAGACTCCGCACTTAAGGCCAAACTCCTCACCCTGATGGGCCAGAAGAATAGCCTTACACAAGAGACGGAGCAACTCGAACATCTACTGCAAGAAATTGAGCATCAACTGCATTCCAGTACTAGGTGGTTAAATAAATATACTATTATATTATCATATAAAACACTGTTTACACTATAAGTAGTATTTTTTCACATAATTTTATGTAGTGTATAATACTGTATAATGATAATGCTTCTGTTGTGAGTTTGTAACATACATTTCCGTGTGCTACAAGAGCTTTTTAGTGCAGCACTAAAGTTGTTTTTTTGACGTTTGATAAACGTATGCGCAGTGCAGACAACCAGTATCTATGCAATGTAGCCAAAAACAATTTATTTTTTGCTTTAGTATGTATTTATTAAGGCTAGATCAAAATTTCAGTGCTTTTTTTGTATTAATGTTATGTATCTTTTACCTTCATGCTATTATCTCTTTTGGGGTGTCCAGAATGCGTACAACATCAAACATGTTAGTATTGCTCATAATCATTCGTAGCAATCATGCATGTTTGTCAGTAATGTCGTTGTTTCACAAATTATGGTTAATTTCAATAAAAAATGTATTTTTTTCCAGATCTGAATTAATAGCTAAGAGTGGTGAACTATCGAAGATGATTCACCAAGTTCGTAAGAAGCCTATGGCTAGTTTCGTGACTGCGCCTGTACCGGCCGATTTCCATAGGCAAGTTATAATGTTTCACCCACTATGATTTCGTGCTATTTGTCACTGTGTCGTTATTCGATCTACAATAATTAGTTATTTATCAAATTTTTGTCCGTAATGAAACTATCTAAGCCTCTTTTTCTTTCTACAAACATATTAGGAAAAATAGAACAGCCACGAAATAAGGTGAAAATGATCTTCATCAAACTCGCTTGTCCTCCAGTGAAATCGTGCCGAGCTACGACAGCAGCACGTTCCCCTTGACGAACTTCACGCAGCTGCAGCACGCGGCCGCGCCGGTATACTCGGCCCCGCTGCACGTGAACGGGCTCTGCTGGCGCTTGAAGGTGTACCCCGACGGCAACGGCGTGGTCCGCGGGAACTACCTCTCCGTGTTTCTGGAGCTCAGCGCCGGCCTGCCCGAGACTTCCAAGTAAGTTCATTGATTAACACATTTTGTAATTTTCTTAAGATATCCAAAGATTCGTTACATTGTTTTAGTAAGCGGCATGAGTCGTGAGCACAAATAGGTAGTAGTGAGGGCAACCTCGCGCATGTACACTTTCGGCCAACGGCTTTACTTAAATTATTGTTAGATACTTACACTAACTAAAATTAAAATATTAGTGGTACCTAATTATAATTTTACTTTGACATACATACAGATACAGTAGGCCTCTATGACTGAAATTCACGGTTATGTTATTTCGATTCACGGTTAAATTATATCTAAAACAAAAACTGGTTATTAATTAACTTATTTATTTTTAATCTGAAATAACAAAAATAAACTATATTTAAATCCAAAACGTTAGTCACTAAAATGGCACAAAAGTGCACAGTAGCCCAATGACGTGTGAGAGTCTAATCGATGAGCATCGACTGTCGAAGTGACAGAACCAATCGCGTGCAGTCTCGGTGCCCCACTGCTTCTTCATACTGCCAAAAATTAACTACTGCGCAGCTGAAGTTTGTGCTCACGACTCGTGCCGGCAATTATACATATTCACTTGAGTTCCTATATAATTAGACATTGCAATTTTATTGATTTGTATTTAGACCTGTTTCACCACAAAAAGGACATTTCAAAACTTAATAAATACCAAGATTTAAACGATTTTGTTAAATTTTTATTGTAAAATTAATATATTATGATCCCATTGGTAACTAACTATTCTTAATCTTGTAAAACAATTACAAAATAAATAGTTTACACGCTCTTGCTAAAATTTAGTTAGTGAGACAGCAAATTGAACACTTAATTTGTACGCACACCCCTTATTAATTTATGATTGTACTGTACCCTGTAAGTGATAGCCGAATAACTTAGTGTTTCGTTATTGCAAGCACTGCTAAGTTAAGAGTAGGCAAGCGGTAAGTACAGCTGCGGGAGGCTCTCGCTCTTTAGCTGTAGTGCAGTCCATGTGCAGCATGCAGTTGGTATCGGGCGCTAACCGCTAACATTGTAGTGGCCACTAACGGCGCGTGCTTCTACGCTGCATTTGAAATAATGTTAGAAATTCTAACACACTTATTACAGTCCGTTTAATCAATTTGCCTTTTATTTCTTTTGTGACAGCTGCAGTATACTGCTGGTATTGTTATTATGTTTTATGCTTTTATTCCTATTCTAATGCCAACGGAATAGAAGTCAAGATTAGTTAAATAAACTGTTAATAAGTTTGTATAAATTTCCAATGTTTTTTAAATGGACAACGTTATAGACCTTTCTAAGTAATCTTAAATATATACATATTTTACTTGTCCAGTAACGGCTCTCGGGCCTCGTAAGTTTAACACAAAAACCTTAATTATAGTATACTGTCACAGGTATCTATTAGTTGTTGTTTTTATTTAGTCTTAGTATTTTATTCTTACTCTTCTTATTAATGTAAAATTCTACCTTTATCTGTTAGCTAATATGTGCTGTTTTTATAAAAAAGATTTTTATAATAAATATTGAATAAAAATGATGAAATGAAAGAAAATAATAATTTAAGTCTTCAAAGTCACAGCGGATGCTTGTAAAAATCTTTTATAGTATTCGTTCAGTAGAAGTACGCGTCACTTTGCTCACCACTATAATGTAAGTGTGAGTACAGAGAGAACGTCAGTCGGTGACTAAGCCTAATATTACAAGCCTGCTCATTGTTGTGTTACGATTAAGAATATAGAAGTAATGGCACTCGTAACTCAAATATCTAGTGAGCAGGTCATAATATATTAGGCCGCGAGTAAGTAGCAGTTAACGTTTCATGTTTGAAATGAGTCAATATATTATTATCACGCGACGACGTTCGGATGCGTCGCGGAACGTCGCCGTCTTTGCACCGGGTTTGAACCTTACCGTGTGCCATATATTATATGTTTGTATAATTTACTGAGAGTTCTTCCCTATAAATAGTACAAGATATAACTTCTTTTTTTATAGCGTAAATCATGTGCTGCTGCTAACTTAAGCCTGCAGCTTCGATACTATGGCCTAAATGACAAAAGCTGTAATTTATGTTTTATAAACACAATGTAGCTATTATTTTAGTAATAAAGACTTCAGTATTTTGACTCACATTAAATATGAAACTGACGCGTGCTCGTGAAGGTTCCATGTCTCCGCCCGACGCGTCTTCTTTGTACATTTATCCTTAAGTTTCTTCTATGTGCTCCTTGCAGATCTTCAGTTGCTTTGATAAGTGATAAATTGACATCATTTTACAATAATGAATTCGGAAATAGTTGGTATCAAAATCAAACAAGGGAAAAACTGTATTTATTTCGTTCTTGTAGCAGAAATAATACGCAACTATACAAAAAGTATTTGTTATTTGTATTATTGGCAAGTTCTAGTATTAACCTCAAAATCACCTATAAGCCAGGTTTATAATCATTGTAAATTTAGATTACCCCGCTGTCTTAAACATAGCCGGTAATTCATAGTCGACCATTAGCACGATGAATGACTGCATAAATCTTTTGTTCTTATGCCAATCATGACGACCGGTATACATTTTGATTAAATATAAAACTCCCAGTAGTGTCTATAAATTTACACTTTGGAAGACAAAATTATGTTCAATTATCACTTATGACAGAAACTTTCTGGATAAATCTTTTAAAAGCTAGCTTATCATTGTATCATAACCATCTTCGCAACAAAAGCCTCATACATGGGTGCCCTAACAAAACATACTTTACGTATATTTCGTTAGTCTTACGAGTCCATCTTGTAATTCGTATTTCATCTTTACAAATAAATCTGTATAGAAATTCCATTGGTTCATTCAATGAGAAAGCAAAATATCTTATAATAGATTTCTTTAGAACTAACACAAAAGCTTATTTCTATAGTAGATGTTTGTTCGTTCATCTGTTCTATCTGTTGTACGTATAGCTTTATTCTGGTAGATATATTCAAACGACAACGGAAAAAACAACATTAGTCATTATTAATGTATTTACTTCATATAGGCTACAAAAGAGCACTTACAAAACGTCAAATCTAGTTGCTCTGTTCCAAAGTCGTTACTATAAAGAATAACCGGCAAGAAACTGCATAGTTTTTTTTAAATATTTTTTAGGAATATTAAACTATCATTTAAAGTATGGGGGAATAATGAGCTTCACAATATACCTAAAATAAGAATACGAGTAGCATCTAAGTCAAATAATCCCTACTTATATCATAAACGCGAAAGTTTGTAAGTATGGAT
This sequence comes from Abrostola triplasia, assembly GCA_946251915.1. Taxonomy (NCBI): domain Eukaryota; kingdom Metazoa; phylum Arthropoda; class Insecta; order Lepidoptera; family Noctuidae; genus Abrostola; species Abrostola triplasia. The sequence continues at coordinate 2,913,874 of OX276424.1, read as the reverse complement.
GGATGTTTGTTACTCTTTCACGTAAAAACTACTGAAAGCCTAGCATGGCAACATGCAAAAAAGATATAAAAAGTCAGATGAAAAGGTAGTTTAAAAATGTTCCTTTGGGTTGAGAATAGAATTATTTAGAATATTAAATTTTTGGATGGAATTATGTATATTAATCCCGTGTAATGATAATAGTTATAAATACCGTCATTTTAATTATTCTGGAGTGTAAATGTGTACGTTATCATTTGAACTTGTGATTATTCGATTACAGCGCTTAAGTAGTCTGGTCTTTTATAATGTTTTCTTGTATCCTCGGGGAGAAGTTGAACGCACGCTTGGTCCCAGATACGAGTACCGCGTGGAGATGCTGCACCAAGTCTCCCGCGATCCATCCAAGAACATAGTGCGCGAATTTGCTTCTGACTTTGAGGTCGGCGAGTGCTGGGGGTACAACCGCTTCTTCAGGCTCGATTTGCTCGCCAGCGAGGGGTACCTTGACCCTGAAACTGACACCCTCATACTAAGGTAAGATTTCTTGGAATAATTATAAAATGATTTTTATTATTCTTAACAAAGTTTATGTGAATTCAAACATCAACAGTTTATTCTGCATTTATTTCTTTATCATTAAGTTCCTTGATTTGTACCTACTGCTTATCGTAATACTGATTTGTATGCAAAGATTCCAAGTGCGTCCACCGACATTCTACCAGCGGTGCCGCGACCAACAGTGGTATATCAACCAGCTGATCACCATGCAGAACCAGCACATCTTGCAGATTAATGATCTCAAAGAGGTGATCGTCATTTTATGTTTGAATAACTTTACCCCAAAATGTAGGTATGCATAAGAAATATTTATTTTTACAATTACAATTTAAAACGATCATTTATTTTGATTCGGTTATTTACAACTATAATTATGCCCATATTCAACTTGTCCTTGTTCCCACAGCGTCTCTCCCTAGAGATGTCTCGCAACTCGATAGCGGCAACACGCGCTGCACAAAATAGTTCCAACACTTCGCAGTCCAATGCAGGCAGCAACGACACAGACAACCCGTCTCAGAACAACCCAGTCGATGGAAACAGCCTTAGTGATTCTATAGTGTTCGGCAACCAGTGGAAGTTCAGCGCGCCGCACAATATCATGAGCGGTCAGAGGCTCACTAGTCCAGGTTCGTTACTGAGAATAATTTAGACTATGTTCTTAACTTTGTTGAAAATTAGGTCCGACGTGTCCGCACAGTTTACAAGTCATGTTAATATGTGATAGTTCACGGTACCATAAACTTGTGCTTAGCCCGTAACGGCATATACGCAGGTATCCTGAACACGGCGATGTTCGCGGAGGAGTCCCGCAATAATGACGTGTCGAGTGCTGCGGCGGGCGCCTTCGGCTACGGCGACTACCCGCCGCTCGAGCGCCGCCTCGCCCCGCACCAGCCGCACGCCACGCACGCGCTGGACGCCGGCTACAACCTGCCCTCCACCTCCCGGTAACACCCAGTGGCTCATGCCTTCGGCTACATCATTGACTAGATAGAAAGCGTGCGTTCAATTAAAGTGAATGCGAGCGACGTATCATATTAGAGAAGAAATAATATGGTACTTGGTTTCTACAGTTCAGCAAACTCTCTACACGTGTCTGGTGCGGACAACATGGCTCTAGTGAGCTTGCACACGCTGCTGAGCGCGGCCAACGCGCCGAGCCGAGTGCCCAGCAAGCTGGCCAACAAGCGGCAGGGCGAGTCGCGCCCCGACAAGCACCACGTGCCGGCCAAGGAGTCCGCGCTTACTGGTATACACGTACATTACTAACCTAATAATCTTTTACTTTATAGTATTTTAAACACAAGTAAACAGCCATCTATATAAAGTCTGTATCATCAAATTACAGCGTTTTACTCAATGTATATGATGTGGGCTGAACTATATATACCCCCAACCGAAGGGTAGAGGCGCCGTATGCTGAAACACAGGTTTCCAACCTAGTTCGGCAACGGAGGCAATTAATAAGACACTTGGTATATTGTTAAGCTTACTTATAATTGGATTATGTTGTCAAAAATTGTAAACTTTTATTGGAATCAATAAATTATTATTATTAATAATTATTATTATATGATATGATAGTACACGCGATACATAAAACAAAAAAAAAAAAATTGTTTGCTCCGGCTAATCTCTGAAATGGCTGGGCCGATTTTGACGAAATTTTCGGGTCCGTGGCTTAGGCCCCCAGTGGTCGAGGCACCTGTGGCCGACGCCCCCGATTCGTTTCTTTTAACTCAAAGCAATTTTTGAGCAAATTGTACTGTCAGGCACAAAAATGTTTTACAAAAATAATAAATGTATAATATAGCAAATCAGGGGCTCCTTGATAGAATTTGCTACAGGCCCCGCGCTGGCTTAATTCGGCCCTGCTTCCTTGTTGTTTTCAATTTTGTGGACAAAAGGACGGACTTTTTAATGTTACCGATAACTGGTTTGGCTCAGTTAGTTGACGAGTTAGTTGAAGTTCAAAGATAAATTATATGTACAATAATGTACATTTTATATGAATCTCTCTTCTTTTTTTAGATGTTTGTATAATTATAATAAATATGCTTTTAGTGGGGAATAGGGTGTGGGATAAGGTTATATAGCCATTTATTTTCTGTGCTATTTGAGAGATAACTTATGTTTAGCAAGGAAAAATACTTTATTATTATGATGAAACACTTTTCTCATTTACTGTACCTACTATGTGAAAAAGTACAAAAAAAAGAAGATATTAAATTAATCGAATCGGGGGCGTCGGCCACAGGTGCCTCGACCACTGGGGGCCTAAGCCACGGACCCAAATTTTCAGCTGATATTCCGGGGATTATAGATTACTTTGAATTTGGAAAATGTTTAGGGTTCCGCGGGAAAAAAAGAAAAACGCGGGTAACAGCTTTTCCACGACGGATTGACGGATTTTGACGGGACTTTCATTGGCATTATAAGGAGTAACTTAAGCTACTTTTAATATAGGAAATATTTTGGGTTCCACGGATAAAAATAAAAACCATTAAAACTGTTAACAAAATCAGATTAAAATATAGGTAATTTTAATCCAAGTGTCGGGCAGCTAGTTTGTTATAAAACCGATAAGTTGTTCCTCAGCGGTGTCTAGCAGCCCGGTAACTGAAGCCAACTCGACCGTGACGAACGTGGTGCTGTGCTCGTCGATCTCGTCGCCCGAGCTCAATGCGGGCGCCAAGCTGGACGCGGCCGAGCCCGCGCCGCAGCACCCCTTCCACGCCGCCTCCGAGAGCAGCAGCGACACCGGAGTAAGTGTATGACGTCACTTACTAACCCGGCGAAACCGATCTCTGTCTCAGGATAAAAATTTCTAATAAAAAAATAAAAACACGCAACTTAAAAGTGTTAAATAATATTTTATTCACTTTACTTTACATACACCATCTGTGCCAAATCCAACAACTAATTCAGACAAAAACGAACTTATTTAAGGGAATGCTCTAATACTATTAACAAAGCGATGGCATAGTATTTGGCACCGACTTCAACTTGGTGTTGCGTGTTATTTGGAGGCGGTTTTAATTTTTTTATTAAAAAAAATATTTCTCACTTTTTAGTGGTGCCTAGGATTCATTACCCCCAAACTTTTGTAAGACTTATATTTGAAATCCTTACAAAATGCGCCGTCAAACGATACCTAACAGGATAAATTTAATCTTAGAAAGTGGTAGGGGGTCCCCCCCCCCTACCACTTTCTAAGATTAAATTTATCCTGTTTTTCCAGTAGTTGACGCACACTTTCCCCTTGTTAATCTTTTGTAAGACAGATATTTGAAATCCTTAATAAAAGCATCTTTTAAACGATAACTCACACAATAAATTTAATCTTAGAAAGTGGTAGGGGATGTGGTCGACGCACCTTCTTAGTCCCCCTTGTTAGTGGTCAGTCATTGACTACACGTATAAATAAAGCAATATTACTTGTTACGACAACTCTACTATGATCCTATGAGGAGTTCCGTTCCATATCTCCGAAGTACATCATCAGATCCTAACTTGGTGACAATGGGACCAATTGGAGAGTATACTCTATCAATTACAAAAATAATTTCTTAAATAGGTCCAGGCGCCTTCGAGAAATCGGGGGACATACATAAAAAAAAAAGATTTCGACGAATTGTAAACCTCCTCCTTTTTTGAAGTCAGTTAAAAAGGCTTTATGTATGTACTAACTGTTCCCTGCGGTTTTATCACACAGGGCGCTTCATGCATCTTTATAAATTTAGTTATGTGTTATCCGGATCTATGAGCTATTTTACTGTACTTTACGCCTATTTTTTCGTGTTCGCGTAAGACTTAATCGGTTTTTAAAGATATTCGCTTATATCTTGGCACATTAGTAAGTAGTTAAGATTCAGTATTGTTCCTTGTTTCAGGACTTGATGTTCAGTGAACTAGAAGTGTTCGCTGATGAGAACAATCCGAGTCATGTTGACGAGAATTCCAATGAAGAGAACGATGTCGACGACGAAACTATGTCAGGTAATATCGTACATATTTCTCGGTTAATTAGTACTAATTAATCAATTATATTAAGCCGTTTACGTAGCCACTATGATTGAATCAGGAAAAATAGTAAATAGAATTAATACCTCACATTTGCCATGCACAGTTAAAAAGTTTAAGTTGCGTCAGCGTGTATTGGCATCCCGTAGGGTTGCGCCTCCCCCGAGGCTGCCCCGCTATAACCCCCCGGGCGCTCCCCTCCCGCTTCCTAACACTGGTCCTGGGGCAGAGGGTACGTCGGGCTCGTCGGGGTGCTCGTGGTGCGGGCTGGGCCCGGCGGGCCCCGCGCCGCGCCCGCTGCGCCCGCGCCGCGCCCGCGCCGCGCCCTACCGCCGCGCCGGCCAGCCGCGCGCGCCGCAGCACTAGCCACCCCTGCCCCGCCTGCCCCGTCTGCCCCGTCTGCCTGACGCGAGCGACGTCCTCCTTGTCCTCTCCCAGAAATTCCTCAAGTACCAACCTTTCAAGACGTCGATAGATTTTGAATCATCGCTGAATACTAGCAAAAAGGCCGCGGCGGAATATAATTAAAAAAATATTAATAAAGGATATACAGCTGTCCAGTTTTTGATTGTAAATGCCCGCCACCCGCACCACGGTCACAGTAAGTAATGTCAGTATTAGGGTTGAACCTAATTGATCGCATTGAGTCGCAACGCACAATTGTATCGCGTTAAAGTAATTCTATGCAAATTATTATTGTTTCTTGCGCCGTCGGTCGGGTTTAATTGCGTTACAAAAAGTAATAGATAATAAATACTACAAAAAGATTTTTTTACATGTATTTTTCATATTTGACTGACGCGTAAAAAATATTTTCTAATATACAAACACCGGAACCGTTTTCTACAAAATATTATAGTATTGTGTTTAGTTGAAAAATGAGGAGTGTGAAGAATTCGTGTCCAATTTCAGTTCTAATTTAATATCGTGTATTGTTTATTATTTTTATTCCAATATACCTTAACCTATTCCTGTTTCCCACTGATGACGTCACGTTTCATGTATTTATCTTTATTATAGCTTCACCTAAAGGATTGACCTTGGTTGTCACGCGACATATAAGCGCGGTGTGCCTAAGTGCGATCAAGTGGAATTCAACCCATGCAAATGTTTCGTTTGATGACAAGATTGACTGTATTTTGTGTGGCAGGGGAGAACGACATAGAGGCGGCGAGCGGGGGGGCGGGGTCGGGGGCCGACATCCTGCGCCGGCTGGTGTGCGCTGTGGCCTCGCGCGGCGTCACGCCCGCCGGCACGGACGGCTCCACGCCCGCGCACGCGCCCGCGCGGCACGAGTACGACCCGCAGCTGTCCACGGCCGCGCACACCGACATGCTGCTGCTCAACCTCATGCGCATGAATGGACTCACGCCCAAGCACTCGCGCCATGGTGAGTTAACTTTATTCATTTTTCATAAATTCTCTTTAAATAGTTTTGTTATGTTAGTCGAAAGGACTTGTTGAATTGTTTAAGACATTGTGTCAAATTTTGTAGGTGGCAAACGACAATGGAATGGCAGTACCCTGAGCGAGCAGTCAGCCGCTGGGTGCCGCAGTGCAACCAATACCCGCACCCCGCGTCGCACGGCTACCTCCCCCGCCGCCGCCCCTCGCCCGCGCCGCGCGCCCCCGCTGTCCCCCGGCCAGCTGCGGTGCCGCCCGGACAGGACGCACCCCACCACCTGTATGTACACTCACACTAACAAGCACATCCCACGCCGAGCACCCCCGCTGTCCTCCGGCCAGCTGCGGTGCCGCCCCGACAGGACGCATATAATCTTTATATCCCTCTTAAGTGGTATTAAACCGTACTCTTAAAGTGACATAACCTTGTGGCAGCCTGCCTGGGCCTGAGCTTCGGCGCGACGCCGCCGGGCACCCCGGAGCGCAGCGCGCTGTCCCCCGTGTCCAGCCTGACGCTGCACGACTACTGGCCCTCCGTCTCCTCCGTCAGCGACAACGACGACGTCGACGTGGTGCTCGATTACAACGTAAATAACGATGTTCAGCTTAATGTAATGTATTTTTGTTTTTTGTTCACTTTGTGTTACTTTCCGCGCTATGCGACACCGATACGTACCATCCGCTTGTTTACTATTATAAACATACCATCACGCTTACTCAGAATATTTGCGCACTCAACAGACGGAATATTGCATGTTCATAGCCTACTGGTTTCGGTCAATTTTTTTTTTATTAGTTACCCTTATTGTTTTTCAGTGTTTCAAACTAAAATAATAGACTATTATAATAGATTAAAGGTTGATCACTAATACCTAAGTACATGATTGTCACGACTTATGCGGCTTGGCTTAAATCTATTTAACTAGTATTTGTAATATTATGTCCTTATTGTCTGTTAGTTTGCACATTTTCATATTTTTAAGATTGTTTTTTTAATTAAACACAACCAGCTGTACTACATAAGTAAAATATTATTTAATAGTTCAAGCCATCTTGAAATGTATCGTTAAGCTAGTTTATTTCGCTAATTTTGTGTTCTGTTTTTCTTGATCTCAAACTTTAATTGGTCGATCGGATTCAAGATCGGGTTATTTCCAGGCTGATCTATTATTGTCACCGAGTTAGAGTTCGTTACCGTGTTAAATTGTGCAAATTACTGAAAGATTCCCGTCTGCTTAAGACAACATCATGTGTTCCCTTATTTCTTTGTATTTACTTCGATTCAGGTTGCCTTTGATTAGCATCAACGTGGAACACTTAGTAGTATAGTTTTAGAACTCTTGCGATACGATATGCCATCCACGTTGATATATAACTTTGCACATTGTTGTTCGCTAATTTTGTTAACTACTACCCATGTTTATTGTTTTAAAAATGACAAATGTGTTCTTTTCCGACATTATAATATTTTTTAAGAAGGGCGCCAAATGATGCTATCGGAAAAAAATTAAAACGGTTTTATAAATACTTTTGAAAGAAGATAACTTTCAATTCAGTCATTCTTAGGTGACATGCAAGAGCAAAGCGTAATAAAATACCGGGGAACACATTTTTAATTATGACTAAAAGTAACATGAACTACATAATATGATGTCTAAATTTTTCATTATCAGCCGGAAGACATCCACTGTTGAACAAAGGCCTCTCAAAGTCTAAATTTTTAACTGTCCTTAATTGTAGTTGTTGTATTACCCGGTTATATATCTTATGTAGGTATAGTAGGTAGAAATAAGTAAACTATGCACAAATTGCCTAAATAAATACGAGCGATAGAGGAATCAATATATATATATATATCAGGAAATTCTCAATCAGGGTCATTAATATTTCAGGATACGCTGTTCGAAATACTACTGAACAGTCTGTCCATCGACGGCAACACCGCGGCGGGCGACGGCGCGGAGGCGCGGCCCGCCACCCCGCCCGTGCAGCCCTGGAGCCCCCCCGCGCCACCCGCGCCCCGCGCCGCGCCCCCCCGCAGCCCGCCCGCGCCGCCCGCGCCCCGCGCCGCGCCGCCCCCCGACCGCGCGGACTGACCGCGTCGCCCGCGCGCCCGCAGAGCCCCGCGCTACCGCCGCGAGTACCACCACTAGGCTCCTCCGGCAGTGCCGAGCGAACGAAGTGATCCACACGAACGCGGAAAGTTCATCGTCAACAGTTGCGCCCGTACAGAGGGTTTTAATAGATTTCATTTAGTACATGATGTATGCATATTATCACTTCATTCGCTCGATACTATATCCCACCGGAACCAAACTCGCCATCGCGTGTCGCCGCGGACGTCACCGGTCGTCGTAATCCGGCGCCGAGTAAAACCGATAGGCGCCTCCCCCCCCTGCCGCTACGTAGTGCTTCCCCCCTGCCCCCCCCGCGCGGGGTGCGGGGAGCGTGTAGGACCCGTGCTCGCACTTTTCTAGGAAAGTTTTTAGATTTAATTTTGGCACGATTATACTCCCTATGATATTTGAGAGTGCCGCTACAGTTTTTTTTCAAACGAGTTTTGTCACTGTGACACTTAGGTAAAGTATTAATTCGTATGAAAAAGTACGGGCATTAGGTAGAAAAACTCAAAATTTAAACGATCTCTTATATTTATTTTTTTAGTCATTATTAACTTTATCAGTACAATTATAAACTAGGGTGAACCGAGTTTAATTCACCTGCCAAAAATATTAGAGTGCTATTTTTTGTTCTATGATATGATATATTTTTATAATTAAATTAAATATCCTTGCAACGGTCTCGAAAAGCTTACTCCTATCGCATTTACTTTCTCAACAGCAATTCCTGAATTATTCCATTGATCAAATATGCATTTGCATTTAGACAGCTTGCCGTTATGCTAGTAAGAAACACAATATTTAAAATAAAATAACAGTAGCATCGTAGACAGATTTCATCTAAAATAGAAGTAATATTGAGATTGATTGTCTAGTAAGTACTCTTCAACGATGCTGTTAAGTACTGTTCGGGGGAATACATGTACTCCACGTAATGTGTTCTTGAGAATCAGCCCCGAGTGGTAGTTTAATAGCTCTCACTTTCTTGTCTCCGTTAGTTACATGGCTCATTTTGTGTCGATAGTTCAAATTGATATATTAAGTGATTGTATGGATCTCCGGACACCCGGGCGTAGTTGTCAGTGTTAAGTATTTAATCTATTAGTTAGTAGATTGACATGACTGAAAAGTTCAAAGTGTGTGATTCTGTAAGGTTATGAGGGATGAGTATTGAGTAGCGTTAAGACACGTTTTCTGTAGAACAGTTTAAATATTGACTAAATAAATAAAAACAACTTTATTGGAGTAGATAACACGAATTAAAAATAACATTAGTTTAATTAGTAAACAAAAATAAAAAAAAATACAATTCGATGGGTACAAGTAATCTTTTCTGATTATCCGAAATATAATGGTTTAATAATTATATTTTTGAATTCATATAACAAAAAGTTGATGTATTGATGTTATGATTAAATAAATGTAATACATATTATTAAACTGTCTCATCATCTTGTTTTATTTATAAATCTAACCTGTGTCCTAATCATCTCAATCTCTCTCATCGTTTTTAAATCGGTAAAAATCCTACAATATGCTGCATATTTTAAATTAAATTTGAACTGTACGCGACAGGTCGATATGGCCATCGGGGTATGAGCTGAGGCGCACGGTAGAAGACACCCCGAACACTCGCTCATCGCCCGCGCCATCTTAATCTCAGCGGTCTACGAGTCCGCTCTGACTGCGGTTATCGATTTCGATTTCGCTCACATTGTTTTTGTTGATGTACATTAAAATTATTTCGGTCGCTTCCTCGTCACGTGTAAAAACCCAATTATTTATTCTCAAGCACGAGAAATAGCCAGAATAGTTTTAGGCCGCCTACTGGATGACAGCGGTCGTAGGACGTAGGCGACAGCGGAGCGTTCAAATGCATTAATTTGTATTGAAGTTTCCTGGGTGGCAGCGGAGCGGGGAGCGGAGCGCGAGAGATTCTCTCTTGTCAACCGGTGTCATAGCGATTGAGCTGGCGTAGTGACATTCCACCCTTGAAATCGATAATATCCAGCTTCATCACTAGACCGTGGATATCATCTAGGAGTAAAGTGCTCCTCAAGACAAATAAATCAAACTCGTTGGGGTAATGTTGTTTTATCACAGAAATGTTTAGTCTACCTTCAGGTGAAAGTAGTTAAAAACTTGTAAAATAGGAGGAGGTGATCCTATAGGTAACTACAATAAGTTACATAGGATAAAAAAAACGAATTGAACACTTATACTAGAATATAATTGTGGTTTAATTTTCTGTCACTTATTTATTAATCATAGTAATAATAACTTACGTTACCAAATCACTAGAAAATTGGCATGTCGACCTGTCGCGTACAAAACTTACCTTTTTACTTGCATGTTCTCCTTTTATATTCCTTAAATAGCTTTATTGTTTTTAATTATTTGTAAGTGTGTAGGGATGTAAACAAAAACAGTTATATATTGATTCAATATTTTATTTTCATTGCTCCAAAATATACACAATGACAAATATTGAAAATCTGGATTCATCCATATTTGCAAATGTCTTTAAAGGTGTTTATTTGAATTTCATAGCTGATTACACGAAGAACATGAATAGATTATTTGAATACAAATCTGTTGCAAGCAGACACTGGCGAGCCGCCTCGGCTGAGACATGTCTTTTATTGTGAAACGAGCGGCTCACTACTGCCACCTACCGTCTACATACAATATGATTCAGTAAAATTAGTAAATTCACTGTTCCTACATTAAATGATATATTTACAAATAAAACTTTAAAAGGAACGCTTTGCAAACATTCAACAAACTTGAGATCGTCTTAACGTAAAAGATGGTATAAAATTTTAAAAGTTCAAGAACGAAAGTCTAAAACATTATTTTGCCGACGAAAATATTTACAAGAATAATTACATTTTTATCCAAAATGAAATAGTGCCGAATCACGTTTTACATCTCTCACAAATAAATAACAATTGAATTTAGCCTAAAATACTTCTTTGATAAACAAAACAATAAAAAATAATTGCATTCAACAAAGCTACGATAACAAATTTAATATAAATTAATCATAAAAGAAATGTACAATTTTACAAAGCTAAGAGGGATCACGTTTATTATTATCACTGTAATGTAGTGCTGACGTCTGTTAGTCGCGCAGTTAACTCCGCCCGCTGTGGCTCACACGTACATACTAGCTATTGTTACCATTATAGTGAATATCTTTAATATTATTACATTAAAAGGTATTGCATTCATTATTTACAATTTAAACACCCATTCATATCTTGTAAATTAAACCAAAGTGTTTAACATCTACAAAGTTCTGATAATATAATCTAATTAATCATCGTCGTACTCATAGTTTTGTTGTCAAAAGGAGACACAACAAGGTAACTTTAATTCGTACAAGTTATCTATATTATAATTGAGAATTGTGCATAAAATTCGAATCAGCTAAAACTATTGCGAAGGCAAGTAGAAGTAGGTGATGTATGCATTTCATTTTCATAAATCCATTTCTATAATCACTATTACGAAACTTCAGGAGAACCTATATTACATTCTTAATTTGTATTCCTTACATCTAAGTGGTGTTACAGTAGTGTGGTCAGAATATCGTGTACCCGTGCGGGTCTCTAATCACTTATCATACGAGTTAAACATTAAGCCCGCAGGCACCATATCTAATAAAGTTTCATTGTCTGCTCTAACTACGTACTAGTAGCACTAATTTTATGTATTATGCATTTGATTTGCACTCTTTACGTCAAAGTTCCACAGCGACTCCGACAATAGTAGTTATTGATCTACAAAGGGAGTCACACTACAAACAAATAATGTAGATGTGTGGAAGGGCTCGCGGCCTCTGTACACTTCGGTACCTACTAAACATTACATATAGGAAAGTGCGGCATCATGTCCTTCATGTTATGGGCACTTGTTTCCTTGATAGCACGACAACATTGTTTTCCTTGCATTCCGTTCACCGATTCGTTCCTTCACTCTGATACGCTCTGCGCATGCATTATTCTGTTACTTCGTCAGTTTCATATCATTCTTTGGCATTATTTAGTGAGCTAAGTTGTTTAGACATCCACTAGTAGATTGAATTCATGTTTTACAGATATTTTCCATCTAGTCCACGCTTATAAAATGTATTGCACTACAGAATTCATAATTTTCATTTGAATTAAATTTGTTTTGTATTTATATTTATAGATATAATATAATTAATATAAGCTACGCCTCAGTTGAGATAATAACATTGTTTAATATGTATGTAATACGCATGGAATTTAAAATTCTGTACATGCTATTTTGAAGTAAACGACTCTGAGTATTATAATCATTCGTAATATTATACAATATAGATAGATATTTGTGACCTAATCTATTCAGTCAATTGAATCGAATCAAATAATAGCCTCTCTCGAAATGAAGTTTCGAACTGTTAGTATCGACGTGGTAATGGATAAATGTAAATCAGACTTCTGTTAGACGATTTTAGAATAGTACAATAATATTCGTTTTGCTATAATTCAAACTAATTCATAAGAAGGTTCGTTCCGCGTCAGCACAAAAGAAAACTTATCAAACAGCACCACTCGAACAAATAGGCACCGGGAAAGGGTCGTTAACTAAAGAGACGTGTACTTTTCATAGTCGTTCATAAGAGTTCGGCCGAGAGCTCTGCGAGGACACTTCACGGGCGCGAGTCACTCACCGCCCAGCGCATGCGCGTCTAGACGGAGTTCGTGTGACGTCACACGTGCGACTCCAGCGGGGGGCGGGGCGGCGGCACGAGCGGCGCGGGCCACACGCCGCACAGCTCCGCCGACAGGTCCGACGACAGGTCCGGCGACGACGTGCGCGTGTGGCGCGCCGACCAGCCGTCCTTGTCGAAGTCCTTGGTGCCGCCCACCGTGTGGCGCCGCTTGATGCCGCGCTCCGGCATGCCGTTCTTGCGCTTCAGCTTGGTGGAGCGCCAGGCGGCCGCGTCCCGGCGCCGCACGGCAGGCCAGTCCGGCCGCCGCTCGGCCTTGCCCGGCGACTCCGCGCGCTGCGGCCGCTCGCTGCGGCAGTTGAGGCTCTCGGAGCGCAGCACGCGCGCGGCCCGCTCGGGCTCCCGCGGGAGGGACTCGGAGCGCTTGAGCTTGGCGCCGTCGTCGTCGGCGCGCGCGGCGGGCGGCTCGGCCAGCGCGGCGCTGTTCCGCTTGTGGTCGCGCAGGCCGGGGGGCGCGGGCGCGGGGGGCGCGAGTGGGCCGCCGCAGTTCTCCTTCTCGGAGTCGTCGGGGTCGTCCCGCGCGGCGCGGCGCGGCCAGGCGCGCTCGGGCTCGTCGTTGCTGCTGGAGGACGAGTGCCGGTGGTCGCGCGCGAGCCAGGCGGCCTTGAGCTCGTGCGCGCGCGCGGCAGGTGAGACGCGCTCGTCCCGCTCGTCCCGCTCGCTGCCCGCGCCGTCGGACGGGGAGCTGGCGCTGGACTTGCCCTCCTCGGTCTCGTCCTGGCACTCGTCGGCGTACGGGATGCTGCCGTCGTCCAGCGGCGACGAGTTGTTCAAGGTGCGCAGCTTTTGGTCGAACGTGCTGGTCAGAGACGACACCAAGTCCCCGGTCCCTGTGGCAACGTGGAGAAGGATTAGCTCGAGTCGAGCATGGAGCGTGTGTTAGGCACAGACGGAAGCGTGTTAGAGAGTTGCTGCGTCGTTAAGTGACCATTAAACTGATGATAAATGAGTGATGTCGATATGTACAGTAGGCGATGCGGTGATTGTCACGCCGGCCTACGACTATACTAATGCACGAGCATATAAAAGCCGTGCTGTCAACAGCCGCCGACTCAAAGCGTTAGTTAGATCGCTACGGTTGTTCGCATCTATTCGTCGTTATAGAGGCAACTTTGCACTTATATGGTGGGAGACAGTGACTTAGTATGGTACTCCCAGTATAATACCACACAAGTGCAACGTAAGATAACGTAGAGGAACAAATGCCAACAAGTAGCGTCCATGTTAACGTAGCCGGCGCGAACACGCACACATTTGCAACACGCACGCTCACATTCCTCTACCTTGTAATGTGGACAAAAGAAAGAGATTGCTGTGTCTACTCTCTGACGTCAGTACTGGACACCTAGTGGGGCAAATAGCGGACACCTTTATTGTACACGAATAATAATAACACAACATAAGACAAAATAATAAAGCCAATAACAAAATAGGTTCCTTATCTAACGGGTCCTCATAGAATATGAAGAGGATAAGCTTTAGAGTGCGGCTATGGAACACCGAGTCAAAAAGCTTTAATTGTGGTGAGTTGAAGAAGCTCATCAACAAAATCATAAAAAAAAATATTTATAAAAAAAATGAATGAATTCTTTAAAGCAACATTTTGATCGCACTCTATTGCTTAATTCATACTCTAAGGCAAGGTCTACTAAAATCACTTATCACAGTGTCATGTAAATGATGTAAACTTACCATCTATTGAGAAGTTGGTTAGCGCATGCGTATGCCGCGAGAGCTCTTGGCGACCGCGGCCCAGCGCTGGTAATGTCTCCAGTTCATTCCTGAAAAAATAAGTCTTCGTCAGTTTAAAGCACAAATTCACACAGAAGTCGCTGTCCACATAGCTTATTTGGCTTACTCTTAAGTTACTTTAAACATGTTTTGGATGGACAAGGACCTATGTAAAAATAAGTACCAATAGGTAGTATGCGCATTTAGACTAGGCCAGTCTGGAGTTAGCTTTAGGTTACAAAATTACACTAAAATACATTTGGCTAACGAATTTCATTACATTTTGGAGAGACTTAATGATTTATTCATAACAATCAAACTATTTAGTAGCACCATATGAATACGTCTAGAAGTATGTGGGAGGTACTGACTTGTGTGCGGCGTCGACCGCGTCCCCCGCGGCGTGCGGGTGGTGCGGGTGGTGTTGGTGGTGGGCGGGGTGCGGGGCGTGCGGGTGGTGCAGCCCGTCGTAGTCCGCCAGCGCGGTGGTGAGGTGCGGCGGGGGCGAGCTGAGCGGGGAGGGGGGCGGCGAGCCGGAGGGGGAGGTGTCGGCGCGCTTGTCGTCTGCCTTCTTGTCGGGCTTGCTGCGCGGCTTGCGCTGGATCTTGCGGTTGGCCGCCGATATTATGGACGACACGATGTCGCGGGTGGACACGTCCTTGCCTGGAGGGAGGAAGTATTATTATGTGATAAATTATTTTTAAAATTAATTATTTTAATTAAAGGAGATATCATTTATGTCCGTTTTAATTAACTAAATTAATAAAATATTTATTTTTTATTGAAACTATATCTACTACAGCTAGATAGTTCTACTATGAAACGACACGAGCTGATGATAAATTAATATTACCTTCAATTTTTTTAACATTGTGTATGAGTAAATCTCTGGAAGGCGCAGGCGCAGGAGACAGTTCCTCCGCGGAGGGCGGCGGGTCTACTGGAGGGTCACCCTCCTCTTCTTCAAAATACCAATCGTACTGTAAACAAGAACAAACAAAACCACTTAGAAGATATTCTGTATGCTGATGTATTCATTTTATATTGTACTAGGTGCAATGATTTACTACTCTATCTGTAGTTAAGAAATACTCAAGTAGGTAGGTAGAGGTACCTATTAATAAACCTATCTACAATTGAATTTTATTTGTAAATCTATAGTGATATACATCGCATGTGTGATGCGTGGCTGTATCAGGTAACGATGATGTACTACACATTATTCAGTTGATGATTTGATAAGGTCGAGTATAGACTATAGTCATCAAATAACCATCAATACAGATTAACATCATAAGATGCTCACAATATATATTTTTACTGACTATTATAAATGTATTGTAATAAGCACTCACGTGTGTAAGGAAAGATTCGATGATACGACACTGGCTGGACATATCATTCACCATGGCCAACATGTCGTCGCTGGCTGCGCGGACCAACGTTGGACCAAACACTATGGCCAGGTTTCTCGCCTCCATTTTGTTGAAAGCGGAGTGGGCGACCACTCTGCGCAAATGTTGGATCAGGTACTTGAGCGTTTCGTAATGCGCGTCTGGTAGTGCGCGGACTAGGCGCCGCAGCTCCCGTGCTCTCTCCGGTGACCGATCGGCAGCTGCAGGGACATACAACATTAGAACGATTTCTGTTAGAGATAAGAGCTACGTTAAAAGTATTAGGTATTATAAATGACCAAAAGGTGTTGTATTTTTTAAACACATTCAAAATAAGAAGTAGGATAGGAGGTGTTTGTGTCGAGTTGTAATGCCCCAACATTCCACATTGCTATAGTAGGGATGTCACGTGTGGGATGGGATAATCTTTCATATGTGTACAGTGGCACTCATTGTGTGTAATCTAACACCTTGTTTTGCGTTTTCTGTTCATTGGGTTATGTTCTGAAATATCTACAGAAAAGCACTATCATTTTATTACTATGTTATATTATATAGTGTACTGACCAATGAACGCGGGGTACAGGTCGGCGGTGAGCAGCGGGTCGGGCAGCCTCCGCAGGTAAGCCTTCAGCAGACTGGAGGCCACGTGCACGTCGGCCCAGCGCGCGTCGTTGGTGGGCGGCGGCTCCCCGCGGTCCAGCGCGGCGGCCAGCGCGGCCACGCCCGCCGCGTTGCCCGGCACGCGGTACACGCCCACGGTGCGGAGACCGTAGGCCTGGAAGACGACGGGTGCTTTGTTAGTCTTATATATAAACATTATAGGTTACCTATGTATATAAAAAAGTGAGACTGGCCTGGTCAGTGGTCACGTCTGTCACATGCACTCTGAAAGGTGGGCAAACATCAAGATGGTCGCTTGAGACGCGGAAAGACCAGACGGAAAAGGCCGGCCTGGACGATTTGGACGCCTCAAAACAACTGACACCAGCAGCTCAGAGAAGAGGCCTTTGCGCAGCAGTGGGACATTAACTAGGTTAAAAAAACCTTTTATCCTATGTGTTGGTAACTAACAACAGAATGTACTGTACAGGATTGGTGTGTTTTATATGGAGTGTGTTTACCTCTACGGCATGTGCGGGCAAGGTGACCGCCCTGGGCACGAAGGGGTGTTCGGGGTCGTGCGGGCAGCGCTCGAGCGGCGCGCCCAGCCAGCCCGGGGCAGGCGCGGCGGCCGGCGCGGCCCCGCCGTGCATGCGCCGCAGCTGCTTGGCCATGCGGCCCTTCCATGTCTTGTTCTTGGGCGATGAGGGGAGCGTCGGCGTCGGTGGGCCTGCAGAACAAATTACTTGTGAGTATTATGCTAGCTATACTTGGTAATGAATTATTATAATATTAATAGCCTTAGATATTATGTACCTATTACTTACTTTTGTGGGCAATAAAATATGAACAAATAACTTGTAACTTCATAATGCCGTATCACTAGCTTTTGTAGGACCGTAGTATAAAGATATTTGGACTTACCAGTTGGGGACCTGTTCCTGCCGATCTTCTTGCTGCGCTGGGGCGGGAGAGGGGAAGGGCAGTCGGGTGCGGCGGGTAACGTAGGCGCCGGCGACGTCTGTGTCTGCGCGGGCTCCACCGGCGGAGGCTCGGCCGAGTGCCGGCGGAGCGCCGCCAGCCAGCGCTGCGCGTCTGCTGCACCCTCGGCCTGCACAAACGGACGAATTTGACTCAATTACATGACGAATCTCTCGACTATAGGTAAAAGTGGTAGCTGGACAGTTGCCACTGAACAGAAAAGGATAGTTATTTCTTTTCATATAACTTACATACAAATGTTGATACCTATAGGGCATAGGCATTCAGTGAGAAAGCAATGTAACTCGACTTTAGACGACTAAGGTGGCTTCTGACGGCTCGAAATTCTGACGGCTGTACGAGGAGGAGGAGGGGCGGCTAGGGCTGGTTTGTTATACTTGCTGGCCCGTTAAAACTGTGCGTCGTGGTAGGTCACCATAATTGTGTACAGTTTTAAGATCTTACAGTAAATGTTCTTTTACCCACCTGTAGTAATAACTCAGCGCCGGCGGCCGTGGTGACCCGAACCACGTGTTTTCTCTTCGTGTAGTCGTCTGCGAGCGCGGCGAGTGAGTAGCGCACGTCGAGAGTGTCGCGCGAGCCGGGCTGCGCCTCCGTGCCGCCGCCGCTCACTGCGCCGGGGCTCTGTAACAAATGATACGACTATTAAACAACGCCATCTTTACTTAGAAAACTTGAAAGTAAACTTCCACCTTCAAACCAGATGAGAGATTCAGGGAAATAAACATATACCTAATATGTAACGGGTCGTTATGTGTTTCCAATTTTTTTCTGGTAGAAGTGGTATTTACAGACAAGATCGTTAACGATTTAATGAATTTGGTGTACTATAAAGCATAGTTTATCTATATCTAAACAGGATCCACGTTCTATACTAATACGTTAGCCAACGACAGCAAGATACCAATAACCTTTCCGATATTAGGACATAGTAGCGTCTAGCGAGTGCTTTTATTTCAAAGTCCGTTTACATTATTAGTGAAATTCTTTAGCAATAACTCGCGTTAATGACGTTAAACAATGAGGAGTAGGTAACAATAGATTAGTTTGTGTATGTCTTGGCTGAAGTCCATTTGTACACGTTCCACACGAAAACCGCGTGATGGGACTAGACTAGCTAGGTACCTATATGATGAATAGCTTGTGAGACAACGATCATTTGACTTATGAAACATTATAAACGAAAGTCCAAAATAATAATTGATAGTCTATGTTTTCATGGCCTTCAATTATGTCAAGCTTGTTCCATGTAATCGCAACGTTTCTAATAGTAACCAAAATTATCGTAATTATTGGCGCATTCCAAAAAACAAGTTGTGGATAAGTCGTGAGGCGACAGTATTCACGGATCTAAAATAAAGCGCCTTGTCTAGCTTTCACCCCCTAATTATAGGTGTTTTAAAAAGAAAAGACGTGAATCAGACAAGTGCTTAAAATGTGACTCGTGTTAGCTCCATTACTGAGTGAAGGTGGCATTAATCAAGTCGACCACGACACAAGGCAATACAAGCGAACTGCAATAGGCTAACTCTTTTTTTTCCCTATTGTCATGTTCGAAAATGCATTTTGAAATTTTTCACCAAGCGAGCATTTTCATTCTTTGTCCCCCAACTACTATTATTATATTGCACCGTAGACCGCATTAATTCGCGATCTGTTAGAAGTGAACCTTCTTTTTATTTACCTACCACGATATGCGCACGCGCACGGCACCAGTTCGTCGTGCATGCTAGTTAGTCTAAAATTACGCGTTATCACGTTTTTGTACAGTACGAACAGATCTGCCAAAATGATTTTTACATAAAGATTTGTGTCTGTCGACGTGCCCAGAATTCGAGGTATACACTACAAGTAAATTAGCTATTAATATGAATCTCAAAATCTCCTAAGGACCTACCTACCATAACTTACTATAGGAATTTCAAGGTAGGTAGGTTCTAACTAAGTAGTAAGTAGGTTTTCTTAAAATGAATTAGATGCTTTGTAAACGAACACGAATTTTATTTGACTAACAGTGTAACTTATATTAAAGTAGTCAATAGGTTTTATGATGATGTCGTGTGTACCTGCGTGCGGCTGAACCTAGTTACTTGAAGGAAATCGAAAGTTCCATCGCGGTCGCGTCTTCCGTGCCGTTCTGCGCACCACATTGTCACAGCACGTGATTCAAGGCCCTTGTCTTGTACTTAGATGAAACCATTCATTATTAGCCGATATATACTTTTTTTGTTATAATATAAAATAAAGTTCCTGAGTATTATCAGTTAAGGGTAAAATTTATGGAGCGTATATAGAGTTCGTATTTCTCCATAATTATATATTATTTTATCCGAATGTTTCCCTTAACGTCATTTCTATAAAATAAACATTTAACATAAGATGTATGATTAACTGGTGTCACTTCGAGGAAAAACATGTGCAACCTAATTTATTTATGACAACTTAGCTTTGAACCAATAACGACATTAAACTTGAAGCAGCATCGAAAAATGAGCTCAATGTGTGTGAGAGAAACAAAATTGGTAAAAAGTAGTCATTTAAATTCCCCGGTCACAATACATGCACTATTCCATTTTAGTAAGAAAACATTCGTGTCTCATTCTTGAAAACCGTCTGAGCGTGATAAGAATCGATGATTTATTGAGCCTGACCCACATCAAATAATTTCCGCATATGTAACAGAGAGTAAAAAATCATGTTCGTCTGTCCGACGACAACATTTCGCGATTGTAACCTATTCACATCAAACGCAATTAGTGGGTCAACGGCTTGTCAGAAGTGGTACGGTGACGTAAGTACCATGCATTTATGCCACGAGAGATGCTAATAAACAATTAACAGGGACCAGTAATGAGGAAGCTCGTTGACTACTCCTGTTCGAGGGGAGCGACCACGGTGATTACTTAGAAAGTAGACGAAAGTATTTCAAAATTATCGAGTTACTGACTCGATAAATGTAGGCACGGCGGCACTTCTATCGGTAATAGCATATCGCTATACTTGTAGGTCAATTGCTTATACCTTAATAATCGTAATTGCGAGGCGTTTTGTGTGTGACGCCTTCGGTTAGATGTCGTGACTTAATGTAGGGAAACTACGCCTGAACGATTGTTGATCGAAGCCTGAACGCTGAAGATCAAAGCGACCATAATTATTTATATTGGTTATCTATGGGAGTTTAACGATCGTAATTAGTTTTTTGTTTTTTTTATTTATGCTAAAAATCCACAGATTGCTATTTTATTAAAATCAGAGGACACTTTGTGGATAACATTGAACGCATGCTCACCAAAATATCGGTATACCAGAGTGTCATGACTTGGCCGCTGTCCACAAACGTCACAGGTGAGGGCGAGGCCTGGTGGTCATTGTCACAACTTGGCACCGGGAACCACACAGTATGCACTTATTCGATTCACTCAACAAAACAATACTCCTCCAGATGTCTTCACGTCAATTCGAAACGAGGGCATTGGCCCTAACTTCATTCCCGAACTTCCGAAATATAACCAAGATGAATGACATATATCGACATATCAATCATATCGTCGAATACTCGGCTGTATCGATACCGGCAATAAATCAAGAACGCGAAAATTAATATATTTTCGGAAATATTTGTGCAGATCGAGCGGGCGGTACAGACGCGTGTCTGTAGGATTATGACGGCGCTCCGTCGAGCTGCGTCTGCGCAGCAGAGAAAGTGGTCCCGCGCAGACTCCGCGCCGTCTGCCAAAATGTCGTTTTCACGGTAAGGAAACTGAATGATTTTTTCCGGATGACCCATTCAGTACAATGGAATTGTGGTTTTCTCCGAATTCTTTTTTTTGTCAAATATTTGGTAAATGTAGGATTGAGCTACCTACTTATTTTTATGCTTTTACATACGTCTCGCCTTATTTCTTGTGTCACAATTGTACCACCATAACATTTAACAATAAGTAACGGCCAATTAAAATCATCAGCTTCTCAAATGTTTACCTATTCATTAGTTGTCTGGTCTCGTATTCAAACACTGTTAAGCTGTGGCGAGTTGCACCCAGATCCGGGTACATCAATTTGCCAAGTGATTTATAATCGAGTGCTCGAGCCGTGAATGACCGTGTCACTCGTAATTTCATCGGAACCGCAACGAGAGGTAATAGTCGTGATTTGTCATACTTTTCCTTCACGTTTAGAAATATTTAGGGCTGTCAACTTTCAAATGATAACACGATAACAATTTATATTTTATTTATATTATCAGATTGTCTTAACAGTAGAGTCACGAGCAAAAGTGTGTATAAAATCAAGCGGATTATATATTTACGTATAATAATTATGTTTCTAATGTGCACATAACACAATGGAATAATCCACTTCATTGATTTTAACTAAAAAGTAATTCTTAGCTTTTTGGTAAATTCTGAGAATTTCCTTAACATTAACAGGATGTATCTGTCCACGAGGTTATTAATTTACATACCTACTTTTATTTATTGTTGACGGGCGACAACCCTTTTGCCAATTTCCTCGGTTTGTCATTGAACTCTTTACATGGAGCTTTCGCGCTTTCTGTTAACACTGTGTCAGAGTAACAGATCGGATCGCGGAAACCGATGGTATATCTTAACAGTTACGGACACACTGTCAGTCTGATTTATTCCTTACATGCGACTTTGCAATAAACTTTTAATTTTGGACGTTCTCGAGAAATAGGAGTTCCTGAATGACCATTACGTCCAGACAAACTCTAGAAGACTAGTTACTTTGCCACTTTGTGGTTAAATTAAAAAGTTGGGAATCTTTGAGTTATAAAACTGCAGTTCCGCAAATAAGTTTGACGATTTCCGTAATATTGGCAGTTATTTTTTACGTAACGCGTAATAGCGATTTGTGTAATGTAGAAGTAGTTTGTATGTTGATTTAATCTACTTATCGTGACTAAGTGACGAATAAACAATAGGCAGCTTCGATGATTCAACAGCGGCGTCTTGAAAGATTTATGGTGCGTGTAGTAGTATGGATGGATATTTGGTAATAATGAGTCACTGTTGCATAATGCCGAAAGCCAGACGGCTCTAGTCATAAGAGGGCTATTTGTGCGAGAGATCGTGGAAGATAAAAATTATTTAGCAATTAATTTCGAATTACGTACACGCTGGAAATGTACTTGACTGATGTTATTATAATGACTTATCTATTGATGGCTTTGTTGCACAAATATTTACTTATTGTTGTACTTTGAGTAAAAATGTTTATTATGTCGCATGTCTGTAAACAATTTTATTTCACGTTACTTTCAAAACTAGATATTCACCCAGTAAACGCGTATCGTAACTTTCTATTTAATGGCATCCTGTGTATCTCGAGTCACGGGTGTAATGTGCACATTTACGAACTCATCTACAAGCTAGAAAGTATAATAGAAACCAGATCAAGCTCAGTCAATGGGTTGATCGTTGATCCCGATTTGCCTTACGTTATATTACGTCAGGCTAACGTCATTCGCGTATTTGGGTCATCTCGTTTAATACATCCATGTTTTATAGCCTATTTTACTCTATTTATATCATTGCTGTTTAAAAGTAGAGCGGATATGCGTCCTACGTGGTCACCAGATGCGTTTTACATAATTACCTCTTGTGAATTACAGGCTAACAACTAACAGATCTCCTTGCTATCACAGACGTCAGGGTTGTGATGTTATATTATGTCAGCTGATATTTAATTAAACATATTTGGGCTAGTAATATTTGCGAGGTAGTTTAATAACGATTTATGAAGAGAGACGCGGCGGTGCTTCGTTACCAGACAAGATTGTTTATGTTTAGTAAACCAAATTCTCGAGTCTTACGTACGTTTGTTTATCTTTATATTGATAATCTTATAATATCCTTTTCAGATTACTCTACATTTAGTAGGGGAATAAAAACTAGCTTTGTGAACATCTCATTTTATGTGTTTAAAGACATATAAACACCTATTTATCATGGCCGATAGCCTACTTGCAAATTACGGTCATAATAACAATTGATAAAGTTACGTAACTTGTTTTATGTTTTTTGTAGGTACGCAATATTGGGTAGGCACTGAATGACGTAACTAGGCGACAAGAGGGACCTACATTACCTAAGCTAGCATTAAGCTTATTTGATTTTGATCTTAGAGAAATATTGCGTTACGACAATATAAGAATCTTTTTTTTTTGTTATAGTAGTATGTCTGTGGCATTTAGATGTGTAGACGATACAGTTTATATTACGCAAGACTAACTTTTTTAAATTTAATTAAAATAATCGGTCTACAAATACTTGGAACCGATGCGTTTCGGCTACAGCAGACATGCAAAAAAAATATAAATAATTTAATGAAGATGTCTCGGAATTAATCGTGCAGCTTGCAAATGCTTTTATCCTCATTCCGAGCGTTCAGCCTCATTACTTTAGCAAAATATTTATGGAATCAAAACAGTAAAATATTCGTGCGGAAGATGATCATGACAGACAAATTTGGAAGATTCAAATGTTATTTAATTGCCCTTTAAAAAAAATGTATAGCCCTTTTAAACAAAAAAGGTATGTAAGTCACTATCCTTCTTACTTTATATACAGATACAAAAACTCTTTAGACTTGAAAGTGGAGTGAGTTACGGCCACATGCTAACAAGTGTGATAGTCTGTTGGTGTGACGTTTTGTTTTGTTTACGGCGTGTTTCGACCCCGAAAGGCAGCCGGGCGGTGCGCCGTACCGCTCCATTGGCGGCCGATCGTACGGAACAGATATGCTACTTTAATAACTTCATTAATTTCGTCTTGAACGTATCAATGTAGTATTGTTGGGTAACAAGAACAAATTTGTTTATATGTACCGATGCTAATGACAAGTGCCCACTGGCAAATAAGCCAAAATGTACCGCACTCTATTTTTTGCTTTTATACCAATGTAAGAGTTATCTAAATAAAATATTAGATACACTTCAAAAAGTAATTTACCGAATCAATTTTGCTGTAATTGTTCGGATTTAATCTTCCTATTTGTTGACACATCTTAACTCGATTTTCGTATCAGTTTCTGCCCTCAACAAGAAAGCAAAAGGGCAGTGTTGATCGTAACTCATAAAATGCATGCTTCATATTTACTTCCAAAGCTAAAATAGGTGGAAGATGTTCTACAAAATGTGAGTAGAAAAGTTGCTTCCTTCTTTCTTTTCTAACACAGTTATTTCTTTGTGAAGAAATGTGGAGCTGATAATCGTTTCATTTTATGTAAATATTTTGGCGTCTCCACGTATCACACGATGCTCTACTTTCCTTATTTTGGAATATCGCACATTCTCTTACATTGAGTGTACGTTTGTTTATTTTATCTGTATATTAAGAAAACACTACATTTGGAAAATGTGCTTTCATTATGTTTACCTTTTACTCGATTAGATCGTGTAAATTTTAGCAAAGTTTCACAGCTTCAACTGTGAGAATAATGAGCAATAATAGGAAGTTTATAAAATTGATTAAAACGAGAACATGTATGTTATGGTTCGTTGACTGACACAATGGTAAAACACATGTCGGACATGAAAAGAAAAGTTGTTATTGGAAATCTAATATTTGACAGTGAGTGACTCCAGTAATTAATCAAAATAAATTACTTTCTATTGATCGTCCTGATACCTCATTAACGTGTGAAACATGCCAAATTATATTTGTATAATAATGACAAGTAGGTACTTGTCTGACACACTGAGCGATTATGGGCAAATGTGGGCATGGATTGGCAGTCAATAGGTTCGTCATGATCCATTTCTCTAGCCGCGTCAATTTAATTAAAAATTACTTACGTAAGGAATTCTGAATCATTTATATTTTCGTTATTACCTGAGGTAACTTGACACCATGAATCATAGAGCCTTTGAAGGAGTAAAATATGCAATTAATGATAGAAAGTAAACAATAATAATTGGCAAACGTCCGTCAACCCACTCGTTCATTGAATGAGCACAGATGCGGAAGACTGGATGAGCCACGTGGGCGATATTGTCTTAGGCATTGTAAGCGAGAAAGTTCCTGAACACGTAACTGGATGATTAAGACAATTGAGCATGTCATGAGGGTACTTGACTTGTGTAACACAGTGAAAATTAATTACTAGTGTATATCTAGGACGAGAATAAGAAGACGGATATAACGTTTTGCTGCCGATATGATCCTTTGGAAACTGGATAGGATTTAATTTGGCAGTGAACCTGATCATTCTCATTAATTTATTATTACCGTGCTTTGACATGGAGCTACAACTTGCTTATATAAATGATTGCCAAATATCAACTATGTTAAAAAGATACGACTATAAAGACGTTCGTAAATGGAGACCAAAATAATTAGCGAAAATGGTCTTCTTTGTGACGTCATAGTCATTAATACATTCATGTCACACCACAACGTTAGGCAAGCGCACGTTAATATCAGGCCATCAATTTTATAGATCTTGATTGATTTATTGTCACATATGGTAATCAATATTTTCGCAATCGTTTCCAGAGTTTCTATATATTTTCACGATGGGCGTGCGCCAGGTCAACGATCCCGGCAGCATGCAGCGTCACGGACGGACGGACGCGCCGCGTGCGTGTGCGCAGCTAACCGATTGCAGGATAAGCGATTGACAGTAAAGAGCCTACTGAGATGCACTATTGCGATTCTATTTTGCCATTGAGGATACACAATGTAAGGGCGTTTGATTTAGAAATCAATTGAAATGCCACGTGTTTCGTTCTCGTAATTCAGTCTATTCTGCCTTCAATCAATTAGATCGTTGTCTTCTTGTTAGAAAGGTTAACATAACGGATACACTGGTAAATTAAGGAATTCCACATCTAAGCATTTCTACGACAAAGTGGCTCAGTATGAGGTATTTATTGGGTTTGAAAATAACAAGTATTCTTGGAACGACTTCCGACACGATAAAGAAACGTTTTAGCGACTTCCTGCTATTGATAATTATATTTTGTTACAATAGCTCCTAACTTTATAATTGGTAAAATAAGAACCAGCATTTAGGAATCAAGATGCGATAATTCGTTTGATTTCAATAGAATTTAATTTAGGCTTAATTTATAAAACGTAAACATAAAAAACAGTAATAGAATTCAATTGAATTTGTGATAACGTTGAACATTTGTATGAAGGTATAGGAGCTACTTAATGTTGTTAGGAGTGCAAAACATTTATCAATATGGCCGTGTATGTGCAGCGCACGATTCGCAGAAAGCAGACACTCGGTCTGCCCGCTGCGCCCGCACCGGCCATGTGGCTTCAGCTCTTTGTCTATACTCATTTGCCTACTTAGCCAATTGAGATGCATGCTTTGTTTTATGCTGTCACTGTATATTATACACGCTGGGAAATATTTTTATTGAATACACTCAGATTAATTTAATATTATGTTGATCATAGTGCGCTGAGACGCATTACGTACGAAATTTTACTGAGAAGTTGCATTTTCCTGTTGGGAATAACTATAAATTGCGACAAGGTACTTAGAAATATTAAAAATAATCTGAATACAAAAGTACATTGTTTTTGAAAGTGATTTTCTTTCTCGTGATTATTTTATACGAGTATGTAGGTACATATAGACATAAGGGTGTGTCGCAATAGCAAGTGATACTTTATTTATAAAGTAGCGTGTACACTTGAGGCACTAAGTGTTCCAGCGCGTTACAGATATGGTACATATCAATTACTGGGACGTGTCCACATGATGAAAAGCTTTCCCCGCCGTAACGGTTCACGCTATGCACTTGAGCATACCATTACTGTTGACGATTTAATGGTCTAGTGGGCAGAATATTAAACGAACCATATATATGGAGTTTTAATGTCATGGGGATAATTAATAACTACTATGTCGCAATTAATCATTACAATGTAGGTACTGTTATGAACGGTTACAAAATTGCAATGCAAAATATACAACTATGTAGGTGAAAATTTATATTACTTTTTCAAATAGTATTTTTTGCCGTGACTCGAAGTATAAACTGAAGAATAGTTGCACCTGGTAATGGCTATAACAAACACTGCTATAAAACATTGCAATTAACCCTTCACTTACGGCGCAATGTCAGGTACGCAGAGGTCCAAACCACATCTAATAGTACGTAATGAGTGGACGTCCTGGAGCGCGGGACTCGGGAGCGAGGCATCCGTTCTTGGAAGCGCAGGCGCACGATCATGAGTGACAGACAGACGGACGCTTGTACAATGTTAAGTAGAATCCCGATGGCCAGATATGTCGGAAACGGTAGATGTTACGGACCGCAGGCTGGACATACGCACGAAATAAATCATAAGCAGTTTCGTGTAACAGTCGACGACTGACAGACGGTCGGCGAACCGCGTACACACAAATAGATTCCTCTGTATAATAGTTATATTAAATAGGATAGTAAAACGACACAAACGTTACTATGGATGTAAAATCCGATATTTTGATATAAAATAATTCTATCTTATAATAAAGTTACCCTATGCCCTTGCTCTAAAAACGCAATAATCCTGTCTCCTACTAAAGTGTTAATTTATGAAATGAAATATCAGAGCTATTGGGTCAATGGCAAACGCAACAGGGCATAAAGCAAAGTTTTCGAAATAGTTCATGAATTAAGAAATACACTCGAGGGCTGCCAAAGAGATCGGTAATAAAAAATCGTAAAATTTCGATGTGACTGACATTTAGTTTACAAGGGCCAACGATATTGTGAAACAATTTTTAAATTCGACAAGCCTAGCCGCTCTGTCGTAATACACGTACACCGATGTTATGAGAATTGAATATAATATGAATCATCGACCGCAAGTCGCAACTAGGCTTTCACGAAACAAATACAATACAGTGCGCACTACGAGCGAGTATTGTTGGTTGTGTTATGATTTAAAAATACTGATTTATTTATAATGTTATAGCGGTAGGTGTCCGCTATAAATTCTACCGGGTATTAAGTACATAAAAAATATGTAAAGCACTTAACGAGTGGTTTAATGGAGTGTAAACATTAAAGTCCATCATCTAATAAAATGCCGGTCATACGTTGTATTCGACGAAGATAGTTTGTATCTCAAATAAAAATACGATACTGAAATTCATTGGATCGCAAGGACGTGAAAGGGTACAACACCAGTAATTGTAGCACTTGGCAGACCGGCCGTGATTCAAATGACGGCTTAATGTCAGTGACCAATGAACTTTACGTAATTATAGTTAATAACAACTGGTTTGAAGGGCTCCTGCGTAATACCTGCAATCGTGGAAACATAACCGATCTACGTTTCTTGGCTTTAACCAAAAACATTCCCAGGTATTTTGTAGGAGTTGAGTAAATAATAATTTCACATTTTAAACAACTGGATCAAGAGTGTTATTTAACATTCGCGAGTACTCCAAGTCCATTAGTCTGGTTATGTTTCAAGATAAACAGTTTGTGTATTTACTACAACTCACGTTACGCACGCGTTACCTTGAAATAATCTGTTTGAAAAAAATTAAGATGTAGGAACGTTTATTTTAATAATTATACATAAGGTATTTTATTGTTCTAGCTGATGTTTTCGTCTATCAATCAATTTTACTAACTACTGTATAATTTTAAGATGGTGGATTCATAATTTTTGGCAAAGCTACTATAGAATAGAAGAGTAACGTAAGTTAACATCGCCATTAAGCCTAGCGCATAATGCGGTCGGATACGATTAATATCGATAATAGACATAATAGTAGATGTTTTCGTCCATTTAATAAACGCCATCCGGCAAGTAATAAATTCCAAAGTGTATTGTAATATCGATATAATTGACGAGTCCTTAATAAATCCAGTAACAGTATAGTTAAATCGAATTGAATTATTTTTAATGGGTGATGGTTAACGACAGCCAATGGTTCTAAATCGATTTGCAATTCGACCCTCCAATCGTTGTGTTAGCAAAACGGTCTTGCGAATACTAACTATAGTTAAACGAAGTTATGAAATCAATAGCACCGCGAGCGCCTCGGTTTCAAATGTCATGCATGAGTCTGCATGACATAAGGCAGGTCGTTGGTACCATAAACAGATAAAGAAATCGCTCTTTTATTTGCTTAGGTTTTGCGTTATTCGACTTCAAATTTGTGTTAAAAATAAGCTATGTACCTACCTGCTTCCCTTTCTTAGGTGACGTTTTGATATACAATGTATATCAATGTTCAGATATTTAACAATTTAAAACAGCATATCCGTTACAAAAGGGACACGCCATTTCACGGTAATTCATTTAAACGACCAGTTCCCTGTTTAAAATGTACATATGTAATCCGTCATTAAGGAGGCCCATACAATTTGGATGGCACGCGCCAACAAATAACAATACAGTTTCTACCTCAAATGATTCAAGGATGAATACCGATTGCGTGCGGGTGCGCAGGTCGATTTGCAGGTGGGTCACGCTCGGACACCGCCGTCATGGCGTCATATCCTCACTGAATTGGCCACTATAATTAATAAAAGAATTGCGCGCGCGCAAGGTAACTCTATGTTCGGTTATGGGCGGTGATCTTGACGCATTGTTGACGCTTTCGAAGACGAAACATTGATGAATAAAAAGTATTTCGTCGAGTTAAAGATCATTGTTGAAAGGTTGGTGAAGTTCTGAAACACCAAGCTAATAGTTCCATAGCATTTTTCTTTCGAAGCTCTATGAGGTGGTTCTAAGATAAGCACAAAGAACTTTATGAAGACATAACAGACGCAGATAAGACGCGTTACAATTAAATGGTTAGATTTTACAAGTACATCAACTAGTGAAATATTGTGACGTCATAACGGTTACGTGTCACTACACGTTGCTTACATTTAGTGAAGGCTTCAGGTGTCCCAGGACAGGTTTCCATACAATACGGGTGCATGCAAGCCTATTGTTCGTGACACGTGTCAGATCCAGACGCCTGTCAGGACTTATCGTGGCTGTCATCTGTTGCCCATTATGAGCGGAGAATAGACATGTGACCTCATCACGATGGCCACAAGGCCAAGAAGCCTTCCCAACCTTTCCTTTGTACGAGATGATTATAATAAATCATTGGTTATCGATAGGTTCAAGGTGTGCTGTGAGAAATCTTTGGTGAACGTCAATTGTTCTTTTTGTTTTCAGCTGAATGAGAAGTATTTTGTTGTTTTTGCAATGATAGGTACTTATCGAGATTATATCTCATGATTTAAAAAATGAACGTCCAATAAAATGGTTTATTTGTATACTACAGATATAATCATAAATATACCTCGCTATAAAACTAAACCACATACAATTGTCTCCATCCAAAATTGAATTTAGTTTTCTTCGATGTAATCATAGATTGCATCGTAGTCATTTAAAATTCGTTACGTTGACTATTATCGATAGTTATTTTTATTATTTGTATCTGTGTATAAGGCGGGAAAGGAAATACTGGCGGTTGTGTTCTAAACTGTGACTAAAAATATTTTTTTTATCCGCAACAAGATGATAGCATTCGTAAAATATCTAGAGAATTATTGTTCAATCTCCTGTAGATTGAACAATATTTCTCTAGATATTTATTTATTTTCTCTAGTCCTTTTTGTTAACTGTGAATCGCAACCAAGAATTTGATATTGTTATTAAAGCGTATCAATTAAGTAAATTTATAAAATATAGGTTCATGCAATCAAAACAGATCTTGTTTAAAATAACCTCATGTTGTGTCTGAAACTTGGACGTTATAAATGATATGAGAGAACTGTGGAAGCAGAACCATTGGGTCCTGCTTTCATAGTCAAATAGTCACGTTACACGAGGTACCAAGAGCCGCATGGCGCAGGCAAAATTCCTTTGCATAATTGTATGCCTCCAATAAATATTAGGGTCGCTACACATGTAAGGCTTACAACACACGGACGACAACTAGGCCGTGATAATAGGGGACTGCACCGCACCAACTGGACGGTACGTTGTGTAACTAGCTTACACCTTTTCATGTGCACACACGGTTAGGCACTTATGAAAAATCATATAAGACATTTCAGCTCTATTGATCGTTGTTATAGCATTAATTATTAAAGATGAATGAATTAAGATATAGAAGGTAATTGGTCGATTATTCAAATTCTGAATTGGTTCTACAGTTCATTAACATAATTCTTCACTTAATATTCATTTTATTGCGTTTAATATTACGAGTGATAATCTAAATTATGGCTGCTAGCATAGTCAACTAAGTTCGTGTGAAATGTCTTTTAAGTAGATACGGTGCGAATGTAGGCGAAACCGCAAACGTTAGAAATCGCGGACATGCGTATTGAATGGACGGACGTGGGCAACTTGGTCGCGTTGAGGTTGAATACACACTACTTACAACTTATAGAAAACAAACAAACCCTATTCACATATGAATTTAAAACCATCTGGATATTAATTGTAACTGAATTGTAATACGTGAAGATGCGTTGTTTACTTATAAAGTTAAAACACACATTTCAATTCTCTTAGGTGCGCATGCGCAATTGCGCATAGGCAACAACCAGTCTGTTAATTATTAATTTTCTGCCCACCTCATTAAATGCCTTGATCTTACCATCAGTAACTACGACTTAACAAAGAAGAAAGTTGGTCGCCTAAAGAAAGTTTAATTAATACCGCGACGTTAGGACTTCATTTTCATCTTGATTTCATGCATTGTCAAGTAAACGAATTGCTTAGTTTCTTTTATAATGTTAAGATGTCGGCCAGCGCCTCAGGCTGTAGGGCAACTGGTTAGTGGGCTGATCAAGTCAACATGCAAAGTTAGTCATTGTTAAATAACTATTTGAGTAGAGATTTCATTTTATAATGGTATCCTAGTGACGGCTATCGAAAAATGAGTTTCTTTTTTTTGGCTTTATTTTGATAACATCTTTCATTGATATACAACGGTCCTAAAGGTCTCGGGTCTCGTACCAGCGCGTGCGCATAATTCGATTAACTAAAATCTTTTAATGCGTCACTTTGAAGTGATTTCGACAATGCAGATATTATCTCATGATTTCGCGAACAGATAAACGAAGAATGAAGAAACGGACGTAACATTGCGCACGCGACTGGCGCTCACTGTAGCGGACTGGCATTTATTACTACACTTTATTGCAGGAAATTAGTAGCGTTACATTTTCCTGTTATTTGAACATATCTATTCAAACCCGAAAGACTTGAGGGACAGGGAACAGCAGGTACCTAGGATTATGACTTTAAGAGTAAGTATCTAAAATGTTGTAAAGTTAGTATTTCACTTTTCTTACGCTCGTCTGTTACATGCAATACTTTCTTTTTACCAATAAGAATGGTGAAATTAATGAAATTGTAATTATTGGTTGATTTTATAACGAACCGTTAATCAGCGGGAGATGTTAAATAAACGGGTTAGTCCCTGAGTACCCCAATCCCCGAGTACCCCGTCCCGGAGAACCCCGAATACGAATAAATAAATCGGGTTTCTCCGGGACGGGGTACTCGGGGATTGGGGTACTCAGGGAGTAACCCAAATAAACTGGGCAAGACTCTATTTACACCGATAGTTCATTATGATCCGATAATCTGTAGCTTTCTCAGCGGAGGCCTTTGTTCAACAGTGGACGTGTTCCAGCTGATGATGACGAATCTTTACAGCCATGGATATATACTTGTATTTAATTTGATTTAACAGAAAACAAAAGTCTGTCATGTAGAAGTAACTTAATGAGTAAGTCTGAACCTTAAGTCAAGAGAAGATCTGATGGAACTACATAAAATGTAGAGAAGGATTTAGTACAACATAAAGAAGACAGTGGCTATCTACATAAACTTACTGAACACATTAATTGCCCCACAAATTAGAAACAGCCCGTTCTGGGCCGTTGGAGGCCAAGATTATTGATAAGGGTCACCGCGGACACCTGGGCGCGGGTACAAAGCTGACAGACTTGTAGCTAACCGCAAACACCTCAACACAGAATAGACTATAAATAGATTTTCTCAAATTTTGTTTGTAAGCGTTGGCATGCTCTTTTCGTGGGCAGGACTCCAACAACACAGGTGCTACGTCCGTAATGCAAAACGTAGGAAGAGTACAATGGTCACGTGCAAAGCTATGAAGCAACATTAAAAAATAATCTCACTCATTTGTCATTTAAACGGTTTAAGAATTTCGTCATTGAACTTGAAAAATGGGATTGTTGAGGTCACGTCCGAGTGATGGGAGCAAGTCGTGAGATATGAGCGATAGTTATCAGAATTAAATTTGTTTATAAATCAAGGTGATGAGTAGAAAACTTTCAATGTCATTTCACCCATCAATTTGAACTTCTAAGCATTCGAAGTTAATTAGGAGAAACTTGTCTGTTTTGTTCTTTGTGCATTGTTATCTTCTTACAATAATACAAAACAAACCCAAACATTTTTTATTCAATACTTCCTACGTGAAATATTTTATCTTAAGTCAAGAATTTATTATCCATCGGAGTGTACCTATCGTGCGTTTGGCCACAATAAATAAACATAACGCTAGATAACTCCTTTTTTGTCGTTAATCAAACAGCTCTATCGTAGAAAGTAAACTTGATATTTGCATATTATCGACGTCTGCACATACAGCTGTTTACAACGATTTATGTATACCAGAGATAGTTCGTTTTATCTGTTGTGGTCATCTTTGGCGTCGTCTCGTGTGGTACCTTTACATGTTTTAAATCCATTTATTTGTATAAAAGTGAGATACTAAAATTTTAAATCTATAACAATGATCCATGAAACATTATTTAATGGAATAGAAAATGGTTGTTTACTTTTACCTTGTTTGCTTTAATGTATTTAATGTTTAGTATTAAAATAATTAGTTAAATGCAATGGGGCAATATATATTTTTTTAATATTTAACATCAGTTATTGTAGTAGGCACTTGAAAGTTTTACAAAGCTGTCCAAAGGAAACTCTGGGTATTCTTATAACAAAAGTGTCTTTAGCTTATAAAATTAAGTTCATAAACAAAAGTTATTATTGACATATTTGACGTTAAGACAAAGAAACGATCGTACATCTGTTAACCCTTACATTAACTTCAGCACAATGCCAACAATCATGAACATTATTGTTCCGAGAAAACTTGCAAGTGAAATTTATATGGGGACGCTATTGTTTTGATATTATTATACGCTTTCACTTTTCTGCATAATACAAAGGCAAGTGCTGTTTAGCAAGGGAATTGTAATTTATTACTGAATATTTGATAACTCGGTCGACGAGGCCTGTTGTTTATATAGCTGCACTCGAAAATCAAGATATACATTATTTATATACTTTCTCCTCTCCACATCGCACAAAAGCATGTAAGAAAATCATACGAACAAAACCGCATTTTCGGCACGAATTTCGCGCGCTATAAAACGTGCGAAATATAAATCAGACGTCACGTCAGTCAAATTGATGCGTACAGAGCGGAATTAGTTAATTACACGGTCGTACGAGAACATAAATATGTTGCGTGAACCTTGACATGTTAGTTTCCATGTTGCGTGGGAGAAACGTTTTATTTATAACACGTTCGCTTCATTATTTACTGGTTCGATGTGTGTAAAAATAAACATCTTATGGTAGTTGCGTCGCCGCCATTATATGGAGACATTACGACAACACTACACTGCACGTATCGGTGTACGTATTGTTTCCAGTGTCCTCTGTGATTTAAATTAGAATTCTATCTTGTGCTACTAGTCTGACGTGATTATGGTATATAGGTAGATAATGTTTCATAGAAATGTCGTTAACACATTTTCTATGAACGAATCATTATCTAAGTGACCTATGATTTATTATATTTTTATCTAAAAGATCAAATCTGAGCAGAATATGAATGCATTCTTTCATACTGAAATATTATGCAATATTATTTTAGTTATAGATTCAGCTGTTAGATGTTCCTGTAAACTACACCGTTGCGTTGATCATAAATATTATAGTGTGATTAATGTATGCTTTCAAACATAACATATAAGGAGAGAGTATCACGACATTAGCGATAATGACATTACGTTTGCAAAATTACGTAAAGTGTTGGTAGGCACCTGACGACGGCCGCGAAACCAGTCTGGTGCGCGCGCGCATCCGGACCAGTTTAGCGCGAAGCAAGGTCCCGCCATAGACCCGGTCACTTCCACGGCGACACGGGAGCGTTAGCCTCTATCAACCCGTTTATTATTTTTATATTTCGCGTTCGAACACGCAAAATGGCTGACATTTCATGATTATTAATTCTGCCTACGTGACTGGTACCTTCGGAGGGCATCTCTAGTAGATACTGATGGAAATTGATTTTCTTTGTTACGGACTACCGACAGTTGTCTAATGTATTCTAATTATAGCACAGGATAAGATTTTGGTATTAATAGAATACAAGCCCACCAAAGTCAATATTAAATCATTGTATTGGTAATTGTTTGTATTTATATGAAATTAAACTCACAAAACTACACCTCAATATTTTACACGGATTGGAACATAACCCTAAACATGTAAACTCACCCAGAACTCCAGTATTTGTTTTACTTTGTTGTAGATTTTTTGAAACAGCGACTTCATTTCTCAATATATCCACAAGACAGTTAACTTCACCAACACATCAGACGTTATGACAGATAATGGCCAAAAGTCTACGAGTCCCAAGTCATTAGGGCAGTCGTTTGTAATCCTTCACACAGTAATCGCTATTCAGAATACAGTAATTGCAAAGTAAATATTGAAAAACGGGTAATTTTCTTATTAGCGTTTGTAATTAATCGTTGTTTGTATCGTCGACAGTAAGTGCGTAATTAGTGTATCATTTATCCCTTACAATATGCTAGCGTGCTCGTAGACAAATGGATAAATATTTTAATATAAAAACGTGTATTTAATTTATTGTGAGCTACGTGGTGGTTATGCCATTTATACGCATATCTGACTCTCACTACATGCAAAATTACAATCAATGTGCTTATTAGATTTTGATTCAGTTGATGGTTTCTCCTGGCTATAAGCTATTAAACTATAAGTGCAATATAAATTTGCGCCCTTTTAATATTTATGTTTGGGGAGGAAACTGATATTCATATCAGGCGAACCCCTTTTCACGCAACACACTTTAGTTATCTAGATAGCATACTCGTATTTGTTATCTACGAACGTTCATTCCAAAGTTATCCCCATAAACGTAACTTATAGTACCCACTATACAATGGTAGGTAGACAACTTCCAACCCTGCTCATATACAGATACATGTATGTATAGGTGTACCCCATAGTGACGTCCCCATTTCACCCGTTGCCCTCGTGAATTTGCCCGAGGTGCCGTCGGAAATGACGTGGTCGTCTCGTGCCCGTCACGTGAGGGCCACGCTACCCTCCCATAATTTCGATTGGAACCTTACATGGCTTCGCAATCCGTCATACAATTATGTACATTTACCGACAGTGTTTACGCACGTACTCGTGCATACCTACAAGAAAGCACACAGTTTACGCATGACCTTTTTTGTGGATGGAGGTTATAGTATTAATGGTTCGAGCTTTTTGCGCAATTTTACTATTATATGACGGTTAAGTGCTGGCATATTATGTAATTATAACATAATTATAGCCTGAGTGTAACCGTGAGGCAACCGAAGACTTCTTAAAGTTTTTTGCAACAGATGGGGATAGATGTGAGTTGAAAATCCGACATTGTTTTATCCATCTTTAGACAATAAGCCTTGTTTTTATTATCATAATAACACGTAATTGTAAATATAAACATAATTA
This sequence comes from Abrostola triplasia, assembly GCA_946251915.1. Lineage (NCBI taxonomy): Eukaryota > Metazoa > Arthropoda > Insecta > Lepidoptera > Noctuidae > Abrostola > Abrostola triplasia. The sequence continues at coordinate 2,876,484 of OX276424.1, read as the reverse complement.
GCGTAACATGGGTCTTAGCAACACTGACTGATTTTTAAGAAGTCATTAAAAACATTTAATAATTTAACTAATGCTGTGTGTCACTTTCATCAAAGATATGTGCCTAATTTTCTATATCTGTAGGTGTGTGAGTATCATCTGTGTTTGTATCTTTATATAAGATTGTAATAGAAAATATACGTTGATATGTTAAGTTTTCGGTTATTATACGATGATCATGTAAATATAAGATTCACTTTATCTCCGTTTGATCAAAAGCTTCAAAGCTTGGAGTAATAATGTAAGAATGAGGATTGAACACAGAGCCATGTGTAGATGATACTAGGTATTATATTACGAGCTAATGGAGTATATAATTATAATTATTGTAACACCTTAATGTAACACTGCTGTCTTACACTTATAAAACCGCAATAAAAAGTTTACCAAGGTAACATTAGACATACTAATTTCTGGCACAAGACGACAGTATGTTTGACGATTTTTACATAATTTTAATTTATACATTTCGTAAGTAAGAATCGTTAACACGCGCCAGATAGAGTTGTAAACATATTATGTAAGCAGCTTGGATGCATGTATTTTATTAAATTAAGTCTATTCATAGCGTAGATTGAATAATAGCATTGTGCCTTTAAAATAAATAAGCAATCGTTGTATTAGTGCCAAATAATAGCTTGTTATACTCGACGCCTGATAGTATACTAGACAACAAAGAAATACCAAAATTATATTAGGTCTACGTCTTTTATTTATCAGATTACGACAATGCTTAAAGGAAGTAGAACATAAGTAATCTTTCATTAATGCTTCTATCAAATGCAAATAATTTAAAGTAAGTTCGATGAGATTCCTGTGTAGATCGTAAATTTGCCTTGCTATGGTTATATCAAGTAGGTATGTATTTCGGTATTTCCTATTCTTCTGATAGGTCTAACTAGCCATAAGGAGTTTGCTTGAAATTGTTTGTATACAGATTTATGGAGGAAGGGTCTTTGATAATCACTGAATATGAATATTTGATATTGTTCCCGATTATGAAGCTTAAAATACATACCTAAAAGATCATTTTTTTTTTATGAGAACAAGTTGACTTTAATCGTTGATTAAATACATGTGATCGTTAAAAACTCGTGCCATTAAGTTGTTTTGATTGCTATAAATTAAATCGAGGCGTAATATACTTAAGTGTAATACAATGTATAACAACACCAAGGTATGCCAACTCATCAGTAAACACGGTCACATGCCTGCGTGACGTTAGAAATAAGTATTGAAAATACAAGCCCTTCAGACGAGTTGTAAAACATTGCGTGCGTAAGTGACCGATGTTAATCAAAACTATCGGATGTAATGTTTTATTAGTGGCCTAAAACAATTATAACTTCCACAGAATACGCGGCGATTGTTTATAAAATTATAATTATGAAAAAAGAATTGATGGATCGTGAGCAACTGGCAATCACTGTTGAATTACAACATATTTATTATATGGCTAAAGGCTCTTTAAAATATATGAACGGTACTCTACGTAATTTAGGATCAGCTATTTGTGTATTGAAGGAGTGCTATCAGCGACGCTTACCCACGATCCCGTGGAGCCCCAGCGCTTCAGCCTCTTCCCGAAAATGTTTTGACACTGGGACAGGCACGACACAGAAGCCGCCGGTTGTATCTTGTTAACGAAACTGTCACCCCTGTCTAATGTCATCTTACACTGCCACTAACACCTCAGTTTTTACAAAATTATATTTGATAAATGTTATTAACACATACAGTTTTATGTTTATAAATGTCTATTTAATTTGTATCGCACTAGATATACACTGAATGTACTAGGCGTGTCGGTACGCCGGAGCGCGTGTGATCTGCATCCGCGTGCGCCCGCTTTGCCGGCAGCGGTGCGAATGCGAAGCGCTCCGTTTTCCCTATCTCCGGAAAGTCGCCCCGCCCGCCCTGGCCGCCCAAACTCCCAATTAGAACATTTTGTTACTGGAATTGTATTAGTGTCGGACAGTTCGACTGTCGGCGTGTATGATGAATTCTAGCGAAAATGATGTCGTTAGGAAATCATACATGAAAGAAGATTCTCTGTTTTTAAATTCGTACTAAGAATGAATGAGCCACTTTATACAAGATAATGTAAAAATAACGGTCTTTATACGGTTGCCATCGAACTATGTCTAAGTAACTTTAAATTTATTTAGTGAAAAAAATCATAGCTTTTACCAAGTTATACATGCGTTAGAAAAACAAATAATTAAGTTAAATTCTTTTGCGGGAAGTTGTTATATTCACTACCTATGCGGATGTAGAGAATTTAAAACGCCATACATAAGCTAAAATAATGGTTGGCATACGTGGCTACGTGGACGTAAGTAGACATAGAACTACCCTATTATTAACGTAAATAGAAATCGCGTGTTTTACGACAGTGTGTTATTATTGATACACGAACGTAACCGATGAAAGGTACGATTGACACTTGTTATTATAAGCGTTTGAACAGCAGAGAGACCGAGGCGCTGTTATTGACGGACATATCGATATTATTTGTGGTACTAACGGTCGTAAACTGCGCGCATACTAGAGTTACACAGACTAAAATCAGACGAATTTATATATATCCTTATTCCTTACATCACATGCGCTGTGTAACTATGGTGTTCAATAAAACATAATCTATCCAACTCTCACATATAAAGACTATTTGCGTTTACTGCTACTTCTGTAGTATTTTTGTGTTAATGATGACGTATCCAATGCTCTTAAACTTTTTATAACTCGTAGAACAAAGCGCATATTGTTTGAATTTTATTTTTATATTAATCATCACGCATAATATAAATTATGTTACGAAATCCAGGTAAACACATAACATCTTGTATTTAGTTCACTGGATCGAAATTACAGTGTCAGAGTTCTAGATTATTTGAATACGTATTGCCAGTAACGTGCCTGAGTTACTCGCAGTTCGGCTCCCAAGTTCTTATCTACGGCGAGCGGTGCGGCGCAGGCTTGTTAGTTGGCCGGTAGGAAATAGTTCGTCCTGCAGATTGCTACAGGTCGAGGAGGCCCGCTCACATCCGCCCTACATCCTTAACTATACATGATTAATGTTAACCTTAGGGATCGTCTATTTACCACGTGAGGCTCGAAAGGAAGGAAGAGGTTTAGCCTAAAAACTTACTACTTAGCACTAGAGGAGAGGGTTTAATAAAATTGTTAATAAACATCACGTGACTAATGGAAGACCCCTTACATAATAATAATGTCTTATAAAATACAGCAAAAAGTGAAAATCTCTCACTACTCATTAATTTGCTTGTGAAATTTTATGGTCGCTGTGACACTCGCGTATATTAAAACTAATAAAATTACGCAAGTGGCCATTGATGTGTTTTAAATGAGCTTGTAATAAAAGTTATGCCTCATTAAATGGTATTACGTGCTAGAAGGTAGGCGACAAGTTTAGTTAACATGGGTAACAGAGGTTGAGCTACAGTACTTCTACAATACTTCCTGAGGCTTTTTAAAATTTCAGAATTTGAGATTCAGAACGAAATATTTCTATTACATAAAGCGATTTGACTGATAACAAGTTAACTACAAGCTGTTAACAACATCCCTTAGGTTGTACACGCACGTTAATGGTGATTATCAAACTTTGTTTCATGTGAGGAGCGTATGGTGTGTGATGTAGACATCCACGTGCAGAACCTTAAACTGTGTGTGGAAACACGGTAGAGTGGTCCAATTAATTACCACGGGACGGCCCACCGCTAATTAACTCGATTAGATTAAACGGAAGCTTTCGACATTCGCCACGCTGAGTAAATACCTTCAGATTGTGCGTTGGTAAATATTGGTTCAAGAAACTGTATTGTGATTACATTTAGACATTGATTAGTATCATAAGCTAAATGCAATAAAAATTGTGCTAAATAGAAGTCTCGCAATCGTTACTGAAGCCTACCGGTCTTCAGAGTATCAATAATTAATCCAGTTTTCGTATGAGGGTCACTTCAGTTTCTTATTTAAAATAAACCATGTGTGATAAAAATACTACTAATAATAATTAAAAACCTTCGGTAAGACCAGTAAGGTCAAACCATTGGTATCCAAACTTCAGTATTTCCGCCCACACACAGTTTGACGTGACATTACCAATCATAATCATGAAATATTTAAACGGAAAACTTTTGTTATGAATGTGAAGTCATAGGAAGCATCTTGATATTCGTTAAACGGCTGGTGTGAAGGATAAAAAAACATAAGAGATTCCTAAAAAACAATCGCAAGGCAAATCAAAATTAATGACAACTCGGCCTTGTCCCATATTGCGGTTTCCACAATATACGCCAATAGATTTATGATGAACCGCTTTAATTAACGCTTTGTGTAAAATACCAACTGATATCTGTAACTTTTCGCGTAAATCACGAAGACAAGACAAGTAAAAATGTATTATTTTTGCAATTTCACCGGTGATCTTTATAGCTTGTTGATTTAATACATTCTAAAGAAGTATGCCTAGAGCAAAACTAAGTCAATGTCGGATTTATAAGTACTATATATATTGTATATGAGTTTTACTTATGATTATTTTCACAGGTAATCATTTACACTGTAGGCTAGGTAGATAGTATTTTAATTAAAATTGAGTACCTACTGTTCTAAACTAACACGACCAATATCACCCCGTTTTAAACTAAAGGAATGATCATAGTTAAACAAAAGGAGAACCTAAAGGACACGTGCCTTCAATATTAATCCAACCTTAAGATGTCATGAAGACACTGAATGATAGATACAACACTCGAACTGGATGCAGGCGTGGGTCTAATCCTGTCTAGATCTTGCGTAGGATAATACTAGCATTAATCTTATAAAAGTCGTTTATCTGTTCGACATAAAACACTAGGTTGTTAGCTGCCTTCATTTGAAGAGGTCAGGAAGTATGTAGGTCACTACTTCCCTTATGGGGTGTCAAGGACTTTGAAATGATGCTGCGCTTTAAGATGCGCAAGCGAAAATAGAACGAGCTTACGATAATACACTATGATTATTATTCTATGCTGATCTAAGAGTAAAAGAGTAACATAACATGCGTCAGCTGTTTATCATAACCTCTATAATTATGTTAAGACACGGTTTCTTTGAGAAACGGCAAGTGTTTAAATTGATCTCATCGCGGTAAATAAAAAAGCAATCGTTCGGAAAGTGCAGCGAGCTCAGAGATACGTGCTTTTGTGAAATCAATTCAGAATCTATGAGCAAACGAAGGCATATTTATCTTCCCTTAATGTGTCCCGCTTTGTTAATTGATGTCTCAATGCCGACGAGACTATGCAAGTCCGTTATTCAACGATTTTATATGTACACCTGTCGGAATCGTAACAGATATTTGTTATGGTCTTGAAAATGCTTGTTGTGTATAATATCAGTCATAATCGTGATTTTGCTGCATTGAATGAACGATATATCTTTGATAGTAATGTACATCCTGAGCGCAAGTCAGCTGCAGTAGCTTGAGAACTAGAGCGATACAACATAGTGCAGCCTTACTGCGACTTATCTGGCCGACGAAGGCGAACTTGTGGGACATGCGGTAGATACATATTGTACGCTTCCGCTGCCATCGAGCGAGCTAAATGCCCGACGGTTGCGACTGCGGTCACAAATCAATAAATCTGTGTATATGTGTATTTCGCCTTGTCTGATACTGAGCGGATCTTATGTGAGCTTAGCAAATTAAATAATCATAGATGTGCTTTTTATATTGGTATTTGTAATAGTCTAACAGCCTATTTTGTCTATTACCTACGCTGATTACACATAAATAATCTACAACTTTGGTAGTTATACTCAGCGACAACAACCTTCCTAACAAACAAGTGACGCGTGAATTTCGTATTATCTTTAGTTAAGTATCTTGTTTACGCACAAGAACTCATACTCCGGGAACAGCACAATGCATTGAAAGGATTGGGACTCAAGTCTTCCCTTAGTGGTCTGTTTCATTTCCACGAGATAAAAGCAGGATACTTATACAGTTCAAGGAGGCGTTACTGCGTGGGAGATGAAATACTGTGCCATAAAGTGAGAAAGCTAAATAAAAAAGAACCTCAGTAATTTATCAAGAAGTGGGTGATGACGTCAAATGGAAGTCAAAGGGACCGCCACAAGTACCTGAAATCCGTGTTATATTCATACTGCTTGCAAGTTGGGTGCGAGCCTATTGTCAACCAGGCACAGACCGAGACTCCGTGTTACTATTGAGAATCATCTAATGGAATGACCGAATAACATTTTGAACCTCACGCTCAGCAGTTTTGTTTAAAGACCACTACACAAACGAGGCAGTCATTTGTGAATTCAAAGAAAAACTATTTACAGTTATACTAGCTACGTTTTTATTTCGAAGCTTAAACTTAGAAATCAATAAATACATTAAGGTTTGGCATGTGTATCGCGTGAAAGTAGGAAGTGATTGAGCACTTATAAAACTTCTCACGCCGGCAATAAGAGTGGCTGTTACTTTATTAATAGTTTTCTGCACGTGTGACTTGCGAGGTACATTTAATTTTCTAGGCCATTGTAAGGGTGTGCGCTCGCTTTTTACATCGCTTACATCGTTCAATAAGGTAAAAAGCATCATATGTATAACTACCACATTAATTTTCATTTAAAAAAATCTATTTTCCAATACACATAAATTAAGGAATGCCTTTTTACCGACAGCCGAATTTGAATATTAAATATCTAATATTTCAATAATGTCTATAACAACTGCAGTAAACATTTGCAACTGCAAAGACACTTTAGTTTGAATGCTATCCTTGTGTCTACGGTTGAACATAGTGTAAATAGATTTGATAAGGCCAAGTAATAGTATGTAATTCCGCAGTAACGCTACAGGATTGTTCTAATTATACATTTCAGTATAATATTATTATTTACGGAAACAAGGACGGTAAATCCGAATTGCAGTTATGTATAACTTCGCCTTGATCTGGTTAACGCTTGGTAAACTGTGCGTACTCGCACATTATGTACTGGCATACAATATGATTTATGGGAAATAACAAAAAATATTAGATTGAACTACTGTGCACGCAGAGAAAGAAAATAGTTGAAACCCATGCCCGTTTTAACTGTAAAAGACAGTTCCGCTAATACAAAGATTATTTACTAATAATTTGTTGCTATTTATAGTAAGGTTTGACCGAAAAATTTTGAGCAAACTATAAACTTTTCCAACCTCCTAGCTATCGTTTCCATGTCGCAACAAAACTATTGTTAGTATGCATCGACTGTCAGGTTTCAAAATACTATGTAACAAATAGCGCTTCCATACGTGCACCGGAGCCGATTAGGTTTAAGCATAACTTGTGTTACCTTTAACGCCGTCCTTTGCGTTTCGAAATATTATATCATATTGTGATGATAGATTGTAACTTAGGACTGCGATTGAAATTCTTTGTAGATAGAATTCCTATGCTTTATTTTACAACATAATTGTATCGTACTTAGTTCGGGAATGCATAATTACCTATTTACCTACCTACTGTAAGACTTCTGACACCAAGGGTTTATAACGTAATATAAACATCCCGACCTCGGACTAGTTTGACATTTCTAAAATAGCATCGATGCGGCGTCCTCTGTGAGGCCTCGGCTGCATTTCTTTGTAACAAAATTTATTGTAGTCTGTGGTCATAACTCTGAAAGTGCGTTAGTGTGACCGCGCGGCGGTGAACGGTAGAACAGTCGCACGACACCGAGCTAGGGTCGCCATAACTTATATGATGTATTTTTCTTATTTGAACACATCTGTGTTCAAGATTCATAGCTATAGCGAAAAGTTTAAACCAAGTTGCTTGTATTTTGCTTATTAGGTAGAGCTTAGAATAAATAAATAATATTATGCTATGACAGAGTAACTGAGTGAGAGTTTACTACGTAAGCTACATAAACAAGAAATTATCGTCTAATAACGGTTTTGCAAATGGTAATGAAAACAAGGGCTTTAACTGCTCCAAGCTATCAAGTTTGAGTACGATGAAGATGCATGGTAACCCTGAGCAACACATGCACGTATAAATAACTTATAGAACATAAATATCACTAAAACGCGCCTATCCTTTGTTTTATTTTAAGAGGTTGATTAATTATAAAACATATACATCAACTAACTAATGGATTTTAGTCCTATTATACGAAGAGATATTTGTCTTCTTGAAAAAGCGAACGGCTAAGATAGAGCGACTCAATTATGTATTTCGGTAGCGGACGATAAAGAATAGTGTTATAATAGTCTGGCAGCTGAAAATGATTTAACTGCGTTTATTACTTCCGTATCTTACATTTTTGTTCTTTTATGAAGGACGGAGGAAGAAGACCTGCCAAAAATTGACTCGAGATTATAAAGAATCATAATGAAACAACAAAGATATATGTTTATAAGATTTTTAAGATAAATACTGATATAAAAGCGTTTTAAACACCATATTTGAAATGTGTGATTGTAAGCTCATAAAATAATCATATATTACCCTTACCGATGAAGTAAAAAACGGGTAAAATTTGTTAGCATTAATATTCTGAGAAAACTTCAAACGAAAAGTTACTTTGGTATGAAACATATTGTTTGATTACATTCGGGTTTTTTAGGTAAATTAAACAATCAGATGAAAACATTATTGAGAAATCATTCATCATTGTCGTCGTTTTATAAATTTTTACAACTTGGGAAAACCGACAAAAATACGTTTAGATAACAAATTGGATCCACTCTATGGCGTACGACACTAATAGTCAATTTGAAACAGCTTAAAGCGACTTTTATTGCTCCGAACCACAGAAATGCGTAAGATATATGTACCGGATTAATGCGCCGGTACCTGATTTTGGTGTAGAATAAGTTCAGGGAATATTTGGTAATAAAACAACGATGCGATCAGTACGAAGCCAGTAGGCGAGTGTTTTATTTTAGGTTACATGAGTCGAGGGTAGTGGGGCTTGGGGAACAATATCGAGACCAATCGCGGCGATGCGAATTAGCGTGTCATAACGATGTGGGGCACACTGATTGGAGCACACTAATTCGGTGTTGCTAGTAAGGGAATGGATGTTTTAACCCGATTCCCAACATGCCCGCGGCCTTGGAAGCAGTCGCTTTCAAGAGGTTAGCATTTGCGGCATCTTCACTGGTCATGATCATCCTGCAGGAGAGGACAGATTTTTGCGTAAGCCCGTCGCACCACGCCCGAAGGTGTTTGTAGATCAGCCACTCTCGCAATCCCATCCTTGCCTGGGATAGTACGGAGAACTCGACCCATGTTCCATTTCAAAGGTGGCAGGTTGGAGTCCTTGATCAGGGCAAGCGCGCCTTCCTTCAACTCTGCCTTGTTATCAGTCCACTTTGTCCGCACCTGCAACTCACTGACATATTCTTTGGACCATCGGGTCCAAAAATGTTGGCGTATTTGTTCCACCCTCTGAAAGCGCTTAAGTGTATGCGCAGGAATATCTTTAACATCGTCGCTAGCAGGGGTAGTTAGCGGTCGACCAACCAGAAAGTGGGCAGGAGTAAGAGGACAAAGGTCTTTGGGATCTGGAGAAAGAGGAGACAATGGTCGGGAATTAAGGACTGCTTCTACTTGTGATAAGACAGTGCTTAACTCCTCAAAAGTAAGGTGCGCGTTCCCTACCACACGGCGTAAATGGTACTTGCAAGATTTTACTCCTGCTTCCCACAGACCACCAAAGTGAGGCGAATATGGAGGTATGAACTTAAATTTAATTTGCTGGCTAGTGGCATATTCTATTAAATCGGAACTACACCTACCAAGAAATTCCTTAAAATCGTTCATCAAGCCAACAAAGTTTCGACCATTGTCTGAAAGTATTTCTATCGGCTTGCCACGTCGAGAAATAAACCTATTGAGTGATAGTAAATATGCCTCAGAAGTGAGATCACTGACCAGCTCTAAATGTATTGCCCGCGTCACTAAACAGACGAATAAACAAATATACGCTTTAGTAGTTTTAGCTCCGCGACCTTTGCGATTGAGTATAAGAACTGGCCCGCAGTAATCGACGCCACAACGATAAAACGGAAAAGAAGCGGTAATCCTCTCCATAGGCAAATTGCCCATTTGAGGCGTGAGAGTTCTACCTCTAATACGGTTACAAATAACGCAAGCATTCACTACGCGCCTGGCTAAACTCCTACCCCCCAAAGGCCAAAATGTTTCGCGTAAATTATAAAGTAATGCCTGAGGTCCAGCATGGAGTAGCTGTAAATGCTCGTGACGAAACAGTAATAAAGAAAAATAATGCTTACTTGATATTAAGATAGGATGCATTTTATTGTAACTAAATTCATGCGAGTTACATAAGCGCCCACCTACACGAATAATTTTATTGTCGTCTAAGAATAAATTTAATTTAGCTAAATTACCTTTAATTATATTTTGCGAACTATTAATAGATAATAACCTATATTCATTGGGATAACCTTCCATCTGAGACCACCGTATTAAAATTATTTGAGCCTCACTCAATTCGTCAACACTAATGATGCCCGTACGTTTATTATTTTTATTGCGAATGTTGTAAATGAAACGTAACGCATATGCCACTGCACGTTTCATGCGCTTGAACTGTGAAAATCGAGTAAACGAGAAATATGTTAAGGCATCATGAGTTACGAAGGAAGATATAGCTGGCCTGACTTCAGGAAGCTCTTCATCCGCGTCTGTTACCTTGTGATCGTCCAGTGAGAAACTAGCACTTCTCAAAAAGTCTGGACCTTCCCACCACAATCTGGAAGAAGCAAGTTCGTCTAAATTCGAACCTCGCGAAGCCAGGTCAGCCGGGTTCTCCTTAGTCCTCACGTGGCGCCACTGAACATTTTGTGTGAGTTCATGAATCTCCACCGTCCTATTCTGAACAAAGGTTTTTAATTTGTTTGGTGACATGCGTAACCATCCTAGTACGATGGTTGAGTCAGTCCAAAACACTATGTTCTTGAACTCACAACGCAACGAACTACGAACCTTATCGAGTATTTTAGCACCTAGCAAAGCACCGCAAAGCTCTAGACGCGGTATACTAATAGGTTTCAGTGGCGCAACCTTAGACTTAGCGAAAAGAAGCCTAACTGAAACTGTGTCATCCTTATTTACCGTACGAATATATATGCATGCGCCGTACGCTATCTGTGAGGCATCACTAAAACCATGCAATTCTACATACATAGCCTGACTGCCTATAGCGTGTCGAGGAACACGAATTGTATCGAGCGCTTGTAAAGAGATAACAAACCGGTTCCACGTTCGCGCGACGTTAGATGGAACTATATCATCCCAACTGATTTTGAGAAGCCATAATTGCTGCAATAATATCTTGGCGATAATTACCGTAGGACTTAACAAACCAAGTGGGTCGAAAATTTGGGAAATGTTTGATAATATAGATCTTTTAGTGACAGGTTTGTCGTTGGCGTGAAACTGAGTATTAAAATAAAACGTATCGTTAACATTATTCCAGCTTAAACCTAATGTTTTAGTGCTAATATTTTCGTTAGATTTTATTTCGATTGAACGATCTACTAATAACTCAGTATCGGGACACGGAAAATTGTAAACCCATTTTCGAAGTGGGAAACAACCCGCTTGTAATGCATTTTGTATATCCTTACATAACTGTAATAAAACGAGCTTGTTATTATGACCTGTCAACAAATCGTCTACATAAAAATCCTCCGCAATTACCCTTCGAGTTTCAGGATCAGAGGCTTCGACACCTAGCTGTTTCAAACACCTAACACTAAGAAACGGTGCGGATGCGGTTCCGTACGTGACGGTGTTCAATTGATATATCCCTAATGGTAACGATGGATCACTACGCCACAAAATCAATTGAAACTTACGTTGGTCTTCGGCTACCAAACAATTTCTAAACATCTTTTGAACGTCAGCACACATGACAAACTTGTGCTGTCGAAAACGTAAAAGAATAGATATTAGATCACCTTGTATCGGTGGTCCAACTAATTGCAAGTCGTTGAGTGACTTGCCTGATGTCGAGGCAGCACTAGCATCGAAGACGACGCGTAACTTCGTTGTAGTGCTGTGCTCCCTGAATACGCCGTGATGCGGCATAAAATAGCAGGGACTTTCATAGCTGCTTACCGGACTCATATGGCCTAAGTCCAGGTATTCCTGCATGAAATTTGTATATAACGATTTATAATCAGATGATCGCTGCAAACGTTTTTCTAAGGCGTAAAATCTACGTTCAGCTTGCGTATACGATTCGCCTAAAACATCAGGTGACTCCTTAAATGGAATGCGTACATTAAACCTTCCCTCACTATCGCGCGTAGTAGTGTGAAGGAAATGGTCCTCACACATACGCTCTTCCTGAGTCCGCGTATCCCTGAGTTTGGGCAGCTCCTCAAGCTCCCAAAATAAGCGCAGTTGCGAATCTAACGAATTACTCAAGTTACAGTGAATACGACCTGCATTTCGCGTATTATAAACAGAGCCAGAAATAATCCACCCTAACTTGGTATTTTGCAGATAAGGTCCGGTGGGAAGCCTCATTTTGCCTTCCGCTAGCAAGTCCCAAAACCTATCTGCGCCTATAAGTATATCTATACTTTTTGAATCAAAAAATAACGGATCGGCCAGTCTTATGTTGTCTGGTATGCAGAACTGCGCGTTTATTTGACATAAGGCCGGCATCGTAGAAGTTATTTGCGACAATACAAAACAAGTGATGCGTGTTTTGAAAGCATTATCGACTCGCGATTTAATTTCAATGTTACAAGTTTCCGAACACTGTAACAATGAATTACCTACACCCCTAACTTCGTAATTAGACAGTGCCGTAGTAACATTAAGCAAATTGCAAAACGATTTGGTTATAAAGCATCTCTGACTACCACTGTCAAGAAGCGCGTATGCTTGATGATAAACACCGTGAATGTCGGCTACCTCGACTACTGCAGTTGATAATAGCACGGAGTGCATATCTATAGATTTATTGTTATGCATATGTGCCTTGTTTACGCGAATAGGAACTGGTTTGTCAACGGTCGACGAAGTGGGGTCGGGGATGACCGGCGGCCCTGCGTTTGCGCCGCTCACATTAGAACCATCAGTCACTGTGCGTGAATGAAGTGAGATAAGGCCATCGCTGCTATCATTATGAATTAATGAGTTATGTTTGCGGTTGCACTTCCTACACGGCCCAAACATACACTTATCAAGCGCATGTCCCGAACGTAAACAATTCTCGCAAAGTTTGTGATCTCGAATTAGTTTCAATTTGGCGTCTAAGTCACTATCAATAAATTGTTGGCAAGAATAAAGTGGATGAGCAGCGTTACATTTTAAGCAAGACCTTTTGAAGCGAGGCGTGCGGCTGTCGTTAGATTTAACGTGTGTGGAAACATTGCAGTGTGACGTGTTATGTGAATGTGATTTATGTTTTTTATTTTCTGTTAGTGTACTCGTATTTTGTTCTTTATTGTGTGAAAGCTGCAATGTTTCCAACATATCCGCCCTGTCTTTTAGGAAACCAATCAACTCATTCACCTTAATTATGCGTTTAGAATTATTATCGCTCGGAAACAGTGTACATTTGTGTGTCTCCCACTCGCGCTCAGTGGTCTTATCTAGTTTTGAAACTATAATATAATTAATAAGCGTATCCCACTGATCGGTGGGCTCACCTAGGATTTTTAGTGCACGTAAATTCTTAAGAATCGTGTCAATAAGCTTACGTAGGGAAACGGGCGACTCTTTAGTTAACGAATTAACGCTAAACAAGGCCTTCACATGATTGTGTACTAGAAGTCTGTTGTTATTGAACCTATTTAGCAGTAGCTCCCACGCCACAATATAATTGTCAGAGGAAAATTCCACCGAGTTAACAACTAATTCGGCATTACCCCTTAGAGAGGACTTTAGGTAGTGGAATTTTTGGATATTGCTTATGCGTTTGGAATTGTGGACTAGAGATAGAAACGTGTCGCGGAACTCAAGCCAGTGCTCATACGAACCGTCAAAGCTAGGCAGTGTAATTGTAGGAAGTTTCACGGACTGCGGTTGTTCACTACAACAATGTTTAGCGTTAGTAACCTCGCCATCATCGGTCTCGGTCAGAAGAGATTCTGCGTGGGCTAATATGCTATAATAAGAGTTTTCGAATGATTCTCTATGATCAAGCTGGTCAGCCATATCACTATCTGAAACACATTCCTCAATCTGAGCCTGAACCTGATTGAACTCGTCATATAAACTAGCAGCTCCCTTTATGCGTAATTTTAAATCTATTCGAACGCGAGAGGACGAAGCAAGGTCATCGTTATTTTCAAATAAATTTAAATAATTTGAGAACTTGGTGAGTCTGCCTTTTATGATGCCACGTTTTCGCACTAGTTCTCGGAGTAAATTGGGATCTACAGCCAGATTAGGAGACCTATCGCGAGACTTAGAATTTGCACTATCGACAGCTAACGTAAGGGGAGATTTATCGCGTGACTTTGCACTTTCGGTAGCCATTTTGGTGGTCGGTGAAAATAGGAGTACTCACGGTTGGAGTGCCTGGAGACCGCGTCAGCACTGCTATCGACGGCCACAAGTCTTGCGAAATGAACTTATTCAGCACACCGTTGCAAGCACTGGAATCAGTTAAGCACTGGTATCACAAAGAGAACAGGGAGGTGATGGAGAAAAGAAAGGATGGTTGGTCCCACCAGATTGCGTATGATGTCCGATGAGCTGCCAATCCGTTTTCGATTCCTTTATGCGCTTAGCCTCCAGGTAGTCCTGAGTCCAGTCCAGTCTTCTCAAACTAGCAAAGGTGGCCACACCCGTATACGAATTCCATAGGATGCTGATACTGATATCCGGCTCGAAGGACCACATGTACCGGATTAATGCGCCGGTACCTGATTTTGGTGTAGAATAAGTTCAGGGAATATTTGGTAATAAAACAACGATGCGATCAGTACGAAGCCAGTAGGCGAGTGTTTTATTTTAGGTTACATGAGTCGAGGGTAGTGGGGCTTGGGGAACAATATCGAGACCAATCGCGGCGATGCGAATTAGCGTGTCATAACGATGTGGGGCACACTGATTGGAGCACACTAATTCGGTGTTGCTAGTAAGGGAATGGATGTTTTAACCCGATTCCCAACAATATATGTTTAAAACATCGATCGAAAAGGGTGATAAGAAATGATGATAGTTATAAATTTGTGTAAAAGAGTTGTTTAAATGTGATTTATCTCATGGGAAGCACGTGGATTACCTAATGTTATAGCTCTATGAACAAATGATATAATGTTTAACGTCGTAGAAATTCAGTCAAGAAAAATAGTTTTGTAACCTTTTTAAAATATACACTAATCTTTCTTCTTTTGTTTTGTTCGCGGTAGACAGGAAGCAATTTCTATGATAGTATAAAATTAGATAGACTACACAACCTACTCAGTGATCTGTTAAGAACGCTTCACCCCTTAAAGAGTTGTTGACTGTGTTACTTCGCCTATTAAAACTGCACTTTATACGGGTCAAACGCTGCAAATATTTCAAACTTAAATTATGAGTGCTAAAATTTATCCCTAGCAACTGTGCTTTACGTAAAATAAACTCATGCATGAATGAGAAAAAGAGGCTTTCAGTTCAAAAAACGTTGCTAAAGCGTTTGAAACGGTAGCGCTTTCCACATGTAAAATACATTTCCGTAAACTTTTACCCGCTAGTAATTACCGCAAGGCCACGATCAAAGCTGTAAATCACAGGCTGACGTACACTTGGTTTATAAATAGAAACACTATTTCTATAGCGAGTGACGACAGGCAGGTACCGAGAGTAGGTACCCGTATAATGTAGTAGGCAGTATGTTGGTTTGTTAGTATACACGTAGCGGGGTGTCGTCTTATTACGTCAACAGAACGTCTTTTACGCATAAGTTACGTCAACACTTTTTTCGGCCTATAGTAAAGACAAGGTTGGATTTATGATGGATTGAAATGAAGGTCATGACCAAAAGCTTGAAGAGCAGGGTCGAATCCCGGTTGAATGAAAACGCTATAAACAGCTTGACTAGCCTGTTAACCTTTGAAGCCGGGCAAGACAAAATTTGATTGTCGCTCCATTAGCACAAGGGAGAGCTTATAGAGACAACTCTTTTCCGTTTGCCTTTGCATATGCATTAAAACCAGTGCCGATTTACGCGTCTTACTTCTTACGGCATATCACAATTGATTATGTGCAAGCTAGGTTACTTTAAATTGTACATACATAGTGATGGTTGTAGGTCTCCCATTTGTAAGAAACTTTGCCTTGACATACCTGTAACAAAATAAATAAGATTGGTTAATCACGTGTCTACAAACATGTTATAAAAACATATAGGCAATATCTAAATGTTCATTTGTAAAGCCAGTAAATGCTTAGCACCTATTTGAAAGTACATTTTAATTAATTAACATTCATAGAAGCAGTCTAGCGGCCTGGTCCACCTTTAATATTGAAATAGTTAATAGCTCAGTGGGCACAAGATTGCGACTAAATGTTGCTTATTAATATCTACGATTAATTAACTAACAGATAAGTTCTTAGGAATTGCGATTATCGTGCGAAACATTACGAAGTAGTACCTAATCAATTTCATGTAATCCAGCTTAAATATTTATAATACAACCAATATTTAGAAATTGATTCATTTATCTTAAATCTTGTCAGCTCCCGTCGAAGAAAAAGTGCTGTACCTGGATGCATTGTGACCCATATAGAGCTCTAGTATATAAAACTTTACACATGTAAACATAAACCACCTATGCTACGGCATAATTATACTAAAGTTCACACCAAACATTCTGTTTCTTCGGCACTTTCATTTTACCGGGAGTACACTTGATATTTCAGGAGTACAGTGAAAAAGCTATTTTCGTATCGTATATTATCGTTTTCCTATTTAGAAATAAAATGTCACGTTTTCAATTTGAAGGTAGCTTTACGTTTACTTGGGAAATCGGGTTCAATCAATTTATTTTATATAGATTTAGATCCCAGTTATTAATATAACATTATGTGCCTGTTCATGTTACTACATATTTTTAAGTTAGGATATTGACAAATTTTATATAACTCATAATAATATAAGTAGATAATTAGACTACAGTTCTTGGGTGTGTTTCCTTTCGTTTATAAACAAAGAATAATTCAGAAGTTTTTGTGTAAATTAAATAGAACCTACAATTGCATGAGATGATACGAATTGTCATAAATAACAATAAAATTTGATCGCTGAGATCACAGTGCAAATAACAAATGACTATGCTTTTACTATAATATAAATAAGAAACAATCGAATAATCTTAATTTTTTTTCATTCTTTTTTTATTAAGTGTTAGGTCACGTTTCTGGCTTGGATTCTTGCAAATATTTGCCAAATAGGACTTGTCTCGTCTAAAATGGCCGACCGAGTGCATTATGCCTGTCTTTTTTGTGAGAAAGCTGGGAATTATTTTAGTGTGTTTACATATATTCATCTTCGTAGTGTGTTAGAATTTTCGTGCTGATTTTAGGTTGAAAGAAAACCGCAGCTGCACCGCTTTTAATATACATGTCGTAGGAGTCGATTAGGTGAAACGTGTTCCTACAGTGAACAGTGAGTAGGCGATGGTCTGGTCATAAGAAGTGTTTGGATACATTGCCGGAATTGTTCCAAGTCCTAGAGCAGAAATGTAAAGCTGCGGTGTGCGCGCGCGCCAGGGCCGTCGTCCGGCCGCGGCCAGGGTTCACGCGACAACCGGCGACCGTCTCGCCCCACTTCACGCCCACATTTCTCGGTACCTAACGAGACGTCTCTGATCTGATCTAACAACTCGTAACACATGTAACATAAGCTCACTGGAGCGCGGCGCGGGCGCAATTATTTTTCTTTCAGAATGTAGGTTAGACGGTAAACAATAAAGTGTTTGTGATCGCTACAATAAAAGAATTGGCTAGCGGAACATGGGCGAGTGATACTGTTTATTTTCTTTTTTAAAGAAAGTATCGTCTGATCGTATCTTTCTGTTCACCGTATTATACATATTTCAAGTTTACGTATTACTCAGTCACAAAAACATTGGGTACTCCGTACTTTCCGACTTTACTAGACTAAGCAAAGCAAAATCAGGTACTAGGAACTGGCCGAACAAGACATAGATTAGGAAGAATGAGTGGATGAATGTGAGTCATTTGGAGTGCATAAAGAAATACGCGATGAAATATAATGCCACTTGTTATGATTTGGTTCAGAGTATAATCATCATGCATCAGTATATTTTTTACCAGGAACATAAGTAAGGAGTTAAGGACTAATCGATGTAAAGCAACAAGTTCTTAAAAGCTTTTCAGCAAAAACATCTTTGAATAAGTATAATAAGAAAAGTGTTTGTACTGTATGGAAGAAACACGCAATACCCAATTGTTGAATGACGTATGTATGAATTGGGTCACTGTTCTGCCACACAAGTTATTATTTACGTTGTTTTTCCAACTGGTAACCATTGTTAGGTATAACCTTGGAACATGTTTATGTCCCTGTTGCGTCATTGGAATGATCAAGAATCTAAATTTGATAGAAACAAGATATTGCACTGATAATTTAAATACTAGTTATTTTATGCAACAAGTTTATTTTGTATGATAGTATAGCGGTTTGCAACAGAATATCATTGCAATCATTACATATCTTATATCGGTTATCCAGATCCGATACTTCGTTGAATTACCTCAATAACTAGTTAACAAATGGGCGTGAAATCCTACTTTAGTTCGAGTTGCATTATCATGCAGAGAGGAGTAATCATAATTTATGGAATAAATACTTCCGAAAACTAAAGCATTTGAGTTCATGTAGCTGTGTTACGCAACTGCCGGCGAAGATCTGTGGCTCCAATAAGATATGCAGGAAGTGCATGCTAAATGCGGGAGTATGTGTACCGGCTAGCTCGGGTGTGCATGCTCTATTGTATGGGTGTTATATTACCTACTGCATATGCTCAACAATTCAGTTATCCAGCGCAGAATCTTTGTGAAATTTTGGAGTGAATTGTCTAAGTTTAATAGTGATTTAGGGTGGGAGACATCTGCCAGCATCAACTCGTGTTGTAGGTATCGATTGAATTGGTTATTTTGTAAAAAGGCTCTTCCGAAATAAGTCATTGTTGAATATATTCATACCACGATGGAAAACAAACTGAATAAATATTTTTTGGTATAAAGGACCTTAGGACCTTCAGTAATGAATCCATTATTTTCTCCGGTAATTAACCACGTAAAGCATTCACTTATGCAATACACTATAGTGAATTTACGGCTAACGTAAAATACTTATCAATCAGAACAATGGACAAAGAGTTATTTAAATATTCGTAATAAATTGGGTAATGACAGACAGGTTCGCTCGTTATCAACGTGAGCTATGGAAGGCATTTACGTTACGTTCCCGTAAGGTAACTGATTCTGTTCTATTTATAGCGACACTCACGTCACCGCCTGACATTCACCTAATTGATATACCCACAATTTAACTTAGGGATAATTAGTGGCAAGTAAGAAGGAGAAGGAATGGCGATTCAAATAGAAAAAGTAAGAACCATTGTCTACTTCTGTTAGAATAGTTTACTCACTATTTATCTTAAAGTATCCAAGTACCATGTAGTTCGATTGTGCTATATATGCACTAATGTTCAGATTCTTTTCTCGTAGTGTCTGCGACCAAGACAAAAGGCAGACGAACCTCGCTGCATGGACGACGCAGTAAACCCGAAAATGGCAACTTTATTACGTCCACTGAACAAGGATGAACAGCAGTTTAACCAGTAGTTGAAAGTTAGGTATGGCTACGGAAAGAAAAGGGAATCATCGGTTCTAGCATTAGTCCATACCTATACTTATCGATGTTTTAGCGAGGAACCATCATCATGCTCTACAATGCCTACATTTATGTGTTCACCCTGAAAATATGAGAGAGTTTAACCCCACAGCAGCAATATGCAGATTCTTATTAGTTCATGTTGTAATAATAATAAACCGAATTTCAGCTATGTTTTGTCTAAATTAGACTTCTGTCGTGTATTTCGTGACGAGCACACGACACATCGAGTTTGTGAGCAGGAGCCATAAAGGCCGATTCGGCAGAAGCTCTTGGCGACTTGGCCTGAAGTGAATAAAACAAGGGACATAAATAGTCTTCCTGGTTCGCTCTTGTTATATGGAGTTGACGATGCATTTTATTAATCTTTTAACTTCGTCGAATCAAAGAGAATCATGTTTCCTCTAGATGACATAAAGGAGCAATTATAGTGTTCCGGGTTCAATTTACTTTACAATTCATAAAGAAATGAACAACGATCTTTTCTCGTAAATGATAAGCTGCCCATAATTTAGTTAAATGTTGTAATATTTTTGTTTGAAAAATTAGTTGGTGTTGTTGATTGTGCTCGTGCTGCGCGGACAGTCATATTAAGGACAGAAGTTTACTTAATACATCCCTTGTTTTATTGTTTATTGAATGAAATAATTAATATAAGGCTTTTAGGGATGGTATATCAAAATATGTATAAATATACAATATCATTTTTTTTCCAAAAGTACTTTGTTTTCTGTACTTTCTTCATATACCTAATTTATAATGCATTGAAACTGAATCTTGTTCAAACGTCATTTCACGACAGGATCAAAATACTTGCTAGTTGTTTTAATGATTTGCGTATTGCGGAAGATGAGTAGGAATGAATGCCAGAAATCTAAAAACATCTGGTTTTTCTCTTTTGCGAGCCGCAGTAAATAAAGCATTCACTGAAATAATACAGTATTAAAGACTGCGGTATAGTACACAATACAGAATTACTTTAAAAACTCTTTATTCATCTGCTTGTACCTAGTGTACTGAAATAAACCATATTTTAATAAACGATTCAATGCCTCTCGGTCCATTTTCTATAGTGAAATGATATGTGCTTTCACGAAAACAAAATGTTTAACTTGGCTCCCGCAGAAAGCTTGATATTGGCACTGGATTAGCAAAATGTTAATTCATGTTTTCTTCCGAAATCCAATACTTTATATGCTAATGTGGATTTCTGTAATCATTTCTTTAATCTAACACAAATTAATACGACTATTTATTTGGACCATTTTTATTCGGGGATATCTAAGAATATGGAAATCATTTATTTGTTAGAGATACGAAATGTATTATTATTTATTATGCAATCCTACGTGATGCTCTACAGTAAAAATGTACCTATAGTCCTAAAACGAAAAGTAAATCGCTGAATTTTACACGAGGTCGGGTTGAATGACGTAGGTAAGATGTGTACGATAAAGTCTGTACTGTACCGTATATAATATATTATTACGCCCCCAATATGATACGCATATAATTGGCGATTTAGGGCAAATGGACGTCACTCAAAAACTTGAGCCGTCTAAGTGATAGGCGATGAGTACCTATAGATAGCGTGGGTTACCCTTACTGATATTATGTTACTTAATGTCTTACTTACCTAAATGCCACCGTAAATGTTATTTTTCTGTTTTGAAAAGTAATAAGAATGAAGGACGAAGCGGGTTGAAAAATTTTCTTATGTGCATAAACTGGTTTGAATTAACTGGTATGAACTAACTTACTTTGTTAAAAAGGAAAACTGCAAAAAAACTAATACTTATTGAAACTTAGGTTTACCGTTCACAGAAAAATATACATTTATGCAAGTAGAGTAATGAAACTGTAATAAACCTGACATAATTATGATTCCGTGTGGTAATGAAAGAAAGTTTATCTTTATCTCTTATATCATGAAAGGTATCAAATATAGGTTTATAGTTTATCAGAAGCTACTGGGTGAGGTTGTAAACTTGGATACGTTCGGGGAACCATAAACAACGTTTCCGCGATACTAGAATTAATACATTTGAGACATCCACACAATATTAATAGGGAATTAAATAAACTGGATTATAATGTTATCACAGTGTTATATTTTTAAGGTATGTTATTGTAAGGTAAACAACTTGTTAACCTTGATTTCATCGACCAAATTTGTTTTTATCGAGTAGGTATAGATAGATTATCCAATAATGAATAGCTTTAGAGGATTTTATAGAGATTGCATAGAGTTAATTTCTCTTTCTTCAAGAGCATACCTTTGCCTACCCCTGCGGGGATCAGAGACGTGATTGAATGTATGTAAGTTAATTCTCAATGTAACAAAGGAAGTTAAGTTAGTGCTGCGATGACGTAGAAAGGAGGACAAGTATTAAGAAAAAAACTAAAATGATCAGTTCTTCCAAGAAAGTTAGCTTGACTGTGCCACCGGAATTGTGGCGCTGAAAATTAAAAACGCTTTCATCTCATTTCGACCAGGAAATGTCTCATTTACGAATAACGTTGCTTTAGCATTGTTACGACTGAAAAATGAAGGTAGACACGTACTGTCACAAAAACGATTGACCGAATTCACAAATAATATATTGCTGTAATGTTGTCGTTGTGTTTGTGTGAGTGAGTATGTGTGTGTGTGTGAAAGAGAGACCTAAGAAGATGGACAAGTAAACAAGAATCATTCAGCGATAGTACTCTCATCGTAGCGAGTTTCACGCTCCCGATTAGTAATACCTATCTTTGTTTCGTCCATATTTGAAATTTATGTCAGTGGGCCGCCGTTTCCTTACCTTTTCTTAGTATTTTATTACTTTTCAAAAGCCGCTATTTCTCTCGCATGAAAAATGTTCACGACGTCCTTGATTTATCGCGTCTCTTAATTAAAAATGATCGTGTGGTGTGCATTCTAAATTCTTAGAAAATATTCGTATTACGTGTAAGATAGTAAGCTCTCATTAGCGGTTAAAGACACCGCACTATAATTATAACCACGCAACATAAAATAAACACAGTTTATTTTGGATGCCCGAGCTTTTATAATTTTACACGGAGCGGTACGATTACGACACGACAACGCGAAACAAAATCAAACACTATGACATAGAGTCGGTAGTGCAGAAATAATTTATTTAAGTGACTATTATTTTATAAGTACCTAACCTCCTTGTGATATTATTGTGGATGTAAAACTAAATCGTTTAGCTTTTTAGTTTGTCGCAATTCAGTTCCCGTTGTCGTCACGTACCGTGCAAAGGGTGAAAATGTCCAATATCGAGATTATTTATAGACCATAATGTTGCAAAATACATGGCCGAGTTATGTCAGAACGTCCAAACGCATGCGCAGACGTGTTGATGTTAACACTGCGCGTTGCTTACAAGAAATTGGAACTGTCATCGGAATATGAAATGCAGTGAAAACATAGCGTTACTAATACCTACACGTTCTACAATTATATAAACTTGTCGAAATTTATAATAAAACATTTAAAATTTCTATAATCGCTTTTATTCAGTTCAATCTTCTTGTGTTGGCCTTTGATGTTATGTTTGTTTATAAATATGTAATTTGTAAACTAAAGCCACGAATAAATGTATTTCTGTCGTGTAAAGGCCTTGGGATTCCAGAGGAGTTCGGGGTACTTTCCGACCTTGGGATATCAACAACAGCGTACAAATCTCTCTAGAAAAAAATTATAGGTTCCAACTTCATATGTGGGACACACGTACCTATTATCTTGATTGGTAAAGTAACGTTTATTTGTACGAAATGTTGTACATGAACAGTTGTTACAGTAATTATTGTGTCTGAACAAGGAAAAACTGTTTACATCCCTAGATACAATAACGACATTGATTTATTGACGTATAACTGATAGTAGAGCTACCTCAACAATCCATTCCACGATGTTAGGACAGCTAATCAGAGAGTTATGATAGACAGTAACCGTTTCCCACGACATAAGCTTCCTTTATTTATCCTCCAATTCTCCGTATTATTCATATCTAGTTTTATCTCATTAACAATATGTTACATGCTGAATTTGTTCATAGTTTGAATGATAGGTGTTCTTTAAATGAGATTCTTTTACAGTAATGTGACGTAAAGCGTTGGTATAATAACATTTAATGGTAGCGCGGCGCTGAGAACTTTACGAAAATTTATTACAAAGTCGTCGTTAACTTAATTTGCCGCCGCTTTCTGTAATTAGGGCAGCAGGTAGATTGTTCTAAATCTGTCTCAGGCTTAAGAAATGTTTACTGGAGTAATGGGGATGGATGTGGGGGGTGCCCGCAACGTGTTCTCCGCCGCCGCACTCCCACGCACCGATCGTTAACAATATTGAGTTTCCAGTGTTATCGCTCTACAGGTACACTAGACGCAATATCATTGTAGCAAGTACGGTTTAACAATGGATTTATGAGCTGCTAAATTTTAAAAGGCAACAGTTTAACATAAGGTCGTCAAGAGCAACTTAAAGATGAAGTGGCCTAAAATAAATAAGAGACTACTGTAGTCTAGTAAAATGTGGGTTCGTTTGAAACGTGATAGGTTATTGTAAAATTCGTTTTTAGCAGTTTTACGAGCTTGGAGTGAACTGATTTCTTCCATGCCATGCTGATTGATAAGACACTAAAGAGCATTTAGGTTATGATATGTAAAAAAATATATTGATGCCAAAGATCAAAAGAGTTCGCAAAATAGACAATAAATTAAGAATGTAAGACGTGATGCGAGTACATATTAACAATTTCCTCATAAAGCTAGTGACGACAGTCCGGGACAACTGTTTAATGAATATTGATAATATCTGTCGTTCTCCGAAACTTCGAAAATATATTTTTTAACTTAAACATTCTAAAAGAAAATTAGGCCTAATCTAAATTAGAACGATGTAAATAGATTACGCAACGCGAGGTTACGTGATACACACTTAGTAGTTATCTCTATGATATATTAGCGGTTGGCACAATATTACAGATATTATGTTTGTGACAGATCGTAAAAATACGAGTGTACGTGTGATAATTCAAGCTGTTATACACAGCGGCTCTAAATACGTGGGATTCATTGAGTACACCGCTGATATTTTCGCTTTGTAAAAACGGTGGGATTGTTATTGCAGTTTATCTCAAAAACAATGACTAAATTGTTTTTATGACATATGATGTGTTTGTGAATAATGTTTGTAAGAGCATTTCCTTCACTGAGAAGGAAGAAAAGTCTGTATTTTGTTTGTTATGTTTACTGAAACGGTCCGCCTTTATGGACGTGAAGGTCGTCTGTTAAGAGCTTGATTTATTAAGAGACTCTTGTAAATATTATTGCCGTCTGATAGAAAATAAACAATATCATTATAGAGACTTCTATCAAAGGAATTACACCAATATGTATAAATCTTTGGAGTCTCGCCTCAAGAATAAAGAACACTGCATCAGGTGCTGTCAGCCCACATACAGTAAAAGTAAACAAAGAAGTGTGGGCCGAACAAAATAGGTTAATTTCCGGCAATCGAAATTAAAAGAATAACGATGAGCCGACTTAAAAACGTACACATATTTCTCGGGCTTTCAATACCCCAATAACATTGTTTGTGGCTTTGGAAAAGCTCTTAAGATTTCATGAATGTTCTCCCCGCACATAATAGTCGCAAATCGCATCTCAGAGTGTATTAAACACGGATATCTTCATTACAACATCGAGTAAAACGAGTATATAAAGCGAAAAAAGGTAAACAAAACATGGAAGCGGGTCAACAGTTCTTTTTAACGATGTTTTTTAACGGTTTACAGTATTTTTTGGACGGCGGACACCTGCCACGCCGGGTTTACAGGCGTGTTCCGTAAACCGAATTACGTGATATACTCGAGACACTCGTTTAGATGCTGAACTGTTTGTTTTGAACGCGTATCGACAGTTTATTAAAGTAAAGGTTTAATCCGTTTGTACTAGTTACGGAAACAGAACTGAGAATTCGTATGCGAACATTTACATACAGGATTTTAAAACGTAAGCGCTTCTCGTGTCTCTTTTATCTTACTTTCAAAATTATTATGGCATAAAAGCATATCAACAGTCAATAAAAAGTTATTCCATGATACTACAGTATCTTAAAATCCTACGCACAAGCAAGCAGTTCTGCGATGCAGGCTAAACTAGTAAACAGTGTATTAAATTTCGTAGCCTGATATAACTCCTGTAAATTCCAGGTCGACTCGATTGAGGTATGATACAATAGGACTAGCGCTATTCTTGTAAATAAAAGAAAGAAACATTGGCAACGAACTAAATAGGTTCATTTGACCATAAATAATTTTAAATTGTTTTATAAGACGCGTAGAACTTCGGTAATCTTTACATGAAACGCTGATTTTTATATTACGTTCAAGATATAGGACAGACGTTATGTTATTGTTCTGTTTTATTATCTACCAGCTTATATCATAATGGACGTTAATATTGTGTATTATTCAGTTGTTGAAATATGTACTAGCCACAAAATTAGATACGTAAGGGGTCATTAGAAACGCTTTACCAGGTACTACTGGTCTACATTTATTACTGCTGTATGCACGTTCGGCTAGCTTATCTTAAAGCTGAACAAGAGACCAGATTTGGATCTCCAGGTTAACATGAAGCCTTAAATATTATTTCCAATAATATTGTCGTAATGACCCATAATACGTTTTCGTATTACACCCAGATAGGATGATGCATGGGTGTCGTAGCACTTACCTACCAATTTCCCAAACAGTCGAATGTTTTGAAATTAATCACATGATATTAAAATTATTTCAAAACGAGGTACTTAGTTGTGTAAATATTTTAGGAAACAAATCGTATAACCTTGACTGTTTTACTTATTTACACGAGGTTTCCCTCTGTTCAGTATACACTGCGGAGTTGTTTTAAACTTGTCTAAGTGGTTCTAACTAGAATATTCAATGCATACGTCTGTTTGCAAAGCAAATGCTATTAGTAACAGTGACCATGCTCTTTTTGTACAGCGATCCTTGAGGCAGATCCGGTGTGCTGCAGATAATGAACGAGTTCCGACCACGCGTCCAACAAACTAATTAAATAAGGCTGATTGTGCAACAGATACTGTAATACCGTAACATTAAAACATGTAGTAATTTCCTATAGATATGTGATTAAGTGAAGGTATTTAGTTATGAAATCGAAATAACAAAAACAATTTTTTGATTGAGAATTTGTTATAGACGAGAATAATGGAGTAGGACTTTGATTACATGTAATTGTTATGATTACAAACATTGGTTGTTGGTTTCCTGTATAATTGAGGCGATGTAATACGATTGTGATTGTATAACAAGTTGTACGATGCTAGTTTAAAAGAGTTTGTGTAGGTATACAAACAATAATTTATGTTACGTATCCAATAAATTTTCATTTTCGCCATTACTTCTGTGTTCGAGATTACAAATAACTCATGTTATTTTTCTTTATATTGTTTTTAAAACACTTAAGGAGCGTATGCGCGTCTGCATTAGCGATCACGATCAATATCAAAAGGAAAGATAAACAGCTTTTACACAAACAAAAATACTCGGATTTATGTACACACCATACAAAAGAGACCTAAATGCAAACATTTAGGATATAAAGACAGATCAATTTAAAGTATTGACAGGGAGTATTGATTGCGTTAATGTATGATGCACTTTAAAGTTAAAAATAACAATTAAATTCGTAAATATTTAAAGAAGTAACTTGAGAACAGTGTAACAATTGAAAGAGAGAACAGGAAATAATTCTAACAGGTTAATAATTATGATTATAAACAAATCATTAGGTTAACATTTTCACGAGACGAAAAGCTTATCGTGGGAAAATATCTCCTTTTATCAGTTTTTTAAGACTTTTCCTGTTTAGTCAAAACCGAAATTTATACCAAGTACTTGGAATTACTATTCTGGAGTAAAGTACGTAAAACAACTACATATTACTTGTAGCAAATATTTTGGAACGTTACTTTTATTACTCTTTTGTGGTTCCAGTAAACGAAGATGAGAAATTGTGTTTTTAGTAAATACTACGAAAATGATTACTATGAAATGAATTATGACTTGCCCACTATGTTGGTTGGAAGGCACTAGCTATGTCTCATCACTACCATAGTAATAACTTATAAGTGTGTATTTCTTCTCTGCTTTGAATACAATTTAATCAAAACAGCAATGAAGCTATAGTTCTATAATATATTCTACATATTTAAACAAGTAAAATAATTATTCTTAATTAAGTAGAATTCCTAAGTGTCTATCCGAATGCGAATTCTATTGGCTACATTGTTAGGTCGTTGCACTTAAGGTTGAACCAACGAACAACGGTAAACAGTCGCTGATCCGATAGTCCTGAACAAACAAAGCCTATTCAAAATATAACTGAAATAACTTGAATTTGCTAAACAACTAGCAACTGCTAGGGGTGCTAGTGTTTAAAAAGATATTCTGAAGACGTGAAGTGTGTTTAGTGTACCTCACAATATAAGACAGTGTTAGCTAATATGTTACGGCTATGCAAACCTTAGTAAGGATTGCTTAGCTCATTACACGTACCGACGATTCTTCGCCGCGGTTGGTACGGGTGTAACACTAAGCCCATTCCTAGCTACTCAATTGCTTCATGATACCTGTCTTAATTTTACAAAGCAGATTAGCAGGCACCTGCTAGAAGATCTGTACACCAAAGAAGAATAACGGCACACGTATAAAAAGGTCAGAGAGTTCAGTTAGAGGCATCTACATACATGTATACACATTTATAAGATACAATTCGGGAAGGAGTGGGATAATACAAATGTTATTTGCGCGGACGTAAAATGATTCCAGAGTTTACTACCACGTATCGATTCGTAGAAATGTTTTCATAAAAATGTGACTTCGATTCAATTTCCCTATCTGTATTACAGTGGCATTTTAAGGGTAGTAACCCTACACGACAATTGTAGCTTGGCAACAGGTCGACGAACTCGACTCGAGGCGATAAAATACCCAATTTATGTTTTATAATGTTATTTCGATGACAATGAATCAAATGTAATGTATTGGAAACAAAGTACTAGACAAGCTTTCGTGAAGCTTTGCAATACTTCTAAAGATAATATAACATGAGAGTTATTACTTGTTAGCAGTATGAAATAAGTACTATAGGATTTTTAGAAAATCAGTAGGAGAATTTAATGTTTATGATTTTGGTGTAGTTTTAAAGTCTGCATGTCTTTTTATTTCATCGAAGCTATACTTACACAAGCCAACCTGGGTTATATAAGCAGTATTTATTTATTTAGGTACCTTCGTAGCCGCAACCCTATAAGGAGCAAATTGGTTTTAGAGAAATTATTAATATTTGCAATAATTCAGATTTTCAGACTATTATACATTACGGGTTAGAAGGGTTCTCGTCGACGTCAAAACACCAATGACGTCAAAAAAATTATTTAAAAAACGAAATGACGGCAGCAAATAATGTAATGGAAGTTAATTAAGTTAAAACACGTTTGTCTCAATAAGTCAGCGCGAACGACGTACTAACGTAACGCTACATAGCGCCAATGACGTCACCGAAGTCACGACGTAATCATATTTTAACGATAAGAGCGTGGCAGTCGGTCGTAATCGAGTTTTTGCGACATTTTGGTATAATTTCACGATCATAAACCTACAACCGTACTAATGTGTTCAGGTAAATTATTTACTCTACCACCTGTGAAATATATAATACTTATCTATTAGTATTTTTAGTAAGGCTTAGTGCCTATACTACTCTTAGTCGAGAAGAGCAAAACTGATCTTTGAAAGCCAAGTGCAATGACAAAAACAGCTAAACTTTTCGCATAACTATAATCTCCTGAATCGCTAATAACAACCATATCGCCCTGAGAAAAGGTAAGCGCAACATAATTCATACAATTACTGACGAAATATTCGGCACAACATGCAATCGGGATTCGATGAAGCCTCCATTACCAGCCACTTCACACAAGTGCAACTTACAGTGTGAATATCCAAGTTAATCTGCTATTAATCACAATACATTATTCAACATATTATGTAAAAAACAATGATCACTTAAAAAAGCATTACGTATCAGCCGCGACGTCGTAAGGAGCTATCGACTTTCTAAACATTGCCCTCTATTAATACTTGAGACGTGTTATTTCAGGCGACTATATTTAGACACAATGCGCTGAAACTGTGTTTCTGTAGAATAAATAACGAGTCTTGGGTGCACACGCTGAACTTTTGGCTTTCTGTCTCTCAAAATTTCCCCCATACATAATTAAACTGTGATAATGTTTTAATCAGGTGGACCGACGATATCGTCAGAATTGCAGGCAATCGGTGGATGCAATTAGCAGCTGTCGTTCATTGTGGCGTTCTAAGGGAAAGGCCTTTGTTCAACAGTGGACGTCTTCCGGCTGATGATGATGATAATTAATGTTTTGATCAGATAGTTCTGATTGTCAAGACCATCAGTTTACATGTAATATTAATTAGGCTGTGCGTGTCCTAATGGTAGGCAAAGGCCTTTCCCTTATTTCTCCACAATGTATTCAACGCCATTTTATGTTATGACTGACTGAAAAATATAATTGCTTTTTTCATTGTGTGAAAGTGTAAACATGTTTGTAAAATGGAACACACCAAAGATGCTTGACGGAAGCTGACAGCCAATGTTTAATGTGTTTGTATTCACATATATAATGCTTGTTGACACAAAATCAACACAAATCTGCCATGTGCTAGATGTATGGAGACGAATATATCGCGACGATGCGGCGGTGCTACTTGCATGAGCTGTGTTCACTCTGCTGCCTACTTAATCGTTTGGATAGTAAAGCTAATGATTAGAATAAAATATCACCATTTTTGAAGACTACCTAACGTTTAGAAAATCGTCTTTTATAACTAAGTTTGCAATGCCGTGTTTTCGCTAACAATGTACAACGCCCAATATAGAAGTTTGTAATAAACTGTAGACAGTTCAATAGTAGTGATACGAACAGTTCCAGTACAACAACTCATAAACGTATCACTAACGGCCCTTGTCGCCACCCGCCCTATGACGTCATATCACACCTCTGTTGTCGTGGACTATTATACAGACTTGTCTTTTGTTTTAGTAACAAGTAACGCACAATATATTGGAAGATACGATCAATACCAGAAGTTCTGAGATATAATGCTTGATAGCAACTGATTTCAGTCACAAAATAAATACGTAAAAATGGTTGCTATGTCAAGATTTAACATCTAATAATGGTTATACTAAAATAGGTAACAACACTAGTATCTCTAAATATTCGACAAAAAGCTCTGAAAAGTTTAGCTGCCAACGAAATGACTTTATTGAGTTTTCTAACTTGATCGTGGAAAACGACAGGTGAGTGGTTAACAAGGTTAAACTGGAACAAGTTAAGCTTTGCGGCTATTTTTAGAACGTCGAAGCTATTTTGATTTATTTTCATAAAAATATCACAAGTCTGATGCTTGACAAGATCAATACGGTCAACTCTAAAATGAATAAGCTAAATGAATAAAATAATTAACCTTTATACATAAGTATTTATTTATTTAAATTTCATGTACCAAAAATGTGTACATATGCGGACTTAACCTAAAACATTCTCTATCAGTCAACCTTATGGTGGTGCAGATATGACATGGTAGAGGCAACAATAATGCTCGGTAAATATTAAAGTATATACTTAGAATATAGTAAGTAATGACAGCCTATAAAGTTAGCTGACTTCTTGACTCTCAAATCCTCGGCTACAATCACAAGTTCTTTAACTACATTTCGGCTACCATGTTACCGATTTTAATAATGAACATGTGCACGTAGGCAACGTTGGTGTCATCTTACGGTCAACATATTAGAGAATTGAGAGTCATAGGAAAAACTCGTCAAGGTGAACTAGCTCACCGCGATGTGTTTTGAATACATTATCGGATTTCGTCTGGAAGCATATAGTGGTTTGGGCGGCGAAACCGCCATGGTGGACACTTATGAGTATCTAGACAATTGGTAAAACGCTATACAAATAGAAATATAATAGATGTATTGTTATGACTATGTAATCCATGATATATGCCAATCCTAGGGCCATATGGCGAATGTGGGAGCAGGCTAGCCAAATGGTAGGTATTTAGAAACTTTTTATGCGGAAAGCCCTAAAGGTATAACATTCCATGATAAATTGGAATAAATCAGTGTTATCGTAAACGAAATTAATTACATTATGTTAGTAGTTTCGTGCAAAAGAAAATCGATTGGTATTCGCGTGACCCAGTCAATTCGGTGTTGGCTTTCACGCTTTGTTGACCGGCGACATTCTTGATAGCGTCCTTGACATTTTAGCAGGGATATTAGTTTTGTGCTTTTAGGACCAGCGTATTATTAGATTCTATAGTAATATATATATATATATATATATATATAAGTATTCTTATAACACAGTAGTCGTTTAATTGTGAAAGGAAACGAGAATTAGTTTGTATTTATGATTAACAAAATATGTGAATTGTAAACTTCACGCGAAAATTGACCCGCCAATTGGTTTTGACAACGTAATTAAAAGTTATCATCTACAACCCATGTGTAGGTGTGTTTATTCCCAGAAACATCTACCGAAATAGTATCATTCGAGTTATGAAATTATTTAATAACGTGTTGTCTGTTTCCCTTCCAGTTTGTAAAGCACCCGGGAACAATGTCAGTTCCAATGGCACGGCTTAATTAGCCCGAGTGCCGGTCGATGTATGGCCGAGTCAAGAATAGGAACACTTTTCATTTCCACCTAGCGCCGGGAGTTTCCGTAAAATAAAAATAACCTGGCTGTTTATTTTGAACATCGAGTTAAGAATAGCTCATTTCACATTTCTGCTTTGTAATAATACAGCCTTCGAAACGAGACCCATTATTGTTTTCATAAAAAAGTATGTCAAGTAGTCCCAATTTCGATTTGTACCTATGTTAGTCCTATTCTAAGCAGCTACGCTACGTTCTTAACAGATTCTTAGCAAAGAAATCGTAAATGATTGTGAAAACAAGTTAAATTAGTTTAAAGATAATACTGTATACATCTTCAATATGAAATTCTATATAACATAGTATATTACGCATTATAATATATTATATTCTGTTTTATAACATGGATAACATTATAAAAGTATGTTTATAGACCACGGACCACGTAAAACAATAGATTACCAACTGACACAATATCGTAACGGGAACCCTAGATACGAAGTCGTAAATTATTATTATATCAGACACTTGGTGCTGACGCAAAAACTGAGATTTTACAGTTTTGTGGTGATCCACTAACTAACGAACGATATAGGCCGCCTGCATTACTATCGCATAAAACAGCTAACTCGTTGCGGTTGCCGACACTGCTCAGCTAAGATCATTTTATATTCCAGTTCATACTATAGTCCAGTTTATTTTGTTAAACAATAACTTATGTCAAACATATCTTTAAAATGAACTGAAACGAACGAATCCAGAATATAAAAAATGAAGCTTTGTTTAGAGCTTAATTCAGATTTGTATTTCATGGATGTCATAGACAACATGAGGTAAAGCAGACATGTGTGGCGGAAGTTAGCAAAGCTTCAAATCTGTCTAGCTTAATCTGCCATGAATGGCGTGAAAATACCTGCCTTATGTTTTCAGGTCTCTATCAGTCTCTTTTTGTTATATTTAGTCATTATCCAACGGATTTACTAACGGATGTCTGGCAATGAAGCTGTCGACCAAAATCAATTTGTTTAGATTGCGGCCCTTTTTCATGTTGACCTTCTGAATAAACATCCCTGTTCCCATTCCGAGAGATCACGTTTAACCTAGAAAGGTCGGGAGGGCCGAAGTGGAATGGAAAATTAGCTCCCCCTATGTTGTTCTGACTGACCGAGTAGTAGCCAAGAGCTTGTAAACGAGGTGACACCAAAACTTGACAAGTCCGGGACATGTGGGGAAGTTTTCGAGAATTGTTATGACGATGGAAGGAACACGTAAGTGTGGAGAGATTGAGTCATGTGCCAGGAAATGAAAAACGGGTTTTGAACGCAACCTAATTGCGATTTAGATATTTCGAATACTTCGAAATTATAAATATCTGTTTACGTTATTAGGAAATTACATCGTTTACTAGAAGTTACATTTTAAAGGAGCTGTTTTATTTTGATCACTGGAACTTATAGAGGCGCTGAGATATCACGTGAAACTAATTGGTTGGGACTCGAGCCTATTGCGGTCAAGGTGAATGAAAACGTTTATTCCAATTTTCTAAAATGTTTTCTTATAAACTATTATAATATAAAGCTATCTAGCTAATAAGACAAATATATAGTTATTTCACAAATTATTGATTGTTATGAGTCATCACGTAACCAATACCATGACTTAATGAATCACCGGAGCTTCGCGACGTAAAAAACTGAGTCACGCTTAGTAACGTATCTGATTGTTCTAACTAGATCACTAGCGGAATTGGCTATTACGTTTTGTAAACAAACCGTTTGTTAGATAACGGAGTTAATCTGTCGTGAAATTGAATAATCATTTGTGCGACTTTCGGAGAAAGTACGAGATAAATGGTGCGTTGACAGAAATATGCCGTGTTCTGGAAAGAGTTACACCGAGGAAGTTAATGAATGTTAAAGTATTGGTGGAATGTGGGCTAAATGCGGGCCAGGGCAGGGAGCGGCGGGAGAAAAAACAATTATTGCGTGGTTTAGCGATATTCTCATTGAATAACTGTTAGTCATTTAGTAGGAATGTGTGGCTTATATTAAAATTATGTCGAAAAATGAAACTTTCTTTGTGAAAAGTGGATTTACATGTAGGTATAGTTCGGGCAAATATCCAAAATGCGAAAGTAAAATAATATTGTGAGATTTACTTAGGTTTAGGAATTTACCTTCCTTCTTTTACGAGTACAGGCATTCGTTTTCAATAGATTTGGTCTATTTACTAATACTATCAATATTGTTCTTTTCTAAAGAATTTGCATTCTTAAAATATAAAGCACAAGTAATACCACATTCCAACGGAATTATGTCGAACAATGTTTTAATTGTGTTACGAAAGTGTTTGTAATACGGAATATTTTTCGCAATTTTCCCGTCAAAAACTGCGGCTGTTCGCGTATTTATAATTAACTATTTCTAAATTACTAAAACATTACGATGTAGAGTACTTTTTTTTGTTTCTTGTAATTAGTTTTAATTGAAACATGCAAAAGTAATATTTGAAACAAGGTTCATCAGGAACAAGAATCTGTATAAGTCATCGAAGGTACCTATGTATTTACGAAGACGGTTGACATTTTGTGCCCAATAACTTCTTGAGAAAATGAATACAAATGAATGAAGTTATTGGGAACCTGTGTGTAGCGTTTTAGTATCATCAATTCACAATCATCAGTAGTTATTATATTTTTTTTAAATGGACTGCCAGCCATTTTTTATTCCAGCTATTTTCCGGCTTCTAATTCTATGGAAACTGCATTCCGGAATGCTGTTCCAATACATTGCCAAATATTTCACATATTCTCGGTACGTGTTGTTTGGGATTGATTCTCAAATTCGATAAGCTATTGGTATGTTGACTAATTGGCAGATTAAATAGTTTTATTGTATGTAGGCCAGTAAATATTTTCGTATTGGTTCTAACAATAAGGTTCGTCGGGTTTATTAAAAAGAACTTTATTGTGTTCACGTTAAAGTTGTTAATATTTTGATTGGAATAACTGATGAGTTATTTATTGGGTGTTTAACTTCAATCCAATATATTTGAAGCAAGGAGTGATGTACTGCGAAGCCATTTTGATGCGTTGAGTTTGCCAAATGTCTGTCGGCAATAAGTATTTGTTAGTCTTCTAAGGCACATTTCGGAGGAGATACGAATGTTTGAGATTTTTACGAGTTACAAGTGTATTTACGTTTAGTGTTGAAATCAATCGCTATATCTATAGATGATCAATGTTATCTATTACCGATACTATATTTTCTTAAAAAGCTTGTCTTTCACAAGTAGGTTCTAGGATTTATGACTGCATAATTTAAGTTTTTGAGACTCCACCATCCGGATAGCTGCTACTCAATATATTGAGCATGACTATGTGCAATATATTTAAAACCTATTTGAATAATAGGAATTACCAACTCGTAAGTTTTCCAAAATCGAAAATCACACTTTTGTGTGAAATGGGAGCTTTATTTAAATGTAACGGGCTCAACACTTAACGGACATGTTTGTATAAAAGAACATCATGTAGTTATTAATAATGTCGCAACACTGACAGTGCGCACGTCGCAAACACGTCTTACCGACAAATTGTCTTGGTCCATTAAGTAACCCATTTACCCAGATGACTTACAGTTGCGTGGGAACAACCAACTAAATGTTTAATGTCTTTCTCTATTTCATTTTTAGATCATCGTCCTTTTTTTAGATTATTTATATTACACCCGCTGAAATCTGATAAGGGCAGTTTTAGATTATACAAATTACAAGTCCTCATAAAATCATACCTAGGTTACAATAAAAATAAGAAGATCGTAATCGTGATATATGGATTACTGTGACCTAAAAATAAGGTCTACAAACGTCACGTTTCTCCTCAGACAATGACAAACCTTCCAAGGCATATAGTACGACGATTTATCTCGATGAAAATAATAACAGTTTCCGACGACAGAAACACGTTTCAAAGCTACGTGTAAGAGCCTTCCCAATCTCTATAAAAGAGAGTTCTAAAAATAACCGCGACGGAGAAAAATAACGTAAGAAGTACACACTTATATCACCCTTACATAATGGATGGGGCAGATATGTAGGGCAGCAGTAACCGAGGTTCCCAGATGATTTTGCGAACCCAGTTTGAGAGATTAAGCGATCACTCCGAAACCCAAATGTTTCTAGGCCAGACCCTGGAGATTAGAACAACCCAAATAGCTAGTTTCGTAATTATTTTTGTTTCTATCCCCGAGTTATTTATTGTTGGGCGTTGACGGCGCCATATTGTTTGGTGGCTGACGACTCAACATTGGCATTCAGTCGCGTGTTTCATTGTTTTGAGGTGAACTCTTATATAATTCGTATGGGTCAAGTTCACAAGTGATGCAATACACGTGTCGCACGCTGTCCACTCCAGTTGAACAAAATAGATCTTAAGAAAATCTTTTAAAATAGTATCCACATTCTTGAAATGGATAAGCCTTCTAATAAACTAAACTTTACAATATATTTCGTAAAAATATATTTTATCGTTTTTATTATTTAAACTTACGTTACAATTACTCAATACAGAATATTTGTAAATATCTATTAGGGCTAAACTTTAGAACCAGACTTACAATTGTCATGAAACTGCCTTCGAATAAGGGAAGTTCAATTTATTTGTTTGACAGATCTTGGCAGTCTACTTCCTGTCCTTTTGGCGATATGGGGACGAGTGATTTAACTGCACGGTTAGCCTTAACAAATTGGCAACCTTTATCACGAAAAAATGAGGATGATTTTTCATCATGTCCCAAAATGGCAAAGACAGTCCCTATTACCGGCTCTATACATGTAATTGTATTGAATCATGGATGAGGTAAAATGGCAAAGTAATATGTAGTGACAATAGAATTCACAAAGTATATTGTGCCAATTGCATGGAGAACATTTTACACTTAACTAATTACATGCATGTTGCTGAATGTTGAGCCCGTCGGCGGTATTCCGCCAGCCCATCATGTTACACATTGTTGCTACTATATGGCCTTATCGCTTCGGTCCTGGTGTTGTAACTGTGGTATTTAAAGTATTTTAAAATCGCAATCGTGTTTCGTCCACGGTGACGCGCGCATCGCGTCAGCCTATTGTTTTAATACCCCACTAATTTACGCGCTTCGATAAGCACGAATCGCAATTACGATAAACGAGAGCGAAACCATAAAATGCCGATTTTAACTATACAGGGAGCTTGTTAATTTAAATACGAAGTGTGATTATTGATAGATAACACATCGATTACCGCGCGATGGTCAGGCGGTTGTTTTCGGCGAGTCCGTGCTGTCCTCACCCTATAAGGAGCCGCTCTCTCGCCACACACGTCGTTCGATTACGCAAATTCAAGACAACGCCGCCCTCAAATTAAGCACCGAGCCGACGACAGCAGGACTTAACGACCTGTCTCGACGCCGTAGGAAGTGATTATTGTTTATTTTTATAATTGGTGTGTCAGGAAGTCGGAACCAGCTGCCGCTGGCGCGAGACGGCGGCGTGGTAAATCAGGAGGTGCTCCTCGCGGGCTCATGTAAATAAAGCAATTTGACCAATGACGACAGATAATTGAGCAACGCCGTCTGGGGCTGATGCATGGGCGATTCACGTCAGAGGCTATCGACGCACGAGTTACGGCTGATTACGTTTAATTTGGCAATTATTGGTACGAAACCAACACGCAAATAAACGAACACTAGATGTATTCATTAAAGTTGCGTGTTCGTTGAACTGAACGTAGTTAGAGAGTAAAACAACATGAGTTGTGTTTTGCATAGAAGTCCTGAGAACCCTAAAGGTTGTGGACCTTCCCGTGACGCAAGTTGGAAATAAAGACACACTCGCCCCGAGTTCTAAAGAAACTTGTTAGTAGAAGGTCCTTTCCTCGCAGACTATTGCCTCGTCTCACAAGTTTACTGTCTGTATCTTGGAGAGTTCATCGTACCCTTTAAGGATTAGGGAACACCACCTACGCTATCGTTATTGAGTATAATATTATTCATGCGTATCAAAAACAAATGAAGCGACAAATGAATAAGTGTGTTGTGTCGCATCTCGAAGGTCGGTCGTGTTTATAAATAACTACCAGTCCTGCCGCTAGAAGCACTTGACTCGATTAGGGCCCGACAACACGCACTAAGGACGGTTCAACTCGGCTAAAACTTCCTTACAGACTCGTTCATATTAGAATAATAGATAGCTGTCACATCTTGCCTAACATCCAGGAAAATATATTTTGTAATAGGTAATCTAAGTTTATTACGGCAAAAAAATTGTATTGGAGGTGTCGAAGTAACAGTGTAGCGTATGATGGGTATAGCTGAAGGTACTGCTATTGTTTGGACCAGGACTCGGTAGCTCAAACAAGTGTCACAAATTATTTCCCGAAGTCCCTTATGATAAATTGTAAAAAGTTTAATAATGATTCTTGGTTCCAAGAGCTCTAATTTCATATTACTATAATAACATTTATTAATATGAATACGCATATAACCGTTGTGTTGTCAGATAAACATTATGTAACACCTCACAAAGTATTTAGCGAGCTGTATTTCTATTTTGAAGCAGTCATTTGTGTACTCAAGTACCTAAATTTAATTACGGTTATTTTAAACATGTTTATTTGTGCACCGCACTGGAACAATGGCGAGCAATTATAACAAAAGACGTTTATTTCTGTTGAGGTCGTATACCTACGCCAAAATTCCTTGCACCTGATGGTCTGACATTGGTGTTGCTACGTAGGCTGCTTAACTTGTGATCTGCCTGGATAATATGTATCTATAAGTATTTATCTTATAAATTGTCTTGACTAATACATATTTTTTATGTACAAGAAAATTCAGTTTTACTTCTGTAAAACCCAACTATATAATAATAACTATTAGAATTACTCCAAAAATAAAATCTCGGATTTTATTTAAGGACCATAATAAGTACCTACATAAAAAAAATCTATACTTACTTTTTATATTCTACTGCATACCGATAGGTACTTTAATATAGATCGTAAATAGCGGTTTATTACGGCATTCATATTACCCATGGCACTTAATATTCTGCTACGAACTTTTAACCCATCACGACTTCATGTACGAGTATTTAACATAATACCATTTACAAAACAAGTACACATGCAACAATAAACAGTAACCCTGGTTAAAACAATGGCACGCTGACACCTGCCCAGCATTGACCCGATGCTAAGCCATTCATTTAGTCGACGCCTGCGCACCTATCGCCTTTTAAGACTATCCAAGAAGATCATGATAAATTTCAATGCGTTTATGTCTAATCTTATACACCTACTAATGTGAGGTGCTTCCGTTTGAAGAATGTAACAACCTTACAAGATTGGATTAAATATATCCTATATTAACATAGCTTATAGATGTGTCAATGTTTGTGTTGTTTGAGACACTACAGAGCTCGGTTGCAGGAAATAATCAATTAGAGTACCATCTAGAAAATGTCAATATTGTTATTATGCCAACAACAAATGTTTTTCGTAACAACAGCCTTTAGTAAATAAAGCTTCATATATCCCACAAACACATTATATCTACGTAGCTTTCGATTCAATTTTATTAAAACTATAACCAATATCACGATAAAAATGTATAATTAAAAGTCGCGGAACGCAGAAGCGCGATCTATCAAATATTAAAAGTGTTCAATTACGTACTCCCTTGTAATTCATTGGTCCGTGGGTAAGTTATCGTGAAATCGGATGCGCGGGCGCAGGATCGCGAAACATGGACTCCCGATCGATCATTGATTGCGTGTGAGCGATCCATTACTCGGTGAGACGACGATTAAGCCTAGGCTTCGACTGCGCTGACGTGCATGCTATGTCTTTTGAATCTAAGTGTATGTGTGGAACATTCACGTTTAAGTCCATTGTTTTGAAGCTGGGCATTATATGCCCGGGTCTCTTCTACATGGAACGACCGTTAGTAGGTCTAGATTTCAATATCAAAAGCTTAAAAAATAAAGTATTTATAAGCACACGCCATGCTAAGCAAAATATAGTATCCATCAATTGAATTACCACTTGTGCGAGGTGAAAAGCAATTTATGACGTAACACTTGCAGATTGATCAATAATCACTATTTTTAATCCTTAAAACTTTAATCTAATAGGTCTGTCAGCTGTCGATATCGAAGAGCGCATTACCATAATGAAACATACTTGAAAGTCAGCCAAAACATTGCAATAAATATTATGGGCATCGATAGCAATTTTCATATATTAATTCTGACGTGTAAAGAATATGCCGCGGGGTGTTGTGTGCGAGAACGCGACCTTCGCAAACTTGTTGGTGCAATAAGTTATTTGGAACCATTTAAGTCTCGATTATCTCTAAGATGAATAGGTAATCGCTAAACATGCCTGGAACCAGCTTTTTTACTAATTTAACCTGAACTGCTGGTTTTTTAAAAGTTTTAATATTAACTTCCCTTTCCTATTAAGTTAACCAACACCTAGCACCTTGCAATATTGTTATTTGTAATTCATAATCAAAATAAATCAACTCTAAAGTAATTCATGAATAAAACATAGCTTATTCCCAATTTCCTGCCCAAACGGAAAGGAAATCGAGATCTATGAGTATTTTGCGTAAATAATACTTAGTAGGCAAGCATGGTGTTTCGTTCCACATTAGCATTCTTCCTCGGGGCTATCGCATTATCCAGGGCGGGCAGGACGAGCCAAGACAACGTGTGGGTGGCGGCACGGAGATAACAAGCCTTCGCGATTTATGGAACTATTCGTTATTATACACCTCTCGCAGGTACTTATTCTGGTACGAGATAATTAAAATATCTGGATAGGTATTATTAGATACAATGAATCTTTAAAAAATGGACTGCTGGCTTTACTTTTACTATGAACGTTTTATCCCATGCCGCAGGAATTTAAACTTCCGTAGTCAAAAGAATACTGGACAGACGAAAAATACAGGCGCAAAATTATACATCCTACTGGCAGTATAGTAGTAATAAATGACAAAGTCTACTTCTCAGAGATGGCGACTGTAAGAAAGGCTATCTTTGTTTTGAAGAATTTTATGGTTTTTTTTTTTTTTTTTTTTTTTTTTTTTTTTTTTTTTTTTATTTAAGCTTATCGAGTGAGAACTGATACTTTTAAACTAAACCAGAATAGTGATATCGTTCGACATTGATCTG
Source organism: Abrostola triplasia (assembly GCA_946251915.1). Taxonomy (NCBI): domain Eukaryota; kingdom Metazoa; phylum Arthropoda; class Insecta; order Lepidoptera; family Noctuidae; genus Abrostola; species Abrostola triplasia. The sequence continues at coordinate 2,834,517 of OX276424.1, read as the reverse complement.
ATTACATTAACATTCAACATCTCGCAGTTTTCGTTGGGTGTTAACTTCATAAATATGTATTTGGTACATTTTAGACCACGGTATTATGGTAATAATTGTTTTGTTCCATTGATTTAGTATCGGCGCGTTAAGTGCGCTTAATAAATAGTTTGACGCTGTTCAATGCGTTCATAAATTGTTATAAAACCTATATAATAGCATAATATTATTATTTTGATCACACAATGTCATTTTAATTTATATCATTGATCGATTACGTGAGTTGTTTTAAAGATGAATGTTATTATAAGGGCAGTGCTAGTTCAGGTTGTCTGTAGCGAGATTACGATAAGACAACAATACCTTAAAATAATGGGCTTAAATAAAAACACACATTTCAAGAGAACAAAAAACTTTAAATTTACAGTGGATATTTTATTTCAATTATTTTGTTGGTTTTAGCCGATAGGACTTACAGATTATTTTATTAAAAATAACCTACACTACGCATATATAAGTGTTTACGGGATATTCAGAGGCGATCAACGATATGGGTAAACATGACTCGACAAGAAGCAAAATGAATTATGGGTATCAATAAAAAGGCACTTTAGCAAATATTTGTAGAATAATGAGGTTGTAAACTATAAGTTTATGAGACATATGAATTTAATTTGTTTTCATTCAGTGCCTGAGCAGAGACCACTTTGCAACATTTTTTTGCCAAAATCGTTTAAAACAGGGGATTCGAGGAATAATGCAGTATAAATAAGAATATAAGTGTTATTTTGATCCAGTATCTACGGGGTGGTAGTCACGTAGGTATACAACTTCTTACATTTAGTAATGGACTGTAAATAACTCACGGATCGGAATGTGTGATGAAAGTTCTGATGTTACATTAATAAGCGAAGTATTCATTGTATGCAAGCCGATCGTCGATAGAGCGTCACTTTTGCTACCGTGTGGCAACTATACTTTCTTTCAGGTTAACTAGCAGGTATTAATAGCAGTGTAAGTGTCAGTAGCTGGTTAGGTTATTTATTAATTGAATAGAACAATTCAATGAATGCTTATTTACATCAAAATATTATTAAATAATTTTACATGCTATATCATTCCTAGCAGCAATAGCAGTTATTTCGCAGACCTCTAACGTCGTAAATAAATTTAAAGCAGTCATATCCTTGAGCTTCTATAGAGACACTATCTATGTCTAATCGTAACGACCCACAATTTGTCCTAAACAATGCTGAACTCTTATTGTCGCCATGTAATATGATCCTTCGACTCTGCCTATTTAATGAAATACTATATGTGGCTCAAGACGTTTTCATTTCAACAAATAGGTCAAGGGGAGATCTTACGTGATTTGCTCCCTTTTGACATGCTTGGCTTTTTCAAAGCTATAATAAATCAGGATTTCTTGAAGAAGTAAGTCAAGATAGGGATTCCCTTTACTTTATTTAGTTCAATTCGTGAATGTAATGATGATTTTTTGTGATTCTTCGTTTTTCTTTCATGTTATTCATGCTGTAGTTTAATAATCTTTATCATTCGTAAAGTCTCAGACTGCCTCGTTGGTCTAGTGGTTGCTGAGCGCGACTGCTGAGCACGAGGTCCTGGGTTCAAAGCCCGGGTCGGACAAAGTGTTACTGGGTTTTTCTATTAGGTAATTCTCAGGCAGGCGTGATATTATATGTTTTTTTTATATATTCGTAAAGTATAAAGTTATCCCGAGAACGTTTTAGTTTTATAGAAGGTGGTACGGTGACATTCCACTGACTCTTACAAGCTGTGACATCACTAATTGCCTTAGTGTTATTGTTTAGAGAAATATCCAAATGATAAGATTACCAAACTCATAATGGTTGATCTAATATAGTTCTTACTTTATGATTCACTTAACTGACGTAACCCTTACTGGTTCTATGCTTCAGTACCCCTCGAAGTGGAAACGTTAGCAACTGGCACAACACGTCACATCAAGATTAGTATAAAAATATTCCATTGCGTTCTTTTTGTGGTTCCCTATAACACCATGGATAATTGTGAAACTTATCTTTATTTATAACAACATGGGATTTCCGCAGACTAGTCATAATATCTTATTAATAAACTGTAGAAATATAGAGCCGACACTTCTCAGAATATCTAAATCCATTTCATTTGCGGAATGTCTTCCGTGAAAGTTAAAAGAGAAATTGTGACAAGATGCCCTTTATTCCCTTAGGAATAAGGATCAGTAAGCGAACAGTTAAATAAGGAATATAAAACCTATTCAGTTTATTGTACCGAGAAATGCGTAGGTAATGTCAATAATAAATTGTAGGACACGCTTCAAAGAAAGGCATGGATGTGGCTTTGGAATCCTTTGATCACTGTAAGGATTGAATTCAGGAAACTGAGTGGGGTGTAATAGATCTGTTGGTAGATTAATAACTCGGTGATTTGATTGTTAATTCATTATTTTAGGAGTCAGTATTAGTTGATATACAAATTAATTATTCATGTCCTTCGTTTGTGTTTAAGAATCAGCGCAAATATCAAGGAAGCCATAAATAATGTGTATCAAATGCTACTAATAAAGTACAAAACAAGACGTCTAACTTCGTTCGCATTCCAGGGACGATTTATTTTAGAGTTCAAACGAAATAATTATATGCAGAGGTTTGCATATAAGGTACGCGTTGGCGAATAAAGAGCCGGCTTTAACTACATCTAACAAGCCCTTATTAACATCAAAATAAATGGTTTGCACACAACATAAATTTTACATGTCTTCGTGACGTGACACTGTGTGCACTTAAGGACACGATTCGTGCGCCAAAAATATATCATTTTATAAATTTATTGCGGGTATCGTGAATGAGTGACGCTCGAAAGAGCCTTCGGACTTTATACCACTTGATATTGTCCGGGTTTTGACGTTTAGTGCACGTTTCAAAGTGGGCGTAACTCTGACACCTTTATTATTAGAGAACAGTGGTTAAGTTGAAATGATTTGAATTGTGACTTCCGCGTTACGTACATTCATGTTTGAAGTGTTGTTTGTTCGCATATGATGTCTCACTCGACGCCTAACAAAGCGCATTCTTTATGGTTCTTCGTTTATGGGTCATCTTAAATGTGCACAAACAACTGTGTCGTGTAAGTCTCAGAATAAACTGATTTAAACTTGACGCATTAGGCCCCGCAGGACTAAAATGACTTCAAGCGACCGATTTTATTTCGTGTGGTCTTCCTATTACACGTTAAAGGAGACTCATATATCTGATATAAACAGCTGTATTGTTTGAAAAATTACCATAATTAAGAAAGCGGCATGTTAATTCCGTGACAGCTGTGGTTCCGCCGCTGATCACGTGGGTCAGCAGTTGCCGTTGCCTCCACGCTTGGCTACTCGGGAAGGTGCGGGCCGGCCGACCGACTTTAAGGGTTGAGTAATGTTAGTAGCAGACAGTTTGTTAAGTAGCAGAATGTAACCATATGAAATACATACGTAGGTACCTGCTGAATTATCCCAGCATCCAACTCATATAATATCAAAAAGTGCTTTTAAGAAAGATAATCGTTAAAAAGCATTGAAATGTTAATTTTAATTAATTCCAGCACATTTACGTCATCATGTTGCTTATCCTTTTACGAAGCACAAAATTAAATTCAACAGTTGTACGTTCGTTAATTAAGACGTCGGCAGCCCTAAATCGTCGTGAACAATGAAGCCAGGTGCGCACGCGCTTATGGCGCGCGACAGGAAGTCGATAGTTTATCAGTAAGATAACCGATACATCTTTAGAATTCATAATGTGCCGCTTATACGGGTATCTCTATTAGTAATTAAGATTAGGGTTCAATTTAATTGGAGTAAGGATATCAGTTTGTTTATTATGTTTATTAAGTAGGAAATAATTGCGATTTGCAAAATTTACACTGTTTTGGTGTCATTATGTGCCATTGCGGATCTTTGGAATCCTTTACAACACCTTTATATATCATATTCTGATAACTCACCATGCTAAAGCAACAATTCTTAATTAGTAGGTGCTGTTCAAAATCATAAAAATCTTTTGTCGGGTTTATTTCAGGGTCAGTTACATAAGAATTGTCTAATCTCTGCATACGTTAGGCTGTCGATATTTTATAAACAATCTGGTATTTTAGCGCCATAATGATATTTGTGTAGTCCGTACACACAAGTAAACATCGTCGGCAGACAATAACAAAACAAAAACGATTCTGCGTAAAACAATATTCCATTACCTCACTTTTCAAAATATTTGCACTACACTGTAGACTCGAATAGGGTTGTCATTTTAGGTATATTTTTAATTAAAAGCCTCTTTTCGGTTCACGAAAACAAAGTTTAAAAATCATACATCTGTCATCTAACTAAAGCGGGAATTGGCAGTGTTGTGTTAATTTTATGAGCCTAAAATTTTCCAATTTGAGTTTAGGTACTTTGATTATCCAATCTTCATTATCACATCATATCACAGCAATAAGCGTTTGACTTAGATTACGAAAATGGAAATTAGAAAGTTCATTCATTGAAGTGATTATGCTTGGCTATCTAATTACCGACTCACTTCGGCATTTAAAGAATGTAAATAAATACTTTCTGGTATTCTATCAAATTATCTTCTGTATTTAATTATAAACACATAAAACCGGACTGCTTTACACCATATTTATTATGATGCTCAGCTGTAAGTATTTAGGCCCTTCCTGTTTAATTGATGTATCGGCAGCCCTAGCACACGTGCACACCATACACTGTCGGCCAACCGAAAGGTACGCTTCGAGGAAACCAAACGTCGTTCATCGGAGCTTGTCAAGGCCACGTTCAAATGGAACCTTCCGCTAAACCAGTCCACATGTTTGACCCGACCATAAAAGGATTTTTCCTAGATTTAGATATTGGTACAATTTTTTTTCGTCAAAGATATTATACTGAGTACCTATGTATTAACACAAAGTTGTACAGGGTGGACAAGTCTTCTTTTGTGGTATGTAATTAATTCCAGATGACTGCTGGAACATTATATATTTTTTCGTATATGTGTAGAATAAACTAATGACTGCAGTTTGTAAACGGCTGAACTGTATGAAACACACGGATAATTTATGACATGGATCAAAATCCACGATGCTTTTCATTCTGGTAAATAACAAAGCTTAACTACTGTTGTCAATTTATGTTAAAACTTTGGATCCATTCTCGAAGACCATTTAGCTGAAAAAGGGATTAGAGTAGATAAGTAGAGATATAATTCAATATGATGTACACATACCTGACTGGGATGGTGTCTGTACAGGTGCAGCTTGGTGCCGTGCAGCACTGCCCACACCTGCTTCCAAGATCTGTCACTCGCGCGCTGTAGGGGCAAATATTAGGATAAGTTCGGTCTGAATATTGTAAAGACTAGGTTTTGTATCTTAATGCCAATATATAGGTATTATGCCTAAGTCATCTCTAAGATATCCAGCCGTACAATCTATTAAACTGTGGTACGGTATCGGAAGGAGAAGAACACCTGAAGAGAAATAGTAGGTATAGAATGATAGTTGTATCAGGATGACATGTTTCGACTATGTATAATTTCCCATGTATATTTAATTCTATTCAATTTCTATTCGTCTAGCACTCTAGCCGTATGCCACTTGTCTGGAGGGCCAGGCGTTTAGTCAACATTTAAGACATGAATCATGGTTCTAACTCCATCACCTATCGCCAATAAAACTGTAAAGTCTGCTAATATGGTTATCGAAATCATGGAGATTTTGGAGTTGGGTAATTCTTATTGGGTATTTATCAGTAAAAATATGTCCACAACCGTAAGACACGATAGTCATGTAAGGCTTTATAAAGCAAGATTCTAAAAAGGAGGTAGAATAACGATAGGCTGCCAATGTTTACTGCTGGTGGTATCTTTGATATTAACGGCTTTAATAGAGCCGTGTATACTTAAGGCTATGTTATAGCAGCAGAATAACATTTAAGTAAGAATAAACACTCATTACAACCTCGTTGGTGTAGTACTCGCAAAGTGCCAATGCTAAGCGTAAGATCCTGGGTTCGCTTCCCAGGTGTTAATGAGCTTGTCCAGTAAACCAATCTCAGTCATCGCGTAGTTTTGATTAGTGTCCAATTTATAGGAATAGGTTCGCCCCCAATTACATTGGGACCTAACATAACTGGCGACATGTGCGTGTACTTTAACACCTCGGGGAATACAGGCCTGATGTAATGTTATTTACTGCCTAAACAGACCATTAAGTTACGGTACCTTGCCATTGCTGACCACCATCTTGATCTGCACGTTGCCTTGAACGTCTCCTTCGGCGGATTCCACCGCGTTCTCTGGTATCTCCTCCTCACCTTTCTTTGTTGGCCTATATCAAATAGTTCAGTTTAATACAAAGGACTTTAAAACAGAGTGCACTTTTCAGACAAGCTGGAATTTATTACCTACGTGTAGGTAATTGAAATCATTAGTGAGATCCAGTGTTTTTTTTGTATTCTTTGGCAATTTGATTCTTCAAAAACCATTGCTTTACTATATTATGTATGTCAATACAAAAGCGATTTTATATTACATAAATTGAGGTTTTTTACAGGAAGTCATCTGAAAACTTTTAAGCTTAAAGACTAATTAAGTTAACATTGATTCAAACAAGACCTAAACTAACAACAAATACACAAACATGCCGTATATACATTCAGCCAATGAATAGTACGTACATACGATAAACATATAACTTCTACACCGAACATGCACATGTAACACATCGACTAGTCCTATGCATGCACAGAAACTAATTAACATTAATTTCACTAATATCGACGTCTGTTCCACCGAATACGATATTTACAAAGCACTTCTCAAACAAAAGTTAATCTTGATTGAATTATTTATGGATGAATTGTTTAAGATGGTAAGGTCATGAGTTATTTGACATCGAATATACTCACCAAATTATTTAATTATTATTATATCATGAACTAGCTGCGCCCCGCGGTGTTACCCGCGACATTTTTTCGGGATAAAAAGTAGCCTATATGTTAATCCAGGGTATAACCTATCTACATACCAAATTTCAACCAAATCGGTCCAGCCGTTTATGCGTGAAAGAGTAACAAACATCCACACATCCATACATCCATACTCACAAACTTTCACATTTATAATATTAGTAGGAAGTAGGATAGTAGGATTAAGCAATGCAATAATTAATTCCATACTTTACGCTAAAACATCAAGAAATCTTTGGAATTTAGCTACTGGCGGCGCTATCTATGAACGCATTCGTGTAGTTATCGCACACATTGTAAAAGCGCCATCTATTGGTGGATCGACGTACCGCACGGGGAGAGCGGCATGCGGGTCGAATATTCTCAGCAGCGGAGTTATGTCATCCGTGAACCGAGGGGGGCGCCACTTTCGCAGCCTGCGTTCCGAACCGAATCACATATACCCCGTTAGTCAAATTTATAAAATACCAATTGATCCCAGACTATGTTAGGTACATAATAATGGTTACTTACTATTTACTACAGACAAATCGTAGTAACAATCGTCTATCTACAACATTCTATGACACAGTGACATAAAATAAAATAGAATTGGTGCTCATTATCACAAATGTTATCTTGACATAAACAGAAGTTAACTACATTGGGTATCTACTGGACAGATCTAATACAAATAAAATAATATTTTTCACTTGTATTTGTCACAAAACAATTTAAGAATCTGTTGAATTAAAATTGCAAAATAAACTGTTCAAATGACAAAAGCGTAAGGTGACAAAACAAATGATAATATCTATGTATATTTTTATAAAAATTAGAAGGAAATTTTGAATGAAGGTTACATGATAAATACGTACCCTCTGAGGCCTTGTGGATCACTGTCTGGCTCGACGTCACTATCCAAGTGCAACCGATCTCCCCATGTAGCTTTCAAGTACGAAACCCTTCGCATGGCTCGTTCTTCTTCTGCTTGAAACGTGAAAAAAACTTATTAGTCGTCTTACATTACTGGAATAATTTATTCTTTAATATAAATACAAATGAAATTCTATAAATTAAGCTAGTGTACTGACCTCCAAGTTGAGCATCTTTCTTTTGTCTTCTAGTCACCAAATCATCGGCAAATCCTGTCAAAAGAAAATACACGGTCAAATATATTTCCTGTACATGATCGTACCACAACATTAGTATATTAGACATCGAATGACCACGACGGTTAGTTCTGCATTAGTAGCACACCTATAAGCACACAGCATTCCTTGAAACGTTTAGTAGAGAAGACAGGTTACATCCCGATCGCCTCCTCCCTAGTTTCAAAGCAATGTGAACATCTAAGGACATTGCTTTGAAGCCTGAGTCGTTATAATATGAACATGAGACAGATGTCGGCACATTTGTTAGTGTTAGCACACGAGCAGAAAGTAAACGAGCAATTATTGCAGAATGTAACTTGCGTCGCTTTTTAGCATTCAAGAAACAGGCAATTCTGGTAACATTGACGTCTTAAGTCCGTAATAATCAGAACGGAATTAGGCGTCAACGTAGCCACAGATTAATAGTCCACAGACATTCCACTTTCTTAAACTTGGTGCCTGGTTAATATGCAACGCTTGTTTAATGTTTTTGTGAAATCTAGGACCCCAGAGGACAAGAGCCAATTTAAAATTAAGAAGTAAAGTATCTGAAAATTAATCTGTGACAGTCTAAAGTTGCACATGCATCGCGGCATAACTCGGCAGGCAGGTCAGGGAGGGGACGAGAGCATTCCGAAAAGACGAGGCGAGTCTCGCGGGACCTGAGTCGGCGGGCGTGCTAGGTGTCGGCGACGGCGGCTCGGGCTCGGCGCGGCGCGGCGCGGGCCCGGGCGGCGCCGGGCCGGGCAACGCCGGGCCGGGCAGCGCCGGGCCGGGCGGCGCCAGGCTGAGCTGCGTGGGCCGCGCGCGCGCGCCCACCTCCCCGTTGACGGCGCCCAGCGACACGCGGTTCATCGCCTCCATCTGTTCCTTGTTCAGGCCCATTCGTCGCTTCGCGTGACTGCCATCTTGGGGCGGAACGGTGCCATTAGACGCGTGCCAAGCTGTGTACAGTGTGTGCGACCCCTAGCCTTCTCAATGGTCAGCGTGGCTTCGAGCGAATCTTATCACGATTTTATCCGAATGCATAATTATGGATACATATTAACTGAAAGTTATATTTCCTCAGGCAGTTACGAACCATTATAGGGCTTGAAATTTAGGCATAATCAAAAAGTACACTTCAGAGATCACTAAGAAATTAAAATAACTAGTTTGGCACGCGACACCGATGCGTAGGTAACCAGCTCAAGAACTAGAACTCCGGTCGAGTCCGAATCTCGTCGGGCCGCAAATCACGTGATTATGAGTAAATTGAAAATAAGTTGAAAGAATCTTCAGAAGTATGCAGCTTCTTGTCATATGATTTTAAACACTTATGATTTAGTATGATTACTTAAGATTTTGAGAAATGAAAGTACTATCGCAGAGCATTCGTAAAAAGTAGGTATAACATTGTGAATAAGCGGATCGCCAACCAATAAGCCCAAAGCCAAAGACTCGAGAGTTGCGTCGTTTTGATTGACGTCCTTATTGCCACTTGGTGTGTGAGTGTAATGTTTGCGAGTGATAGTGGAAGCGCAGTATGAGAGACAAGTTTACCGGTAGGGCACGCCAGACCTCGATCGATATATGGGGAGTTTGATGCGCCGTTTCTTATGAATGACGGCCGGAAATAATTACCTACTTTACATAGTCAATTTTGATTAAATGATTTTAATCTTTATCCGTATTAACTTTGCATTAAAGGATGTTTATTTTGTCAATACTTTGGGGGAGGGGGAGAGGGTGAACTTCAATAAAATAGCTCCTAATTGCTCATACCGCGCTTTTTGACTAAATGTGGTGAAATGGAACTGAATAGTAATGTGATGTGTTACACATAAGGTGGTGGGAGCCAGTTACCTGTGGCATGATGTCTTCTAATGGGTAATCCATCGCTTCCGGTACTGTTTGACCTTGTTCGCATTTGAACCTTTTCTGTTTCTGAAAATAAAAATATTGAGAATATAATATTTTGTAAGGAACGATGCGTACACAAATAGTTTCATTTACTAAAATATATTTTTTTTAAATTTTAAATTAATAATTTTTTTTGGTTTTATTTTTCGAATGCAGTCGGATAAATTTCAAGTACAGTATATTGGTACGTACCGGGCACATATCCATCTGGAGGTGGGCAATGTAAGTGTTTGCTGCCAGTAATCATCAGTTGATTCCCTGACAAGCTTCCGCCTAATTGTGACTCTACATCTAATTCTGTAACAATACAATCGAAGTCCAGTTAATGTACATGAAACATTATGTATAGCTTTTAGGAGGCCTTCCTGAAAAACAAAGTTCAAAGTTTTGGTATTTTAATGTTGTTATTCGATCTTCTTATTTGAATTTTAGGATTCGAATAGACGAATTTCCAGAAGCGATCTTTTCAATTCTGAAAAATAAGTTGTGGAGAAACTCCACACCTAGTCCGGTGTGGAGTTTCTGCAACATGAAGGGAAGATCTTCCAACCAGGCGGTGATTTGCCCAGTGGACCGCGACGCCCTGCTTCATAACTCGGGGCGTTGGTATCTACTGTACAGCGAACTGTGATTGCAACGTAGTTCAAACATCGTATAGATCTCGCTACAGGGTCTTGTCGCACAGTTTCCTTTAGGAATTTGAATGTCTTTAGCCTGCCTTCTGCCTGCAGGCGCGTGGTGCTACATGGGTACCTTGGGGCTGCACGTCGAGCGAGCGAGCCTCGCGGCGCGCGGCGCGGCCCTCGAACTCCTTGCGGCGCAGCGCCACACTGGGCTGCAGGCGCGTAGTACTGAGCCGCGCCAGCTCACTGCGAGCCGCCTCGGTCCGTCGCGAGCCGCCGCCGCGGGCCTCTTCCAGCTGCCGCGTGCGCGCCGTCACCAGCTGCAACTCTGCTACCGGGTATCTGGAGGGGGACGAGCAAGGCTTTTACACAAAGTGGAAAAAAACTCGTAAATCAATGTCAATATTTGATAAAAGTATTCTTAAGATAAAGGTAGTTATAAACTATAGTTTATTATGTGCAATTGTACACCCCAAAAGTTATAAAGAATTTTTGGGGTATTCTTATTATAGGTCAAAAACTATTACCTAACTGAAGTGTTAAATAACTTACTTATTATCGTCATTAAGGTTGTCTCTGCCATCCGTCGCTCCATTGCTGACAGGTCCTAGATTTGTGCCAAGAAGGCTAGGTGCTGTCTCTTGTATCTTTGATAACGTCGAGACGAACTGACTCTTGTCCTGTTTCTGTCTGTTCTTATCGTTTTGGGTTCCGTTTACTTCACCATAGCCACTGAAAGTTCCACTGTCAACACTAGCAGAGCATTCTTCTTTTCGGTCCAAGTTCTGTGGCGGGGGCTGGGGAGGTGGTGAGACGGTCGGGGGCGGCGACACGGCCGGCGGGGGCCAGGCCGGCTGCTGGAGCTTCTGCGGCCTGGCATAGAACTCCTTCTGTTTGATAGGGGGCGGGGCGTCGGGGGTGACCCAGCCGGTGGGCTGGCTCGGCCGACGGAGGAATGCCTCCTTCTGTTCGAGACTTTTTCGTATTCGCGATAGGATTATCGAGTCGTCCAACTCTCGCCCGGTAAGGGTCGAGTTCGAGTCGAATGATCCGAGACTGTCTTTGCTTTCCGTTGCTGATGATGGCAGAGATGTGTCTGATTCCCGTCTGCTGTAAATAAATTGTTTTATACATTTATACGCGTTGTGCGATAAATATTTTGGCTATTATTATTACTTATTACATAATAGATAATTTAATTCCATGTATATTTAACTTACCCATCATGCAATAGATAGTGGGGCGTGCTAGTGAGCCTATTGACGTCATATCTGGTCGGCGCAAGGGACGCCACACTGGCATACTCCGGGTCTTCTCTATGTCTCGCCGGGGCCTGGGGAGCTGGTAGCGAAGCCCTAGGCCTCCGGTAAGCGTCGAACAGCCGCGACTCGTGTTCCGTAACTGGCGCCGGCATGTCTAATGGTCGTTGATTTGTTTCGGGATTATAAGCTGCTTCGCTGAAATACTGTGGAAATAGAGAAGCTCAAATAAGTTCCTACCTCCATCTTTTACAATAAACATTATTGTTCAGCTGTATAATTTTAATTGTTTATTTATTAGAATAGCTAACCAATTACACGTTTCAACATTGTTTTATGAATCTGAAGTGCGCTATAAGTACGAGCTCAACTTCGGTACTAACTGTTGCAATTTATCCCGATAGTTATTTACTAAGATACCGCTAATTAGTATACTACCTATAGTATTTTAGATAAGATAACTTTTACGTGCTCGCGTGTAACGTGTGTCCATGCAGCACACTGAAGGTGTCGCTCACGACACGACCTATTTACCGACATGTATGTACTCACCCTTTGCAACAAATCGTGGTCTCTCGGCACGACGGTGAGCCTCAATATCCTGGGCTCCCGTTGCGCTAGCTGCACGACCCGTGCGTACGGCGCGCGGGACCGGCCGCAAGCGACCGGCTCACCGTTGACGGCTAGCACGCGGTCGCCGGCGCGCAGTCCGGCAGCAGCCGCCGGCCCGCCCGGCCGCACCGACCTTACGAAGATTGTGTCCATCGGCGCACCCACCGCGCCCACCGCGAGGTGGCGCGCATCTTCGTACAGGTCCTGTAATTAACACAATATCTCTCAATAAGTTAGGTTTCATCATCATCATCAAGTTATGTTTAAATAAAATCAATCAAAGCAAATACAGGTAAGCATAAAAAGTTCATTGCAGTGTTCAGGAATTTGTTAGTGTAGGTTTACAATTGTTTGAGAATTATCGTAAATAGCAGGAGAATGTTAAATACGTGAGTGTTGGTAAAAAATACAAGTGCACTAAAGTACACCTTAAGGCACCCCAGATAAAATTTATCAGTGCAATATCTAATGCTTCACGTTTATCTCGAGGACGTCGACATGCCACTTTACTTCTGCAATTGTGAAGTTGTGACATTAGTTCAATGATACGAGTGACCACGTTTACAAAGTATGTAAAATTTTCGTAAAAATCACTGTGTTATGTTGTGATGTTGAGTGATGTAATAAAAAAAGTTGATATTTTTACTCACACCGACCTGTAACGAGTCCGGCGGATACACGACGAGATGTCTTAACGTAAAGCCGAAGCCGTGCCGTGCGTCGGGGCGCTGGATGACGATGGTGCGAGGCGCAGATGCGTGCGCGGCTGGTGGCGCAGGTACAGCAGTGGGGGGTGGTAGCGCCAGCGGCGGCGGCGCCTGAACTAGAGGTGGGGGCTGTGGAAACAGAAAGTATATTGTTAGATTGATAACTATGAACGTTTTATTTTTTTCTTAAGAATAAAGGGCGTTAAGTATATAATGTAGGTAAATCAAAATCTTCAATATAAGATCAAATTCAGAAAAAGTACTCGCTGAATCAAGCATTACATACTGCACTTACGTTGGAATATATTTGTTTAATGATCATAATTAATAATATTAATGATTTCAGGAAAGTTAATTGATGCACAATTAGCATACCTGAAACTCTTTAGTAACTATGTAAGTGTATGTAATAATGTAAACATCGTAATTAACCTAATTATCCACGCCTTATACCCTATTGGTTACTCTTATCTAATCCACGTTTAAAACTTTAAAATCTCATGAATACAAAACTAGAACTGGCACTCAGCAGCTAAGGTGGGTAGTTTGCACTTTTAAATATTAATAGCACATAAAACCAGTAGGCAACATGTTTCTAAATTCACTACTCAGTCTCGTTGCATAATTTAATCTCACACTACAGGCAGAACTAATTTATGAAGGCAAACCTGTAGTGTAGGTGTCACAGCTAATCTTCAGAAGTGTTCGCGACGTTCTAGCTGACGTAAATGCCTGGTGAACGCATAATTTTAATATAATGTATTGAAAGAACGCCAGTTGAATTATGGTGCGTATCTTTGAGCTGTGGTCGTTAGTAACGAAAGTAATCGTTTTGAATTAGTGAATTTTGCTTCGAGCGATATGGAAATAAGAAGAATAAAAACTTTATTTGCCTGAAACATGGTTTACAAAGATGTTCATAATATCATAGAGTGTGAAAACATTTGTCAACCAACCATTTGGGAACCAATTATTAAGTATTCCGTCGAAATATAAACGAGTTGTCAACTTGACATTTAAAACCCACACATGTATGAACATATTAAACTACAAATTAAAAAAAAAACGTTCGTCAGACATAATCAAAAATGTTATTTAAGTTCATTTATGTAATCCTAAGTAGTTACGACGTAATCTAAGCTCATTCATAAATAACAATATCAGAAGCGTGCGCCACTGAGGCACTGAGCCCACTTGAGCAGATTGAATATAGCACTGCGTTTGCCGAACAGTTCGTTAAGCACGCTTGATGACGGCCCACACCTCGTTACCGCCACCTCGCTTGTATGATAATCACGGAGAAAATGATGCAAATCCTAGGAGAAACCGACCAGAACCTACTCACACTGATTACATTGTGGATTTTCTACGTAAATCATGGTTTAATATTGACTGCCAGTGGTTTGCTTATTCATTTTATCTACCTATACCAACATAACGTGTAACGTGATGGGCTTTGATATCACCTCAACGCGGATAATGGAAATGAGACGCCAGTTAAGATTTGAATTTTAGATTACCACGATGCTCGTTGAAGATGACATGCTATGGTCGAACTGAATGTTTTCCAGTCGAGTGCGTTAATAAATAAACCGATTGTGACGTAAATGTACACGTGTCCCCGTGAGTCAGTGTGCAAGAAGCCCCGTGGAGCATCGCGTGTCAAGTTACTGAGATTGCTCAGGGATCATATACCATTGGATGGAACCTGATTTTTGCCATTCCTTCCGGTATCGTAAATGTAGTCGTTAATTATCGCAAATGGGCTATTTAATTCTAGTTATCTACTGCTAATAGAGATTCTTTAAAATATAGATTCTCTATTCTAGATGTGTCAAGTCTAGGTATTTATAAGCACCTTAAGTTATTTCAGTTAGTAGTTATTTAAATGCGCTTGGTTCGTACATTTATTTTGTTATCAGAAAATATTATGAAAAAAAAAACTATGAAATTACCAAAAATTACCCACTATAATTAGTATATATATTTAGCAGTAACAAATAAGTTAACATGAAATAATAAAGCGGTTAAAACCAAGAAGCCTTTCGGTGTTACATTACCACAAAGGGGCGCTGTCAACTGACCAGATTGGAGCCAACTCTTCCGGATTTATAGGGCGTTTCCACGTTTAAAGAGGTTTAATGTATTGATCCGTAATAATCTGGTTTTATATTTTTAGCAGTCATTTCATAAATTACCTATGAGTAGGTACATATACAGCTACATGATGTTGGTTTTTGTCTCCGGCTTATGAACAACGGTTCAAAAACCATATAGTATATTTCATTTTTAGTTCTTGGTTGTAACTTTTTACTGGTCTCTTTTTCGAATACAGTTTTAAACGTAAGTTATTTTAATGTTGTACAGATGAAGTACACATGCATAAAATGTATCACTTTCGCAGGCTGCGGCAGTCGGAGTCTGACCACAGTATTACCCGTTGATAATTGTAAATTTCACTTAATACGCTGCAAAATGTTACGAGAAAGCTGTAATCAAATCACCTCTCTTAATTTCCATTAACTCACCGACGCGTTAACTTGGGGCCTTTGACCTCTGACGAAAGAACCTATGATATTCTGTCAAGACACACGAGCAATATCCATAACGCGTGTCATTAATCACGGAGAGACGGGAGCCAATACATGGCGACCATTAGCCTATTGCAGGGTCAGGTAGGGTTGGTAGTTACACTTGACTGACAATTTGTACCAGCTCGCGTGAGTTTGATTACGTAATTCAATGTTCAATGGATAGCTACTGTATTATAATGAATAAATACAACACTTAATTAACAGAAACAGTTTTTCTCGATATTCTGTATTTGCAAGCGTGATGTAAAGAAACTCGCATTTATTACTCCGCAAAAATAAAACTTTAATACCAATGAACTTATTAATTAGGTATCGTAATGAGTAAATTGACTTAGTAAAATGCACGCATAAAGTTATGGATTAGATAACCAAAGGGTTAATAAAACGATGTAGTTGTGAAAGTAACATAAAGAACTACGCAAAACTATAAAATCGTTTAGATTTGATCACAAGAGTCTCCTTTCTACATGAATTTGCAATAATTATGTAAAATACTAGATAATTATGTTAAGTAATGTAACTGTGGAGAGCGTTATGTTCTAGGGATAGACGTTTAATGCAAACTAAGCACTAAGAGTCTATTAAACTAATATCAGGGAGGTACGTAATTTTTTACGACTTAAGTAGCTAGTTTGCTCCTAATGGGTTTAATTTAAGTGTTAAAAATTTGCTGAGAGAAGTGAGAGTTGAAGTATTAAAACACAGATAATCTCCGCTTATACCAGCTACACCAATATATAAAAATGTGTTTTAATGATTTAAAAATTACAAAAATCAACATTACAGCTGTGGTAATAAATTGCAATTGCTTTACGAGTGTGTAATAAAATCGCGATACCACGAACGCGACAACTCTAATTGAGCTCATAAAAACTTATCGCACAATATTGAGCGGTGTAAATATTTACGATTAGTGAATGTCCGGCATTAATAAAAGGCAAGCGCAAGTGGGCCTATGAATGTGCACTGCGGTGATAATAAAAAGCAAGCAGTGGGTCTATGAATGCACTGCAGTGTTTGCTTGCACCACCGGAACCACTTTCCTTGCTATGTAAACTGTTTCGTACCTTCTCAGATGATTTACCTTCATGTAAGCAAAGATAAAAGCGATTTTTTAGTACTGTAAGTGCTCGATATATTTAGTTGAGCGTTGGGAGTAAAACTAGCTTACGCTGGTAGACTAGCTATTCTTAATTATGTACATTGTAAATCTGTACATTACTAGGTAGTAGAATTATAAATCTGTCATAGGCAATACATGTAGGTACCTACATAAAGCACTGCTAATTTCCACGAACACAACTTCGTACTCACAAATAAACATTCCCGGAATGTTTATTTTTAGTCTAAGAAACAACAAGTCACATTCCGTCTGTTCAATTGACAAACAACTTGTTTAAAACAAATTGGCGAAAATTAAACATTTCAAATATTTGTTCTATTTCAGTGACAAGTTCCGAGACGCCCAGACAGATCTATTGTGTGATAAGTTTTAGATAACCAGCTGACTTGCGGGTCTCTTTGTACCCAATAAAAAGCAAATAAATTGTGGTTATTATTTCTACGTATGTTCGATTACTTTTTTCGTCAGTATTTATAGTAGGGAAAGATTAACTAATGATTTCCTAAACCTCAAACAGAACACAGAACAAATCTCATTTTAGTTTGACTATTTAAGAGTCAAAGAAAACAGAAAAAATAACGCTTGTTGTCAATACTGGCATTTTATTGGACATAGGTACCTACCTGGAAAATACAGTAATAACTTGCTATTTATAGTATAGTACTAGTAACGTCGAAGAAAAGTCACATCATCAAAAGATTGATAGGTTTAAAACTGGTAGAGTCCAACTCTATTACAGCAAAGGTTTTAGTGAAGTTTCCCAGAATCACTAATCCCAATCAGGCCTAATCAATCCTAAAGTAATTAATGTAATAAATATAGTGGTTTAAGGCTGATATGTTATTTAAGCTAGTGTAGTAACTTTGTGCTTGTTGCTTATTTCAATCTATATTAACATACTGCTGAGAAATGAAACTGGATCACTTATAGCATGAAAATGATAAAGTACAGATGCAGATAGTACTACTGCAAGTGTTACCGGAGACGTTTTCTTCTCCATTTCATCATTATGTATCATAATTGCATTGCACTTCACTTTTCCTTTACTTGCGAACTTGATTACTTAAGTCAACGACACCTATTATCGCTATAAACCTGCCATCATTAAGAGATACGAGAGTATAGACTATCTGATTACTACAAGTCTTTATAGCCGTTAAATGGCTATAACAAATAGTGTTAAATATTTATTTATGGGAGCGGTAAACGTGTCTTAATTACGTAATTAAAAACCTAATAGTTCTTACTATCAAATGTAACAAATAATCATCATCATCAGCTTGAACACATCCACTGTTGAACAAAGGCCCTTGGGGTGGGAGGGGGTGTGCCATAATCCCCACGCTTGGCGGATTGGGGATCGCAGTATTGGTGGTGAAGTTACGGAAGACGCCATCTTCTGGATTTTCCCGTAGTCGCCTGTTACTACACTCACAGGAGGAAAGGGGAAAACAAATAATACAGAGCCAGAAATAGTTTAAATGGGGAAAATAGCCCGAGAGGTCTAAAAGGATTTCCACTTTACAGAGATGCCTGGGTGAACAGCTGTTCTAGTTTACTACTGTGTCTTTTAAGACACATTTGTATAAGAGATGCATGAAAGTTTGAGTAACTAGTGAAAAATGTATAATGAAACATGTTTTTAAGTTTCTATGAGTTAGATGTTAACCTACAATTCTACATTAGAGAAGATTAACAACAATAGTAAAGACTATTAACACGTGTATAATGATATAAAATAATTTACTCATCGTTAATCTTTATTCATTAGTGGGCATTATACTGAGGCTATTTGTAATAACAACTTTCATGTATGATCTAGATCTAAAAAACTATTGTGGCATACCACTTTAAAGGTTTAGTGACTCAATGTGTAGTGGCTAATTCGAAATCGACAGACGGTAGCGGGCAACATGAGTAATTTTATATGTTTTAACTTATTATTATTGTCATTTATTAACCTTGTCATATATCTTTCTAATAATAACTATTTTACAACTATATACAACTTAAATCTAATAGAGAATGAAAACAATATATACAAAAATAAAAAGTTAAAAAGCATCAAAAAATTCATCCCCATCGATGTCAACCGGTAACGTGCCCAAAAGACTGGCAGCATTGCCACGTTGAATGGCAATGCTAATTCTTTGGCCGAAAAATGAACCAGCCCTTTGGTCACGTGTGGAGTCGACTAAGCGCTTTGCCAAGTCTTTAAACAAAGCGCGAGCGCTCGGACCCCATGGCCCAAATGTTTCAACCCCAAACGGCTCAAAAATACAATTACCTATTAGGTTATTGTATTTCCGCCGTTTGAGGGTCTCCGCAGCAGCAGCAGCAGTGCCAGCGCAAATTGCCGAGCCAGAAACATGAGAAGATGCAAGGGTATCGACGCACGTTGCGTCCCACACCAAAGGCCTTCCCAATTTCCAGGGTAACAACGACATACCATCAGGTCTCTTTCCATCGTCACGTACCAAGCCATTTGGTTCTAGTACGGCTGGTACGCCGGCGGTGACAAGAGCACGACGGATGATGTCATTTATGTTACTATGTCGCGGTATGCGACCTGCACTCCTACTGCATGATAGACCATGCCGTCCGAGGCTGTCCACCGCTTCACCACACTGACATCGATGAGGAGTGACGCATGGAGTCCCTAAACGTAAACTAACGGCAATGCGGAAACTGTTGTCATCCAACATTGTTCCAATGTTAGACGACGGAAGTACCTGCAGCCAAAGACCCGACTCCCACTCTCCCACAGCCAGCAAACGAGCGCGCTCGGCAGTATTGATTGACGTATTAATCAATTCATTCCGTATCAAACTGCAAAGCGGCTCGTCCCACTGCCTCTGGGAAAATCTCTGTTTGGGAAGTTCAGTGCTTGGGCAAGCCATTCTCCAAGTGGATATCGCCTCAGTCAAGCACGATACTTCAAAATTAACCAAGGAAGAAGCTAGGATTCTTCTGGTTAATTTTTCAGTACTGTGGACCGAGGAGAGAAACGCCGGTAAACCTAAACTAGAAACAGTTCGGACTCCTAAGCCACCCATACGAACTGGAAGCGTAGCTTGAGACCAAGCTCGATCGTCCAAAGCTACGTTTAAAATCGACGTTAGGGTAGTACGGATAATTTGGTCAATTTTACCTAATAATTGTGGATGTTTCCACAATGCGCTGGAACGCAGATTATAAATGAATTTTGGGCCGAAACAACAATACCGGATTAAAGTTATGGCCGAATGCATGTTAATTTTGAAAAGTCTTTCCGAAATCATATTGAAATTTTGAATTTTTTCGTCTATAAAATTTGTGCAAGATGCGTCCAAAATAGGAGACCCTAGGAGACGTAGCGAATTTTCATCCACTACTTTAATCTGGGGAGCTATAGCATTAAATTTTGATAAAGTGTCTTGTCTGTCGGTGGTGTCCGGGATATAAATTTCACATTTTGAAAAGTTGAGGTCTAAACCTATTATATTAAATTAATTTAATAATATATGTCACCAAATTTGGAGCGGCGCTAATTTAAAGTGGTCGATGTAAACGATACCACGGCACGGTCGCCCATTGACGTTAAACACTTTATTGACGTGCTTAATTAATTAAATATATAAAAAATAGGTAACTGTCAAGTTGCTCGCTTTACTTCCTTTCATTGATAACTATATTAAAATGTAATTATTTATTGAAAAACATTCACGGTTAATTATCCAAAAGTCAAACCGAGGGCTTAAAACAAAAAGTGAATGGACGTGGTTGTAGGACGAGAATCTGATTCATAAAGCCAATTTGCATAAGTATCTTTATGCAGACCTCAGAATCTGCTGTCAGGATTAAAAGAAATATCAATAAACTCTACTTAAAGGCTTTGCTGTTTCATAAATCAAAGAGAATTACAGAGAAACACAGTTTCTGCAAAATGTTTCTTGAAGAAATGCTTTATGGACGCTCGGGGCTTTGACTGTCGGAGGAAGATTTAACGGCAGAGCGTAATGGACCATATAATAAAAAGATCAAAGAAAACCTCCGTCTTAAAATATGTGGGAAAATAAGTGGACAAAACTTTGATAAAGTATGAAGGTAACCATGAAAATATTTAGATTAAAAGTAACAAAGAACACTGTTGCAACATTGTAAGTCAACTCTGTGTGGTAAATTCTCACATTACTGCTCAGACTGACAAATGTTAATTGGATCATAAAGTAGCAGTTACGCAACGCATTAAAGTTAGATGTGACTGATATATAGTCAATTTCATTTTTACTTTAACTTTGTGTAGCTTGGAATGGATACGGTTGGCAAATAAAATAGCAGTAAAACGTTATAAAGAAAATTAAAGCGTGATTTCATTTTCAACCACAACTGTAATTAAAGGAATAGACTTGCGATATTAATATAAGGCTTACGTAACATGAATGGTTCTCAATGAAATTTTAATATAAAACCAATACGAGCGGCCAATTAACGATCAAAGTAAATCAGGGCAAAACCGTGAGGTCACTCAGACCCTATTAGCGGAGACGGGTTGAGTTCGAAAGTATCGGTAATTAAGGAAGGCCGCGGTAAACAATATAGCGATGGATATTACGAAGGTTACGCGGCGACTAACCCGCGCCTTATAAGGTAATGCACACAGATGGGTGGGCGGCGGCGACACGCTGGCTGTTGTAACATAATGCCGGCCAAATTGTACGGCTGGCCATTGTTGGTGGTGGCCGCACGTGACGCGATATGATGTGTCTATGACTTGTTGGCGAATACGCAACACAAAATCATGTCGATCAATTGAGGTAAACGTCACATTAAATGTTTCGTTACATTTCCTTATTTAAGTTTATATTACTATACAATTTCGGGAATGTGCAGCCATAATAAGCCTTAACAATATAATACTTATATAGGTCAGAATTAATAAAATCCAATTATCGAAGTATCTTAAGGAATAAGAAATACTTACTGTTTACTTTAGTTAATATTATTGAGTAGGTTAATGATTTACAATAGACATAGGTATACGTAGATTTGTAGGTAACTTCTATAAAAGCACCTTCTCAGACCCAATCGTAATGTCCTACTTTAATATTTTATGGCGTCACACGTAATATTCGCTTAAAGCATTGTACTTAAATGTCACGTTTTGCACCATTTAGTTAATCAGGAAACGTGACATTTGCATGTCTTGGTTTGCTCCACAAGTGCAGTAAAAAACAAAGTAAAAGACAATCTACCTGTAATTGTACATTGCTAGGTTCCGCGAGTCCGCCGGCGATAATCACTCACAGGTTTTAAATTTATTTAATGAAATATAAATAATAAATTAATAAAAAAAACAAGTCTTCAAAACTTTATTTCTAAACACAACAAACTAAAGATACTGCAATGATATCGATACCCAATCTTAATGGTTAGTCGTCGCTAATAGACCAGGTAAAGAAAGCAAAATCATAACTGGCGATAGATATGTATGCAGTTTATTTCCTGTAGAAGAACCAAGAAAGACGGACATACATAACTGAGATGATCCTAATCCTTAATATTATTGTGCAGCAAATAACTGACGTGGGTGCCATAAAGCTTTTTTTTATCTTCAAATATTTAGTCAGCGCCTAATTAAAGGAACTGAATGTTTCCTAGACATTGAAATGTTGTTTATTTCCCGGTGTTAAATCAATCGTGCTAATGTACCGCTGATTATGCCATAGCACGTTATTGATTAGCGGGTCTTACGATAAAGAGTCGCGCGTGGATTTGCTTACCAGTATGCTAGTACCAACACTAGCTACAGTTCCACCTCATAAATCCTATGTCCGTAAATACTCAATACATTAATTTGCAACTTGATCTAACTGAGTACGATTTATAAGACAGGATGTGCAGCGTTTTATGCATAGTGAGTAACAGTCGGCTTGCTAGGCTAAAGCTTAATTACGGAAATGGAACAGCTGCTTTGATTGTTACGAAATATTTAACTCACATGAACGCATTTCAAAGCGTTATCTGGCAGTTTATGCGTGGCCAATGATTTTTCATTGAACTTCGATTCTTCAGAATATGTGTTTAAGGTTCATTGCCAGTAATTAACGACCCTCAAATAATAGATACAACAGCATTTTATTTTCATCCTGACCAACGCCACAGACTAACAAATGTATCGCTTGAAAAAACAATAATCTAGCTGCAATCAACGGCTAACTTTCGATTTCATCCAATCACGTGCCAAGATGATGTTTTATACTTACTTAAGGTATTAGTCGATAGCTTTTATGATATTGGTCATTATTTTAGTTATCTCTTTAGGAGAATGTAAAAAGAAATGATAATATTTTAATCTCGGTAAGATGTTGATATTGTAACGTACAATATTTTCAAATTCCCACGAACAGGTATTTTCTTTTGAGGTAGGTACTTACACCATTGAAATGTCATGATAGTGTATCAACCTATATAATATACTTTTTCTGGGTAGAAAAATAATAATGATGAAAAGCACCGCTCAGAATCCTACGAGCAATCCTTAAAATTACAGGCTACGCATGTTACCAGTGTCAACTTCATATAAACTCATCGCATTAGGGCTCTCCGCGGGTATCACGTGACGCAAGCGAATCAGCGAGACCGCAATTTCACGGCGTGAGCAAATTATCCATAATGCCCGGCCGCTGGCCGTAATGACCGTACACACGCGTGCTACGGGATGTTTGCTCACCACCTCCTTTGGACGTGAAACTAAATTGTGGTGCGTGAGATAACATGACACTTTCAAGGATGCTATATTGCATGCACGTACTTGGTAAATTATATGTCAAGCGAAGGTGCCTAATTAATTGTAGGTAGCTTGTTTGTGACATTTTTAACTACATTTTTACTACGCAATTTAGCAAGACCTAATCTAATCAATAGGTAAAAGCTTAGGTTAGCTCTTAAGTAAGTTATTGTCTATCAATAAATAATTTTAAGTTTCCGTCCGGTCGTCAAGTGTCTAGGTAACAACGTCTGCCCATCATATTTCATCAAAAATTTCTACAAGTCACAGTGAAAGACCATTTCTAAATAAACAAAGTTTCTCGGCGATGAAAACGTCGACAGCTCGATTATAGCTCCCATCAGATGAAACTACAATTACACGGCAATAACAAACACGAGTTTAAGTTCGCAAATGCAAAAGCGGTTAAGCAAACGGGAACTTTCGTTTTCATTCATTACCGTGGCGATAATGGGCGGTAATGTCCGTTTGGTGTGACTGCTACTCATTACCTCCACAATGCTGTTGTCACCAGCTAATGAACGCGATGGAGTCGTTAGAAAAATCTAAATGCCGTACAAATATATTTTAACGCCGATGTAATGCGCGTTCTAGCGTGCCACGGTAATCGCTTGATAAAGTTTTATGGAAAACATTAAATAGTAACAATAAACTTTGATCGTTATGGTTAGTTAATGTTGCGTTTGTGTGTCGTTTCCAATAAAAGCTTGCTTTTTTTCATTCTTGTAGGTGTCTCTCAACTTCTTTTAGAAGAAGACAACGTAAAAGTAATGAATCACCTTCGTCGTTTTGATCAATAGGCAGTTGAAGTTTAAGAAGTATATATAAAATACAGCTGAGGTACAATAATAATCATTATTAGTAGAGGAAATATTGAAATAATCAGAAAATTCATTGCGACAGAACGAATGTGTTCGGTATGTTACACCAAACAAATTATTACTCAAGAATTTACTCCGCACTTGTCAACGATTCGTAAGGTTTCATTATTGGTTCTAAAAACGACATCAAGGGATAAAGATATATCGTACGTTGCTCTCTAATATACGAGAAATTATGTATTTCGACCGGTGCGTGGTGAGTTTCGTCACTACGCGTCAATCATTGTGATTTATGATCTTATGGCAGCCGATACACTTTCTAGAGTTCAGTAATAACTTGTTGAATGACAATACGCGTCTTATAGGAACAGGGTACAGTCTCTTTTGTTATCATTCAAATGGATTACATTCATAGAATATTCAAATTAATATTTTCTAAAAAAATATTAATAACTCAAGAATAGTTGTTATGAATTACATATATGAATCATTTTCTAGTGCGACCACCCTTGCAATTCCATATAATTTTGTACAATAAATCGCCCGTGGCCGACTTATAAATGATCTTGCATCAATTAGGCGTCTCTCGGCGGCCAACTCCTGGATATGATGGACTCGCAGATAGCCCGCGTGTGTGATAAACTGCCGCCATGACTCTACTTCTTGCTTCGTTAAGATTTAGCTATTTGCCTAATGGTGAGGGTTGTCGAGTAAGTGAAAATCTTGTTGCAATTTATGATGTTTTAAATATGACTATGTATTTTTATTCTCAGTGTATAATTATGGAGTATTTACATGATGCTGCAATTGACAGGCTTCTATGTTTTTCCACATCCAAAGATAATTGATTTGCAAACAGAAAATTACAGTGGCACGGTTCATTCGGTTTACATTTAGTAAGTCATCCTTTAACGACTCAATTATATGTCTCTTTACTTAACGCGGTCGCGAAAGCAACCCTACGACTTCCCGGCAATGAATCACGCGTCGCGTCGGGGGAGTCTCGGCTGCTGGAAGCGGCTGCGTGCACTGCGCGGGCGCGGGCTCAACGCTGATTACGAAAATAGAACAAGTTGACACACATAAATAATATTAGCGCGATCGTAAATATCCAGAGCTTCGGCAAACGTCTGAATCTTGTGTGAGCGACGCTTAACCTGCGCGCGCTGCGATAGCGCATAAGTGTTGCTAGGTTGTGTCGGTGTACAACTGTAAATATTTTTACACTATATGATATGTTTTCTTTGCGTGCGGATGAATGATTGATCACTTTATTGCCGGTTTATTGCTGGGGTTATTACATTTATTTAAGTGTTAAACATTATTTCTTAATTAAGGACCTCCCTTTAATCAAGAAATAACGTTTAGCACGTTAAGTAGCATTGTAATGAGATTGTATGAAGACGGTTAAAAACGGATCCTTTGTAGTATTTATTCTGGTTCTCGTCAAAGAATTTGCATGTCTTTCTTTCTGTGGATATATATTATATATTTTAAGTCTACGGTGTGGCCACCACGTTCTAAGACCTCCAATGCTTCGAGGCGTGGTGACTAGGATAATCCTTGACAATGCATTCTGGTAGTGTCAAGCTGCGTTAAATAATAGGAAATAATTGAACGGGTAAAGTAATATAATATTTGTTCTGATGTGAATCATAATCAAACATATGAGGACCAAATGTCAGTTAATTTCCGCATAGCAAGGGCCTCTTAAATAGATGGTTAGCGTACGCATACAGAAGTGTAACGGAACTCGTTCACCATACAGCCACTTGGAATCAATACCGACGTCGTAAAAGTTCTCGAAATACCTCGCTCGTACCAACTACCGAGTCACAGAACTATTCGGAACATTCGGTTGCCAATTGTTACGCCTATACGCGTGTTTGGGAGAATTCGTGACGTCTGGAACCGTGGCGGAAGTACTAACAACAGTTCTAAGTTTGTTCTACGATTGCGATAAAGGTAACATACAAAGCAAAGGACCCTCGATCACCTTAATTGAACTTAAAGTAAATTTCTGGTGTATATTGTACCATCTAAAAAAGTATTTTTATTTCAATATGGTGTTGCTTATCTTAATAAAGGTGTACCTATATGATTATAATTTTAATGAATTACGTTGCCTTACGTGACCGAAGAAGGGGCTTTCAATGACGTCGATACTGACCTGAAACAAGGAAAATTATTATTTAATTAATTTGGTACATACTCTCGTGCCTACTCGTAATTATGTCAACATTAATATGAATACGATTTTATATATACATAGGTACATAAACATAACAATTGAACAATCTAATCGATTAATAAGCCTAACTGGAAATATAAATAAGAAGGTATTATGAGGCATAGGTAAATGTACACTAACAAAAAATGTGTTAGCATTTTAGTGATTGATTAATATTTTGATTACTGCACGTGAAGTAATTAAGCGGCGCACAACATGTTTGTTTAAGATACGAATGTGTTGCGTATTTACAGAAGCGGGTGCGGCTAGCTCACGAAAGGGCAGTCTCGTTGCCCTCAGCTAATGGCTAATTGTTGATTGGAGTTACGCAATCGCTTACATGGTAGTGGTAATATATTGTCTTAAATCAGGAATGAACCCATAGCACCGATGACCTTAAGAAGTCAGCTAGTTGCGGCAATCGTGGCTATAGGTTGAGCTGCAATCAATCAGGCCGTGCTAGTGTTGAGGAAAATGTACAGAACTACAGCTGTTTACACGTAATTGACATAAATAAACAATTATATTATGTTAAACTGCCTCGTAAATGGTTGTAAGAAATATGGAGAGCTGACTGCACTACAATAGGCACTTTAAGAAGAAGAAAACAACCTTGGAGGTTCAATTTTGGGTATCCAAAAGCTAAGCTTATGGTAATTGCGTTGCCATTGCAGTACACGAAGGGCTAAGAGCACGATCCTCAGGTCAGTTACCATAAGTAACTTAAACACGTTAAGATTGATTGCATGACACCAATCTTTTTAGGCATAATGTATAAAACACTAGCTGTTTCCCGCGGTTTTGCACGCGTTAAGTTGCCTATGTCCTTTCTCGAGTCTTAAACTTTCTACATGCCAAATTTCACCAAAATCCCAGCAGTATAGTTGTTAAGGCGCAACAGACAGACAGACAGAGTTACGTTCACATTTATAATTTTAGTATGGACTATTAAATGCACAGTGTAGAATATAGATAGACAAGTATCATACCACAGACATACTGTGTTTTGGTTTTGTGGGGCAATGTTTTAGTATACATATAAGTTTTACTTTATAAGTAGGTAAGTACGTAATAAATAAAAAAAAAGTGGAAGTAGAATAAAAATATCACATACGTAGAACACAAAATTAATGTACGTACACAAAAAGTAATACAATCCTCGCCATTAACAATCCAAACAAAGTGACTCAATATTGAGCACTCAAATACACCAATTCGAGGTCTGAATTAATTCCCGGTAGAATCACGTCATATTCGCATCACAATGTGGTGTCAGTAGCAGCAATACTGCGAAACTGACTAACTCGGTCAGTAAGTTGTGCTTCTAAGTAAACTGGCAGTGTTACCCTAGTTGGAAAATAGATGCAAATGTTATGCGTCTACATGGGAACCCACTTAATGTTTGTAACGGGTTTAAAGCGAACTTCAATGTATTGGGGACCTTTAAACTTTGTTACATGCAATTAATGGTGTATAGGTTAGGACATAGATTTACTGCACGTAAATAAGTAGCAAGATGGGTGAATAGTAACAGTTCAAAATGTCGTATGTTGACCTTTAACATACGATTTCAAATGTCTCGAACCTGACGATACGTTTTGTGTCTTAATTATAAGAACAAACATCTACCTTGTTAACAAAATTACATGTTATTTTACCTACTTCACTATACGAAACTATTAGTTAGCTCTATAATCGTCTCATAACTTAATGTGTGATCTACATTGGGCAGATTGGGCTACAATACAATTTACAAAGAAAACTATCAACATTGTTTTTCTTAACCTTGTCAGTCATTCTAAATACTGTGACGGTCTGCTGCTTCCTTCAGTCATGATTGACGGACAAACTTTTAGATCTCTGTAATATTCAGTATGTAGGCCACTGCAATGACGTCTAGGCGTGTGAACGTCAGTTAACATTATGTGTCAGTCTGTCATAAAAATGACATAAACAAAAACTAATTTGTTTGAGTAGTTTCGGGCACTAAATATTATATTTTTATCCATCGCAAGGTCGACAGTGAGTCAGATTTAGGCTTTTAGTGACGGTAATATTACCTGATTGTGAATACTTGCGTTTATTAATTATTTATTGGACACAGTGTAAGTAGATGAATTGAGAACGAGTAACGTGAAGTAGGACCGACCCAGGATAGAGACACCTACGTATAATTTTACTTGCAAAGGAAACCCCGCATAATTTGTAAAGCCTTAATAAAAACATAAATAGCAACATAAAGGTTGGGATTGAAATAACGACTGTTCGGTCGACCTTAAGTCGGCCATGACCTCTGATCCAGGGTCTATAAATACTGACGTTGTACCTAATCCTTAAACCTGGTTTACGACTGAGTTAGGACTTTATGAAATGAATACCAAAACACTACTGAAGGTCTAACACGTTTATTGCACGCCAGTTAAGTATTCATAACTGCTTTTATATTTATAATTAGTTCCTAGTAGGTACTTACCTTCAGAATATTACGTCTTTGTAGAAAAGATAGGTCGTTGTTATCGGAATATCATATTATCTAATGTAGGATGTACTTAAGTAAATTCTGTAGTGATTCATAAAAGCCGTCTGTCGTCTTATAAGACAACCACTGGTCAAGATTAAATGTCGCATTATTCTACACTGGTACGAGTTAGAATGAAAATATTCAATTTCCGAAACTTTCGCAGGATGTATCTGCCCACGCCGTCAATCATATAATCATTCCTTTCATCAAGACGCTCATTCGCCATCATTTCTCGCGCACTAAGTGTTGAGCTTAATGAATTAATGCCAGTGTATTAATGTCAAATGGTCCATTCTCTGGAATGCGGAATGGCTCCACGCAATTGATATTATCCACTTAGCAGCTACTGGAGTTGTAGTGCTTGGACTGAGTGATAAGATTGAGAAATGATTGTACAGATAATGGAAAAAATAATTAAAGATGATACAAGATGTTTGATTGTTAGATGGTTACGATATAAAGTTAGGTATATATAATAGTTTGTGAAATTAGTATAGTCAAAGCTATTCTTAATGGTAATTGTTTATAATTACAGTGACTGATAGATTATTTATTAACTTGAAAACTACAACTAATAGTTCCATTTAGCATTTGCCTGACCTACAGGTCACCTATTCTCATAGTCCTATATCTTTTGACTTGCACCACACAGCTGGGCAGTGCGCATCGTCCACAGTACTCACATGTTGTGTCGCAATATGATGTAGGGCCGCTGAATGGCATAACTGACGTCCAATGTATGAAAGTCGAGTGTTCTGAACCGAATCGTGCGAAACTAATCGACATTATAGCTGTTTAGTATTGCGTATGCGTCGAAATCACATGCACTTAGCTTTAGATGTTGCACATTATACCTTTGTGTAGTATATTGAATAGCAATATAGTTCTGGGCATTTAATTGGCAATCACTGTCTCATTTAAAATGGTTTGTGACATGGTACATAAGCTTTAAACAGTTGTAATTAATTAAGAGAACTAAAGTTTCTTAATATTGAAATAAACAGTATTAACAGATTTACTGTTATAATTATTTTATTTCAGTACAGTAAAGCGCATTGTTCATAAATTTTAATTGTATTTCGTAATACGATACACAACAAGTTAAATGACCGCAATTATATGGTAATCGATGAAAAATTCGACACCAATAAGACATTACGCGACCGATGTATCTGGGGCGACAATAAATCGACGCGACACTTCATCTGTTGCGCAAATGTCGCATGTCGGGGAAAGTGACCAACGATCTCCTGTAGAGGACCGTGACACCTGTGCCCCTATTTACTACGGTTTCGAGAATAGACCCCTTTGATGCGTAAGTCTACTGTCAGTGTAGGCAGCAATTATTCAAATTATGAATAAGAATCCTCATTTGTTTTACTTAGAAGACAAAGCTTACCGTACTGAAACGCCGTAGTTACATTATTTTTTTATTATCATCGTAACTAAAGCGCCTAAGTAACTAATGCCGTTGGAAGTAAGATTATCTGTCTAAATTGTAGACATAAATACAATAAACCTTATTTATTCAACCAATTCCTGTACAGAAGCGAACGCGGAGGAATGAACTAGTTTGCTCGTAATTTAGAACTTAGAAAGCAAATCTTGTGCCCTTCGCATTGAGACTAGTAAATAACTCGAGGCAGTCATTATCCGTCTTTACTCTAGATAGTGACACGACACTAATTCGCATTGTTGGTTTAACTGAGATATTGTACCGGTTTGTAAGAACGAAAGTTTTGGAATAGATAAGATGCGTATTTTATGAGATCGGCTTGGAGACAAGTAGGTTGTATTTACGTACTTACTTACTAGAGTTTAATATCCGTATTTCAAATATGACAGCAAAAAACTATTATTGTTGTTAATTTACCACAAAGTTTTTCCACATTATTCGACGTACAATGAGTTGTACAACAAACCCTAATCTGCGGTATTACAATATGCCCTAGAACTACATTGACGTCACACATAACAAGCATTTGGACTCAATTATATGATGAATCATATTCACAGACAAATAAAACACTCCAAATCTCAAAGCTCTTACATTCGCAATTCGTATCTAATCTGTAAATTGCTTCAGTAAAACATTAAAACGGGCGTGGCTTGCGAATCTAACAATACGATATTACGTGTGTACGTCTTATTTATGTGTTAATGTATTATAGCGGTCATCATGTATTCGAGCTCGCAGTGCGTAATATAATGACTGCTAGTGAATGAATGAATCTAAAAATAATTATATATTGCCTTGTATCGTTCTCCTTATTCTTCTAACTGAACCTTTGACGCATATAGTGTTATTTGCTAGATGCCCTTGTGAGTTGTAACCTACCTTTATTATTGCGAACATCATGTACTGGTAAAACAATTCAAGTTCAATGCTTTTAGTCATAAGACGTACACAAAACATTTTAAGTCAGTATTTCCAAACAAACACGATAGATATTATCGTTTTGTCAAGCTTTCTTTCGTTTCCGAATCACTTGTAATATACAGCATACATCCAAATAAAAATGTCAATAAAACACGTGAAAGCTTTATTTTATTATTACTACTAGTACTTTACATCAATAGTTAAATATTAGTAGCCATTAATTCGGACATATCTCGCACTGATCGTACAATATACTGTAATCCGAAAACCGTGACGTATAATCGGACGATTTTTCGGCAT
Source organism: Abrostola triplasia (assembly GCA_946251915.1). Classification (NCBI taxonomy): domain Eukaryota; kingdom Metazoa; phylum Arthropoda; class Insecta; order Lepidoptera; family Noctuidae; genus Abrostola; species Abrostola triplasia. Next base: position 2,802,528 of record OX276424.1, on the reverse strand, counting down.
TACACGTTACGGTGGTCGTAAAATAGTAATGTCATGTTGTTGTGTTGCGCAAACGTTAGGTAATGTGAACTTTCATTACGGTCAATGTCGCTGTCGTGTCGCGTGTCTTGTGCTAGATGAATTGATTCATGTCCTTTGTTATGGATACCAAAGTTCAAGGACGGAGAATGAAGCAACGCGAATGTTATTTAGAAGATGATTATTCAATTTGAGACTAGACGTATTGCATCAATAAAATAAATCGGACTATCTTCTAATACACATAGATAAAGCTTATAACAGCGGTTTCAACAACGTATCTCATCGACATTTCAATTCTGTTTCATATTTGCATATTATTAAGATAATGCTGTCGAGTCATTTCAATTAACAGAAACTTTTAAATTTTGTTATCTGACGGATATCACCGACAATAAATAAGAACACGTATGTAGGAATCGAGATCAAAATTAACATTGAAAGTAGTTTCTTACTACTATAATGTTAATGTGTAGTTCACAGATTTTGGCACTGCAAATTTCCGCTTTGTAGATTCTGGACATTTTCAATCTCTAATGGATAAACTTCATACATAGCTGTAGGTACGGTATGTGTTTCAATATGTAGACGTGTGTGTACTATGTGATGTAGGTATGTATGTTTCTACGATAAAGTTCGTCAGCGCTCATTAATCAAGCCGAATGTTTAATAAAACGGAGCGATTCCAAGGCGTCGGTGACGGATAGTCTGTCACATGCATTTGTTTCATGTAGATAATATGTGCCTTAATGGGATCGTTGAACTTTGGCTTTAGTTGCTAGGCTTTGGACAAGTTTCGCTTTGGGTTATATCAGACGGCGATTTGATTAGCTAAATATGATGCTTAGATAATTAACCAAGGTTATAGTTTAATATCGAGTCTATTTTAGATTGATCAAACTGATGTAGTAATTACGATCATTACAAACATATTACACCGAATTATTCAGTTTTAGTTTTAGTTCAACAAATTAGACCATTCGTCTTAATTGAAAACTTGCAATATCTATTCACAAAATCTCGTTAATGAGAGGATTGTGTTGAAGCACTAATGTACAAACATTACGTTCGGTTATAAAAGTTAGTATTAATTAAAAGAAGCCATAAAGACTGGAACATGACGAAGCGGATGGGACGGATATGTGCGTGAAACTCTTTCACTACGCATTAATAAATGAAAGGCCCAGACTGCTACTTCACTTCTTTGAGGATCACTTCTCTTTTTATGGCGCTGTTTTGTGCGAACATAATGTCCGTCTAGACGATGCTGCATTTTTATGTTACGCCGTTTTATAAATCCATATATTTGACTAGCGTGCCGACGTGGATTATTGTATTGATCGCCCGGATGAACGCGAGGATCGAACAATCGACTTCTAACAGAGGAAGTTACTTAGCCTCTAGGCGTGCTATGCTAATAGACCTCCATAGAAAACACATAAATAGATAATTTACTTATTTATTCTAACGAGACTAACCTTTTCCATCTTATATCATGGTCGCCTCTGATTCTATAAACATACGAGATTCAAATATCTCTTTTTATGATCAAATCCATTAGCCATGAGTTGTCTCGATATTATGAATTAATTATATTTATGATCTCTAAGGTACTCGTATATTTACAAAGGCAATACCATTGATACCTCATATATTTTATCTATAGGTATCTAGTTAAGATATTGGATCACATCTACGATTCCCGAGATATCCACGTATACCTCGTCTATCGTAATCCTTCTATGCAAAAGGTACCTACACCAGTATTTCCTGAAGGAGAGAGCAGAAACTTCAATTTATACCCACTCTACGCCATCATCTTATTATATTGCATTAACGCGTCTCTTAAGTTTGAAGACAAAACTTTTATCTCATAAGAGAACAATTTTCTCAAAGCTATCTCTTACGTAGAAACAGCTTTCGAATAAAGATATCGTTTAGAAATAAAAAGAGACAGGATACAAAACAGACGAAAATACACGTTCAAGTAAAACCGTCTGGCACAATTATAACATTAAAGTCATTAATAAAATCCGTGTTTAATTAGCTAAACTGAATGTGGGGGGCGTCCGTCAGGAATTAGTTCCAAGGTTAGCGATTTTTTTATTGCCTTAAGTTTGGCTGGCTTCCAGGTAGTGAGTGACGGACGTTGATTCATACTGGTCTAGAACCCGTCATGAGCATCAGAATACGAAGAGCGAGCTTCATGCCGAGTCGTTGATGTTTTTATGGCGAAGATGTATGAATGTGCTTTCGTTTGTTGGACTAATTATGATTCTAATAAGCTTGGCTAATATTCAAGAAGGAACATGATATACAGAAACAGATAGGTACTAAGAAAAGGCATATGAATATTGTTTTCCCTGTTATACAATTACCTATATGTAAAGGCAATTTATTTTTCTTAAATAACAGGTGCTCAATTGAAACAGTCATTGAAATTAACAATCGTTTCATTGAAATACCTACATGACTGCTAACACGTAATAATATATAAAGCCATTTATTAAATTTCTACAAGTGTTAAAGTTGCAATCGGAAGTAATGTTTACGACAGGTCACACAAGTCATTAAAATTAATTACGTAATTAACATAATTAATGCGAAATCGCGGAAGTTTGTATGTTTTATATCAAATTAACACTCAATTATGTAATTTCCATTACAATGAGAAAGTTTGGAGCTATGAATAATAAAACAGGTTTGGTAGCATTTTAGTTTCAATTCAATCGATTCATATTGATAAAGATTGGAGGAGAGGACTTGCAATGTTGTGAAATGATAAGATTAACATGATAATACGCATCGGATTAAATTAAAAATATGTCAAACATAAAATATAGTACGGGAACCCGCAGATAAAGTTAATCCTATTACGACCGATACACATCTAATATCAATACAAATGCAAACTCGTGTCGATGCATTCTAAAGCGCAATTTATGCAAATAAATTGATCCGATCGAAAACCAATATTAGAAAACGACTTTAAATATAAACGACATTGATGCCAATCATTACCAGTTATTTCTGTTTATATAATATTAGTAATTTGCGTCTCGACGTGATATAACGCGGCGCCAAATATAAATACTTAGCTGTTGCCATCTTTATGATAATTACATGTGATTGAAGTTTCCTCTCAGTATTATAGTAGATATAATAAAATTTAAAGCTTAATTTTTGACACATGTGTAGCTGAGGAGATTGTAACGCGGTACCGTTTCTTCTTCTAAAACAGAAGACTAAATAAACGGTGTGGTTATTAGGGCTGCCTAAGCTAATTCTGACGTTAAAAATACTTTTTTCATTAGTCTACTTTGATGAATATTTTTAATAAGCCCGTGTTTGTTGTTAGACTGAGAGATGTAATTTAAAGCTCTGCAAACTAAACAAGACAGTGATTATCGAAAAGTCTTTGTTGGTTTCTTGAATAAAAGAACAACGGCTTTGTAGGGCAACTAGATAATATCATTTAAACTAGAACGCTTAAAATATTCTTGTATAGAGCTTACGCAATAGACCTGTCACTTCCTCAAAATTGCAATCAGAAAATTAACACCCAAGAGGTATTATTAAAATCATAACAATCAGATCCGAATTGTTGCATCGGCTATGTAATTCTCAGAGTTTATGTAAACTAGATAAAAACAACGTAACCGCTCTAAAATGCGCTATTGTTATAACTTGACGTAACAGTTGAATCAGCTTTTATATTGCTATATGGCGGTGAGGTTAACCCCACAGACCATATGGTGGCATCGTGAAAGCCCACGGACTTTGATCAAAGTGCAGATAACGGCCAGAAGACTTGCTTTTATGGAGTTGGGGAATTCCGGAGCTCAAGATCTGTGATTGTGATGACCTTGGGAATGTACCTCTAAGATGTTTAAGTAGTGCCAAGGGGCATTAAATACAATAATACGCCATCGCTTTCCTATATACTTCCAGGGTATTACGAGGGTCAAACTGAAAGTTCTTAGAAAATCAAAAACTGATTACATTAGCCAGTTATTAGTTTTATTATATCTTTTCAAAATATTGTCCATTCACGTCAATACACCGCTGCATGCGATGGAACCACTGGGAAAAGCACTTTGCCCACTCGTCTTTAGGGTTCTCTTCAATGGCATCGCGATACGCAGCCACCGCTTCTTCAGCATTCATAAACCGCTTTCCTTTAAGTTTTTCTTTAATTTTTGGAAATAAATAAAAATCACAAGGGGCGAGGTCGGGGCTATACGGCGGGTGACCCAGTAATTCAACGTTTGATGTCGCCAAATAGTCGATCGTTCGCTTAGCGGTGTGCGACGAGGCGTTGTCGTGGTGAAGGAGGATCCTACTGCGAGGTCGTTTCTCTCGAACTTTTTCCAAGACAAGTGGCAAACAATTGGTAGTGTACCATTCTGCAGAAACTGTTTTTTGATCCTCTAACACAATTGTTGCGAACTGACCTATCCTTCCAAAGAACGAGGCCACCATTTTTTTTCCCGCACTTCGATCTCTCTTCACTTTAGTTGGCAACCTCTCGAAAGGAAACACCCACTGAGCAGATTGTCTTTTGGTTTCAGGATCATAACAGTAAATCCAGCTTTCGTCACCTGTTAGTATGTCGAACACAGCATTTGAGTCACCTCCGTTAAATCTTTCAATCATTTTACGGCACCAATCCACACGATGGAGTTTTTGAGCCTCAGTCAAATTATGAGGTATCCACCGGGCGCAAAGCTTCCTGACTGCTAAATGTTCGTGGAGGATTTTGTGCACTTGACTCATACCGATGCCTAAGCTTGTCCGAATCTGCTGATAGGTCACTCTTTTGTCAGTCTCTATCATACGCCGCACAACACAGATGTTATCTTCAGTCGTCGCCGTAGAAGGCCGTCCGTCACGTAAATCATCAGTGAGATTAGTGCGACCACGTTTAAACTCATTAAACCAGTTGTAAACTGTCGCACGAGATGGAGCTTCATCGTGAAAGGCCAATCGTAGTCTATCATAACTTTCTTGTTGACTTAAATGACATCGAAAGTCATAAAAAATCATTGCACGAAAATTTTCTCGTGTTAAATTCATGTTGACGTGACACAGACAACTTTCAATTTGCCGCCAAATCGTAAAACAAATGACAAATGAATGAAATATATACTCAGTAATATTGGCAAAGAGTTCTATTTTCAAATTTTAGAATTATTTTTTTATTATATTGTTTATAAGTGGCCAGTTCTAAGAACTTTCAGTTTGACCCTCGTATGGTACATCATGCTAAATATCTAGGCATCTAGCTCTACAGTTGACGTTTGTTTAGTAAACTAAAATGTTTATCATTAAATATTTTCGGCGTGGTATAAATGTAGAATGACATGATTCCAAGAAATATTTATTAAAAATGAAACTACTGCATTTCGCGTTTTCTGTAAACCTACACACTCGTAGCTCAGCTGAATATTTATGATGGTCGCGCGATGGCTACAAGCTAACACCCAAAATGGACAAGAATCTTAATGTCTTCATTACGCTAGCTTTGGGTTAAGGATAGACACATCGTCTCCATGTTAGTTGTAACACCGAGGTCTATGAGCATTTTGTTAAGGCAAGTCATTTGAATATTTTGCTTAAGATTTCACGTCTAAATACTGTAACCTCTTCTGAGCTTTGATAGAATTTATGTGCAGTTCAACCGTATATGGAGCATATTAGTACGTCGGTACGTTAGTAACGACGCACTAATATACTTATTAATTACAGTACTTGCAACACTAATTACGGGCTAATTCGACACTAAACTTAACATAATATTGATACAAGTTTGGAACAGTAAACATGATCCTATCTTAACTTACAGTTTCTACTACTGTAGACGTTGCATTATTCGCCCATCTGTTTTGGTGTGCCACGCGATACTGCGAAACCAAGTAGCGGCTCTACAACAAATCCCATTGATAAACTGCAACATTACCACCTAAGTACGCGCTACGAGTAAGGTAAGCGTACCAACTATCGTCACGTGCTAATAGTGATTTGTTCTTTCAACAAGAATTGCGATACCATATGTCGAACCGTTTCAACTTCAACTAGATTTTATACTAAATGCCTTAAAGTCTAAATTCTGGTGTAAATCCCAGTGTCAGTGGACACACGCTTGCCAGTTATAGTTGATCCGGTGGCCGGCAATTGGTAGCAACTTTACTTCGAGCCTGATTGATGGATAGGCTGACAGCCGTAACCAGGTGTGTGGAGACGGTTTCTAGAGAAACTGTGTGAGATAATAATTGTTTTTGCAATGTTGCGACATGTCTGATTGTAAAATATCAGCAGACAGTGACATTAACGAGGTCTTTCACCACAGAATTATATGTAGTTAGGGCACGCAGACGTGACACGCATGATAAACACAGTCCTGATAGCCAGTTGTCGTATATCGTATTTTGCAACTAGGGATATCTAGTATCGGTGTCTGAAATTTTCATGCAGTAAGTTTATTACTTAACTTCCATACAATTTAATTAACATATTTTAAATCAAGCTAAAGCGAGATCTCTAAGAATCAACAAGATTTCCTATCATAACCTGTGGCAATGACAAGTTTATTGGAAAGTACATCAATGAAGTGGATTTTAAGTACGCACAGAAAAACTGAAATATTAGGTCAAGTTCGAAGAAAATGTTTGTTCAACAGCTATAATTTATAGGACGTTAGGTGCGGTGCGTTGCAGTAAGTGGGTAGGTATAATAGAAAGCTAATCTGCGCTATCAATCGGCGGGGACAACCGAGCGACGCGTGCGACCGGGCCAGTTAACGAGAGCCAGCGTCGGTGACGAGGCGACGCGACATGACGCGTGACGTGTGACGATTCCGTCAGAGTCACTGACTTTTAAGGAAGCGGCGTATTATTGCCGTTAGGGATGTTACATTTGGCTCAACTTAAACGTACAAAAAGTAATAAATCCATTTTGCCCTGTGTTTACTGCAGCTGTCATGGAGTGAAACCCATAATATTACATACACAGGAGTAATATGATTATGAAACCGTACGACTCACAAAATAGGTTATATAATAACTTCGTTAATCAACTCGACTGTATTTACGACTATAACGGTCGCAAATAAAAGAATATACGTTACCATTTTCATCACGAAAACGGGAGTAAAATACTTAAGAGTTTTCCTCGTGTATTCAGTAAAATGTTTATGACTTAAAGCAGGTCTGAGGTGGAAAGTAGGTCGGATAAGTGCGTCAGATGGTGTGCCTTTTACCCTATACGGCGCGCTAGTTTCCGATGCTGAGCTGCCTCCAGTAAGAAGCAAGTTTAATCAAAAACATCAATTTACCATCTTCAATCTTCATAAGCTGCAGAATAAATATTACTTCGTATAAATAAACTTTACTTGAACTATGAATTAGAGATGTGTAATCAGCGTGGGAGTTTATCGATTAAATATTCATTACAAATATAATATTTCATTTCTTAATTAGCTGTTTCTGGGTAAATGTTTATGGGTTAAGTTTAACATGTAGCTTTGTTTACACAACTGCTTGTTTTCTCGGTACCTACCTGTTATATTGCTTTGCCTATACCTACCTGCCTTATATGTACCTCACACATACACAATTGTGAATAATCAGATTAAAACCATAGTAATTATAAAAAAATATTTAGCGCAATAAGGAAATTGACAACTAACTGGTTCTGGTATTAGCAATAAATTTATAGTCAACAATATTGCCTATTATCTACGATCATTAATTGGACAAAGTTAACCTTTAAAATTACATTAAGAATTCAATTTGTTATATCACATAACCATTACAATACTAATGCGCGTGTTATGTGTACCGGTAGTGGTCGATATGTTAAGTTGTACCGTGAGTCGTTTATTAATTGGATATAGAACGCTGCAATTAGCCGGGTTTTTAAGGGAGGAGCTGTTATGAGTAACTGCGCACCTCGCCTTGACTGAAATAACTTAATTCAGAGCAATTATGATCACACCGCGTATAAATTAAAACATAAATTGCTCCTATATTCCTAGTAATCGATTAATTACTGATTTTATCGATATCATGCAAAGATGTGGACACAACACTAACCGTGGTGTTCGAACGTAATGGGCGACGATAAAAATGTAACACGTGTTCCTTGTTGAACAAAAGATTTTTAAAGTGTTGCCTCACTAGCGGACACTGGACAGCAGGCGACATTTATAACTACAGTATCCTATTCACATCTGTTTGATGTGTTCATAAAAAAGATGGTCATAAAAATACGAGACAGAACCGTCGGTCGTTTTCTTTTAAGTACCACCTTGCAAAAATATTTCCGTGCAACATTTAGTACGAACAGGTCGCACACAGTGCTGTACCTTATGAGGTTCTTTAGGTTTTTTGTCCAGTTTTTTAAATAAAATTGCCTCATCGTCAGTCTAGTCGCTAGAATGAAGCAAATATGCTGTAATAAAATGAATGTTATGAATTAAACAGGTCACGTAGCAGTATTATTCTAAATGTTACATTTTAAAGTGGTCTCCACGGATGGAATATTTTTACCGAACTTTAACAACTGAACAGATAAAATATCTATGAATATACATATATAATACCCTGGAGGTTGAACGAATTAACAATATGAAATTGATAAATATATACCGAGTTGGTCCATAGTAACAGTATCTTCGGTTTAACAAAGTGAAGTAGGCTATACTTTGAACAGAACTCCAGACATTATTTTCTCAGAAGTGCAGAATATTGCGGAGTGACTTAATTCGCGTGAAACCGGTAGTGGCCGCGGGACCGGGCTGCACAAAAACAACAGTGTTTAGCTAACTTCCGACATTTTAACGGTATTGAAACTGTCGCTTAACTGTTCCCCGGATTATAGTGTATCGTAATTGCGCATGCGCCGGCCGCCCACGTCACCGGCGCAGAAGCATTGCTGGCGAACTATACGTTATTGTTATAATATGAAACGGAAAATCGAAATTGTTTAACGAATTGCTTGAAACTCAATATATTGTTATAGTGTTTCATTACGTACGTTAGTATTTATGTGAATAAACATATTTAATAATTGCTTCCTATTGGTATTTGCATTGCAAAAGTAAAATATGGTATCAGATGTGTTACACCTTTACGTAAATAATTAGCTACCGATTTATCGAAACTTAAACACAAATACAACACCAAGGAAAGAAACCACCTTACTACTACAACACGTACAGTCAGGCACCACGCACCACACTATTGAAGTACATTACATCGTAAACCATTGTCCCAAGGTCAATGACACCATGATTCATGTCTATCTATCACTATCATTTATCTACGCACTAGAGAATGAGAAACGTCGCTGTAAAAAAGCTAATCAATTGTAGTGATGTTTTTCGGTAAGTGCCCTTAGGTTTTTGCGAGGCTTTTTATATGGCACGGTGTTTCAAGGTGGGGGACACACTGCCGTCAAGTTTTTGTAATGGAAGTTCCGCTATTTAGTTTTCGCTTGTAAAAATAATGGGAGCCATTTAGTATTTTTCTGTAAGTTACTAAATTTAGCTTTAAATGGTTTGCTATTTAAATTGTTGAGGGGCTAGTACCTACTTGGCTACCGCGCTGGTCAGTCGATCCAGGAGGTTAAGACCTACTCGCCGTGGTCAGTCTTGTGATGGGTGACCGTTTTTACATGTCGAGACCCCTCCGCACTTTGGAAGGCACGTTAAGCCGTTGGCCCTGCGCCTGACCTCAATCCGGTCTACCGTCCCATCGGACTATGAGAGTAATCCCCATAGGTAGTGCACCTGCTTGTGCACTATCCGCCATGACGAAATTCGATCAGGAGAACATTATTTAATTTTTACAGGTACTTAACCTTTTCATCAGTTTCAGTTTGTAGGTACACAAAGTTTCTTACTTCCTTCCAAAGATTTGCTGTCGGATTATTATAAAGAATAATTTGAATTTTGCTTCGCTCTTCCGTTCTATTTCACAAGATTTTTGTTAAAATAAATAGAATATGACATTGTATGCTTTAAAATATACGAGTATATGAGATAATAAATGGGATTAGCCGGCTAAACGTTGTAGCAATGTGTATGTACAACAATAGGAAGACAGTCACGACGTGCTTCGAGCAGTCGGCAACACATTACCTTATCATCTCTAAAAGCACTGATACGAAAAGCCAACATATTCCTTAACACATAAGATCTAATTTAGCTTGATTGGTTCATTGGTACAGTTCTCAATGCGGCTGATTGTACGCGACTGATTACCTCTAGAGTACAACGAAGCAGAGGTGTGAAATGTCGCGGTTCGATAGCTAAATACGGTGTGAAATATCGGATGAATGTAACATTCCTTTGTATGTTAGTTTTCTATTATAACAGGGTAACGTAAAACAAAACATTTGTAAGTAAATATAGTTCTAAGAAACCACGTACACTGTGTTATTTTAGAAAATTGGACGTTAATAGGTTGTCGTCAACGCAATTCGTCACGCTACTAGACAAGTACAGGTATTCTTCCAATCCATCAGAGTTTATCTAAACATTTGCTGTAGATCTTGCAAAACGATTATTTTAGTCGAGACTCTATAGATAATGTTACTACCTATTTTAGTTGCGTGTACGTATTTTGTACATTTTAATTAACGTCAACTGTCAAACGAACCAATTAATTAATATGTGACACTAATATTATTAGGAACACGATTGTCTCCTGTCGTGCGCCACACCCATATGTCTCTGCTTGTCAAATGTACAAATTGTTTTAATTAGCTACTAAATAACAGTCGCTAAAACAACCCCGTCATAATAGGTACATTGTAGTATGCGCGTGCGCAACAGATTTGGTACGACATATCTGCTTTATGAGGCCGACTGTACACTGACATTGATCGCGAGACTGACAGCTAAGGTCCTGATTTTATTACATATGCAACTATGCAGACCTGAGACTTGTATTAATAGGATTAAGTACATTATACATTTATTTGCATTTAATTGTACAGTTAAAGAATACTTATTTATCTTAATAGTACCTCCCAACAAGTCCTATTCGATGGAATCACTCGGAAAACTTGAGAATGAACATCTGGCTAAACTTAAATGTTATGTAAAATATATGGAAGTAAATTGTGCATCTAACACGGTGGGCATAGCTCATTAGCATATAAGGTACTGTTGTGTGCTGTGGAATGTTTCATAATATTTGTAATTCAGCATGAATGGACTGAAAGTGAAACGTACGCGGTCAACAAAAGAACAATCAAAATGTTACAAAATACCTCTCTGTCGCATTCGTTACTGACTACAAACAAATCGACAAAGTTAGTGGTGTAAAAGGTTAAAGACAGACCTGGCCTTCCTGAGTTTAAATCCGTCAGTACGTACACTACCTCCGATCTATACTCTAGAAAAAAACTAATTGGATCGTTTTTTGGCACGGGCTTTTAAGATCATGTGATATCAGTAAATAGGTACTCGGTACTTAGAATCCCAGACAGCAAAAACATATTAATAATACCTATACGTAATGATGTAAGGTAAGTTTCTGAGCATCCTGTCTTCAATGTTTCTATTTATTTCAATATGATATTATGCAAGTCGAGCAAAAGGCAAAGGCACCTGTACCAGTCTTTTTTACGAAGCTATTCAGTAGACATATTTCAATAAGTCATACTCTATGTACTAATAAGACTTTCTACTTATTAAGTCATAGGTCACCTTAAGTTTAGGCCACTTTATTTATCAACACACTTCATAGCACAAAAATACATATCTGTACCTAGTGACACACATAGACGATGATTCGTGGATATATCAATACCCTACAAATATTATTTTTATTTAAACACTTTTGACGCCTTCCTCTCGTAAATAACTAACTGGCAATATAATGAGCATTTTGATTGGTTTCGCGGAATACCTATACAATATTAAGTGTATGCGATCGAGGTCGGGCTGACAAGGATAGCGAGTTTGACGGGTTAGACATATCCATTAAATAGAAAGTGGTACGTGGGGACCGTCGACCGGAGAGCCATCGGTCCCTTGACAGGGCTTTCAATTATACAATGATTAGTTTTGCTACACACCTCACATACCTCGCCCTTTAAAGAAGAAAAGTGTTGCAGAACGTTCTGTAATCAGAATTTAGTCTTCGCCTGAAGAATAACGTAGGTACTTACGTCAGGAAAACTATTATGAATCACTATTTTCCGAAATATAAACTTATTATGTTTAAGTTTTAACCAGCTAATGAGCCAGAATTACAACTGCGTTAACAATAGGTACTTGTTTTCTCAAGCCCTTAATTATGATTTACATATAGGGAACACGTGTTTGTTAGAAGATTTATTACACAGTGTAACTAACTGCAATACTAAAGTTGAATCGAATTAAATATGGATTGTTATAATGGCTAAGCCATCTCAGCTCATATAAATTTACAAACAGATAATTAATTAAAAAGATACGATTTCTCAAAAGTAAAAACAAAAATATCGTCAGAAAGTTCATTGCCCCGCCACGTGGTGTGTGCGTAAACAAACGGTTAACATATATATAAATTAATAAACATTTCGAGCAGGAAACCCTTGAGAGGATAAATATAGGGTGTTGCGCAGACGCAGCGGCGGCGCGGCGCGGGTGCGGTCCGGGCACGAATGCGCGAATGTTTATATCACTGGACACGAAATTTACTTAAATAATGTTCCTGGAATTGTAATGTTTAATATTCCACACAACAACTCAAGATTTTTCCGATTCATTTAATTCTTCGTTCGTTGCCAAGGTTAATGTTAGCGTATAAACATAGGAAAATATATTGAAATTTTTCTCGTCACGGATTGTGTGAGAAATGAAAATAAAACAACTGAGAATTGCTCAGTTTGACGATAAATTCTGGGGCGTCTGGAAATAGTTGGTGTTAAATGGGTGAAAAATTCATAAATGTTGCTATGCTAATGAAGCGGAAAGAAATAAGCATGTGAACTAAAATATGAGGTAGGCGTCTGATGTCTCAAGAGAGACCACCTCAGTGGAATATAAATGGCAGTAGAGACAACTTGTTTAATTACTGCTCAGTGATCACATAGTAATTGATGCTCGCAAACAAGATCAATTCCCAGTGAAATCTAACACGCCCATCTAGAGATTAGCCCCTTCCTCTATTCAAATAGATATAATAAGTGGTGCTACACTCATAAAATACAGGCTATTTACTAGATCTTAAGATACGTACCGATGATTAATGATTTACTCAACTTGAAGTTCATTAAGAATGCCATTTCAACGTACCTGAAAAAGAAGCAAATCAAATATAAATAAATGCTGGCAACAGGTTGATAGTTAGTTACTCTTAAATGTATATATTAATTGATACAGGGAGGAGATCCAGCACGCTTCCTAGTTGAACAAGACCGATTAGATTTTCACGGTGCGCAGTTGGTTCAGTTCTCTCTGGTGTTAAACAAGGAAATGTAAACCAAATCTCATTTAATATCCAATGTAGAAATAGCGTGACGTTGGCCGAGCACGCGTGTCACACACGTGAAGTCAGGAAGACTTATAAGAGACACGGTTTTAATAAGATTACAGAACTGAATGTAGGTGGTGAGAATCTATTAAAGTGGTAATTGAACTGATTTGTGATTGGGTAACTTTCGTTTCCATTCTAATTCAAAACATTCGATAGTTTTTAGTGCTTATTTTAGTTTACAGAGTCAACGAAAACTGGTAATTTCCGAATGTCAATTTCACACGTATGTGACCGCAATTATCCCAGTTACTTAGCACTGTAATTGCAGAAATAAACAACAAACTTCCTGGCAGCCGAGATTAAATACTACACGTACGAATAACTAGGATACCTTATTCCTCGTTTGGCTTACGCACACACGGATAATTCTTTGACGAGGATTACTAACAAGAATTAAGGACTAGTCGGCTTTGCGTAGATACATTATACCCGGTGTAGGGTTAGGTGTTAGTGTGAGTGCCGACTGATTGTCAAAGAAATTCAAGCACTGTATAATATGCTAGCTGTCGAGCTTCGTGGGAACGGGTCAGTGTCAGTGCCGACGGCGCCTGCGCAGCGGAAGCCGACAGGACGCGCACATTACCTACGCTGCAAGGCTACATATCTCGTATCCTTGGCAATTTGTTTGTATGTAAGGAACGTCTTTAAAATGCAGAGCAGTGAAAATGAATGAGTAAGTCGTTTTAGCAGTAAGCAAATAGAAACCTCTTAAGTTATTTTGAATAATACAACAACAAATACTATTACAACCTTTTTTTTATTTAGTATTGTAGCATGTATTTGAAGAAGATTAGATAATTTCTAGTAAAAAATCGAATATAGCTGTACCATCTTAAGAGAATAAAAGAATTTATTAGAAAAGACGTATTCGTCTGTTCTTTAATTTTGTCCTCAACACTACTTAGTCTACAATCGAAACCTCTGCAGTTCTTTCCATTATTACATCAAAGGATTATATTCCTGTATCATACTTCGGTAGACATTGGATGGTACATGATTGAAATTCGTAGTTCAACCATATTCTTATTATTTTAAGGGTGGTTTTGCTGCAACTCGTTGAAGTTTTGCATTAGAGGCTTGAGGCACGGACGTGGATATCTTTTGATCTGCAACCGTAGTGAATTCATTAGTCGGTACACACAATGTGTGTAAATAGAACGGAAGCAGTCTACATAAGTGTTACCTTTGCTATGTTAATATTGAGCCACTTATATTCTTTATTCGTACCTTAACTGACACATTTCCGTTTAGCTCTTGAATAACTAGTCTTCGCAATCCTAACTTAACTGTCGGTAATCTGTAGTACCTATATACAATATACATATACATGGTTGGGTTAACTGCTTAACTGAAATCTCAACGTGAGTCCTTGTCGCTGGCGATAAAGATTTACGTGTATGTCAGAAAATACTTCTATAGTGTTCAAGGGCCACAATCTTTATCCAGCTTCGAACTTGAATTTATTAATTGAACACAATGGCACTAAATTTCGTGAAAGCATTTCAGGTGACTCAAACTCATATTCAGTTATAAGTCCTCAGTCATCGACATGACTGGATACGAATAACTGTTTCTGCCATACGGACTACCTATTACAACCTAAAACAATGTGTCCTAAAAATCTTCATGGAGATCTGTCACTGAGTCTGTTCTGAAGTAGCAGTCTGTTCCTAACGCGAAAAAAGTGCATAACAGACAAAATGCATCTTTCGTTTTAAAAAATAGAATAGCGTACGCGGAGAGCTCTCGAAGAGGCTTTGTGCAGCAGTTTTATCTGAGAGACGAGCCCTTGAGTTCAGGCGCGCCAGCCAGGGGGTGGTAGGGAGATCGTCAAGAGGGGTCAATGAACTGGGCGTTGTCGTAGGTCGGGAAACTGTTGCTAACTGATGACGTCAGAGGAAAAGTTATTATTGAGTTTTAAAGTACTATTATAACTAAAGTAATTGATATGTTCAGCCTTGTGTTTTGCTGTACAGCGCCTCAAATAGACTTATTTGAAGCTACTATTCTGCTAATATGTCTTCTTACTATAAATTGCGTATATTTTTCAGCCTCAACGTAACCCTTATTCTATACGTAAAACCAGAAAAATATAGTATAAGTTTCTTGAAAGAAATTATACATGCAAGATACCTAGCACATACTTCAGAGATATGAAAGTACAATATTGTTTTAACTACGTCCACTTAACGTTAGCGCTTTAATATGACAGTTGCTAAAATTAAACTAGTTCATATAGGTACTTGATGACGTAAATACTCGCATTGTAACTGGATTATAATATCCAAGATATTTACACACAAAGGCTATATGTAGGAGCAATTTTACGGGCAAACGGCTTTTGGTTATCCTTCCAAACGAGATTAAAGGCTGAGTCCTATTGACGTCAGCGGCCGGGGGGAGGGGGAGGTCTATGACTGCGGAGTTTGTCTACAAAGGTTATACTCAGTACTTTGCGTAAATACTTGGAATTCTTAGCCCATTTATTACATTACTAGAGGTAGGTTTACTCTAGTTTGTATAGGTTGGCATGGCACGTGTTTCTTTAAACTTATATTATTATTTTATTAGCTTTGGTAAAAAAATGTATTCGTTGGTCTTCGTAGAACATCTGGCAGCATAAAAGACAACAGATAGAATTTAAAAAAGACCTGTCGCATCATAATGGCAAATTCATAACATTAATTAAAATGTGAAAGTCGTATGACAGTATTCACACTTCAAATTAACTTTCAACAATACACTATTGCCATAGCCAATAAATACTTTTTCTGATAAAAATGCATTAGCACCGATAAGGTTGACGATATTACATCAAAAATCTTAAAAGTCGGTACCTACCTACCTACTAGCCGGTGGTGGTCTAAATTAAGAATACCTGTTTCTTTTTCTTAAAGTCACAGCCATAGCCAGTCTTGAGATGCGATGAACCCAATATAGACCCGATAAAACGGATAACGGAGAAGTCCTCTGCTTATCCTTACTTACTCTTTAAATGTAGGTACTTATTTTGATTCACATAATTATATAAATAGAAAAAAAATGGTGCCGACATAATTATTTCCCAACAATGCTAGTTCCTCAGTAAAATATGAACAGCTTAATATTGCGCTCGTTACTCATGGCGGGCACAGCAGGTGAACTCGCGTAAAAAGAAATAACAGCCGGTATTACGCAGTGGGACGCCAGTTAGAGACTGGGTATGTCATGTGTATTGTGTAGGGGAGTGTGAAGAGATATGGCCGGCTTTGAAGTACGTTATATTCTGTTTTAAGTTAGAGTAACATGATTTTAGATTTCTTTTTAATGTTATTATTTATATGGCGTTGAAAATACGCTAAAAATAAAGAAGTGTGTCTGAGACATTGCAACTATATTTGAATATCAAATACAGGTTAGTATTCTAACTTGAAATTAACTTAACCATACGCTTTATGAAATGTGAAATATCTTCGATGTACATTTTCTGTCTGTATTTTATGACCAAGAAACGACCATTGAGGTATATTGATGTACCTAAACAACATGGCTTTGATTTTAGACTTTTTCCAAATGCAGGAATTGTTACCACCTTATAAGATAGATAAAATTAAGTTCGCTATCAAATTACATCGGGGTAGGCTAATTATAATTATTTACTGTATTCTACATTAAATAATTATAATTTTGCTTGAATGTATATAGTTTTCTACACTCTACCATATTTTAATTAGTTACACGAATACTAAAAGGCTATATAAAAACCCTTCGATACAGTGAGCGTATGATTGGACGATTTGAATAAAAGTCCTTGCTCAGCATGGGAAGAGCCCTCGGGCCCTTTGTACGAACAGCACTACATTCGCAACAACGACCTCTATAACACTTGAATCGTATATGGGGAGAAGTGCGATAGGGTCCGTAAGTACCCTTGAGTTAATAGCTGAGATGAAAAAACGACTAAATTGTACTGCGATGGACAATTGGACACTTCAATGCTATTTGTGTGAAACTAGTGCTAAAAATACAATATAGCTTTTATTCTAGTACTAAACTTTTATCAAACAGTATTTATGCCTGTCACGTGATCACCTCGTTGTAAAAAGTTGTAGTATTTTGTCTGCATTTGTAGTAATTTCATTTGCCAACCAAACAAAAACAAGGATATTATATCAAACAAGTTCGAAGGCATATAAATGCTTTCTCAAGATAAAATAAACGTAACTCAAATAAAATATTTTTATTTACTCACTAAAACTAATAAAAGAGAAGTTAGTGTGATCATTATAACAAGCACGGATTTCGTAAAATTTTCTTTTTATACGAATGTTGTAAAAGTATCTACTGTAAATAATTACGCATGCACCCATGGTGCAACGCACAAACAGTACCGCAGACAGACATGTACCAGGAGAGACTCTACGGGTCAACGTGTTGCACACCATGGATTAGGGCTGTTACACAATATCGAATAGAATTTCGAAACATAATTATGCTTCGTAAATGAAAAATGCGACTTATGTCTTGATATTAACAAATTCACCTGTGGGAATTGCAGAATGAAGAGAAAATGAGCAGAACAATCTAAATACGGTTGATAATATCGATCTACATATAAAAATTCGCGACTATACATGGAGACTGCTGATTTTGTCACTCGTAAAATAAAATGACGACACTGGAATTAAGATTAACGCGAAGTCATGTTTTTAATTTTTTTATAATTATGTTAAACAATAGTTTAAAAGTTAGTATTGTCATAAATAATATAATCAGTAAGTAACCTAACAAATAATAAAAACTATACATAAAATATACTCCAGGGAGCAGCCCTTAGTAAAACAAACACGATGGATATAAACAAATTGCTGGCACCTGCCATAAAATTTACCTAAAACGGTCACGCACCGCCACATGAACCATTTGTTTGATGTCGAAACACTTGACATGGCGGCAATAGATATATGGTTATACACATATACGCATTACGAACATGCAATGTAAATAGTGATATAACAGTAAACGATGAGTATTATTATGGCCGGAGAGGAAAACAATTAGTAAACGAGACGCAACAGCATCCAGAAATAAACTCATCAAAAGATAATTGACATTCACACATTCAAGACAAAGAAATTTTCTGTTAACAATCGTAGTTGTTTGCACATAAAACGCTGGGTTACATTCGCACTATTTTTAGTAACACATTAATTCGCTTTAGTGACTCACAGATGTAGTAAAGGGTCCAAATGAGATTTCAATTCTAAAAGCGAAAACACAAAACGGACCTTATTCGTCTGTGATAAAGTTCGAAATAAAATAACGTAAAGAATAATTTCATAAGGTAATAAATAATAATGGATCGTCTTTGGCCTTGGTGAAATTAGTCACCAACGCGTCTTGGCGCAGTAAATTGTGAATTAATGCCTTGGTGTGACAGTAGATGCATATTACATACGAAATGCGGCGTCTCAATAAAGGAGAGAAAAAAATACGACCTTTAAGTGAGATATGTGATATGTAGCACAGACATTGACAAGGTTTGCGGTTAACGTTTGGAAAATAGGTGGCGAGGATCTTAAATATACTAAATTTATTGTTCCAATTTGTTTCGGATTGTTAACCTTTGCTAACGTTACAAAAATCAATTTTAGCAACGACGAAATTAAGTTATACGGTATGTCGAAATCATCTGATAAGGTTGTTATTCGGTAAACTTCTACGTTTAAAATAATAATTAACAATGACCTTAGCAATTGAGATAACGCCTGTGTACCATGTGAACCAGGACGCCTGCGCCTTTATCAATGGGAGCGTTTGGCATTGAACTGCCCGTCAATTAATTATTATGTGCTCCAAGCGTGTCATCGCAAGTCGATTCATAATTTATTTAAGGCACACGAGAATATGACTATTTATAAAAAAAAGATTCAAACAAATGTACGATTTAACTAAATGATCCGCTCGTCAGTCGGTGACAATGAATTAGTGCGGATAAGAGTCCAAAAACCTGACATTAAGCTTGTTACAGTAAGTAGCAGATCGAATCAATCAACATGAGCCAGTACCTTCCAATCTGATGATTGATTATCGGTTATTAAGGGCATTATATCAACTGGAATAACAATCAAGACACCTAAAGCTGTATAACCAGTATACAACGAAGCATTAACCGTAGCTTGCACATTTAACTCTATTATTACGTTACGTTTAAGTTTCCAAAGGATGCCAATTTATACACTGGACGTTGTCTCGTAAATATAGGAGGCAATAAAAAGAGCTTATTTCTTTTGCTCTTACTCAGCTTAATTTATTGTAGTACTAAGAATAGGTGGGAATGCCAGGGTATAACTTTGTTTGAAATTATATGGGATATGTTAATGTAATTACTGCCTCGATGATGTAAAGGTCACGATTTGCTGTTTCTTAGAATATGAAATAAAGCTCGATAACTAACAAAATGATTGCGGACCCACTACCCTGTCGTCATTGGCACATTGTAAGTTAACAAAACGCGCGTCCTACTTGACTTTACTGCTATAGAGAGCTTTAAGTAGACGCTTTTTTGTATTTGAAAAATTATTCTTTAATCTTGGAAGACAGTCAGAATCTACAGTAATATTGCAAGATCACATAAGAAACCTTACTACTAACATTCACAATGCCGCCTAAGCTTATTTTTGACAGTTATGACCATGTAAGCTTACATTAAAAGACTTCGGTGCCAAATCGCCATCCTTTGGCACAGTAACGCTGGCATCGTGGTCTAGACGGCAGCTCATGCCAGACATGAGCAAATGAAATCCGTCGCATTAATGAATGCCATTCTATTCATCAGTATATTCATTTTATATTATTTACTGGACATTTCTTTTGCGCATTAATAACGCCCTGCAAACGAATATTAATTTAGTGAATCTAAATAGATTTGATGAAAGATATAGATATGCTTCTGTTATAATTATAAAGCGCGTTATCTTAAATTAATCAGTGTTCAACATTACGCCAAATTACAGTTATTAAGCATCAATTGAGCCATCAGGCCACAATTAAGTGAATCGTTCGCAATCGCCGACACCTGTAATCATTGTCTCACTTGTCATGCTAAGACGCCTTGCAGTTTCCAATACAGAAATACTGTGAGAAGTTTTTAACGTTTTTTTCTGCGATATATCATCTTATGAGGCTTTCTAACCAAGTCTGTAGATAGAGAAAAAATAAGTAATTTATTTTTTGTATCGTGAGTAAGTACACGTAGTAGTATCAACACACGCCCAGACTATGAACACAGAACAGTTCAATCTATTATACAATTATTTATTTGGTGCAGATACCACGACGCTATTCCATTTCCCCGCCGCATCACCGAATAATAACTTCACACAACATTCAACACTACATAACGCGTTACACAAAACTCAGATTTACGTATGTAGAACATTCCTGTTGTTATTACCACTGTGTCCGAACACATCATCCGAAACTTTCATAACAGCGCAGTGCGATTTCACAGCGCACTGCACTTGAATAATTAATATTATAATTGTAGTGAAAGCAGCAACTAATACAAAGCGTTGGCTGTTGCCCTGTTATTTGAACCGTAACGCGTTTTATGACAAATGGGGAAATTGACGGGAAACAGGGTTTTATAGCACAAAGTGGCTGTTGTTCACGTGCACCGAAGTCTATTTGCAAAAAAAAATAAGTACGTACCTGTATTATACGATATTTTACAGGTAACTAAACCGTTACCTAACAAATTTTTATATTTTTTCCGTTTAACCATTTGACTAATATAACTATCTTCTTCTGGCCTATTCATAACTATTTCAACGATAAGAATACAAATGAACCTTCACTCCTATAAACTAACATTTAATTCGAATATCACACATCTTCTTCAAATAAATTACCTACACATATCTACACCTACAAAGCAAAACCCATCAGCAGTATGTTGAATATAGGATCAACGGTACAGAGATGCTATGAACAATTACATAAATTGAAGTCTAGAAAAGTATTATAAATTTAATAGAAAATGAGTGTACCTCTATATAACTTGTTTTATCGATGTACATACTATGTAAGGAAGCGGTGAAATAGTAGGAAATGTGGCAGCTATCGATGATCGCGTTATATACGCCACAGAACGCAGGTAATCAAATGTTGTCTGCAATCTGTATGCGTTCTTTGTATAGGGGCGCCAACCACACGTTTTGTAGCAAATAGAAGAATACATATTATCAAGTGTTAAGTAAATAAAAAATCTTGTTTGTTTATCGAAATTATGCTCATGATATTATTTCAAGTAATTATGTAATGGATGTTTTCGCTTTTTACCAGTTGCAGTAATCGTTACTTGTCATCCATTCATGTCACATTCAGGTTTATAATAATCGTATACATTTAGACAGGTCTATTAGGATTCATAAAAGGACCACCTTCTTAAAACTGGCATGTTATAACTTATAATGAGTAGCACAACCCTACAATAAACATGTAGAAGGAATGTCCCAGATTGTATCAACTACGTTTTGCATGTTTGCTACTCATCGAATAAATTCTTTGGTCCATCGCATAATCAGTTGTAATATAAATTCAATAGCATTTACATGGAAAATAGACGTAAAGATTTAAGTTTACACAGCGGCTTAACAAATACCTACGCATGTTATTACGTGTTTAATGCTAGGCTTTCCATAATATTTAATCGCTTTTGATTAACTGCCTCTAGTAAAATATTATTACCTGTTTATGTTTTAATGATATAGATATAAGAAAGAAATTTCATCTTCACATTGTCGCTGGATCACCTTCTCGTCAAGCTAAATTCCTGACAGAGAACTTAATTAGAGTGCAGGACTATATTTTAATTAAAATTTTATATAATGCAGAATTATAGTACCTAATTAAGTCTAGGAAGTCGTGCTGTAAACTATCACATCAATTTCAGAATTTTATGTCAATTGCATTGGGGGCTTGGAGTACAATAAAGAAAACACGGATGAAGAATATAAATGCATTATAAAATTGCAGTTTTTTCCAAGCATTGTCGTCTGCTTCGAGGCAAAATTGTACTGAATACAAATTCCTTGTCTATTTTTAAACAGCATTCAGCGAGTCCTTTCATACCAATTATAGTATGCGATGCGTATGTAAAAATAGGCCTGCCCTGACCATACTCGGAGACTTTTTTTTAAAGTATCCTTATACTATTCAAATGTCCCAGTTGTCTTGCAAACAATCGTTTAATTGAAGCTGCTGGTCTTGTTTCTCATACAAACAAGAATACATTTGAAGTTATTTTTAGTGTTGACAATGAAAATAAGATCTTAACATGTAATTAATATGATTGGAATTGAACTAGCTGCATTAATTAAAACTAATGTGCACTTGTAAGCGAATCTAGAATAACATACTCAGTTAGATCTGTAAGATAAAATGTGAAGAATAGCCCTTGTTGCTTTGGTAATAAGGATTATGTGAAACGAAAATGATTGTATGGTGTTTAATAAGATGAGACCTCGTCCTGCCACTTGACGATTCATATGCGACGTCGCGTCGCGCCGTCGTTTTATATTTACAATGGCAATAACATGGAGCCAAGAGATATATGGTTCCACTTTATGTACAATTGTTACTTGTAACATGATCTGCCCTAGTTTTGAAATACCAATAATATGAATAATGGAATACATTAGTACTTGTTGCCTTCCTTTACTTCATGCGTACATGACATAAGTTTTTGGATGGTATATAATAAGTTTCTTTAATGTGTTTATTGCACTTGCGTCATAAATGTACCGAAATCGTTTTAAGACCGATAAACTATATTATTTACAAGAAGCAAATCGAGGCAATAAAATTCTAATCAGAGACACACAGCACACTTAATTTGGTGCCAACAGATTAACAAGTATCGTTATGACTGTGTCAATTAGTGATCACCATTTTACTGTTAAATTGCAATTAGGGATGGCAGTTTTATGTTATTCGAGACATACTTTTAATTTATATAAACCTGCCTCAATTTGCTTGAGATTTACTCAATAATTATTTCTGAAAACCTTTATTCAAATAGTATAATGCTCTCTATGGAATCTGTACTAATTAATCTGGCAGCCCTGAAAAGAGTTCAATAACACGAGCACCAATCATAAGATATTTTTACATCATAAATAATATTACGTCATTAATTAGAGCCGTCAATGTGATCTCATATTTATAACATCAAGCCTCACGTGTCTTGGAATTAGTAGATAGGTACTGTCGATAGTTGCTTTGATGTAATTTGGAAGTGGGCACCTTTAGCACGATTAGAATAAATTTATTGCGTCTGATGTTGCTTTGCGGAAGTACATTGTAAAAAATAATGATTGAACATGCGTCCGGTTCCATTCTCAATATAATTCTAAGCCTGCCACGTGTGAATGGGTAATAACAGCAAGTACTAGCAGTTCATACAAAAAGCTAATATAAGACGGTTATTTAAGAGGAAAATGAAAATTCTGTAATTTGTTCTACAGATTTACTAAATTATATCCAATAGATAAGTACTATAAAGATAAGCTATCAAACTGCCCTAGCCGTTTCAATCAGTTAAAGGTTATTGAACTCCTAAAGATTTGAGGGCCACATTAACAAGAGTAACTTTTATCTTACACATTTCACAAGCTCACATTGCAGTAATTAAATCAGACTCAGACGACATTTTGTAACAAAGTTATTTTTATACTCATTATGTTTGTCATTAAGTTTCACGACTATGATTGCGGAAAATAAGAGGATGTGGCTGGAATTCCACGCGCGTCCTGTTAACCTTGTCGTGATATGAAAATTGCGTTACATTATCCACGATTGTCGGACGACTTATATTTGTGAATATTTGTCACTGACTCGAATTCACATTCCTCATGCACCTTGCGAAGCAGTTTTAAGAACATTATCTGTGATGCTATAAATTGTTGCATACAATTTAAAGATTAACCTCGTCTGTAGAAATATTTCGGTTGACAATTTATACTCGTTTACATGGGTATACAAAAGCAACTATCGCGTTAGGGAATTTCTGTTAAGGTAGTTTTAAGTTGATAAATAAGTAAGCAGTACCAATACAATCAGTTCTCTGCACTTTAGAATCTAGATCGCATAATGTTGTTTCAGTTACCAGAGGCGTCTTACCAAACTGAAAGAAGTGAGAAAAAATATGTCAAGCAAGAGTTACCTGTAAGATTAAGGTTCCTCTGTCGCCATGTTCATCAGTACGATAAGAAGAAGAAGGGTCCATCAAATTATGTTAGCCTTCATTGTGGAAATACACTACATAAATCATTATCGTAGTGCCGTTACAGAAGAATAAAAAAGGAAAGAGCACAAACGAAACCATCCATCGTTGTTTTGATCCGTGACGTCAAATACACCACACACTCGAGACGTTTGATAGATTTCATTGATTCACAACACATTTAAGAGCATTGACCACGTCTGAATGAATCACAAGATTTCGTAAACACCTGTTAATAAATGACAACTATA
Source organism: Abrostola triplasia (assembly GCA_946251915.1). Lineage (NCBI taxonomy): Eukaryota > Metazoa > Arthropoda > Insecta > Lepidoptera > Noctuidae > Abrostola > Abrostola triplasia. The sequence goes on along the minus strand of OX276424.1, from coordinate 2,777,461 downwards.
CAACTAAAATACATTCATGGTATTCTAGCCTTAGGACGCTATGAATAAGAGGTTAAAATTGCATGTAGGAAGATTAAGCCGATTTACAGGTAGAAAAGAACTGTCATACATATCCTTAACAAATGTTTGGTATTTATATTCGATAAATGCATATATAAAAAATGTGAGGACAGCTTTTGTGTTGCATTGCACATGAGGAATAAGTTACTACTTGCGAAAAAACCTGTTATATTAGTGCTATTTACTTTTAATCTGTATGAAAAATAATTTAGGTAATGCTTTGAATTAGAATTAGTTAAAAATCTCCTTAATGAAATATATTCTAAGGAAACTATAGTTACGTATGTTATTTCAAACAAGCTTCCGCATTCCGGCTCCGTAATAATATAAAACTAATTTCAACAGTCTGTCCACATAGGGCACTGGGATCGGATCGGTATGAATCAGCTGATTACGTCACCGCCAGTGAGGAGCACGTGGTGACCATACGTGATGCGCTACAGTGTGTAAGTGTAAACGTGCTAATAGTAATATTGTTAGTGCAAATATATGTTAATGTTATGTACAACCCCACATAGCTGTTGTTTGTTTTGTTACTCGAGATTCTAGGCAAGGAAACTATGGTACTGTATGTACCTACTTTACCTACTTATAACAAATACTTCTGTACCTTCGTTTAAAAACCATGGTATTTGCGATACTTGAGACAGACTTTATACGTAATTAAAGTAATACTAAAGAGATTGGCAGAGATAAATAATTAAGAAAGACTGTATTGATTAAGATTGGCAGAGATTGACCTGCTTTTTTGTTAACACGGTTGCCGCTTTGCCCAGATTTCTGGCCCATACATAAATACATAATTACAATGCAACAAACATAAATACATACATACATACAAAAGTGTGGTGTCAAACAGAGCCGAACGGAACCGCGGAAGTTGGAAATTTACTAACACTCCGTTAGTGATGCTAATTTGGTTGGGTTAACCACCTCCTACTTTAGAACTTGGAACTTATAGCTAGGAATTGTCAGTGACTTCGAAGACAACAAGTATTTGAATGAAATGTAAAAGTATGCATTCAATACAACATGAATGTTTAATTTAAAAATAGAAATATGTCTGTGTCTATACATTTATTTTATACACCTAAATATTATTATGTAAATGCACTTTGATTTATCACAACAGCCAGAGTTCCTTGATACAAAAATATAGCCGTCAGTATCAAAATGTAAATAAATATTATTTTGCGAAGAGTAAGGAGTATCGACTCTACATGCTCTATGACTTTTACATTTTGCATTCATATCACAATATTGGTTTCTCCTGTAATAGCAATCTTTTATAGCTCTGACGTAGAGGATTGAATGTCTTAGAGCAATGAACTAATGTGCCGACTGATATTGAATGCAAAGCTTTGGTACTTAAACTGAAATATAAGGCACGATGTATATCAAAACTTTTAATTAAAAAGACTACTGAAAAACGTTAGTTAACGTGGCATATTATATTGGAAAAATCAGTTGAATTCCATACATTTTTTAAAATCCACAATTGTAGATTCTTAAAAATTGTGGAAGATAACGAATTGTGAACTATTCATGTGTGTGTACACTGACGGGAGAATCACATTAATTTTATTAAATAAACACAGACAGGAAGCGTAAAAAATGTATGTATTGCGTAAAACGGCTTTATTTTGGAAAGTGAACACTTTAGAGTGTGGGGACCTGAAACACATCAATCTTTCTATCGTCGATGCGATTAATAAGAAAATAAATCGATTTGTTTTACCAGACAGAATAAAGGATTGTCTAAACAGAGGTTGATATATTTTATGATTGTATTTTGTTTAAACGTATTTTATGACTGAAGTTTGCTCAAGATCTAAGTTTTTATAAACCTGCAATAAAGTCATTTATTGCTTGAAGCATTTAAAATCGTTATCTTTGAACAACAATAGGAGAAAACGAACGATTTTACAGTACGCTGTTGTACGTACTCCTCATTGTTGGCATAAGTGAAATACGAAATGTACTATTGTTACGTAGTCACCAATTACAGAGGCATTACGGAAAATTTCCTAAGCCTATCGCTGTTCTTGTTTGCGTAACGCTCGAAAACAGTGCGTGTACGCATATCGATATATTTTTTTGATAACGAGAATCTAGTAGCCTTTGCAAAAAATATAGATTAAGTACTCAGTAGAGTTAATAGTGTTTTTTACCTACACATTGATTCAATATCATGTCTATTGATCTTGATATTCTGTAACATATTACCTTATGTTTGCGTCATACACATCACAAAAAATCCTATACGCACTTGTCTTTAAAGCAAAGGTGAATAAGAATTTTATGAACTAGCGTGTTCCTTGTCACACCTCGTCTTCGTAACCGGATTGGTACACTAGTATGTTTTCTTCTTATTTTCAAAAACCCAATGATGATTTTGGTTAACGATTCGATAAACCAAAATCTGTTAGAAAAGTATGTGCAATTGATCAAAATAAATAACTCTTTAATAAAGATTCTACGGAATATTCTGGTTCAGGTTTTAGACACAGTTAAAAGTTTTGTTTACTTTCGGAAAACGTGATTTATGTCAAACAAATAAACACATTTAACTGGCCATTAAGACGACGGATTTCCACTAAACACGTATTTCAAATGTCCATGATTTGGGTCGATCTAACAAATGTAAGAATTACAAAAGCAAACAGGAAGAGATAATTAGATGCTAATACAGCAATTAACAAAAAGTAAACTCGGCCGAACGTGTCCGCGTCCATTCTTTCTTTTTTAATTTATATGGTAATTCCGTTCGCTGCCGGACGTTTTGTGTTAATAAAATATATTTTTTTATGTTAATATGACGTGATGCGGTGAGAAACCTGTAGTTTGGTAATGTACGGAGATGGATGTTATGGCCGATAAAATAAGAAAATAAAAATCAATAAAATACTGCCAGTCAATAAAAAATTACTTCAAATAGTCGATGGACTTTCTGCGGCATGATTGTTTATGCATTTATGGACATCGACCGTAGAATCGCACAATATGTTTGAGCAGTACCTGTCTACCACTGTTATGATCATGGACATAAACCAAGTTTACGCTTAATTTTTATTGTCACGCGGTCAATTTGGATTACAATCGAAAGTTAAAGTAGTACTACTATTTTTTCCGCAGCTGCCGAGAGGAAATGCTCCGTCACGGCGCAATAATACGCCCAAGTGCAATGACTCGACGTAGCGCAGGTTGCACAACTCTCGCACTGTTTACAGAACTTAATTGCTTGTTAATTTTTTATTTATACACGTACACACACAGTGACACTGCGGTTTGGCTAAGATGATGACTGGTGGAAGTTTACGATGCCAGTGTACGGTGTACAGATTATAGTAAACTAATTTTGCCGCTAAGCTCAATTAAAGGTAATAAAAGCTCGTTTAGAAAACAGGATCACCAGTAAAGGCATATTTATGACATAAATGGTCTAATAATTCAAACAAGTAAAGCTTCTATGGGGCCTGTAATTTGGGGTCGGCCTGATGGGTATCTTCCAATTATCCGTTTTACCTGTCATCTCGGCTCCTGATTCTTTTTACTCATATCATCATAATCCAAAACCTTCCTTTCTGTATGCCAGCGAAAAACCTGCACGAACTAGGATATCTACTGAGCTTTAGTAATGGCAAAGGCACTCAAAGAACTAATATTTTAGATATGATAGCTCGCGGTACTAGTTGCGGAGTAAACCAATCTCTCATCCGTATATAATTTACACTGATATACTACGATCACATTTCCGTGCCAATACAGCACTACAGATGTACACTACATATAGTGTTCATATAAACATTATTACATATATAATTCTGGTTATGACGGAAACCAGAACAATGACTTCACATAGAGAACACTTGCTTGGCTCTGCTCCAAAAGAATCACTACGGGTTTATGAATTATGTATCCAGGGGCATTGTTTACGGACTAAACAAAAAATATACACTGCTCATCATATAAGAGGCTAGATTTAGGATTCATTCACAAAGCTAGATAAATCTCTATGAAGTTTGGAATCTATTACACGAAACCTTTTTGTGAGACTTCAATCGAGTCGTCGAGTTCGGTCGAGTTTTAAGTAAGCACTAAATCAATCTTTACGATTATTTTATGCCGAGTAAAAATACTTGTTCTTTTGCAAGGTTTATGTTCCTAATGTTTCTATCCTATCCTATAAAATAAAAGTGACTTTGTACAGCAAACAGTCACGCCGCTTTCCTACAGGTGTAGGCAGGGACTACGACAAATTCAGTTTTCAGAACAGTTTCATTTCATATAGGTACTCTACTCTCATTGTATTCCTAATACGTGATAGTCAGTTAAGGGTAGCTTTGTTCTCTTGACGTGACCTTCATCCTAAACGTTTCTAAATTGGTAATAATATTTTGGCCAAGGTCTTCTATCCTGTTTTTACTATTTAATTAACACGCGCCCCATCTAATATTAACGGTACTCTTGCTTTTAATATTACATTAGGTTCCTAAGTCAACAGGCTCAACAATAGCGAAGCCAGTTAATTTAGTTACGTAATATAATATTCCATTTATACTTTACACTTATTTTAAGTTAATTACGGTGGAATAAAAATACTTATAACGATGTTTTTGTTTTCAGTGAAAACAATCTTCAATTGTATCCCATTGTTTATCTCTAAAGGTCCCCACCCGGTCTAAAGCACATCACATCATCATCAAGACGGGCAAGGATACTCCTTAACAAAAAAATATTACAGTCAAAGCTGGTTTAGTATTGGCTCGAATGTAGTTAAAAATATGTATTTTCAGCTAGATGTTCGCCAATACTAATACAGGTGTATGTATTTACCTACAAAAGAAACATAAATCTACAGTTAAACTAATAACCTTTTTGTTGTCGATTAAAAAAACGAGATAGTACTTCGACTTAAGAATTGTAAGAACTCGAACGTATACAAGACACAGCTGTACAGAATTGACGTCGTTACCTCGTTCCCGGTATCTGACGTAAGATTGCACAAGAACTGCGTGGAAACATCGTACTACTGGAATTAACGCTGTCTTCTAATTTAATGAGACTCACATTCAAATGAATTAGTCAGAAAAGTTACGTTGTACTTTCCTAAGTCAGAGAAGTTGCGAGGTACCTACTTTTGTAAGACGTATTTGCATCTAATAGGATTAAGGGGGACATTTTACTAATTTTATGAGTTATGACAGTCAAAGTATACTACGTAATATTAATGTTCTGGGGAGTCGCGACAAGTAAAAACGGTCACCCATCACAAGACGTGAACACGGCTTAACCACGCAGATCGACTGATTTGTGCGGTAGCTACGTAGCTACGAGCCCCTCTGTATAGTATATTATGTATTCATGGTATGACCGCATGAGAGTCAGTTGTTACTGTACCCTTCAAGACTAGACAACGATCAATATTACTTTTGACAGCGATTTTGTGACCCAATATCCGCCCCCTAATCTTGGTTATGTTGTAATGTAATCGCTTTATGCAAAGTGCAGACAATTCACACAGAACATTTAGGTTTTGTAACACTGATGGTCGACCCCATAAGTATAAACGCAGTCAAGACTAACACGAAAACATATTGAGTTTTGTAAATACCTTTTAAATATGGTCGTAAATCTTAAGCGATACTGATTTACAATCCAGAAATACAGTAATTCGGTTTTCTCCTATCATAAACTGATTCGAATCAGTAGCTAATAGCATAATTAACATGTAGGGCAGTCCGCAGTAGATAACAATATTTTATTTCGAGTCATAAATACAATCTCAGAACATTTATCCTCCATTATCATAGACCGTAGCAGTGATAAATGAAACGCCACTGCCATACCTTAACAGATTTCCATCACAACAAATTAATATTAATGGTATAATTTCCGGGAATTAAAAAAATAGCGAAGTCGTTGACCGCGGGGTCATTTGTAACAACCACATACAGCACAATCGCGTTCTTACGACCTCAAGTAAAACGTACAAAAAGGTAAAAAAGCCTTTCCACCTGAATGGGCCCTCATCAATCATAAAGTAACGTTGAAAGGGGTTTTTATTCGGTGTGTTGCATCAGAGCACTTTCACTGTCGCTGTGTTAGTCATAAATCATAAGTTTCGAGTTAAAACCGTGACTAAAACTGTTTCGCGGTGAAATCCAAGGACATTATTGCTAGCAGACGATTAGACATCCACCGCGTGCTTGACGAGTCATTTCGAAACGTAAACTTGATTACTACAATGTATTATGTTTGTGAAATGTTTAGAAACTTTAATTGATATCTACTTGAAAGAAGCACCTAACATTGCTACAGGTAAGTTCATTAAATTATGCAGGTATACATTGCAATTACAGTCAATTCTGTAAATAATTATTTAGTAATGATGAAATCACCTTTTCAGTTAATTCGACGTGTAGTAATAATAAATCATAATTAAAACGTAATCTGAGACGACTGGCTAATATATATAGATGTTTACTCTACTGTACATTTATGTATTAACTTCAGGTAACCACTTCATTAAGTACTCATAAATCAAATCAGCACTGAGCGTTAAAGTTAAAGATTGATTTTAATCCTTTACTTAATGAACGTTAACAGCTGACCGTAATGTAATAGATATGCGTTCAAATCGAATAATGTAAGTGATCAAACATATATAAAGCTATATTGTATATTTGTACGCATGCGTACAAAGTTACAATTTACCAAAGATAAAAACATCATTCAAATATCCCATCTCCAAAACTGTCTCTATTAATACTGAAATTTAATTTGGTTCAATTATGACAGACCTTTAAACAGACATAGAGACATGGATATTAGCTTTCGTTTCTATTTATGTCACGTACGATATGGTTAGGGAAGCTTTTTTAACCGAAATGATTTCACAAATTCAATAAAAATAGACAAAGCAAGCTTCTGTCCATTTGCAATTCCAATGTGCTGAATCATTGAGCTTACCGTTTCGGTGCTGAATACAAATGGCTTAAAAATAAAAATGTGACAATGAGTCATTGTGTCGGAAAAATGTTACAGCATACACATGCATGGGCCTGTCCTGCGGTTTGAGAGTTGTTGCGACTGTTCATGTTGACTGGCACTTGAATAGTAGCAAGCTTCGTTTTCTTTCGAATTTCAAACGTTACCCACACTAATAAAGGTGGGTAACGTTTTCAGGTCTAATTTAGATGCCTTTATGATAGCAGTTTTTTAAGGTGCAGTTACCAATTTCGTCAGTTCAAGGGTATGAGGCAACCTTGAACTGAGGAAATTGTATACAGTGTATTGTATACAATATACGAGTACCTTCTTGTGCAGATTGATTATCTCATAGATATTATCATGTTATTAGTACCTAGAGCTAACCTTCGTAGTAATGCTTGCTTACGAGTTACTTGCCAATTATGTTTGTTATTAATAGTATATATTTATACTATTAATCCAGTGTCCCTTTCTTCATAATTGATAGTTACCTGAAACAAAAGAATACGTTTTATAAGTTAAGTGCAAATAATTGCATGTTAAAAAATTACTTCAAATGCAGGTCCACTCTTCCTTGTACCATTAGAAACATTATTGTCGTCCTAACCCTTTACAAAGCATCAATGGCACAATGGCTATGCTCTGTAGATGGAAAATAATGGGCAAATAAAACAAACAAACAACAAGTTGCAAGGTTTAGAGAGGAATACGTCGAAGGCTATGCAAATAATTGCCTTGTTTTATAATTTATCAATATGCAATCTCAATAATGCACCGAAACTATCGTGAAATCTAATATGCAATTACTTTAATAACATAGATACGTAAATTTGCAATTTGTCAAAATGGAAATCATAACTGCGTACTATTTTGTATTCATAGTAAAGTAATCCAGAATGTTCTTTATTCGTAAAGGTTTCATAAATGACGATCGACAGTCATAGCTTACAGTTGTAAAACTGTACGACTGTTCAGGTGTGAAATTTAGTTTAAACACTGAAAATAAATGTTGCAGGAACGTACGTCAACGTGAACCACGTTTAGAATCGACACGTGATACGCAACACGCTTATTATTAACTATTGTAGGATTTGTAATACATAGGCAACGTTTATTTTCATAAATCCATTTTAATACTAACAGTGGATACATGTAGGAAATATTACAGTAGGTTTTACTGTTTACTTCTTAAAAAAATCGAATAAATCTAACTACAATTGAGATGTGTCAGGTACCAACGCTGCATGGAGTGAGGGGTGCCTTTGTTTAGGCAGTGTTATGGATTTTTTAAAAGGCATGTAATATGCCTTTAAATGACGTAATAAAATTAAAACGGATAGCGTCAATCATCGTTTATGTAACGTCCTTACTTCTTTGATGATGATTCTTACCATACATATTTACACCACATGTCATCATATTACAGCCTCGAACAAATCCGTTCGCTGATTTGAACGCAGACATTGTAAGAATTGTTGTTGACATTCAAATTACGATAAAATGCTGCGTATATTTTTACAGATTACTAAATGTTAACAATTGCTTCGAATCTGACGTACGATTAGTGGGCGTTGCCCGTGATGCAATACAACTGCGTTTTACAACATCAAAAGAAAATTAAACATGCTCGTAATTATAGCAGTTTCCTGTGACGCGTCCATGACGTATCTAACACTAACATTTCATATCTCTTCATCGTCCGTTATTAAAATGTAATCTTGTGAACTAAGCGGAACATACGACATGGCTATTTAAATTAATATCATGTTCAGATGGATAAAGGTTAGTTTAGTAACTCACTAAGGAGAAAAGTAAAAAAAAATAGGTGTGTTTCGTTCATTAAATTCCTTGAAGTGGTCCAATGCTCTTTTTACGTTGTAAATGTTTTTATACTGAGGAAGCAACATTATCATAATCAGTGTTACAGTTAGTAATTTAAATGAATCCTAAATACAAGTAGGTATGTAACCATACGAGTTATACACATTTTTTCGTAACCAGTATTACATAAATATTAATAAATCATAATGTTATAGAACCATTTATGCGGTAGAATGTAACACGTATTTGAAATTAGCCAGTTATGCACTGAAGTGATAAACGGGTGTTTAACGATGTAGGAAGCTTATGTATCCGCTCCTAATAACCATGTCTAACCGCACGGCAGTGCAAGCCAAGTTCTGATAAATTGTCATAAGTCATTATGTTCAATTGCTGTTTAAAACTATTAACTCGTGACTAAAGTCAGCATTATGTTTTATTTTTATGGGACTTATAGAATACAATGGGTCTAAATAAGACAATGTCAGCAACAAACATCAGCATTTTGTGCATTTATATAAGATTGAAAGATATATCATCAATTTAAGCTTTTATCATGTGATCCATCAATCAATTTCATTAGGCTATCTTCCGATAGCTAGTCAGCAGCGGTCAGTACCGGTCTATTAAGGTATCGTGAAGAATTTTACAACGACTTAAAAAGGAAGGTTAGATAAGAAATGTAGTGCATTGGACTCTTTAGACTTCATGAAATTAGTGTAGGTATTGGTCTAAGCTCAAAGACATCAGAAGTGATTTTAATAAAAAGGATTCAAGATAAAAGGAAGATACATTTTATTTACTTTCAATTTATAATAATCGTAAAACAGCTAATCTTAACTGGCTTGTTAATGGCATACATGTTAAAATAAGTCTAGGATGTTCTGCAAATACATTTGCATGCAAGTGCAATCACGTCAGTTAACTGATAAGACTTGCAGCAGACTGTGGAACGTGGGCGAATGTTTATCTTGGGTGTCGGAGATAAAAATTAAGGTTCTAAATATATCTCAAAGCAAGGATGTCCAGTTAGTAAGAATCCTAACGGTCTATAATGTTTTGGTTGAGGTTCCTAGTTATTACTTTACTATTAATATATTTTCTCATAGACAATAGAAATTTATAAGATCAATGTTAGATTATCATAAAATACAACTATTGCTTTGATTTCTTAAAGGATGCAGTTATTTAGCGCCTCCGTCAATAAAGTTGCCGAGTGCTTCTACTTTTTCTATTGAAGCTTCGTAGTTAAAAATCTTTGTTATAAGCTGTCCTCATTGGTTCTCAGAATGTACCTAGTATTGATCGGAATATCTATATACCTTTCCAAAGGCAAACCTAAGTGCCAACTACGTATTTCCACAGGTTATCGATCCACTTTCGTGGGAAGGCGCCATCTGGCAACTTCTTGACCGAGACGTGTTTTGTGAGTATTTTCAACGAGATACTCAAATATTGATTTTATCCATAGCACATAAACATAATTACGTAAAAGTCTTTCGTTCCAAAACTAAGCATTGAAATTAAGCGGTAAAGAAGAATAAGGAAGTAAAAACCTTAAATGTAACCATGCAATTACGTCGCAATGACATATGAGTAGGTATTACCGAGACACAAAAATATGATGCGATCAAACAAAGGGTATTGTGCACTCGATATCTCGATCATGATACAATCGTGAATCATTCATTTCATCATCGGTACTTACATTGTGTATAACAATTTAATCATTGTTGTGTTAACTAATGATACATTGAATTTGGTATTTTTGCCCATATATTTGGTACTGTTCAACGACATATATTTCGATTGATTACACCTTCAGTTTACTATGGATCATGGAGTTTTACTTTATTTTTCAACATTAAGAATGCCATATATATAAAGCATTGTAGTGCAATAATTACGTAAGCTACAACTATAAGTATTGCTGGACCCAGTCAGATGGTATCATCCATTGCGTGGAGCATTGTAAATGCCTAAGAACCAACCAAATGGAAATGATAGATAACGGAATTCCAGTACAACTACAGTCAAAGCTTGATGTAATCTCAATTATTATGGAACACAGTTTCTACTAAATTAGTATGTCGGATCTAAAATGATTGTGAACTTTATTTGCAGACAAAGAACTATGTCGCAAGAGTTGTCGTTCCAAAAGCACACACAAGTTTTGCGAACCAATCTGAAGCTACCTGATTGAATACCTCTCAATGTTCCTCTTATTAGTTTTTTTTTCTATTACCAACCTATAGACTCGGTTTTCAGAGAAAACGTACAAATTCAATGTCATATAAAAAATTAAATTGATAAAGTAACAAAGACCTAAGATTAAAAGAGCGGACGATAGATTACGTTCATTGAATTAAGTAATGTGTTTAGATAGAAAGCAAAATAAATAATAGAACAAAGTGTAGCGTAAGGAGAGTGCAAGTCACCGTAGACAAAAGAATTGTTTAATGGGCACGATCATAGAGATAGTGCAGATCTTAACATCAGACTAATTTAAGTTGTGAGAGATAAGGAGGCGACTTAAATAAATATTAAGCTGTAACCTGTGAAATAACCTATAACGTTTTCGATTGTTAATAGAGTACATTGAGGAAAAGTGGGAAAACCGAAGAAGGAAGTACTTAAATATTCCAAAGTTAAAAATGCATACGTTTTAATTTAAACGGCGTACTTTGTTGCAAAAATTCATGTTGATTCACGTTAAATGACAATGGATAAGTTTTACTTTTGTATGCAAATTTTTTGCATACCTACATATAACAAAAGCAATTCAGGGTTCGTGATGTAAATGTAATTATATTTCTGTAAATTCTTACGCTGTATCTTATAACTCGGTCCGCGCAGATTCAGTTTGGTCCGATACAACGAAGGAGCACAATCGGTTACGAAACGCGACCGATAACATCGCTCTCCAAGATGTTTTGATGACGTACCGCCACAGTTGGTTCACTAAAACTTTGGTTACGTAAGTCAAACAGCTCTATCAAAGCTTTCTTACAACCGGTTTCTTTGAAACTATACAACACTAGTGGAAAACAAAAATTAGAGCGGAAAATGTCATAAATCATACCGGTAGGAATTATGACAGGTTGGAGGATTTTACATAATGACTATATTCTTCAGAAATGGTCCCGGGAAATACCCTGCAAAGCTTTTAGTAAATTTAACTGATGTTGAATTAAAGTGATATCATACTGCCATAAAAATAGGACCAAAAAACGGCAGTAAGTTTTTAGAGAGGCTTAATCTATTGTTATGTATAAAAAGAACTCGGTAACGACTTGTTGATAAATTATTATCGGGCTTATTCCACTGCAGGGCAAAAACATTTGACTGTTATGATTAATAAAATTAAATTTTCTCCCAGAAAAAATATAATAAAAATACTCGGATCCCCTGCTCAAATCATTTAGCTGTTTTTAAATCAGATCTAATAAGATTAACAAACAATTCTTCAGTGATGTTCAAGTATTTTTCATTTCCAACAGTCTTCGGACTTCGAATTTACTTTAACTGCTAAAGAATGTTAAAACATTTATCATCTTCCTGTAAAAAAATTGTTAGCTAAAACTTCAGTTCCGCCGGTTCATTGCGGCTTAACCAAATCTTATTACGTCACTCCAACCAACCGGTTGAACTTCCCAATATTAAGTTGGAAGTGGGCCTGATACTTTTTGCGTCAATTGAGGGGAGTAAAGAAAACGTATTCCTCTGTTTCTTATCTTAATGGTTGGTTTTGTTTTATATAACAAACCTCAACATTCAAGAAGAGAGAATTGAAAATGTGAAAATAGACCAACTAGTTTTTATATAGCATCAAAGGCTAAGAGTCAAAAAGAAATAATAATAACCCTTGAACAAAAATACATATAAAATGTCGAGTAAAAAATATAACACAGTCCATATTTAGTTTATCAACCCACGTGGAGATGTTACACGTGACCATACGACACGCTTATATATGTACAATAATAAATAATAATGCCTTATTCACACTTGAACATTTTTAAGGTCAAGTCCACAACAATCTTACAAAGCTACTCCAAGTCGTTGACGTTAGTTGCACGAAGATTAACTCGCCCACTCATTCAACGTTTATACACAAATCTATTGACAAAACACAAAACCAAATATTGACATAGCGTTCAAGATTAATTTCTCGTTGGAAACTGGAATTTAATACACACACGCTAGAGTAGGGCCAAAGTTAATAAACAAGAAGGTTCACTTTGTACTTTACTATAAAACTGCTCGCGAATACCTGAACACGATTAAAATAAAATCATTTAATCGAAACTCATGCAACTGTAGTAGTTCAAAACAGATCTACTTAACTTTTTCAGAACCTCTGAATACGAGTACCGTTGAGTATGATTTGAGGAACCAAGCCTTCTGTACGTTATTATTGTTTGGTTTAAGTGAAGGCGGCGCGCGCGCACGGTAGCCGGTCGTGACTCACGCCAAGCGGCCGCATGGTAATGTGAACATGTTAATTGCTAAAGATTCGAGCCTATCTACAAATCGCCGTCATGGGTCAATGGAATTTTTGTGATCTTAAAGTATATGTTTAGACGAGATGCATTGTAATAATTATGTATTAAGGTGTAAATAAGATGGATATCATGATGATTAATTGATGGGTAAATCATGAGCAACAGTTACCATAAAGTAAAAAGAACGAGTTTACCAATGTCAAAAACAAACTCAACGTCAATAAACAATAATTGTATTATTAATCAATGAAATAACGTGACAATGTAACACAAACTGCGAAGATAACTGTTGTACCAGAGATAAGTGACAGAAACACAATCAAAATCCTTACAAATACAGAGTCAAACATGAGTGATGAAACCGACGACTGTAGCGAACGTAATACATTATCTTAATGATATAACAATAAGAGATAAATATTATGGAATTTCATTAATCTCCGGTACGGCGGCGATGAAAAACAAATATATTATATCAAATAAATTAATGTGTTTCGATAAGAATGTGGTGGGAGCGAAAGGTTACCAAGATAGTGGTAGTGCATTACGTACGGAGGCGGACCTGCCATATTTTCATTCATCAGCGACGACTCATAGCATATTTAGGACATAAGTAATTATTGCGGAAGAGTCACCAAAGTCGGACCAGTGAACAGATAATATACAACGATGATTTATAGTAACAATAACTATGTTCCATCTGATTAACTGTCTCCAGATCTCGGGTTACACTTTCATTGGCTTAGATTTTAAATACCGATGTCAAAATGTCAATGATTTATAAATTGTGTTCTTCCAATCTCACCATTGTTATCGGTAAGAGCTCATAAACATTAAAGGTACGCGACATTGTCACGACTGAAAGTGGTTGCCAACGTTTAGTCGGAGAGGTGGATCATTTCTAAACTAGAAATGGACGAGCTATTGTGATGTCAGGCGCACGCCGCGATCCAAGCGTGGTTCCTGGCGATAAATCTGCAACACCGTTAGGCTAGCGACACAATTGATGACTAGAAAAAAATAATTTCGATTTAAATGCTATATACGTTACTAATACTAACTGGTATATAGGATAAGAATTCCGTCTATATTGGACAGGCTTTACTGAACAGATAAAAGTTTTTAATAAATGCCTAAAGATAGCGGAGGGAAGAATTTTGTACAAGTGACATTGACAGGATGCTTTTAACAAACAGTTACATACAAACATATACGTACATTTGACAAAAAAACATTCCATAAACAAAAGTCAGGTGGAATAAACTTTTACTGAACATTCATCTTCACGAGCGATACGTCATACAATATGCACACTCGGTGGACCTCTGACACTGCGCGCACGCGTGTGCCTCGGGCGGCGTCTGCGCACGATTTTAGGTCAAGGCAGCACTCGCCAGGGATCGCAAGAAGATTATTACAAATTGCACTACACTGCAATCACTACGGCCCCTTCAGTTGTTCCAACAATGTTTAGTATCATTTAATCGACGTTATATAAACGTGTCTAGGTTGACGTAAAAGATAACCCGATGAGAAACAGAAATCATGTTGCTGGTAAATTTATTACTGCAATGTACACAAATTAGGGCAATCCAGGTTTGGTTGAGTGTTAAGAGAACAATTGGCCAGTTGGAAAGGTCATTCCAATGTAAACTAATGTCAAACGAAAACTCATCGTGTAAAATACTTTCTATATTAACAAGGTACAATAAATACCTACATTTAATTTCCAAGAGTTTCTTATTTGATACAAATGATACATTTGTTAGTTATATCGTGTAATATGAGCGTGTTAAGACAAAGTAGAACCAATAATTGACGAGAGCGTCTACAGCGGCGTAGACACGTGAAGATGTGTTCGAAAATAAAATCAAAAGAAACGCTAACGTTGTTGACTCAGTTTTGATTGATATGTTATCATAATGTACGATGTTATTTACAGCATTTGCTGGCAACTTTTCAGTTTCGTGATTAAGCAATAAATTCAATCAGGCGAACCTTAAAAGAACATTATTGCTAAGATAAATCAAGTCGTAGCATTTACAAGATCCAAGATAATAGTTGAATCAGTCGTGGGAATGGTAATAATTGAATTCATGGGAATGGTGACTGGTCGTGATCCTCTTGATGGATTTGCTCAGTGACGTGGTTAATGGGTTTGGAATGATGGGTCTCTGGTAATGATGTAACTGTTATGGGGACTATTTGCAGATCTGCAGTTTAAGGCCACACAAAACTTCTATGATGCGTGCTCGACTGACGTTATGAGATGCAAGGATAGGTGCATCTTGCTGGAAAATTGTGGCAGCTTTTTATTTTGTACATAGTTTATAAACTTCAAATAATGTAATCAATCTTAACAGTTTAGCAGATAAAACTAATGTAATATGTGTGTATTATAATAATGGCACAAAGCATAATAACCTGGTGACGTCATACCAAACTATAGATTCATATCGAATAAATATTAAAACTTCATTTCCAAATGACCTTAACCATAACTTTCCCTTTAAATATGACAGTTGTATGACAGTACTAAAATTATGGGGGATGCACAATACAATTTAAATACTTGGTTCCGTGGGAACAAACACAACAGGTGATGCACGGACATGTGTAGTCACGGATCGTGAACCGACACACACGCTCGAAAACACAGAAGTTCCACGACAAACCACGTTCAACGTAAACGTCATAAAAATAGATAATGTACAAATTTTCCTGCATGTAATTCTTTAGATATTCGTTTCAGAAAACCTACATTCAATTTAAAAAATATATTTTTGCTCCAAGTGAACACATAACCCGTGTAAACTAGCCATAATAACATAATAAAAGTTCATGAAGTTTTGTCAGTGGTCATTCTGGACGTTATATTCTTTATTATTCCATTGCAGTGAGGTGGATATGGTTGGATGGGGGACATTCCTGCAGTCGGGAACAGTTGCGAGAGGGTGTGCGCCGAAGTGTATCCCCTGTGGCATGCCGACTTGGGGAGCCGTACTACTCAAGTATTAAGGACGCAAGACTTCAAAACATAAAACGATGTCTCTGGATTTGATTATGAAGATACACGGTCTAGAATATTTTTCTGTTAGGGTTCTTAGTGGCAGAACAGGTTTTGGAACTTTGTGAGGGAAATTTAAATTCCAATAGGCTTGCCCATTAGGTAGGTAGGACTATATGCGATTTACATTGTCTTTGTTAAATTGTGTTGTAAAACATAATAAATCTACTAACATGTGCTAAAAGGTGCAACGAAAATTGTTAGGTAAAGGTTCCAAGTCAAAATCTAAGTTACGAATTGGCTTAAGAAGCACCTTAAACTGAAACACGGCTTAGTCAATAATCTTTTAAAAGATAAGCCCTTGTTTAGCGGTGAGTGATGAATGTCTGTGATAAAATACAAAAAGAGGATAGTTCAAACACGACTCTAAAATGGTTAAGCAAAGATAATAAAATAAGTTTAAAGGTCAGAGGTTTCGCAATGTTTAAAGAGTCCCAAGGGTCGACGGCACACATAATCCCGTCCATGTGTCACAGTCATGGTAACGCGATTAGCCGACGACGGTAGCAAATGAGATTTTTTGTATGTGACAAATAAGATTGATGGTTGGGGTGACAAATATTAACTTTTTATTTCATAAATACATAACATATATTTCTATTGTAATCGGCCGTAAAATATTTTTACCGTCTTCAAATAAAGTGGTTTCTTCATCTAATACAGTTAATTTATCAACTAGTAGGTACTTATAACTATAAAAAGTAGAAAAGAATAAAAAATAAAGCTACAACTTAATATCCAACATGACGTTAAAAACGTTTATCGTCACCCCAAACCTACGAAAATGTATCTGATTTAACAACCAAAACTAATGTCCAGAAACTGAAATCATCCGTACGCGAATCCCGTGAGAATGATCCAAGATAATACTGCAGATCCCCAAAGGGTGTAAACTGAGGGAGCGAGCTCCGCCCTGTGCGTTGAACAATACGAACAATGGCCATGCGCATGCGCGCTTTATTGTACGACTTTGGCAGACGGTTTTTTATTTTTTTTCGAACAAAGCATTGCGCAGCTAAAGAGCGGGTCACGCTTTACGATCAACAACAATGTAGTGATGAAATTAATCAACACTTTAGTGGTAGTGACGTTTTGCATCATCCTCTTTAAATTTCATACAATTTCTTAAGTATTAAAAAGTTATACAACTCGCGCAATTTGATAAACTATCTCGGAGATTCCCATTTCGGTTTAGTAACCGGTAATAGATATTGCCAGACAATGGGTAATTAAATGTTTATGTTTTGCACAAAATAACATACTAGCATAATAATATGTCGTTAGAAGCGCACAAGAATTATTTGATTAGATAACATTGCGGAAAAATTATACAATATTCCTATTTGACTTTGTGGTTATGAACTTTCAAAAAACGTCTATTTAATTAGTGTTTACATAAAGAATCGTTACTTTCACATTTTATGCAACGAAAACACAAAGTACGTGTACTTTTAAACATAAGTCCAACCTAAATGCAGTACCCGTAAACAATGCATGCAAACAATAGTACATTCAAATAATGAAGCTGAAAATTGCATTTTCGCTCGCTCTTTAATAAACACATCATGCTGCGGCGGCTTTTGTACCATCGGATGCACGCTCCACATATTATTTGCACGTGACCGGCACGCGCCCTCGGCCCTCCGACCCTCCGAGAGGGACAAAGCCCTCGGCAACTCCCGTGTTGCTAGCGTAGCGACCATGCATATTTACAAATTCAGGATGAACACATTGCGCACCCCAATCATTCTTTGGTCTAGTACATATATGTTATCTCTTTGTAAATATGTTTTTGAATAAACAAGAATGCGATGATGTTCTATTTGTAGATGTTTGGAGAAAATAAACTTATCGCAGATAAGAAACCAAGATGACAAGTAAATGCTTCGATAAGTTTCTTAGTACATTGACATGTGATTATTATGCAAAAAAACATATTATGATAGATGCAGGTAAAGACGTATCGATTTGTCATGAGGCTGACAATGAAGTCCTTATTTTTTGTTTTTATTTTGTAATAGTTTGCTAACTGTTAAATAAGGATTTACATCCCCTAACGCACTTGAAAGCGTTTGTGCTACCTAATCCTAGACCACAATTTATTCTACAAGTCTATTATTACATATTTGTAACCAACAATATTTTGTAACACACACTACAGTAATAGAAAAGCTTAGCTAAACCTATAATAATAGGCACCGCTTTGATGTAACTAATCCCGCATAGATAAATCTAAACCCGTGCGGATTCACAAAGGTTCTCAGCGCTTAATAAACAGGATAGAATACGTAAGTTATCACGTTATAAATTTTCTCTACTATTGTAATAAAATAGCCAATAAATTGTCGCACTATCGCCAGTAATATATAGCTTCAATACAAGAGGGGACTTGCTTACAGCCCTTCATATTTTAAAAGTTATTTCTGTGGCATTTAGATGGCTTTGTAGATTTATATGGCTCTTTGGATTTTGTTGTCAGGAAGTGAAATGTTTGTTTATGATATTTTCAGTCTTTATAATAAACCAGTGTTATTGTCAGGCTTAGGGTTAACGAAAATTTCATATAATATTTATGACTTCGACTGGTTCAACAATTCTACGTCAACATGTTAAATTATTCTATTCGATACACCATTATTACAGTGGTAATTTTTAGAAAACATCGCTAGTGCACTGGGTTCGACATGTCGTGGGCGACATCAGTGTGACGGGTGACGGCGAATTAATGCAACACATGCAATACTTAATTGTAAAAGGGGTGAACATGGAGGAGGGGCCCAGTGATTGTATTTGCATAATAAAACCGAAATAACGGACATTAATGGGGAGTTGGCTCTGCATTCACTTTGGGTGCACACCTCCGTAATAAAAAGTCTATAGAACTATTTATTAGACTTAAGTATAAAACGTCCCTCTACGATGGGTAAAATCATATGCAATAGTTTTCCTAAGATTGTCATATCGGTCACCAAATACTTCATTAAAATAACAAAGTACACTTTCTAGAACGTAGAACACATATTTACTTCATTTCGTGTCATTCTTGTTTCGTGACAACAATACATGTTCCACATCGACACGTTCCTATACAGCTATGCGTATAGTGGAGTGCTACGGAAGCGTCGCGTGCGCACCGACTGCAATTAACTTAAACCGCATTGTATCCTGTCGCGCATGCGCGGGACTAACTGTACTCCGCGCGTAGTTACGTGAACATTCACACATCAGCATTCAGATATTAAGTGCATGTAATGTCAATAGAAAATAACCCTCCTTCCGGCGCAATCGCGAAAAATAGATGACGAAGCTACAACGACTGTAAGGTGTTCAATTTAGGTAATTACCATTAAGGTGACAATTCTTATTAAGAAAACACAAATGTACTGTCGAAATTTAAATATAAAAGGATTTTATTTTTCTTAAGAGTAGAGTAGGTATGTATGTAGAGTAATATCAAACATCACAAGCTTGCAACACAATGTCATACAGCGATGATTAGATAATGTTCGATCTGCATAAATCAAACCGTTCACCAAGCTCTCACAGGAGATTACCTTTGATGGATGTTATGAAAACACGCACAGGTGATGCAAACACACTAAATATAACAGTAAGTGAAACAATTGAACGTGTCATAAACAAAAGATAAAGCTTAATAACTGTCTATTTGAAATAGAAATGTGCAGTGCAAAGTACTAGTCATCGGTTATAAAAGTGAGCACAGTAAAGTTACTGATTGTTGAGCTTTCGAAGCTGACGTTTATTTTCTGGTAAATGGTTAAGAAAAAGCCACATACATAGACTTGTGAAAGAAAATTCATAAAAAAGCAATCAAGACGTTGTGTAAAACTAACCTTTGAGCGTTATGTCTACTCAGACACTTCTTTGTCTAAATAAGATAAAGGCACCAAAAGCAGGAGAAAGCTCTAAAATACGGTTAAAACATTCAACCTTGACAGACCTTGAAAACTGTTAGTTTAACAAGCGTACCCTCATTTCATAAAGGTAGCACTCACATGGGAGTCATTAGGTTCCTCTGAACAGAAAGAACCTTGACGTTTACGTGTATGTTATTATGTATGTTTAGTTCGGCCACAACAATGAGGCCACCACTAAGTATAGCAGCTTTATACCCTAATAAACACAGGCAACCTCAGACTTAATGAGAAAAACGGGTCACCAGCTCCCAAAGGAAGCATCGGACTGGAAAGTTATGGGGGCATTTAATAAAAGATGTTCAAACAATATTTTAAAGGTCACGTTACTTTGGGAGGATTTATGGAGCTAGCGTAGGTACGTAGCTTTAAAGTGATGTATGAAACTGTAGCTGGTAATGTCAAAATGCAGAATACATGTAACATTTTAGAACGGACAGATTGTGTTGCTGGGGAGTTAGTTGCGCAATTCTTTCGTAACTATTTGTAATGGTCTAAGAATTATTTATCTTTATTTTATTAAAATCCACACAATCATACTTGTCGCTAAGGAAACTCAGAACCAATTTTGTCTAAAAACAAATGCATTATACCGAAGCCAGAACTCGAATTCTGTTTGGTTGTAGCAACATTTATAACTTTATTGAATACATTTTTAAAATACTAATTTATTTGCATAAAGCCATAAATCAACAAGTTCATCCCAGAACCTCATCAGAATATGAAAGCCTAGTCGAATTATAGCATTCCATTCAATAAATCAACGATTCATTTGAATAGTTGTTAACTAATTTGTATATTCGTACATGGGCCTGTCCTGTCCCGTATAATTTGTAGCCCGCATGTCAGCGGCTTGGGGACTGTGATTCAATGGAAATTGAATAAGTGGTGCCTCGATTGTAGACCTCGATAGAGTATTCGATAACAAGATAATGTGAACATAGCTGACAACATTCCGATTCTATCAGGCTCAGACTGCCATAGAAAAATAGCGAACATAACTGTCGCATAGCTCTATAGATGAAACGTCAGTGATATAAAATACCTACCTCGGTTACGGTTACTATTGAATGCAATGAAATCATAACTAACGAGTGAAAAGCACAAGCGTACAATAATTTCACATAAAATATTTAATTCTCAGATAAAAAGCAACAAAAGCGTAATATAAAGTTAAAACAAAGCATACCCTAAGTACAAACACTATTCACTCCTATAAGTAGAAAGAGAGATACTTTAATATGATAAAGTGTGGCAATTGAGAAAAGTACACATTTGTTTTTGGATTCATTAAGTCAATGGTATGTATAAATTAGCTGTCTTCTAGTATAATTCACCAATCTCAACCGGGAGGTGATGGTAGTTAGTGAACTTATAAGCGCCAATACTCTGCCTTTTACTTTTCTCTTACTTCACTAAATATGGAAGCTTAAACATGTTCTTCATTGTAATTAAATCTTACGTAAGTTTCAAGCTTTACCCTTCACGTAATTAACACACTTAAAAAGAAACAATATTCTTTGTGACCTAACAACTTGACAGGACCATAAAAATAAGGTGGAACGAAACGTCCATCTAGGAGAAAGTGAGCGTAAAAAAACATAGACCTACAAACATGTGCTGCATATCAATCGATGTGTAAAGATTGATAGAATGATTGATAAGACTACCGAACACTATGGCCGGCACTTCGTAATGACACGTTCGGGTCAAGTGAAGATACCATCTGACATTGCGTGATAGCTGGCCGAGAACTTGACTTTAAGATTGAGTTTGCATGTTGCGAAGCTATAAATTCCAACTAAAATGACCCAGATTTTAAAATAAGATACGGCAGCGATCAATTTAGAATCTGTTATGAATTACACAGTTGGATACGTTTTTGATGCAAAATATCAATGTTTTATTTTACTAGCTTCATGGTATCGAATGGACTGGACTTTAATGCACATGTATCAGCTCAGTTAAGATATTTGGCAAGACATCGTTTGGTAAAATTTACAATTTGTAAAAACTAATTTACACCCTAATGTATTGCTCGTTAGTTTTATGGTAACTCATAATTTCAGAGAATCTTGGCTTCGTTTCAAGTAATTCTCTTTTTAGTGTTACGTGTATACTTCACGAATGTCAAAAGATCGATTTATTATGATTTACCATGCATAAAACTCTATCTGGCTAAGAAAGATACATTAATAATTCTAGTGCATTTTAAGCGGAAGTTTTAGTTAGAATTTAGTCATCGGGTAAGTTTCAATTTGCTATAGAGATGCAAGACTAATAATGATTGACGTAGTTAGTATTAGCGTTTCAACTGAATAAGCAATAAAGTTACAGATCGTGCTACTTTCAACTTTACTATGGTTTAATTACACTGCGGTTAGCATGGCCATAAAATAAAAACGTGTAATAACATAACAGTTTTTATACATAAACACAAAGCTTAATGTAACCCCCACGTTTGACCTGCATCTGTCTAGAGCGTTTTAAGACCTAGATATTAAATAGTAGACAGGACAGTGAAAATATCGGGCATAACAGACTGGTAACGGTGTTCGCCTGCCCCGCTGCGACCGTGACACGACTAATTGACGCGACGTTTTAGTCGTGTCGCGTCGCGCGTGACCGGATCGCGCCGCGCGTCGTGCGAAACATCCGAATGTAAATGCAGTTGAAGATTCTAACTTGTTGCAAAGAAAAGTGATAGCATTGCTATTGAATATGTTACACAGTGAAGATGAGCGAAACTAAATAGCTTGAGTATTCGTTCTACAGCGATTCGTCATCGTTCAAAAACTACACAAGTTTTCGGAAAATGTATAAATACTACATGTTACACACAAACACGAGTTCGATTATTGTTTCTAAAATCAGAACAAAAGAATAGCTACATACACAAATAGCAAGAGATTCAAAACGTTTCTTGTTAAATAAACTAACATGTTCCGAAGTTTTATCCAAATCTAATCTCAAAAAACACATAATTTTCCTCAAAGCTGAAGTAAGATAAGTTTACAAAGAACAAAATCTTTTGGAACTTATCTGATTAGAATAAGTCCGTGTGTGCTAAAGAATTTTGGCAACTATTGTTTGCACAGTAAGGCTTTAAATGCGTGGATATCGCAAATGTAAGGTTTGATATTTACGCCGTAAATAACCGAGTAAGTCGGAAATGTTATGATTTGCATTCGTAGGTCAGTAAATAGCTCAGAATAATTTAAATTTATGCGGAAGAGGCATCACGCCGATGTGCGGCTCGGACTATCGCTATTACTTTCAGTTTCAGTCTATTTTTTCTTTGATGTGGCATTCGTAAGATTTAGCTAGAGTGTAGGTCACTACTACATTGCCTAGTTCTCTATTTATTAAAGTAGCTATAAGTAATAATAATATAATATAAGCCTTTTATTTCAGACATGATTACACTTTTACAATTATTAACTTAACCTATGACTCTTGCGAGTCAGTGACACCGACAACTTGGTCTGTTTGCCCTTTTTTGGCAAAGGCCTCCTCCATTTCTTTCCACTCCGTAGCTATAAGTACCAGTCCTTTAAATCATCCAGCCTTAGTTTGTATCCAGCCCTATGTAACATAGCCCGTTACCAGCAACAGCTTGGTCTATCGTGACTACTCTGCGTTTGATTCATAAATTACATTAAGATGTGTAGCAAACACGCAGTAGTAAGCAAATGAAGTGATGAAAATGAGAGCGGTAGAGTGCTATCTGCAGTATCCAAACATTCGTTTTACAAAGACGTTCGTCGAGCAGAAATATAGACTTGTAAACGATAAACTAACGCTTTTACATGAATTTCTTATTCAACATTTTGCATTTTGTGAGATATATTATGTTATGATTAGTATTCTTCGCATTTCATGATCTTGTAGTTGAAAAACAAATGTATAACTTCATTAACTTACTACTCCATGGTTTGTAGATACTGGCCACACTTCCTCGGACGGCCCGTTATGACCTCGATTGTGGCTTAATTAATGAATAATGGATGCAGTGTAATAATTCACTGATTTCACTGAGCGCTCCCGACTCCTGGGGCCGCTCAGGACAATACGGGAAGCTAAGCTTTAGTAAATAACCATTTAAATTTATGCTGTTTTAATTATAAATTGTGTCGTCTAAACTCTTAACTTCAAGCTCAAGCAATCTTTCTCTAATAACATAAACTTTTTATGATTCGTAGCATCACGATCTACAGACTAGACACATCAGCAATTAATGTCAACTTTTACATTCACGTTAATCGAGAACGGAATGCTACTTACGCGGTCTAAGAGTTCCAGTATCGCAATAAGGAATTTTCTCTTTTCCCGTAGCTAAACTGTTGCAGGAAAAACGACCAATGAATTTAATTAATTGCTTGCCACTTACAGCTATTAGCGATAAACAATTATAATCTCTATTAGATAGAAAATAAGGGTCACGCTTACATAATTAATTTCTGCAGGCGACTACTGTATGCCATAATTCACTCGTGGTGTTGCCAATCTGTTATGACAAATATGCGATATATTTATGCTAAAATTCGTATTGCAACGCTGCATTAGATGTTATTAATTAAAGAAATACCAAGGACGAAATAAAGATTTAGACATGTTCTATTTTGCTGACAAATAGGTAAGATAATTAAGATTTATGTTCATGGACTTTGCCAACGTTTGTATATAAAAACATCTTTAATTTAAGTATTTACGTAAAAACGTACAAACCGTTGCGAATGTTATAATGTGCATTGTAATAACAACTTTCTAGTTTCGTGAATACGAAGTCAAAAATGTTGAAATTAAACGCACTATTAAACAACAATAAACAGTCCAGTAAAAAAAACATTAAGACAGAAAATAAGCATTAGTACAACAAAAAAATGCTTGTTTTCATTAAAATAATTCAAGTAAAATTATTCGCTGTGTAAGAGACAAAGCGAATAATTTACTAGTAGGCACGACATTTAAATACGATACTATTAAAATCCATGACCATTATTTGCCCTCTACAGCACCAATCGATATGATGAACCATTTAAGCACCACCGACACAAGTTAGCTGTTCATCTGACAAAGCTGACTTATTAATTATTACACAACACTGGTTTCAACAATGATTACTACGCTGAAGTAAGGACCACATAAAGCCCTGGGTCATTACGCTCGCAACACCTTTCGCTACGATCCAATATGGGGATAGCCAGCTGTTTTTTTCCATTCCATAAAAGATCGGTCACCTGGCTGGAGCCAGTTTTTAATCCTCAGTTCGCGATACTCGCTAACAAGTCAAAAACGATAAAAATCGAGTTACTTTAGATGAACATAACATAACCCTACACTTTCACACGACTGACATTGACTCCTTTTTGTAAAGAATTAAACTTTGAAAGTGATTATTTATAGATGAGTAACCCAAGCCTTAATAAAAATTGTAAAGGATTGGTCGGTCTATAAAGCGTTTGTTTGATACTTCAAAACAAAATGTATGAATTGGTTGACGTGATTTTTTCCATCATGTCAACCAATTGATTTTTTAGAGTAGAAAATAATATGAAGCATTTGAATATTTTTCGCCACGTTAGTGCGTTTAAAAAGTTAAGTTCCTAGTTTATTTTTCTGATAATTAGGTAAAAAATAGAGGTTCGTTGTTGCAATGTTGTTTGAACTTATGCTACCCGTGGTGGTAAAACTCTTAAAACCCACGCATCAGCAAAAATAAGTTTGATGTACTTAATAATAGGTATATAACTATAGAATGAATTATACTTTGCTTATTATTTATTTGCTGTGTTTGTTAATTCTACATTATAGTGTAAATGCGGAAATTACGTAAGTGCAAACTTAGCGTGCCATTTTTATCAGTGCATGTATATTTTATCTTACGATAAACAAGATTCGATACAGCGTACTTGTCAAAAGTGATTTTCCTACCTATTCCATTTGATGAATCTACTAATTCATAAGAATTGTTATTTTTACAAATTCTTATTATATTAGAATCAACCTATCACGATCTTTATGAATAAATTCATATTTCTAGTTTACGAAACCGTAATTAAATTGTATTTTTTTAAGAATAAATTAAAGGTTAAGTTCACAAAATTTGAATGCAAAGATTATTAAGTGTTTATCATAAGCATATTATAGGCTCACGTCTCAGGGCCCGTAAACTGGGTAAGTAGAGCTGTGCGCGGCGCCACCACGATGTTTAGTGTCACAGTTAAAAGCCGTGTATGGACATGCCGCATTTACTCTAAACACTGTAATCGTTTGTGCTCGAGTACTGACAGATTACTAAGTTTATAATTTGATTATAGGTAGCGTAGGATAAGAAGCATCAAATATAAGTAATTTCTGCTACTCCACAGTTTTTTACGGTCTTCCACAGTGGAGTTTCCAATAAAAAAGGTTATATAATGTGCAGAATGCTAAGTAGTAAGTAGTGCAGTCTTAGAAATCTTGAAGACTTTTCATAATTGTATCATTTAAATGTTACGTAACATTTAATAATGTACATTTACACAACGCGAGGTTTCTAAAATATACACTTTTATAATGTTTTATCTCGATGATGACGTGTGCACTGCGCACAGAGCGTAACGTAGTCGATCAGCGACAATCAAAATGCACAAATGTAAAGTGTGCATGAGCCGCTGATCAGTCGGCTCACGCGCAGTTCGACGATCCGTTCTAGTTGCTTGCACTCTTACGTTTTCTAGGTTGTTGACAAAGATATAACAAAGGCTTTTTATAATAATATACCCTTTTTAAACCAATCAAAATGTTTTGTGTTCAGATTGGAAGTAAAATCGATCACCCCAATGTTTTAGTATGGTACCTACCTAATTGTATATTTAATGTCAACCAAAAATACTTGCCGAATACATAACCTCCTTTTTTGAAATTCTGTTTTTTTTTTAAATCATCTTAAATCATTTTTGAAGATCTCAATTTCTTTTCGCATCTCAGATTCTCTTATTGGAGCAAAAAAAATAATATTTGTAATCTTGAACCTTTATAAGAAGCATTAACTTATAAGGGCACAAATTCATAGAAAGAGCTTTATGACTAGAAACGAGCTTCAACTATGAGATTGTGTGGTATTCTCAGAAGTGGAATATGTTTGACACACATTCTACAGATAAGACTATTTTAGCTTTTTAGATACCCAGTGGAATTCTTTAGAAGAATGTACAATAGAAATAATTTCTTAGTTGGACGCTGTTAAGCAATACTGTGTGAACCCACATGCTCGCCATTTTGAGTAAATTGTGTTTTTAGTAAGATTTCTACTTTTCATAAGTTTGTTAATAAAATATAAAGGAGCATCGAGTCAGTAAACTTTTTATGCCTTAACTATAAAAGAAGATTATACTTTGAATAATAAAACAGCTAATAGGAGTAAATTATTTGTTAAAAGCGCAAAATTTGATAATATGACAAAATCTTTTATCATCCATTTACTATTGAAAAACATTTTAATCCTCATAACACTTTATTGCTAAACAGGAAGACTATAATTTTAAATTATTTTGCTTTATGTTAAGTGACATAACACCGTATTAATCAATATTTTATCGAGATTAGTTTAACCAGGATAGTGTCATCTCAGTCAAGAATAAAAGTCATAAATAAAAAAATACACTATTTTTTATTAAATTCAGTTTAGCAATAAAGTGTTAACCCTCTAACCTCTTATTGCCTTAGATAGATGTCGCTTCCTTATAAAGAAATGAATGTTAAGGAACATAGTATACTATTGTCAAATGTAATAAGCGAGTTTATAGTTTTGTTTCAAACGTTTTTCAATATTTTTTGTAGTAAAATAGTTTTAAATCCCATAACACTGTATTGAAAAACGTACTCAATCACCTATAGAAGTGGTTGACATCAAAATCTATTTTCTTGTCATTTAGTGGGTTGACGCAGTATTGCTTAACAGCGTTCAGTTATGAGTAAACTTATTTAAGTACACTTAAAGAATTGTAGGATAGTAGAGGTAAATGGATTAATTTTGAGAGTAGCAGATCACCTTTAAGAGCATTATGTCATGTATAGCATACTATGATGGATACCTAGTCCCATATGTTTGACACACATTCCACTATCAACACGGTGCAGCTTGTTTCAAAGCACAGGGATAATGTTATGATTAGTTTACCGTTAGACCACTCTACTAGAAGTGTTAGCCTTAAAAGAACATAGTCCCCGACACTAATTACAATGATTTAGATAAGTTTACACGCCATTTAAGTGCAGCTTAGAACCACTACTTCTATACTGACAGGATAAACCTGATTATTGAATAATCCTATTAATATCAGGCGACAATTTGATATATCGGCAGATATTAAGAAAATTGCAACACTTGATTAGCATTTGAAATGGATTTCCTATTACGGAAACCGATAATTACATTTGGGTTATAGTAATAAATTGTATGTCAACACAAAGAATGCCAGTGTCAAACGACAGCTTCTCAACTAAACATGAAATATTTTTCCTTATTCTGGGACTGATGTTAATTGTGATTCTATCTTAATTCAGGTATCCGAAGCGCCTTGTACGGTTGTCTGTCTTTCCTTTTGGGACACATCTTCGTCAGACCGCATTCCGCGAGAGACCTGCCAATTACGCGGGAAACGCTGAAACTTTTTTACCAACAAATGACCGTTATTCGATGACTTCGACAATCGTTAAGAACCTGTCCCTCTGACCATATACGTCGGATCATGTTCCGATTTTCTAGCCTCATCGCATTACCACTTTTTTCCTACTCGCTTACTTTACGTACGTATGACATATTGGTGTCAATGCAACAATAAAATTTTACATGTATTTATTCATAAGGCTTCGCTCAATGGACCACGTTTGTTTTCGAATTATTGAGTGGTTGCTGAGTAGAGGAAACTGATTTGTTGACATGTTTATGGTTGTTTTAGTGTCGTCAATGACACATACCTGCACATCATCGAATACCTTGCAGATAAGTGCATGCCAGTGACTGACCTCTGAAGGTTTTTATCGCCAAGTGAACTGTCCTCGCAAACTCAAGTTTACCGATAACTGACCTCTTAACCAATATTTGGACATCTTAAATCTTTTGCCGCAACAAATGGATGCGAATCGATTTACGTGTACGAAATTGAAATCAACAATTAATTTGGCGTACAACACAAGTCAACATCATTCTTGGCGGTATAACAATTGGATTCAAGGTTGTTCACGGATTAACTTAATATCAATACGGCGCAGGATCGAAAAGTGAAACTAAATCGGTAACTAATTACATAGTTCGATTAGTCAAACACGAATAGGTCACAGATACCGGTTTGCTCGGATTTCTCGATTCACTTTTTTGCGACATGACATTTTTAATTTATGACGTGCACATTGTTCGCGCTATCGTTAGCCTATTGACATCAATGAATATCCGCTTTTCATGTCATCCTTTCCGCATTGTTTTACCTTTTCTATTATTTCAATATGGATTTACGCAAAACAAAGATAGTAACAAATTAATGGGCATCGGTATCTACCAAACAAAAATGAATTGTCTTGGTGAGTAATTATGATTACAAAACATAGCCAAGGTTACGAAATCTGAGGACCTACATACACAAATGTAACGTAAAGCGCTCATGGGAACTAATAATAAATACGTAACAATGAGTTGCTCTGCTTTTGATGTGAGCGAACGCGTCAGAACTACCGCTGGTACTCGTAAAACTAATTCAGAGCCGGTAACTAGTAACAACCAAATCGCCGCTGCATAACGACGGCTCAAAATAACAATAAAAAACACCAATCCAATCTTCTTCATTGATGTACCACGCTCTAAAAATATTTGCTGAACTAAATAAATTGTCGCCAAAACATGCTTTCACCGTCATAAAATTGCCACTGGCGCCCACTAAACTTAGCGGTGGGTCGCGACCGAAGACGCGATGCCATTTCGCAAATACAACGAGCACGTAAAAGTGGACCGAACCTTGGCGTCCGTGTCCTGGCGGAAGGCCAACTGAGCAATTGAATGAGTGACGATTAGCAAACAAAAAATAACAGGGGTAGACCAACACGGATCGATCTATTTCGGGGAGGTCGAAACTTCTGAAGTACCTGAGTCAGTAAGCGGTTCTGGCACTTGAGGATTGCGCTCATTGAGCTAGAGGAAATGCGTGTCTATTTACGATAGTGGCGCGCTGGCGGAACTCGGTGCTCGGCTAAATATTTTAGGCTGGCGTTTGTGAGCGTATGGAATGGACTCGCTGGTGGAGTGAAGGAGGTTCCATGAGTATGTCAGACGTGACCGAACTGGCAAAGGCTGGTTGTGGCGCGTCACGTCCGCGGCACACTGTCTGACTGGACTCTCTTATCGCCGCGAATTATCAATCGGACTGCTGTGTTTGTGTCGGGTACTTGACTTCTAAGAACGAGATGATGTTAATATACAAAAATAGGCGACAAGGCTAATCTCTAATTAATATAAATCCAATAAAGCAACTTTTGTTTGTATAACTCGTACATAAATGAATAACAACCTATTGGATTATGGTATACACTTAATAATATTGTAAGCAGCTCTTTAAATAGCTGTACCTACATATTATAAAAGTTAATACTCACGATTTATGGAAATGAATACCTATTTGTTGCAGTACAATATGATTCACAGTAACAATTCTGTTATGAATATAATGTTGACATGTCTTAAGCCAGTACTAAAAATTAAAACTGGCTAGTGAAAATAATTAAATGAAATAAATTTAAACCTTTCAGCTTGCCTTAATTGTCAGGGATCCACGCCTGTTGGAGCAAAGAGGAAAATAGTCTAGGAGTGTTAATTGGGTTAGTACTGATTTCAAGCTGATAGACTGGAAGAATATCTTAGGCTAGTGTCATGATGATTTGTGGTTATTTGCCTGTCATAAATATTTTGAAAACATTTTGGCGGGCTACCAAAATTTACGTCAGAAATCATATTACTGTAATTCGTATGTTCCAGCAAATACCACGTCAGTAGATAAGGCTAATGCTCCATAATGATGTCCTTGGCAAAGTTGAAGATAACAAGCGATGATAAAGTCATGTAAAACTTGACAGATAAAGGGTTTAGTTTTTAATGCGGAATTTTTATTTTATACCTACCAATGATTTATCAAAACTACGATTGATTTGAAAATTAAGTTAGTAACTGTAGGAAGTAAAGAAGTCTGTATGTTACTGATTGTGAAGGGAGTTGATAATTGTAATGTTATCAGCCGCTCGTCTGTTTAGTTTGACAAAGTGCCATAAAATTAGTCTCAACACATCTGCTACTTTAGAATATAAAACAATAGTCTAACTAAAGCAAGCTGGAAACAATATGTGAGCATTCAATTCCATACAAAAATTAAAATAAATGAAATTCATTTGTAATTCCGGCTGGTAATGTAACGGCTATTGTTGAAATAAAAACAATTGTTACGAAAAATTCTGATAAAGTAGTCAAACTGCAAACATTATAGGCCGGTGTTATTCAGCTGTGACAGGCGGAACGTTCAGATAAGCCGACATTGTCCCCGATAACATTAATTATGTACCTATGTTTGTTATATACGTATACGTATTTGTAAGTCGAATACTCCCTCACCTTAGCACCGGAGATGCTGGCGTTCATCCAACTTTCGGTGCTGACGCCTTGGCTGTCGCCGAAATTTGTATTCGAACACTTCAAAACATGCAATGAGTTTATAAAACTCTAAGAAACGTCGATAACACCAAACGCACAGTACAGAACTTGGCACTAACTAAGCACGTCTGACGAACACAAATATGTTGAGTTATAGAACACCAGTAGATAAAACCAAAAACGGTCTTTCACATCACGACAAATATTAGCGTGGTCACAGGTGCACACTGTGTAAATAAATGCAGCGCTCGGCGCCGGCGACACGTGCGCTTTCGTTGGCGAACCGCGAATAACAGTGTAGCGTGTAACGCGAGCGACACGGGACGCCCCTCTACCACGACCGCTGCACGCTCGGGGCACAGCGACACTGACGCAGGCGGGCAGCTCGGCGCGGTCCAACGCCGCATCTCAACCCCTCGGGCCTACGCTACACCCCGCTTGGCCGGCCAATATTTTTTTCCCCGAACAAAAACCGCACATTGCATCGCGCTTCAGAACACGGCAAGCTATGGAATCTGACCGCTTTTTCTGTCAACGCTGTAATTATTCAGACCTTTTACGGAACCCAGAATTAACGTACACGGGTAAATAGTATGTTGAGGATTCTCGTGAGAATGCGAAGCATAGATTATCTTGGGGACATAGTTTATGAAAGACGATGTGATCTATAAGGTGAGTACTGCATGTTGTACTTTAGCTGTAAAATACTTTGTAAGATATACCCAAATAGCGTAAGTTTTGCGGTTGTTTACTTTCTCGGCCTTAGACGTGTTGTGTCAAGTTGACACAATAAACGTGAAATAGAACCATCTATTGAAACGCTAAAGCGTGCCACATCCTGATGCCGAGTTAGTGTGAAGATAATGATGGACATCGATAGTGCCGCTAGGCACTAGGATCACGTAGAGCCAACGGTACCATTCTGTGCGCCTGTATGCACCGGGGCTTATTTAAATAATTGTCGCGTTGACGACTCAGGGCTCTGGAGACGACTTGCGGTGAGATAACGACGGCCACAGTTGTTATTATGTGTCGTTGTGGTGCTTAGAAGATAATACGATGCGCACAAACTACGGGTCTGTTCAAAGATCGCGTGGCCTAAAAACTCAATGAATGTCATCATTTCTACCAAGCATTAATTAGATCAAGCATGGAAATATTACAAGTGAACAAACCTCCTTTATAAGACCCACGCGTAGTTCTTACATAAAGTAGAGCGCGATGTTCTGCTGAAGCCGATCAGATCATGTTATCAGTAATACATAGGTACGCTATCACATATTTCATCAATATAATTTCCTCCTCCGCTTGTATGATTGCGATAATTAATTCCATAAACAAGATAAGAATGTTCAATTGGCTGAAAACGATTGAAATTAGCGATAGCAATCCATACAGATGGAAGAAAGCTGATACAATTATTTAGGAATCTAGAAGACCCGGTCAGTGGATTGTCGTTATTAATCAAGTGTAAGACGATAAAATGAAGATGGTGCGTTACGAATCGATGTGGTTCTGGTCGGGGAGCTACTGCATACGGCCGGTTGTCACGACATGACCAATGGAGGGAATCCGATCGACGTGAGCATTCCGTCTCGTTACAGTTTCCTGACTTTCTGTGTGAATTACAAGCCATTCGCGGGACAGATACACGTATCTGTCATCCTCACGTGGGGGTCGTATGAGGAAGTCACTGTTAAAAGTAATTTCACACGTACATACAGAACTGCAATGAAAGGAGTAATCGATTCACTGTATAATATCTTATTTAAGACAGCATTATCTTATTACCCGCAGCTCTGCCTACCCATTAAGACTATTTATGTTTTCCTTGATTATCCAACTCGCAGTTTATATCTGTCGTGGTTGATTACAATGACATTACATTTCCATTTAGAAAACAATACAGCGCCGGTAATGAGGCGACCAGTAAAGTTGCAAGATTTACGCGTATTTTTGTCCCGTCCCGATCTCGTGATATTTCCTTAACTTTCTCTTTCCCCATTGTAGTATCGGAGGTGTCGGCCGCGATTTATCGCTGGGCATCGTCCGACAACGACACGACACGGGAATCGAACCCCGCGACTAACAAAGGCATAAACAAGTTTCACTCCGCCCTGTGAGCTTACAAACTGTTACCGTAATTTAATGCGTATTCAATTGCTACAGCTTAAAAGTATTCCATTTTATGTCTACTTACGTACAGACTATGCTATGCACGTTTATAATCTGCATTGTATTATGATGACTAATTACTGTAGGTACAGACTTCATGGTCTACAAGGCTGTGACTTTTTGGTTCACGTTCAGCAGCGGAGGTACACCACTGGAACAATGATAATGAATCTAGTGTGACATGTGTTGACGTCATTTTTACTTTGAGTTTGTTTCGCTGAGGTAATTCCAAAGGCATATATTTCTTGTGGGTTTTTCTTTTAATAGTCAAGTATCCTACTTAGTCTAATAAACCTTATTCTTACATGTGGTACATAATCAACCTAAGAGTCCTAGACCATCAAAACATACTCTCCACGCGGAAATCGAACTTGCGAGGCACAGTTCAGTCTTAGCCAAGGCGCCGATTGGATTGTCCCAGCGATATTGAGTCGGTTTGTGTGGGGTTTTTACAATGAGAAAGTGTACTTTTAGTGTAAGTTTAAGTTATATCCTACAATAAACATAGCAGAGGTGGTTTACAGTGACGTTAATAGTGTTTCAAGTGAGAAAGCAATATCTTCAGAAGCCCACGAATTGAATTTCTTTGTTCGCTTTCGAGTTTTAAGGGTTTGCATGATGTCGAATAAAACGCAACCACGAACTTAGTATGAGATACCAAAACACTTTAGGAAATTATAGAACGAATTAGAAGCAAACAAAATAAGATTTTAATCGATGTATTAACTATAGTATCAGGTTAGAATAATGGAAGCTTTTTTGATTTTTAACATAGAATTTTGTGCCGGACAAATGTTTTAGTTCTGCAGTCTGAATTTAGATTCGTAGTTTTCTCAAAAACAATGCACTTTTTTAAAGATTAACTACCATAATAACAATTAACATATGAAACAGTAACTGCAGACGGAAACTGCGTATCACGTGCATTGATATAATCAATTAAGAGTCTCGTGAGTCGGCTATCGGTACAGGTAGCTAACGCCGGAACATTTCAAGCTGTTAATTGATATTTACATAGCATGGTTACGTGGTGGGAACCGCGGAAGCTGGCGTTACATCAGTGACCTTATAGATGATTCGAGTTCGGGATTCCGCGTGTTATGATTGAAGATAGGTAGGACGATGTAGGTGATGTAATACTGTGTTGTGTTGGTGATACTGTTACGTATATATGCACTAGTTAGTATTGTTTTAAATATAAAAGGTACAAAACAAGGCAAGAAGGGTAGACTTTGAAAATAAATAAAAGTATACAAGTCCTTTAGCTTAAAAGCTGCCTTGGAAGTAAATTACATAAAAGGTTTATGAACTTTTCAGTTCAACCAACAAGTTCATGTTGTGCCCTAAAAACCTTCAGGCCAAATTTGTTATGTATCCGTTAACCCCACGGCATATAAACTTTTTTGCGTTTCAAGCCCCTATCCCTATTTAGCTAACATCAGCATAAACAGTGTTCTTACTGGCCCACTTACTGAAGCATCGGTTAACTAACTATTTGGTAAATATTTTCTATTAAATGTTATTGGCGCTTTGCCTAGACCTTAACGTGTAGGCAGAGCTAGAATGTAGTACAATATTATCCCGTAAATGTCTACAGCTATAAAACTCCAGTGCACCGTTACAGCGGACGTGTCATTACTTTAGGCATAAACATAATAACCAAACTCGATAGGAGTATGGGAGGATGCTGTTAATTAAATTATTATCTTTACGATGCAGATAGTTGTCTCTATAGATATTCACGGGAAGTGATAGAATTATATTATGTTTAAATCGAAGGCCACGTAATCTTAATCCAGTATGTAATCTGCCATATAAACATTTAATCATTTACGCAAAAGCAATCAACCTCTATGAAAATCCTTTTTAGTTTCTGAAAACTATAGCAATAAAGCTAGACCTAACGAAAAATAGGTCACGTTTCAATATGTAGCTCTAGTGGGGTATTGATCGTTCATGGCGCATAATGCGCATCCTGCAAAAGTGGTGAGATCACTAGACTTGGCATGCTGGATGGAAATCGCAGTAGGTACACAAGTATGCCACGGTACATTGTACTGCTAGTAAAAACGTTGACATCAAGCAACTATTTTTCAAAATATTATGGCCTAGAAAAGGTTTGGATTCACCTAAAAAAACACACTCTCGTTATGCCAATTGACTGTAAACAGAATCGTACATAATTGCTTCATATTAAGACAATCGTTTAAACAAATTAAATACAACATTTAAGTGGTTGAATGTATAAAGTTCTCAATGCAGCGTGATCTCCAATTAAACGGTGCCTATCTTTATATCGGCCGGTCGGTGTTAAATCTATGCCGTGTCTCACGACCGACTGCACTCACGATCTTCTAACAACGATGTTGATATTTTATTTTTTGTGTGTTGAGGAAATATCAGCGGCATTTAGCATTCGTTCTTTATATTGTTATTGTTTAGAAGAAGAAGAACAAAGAACTACATATTTTTGGTGCTTGCCTAGCTTTCCATATCTCACACTATTCGGTAAATTAATGTATTTTAGAGAAGAACATTTATTATTTGCGATGTCGAAATATATTGTGCTTAGATCCATTTTATTTAACAACTGGTAGTATTTTGTAGCTTCATATTTGTTGCGAAACGTACAGCTGCAGAATACATTATGGAACAGTCGACGAGCTTTATTTAATGCAAGTAATGTTTGATATAAATAATAACGGTATAGTTTAACATATAAATATAAATTAAATCTGAACGTCCGCCCTTTGCGGTCGTCAAAAGGCTTTGCGTGCTTGTTGAGTGCCGTTACTGTAGAGGGACATAAAGCGATAACACATTCTGTATAACGCTGGTGCATCTGTCTTCGTGCAAGGTGTTTTGATAAAATGTATGTATGTAAATCAGAGGATAATTACACCTAAAAAAAGTGTCGTGGTCGACAAAAGAGACATATTGGTCTAAACGAGCTTGTTAAAACAAAGTACTAAATAAATCTACGTATTTTATTTATACCTAAGCATGTATAAGAGAAATTGCCAAAGGCTGTATAAGAGTTTCTACGAAACAGCAGTTTTGTAGTTCAGTGGAGCTTGTGAAGCCAATGAAGTGTAAACCAAACGATACAGTGCCTCGCACTGTGGACTTGGTCAAGAATACTGAAAACTTTCGTTGCGTTTGAATGGTGTTAAAATGAAAATATATTTCCACTACATTTATAATGATTCTTAGTCACCCACTGCAAAGGTTAGTCTACTGCTATAACAAAGTTTATAATAATAATAATATATAATTTAACTACGTATTAACTTTTAATTCGTGTAAAAAGTAATCGAAGAGTTATATTTTTAAGAACTATTATCAATGTTACTCTATAAGCGTAAAAATGTTAGTATTTTTTCTGGAAACGTAAATATTATCGTTATTTTTCCCTACCGACTTCCTAGCAACCGAACCAAGTTGATTATCTATTCAAGCTTCACACATCATTGCCCAATCTTTTCCATTTGCTTACCTGTCAATAAACGTATCGCTTCATAACCATTTGGACGTTTATATTTTCCACTTGACGTATTTTTTGTTGGGTTCATTAGAATTGTTGTTACTTAGAAACACACCTTAAATTATGCATAAGAATTATATAAAATATTATTCTCTGTTAGTTTGTATTATACATATTTTTATGGAAGGCACGTATTTAATGTTGTACCCAAAAAAAATCTGCTTCAAATACCACCTAATAGAAGAAAAAAAGTTTGCAATAGTACATACCTACAATTTACTTTATTGCCAAACAAATTAGTAGTTTTTTTATTTTACTTCGTAATGTATTTAATAATATGGATAGTCTTTACGCAATCATTAATCCTTTATCAGTCGACATATTATTAAGTCAGACGCGAAGTAAACCGCACATTCCTTAAAAGTCTTGCTATTTTATTAAATATTTTAAAATTAAAACCTAAAAACAAAAGTCTGGGCAAAGTAGAGTTCGGTTGCTTGTATGAAAATAATTAATAATACTCACTCCTAGAACACATAACATGTGTATGGTATTTTTTGACTACTGTTGTGACCTCCAAATATGCTTTTGACTGATATTAATATTCATAAAACGTTTTATTCATTCATAATGTCAATTTAAATTTATTTATAAATGATTCAAAGGTATTTAACTATATGATATATGTAATATGAGAATCACAAAAAATTGTGGTGCGAAACTGAATTCTGTGAATAATATTTTTTATATTTTTCTCATTGCGTCACTTTCCTCGACAAAAAATAAAATAAATACTGATATGATAAAAAAATACGATATGATATAAATATTACTAAATGTTTTTTACCAACACAACGGATGCAAATATCCAACCAAACGTACCTGTAACAATAATATCAATAAATTAATATTAAACCAATTAGATTGCGCAATACAATATAAAAGTACGGTGTATCAACATAAAACTTATTGTATGGGTTAGCCGAGTGAAAACTTGTTACGTCACGCTTGTGGCATTTTCGATCAGATACGTAATGACTTTTAATGGTCGAATTATATTGACAGACAAAACCAATGGACGGCATCTTGCTTTCAGAGTTTGGCATGAAGACCACATAATGTTGTGGAGCAGAAAACCCATTCTGTTTAAAGTCGCAATTTACACCTCGTCCCCTGCACATACACATCACAGTTACTGTTGATTGGTCGTGTTATATCCGAATTGAATGACGTGTGGGTTTTTTTCTCTTTTAAGTAGGTAGGTACTATGGCTCTCAGCTAGTAAATGTTTTCCCGATATCTGTTTCAGATTTCCATCTTAATCTGTGACGAGATATTAAACTAGCCTAAAACAATATCCAGTCCAATATGTCTAAGACACATTTACTTGAATGTTACCTTGGTAATTGGTATATAATGTATTGTTGTGTTATATTGACCATACTTGATATCTGTCGAGACACAAATGTAATCTAGATCATTATGCACGACGATGCAGAAAACTGAGACGACACGCAATTGACGATAAATGCGTGTTGCAAACTTATTGTTTCTTTTACGTTTAAGAAAAATGAACCTTATACGTTATCATTAAAGACTATCTTTGATAAAATCACTACAACTGATAAGACAGAGAAATATAGACCGTATTTTGTGGAGTACAATGGCGGTTATAAAATTTGGGAGGTGAATGGAATATTGTTGCAGTCAATGCGCATGTCACGCCTACGGGGTAGACAGTTGTAAGCTCACAGGTATGGAAAACTCGACAAGTGACCGGGACATCGATACCATTGTTCCAACTTATTGTAAAAAAGGAATTGTTTTTACATGCGTTTGTACAAAATGTAAATCGGC
This sequence comes from Abrostola triplasia, assembly GCA_946251915.1. Taxonomy (NCBI): domain Eukaryota; kingdom Metazoa; phylum Arthropoda; class Insecta; order Lepidoptera; family Noctuidae; genus Abrostola; species Abrostola triplasia. Next base: position 2,737,890 of record OX276424.1, on the reverse strand, counting down.
TATGAGGAAAAACTCGAGTACTATCTGTGATTTTAAGGCCTTTGGAAACTAGTATTTTTTTTTCTTTTGTACAGTGTCACACCCACTTGCCAATGCCGAATTATTTAGCTTTTATTATGTCCGACAAATTAAAACTGTAACAAGTTGTAAGTGTTCACATAAACTGTAATTGGAATAGGTACCTACCTTACTAGGTATACCTAGTTATTTACTAGCTTAGTGATTCAAGTATTATCATGGTTAGATATGTGGTTAACGACAAAATTTCATTATTATTAATATTTTGATGTGGGTAGTACCCACAATTTGAGAATTTAAGACGAACTTTCGCGTCACTAGCTTCATAGAATTGTTTCAGTCGGCACAAGAACCGGCATCTAAATATCACGCGTAAAAAAATAAGAATCGAAGTTAAACAACTGAAACTGCGCAATTAAAAATTATTTTCAATGTACGCCGTTTAAGTCGAAATTTGATTAACGATAACAATAATATGGGCTTGAATTATTGCAAGCGAGCAAAAACAGCGCGCATATTTGGAATACCAGTGGAATTAAATTTTCGTAATGCTACCAAATCGGGTGGCATTGAATCAACAAATTGTGAGCACAGATACTATGCTGCCGTTAAATTGAATATATTTTTTATTAAAACATACCATTTTAAGTGATCGAACCTTATACAATAACAATATAATAACTTAACTACTCAACTCATTTCGCATTGCGTTAATGGGCAAAGAATTTATACACAATTATGGTGGAGTTCCGAGAAATGTATGACGGTTTATGTATATACGATAATTAATCAGGACTTACGATTGGCTCTGTTTTTTATCGGCAAACATCGGCCATTTGTCGGAACTCTGTTCATGAGTGGTTTAAGACGTGTCCACGCGGAGGACCCGACATGTCCGACATGTTTTATAACTATTATACTTTGTAAATATGGAAATACGTCGGAGTGAACACCAGGAACTTGTAAAGAACAGTCCGATCTATAAATGGAAGACAACTGGTCACTACTCGGTAGGTTTTTGACATAAACAATGCTGCTTTAATACCTAGCAAGCCGACTTCGTCATTTAGGAAATTGAAAGAAAAACCAAATACGCGGCACACTACGTTTTTGGGTAAAAAGACAGTCCGTCAGATTAAAAGGTAATTTTAAATCTGTACATACTGTATAGGTCCAATTAAAACGATAATCTTAAGGTTAATTGTAAAATAAAGACAAAAAAGCACACTTAAATATTTATTTTTGCGTAAACAATGACTAATACACACAGATTTGCACGCAAATCGTTTAATTGGTGGATCGAGACAATTGGCTTTTATATTTAGTTGCGCGATATCGGATAAGCGCGTGCGCACGCGGGGTCGCGTGATATGCCAGCCATGGAGGGGTTGTATCGATGGCGCGATCTCAACGCGATTCTTATTGTTTTTAATTAATTATGGAACAGAAAGGTCAGTCAGTACGAGTATGTAGCACTCACGATCTCATGCAGATACGCATGCTTCTAAAATAACGGCGATAACATCTCTAGGGAATAAATTGTTTGCATTCTTTGTATAACAATAAGGTATCGTAGATATAATGTTGATGGACGAGCTGAAGTATTCCAGCCGAAAAGACGAGTTTTTCGTGTTCCTTATTGGGATGGTAAGTTGCGTGGGAAGTTTGGCCAACGATACGTAACAGTTTTCCTGTTATTGTCAACTGGATCCAGAAGCACCACAAAGTATAAGGAAACTGGGCTGGCGGCGTTTTTTATACTAGATGACTTATACATAAATATTATTACGTCAGTCAAAATATTGACGCAATAAGCTCTTCGTTTGTTTAGATACCAATCAGTGTTTGGACTTCACTGGGCTGCAGCTGAAAATGCTCAATCATTTAACCGCACGCAACCGCTACTTAAAAACAAAAACACGAGTCCAACGTGCGAAAACCTCCACTCGACGCACACCTTACTAATTGCCACAGCGGTGTATCGTCGCGCTGTATAAATCATTAAGCGAGTTTTCGACAATTTTCCTTAATTGGTCTCGTTTCCCAATCGGGTCGATTGTGATCTCGCGATGTGTGGCCAGTCCTCAGCGAATCAACGGGGTGATCTCAGTGACACTGACCACGACACGAGAAGTAATTAGCGCGAATGGGACCACACACCGGGTGCCATTAAGCCAAATCTGAGGCGCCTGTTCAACTTTCATCTTCGTATCGAAGTCTGGGTCGTATGAATCACGATTTACAATCGATACTATATCTTGTTCACACGGCGCGACAAAACTGTGGCGGTTAACATTTTTGCGACACAATGTGCTCCAAAGAGAATATGTTGATGATATACATACATACTCAGTGAGCGAGAACTTGTGCATTTTTGTCGCGTGCTGTACCTCGCGTTGTCGTGTCGTGCATGGAAGATGCTAATCTATAGAGCTTCGTATAATTTACACGAGTTAAATTACATAATTTATTTACATAATTATTCAAAAAAAAAAGAGAAAATTATAATTTCAAAAAAACCGAAAAAAACAGCTATTCATTGGTTGCTAGATAACATTTCAAGATGCGACAGGAGTCGAGACGTGTAGTTAGCTCTGCAGGTCAGGTTCGTATGAACCCGTCATAAAATACGAATGGAGTTGACATCGATATAAAATAGCTGTTCAAATGGTAACTAAGACGGGAACATGACAGGAACAGTGCTGCAAAGGTATTTTACTCCGTTATATAGCTTGTAATGCCGCCGACTGTGGGGGCCGTTATCAATATAATAAATAATATCAAATCGGTATGCACGAATAACTTAGGTATAAGCTTATAAGGGCGAACTAAAATACGGCGTGTGAATTATTCAGATACGAAATTGGTGCAAAGTTACAGCGTTGGCAACACCAGAGGCGAAAGAAATTGTAAACTACAATGACTAGGCAGACAGAAACAACCAGTATTGACCAAGTTTGTTAAGACTTCGACCATGGTCAAGCCTCCGTCGGTGGTCCTGTTTTGGGCTAGTCTGTTATCTGAGTGCAATTAAAAATAAGACTATTATTAGAGGCAAAGTTATTTAGGCAGTCGCCTGTAAACTGTTTGCAAACACTTGATTGACTTCAATATTTTTTGTGTGTCAGTAGTAAGACGTTGTTGACAGGTAGGATAAATATAAGGATAATTAAATACGATTGACGAAGTGTCCATCGAAGTGTAAGTAGGTATAAGACTGTCTAAATAGATGTCGAATAAATATACACTTATATATAAATGTGATAAGTAAATGAAGCTTAAACAGTATTAAGATGGCATCAACTGAAAATGCGTGATCTGGTTTTGGATAAACTAATCTTATTTATCCACGTAGTCATAAAAAGTGAGTACTTTTTTATTTAAGTATTCTAATTATGAAATTGTAACGTAGAAACAAAGAACCAGTAAACTTTACTGATTGCTCTGCAGCCAATAGGCTGACATGTACTTGTGATCTCGTATAAATAGAAGTCTGTCATTATTTTAATTGAAAGTTCTAATTAAATAGTACTCTGCCTATAATTAACGTTGGAAACATTTATCGGGAGGCATCAAAGAGTTCCGCTGTAATCAAAATGTCAGGGTACTTTGGCGGCAAGGCGGGCAATTTGAAATTTTGCCGTCATGACATAGTTCTTGTTGCCTTTGATATTGTCGTACTTGTAGATATAAATAATCAAGAAATTCACGTAAAAGTAGCACGAGTAAAGACCACTCAATAATTTATGTTCGGAAACGTTAGGACAGTTTACTTGACTATTACGTCTTATTTGCCGACAAACGAAGGGCTTTGCATTCTTAAACCATCCCCCCGGATTTAGTGTTAAATAAATATAAAAATAAACTCAAGAATAATAACAAAAAAATGTATGTTCCACAAAGAATCGCACACACGAACAAGGCTTTAAAGGAATAATTTATTTGCAATATCGAATTTGGCCACTAAAAGTGGTCTAAAAATAAAACCAGTTGCAGAACCGTGACCATAAGTACATATTGTCACAAAAAGCGGAACATTACTGCCAGTGCTAAGTGTTAACATTCTACAAAGCACTGACGCGATTACAGGCGATTAATCAATCATACACATAGACATACACGGTTCCTGACGCAAGTCGCGATGTATTCCCAAATTGCATAATTGGCACCGAAATTATCAGTGAAAGTGAAGAATCGTCTCACGAATGCTAATGCACGGCCTAATGATAGATGGCAGCGTGCCGTAGAAAGCTCAACGATTATTTATTATTTATGATCAGCCGAATCTATTGTTGCCTGTTGGTCGCGTTGAGTGATTTACAATGACCCGGCTGCACGCGAGATGTGATGACTTTAAAATGTCCTCGTCCATTGTGAGCTTTATGATGTTACAAATAACTATTTTTAGTAACGGTATGCCTTTATATTCTAAGAATAAGAACTATTGGCAGCACAAAGTTTCACAACAACATCAAACATTCCATGAATGACAATTTTAATTTTACGAGTAAACATATTATGACAAAGACAACTTCAAGCATAACGTGTTTTCGAATAATCGAAAACCTACAAGGAGGTCTGAATGCGACAGATGAAGATAGAAGTACTGGCAAGTTCACATATTTTAAAAAATGAAGACAAAGAACCAAAATAGATGGGCTTTTGTTTTTTCCGGCAAATAATCCAATTTAATGCAATTTTTTTTAAAACATTATCAAATGAAAGCGAACTCGTGATTAAGCGTGTTGTTAATTAATGTAATTTAATACGTGTAATTAAATAAGAATTAAATATATTAATTATCTAAATTATCCTGCAATACGATGTTTGTACGAGTAACCGAATCTGACGTAACGTAAGTTCTCCGCATCGTTTGTTTATGAATTTAGACTGTAGAGAATACAGGAAAGCACGACAAAGGCACACAGCATTTCTGAGAATGTTTTTAAATGAGGTTACTGTATTGTACGCTGAATAAAACAACGTGAGCATTTTAATTTCAAACGAACTGGTTTTTCAGACGGCGACGATCTCATCTCGAGGAATGCATCACAATATCTACAAACTTAACCGTCGTGAGTACCTACCTAGATTATTATTATTACATTAAGCCATTACACACACATAATCAATAATAAGTACAGACCTAAAGCGATAACACAAATAATAATTCGTATTATTAGTTTAATAACACAACTTTATTACATAACGTAAGGGCTTCTTTCTAATACGATAATTGCTAAATGCTCTCATTCCACAATGTTTTTTATAATTTAATTGAAATAATAATAGTTGCGTGTCTAAAAGGCATTTTGCAAAACCAATTAACAGGAGCCCCGTTTTACAATTATTTGAATCAGGTCGAGGGTCTTATTTATTTGGTTGCAGTATGGCTTCTCATAAGCACGTCAAACGAGATACATTATAAGGTATCATTATTTATTTTAACGCATGACCTGAATACTAAACGCGTTAATTGTAGGTTTGGATGCAAGGAAAGTAATTTTTCTAATAACAATGGTTTACTTTGAATCTCTTTGAACATCGTAACTGGTGACAATGTGAGCTTTCGAAACTCATGATAATATTTCTAGCTCCTGGTTCTAATTGTTTTGTGGTCAGGGCTAAGCTGACTACTTCATATTATGTAAATTTCATATAATTATAAGTAACAAATAACCATTAGGTACTCCATAGAGGAAACCACGTAGATCAAGCCTGATAGCTAGCCTATTATTCTGATAATACGTGTGAATGAAATGTTCCCTAATATGCATTTCGTCATCAATCAAAACACTCTCACGTAATTTTCAACAGCTAGCAAATGAACCACTCGCTAAAAACAAACCTTTCTATACGTCAGTAATAATAAATCGTAGTTGCATCATTTGTTATTAATGTTATCACAATAATAGCAATTAAAATCTCGGAGGTGCAAACAAAATTAATGTCGACTACTTTCGTTGAGGGTTTTCCAGCTGCTAAACACAGAAATTAAGCTCTATAAACTTAGTAACAAATTTGTACACGGATAGACACAATGGTGTTGTGTGTAACTTTCAGCTAATTCATTGTGTGTAGTTTGTAGCAGGAATTTAGCAGTAAATCATAAGATTTGAAAGGTGATTGCGCTCGGTCCAGTTTTTGCTGATTTTATTGTTTCCATTATAGATTTTAATTAAAATTTAATTAGCGAGCTTGTTATTATGGCGTTTCAAAATCCTAACCTTAAGGTACAAGCCTCGCAATAGGGATAGTACAAACAACTTGTGTAACTACGAATTCGTTTTAAAATTAGTGAGAATGTCGTAACTAATAAATACGGGAAGTTTACTTTCTCGTGCAGTCGTAAACAGAGACTGAAAATCTTTCTATTGAATTGTCTGGGTAGTAAATATAAATAATAATTTTAAAACTCGTTATAATATTGTTGAAAGCTTACATTAACCTCTTGAACTACATGCAAGTTTATCAGTAGCATCTAGTGAAAAAATTTAGAAATGAGAGTTTCTCATCTAACTCAACACTTGTGCAAAATAAGAGAAGTCGTAAGTCGCGAACTTTTTAACTTGAGATTAGTTAAGATATAACCAAACCAAACTATTTTACTGCACCAATAAATTAACTGAAACTTTTCGTTGTGTTTAAGCTTTAGCAATTTGTATCGAAATTAAGCATGACACGGCCCACACACCCGGTTGCGACACGACTCGTGGCCCGAGCCGAGTAGCCGACTACCGGGTTCCGTGGTTAGGACAAAGCCTTCAGTTTGTCATTGTTCCTTTTAATTGTTCTGCATTGGTTGACATCTTTCGTCCTTTCACTGAGTTGGCCAATTACCGTGATATACTGATAATGCCGGCAGGATTTATAAGTTGATTTGCATTAAGCGTTTGGGTCTATTAGTCGGAAACTTATCGGACGTGAATGATTTTGTTTATCTATTGATGGCGCGAATAGTAAAGTTATTCGAAGCTTGCAACGTGTGCTGAACCAAAAGTTTTCGCAGTACATTTTATATCTAAGCAGCTCATGTCCTTAGACACTTTATATAATAACAAAAAAAGGGATGCCGTATTTATAAATACTTTTATCTTTTTGAAGATTTAATAGTAAATGTATAGCATAATCTTAATTTAGCTTTATACTATTACTAATACTATATGATTCTTTTCTTGACAAATATGTTAGTAAAACTTGAATGTCTCATTGGCGCAGTACCTGCATGTAATCGTGGCAAATTATGCTGCTGAGAATGTACAAGACAAATCGCTCTTACATGACACGTTCAGTGGTTCGTTTGAATATTACAGTCCACTGTCTAGTCACCTTAATCCTTCATGCATTTCCTACTTTCCTATTTATCATAAGTCTAAGATACAGATTTAAATTTTGCTCGCTCATGCAATGTTTACAAATAGATAAAACTTAAGCGAAACACAATAGTGTTGTGATGTAACTGTCTTAAATGACTCAACCAAAAGGTATTAGTTTAACATTTGTAAACCTAATGCGATTATCTAATATCGATTACCGACCTCCCACGCGGTCTGTCACACATCAAACTCGAATCAAGCTGAATCGGCTCAGACCGCTCACATTAACACGCAGGTCGGTAAACAAGCCTAGTGCTGTAGGTGTACTTATCGATAATATCATCGATAGTTTGGAAACCGATGCCGTTCACTTGCCAACTTGTATTGTTTTGCAAACTAATTGGGCAATATTTCAAGTTATTGTCATTGTGTATTGTTTTTACGCGTCAACATTTAATTCCTTTAAAAATAATTTATGCTGCCACTGTACTAAAAATATGGTTTACGACTTACGATTATTGCCAAGGCTCCAAAAATGGTGTTGCAACATAAACGACTTGTATGGAAGTGAAGGAAACAGGGCAACTTAATAGAAATCGCATCTAATCGTGTTGGTTTTGCTTCATTTAATCATCTCACACGAGCTACAGACGAATATCTTAATATATGTATGAGATAAAAGATTGTTCAAATGAAACGATATCCGATTACTACCTATATAAAACAATGTTTTCAGTAACATTTGTTTGTACATAATATAATCTGTAACGTCGATAAAAACAAAAGTTGGGTCAACATTGACCGCTGTGTCCGTAACGAGCGCCCTTCCTGCGGAAACCCATCGCGGACCGGTCGCCGGTCGCGGTTCGTGAGAGTGAAAGCCACGCATACTACTTAGTACCGAATTTGTTACCTTATCTGCATAACATCGACATTTAGAGCTTTTGTGTAACGAAAGTGCTTGTGTAAGAATAAGCACGTGGTGTCAGCCTGGCAGGTGGAGTAAAATAACGGGACAATTGCAAACACCGATATCATAAAGGCGGATGACCCAGAAAAGTTTATTGAAATGACCAGCAACGATTCAAAAGACTAGCACAAAAGACCAAAATTTGTATTCTCAACAGTAGGTGTTGAAACGCTGATGATGAATGTGCATGACATTCGACTTTAAAGACATACTGCTGACTCATCATCGTTTTTAGAGAAAGTGTTACACTAATAAAAGCAGATGATCAGATGCCAATGCAAACGAGGTCAAGCTTCTACATATCTATACTAGTCCTTTACCCCTGCTCGAATAAGTAATTTTGTGTGATAATCTAATAATACATAAAACAAATATACAGTATAATGTAAATTATTCAATAGACTACTTATCTATCTATAAATATTATGTTACATCATGGCGAGATTTAAAAAACTATGTATACATATTTTAATAATTATAATTTTAGATCATCCGTAGAAAATATACGTCTAGACTTTTGTTTTAATGTCTGCTGTTAATTATCTATAATATTAAGATTCGTAAAATTACCTTAAATCACTGCCATTAAAATTATATGCTGCTTTCTACAGATTTCTATCAGCAACTTTAATGTACATATAAAAGATATGTATATCACGTTGCAGTCAAACTGAAATAAAGAAATCTTATAATTCTTTTGTCAACCGATTATTTACAATGGTACAATGCCGGGATCACCCAGAGAGACTGTATAATTACGAGTGACATCTACATACCAAATCACTGTTATCCTTCACTCGCGTCCAGCCGTAGATCACAGATAAAATATGACGCACCCGAAATGGCAGACCGATTAAGACGTCTCGTACCGCGGAACTCGAAAACAATAAGAATCGAGATAAATGTCTCGATTAAAATAATCGAATTGACCTTTGCATCAGCCGATCCGTCATCCCAATATCTTTATATTCATGGCTGTAAAAATGACGTACGTCAAAAACCTTAAAAGGTGCGCATGCGGCGGGCGCTGACAGAAAAATTGGTAGTGTACAGCCAGCCTATTGTTTGCACAGAAAGAGATGTATCGTCGATGATTTCACTCGATACCGATGTTGCTAAGTGAACGCATGGCATGTGATTTATACGATGTTATAAGAAAATTATTGTTTTGGTGCGCGGTATAATAAGTGAGTTTCACTTTATTCCTTGCTGTAATTTGGGAGCTCTCAATTTGGGTACCTGACCTTACTGATGTGATCAAATTATCTCCTTACCAAAATAACATTATTAAATCCTGTATTCATATAAAAACTTACATAAAATAAATAAGTCACTAATCGTTAGAATTACGGTAACGTTGTCTAGTAGTACTCTCTATTTGTAGATATATTTTGTTCTAGATTCCGTCCCGGTATACTGTAACTATTTTTTAGCGAGTGTATAAAGTAAATTTAATTTATATGTATAATTAAAGTAACAAAACAATCGAACGAAGTGTTACCCGTCTAGTTGAAGTAACTCGATAAGAGAAAAGCGTGAACGTACAAATTATACGGCTACAGCGTAAATGTGTAGTCAACAGTCTAATTCACTAGCTAGCTTTTTACTCGATAAGAAACTCGATATTAAAACATAAATCGACTTTCACGCAACGATTAGCAATGAAAACGTTACCGTCGATTAAACCCCATTTTGTTCGGTTATTTGTTATCCTGTTTCCTTATCTTTGGCTCCTGATGCAAATATGGTGTTCCTTATCGGTTAATAAATAAAGTTGACACTTATACTGTTCGTAAATTGTCGACGCATTTCATTTATACTGTGCCAATACTTGAGGGACCTATATGGCTCGGAGGGTTATTGAAAGCTTGTATTATTTTATTATGTTATGATTTGTGTTTAGTGTAGTCATAGAATATTTAAGTAGTTAACTGTTAATAAAAAGTTATCTTTGGGAAACGAAAAAGAATATGCATGATACTACAGTCTCGCTGACAGTCGGAAATGATAGATTCAAAATACAATATGTAGTAGGATGTAAACTAAAATTTCTGAATAAAACTGAATAACATCATGTATGAACTGCACGGACTTTACTACATAACTCTCAATCATTAAAGTGAATACGGCTCAAAGGGGACGAGGCTCAACGAGGAGATTTTATATAAGGGCTCTGTTTCAAGTTAAAATTAGTTCTGTCTAAAATTTGTCTAGCATGCCCGAAATATCCATGCCAAACCACACAAATAAACATGAATGACAGTTATCAGAAGTAGCAACGAGAACAGAGATCGAGATAGCAGGTTATATTATTAACTAAATAAATACACTACGGTTATGGTTTTAATTAAACCGACTTTATAGATATGAATCTACTTAAATATTAAGATTATTTTTGAGGCTACGAATATTGATAGTTGGTTTATTCCCTACATCTTAATTTACTTATTAGCTAATTGACTTCGAATTCAAGTTTTTATAAAGTTTTACTCTCTTCATCGATTGTTTATGTAAATAGAAGAAACATCGTATGTATCTCTACAACACGCATTTAGTTTAAACCTCATTTTCTATATAAAATACCGACTTAAAGTTCTCGTAGATTCAAACAATAAATAACATTATACGGTCGACTTGTCTTACAAATTAATGTCGTTAGCGTTTTCAATGTATACGCATACGTTTTGAGATAGACGCGCGCTCCGTAACTCTACCCTAAAAAATAATGTTAAGTCGTAGGTAACATAATTACTATATTTACTCTTGTAAATTACCCTTATGAATTGTATATTAGTAAGTAAGTGTTCCTTTATGTAAAGGCAGACGGTCCGCTCTATGTTTAGCATTTTTAATTCAATAGATTGCGTTGCTCGACATTTTTGGATGTTTTCTCCACCGGAAATCTAATTATGGTCAAAGACCCACGATTAGTCTGCGGTTTTAGGTAAACAGTGATTTCTCTTTTACCGAAACTCGAATGAAATTATACAGACGGATGTACAAAATATTTGATTTGGGGAATCATTAGACTATTTGCGTTGACGGCGTAGCACATAAAAAACCTTATTTAGTAATTGAAATCCAGAAAACCGTTCCCAAATACCTACATAAACAGCAAGGATCAACAGAGTCTACATAAATACTATCTTATTTTCCGGTCGGATTGAACGATACACGCAATTACCAATGCTAATTTTATCAATTTATATCGACTACGGCCATTAGGGTGGACGATGGTTAATTAGTTTCTATCATTATGTTTTATGTAGGAAATCTGAGTTATGGTATGCGAAATCGTCCGTGTCTTAACTCCTGTCAGAAGTAATGATGACTAGACACAGATATCTTAGTGCGCCGTTTGGTCGTCGCCGTCGTTGCATATAACATAAATATTTAATTAATATTATTCTAAAACTATTGATACAAAATAGAATTTATTTATTTCTATAAAATTTGAACTTAAGGCACTACTGGATAAAAAAAAATTCAAATGAATGAATATGCACCGAATAAATGAAGAAAAGACTGAATTATGTTGTTCTTGTAAATATCAAATAAAATTGCTATTACCTACTTGGTAAACGATGCAAGTACACTATTAAATAAAAATAATCTATTCATTACGTCTTTGCAAGGAGAAAACTTGCAGCAAAAGGATGCAATAAAAATATTTACTCATAACCATAGTTCTTAACCCTCTGCTAGAAATTAAACTGGCATTATTACAAATTAATGAAGGTACTTAGTATTAAGATAAATCGAGGAGATCCTGTAGTTAATTTTCAGTCTTCTTCAGTAGGTACCTACTTACAAAATTTTTAAACGAAACTGGGAGTGGAAGCATGTACTAAACTAATTCAATGGCATATATTGGAAATATATATATCAATGAATTACTCTCAGTCCTTGATGATATCCTTTGCATATTATATTAGGAGTATCAGATGGTACAGTGCAAGGCCTTTATATTGATTACCTACACCGTATTCCCTAATCTTTGACAGTGGTAATTTGTGCACTTACAAATATTACGTAGTAAAATTTCGCGGCTCCATCATTATAATTATAATAAATAGTCTTTGTTAACTATGTCTGTTCATTATAAATTGGACACAGCGCTTACGTCGATCACTATCTAATAAGAAATTATTATAAGCGATGAATTTCCACTTTTAGTACCTATCGTCATATCATTTTTATTAGAACCGATAGCATATTATTAATGGCAAGCAGTAGGTATTTATTATAATTTTATTATGCTGTCACTCACCCATAACTGTTTTTAATTATTCCTTTATATTACAAATGTATAAGATCAGGTTGATATACTGAACACGCAACTTTCCTGGGCCAACTCTAATGGTAATGAAAAACACGTTTTACTATTTCGGGAAGGTTTGGTAAACCTATGAACATTTGTAATTAAGTCTTGTGTATTATTTTTATTATATACTGTTATTGTAAACCCAATGAACGCTGAAAATGTGTGTAGAGCTCTATGATTCTTAGATACATTTTTGAAGGCTAAATCGAATACTCCATTTTAAAACCAAATTGCTCCACGGACGAACTCGCTGGTGATAAATAGTAAAATAAAAAAGTTTAATAGCGAATGAAATACAAATTGTACATATTTTATAGTTTTCCTTATACTATACTATATAACAATAGTGGCTGTTTTACATTAAATAAATTTGAGACAGATATAATTACAAGTCACTCTTCCCACTTTTTAAGTAGGTATTCAATAATCTTAAAAGTTTTGCGTGGCATTTAGGTTCCAAAATTATAAAAGTAAAACTTCCAACATAAAATGAAGTCATAAGGAAACATAGTAAACTTGAACTAGTGTTGAATACAATAGACTATAAAAGAGCCATTGATCTCGTTATCACAAGGGCATTATTGTAAAGCACTCAAAACACCGTTATGGTGTAAAAACATCGATTCCTGATGGGCCCGTCGATTTTATTGACGACAATTTTGTTGGGACGTAAAAGGAGTTGTTTTATTTCGTCTTGTTAAGAGGTCAATTGGTTTTCTTATTGTAAATGAGCATTTCAAGTAAGAAATAAACGAGAATTTAAGTGGCACGTCAGTAAGGTAAGGTAAAATTACACACATTTATTACCATAGTGAATACAAATAATCTAATAATAACTCTAATAAACTTATTTATAGTAATTCGTATTTTTAATATTATAGCTTGGTGTTTAATAAGTAGAAACGAGTAACATCAAACTATCTTTTATCACTTATTTATACTAACTACTAGTATTTAAATAAACCAGGTTATATTTTTAACCCAGTCGCCGACAAGGAAGTGGGAAGTCAGTCAAAACGTAACACGACAAGTATTATCGTATATCGGTAGACATCAAAGCGATGCGTATGCGCGGAGACGTTGACAACACGAAGCTACGACCAGTGACGTAAGCCGTAAAGTGGACGCGTTTGTTTGTAAACAAATGTTTAGTATTAGTTATGACGTTATAACACATACTTAATACACTGGTCCAATATTTTGAATGAGTCGTCAATTACAGCAAATTGCGTGATAGGATGACACCGCTGAATTACCTTTATGGCTCATTTTAGGATTTTAATTAGTTGATATCGTAGTTGTATGCAAACAACATTGATTAATGTGAAGCATTATGCTTAAACTGGAACATACCTACTAATATTAATTTTTTTTAAATGTCGCCCCACACTAGGAATTTCTCCTGTGTCGTGGGTGCGTTACACAAACATGAAATATCACATACACACATATATATCTATATATATATATCACACACCCAGATTCGGGACAAACATCTGTGGTTCGCACAAAGTTTTGCCCCGTGCGGGAATCGAACCCGCAACCCCTAGCGCAGCAGTCCAATCGCTTAGCCAGTGCGCTAAACAGGTCGTCGTATTTTAATGCCGCACTATTAATAAAGTGGTAACATAACAGATGGGGTGAATACTACTTTTTAAAATCTATCTGTTATTACAATTTGATGTGTAGCAATCCTTATCCTTACATATTATAAAACAAAGTCACTCGCCGCTGTCTGTCTGTCCCTATATATGCTTTAATCTTTAAAACTACGCCATGGATTTCGATGCGGTTTTTTTTAATAGATAGAGTGGTTCAAAAGGAAGGTTTATGTCTATAATACATGCATAATATAGTAGAGAAACACTGATAATTTTAGAGTTTTCTAATGTGATGTCGAAAATAACAACGCTTACATTGCAAACGCTGGCTAAACCCTACGAGATATATCAAAACAATGTACTACAGTATTGTACACCATAAAAATGCCTACAAAAAAGTCCGCGAGGGCATATGTCTATCTCTTAGGAATAACCCACAATAACCATTTTTTATCTTTTACTTTTTACGAGAAATAATGACTTATTTACGAAGCGACTTTGAGCAATACAGCATAAATCCTTATCGAATTAAGTACCTTCAATATATTGTCCATTTAATATGGATCAAAATTACCCTTTACAGCAAGTAATTTAAATAAATAGTTTCGAAGATATTACAGATAAAAGGCAGGGACATAGCGGTTGCGGCGGTAACGGCCGGCGTGGCGGCGCATTCTATAGCACTTTAAGACAAAACCAATAGTTACAATATGCAGATTCGTTACAGATGAACCTCTGAAGTAGAAATCATCACGCTATATCCATAAGGAGCTGAGCAGTAAATCATAACATGTATAGAAACATCTATTTTAAAATTTACGTCAAGTATCATGGCGTGGCGGTTAAGCGATCGCCCTGCGTTTTATATGTATAGAGATCGATCCTTGCCAAAGGATTTTCTTTTTGCATAGGCTTTAATTTCTTTTTGGATGTTTTCGAACTTAAATATTAATAAAAAGACAATTATAACATAATATTATTCCAAACTATTTACAGTTAATTAATTTTTATTTTTTTTCTACTTTAATAAGTTTGTAACTTCACCATTGTAAATATGTATAGAATGTTGTTTGTTTTACTTTAACCACAGAATAGTTAATAACAATATTCAGTAATATTTTCTATTTTAGCTTTTCCATCAAAATGTTAGATTTCTCATTTTTTTTATTTTACATCGAAGTTATTTCATCTGCCGAATTTGGGTTACACCTTTGATTCATCAATACCGTAGAAATATGGAAAATGCTGGAGAAACAATTTACCATTTAGGCGCTGTCTACCAACAATCATTCACACAGACCACTTTGAAACACTTATTACTTAGTATCAGCATTCTTGCATAAGGTTAAGAAACAAATAATCGGGGCAAAATTGTCTTTCAGAATTACTCTCTCTCTCTCTCTTAGGTGGCAAATTAGCGCTCACCATACTCAATATACACATCAATTTGAAACAACAAAACGTCTGTTCTTGGAGAGTTACGCTATAGTTTTAAGAGACATTTGCTGAAATGTAATCCTAAATTAAGAATGTACAATAGTTTTAGACAGAACTCAGCAGGAACAACCACCATGTAATGGATCGAGTCACATTCCTGTTCTTCGGTGACTATAGATAAATATTTTCGTACTTAAATGCTCCGTAAAAACTTTACTTAGATATATTGCACTTTATACACTGGATATACCTACATAAATATTAATAAATGGTAATATTTAGACGGAGTATACAGAATTCTTCTCATTACTTCACGTTCCTGGAAAAGTTGGTTAAGATGTGATGTGATAGTGTTATTCCCGCATTCGACAACATAAATATTTATTCACTGGAACATATTCAAACGACATAAAATTTTGAAGTTTTTTTTGTTTATATGTTTTAACTCTCTAGCAGAAAGTGTACTGTAGACACCCATCGTTAAGTTAAAGGTCTGTGATCCACCTCAAAGTTACCGTTTTGTAGAGAAACATCATAGATGCAGAAATTATAACAAATTGTAGCGGTGGCCATACTCATACCATACTATCACGCCTTTATTGTACTGTTACTTACGCCAATTAAATTTTCATTAACCAGGCACAAATTCAAAGTCGGTACAGCTACTGAGAATTAGTTGAAAAACCCATAACACTTTGTCCGACCTGGTAGACGAACACACGGAACTCCCGCTCAGTAGTCGCATTTTACGAACACTAGACCAATAAGGCAGTCAAATTCTAAATTCCACACAATTATCAAAGTATTTTTGTTGCTAGGAAAATCCTCATGGACTTCCTCCACACTGAGCGGACGGAGTGTTATGCCGGTCTCTTACCAGCTAAAACCTCAGGGTATCTTTCTAACTACATGTATGCTACATGTACACACGTATACGTCTTTTGAAACAAATTTTGACTCGCCTCTTCACGATTGATCCCGCTCACCACGTACGGCCTACGTGCCTTACGACCCTTCTTAAAAGGCGCACGTGAAACGCCAGCCCGCACCGCCTTTTCTGTTTGGGCAACGAACTGCTCAAGTTCGTCGCCCACAGGTCCAACATATGGGTGACGGACATGAGCAGTTCGTTTAAATGTCTGCTACAATCAATTCCAATATAACCGTTTGGCGCATTTTGACGTACAAACTATCATCGCTCACGTCATAGCTCACGCAGGGGTAGACTTAATAATTAAGGAATAGAAACCAGCTGATTTTTAGTCGGATAACTATATGATATGTATGACTGTCGTGGTGGCCAAGTGGTTAACATACCTGATTTGTATGCACAAGGTTGCAGGTTCAAACCCGGGCAAGTATCAATGTGACTTTTTCAATGTTATAAATACTTTCTTAGATATTCTACACCACTGACTAACGGTGACGGAAAATATCGTAAGGAAACCTGGATTTAGTAATCTGAAATCGCCAACCCGCAGTGAGCTAGCGTGGTGATCAATGCTTAATCCCTTTCTACGAGAAGAGGCCTCTGTCCTGCAGTAGGACAGTTATAGGCTGCTATTATTATTTAACTGTATGATGCTCGCTTCCGAGTTACCAGTTCACACTCTCTTTATATGTTGTCTGCTGAGGACAAAACTACGAACGTAGTTTAGAGAAATGCATGCCATCAATATAGTACATAGATACAGTAAAACAAAGGTACATTCAAAATTTTATGTGTACATTCCTTATAAGCAAACCAATCATGTCAATAACTTTCCTGTAAGTCACTCAATATTCACCGATCATACCCACGAAATCGGTTAAGCAAGTAAACTAGCCCCATCTTAATTTAAAAATACCTTTATCATTAAAATACTATGTACATTCCTTTCGATAAGTAATTTATAGTGTTTTTCACTTACTTACAATATCAGATTATAGTCTCCTGGTGTTTTTATCTGAAATTTACGCGGACGAAGTCGCGGGCAACAGCTAGTAATTCATAATTAATTCATTATTGCAACAATAATACAATACGACCATAACATAACGTGTTAATCTATACTATTCATATCAAATTGATTGATAGTAATCTTTAATTGCAACTGATTACAACAGTAATTACCTACACAGTGCAATAATATGCCTTTGTCTAGCTCAGTCTGCTTGCGACATACTAGAAGATGTATTTGATGGTGTACTGTGACTGGTCTTTAAAATATGGTTTTGAAACAGAGGTAACGTATTTTTGGATTCGACTTTGTGCAATACGTGATCCTAGAAACTCAATAATATTATTATGTAGGATTATATCTTAGCCACATAATTTCGAAACATACCCTATATTATAGAATATTCAAATCTACTAACTGAAGGTTTCCTTATTATTCGAGAAGTCTTAAAACTTTCATGCTATTACCGCTAAAACGCCCAACGATCATGTCTACTTATACAACCCTATTAAGAATCCGCTGTAGGACATTAAATAAACAGATAAAAGCTGGTCCAGTAGTGTTCAGATGGCTAAATGCGATAATCTGGGCTCATCTAGATACAACCTAAATGTCACTGCGCAGCCCGTGAAAGCTCCACAAATGGCAATGGTAATTTCACTTGTCATACCGCAAATGAGTTTTGTTCATCATTTAGAAAGTCAATCCTTGGTGAATTGAATTAATGTTGGTTTGAGTGGGTTGTTACTTGTTGTTGGTTACGGGTTCATTTCGAATTGTCTCATTTACTGATTCATAATGTGCTCAAAGTACTTCTATTTTTACTGACTTGTATCATTCTCTTGCGTAGACTGTTGTTTTTGATCGTTTAAAATTATATCACCCATTATTTATTAGGTTCACTACCTACTACAATATGTATGAACTGATTATTTGTTGTTATTCGACAAGGGATTTTTATCTAACATACATAACGATTTAGTCCCAGGAGTATGACCTATGAGGTCAAATACACAAAAAACCTGTTTTAAAATCGGCTAAAAATATACGTATTAGTCATGAATATACTTAGGCATATTCATAAAAATTAAGAAATAAAATCAACCGAAATCAGGTTTCAATGGAGATTGAGTCATAAAAACTGGTCGACGCAATACATTGGAAAACTGTATTAACGGAAACTAAGAAATACGCTTTTATGATGACCACGTTATAAGACCTCTATATAATATATTATTATGTAAAATATACAGTGAAATGTAGCTGCTGAGGTTCTGGGTGTATCGGTTGATCATTATCGACGCATTTAAATTGCGCTGTCCGGATATCGATTCCATTGGAGGTATACATCGATTCCAAGAAACCTAATCTTTGATATCAATCGGTAGCGATGATTTAATTTACTGCTATTTACATAAAGTGTTAAGTTAGTGTCCCTAGCAATTTAATAAACTGACTTAAAAATAGAAACATTCGTTTAAAATTCCAGTTATCAACTTGGCAGAAGAATCGGTTAAAATACCTACGTTAATCGATTCAAACGTGTGCCATTTAGGATTCTGAATTATTAACTGTCTGCATTTGACTGCCTCGTTGGTCTAGTGGCTGCTAAGCGCGACTGCTGAGCACGAGGTCCTGGGTTCGAATCCCGGGTCGGGCAAAGTGTTACTGGGTTTTTCCATTAGGTAATTCTCAGTAACAGCACGGAGTCTGGATTTGTGCCCGGTTGATGGCAATAGGCTCGCCCCCTATTACATTGGGACCTAAAACATAACTGGCGAAATGTGGGTGTACTATATGTGCACCTCTGCCTACCCCTTCGGGGAATACAGGCGTGATGTTATGTTTAACTGTCTGCATAAAATAAGCTGCTTACCCACAGCGCCTTATAATCGACTTTTGAACGTACCTGGAAAAGAAAAATAATAGGTTATAATTTTTTGCTTAAAAGATCTTAACAGATCTAGGTACGAATTGATAGAACTGACTTTTCTCTTAACAGATGCTTAGGCAGGTACCTATATCCATACTAAATTAATTTCAGTAAAATCACATAAAACAGAGAAAAACAATTAATCACAATTAAAACACGTACACGCTTTACAAACTAGCCTCACAATTATTCAAACTATTATTTCCTACTGGATAACCTAATGTAATATGTTTTACAAATTGCCTCTTACATACTTCGCAAACCAAGACATATTGCATTACGCAACAAAAATTGTAAACATCTGCAGGTATACAGCATACAGCCTGTACCCGGAAACATTAGCGTTATTTATAGTTTGACCGGCGCGGGCGCAGGTATAGCCAAACAGTAACCTTTAGGATTTGAAGCCGCTACCTCATAATATTAAGACTTGAGTATAATCGACGATTACACGTACTAGCATAACTTTACGAGGTCGACCAACATCAAGTAATGGGTGTAAATTTTGCTTAATTTCAAACCGCGAAATAAGAATCGATTGTCATACGTTACTAGCCGTCATAGATACTCGTACTCATAACCTTGATTAGTTCTTAATTGTCTAGTGATACAAGCTTGCCAGTAAACTAGGACGCACCTCTCCCTATGTATAGTAGAATCGACAAATCTTCACTTATACTTTTATGCATTTTAAAAGCGGTAACGCTGATTAACAAGCACGCTTTGGCATCCAACTGATAATATATAGATTTAAGTAATATCTGATCTTATAAGAACTAAAACATGCGCTCCGCTCTGGTAGGCTAGTATAGACTATTTCTTTCTGATTTAACCCTGAATTTTTAAAGTTTCTCGTATAGTTAGCAAGTTTAACTTCATACTTTCAGTGGCCCTAAGGCAACGCGGCTATTGGTTGTAAATCAAAGCTGGAGCGGTGCGCACGCGCACGCACAGTCCTGTAAAAGAGATTTCGTCGCAACTTACGCCAGATTGCAGCAACTTAAACAGTTATCTCGTTCGTTGGGCAGAACCTACAAACATACGCTTTACAAAATGTTCGGTTTACATAAATATTAAAATATGTGTTTAAATTAGTATAGTACCTATCCTTACTTAGATATGTGGGTTATGGGTATTTGCAGAGATCATTTAATTTTGTAAACCTCTTAATTTCGCAGGCACTCGTATGCACTACTCATAATAATTTAAAGCTAGTTTGTTAGACATGTAAATATTTTTTATAAGAAAATAAATTATTAATAACAACCACCTCACAGTATTCAATACTTCCACAACGGAAAATTTCGTACAAACACAATGAAAAGGCCAACAATAATAAACTCGTTATCGAGCTAGATAAGAACATAATATAAAGTGGTAAACAGGAAGCGAACCGGGGCAGACGCTGATCCGTCCGGACTCCGGATATTAGCGAGATATTGTGTACAATACCTACTGGCTTACTGAGATGACTTTCAATGAGTATATAATAATATTTAAACATAAGTATTATGTATTGCAACTTCGTATTAGTTCACTGGATTTTAAAACACTAATCATTCACCCTCTTATCATATTTATAAACGGGCATAATACTCACAGATTTATATTGGTCAATATAGTCTGTAATAATACTTGTCTTAATTTCAACCCGTCCTAATTTTATTGACATCTCCATCTACTGACATGCAATTAAATCATCACCAATTAATCCATCGTTTACAAATTACAATTGTCATTTTAATGAATAAGATAAATCGAACGATCTTATTTTTGCATCAAAGAACAGAGAACTATATAGTATATACCTATGTGGAAAACAACATGTTCCTAGTTATAAACAACAAACAACTTACGGCATAAGAATGTAAGAAGTAAGTGAACATGTTTTACTATCAAATTCAAAGTTAAAACATGTGAAAGTCAAAGAGTAAAAGATCACACATAAAGCTCTCTAAACTTAAACGACATAATATTTATTAACGTGAATTATTAATAAGAAATGTCTCCATTATCAATTTCTATCCACAACTGGCAAGTCATTAAAATGTTACCAGTTTTATATCTACCGCATCTCAGGACAGAGACAGGCCATCTATCATAGCAAACAAGAATACATAAGGCGATTATTTACCGGTAGGCAAATAGATACGAAATAATAGCACACCACTGTGCTCTATTTATTATAGAGTATTATCTTCAGTGAAGCCGAGAAATATCGTAATAAGTCCGACGGTTATAAACGGACTGAACTGTGCTAGGGTAGCCAGATAAATTTAGAATTTCACTTTATTGACAATTCTATTCAGAAGTTGGTCATAAAGTGCGTACGTAATAAGATTTGAGGGTAGTTAATACGTTACTATATGTGACGAGGTGACGAGGGACCAGAGAAAACGTGGAGTCACATTGTCAATTTTCGATTTTACTTCAACAGTTTTAATTTAAAATATTTGGGCTTCAGTACAAGTAAGTGTTGGCGGATTATTTTGCGAAGAGGTCTACTTGTTTTAATTACTTATACTAATGAATTACATTCAGATTATTTGGAAAATTGAAAATTAATGCTATACGTTCAAATAACGTTGAGATAATTGGTTGCAATTGACTTTATAGTCAATTTGAGAGTTAACGTACAGTAATCTCAGTTAATAAGTACGATTTGTCGACGTCCACTGGTTAGCAGTGGGTGTACGATTAGAAACTAGTCTACGAAATGCATTACTCAGCAAGAAGGAAGTATCTTTTGTTACCAGTTCAGCAATCAAAAATCTAAAATGGAAATATTTCAAGTCGGTAACACTAACCCAATGGGTATCGATTTCACGGCCGAATAAATTGTTGCCACGATTAAAATATCAATGGTCGGCTTTCACTGTGATTGTATGCAAACTACTGTATTATTTAAATAAACAGTGTATTTTCCCGCCGTGTGGCCCGTCGCGACGTGCGAATAATCGCCCAATGTCGTCGGCGTCGATGCACACGCAACAATTTTATTTATTGCCAGTGATGAGATTTATTTTTCAATTATACAGTAATTTTTGTTTTTATGGTTGTTGTGACTAATATATTAACATATTTTATTTTGACCGGTGACATTATGCACGGGTTTGTATTTAATTAGCTCGACTGTCCAAGAAGGAAGTTGGGATTTGAAAAGTTTTTAACCTTAATGAAACAAAAATTACCATCGATGATTTTGTTAACACAAATATTTTGACAAGAAAGTAATTTATTTGACCATGCCGCGTTACGAGCTCGGTGGACATTAACAGAAATGTAAATGTTTATTGATTTCTAATCCTGTAACAAAATGGGTCTTGTAAACTATGTAGATATAAAAAAAAGATATTTCGACCTTAAATCAGAGCCTTTAAGAGGTCTTTTACTTCTTAAATGTGCATTATTTAATTCGAAGAAAGTGTCTAGTAGCCGGTAGCCAGTGGTCGTGACAGACGGCCCGAAAGGATGTTCATAGCTCGCATTCCTTTGCACAATCTCGCTTTCACTTCGAGCTGCTTCTTAGATATTTATTGCATAATTATATTAAGTAGACTAGTAGTAGTCTTTTTTGCTTAAGTGATTATCCTGCCGCGATCACGTCATTCTTTGTCTCGTACTTAGAAAGTTACGGTCGAAGACTAACTTGTGGTAAGTAGGTATTATATTAGCTATAGCTTTTTATTTTATTAATGTTTCTTTCAAATGGGTAGTTGGCATACATATTATATCAGTAAGTTTAATAATACTGTTTATTATGAAAAAACAATTATAATTGTTTTAACTAATAATTTTCTCAGTCCATTCATAGTTTGAAATTTCTACCACGTACATTAAAAAATCTGTGCTACGAAACCCGTCGACAAAACAAATTGAGCAGTGCTTATCTGCCGCGATCGGCATTCGGTTCCGTCGAGCCACCGGACACTCGCCACGCATTAATTTAAACAATAACCCCTTTTTACTGGACTTTTTACAGATCCAACTGTGCGTCGTCTTTTATAACGAACGTATGTATGTTAATGCTCGAAAAACAATGCAAGCATTATTTTAAAGTACGCCGTACTTGAACTGCTCCCTATGTCTGACGCCTATCGCTATTCATTCTAATACTTTAGTCAAGTAAGTTAACGTTTTTAGATTTGGCATTGGAATAATCGAGTCTAACTAATAATATTTATAAAAAGAACTTCCGAAAGAAAAAGTCTGCTGTCATAAGGTAGGTACCCATTTTTTCATAAAACCTATATCAATTGATATTCAAATAAAAATTAAACTAGAGACCCAAAAACATTTCTTTTATAATGATGAATAAAACAATTTGGCAAAACGTACAATGTTTAAGCTCTTACCGTTTTGGGAGCAATACCAACAATCATTTATCATTTCTGAACATATGAATGTATGTACCCCATGTACGATTGTATGTACCACTTCCGTGATTCGTGAGCTGACAGCTTGTCGGATTAGTGCTGGGTACATTCATGATATACCGACTGCGGCTAGAGTATTGACGTTTAAAATTAAATATTAATTGATGAAATGAGTAAAAATAGAACCTTTACTTGTTAATGCGGATTAATAAATGGAGGTTTCAATTTATAAGTTATAATTATTGAAGCGTATGTTTTATTGACGCTGAATATTAATATATTCACAACTAAACGGAACGATATATTTAACAAAAAAAAAACAATAGATTTGTTTTAGGGATTAAATTCTCTCAAAATCTAGAAACTAGAATTTGAATGACATTGCACGTACCAAAGATATAATACCAAATTCTATATATACGAATATTAAAAGTTTGTAAGATAATATTAAAGACCCAATTTCAGTACCTACCTATTGATTTATAATCGAGTCGTATTGATTGACCTTTCCTCTAAAACCCGCCTTTATTGTACGACGAAGGTTCATAATCCATTGCTGGGACGAGGGTAAATAAATAAAGGGTTATTACAGAAGGAGTTTAATTTGCTTCTTTACTAGCGTGTTTTAATAACAGATGGTAATTTTATGCAGACTCAATTTCGGTTGGGTGGTCGGCAGGTCGGAAACGTACCTACATGGTGAGCGACTTTATCAGTAAGGGTTTGTCTTCCGACTGCATGCTTGCTTCTATATGGGTAGGTCAATATTATATGTGGTACATTTTCTGTGTTACATGATGGTTGTTTCATGGCTTTTTCTTCCGGAACTTATTCATTTACCGTGAAGGGTCAATACACTCTCAGTATTGATCCCTGAAAGTGATTGACTAGCTGGTTAACTAATAGATGAACACAAAGGATATTATTTGTGCGTCAAATAGATAATCATTTCTAACAGAAGATATAAGGTAAAGGCATATTATGCGCGTGAACTAAAGTTACCACTCTCTTTTATTATAAGCATTTCAAATTGTTTCGCCCTACTGAGTACTATAGTATAGCGATAGCAGTATTTATAATGTCTTTTTTAAACGTAAATTGCGAACTTATGGATTATATGCGCAAAACAACAACTAATGCGTGCCAAGCTTGACATTCCATCATGAACAGCAATTGTCGCGGTTTAGGACGAGACCTACATAATAATATTCTAGTAGACGATTGTGGAGTAAGAGTAATGTTAATTTTCCTAAGCGACTTTATAATTAAGCTTTCCTTACTTCCGACAGCAAATATTGTTGGCCAACAATATAGGCGAGGCGTTATTTACCTTTTGTGTTAGTAGTTAGTATACTTACTATACATTAACTACGTCTTGGGGTAGGTACTAAGTAACGTATACCGTTGAGTTTTTTTAAGCCGTTCTTAACCTTTCGGTTTCAATAGCTTACCACCATATGTCAAAAACACAATGGATCTCCATAAAATTCACTTCAATTTTCGAGTGACGCAATAAAAGCACTTAACGAAAAGGGTTTTCAAGTGATGAAAGCAAGAGTAATTTCTTAACATCGTTATTGTTCCCTCTACATAGGCATGCAGAGTCGCCGATGGTACTAGATATGCTAATAAGTAAGTTTACCTTATAAATGAAGCATTCAAAGGAAGTCTTTAACTAAATTAGTTGGTAAACATTTGCGCAACTTACGCACTTTCGCCACCCTGAAAGTCGTTACGGAACATCACGGTTACCATTATGGAATGAATAGACTGTATGAAGTTCCCGATGACGCACCACATGCTATATTCATCCTCCAACAGATTACACAAAAGGTTATAACGACTTGATCGTTATCAATTTACACTAAGTTAGAGTACTAATTTTTAAACTATCGCGGTGCATGATTATAATAGAAATTACAACACGGAATTTAACGCGAGCACAATTTAAAAAAAAGTTTGTTCGCGTTAATTCCCGTGTAATTTCTACTAAGTTAGAGGTTCATACAGGTACCGTCGGGAGCTAGAAATAACACTGAATCCTATCTGCACATGCTAACATAAAGTATTACTATTACCTTTCTGTAATGGCATTTTTCTGTACTGTGGATCGTACGGTGACTTTATGTAACAAAACTACAAAGGCTGAAGAGTAATATTCAATATTTTACTACTTACTTAAAATCAGCGTGTTTGAAAAGAAACTTATGATATATGATAACTTAATTGAATCGTAAATAGCCATACGCCAGCTGCACATATCGAACATAAATTTAATAAGCCCGTTCTTCATAGTAAAGGTTGTTAGTGTAAAGGTTGCCTTCAGCAGGAGACATTTTCTTTACGAGGCCATGTGCAAACGTTAGTCAATCATAAAGTTTAATTGCGATCGCTTTCCCTCCCTTATGTGGTGCATCGCGTGATGTCGCTCCTATTAAGGGCTGACGATTTGCCGCCTGTCACCTTCCTTGACGTAGAAATGTTGTATGTCCCAAAGCATACGTTTACGGAGACAAATGTTACGACTCATTAGGAGCTAAATACCTTCGAATTGCATTACTTGTACCTAACGCGTAACGTTTATATTGAGAACGTAATCAGTGAAATTAGGACAAACTTGAGTAATTTCATTAGCAGCTATTAAATATTCTTAAATACTTCATATACGGAATGTCACTAAGATAAGAAAGAGCGTAATGTTAGTTCGCAACTTTATAACTTTAAGTTAAGACTCAGTTCTAGGTATCCGTTTACAGTAGACGGCTTTGATATTTATAATGCTGCTTATTATAAATAGAGAACGCTCTTAGGCTTTTATTATAAAACGTACATTAACATTTGGCAACATTATTTCCCAATAGTTCAGAATCAATCGACGATTCCATTTAAGCAAAATAATACCTTGGAATATAAGCAAAGCAGGGTTTTACGTAATATTTGGCAATAGATACAAAGGTCACAACAGTGAAATCTAACCCAAATGCTAGTAACAATGGGGAATGTCTGATATGATTTCTATAAAGTGTTACCTATAGATAGGAATAATATGCAATTGATCCATCTTATACCTACCTACTTTTTATTAAAACTTTTGCTTATTTAATTTAAGAATTAGAATTTCACATATATAAAACCGCAAAAGCGCACTACTCTTGAAAAGATACAATTATTTTCTTAATAACACATGAGAGAACTTCAAGTGGTCGGTCTAGTTTGTAGTTTAGCTTAAACGACTTAAAGGAGCCTAGCTTCCATTAATCACCTACGAAAACCCCTAATAACTTCTTGAATATGAATAGAGCTTATTGTGCAGTCTTAGATTATAGTTCCACACGAATATCTAAGTCTTAGAGAGACCCAAAAGCTATCAGTGTATTTGCTTTGTATGATGTATAATTCGCTGCCATCCTTTCACACTTGACTCAATCGTAAGTATTTAGGAGAAAAACAGAACAAAACCATGAGTCAAAAGTTTACAAACATTACGATTTGTTCGCACATCATTAATTTTTTGTATCAATATTCTACGAAAAACATGGGTCTTACGCGACCTCCTTTTATGAGGACGTGGAAAAAATATTTAAAACTAGTTTGTTTATGGCCATTGTGCATTGCACTGCTAACAGCGTTGATGTACTTTTTTTTGCTCATTACGAACCAACAAAGGCTGCGGTAAATGGTCAGCGGTGCACACAACATGCGCTTTATATTATATGCTGCACTATAATCTCGTGATTTTAACCTTTATATTCTTTTTAGTTCGGATCTATATCGCTTTAGTGCCTGCCTATAAACACTTGATTCATGTCAATAAATAAGCATTAATTTTTTGTGGCTTAATATTTCTCTTTATGACTTGTAAAGTGTAAAGAAATATCATTCCATATTCGATCTACCGGCTTAACAATAATTCCTTAAAACATAGTGAGTAGGTATTACAAAATGCACTATACATTTTAAAAGACTGCAAGTTATATCTAAACAAACAGCACTAACCATTTGCTTAACAAACGAGGTTCTGTAAACAGTGACAAGATTTAGAATTTCTCTTTGTGTTGGGGGAATATCAGGAAGGTGTTAATTTCGCCTGGATTACTATCTGCGACCCGCTGAGTGACTTATCTACAACAAGACAGAACACAATGAGCTTTGTCTCTTTAGTTTTATTTTCGCAATGCTCATTACGTACACGGTACAATTTTCGTCGCCATCTTGTTTGGTGTATGTATCTATCTATGCGAAATGGTTGACTTCAAAGTATTGTATGGTAACTTAAAAAGAAACTAATTACTAACTAAGATAATTTAGAAATTATTTTCCTACAAAGAGATATAATGGGATCCAATATTCTTAGATTGAAAATAGTAAATTTATATTTACTTTAATACAATTTTTGGTTTTTAATTTATATAGGTAAATAACTTGGTGTCTTCGGACTACTATTCTAAGGTTCTTCTTTATCAAGCGTCGGACAGTCAACAAATCATACAAGTACATGAGAGGCCAATAAATCGTTCGACATTCGTACAGGGGCGCTATTCGTCTCGCCGCGGGCTCGACCAATTCTCGGGCGGTTCGCAAGTAGAGGATAAATCACGAGATATCGCTTTTACTCGTGACAAACGGCTGAAGACACTTAGTTCTGTAGGACCCAGCAACTGAGTCTGCTCTTTGGAGGTGCGAAGACGAACCATAAAAAAAAATGGTGTCGTATCTACAGAGACACTAGAGTTAAAAAAAGTCATCGCGAACTTGAACTCATAGTATATTAAAACTTTTAATATAAAAACACCTTTTGGCTGACCGCAATAACATGACTACATTTTTATGTTGAAGCCGGCGACAAGATGGTGTCAAGATGTGTAGCTATGGGTAGTAGGTACAAACACCATATTGTACGTAGACGTATAAATTATTTAGGAGACTATTTTTCGATTCCTTTTTAAATGTGAATTCAGGAAAACTGATACTGTATTTTACGCAAACAAAAGAACCTACACTTCGGCGCAATAAAGTAAAAATGTATTTGTACGATATTGTAAAATAAAATTAGATTTAGGGTTCTCTTGTTGGATAATGGACGTCGGTACAAGTTTGAATACTTTATTTCACTTACGACTGGCATTTGAACCCTTTTGAGTTATTTTTGTAAGTAACAAAGCTGAAAGCATACAGTATGTTTACATCTAGGTAGCGTTTTCGCAAAGAATATTTATCGGTTCATCTTAAATAAAAGGGCTCACAAACTTCTGTTGTAAACGCTATCTAATCTAAAAACTACAGCTCTCCCAGCGTACTTCGATGCAATTGTTACAAATGAACTGCGATAACACGAGGTTTCAGTAACGATTGGAAAATAGCGTCACGTAATACATTACGACCAACAAGTCCAAACAAAAACCCCGACAGACGATATGAGTTTTTTTGTATCACTAATTGTTTATGTAAGCGTTCAAGGAGAAATATTTCACGCTACACTTTGCGGGCAGAAAAACTTCAATTAGGAATAATGTGCGCATTATGTGTAATAGTAGTTTCTGTGATATTGATATGACTTGTTTTCATGTAATTGATATTAGCATCGTAATGCATGTTTACGACTCCAATTATAGATACGAATATGACATTTTTACGACTTTTTATGATAGGAGTAACGTGTACTAGATATTATTACTAAAGATTTTGCGGATGGAACATTATGACGAACAAGTAAGACAACACCGTAAAGTCAAGCCCATTTTTTTACTTGACTTTTGGTTTGTTGCTTTTAAAGTTGAGACTTAGGTACTACTTGACTCTACTTGTGGCAAACGAAATAAAGTACATCATTTTCAGTCAAATATTCGAAAGACGGCTAGATTTTGATCCAGTTAGCAACGTTTTCAACCTACATTTTTTCAAGTAACACGTTACTTAACAAAAATATAATTACAAAGATACCACCGTAGATAATAATTTCAATTAAAATAGTTTGAACAATGAACTGCGTCCCTAAACTCCTCTCAGACTTCCGATGGCGTGACCTCGGATCGAGGACGAAATTCGAAAGTACAGAAGACAATACACCTTAAAACTGATACCATCGCTACATTTAATTAACGGAGGGAACACACGGACGGGACAGCTGATAAGCCAGCGTATTGTTGGACCCTATTTAAAAGGCTGGTACTGATACCGAAGAAACACTTATCTAAAAGTTGATCTCAGTAAAAAAGTTAAATTGCAATTTTATACTTAACCAGAAATATTACAGTGGGTGTAAGTTTTTGACGAGCTTAGTGGAACAAGTTTAGTTAATTCTAGTTTATTTTACTTTAATATAAAGCTTTCAGCGCTGAAAGCGAAGTAACGGTTTAACGAATTTAGGGTTTCATACAGTGAAATCACTAAGTGAACAACATATTATGGTTTGCCAAACACTACGCCCGTGTATCACGAACGCTACCAATATACGTTGATAAATTGAAAAAGGTATAAGCGCGGATATTAATTATAGTCTCTGGTACTTCGTCCGATCGTTATGGAATCGTTACCGGGCGCAGAGATAATAAGCCCTGATTTATTGGCATGTCGCAGATCGCCCCTTTTCCGGGTGGCTCGCAAACGATGACGCATTCAAAAGATTACGCAAACACTCAAAGATAAGGCTTCCGATCAATTTAATTTGGTCAACGATTTTGTTTTAATTAGTTATTATTTTAATGAGCAAAGAAAACGCTTTTCCAGACGTGATGAATGAGTTATCGTATGATTTATTTGATTTTTTTGCAGGGCAACATATTAGTCAAGAGTTAAAATAATGATAAAGCATTTGTAGGCACGCTCGTCAGATATTCATCATCTAGTAGAAGACTTTTTCAGTCTCCCTTACAACACAAACAACAGTTTTCATAATTAATCCGATTAGCTCAAATTGAATCAACATATTATTATATTCTACGCTAGGCAATGGGTGTTCGATATTCATACAGGTCTTGTAGTATAAGTAGAAGAACTAGAACAGTTTGATCTCTACATTGCTTCCCTAATTTTCTCTTACAACATCTGCAGAGAGACTAAGAGACACTGTCTATACCAAACGGAAAGAATAATAAGATATAATTGGCAATACTGACAATAGTGTTGCCATATAGGTCGTTAGTAACGATTTAAACCGGTGCAGTCGCGGCACCTGTTACGTATTATATAACGATGTTTATCGATATATCTCTAGATATCGGACACACGATTACAATCGATTGTTACGGAGTATGGTTGCCAAACTTAAAACTTCGCGGGAAATTGCCTTTTCTTTGTAAGAGATCAATACGCCGAAATCTAATCAATCAAACGTTAAGGTTAATTCAAGCACTACTATTGGCGCTAGTAAACAACTAAATGATGATAAATAGTTTACAGCAGTTTAGGCTGGTTTCTCAGCTGTCCCGCAACGGAGACATTTGTAAGGCGCTAGAACATTGTTTTACAGCGACGCGGATAAGACCGTACGCGACCCGCTCCGGGTACTACCCGCGTTCTAGCAACCGTATCGTATTGAACTACTCGTTTTAGAGCACTGCGGGTGCTATCCGTACGGGTCTCTCGGACAGCTGTGAAACTATCCTTAGCGGCGTTTAGAGGTAGGTTTCATCCGATGAATACTTAACTGATCACAGTCGTACATTACACCAAGCCAGCGGGAAAGTTTGACCACTTTGACCACTGTAGACTTAGAGATATAATTCGTATAAAGAAGCGCATCTTTAGTTTTTTTTTGGCAACCCTATTTTGAAGTCATTGCAGTCAGGCAGCGTAACAAGTGGACAGTGCAGCTTACATGCCATTGTTATACTTGTAAGACTTAAATATCACTTGCTACTTTCCTTTCACCGTGAATTATGTCCAACTAATACCATATAGGCAATGTGTAGCGATAAATCACCAACTTGTGTCGACTTTCAGTTTTCTCGAAGTTACTCCAGATATCGATACGATGTACTGTGACATTGGTATTCAATATTATCATTTCTGCAATGATTTATGGCATGAGTTTTCTTAAGTGTTCATATTATAGGCCTGTAGGTGATTGAACTTCAATATACCAATGCTTACGCCCCATGGTCTCTAGTGTAGGTAATACATATAAATGATTGGAAGATTTAGCATCATAATGGCCTACAGCAGCTGTTGAAGTTGTAAGGTGAATTTAGAGCAACCCGTTGCAGATCAGACTACAAAAACAGTAAGGTAATAAAAATGTTTTTTTTTTTTCGTTTTTTTAAGAGTCTCGGGATGTCCACCAGGTCAATAAAATGAAATAGCTCGATACTAAAATTACTAAACAAATAGTAATACAAAAGTGTTTTGTTTATGAGTTTACCTATTAAGCTCGTCGCTTACGTGTTTACATTGTAACTTAAAGACGAACAGAGCAGGAACCATCAATGTGCAATCATGCTACATGAATTCTCACGATATTTTTTCTCTTAAATAAATAAACCGTAGGTGACGTTTAACAGGCCATAAACCAAGATACACCGTGTCAATAAATAAAACTTATCAAAGAGCACGTGCGATCCCTTCCTAGTTTGAGTAATGTACAATGCTTTAATACTACCGGAGCGGAACTGATATTAACATAAATTCTGCCATATACGAAACAAGAACATGTATTCATCATATATGTTATTATGGATGTAGATTCAAAAGATATGTAAACCTCAATTTACATACTCGACTTGATCATCCAATATGCAAGGGAAAAACTTGCGGACGCGATGTTGGTTCAAAGCTCGTAAACGATTTAAACAAACATGATTTTTATTTGAATAAAGGTTCTTTTAAAGCGTCGATGATTCGTTCATACTTGAGTGCTATAAAAAGTAGTAGGTCAGTTTTTTGCTTTACGATTTAAAATCTCAGTTATTAAGTTCCATTGGCCACCTTTCAAATTGCAGTGATTTCAATTATCTTTATGTAGATAGATCTAAATCTAATACCATCGAGTGATTATTAAAGGAGCTCAGCCCGTTATAAACAGAATGATTTTATAATTGAAGTGGTAGAAATTGCCAAACATAAATTGGTTCTTGTCAAATTAAATAATTTTATTGATACAAATACCACTTTCATATAATAGTAGCTAAATTAATAGAAACATTCGTCAAAAATAAATCAATTTCAAATAAATATATGTTAAAAGAGAAAGGACACGAAACTGCGTTACTCGGTATACCGAGGTGTTATAAAAATGAAATAAATTTATGTGTTTAGAAATTCGAATGACAAAACTTGTAATGGTGTTTCCGCACTGCAATCGGTATGTGTGATTCTCGTGTTGATAAAATTAATTGCTTCAACGATTTAATTCTGATTAGCTTTCTAGTAAATATTACATCAGACTCATCTTTTATACCAGTTATGATCAACGGGTTAAAAGTAGTATGTTTTTTTTTGTTGCGAAGTTAATTATTTGATTTAATTAATATTCTTAAAATTTCTCTCATCAGTCATCACAGAATTTATTTTATAAAATAACGTATCTATTTGGTGCTCACTATGATAAGTTATTGGTTGTGCACAAGTCATCCTTAGAGTTACCGTCGTGACACGTGTGGCATCGCCATCTAGCGACACCCGTTTTCAAATTGTCGGTATACACGGCCCACAATTATACCGTGACTCGAAGCCACGTTGTCTATAGTATTTTCAATATTAATCAAACACCTTATTTCTATAACATAATTAAACAAACTTAAGTAGAATTAGCAACAAAAATAGAACATTTTCACTTTTGAACATAAAAAATTTCAAGCATTGTATATCAAATAAAAAAAACATTAAGTTATTTAACTATTGAAGTATCTTAAAATTAAAAAAATATTGTAACTTTCATTAATATATTAGAATTCTGTTTATCAACTTAGACTACTCACGTTGATGACTGTACGTCATATAATTATTTAATTAATAGTCATAGAACAGAAACTTGGGCTCTTTTGATTATATAAAAGACAGTCCTCAAAGTAAACCAGTGAAGGTAGCTTGTTTATTCATTGCCATAATTAAAATAATTAATCGAATTTCGTTTCATTTGAATACGCAATTAATATATACGAGATTTAGATCGAGAGATAAGCGCGAATTAAGGGCCGGTTGTACTTGAAATGGTCGGTTCGTACCTCGTTCATTCACGCTATTTCCTTTGCGCACCACGTCAAGTACTTACATGATTCATTTATAAAAAACCATTCACTTCTGAGTATATGGTTTATATGTATAGACTAGTGTAGATATTATATAGTTTGCTTATTCATCTTGTTTACTTAATTAACCGTTATTTTGGATGAGTAGACAATCATTTAGATTTTTTGGAATCTTTGGGTAGAATGGAGGTAGGTAGAATAATTCTATTTTCGCAATATCATCTTATGGATTAGAAAAAGAAGCGACCACTAAAGGAACGCAAAAGTTTTAAGGATAACTGGAAATGTATAGAAAATGCTTGAAGTAGATCAAAACAATGAATCTTCTGCCAAGTTTCTTCTATTTCATCACAGAAAATTAAGCGGTTATTTACTGCGGAAATTAGTTGGATAGCAAAGTTATATACCTACCTATGCACATGAACACGGAGTATATTATGTATACGCTAGCAGGTAAAGAAAGTGTAGCACTTACACTATACAATAGTATGAACGATGTCAAACATTACGTGGTACCAAGTGACCCGCGATAACACCGCAAAACAACAAGATAGAAAAGCGACTTTATCGCATGACAGAAAGCTACAATGGTCTGACATGATATTTCAGTAGCAAAAAGTGATATTGAAGCCCGAACAAAAGAAGTGAAAGTGTATTAACAGAATTCTCGCTGGGGGCAAGATCTTATGACAATGGTGAAGCCTCGTAGTGATTATGAGGCCATGTTGTTATGGTGTATGGTTAAAAATGTAGGAAAATCAACAACTGTCGCCGATATGAAGTAATGGGACGTGGAAATCACATTTTCAGACTGACACCAGCTAGTGGGCTCTCGATTAACTGATGGAGGTAATTCGTATTTTGATATTGTAAGATCAAGTGAAGGTTAATGGGCAAAATGCTGATGAATACCTACATTTTTACTACAAAATATTTTTAATATTTAGTGAAGTATTTATTTATCATACGTAGTCATTTTCGCACGAGTTCCTTCTCTGACGCAGTTCTGTTGTTAGCAACTGTTATCAACTGTATTATAGTCTACTTTAAACTAAAAATATTACCGATATATACCACCGTTAGTTGCTTTCGCTAATCACAGGCATTAAAACCGCAGTTCTCCGCTATCGTAGAGCGTCTCGATCAAAGTATCAAACTTGCGTCTGCGCAAGTATCATAATGAATTAGCATGTGAGACGCGTGCGAGAGACTTCACGGCTCATTTAATGGTAAATGTTTTACGACAAACAGCTTGAACGTTCACTTATTGACTGCACCGATGAACCTGCGTTTTCTAATGATGCGTGACGTGGTTAGATTGCTTATTATAAACAACCATTATTACGCGACCAACATATCATTATGCGATCAGAATAGTCTATTCAATGTCCCAATGCTAGCTACAAGTATATAAGAAACAAATGTTTCATATTTCAATTCTGATTTGAATGTTATTTGATGATAGTTTAAGTCATCTGCGTGGAAACGCTAATACTGTGTAACATAAATCGTTCACCAATAAATAAACTCGCATACTTTATAAGGGAATATTTATTAGTTAGGTACCCGGACAACTGTGACCCACATGTCGCGACTCTGCTAACGAACTGTTTAACATTTTGCAGACGCGACTGTTATAAATTTTGCTCCGTACAGAGGTTAAAACGTCGATATCTCTATATTTATTTAGTCGCGAACGTAACTGGGGAAAAGTTGATCTTATGACTTGTGTAAGTCACGTCTTATTTCAAAACTAGTTTATAGCTAATAATTGTCGGATCATATCGCTACTCTGACCTTTCTTTTCATCTATAATGTTATGAAATTAACAGCAATATTATGTTTATATTGATTATCTTGTGCGCGTGTGCCTACCTACTGAGTAGGTACTGTGCCTTGTATATACTCAGTAAAACATAGTGTTGTTCGTATCGTTAATTTAAGACTAATTCAACAACTTATAAGTCTCTCTAATTAATGAGAATGGCTATAATTACTAGTATAGTATCCTAGTCCATAGTAGTTAATTTGTAATTTCTTATCATAGACATGCAGCTGACTAGTGTAAATTACAATAAATTATGTTGTTGTATTTTATATCGATATCGACTTAATAAAAATAAAAAGCAACCATCTGCGTAAATATACATTCAAGTATCCTAACTATACACAGATAGGAATGAACAGCAGTCCTAAACAACATTGAAAGTGATAACATCAAAAAATCCTGCCCTTGGCTTATCCTACTGAGCATCATAAGAAATAGGCAAGAACGCACAGTTAAACAACGATAATAATAAATAGAAAAATAATACAAGTGATATTTTCGATACGGAACGTAAGTTAGTGCGGAGGACATTCGATATGCTGGATCGCGGAAGGGATTGGTGCGGATAATAATCCCGCTGTAGCAATCCAATCGGGCACACATTACACGGGCATCAAGCCGAGGCGGGGCGTGGGCGCGCCCGCCAAAAGCCTATAAATTGACGGCTAACAGTCCCGCCATATTTGTAACGCGCGCGCATTAAGAGCTCAGCGCTTGTACGCGACACGCGGCCAAGAAAAACAACAGACCATTAATGTGCATTTATTTCGTATATTTTAAGTACACAATTCAATCGATTTCTTATCCGAAGCGTGGTAGTTATTCAGAGACATTCGATCATCAGCCAAGAATGCTACGCGGTCTTGAAACACAGGAAATGCGATCTGATAAAATAAACAGCAATTCTGAACAGCCATTGCAATTTTGCCACAACGACATAATCTATTAGTAAGTATAAAATATTTAACGGCCACGTGATAAGCAGGGAATAAAATGTAATTTCATAGACCATAAACTAGCGATTTGGTCACATGCGTGATTTAGCTACCACTGGTTTGTTCAAGGGAGCTATATACATTACCACAGAGCATACATACACCACCTATAGTCGCGTAGTTTTTTATTTAGGAGCACTATAAGTTTTAACGATATATTTAAGTAGGTTCTCTAAAATGAATTTAAAACTAGTTAATCAATTTCTTTTTATACACTCAAGAGATTTCTATTTAAACAATGTGACCAGGATACAACCGTAACAGACCGTAGAATGCTAAATTAGCATTTGGGAAAGTATACAATAATTGATTAATAATAATTAACCGTAGTAATTAATAATATGGATTTCTCTAGTTATTAAGCCGTTAAGCAAAAACAATGCCGACAAAATGAGCTGTAAAACGTTGGGTGAGCGCGCGTAGGGAGGGGCAGGAGTCGACAAGATCTAGTCGATAGTAGTGGCCATTTGGAGGCGACCGAAGGCGACTGCCCTCGTTTGTACAGCGTTAATATGTTAATACAGACATCCAGTCACGATCTCGCATCCAGTTCGCGTACCACTCTTGGCTTACTTACACTGTTTTCGATTCACTTTTGACACATTTATAACGTTACTTTATAGTGATCGAGGCCGATAAACTCATTGAGGATCGTCCGTTTTACTAAATTTAGTTTAATTACAAGTGTTATAGTCATTGAGTTGGCGCCAAATAACTACATATTCGAGCATCACCGATACATGCAAATTCTTTAAAAATACGCGTGTTTTGAGATAGCGTCATTAATATACTTTATCACAATAGTTTCAGATTTTTACGTGAGAGCTAGAAAAAAGAATACGAGGGCAAATATTTTACAAAGCAATAAGTGCAATCAGGAATTCTTTCGTTAATCACAGCTACTTTTGAACCTACAACTAAACACAGGCTTGAAATGTTGTTGATTAAGAATTACCTATATATACCTAGATGAAGACTCCTAATTACCCCACTGAAGTCAGTTGAGATAAGCTCAAGAGTTGACATACTGTGATAACTAATTTCACTAACATTTCCGACTACATTAATCTCTGATGTACTACAAAGACTCTTAAGGACAAAAACAGCGCTGTGTAACAGGAAACATGATTAAGATTAGACATTTCTTCATGTCGGGTTATATTGTATTTAAACGTAAAAGTACTGTCTAGCAATTTTAATAACCTTTGTAATAAATAGAATTAATAACTTATAATCTCTTAAATTGATAGCTACGACTAGATCAACATAAAACAATTATTTTATAGCCGCCACATAACAAAACACAGAAAACATTTTATTGGCTTTAAAACCCCACATTACCTACATATTTAATTTAAAATCTCATAAAATGTATATTTATAGGGCAATAACAAGTCGATAGTACAAAACCACTCGTAATATGGCACGTTATATATGTATAATGGCTGGTAAGCACCATATAGTTTCACTTTTATCGATAAAATAGATCTATATTGTAGCGATGCAGGTGATTCACTGTGATCTAAAAGCTAGAATAATCTGTGGCACTACAATGCAATATTTTATAAACGGCTTAATGGTTTAATCAGCTTGCAGTAGAAAGTAGTCCAGCATGTCTGCTAAACGTAGTACTTTTATATTGTATAATTCAAAGCTATGTACTTTTTGTTTTATTGAGTTTGTTCTTCAATAATAATTGTATGTTTTTATTCTTTATAATAGGTGCAGAATTCCTATGCAAGAGGTTTAAGTTAAGTATAACTAAGTACTAAACCTTGAGGAGTATAAAGAATGGAGCTATAAATAGACCTTAATACATAAATTTAAGTGAAGAAATGTTTAGGTATGTCCTGATTAGTGTATAACGTCACACTTCTGTATGTGAATTGCGTCAGAAATATGAAGACGCATTTATAATTCCAGACAAGTACAAAATCGATTGCAACTTCAGTCCACATATCAAACGCATCTATTTATGAACCTAATCAGTCGTGCGTCTCGTCTCGATATCTGCAGATTATCTACTAGTTACGTTACACCAGTGGGACGGTACACAGATAACCAGTGCATATAACGATTAGATTTCCTCAGGCTATCACTTAGTACTCCGTTAATTCGAAACCAATTTGCAACTTCCCTGTACAAATGTGGCGGTGAGAAAATGTTATTGGTATTTTCCTGATGGTACCAGCGGCTTGCAAACCCGTCCTTTTCTTTATAGAGAACTAGACTTAATCGGAATCTATTTATGCAATTATCATGTTGGCTTCGGGTAATCGGAACAACGTGCGTTGAATAAATTCCAAGATAGGCACTAATGCAAAACTTTATGTGGTATTTAAGAATGTGGGTACTCTAGGTAATTGTAAGGATTGTTGAATAAGAAATTATTAGTTAAAAATATAATAAACTATTAATGTTATTATTTAAAACTGCAATAGAGAGTTTAAAAAAAATGCATCGAACACTATTCAAACATTCAAACGCAACAAGTACCTATATTGGACGGGACAATTATTTATCTTCTTATAAAGTCTTATTAGCAACATACAATATTGTTCTTTATAAACTAACCATGACTCGAAAAAAAAAAAGAAGGAATAACCTGATTACTGCTGTAACAAAGCGCTTTGTTTCCTAAGCTTAGGTTTGTGGCCTTTTTGTACGACCTGATTGATACGTTCAAAGTCTAGGTAATTGTATTGCTATATTTTCATGTATATACTTATAAATTAATCAATGGAGGCGAAGACGATAACCTTTTAGTTGTTCAAGTTAATACAAAAACTTGGAAGTTTTACCAATATATCGATCATGCCATGTACCAGCGACACATACACAGATAAACGGGTCGGGTACTTTCTACGCATGCGTGGGCGCAACAACTGCTGAACATTAATTAATGCAACTGCACACAGACGCAAATCGGGTGAAACCAGACTACTAACATGTACAACAGAAGGCTCATGTTTAATAACATGCGATAGAAAAGACGTAAAGCTTCCCACATACAAATAAAAACACAACTTTTTAAATATTGCAACAGTAACAATCCTACGATATTTTTGTTTTCTTTACAACCACGTTCAACTAGAAGCAACCTTCTGCATACATTAATTGTATGACTAGACAGAATCGTAAAGTGATACAAATAAATATGAAAAGCCGTGAGAAAGCACCGTGACTCAACTAACTGAACGTAACTGCGATGACTACGCGTTTAATAGTTTATTGCCTTTTACATAAAACGTTATGTTTATCAAGCCTAGCTAGGTACATAGTTTGTTATTGACTATTTTCGCAAGAGGAAACGTGGTAAATTATCATCATCAGCCGGAAAACGTCCACTGTTGAACAAAGGCCCGCTCCTTAAAGGGGTAGGGAGCTGCCATAATCCCCACGCTTGCCAAGCGGCTTGACGATCGAGGGGAAAAATGTATTACCTACAATGAGTCAAGCACGAAGTTAAAAGAATAATGCCTTTTCTTTAATTACCGTATATGTGCACAAGAACGAGAAGATCAAGATGTGAGTAACCGTTCGGTATTGATAAGCTTTATGCGTAATCCGTAATTAATTATACTTGCGTCAATCCTTGACTACGTGGCGCCATGTAAAACGGAAAATCTTAAATAAGACATTTGAAACCATCAGATCGTGTCCTCAAGTACGTAACTATCGTAATTAGTGAACCTAATTAAATGAACTTAATTGAGCCGATAGATTGGTTTTGTCAATGAGCATTATATTATGGTTAGATTTTAAATTTATTATGGGGTTTTATTTCCCAAAAATCCTTTAAAAAGAACTGTAG
The DNA here is from genome assembly GCA_946251915.1 of Abrostola triplasia. Taxonomy (NCBI): domain Eukaryota; kingdom Metazoa; phylum Arthropoda; class Insecta; order Lepidoptera; family Noctuidae; genus Abrostola; species Abrostola triplasia. Next base: position 2,697,154 of record OX276424.1, on the reverse strand, counting down.
CACTTTTTTCTTTTCGCCAGGTTCTATGACCTCAATATCTTCTATGTTGCAAGATCTCTTTATACGTATTTATATTGTTGGAAATACAGAATATTCTCATTTACATTGTACTTCGGTGACGTTAAAATATGTTATGGTCCGTTGTGTGTGTGGTTACCGTTGAGATTTACTCTATTAACTTCATTTTTTTTTTTTTTTTTTTTTTTATCTGTTTTATTTAGGGGCTTTTATTAAAATAATATGTCAGCCCCATCGTACCCTTTTACATTAAATCACATATGATGAGATAACTTATTACTTAAAGATGATGGAATCACTCATGAAGAACCGTAATCAAATAGCAGAACTTTTTACACAACTCTGAAGATGGTGTAGACAGGATGGATTGTATTATGCCCATGTCGAGTCTATTTACTTTCAGCTGCTTCATGAATGACTCGCGCTCCTCTTTATTTTTTATACATTCCATAAGCAAATGTTGTACGTCTTCGATTTGATTACAGGCTGTACAATTAGGAGAATCAGCTTTTTTCATAAGAAATGCAAATTTTGCTGAAGGGTAGTGGCCTGAACGAAGTCTTAAAATTAATTTAATATAATTTTTGGTATATTTACTATCATCGAACCAGGGAATACGAGAAGGCTGACCTTGAATACTTCTATACCAAATACCTTTAATATGTGATATTTCAACAAAATGATTTAACCAGGAGTTAAAGCAGTTTAACTTAAATTTTGATAAATATTCCCAATAATCAGGTATGTAATTTATACAGGTACCATCTACCGCCGCTGATTTTGATATATGATCAGCCTCCTCGTTACCGCGTAGTCCAATATGTGCTGGAACCCATTGCAACTTCAATTCTATATTATGATTACTGAGTAAGATAAATAAATTTAAAATTTCATACGCTATCGATGCACCTCTGCTATAACCAGAGGCGCATCGAGCGATATGTTGGAGTGCACTCTTGCTATCTGAAAGAATTACTACTTTATTCAAATTTTTATTTCTAATATAAATAACTGCTTGATAAATAGCAACGAGTTCCAGCGACATAATGGATATATTACAATTTATTTTATATCCCAAACTAATGCCTAAACTCTGATCAAATAAACCTGCTCCTAGTCCTTGAGCACTTTTCGAACCATCGGTATAAATTTTATGCCACCCGAAATACATGGTATCTAGTTCTGCTACAACATCTTTCTGTAATACATTTGGATTATAATTACATTTAGCAGTTCTTAAACTTTCAAGTTCAATATTAATCACATTTTTTTGAATAGATGATGTCCAGATTTCTAAACTAAACATTTTAAGATAGTCTGATGAAGTAATTTCTAAGTCTTTTACATCACTGTATACTTTAACTAGTAATGGTTTTTTTTTATTTCGCCAATAAGTGTTGTGGCAAAAGCGACTCAATTCAGATATAAGCGTAACTGTATTATTATTTGACCACGACCTAATTTTAAGACAGTATTTGTATGCCAGATATTCTCTCCTTAAATATAGGGGCGGAATACATAAATCTGATTCCATTACATGAATAGGGGTACTTTTAATATAACCTCCTATTATCCGCAAGGCCTGATTTTGTAGCTTGTCTAGTTTCGATAAATGTGTTTTAGCACTACAGTCATAGATAAAGGAACCATAATCTAATCGACTTCTTACTAAAGAGATATATAGTCTGCGAATATGTTTTGTATGTATACCCCAAGAACTACCCGATAATAATTTTAAAATATTTAAAAATTTTGAACTTTTTATGACTATTTCATTTATATGTTTACCCCAACGTAGACTTTGGTCCAACCATATGCCTAAATATTTAGTACATGCTGAAAATGTTAAGGATTGTTCATTTATTTTAAGAGATGGTAGTATTCTGCGCCTGCCTCTACTAAATATACAATAGGTAGACTTGGTTGAAGATATGTCTAGACCCAGTTTGGCTAAAGACGTAACAATATAATCTAATGCGTTTTGAATATAAATTTCACATTTCTTAATATCTTTATCTTTAACATAGAGAACAAAATCGTCTGCGTATTGAGATATTACTACATCGAGAGGAGCTTGAAATATTTTATGTGTAATTAAATTAAATAATAGCGGTGACAAAGGGTCGCCCTGAGCTAAACCTTTATTGGTCCATCGGTCTGTTGTTGAATCACTGATTTTGGGTTTAATTTTTAAACGTCTCTCATTCAAAAATGACCAAATATAAGCGCAAAATTTTGCTCCAATTTGGAGCTCATCTAAAATCCTAACTACTGCATCAACTGAAACATTATTATATGCATTTTTAATATCCAGGAAACATGCTAATGTAGGTATATTTATCGAAAAACCGTTTTGTATGTAACTAACTAGGCGAGTCAATGAATCTAAACAAGACAAGGATTTTCTGAATCCAATAGTAAAAGATGATAATATTTTTCTTTTTTCAGTAAACCATTCTAAACGTCTTACTAACATTAAATGAAAAATTTTACATAAACACGAGATTAAAGATATGGGTCTTAATTTTAGATCTGTGGAGATATTATTATTTGCTTTGGGAATTGGAATTATCTGTATATTACGCCACTGGATAGGTACAATAGATGAATTAAAGATACTATTATATAAGTTGAGTAAATAGTATTTGCCTATAATAGGAAGATTATAAATCATTGAATATGAAATACCGTCTTCCCCTGGTGCGGAGTCCTTTTTTTTTAGACAATTTTCTAGTTCCTGGATACCAAAATTACACTCTAAAGTTTGATTTTTCGATACAAATATGGGAGTTTTGTTTGTGACATAGTCAGGAGTCAATGATCTTAATAACTCATTCTGTTTATCAATGGGAGGATAGCTAGGAGACTGTTTAAAACCCTTTATCCACCGCATACGTCGCCACATATCATAAACTGATACTGTTTGGTCAATAGAATCACAAAATCGTTGCCATCCTAATGTCTTTGCTCCTTGGATTGCTATAAAAGATTCTTTAATTTTTTCTTCTAATTTGGACAAGTTATCAGGGGTAGGATTACGTCGAAACTTAGCCAAAAACAATCGTCGTTGTGCAACTATGTGGGATAATTCAGGCGTCCAATAATTTTTTGGTTTAAATTTGTTTGTTGGCTTAGTGCAATATTTGATAAACGGGATGTATTTATCGGCGGCTACATTTATTTTATGCAGAAAAAAATCATACATTTCTTGAACATTGTTGTCGCCAAGGAAAACAAAGCTTTTAGATAAAAAGTCCCGATATTGTTTCCAATCTGCCTTATTGTAATTTCTTTTCCTAGATCTAACAAAGTCATCGGGTATTTTTATCGTCATTTTAATTATTAAATGATCACTTCCAAGTGTTTCATTGAGCACTTTCCAGTCAAACTTTATTGCGATATCAGACGTAGCAAATGTTATATCCGGTGAAGTTTTTTGTAAAGTCCCATTAACCATTTTAATTCTTGTTGGCGAACCATCATTTAGAGAAATCAGGGAATTTTCAAGCGACGAATCCATTATTTGAATACCTCTAGTATCGTTCTTAATAGACCAGTTAGTATGATGGCCGTTGAAGTCACCGGCTATCAAAGTTTTCTTTGAAAAACGAGAAAAAATTTGGTCCCAATCTGAAGGTTGCGTCATGACTGAAGATGGACAATAAAGTGCAACAACGTTTTCTAAATCTTTACAATTAATTAATTTAACACTTACTATTTCTATACCTGAATTTAGAATCCGAAAATAATTAAGATGTGACCGGATGGACTTGTGAACAAAAATTGCAACCCCCCCATAGGAATCATACCTATCTTTCCGATAAATGTTATAGCAACTTATATTGAGGTCCCTTTCACTATCTAACCATGTTTCGCTCATGATAACTATGTGAATTTTTTCTCTATTTAACATTTCTGCAAATGACAGTAGTTTTGGCTGGAGACTTTGTGAGTTCCATTGAACAATGTTTATTCCTAAAATTTTACCTGTATTATCCATTTATGAAATTAATAATATTTTCTACAAACTTTCCTTTTAACAAACAACTTAGTAATATTTTCTTCAATTCTTCATATATGTTCTTAAATAGCAGTAAAAGTTTTTCTTCAAATGTTCCTTCTGATGTGATTATTTTCTTAATTTTAATTAAAAACTTCTTAAATTCAAATGTATATTGTAATTGTTCACGTTTTTGATCGTCTTTTTCTTTAGTTAAAGTTGTATATCTCTCATAATTTTCTTCTTGTGTGGATCTTTCTGTATTAAGTTGGCTTTTCCTACCCTGCATACTATTATTTTTGGTTTTATCCTCTTGAAGCGTTTTTGTTGTGGTATTTGATATTTGTTTCGACTGTACCTTATTTTTCTCCTGAACACCCAGTGTGTATGACTTTGTTCTATGATTTTGTAAGGAATTGGTAAGCACGCTACTATAAGTTATGGGTTCTTTCAATGGACTTGTAGGACGCGAATCTTGCAACATATCTTGAGAACTAGTGTCTTCTCGTTGTTTTTCAAGGTATAATTGCAGTGCCTTCCTATATGTTACCTGTTCCATGCTCATAATGTTTCTTATATTTTTTTCTTTTAAGAATAGGGGACAAATCTTGTCTAGTACAAGGTGATTTCCTTTACAGTTTAAGCATGAGATTTTATCTATATCACAATTTTCATGGCCACCACCACATTTAGGACATATTTTCTTCTTCGTGGGACAGTATCTTAATACATGTCCAAATTGCCAACACCCAGAACACTGCGTCACGGGGAACACATAGGGCTCCACTTTCAAACGGCAATCATAAGCATATATATATGCTGGAAGTTTACTACCTTTAAAACAAACTCTTATGGATTCACTGTCAACCCACTTGCCCTCAGAGTTCACACGTCTCAACCGCTTTACAGATACTATCTCAGTAGCGCATTCTAAAATATCCAATATATCCTTATCATTTAAATCCAAATCAACTCCTTTTACCACACCATAGGATAAGGATAACTCGTTTATAAACTGGCATCTCCATCCCATATCTTTAAATTTTTGGCCTTCGAGTAACTTAGTTGCATCTTCTTTTTCTTGAAATTGAATTAAAACTTTGTTATAACTTTTATATTTAATCCTCGTAACATTTTTAATATTTTCACATCTTAATAATCTTGCCAATGCCATTTGTTTAGGTATGCTTTCTATGGATGTTATACACACTTCAAATTTTATTTTGTTATTTGTGTCGTCATTTTTTTCCAAATCTACCCTCATTTTATCCTGTATCTCCACAGATTCGCTTCTAATCAATCTTTTAGGTTTCCTCCTACTCACAGTAATAAAGTCATCGTCATCAATATTTTCATCTTCTCTCTCCTTCCTTTTTTCAGCTACTCTCCTCTCATTTTCTTTATGAATTTCAACTCGCACTATATTAGGTTCGAACGATTTATCATAACCTTTTTCGCAACTACGCATAGTTTCCATATCACTCCCATCTTCGTCTTCCTCACTCTCCATTATGAATAATAATATATTTCTTTATACAATGATACTTAAAGCACAGCTTAAATAAATGACGCAGCGGACTAGGTATTCAACCGTGCGCACCGGGATCGCGAACGCGACTGCTATTAACTTCATTCCAAAGTATGGCTGCTACGAGGCCATCTTATCAGTAACCTCCACAACAAATCACTTGAGGTTTCTAACACCTCCACAGTTCACTTTCTCGTTGATATGATTTAGCAGCGCGCACATCGCCGCTAGATATCCTCTCGTTAACAACATGTTTTGTTGGACCCGACTCCCTGGAATCAGTTAACACGCCTCAGGACTGACGTGGGGCACTAGGTGGATACGCCACTATTTACGAGGATTGGGTATAGTTAGGTACTGTGCAGCAATTCTATTGGGGCTGACTGATTTATTTGGGGCATGGTGTCGTTATAGATTATTGTATTTGGGGACTAACTGATGAAGATGTTTTAGTCCACACAACCCAAAACCGATTTAAAAATCATACAAATTAGACCCAAAGGTTGGACTGGTAAAAAATGCCTAATGCATAAACATACACTTTTATATAAAGAATATCTACAATTAAAAAAAAACATTTAATACGTGCATTATAGTTACTATACCAATTTATTAAACAGGTGCCTATAAAAATCACCGTCTATTCGCATGATCCAAGTATAGTAGGTACCTGATCTTAATAAATATTAATATTATTTTTCGTGATCAATATAACGGGCTGTACTTTAACGGAGTAACTATTCATTTATTATATTATAATACGGTGAAAGGACTTAATAATATTACTTTAAGTATTTATAAAGTACTAGAAAGCATAACGACCACTCATCTAAAACTAACTTACCTTCGATTACGACGTACTTATCGCGTAAAGAACTCCAATCTCGCAGCAATAGAAACGTTCCTGAGTATTACCTTTCTTCATATCGAGTAGAGTTTTCAACAAAAACCGATATTCTCGGTAATATTAACAATCATATTTACGATGTTACTCAAAAGCAGCTTCATTTACTCGTAAATTGATAGCTAATAAAATAATAATGACTTATGCTTTCACCATCGCCTTGTATGAGGTTATATAATATTATCCTAACAGTTCATCTTAGAAATATCCCCTTTTCCATATTCATTGCATTGAATTACACATTTACACTGAAGAACCTGAGCTTTTTATGTCGGCTGACATCGTCTGAGCTTCCGTTTCATAAGCATATTTATACACAAAAAATGCATTTTAAAACCTTTTTATATTTGAACAAAAGATACATGTACTTATATACCATTTAATATTCCATAAATTACAAATTAATTTTAAGTCAATCTTTTAGACAGAGAAAATAAATTTGTAAATCTAAAAAGTTTATCAATTGACACTCATCGAACACTTGCAAATGTCAAATCCCGCCTGAGCAAGTACTCAAACAACACGTTCAAACACAATTAACTAGTGTTTGCTCTGTTATTGACATATTGACAGAATAACCTACATTTTATAGTGGACGTTCAGTTGCATAACGAGAAACGATGACTACATGTTACATAAGAACGTACTCGGGTTTGTTCGCACGATCATTAATTAGCAGAAATGTTTAACAGCGGTGGTGAAAGCATTGTCTCTAGCAGTCGAGTTTAGGACAATACTGTGGGAAGCTTGTGGGCGGCGTGGGCTGTGCATAATTACCAACACCGACTTTACTTGATCTCCCTGGAATTCCACAATTCACTACTTAAGGGAGCTCGGCCGTCAGTTTAAGGATCACCTTATACTGGTGCAAGGTGGTAAAGGAACAAAGACCGTTAATTTGTCTCGGATCAAAATTGCCGTGTCCGTTAAATTGATTACGTTTTTGTCTAATCGAAGAAAAATGTTCAATCATTTGTACGCTTGATAGATTTGATTCTGGAATAAAAATAATGATAATAATTTACTTTGATTGCACTTTGAATAAAGAAATAAAGTTAGCTTTGAAATCAAATTGTTCCTTTAGAATATTCAAAACTAAATCTGTTGACATTTATAACGTTTTAACCCTCTAGTGTAGTTCAATAAATACTTAAAAAGGTAAACCGATTATATTAAACAAACTAACAAGAAATGAATCAAGTAAAATGAGCTTAACATTTAAGTATCCTAAATCCACTGTAGCTTCAAAACAAGGTGCACATAATTATCGCCACCGCCATTCAGAGTTAACAAAGCAGCAGTCCATGATGTGCTATTCAACCATTAGGTACTGAGTCAATAGCTAAATACGAATTAATTAATCGTTACGATTAATATTATAAATGTAAAAGTTTTTTGCCTTTTCATGCATAAACCAATCGTCATGATTTTTTTAATATACGTTGTCAGAGTACGGAAAAGGACATATATAAATATATACGATACCTTTTATCCAGAAAAAAATACCGTGCCCGAGGGAAAGGACAATATCTTTCGACAGTCACAATTGCTTTTGCCCGTTAGATGGTGCTAAGTGTCTTTTAAATCATGATTTAAATTTACCATGGGTGAAACCGCGGGGCACACCTAGTAAGGAACTAATTTAGCGAACAGTTAACGTCGCCCGTAGATATAAGGGAGGCGATAAACATGTTATTTACTGACACTCAAGTCATGCCCGTTTCGCTTTGAGATCGCTATTAGCAAACACACGTTCTGATTCTCTTATGCGCACGGGACACGTATTACCGGGACAACTGATAAACTTCTCTGTTAGGTACCGTTTACCTCTAAGCTGATACAAGTAATACACTAAAGCAAAAGGAAAGATGGGATCTAGATCCAAACACATAATTAGCTGTCATATTTGCTCTACAAGGAAGTCGTTACAGTCGTGAAAAATCTGTAAAGGTACAAAATGTCTATCTAGAGCAAAACAACTTCTTGCAGTTGTTGCCTTATGAAAATTTAAAAGAACTGTTATATAGCACTTTTTTCTTTTCGCCAGGTTATATGAACTCAATCTCTTTTATATTGCAAGATCTTATATCTTTCTGAAATATAATATATTACATTTTGTTAGCCGAACGTCGAAACAGTGTGTTAAAATCAGTTATGAGGTTAAAAACAAACAGTTTTGTTGGAAACGCGCCATTTGCCGTACCTAGGTACTCGATGTAGTTATATTATGGAAGCTAATTGCCAATCGCCCATACAAGTCAATAATTAATTGCGATCAGTGGGCCATTGCAATAATTATATTATTTACCGTCGTAATTAGTGAGAAAGTGGTAACTAGAGAGTTAACCTTATATGTAAGATGTCAATGTAAAAGGTAGGTAAGGTATGTGTCAGGAAAACATAAGGTATTTCTTATCTTTTGCATTTAGATATCTACATTGTAGGAATATACCCATTTTCATCATTCAACTATTTTATTCTATTTATTCCGTTGCCATAGGCTTGGTTGTATATTATGCGCATCAAATCAATAGATATTTAAGTTTAAGCAAAATTTCATTATCACTAAATAGGAGTGTTGTAACCAACTGCAGTGTTTATGCCTCGTATATAAACAATAAAATAGATTTAGATTTAATTAAAATCCAATATGAATGCTAACAACTTTTGATATGTTAACAGGTGGGACAAATCTATTCGTGTTGACAGCCAATACCCTTGACTGCGTCTTAAATATAAAATAAGTCTGTCATCAAGTCCGAAATTTCTGATGAGATTACAGTCAACACGAATAATACACCTACTGTTATATGTATGTAAGTAGCTGAATAAATAAAACACAAACACCTGAAAATTTATATGGGTAATTTATAAACGGTAAAACATAATTAACTTAATTTTATAGCTCTATAATAAATTGGCCGACACTTACTTACTTACATAGTAGTGAAATTATCAAACTCCATAATAAAAATATCTAGAACTCTGCCGGATATCGAGACCCGTTATTTAACGTTTACGGCATGTAAGTACTAAGTATAAGTAATACTATAATTATCATGCCATATCAGACTGCTTCCACTGCTGAACATGGCCATCTTAATAGACAGCTACAACAAACGTTCGTATGGTAGATACTTTTACTGCGTTTATTGGCAAACATAATATTGATTATTGCAAGAGAGTTATAATGTCAAGCGTCTAGATACCTAATTAAATATAATATATATTCAAACAACTTAGACATATTGTATAAAAGATATCCTATGTAAGTATTCTGATTCACATTTTCCGCATAAGTATATTTATTTAATGTACACTTACATCTAATCTCCCTTAGCACATAATGTATTTGTTTTAAACATTTCCCCACGCTACGACATTCTCCTGTATCACGAGTGTGATTTTTGTCCCGCGAGGGAATTGAACCCGTAACCCTTAGCGCAGCAGTCAATACGCCTAGTCACTGCGTTAATCAGGTCATCATGCACATTTTTATTTGGGAAACAAACAGATACAATATAGCAAATATAATACATACAAATTAAACAAAACATAATCCAAAACAGTTTCCACACAAAAAAAATCACTCACATCATCAATAAATGCCATATTAAATAATAAGTGTGTCAAAAAGTAGAAAACTAACGCACGAAACCTAGCGATTCTGCGTCTGCATTTAAATGCGTACAATAGAATCTGCACTCGCGAATACTACACTTGAAGTTCATTGACTCATCGTCTAGGACAATGAAACAGTGACGCAAACTATTACGATATCGATAGTCGACTCGCAGATAACTTGTTGTATAATCGCTCGATGTTTCAAGATACGATCGCTATCAAGGCAGACGCGTGTGGTTGGGCGGCGGCGAGAGCGCCCGTTTCTGACCACGGAAGAGTTAGAAAATGGAGTACTACCTAGAACACATTCTTAAAAGTATTTCATATCTGCAGCTTCTTTACAATAACGTTTAACGTCACGTACGTCTGATTTGTTTGTACAGATTTAGATAAAGATTATATCAGATTTAATGTGCCACCGTTGCTTTTATTAATTTTTAATAACAATGTTATTGTGGCGATCTAAAGGGAAGGCCTTTGTTCAACAATGGACATCTTCCGGCTGCTGATGAAGATATTAATTCTTATTAAGGCTGGTTTTAGCTTTTTACGCATGGGTTAGTTATTTAACCTCAGGGTACACCACAAAACCTGCTCTCCTGTTTTCGCCACCCAGTAACTTACTCAGAAAAGTAAGGCGGCTGGGAACTGTGACCCATAGTCACCACACTGGGCAGGCCGGTCAGCAACCGCAGTATGTTAGCCGATACTTACACAGGAGAACGCTGATATCCCTTAATCACCTCTTACGAATAACGACACCCACGAGAGGAAAAGGGGTGGTCTATTCTAGGCCGGAAACCACACGGTATTTCATTTATTTACTAATCCGTGGTTGTTAGCCCCGGGGCTTGTTGGTGATGCCAGTCCAGTTAGTTTAAGAACTATAACATACGTCAAAGTTATTTACTTATTACTTAGATGTTACGTGTTCGTTTTATGACTAGTTAATAGAGGCTGTACGGAACTGAAAAATATTATCTACATAACTAAGTCGCCAGCGGAAGTTCGGTAACATTGTCAATTATTAATTAAAGTTTAGGAGGTTATGAGTCGTTTACACTTACCAACAAAGATATTTCCTGACACTAACTAGTAAAATTTATAAAATAAATCAATAAAATGTTGTCACTACATCTTATAAGGCAAGGATCAAACACTTGGCTCTTATCTTCTTCTAAAGGTAAATTTTAACATGGCAGGATATTTAATATATTCATTACTATGGCTACAGATGTGGTGTGATATAACAACAATTCCTAGGTGATAAAAATTTTAATCGTATAAGTACTTACTAAGAAAGTCCACAACAAATACTGAAAGTTTTCTTGGAAAGCAGGTTTCTAGTTGGTTTTTAACTTTGTATACACATACCTAAAACAAAAAGAAATGTAAGATTAGTATACTAGAATCATGTAGCTGCAAGTTGGACACGAATATCAAAGAAAAATAACATTTAACGTGATTCATAAAGTAGAGGCAAAGGTCGCGTGAAGGACGCCGTTATGTGGAAGGTCAAGTTCAAGGTTTACTGCCGGGGTTACAGCTATCGTGCTCGTATCGATTCTGCAGAACGTTAGCGTGATCTACGGATATTGTGATTCATGCAATTTAGGTAGGCAGAAGGTACGTACTGACAGAGAGATTAAAACACTACAAGTTAGTGTTAGTGAACAGTTTTTGTTTGTCCTGAAGGTTGGAAAACTTAGCAATTGTTTATGATCATTATACATTTTTATAAAAATGAGGCAGATTTTTTAGTTGTCTGCTAAATGTAATATTATTTTAAAATAATGTAATTCTTATAGTTTTTTAATTTAATATTTATAACACTAGGACTGACGTCACAAAGACTACTGCTAATGGACTGATCTGAAAAGGCATGACGAGTGGAAGGCTGACATTAAATGGTTAGATAGAATAAATGCTTTTTCTAAAACATTATGTACCTACCTAACACTAAAAGAAGTATTTATTTTCCGTAGGTACCTACCGAAATCTTTGTAACATAGCTAATGCGGAAATTAAACTGCGTTGGGTGAGATTTCTTTAAAATATTCAATGGAAAGCTTCGTATCGTTCGGTGCGGAGGTACCTCCATGTCAAGGGCGGGATGTTGATCCCAGGTCAAAGTCGAAAGGAAACGGCGCAAGGATGGGCCGCGCAAATAGGTCGCTTTGGTAAATAGGTCAGCGCGGAATTTACAGCCGACGCAGTTAAGCCTGATTAGAGTTAAACAGAATTCATTATCCGACTTAGATACCTATCAATCTGGGAATGTGATAAGAAAATAAGGTTATATTTAACAGCTACGCATAAATTAGGTTTACCCCTTTCTCTAATGTTAAGATATTTGGAGAACTTTGCCACGCAGTGCTTGTCGCATTGAACTGGTTGAATTAATGTTAATCTTGAAATTGAAAATTTTAATCAGCAATTATCTAATATAACATGTTATGATTGCCTAGCATTAACTAACAAAAATAGTTGAAAATTACAGATTTATCACAAAAAATATAAACGAATGAATTACAAGAAACGACTGAGGACAAAAACTGGTATCATAAATACGGCGAACGGCCACCCTGACCCCGACACGGCGATTCATTTATATTCCATCGTTCATGAAAAACCTCGGCCATATATCAATACATCGATTTAAATTGCAATATGTTTTTGTGTGTAAAAAGGCACAGCCTTCTGTCAGAAATCAATTGGTATTTTGTTAACAATAATTGTTTCTGAATGAATATGATTTTAAGATGTTTACGGCGTCGTCAACGTCGATGCGGCAATTCATGAAAATAATTACATTGATAGGAAATAATAGAGGTTTAGTAAATTTGTTTCACCTAAATAAATAGAAAATATGGAATTGAGGAACTAGAGATAGCTTTTTTATGATTATATTGATAGAATGTACTTGCACCACGACGACGCGGATGTAGGAAATGTTATGGATGTTGTTTTGACAATGATAGTGAAATTTAAAATTAAATAACCGTAGGTAAGTATATAGTAATGTAGGAAGGTACAATCATATATATAAACTCACCGTAGACATATTGATTTTTAAATTGCCGAAATATTTGGGTAGCCACGAAAAGCGTGAAATAAAAGCAAAAAACGAGCATGCAGTTTGTAAAAAAACCAATTCAGCAATACATTCAGACGAAATTATGGATTGCGTTAAACAATGGACGATGCAAATTGTGACCGCATGCAGCATTTTATTTTTTAAGAGATGCATAAAAAAGACATACCGTTTTCAATTGAATGCACCGTAAAGGGTAAGCACCATAAGCTTTATAAAACAACCTCGCCATTGTCTGGGTGATATTTACAAAAAAAAATACCCCGGAAATGTCGCAGATGTTGTACAATTTTAAAGGAATGTACAATAATAAGTACGTACCTCAAAAGTACATTTGTTTTTTTTTGTTAATTAGATCCATACATACTAAGTCGTATAATCAAACAATTTGCGAGTTCATTCAAGTGAATTAAATTAAATATTTTGTGAAGTATAACTAGAAACTTAAGCATACAATGCTGATGGAAATATTAATATAAATTGAAATTCATTCCAATTTGCAATCATTCATTGCTCATGAGTTTCTTAGCATTGAATTTGCAATAAATTGAAATACAATAGAAATCAGCAATAATCGGAATGAGAGCCTTTCACTGCAATCCCAGCCTTGCACTGAACACAGCCATAACCACAGATGCAGTAATAATTCAAACTATTAGTCGAAATTCGTGTTCCCAGGGCGCACAGTGAAAGTAGTCCGCTACTGGGCTTTGCTTTGCACTACGCGGGTCAAGCGACAAGTGACGAGCGGCTTACCTAGAGCAAGCGTTTTAGCGAACAAGAATTTTATTTGGTTTTTATCAGCGCTTAAAGTAGCAATTGTACCGCCCAGGTATTTTTTTTGTAAAATAAGTAAGACGAAACACGATAAACATTGAAATTAATATAGAAATAGGTATCACACACACCTTCTTATATTTATATACACATCGACACATTTATATTTAACCACCTACCTATAAACCAACCAGGCATATCTGTTGTTCTTCTAAGAGTTGATTTAATTTTCATCATGTTCTGGTCAGAAACTATAATGTAAATGTTATAAAATAATGCCTGCCAGTCCTATCTATCTCTCTGCAGTTGAAAGACCTCTGCCTCCTCATTTATAATTTTACAGCTTTATGTTGTAAGTGAGAGCTTAACGTCCGAAAAGATCAGCTACCGGATCTGAGTAATAATAGAGAAATGGGTAAGTACTTAATCATAATAAATTATTGATGATCATCAAACTAATAATGCAGTATTTCACTAAAGCAGAAACCCTCGTATCTCATAAAGCTTACATCTTATACCTATGTCAAACAAGCGCGTGCTACGCCAGAACCGGTGATGTTTATCGCCTATTTATTGCCGCATTAACTTGTAAAAAGCCTATAATTTTGCCTCTCCATCGCAAAACGGTGAAAAATGTCCTAAGGGCTGCACGCACCCGACTATCGCAGACATAACGTATCGATCAGATTATCGCGAAAATTGGACTATCGATAAAGTGTCGACGATAGTGTTGGTGCTACTACCTGCTATAATTTGTTGCGACCAGTTACATTAAATGACACTTAAGCGTTGAAAGTGACGAGATTATAAGCAACTTTAACCAATGAATCTAATTGGTAATTACCTTGTTCAGTATTTCGTTTGACGAACATTAATGTTTATGGGTAACATGGTATTTCCCAGGGTTTCTCTTAGACAAGTTATTATAAGCTTTATTACTCTACTCCCACACAAAACAACTTTATACAGCCAATACACCTACACGATATAAAATAGCCTGTAAATATATGTCACCCACTTGTAATTCAGTTCTACCTTCAATTATATTATTATTAAAATCTATTACAAATAAGTTTAAAGGTGCCGTTTACTTAAATTGTTTTCTACAAGGATCTAGATTTTACGATTTGGTTTCTTAGTTTACCATTTCAATATCCCCACATACACCTACAATACGACAATCTCCTCAATTAACATTGAGCAAAGCTCGCATCCCATAAATCTGCCAAAGGATTCGTTGGCTGAAGTTAAACTAGCTAATGCGCGCAGACAGACGGTTGCTCGGTTAATATAGTTGGAGTCTAAGGCATATGAATCACGGTGCGATGAAAGCCCGTGGGTGTCCGTATGAAACTTCCTGGCCCACCCACGGGGTTTAAGAACTACGAAGGAAGACTAGGAAGCAAATGCCAATAAATTGCCCTTAGCTGTTCACTGACGTAAGACCTAAATGTAATTTTCTTAGAGCGAAAGCAATTACCTCGAATGTTGACCAATAATGGAACGGCTTAAACCTAATATACACAGATACAAGCAGATAATTGATTATATCATTTTATATAAATAAACCTAAAATTGAATTAGGTTTAAGGTTTAAGTTTATGGTAGACATAAATAAATTGTATAATTAGAAAATAATAATAATAATCGTAATTAAAATAGTTTTCCTAACTTTAATTCAATTGACTAAAGGACGCGCCATAGCATTTATAATTTTACACTTATACAAATAATACCTAGTATGAAATAAAATTAATAGCAGATAAAATAACACCAGCATAAATAAAAATATGTAAAGTAGCAAATGGCCGTGCACATTAATCGTTACCTTTGCGACGCTCGACATGTAGAGTAGTCGATTCTGTAACAAAGGCATCGGCGTCGCCCACGCGCGGCGAATAGTTCGCTCGTCGTAATGTATGACAGGTAGCTGAGATAAATGTTACGCGGAGGTAAAGCTAATAGCTGCGGTGATGAAGTGTTCACACACTTATGATTTGTTAGCCATGGTTTATTCTTGGAGGCATTTTATTTTCTTTTAACTTGACTGTGACATATGACTCACAGTAATATGCGGATTTTGATCTAAGTATAGGCAAAGATAGAGACTTTCTCTATACTTCTAAGCATGTGCTTGAAGATAATTAATATTATAATTTATTATAACGTAGTAAATACATATTGGGCTAGGTGCCGATGTACAAGCAAACCGATTTTTAAATTGAATCAGCGTTACAAGTATATTTTAACTTCTAAACAAGGATAACCCACCGGTTAGGTATTGTTCAGCGAACAATTGTTGCATCACAAAATACTTATTTTCCTTATGATGCGTTTAATGTGGCTTATACGATATAAACAATTGAAAACGGGAAATAATAGATAGCATACTAGGCACTCCTTGTTGCATATCATTATTATTAGAATTCCCAACGAGACTTTCATAAGTTTCACTGAGAATACATTCACTTAGCTGAAGATTACCATCAAGGGCAATTCGAAAGGGAACTCTATGAGATAGGGTCAGTTCCCCCAAGTGCAATGTTGAGTAGGAAGCGCCTAGGGCCACGTAAAGGCGTCGAGCGATTAGGTTGTTTTACTCAGCTCTTATCTACCAAAAACTCCTTTCCAAGGAAAATAAAGCTAAGAGCCTTAACAAGACGCAAAAATATATTCTAAATTTCAACACATTTGTACAACAATTGCAAAATACTCACGTTTTCCTGAAAATTCGTTCTTAATACTACTGTAACTTATTGCGTTGCGGTTTGGGTAAAAAATGCTTTCAAAGGCCAAATGATAGATGAGGTAGGCGAAATATTCGTAGATATAGAACTGAAAATTGCAGAAAAATGTGGGTGATAAATATATATCACCTACACTTGCTTTCTTCATTATATGCAGTAAATATTATAATATAAAAGTATAGTAAGGATAGCATTGTGATTTGAGTATTAATCTAATCCGCTCCACGCCACTGTTATCACAATAACCACACCCTGAAAACTTGGAATGGCGAACGGTAGATAAGAAAAAGCTGGCTGCGATAAAACAGTACTCGCGCATTTCACTAAAGAACGTTTAATCTTATTTCGAAATATGCATGTTACTGTAAAACTATGATAGTGTTGAAACCAAACTTCCTACAAAAGCCATGGCGTCCAGTGAGCAGTTCCTCATTAGGTTGTCGCAGTAAATCAGTTTTATTATAGGAACGTTAATAAAAATACAATTTAAATCATTTAACTGTTGTTGTTTCCCCTTCATTAAACTTTCAGCGCCTGTAGTTGTTGTAAATCATTTTAATTATTCAAATGATATTTCAATAAAAGCGGAACGAGGAAACGATAAAACGGTTAACATTAACAACTCTCTAAGCTATGACAAACAGAATGAATGTATTTGTATAAATAATGGAAATGATGAAATACGATGATTAAGTGGTGTAAGAACTAAACATTAAATGACTTAAGAAGCTCTCAAACGCGCACGCGATGAACGTATAAGAAAATATTTTTTAACAAATAAATACCTAAAAGTTATAGTTTACACATGTTGGCTCGCTGTGTGCACTGCAGTGTATTGACGAAAGCACTTATTTGCAATCATTTGCATGAGGAAACCAGATGTAGTGTAGTGCATGCTTAGATAGCGCACCGCCAGTACAGGGGTGGCCTCAATGTGGGCCACTACTGTCCCTAAGATTGCCAGTATTGCTACACTGTGCTTTCCAGATTAGGCCACTAAAAACTATAACGATTAATAACCATGATTATGTGAAGTAGGTACGACTTAATCAGAACCTTCCTGATATATTTTAAGTAATAAGCTATACAACTACACAATTACAGCTGTATCTGTGCTTAACGTAATTTTAACAATTCATCTTTGATATTTATTAAGCAAACAGCTACAATACTATAATCCTAGGGTCCCAGTAGGTGTTCAGTATATCAGGTGGATGGCCAACGTCCATCTTAGAAATGATAACATCTTGCTGCTAAATCTGATTTCACTTAAGGTTACAGAGATCAGATAATAGTCAACCCCTATACAATTAATAAACCGCCATTGATTCTTGAACATAGTATCTAGTGTGGCTTCTACAGTAACGCTAGGTATGAGATAAAATAAGAAATGAAATATTATTTAATTAAATCATCTTATACATATGACATTGGTGTCACTTTAGCACGTTACCTAAGCTTTTAAAAAAAAATATGGTCACGAGCGGGAGTCGAACCCGCGACCTTCGTTCTTTTTTCCTTCCTTTGTCAATTAACATCTTAAATATCTTAAGTTACAAACGTGATACCACCAATAACTTTGTTGAACACAAATAGTATTGCGCGAGACAGACTCTGATTTAAATACAATCCGAATCGAGTATTGCAATATCGATCGAGCCAGTAATTCCTACACTCGTACACACATTAAAATCGGTAGCGACGACTGTGTCGACATCATAACATTATTTATGGGTTCGTTTTATCTGGTGAACATTACGCTCGCCATACGCGGCCGGGGTTACCGCTGAAACAATAGACAGACGTAAGGCAACTGGACAACCGGAGCGAAATACCGTTACAACCAAAAGTCTCCACTGATATAAAATCGAAATTGTAAATACGCCGGGTCAACGAGATACGATCCTTTTTAAAGTAGGTACTGTACGCCAAGAGAAAGGTCCACCAAAAACACAAGTGAGAAGTTCAATTTATTGCCCCTCGTAAGTGGGAATCAGGTCGGATAAAAAAAGCATCCTTAGTAGTAAATCAACGCACACTTAAATAACTTTTATACTTCCTACAATTATTGTGCGCCGAATTGTTAATGAAATACTTGATGATGTTCGTTAAGTATTTACCGGTAATAAATATGAATCAAACGGAGGCATTGATGACTGCCGATCATTAAAACTAGACGCTCACTTTCAGTCAGTGCCGTAGGAAATAACATAACGGTTTAAGGTCCGTTCGATTTCCTTCTTGTCGTTTGTTAACTATAGTTTTTGTGTACGATACGACCGTCATTAGATAATGTAGCCATCGAGAAAATTACGGCTACGTCCACTCCCACGTGCAGGTAAACATTTCCTTTGCCGGCACAGCTCACCACGAATCATGGATCTCTACCGCGGGGCACTGTCTTTACAAGCTTTACGTGTATTTATAGACACGATCATTGATTTTGCTGCGATTTATGCACAGTTTACAGCGACGTATTAAAAGATATAAAGATATGCACAAGATTACGATCGTGATCGACTGCAAAATCAATACAACGAAGGGATCGTGCACAAAGTAGGCGTTTAACCTCTGACCGAGGGCGTGGGCTGCGCGGGCGCACACGCCGCGTCAAACAATCCATCATGGCTGCTATCTGAGGCAAATTAACCCACTAAAGATGCCACCGACGCTAACCGGCCAATATCTATGATACCTGTTCGTAAGCACCTGATACTGGCTAACAGGTCATCGTCTCCGGTCGGGTGGTCGAGCCCTGCTACCCAAGTGTGACGTGTACAAATCGCCCTAACACCGAAGTACGTCACGGTTTCCAATTTACTTTCTTCCGTGAGTTGAATGGCGCTGACCCCATAGACTAAAGGAATCGTGAAATCGATATCATGGGAAAAGGGTTATTTGTATGTTAATGCAAAATTATGTGTAGCATCAATGCGCAATATTATAGGTAATATGAAAACGTTATTAATTCCAATATTTTTTACTCTAATGTTAATTACCCTGTTAATGATATAATTATTAATTGATTACCGGTAGTCAACGAGTTTCCAAATAACATTAATCTTAGTCTATGTACAATCTTAGAAGGTAAAAGTCACCCTTCTACTGCAGGCAAGTGGTTAATGAAGCGAAATAGTGACACCGTAAACAAGACAAGCGGACTGGAGCGACACTTAACGTCAGTCAAGATGACGCCCCGATCTCGGCGTCGATATGAAACGAGTTTATATCATCGGCAAACGTCAATTACGCGCGTAAACAATTACGCAAGCGTAACACAAGAGGAGCACAGCGGAGCGGGAATCGTGAATTAAATCGACTGATACCAGCAATTAAGGCGCGTTCAACTTTCAGTAGTTTTAATTTTTTGAAAATATTGTTTAATATTTGTACGTACATTTTAGACTTAGTCTTCTGCTCATAAGTAATTTAATATAATACTCGGTGTATTTGAAAAATTTACTATTATAATGCGGTCTAGTATTTTTAAACACTGTGTTAAAAGAAGCAACTTTCGCAATACATGTTTTCGTTTGTAAGTGTCTCGGCATTGACAGGTTTAATCAATCAACTACGAGAGACAGCTTAATATTTTACACCAAACCACTTCAATACAAGATAATGCCAAACTTACAAAGGTGCTATATAAGCAATTTGGACAACAGGTCCAGCGGATAAAATATTAACAGTCTGGTATTTAGCTAGCAAGGTGCACTTAAGCAATCAAAGGTTAACATATAACATACACCCATTACTGGGTTCATCATAGGAAGATAGTACCTACCTACACATGACCGAGTGGTACACCAGTACTATTTAATAACGATATAATCAAGAAGTGCTTTTTTAAGATAGAAAATACCCGTAGGTAATCCTATATTCCTAGCAATATCAAAGCGTTTTAAGTCTACCAGTTGTTAGTTATACTTATTTTCAAACTCGCAAAAAGTGTGTCACCTTTTCCTGGCTCCGTTTTAATAGTAAGGTAAATGAGCAAACTATCAACAAAAGTTTGTACGAGAGTTCATACGAGCGTACAACCGAAATAATAAATATAATATAATAATACAGGTAGGTTATACAAATGGGCACAAAAATCTTACAAGGTACAAATTGTTATTGCATAGTGCATACCAGCTGTCTGTCATTTCATGGTGTATTAATGCAACCAACGTACATTTATACGATAAACAATGCTTGGGTGGCCAATTTTTACGGTATTTGTGCTTTAATAAATAAACACGGTTAAATAAATTATCCTAAAACTACATTATACTGACCTGACTAATCATGTCTCATAGAATATTGATTGAAGATTTGTTTCAATGATCGACAGAAATTATAAGATGTTATGGTTTTCTACATTAATACTTAAATCATCGGCCAAACTGCCTAAGGGAAATGGCAAATCAACAACGAAAAGTAGAACACAACAAATGTGCATTAAATAAGTAAGGGAACGTTTCTTCTGAGCTAGATCGCAAATAATTCTTAGAAATAAAAGCTTAAGCTAGACAGGATGGTCTACGTAGAATCGCTGAGGTGACAGACGTTTTGAATTGATAGGCGTATCAATGGAGCTTCACGGTTGTAAGCCTGACTGACGTGCACTTTCAACATAATTAATATTGTTCCAATGCCATTTATACTGGCTGGGATAGTGGAAACGGTTCATCTTAGTTATAGTACTTGTGGTAATTTTGAATAAAGAGAACGCAAAATAAGAAATGCCGTTACATAAACTTATCGTCAATATTTCGTAACCTATTTATAATCAGCGTTCGTTTTTGAAGATTGCGTTCATGTTTTGTCAAGAACTTATTAATTATACACCTTGGTATTCTCTTTAAGGTAGACAGTAAACCACGCTTGATCAAGGAAAACGTTAAACTAAAAGTAAATATAATTAAGTAGAAGTACAACACCAGACGCTGATCAGACGACCAGCAGCTGCAACAGTGTTGCTAATGAGCCAATGAAATCGACAATTACGGCACTTAAGCATGAGGAAACACGACCAAGTGCGAATATATGTCTTAATGATGGTCCGTACTTTCTCACGAATGTTTACTCTCCTCTGCTGAAAAACCGACATTTCCTTATATTTGTCGATGTCTGTTAAATATTACAATTTCTAGAAAAATATCATAAGAATATTAAATAGCAAAGATCTTAACAAATATTTGTATGTAATTATTATAAACTGCGGAAAAATAAATGACCTACCCTGAATATGTTTGTTCATTTGAAGGTGAACACAGGTACACATATATACTACGCGAGGTGTATATCTAAAAAATAAAACATTCAGAAAGGTATTTTGTCTACTAAACGAAATTCTTTAATTCCTTTGATTTTTATTCCACTTTCTGGTACTATAGAACATTTGCAAACAAATAGTATCGGCTTAAAACTAGTCATGTCCACAACCGACAGCTTGAGTAATGCGGTTTGTATCGATTTAAGGACGTATTAGCTTTTATAGGAAGACAGAGCGGCTCCGTGACTCGATAGAGATTGATCGGATCTCTTTCCCCGTGTCGTAAGGTGCTTTATAAGTCTGTATTGGCCTTATCTGGGGGACGTTATAGCGTTGGTCAATCATCTCTGCAGATATATTGCGTGCGGTAACCGTTGGTTGCAAGATTTAGTTGCATTGCGCATTTAAACTATTTTGACGTTTATGAATATTAGTGGCAGGTTTAGATGGCTTATGCTTAACAAAGACAGATTTGTGATTAATATCCTATATCTAGTCCTCGGTGTCACTGGCGGCTAGAATATTCAGTTATTAGTCTCTTGACTAATAACTAGAAAATCTAGAGCCGTAGGTAAACCAGAAATAGCAGAGGATAATCCATTTGTCGTAGTTCAAAAGAAAGCGTCACGTTATACATTATTGCTATCTACAAGAAAACTTTACGTGCCTGAATAAGTATATTTTTTTAAATGTGTCCCGAGACCAAGCGAACGAAGAACTGTCCACAAGGCTTCCTAGTCCATTATCATCTAATCTCTACATGACAACATTCTAATTCGCTTGTCGTTCCATTTACTGTAAACTTATCGTGACTGGGGCTCCCAGCTTGAGCCGCGGGCACAAATCTTAATAGATTTCTTCATTATTGGACGACCGACGTCGATATGCATTGCAGATATTATGCACAGTAAATTATGGCCCAGTCCCCTTCGGCAAATTGTGACGCCAGATCGAGTACAGACGAATCGATAACGGTTTGTGATCTTGCTTTTTTGATTGGTGTACTAAAAATCGTTTTTACTTGTTATTCTTGTGGACGCAAACTTAACTGTTTAGCGAGATCTTAGGTTCGGTTTCCAAGTCGAATACTTCTGGTGTTAATAAAGTAAACGATTTGGCGAACTGAGTTCACTAAGATAATATACATCATAAAATTGTAAGTTTTCTTATTTAATTTAAAATATTCCAGTCTACTTCATTTAATTAAATTTAACTATTTAATCATTCAGTTACAAATCACTTGACTAACAATTCTAAAAATGTGGAATGTTTGAAGTAAGAAAGTGGAAGTCATGAAAAACCCATATTTCAAGGCTCATTAATAAATGTTCCTCTTATAGGTCACCGGAGAAAGTGAATCGGCGTGTTTTATTGAGGGGTTAGTGAAAATGGCATAAATCAAAACTTGGATGCGCTCTGATTGCTAAAGGAACAATAATTCAACGTTGCAAAGCTGACGGCAGAGCTTTCACATGCAATTTTAATGTTTGCTTGACTGTTAATAAACTTCGTAATTTAAATATTGTTTGAAACTGTTGTTTTTGTGATAAAGAAATAATTTAAAATAAAAATAAATTAGCACAGTATTCTGTTAATAAATTTTTTCTACCTAATTGGAAATATTTGAGAGAAATCATCATCAGCCGGAAGACGTCCACTGTTGAACAAAGGCCTCCCCCCTAGAACGCCACAATGAACGACATATGGGAGAAATGCTCTCAAATATTTCCATAAGCTTACCAAAATCAGTTCCTTATATTATACTTAGCCTTTGGTTAGTTACCAAAAGCACGCATTGAAAAATCATGATAACAATAATAAAATACCAAAAGTGACAGATTTGCATATAAATAAAACCATCAATAATAATGTCACACGAGTATCTCAGGACATCATTTATATGAAAATAAGTATTATATGTGATACGATCTTAAACAGTAAAAAATCAATGATCCGATCATTTACGCGGCGGTATAATAGTCCAATATTATTAACAAAATGACACACTGTCCTTCCAGTGGCTACTTACACGTGATTGATGGTTGGACCATCTGTTCCGATGTTATGATACATAATGATCCTTAATTTGATAAAAATTGTATTACGTTGATATGAGACTAATGGGTAAGCAGAGATATGATACAAAAGGTAAGTTAGAGGGAATATTTAACTATAAATATATCGACCGTTCCTGCGGACTCTAGGTCGCAAAATATGGTAACTATTCGTAAAGTTTGGCCAATTCAAAATTTTTGTAATGCAGTTCTGGATGATTTAACACGGCCTTACCGAGTCTGCTACGGAATTGTGTTCGAAGATTTGCTATTTCTCAAGAATGAATCTACAGTTTTACTAAACAGCAGATTCAAAAACAATAATTTCTTCGTGCCGCTTGGGAAATTTCTCGTATTTTATCCACATTGAAGGTTTTGTGAAAAAATGTACGAGATAAAGATTTCAGAGATTACTTAAAATCCACAAAAATACCAAAAAATGGATTAATGAAATCAGAGAATTCAAAAATATTAGGTTTTGTGCGGTCGAAGTTTCAATCAACAAACACACTTATAAAAATACGGTTTGTCCTATTTGCTTTAGGCTTGATTTATGCTATAATTTAGCAATAAAAACCTTCAGATAAATCAAAAGTATCTTCAATAACTCAAGTAATCTCATGCTTATAAAAACTCGAAAGTACCCAAATTGGTTCATCAATCATTATCTCGCCGTATCAAAATATCTGGTCAATCAAGTAACCAGTAGTGACTTTTAAAATTATTAATTCAGATAACACGTGCTGTCGCTATATTATTGAGGAAGTTAATTATAACGGCTCATGTACCGGAAGGCATTATCGTGATCATCAACCTGACTTGCCGTAGCGTCTTCAATTACGGGTATCACTCATAAAATATGAATTGGTTTAAGGTAACATTTAGATTAACTGAGGCTATAAAAGCAGGATGCAAATAATGCGGTGCACATCCACATGCTATAAATATGGTAAAACAATACTTAATTTAATAAAGGTTCTAGATTGTAGCACCAGTCCGGTAAAAGAGGTCAATAATAATATAATAAAGAGATTCTCTGTTTGACAATGATAAAAAATGGCCATTTTTTCTAAATATCATTGATAACGTACCTGCTTTTAAATAAAAATAAGGTCATCGCAGACAATTTCACCGAGACAGGTTTAGAAACGATTAACTTTTATGTTAAGCAAAAAAACTAGCGAGATATTATAATGTCATCGCTGGACCATAAATAATAAGGGAGAAGGGCATTCAACGGC
Source organism: Abrostola triplasia (assembly GCA_946251915.1). NCBI lineage: Eukaryota > Metazoa > Arthropoda > Insecta > Lepidoptera > Noctuidae > Abrostola > Abrostola triplasia. The sequence continues at coordinate 2,671,907 of OX276424.1, read as the reverse complement.
GCGAAATGGATGCATCTATTTTGAACGACACCCACCCGAAGGGGTTGGCACAGAAAAAGGGATGAGCAATAAAAGGGCACCTATTTACTTCGGTTGTGACTTGTGAGAATATTTAGAGGCCATACAAACTCTATGACGTTGAAACTTGTTCACGTGATTTTTAAAAACAAATACCTATACATTTATTACAAAATTATAATAAACATGAAGAATGGCGGTAGGTATCCGTTTTGTGGTAAAATTGGCCTAACCTTTCAGATCCGCACGAACACCACGGCCAGCCAATTTGGGGAGGCCTTTGCCCAACAGTGGAATACGTGCTATGTAAAACAATTTAAATATTTCTTATTTATTTTTAATACACGACCAACGAGGTGTTAAAGTTAAGACGGATAAATAAATCTAATTCGGTGAGTTAATTAAATTGGGACTTAAAAATAATTATTTTAAAATAATATTTAGCCTATTAACATCCATCAAATAATTTCTACACTGCTATAACGAAGCACCTAACCTACTAAATAACTCCATTCTTCGAAAAGGCTTTACATACAGACGAAACCTAACGTCCTGTCAATTATTATCTGTCAGAATGTTCCAAATTTAATTGTATTTGGTAAACGATAATCCTTTGACGCAAACTTTAATTAATGTGACAAATACTAACCATTACTATCAGCTATAATGATAAATAAGAATCCAAATCATCACCTCGCGTATATAACAGATGTTATCCAGATAACTGATGTACCTATACAAGGTAATGACGTTGTTAGAGCAATCTGCGATTTGAGTCGGTTCGTCTGTTAGACGTGTGGGCGTCACGACCGTTTATGGCACAATGCAACGAGAATGGCCGTCGTTCAAAACTAAATAAGCACACAACATTGCATAATAATAATGATCGTGTAAATTATACAAAAACATAATACTAGCCTTATGTGTTCTACTTAGTGATGTCAGGAACGCTTTCATCAGTTGGGGGAGTCACAGATATAGTAACAAATGTATCAGCCGATAACTTGGTTATTTGATAATGGGTATGAGCAAGAGGATGATGTGCGTACATTCACCCGACCCGATTCCTATCGATAGGTACTGATATTATAGATAGTCGGCTATGTTTATTTGTTTGGTGATACGCGAGGGGTAATTTAAAAACGACTAAAGCCCCGCAGTCTGTCACTGCACGCGTGTAAATAATATTTATATACTATTTTGTAGAATGCTACAGTTGGTCTACAAATCTATTACTTACTCTATCTGAATGCGTCTTATCATATTATGCAAGCGAATCGCGCACAGAACACGATAATTCGATTCGATCTAACGTCCGATTTCTAATTCGATTGTGATTGCGTTTCGATTGTAATGATAGTGGACAGAAATGGATATGACAGTTCATAAATACGGGCGCCGTTGGTAATTTGGGCACAATGGCCGGAGGGTTAGTTTAATAGAGTTTTCGGTTTTGTTACGACTATAATAATATGGTTACATACATTGAGAGGCCCGCTAATTGTGTCACAAGTGCTGTGTGAAATTAGACGAGTTAGTAAAATGAGCACTAAAGTCGTAACCGGCTAGCATACATATTTTAGTCTTAATTAATTTCTAACTGTCGTTTGACCCAAATACTCATAAGTACTAGGATGCAAACATTTCTGAGATACTTCTATTATTATGTAGGCATAAGTCTAGTTTAAGTGGATTATTTTAAATAAAAGAAATTAAAGACATTACTAATTGAAAAGAGTAGGTACTATATTTTCTTAACTAAATACTACCTACATATTAGTGCAGGTACAACATAAGCTACTATCATAATCTTATAGACCGTACCAACTAAACATTTTTAATAATACTCGTAATATATATGATAAATAGTCAAGATGGTGATGGTAAGGAATAAAAGGTAAAATATAAAGGTAGGTTGAAGTGTTTATAAAATTCAGTACCTAGTCAATTAACCTGCTCATCTAAAAATTTAAATTTCATTATTTATTATGTTTTAAAAATTCAAGTAAATATTTTTTCCATTAAGAAAATAGTTTACAGGGGGCCACAGATAATATTAGTACCGTATTACTACTTCCTTGCAATCCTAAACTTAACTGTCGGTTTTCTGTTCACATAATGACTGTCGTAAGTTCAGTATCAACTAGCAGCTATAGAAAGTTTCAGCGTCTATAGATTTATCAACAAAGCCGAGCAGAGTTCGTGAGGTCGTTCCCGCGGCGCGTGTTCCCGTCAGCGGCGAACTCGGTGACGTACTGCTCAGACGCATCTCACACCGTATCCGTTCACTACTATTGCACAATGCAAAGAAATGACGAATTCACCGAGAATATCTGTGATTCGATCTGTGCATTTCTTGTGAGCTGAGATTCTTATTATACACAAGAATTATGATAAAAAAAATTCTTCACTCTACTATTGGCAATGGTTTGCTTTACGCTTTACCACCACTATACCCATTTGGCTTTACTTATTAAGTGCCAGTTTCCACGCCTGTAATTGTTTCTCACTAATTTAATGTACGTTACTGTCTATATTCCATAAAAGTCTGAGGATTTTAAGATATATATGTATAGTACAGCTATACGGGATGCAAGGTATTTCTTTAATGCAACCATCAAAAGCAAAATTAATTCACATCATAAGGCGACTTTACAACTGTTACATGTACAATTTTAAAGTAGGTACACAGTGTACAGTCTAGAGCAAGGTTACTAGAGCAGTTCCCTTTCGACAGCTACAAACCTAGTTATTTGTACGGAGGTAATCTATCGTACATTAAACTTAATAACATCTATCCTATAATTTATAGTATCATAGAATTCCCTAGAAACGGGAGGATGTGCTTGTCTCTTCGTAATGTATTATACCTACCGCGATTTGCAAGTGGGCGTTTGCCGAGGACAGATTTATCGTGGAAACTATTGGTCGGTGCATCGCAGAGATAATTTCTATTGCGAGCTATTTGTAATGACGTATTTTGAAGAAATGCGTATTTGCAAGGCATAGAAACTGCAACTGGAAATTCAAGGAACATCTCTAAGCAACTTTAGCTAATCCATTCGTCAACATTAAAATCAAATTAAGCAATTTTAAAGATTCTTAAGGATTGATTTTGTAACCAACAACCAAACAACAATGTAAAAATCTTTGTTACGATTAGTAGCCCAACATAAAATGTTATTACCAAGAGTTTATATTTGTCCACAGACACGAACAATGGCGAGTTTCATTACTTACATGACAAAGTTTATTTATTACGTGAAAGGGTATATAATCGTGACAGGGCCAATGATATGAGACAATGTGACATTTGAAACAACTGTCAATGATCACAATGTAGTATTTCAATGAACCTTAAATCTCGGCCTAAATATTTGTCAATTATGTACAAAATACAGGTCAATTTTATCAACATTCCATTGTAAGGAAGTGAGAAGTGGTTTTCTGTATGTATATTATTTAATGGTACAGTTGTATACTTGACATAAGTTGACAATTTATATATTGATATAATGTCACGAAACAATTTAATTAAGTATAATTAAATGAGAAAGTCATTCTATAAAAACGATTGCCGACTGGTGACAAAACCGACACAGTTCTGCTCGAGTAGTACCTAGTAGCAGTAAATGAACTAAGCTTGACAAGCTTTTTTAAACTTATGTGAGGCTATGTTTTGTCTCATAATTAATGAATTTTATTATTTATTATGTTGTATTGGTTAAATAACTAGCACCGTAGAGCTGGTAGCTATTTCCCTAGTATATAGCAACATGTTTTTCAATCAGGATGCTATTAAGACGTCACTTCACTTTGGCACAAGTTGATTCAGTAAGTTCAAATTTTGTTTTCACTAAAAACATAACATAATATCACGCCTATATTCACCGCAGGGATGGGCGAAGGCGTACATTACCCCCACATTTCGCCAGTGGTGTACGTCCTTTTTTTTCACTTCCTTACTATAAAACATATTTATAAATGATATTTTTATCAACAAAAAGCTTTTTATGTAGTGTTACGCTTGTCCTTGAGAGATAAATGTTGATTAAGGGCAAAGCTATATTATTATGACGCAACAAAATAAACTTTACCTAGTGTTACATTCGACTCGGAATGATTGACATTTTAACGAGCAAATGATCGATTATAGCCTCGTAGAATACGAACAAGGATTATCGTAAAACGTGTTTATTTTACATCGATGACAGATACAACAGTACTTACTTTCGTTTTAAACATGATTGAATGAACAACTGACCACGGACAATAACAATGATTGATGTATGAATTGTATCGCTTGTCTTTTATTTTAAGGAAATAGGAGTATGACGTCCTGATTGACGCAGTCACAGATTACGTTTCCCAGATAAGAAAGGCGACCTTTTTATTGTGTTTAAGCTGATATTATGAATAAATCTACAGGACAAACATGTATTTTATTACTACTTATTATTTTTTTATCTATGCTGTCGAATAGTGCGTTACAAAGCCAAACAACAAACATAGTTAAACTTTAAAGCGGACGATGTACATTTTACACAAGAAAAGCTTTTACAAATTCAATTTCAAAATGTTTTATTTCACATAAACCTATTACAGGCGCTTATGAAACGTTACGATGCAAGTTGCACGGTTCCAAAATGTCATTTCTAGAATCACCAAAAAGTATTTTCTAGAATAGACAACCGCACTAAAATGAGGTGTGAGTTGTATAGGTAATGTCTATTTGTAGTTCCCTTGAGCTACATACTTAACAACTATGCAATAGTACACAAAAAATGACAAATTGTTGGGCTTTCGCCAATGAGCCCAGTAACTAACCCATTTTCTTCAGTTGTCTGTCATAATTAGCGTGAGACGATACGCAAATACCTACTCAGTCACATTTCACACTCTGTTACTAATACATTTCCAATGTCCAGACATCTCTATTTTGGTAATATGGTTATTTCGTTTCATTGCCAATAGGGAACGCCTTCACAAATATTTTGTATAAACAGAGCCTTCAACGATCTTGATCATAAATCAATTCTCAATTGTTGGTAGTAGTACCTATCTATTCCTTACGTCAAGGCATAGTTATTTGAGAGTGTTACTTCACCACTTTTATTTTCAACTCATTCAATCGTTTATTCGTTATAGGAGATAAAATTATATGGAGAAGTACCCACATAAAACATATAATACAAACTACTTTCATTAACATTTATAATATTAGCATATCAAAGGCGTTTTCACTTATGAGCATGGACCTTTGTATGGGTATTGTGAGTGCGGGGAGACGAGACATGCGCGTAAGGAAAATATTTGCATAATCATCGCATAAGCAACGGATTCGATATCACGGGTTGTGGTCCAATATCTTATACGATACGACATGGCTTTCCAGGTAACGAATTAAATCTATTGTCAGGATTTGATTGAATTGCCGTGTCACAGTTTTATCATAAAAATTTGCCATTGAAAATAATAAACTTTACTAGTCCCAAGAAGTGTCTACTTTCCATGTTTTCTTTTTTTTTAGGCAATAAGGCATAATTGATGCGGAGAAGCTACCATAAAAAAGTTGAGTTCATCGGTAATACGTAAAGCCGGTATCTAACTGTTCGGTTGCGTATCCACGGCATTTTGTATTTAATTTGCAATATAAATGTAAGACTGCCGAGAACGGATTTCCAAGTAAACTTAATGATAAAGTAAAAGACATACCTATACAATACCACAAGATCAAAAAGCGGTTGTAAAGATAACCTGATAAACAAGTTAAGAACTTGAGGGAGTGAAAATTAAAATTAACTGACATGCCGTGGAAACAATGGATATGGACGCACCCGAGTGCAGTCAGCTGTCAATCAGACGCGCCGGCGTAGGCGTCGATTGTATGTTGACATTGGAAAGTGGTCGCACTAACATTTAAGAGTTGTGCTGTCTTAGTTCGCGGCTCGGCTCGCCTAGTATCTGCTATAGTATAATCGCTTCACACGTCTACTTAGTTTAAACATTATATTTAAATGCGATAGATAAATCAGCAACACTTTCCATCATATACAGTATACACAATTTAAGCAATTTTTAATACGACCGTCGATATAATACCTTTTAACTTAACTGATAACTAATTTATAATAGGTACGTACATGAATTCGAAAAGAGAACTACGATATTATAATTATAACTAATATTGTAAGTGGTGTAATCAAAATTGGAGTAGATACTAAACTAACAGACAGGATAAAATATACAACGATACGTTTTATAACATGCCCTGATTTATGTACAAGTGCCTAAGCACCTTCTTGCGGTGTTTGTCTAACATATAATAGGTAATTCGTTCAAGTTAATAATGTGATCAATTGCAATACGCGTCTATGAAGAGAACACACTTTATGGTGTTCTGTCGCAGTATTTTGTCTGATGTTATAGTCTGATGCCAATGATCTTAACGATTTAAGGCCATACCCGCCTCTTAAGCTTAAACACACTCTATGAACTTACAACTTATAAAGTTTAGTGTATAATATAAAAACCTTTCAAAATGTCAAAAATATCCATCAAAGATAATTTATCTGTTCATGCAACATATTAACAGAAATAAAAAAGAGTAGTTAATTCAGAATATTATTTCAGTTAAAATAGTCGTTGAAAATCATAATAAAGGAACTTAACGAAGTCCATACAATCTCTGAAAGTTGATACGGTTTATTGACTCTTCACGTGCTGGGAGTGTTTTTTTAAACTGTTTTTACAAAGCCCACTTTATCCGGGCAGTAGCCGGTAATCCGCGTATCCTGTTACTCGTAAATATTGAGTTTCTTTAACGTCTTCCAACATCATCGTGAACGGGAAAACGTTCAAGAAACTTAATATAAGTGTATATTCCAAACATTAGCAAACAATTAATCGTGGAGAAAGCGATAGTTATACAAAGTGTTCAGGATACAGACAAACTAGACTGCGTGTAACTTTAGCTTTAGTTATCAAACATTGTTTTATGTTGAAGAAATATAATTCAGTCAGAGTCTAGAGTTGACTTAAAATAATTCAGCAGCAAACGTAAACCTTTTTGTTCAATCATGCACAACACTTTAACAAAGTAGCGAAACTTCGTAATATCGTTTATAATTCTATTCTTGCGTTTCTGTAAAACTTAGAACACGATAATCTTACCATTTATTCATTCTTAATGATATAGTTAAGGAAGAGTAAAGCTATGCACAAGTGATAATACAATAATGAATCAGCCATTGCGCACTAAATGACTTCATCAGTTATTCAGAGGGGCTCGCGCCCTAATTATTTCTTGCCATACAACACTTAAAGCGAAAGCCTTTTAAAGGTCATTTTAAGTATAACTTTACAGGGAAGCTACGCTAATATAATATTTGACAAAAACTATTAGAGGACTAAAGATATTGTCCTATATTATAATATCTTTATTGTTGACTTCGTAGCTTTTAGCAGTTTATTTCATCGTAACCTGCAATCCATTTATTATGTATGTATAAATGTATTGTATTTATCCTACACTCGGCATCAGCATTTATTCGTTCACCCATTTGAGATTTTTGTGGTACGATGACAATCCATTTCTTCCTATCAGTAGGTATACATATTGTAATACAAAAGTAGTTCTACTTAGAACTCTTCTCTACCTAGCCTACCCTATCCCTTTTTCTCTACCAAAATGCGTGTAGTTTTATATTTCAGGTATATAGCTATTCATATCCATTGAATCATTTTGAAAGTTCGATGATTCAGATACTTGATACCCAGAGTCGTACAGTTCAATATTTTAATCTTTACTGCCTGTTTCAATTGGATACAACCACTAATACCTAGTTTCTCGAATTGAAACAGCGTAACACAATCCAGCTATACAAGTAATTGATGGTCACTGCGTCGATAGCGCTTGCAGCCGTCAGCCTTAGAATCCGACCGACGAATTATTGCTAAGGGAATTACAAAGATCGCGATGCACTTTCTATAGCGTGCCTCTCTTATTGGGCGGAGGTAATGCGCTATTTTTCAATTGCACGCCGCCCGTTCGATTCATTTCTCGTATTATTTCGCGATGATTTGAAGTTGTTCCTATTTCCTACAGCAAAATGCGTAATGATAGCTGAGCTAACCTATCCATTAGTACCCATAACTTTACTTAAAAAGTAAATATATACCGAAGCATAACTTCTGCAAGTTTACACTACTCAAACAGACCAAGAGACGAATGATATGATCCATGATAAAAGTCAGGAACCAACGACGCTAAATAAGACCATAGTAAGAATTCCTGTGTCGTTAAATGCTTAACTTAGTACTTAAGTGGTGGACCGACCCTTGTCATTCATGCATATGTTGCCACTTTATTAATCGAAACCCGCCTTCGACCTAAAAACATGACAAGCAACAACAGACAATATTATATAGTTTTGCAATAGATACGTCAGTTGCTAACGAATTACCAAACAGCATTAATACCAGACCCTAGATAGTCCGACGTGGGTGTTATCCCATATTCAATAATACACAATTAAAAGGCTAATGCACTCACTAATGGCACGAGTCGATATAATATCTATCGATATTCATGACAAACTATCGAATAGTAAATCGATGAATACAAAGTCACCCACGCGTCTACGGGCGGTCTGCTACGCCGTGTTTATTAATATGCCTGATACAAGCCTATTAAATTGATATTATGTCAATAGATGCGGCGATGTAATATTTATAACGAGAGATCTTCTTTTTGTTGGTGCCTAATAAATGTGTAATTCATTATAATAATTTAAAAAAACTAAAAAACACGCTTTTTATCGAAAACCGAACTAAAAAATAGAAAATAAGTTTTAATCAATTTAAATTAAGAATAGTGTTAAAAATTTCAATAAATATAAATTAATAATAGTGTGAATAAAAACAAAAAATATTTTATTTAAAAAAAGCGTGGGGTGCTTTTTAAGATATTATCAAAGTGATAATCACTCTACTCGTATCTGTCAATAAAATATTTATAACTATTGACACCATGCACCCCACGCTTTTTTAAATAAAATATTTTTTGTTTTTATTCACACTATTATTAATTTATATTTATTGAAATTTTTAACACTATTCTTAATTTAAATTGATTAAAACTTATTTTCTATTTTTTAGTTCGGTTTTCGATAAAAAGCGTGTTTTTTAGTTTTTTTAAACTATTATTTATTTTCTATTTTTTATTAAGATGGTTAGCTACCACGGAGCTTTACCTTAACGCGAGCCGGTCTCGGCGCCCGCGACGGTTAGCTACCACGGAACTTTACCGTAGCGACTAGCGGCTTAGCAGAGGGCGTTGGAGTCGGGACACGCGCGCGACGCTTAGCTACCACGGAACTTTACCGTAGCGACTAGCGGCTTAGCAGAGGGCGTTGGAGTCGGGACACGCGCGCGACGCTTAGCTACCACGGAACTTTACCGTAGCGACTAGCGGCTTAGCAGAGGGCGTTGGAGTCGGGACACGCGCGCGACGCTTAGCTACCACGGAACTTTACCGTAGCGACTAGCGGCTTAGCAGAGGGCGTTGGAGTCGGGACACGCGCGCGACGCTTAGCTACCACGGAACTTTACCGTAGCGACTAGCGGCTTAGCAGAGGGCGTTTGTGTTGCGGGCTGTAATTATGCTATTTTTATTAATTAATACTTTTTATTAATTATATTATTAAATAATTTTATCAAATTAGTGTATTGTCATCGGTCCTCGATAAATCTACAAAGTTTGAACGAAATCTAGCCGTTTAAAGTGGGTCAAAATCGCGCCCAAAGAAGTCGGTTACAAACATACAAACAAACATACATACATACAAGTGAAGCTAATATAAAGCGTGTAAAAACAAGTCTCATACTCGTCTATGTAGGTATATTTTTCTACTTTTCCTTTTATATTCTCTTTCTACTTCTTTTTTCTGATTTATCGTTCGCCGCATATACATCGAGCATTAAAGTCTGCAATCAGCATCTAAGCGTGGTATTTATAATTGGCTCCTGTTGGCGACTTTGGTACTGTTAATTGGCACAACGAGATTCTCTCGACTTCGCTACGTAATTACGAAGTGAGCGAGAAATTGTTTCCAGAGAAGCCTGCCGGACCAAACGCGGCTTAGGTTACTATGCAACTGAATTACATAGTAAATTACAATCATATGCTCATTATGAAAAATACAAAATCGACATTCTGCTGATTCTAAAAACGAATAACTATTAACGAAATTGATCTTTAAATTTCTTTACATAGAAAAACATTGCAAAAGTAATTTCTACAGACTTTATAATGGTAGTGGTAATGCAAATCAAAATACTCAAACCAACACACACAGCGCCGTTATACTTGTAACTGCCACCATTTTACATCGGGCGGACAATCGTAGCAATAAAATCAAGACAAACGATCTCTTTCATATCTTTGTTGATTGCCTGTCGGACGCAGAACGCAGTACCAATACTCAATCAAATCGATGTAGGTCGAGTCATTAGTGAGCCCTTAACTGGGTCGCATTGTGAATTGAATATTGTGATAATTTACAACGAGATGACGGAGATTACGGCGGTCGAAATGAGACAAGTAATAAGTGGCCATGTTGCATGAAATCGGAACGTGCGTCTCTAAAATTGAGATATGATTGGCGTTTCATATGTGTCAGAGTTAGAAGTGTTTTAGAGCAACGACTTAAGTTTTGTAGGGCCCATTAACTGTTTTTATGTGCAATACATTTAGGTAGAATTTTTCTTATATAGTGTTACTGTTGTGAGATGCGAAACTAAATGTTGTAAATAATTATTTTCATTTCTGCATAGTAGGTACCTAATAATTTTGCGCAAGTCAGAAATACTATTATTGAGGAAAAAACTTACATACAATTAAGGTAGCTAGGTAACCAGTCTCAACCAACTTTCACATAGTAACAAATTCTGTGATACCTACTACAGATCAAAACGACAACCCAAATCATAATTTTATCCAAGTATTTAAACCGATATTATAATATTTTTCAAGTACGCTGTATGGTTTTATAACCATAACTAATAGCCACTGTGGAAGTAGGTGTATTTTTGTAGTGATTTAACCATAATAAAATACTTTGCCTGTTTCATTATGGCGTTTGTTATCGCTGCACATTATTTTAATTCGATTCAATATGCTGATAACAACCTCGATGTAGATTCACGTAGATGTAGAATGTTAGGTTGCCTCGCTGGTTAGGAAGGAACCTTTTAAACTCTTCTTCATTAGGTTTTAGTTACCTATTATCCTTATCCACAATCAAAATGATCACTGGAGCTGTTAAGCATGATGTTCCAGGCCAAAGCCCGACTCCGCCCTGCCTCGCCGGGTTATTAGTCGGCACGTTTTGATGGGCCCTTAACTGGGTCAAGCCAATTTGAAATGGACACAAAGTTTGATTATCAGAAATTGCTGGCAATTATTATTTTCACGTAGGATGTGTACATTTGCTCTAAATGTCTTAGGCTGAGATACACCAAGCAATCGCTATTGTATTTTTGCTGTTACAATGTATTGAACTATTAAGTGTATGATAAAACGATAATAAAAAACACGGACAAACAGTCCAATTTTTTTAAAACATTATTATTCCTGTTCCATGTTATGTCAAACTAAATTCACACCGCGAAAATACACGTCATCTTTGGTCATTGTGTTGCCAAACTACCCGTAACCCGGTGCCTACTTATCAGCCTCATTATAATAAGAAAGCCGTCAATGACTCAAACCGGGAAGCGAATCAGAAAGCAAGCGCAGATTCAAATTACATGCATACTGGGTGGCGCCGGGGGCAGAAACAATACATTGTGGTCGACGATGCCAGAGAAAATATGGGCTCCGTCGAGACAATCTCTAAAAACGTTCTATATGACTGCATGTTTTAATATTATCTCAGGTTAACACGCGTAGACCATCTTAAATTCTAAACCAATCCTATGCCTGTGTGTGAATAGTGTAAATACATACCGTGCTTACACGTCTTCCCAATTTTTCGGTAATTTGACTATGTGGGTTTACAATTTACATGGATCCTTAAATTAAATCATCAGATAAATTAAATTGACTTTGCAACATCAATAGCTTTGTTCTCAGACGAGACCAAACAAATAAAATGTAAATTATTCTTGTTTTGGTTACGCAATTATTGCGTACATACATGAATCATTTCGCTATCACTTTCGCATCGATGTATCATCATGAATGACACAAACATCTGAATACTCATGATTAGCATAACAAGGAAGAGATCGAGGAGATGAATAAACGCCCACTATTTAAACATAAGTACATGTTATAATTTACAGTAACATAAAGCCTTAAGATGCTGTTTGTATTTGTTGTACATTGGAAACACAGAATACAGAAATAACTGATTTGAAATTTGATTGAAAATGTGTAAGACAGTTGGTTTATTACAATGTTTTCTCCAGTAAATATAGGAACAAAACATGATTATGATTTGACAATTGACAGTAAATAGGGCTAAAGGAATATGGCTATGAGGATATGCAGATGGATGATACGAATATAGAACAAGGTCTCTGAACTATCTGTGATTAGATAATCACAGATAGTTATCTGTGAATTTTCGAGAGGCAGTTGTGGTACGAATGTAACTGTAATCGTGCAGTTTTGTAATTTGTGCAGTTTACAAAGTAACGAAATATTAAAAAGATGCAACAAGTATAGTAGCAATGCAATATGTATGTAACCATGCACCTATGCGAAGTGTTACAACGCTGTTGTGCAGACGATCAACGCTCACTGTTTTCCAACATATTCCAGCAAGTTGTATTCTACCATTAAATTTAGTGTGCTTATTCTGATCAGAATGGTAGGAACGCAACCTACTTTTTAAAATTTACTTTATAGATGTTGATGTGATGCTACTAACTTATTGTAGGCGGGAAAGTAAGAGTACATAGGTAATATACCTAATATGTAGGTATATATTTAAATAGCCCACCTGAGCGTCTCTCCTTAGCGGCGGCCTCATGAGGGGCGGTCCCGGAGTGGGCATCCTTAATGGCGGAGGAGCGACATGCCGGTACACTGGAGGCTGCGGCTGCGGCGGCGGCAGCGGCGGGCGCGGGCCGTGCAGCACCGTGACGGCCGGCACGAGCGGCGGCGGCCGGCGCTCCATGGCCCGCTCCACCAGGGCCAGGTGCTCCGACGGCCGGATAAGGCGCGGCGGGGCCGGCAGCCGCGGCGGCTCCGGCTGCATGCGCGGCCGCGGCTCGGGAGGACGAGCGGTTTGCCGCGGCGGGGGCGCGGGCGCGCGCCGTGCCCTCGCCGCCTCCGATTCGTCTGCCATCGGTGCGCGCCAATCTGTTGACAATTTAATTTTAATTATAATTTATGGTGGAGTATTATGGTTTTCCCAAAGATCAGAAGCTTATACCAACTTACATTTCATAATATAACTAATTTATTAATAATTATGTATGACGAACATTACCTATAGAAATTAGGTAGGTAGGTCTGTCTATTAATGTTAAGCTAGGGGTGCCTAATGCTCACGCATTTAGATTAGTTAGGGACCTACCTACCTACGTTACGGTGAAGAATATAATAATTTAACCAATTTGCATTATATTCCACATTTAAAACGAAAAATCAAAACAGGCTAAGCGTTGGCATAATTTTAACGAAAAACGCGCCTCCCAGCTCCCCTTAAACAAACAAAGGAAAACATACAACGGATTGGGGTGCCTTTTACTATTGACAAGAGTCTCCCTGAAGCTATAAAATAACGATGAGTTACGAAATATACAAGGATTACTATTTTACTTATTTGAATGATATATTAATAAGTACTTATTTAAGTGTAAAACAAAATCATTTATAGTAAAAACAGACAAAGTATATTATTAAGCAGCGCGCCATCTATCTGCTACTTGCGGAACTTAGTAGACTGGCGGCACACTTAGTGTTTTTTACGACGGACGCACGCCGTCCGAAGGCGACGCTGCGCGCCGCGCCGCCGCGCGCCTCTTTGTCTGCGCTCGCGTGTAACTTATGTTATTTCTTTATTATAGTTATCAAACCATAGGTAATCAACCTAGATATTTTGAAATTATCGTAACATAAAATATAACAATTCTTTTTCAAGAATTAGAAAAATGAGTTTACCCAAAAAAAGCATTGAATTTTACATCTGTGTAGTGTACAATATGTTACACAAAAGTTGCCTATTTAAAATTTAAATATCAAGCTAACAAAATAAATGAATAAGTGCGATCACATTCATAAGCAGTCTGTTCCAACTATACCTGTTTATATTTAAAACTACAATGGATCTAAAATAGATCTCGATATTCTTAGCACTGATTCAGTACGTCATGAATAAAACATGACAATGTTACATAACGGGCTCTCGTTTATGGCGTGCCATTTTATAAATCATTACTGTCTGCATTTGCATATCATATCTGATTGAAGATTTGAATTACACTAGCGGAATAATGGCTTTACGATCCGTTATTTCATTCAGGTGTTAAAACACGTCACGTTTGAGATAACTTCGTTCCATTTTATATCAACATCTTAATATCTATATTTACACAAATATGGGTCCAGTTATGAAATTTAACATACATGTTTAATAGGTACTGTTGTTTTAATAGTATGCAGTATACCTATCCATAAAAGGTGCTCTAATCAACCATTTATGTGTTCAATCCAATCGTTTGCTTTTAATTTCCTCTTTAATTTTATGTGTATGTCTAGCGATAGTACATAGAGATTTAAAGCCTACATTTTACGAGGGATATTATCAGGCAAAGACGTGTGTACTTGTGTAGGCACCGCATATCTGACACATTTCAGCTTTCTAGTCGAACCACTCGGACTTGACAAACTTGACCACAGAGTTTGATATCACCAGTTTTCTATCGGCATAGAGTTAGGAATCTTTACAAATAATTAAAAGTTTGAATTACTTTTCATATAGGTACCTAACTTGTCAAATAACACTGTTAATAAAAACAGCTTTAAAATATTACTTATGTAAAATAAACTTTTCAAACAGTAGTTAGTCAAGTATCGTAATAGATACAGCAACGTTGTGGTTTATCTTACTATTGTCATAGGATGCCATTTAA
Source organism: Abrostola triplasia (assembly GCA_946251915.1). Lineage (NCBI taxonomy): Eukaryota > Metazoa > Arthropoda > Insecta > Lepidoptera > Noctuidae > Abrostola > Abrostola triplasia. Next base: position 2,656,742 of record OX276424.1, on the reverse strand, counting down.
CCACAATATACTAGCATATATGTATTAATTTCAAAATAGGTATAGTTATTGGAATAGTAAAATAAGGTGTTATAATGACGATATTTTTTTTTTTCATATTTAGGAGACAGCCATATTCCGGCTACTACGAGTATATGCCAATTCGCGCAAGTTGCCGATGGGTAAAGAAAACTTACAATACTTTACATACCTCTTCATTTCTTACAACATACATCACACCTAATGGACAAAAGCCACCGATACCAAGGACAGACATTTGTGTAAGCCTAAAATAAATCGTAAACATTATCTTTCGGCTCAAGTCCAACCCAAAAAATCCGGTTCTCTCATAAAGTTTTAATCCAAAAAGACAAAATGAAAGGGTAGTGCGGCTACTTGACTAACAGGTCTAAAAGCTGCCAGCAATTAACTGGACGACGAGTTGAAAGGTCTAATTGACAAATACAATACTCAAACATGGGAATGTTCACCCATTACTATCTTCCTTTCAAGGACTCTTCCGACTGGGTTGGACGATTAATTACGTGCTAATTAAGAACGTCCTACGTTTAGGACATGTTTCACTTGTTTATGGCGATTGAAATTTATAGGAATGCGTTTTATTGTACAGTGTAATGTCGTTAACGAACTTGAGCAAATAAAGATGGTCGAATGTTTACTGCAACCTGCGACTGATTTGTTCGGCACTTTATATTTATTGATCTTTTATCGCCATTTATATTTCTCTGTCTTGCTTTACTGTCTAAAGTTAGAATAAAACTTAATACGCATCCTATTAATAGGTATTGTTTTATACAACTGTAAAAATAAATTCATTGAATCCTGACTGCTGTCTTAGAAACAACATCAAACAAAGGCAAAAACGTTATTGTAAGTGATAACGATGCCGATAAAACACACAGATAAACGCCTACTTCACACGTAAACAAACCTTGTGGAGTTCAATCACAACACTTCAAACAAAGGCTTTATTCACAGAGCTATTTGCACGGCCACAGCGAACTTCTAAACGATAGTATTTACACACTGACGTAGCCTCACGATCACAAGTGCAATGAGTATAAACTGAATAGGTGCAATACACCGTTGCTATGGCAACACTGTATACGTTTTTCCCTCCAAAATGAACGCATGCGCGTTACTATAACCCTGCCAGTACCGTTGAACCAACTTATAACCGAAAATGAACTCTACCACGTTGTAATTAGATTTACACGTGGAGAACAGTAAATTGGCTGGGGGTCGCGTGTCTTGCCCCACGCAAACTTATTCCTTCCGAATGATAGCCTGCAGTAGCAATTTTCCTATTATTATTAAATATGTGTAGGTATGTAGCCTGGGTGATTGCACGGAGGAAATATTCCTCATTTTCTACTTGCGTAAGATTGCTTATATCATTTTCACTACCGGTGTTTAAAGTGAGCTGGGTAGACTACCGTAATTATGACTTTGTCCATAAGATAATAACTTACAACTTGTACCAGATGTACCTACCTACTGCATACAAAGTATATTACAATAGGGTTGTCTATACGAACTCAACGTCAGATTTTATTCCTCTTGTCCGATGCATGACAGAAGTACATCAAAGATATACGTAACTCTAGATATAATTTGCCTAAAATATTTGCATTCTAATACCAACCTTTCTAAATGCACCCCTTATTTGGGTTACTTGCTTTAAAAGTTAAATTTATCTTTTGAATTTCAATGCGATAAAAAAGTAAGGGGCGGAAATCTAATATCTTTCCTGACATTATTCTAATGACTGATTTTATCTTGTAACATTATGGTAGAGCTTGAACGTACGGCCCTCAGACATACTCGTCAGTCGAGTAATAGGTATGTTGTACGGTATGCCATCTATGTTAAAATGGATATGGTATTACGTGTTTCTATTTCATAGTAATGATTACAATGCGCATAAGATCGGACAGATATGGATAATTGAATTTGACACACATCCATAACAGCAGTATTCTTGTACATAATTTATTGAAAATCATTCATCATCATCTTTAAAAATCCTAACATAAAGCATCTAATATTTAAAATATAATAAACAATAGGATATAGTAGCGATTCAAACTTCAAGAAACTACGCGAAGTTTTCGGAACATAATAAGCAACAAACATATTTTCTATATAAGTATTCTAAATACGTTGGTATAGTGAAAAGTTGGTAACGCAGGCCAAAGAAGTTAGATAACATCTTAACTATTGGAAACGAGTCGGCAGGTTAAAGATACATTCAGAGCCAATAAATTGGAAAGAACTAATTTAGTATTCGACTCACAGGTAATTATCACTCGCTCGTATCGTAGGTGCACATTAATGAGGGCCTATAAGACCACCCTAGAGAATACGTGGGGCGAATGACACTGCGGCAGACGAAGGGTTGCTAGTCGCTACAAAATGAAATGTCGCTCTTATGAAAACAATTTGGTCAAGCTGAAGTTTCGCTTATAACACTAAAAAGGAAGGATTCTCATTTTACAGTAATTTGGCGAATCTTTTTCTTATCGTTTTTTATTAAAGAATCGTATTTCAAGCATTGCGTCGAAACAAAATTTATCGCGAGAAAGTTATTTAATGTTGCTATTTAACATTTTAACGTGTCGAATAAACGAGGGGTAATAACATAATTACACTTCTATATGAGAAAATAGCCTCATTTAATGTACAATCATCCTTATAAAGTGAGGTGAAACTGTCGAAATTGAAAAAATAATCACAATAATGACTATCAATTATGCTGAGTACACAGTACCATTGTGGAGTCAATCATCAGGCAATCTATACTTATAATAATAATATAATATTATAAAGTTAAAGAGTTTGTTTGTTTGTTTGCTTGAACGCGCTAATCTCAGAAACCACTGGTCCGATTTGAAAAATTCTTTCAGTGTTAGATAGCCCATTTATTGAAGAAAGCTATAGGCTATAACAAATTCGAAATCCACACGGACAGAGTCGCGAGCTGAAGCTAGTATTAATATTAAAATATTATAAAGTTGAAGAGTTTGTTTGTTTGTTTGCTTGAACGCGCTAATCTCAGAAACCACTGGTCCGATTTGAAAAATTCTTTCAGTGTTAGATAGCCCATTTATTGAAGAAAGCTATAGGCTATAACACATTCGAAATCCACACGGACAGAGTCGCGAGCTGAAGCTAGTATTATATACATGTACGTTAATATACATGTACGTTACAGCTAAAGCTGGAGTTTTACTAACTACTGAACTAATAATGGAAGATAGCATATTAGTTTATTTTTTTAATTAAGCGTCTTAACCTACTGTACTTAATCTCTGCGTGCATCTTCATTTGCTGTTGAACCAACTTAAAGTTTAACATAAAAACAGCGAGGGCAAACACATTATAATGTATTATAGGTACCTATGTACGTATACTTTGCTTGGTTTCGCCCAGTGAAAACGATGATCGTACGGATAAGAGCTGTCGTCGGTGGATGCGACAAAGCGGCAGGATGTCACACGACGAATATTAACAGCTCCATTCGTACGACAGACGTCGCGATACGCGGTGACCTCTGTAGCGACTAACATGCGCATGCGTACATGTGAAGCCTTTTAGGTACCTACCAACAACGGCCAAATATGTGAAAATACTGTTTTCTAAAGTAACGACTTCATTAAACAAATAGTGAATACTTCGGTGAATTCTAAGGTTTATTATAATGATTAAGTAATGTAGCTAAATATAGAAATATGTTTTGTTCTTGCGACACTTAATTTGCGATTTTGAATGAAAGAATTGGCGTAAAGCTTTGCAATAATAACAATGTGTTAATACAGAACCACATAAAATAATGTCTTAATGCCTATAATAATAAATTTAAAAACCACTAACAGGGTATCAGTAAACTATTCTACCTATGTCCGTATCTTGATCTTAAATCAATAATTGCATTTGTTGGCAACTTCCTACTCAAAACCATACTTACTAACCTCGTATCGCAAAAAATCTTAACTAGATTTATTTACAAGGTTATATGAATCATCGCAATTCAATAATGAAGTGTATCGCTATGTTAATTGATATGATGTGATACAGTCACACCTGGAAGGAAACCGATCACCTACTATGTAAATACAACAGGCAGGTGTCTGTGAGGTGTCTACAAGTCACGCATAATTAGTTGCTTAATGTACCACCTACATAGGGTTATAGCTCATACCCATCACGCAAGTCAAGCGTTTATGTATTGTGAATTACCTGTTAATATAATATTTATAGACCAACTTTAACTGGCATTTATGCAAAACTGCGTTTCTGTGCCACAAATTGAAGGCGCATTGTTCTAGATATCTGAGCAGTGGGTAGTGTGCCTAAAACTGCGTGTAAAGGAATCTTGCAAAGCTTTTCGAATCTTGCTTTGCGATCTAAATTACCGTCGTTATTGCTAGACTTTGATTATCACTACAGTAATCACATTATACTTTATGAATCTAGAACAAAGATACAACTATTGGAAGTAGAGTTCAAAGATTCCTGGTCGTTACATAAAACTTTGTGATATGTATCAAAGTGCAGCTTGTTATAACTTCATTATCGTACATTACTATTTTACGTTATGCGACCTATACGTAATCTGCCATATGTCACTAATATTAACGTCACTCAACTTACTTAATAAGCCCTATTTGTCATACGTAACCTATTCGCCAACATAAAGACGGTTCTCTCTCGAGACTCTCGAGTTGATGTATAAATAATAAACAAGTCCGCTATAAATTAGGCGACTTAATTAAATGTTAAGGGCCGTTTATTAATTGGTTTGTATTAACGACTGATCATTCACATGCAACAAATGTAGATCCGTAGAGGGTCAATTCCAAGTGTGAAAACTCTCGTTACCAGATGGTATCAGTAACAACCGACGACTCGGATGATCCATGCCGGAAACCAACCTAACCTTAATACACGCTTTCTCTGGAGATAAAAATTTTATGTCTTATGCTGTAAAAGGATAAAGAATAAGTGAAATTGGGCAGCTTTCTTGGTGATGCAAGTGGAAACCTCTCGCTGTCAGCGAAATGCACACGTAGCGAACATAAAGTGGTAAAAGCTAGATTAGGTTTATGATTGCAGCTGAGGCGTGGAATCGAACGCCTTTCTCTTGGAGCTAACAAATGAGTCGGGATGCGAGCGTGATTTATTTATTCAAATCCGATGGCCGGTGATGCCGGTCACGTCTGCAGTTCGTTTGTAGTCTGAGCACGAACTGTAAAGGTGTCGCTGATTTGTGATGATACGAGCACCAGTTAACGTGTTTTGAATAATTGCCATAACTTCCGTGTTAAACATTATTATATTGAACTTTCTCTCATTAATGGCTTCGGTTCCTGGTAACAAAGCCACGATCCTTGGGTTTTCAGTATTTGCAGGTTATTAAGATGTTTATGTAAAGGATGGCGCTGTTAAGGGCATTCAATCAGTTGGCAATCAAGGAGTGATGTTTAGATTACTATATTACAATAGGTTTTTGGGAGTACCCATTTTAAAACACTGAGCATAATCTTATAGAGATGTTGCAATAAATTGCTCAAGTATGCAGGTAATTCTTACTAAAGGAGTCATACTAAACTTACTAGTTTATAATACTGAGATCAACAATAACACCTCGGGGTGGAACACCTACAAACACGAAGGTATTTGATGAGTGTTGCGTTGCCAATGATTGCTAAAGTTCAGTCACGAGCGCAGATAATTTGCAAGTTTTGGCATTTGCGCCTCCCGACCCAACAGCTAACAATATGCACGCAAAACAAAAACTTTGTTATAATATTGTGTAGGTACAGTTACAGCGAGTCGGAGGCTGTCCGCAAGGGGAGTGACCCCGTGTCCTTTAATGTTGACTCGAAAATACGGTACCTCATTTTATTTTAAGGTAACCTTACAGTAAAGATGCGTGAAAAGAAGGATAAGTAACCAAAATATTAAATTAATTGTAATCGGCGTCGATGTTTTTAAAGCTGTAATAAAATTTTAATCTATTTGTGTGATTAGGGTTTATGTACCTAATATCGTAAATATCTGACTTTAAGGGACGGTAGAGAATTTATCGAAGTCATAGAGGTGATGTCCAACTTCGGATGAAATACTTAGTTGCAGAAGAAGGGATGTTAAAGGCGTAGAAAGGGATTAGGAAAATTTGGCTTATAAGAGCACACTGTTTACACAATAAATTTATCAAAACTACGCATTTTAAAATGAAAAATCCAATAAAAAGCCATTTTTGAAAAGCCGTGCATTGTTCTCTCCTTCACAATGACAGTTATAACGGACAGACAAGCGAACATAAATTAAAATTGCAAATGGTCACATAGTTCAATTACGCGTCGGTAACAATACTCTTTGTTGAGATAATCCCTACACAAATACGGCATTACGTGATTAGCACATTTCAAAGGGCTCCCAACCCTATTGCATCAAGTTACTAGAGAGGGTTGTTTGTTCATTTAAAGCAGGATAAATTGATGTAGTTAAATATGCTAACGCTATCCACGTTTCATTTGAAAGACTGATTAGCTATTTTATTAATATCAGTGTTACTAGTGATTGCATACGTACGCATAAAGAAAGCAAAAGAAAACTCTTTGTTTCTTTTCCTAGTCGCTACCTAACAAACACTAAGTTATCTAGTTACAGCATTCTGTCAAATAAAGATTTTTTTCTTAGAAAGTAAATATTAGGTACGAAGCTTTAAGTTCGACTTTACTATTGTTGAGTACTAGTAATTACGTTAGACTCACGCTCGCAACTTATCGGATAGTTTCGGCGTAGCAAGTCGGGCGGCGAGCGCGGGCGCGGCTGCGCTGGCGCACCGTTATCGTAATAACCAGCTGACTCGCGAAACAATTATCCAGCTGATGTTGCGCCAACGGGATATATAGTGCGTGAGACGGTGAAACCATGGGATGGCGTGTTTGTATGGAAATGTGACGGATAACGTTTTGTAATTTTTACGCTTGCGAGCATCCGTTCCTACTAATGCAACTCCCAGAACTTACAGGCTGTTCGCTGTTTAATTGGCATACATAATTGCTGTACACGGTTGTTGTATTGCTACACAGTACAATGGAACTCATTTGTATACACGGCCATTCTTGAGAACGCAGTGCTTAAAAGTATATCGCATGTATTTGTTTAATTTTACAATGTAAGTTAAGTAGCAGACTCATCAACTAGTTTATTTATTCTTAAACATTAGCAACAAAGCATCGAAAGTCCAAAAACCCCATTGAGTCGTTACAAGAAACAAAGTCTCGATAGCGATCTCAATCGTTTGTGTTCGACGTCGATCAGGCAGCAATGTTATCAGATGGCAATGATGGCCAGCCTAATGAAGCCGTAACTGGCGACCGCCCATTTAATGCGCGCATCATTAGCACGACTCGCGATCTGATTGCGACGACTTTGAACCTTTGAGCAGGAGGAAATTGACTGGAAGAAAGCCACGGAAATAGTCGATTGACTAGTTATATTTGTGTACCTAGTGTTTCTTTACAATCTGCACCGAATTATTCAGATGATACAGGAATAAAAGTAATGAGGTGCACGACTAGTTTGCATTCACAGTATGACCATTGGGCTTAATGTGAAAATTGTAAGTATGGAGCTCAGATGAAGGGACAGTTTATCTTCGCACAAGATGTCTTCATGGATTGAAAAATGACGTCATAATAAAGTCGTTATCGTTCGAACAATCCTCCAACAATGACACGGAGCAGCCCACGCCTCTATAACTCCGCCACCCCCGTAACACGACACTGCAGTAAATACGTCAAAGCCTTCAACGTTAGACTTAATAAGGTGCATGCATAAAATCGATTCATATCTCCAGTGCCCTCTCGACGCCTTCTAAAACCCGCACTTATGAATGACAAGCGAAATCAAACTCTATGCCTATTTAATAAAAACTTTTTCCTTTTACGGCGATCCTAAATAAGTGAATTGTAGCATCTCGATGACATCACTTTCACAAACACATAAATAAGTTTCTCAAAAAATGATATCACCAATACTCAAACGCTCGGCACCCACACTAACCGCTGCCGTATACAGGCAGGGTGAGTCATCACAAACTTGAAACATTAAATGCACTTGTACGAAATACAGTAATCAGATGAGGCATAAACCAACACTGGAAGCGACTTCATTTATCACGTGCAGTTTTAATAACCGGCATTACGAAAATATTGAGTATGAACAGCAAGACAAAAATTTATGTCCGCAGTTTTATACAATAAATATTTACTCTTTGGATACCTTATCTGCACTGCAATTATAATTAGAACCGTTTTGCCCAATAAACTCAATCAAGAAACATAAATTAAACGCCATTTATTTGATAAAATACCAAGCTTCACGGCTCAGTATTACAGAACATAAATTTGATAAAAACGGACACCTACAAATAGATGGTGTTTAAATACAATTTGCTAAACCCTGATAAACCCTTCCAGTCTGTCTACATCCCTGGCCGTTGTTCAATAACTCAGGGTAAGATAGGGGTGGTACCCTTCACAGGAGGGGTTTGTCCTCAGCGACAACATGCGCCTGAACTTTAAAGATAAATGTTAATTTATGGAATTTGGCTTGCTCAGGGGGATGATATAATAAATAACATCACTCATTACTAATTAAAACTTCGTATTAATATGTTAATTAGAATTCCGTAGTGCGATTAGGCTGTCTCATTATTTGCCTATCTTGTTATGAATATATAATTGAATAGTTACATATTACAGTATTTATATGCATTTTACTTTTTGAAAAACGGACTTTGGAGTCAGCGGTATTCCGCTCACTCCAAAGTCAAATTTTCTGTTTGTCCGATACAGGTTAGTAAATTAGTAATATTATTCACTAGACCAGCAGTTTTCACTACTCTATTTTAAATTTAGTTGTCATTAGGAAATGAGACTTTACGTTAACTCCTATAACAAACTGCATCTATATTTTATCATCAATACTAGATCCACTTAGCATTTTAAAATTGAATAATAATACTGGCAAATAACTACTGTCGTAAATATTTACCTTCCGAGAGTAAGACTGTGTAAACTATAATTACATAGATTGATTATTATTTTTACGTTATGTAGATATAATTGTAGGCTGCAGAAGTGAATTATACGCCAGGCATATTGCAATCAAATTTAATAAAAGGAATTTATCACCGCGCTACGTACCATTCATTATACAGATGATAGGCAGTCGAAAACAATAACACAAACATTTTCCTGATTACAAGTATGGATACACTGAAAACCAGAAGTAAAAATTGTTATTTTATTGTCATAAAATTATGGTAAACCTATTGCAAATGTCCTGATGACATAACATAACATCACGCCTGTATTCCCCGAAGGGGTAGGCAGAGTAGCACATATAATACACCCAGTCACCCACATTTCGCCAGTTATGTTTTAGGTTTCATTGTAATAGGGGGCGAGCCTATTGCCATCAATCAGGCACAGATCCAGACTCCGTGCTGCTACTGAAAATTACCTAGTAGAAAAATCCAGTAACACTTTGCCCGACCCGAGATTCGAATCCAGGACCTCGTGGTCAGCAATCGCGCTTAGCGACCACTATAACAACGAGGCAGTCCTGATGATCATCATTCTAAAGCGTCTTAAAGGCTTTACTTGCAATATCAGGGATTTAAATTCCCATGGGGGAAAAAATTGTAAGATGTCAAAAAGCAATCGTCAAGTTGAATAGCATTTTTAGTATTCTTAACATTTATCGTAGATAGTATTTCTTCGTTAAATACAAAACTTTTACAGTTGGGATGCACTTTGCTTGATGCTATGATACATAGCGGCGACTGTATTGCTATTGCACGATAACTGCGTGTATTCAAAATGCAGTTAATTGCAAAGAATACAGATGTACTCGTAAGTCAAGCACGATTCCCTGCGGTGAGTCAATCTCTCCAGTTGCGGTTGCGGAGTGCCAAAGGTAATCATCGAGTTCTTTGGTGTAATAGAAAGTAAAATTAACCGCACCAACGTTTTCGATTTCAGCAAAACATGGGAATCGTTGAATGCCTTCGTTCCGTCATATGTTCCTTACGAATATAATTGCGCATAGTATTTAGCAATACCTAAGGTAAATAGATTAGATATGTAGATCTGGTTGCAAAGAGTTTTTATGTAAGAACTTTCTTATTAGTTCTTACATTTTATATTTATTTGTCATAGGTGTCACTTAAATGTTAGTTAGTCCGGCAAAGCCTTATTGAAATAAATAGGTGTCTATTAATCAAGTTACAATTTAAATTAATAACGAAGACTCTAGTCACTAATTGAAATGTAGACATGAAAATACGTCTCGTCCCCAATCTCCGACCGACGTTCTCCAAATAGGGTTTTCAATGGTTAAGTTTAGCAATCAAAGCGAAGGCTATTCCTGGAGCTAATAGATAAATTAAACAGATAAGAGACGAGACGCCACCGGCAATTTGGCCCAATTAGGATCGTTCTGGAGAAAGCGATGCACGACCCTCTATCATCTTGGGCGAATTTAAAATGAGTTTTTAGCCTGTCTGAAGTCTTGACTGTGTAAGGAACTGGTGGATTACGTAACAAGTTTTCAATGTTTGTATGTATGTAGAAGTGGATAAAAAACTTGGAAGGATTTTTATCCACTTATCCGGATGATATAGTAAAAATGTTTTGCTTCAACTTAGACATTTTTATTATTAATAAGCATTAGGTATGGACCTAACTTACTTAGGTAGTTGCGTATCACATGTTGTCTTTGTGAATCATCACGGTCAAGGCAAACTTTATTCTCCTCAACATATTTATTTAATGTAGGTATTTATTTTCTTTCTTCCACATCACGTGTTTGTTTATTTTATGGGAGAACTTTCCTTAAGGGGTCTCTAGAATGAAAATTAATCAGTGCCTGTGTATGACGTCATAAAGCCGAGCCGATACCGTGAGCAAACGTGGAGCATAAGCAAAAATGCACGAACCTTTTTACGCTTACTTGAGCGACATGTAAGAGCAATTTACTGCTAACGTTCAGAATGTATGGTCCATGTAAAGAAAGGTAGTTTATTCATGTTGTAGGTAGGATCTATTAAAAAATAAAGGGTTGACGCTAACGCAACTTGTTTCTGTGAAATATCTATTTTGACGTTACTCTTATTTCTGCAACAGCGCGCAGGCAGAAGAGAGAGACAAGAGAGAGAGAGAGTAAAAGGTATATTAAGTTTAATGCTTAACTTTACACGAGTTTATGAGCTCTGTAACTCTCCTGTGCCTCTGTACAGTGAGAGCACAGAATAAGCATTTTATGACGTTACTTTAGCTACCAATCCAATACAATTACTTTCACGTAAATAAATGATAATAAAAACATTGTTCATTCAGCCCGTGAATTGTTTCCCAATGTTATGACCTACATTCCCGGCTTTAAATTACAGCTCTCAATTCACTGGACTCTCATAAATTGTACCAACCGAACCGGTTTGCAGAATATCAGCAATGATGTTAAATTGAGGAAGCCCTAATAACTTAAGCGCTCCATATTCCGTGTCGTTTGGTCGCGTTAAGATAAATATACCTGTCGTGGATTTTTTTAGGTTACTTTTGTTGGAGCACACGATAAGATACAAAGCAAAGCCGTATTTAACGTGACTGTTCGGAGTTTATCGTGGTTTATGAAGCACTTTGAGGGACGAACTACAGTATATTTCATTTTCAGTGCACACGTGTTGTGATAAGGTTTTATCTATGTCACGACGCGCTGAAAAATTGCATAAAAACATTTCGCAAGACATTCTGGCGGTATAAATGTGAATAGCGGATACTTGTGTGAAGTTTATCGCTTTTTCAATGTAGATCTAGATACTAAAATGAAATCACGGCTATTCACCGCAGGTATGGGTTAAGAACGATAACGATAGCATAAACTGGTTTATTAATCAACTTGGTCCTTCACAAAAGATCATTTTACAAGATCAATCTAGCATCAAAGTTCTTTAGAAAATATTGCATCGTCGGTGCTTAGTGCTTTCAACGGCCGCCTCAGAAACCTATACGATGACATTAATAGATTGCTATCAAAATTGAAGCTATCCAGACTGCGCACAATCAATAAATATCTTCTGCTTCGAAGCTACGAACTGCTATTACGATGTAAAAAGCGTTTAATGAATTATTGTTAGATCACACTTAGACATATAATTTAATTTTAACGTGATGTAAAAAATGGTTAACTTACATTTGTTAAGTATATTAAACAAAAACTATTAAAAAAATAAATGTAACGTCGACAGCAAACCTTTAACTTCTTACCAACAATTCCGATCCTTCCGTATTTTTATGGCAAAGCACCTAATAACAACACGGCACTTCACAACTGACTGAGAGAGCACTTGAATTCATTTACACGCACATTATACGAACACAAAGCAATCTTTACAACTTAAATATAGTGATACCGACCTTAAAAAACACATCAACACATTTTTACGCGAACACAATTACATTATAAAAAATCGATAGCCGATTTAGTGGCCTCGCGCACCATTAAACAAAGTACCAGCTAGGGATGGGCAGCATGGGGTAGGCATACCGGTTTACCGAATACAAATAGTTATACCAACTATTTAAAACACGTAAAAACGTAAATATATAGTACATAAAACATTTAAAAATATCTCCTAGTGTTACTTTTGTTGAAGTAGATGAATATTACTTAGCTGTCCCCACGCCGGACACTATAGACCAATTTAATTACTCTAGTTGTATTATTTAACACTGACTATAAATTCAGTTTACCCATGTATAACATTAGTTCGAAGTTGAAAATACTAATATGGCCGAACACTTGAAATCAGCCGAACTACCGGCCCAACTCTAATACAAATCATTCGGGTGTAACTGATAACATCTGGCAGATATCTCGAGAATAGCACATTAATCATTCGGTATAATACAAGGTTTTGTGAACAGCACCAAAAGCAATACATTATTATATTTTTTACATGGGCATTATTCATGTGGGGGTCATTTTGCCCTCGCAAACAACGTGTCTGACAAAAATGGCTAAATAAAATTCCTTACGTTTAATTTTTTCAGCAAGACGTAATTTTTTTTAATGGGTAATAATTGGCTGGTTAAAAGCGCATGTTCATATTTCTTTAGATAGGTAGTTTTAAATATGAGTTTAAGTACTCAAATTACGAGTTAAAAAAAAAAAAAAAAAAAAATTACGAGTACTAACTAGCAATGTAAAGCTTTTTGATACGCGAACTTTTCTCTCCTTGACTACGATCGCTAAAGTCTGCAACACAAAACACGTTGTGAAACTAAATTACTATAATCCAAATGGATAGTCTGATATGTAATTAACGATGTGTTAATGCTAATTTCTACAGAATGTGTTGACCGATAAGAATATCCCGCGTATCACGTAACCTCGATTTTATAATGACCGATTGCATGATGAACCTAGAATTATTTTTATTTATAATAAGGCAAATAACCCTAGTGTTCTGATGTCTCTAATGACAAATCTATAGATCCTAACAAACATAAGAAAATTATAAATTACTATAATAATATGCAGTCATGTACAAAATAAAGTTGTACAAGCGTCTTACAAAAAAGCGACTTGTAAACGGTATTACAGCTACAAGTTGAAACTACATACAAGCTGACTGACGGTAATCATTGTAATGTTTTACAAGTAGATAATAGTACTTCGGAAACATCGTAGTCGTTGCCACTACGTACTTTTTTATCGGACAAAGCAGTTTATTAAGGCATAGTTTATACTCACGAAGTTGGTTGACTACGATTGACACAGCCTGTATAGATAGTTATTTTATAATTAGGCAGATACTTAGGAGGATTAGATTAATTCCTTATTAATAAATAATAACTATACCATTAATCCTTATGGTATCCAAGAACAATCTATAATACGGCCTATCTACTCTAAGAGTAATATAGTAAGCACAAATACAGCAAGCGTAGCTTTTAAAAATTCAACCTTGTGCTTCAGAACTCAGTCTGTAAACCTGACACCGCGATCTTTGTAATAACACTGATAAATTAAGATTGTTGTGTGCGATAGGCCGGCCCCTTACACATTATCTTATGTAACCGTATGTAATAATTATAATCTTTATTTCTGTCACCTTGTGTACAATAAATTGTATGGATAAATAAAACACTGAACAAATAGCCTACCATACATTACGTACCTACTCTCATTACGGAGTCAGGTTCGTTACCTTTACACGATAATTTAGCTCCAAATACGGAGGATGACATCATTCGACAAAAAAGAGAATAGTATTAATGGTGTGGCCGCGTAGGTACGCTGAAACAACGCTTGGGGCTACGCTTAATTGCTTTACGAAGCCTAAAGTTGGTTTAAACAGCCAAATTGTTTTGGGTTGTATACGTAACTGTTATAAAATATCAGGATACTTATTACGTATTACCGCTAGTAGGTTCTGACCTTTTGATACTTCGCGATTTTTAAGTTATTTTATAAACTGTCTCTTGTTAGTTCTTACAGTAAAAATATTTTCATAATCATAATCATTTATTATTTGTAAAACATAAGGAAATAGAAATACAGATCTTATAGTTAGCTTAGAGCGCTATGTTTTGTCTATGGTCAGACATACAAATATGAGTAGTATTTTCAACACTACAGTAATTTCAACATTTGTCCACTGACGAGTACAAGTTTCCTCTTACTGACACGATTTATTAATTTACCAACTCCATCTAAGCTTACTTCTCTATTATTCAGTATGTTTTAATTTTTAGTATCTTTCTTTTTAATAAATTACTGTTATTCTTAGTCCAGCTTCCATACCGTAACGATAGCTGATAGTAATCTGTGGAAATGTTATGGATTGTACACTTAACATAATAAGTACAAACAAATTCCTGTGTATTACATAGTGTATAATTGTTTGTTTCCTGAATAAAATAAAATAAAATAAAATAAAATGATGTACAGTTCAATACATCGTACCTCCCATCGTCACACGTATTCGTTATGTGATCGGTAATTATGTACCTACACCATGAAAAAAAATCCATAAATGTTCCCCAAAAATAGCGCTCACACTTGAACTCGGCATCACTTACGTGTCGTCTAAGTAATAACAAAAGAAAAAGGACACTAAGTGAAAAATGTCAATGACACAACACAAAAACTATTCAAAAGTCCCGCGCCATTATCGAAGCTAATTCGCCATACACTCACCGACATTCAAGTGGGCTTTGTGAGACAGATTGGTATCGGATATCGTAAACATTTCGTCATTGAAAACGTAAAAATAAAAAGCGTCCCTGACAATTTCAATTTAAAACGTGACAAGTACTTTTTGCTACAAGTTTAAAAAATATTCAATGAGAAGTATGGATACAAACAGCTTTTTAAATGATATTTATATAAAAAATCTGTCCGTGATTTAATATTGGACTATTTTTAATATAGAATTCGAAGTAAATATGAAACTTTTAAAATAGGTTCCGTTGAGCTTTTAAATCACTAAATGTCTTGTCCCTATAACCATAGCCGGTTTAGCCGGGGTTAAATTAATATCGCTAGATTGGCACCAATTAGAGCGTGTTATAAATTGGTAATGTTTCAGATTTTCGTAACACGTACTGCACTTACACGGGGTAAATGACCGCACAACAAATAAACGTAAGTACCATACACATAAAGTGCTAATTTTATTACTACAAGTCACACTCAAGTGTGGGACGCCTTTGATTCGATAGTTATAGCGCAAATAAAAATATTGTGAGTGATAAATATTGACATTTATCGACGTTATGTGATCTTTAGCTTCTATTTTGGAATGGTAAACGATCGAGTAGCGACAATACTTAACTCTATTGTACGATATCTCATAGTGTGTACAAGTTATTGACATTACACAGGCCTATACTATAGATCGTATGATGTAAAAAAGTAACTGCCTAGTTACGATATAACGACACTTGATTAATGTCGTGAGAGGTCAGTGTTAGTATCTTTGGTCATCAAAATCTCATCACTAGTTAAAGTGGTTACTTAGCGCTATTGTTAAGCTTCTACCGTCTGGCAACTTTGGACGATGATTACTTATAGTTAGGGTAGCTGGGGATTGGATCTTGGTAGCTCAGCAGAAATTCACAATATTCTTATCTAAATCGTCCTGTTAGTGTGAGCAAGACGTACATATTTATTTTATGTGTGACAGTGTGACCCGCACCTATTTATCCAGTCTGGAATTATGGATGTTTTTGAATGTGCTACCAAACGCAACTACGATACGAGAGAATCAAGAGAAACTAAATATTGCAATAGCGAAGACGTGAGCTTTGATAAATAATCATAATATCTACAGAATGCAACAGTCGCGGGCGCGAACTGTCACGCATGCGATTAATGTAAAATACCGGGAATAGATATCGTTACATCGCATGTATTTGTTTAGAAGAGTTATGCACGAGCATTCGTGTATCGCTGCGACATTAGTCAATCGGAAATACGCCGTATGACGTGAAGCTGGCTGATGTCCAATGACGGGCGTGCTTACCCCCCGCACATCGTGTTATGAGGAGACGAGCCGAGACGTCTTTGATGAAGTAATACGGGCATGATGTTAAATATCCGCTCTTATACAGTGATACACTACTCCGTCCTTCGATGGCTAACGTATGTAACTTACATTTACCGTCCTTGTTAAATAAATTAAAGGACGTCAGATATTTATTCCTGTCAAAATTAATCATGTCCTTTTTAATATGTTACATAATGTATGATAAAACTTAAGTACCTACGGATTCAAATATTCTCTATCCTCAATAACTAACGTTAGCACTGAAACGAACAATTTTCGGTATTTAGTTCATGTCAAGATTTGACGCGAAGCGTGACCATGGCAAAAACGTACTCAACAAAGCACAAACGAATATTTTTTGTTATCCAAACAATAAGCTACCAATTACTACGTAAGTACGTGCGTGGAGTAACAAAAGCATTAGTGTTAATTATAGCGCTTTGTAATTACGAGTACATGCGTGGGTATTAGCATAACAACTCATCAACGTAAATAGATGACCATAAAATAAGGATAACATTAGCTATACAAATCCGGATCAAGTGATAAATAGAATGTATTTCTGTTGGTCGGAACTTATAGATATTATAGAGCCTTTTCCCTTCACGGAAAGACAGAGGTTGTGCTAGCAGATAGCGTGATATAGGTACTTACTTAATTTATCGCGTAAAGTCACCCGTGGCAAGTCACATAGAAAGTGACATGATCTGCTGGATTAATTTTGTGCTGAGAGAATTTAATTCTATTTAGAATTAGCAAACGGAGATAAAGTTGTATATAAAGTTAACTTGGTTATGTAAGCGGATACACAATAATTATGAGCACACCTTTTTTAAACAACATTACGCAGTTCTTTATTAATGAATCCGCCTGTTCTGTTACATAATTAATGTAGCGTTGTGAATCCCTACATGATGTATCCTTTTATTTTAACGAAGTACGAGTATTCACCTCTGGTACGTGGTAAGAAATTGCCCTGCATAGTTTAGTAGAACATCAAATCCGGTTATAGTTATAGGTATAGCTTCCTAAGTCCTAACTACAGAGCAAAATTCTAACTTATATTTCACTATCAAATTATGATTTAAGTTCAAAACCACTTTTGACGTAGGTACGCTCCTGAAAATGTTATCAGATTTCCAGAGATGGTTGTAAATGTTTGGCACTCTTGTTCCTGGGCGTGTTGATAAATTATCGTGGTACGTGACAGGTGGCGCTACTGCCCCACTAAATAATCAGGCTCAGTAATTCCATTCCAATATACAATCCAATAACACGGTCAACCGGTATGAGAAACAAAGCCACATTAAGAGGACGAGCAACAATTATTATTATAGGATTAAGCTCCATCATAAATCAATAGCACATCTTTTAGATCTGTAAAGTAAGCTTTTCTAAAACGTTGTTATAAACTTTCTTTGTCTCCCCTTTTAGAGTTCTGCTAATTGTCAGTGCATTCTGAGAAGATAATAAACATATATTTATCAATGAAATAATTTTGCCCAGACTTGATACAAGCCTTGGATCATACAATATAACTTTTTACATATCCTGTGGGATTGTAGGTACTGCTGCCGCATCAATAACTTTCACCCGCCATTAATTTTATAGGATAAAAAGTGATGGTCCTTCTGCACATGTTTTGTATTATGTCCCTCCTCAAGGCATCACACATGTAAATTACGAGCGTGTGGGTTTCCCCGATGTTTTCCCTCGCTGCTCGAATCTAGAGCTTACACGTGTTTTGGAAATCACATTATGAAGCTGTGAGATCACGCGATACCGTGTTCTGTTTGTTTGGTGATACGTAGGTACTACGTAGGTTGTATAGGAATCATGTACCTATTACAAATCGTTGAAGTAGATTTTAATTTTTGAGACTATTGGTGCAGAATTACTTGCATAGATAAGCGCCTATTCGAAGGTAACATCAATAAAGTTCAGATTTTATGGCTTCACCTTTATTTTATTTACAGCCGTCATTTTATTCTCATGTTAACTAAACAAACTTTGTTTATGACTGTCATTGGGCGTTAACTTTATAATGTATACAATGTTATTAAGGAATTCACGCGGCGCACTAATTTGTCAATACTGTGCATTAAACTGATGAAGCTTGTTTTAATTTACTTATAGGTAACGAGATCTTATAAGATATATTCTTAAGTACACTTATTTATAAGAAAAGCATTACATATGCAATAGTAATTTTTACATTTCCAATGCTACATGGTATACAAGTCGGATTAAACAAGTCGTGTAATACCCAAAGCCTTGAACAATAAATAGCCCATCATTAAAAACCTCCTACTATTATAATCATAATGCTATAGGTAGGTACGTACTTCTGAGCCGGATTGATCGACGTTATTACCATTAATATATCCATTTGAGAAGACATTGATACATAAGTAAAACATAAGGATGCCTTCACATAAATCAGTAACAGCGATAAATATTAAGGTAAAATAGGTACTAATAATAGGTATAGGTAATATAATAGGTAGAGCTGCAAGTTTGTATTATTCATTTTTACATAAAAAAGATTTTACCGACCATTTTTAAAACTGCATGCATAATGCCAATCTGAATACAGTATTACAAAAAGGTTGTAAATGAGTGCCTAATCTATGCATTAAATATAACATTACCTAAAACGCAGTGCTGACATTATTCCAAATAAACCTATCGACTTTCGTAGTTCAAAATTGGGGGAGTGCCGCATTCCAGTTATTCCAGTGCTCAAAAGTAACACTATAATTTTACACAAATTGCTTGGAAACAATTAAATTTCTCAAACGCATCAACATTTAACATAGTTTCCCATGAAATTGATCTCAAGGTTAGCCAAACAAAATGGGTTATCGAACACGTTTGTTCACACGAAAGTCGATATCAATCTTCGTAGACGCACCGCGTATCACGTACTTTGTAAACACGCCTCTAATGAATGTATAAGTTACGATCCATTGTATGAAAATGTATGCATATCTACATCATAAGGAGCAACTTGAAATGTCATGGAGAAGATTATTTTGTATGTATACTGTAGTTTGTTTTGATTTTATAGCCGATAACTCATTAGGATAATATAAATAAATATTAAGTAAGTAGTTTGTTATTATTTAAAGTCAATTAATATTGATAAATGCAATAGGGTTTACTGTATTAACAGAAAACTACGGCTTTATGGATACGGACAAGAATTTATTAGGTACTTACTTCGATCGGACAATAATATGATAAGCTATGATTATGTATGTGCTTAATCTATCTGTACGTTTATGTAGGTAGGTACCTACTAGGTATATAGGTTTATTTGTTTTTTATTAACGTACAATAAAATTGCTCATGTTTATAATATAAAATGCTGCTCATAAAAATATTTGCCGTCGGTTTCTTTTGGTTAGGTAGTTAAATTAAATGCCCAAAAAGCAAAAAGAAAGTACAAAAAAACAGCGATTTCGATGATAATTATTAACAAAACAATAAATGTAATTATCTACCAACGTCGTTTAACTGTTTCTGACTACAGAATGAATATATTTATTAGGATTTTTATAGTATACGATATCTTTACGATAAACTTCGGGACTATTAACATTCCATTTTAATTGAGCAAAAATATGTAGGTGGTCCCAAATGTGTTAAAGCGGCAGACCCGTGGACAAAAGAAGTTTTGACAGACACTACCTTATTAGACGGAACTCTGGTCATACCTAACACGATAACCCAAAGACCTGCAATGTACAAGATGTACCTCTCGACGACCGTGACATTGAATTGTTTATATGGTAACTATGGCAACCGGCTAATTAATGTTCAGTTTGCTGATAGCATTACGATGCGAAAACACAAGTTATTTGTAAACTTGTGTTTTACGGAGTTTAAAGCTTATTTCCATAGCTACCCCTACTATATTCCCTTAATTACCCGTACTCAATGGCAAATTAAGGGAATATAGGTATTTCCTTCTAGAACACCAGGCAGGTACATAAACAAATATTTGATACATGATATTTTTCTTGGTCCATAACCAGCCGTAAAAAATGGATTTAATGATATAAACAAAGACGCGACCTTCACAAACGAAGTACAGACACGCGAATACAATTACTACTAAGTTATTTCTCAACTAATTAAGTAACGTCCGGTCGCATATCCCGAGAATTAACGCCGCGATGCAAGTCATCAATCAATCTGGCTAATTAAAAACGAATTAAGGCAGAATATGGAGTAACACGAATGTCGGGGTCACATTTAAAGAACTGACCAGACAGCAGGTAGGAAAAGGGCTCTTGTTTGCTCTTAAAAGAACATAATACTGTTACCACAAACTGTACTTTTTCGTGTCTTCAAAAAATAACGAGACAAATTTGTATAATACATTTAAAATAAAATTCGCAATTTCTGAATGATTAGTTTAAGTTAGTGGTGTAAGCAGTGAAAGTCGAGATGTATGACCGCTGCACTGTCAAGTCAAAGTTCGCAAGTTTAAATCCCAGCACACACCTGTCTTTTAGAATTCATATATAAATTACTTATCAGTTGCTAAAAACTGTGTAGAAAAAAATCGTGAGGAATCCGGCACACCTGAGAAATTTTTCAATGGTGTGTAAAACCGTGTCAGACGTTAACCATACGATAAGAAGAAGTGGTGTAGGTTAGGTACAAATATTGTGTACCTCAGTCGACGCCACACAAGCTCCGAAAGATATATAATAAAATAAACTCAACAACACATCCCGGCCTGAAAATGGAACCCAAGACCTCAATCAGTTTCACAATCAAGAGACCAATGAGGCGGTAAAAATGTGCCATTTGTAAAATCTGATTGCCGACTGCATTAAGAGCATGATATTAAAATAACAGAATTTTATTAACCTAAATGATGCAAGAGTTTTCAGATAAACAGCGAGACATAAACGTTGACATCAAATGCAACACTTAAATGTTGCATCAGAGCGGCTCGACCCGACTTAGCAATTTTCAAGCTTTGATAATTATTGCGATTTCAACAACATTTTGACAATTTAGATAATTAAATTACATACAACTATTCAACGGGCAGGCAAGATTTTATTCTGTGTTGCTCTTAGGAAATTGTAAGAAGCCGCCTGCATTCTTAGGCACTATTATGGTTTAGCTCGACGTGTTTTTATCTTAATTTTTAATAGAGTAATTTTAGTAAGTAATAGGCACAATTAAAACAAACGTATATTTTTATTAATTTTATCCAATAGGTCACACTGAAAGCGAAAGTCATGAATAGACTTAAAACCAACTTCGATTTTGACGAGAAAGCAAACTAACCCTAAAGCAAACAAAACTTTTTTAACTAGGCTAATCCAATTTAAAATACAGTGTTTACAAATAAAAGCATTACACACTGTACATAAGTTACCTAAGTGTGTAAGGTAGCCATTACAATAATTTCGAGCAGGCAGTTAACACATCGAAGGGCCCGGCCATCTGTAAGGGCCTTATAAGCGTTTTATCCATGGCAGTCGTGACCTTGTTTCACAACGAATGCACGAGTGAGCAATTTGTTGCGTTAAAACGCGTGTGATTTGACTTATTGTATTCTCTGCTTGCACTTACACAGGATATTGGTTAATTTACTTGTGTAATGTATTGGGACCGGTTTGCCTATGTACAAGGATCCAGTAAAAGCCTCCGCTATCATTACTCACGGTTCTTAGATCTTATTGAACTGTATAGTTTTAAAGCATTGGTGTTGAAACGTTGATGAAATGTTCATTACCTGAAACAAAGACAAATAATCATATTAGGTTTTATTAAATCTTGATGTAGCTTAAGGTGTTTTATTTTATAGATAGTCATATGCAATACCCATCATTACGTGATGAGTCTTACTCTTAGCAAAATTAAGCTATATCTGCTCGTGTTATTTATATTCTACATTTATTAATCAAACACAGGGCGCTAACATTGCTTGCACGAAAAAATCGTAAACCACATATCATTATTAACAACACCATTATCGATCGCGCCCTGCACAATACAAGCAATCAGGGCTAACAAAAAGCCTACTTTAAAGTGCGAGTGCTTCATCAACAGTTGTTTGGCAACTAGTTGATGGTTGATAGTGCAGCATTCTTTCACGTCACGTGACGCCCGTGGCGATACCAACACTTTGACAGACAAATGACGCAAACAAAAACCGACTGGAACATTTCCCCTTTTAAATTATAGCTGACAATTGGTGCACTTTACGTATCCAGATGAAATGGTAGTTTTAAAGGTCGATGCCGAGCGCCCGCAGCTTAACAGATCTATTGTAATAAAAAGAGACTTGCAAAGTGCAGCGCTCGTGATCCCGAGTTCATCTACTGGCAGTAACCATGACCGAAATAAACAGAAATCTGAAATAATGAATATCACTAAAATAAACCCGTAGACAATTTTCAACTTTTAGCTTATACTTTGAGAACCCTAGCATTTTTAATACGAATTTTCCTTAATTGAGTTATTTATAATTTCAACAATAACGCATTGTTATCATTAAATCTGAGATCATAAGAGCGACAGTGTGCTATCGCTAATGTGCTATAAATTTACGAGGGTCAAACTGAAAGTTCTTAGAACTGGCCACTTATAAACAATATAATAAAAAAATAATTCTAAAATTTGAAAATAGAACTCTTTGCCAATATTACTGAGTATATATTTCATTAATTTGTCATTTGTTTTACGATTTGGCGGCAAATTGAAAATTGTCTGTGTCACGTCAACATGAATTTAACACGAGAAAATTTTCGTGCAATGATTTTTTATGACTTTCGATGTCATTTAAGTCAACAAGAAAGTTATGATAGACTACGATTGGCCTTTCACGATGAAGCCCCATCTCGTGCGACAGTTTACAACTGGTTTAATGAGTTTAAACGTGGTCGCACTAATCTCACTGATGATTTACGTGAGGGACGGCCTTCTACGGCGACGACTGAAGATAACATCTGTGTTGTGCGGCGTATAATAGAGACTGACAAAAGAGTGACCTATCAGCAGATTCGGACAAGCTTAGGCATCGGTATGAGTCAAGTGCACAAAATCCTCCACGAACATTTAGCAGTCAGGAAGCTTTGCGCCCGGTGGATACCTCATAATTTGACTGAGGCTCAAAAACTCCATCGTGTGGATTGGTGCCGTAAAATGATTGAAAGATTTAACGGAGGTGACTCAAATGCTGTGTTCGACATACTAACAGGTGACGAAAGCTGGATTTACTGTTATGATCCTGAAACCAAAAGACAATCTGCTCAGTGGGTGTTTCCTTTCGAGAGGTTGCCAACTAAAGTGAAGAGAGATCGAGGTGCGGGAAAAAAAATGGTGGCCTCGTTCTTTGGAAGGATAGGTCATTTCGCAACAATTGTGTTAGAGGATCAAAAAACAGTTTCTGCAGAATGGTACACTACCAATTGTTTGCCACTTGTCTTGGAAAAAGTTTGAGAGAAACGACCTCGCAGTAGGATCCTCCTTCACCACGACAACGCCTCGTCGCACACCGCTAAGCGAACGATCGACTATTTGGCGACATCAAACGTTGAATTACTGGGTCACCCGCCGTATAGCCCCGACCTCGCCCCTTGTGATTTTTATTTATTTCCAAAAATTAAAGAAAAACTTAAAGGAAAGCGGTTTATGAATGCTGAAGAAGCGGTGGCTGCGTATCGCGATGCCATTGAAGAGAACCCTAAAGACGAGTGGGCAAAGTGCTTTTCCCAGTGGTTCCATCGCATGCAGCGGTGTATTGACGTGAATGGACAATATTTTGAAAAGATATAATAAAACTAATAACTGGCTAATGTAATCAGTTTTTGATTTTCTAAGAACTTTCAGTTTGACCCTCGTATCTGTGCCACACACCTGTTACATTTATAAATATCATTTAGAAGCTGTCAAATAGGCATTTCCCGCCAAGCAATGCCGCGACGTACATTTGTAATTGGGACTGTACGAACAACGTTGACTTTGAAACCAAGAAGTTGTAAAGAGTATATGTGTTGTACGTACTAAAACGCCTCGTATATAATCATTAAGCGTGTGGACTGCCGTAGATTTCGTTAGACAGATTTACATTTTATTGCTACGTTTGTACATTCCTTAAAAATAAAATAGGAGCTGGCGAATATATACGGAAATGCCGCATAAATTTAAATGAGTCTTAAGTTTGATTACGCGTTCAAAACATTTCGATATAGACAAACATTCATATGATAAATAGTCAGAACGAGATACTTAAAATAAATGTTTTTCACACATACTTTGGTTTACCGTTGAGCATAATATAAGGTTAAGTGTGTTTTATTCATTAACCACTCGAAGTTCTTAATGATATGTTATAACAAAAAGCTTTGATTACTATTTGCCAACAATTTGAAGCTGTTTAAAGTTGTCAATGTCAATTAAACTCAATGATGATGAAGTATCTTCTAATTGTACTCTTATGATGTGATGTAATAAATTGAATCATCTGGCAGCAACTTTTATCTTTAATAAATTCCTGATTAAAATAAAGATCCTACTGTATTTATTGTTTATTAGGTATATTAGTTCAATTGCCTGCCTCGTTGTTCTACTGGTTGCTAAGCGCGACTGTTGACCACGAGGTCCCGGGTTCGAATCCCGGATCGGGCAAAGTGTTACTGGGTTTTTCCATTAGGTAATTCTCAATAGCAGCACGGTGTCTGGATTTGTGGTTGATGTCAATAGGCTCGTCCCCTATTACATTGGGACCGAAAAACATAACTGGCGAAATATGTGCACCTCTGCCTACCCCTTCGGGGAATACAGGCGTGATGTTATGTGATGTTATTAGTTCAATTACTTTATATTTGATGAACATGGCTTATCAAAGACATTGTTTACAATGAGAACACAAGATGACACATTGTACGAAATTTTGTGATCAGAGTACTAACACAAAGACAAACGCTATTTGCTGTTCCTGTTGCTGCCACGAATAATAGGTGACTTCAACTTTATCGAAGACTACTAACGAAAATATCATTCAACGAAGCAGTTTGCATACAATTATTATTATTATTAATTTTTGTTTCGTCAGGTTTCTCTTTTATTTAACGATATCCATAGGTATTTAACATTATTCTTTAAAACAACATTTGCTGGTGCTTGCTATCTTCAATAGGTATACCTAGTAAGGTTCTACTTAAAATAATTATATTAATGACAGGACTGAGTATACACGGGAATACA
This sequence comes from Abrostola triplasia, assembly GCA_946251915.1. Taxonomy (NCBI): domain Eukaryota; kingdom Metazoa; phylum Arthropoda; class Insecta; order Lepidoptera; family Noctuidae; genus Abrostola; species Abrostola triplasia. Next base: position 2,630,869 of record OX276424.1, on the reverse strand, counting down.
GGCCTGATGGAATGTTATGCATTCTGTAACCTTAACTCTATGATATCATGCCTTCAATACTCGGTGTTTGATTAGTGGTGGTATATTACCTACAGGCTACATACCTACTTAGATATAAATCGACATAATTTATCACATCGTCCAACGCAAGTGCGTTGAGACCAACTCACAACATCATCGAGGAATAATTAAGCTGATCTTCCAGTTATTTTTTTACATTAGTGTATGGCATATACAGTTATGAATTTCTCATTCAAAACCTATGGTAGTCAAAACAGTAATCAGTGCAGCTGCTCCGCTTCGAGTTCATAAAAGATACATTAAGCTTTACGAGGCCATTTAGCTGTACTACATGACCTTGATTCCGTGCTTCTACACATAAAAGTTACAATAAAGCTAAACCAAATTATTACTTCTCAATTCTTTAAATCCATTTATTAATACAATGAGAGCATCGTTATAATTTAATCGTTTTGCCATTGGCAACAACTAGCCGAGCACAAAGACAATTAATTATTGAATCATTGAACATTGAGAATTAGCGTTCATAAATACATTATTGCAAGCAAAAAAGATGAATGGAAATAATTCTCAATTAAATAGACAACTATTCTTTATAGCCATAATCATATCTACACATTACCTAGGAATCTATAATTTATAACTGGTAACTATATTGTTTAAAAAAACAGACTGTCTGTAATCTAATAATCTTAAACCAAGGAGATTAAGGAACCTACTTTCAACAATATTAAACTTATCAAAGTGCTCATAAACTATTCGCACTTGATCTGGATATCTTAGTTTATCGATTGCATCGATAGCCACCGTTATCGATAATCCCTCAAAGCCTTGAGCTTAAACCGAACATCGCCTGAAGCGATCAGCACCCATGTAGATCGCCTTCGACGACGCTTCAAAAGGCGCTGCCACTAGAACACAGACAAGTCACAAAAAAGGTGGCAGGAATGGGGCACTTGCGAAGCAAATAAACGTTACATTAGAAGAATGTTTCCAGAAACGCCCATGTTCCTATAAGTTTTTAAACAGGTACTTACCGTCTTCTAATAACCATGGTTAAGAAAGTATTCAAACATTAGCATATATTCATAATTCTCTTTCTGTACTATCTGACGACAACGGTCAACCCAATGTACCTATATGTTGAAAAAACTAATGATACTATCATAATGTAGGTACTAGATAAACATAGGAAAGAATACCTATGAACCAGTTTCCAGTACCTCGTACCCCATCTAAAATCTAACACTACTGTGTCATGTATTACCATATCTACCGACTAAAGGTGATTGACACTTTTAATTGCGGCAAGCTTAGTCATTTGTAATTTAATAACACTGACAATACGTATCCTTATTTTTTATCTTAGCACTTTTTCTTGTTAATAGTCGTGAATATGTCATGTGTCAGATGAACACAATAAGCATTTTGTTCAAGATTGACAATTAACAAGTTTGTCCAGTATTGTTGATATGACTTGCTTTATCTTAATTAAACCATAACATCTCGCCTGTATTTCCCGAAGGCCCAGTCAGAGGTGCACATAGATAGTACCTACACCCACATTTCGCCAGGTAACCTGGTACTAATTCAGACTCTGTGCTGCTAATAAGAATTATAATAATGGAAAAACCCAATAACATTTCGCACGACCCAGGTTTCGAACCCAGGACCTCGTGCTCAGCAGTCGCGCTAAGCACCCACTAGACCAACGAGTCAGTCTTAATTAATAGAAGAAAAAGACAAAGAACTAGACAAAGTTTTTCAGAAGCCTTATTGGTACCTAACAACAGATAAACATAATTATGATGATGAATCAGGAATAAAGTCATCGGATTTAGAGTAAGGGAATAGGGTGTTCATCTGTGTTTGTATAAGTGTGCACTATATCCTGCGTAAGTAGTTTAGTAATCTCAGCTAAGACACGCCGCGGTGACTGAAATTCGGTCAGGAGAACATTATTGACTGATATCTATATTATAAAATAGGTTTGAAGGAACAATGTGCGTAGGACAACATTCCCAGCACAAAAACTAAAAACATGTATAGATGTAAATTTCCTGTAAGAACGAGTTGAGTATTGGCCAATTGTGCCGATATCTCAGTTGACAGCTGGTCTTGATTTGAGAGCAATATGAAACGTTTCAAGAACAGTAATTAGTATATATCCCACGACTTTATGTCAATTCAGAGTTGAGTGCTTTCACTTTATTTATAATTCTTGTTCTTTTTTATAAAATTAATATTCTCCACTTGAATTCAAGATCCAGTTTTGTAAATGATAGCCTTACTTTAATACAAAGTGCAAAATATGCAACAACTGCAAATTTCTTAAGCTTTGCCTGTACATAAAGCAGACACAATAGTTGAACATTCGCCGTGCGCCACCTTTGCTTGGAGAGGGACAGTATTATCAAATCATCGCTAGTATCAAATGTGGACAATTCGTTTTAAATTTACGCAATTTTCAATGGGAAAATTGTTCCAAATAATGCTTTAGCCTTACCTTGCAAATAACCAAATTAATCTAATCCTAGGTAAATCTAAGTAGGTAACGGAGTACCAATATTCACTTTAGCATCAGGGAAGAAAATCAACAAAAACATAATTATCTTCTTAAACGTCAACCAAAATATTATAAAATCATTTGCTCTCTTTAAAAAAAATAAGTGACGGCATGAAAGCGCACTTTATGATAAAACAAGACTAAAAAGAAACAAGACGCATGCTCGACAAGTTCTTTAAAATAAGTAATCAGCTAGCGATTGCTCCACGCAGTCGATAACCACCTTTACCGTCGTCGCCCTCTTTTTATCTGTTTATCGATAACTGCACTCGTTACACAACATCGATAAGTGAACGATAATTTTATAGAGTTTAAACATCCTATCTGTTGTAAACAGTCGTTTAGTGACTTTGTGTTTGCTATGTTCCTGCGATAAAACTCAATTTGTGGCTCTTGTAAATCCACAGGATACAACTTCATTTTGATATTCTTTATACAAAGCAATGTCTCTTATAGATGCGTATGTTTGTTGATGTAATAGAATAACCCTCAAATTGTCATTAGTGTAACACGTTGAAAAGTTTTATTGAACCCAATTTTATAGTCCAAATTAGTGAATAACAGACTGGAAACGTCATGAAATCCTTCTAGAATTTTGTTTTTTAAAAACTCTAATGAAAAACAATATAATATATAACTATTACACCAAAGACTATAATTATTTGACCTCGTCTACATAACATTATACTTAAAATTTGTTATTCAATAAATAATTACAACCTACAAGAATTAAACTTGAAAGTAACATCGACCTTCGATTCAGATACTAAGATAAATACTTTATTGTCTTTCGTTCCGTTAACCTTCGTGATTGAGATTTAATAAACGTTATCATTAAAATACGGATAATGTTGCTAAGTACCGAAATGTCATGGCTCGTGGCGGCGAAAATAAAAACAAATTAATGTACATCTAAGATTTAATGTATAGTACCAATGAACTATTGCAAAAAACCTTTACTTGGACTAACTAATAAAGCTGGAATACAAACTGTGGTTCCGCCTTTCTAAAAACCTTTGTATAATCCAAATCAGTAAGGAATATATTTACAAATATGCACTAACTTACTCAATTTAGAAGTAAGTTTTATGCACCTTTGGCATTGCAAGACAAAGTAAAGAAAAGGTCATAAGGACAGAACTCCCGGTATTATAATATGTACCTGAGTTATTTACCATTACCTCACTTAGCGAGAGGCAAAACTAATCAATCAAATAAGTTTATTTCAAAAGTATATTAATTAAATTTCGGTAGACAAAATCTTCTAATCTTCTACTCCAATAACAAGTCAGTCTAAACTAACGTAATTGTAAACAGAATTCACAAATGTCAAAACACGGAGACGAAAGCCCTAAAGTTCGAGTTGTTGCCCCATCGTGACGTCAATTGGCAAGCTTGCGGGTGTTACGTGAAACATGCTAAATAAGGGTTCACTGTAACAGAAATACTTTACACTCTTTGTTCTGTTTGTAGAGGCAGTTATTTTTGTAAAGCTAGAAAACATTTCGTTCTGCCGTAACGTCTCGTAATGTATGCGTTGGAACACATGTAATGAGCGCTTTTAGTGTTAGGCACTTTAGATCTTTAGATAGTCAGTTCCTTTGTTAGTTTTGATGGTTTGTGAAAAAATATAAATAATGCACGTCGATTAATGTGCAAAAACTTTTTTTATTGCTGCACTTGCACTGCTTCTTAAACTATGCTTGATTTAATTTTTAATTACTTGTTATCAAACGTTAGCACTATTTTCGACTCAGTTAGACTACCTTCTATACTACTGATAATTCGTTGCGTCAATGTCATTCTTCTTTGAAAAAACATTAACCGTTTTAGCATAAGGACGAGAGGAATTGTAACCACAAAATACGATATGATTACTGCGGCAGGTCAAACCGCCGCCTGATCTTGACATTTACTTCTTTTGTAAGTTATACGTCTGTCATGTTACAATCATGTTGTTGCCCCTACTACTACTTCTCGATAGGAATCGGTAATACAGTGCATATTTGCACGTTATTGTGCCTGCACAATGGCTCGTGGCGGATAACAAGCCTAACTCACAGGTCTTTACTCTGATCACGATCTCAAACACCTGCACTGTGCTCTCGAATTGATATTTAATTCAAGGTTAAGAATAGCTAGATACCCAATTATAATGGAAAGCAGTTATCAAACACGGTCAATAGGTGATAAAGGCACCAACTGCTTATTTTGAACTTTACACACAAATTTTAAACACATTACTGCTGGAACTCTGCGCACGATTTTTTAAAAACAAAGCAATAAAATAAGTAATGTTTCTTGTAACACGATAGAAGAGGTCTGTTTATGGCCCAGTTGATCCCTTTGTGAGGAATTCACGATTAAGGAAGGATCTGAGACGGATTCCTGAGCACTGTTTAGGTCAACAGCTATAAATGCTGCATTTTTTCTTTCTTTATGGAACTGTTTTACGAACTATTAAATTGTTTTTAATTCTTATTCTTATATTAAATAAAGTTTCCGATATGCAATAAATATTATTTTTTATGTAAGTCGTAAAACAGGAAACAATAAATGTGTAATGAATGCAATAGTTACTCTTTTTCAGAGTATGTGTTTATTCGTTAAGTTTTTACGGCTCACCAATTGAATAGATTTTGATGAAATTTACGAAAATTGCTTGAACCCTAGAAAATAAATGGCTAAATAAAAAATAGGCTAAAGTTAGCATTGTGTTGTCAAAAGTATGTGTGTGGAATAGAGTCATTATCTGGTGAACACAATTTTAAGGATGCATAATTTTTAGTTTTAATTTTTTATTTCGTATATATTTATTTTTTAACGTGTGTAAATAAGCTTAAGTATACTGTAAAATATTAAATTATATTTTAATGAGGGTAATTCCATCCCTGAAATATATTTTGTATTGTACATAAAACTGCAGACATCTAAGTAAATACAAATAAACAACTACGGGTAAGACATGTTAACGGTTTATAGTGACAATTAACCCTCACAATACCACGTGTGAAATTCAATCTAAACTTGACATTGAACCGGGGGTCAAACAATAAGATTGCAAGGCACACACGCGTTGTCTGTTAACGATTGCGAAATTGCGAAACTGCAATCATTACTATTGCCAAACACCAGTACGTGCCGATTGATAAACACAATGTAGCGATTACTAGCATTTATAGCTTGCGAATTGCTGGGATGAGTAATGTGCAAAGGTAAATTTTATATGGGCTTTATATATATTATATATCTGGCTTATTAGTATCATATGTTTGATGATAATAATAAAGGGCGTTACATAACGCGTCATCCCATTTAGGCGAGAATATGTGATAAGCAAAAAGTTTATATCCTACAACATAATGGCAACATCATAGATAGTAAAACGCAGATTATTGTTCCATTCGTTGGTAAGTATGTAACTGTGTCTAATAATAACTTCAAATAATTAATGCCACAATAGAGAATCGTAGTCTCGAGTACCGTAAACCTTTTAAAGAAAGGTTTCTTTCATCTCTGGGGTTAATATACCCATTATGAAGATTATTTCGGCAACAATATAGCAAAAAAATATAGCAAATTACTGCCTAAACATTAATTCATCATATGGGCCCGCCCCTCGACGAATACACTTACAAAATGTTATAATAAGCAGTCGTGACCGTGCCCCATGCCCGGTTAATTAAACCGTAAAGTGAACTCGCTACAAAAAATATAACCGATGAAGACCAAATTGAAACGTCAAAGATAATGCCAAATTGACTTTTCCGTCGTTGTATTTAAATAATTGATCTAGCAGATTAGCCTTAGGCCACATTACGCAACTCACAAACAACGGTTGGTTGAGTAAATTCATGCGAAAATTGCTCGTAATTTGACCGAGGTCATCTGCACATAATACTCTCATTTGTATTGTACACTCAGTTATTATTTAGTGCAATGTGGTCGGTATAATTATACTTACATATTTATCTTGTAATTTATTAGTCAGGAAATATAGTTAGTGACAAAAATAATTATATTTATAACACGTAACAACTAGGAAATTATAAAGTGATGATGAAATGAAAAATCTTACCTGAATAAATTTTGTACAGCGAATCCAACAAACCTTGCATCATTTTAACGTGGTATTGAGGCACTTGTTATATCACAATACACTTCAGCAAAAACATGTCTAGACAGACGGGCACAGAATAATTGGCACTGAACACTATAGCATTATTATTTTTTAAATAATAAGACATGTTCAATGGTTTACATCACTGAAAGTCATATTCCTTAACTAAATGAACAGTCATTCAGACAGCTTATTAGTCCTACTTCAGAACAATGGCTTCAGCAGATCAATTGATGATTGGGTATCGAAGAAAATAAATGAAGACAAACCAGAAATTACTATAAGTTTAGAAGGTGAACGAACTGATAGACAGCACGGTGGCCGAATTGGAGTAACGGTAACAACTGTCGGATCTTTATCATCAATCAGATTTGCGTAACCATCTTTTAGCAATTACTTCGTACACTTGAGTGGTCCAAATGACCAGTTACATGGAATGCAGTCAACGTATACAATTACAAACAGTAAGGACAAAAGAAATGTGATCTAGTTATAACCAATATTGAGAACACAAGGCTACATAATTTGAACACGCCGAAGCGTAAAGTAGGTAATGATATCGAAATGAGATGTATTTGAGATACACAATACAACCTAGACCTCAATTTCCATATAAGGGTTATGGAAAACGACGAAGTTATTGTAGTTAATATACAAGGTCACGTAATTTGAAGTAGTAACCTGCTCTACGCCTACAGTAATGATAGAGTCCAAACTGATTAACTGACCGAAACACCCACCGTGTAGTGTCGAAACTTTATATATGGATTATAACTTACACGTGTTACAAACTCGATTGATGTCAAATTTTAACTCATTTAATTGACAAACGACTGAATAGCAATATGACACTGGGGAGATGCAATGATGCATTCTAAATACAACAAATATATTTAGATCGTTTGTATGAAGTCCACTTTAGCAAAACGTAAAATCATAGTATGATTTTATTTATCTTGGCACGAGTTTAAGAATAACAAACACACTTAACAAGCATTTTCCTAAATTAATTTATCATTGGTCAAATACTATGAAAAGTATAATTGATGAGTAAGGAAACGGCATTACGTCTATGATTTATTTTAAATTAGGTAGAACTACGCTACAGCTCACTTATGATAACTCAAAATTACTCACTGTTGATATCGGTACTTGAGCTTGAGATTGTTTTTTAAGTATCCGGCTTTGATACATTCTAGGTAATCTTGCGTAAGGCCAGATGAATGGTTATGATAAATAGGTACTAAAGCGATTTTCTTCTTTCACGCAATAGGTAAGTGGTGCATAGTAAACTTTTAACTACAGATAAAGTTCATGGCCAATGGACCAGTAACGTAACATCCCTATAAACAGCATAGTTTAGAATGGACCGCGGGATCTAAGCCACGGGAAAAACCTATTTCTTCTTCGATACGCTTACCTGTTTGGCAAAAATAACATGAAAACTATTTTAAGAGTAATGAATTTCGGACCAAAACAATGAATCGTAATTATTACAACTGGACAGCGATGTTACTTTTGCACTTTTACTATTGACGGAGAAACGTGCACACTTCTAACAGAAAATAATAATGGACACGATTACCAGATGTTTAATTATGTATATTTCGGGCAAATAAACTACACAAATAACATAGGAAATGGCACAATTTAAAATATATGTAAAAATTCAAGAAATATTTTACTTAAGTGCAAAGTGTAGCATTTTTATTGCAAATTGTTGTAGGTTCAATACCAAACATGGCCATTGGCCATATATCCACATGGATGCAATTGTTCAGAAGTCAACATAACTGGCATACTTAGCCGTCTCGCTGTACTCGTGGACACAGACTAGTCTTTTTGTAAAGAAACTATAGCCAGATAAAATTAGAATTTCAAATGCATTCACCCGCAGTAATTCATCTTTACTGCAGGAAAAAACGAAATGTAATCATACAAACTTTGTGTGAAATAAATAATAATGACATTACTTCGCAAAAATACAAAAATAGTTTTGAAAGTGTCCCAAACAAATGAAAATTTATTCTTGTGCAAATTGGAAATGGCTTGTCTGCGCTTAATCAAGCTGACACCGGGTCAAAAATCTTGGTGACCGGGTAAACAGAAAAGCACGCTTTGGAAGTCAGCTATCAAATGAAAATCACATTTCATGATCATCAGAACCTGTTTAAGCTAACAACTTCAGGTAAACACATTCACTCATTTGCACTGAAACAATTTGTTAACATTCATGGAAAATGTGAATGACAGACATATTGAATCACCAGTTACTTCTAAAACCAGATTTTGCACTCGCGACGTTAACTTGTATCATATATCATGTACACGCGACTTCAGATGCAACTCGTTCTTTCTATGACTTAGCTACGAGCTATGGTCGAATCGCAAGAGTCGATTAGGGCGGGCGCTCATTACGGATCGCGCGCCCGCGCCGTCCGCGGTCTGCCACACCGCCGCCGCCACTGGCGTACCGGGATTATTTATAAATTCATACAGACAGGGGGTCGTAGAATTTTGCACGACGTCGTCGTGGTATGCCAAAGCTAATGACTGCATCAGGTCAGACCGGAAACAGGGTGTCACGGTGGCTTTTTAAAGCTTACCAAGAAATTTAAGAGTACCTAGGTAGGTACCACCAATAATATTAAGTCAAACGTTCCATTTCAAACAAACTTCCTTTTAGACATGTAACTAATGAATCAAACAAACTAGGTAGATACGTAATCTTATATGATAAATAATACTTACTAATGTAATATCCCAAATATGAACTTCGCCCACGGTATGAATCGAATACCTAACATGAATAGATAACAAGTTAAAAAATATTTCGCAAGACGTTAAGATAACTCAGAGAATTTTCCGTCGACCCTGGCTATGCCGCCCACCTGGACAGGTGTCCAGTGCGATGGCTCATAGACGATGATATTACGTTCGAAACGTGAGCAAAAGTTAAATAACGATGTAGGAGTGATTTTAAATATGATGTTAAAATATTAATTACTAACTGAAGACTGGCCAATTTCAGTTTTAAATAACATCATATGATGCTCGCTTCTTTTTATTACTTAAATCAATTGTTTCTTCTGTTTCAGCTGAAACTTCTCGAACTAAAATGTGACGGAGCGCTATGAATCATCTGAAGTAGAATACAAAAGACTTGGCGTTTGGCACTACTAGCTATTCATTCCAAGCTTCAAGATAAATTACTGCTAAAATTAAAACAATGAGTATATTTAATGAATAAACATAACTGAAGATTAGCCAAAACTAGTTTTATATTTGTTGTACCTACCTTCGTAATAAAAAAGGAAGCCGAAGCGTCTATTCTACATGTTATTGAGTTTACTATATTGTTGGGATTACCAAAGTTAGGCTAGATTCATCAAACAAAATATGTACCTGCTTACTGAATAATTATATATCGATATGACAAGTTAATAATCTAACAAATTTATAAGAAGTCTAAAATAAAGCAGGTATTTATATAGATTATAACATTCGAAATATCCTAAAATATACGACAATTACGTCAAAATTAAACTGCAATTTCGCCGCTCCGTCCTCAGCACTTGACAGACATTCAAAGAATGTCAACATCCCATCTCTCACAGTAACGGCGGCAAGACAGACAGAAATGACGCCCCTGCCTATTTGTATTCTAGAATTATTCTTACGCAGTATACTTACATCAGTATTTACGGTTTTAGTTCACTCTCAAACAGCTGTTGACGCTGACGCGGTTTTCACTGTGGACTTTATTATTGATCGTAAAGTATTGTTTGAAATATTTTTGACGTAATCATAACGCGTTTCAAAGAAAACTTTAAACTCTTGATGTTTTTGGATAGGTTAAAATTATGAAAATTTTATTCTTGATTTACCACCGCTCACTGCTTCATAATTGAATGGACAGTGATACAATTACACACTTTCTTACATTCGTATCCAAAAAAAACTGTGAAGACGTTTGTTTTTAATAATGTATCGGATCAGGCAAACTTATTTTTTGATAAAACGTCGTCTCGCTAGTACTTTCTCCTTATCGCGTTTCACAAACATGAAATACCTAGGTATCACATACACAAACACCCAGACTCGAGACAAACATCTGCTGATCACATACTTTTTTGTCGCAACCCTTAGTGCAGCAGTCCGGTCGCTGAGCCACTACGCCAACCAGGTCATAAAAATCTAATTTGCATTGTAGCTATGAATCAAACATATCTAAATCATATTTTACATTATTTGTATGCCTCAACTTCTAGTTTAACAGTAACTTTATTGAAACGATGAAACTTTCATACACGTAAAATACTGTTTCAAATAAATTCTATAAAAATAACAAGAACAGATAAACTACCCACTAAATACTACTACTAATAAACACACCACACATTTCTAATAAAACGTTCCTCCAAACGATAGCTTGTTTAATGTTTATTTAGTGGTGTATTTGTAAGGTAGTATAAACAAAATGTCTGTAGGAACAGCATAAGGTAAACCCTAAGTCAATGTTATTTAATAAAACACGTTGGAGAGTTACCTTTAGGTATAAATATACCAAACGTGTATACAATGTAAAGAATTTAACTCGATCGAATATAATGCCATGTCCTTGAAGCCCATTTTACATAAATAAATAGTTCTAAACAGCACCGACCATTTCCTTACATCTATCATTATACTTAGTATGTTTCACGTCAATCGTATATCAATCCTTCCCACTTACAAACCACGTAAATTCAGCCCACCACATCTGTCGACGGAGATTCTTGGTAATTTTCAGGGTTTATTCCATCAGCCCTCGGATCAATCTAAACATGAATTTGTAAGCCACCCACATCAAACAAATAAGTCTTTTATCGCTATCTTAACTTCAGTATGATCGGGTTCGCTATTAGTTTGGCAAATTCGAGTAAGGGAACATTGGGTTGTATTTGCAGACTGATTGCGATTTTATCGGCAAACCAACTAAATATAAAGGTTTACTTGTTACGTGACAAGTAACTGTGGCAACAAGGTAGCCTTTGCTGATGATCAGCAACGAATTTAATAGTGACCGATAAATAGACCTAAGCGGTAAGATTGAAAATTAGCTGCAAAAAGCTATAAAACTATACAATTGAAATTTAAAATGTTTTTAATTTCACGTAAACTAATTACCGGCACTTATTAAACGTCAATTTACTAGTTGCTCGGTTCGGGAATGTAATGACATTATGGAGAACAGAAAAGAAACTCTAACTTTTAAATAAGAATATACTTTACAGACGAGTACATAAAATCTTTTTAAAATACATACATGGTAATTACAAAGTAATGCACAGCTATAAATAAACTTAAGTGAACCTAGTCACCGGCGGATACATTTACCGGCGACAATTGAGTAGTGGCGCGCGCACGCCGCTTCCTCTATGAGCTCATGCGAAAATTGTAGCATTTCTACAAAGCGTACCATTTAGGGAACGATATTTGGGTCGATCCAATTGTATCAGTTAGATGAGGATGCTTTTGATTAACACCATACCCTTTAACGAGCTTGTGTACAATGAGTTTTGTAACGAGATACCACCTAACATGCATGGCGCTACGAAATTGTAACCCAAAAATAGGATAACAAGTTAATTTAAATTGTCTGCGATTAAATTGAAAAAAAAAGCCTTAAAAGCCTCCAATTTTGTTCTATTTCGTTGCAAATATTTTGATTTTGGAATCAAATATAACGATTGCTCAAAACAAATGAAAATCTACTGGATGTTCATGTCCGTGCAAATAAAAACTACTAACGATACGAAATATTTCGTTTCGTTAGTAGTTTTATGTATAATTTTTATTTTACCAATAAAGTTTTTTCCAGAAATGTATAAATATTTATATACAATAGAAAAATATTCAAGCTACTTGTAATTTCAACATCACAAAAACATCCGATATGGTCTAGTGGCTAGGATACCTGGCTCTCACCCAGGAGGCTCGGGTTCGATTCCCGGTATCGGAAAAATTTTTTTGCTAGTTTTTCAGCTTTGAAAAATACGTATCAATTTCAGATTTATTTATTTGTCAGAAAAGATTTATAGATCTTAGGCTAAGTGTCTTAAAATCAGTTTATCTATCATCCAACCAAGTTGCGTTGTGTGCAAGGTATAAAGTTGGTATATATTTTGTTCAATTCAAACAATGGATTCCCAGTCAAAATTTACAAAGTCCCTGGCATTTAAGAATATTTTATTGTTTTCAGACAACACACGATCGTGTGAGGTAAAGGACTGTCACTGTCAGCTTGTCAATTATATTATGTCACTGTCCCGCGTTCTAACTATCAAATAGTCTGTCATTCGAAACAAGATTTTGTTCAAATGTTAAATTCAATGCCACTTGTCTCTTTGGCTAGGTAAATTAATACATTTACTGGATTAAGGTCACCTTTCTGGATTATAAGATGTTCTGTCACAGTTGTCAATAAACTTAGCACAAAAGCACTTAGGTACTTATATACTAACTAACACATGTAATTATATAATACAGAATACTAACACTTTCCTGGAGGACTTAGAGGGCATTCCTCCCTCAAACTGGCGGCCATGTTGCGGTCACAATGGGTGCGCCGGCGCACGTCTTTATTAGCCATGAATGGCGACGGCAGTAAACAATTCAAAATAGACGCGCTTCCCGCTCGTGTTGCCGGACCGATCTCGTCCCGGCCACGAGTTACAACTTCATAGCACGTGGTACTTTTGTCTACGATACCCGTGCACATTAATCTTTAGTTCTAACTCACATTCATTGGAGAGGTCAGGCGAGGTCCCTCGCGGAATAGGTACCTGCGAGAAGTACCTACACTCCATATAAGGAAACAGGTTTAATTGTCTTATAAGATAGGAAGACACTGTTACTTGACACAGAAGTTAAACCAGATCCACCCAAACTTGGAATAAAAATATCGGTCTCAAGTTAAGAAACCTGATAATATTATCGATTTGGCCATTATCTCATCCGTCGATCAGTTTATTGATTAAGAACACATATTTTAGCATTGCACTCTTTATATTTAATTCTGGGAATTCGAGGTGTAAACTGTCAGTATCGCTCACCAACATACCTTCTACATTTCCAAGTCTTCTCTAAATAGTAAATATCTTATAAGACTGGTAGCGGAAGTTCAATGTAAAGCAACAGATTTAAAGTAAGGAAATCGTCGTATACTAGAAAATCCAACTTTCCTATTTGTGATCGTATTAAGTTTTTGATATATAGATACTTTTTAGTACTTAGCTAATAATTAAATTAGCCTATACCTAGTAGTATAAAACTAACTCAGTTCTGTAAAAATGTCTGTTCAAACTTACAACTCTACCGTTATAAAGACTAGTAATCTTTCCTTAATAATAAGTTTATATTTTAATTAATATAGCTTGATTGTGACGATTGAGACTTGATCTTGACCTCGAGTGGAAGATAGCTCGAGTCGTAATTAATTTATGACTAAGTGTATTACGTTCTATTATGTACAATGTACATAACTGATATGTAGTGACTAATTATCCATAAAAACTTTCCCAGGTCTTACAACTCAAAATATGTTAGGTAGTTTTCTTATCGCCTCATAATTTTCTGATATATTGTTTAAAAGTTGTTTTCGAGTCAGCGACATTTAACTGGTACCTAAGATCGAGTCCACAAATATGCTAAAATAAGAGATAAACTGTTGCGAGACGCCTTATCTCAGTGGGTCACAGATAACAAATAGACTGAAAAATAATACCATAACAGATTTATTGTTATTGTCATGATGTATTAACAAACACGATTTATCACTTGAATATTTGCAACTTTTCATGTGCCTTCAGTAGTCCACATAGTACACATCTAGTACTCATAACTTCAAAACTACCTTTTTCATAATCAACTTTTCGTCTTGTCTCTTAAAGACTCTTTCGAGACCAGATTTAACAAATTAAATTATTATACAATATTTATTAATGCTAACAATTACAACAGGAATAATAAATAAATCCAGCAAAAACGAATCCTTCATGTTTCTGGTCAAAGCTCAGTCGGTAAAGCTTTAAAAAAATCACTGTAATAGCAGCAATTAATTTACGTGGAAAATAAAATGCATACCTACAATAATAAAGGACAATATTATGACTGTTATTTAAATCCTTGGCCGACAAATTAAAAATAAAAGTGACGTAAACTATACCTCCTGTAGTGGTCTGCAATTCTTATAATCAATATCAGACATATCACGACTCGAGCATGTCTCGATAGTAATCGATACGCAATTCGCAACCGATAATATAAGTGTTAAAGTGATCAGAAATCTGCGAATTTTATTAAAATTATGGTAAGTGCCACGTCAGTAATACCCATAGGTGCTTTTGTCCAAAACGTAATGTAAAAACAGGTGCTGCATTATCATGTTTTAAAAATGCTTATTACGTTTCAACGCAAAATCATGGTAAAGCGGGCGGCGATCTTAAAAAAGACAAGTTTTTAATGTGTATTAATTTTCGAGGAATTCTGTAATAATGGGAGTACTTTCGAGTGGGAAATATAATATTGTATTTCCCCAATATTATATAGGAAGCTCCTGGGCTCTAACGGTAATGTCCGTTATCTTTAAAATTGAGTACCTGCTTACATTTTAAGAATTTCTGAACCACAAAATATCTTAAGAATTGTCATAGATCATAGAGAAAATTACACAAAAGAAACAATTTTTTTTTTATTCGATCCAGTATTTTTGAAAAGTTTTTCTCCTTGTTGTACTAACACTAGGTACAAAAGGCAAAATTAAATGTCAAAGATCATGTAATTAAATTAAAGGTTTCTAGAACAGCTTAATTTGTATTGACTATTGACATTATACCGTGGAAACCTACGAAGACAACGTAACACTTAAGGTAGCTAAATAAATGTCAAAATGAACTTTACCGACGCCGACGCTCACGTGGAGGATTATATAGGTAATGCAAGACAACCTTTTCGATGTACTCGAGTCTATTGTTCTAATGCGATTGCTTAAGCACCTACCCTCAATGACTCGGTTCTCGGATCATGCACGAATCGATTGAACCGTGAATTGATTTAAACACCGATACGATAGTTCAATCGAGCGGTGGCGCCTGTTCAACATTACCATTCAGGTTTTTGTACAAGTCTGATGAATGTATTATCGATATAAACTTGTACGTCGTCGGTTGTTATTTATTAGGTACCATATTTTAACACATTACTGCGACTTTTAACAATAAACGGCGGTACGGCATGCTGCATTATTTCGTCAATCTTCTGCATCACTCTCAACGTCGCGGTCCCTACGTACTATGTATCAAATGTGTCGCCACTATGTATCCGTAAATTAGCTGAGGTACTTTAGATCCTATCTTTATTTTGTTAAGTGTATAATAATTATTGTAAGACAATAACAACAATTATAAGACCCAAAACATGGATTTTGGCTTAAGTTCGTTTTATTATAGGAGTATGAGTGCAGTAGTCACGCTTTTTTGATAAAGAAAAAGCCACTTGTCAATTTCTTGCCGACTATAAACAATAAAGACAAGAGATTTGTTTGTCATGCAAATGACAATAATGTATTATTTAAATATTTTTAAAACGTAATTATGATCTTATATACATGTGACCGCATCAATTCAACTCCATGGCGTCAAATAATTAATTATTATTATTAATTAATATCTTATGTTTTTTACAAATTAATAGATATTTTTGTTGATGATTTTGATGACTCATAAATAATAATATCCTTCGATTACGTGTAGGTAGGTACCTACTATAACAGGTAAATAATATGTGGCAGCCAGATATGAGTTAGTAACAACTAGGAGAGTTATTATATTACATCATCATAATCAACTTAATATCTTCCAATTCTTTTATCCTCAATTCTGTTAATTTAGTTTCTAATAATGTTGCTTTAATAATATGGAATCAATGAAGCAAGGAACATACATCTCAAGTTGAGAATACACTTTACAAATCTTATGAGCCGATTGGGTCTATAAAGATGAAACTAAAATTCTTCTATACAAAAAATTAAATTAAACAGCGACATATTTTTCTTTCTTAAATACTTTGCCCCGCACTAAGACTTCCTTTGTATACTGGGTGCGTTTCACAAACACAAAGCACACACATACACAAGCGGCGGAAATATAATAACCTTATTGGAAATAATATTTTTGAGCCGTTTGGGGTTGAAACACTCGGGGGTCATGGGGTCCGAGTGCGCGTCTCCTATTTAGAGACCTGTCTAAACGCTTGGTTGACTCTTCACGTGACCAAAATGCTGTCTTGTTTTCTGGCCAAAGAATTAGCATTGCCATTCAACGTGGTAATGCCGCCAGCCTTTTGGGCAAACTACTAGTCGACAGCGATGTGGAGGAATACTTTGATGCGTAATTTTTAGTTTTATTTTTACTTTTGTATATATTTAATTTTTAACGTAGGTTAGTGTGTAAACACGTATGTTGTATGAAGAAATAAATGATTTTTTTGTTTATTACGTGGCTTTCTGGGATTCTTCAGTCTATATACATAGATATTATTTACTATATATACCGGTCGTACATACGTAAATATTCGTTAATGCCCGACTAGTTTCAGACTCCAACGGAGACCTTATTCATGAGCAGGTGACGCGGCGGGGTCGCGAGCCGAACTGTTTCGGGTCCGCTAGTTATGTATAATTTATATTTAACATAACATAACATAACATCACGCCTGTATTCCCCGAAGGGGTAGGCAGAGGTGCACATTTAGTACACCCACATTTCGCCAGTTATGTTTTAGGTCCCAATGTAATAGGGGGCGAGCCTATTGCCATCAACCGGGCACAAATCCAGACTCCGTGCTGCTACTGAGAATTACCTAATGGAAAAACCCAGTAACACTTTGCCCGACCCGGGATTCGAACCCAGGACCTCGTGCTCAGCAGTCGCGCTTAGCTACCACTAGACCAACGAGGCAGTCATAATTTATATTTAATACATATAATTAGGTAAATAAAAAGTAAGTAACCTCAATGTATTGCGAAAATGTAATACGTGGCTTTTATTCTTGTCTGAACATAAACACGTGTTGTGACCGCTTACCAATACCTACATTGACTGTTATGTGTTTTTAATAATCATCATACGTTTATTGTAAACAATATGATAAAAACTGAACCTTGTCCGCGCCGTATAAGGGGTGCATTCGTGACATAAGAACCCAAGTCTGTAATAAATACTGTACGAGACGAGATGTAACATCCAGCCTTAGGCCACAAAAAAAATTACGCGGTGTGTCTTAAGTTGTGAAAATTATCTTGAATATTTGCTACCATATGAATCGGAGTGTACGAAAACTTCAAGCAATTTAAATATGTATGGGTATGTTTCCAACAATGTGTATATGTAATTTAGATATTCTATACCTAGGCAATATATAAAATATTATGAGTATTATTATCCATTACACACACATACTCTATGTAGGTAATGTACACAATTCCTAGGGATTACCGGCAATGTGTAAAGTAGGTAAGTAGATTTTGGTCTGTATTTGTATAGTGATAATAACAAGACAGCTGATTGTTTATATTGCAACTCCATGTTCTGAAGCAGTTAAACAACCAGAACTATTTTCGTGTCACTGTTATGAAAATAGTTAAGTTCGAAGTGTTACAAATGTGATCACCCCAACGCCAAGTGCAAGTGCCTGAAATGAGTAGGTAATATTGTTTCAATGGCAATTCCCCTTTCTAGGTCTCGTGTTTTACGCACATTACTGGCTGCGTCTTAAGTAGTGTCTAGAATACCTAGGCAAGATATAAAATTAATAATATTTTATATACATATATTTTATACAGTGTATTAAATTATATAATGTACTATTAATATTATAAAGCAAAAGATTAGGCACTTTTTTAAAAATTACTTCGACGGTTGAGCATGAAATTTGACTCACGGTTACATTTTATATGGAAGAGGACTGCAGAAAGCTAGTATTTTTGTACATTATAACTAGAGCTTATCAGTAACGCCGCTCTTGTTGAATCCCGAAATTTTGCGAAGGTTATGTTTAGTTAAATTAACCCATACCTACAAAGCTACAAGCATAATAATGACCACAACCCACGTGAGTCAACAACGACTATAAATCTGGTTGTTTGCTGACTCATCGCGACTAAGAACATAAAATATCTTCCTAGTAGCCAAACGGAACTAGCAGCTTACAACATAACCTTTCTTGAAATATGAACACATCGAAAACAAAATAATAACATAACAGTCAATGCTCCAAAGGTCAGCGGTCGTCGGTCAGTAGGTGTGTAGCGTGTGTTAACTTCCATTTCTCTCCATATAGGGAGAGGTGACAACGGTGACAGCGGCCACGCCACACCCTTATTGTATCTCTATAATGTCTGTTTGTTTATCCATCGTGTATACATGTGAGATGAAAATTACTGTTTTAATCATTTATCTAATACAACTAGGTATATTCTCTATCAATTACAAACTCTCAAGTTTAACTGATACGGTCAGCAACAGAATTAGCTTAACAATTTAAGGTAAAATTATTAAAGAAATATGTAACATCAATTTAAGCTACAGTCTGTAAATTAACCTATTCATTCATTGTATGACTTGTCAACACAAAGGACTAATTTATGCATAATGTTAACATGTTAGCACCAATTTTCAAGTAAAGTACCTATTAAATAAAAACAGTTTGATAACCCAATACTCATAATTATCTATTTTGACTTTGTTTATAATAAGAATAACGTTAATTCCTAACACAACAGAGATATTTTTAAAAGGTACCTACAGAGAAAGCATTTTGTAAGATATATTCTGAAAAGGAGTTATGTTTCTAAAGTGATTCGAAATGCCCGAGTTAAATAAATTCCGAAAAGCTACACTGAATTCGTTATGTTACGAAAAAATATCGACGTGGGCGACCACATGTTGAAAAAAGTTAATAAGAAACTGCACGCCATCACAGTTATTCCTCTTTTACGTCAGTTGAAATGATTCCACTCTGCTTGGAATCGCGGCCTGAAACCGAAATCTTAAATTAAATAAATAAGTTAGCATTTAGAATCGTTAATGAGATTTCGTCTGTTTCTTCGGTTATCGTAAATTTGGTGTACAATGTAGGAATGCGACGGTTCTGTTTATGTTAACAGTTTAAAAAATGTAGGTACCAGTTACCACACTGGTTTGATACGGGAACACAAAACAGAACATGCCGCAAACAGAATAATGAATACAGGTTCCGAAGTTAAATATCATTAAATATTGACACAACGCAAATCGTGCTTTTGTGCGTAACGCAAATAACAGCAGTTAATCTATTATCGCCAATTTACACAAGTATGATAGCGAACACAAACAAAAATAAACCTTTCAACCACTCTTGAGGCCTCCTCATTCTCGCAAATATACATACTTCAGATGTGATAGGTGGCAACAAGTGCACGTCGAGAACATTGTCGAGTGAACCATTCAAATGACGCTTTAACACCCCGCAAATCGTAATACCGATGACATGATCATTCATAACTGATGACTAACGACACGTCCATGCAATACAAGTGTCTCATTACGCTGCATTAACAAATGCAAGCAACATGATATTTGTGGCACAATGGAACACGAATCTCCGCCTGCGTAAAAAATAAATCAAATATTCGATGAAGCGTTGAATTGTCAACATTGTGAGTTTGTAGGACCACCCTGCGCGGGCGTCGAACCTTAAACCTGCCCGATCAAATAAACTATTCCCGGTGCGGCCAACGATTTACGTTCCATTCGCAATAGTAAAGGCTTGTGAAGCAATAGCGGCCACAATGAAACGAGTGCACGGCTAGAAACAGAAAACAAACCGAACACCCGTGAATAAAAACGTTTCGCCATTTTACAATCCTATAAACGTCCACATCAAAGCTTTAAAACGACTTTAGACTGACGATTACGCCAACTTTCTGAACTCACTTTTATTTGTATAAAACAATGTTTTACACGATCTGCTCTATCTCAAGGTTGAATAGTTGCCGCCTCGGTTTTCTTTACCTTGACTTTTAGTTTTGTATTAGTTTATATTAATTCAGCGAAAATAGGTATTTCTTTGTTCCCATAAAATTTGATCGATTATCGAAACAGGAGGAGGCCCTGTTTCACGTTCTTGTCGTAGTGTATCTTTAATAAATACGAGTGTATCATAATTTCTTGTACATTCGATATCACTATCAATGAGGAAATTGTTTTACATTATAATACTTACCTAGTTTTCGTTAAAAGTTGGTAAATAACAAATATTCGTAGATATAATATTATAAAGTTTACATACATACAACAACAGGCGTTAAATGTAAGCGAATCAAATAAATGCTTTAACATTATTAGGTACTATAGATTTGCCGGCTAGTAGTAGGCTACGCCGATCATTGCTTTCGGTTATGTCAGTTTCTTCGTTAAAATCGAAATTCCGAAATGTTCTTCTCGCCAATATTGTTTGCGACCCACTAGTTAGCAATAGATAGTTGGCCAATCTCTAATGTTACATATTAATAGTCCTAAAAAATAAACAGTTGATCAAAAAGATTTTCCTTTGTATTTCAAAAAGTTTATAATTAAATTCCAAGAACATTGCGAATTGAACAACACTCAAAGTATGTCGATTCCGCTAATTTCTTAGAACAACGTGGCGTGTTGTTTCCTTAGTACCTACTCTCAATCTTAAGTGCCACTGTGCAGACAACATGCATAATTATAGTTAACATTGCAGTTTTAATTAACTTTCCGTAATCTTCGTCTGTGGAAGTCATAGAAATACTACACAGACGCTTGATTTAAATTAGAATTTAATCGTCCAGCAAGTTAAACGTCATGAAACTAGGCAGATATCGTCGCAAATTAATAAAATTGAACAATGGTTGTTATAGATCAGATACAAAACGACCGAGAAACAAATTGTATTTTAATTATGTGCCCCAAAAGCGTGTGTTGTACAAACCGCGATACCTTGAAATCGATCCAACCACATTATAAGTATGCTAACCTACTTTTATGATGGATAAGTAGATATTATTTTCCTTTATATCTGTGATCTACGTTAATCGTCTTTGTTCCAACGCGTTAAAGACTAGAATTCTTCAGTAGAATGTTCTGCTGTAAATGGAGAGTGACTTGACTAACTAAGCGACATAAAACCAGACATGTTGTTAATTAGACATGTGTCAACACTGCTTTAAATCGATATTCCATCTGTTGTAATAATCTAATAGATTAGCATAGTCAATACACCCGTATAAAACGCATTTCAACCTTTCTCTGTCATGATTTGCACTTAATAAGCAGATTAATTAGATGCAAATCAATAATTAAATAAATTATAATCGAAATACTTTCCATATTGGGGCTTGGATGGTATTGAGAGTTTACCTTGATATTGCCTGTGGTCAGTGTCAGTATATCCATCTTACACGAAGTTCTCTGATTCCTAAAGCTCGATAGCCAACATTGAAAGGCTGCGTGGGAGTCCGCTGCACTCCCGCAATGGATACGAAAGCGAAAGTTGTAAATCCCGTAACAAAAGTATTAAACACATACACAAGGTTATTTCCAAGATTTCCGTCATAGTCCAATTCATTTAATAGTATAATAACCGATTAAATTAGAATAAGATAGCTCAAATACCTAATCGTACAGATAAGTACCTACCTAACACAAAAAAAAGCTAGTTCGAAATATATAATTATATCATCGGCAAAATCGGCTACTTGACTCATAAGAAATTGTATACTAACCTTAAATGAATATTTCCTACAGTATTCGGCTAAGGAAACTAAAATAAATTGATTTTAATCAATAAAACTAAAATATTGCTTCCACATATGGAATTGATATAAACGATGACAAAATCAAATTTTTGCACTTTTATTTTCACATGCTAAAATCGCTATCGGTCATAATGATGACGTCATGTTACTATTAAAAAGATTCGTGATAGTTTTATTTAAATAAACTCGTGTCCTACGTAAATAGTTGCCTTGTTTTCATTATATTGATAAAATCAATCATAAACATTCGTTTTGTAAAAGCAGAAAACACACATTTGCTGAGAAGCGACATTTTAAAGGTTAGTTTTTATTATTGCGTTGAACTCAGATTAATTCATCTTTGCGGAGTTCAGGACCGATAAAAGCCTTCCTTTTACAATATAATCGTAAACTAAAATACGAAGAATAAGCTGTAAATAATTGTTTGAATTGTTTTACAACGTTTGTTTACAAGTAACATATATAACATTTTAAAAGACAATCTATAGTCCAACATAGCGGACTGCGTTGTTGCCTATTTATGAAAAGACATAAAGGTTTGCGGTTTTCTAGGCCACAGAATATATTTTATGGTCTAATAGAACAATTATTAACCTATCAAGACTTACTTTAAAAAAAAGACAACTAGCCTATATTTTTTCCTAAGAACTGCTGTTACACTAACATCAACTGACTTATTAAAATAACTTTAATATATGTTTAAATCCTCATTTTGTGATGTCTGTAACATTCAATAGAATTAGTTAATAATAAATCAATTTAGATTTCCTATCTGACATTCTTAACATGAATAGGTTTAGGGATAAATTATTACGATTTGATAGAACGTGGAGTCATCGAACTCTATAAATAGCTGTTACGGCCGCACAATAGCCACTATCTGATCTATTGAGGTTCAACTTTAAATCGTATTGACTGGTCTTTTACAGAAGGCCAATTCACGCCGTGCGCGGCAACAAAATAAATGACAGTACTCTTAGAATGGTCTCGTGATTGCCTTGAACACTTATTGAAATATTTTCAATAATACTTAAGACTCATCGCTTTTAATCAAAACCATATTTCGTTACATTAAATATAGTCAGTTTGGTTTACTTTGTTTTTACAATTACGTAAAAGTAAAAACTTACTAGTAAACAAATTAAGATATTATTCAAAGATTCTCACTATGATGAGAAAAATGAATCGCGTTTTATGTGGCAGCAAACTGTCTACGCTTGGTTAAGATACCGTTAGTGCTCGTGACGGACGTCTAATTGAGCTTTTAATGTTGACAAAGAATAATGTAACACACGACTGGTACCGAATCTGAGATGTTTGACCCACTTGCGGCCAAAATAATGTCACCGATGTGAAATTGACACAAGAAAGTTATGATTTTTGAAACAGAAAGATATGATAGGTACTTTGATTTAAAATAATAATTACCTTAATATTATGTACACAAATACACATTGACCAATGACCATCAACATTTTTACAAAAGTGTAGACAAGTCGAAGCTATTGCTAAGTATAGTAAGTATGTACCTACTAGGTACAAAGATTCATTGTATATTTAAATCAGTCTAAAAATAAAGTAAGTACAAAATTTAAAATGCCTGTTAGCTTTTCTATGACATCTATACGTGCCGTTGTGTCAGTTTGATACAGGAGTGTGAAAAAACACCAAGACAGATAAATCAAACATTCTGTTCTCAATACGAAAACAAACGTTGGTAGGCAGGCCACTTGTCGTGTTGCATGGCACATGCCTTATCAAACCGTAGTGGAAGGTAACACGAGCAGACGTGATAACATTCCATGCCATGCATAGCACATTTGGTGTGAAGAAAACGCAGAAATATGTTAATTACTTTTGTTCATGTGAAATTGATTACACACGGTATTTAAAATACCCGTCTGGCTCTTGAAGTAGCAAGATCTCTATAGAATTGAGTTAAAAATTCTTACCGTGACTGTTGGTTACGTAGTGCAGCAGCAGTAGGTAGTTGGCTAAGGTATTGATAGAAGTAAATTATAATAAAAGTATTGTTTTAGAATTACTGAGTATATTATGGCTTCTGATTATTCCAGTGCTTCCTTGAATTGTTCGATTCTTCTCACCACCTTTTTTCTCCTTTAATATACCTAAATCTTGAAATGTTAGGTCGGTGTTGTTCCGTAGTTTCATAGTGCCGGGTAAACGATGTTTGCCTGCAGTAGTAGCACACATCCAGTATCTATTTTCAAAGGTATGGTATTGTCAGAACTAATCGTTAACTCTTAATTGGGATCGGCTAAATAACTTTATATTAACGCAAAGATACTATAGGTACCATTACATATTGCTGCTACATTGATGCCAATTACTTGACACCAAAAAACATACATGTATATTTTTAAGTAATGGAATACAAAATTATTAGTTAAGATAAGAATATTCTTTTGCAAACTTCTCGATTAAGAAGTGACTTTTAACAACGCAACATACAAGTGAGTTTAAACTTTATCTGTAAACAAACTACTTAACCGTGAAATCGAAGAAACACCTATAATTGTATAAAAATGCTATGAAACACCGGATGGCGCAAAGCATTTAAAGTAATGGTGGGGTATTATCGCTGCCATGGTAATAGCTGAGCGGACGCAGTGTTATCGCTTCAAGGTCACACCATGAGATGTGCCGGAGACACTTGGGTCGAGCTTTCATGTTCGTATTTTTATCCCTATTGTAATAGTGTCTATGACCACCTTTTATATCACAATAGGGCGTTCCTGTGATAGTTAACAATAGCACAAATCAAGCGACTAAATAATTAACGTGTAATAAACTATGAACTAGTTTTATCGCGAATCTCAACTCATTCTTACTTGACCTAAGAGTACTGGGCGCCAATACATATCTAACCATCTGACCCGCGGCCCGCTTGCTATGAATATTGATCGGGCCTGCATTAATATGGACGCCACGACCTTAATTATATCTGTTTACAGTATGCATGATCATGCACGTGGCTACCCGACAACAGAATGGACAAACTCAGCTACTGTATTAGTATTTCCTCTAAATAACCTTCTCAGTGCGGCTGCGCGAGAATTCAATAATGGAGATGATGACATTTTTCTCAAAACGTCAAAACGATTACCGACACCATATATGTTTGAAATATTGAAGTTCTTAAATCCTCGCATTCGTAGCCCCTTTCAAAATGTCATTCTTAATGGAAATTTAACATTCACAAAATCCACTTCAATGTAATTAAAGCCGTTATTTAACCTCTCAAACTCGCTGCACGTCCTGAATAAGTCTCCGATTACACGAAAACTTTCAAAGCATTTTGTAACTGCCCTACCAGGCTTCATAAGGGATTATGCACTTAATTGCTCCATAAATCCGAAAACCGTCTACTGTAATTACGGGTAAATATAGTAATTTACCTCGACTCAAGCCAGTTCTCGACGGAGGCTGGTGCATATGGAAGGCCAAATATTAGCGTGTGTGTCATAGCTAACGGAAAACATTTACTTAACGAGCCTTTTATAGGAACTGGTCGCTTCAGTCGGCCACTACGGCATGATAATCTTGTTGATACAAACTTACTTAAACGAGCAGGTATTGCAGATAGTAAGCTTTTATCGGCACGTTTCACTTCTGCTAAAAAGGAAGCCGTTAAAACAAGCACGAGTCGCAAATGATCGATGAACCTAAGAAACCTTTTAGTAATTTCCTGGTCCAGCCAATTACTCCACATTTACACTTCCTTGTTTGGACAAAAGTAACAGGCAGGACGTTCATTATTTACCCGTATCTTGACAATAGCGCCACTACTCCTATATAATAGAGCAGGCGTTATTTATTGACAGCAATAATAACTGCAAACTCTGTCTAACAAATTACGTTTAGCTGAACAAAAAGGCTATCACTTTTTTCAATCTTTTAATTGAATTTGTATTTTTTTTTACTATATATTTGATATCACACTTAAATGTAAAAAACGCATTAAAGTATCTATATAATTCGTTGAGACTCAAAAAAATAATTGAAATTATGCAATATAATTTAATACATTCTCACAGAACAACAATTCATCGAAGTCGAGAATGATTCATCGGATGAATTGATTCGAATGATGCTATCGTATTCGTTTTATAAAACACGGTACACAAGGTTCGGGTCATAATTGTGGACGTGGACATGCAAAAGTGATTCAACGCGGTCACTCGATAGGGATCGCAACAACTGGCTTCATTTTTGCGGCTTATCCGGTGTACGTTACGCAACTGCCAACAGACATGATGTTTTACGTATTTAAATTAAAAGACTTTGTTGATGCGGGGATGAACTTTTTAGGATAATCAAAGATTCCCAATACTGCTTATTATTAATGTTGGGATTTGAGCTAATAACGTCGAGGAAGTGACGGCCGTCAGGGACTAATAAAGCCTTGTTATGCAGAATTTTACTGGAGCATTGCACTGCAGCGGTGCGCACTGTAGGATAATTAAGGGTCGGTGACCCGATGCAAAGCTCACAAAGGGAGCTAGTGCTAAATTTCAACCTTCTACTAAACACAAGTCCGGGAAATGTGCAATTCAATAGCTGCTAGTCAGGTTTATAGTACTTGTTAATAATCTTAATAATATTATTATGTTCATGGTTATAAATTTCCAAGTGGGTCTTATTCTTAACGTTTTCGTAACATAACACTGTCGTAAGTTTGGTTTCCCGTCGGTTTTATCTGCCTAACCTTCAAAATATAACGAATATTTAGTTTCTCAATAACCTACTTAGCAACAAATGGTAACACATATTTGGTAGGAGACCTTAACTCCGACAATTATAATTTTGAAAGCTTACGTAAAATATTCTCTACATAAGTATTGTAATTGGATGTTGTTTTAAACCCAAATGTTATCCCAATGCGTCCGTAATGGGTTCATCAATTTAAACCCTGTAGATGGCAATTTGTTTGAGTATCATCCACACAATACGTCTTATATATTCAACCATTAAAGGCTTTTCTCTCCAGTCTACATTTCTCCATGTTCGGGTAGCTATGTGATGTCACATGGTAAACGCATCGGCATTCAAGTGTCAGCCCGGGTATTGTCCAAAACAAGTTGGCCCTGTTCCCGACTTGGTTTTTGTTCAGATACGTGAGACTCCACGGCGCGTCTTAACGAGCATCAAACCAGTTCCACATATCATCGCGTCATACCAAATCTGGTAGTAAATACTTCGACACTCCGTTTGTTCTCGCGGTTTTTCATCACCAAGAAAATCGGCATAGCTGTTTGACGGACAGTTATAGCAGATGCAATGGACCAAATAGGTTGGAACTTCAAATTAAAATTCGTCAACGGACCGATCTTCTTTATAGTGATTATGTATAATTATTGACTTTCACTTGTCAGTTAATGTGACCGATGCCATAGTAATTGGTTCTGAACAAGATACTGCAAGATTGGCGAAATTATTCTCATTATAATGCCATAGGTAGTTCATAAAAAATAACACGCGAGACTTTCCTTTCACGTTCTTGGAACGTAACCCGCTAATTACTGAGTTCATCGGTCTCGGGTTACATTGAAACCGATTTAAAATGACCATTAGACTAAGTCAATTTCGTATTATTCAAAACTTGTCGCGTTTTGCTACTAGTTTAAGCTAAGTCGTTTTTGTATTATGTCTTAATGATTATAATTTATTCTACTGTTTTTTCTATTTACAAATGTAAGTGATAATAGAGCATTAATTGCAGGTTTAAATTAAATACTTTGCAGCAAATCTGTACAAGTAACAATCGGAATATATTCATAAAAAGCGTTTCCTCCCTCATTAAACCGTAAGAGTTAGTAGGTAGTTGTTTGTCAACCGCCTCATTACCGGTAAGGTCTTTAATATTATTGATGTTAAAATATTGCTACGTAGATAGGTTAAATAGTTGTCGAGGTAAAACTGGTTAAAACGGAAATCTAGGTACCAATTTAATGAATTGCATCCGTGGCTGTCGTAACCGCCGATAGACAACTAAGCTTCTTAGGATGACTAAGTAAGCAGCCTCATTAATCGATGACTGGCAGGCCAGCCAGAGCTTATCTGCGGCTGATTTAAAGGACTTCTTCCTGCCAATCTTCGATAATCTGTTTTCAATTCGAAGGTAATTTGTTTCAATCCAACATTAACGTTTAATAAAAGTAGGCTCATTTTATCTCAGTGTAAGTACCTAATTTAAAGAAACCTACATAATGTGTAAATGTAATTGAAAAAATTGTGTGATTCGCAGATGTTTGTCCTGAGTCTGGGTGTTCGTGTATGTGATATTAAATATTTTTGAGCACCCACGATACAGGAGAAATTCCTAGTGACAAGCATCTGCGAATGACACAAATTTTTGTCCCGTGCGGGAATCGAAGTTCCCTTCCAGCAGTCCAATCGTTTAGGCACTGCGCTGGTCTTCAAATACTCACCCATGAAAGTACGCGATTTAGATAATGTTTAAATAAAATAAACATCGTCAATTATACACATTCGTTATAACTAAATATGATTCTATATCTAAACAAACAATGTTTGTCTTTTGGTGTTCAAGTCACACGCGGTTGTTAACAAAGCGCAGTTCGCCTCGACGACGATATAACACGCAATCTTTATCTAGAAGCTGTATGCTACCAAGCGACCTTTGTCGGTTATTCGCTAGTAACTGTGCCGTGACTTCAGGCAATTAGTTGAAACAGCGATATCTAGATCGTCATATTGTTATTGGTTTTGCCAAACCTACAATATTTAAGAAAATATTGATTAATAAAATCAACCGATTGTTGTGCTTATCTCACAAATGATGTGTCTTTAAACCAAGCTGTCCTAGTTTTCGGGTCAGTGAAAAAAGCGAACTTTTAAATCACTAGAAGTATTAACCAACTTGGATATTTTGATTCCAAAAGGGCCAACCTAACATACGGTTTTTATAGGACTATTCCAGAATAGACTATCTTAGGAGTTAAGTTAACGCTTACAATAAACCGAAAAAGTTCCTGATCGTAACAGTTAGCCGTGACCTTCAATCTTATACATATAATTATCTTTTCATCGAATCTATCAAATACATTAACAGCGGACCAGCAAGAGGTACAGTCGTTATATTACTGTTGGAATAAACTACACTGCACATAGCTGGTAGTTATTATTTCAATGCGGTTAGGAGTTGGTGTTTTATTACAATGACGTCATAAGCTAGACATCGAACGCCCACCAAGTAATCTAGAGTGGTTTTTATCTATTTGATAACATGAGTGGAGACCACAGGTTTTAGTACTGAGTAAAATACGATAAGTGTGGAGTACTTAGGAAAGAAAACAGTTGGTTTTAATCAGTAACGGTTAAACCTGTTTCATACATCTCTGTTCGTTGTAAGTACGCCGATTTATTGAATACTTCGCCAATATTATAGTACCTACGTAATTTCATTCCTTTTAATGAGGAGATAGTGCCATTCTGATTGCATCAATCTCGATACATAAAAGCGTAATAATTGCAAACTGCAGGACAAGTAGGTACTTAAAGAAAATTGTTTTACTGTTAGATAAGTAGGGAAGGTTCTGAATCTAGGTTGAGAAAGAAATAAATTAAGACGTATTATGCAGTTAGTACTGGTGTAATACAATTTCAACTTCATTATATCATGTTATCCTTATCCGCAATCCGCATATCAGTAAAATGAAGATGACTCAATAACTCAACTATTAAAAGTTAACAGATGCTTGCTAGGTCCTCATCGTAATAAACTAAGCAAGTGTCGAACATAGAATGCAAGAATGCATAATATCGAATCCGTTGTGTATAAAAAACACAAACATGTGACGCGCTTAGGGTAAATTAACATGAGAATAGACGAACAGCCGACAGGATGTTGACGTAAAAAATAGAATCGACTGATCTATTATTTTAACTACCTAACTAGATCATCGAGTGTACCTATTGTTTTTAGTAAAGTAGAAGATAATAAGTTTATTTTACTGGTGTACAATAAGATAACTTCTTATTTGAAGAATGTTTCTGTCATCGCAAAATCAAGACAGATTACTTATTTTCCGAAAATATATTTTTATTTATTTTTAACTAAGTTATTTCGCTTCGCTATTATATTCTCTGATAACCTACCCTATAAAACTCTTAAATTTTATCATCTTCGATCGACAGTGTATACGTCTAACACAATCATAAAAAACATTGGTATAATCAGACTCGTCCTTGTTTCACTTTGGTTCCTTTGTAATTCCTGTGGCGAGGTTGCATTCTCTCCGTAGCGTGGCGCGGCCGTGCGCCTTCCCCGTCGTCCGCCAAGGTGCAAGCTTGCGCGGGACTGTGTGATACGTTGGTCGGTTGGTTGCGAGACTTGAACGCCAACAGCACGACCTACGTCTTTGTATCCAATACTTCAGGGTTAGCTTTGACCTTTGTTATTTCAGCTACATATAGCTAAGTATGCTAACTACAGTAAAACCTTATTTAAGGTAACTAATAACTTCCCGCCTAAATATATTCGAATTGGTATAACTTAGGTTAGAAATTGATCAGTAAGCACAAATACAGGCTAAGTTAGTTTCAAGTACTAGTCATTATCTACATTAAATAAATAAATAAGATATAAGTAGACAAAACAAGAATATAGGACGTAAGATAAATAAACATTGCACTATCAGCAGTACCTACAGATACATAATATAACTGGACGTCTTACTAACCTGATGGCTCGGCGCAGTCGCTCATAATCCAAGCTGCATTTTAACCTCAAAAGACACCTATAGCACGGTCACGAATCGCGAAGGTCACGGTTATGTTATATTGCATAATATCACCAAGCCTTAATTAACACCAGCAATTGTAGAGATTTACAAAAAACAATACACGACCGAGGATTACTGTTAATGCTGTTATCATAAACACACGAATGCACAGTTCGATGCACGTTTATAATTTAACAAACGACGCGAGTATCCATTCAAGACTCCATCAAATCGCATATTTGAAGAGTTATCTAAATAAAACAAGCACCAGTGAGGACTCGATATCATAAGTTTTATGCAGTTTACGAATAAACATGTCACAGCCGTGCACTGCACTCCGTCTGACACGACGAATATGGCGGATGAATTTGAACTACGCTTGCGCGGCACGGAGCGAACGAACGCCCGTTGATCGCCGGCAGGTACAAAAACATGAGCAGATGTGCTGCCCTCTGTTAATATCTTTATGAACTTCTATAAAAGGACTGACAAAGTAAGTTGGATAATTTATACTTACGCTCATAGATGGCGGTTCGGCCTAGAAATCATAAAAAGTTATTAAAATAACAAAAAAAAGTCTGTTTAAAAAATTATTTAACTAAAATGGTTTTTGAGCAGTTGGTTGTTCTATGAAACAAATTATTTCAAATTTCTGTCTAGTGGAGGTACGTACTTACTTATCCTATTTTTATACGTAGATAAATGTACGTTAAGACTTAAGTACACACATCAGTGCCCTTAGCACGAATATTATGCACTATCGTCACGTATTCGTATCGAGTAAACTATTCTTTAACGTTAACTATTCGATAGTCAAAAATATTCGTGCTAAGGGCACAGCAGTGCAATTTTATTAATTATTTTTTAATTTATGAAATGTTTTCCTATACTTTTATGACAATATCCACAGCACTACCTAGGTTCTATTATTCCTCAGTGTTGGGAAATGTGTTAAGATCGTTATGTAAGTGATCAGTGAGTAAGTAGGTATCCTCATTATAGGTCAGCAGCATGATGACTATTATTTTTGGTCATTTATTATTATCTAAACCGACGAGCATTTATACCGTGTATAGTATATAATAGACGAGTAACCTAGGAAAAAATAAATAAAAAAACCCACATCAGGTAATTAATACAATAGTTATTTATTTAAATTATTTACATCTGGCGGAATACATAAACATAATAGACACCATACCAAAAGCAAAAAAAACGTATTATTATTTTCTTCTAGTTCTATGTCTCAGTGCCAAAACAGCTAGACTGTGGAACGCTAGGTACAAAATGAAGAGAGCTAGAACGTCAGACCATAGGTTGTTGCTTGAGAAGTCATACGTAGTCAAAACCTCTTCACCGCTACTCAAGCACGGGATTCCGACTTCGTCTGATTTGCATGCTGTGAAAAAAAAGTTTTATTTTAAAATAAATTAAAGAATTGGGTAATACGAGTAAAATAAACATCCCTGTCAACCTGTGGCTATTACATCTATCATAAAGGATCGTACTATGTTATGTTTATTTAAAACAAATGTTTCATTTATCCCAAAAAACGCTTTTTTTTAATTTTGTATAGAACAATAGAAGCACATACAGGCTATAGGTAGGTATGTTATATACAGGTACCTACTTGCAAAATTAATAACTTACTTTAACACGGTGACATTTACATTTAATCATAAGCGTGTCACGGTTGGCACTAAAAGTACTGTTCTATTTTTCAAGTTTAATAAGTATAAAAACTTGGCGTGTGCCTTTTCAATTTGTCCAAATACATTTTTTCATTATAACAGAGTCGCACAGACATTGTTTAACATGACAGGCTTTAACACTTATACAAATCCGAGAGTTATTGCTCTTCCAATGCATTAATGTTATTGTGTTTGGCCCAGTACCTGGTAGACCCTTTTTGCGTGGAATATCCCAGGCGCCATATTATTTTACCTGTACCATTACAAAAACTAAACCATATGGCCTATAATAGGAAGTGTTAAAAAAAGTGAGGATCATTATTACGTGATTTATTTTGGGTAACCGGCAGCACAGCTTTGTAGTATTTTAGTAATATAATTTTTTTAAGCCGACTAATTCTCGGGTGAGGTTACTTATTTTAAAGATATGGATATTAAAAACTTATAACATTTTTGTTTTAACGGGGAAAAACTTACAGGCAGTATTACGAGCATGCTAGATTTCTAAACAAGGGTTTTGGAACAAAATTGACCGCCTTACTTGCACCAAACAATTAGGTGCTTAATAAACATCACAAGGCTAAAGATATCCATGTACTATTAACGTTACCACGTGACACCACGATTCCTATATAATCTGAATTTAAATAATGGGTTTCATTTTGTCTGTATTTCTACTAACGAAGCTATTCAAAAATATCAATATCATAAATCTTTAGGTACCTACTTATGTTTAAACATCAATGACCTGTTAATCAATATTCTAATTAATTTAGTAACACGTTAATAATAAAGTCATTGGTCGTCAATATTAAGAATGATGATTAGGTACCTGCGTAGATAGATACAATTATAATTTATTAATTACAATTGTATGTATCGAAGTAAAATATCAGGGTAGAAGATTGATGAAGAAGGTTTGAAGAGGACTAAGGGCAATTGATTTGTAACGCCACTTCTGCATGGACAAAACATAAAAGGTAAATAATATGTCTATGTCATCTGGACCTCACACATCACCTTATAGATTTGATACAACCTTTAAGATGTCTGAAGAGTAACAAATCCGAAAAATATTTATTAGATAATATAATACAGTGAATTTGGTACCTACTCTAAGTATACAGTCTCCACTACCCCATGAAAAGCTATTAAGGAGAATATGATTTCTGTGTTGCAGTATTTAAAACTCTCGCTTATAGCTCATGTAAGCAAAGTTGCCTGCCGTAGATTTTTTAAAGATTCTTGGTAGAAGACCGCGTGACGGCAAGAGCAGCCGTTTTCGAGTTCTGGTCTTAGGTGGAATGCCTCTCTGGGACGCACGCTCTACAGGCCATGATTAAAACGACAGGTTTTCGAGGTCAAGACTCACACCAGACCCGTAGAGGGATACTTACAAATGTTGCACAATTTTTATATAATAGTTCAGTTCAGGTGAGTTATACCTGCGTTACATCGATGGAACTTACTTATATTCTGGACCCCATCCCACTGCAATATAGACATCGCTTCGTTGGAGTACATCAGCCAGGATAGGTACCGGATCCACGATACGTATTTCGGCATTGAACTAAAAAAAGTTGACGGAGATTTTACAAGAGCGGTTTAAACTGCCTAATGAAAATTCATTAACGATGTCGTGGAATATCTGAACTTATCATTATGATAATGTAATATAATAATTATGTAAACACTGACCTTAATTTAATAAAAAGGCCTGAGGTCATCATGAGGGCATAATCAAAGGGCACGAGGTACGCTATAGCCACCGGCATCGAGCCGAACGCACACGAAAAGAAAGAGCCTAGAAACAAAAGAAATACCAAATTAATGTACCAGCAAAAACCACCAAAAAGTTTTTAATGTTGCGACACCAATAGCAAACAATAAAACCTACGGAACTCCGTAGTCGGTTCCAATATTATTTGGTTGTAACTTAAATACATTTTAACTAATTCGATTAAACTTACCACAGGCTATTGCAACGTTCAGCACCAGTATTGCCAGGAAGACTGTAAAGCTGAATGCGTACAGAGATCCTCTTAGTCCTGCTATCCAGTAGACCACCAGAGTGAATAGTGTCGGCTCTACCACCAAGCCAGGCAACTAAAAGTAAGGATACGAACATAAATGAAACGCCCTAAATACTTAGATCAAACCATCGCGGTTGAAAAAAAGTGGTTCGAAAAATGAAGATTTTTAGATAAGTGTGGGATTACTAAATTACGAAAAAGGATTATTTCACGCCATTTTAAGTGTTTCTCTTAGCTTTGGCTTAAAAATATTTTTTTTGATTGCCCAGAATCCACTGAAGCAATTAGAAATTAAATAATCGGGTCGTCGATTTAAATATATGTACTAGTACCTACATGTGATATTCGGACATACTCACCAAAGCAACCATCCTCGCGGTATAATAAATAGGTGCTGAATACAGCCCAGCCTTTAGTTCCCTGTTTAGCAATGGAAACTCTTCAGGGAACATGTGAAGCACGGAATACATAGGACTGAATGTGTTCTCAGCTATGATGATAAACAGAGCGCCTTGCACATCCTGGATGCCTGACTGAGTGAGCCGGGCTGTGCCCATGAAACATACCCCGGCTGTTAACGCTATTGCCTGTAAAACAATAAAAATGTTACTTGGATTAATCAAAAGTAAGATACTGTACACTTCTTAATACATCGTAATACTAAAAAGTTTAAAGTTATTACTATGTATTAGTAATTTGATATTAAAAATCAGGGATTTTATTTAAGTTCACAAGCAGAATTTTAAAATATCCATTTCTACCGGTACGTATTAGGTTCTCATATGGGCTGTATTCTCAACTCACCAACTTCTGTAATATCCTTACAAATTGCACCCGTGGGTCTCTGATGATTATGAGAAGATATCGATATATTAGCCACCATAATTTCGTCAAGAAGAACGGTGGTTGGAAATTGTCACGAGGTTCTCTTTGTGCAGTCTGGAAATAATAGGAAAGGTGAGAATATGGGAAAAGTTCTCTAAATTATTACGTAATTAAACAATTGAATGCCTGCTGTTACTTTTAACAAAGCTTAATGTTCGTAATATACTCTTATAGTATGGGCATAAAATAAGCTTTTCCGATTACCTAATCTTTGGTTAATATATTTTTCATTTATTAATTACCTCACACTTCACAATAATGGCTAGATATTATACTGTCTATTGTGTCAGGCGGACTAGGTACCTACGTACTTATTAAAAAGTTTCGTGCACGTAATATTTTAAGGTGCGAACTTTCTCATTATAGCAAAATGAGTGATTCACTTTTGATGGTTTTTTAATGCCATAGGCAATTAGAAGACATTATTTTCATATTTAAAATCAATGTGTAGGTTACCTCTACATAAACATCTACTAATTAAGTAAATATTTTGTGTAAGTAATAAATATAAAACCTAGGTGCTAATAGGTTCCAAGTTTCTAGACATCAGATTTTTAATTACGAGATTTTTCTATGATAAAGTGATCCAGAATAATACATAAATATTTGTAATACTCAATCGCCGGGACGAACGATTTCATTAGATGCAGATACATTTATGTCCCAAAATGCTTTTCAATACGTATTGCATTACTACTATTTGTTTTTGTAAGACTTCTTCTTACAAATATTAGGTAATTACGTACCGATCGCACAGAGTCCTCATTGTCCATCAAATGGAATTCCAGATGTATTTCCATGTCTAGTTCTTTGGCGGCGTCACTGACTGCGAACCTGTCGCACACATTCTTGATGGCCTGGCGCGAGGCAGCCTCCGAGCCAGGAGTTAGGGACAACACCTTGATGAAGTAGTCTGTCGGGTTGTACATGAGAGGGCAGTGGTAACCGAGACTGGGAACAAAAATAATAATGGTTCAATCTACTAATCTCACCTAGATACGTTAAAAATAAAAGATTTTGAAATTCGTGCCCTTAAATAATTAAACCTGGTTTTGATTATTGAATAAGTTTTACTTTATGTAAATTAGTATAAGTTTATCAATAATAATTCCCACCCACAGATTATGATTAATTATTCCATAATGGATTAATAAAATGTTAAAATTTAAATAATTCATATTTTGGTTTTGGTGACTTTTATAACTGATTCACGAGCATTGTGCCGTCTTATATTTATTACGATGTTTACGTATTCTTAAATATTAGATACTTAATATTATATTACAAATCGAATGCAGTGTGGTAAAACTCAGATAAAAATGTTTTATGATAACACATAAAATAAATTAACATGTATAAGATTTCAGTAAAAGCCATTTCAATAAGATCGCAGAGATTAGAAAGAGATATAATACTTTTTATCTCTTTCGTATATTTTTGTTATCATATAGATAATTACAAAAAAAGGATTAACATCGTCATATGCATTTATGAAACTGGTAGGTTAACAACAATGATGTAGGTTGTTCTCTTATATGTATTTAATATTCTGAAAATTTCGGTATACTAAAACGCTTCTTCAGGTAGGTATTGTCAATGATGCAGTAAATCACATGCCCAAGCTATTAAAGAGAATGCAATTGTGGGACGTTCCTAAGGACTCGGGAAGTCCTATTAGGGTCACAGCCGAAGCTGGCCTATTGAAATGATGAGCCACAATTGTATTGGATCAACGCTGAATAATTATAGACAACATGACGAATTAGCATGTTATGTTTGGCTAGATTATATAACTACACATCAGCATGTATTATATTTCATTGATGGTGTACGGATCCTTTCCACATCATACTCAAGTCCACAGTAAATTACGTGATTCTATTTAAAAATAACCACATTTGATTCAAAATCTGGCTTATTTATTTATCTTATTTACATTTTGATTACGAACTGCGATATGATAAAAAACAGGTTTTACAAAAACTAATTATTATTGTCTGAATTGACGCAATAGTCAAGGAATGTAACTTTAACTAATTAGATATACGTGGCAGATCGCAGTTTCCTACCGTTATAAAAATCGGTACCTGATAAGACTTACTTTCCATAATTGATTTTAATGTTATGAATAAATGTTTTGAATTGGTTATAATTTATATTTAACTATAACTTAACTAACATAATTATTATATAAATCAATATATTATTCAAGCATAACTTTAAAAAAATTGCTGTAAAAACCTCTCATTGACGCACATGAAGACAATAAAGACTTAGGCTTGGTTACGGAATTATTAAGATACAAGATGGACATGCAAGACATGCTGTGGTTGTGACCAAATTCTGATCAATCGTAGCCAAAGTCTAAATCAAAACTGTACGACACAGAGTATAAGTAATTTACCTTTTAAAAAAGCTTAAGGCTTGCGTCGCTGTACCAGCGAAAGCGACTCTGCCTTCAGCCAGGAGTACGAGCTTATCAAACTGGGCCATCAGTTCTGTGTTGGGCTGGTGTATGGTGCAGATAACTGTCTTGCCCTGAGCGGCACTAGCTCGGAGCAGGGTCATCATTTGGTGAGCGGACGAGGAGTCGAGGCCTGTCGTCGGCTCATCACAGAAGAGGAGACCAGGATCTGTGAGGAGCTGAGAAACACTTGTCTTTTAAAACATCGAATATACAACTTTAACTTTTAACAATATACGACTTTTAAAAATAGAACGCAGCCATCTTAGGGGTATGAGTTGAGGAGCGTGGGACACCACGCAAATCGCCCATTCCATCTTAGTCTTATCACTGGATTAGTCTGCATCGACGCCGTTTATCGATATTGATCTCTCCTACATAGTTCATTGTTGTTGTGTATTATAATG
Organism: Abrostola triplasia; assembly: GCA_946251915.1. Classification (NCBI taxonomy): domain Eukaryota; kingdom Metazoa; phylum Arthropoda; class Insecta; order Lepidoptera; family Noctuidae; genus Abrostola; species Abrostola triplasia. Next base: position 2,592,052 of record OX276424.1, on the reverse strand, counting down.
ACTACAGTCGCTTCTTCATCACGTGTAAAACAAAACAAAGATTTTCTAATATTTTACTGGCTAGTTCTCATGCACCTACTACGTACCTGGTACGTGATTCCACTTCAGTAGAAAATTGCCATGCCGACCTGTCGCATACAATACGTGTGCTGTTTTGTTGTTATTTAATACCGTTAAGTACCAACTTAAATAATCCCTAATGTCAATGAACTAAGATCATAATATGCAAAACGACTAATAAACATCTCAACAATAATATGTTTTTTTAGTAAATCTAGGTAGGAGAACATACAAATCGTCTATAAAATTTTATCACACACTTTAAAAATGTCACTATGAGCATTCAAGATTGCACAATAATTTCCGACAGTATTTAGGTATTATATTTTATGCACCTCTTATGTGCTAGAGGAGAATTAAAACTTGTAACTAGAACTTACAACAACAAACTTTATGTTACTAAATCCAAACTGTGAAGGAAATGCCAAATGCCGTAGCGAAACAGATAGTTCTTCCACAGACGTATGGCAGACAACTGAAGAAGAACAAGTCAGCTTTCAGTTCTAATCTTATTCTCATGCTAGCAACGTCAGCTGTGTTTTGAGTTTAAAATATGACGTCGTAAAATCAACATAAGTGCAATTATTGTAATTTAGGATATAAAAAAATTGGCATTTAAACATAATAAACCTGTTTCAGCCTAATAATAATAACAGCCTCGACCAGAGGCACGCGTTTCAACAATTCTGCATTAAAAAAATGAAATCACATATAAACAGTGTGACCTACTTCAGTTGCGAATGCCAGCCTCTTCCTCTCTCCGCCGGACAAAGTCTTTCGTCCGTCGAGGCCCCCAATCAGTGTGAATCTGGATCCATAGAGGGAGAGCTGCCTTAGAAGCTGGTTCACTCGTCTCTTGCGAGCTAAGGACGATGTGCGCCCATCCATGCGGAGCCGAGCCTAGGGACACGATGAAATTTTCTAATAACTCTTTAAAACAAACCTACAGCTAACAGTAGAATACACTCCATTCAAAATCAAATTAGAAATTGTTTTTATAAAATAATGACGAGTAAAAGGGTTGCTATTTTTATTTAATTTACACGCCGTATGTATCTGAATATAAACAACGGTAAATTGCTGAACTGAGAATAAGAGAAATGCTCTAAACTTTAAATTAGGGAGAGATAGTCTTACCATTATGGTGAGGTGTTCAATGACAGTGAGGTTGTCGACGAACAGGTCGTCCTGGTGCATGTAGCCGCTCTCCTGGTGCATGAAGTCGCCCAGCGGGGTTCCGTTCATGGCGATGTCTCCATCCACTAACGTGCCCACTGTGCAATAATACGTTATTTACAATGTATCCGCAAATCGAATCGTCTTTACATTATTTAGCACATGCGACAGTATTCGCAAATCCAATCTACCTTTTTGCATCTAGATAAATTTTATTTTTTGTAACGGTTACGAGGGTCAAACTGAAAGTTCTTAGAAAATCAAAAACTGATTACATTAGCCAGTTATTAGCTTTATTATATCTTTTCAAAATATTGTCCATTCACGTCAATACACCGCTGCATGCGATGGAACCACTGGGAAAAGCACTTTGCCCACTCGTCTTTAGGGTTCTCTTCAATGGCATCGCGATACGCAGCCACCGCTTCTTCAGCATTCATAAACCGCTTTACTTTAAGTTTTTCTTTAATTTTTGGAAATAAATAAAAATCACAAGGGGCGAGGTCGGGGCTATACGGCGGGTGACCCAGTAATTCAACGTTTGATGTCGCCAAATAGTCGATCGTTCGCTTAGCGGTGTGCGACGAGGCGTTGTCGTGGTGAAGGAGGATCCTACTGCGAGGTCGTTTCTCTCGAAGTTTTTCCAAGACAAGTGGCAAACAATTGGTAGTGTACCATTCTGCAGAAACTGATTTTTGATCCTCTAACACAATTGTTGCGAAATGACCTATCCTTCCAAAGAACGAGGCCACCATTTTTTTTCCCGCACTTCGATCTCTCTTCACTTTAGTTGGCAACCTCTCGAAAGGAAACACCCACTGAGCAGATTGTCTTTTGGTTTCAGGATCATAACAGTAAATCCAGCTTTCGTCACCTGTTAGTATGTCGAACACAGCATTTGAGTCACCTCCGTTAAATCTTTCAATCATTTTACGGCACCAATCCACACGATGGAGTTTTTGAGCCTCAGTCAAATTATGAGGTATCCACCGGGCGCAAAGCTTCCTGACTGCTAAATGTTCGTGGAGGATTTTGTGCACTTGACTCATACCGATGCCTAAGCTTGTCCAAATCTGCTGATAGGTCACTCTTTTGTCAGTCTCTATCATACGCCGCACAACACAGATGTTATCTTCAGTCGTCGCCGTAGAAGGCCGTCCCTCACGTAAATCATCAGTGAGATTAGTGCGACCACGTTTAAACTCATTAAACCAGTTGTAAACTGTCGCACGAGATGGGGCTTCATCGTGAAAGGCCAATCGTAGTCTATCATAACTTTCTTGTTGACTTAAATGACATCGAAAGTCATAAAAAATCATTGCACGAAAATTTTCTCGTGTTAAATTCATGTTGACGTGACACAGACAATTTTCAATTTGCCGCCAAATCGTAAAACAGATGACAAATTAATGAAATATATACTTAGTAATATTGGCAAAGAGTTCTATTTTCAAATTTTAGAATTATTTTTTTATTATATTGTTTATAAGTGGCCAGTTCTAAGAACTTTCAGTTTGACCCTCGTATTTCAGTCTACAAAGTTCTAAAAAACAAAAGGTTTATCTATGTTATTATTCAAGATTGTAATTGCGATTTTGGTTTTATCCATCTTATACAATACAATATTCTTTATTGCACACCATAATACAGATTTTATAGAAGGAATGAAATTAGAAAATAGAGTACAATGGACGGGCTTATCATAACATTATTTTATAATCACCTAGAAAAGGGCTAAATAATATGAATATCACCCTGTAGTGCAACCTGTTTAACATAAGTACCTGAAAATGGGTATACAGAACAAAAGGATCAATTGAACAAGCTACCAATATAAGTCAGGTAGGACTATACACAGGTCCAAAATAATGGTAATCACCATTAATTTGCAGGATAAAGATATCCGCGTTATAAACAATCTTTATTATTAGTCTCCTATTACTAAATTATACTAACAATATAAATGGTGTGCATAAATGTCTCATAAACTGTAGACAAAACGATGAACTTTCATGATAAACTAAATTATTCAAATACCCAAAACGTGCGCGCACGCGTCATAATATTTATCCAGGCACTTTGATCCTGAATCATGTTTGACAAATTGTGGCTATTGTCCTTTGATTTTTTGACTTTTAGTGTAATATCTTTCGACGACTCGCCTTGCACAGGTATACAGGCTGCTTGCTATATTTGTTTAGCAAACTAAGTTCCTACGTCACCGCAACAAGAGTTATACTGTTTTTTCGTAGAAATATTTTACATGGTCGCATGCGAGTGAGAATACTCATAGTTGAGGTACAGATAGTCAGTAGCTCCAGGTAAATTATTGGAATCCAGCTGTACCCTACTGCTGCTGGTAAGACTGGAAGCCGAGCTCTTCATGGATGGGAAAATGGTAGATGATAATAATAACCCGTTAAAATACTACAAACCCAATGCGGTTTTTTAATATGGCCTCATCTAATCCTGTAATAAACGTATGATATAATCAGACAATTGTATTAGGCACGATGTCAAGGAATAATGGTCTTTTATCCATAGCATAAGTAGAGTATTAAGAAGTTTAATTGATTTTTTTTTGTCGATGAAATTCTTCCCTATAGATTGAGAACTTTTACCTATTATCAATTTATGTATGAATATGTATATTAAATATGTATTAATTATACTCGTACCATCGTATAAATTAAAATGTACGTGTGTATATTATTAATTCATAGCAATACATAACAATCGTGCAGCATCAACTATTGAAAATTTCGTGTAAGGCTCCATTATAAACCCACACTTGAACTTTTAATTGATGGCTTTAATTATTATGCAACATCCAAGTCGCAACAACTAGTATTCGCAGAACTGAGAAGTTAAGTAAAGCTATTTAAATTGCATAAAAATAAACTCCTGCGTCATAAGGACAACATTTGTTTTTTATAGAATCTGCATTTTAATAGGACACCTGATAACTATGTGGTTGTACGTCATAGATATGTTTAAAATTAAATTTCTTGTTCTATGACGCAAATATTGAAACACAAGCAGTTTTTCTATTTAAAACCTTAAACTAGATACGCACGATAACACAAATATAAATAGAATATGAATTATTTTATACAACAACGGTAAGCTAAAAATATGCGACGATAATCTGATAAGACGGAATACTAAACTATTTTGACAAAAAATCTAGATAATTATTTCACCTACTTCCTTCTATATATTTCTTATTTGCATGCTGGCCGTTGCATTAGAATATATTAATAAAATTAAAAATGTCGACTTTGCCAGTCAAAAATCGAAAGAGTTTATCGATTTTTGTGAGGACATTTGGTACTGTTATCTTCATACCTACCTCGATTTATCCACGGTATAAACTAGGAACCTTACTTAATTAATATAGGCTATTAATTACCTGGATTACGATGCGCTAATGCTGTCATCAGAGTGGTTTTGCCTGCTCCGCTGAAACGAAATATTATATAAGTATTGCAAAACCGTATTGCAGAAAGAATTTTTCGTTTTCACAGGACATCCATCCATACTAATAAGAAGATAGTACCTCTAGAGACAACTCTACTCTATAGATACATCTTAAGCCCTCACGAAGGATAAAGGGTACCTTTTTTTCTTAAAAACGTGAAATGCTCAAACAAGTAAAAGCTTCTCATTGCACTGCATTTGTAATGTAGAGCAGAGCGCTCCTTTTTGCGTCTAGATACAATGATCACCTTTTTTCGATTTTAAATAAGTAGTTGGCAACAGTGTCGTGTTTAAACAGCTCATTCAAACATTGTATGTTTGTATTAGAAGGTATAAGAAATACCTCAGAGTCGAGGCCTGGCAATGTAATCGGAGCTACCTGAATGTAGATCATAGCTTTCCAGCCGAGTTATTTGTATCGATAACTGATCATAATGAGGAAATATGTCATGTGCTAGGTCGATAGCATTTGTTATAACTGTTGTAAGGCTTTGGTAGAGTAATGGACTCCTTAAAAATCTTATAAGTTTGTTTTACAGAACGTTTTGCTAGCTCAATGTAATAAAACTAGTTTCCACTGATGTTTAGTCGTAAATTTCAACTGAAATACATAAATAGTAGATGGATAAAAATGTTAAGTATTTGTCAACAAAAACATTGATTGGCGTAACAGAACTTGAAGACCAATGAATAAATATTATTTATCGACTAATATTATTAGTTAAAATATGCCACCGATGACGCAAATGACTACATTGAATTTAACTGGATTAGGCCTGCTAGTTTTCGATATTAATTAAATTACCTATCTATATTCGTACATATAAATATGTATGTAGATAGGTACTACGACTTCGTAAATTATGTAATTATCGAGTTTTAGGGATACAGCTATACAGCGATCGAGACCGCATTTCAACATGTGTTTATATAATTATCGTCTCGGCGTATCAGAAACTTTGTTTAATGGTTTGCCGTTAACAATTAACCATAGTCAGTAGTTTGTTCAATTAAATTCACACCCGAGATTTCAAGCAGACCTTATAAAAAAAATCGATCGAAGCAATTTTTCACTAGTTAACAATCCCATAACATACAAACGGGAAAATATTAATATTCACTCATAAAATCGAGTAACGGATTACAATTAACCAGTTTTATTTGAGTTTAAAGCGTACATCACGGCATACTGTTAATTATAAAAATATTGGCGATTCGGTAGTCATCTAAATATAGTATCGAAAGTCAGAACTAAGTGTTGGCAAAGTAAGGTCAGTTATTGTTATACGTGGCGATGATTATAATAAAAGACCTAAACAAACATTTTACTCAATATAAATTACAATAAGGCAAAAAATAATATTGGTATTTGGATTTAAATAAGGCTAAACAATTGCCTCTTTGTTAAAAAAATTAGGGATGGAATACACACAAGTGATATTAAAAAGTCCTGCTTACCTCGGTCCCATTAAAGCCGTCATGGTTCCCGGCTTCGCGATTCCGCTGACTAAAAACAAACAACAACGTTTATAGTCAGAAAACATAGATTTTATTTTATTACTATATATTAAATTGAAACGGTTTTTATTGGCGATATTAACGTGTATTTTAATGTTTATTGCCAATCAGGAAAAGTTTGACATAGTAGGTAGGTATCTAACTTTTTTATATAAGAAGAAATAGTTAATCAAATACGTCATGATTCACATTTATTTTTATCAAAACAACTGTTATTTTACTGTTGTACGCCTTAATGATCTAACAAACGAAGTCTAGTGATTACACTTAAATGTTGTGACTAGCAGGATTTGTACATACATTATATTCGACTTTTACTTAAATAGCGTTATTTTACGACCTTTAGCACCTTTGCTTAGGACAGTTTTCCTATGCATACGTGTTATATTTTTTTGTTGTTTTATTGATAGAAATGAACCCACGTCTATTTTAAGTCCGACGTCGCCATTTTTAGCTGAATCTCGAATGGAATCTGATTAGAAACATAAAACCACTTAAGGCGCAAGTTGTATTCGAGCACTGAGGGATCCGTACTGACTTAAAACTATGTTTATATGATAATAACATTGCTCTAACAAAAAGATGAACCGGATTGATGAACAAAGTTAACTTTGCCGTTGGAAAACTGTTACCCCAATACATTGAAGTCGGTGCCGATTGGTTTACCAACTACATATAATATTAGACAATGCTACTTGCCAAATTTCAAGATTCTAGGACAATGGGAAGTACCTACTCTATAGATTGTGAGTGTGAAAATTGTAGAAATAATTAAAATAATTGCTCATATCTTTTGATTGCGAGGACTTAAAAGTTTAATTTTCTCATGGCTTCAAGGGATAAAAGATCCACGCGTTCTTGAGAAAAAGCGGTTGACAGACAGACAGACAATCGGACAGCGGAGTGATCCTATAAGGTTCCGTTTTTCATTTTTGAGGTACGGAACCCTAAAAATATCCAAATTGATGGCCACTAAAAGTGGAATAGAAAATAAAAAGTCTATTTATAATTCAACTATTTGTCTGTTGATGACAAAAGCTTGATCTACAGAAATCAAAGCCGGATTTAGACAGACAAAATGACATTTAGTTATAACTATTTTGGTGTGTCAAGGATACTTCAACTTTCCACTATTATATATAACTTATCTCTAGTTTTTAACTGTCATCGAAATTATTTACAAAATCAATAGATATAATTATATACAGTTTTTATATTCTTAATTTCTTGTCCAATAAAATTCTATTTCTATTTTCGTTTCCACACCAAACACTAGACTATTTAGACACTAGATATGTTTTTCTTTTTGGCTGAGACAATGCAATTTATTCAAAGCATTTAAATTCTACTATTGTTAACTTCTTCCAGAATAAACTAGTCATGAGAAGCGCATCTCAATGCAAAAGAAAAAGAATATTTTGATATAATCACCCTTGACCTTCGGCAGAAGGGTAAAAAGTATAGCTCCTTATGTCGTCAATTTAAATAAATCTGGATATGAAACCTGGTTACAATGTCTTCAAACCACGTGGCGGGCATAACTTACAGATCACATTGCGAACGACCCGATTCTACAGTTATGCTTCTCACATTCTACCTACTGAGGAAATACATCTTAAAATACACTAAGTAGGTAAGTGCGTACTACTTAGTATTACACTGAATAATCAGATTAAACATATCAACCAAAATGTGCAGAGAATGCTCTCTCGTAAACTTTGCTCTTGAAATTAGCATGTATCATTGCCTCATTCACGGTCGAACATTGGCTTTCAAATGGCCGACAGTGTGACCCAATAAATCACTGTAATTAGAAACTGTGTTCGACGAAATTGATTGGTTTTAATGTGAAGACGTTGCTGGCTATCCCGAAAAAGAAAACAGGAGTTCTTTGTTGAAATCGCGAGATCAAGTTAGGAATCTAATGTCTTTAAATGGTTCTATTCTTCGACTTTTTGAGCGTAAATATATAAGTGACTTCCTTGCTAAAAGTAAGCTTGATCCCGCATTTCATGAAAACAAGGCATTTGAGATGAAGTTTATTTTTACGTGACCTCTACACCTTTACTAAGAAAACAATTAATCGTCTCTACCTACGTTCCATGTACCAGAACTCAAAACATAACGGTTTAAACGAGAACCCGAAACTAATAAAAGATACAGAAGCCAACATACCACTGTTAACGAGCCTCTTCTGCTTGCCATCCTTGAGCAGTGTGTGCACGGTGAGGTCCCGCCACACGAGCGTGCACGGGCTGAAGTTCTGGCTGGGACCCAACACTTCTTCGATTTCAGGGAACAACATGTCATACTTCGACTTCGCATCCTTGTACTTCAAATCTTGGGGTAGCATCTCCTATAAAAAGTCATGGTATTAATATCCCTTCGTATAACTTCTGCAACGATATTATAAATTGAGATATAATTATATTGCACGTATTCCGAAAGTGGCACGTTAGAACTAGTATAATTAGGTCCCTGAACTTAGTTCATCTCTGTTTCGCTCCCGATAATTAAGTCATAAGTCTTTAGTACCACATAGTCGTTATTCCCATATTTCATCAGATTTAGAGGGGCGTACAATTTTTATATTATGTCGTTTCTAAACCTTTTTTACTTCTGTATTAACGTATTTTCTTAGATCACACTGAGTGTATCTTTTTATCAATTTTGATAAGCCGTCATTTACTAACAATCTCCGATCCGATCGAAACCTTATAAGATCCTCACATTTACATACACGCACATAGGCACCTACTACGGATAACATACCGATCCTCCCATTAAAAATCACGTGGTCTTGTATATTGCACAACATTATAGCAACATCCCACAGTCAAAGCTGGGTCTATAATTTAAATTTCTACTCAAAATAATAGCACACGTTAAAATGTTCATGCTATTTTAGCACACCTCTCTCCGCATTCTTCCTGATTAAATAATAAACCTGAATGGCTGTTTGGTCAATCTACGCCGTAGCTTTAGTACTTATAATTATTGAAATTTCGTATATTTAACATCGGTTTTAAAGCAACAATATAATCTACCAAAAAAAAAACCACAAAGCCACCTTATTTGCATTAGAGCAATTATCTTTTTAAAAAACAGTCGGTTTGACGAAGCATAATGTTGATAAATGGTAATATTCATAGAAAACAAATTTTAATGCATGAATTAAAGCATATTTATAATCGAATTATAATGTTGAAAGTATAATTTAATGCAGATTTTAAAATAAAATAAATATTTAATTATTTTCTTACTATCAAAAGAGTCAGAAACTGTCTGCAACAGTTATCATAATCATAACCACAAATTAACTCAGAGAAACGCAATTTTAAGTTAATAAGTAGCCATCTATAAAATACGAATTCGCACATGAAATCTACAGGAGCCAATGCTGAACAAGCAAGCATTGTTTATGTGTGTAGAATACAAAAGTACTATAGAAGTCTGTCAAAGAACATTCTAGTTTTTTAGAATAAGTACAACAACAATGTTCTAATGACCTTAGCTAATATGTTTTTAATAGCTAATAAACGACATGTTGTTTATCTTTTTATACTTTCTCCACACCCCATGGGAATTGCCATATTAAAAAGAAACAAACTTTTAACAACCGATTGAGTCTTCCTAGAAGCCTCAAATTAAAAAAAAGAGAGATAACAGCGCAACTTGCGCATCAAAATAAGTGCTACATAGCAATGACAGAGATAATACTCCACTAGCATCATCTTGACTGTAACAGCACTGACCTACAGACTCGTTAGAAGACACAGTATTGTAGTCCAATATTCGGTAATATGTCTAAAAGTAAGGTAAGTAGAGGCATTAAAGATTTTCTATTATAAGTTAAATCATTTAAAGGCCAAGCCCGGAATTTATTTAAATTTGAAAATTTCGCAAAATTTAACTACACCATTTAGAGATCCATAATTACAGGCAAGTCATGTAATTTTGGATACCGTTCTGCGGAATTATAATAAATACACGTAAGTAAAAAATAAGGGACATACTAAACGTAATATGTCACTGTTAATGCACATGACCACTTTCGAACAATAAAAATAAACAGCAACACATTATCTTACATATAGGTCTTCCCCGACTGGTAATTCTGTTGGAAAATTAAAACTCTCTCCATTTTTCTTTGGACTGGCACTCATTTCTATTGCACTATATTACGACTACAATTTCAAAATAAATTCGGATAATATTTTTAAATTTGGGATTGGAGCGGTCTCGTCGGTATTGTCCGCGCGTTCATTTTACCGATTGCTACGGAGTTTTGGCGCCGGAACATCGCGCGTCTGTCCACCCGTGTTGCGTTGATAGTTTGACATTACCCGTTACGCTAGAGCGAGACATACGACTGGTTTAGAGTAGGAGGTATATACTACATTGGTCTAAAAAAGCTAAATAAGCCGACCGGCTATATAGGCTTCAACTGCATTAATGCATCATCTGTGAATTAATTAATGCATGAGTTTTCTTTGATGCAAGAATATCAATGAAATGTAATAAAAAGCTATAAGCCCCTTTAGGCCCTAAAATACAAGATCAAATAATCTATAATAGGAATATGTAGTAAATAGCTATGCAGATTTTAAGTTGGAGTTATTTTTCTAAACAGACTTTGACCTTAAGGTTCAATAATAATCGACAGCTAAGGTTAAGTTACATACAACATATTTAAAGGCAATTTCAAGAATTTTATAAACAATTTAAAAAATTAAATATTTCCATATATGAACATTTTTCTTTCCTACAGATTTAAATAAGTGTTCAGGTCAATGACATAATAACCTAGACTTTGAAGTGTTATGTCCCATTGGCCTATAGGACATAAAACGTTCGTATTCAAGTTGTAAAACTACTTTGTTTTAATAACTATACTATACTCTCAGGATAGGACATAAACCTTGACTACTAACGGATCTAATTTTTTGTTTACGTCTATAAGATTTGCTTTACAACAGTGATGCAGATTAACTATGGAACGATTTAATTATATCATAGATGAATATATTTTACGTTATTTTTTGGGCTTCTACAATAAAGGATCTACGAAAATATATATCTCAAAAGTATTATGATAAGCTTTGACGTATATAAGACTGGTGCGTTTAGAGGCTACGCCAATCTTACACAAGGCTAACCTTCTAAAAGTACAATTAACAATTCGACAATGGTGTAGGGCCGTACGGTTGCTGCTCCCTATTGAAAGTTGAACTAGACGTTGCAAGACTAAAAGTTAGTCCTCCTTGGCGACTGCACCACTGGAATGCTGTGTGACTGCACCAAAATAACGTCAAGGTTGCTTCGTTTATCATTATTTATTTTCGTCTGCATGTATACTATTACAACACGGTCATCAAGCAACCTGCAGCCATTTCTGCACTTTGAAAGATCTTTGCTGTGCATCTGAGACATTACTTTAACCGCGTTGTCCATAGCGCATTTGTTCTGGTGCAGATTTAATAGGTGCTATAATTCCGCAACGTGCATCAACTACTTCGGCACTCGAGTGTTGAGTATAGGATTTTATGCTATGTAACATAACCGGTAAGGATCTTTATTATATTATTTTATTGAGATGTGCCATCCATTGCATTAAAACCATAACTTTACTTTGTATGTACCTGTATCATCTCGGAAACTGATTGGCCTTGACATTTCATCTCGTTAGATGTTTATGTTATGTTTAGACATTTTAATTACATCTTACGAAACTGTGTCAAATTGGTTATAAACTGTCTTACAACGTTTTATAGGTACCAATATACAGTGTTAATTACTAACAATTTAATACAAACGTGCTTACTTTGGCTTAAGTTGAACGAATGTTTAATAGAAGTTTTAAAATACATCGGTACCTAAATAAATTCATAGCAATAGAAATCTATGTACTAACATAATTGCACATTACTCCTTTTTTAGACTTATCTGAAAGACATTTTTATATTTATTTACTATGTATAATTCTGTCCATGTTTTGTAAGATTCAACTTTGAGTCAAAAGGAGATCTAAATCCTTGCATCGATTAGTGTCACCGCCTCGTTTCAATAATAATTGATTCGTCGCTTATACCTAAAGGTCATTGCTCAAATATCCTGTGTGTCCCTATTCAAGGCTAACGTAATTTGCCTCTCGACACACACGAGTGCTAAACTAATTCGCTTCCTAGGCTATTGCCTTACCTATAGTCGTGAAACAGTCTTTAAAAATTGATATTGAGTTTTTCAAGTTTTTCTTTCATAGATGTTGAGCTTTTTAACTTGAAGTAAATTTCTATCGTTAGGGAGTAATTTAAGGTAAAACATGTTTTTGTAGGTTCATTTTATAAACTTCAGCTGGCCCTGATAACTTCATATAGTTACTAGCTACATATTTTGAAAAACCTAAATGTATTCAGTTCATTCAACCCCTAACAACCGGTAGTCATTGTAAATTGGATAGACCTTGTGTGAAGTGTGAACTTTCCTTAGGTTAATTACCCAGTACCCACATATATCATGTTGCTATACTCGTACGATACGTCTAGGCATGGCGATTGACGATTGGTGCAAACGGAAAACGATGTGACAGCTAGTTTGAAAGGCTTCGGTTTTCATGTAACGTATCTGAGACACACGACACCGCCCTGTGGCCGGGTCACTGAGCACACGACCGCAGGCTAAAAAGATCAGCGCTCTAACCCCCAAATGACCGATTGATGGCGTCCGCTCCGTAACACTTATTATTCAATTACTTTAAACATCAGGTAATAATATTAGATAAAATATCACCAATGCAATCATATGAATTATTATTTAAGATGTTATGTCCGATTTTCAATAATATTTTACAAAAGTAAAAGAGGCAATTTTTTGTGACTTTATTTGTAGGTAGCAGATATACAGCCTATCGTCGCATTTTCTTCATACTACCTATTTAGGTCATTGCGTTGACTGCAGGCTGCTTCGTGCTCGATGCCATAGAAGTGAAAAATGGTTTTCGATTGTAAGTCAAAAACTCATGGTAGACACTCAGGTGTCCTGTAAATCTAATAACGTGCAATTTGCCACCACAGCAACTATCAATTAAAACGGATGAATGAATGTTCGATGTTATCTATTACTTTAATAATGAAGATTTTTATCTTCCTAGTAGAATTGCTAAACAGAATGAGTCACAGCGTGTTTTGTTTAAATTGTTTGATCAATGAATTCACTGATTGACTCTATTGCAGCTGTCAAACTTAATTTGCCATTAATAACCTAGATGGTTAGCTAAATTGACAAAATTACTTGATTAGTGGCATCAAGATGGAATATTGATCATTTACGTCTTACACGTTAAGTGTGTAGTACGATAAATGAGCTATAAAGCAATGGTTTTAAAATACAGATTTCGTTGTTTGACTTAAAATCGGCAAAATACGACAGTTTAGTTAATTAAGTAATAATATTATAATTAAATTACATTTTTAAAACTAATAAACGGCTGGCGGGTGTAACTTCTAATAAATACTAACAACTGCCCGCTTAGTACCTACTTCTAACAATTTTTAATTGTTGATTAAACCTGTTCAACTCCGGGATTTCGATCGGGAACTTGTTTGCAACTCGTAATTAAAAAAAAATTGGCAGCTTATGCAGTCAATGAAGGCATTTAAATACACTAATGGTCAACTCCTCGATTTACAAATAAACCAGAATGCAAAGTGATGGATGGCCTTCGAATAGATGGGCAGATGTTCTGGTCATTGTTACAGAAACATGGAGAGAGAAAAAGAGAAACGATTGAAAACCAATTGTTTTTAAATAGTCTTTGCTAATTGTGCAATTACGATGTCCCATAACAACTATTAGAAAAATCTAGCAGCAGATAACGTTTTGTACGGTGTTACCTTCTTACAGCCATTTAGTTCACATTATAGGTTTTAAGGCATAGAAAGGTTAAACATGCAATTGAGATACTTGCCCGAACGTAATCATTGTTATTTAGTATTTGAAATACTGTATAACCTATTTACCCAATGCACCGTAATCTACACATACATAGCATGAATAAAACATCAAAAACTAAAAACAAAATTTAACTAGTAGGAATAATCAAAACTTGTTTTTGATTTTTATTGGCTTTTGGAAAATATTAATTAGTTACAGTCTACGCTACCAAATAGTTGTTTCTCGTAAATCACGTCAACAAGCACATAACACATGAGATTAAGCACACTTTTACAAATTGTACAGAACCGATGAACAGCGTAATAAATAAACTATTTTCTAATAAAATAGGGTTATCGATCAATGGTTTAACTGTTATTGTTAGGCTGTGCCATTTCACGTGGCGAACGTAGTGTGGAGTGTACCTACGCACTTCCGAATGTGGAACAGCCAAGCTCTATCCTACTCGGTCTGGCGCCGACGTCCACCATGAGTGTGAATAGACCGGATATCTAACAGCGTTATATCACCTTACTTCTGAAAAGTAGGAACTACTTAACATTATCTATAATTATGATAGTTTAATACGGACTTACTTCTCTATAGCTTTTCATTTTATTTTCATGATAGCGACAAAGGTTTCTTTGAGATATATTCGTGCATATCAAGCTACGGATTACTTTCCCGGATTATCATAAGCGACGTGGCCGTAACTTGATCGGGCACGTGGAGCTGATAACGCACATTCCGAGACTATCATAATGTTCTTAAGAGGATGAACGAATCCAAAAAGTAAACTGACATCATTTCCGCACCCCGTCGCTACGTGGGACTATTGGCTTCAGAAGCCACGGCTCTAATCAATGTTTACTATACATCAAGGGGTTATTTAAACTGGTCTCTATCTCATGGTGTTTCCGTGGCCAAAACAAACCCATACCAAGCAATAATATCGAAAGATCCTCTATTATTAAGAAGAATAGTTTCAAGACTATCAAAAGAAGAAATCCAACCTTATACTCAAAAATTACTATAGAAAGCAACTAGTGCCAGGACCGCCAGGACGGATAGGTATCAGAAGCTCTAATTGGAATGCCTCTGTTTCTGAACGAATAACTATTACTTTGATGCACCCGCAAGATAAATAAAACGTAAAACTTAAATAATAACCTATTTAACCAATGATTATACACCATTATAAACCAATGTAGTTAAAAGTTCAAGAACTGTGCATTTATCAACAACGTTTATCAATAAAGAGGACAAAGAAGCACTCATGTAAACATACTATACATGCTTAATTTGGTCGCTACGACCTGGTGTGTCATTATCATTGTATGTTATCGTCATCAATGTCCTCTCCATTACTTTAAGTAAGTACTGGTATCTTCTTATTTTATTTAGGAAACAAACAGATAATAAAAATGCTTAAGTCTAATCTAAATAGAACCATCAAACTAAAAGGCAAAACTTAAAAGAGCTAATGACCATCAAAATTCTAAATAAAACTATGTAATAACTGAATCCGAAATAACTTATTTCGTCAAAAATAAGTTTCTGTTATTACATTGCAACAACGGCAAAAGAAGGAAAACATAACACGCCATTACCTAGATTATACTAAGTTATTACTGAACTAATAAGTTAAACTTTAAAACAGCAACACATAGAGCTTTTAATATGAGAACGTGCTGTATTTATTACCATACCACTTAGTCTTTGAAGCTACTACCATGGTGGCAATAAGGTTCCATTTATAGGACGGAGCCACTAATCTTTACATAAATACTTACTTCATAATCTAGGTAACAAATCTTAAGTATCCTTATTTTCTATATCAGAATATTATCAAGTTGTCCAAGGTTACGCCGCAATACTCATTATCCTATTTCTCTTGTCGATCCTGGAGGAATACTACAGTGTACACTTCTACAGCACTTGCAATATCTCAATCTCATAGAAGGCACGGTTGCTACGCGAGACGGGAACGAAAGATTTATTGAAATCACACCCGAATAGATTTGAATTGACGACAATGCTCTACTTCCTCTGTAGACCAATAAGATCTAATTTAATGGATAGGACCGTCAACAGGTACAAGGTTCATGATAGGAACATGTAAACATTGTGCAATTCAAAGAAAATCAAAAAGTTTCTAATGTAGGTATAACCAAACCCTCCAGAAGAGACTAAGCCTGCAATAAGTAGGTACTTATTTCGTAGTAACACTTACTATGGTATGCGCTTTATAGTAGTGTGTTAGCTTACCTACAATTTTTCTTATTCTTTTTCTTGGCTACGGCACGGTGATGAGCGGTGATGAGGAGAGATACGGGTAAAGGCGGAAGCCGAAACAGCACCGAGCGCACTTATATATGTGACTCTAGTAATTAAAATATACACACTTATTAACATTATAATAGTACCACCCATATGGTACCTTCCACCCATTTTTAGATCACGCATTGTTTTACTCTCAGATTGCAACATCAATAATTATTCAAATAAAGAGTAGGTATTTATTTTTATATACTTACTCACTTTTTTTACCGGGCAAGATGTATGAATAATTGTAACACAGGTTAAGACGATCTGATAAATTAAGGACATAAAAATAAGGACAACAAAGAAAAATAGACGATGTGTTTAATTAATTTTATTTTTTCAACTTATCAATAAAGGTACATGTCTGTAATGTATGATTAAAAACAGTTTCTATCAAGAACAGACGGGGCTCTTAAATGCTAAAACATTTAAATCGACACGTTTTATATACTTTATTAATTACTTTTTCTTTATTCTTACCGCCGTAGTGATAAGCGCTATAATATGTGTGATGCATAATGCATATTAAATTTATAATCGTTTGATATTTTTACTGTAATCTTAATTTGGAAGGCGCTGGTATCTGTGATACAATGATTTTCATTAGTACAGGTACCAACGTTTCCCCTTTTCCTGTGTAATGCACTTTTAGCACTTACAGGCTGGTCGGTGGTCATAAAAGATTGGCATGGGAAAATGGTGATACTAAGTAATGATAGTTTTAACTTATTAAATCGTTTATGTGCGTTGAGTAGTTTGAATGTCATGAGGTAGTTCAATTAGTGTTCGTTTGATATTCGGAAGTCAGATTGCTATTACATCTATCGATATCTATACTACATAGTGTCAGGCTAAACTTAAACATATAGGTACTTTATTATATACTTATAACGACTATCATTTAACAATTTATTATAATTTTTCTACATAACTTTGAATTAATCTGTTTAGTAAAAAGGCCAATTTTAAAACATATTTTCATTGGCATACTTCACAGTGTTTTAGTCTGGCTTTTGAACGTGTTTGCATAAAATCAAATTGATATTATCTTTAATTATGTCGAGGTACCTGTTTATTTTGTAGCTTTATTTATTCACTGTTCGCTTAGAATACTTGGAGATTGCATCATGCGCAAAAATTGCATGAAATCCCAATCTTGTGTCTTAGTGTTTCGTTTACATTAATATTGATTAATAATTCGTTGGTCTTAATAAACGTTAAGCGTATAAAATTCAGCTCCTTACTAAGACCAAGGAAAAGGTATCGGGTCAAATTCAAAGCCGTCAAAGGTTTGCTACAACATTACTTCGCTCTGCGCGCGCGGTACAGAAGGGCGAGGTACGCGAGGAACCTGAAGCCGATGAACAGCAGCACCATGCTGACCACGTCCATGGTGAAGTCGTCCTATAAACAAAACAATTTATTAAACAAATGAACTTTCGCCTGCTGATCGGGGCATCACGTGTGATCACACTTGATCGAAACATCAAGGTTGTAAACAAGATTTGTTTTAATTTTGTCGCTTGTAGCATATAGTTTCAAATTTAATTAACCATAATTGATTTATTTACAAGTTTTTAATAAGTAATAACCATTCAAGTTCCTATTTACATACGTGGACATCTGATTTGATTAACTTATGGTTAAACTAGTGGTTAACTTAGGGTTAACCCGGAGGACAGTTTTAGTAAATACATAGATATCTATGTGTATGTAACTACCTAAAGTTTATATATATTTTGAGTAAGTTTCTCCACTTAATTACCTTACCTGTTTTGTGTGATTATAAGGGCTAAATCATACCATAACACTATAAAATATCTCTTAAGAAGCATTTCCGTGCATCACGGCCGATCGCAGCCGCGCGCGTAGCATCGGGTGCGTCAGACGCGCGCGGTTTATGCGACAATAGTCAGAGTATGAGAATATGGCGCCCCGCCGTTTCCGAGGTCTGCGACAGACGCGTCCGACTAACGACAGAAGTCGGCCGCACGCGCCTGTGTTAAAACTTATGAAATTTTCTTTATAAGGTTTCAAATGTTTTCGAATCATATTTTCATACGGTAGAAATCTATTAATTTCTGCTTTTGTATATGGGGTTATTTGGTTTTTTATAATAGCTTTTATAATGCAGCAATAGCATCTTGTCATCCTCCCCTTCTATATCAAGCATATCAAATAGCACTTTAACCATTTTTTAACTTTGGTCGTCATTATGTGATACCCATACCATATTAATACCATATATTGATTCAAAGACATTTGAAATCTGATGAAGAAAACTTCTGGAATCACAGACGCGCGTCTGTCGTTACCCGCCCGCGTCTGTCGCAGACCTCGGAAACGGCACCATACATTCTCATACTCTGACTACTGTCGCATCAGCCGTGCGCGTCAAACGCACGCGATGCTACGCGCGCGGCTGTGATCGCCTGCGAGGCACGGAAATGCACCTTTACCCGTTCAATAGCTACAGAATGACCCATGAATCCGTTAACTACTAAATAAGTAAATTTCTATTATTTAGCTTATATGAAAATTAACGATTTTTTCATTACGTCTAACAGTAGTAGAGTCAGGGTCATTTCGCCGTCAACCCCAGGTTAGTGTCTTAGGTTATCCAATGTCAGATGTCATTAATTTTATGAAATAATTTATCTAACATTTGTATAACAGATACATCATTGGACAGGGCGTCAAACAATAGTTATATTTAAAGTAGGTAATACTTTACCTCAGAGAAGCTGAGCGTGTCGAGCACGACTTGTCCAGATGCAGGGCATGTGAAGTTCTCCCGGGTGCAGGCGATGGTCTCCACGCCGGACCACTGGTTAACCAGCAACGCCTCGTTGCCGTAGTGGAACCAGGACAGGTAGGATATCCAGCCCAGGTAGGGAGGGACGGAACTGTTAAAAGAAAGGTTTAATTAACCATGATTTTGTCATTATGTCGAACCTGCTTCGGAAGGCACGTTAAGTCGTTAGTCCTGCGCCTGATCTCTTTCCAGTCGTGTCGGTATACCGTTACATGAGACTATGAGGGTGAGGGAATATGGACTGCACTTGTTTGCGCGCATACTTGTGCACTATAATATTTCCTGCGTAGTTGGCTAGTCTCAGGTAAGAAAGGCTGCCGTGACCGAAATTCTGTCAGGAGCACATTATTGAACCTGGACTGGAATGCAGGTTTTACCTTCTAATTAAACTTGTAAGACATAAACATCACATCTTATATTTTTTTGTATCTTTCCTCAACAGGTAAGGAGCTTTATTTTACTTTAAGTTCTACTTTAACATAATACTTTTACGTCGTGTAACTTTTAGTATCCATACCTAGATGTTTTATAGCTCCAACTTTATTAGCATAACAATAAACGCAGTTATCCTATGTAGGAAGATTCGATTCGATATTTCAAAACATATATTTTTTTATATTTCCGTCATTACTAACATCTATGCAAATTTATAACCACGTTAGTTTTTCACTACCTATTTTACATCCAATACTAGTTCTAACTGGTATGGATGCAAACGGGATAATCCAGGTCGCAATGAATTAACTAGCGACCTCAATAAACAAACAGGTTTCACACAGAATCGAATGTGCATTTAGTAAAATTGACATTGATCTTTAAATTAGTTCCGCGTGTGTTTAGCAAAAGAAGTATCTTCTACTGTAACACCAACATAATGGTCTCTCGATAAAAGTCCTAGTTGGTGCGATTACAGGTCCAAGGAAGACTATGGGGTAGAAGTTTCAAGTCTGTAGGACTATGGGAACTCCTAAATGAAACAGAAACTACGATATAAGGGTTAAAACCTTATTAAAATGTAACAAAAACTACCTAGTGTGGCCCCATACAAATAAACTGTTGAACTCTTCAAACATTATTCAAGTCAAAATTTTTTATGGAGGTAGCTAGGTAGCTAGGAGGTAGCACTAAACCACTAAGCATGTAATGTCGGAAATTAGGAGTAAAGTTGCACTGTCGATTGCAGCAGATGGAAATCCATGGTACACCTATCTGGGAAACAGGTATACCTATACAATTGTCTGGAAAGTAATCAGCCTCGTTGCATGTTGTGCTACACTTTCATCCTAAATCATTAGGTCACTCCTTCTATCAAAGGGTCACTCACCCGGTATTTAAGAAGAATCCTCCGAACAACATGAAGGGTATGATTATAGGCGGGCCCACTGAAGCCGCCATGCTGACACTGTTGCTGGCACACGATATTAGGTAACCTGCATAGGAAAAATAAGAGTTAGAACTAAAAACAACAATACTTTCCGTGTTAAATTTAGTACCTACAAGAACTTCGTTTTGCTAAGTGTTATAAATTGTTGATATTACGATTAATCTGCAAGTCTGCACCCTGGTTGACCTATTGATCTTATTAGACGTCTTATCAAACCAAGTTATACTACAAGCTACTACATAGTGTAAGTACCTAAATAACCTAATTCGTTAGAAGAAAAGTATTTTTCATCTCGATAAAAATTCTCAGTCTTTAAAGTTTACAATAGTAAACAGTTTTATTAAATATTGAACACGTATCGATTGCCGATTATCTAGATTCCAGTGTATGTAAACATTGTAGAAAACCACTTAACAGTGCAGTGTCGGTGTTGTGTTACGACATGTGAGAAGCTGCGGTCCGGAGAAATTTGTATCCCGTTACCATTCATATCGACCGCGAAAACACGCGAGAAAACTATTAGTTATGTAATATAATATGTGTTTATGCATGTGTGAACTTATATTATGATACAAATTATTTAGTTGTACACCACTATTGATCAGATAGAAAGCTTGGGCATGCTTTTATTACGTCAACCAAAAAATACGGCAGCTCGTTTCTTCTACATTTTAGGGAAAACTGCTTAGATCTATGTATCTACAATTGGTCTTTTCAACAAAATATTTAACTTATATGATAACAGCAAATAAATGAAAAGGTTCGAACCAAAATGTTTTTAGATTGTCGATGCCAAAAGCGTGTTAGTACCTATGTTTATATATAATTAATGTTTTTTGTAAAACTCGTAGATTATATAAACGTAACGTTGCTACAATCTACGTAACACGTTTTTTAAAGAAACATCGTGTCACGTAGTAGAGGCCCTTCAACAAGTAGGTAATATTGGAATGCCCATTAATTAGAATAATACGAAATATTAATTAACTTTGAATCCATTACATAAATTTGAGTCTATAAAACATTAATAACGAAACTTATCTTACAAAACTGACAATAATTAAATGTAAAATTTGTGTGGATAGTGCACCAATTTGTGGTCTTTTTTACTTAATTACTAAACGATTAATAATTCCAAACCGCACATTATAATATATTGCACAATATTTGTTCAAAGCGATACGTTTTGAGGTTGACAACGACCTCGTTCAGACCGTAATTGGACTTCTTTTTTTGTGTTACTAGTCAAGTCTGTTGTCTTGCAATTTTTTGTTTCGCTTATAAAAAAATACTAACAAATATGAACAATGGATGGATCATTAGAAAATAATTTACAATAACGATGGTCATAAGTGGTTTAATTAACTAATTATACTAAAAGAAATTGATTACTGTAGTAGAAAATTGTTTGTTATTTTAAAAAAAATCTGGTCTATGAGTAACGTGAAACTGAGGGAAATCAACTATCTATATTTACTTCGTGGATAGTTAAGCTGCTAAAGTAGAATTGAACTTTGTAGTTAGGAAGCTAAGAATTTCTTGTACCGTGAATGTGTTTTACAGTCATCAGTGAATCTCAGGAATAAAACCTGCTTAACTAAATAGTTTATGCATACAACTCATTTATTTTATTATATGTATTTCTTTGAAGAATTTGTTCCTAGAATTTGGCTGATAAGGTTTTTCTACCCAATGTTAATGATATAAAAAACTGATATGCTTAAGGCTTTTCTATACAATATTAATGATAAAAAAAAACATCTGAATATATCAAACTCACCAAACGAAGTGGCAACGTTGGTGATCAGGGCCGCCAGTCCAGAGGCTATGAAGAACCGCTTCGGTTCAGGGTTGAGGCCTATCATGTAGTAGGCTATGGTGGTGAACACCAGTGGTATCGTCGCGAACACCGGCGCTTCGGCCAGGGTCTTAGACAAGAAGTACACGTCCGCCCGGTACATGCCCGAGTGGTGCTCGCGTATGAATATAGGGAGCTCGGAACAAAATACCTGTTGGGAAAAATATACAATTAAAATAATACGAAAATTTTAACAAGTAAATAATAAGAAAAACTTTGAAGACATCGTGAACTCAATCAATTTGATTACACTTAGCGTTTGCGTCACCTATGCCTATTATTGTTACTGAACATCAAACTGTAACTAGTGCGTAACTGATACAAAGCGTTATTAATATTTTAATAATTTGTAGTGTTCTAGAATGTATTTGTAAATAATTATTTTCTCTTGTGAATGTTGAGTAGTTTTCTGTACGTAACAAATTCACAATGAACCAACACTTAAAGATTTAACCTTAAAATCAGGTAAGTCGTCATTGTAAGGATAAATCGTAATCTAATAAATAAATAAAAAAAAACACATTACACATCTTGGAATAATCCTGTTTTTGTACCATTGCTTAAGTATTAATAGGCTTCAATGATAGGATAGTTAGTGAGAGCCGAACATATACATGGGCTGTAGGACCAGCACCGGCAAGTGAGGTGGTGGTAGAGTACTAGTTTGATCCCGCCTTCCCGCCAGCATATGTGGATTTTAGTGCATATGCCCCTGTGGATCGGTCTTTTTGGTTCACAGAAGGCATTTCCCACACAATAAAAAAAGAACAAATCAACCGCAATAATCGTATTCAACAAATATCTTCCAGATATTCAACAATGTAATGTATGATCCAAGTTTGTAAATGTCTGCAGTGAATTTTATTTTACTTATTCACTATGTACGGCTTGGCCATTTTATCATAGTGGGTAGAACTCGTTAATAAATTAGCTTATAACAATAAATACACGTCAGAGTTTTTTTGGTTTTCTGTCGTAATTTGTTCTCGTAATCTGCTTGCAAAAGATCAGAAAAGCTTCATAATTGTAGTTATAGTAATGTGTCGTTGCAGAACTGCCACAACTTTGTTCAACTTTTTATAAGTCTCAGGCAAGGAAATAAATTCAAATAACGTCGTAATTTGTTGTCTCCAGATGTGCTATCAGTAAATAATGTCCATTTTATTAGATTTTTTGTTATTGTATGTATTGGACTTTTTTTATTAACAATTTATTTAGGTAACAAACAAGAGGTAAAAAGATAATAGTATGACTTCGTTCCTGGATTCGATTCCCGAGTCAGTTAAAGTGTATCTACTGGGTTTTTCCTTGGGTGATTTTTAGTAGCAGCACGTATTCTAGATTTATGCCAGGTTAATGGCAATAGGTCTGCTCACTACAGTTTGGGACCTATAACATAACTGGCAAAATTGATGTACTTCACACCTCTGTCTACCCCTCTAGTTTTACAGGCGTAAAGCTAAGTCATTTATATGATGTCACGCGGTTCATAGCAGACGGCTTACGTTAATGACGGCGAAGATGTTCTGGAAGGTCATGTTAGTGAGGAACATGAAGATGGCCCCGTTGATGTTCATCACGCCGTCCTGGTCCAGGTGCTGCCCGAAGTAGATCACGCCGATCAGGATCGACACCATCTACAACAATGGATAAGGGTACATTGTTAATTGATAGAGAGAGGATATCACCTTAATTTTGTAATTACCTACAATTTTTTTTTTGGAACGCCCATCACTAGTGGCAGATATTGCAACTCCTGTAAGGATCTACAATGCTAACCATGAAGAACCATCGCGGCAATAAAGTCCAAGGCGTCCCACATAAATCATGATTGTTTTGAAACCCGAGACTTTAATCACAAAGGGTGAAGAGGAGGACTACTAATATAAAGAGTCATAAAAGGAAAACGATACCCTTCTGTAGCCGGCAAAGTAAGAGGTGGTGAACTCGATTTAGGCCTTGTAGCTATTAGCTCTTCTAGAACATAATACTTTACCTACATAAGGCCATTCCCTTGTGGTAGAATATTATGGACTCTTGGATTGATAAACAATACTTACAATAGTCTGTAGGAAGCGCACTTTGATGAGCATGGGTTCTTTGGTGACGGAGAGCCAGGAGCGCCACAGCACGGCGCGGAACTGCGCCCACCACGACGCCTTGTACGGGGAGCGGCGCGCGCGCAGGGCCGTCGCCTCCGACCACGCCGGGTCCGCCCAGCCTGACGATATCTTGCGCTGGTTGGAGAACAAAACAATATAAAATTAACAATTACTTAATATAAGTGTTTGCTATTAAACGTTGGTTAGTTTTTAAAAAAACGTTGCCCCACACTAGGAATTTTTCCTGTATCGTGGTTGCGTTTCACAAACATGAAATACCACATACACAAACACCCAGACCGAGACGAACATCTGCAGATCGCACAAAGTTTTGCCCCGTGCGGGAAACGAACCCACAACCCTTAGCGCAGCAGTCCAATAGCTTAGCCACTGCGCTCATCAGGTCGTCAAATAGTTCCTACATGATGCAGGTACACAAAGCTACAAATAAGGATCATTATTTTAATTACACTAACTCCGTAGTCTATTTTTTAAGGTTTTTTTTTACCGCTATTTATGATAAAGCAAGACCCATCGTTGTACTCTTAGCGATTGAGAAAATACATACTTTGTTACTCGCGATGATGCAAGGGTTATAACGACACCCCATGTCAAAATCGGTGCAGGGATTCATTAGATATGATGGAATAAAGAAACTCACATTCGTACATGAACCCTGAAAACATTAGGTAGGTACACTCCTTTTTTTGGGCAGTCGTGTATATGTTATAAAGGGCACAAATGAACACCTACTTTAGAAAAATAATTATAAAAAATAACTAGCAGTTTTCAATATTTGTAAACGATACACCTAAAAGAATATAGTATATAGTTTATGTCATACAAAGCAGAACAACCATAAAACATTCTTAACATAGCTAGACCACATTAAGTACAAAAAATATCTTAAAATGACTCTCCTGTAAAATTGCAAAAACTACAATTGTGCCCTTGTTCTACCAAAGGTGCGATTATATTGTATCCATTAGAGAAGGCGATTGAGGAGGTAATACATAGCATCTCGTTACTACGAGTTTATAGTTACAAAAGTTGGTTACGATGACCCTCACCTCAAAATACAGAGCATTTTCAGCCTCAGCAGCGATCTTGCAGCCTATCTCGGAGCGAGCGAAGGCCGTGCACACTGTGTCTATGGTAGTCCTGGTGGTCTCCTCCCGCCCTGGTACTCCGGCCAGGAGCTGGATGAAGTGGTCTGCTGGGTTGTAGTTGGGAGGACACGCCGCCCCTAGTCTAAGACGAGAAAAGTGTTGAGGTAAAGTTACGGTTAGAGAATCAATTTACATTTAAAACATATCATATACATGTAAGAAATTCCAATTAGTCAAACTAAATTGAAGTATTGTGCTGAGTAAAAATGCCTTAAGACGTTAAACTCCAGCAATACCAACTATATAAGTCGACTATCGTACACCTCCCACACTCTTCGGGTAATACAGACGTTACGTTACATTGTAAAAATAACTTACTCTTTAAAGAAGCCATTGGCCTGGTCTGGTGAGCCGAGGAAAGCGACCTTCCCGTCGGCCATGATGAGCAGCTTGTCAAACATGGCGTACAGCTCCGAGGACGGCTGGTGGATGGTGCACACCACTGTCTTGCCCTTGTGGGCCAGACCTTTGAGGACCTGGTGACGGTACAGATGGATTAATAGAATACTCTGTATCCTTTATTATTTTTCGTTGTATGTTTAAAGAAGATGTAGATCTCTAGCTCTCTAAAGCTTTCAAAGCTTCACCTGAAACTTAATACCTAGTTAGCAATCCAATAATTGCTTATATTAGATTCAAATATGATCCGTGAATTGCCTATGCACAAAATGATATATTTATAAGGGAAATGATCAGGTAAGGTTTCAAATCTAGCTGTTCGTACATAAGAGAATAGAATAGAAACCGGTGGTTTTTAAATTCACACTTATTATTATCGTACCTGTAACACGTTCTGTGCCATGAAGGAGTCGAGTCCCGAGGTGGGCTCGTCACAGAACATGAGCGGCGGGTCCGTGAGCACCTCGCTGGCGAACGACAGCCGCTTCATCTCTCCTCCTGAGATACCCTTCAGGCGGCCGGGGATGCCGATCACCGTGTTCTGGCATTTTGTTAGCGCCAGCTAAGAACAAATTTACTGCTGTGAGCAAGGTTTCAGTATCGGCATGTAATCTTAAGCAGAAAAGAACATGGTCTCTTCAGTCTTCCAGTGATGTCATAGCGAAGCAATTGAAATATTATTTTTTTAATAAATTATTAATCGCCCGCTTCAGTGTATTTAGTTGTGTTGAGTGTAGATAAAGTTTTACTCTAATTTATGAGTTTAAGAAGTTTTAAATACGAATAAATGAAGCTGAAAAATATTGGGCCAAGTGTTTGTCGTAAAAATATGTAATTATTGTATCTTTAAGATTACGATCTCACCTCCGTTATAACTTCTTGAACTCGCCTCATTCTCTGCGCGTAAGGTATGTGTCGATCCATTCGCACCAGAGCCTATAGGAATAAAACCATACAAATTAACTATAATTATACCATAAATTGGTCAATAACCATCTCAAATCGCAATAAATATGTTGAACCTGTTTCTTATAGGTATTTGGTAGGTTTCGGCTTTCATTGATTGATGTTGATACTATATATCACAGTTTGTATGATGGTGTCAAGGTTTACTGGTTTAGGTCGACTTCGTTTATTTTCAAATAAAATAACCGGTTTGAAAATTTTGAAGGAAGAAACTATGGGCTTCACTTAAGTATCAATGAATAGATACTTGAGGAAAGTTCTCGTCAGCTTTGGTTTACAATGTTTAATGGGCGATGGCTCAGTTTTCCAGTATAGTAATATATATTATATATAGGTAGGTATGTCATATTATGTAATAATCCTTTCATTTTTTCTCCCTAAATTATATTGTCTGCTGGATATCTCTCACGGTGTAAACCATTATACCTTAAAATTAAAAATGGTGGAAGTAAATTATGTAAAAATTGCTATAGTACCTATGCCTGTACAATCAGTTAGACTACATATCAGGCATATTTTATTAACCAATCACAAGCACGCACGACCTACGCCAACCAATCGCATTTAACATTGCTCTCACCTGAAATATCAGATGTTCCTTCACAGTCAGTGTGCCAATAAACAGGTCCTGCTGTTGTACGTATGCTGACAAGGCCGACAGAGCCTCAGGCGTGGCAGGCTGCCCGTTAAGAGCCCTGGTGCCTGTCGACATCACCCCGCTTGGAGTGCGGAAGGTCAGTGTGTTGAGGAGGGTCGTCTTCCCGGCTCCTGACGAGCCCATTATGGCTAGCAACTCACCAGGGTAGGCGGCACCGTTCACTGAGGAAGTAGAGTACATTTGTTAGTATTTACATTCTTGCTATCTTCCTTATTCGCTGCCCTTCTTTACCAACTTTCTTTGGCTCTTTATGTGTGGATGTCATATAATTCACCACAAAAATCTAACGAAAGCATAATCTAATGTCCATCAAAATCCAGTCAAAATCCATCAATAGGAAACTTAGATCACCTTATATCGAAGAAGTATCCAGTCGTATTAAAAATCTTAATAAGTAGATGTATCCAGGAACTCCAAGTATCTAGTCTAGACCTTGACACCTAGCCGCCAAGGCAGTCTAATAGCAAACTTTTGTAAATTTATCTGAACTTAAGATAGCAGACAAGATTAAATCAGAATCGATAGAATATATAATTTAGCATAACATATCAAATTCAACGTGAATTCGTGGTTATAACTAACAAATTATACAGTATAATTATTATAATCAGTTATCTTGATCCTGCAGTTATGCTATAAGTAGTTTATCTAAAATAATATTCTTCTGTTTTAAATGTCGTACATTTAAAACTTCCGTGGGTAGACCGACGCTAGGTATCTTAAAACTATCAAGTAGGTTTTAGATGCATGGCAATATATTTCAGGTATACAATGTTCACATGATCAATGTGCACAGAACGTAGATCAAGAAACTAACTCATTCCATGACACTTACCATTTCTCAGCAGCTGCTTTCTCTGCTGGAACATGCCGCTGGTGGAGGGCTTCCAGAAGTTCCAGATGCGTCGCGACCTGGCCCTGGACTCTGTGGCGAAGGCGTTGATGTCCGCCCACGTGTAAGTAACCTTCTCTGCTCCACCGATGGCTCCATAGTTGCGGTGTGCGGGGATCGCTAGAGTTGTCTCGCCGCCGCTACCACGTGGCGAAGACTCGGGAGTTTGACCGTCCTGTTAACAGTAAAGATGCTTAGAAAACTTGAATAACAATATAAGGCGCTGCGTAGGCCATCATCATGATTTCAGACTGTGTCCCTGACTGCTGGATGTAAGCCTCGCTGTTTCTCTGCTATTCTTATCTATGTGCGTCTCTAGTCTACAAACTATTTAATCTGAATCTGGAAGAAATTTACATTGTAGCTTACACAATATGAAATACTCTTTAAGTACTTTATTGTGTTCTTTATTAGTATTAAGTGGACTCATAAATATATTACAGATCATTATGGACCTCAACAAGTGTAGCTAAGTTGCCAGAAGGACGTTTTGATATCATTGGTACTGTGAACTCTACAAATGGTTATTGAACTATATGATATTTAATTGTCCTTTTAAACAGGTTTTTAAATTAATATAATAATGAACCCAAAACGAACCAGACACCTACCTAGTAATGATAACATTTTTTAGACAATAAGACCTCCAAGCTTAATGCAGTTTTGACGACACCCTATACACAGGACGTTCACCCCATTAAAGAACAAAATGAAACAAACCTATAAATTCAACTAAGGTCCACAATAAAACGAATAGTCAATGATTTCTTCTATTTTATTTTTTATTAGTCGATATAGTCCTTTTACGGGCGCTAACGTTTGTTATTAAGACGGATAAATTACTGTCGTGATTTCTTATACAATTAAAATTCCAGGCGTGAAACTGAAACTTAAAACTCCATTCTACTAATGTAGTTAGTCTACAAATTAGAAGTTATTTTAGATCTACAAGGTCTCTATTAATCGAATCTTATAATACAGATTCAGAAAATAATCTCTCAAACAGAGAGAGTGTCTGTAAGTCAGATGACATTGAGTATAAAACGTAAATAAATCATTGGTACATAATTATTATGTCGAAAGCAATATTTATTATATAAGCTGCTAATCAACGTCGAAAAGAAATAAGGAAGAGAATGCATAATGAGGCAGTTGACTTTTACTTTGTATTGGCGTTAATTTAGAGCTTTAATACGTCTAGCATTAGCACCTAAGACTGCCTGCTGAGAGTTACGCCGACACATAAAGGTCAAGGCCAACTTAAAGTCCAGTCGTTTCTCACGATGTCCTAATATTTATAACTATTTTTACATTGACTAATTACCTACACGAAAATATTTAGGCACCGTCTGAAGCTGAGACAAAGACTACAAGATAAGAGCGCAGAAATGGTTGAAATTTGATTGAGCTGATGACAAAATATAAAAGAACTTTCGTTACTGTGGTAGGTTAGATATATACCTGCAGCTTTTTATGTCTAACTGGAATTCAAGGTTAATTTTGGTTAAGTTTCTGATTTAAGTTTTTTTATGTAGAGTAGATACTTTGTTGAACATAATATAGTATGTCGTTTTTTTTCCTTTTATGCCGACTGCGCGATAAGGGTTATGTTTTTCGAGTGTATATACCTATATGTATGTATGTAAGTATTTTCGCTTACTCAAACGACGGTACGTTGACTGACATATAATTTATTTATTCACCATAACTGGTATTTTTATTAAATGCATATTGTTTTTAGATTTAGAGTTAGACACATTAAACTACCAATTTAAACGAAGACGAGTCCTCGACGCCGTTATAAAGATAAAATGTCAACTCAATAAAACTTTGATGTACGACTCTTAGTAAAATAATAATTTAGAATTGTGATAAAGAAAACAAACATAATATTTTAAATTTAAATCTATAAAGGATTAAGTGATAAGCTTCTACCAGCGGGTAATACCATAAACTTTTTTGGTACACTTAGTGCGCTGTAATAATCACATTAATCATACTAATACTATAAAGGCGAAAGTTAGTGAGTGCGTTTGTATGTTTGATACCTCTTCACGCTCAAACGGCTAGACCGATTTTGATGAAATTTCACATAGAGGTAGCTGACACCCTGGATTAACACATGGGCTTTTTATCCCGAAAAAATGTAGCGGGTACCACCGCAGGGCGCAGCTAGTCTATAAATAAGATGACGTGAAATTTTAATAGAGACAAAGAGATATAATAGATCGCCTTGAACAGAAAATAGACAAATTATTCTTTTACTTACCGGCGATAGAATTACCTTGTAGAATTTATCATTAATTCTTATGCAAATCCTTTTTTTTATTCACCCCCACCAAGTTTATTTTATCTACTTTTAAAACATTTCTGCCAAACCACCGTCACTAAGTGCTGTATAGATCTTTTGGGAGACAAAATCGTGATAATAATCTAAACTGCTTTTAACATAATTTTATCAGTGCCTCATAAAAACTGCATATATTTGTTTGGGACTAATAAAAATACTAACCATATGCATTAACTTATCTTTACATTAACATTAAAACTATTTGCGAATCACCTTCACTCCTTTAGTTCACTAGTTTTATTTGAAGGACTGTTGTGTACCTAATTTTATGGTTTATTACTAACGCACTGGAAACTGTAGATATTACTGGGCTGGTTAATATGGTGGATTATTATGTTGTGAACCTTGTAGAGATAGATATCATTTAATTAGGCGACTACAATATTATCTTGAGTCAGAAATTCTTTCGATTCTAACCTAGAGACTCACCGATTACCGATCGCGACGCTTGAGAGTAGAACATAAAGTATTTCAAATCAAATATACGACTAGAATATATAATCCGCAAAGCAATACATATGTGTGACGAACTGGTTATGCATGTGTAGGTATTATGTACGTACTCAGTACACAGACTGGTTGATAACCTCTTACTATCATTTGATACCCAGTTTCTGATACCTATCTCATTTCGTGTTCCTTGTTCGTGGTTATTTGAGCCTTTGTCCTTTGTTTTATCGACCTTTATTGATTACGTCAAATACTTTTCCTTCTTATTAACTTTGCCGAACATGATTTAGACCTACAAATATTTGAGCTGCATAAAACACGGTTTTATAAGTTGACAACAAAACGATCTCCGTGCCCAACGACTATTAGTGTGGTTTACATGTCCGAAGAACAACTTCATAGTATATAATTTTTATTTTTTTATTGGTATATAAAATATTATTTATTAATTTATTTAATACAATAAATACATGTCGCAGCATGGTGTCTTTATCTTTATTTATATTCGAAGGCTTTATCTTTACCTACTGATAATGTCACCCCATGCATGGTGTCTTAATCGACAGTTAGCTTCCCAGGTATCGGTTTACTGACCGGAGCTTAACGTTATTGCATGGAAAACCTTTATAATCGAGTTAATCTTATTACTGTTAAGTAACAGTCGTTACCTATTTTAATGAAAAAGTGCACTTGATATTCTACAGGAATTTATTGTTATATTATAAAAATAAAAATACATTCTTCGCTGTTAATATTTACACATACATGTAAAACTTGGTTACTACAGGTACAAACGCGTAGGTACACAAACTTCTAGACTTGAAATCAAAACCAAATCTAATTTGGTATTTAGAATACCTATTAGGTATGCTAATTCCAATCAATTATTCCTATTTTAGTATCTATCAAATTGAATAAAATAAATAAGTATCTAAACGCTAGATTCTCGCATTGATAAACCGTTATCAGATGATAATAATTAAAGCTCTTCGAATGAGGTGATCGAAAAATATTCTAGCTTATAATGTCATTTACAGACCTCACCTTAATTATCATAATTGTTAACCCGGTATCATGCACTGTGGGGTGTAGGCTTTTCTTATCATCTACAATAATATTATAAAGAGGTATTTGTTTATGTGTAAGTAGGGGATAATCTTCAGGATTATCCATCCGATTCCCAAAATTCTTTCCCTAAGATCTTCAGGGTCATAGGCTACATAAATCCCGGATAAAGCACAATAGAAATCCACGCAGATGAAGTCGCGGGCTGAGGCTAGTATGCTACATTCCTCAGTTCCGTGCGTCCTTTTACAACATCTAAACAAGTACGCCGCAACTACTATGACCCCACCCGACCCCACACGATAATACCAACAAATTTGGACATAGTAACAAACCTTAGAAAGTTCCTTAATAAGAAACCTTCAGTTGACAAATTTGGTGTTTAATTACATCACGGAATTAGGGTGGCCGGTATCCGGAACAAAGTGTCGTGTTACCAGCACGTGGGACGGCACAACACCCTGTGTAAGCCGCCTAGAGCCACCCGGAGCGGACTAGGTGAGAACTTTACTACTTATAATATTAATAGCAGATTATGGAACTAGATATAGGTAACTGGATCTACCTCAGACGTTTTCGTAAACCAGTTATACGCACATCGAGTTTTATAAATGTGGTTCCTTATTTTCACTTTTACGCTTCGCCATTTAAAATGTAGAGTGCAAGTGAGCATGTTAAACACTGCATTTAAAACACTAACAAAACGTAGGAAGACACTACTATTGTGATGGCAATAAACTCTCTATTTATTATCACCGTGTGTGTGTTTTAAGCCTCCATTGCCAAAAACTTGCCCACGTTTGTCTTTCATCATAAATCGATATACTTAACAATCAAAATGGACCACTTAAACGGATTAACACTATGTTTATTATCTATTAATCATTGCATGTGTATTACAGAACTTTAAATTTCATAATAATCATAAATTTAATTAAAATAATGACCTAATTAAGATAATCCGTCGTATTTATAATGATAATTATGGATATTCCAAAACGAATAGATAAAAGGTTTAAGATAAATCAAGAGTCGCGTTTGAGTTCACGTGTGGATTTCTAAATAAGTTTCAGCCAAAACAGGTTTAACGAAATAAGTACTAGTTACAAGTGATTGATACTACGAGTATATATATATTTTGTTATACAGAGGCTTGTTTTAAAACATATCTTTAGTATCTTATTCCAACATTCCCAATCAATTCTCAATTTTCCCACCGATAGCACTCTTTAAATCAAGCATCGATCACAATGCAGGAGCACTATGTGCAGTATGTAAAATTGTTAAGCCCCAATAATTATATGATTTTCGTTTCCTCAAATGCCAGGAAAAGAGAGCAGAGGAACACTAAGGCCTCATAATAAGTGAAAGAGAAAAGCGAAGTCCAATAGTATCAAGATATTAGAAAGAAGTTCGCGGATGGGAAACGGTGACAACTACGAGCGAGGATCTAGCTAGATCAACACTGACAAGAAATAAGGTCTTACATAAAAGAAGAAAAAGTGCAATTGATTGCATTGGTATTGGGAAACGCGTTCTGGAACTCAAATGGAATTGGATAGGACATCTGACATAATGCAATTATGAAAGATGGAGCAAGACAGTGACCGAATGGCGTCCAAGATCAGTTAGAAGAAATTTTGACCTTTTAGTAGCGAGATGAGTGGATGACATCGTGGCTATAGCAAGTGGAAGCTAGAGGAGGCTGGCACAGGGGCGTGGAGGCTGGCAGAAAAAGAGAGGCCTATACCCAGCAGTGGGTGATGTCGGGCTGCGGATGATGTTGCACTTACCTTATTTGATCACGACACGTTGTGACTAAAAACTGTTTACTATCTTAACAGAAAATCTTTTAGAATTGTATGATAGGTTTCCGGGGATACAAAGGTACCGTAAGGAACCCGGAAGATGTACTTTTTATATAACAAACAGCTGACCCGCGGAATTTCTCATCGTATAAGCCTTCCCTGGACTTCCACGAATATTTCAAAACCAAAAGTAGCCAATTCGGTCCAGCCGTTCTTGAGTTTTCGCGAGACTAACGAACAGCAATCATTTATATATATATAGCTTTAAATTTAGACATAGACACATAAAAATATAACTAATTTGCATATGAAACACCGTTTTATTATCTCTACGTGCATAAAACATGTCTATTTATACACCTATTGTCATAACAATATATGTAGTAGACATTTAACGAGCTATTGATTACAGAATGATAATAAAGATACGGTTAATGAAAATGTCTGGCAGTTTATAGATAGGCTTCATTTGAATATCTAATTCATTTATTTGAGTGTCGTAGGTCGTAGCTAACTTTATTCTGACACATAAGTGAATGAAAATTACTCTTATTTTGTATAATAATAATAAAACCATAACCTACACCCATCAGTCTCTCTCTCTAAATATGGTTGTATTACTGTTTATTAGCCACGGTATAAAAGTGGTAGCTAAACTATAGTTTTTAGTCTCGTGCTTTTAGTCTTTCCATTCAACTAAACCACTGTAAAACCGCATAAAATATAACAGAAATTGAATCTTATTTATGCTCGTTCATTTTCTTATAGAAAAGGAAGTGGCCTATTGTACGGAATTGAAGCCGATCTGTGGACTGAATAGATCGCAGGTCGCTATGGTTACACGAGGTACCACATTCAGTGTTACATTTTCGACAAATAATCAAATCTTTTTTTGCCATACGATATCTATTTACGGTTACTTTAAAAAGATATCTGCACAACTAGCTTTGGTAAAAAGCTACAAAACTTTCCTATCAACTATTGCGCAATATTATCTATATACTTATAAGTAAACTAAATACCTGCGTAGATGTTAATCGACCGAATTGAAATTCTAATGATGAAAATATCAATTTAAAATATGTCGCAACTTCACGATCGCCGTCCAATTAACCGCAAGACTGTTTTAAGGTAGAGATGACAACGACAAGTCGTGAACAAGATGGATACCTCATATTAGAACTACGAACTAAACTTAGATAACCGGTGCATTAAAACCAGTTTTGTTTTTTTAAGTTCGTCCGCTAGCCCACGATCTTTCCATACAGCCTTGGTAACATACTTAATTCATCAGCTCGTTTGTTTTTCTTTTCGATTTTATGATAAATATTGTAATGAGCATGGTATGGAATTTTTGGAAGCTGTTCCGGGAATACACAATGATTTACGTCAATTAACTTAATTTATTAGAAATGGTATTGGAATAATTTAATGTGTATCATGTACCTATTAATGAATTATCGAATTCTGAATACAGTATCGTTTATAATGTTTCTTGAACAAAGCAGCTTTTCGCACGGTCGACAACGCAAAAACTGTGCATTTTACATTAAACTCTTTGTTATTTTCATTAATGAAAACTAACTTGAGGATCATTTGCGGCTTACTTCTGATTAAAATACGTACTCTCAATATTTTTAAAGGACTTTCCTATGATATTAGAAATGCTCGCTCCAGCTCTACTTGTATAAAAGCCTTTGGCCCTGCAGTGGGTAAATTTTTAGCTCGTATTAGGTATATCTATTATATTTATTTTTTAAATTATGAGTATCTAGGTAGGTTATAGATTAATATTTCGTTTTCGTTTATATTCATGTAAATTTATTTAAATAGATCTGTAATTCTTTGAAAATGAATCAAATAAGATTATTTTTAATTAATAAAAGCCTCTATTTGTTAATAACTTTTGTATTCCATTACAACAGATTGTCTGTTGTTACTTTAAATGGTATCTTTTGGTACAAAACAGTAATTGTGGTCAGGAAGGACCTCATAGCGTTTCATAGATACAATATTCATACATAGGTATATGTGAATTGGCTGAAAGCGCTACGAATTGTGGCCTAAATTAATACAGCTGGATACGACTCTCTGAAAACATAAGTAGCTTTGTATTGTAAGTAGTAACTAAACACAGCTAGGTAGGTACTGCTATCTACATCTAGATTCTCGTATACATATATTATTTGAATTATTTCTACTGTAACAACAGTAAACATTATAGTAATATAAAAGTATACATATTAACATCACATGCGGATAGCGTTGGAATCACATAAAATTTGTCCGAAACGCAGATACTACAAAATTATTTAAATGGTATCTATTGTCGTCTATTTTTTATATAAAAAAAATAAATAATGTACTTACTGGAGGAGTATTGCTGAATGTAACGCGTTGATTATCAACTGACGAAGTAATCAGGGGCTCATGCTCTTCATTTCCAGCCGTCATTTTAATTTTTTCTTAACACAAGAAAGTCAAAAATATTTCAATTAAAAAATCACTGTCATAATAACACAGATCACTAATACGTTACGTCACAATTTTTGGCGGGAAAATAGTAGTGAAGTGCGCTGGGAGGAGTTACGTAGCGGTGTGACTGCGCTAGCACGAACAGACAAACTAAACCGCTCTATTGGCTAATCAATGTCTCGCGGACATTAAAACTATGTTTGGTCTGTCTATCTCGGCCAGTGTGCATTCTTGAATTTTCGTCAACACATGCAATCTTATTAACACAATGATAACTACGTTTAATTAGACGTTTACGCTACTCTCTTCATTCTTTGAACGCACAAAGGTTCTTCACTTTAAAACGTAAACAAAGGTGCGCGATAAGCACCTACCACACAGGTAGGTAGGCTTAGTTACGTAGGTAAATTGTTTTAAATCCAATTTAAATAAATGTAGGTACCTACTACGATATATTATGTATATATTATATAATTATGGTAGGTACCTACTAAGGGTAGGTAGGTGATACCAATAACCAAGCCTACAAACCCCAAAAGAGAAAGAGTTTTTTCAGGAGTCTATACATTTAACTAGGTAAGTACTTACTACTAAGACCTACACAATTCACCGCTTATTAAAAGTCGCATATAGTTATTAGTAAGAGGTGGCGAGTTGCCATTAAGTATAGGACAAACGAGTTTGACGCCTCATAGGAGTTATTGTTCGACGACAGAAGGGAATTGTACCCCTTTACAATTTTGTTTTTAGATCTAAGGCAGGTAACATCTCAGATCTATGTTAAGTTAGTAATTTTGAGGTAATCTAAATTACTCTTATAAGTCTTATACCTACAGCGTTTTGGGTCTTCGTACGATTATATATCTAACATTGAAGTGGTTACCACAAAAAAATAATTTACCCACTGCTATAAATATTTCGCCGAATACCCAGATTTACTTTTAACTACATTAGAAATTTGTTCTGTATCACTGTTCAGTGCCCTTTAACAGCCATTAAATACTACATGTCTAACACATATCTCGTACTTGAAACAAGTAACTACGGATCGCACAATTATTTTTCAGATGGGCACGAGAATTGATCACGCAACCCTTGTTTGCAGAAGTCCCAACTTTACCAATCGAGGCTAAAACATTACTAACATCATATGGACCAAGGTCTGAAATAAAGTTTATTTTATTTTTTTATTTACTTACCTATTTATTTTAAAACAGTTACTTAATCACTAGGTTCTAGCATTTACACAAAATCTCAATAGATTTAACCTACCCCGTATCATTTAAATCTAAGGATATCGCTATGTAAAGATTAACTTACATTAACGGCCTTATCCAGTAGGTTCATAATTGCTGTGTTAGACACCAAGCGGCGTTCGTGCGCAGGTCACATGACACTGTTAAGAAGAGCATCTTCCGACGCTCTCGAAGCCGTTCCAGTCATAACTGGAGTGCAAGTCGCCGCTCTTCTCAAAGACAACTAGTTATAAAAATGTTATTACCATAAGTCATTGAAAATGCAGAAATTACTATTTTGATGCTATGACGCAATTTGTATATATTTATTTTTTTATTTACATTATTTTGTTTACAATTTGTATAATGAAATGGAAAATGAGATAGAAGTCAATTGGAGCAGCGACTAAGAAAATTTACGACCTTTTGTGATTATGAGTCGCGAGTTTGATTCCTGCACTTGACAAATATTGGGAGGATTGAAGCAAGACTTACGACTTTTCGTCTTAAATAAAGATACTGCATTATTGGGATTTTCTGTAAGAAACAAAAGTTTATGTACCACTTTGTTTTCAGTATACAATTATCGACGTAACTCTACCCTCCACACGCCACACGTAATACGAACCTTTCTTCGTGTGAAAACACGACAGCACCTCCTTATTGCAGACGTGCTCTATTAGAATTCGTTGCCAAAATCCTGGTAAGTAGGTAACGAAGAGACAAATAATACAAAGAATAAGCGTAATATAATAATTTTAATTTATTCTATAAAATGACATTTGAGATAGATGCAAATATTTTTCAGTAAATTACTTTATACAATATTTAAACGAATCTATTACACATTTTCGTTAGTAGTACGATTACAAAATGACACATGACAAAGGAACTATTGTATGTAGACTTGAGATGTATCGTGATACTTAACTATAACAATCATTTAGGAATATGGCTAATTAATGTTTGTATTATTTAATATTAAACTCGATGACGATCCTCTAACACTTATTCCTTCAATAATATTTGGTGATAACTTACTGCTGGTGCCACCTGCGTGTTGCAGACGTCATCAGCATCACAATAACCCAGCTTAATATCTCCATCGTGCATAATACATCGAAACATAATTCAAACATTCATTTACGCTTTACACATACGACAGCGCTCTTGACAATGTCTTCATTATCACTCATAAATAACACGTTATTATTTACATTGCACAAACGGAACTTGTGTAAATTAAAAAAGTATTGTGACGTTGCGCGATGTTAGGCGACTGGGCTTTGAGCATGACAAGTCACTATGTCAACAGACTCAAAACTAAACGATACGTACGAAAGTACGCGTAATAAATATTTGTTTTCACTGCTTTGACGAAAAAAACTAATCTCAACCTAGCTTACACACTAAGGTTGAAAATATCAAATCATTCTGAACTTAAAACTAAAAAATACAATGTCTATTTATAAGAAAGTAGCAATGATTACCAAATACAAATTAGGTAGCCCCTCGCGCAACGCTACGATTACAATTAATTAAAACTACTTGATATTTAGCACTACATAGGAAGCATTATAACATACACGGTATACCATGAGCCATACATAGTTACACATGTATGTGTGTATGTGTGTATGTGTAAGTGACGATTACACAACTGCTTTACTTACACAGAACAACTATAAATCCAAAATGAGTTATCTTATGTATATTCATTCATGAAATAAAATACTATCATAAGATATCCTAATCAGAAAAATCTCTTCTATTTATTACAATCAGCTGCGTTCACGATAAGTCTATTGTTTGTTAACCCTAAATACAATATTATATAGGTATGTACAGATGCCCGCTGAGATAATTGAACAGTAAAGTGTTAATAAAGAACTGTCTATATTCAAAATAAACGTATTATTGTGTAATGTATATCTGTAAAAACAAGCATTAAATAATGTAACTTCATTTTGTTAAAGTTGTTCATATGGCGAGAAAGTACAGTATCTATTTCATTCACCAAAAAGGTTGTACAACAACAAATTCTAAATTTTAACACATGAAAATTCATAACATTTTGCCATTATTGATCAATTATAACAGCGGGTAACTAAAAATGGTGGACATGGTGACTATATTATACAATACCAATTGCACTTTATACGATCGATTACTTTCTTAAAACTCCCAATAAAGCCTGGCAATCATATAACATGTAAAGAGATGAGTTCTCTTTTATAATCATTATTAACAAAAGGACAATTCTAAGATAATCAATTGATTCGCCAAATTAAATTCAAATGAATCGAGGTCGAAGTTTTTTATTGTTTCTAAGAAAATTAAGATATATTATTAAGATGATGATCTATATCTATATAATCTTTTACCTATATGTATTAATCAAGGTATATGCCTGTGATAAGTCTACCGTGACTATTTTTCCTAAAAAACCGTTAAATATAAGTTTACATTTGAGAAAAGCTACACTTTCTAACGAAAGTATATGTATATATTAAGCACGTTTATGGCAATCAGGTTATGGAACTACACACGAAACAAGGAAACTGCATCAAATGTTTGGAATTAAAAGTTTGTTTATTAATATGTGATTATATGCCTTATTTGTATGCATTTAGTAACCATTTTCCCCTGAACGTATTTCATTTATTTAGACATAAAAACACATAACATAACATCACGCCTGTATTCCCCGAAGGGGTAGGCAGAGGTGCACATATAGTACACCCACATTTCGCCAGTTATGTTTTTAGGTCCCAATGTAATAGGGGGCGAGCCTATTGCCATCAACCGGGCACAAATTATTTAGACATAATACATAATAATGTTTTAAAATAAATTTGAACAAGTTCCAAATATGTTTAACATTAGTAAGTTTATCAGTGTATTTATTTCATTATCTTAGATGAGACAACGGACCAATGACGATGTCTGCTGAAATAAAAATGTATTCAAAGCGTTGAGCAAAATAATCTTTATGACAGTTACACGTGGTTGTAACGAAGCCGTAGATAGTTTCAGAGAAGACAAGTGCATCCGTCATTATATTTCAATAATAAACTTATATACACACATAGGTATTTCACCTTGGACACATCTTTTTCATCAAAAGAAAAAAATTATTTTAATTTAAATGTGGACTTCATGTTCAAGATAATGTTAGTCGTTACTTCAACAATAATGCAGTTTTCTCATTTATACTTGTATATTTATTTATAACAATACTAACACATATGTGCGCGTACCTAGTAATTAATATTATCTGAGCTTTTGCTACCTATGTACCGTATATGTATAATAATTGTATCATAAACTATTGCTAACTAACATGAGAAGGCGATCAGTCTACTGTTCACTTATTGGCAGTGTTTTATGAATTATTTTGATTACCGTCATTACCTACTGGTTTACTTTATTCACGCACACATATGCGATTGTGGTCTACACTGGATCGAAGGGTTGACCCACATCAGGTGAAACAAATATCAACCTAACATGCATTTAAAAGTAGTCTAAAATAAAAACAACTACTAATACGTGTGGCAGCGGACTAAAGTAAAAAATTATACTGATTGGTTTATTTACTTTCAAACTTAATTTCATTGTCCGTTAGGTTCATATTTGTTTGGCAGTGGAAAACTGCTTTTCTGATTCTTTTGACTGGCAATTATTCAGTAATCCTTATAGATGTGCGTCGCCTGTGTGTAGCCGTCAACGAATGCTGAGACCAGTTTCCGCGTGGTATGTAATCTGTGCCGTCACGCACATGTTGTTACCATCTAGTCCTTTACTATTAATATCTGGTGAATATTTTAATATTTGCACGTCAAAACTATGACGCACTAACTTTCGACGGCTCATTTTTAATACACATTATTAATTGTTATTGTATTAATTACAAACTGGTTCTTTTATATTTAAACATTTGACTTCTACTTCTTATCGTATAGTTGATGAACAATCTGGTGTTAGAGTTTAAACCGCCGTAGGCCTCTGAAATGGTTTTACACACCGTTGAAATATCTCTCAGGCGTGTTGGTTTCCAACTAATTTATAGTACGCACATGAATTCAAAAAGACACTGGTGCGTCCCAGGGTTTGGACTTGCGACCTTTGACTTGGCAGTCAAACAATTTGGCAGGATATCCTTTGTAAACTATAAACCTGTCTGTATTGGCATTTCTCTTAATCAGGTATTATTATTCATCAATTATCAGTAATCTGATATTATTGAAACATTTTCGGCCTGACCACAAGTGTCAAACTTGAATTTATGAAAGTATTGTCAGAAGACAATTGATACGTCCGGTCAATAACATCGTATTGTAACTACCTATGGTATATACATTTAGACCGAACGATATCAAGTAACCCTGACCCTTTGTTTTTCTTTTCTAGTATTAGTGACTATAAGATCTACCGGTCCGATGATCTATTAATTTATCTAAGAATAGAATTTGTCACTTGACCAGAAATTAAACTACATTTCCTGATATCAATGTCGCAGGTGAAACATCTGTTTGTTACTTTTGTCCTTAACATATTGCGAACATGTCACGCTACATAAGAGAACTGGTTAAAACTTTCACGCATCGTGGGTTTGCGGACAGTGGCTCAGACGTTACAAATTGACCTAATAATTCGATCCAGGGGATCGGTGTCGCAACCGCGGCGTTTTCCTTAGGTTACATACTTCACGCGTCACAGATTACACTAGATACAACTAGATGGTAA
The DNA here is from genome assembly GCA_946251915.1 of Abrostola triplasia. NCBI lineage: Eukaryota > Metazoa > Arthropoda > Insecta > Lepidoptera > Noctuidae > Abrostola > Abrostola triplasia. The sequence goes on along the minus strand of OX276424.1, from coordinate 2,549,186 downwards.
CACTGCGCTAAACGGTACCTTGTAACTGTCATTGTAGCGAACGCCACGCAATTACATTATATAATGTTGGTGTATTTTTCAGCCTTTAACGTTCGAATGTTTATGCCACAATGTATAAAACTGCTATCTCTAGTGTTCAACGTGTTTATGTTATTTTAAATGATAAAGCAAGTCTCAAAAAAATAGTACAAAACGTACAAAAACCTTTTTGCAAGCAATTAAAATCTATACATTGATGTTAACAATACCATACCACAATCACATCCTAATTAATTAGCCAGTTTATCCTAATTAATACAATATTTTGTACCTATACAGCTGATCAAGTAATCACTTTGTTTTTATATAATATGAACTCATCAACTTGAATCCGCAGGTCGACATAATGTGACGTAAAAATATTCGAACGTGGGCACTAGGTTTACATTTTTCGGCTACCTATCTAAATTATTAAATGGCTCAAACATGATATGTCTAATATTAAAAGGCAATGGTGCTTCAATCTGTCTTTTTTGGTTATTTAAAATTATTTTCAGTTATTTGATTCATAATTCACAAATTGTTACGATCAGTCCTTCGCGATATCATTTATAATAATGATGTATAGCATACATCAAACAAGGCTAGACAACATCAATATTGGTATGTTTTGTTTAGCTTTAGTCGCGTTCTTATGAAAATTATATGAGAATGTAGATAATAAGATTTAAAACCGGAGCTATTTAACCTTGAACTATAAAGTTAGCGTTGGTTTTGTAAAAAGGTTATAGCTTGCTACCATCGCTTGAAAGATGCTAAAGTGGTTCAAATGATTTAGCGCCAAAATATTCGAAGAAATAAACAAAATGTATTTCCCTAGTAGTGATATAACAGTGTCAGACTGACATATTATATAGGAACATTGTAAGTCCGAAACCTACTGCGTTTGAAATATGCAACAAATTTGGAAGAAAAATATTCAAATGGAAAGAAAGTTCAACCCTCAAGCAATTTAAAATCTACGGGACTGTCTTGAATCAACCCAAAAAGGGTGAAACATTTAAACAGTAAATCGATGATAAACTATAAAACGCATTATACCATTCAGGAACTTAACTTAACTAGTTCAGGACATATTTCTGAGGTAGCATACAAGTTCAGTAGACTTGTCAAGAAAGCTTTTAAAGCAAACGGCAGTCTGCCGAACCAAATCTCTTCCATGTTGAGATTATGAACACATAGTGATGAACACATCGATGGCCTCGTAAAGCTGAACGTACAGAACAGACCAGAATACTGGATGAATCTACTTTTTACACTCCCTTACAAAAAATTGTAGATGGGAGTATCAATATTATTGGGAATATACCAGGCCCCTGCTACCTACCATGAGCTCGTAAAGCAGGATGTTTTCCGATGCGGATACGAGACGCAGCACTAGGTACACTGCACGTAGCAGTGTGTCGCTACCACAACGGAAAACGTCATGCTTTAAGAGCTCCTAGTGAGGCAGCAATCCTTTTATAAGTGCAGAGCGGGAACTTTGAAAAACAGTCGCATTTCTAGGTAACGGATGCATGTTGCTCGGATATATACATAGTTTTCATAATGAATGTTGCAGTTTATTACGCGTCAAGAGATACTACTGTCTTAATTGACTATTATGACCTCAGTATTTATTTAATATTTTGAGCTTGAAAATATTTCAGACTATCTGAAGAGAATTTATAATCATGTCTAACTAAGACAGATCGCCTATAACAAATATCGCCTTTTATGAGCAAAAATAAATTGACCAGTTGGCTGTTAGAAGTAAACATCGTCTGCAGAAACTTCGTACGCAAGTAGTTGCCAGCACATAATGGTTAAAACTCGTATATTTACTATTAATCTATTAAATGACTTATCTGTAGACTAACTGTTAACGCTATGTTACTTGAATACCACTGACATGCAATAACTGTATTGACTAAGAATGAATTCTTATATAACGTTTGCTGATATTGTATTTTTTGAATTTTGATTAAAATCTACGTCGTCGAAGGAAAATTTATTGACCGAAACGATTTTTTTTGCCGTTTTCCGTATTTATTAGCAAAGCATTGGATAATTATAATTGATGCAGAATAATTATATTTTTAAAGTTATGGTATTTAATTTTTATAGTATTTATCAGTAATTTATTTTAATGACCTGCTATTATACTAATGAATATAGATTGTTCTATTTTGATTTATGTGAAGATCCGTATAAGTTATTGGTTCAATGGTAGCATCACAATGATTCTGACCTAGATGTTGATTAATCAAAAATGTAAGATCATTAAAATATTTTCTATTGTAAGTTTTTTCAAGCTGTTTCTAGGATCTATATTCGAAACTAACTAAACCTGCCCTATTACATACTCGTAAGTGGTTCTGTCTGAACAAACGAAGATGAATTGAGAACAGCCCCTTTACCATGAACTCTTAAAGCAGGACATTTCCGATGTGGAAGCGAGACGCCGCTACGTGCAGTGCAGTAAAGCGCCTGTCATTTTAATTATCCTAAAAATTACTTTGACCTCTGAATTCAACTATTAAACCTGAAGTGATGTCTTAGACTCACAATTGACCTAAAACCGTTTGTAACTGTTCAGCAACCTAACTCTAAACTATAATGATAAGGCATTTTCATGAATTATATCCACCGACCGACAGTCGAGCTCATGTATATTTTACTAGCGTTTCAACAAGTGCTCATTCACTACAATGTCCATGTGTAAGCATGGTAAGAATACACGTGTGCTATGCATTGGCGCCGAATCCGAGGCATTAAAATTATTTTAATCACACTGTTTTTAACTGCTTGATACATGACAAGAGTAATAGCTATGTGACTTTAAATGTGGGTGGGTGTAACTTTAGACTTCTGCCCCCTTACCATGAAATCATAAAGCAGGACAGTTTACGATAAGGAAGCTAGACGCCGCTACATGCAGTGTGATACGGCGTCTCGCTTAAACGACGTAAACTGTTCTGGTTTAAGAGTAAGGGGGCTAAAGACAAAACATGAAGACACGCCTTAGAACATCTTTGCTTATTCTTTGATATTACAGCCTTGTGTCTACTTCCATACACAGCAGCAGTATCGGCGCCAATGCCAACACGCACTTACCAAGTTATCCGTCAATATTAACTTTACCCGACTATTGCTGATTGCGCCCTACTGAGTTATACTAAGATTACCTAGAACCTAGGATACCAACGGGACTATTTAATAGGATTTTAAGACAGGCAAATAAACTATCAACACACGACATACTGAGGTAGCGCGAAGTTATACAAAAAAACTTATAAGCGATCGTTGCTTTGATAACGATCGTATGACAATATAATACTGCTAAACCTATGATAAACTATTTCTAACGACCATACTCTTTTTAGGCTACACGCGTTGAGTTTTAACAATCATTTGAAATAACATTAGAAAAATGTACATGTCTATTGACATGTTATTTAACCGATTTTGAAATCCGTGAGAATAAAGATATCGTTGAAGGTAAAACGTATTTAATGTCAAAACGTATATGGTCATGACTGTTGCAGGAGGTTTGTATAGTCACAGAAACGTACTTATCATCAATGCAATAAAGATCAAATTCGGCTAAACGAACTGGAAATAAGACGCGTTTTTTTTTCAAACAGAGTAACGGTGATTATCACTTATCGATAAAAAGAATATAGTCGCTAACAACTGTGGAGTACTCCTCTAAATGTTCATATGACGTTTTCACTAATTACATCTACACTTAAATGAGAGCAATTCGCCTAATATTATGTAAGAAGGGTTCCACTTTGAAAATGCACGATATTTTGCCTAATTCCATGAAAGTGCAACGAAAATAAATTACCGTGACCAAATGTGTTACGATTTACTTGTTTATAAAGTTATATATAGTTATAATACATACTAAAATTAAAAACAAACCCTTCATCTAAAATCTCCTAATCCCATAGCCATATAGTAGCTTCTAGAATACCGTGCATTATAAAAGTGCCTATGCACATGCAATAGGTATATTTTCACGAGGGTTTCAGGAATGCGGCGGCGTGTCCTACCAACTCTTTCTCCTCTCCACACACTCTTACGATTAATTATACGCATACCTTAATCTAAGAAAGAACGAAATTTTGACCAAATACACCTAAAATAACTAAATAGAAATCCATATAATTCCAACCTCTGAACGGTTTATTCTCTATAGTTTTATATATTCCGATACACCCGTCTTTTCTACCTGTACAACATGAAGATATTTCTTTTATTTTCAATTTTATAAAGCCAAATATTCTAAGTGAGCTAATAAACTTCAATCCCAATACTATTCAAAGAATAAGTTAGAACAACATCTTTAAGTTTTATACCTAACAACTTACATACCAAACATAAATGCTTTGTTTGATAGTTAAGTAATCTATATCGACTAATATTAACCTCAAGTCAAAAAAAATATTAAAAGCAAATTCTTTTACTATATGCGCGTACGCAGCGCGATTATATATATCACAGCCAAATCCGCCGCCGCACACCTTAAAACCATCTGGAGGCCCTAGACATGATGACGTCACGAACTCTAAACAAATTGTGAAACTTCATTATTTAAATTATTTTTGTAAATTGTCGTCATTCCTACAGATTATAGAAAATAATGGATTTTAGTTTATGATAAATCGTTTTTGCATTAATGTTGGACTATAAGTGACGTTAGTTCGTCTAAGGGCCCAAGTCTAATCTCGATTTTTTTATACATTTAAAAATTATATTGTGTCTTAGCCATACATATAGGATTTTGTCAAAACATCTTGGTTCAATTAATTCTCAAGGATGCATACATGATAGGCAACGACATAAATCAGTTCTGTAATTTACATTTTGATCGCTTTCATAAATACATCATTGTTATTAGCTGTACCTCTCAAAACTTTGTCAACAAAATCTTCTCGTACGACGTGCTAACAAATCCTGGAAGTCTAGACACAATATAAATATCCAAATGTACATTGCATTACTATACTAAGCTGTGGCCATCGCTCACGCTCGCGTACTGCTCACCACTCTACATAAACACTATCAGTCTTTGGACAACCACGTCCCGTTCACAAGCCATTTGAAGCCAGTATTTTACGATTTATTTATATAAGGTAAGGATGTGGAACTTTGTTGTCGAAGATGATTACTGGTCAGTATACTAACTCGAGGAAGCATAAACAAATTATTAAAAACAAAACACAGTTAGTAAATGTTTTTAAATAGAAAAGAGTGTCGACTCACGGTATATTGGCGCATTTATCTAGCTTTAGAAACGAATAAGTTAAAACCAGATGTTATATTATTTATGCAAAATGGCAGGTAAACGGGACCAACACTTTACTAAATCATTTCACACACAGAATGACCGCGGTGCAGCGCGAGCGAAGGCCGTTGTTTGAACGTTGGTGTATGTAAGGAGCAAGTTCAAAGTATACAGGGTGGAGCGAGTGACGCCCTACCTACACTTAAACACATGTTATTGTAATGATCACGTAAAACTAAGCTAGTTAGATAAACGGGAAGACATGACTATATTTGACTGTGGAAGATACTTTTTTTATTTCAATATCATTATGACACATACAGGGTGTCTCAAAATGACCTGTCTGCTAATCAATGGGGACGTATACCATATGCGCAAGTGTATATACGTGCGCGGTTAGTTCGCTGAGTAAATGCTTACAATCTAAAGAACTGAGGTATTTTCATCGTAATCATTACGCTATTAAATCAAATTATTAATGTTTCTTTGTCTTTCGACGGAAACATCAGTGATTATAATAATTCACCTGGAGTTTTGCCTACTTAAGAAATATAAGTATTAAACCTATTTTAACTATGTAGATTATAATGTCACTCGCCCTTCATCAAACATGGTTATTATCACGGCTATATTCGTAATAATTGACCAACATATTACTTGAGATAACATTGATGTCCATAAATTTCGCTATGATAAATAATACCATTTTACCGCTAGTGTTATCTGTTGAGTTTCAATATAAACAATTTCAATTATTACCCCCAGTGTTGTTCAATAAAGCGTGACTAATTCTGTTAGATAATCACTTAAGTAATTAATAAATGGCCCATTATTACACTTTTGATATACTATCTATCATTAAAACCTCAAAAAATGTACACTAATGAATGGTGGTAAATATGATCTGATTATAATGTCAAAATGATGACTTTTCAATCACCTTACTTCGACGTTTTTTTAACATTAAGCAATACATCGCGAAGCATTGCAACTTACGTACGCCATAACGTTCTTAAACCTTATACGATTGTTTCACTTTACATCCGCGCACTTAGATTAAAGTTGGATAATTTACCACTGAACCAATTTTACCGCCAACGTAACGAATTTTACCGTATATCTATACATAGTCGAGTAACTTACACTTCACGGTAAAACTAATCGTCGGGGGTAAAGTCACTCGTGTACCTGTGCCTGGTACCAGTGCCTGCGCCCCCTACAGTGTCTGCGGCGTGTGCTTGTGCGGCTGTCGCTTGAGCCGCCGGCTGACGGGTCACTGTCAGTTGTTCTTGTCGAAGTTGTGGAACGCCCAGTTGAAGGACGTCGTCCACGAGTTCTTCATTGCCTCGGTGAACTTCTGACGGAAGTGCTCCAGTGCCTTCTCCTCCGATAAATCCATTACCTGTGACAAATTCCGTTTGTTTAGTCTAGATAGGTGCTATATGTTGTATTGTACACTATACTGCCTCGTTGGTCTAGTGGTCGCTAAGCGCGACTGCTGAGCACGAGGTCCTGGGTTCGAATCCCGGGTCGGGCAAAGTGTTACTGGGTTTTTCCATTAGGTAATTCTCAGTGGCAGCACGGAGTCTGGATTTGTGCCCGGTTGATGGCAATAGGCTCGCCCCCTATTACATTGGGACCTAAAAACATAACTGGCGAAATGTGGGTGTACTATATGTGCCCCTCTGCCTACCCCTTCGGGGAATACAGGCGTGATGTTATGTTATGTACCTATGTTATGTGTACACTATACATAACTTATATCATCGACGACCTGATTGGCGCAGTGGCTAAGCGATTGGACTGCTGCTCTAAGGGTTGCGGGTTCGATTCCCGCACGGGGCAAAACTTTGTGCGAACCACAGATGTTTGTCCCGAGTCTGGGTGTTTGTGTATGTGAATATTTCATGTTTGTGAAACGCACCTACGATACAGGAGAAATTCCTAGTGTGGGGCGACGTTTTTAAAAAAAAAAAAAAAAAAAAAATCATCATCATTGGCTTTTGTGATTAAAGCAATCATGTGATGGGTAGACTCTTTCTTAGGTAGCTAAATTACCCAATTCTCGATTGACAGGGTCTTATATACAAATTCTATACATCGATTTAGTACAATACATTTAAGTTACAATAAATTATGGCCGTTTGCTCAATGACCAGTTTAGGTTGTATGCTGTCCAATATACGCGTTTGACATTTTTGTGAGACTTTGTACGCGCGAAATTTGTAGGCCCGCCTATGATCGTACATTTACACACGCGATTCTAAACGAACGAGTAAGTCACCAACTCACCAGTGTTTCACGCAGGTACTGGAGGTCCTTCTCTGAGCTCAGCTCGGGCAGACCCGTCGAGATCATCATTGAGAACAGAGACAGAATCAGGTGCCCGTGCTTACGAAGGATTTTGAATGCCTGCAATAGACAAATCATATTAGTATCTTCTATCTTTTCTCACCTTTTATTCATACATCCCACACGCGTTACCGTTATAAACACCTAACACTACCTGCATACACTAGTTATCATCTGTTTATGAACATACTAGTCCGTGTCGACTAGGCTCCAAACACTTTCAGGAATTTTCAAGGCATTCGCTTCGTCAGTGAACCCACATGCGATTGACGTCCATTGAAAACTGCAGTCCAATTGCCGGCAAATTGCATTACAAATTTTCCCATGGATGGGAGGAAAAATGTAGCCGGTCTATATAGCAATAGGCAAAAAGTGGTCGTTTTGTACGTAGTACTATTCGATATTCTGTGCTTCTACTAAACAATCAATCAACAAATACCCCCTCACCGTCTCACAATGCTCCCTGAATATCTTGAAATCGATGGGCAGGTTCTCGCCGGAGCCCTTCTGTCCCTTGTTGATGACGTGTATGAAGTCGTGCGTCAGGACGAACGGCACGCGCTCGCGCTTGAAGCCGTACTTCTGCTTGAAGTGCCCCAGGAAGTGACCGAAGTCTATGTGGAATAGCTGCAAGAAACAATTTAATTTAATTCATAATTTCGTACACATTTTGTCAGCTACATGCTACCTTGCTGTGTTTGCTAATCACGTCTAAATAGAGAAGAAACAAGTATTGATCGAACACTTCAGGTCATAGCCCACATATCAATTCTAAAAGGGATCGTCACGGTATTGCCTTTCGCCTCACCGTCAAACAGCGGAGCAGCTACTCCGATCCGTCGACCCAGCGTTTCTTACAACAATACTGGACGGCTTAAGTTGATACGGTGTTGATCTCTTTCCGGGTTAATATATGTGTGCTACTTACCTCTATAGTATCTCAGAAAGTATATAACATTGAACCTGCAACTTTGAGCATACAGATCTATCCACTTCTTTCGGCCACCAGACCACTTTAGTATCCCATAAAAGACCAGAGCTAGTCGTGAGTATTACCTGACCGCTCTTCTTGACCATGATGTTGTCAGGATGCCTGTCGGCAATACCCAGCACGTACGTGGCGACGCAGTAGCCCGCGCAGCTCATCGTGAACTCGTCCACCGCCTTACTGAACGCCGCTTCGTTGTTCTCAGTGTTCTTCCGCAGCCATTCTGAATCAAATAAAAATTTATTTTGAAAAAATTGTCTTGTATAGTTTTTTGTCAACCGGCAAAGTGTAGTTTCTATAGCAACCGCTACACACCACTTTGAAACTGTACAAATATGTAGATTCGACGTTTTGAAAATGCTTTTTTATATGATATAAAGTGAAAAGTGATTAGTTGCAAAAAACAAAATCTAATAATCGAGTGTTATACTCACGTAACAACGTAGACTTGTTCATGGTGGAGGCGGCGTTGAAGAGCGCGCTCTGCTTCTGGATGTTGGCAACTGTCTCCGCGTCCTCCACCACCTCGATCATGCCCACCGCGTACTCCATCGATATGCAGTTGTAGGGGTTCAATCTAGATATGAATAGGTATAGACATGTATTGGGGAATTTACTCAGGAATTTAAATATGGTATTTAACTCTTAAATAGTACAGTAATTACATACCTAAAGTCATATCCATGTTTCTTCCACAGCCGGTCCATGATCCTCAACATCTGCAGCGTGAACATGTCTTGCCGTAGATCGTCACCGATCTTCAGGATGATGCGGATGTCGGACCCCGTGGGGTCCACGTTCTCGAAGTCCAGCATAAGCGGCCGCATCTTACTGTCCATGACTCGACACGCGTCTGGCCTAGCATACAGGAAGTTAGTAAGAGCAAGAATTTGGATATTTCAAAGCAAATAAATATATAATGGATGGCACATCGCAGACAACAGAATAGGCGAAATGTTTTGTCACTTGAGTCCGTACATAACCAATTCTTTTTTTTTTCAAAGATTCGCGAAACTATTAATTATTTAAGGGCATTGCCGCTCATCGGGTTGCATTTTTAAATAAAGGTTCCAGAAATTTCAACAAAAGCCTCTTATTAATAATGGACTAACTGTCAATGCAAACTAAGAATATGTTTTTATCTACAGGCCATCTGTTGCCCGCGAAATGTGACCAACATGAGATCTACCAAAAGCTTTATAGTATATACATTTATATAGCAACTATGTGACACAATTATTGAATGATGAATTTTGAAAAATTCTGATCACAATCAATTGATTTGAACAGCTAATGGTACACTCATTTTGATGAACAGAAAAATAAAATATTATAAGTGTACTACGGTGTGATCCATAAATTGAAAAGGTGAAGGAATAGTTTCTCCACAGCTTTACCCATCGGCTGGCTGAGTTTTAAACTTCAACGTCCACTTACTTGATCCTTTTGCAAACAAAGCTAGGGTTAAGCGGCGATACAAAATCACACAGTGTTTCGACACAGTGCTGCTCTTGTAAATGCTGGATGAGGGCGGCACGAGCTTGTTTTATCTCCTTCTTCTTGCGGACGCACTGGCTGGCCCCTAACATAGCCAAAATAATGCTCAGACAACTGTATTACGAATAAGTGTTTGTATACATATACATATTATATAAACATATTGTGTGGTGTATACATAACATATAATAGAGTTTGGTTAAGTGTTTGTCGGGTTTTGCAGGGATATATGAAGGTATAAAAAAACTCGATTGGTACTGGTATCTGGCCGTTTCGACGGACGTTATTGCCGATATAATAACTTTGTGCTTTTACTGGAGGACTGTAGAGTGTAAATAATCATTCAGTGACATCGGTCTTAAAAAACATGTGAAATAATATTATAAACAAATAAAATGTATACATACATGTCATACATAGCATCAAACATTATTTCATATTGTGTCGGTAGACAAATACTAAAGTAGGTATGCGACATGTTACATTTCTTACACTTTTTTTTAACATTGTTTTAGATTGCCAACAATTAAGTCTTTTTCCGAATTACGTCCACGCACAAGTGTTTTCCGTTAAATAACTTAATGTTCACATTACCATAAACTTGAGTTTAATATAACAGCGCTCGATACAAGTTGCTCAAACAATATTAAATATCTCAACTCAAATAATTTTATAACAATTGTTAAGCATTTACACAATATACATTTATACGATAAATACGTAAAACAGAAAGAAGTATAGACAATGCTTTAATAAGAACTGTTAATTGTTTTCTTATACATTTTTTCGATTGTAATCAATTATTCGTATTCTTTGTGTGTAGGATGGGCATTATTTTGATAATAAATAAAGTTAAACCCAGCCTCTGCTACTTTAACACGTGTAAACTTTACTATGACCCTCATATCAACATAACAAGATTGTAACAATACAACGTACTCGAAGTCAATGTAACACTTACACTTGAGTTTGTCGAGGCAGGTGATCTGTCGCGTGAGGCTGTTGATGTGGTCCTGGCAGCCGCGGCAGTACGCCTCCAGCAGCAGCCCGAACCGCACCGACACTGACGGCACGTGCATCTCGGACCTGAGGCCAATGTAAACACATAAATACAACAACGACAAAAATGTCAGCTGGTCGTTTTTTGAAAATAATGTTGCTCTTCACTAAAAATTTGCGTACAAAAACGTACACAGGAATAGAATATATTTGCCCGGGGCGAAGTTCAAACCCGTTGAAAAATTGACAGTGAGCGTTATATTTACACGGACACTTCTGCAATCGTAAAGGCTGTAATAATCAAAAATTAGTCAGAAAGACATTTATGGCCAGTTTATTTTCATACCTTAAATGCCAAAAGAGGTTGTGTCCAATGGTCATGTTCTTGAAGGCCCTCTTTAGTAGGAACACGGAGAGGTCACACATGAGGTAGGACTCGTGCTTGAGTGCCTGCACCAGCTGCAGCAGGTACAGGAGGAGGTCGTTGTCGCTGTTAACAAATAATTATTGTTGCATTAACTATTTATTGCTGATTTATTTAGATTTTGTTTTTGCCTAGATAAATGATAATGATTCTTGCAAATTAGTGAATAAACTTTGGAGTATAGTGATCGATGCAATTACAAAATGAAGACACCGCAATTTATTTGTTAGCAATTATGATGGCGGCTAATCTTATTTTGCCAATGAGATAAATAAGTAAATGTTAGTAGACCTGATCTTGCCGAGGCACTTGACGGCGAAGCTCCTGACGGCGGAGTCGGTGTAGGCGTAGTCCAGCAGCTCCAGCGCGGACTCGACGCGCAGCATGGGCCAGTCAGCCAGCAGGCGCCGCACGCTGGCCGCCTCCGCGCGCTCGCCCCACTCCACGCACGACAGCAGCTTGGGCAGCAGCTCCGGGGCCTCCTTGCGGAAACGTTCCCTGGGGGGGGGGGGGGGGGGGAATAATGTATCACTCCATGCTGCTACTGCGAATTAACTATTCGCGCTTAACGACCACTAGACCAATGAGGCAGTCAATTAAGTCATCCGTATTCGTTATGGTAGTATATTATTTTTTTTTTTTTTTTTTTTAGTTAGCCTGATTAGTGTCCCACTGCTGGGCAAAGGCCTCCCCATTATTTCTCCACAAAACCCTGTCCGATACCATTTCAGGCCACGTCTTTCCCGCAAAAATGTCCAGATCATCTCGCCATCGCCTTCTCGGTCGACCTGGTCTTCGGCGTCCGGCGGTGGGGATCCATTTTGTGGTAATATTGGCCCACCTTTGCGGGTCCATACGAACGACATGGCCAGCCCACTCCCATTTCAGCTTGGCAGTTTTTCTGCCCACGTCCGATATACCTGTCATGGAACGCAGTAAAGATATATACATGTCGTCGACATGTGTATTTTACCCGTCCTTACCTACGGTGCCCAAACATGGTCATTGACTGAAAATCAAAAGACCAAACTCAAGGTTTGCCAAAGAGCCATGGAACGCAGTATGTTGGGTGTTAAACGCACAGACCGGGTCAGAAACACCACCCTGCGTTCCATGACAGTATATTATATGTAGTAAAAACTCAATGTAATGCGAACCAGATTTATAGGACTTACCTTGACGCCCAGATGCCTTTCTTATCCTGTTCGTGCATTTCATACATAGGATCCTTCTCGGCGGTAGCTCTCAGTTTCTCGTAGTTCTCCATCACATCAGGAGTCACGTTCTCGATGTGGTCTGAATAGTCTTTTACAGTCTCTTCTTTCGGAAACAACACAGGATACTGACAGTCGTAGCTGGAATATAAAAAGAATATTTGGATTATAGTTATTGTCTGATAGTATTTTAATCATATTCTGGGTTGCAAGTTGAATGACGATACTTAAGTATGTCCAGCGTTCCCTGGTTGGACAACCTCGCTACCAACCTTGTTAACTGACCAATCTCTACCCAACGGAATGATCAGTTTCCATGTGTCATTTGGCTCATATCGATACAAAGAAGAAAAATAAAGAAGTATACTGACTTGGAGAACTTGACCTGCAGCGCCGCGCAGGAGTCTGTGTTGGGGTTGGAGACGACGGTCCCGAGCGGGTGCAGCACGTTGTCGTCGCCCTGCGTGTCGTCCGCCACGTGCGTCCACATGCACAGCGTCACGCCGTCCGTGCGGAGCTGCTCCTTGTAGTCGAACACCATCGTGTTGGCCCACGTCAGTCTGTTCACACCCTCCTGCGGTGGGTGACACGATCATGTTGATTAAGACCTCTATTTATCATCACATATAAATTTAAATCATTTTAGACAGCTAGTAGGTAGCTAGCAACTGCACCCAGTCAAAAAATTGTAAGTTCTGTTTTTGTTTCCATAAATAAATAAAACCAACTGTCTACAAAAATGTAATCTGTGATGTTAAGCAGCGGTTGCCACGGTCAGTGATTGGATGGGCCACAGTTCTTCATAGAGGTACTACTGTGTTCATGAAAAGTACAGTAAGTCGTTAGTTTTTCAGCTACAGCCTACGAATATAAAGAGTGCACCAGTATTTGCGTACACGTAATTGGACCCTATATATATTTTCTACCTAACTGACTCCTCTCAGTTGAGATACGGGTGCTCACAAGCTGTATATCAATAAAGAATGATATAATCATATTACCTTATTAGAGTCTTTCCCTCTCCTCTTGCTCTTGCTCTTGGTGATCTCGTACACGCCGAAGCAGATCCGGGACATGCGCGGCAGGTTGGACACCTTGATGCGGAAGGTGAGCTCCTGGTCCCACTGCGCCACGCCGTCCTTGGAGATGACGACCGCGCGCGTCTTCTGCGTCTCGCAGAGGGGCTTGCCGCCGTGGAAGATGCCGGCTTGGCATACCACCTGCAACAAGACATTATTTTACTCTTTAAAGTGTTGCTTACAATAAATTTATCCCGTTCCAATTTAAGTTATGAGGATTACACAAATATATTATTGGAACGGAAATTATTTATTTATTATTATTATGTTCATTTAGAATTAAAACTTATATTTTAAAACAATGCCCCACAAAACCACTAACACGGTTTGTCTGTGGGTATTTCGAGTTGCATAATTAAACTATTAATCGATTGACTAATCTGTAATTATAGGATGTTATAGTATTATTAACATAGCAACCATAATATGTTGGCTGCAACAACAATTACGCACTTGAATAGCTGGCTTACATTCATTTATTATATTACACTGTAACTCTATTTATTAATATTAAAACGGGATATATAACTAATTAATTTTAGCTGTAAACATGAACAAAATTAATATATCTAAATATCCCATTTGTATAGAGCTAATAAAAGTTACGTTAGCTACATTGATATTGTAAAGGTATAAAAAACGTTTAATCCTAAACTAAATTATTTGATGTAAATTTTTCTAGTCCAAAAATCTAAAAAATCTTACCATATAACTACAACATGAGTTAGCATCAAGTACTAGCAAAGTTTAACTCATTTAAAGTAGGTACAGTGATAAAAAATCTCACCGCAACCACATTCCCCGGGTCGACGTTGAGTTTGCTGACGCTCTGCACCACACACGAGTAGTCCTTCTGTATGTTCCACGAGGACTCGTTCTTCTTCCGTCGCATGGTGTTGGAGTGTTCTGACGTCAGTCGTCTGCGCTCCGGCAAGCAGTACGGGTAGTACGGCAAGTCACGACTCACTGCATAGTGCACGTGTGTTAGTTTTTTTTAACATCGACACTCGGTATAAACATCTGCAGATCACACATATTTTGTTTCGTGCGGGATTCGAACCCGCAACCCTTAGCTCTTTATTAGTGACATAATAATGTTCCTATTGTGACATACAGATCGTACTGATTAAAATTCCAACACTTGCTATTTATATTTTTATCTTTACATTTTTATTTATAGAGGCTTGTGGAGTATGCCTGTGGTTATAACATCAACCACATAATTATACAAATACACCCGTATATGAAAGTATTTTGGGCGTATATTTCGTTAAATTGTTGTTGAGTCAATAACCAAATCAAATGAATCAAAACCCAAAGTTTTATTCACAGGACAGTAAAAATAGTAACAATAAAAGTCAACATCAGTTGCTTGGATTTAAGCTTCGATATAACATTCGAATATACAAGCAGTTTTAAAATAGGTAGCAATCAAAAACTGTTAAAATGTAATGTAGAACACCAACTCACGCGTCAGCGGCAGCTTATCCATGCTGACAGTCATGACTTGCGGCACACCGTCTGTTGACAGCATCTCTTGGATGTACAGGAACTGTATAAGAGGGTAGTCTCCAAACAGGTACTCCTCCCGCCCACATACTTTGAGGACGTAGTTCTGCGCATGCTCCCCGCGCATGTTCAAGGAGTTTGCTAACCTGTGGAGAATTGCCTCTATGTGCTGCACTGGAGTACGCGTCGCAGGGACGCTTAATGTGAACGACCCCTGAAAATAAATAGAGTATTTATTTTAATTGTTGTTAACTAGCTTTGCTGTTTGGGCTTGTAGGAAGAATTTGTTAAAAGTGTAAATGTATCAACATCAAACTAATTAGACTTATTTACCAATTAACTCAGCGATGTAAATATATAAAGATAATTTAAAATATTATTATAGAATACATATTTATATATTTTCCTCACAATTAAAATACTTTCGACTGTTGTTATTTGCAATTAAAGGAAAATCTATAATAACAAACATCTAAAAACTAATTTTACAAACAGAAACCTAAAAAGGAGTTTACAAATCAAAACAAACTTGTTTAGAAAAAAATATATAATGGCAAAAGGACTATAGTGTCAATATAAAAAAAGTTGACGTATGTCAGAAATAGTCCATTTATTTGTAAAAACCTCGAACGAGTAAAAATGTTAAAATCTCATTTCAATTTGGTTTACGATGACGACGAGCCTAAAGCCGAGGAGGAGCATGAGGTCGAGGTGGTCCATGACGAGGACCAGGTTATACCCGAGAGGGTCCTCAACAAGTCTGAGATAAGCGTCCGGCTCAGCATGCTCGGCAAGACGGCTGAAGGCGACGGGTAAGCGGGGAGACTATGTCACAACAATAGACGTAGCCACCGTAAGCATTATATGACACATAACAACACATCAGGGGAGCACATATAGTACGCCCACATTTCGCCAGTCATGGGGGACCTAATGTAAAAGGGGCGATCCTATTGCTATCAAGCGGGCACAAATCCAGACTGTGTGCTGCTACTGAGAATTACATTATGGAAAAACCCGGTTTCACTTTGTCTACCTGGGATAAGAAAATTGGATCTCTTGGTCAGCAGTCGCGCTTAGCGACCACTAGACGAACGAGACAATCGCATATTTACCAGCTTCTCTTGTAGATATTTTTACCTATACATACATAGCTTAAATAAAGCTCTATTATACATATATTATTTTATATAACATCCTAAATCTGTCTTTTAACAGATATACATATTTAAAAGCGACGCTCACAGGGTTGAAGCTTACAAAAGTAGACGCAATTACAAACTTCACTAATATTATGTTCCTAGACTTATCCGACAACTTCTTGGATATAAAAGCATTGCAAATTGTTGCTGAACTGCCATACTTGATTCTCTTGCATGCAGACAGAAACAGACTGGTTTCAGCAGGAATAAAACTAATGAAATACCTTCAAGTGATTATTATGAATTATAACCAGATCACATCAGTATACGATGTCGTACAAGACAAACTGAGCACCATAGAACTTGGTTATAACAAAATACAAAAGGTTTCCTTTCAAATAAACATGCTAAATCTAAGAGTGATTGATTTCCGTTACAATGAAATAACAGATATTTCAGATTTCAACTTTCCGATATTAGACAGCTTATACTTAGCTGGGAACAAAATAACTTCTTTGGTTGGCATCGAGAAACTGGTCAATTTGAGGATTCTTCACGTGCGGAATAATCCTATAAAGTTACTTAACGGTTTTGATGAAGGGCTTAAGAAGCTTCAGTATATAAATCTACGCAATTGCAAAGTTTCAACATTAAAACAAGTCAAAAAATTAAAGGTAAGTCTTTAAGTATATATATTATCTAATTCCGAAAATACACTTAGCATAAGTAAAATAAATAATTAATGAATAAAACTCAAACTTACAATAGTGCAATTTTTGTAAACAACATTATAGTTAGTGCTTAATTCACCCGTGATTGTGGTACTGTACCTATATACAATACACCCTTAAGAATTTGGGTAAAACTTACCAATTAATTAAATAAATATTGTTTTAGATGTCACTTGAAAATGTATGTATAGTATCTATAAGTAATTGGTATTATATCACCTAAATTGGATTACAGGTATTGCCAGCTTTAGACAGTCTGAATTTGAAGGGATGCCCGTACATGGGGGGTGCGGGAGATGAAGAGGCGGAGGGGGCCGACGACGAAGAGGATCCAGAATTAAGAGTAGAAGTACTGGCTGCTTTACCACGCCTCAAGAATATCAACAAGGATCCTGTCACCCCGGAGGAAAGGTAAACACACACTACTGAAAGACTTGTATATTGGCTATGAATACAAATGTGACCATTGTAATACTATTTTACCGTAGTAGGTATTGTATATTTATTCCGATTCTACTCGTGTCTTTTTCTTTGTATTGCTTCGGAGGATTGTTGGTCAAGATTTTGATAGTTAATTGCTATTGGGTGGCGTTGACTACGACCGATACTACGTGGACTTTGCAGAAACCGATTTCTTTTTGTTTAGCTAATCGCAAAGCAAGTTCACTTCGGTTTAAATCATCACACGGAGAGGTCCTTCCATTTATTTATCTAGCCTCAAAACTATGCATCCTTTTATACGTGAAAACCTCAACATTTAACTTATATTTGGTGGTTTTATATTTTAGAGAGGAAGCCAAAGACCTCATGGCGCAGTGGCTCGAAGAGGGCGAGAAAGATGAGGAAGAAGTGGAGGAAGAACAACAAGAAGAAGACCCTAATCAAAATAATGAAGATTAACTTTGTTTGTATTAATGGAGCAATTACGGGCCACAGAGCCCGTAATCAAGGAGACCGGGAGATAGTCGTCGACCTGTGGTATTCCATTACTACTTTGCCTGCCAGTTAATTCACGGAAGTTGGAACAACAAAGATATGGTTTGCGCCGCATGTATATGATTGACACCGTCTACTTTTTACGTAGTGCCTATCAGCGGCAAATCACCGCTTGAATATCAGAGGTCCTAAAAATACAAATACAATAAGCCATATTTACCGCAAATACATTATTTCTTGAAGACAGTGAGATTAGATTTGACAGGATTTGCACAGAATGCAGTAGTCTCGCTACCAATTCCGTTGGTAACTAATCTATTCAACCATTTAAGTGTAGTAGATATATTCAATTCAAAAACCTAGCGCCACGATAAATTCGTTTTTTCCGAATGAAAAACAGAATGTAATGTTATTCAGACTAATTATTCCCTACAATTCGGTCTAATAAAACTGTCAAATATGCGCGACCGGTCCGTTAAATTGTTAAATTTACTTCGTGTAGAGGGAAATGAAATATAAAAATGCGCGATGGCCACATTTAATTTGAAAACATCGTACAATTTCATTGTCATTGCCAGTTACACGTGGCGCCGACGGTAATCATGTCTAGACTAGTCTGGTCTATTTTTAGGACCACAGCTGATCAATTTCTTCCGTCGTATCTAGTTTTTTGGAACAAATTTTCAGTTCAAACCTATCATTTATATCGGTCAGTGTGTTTGTATGTTTAAACAATAAATTTCAAATGAATTAATGTTTATTCTCGTTTATCTGTTAATGTTAGGAATTTCCGGGATTAGCTATTTATTTTCAGCTTAGTTGGTTTCATCATAATAATAATATGTGGAAATAAAATCAATACAGATTCAGTAAATTGATGCATATTTACGATCTGTATTGTTTATCTTATTTTCCCCAATACTGTGCAAAAATAGATCGAAACAATATAATTTTATGAGTTTCTACAAACATTACATATAACAGTCGATATGGTGTTATTTATTTGTAAAATTATGTTTCCATTATATCATTTTTTATTGGTTTAACACTTTTATTGGAGTAAACACATCGAAGCTAGGAAAGGTACGGCATCTGCCTAATGGGCCTTATTTTTAAAACCATTAGTATTTTATGGTTAAAACATATACATTACTCGTACTGAATCGATATGCGGAACCTTCTAAGCAGTATAAATACGAAAAGAATACAAATAACCGATAACAGATAGTAACATTTGTTATCATCAACTATTTGTAATTGTTTACCAAGGTCTGAACAAATCATTCTGGGCATGCGGGGCTGATTGCCAATTATAAAGTCTGTTATTACCTACACGAAGACCACCCAGCATTATAATTGTAGGGATTTTTCAGAACTGAATTTTCTACACAAAAAAGTGAATAATAGGATGATCTGAAGAAAAACGCGCGTATCCCATTATTCAGTTTCTAATCGTAGATTTACCATCTGTTTGAGTAGCCGGAAAAACCGTTAGACGATGAAATTTCACAAGCAATGTCTCGACAGGTCAGTCATACAACTGAGTCCAATGTATCGTAAACATGTAGCAATCGAGCTCTCGAATTGCACTTTGTAACTTCGAATTACATAAACACGTGTAAAATACGAGCGTCTGCTAGTCACAACATTCTTTTAAACTTCTGACATACTGTCCTACGTGCCGTTTTAATACGACACGAGTATATAATGTAGGACAGATAAAAGCTATTTAATATTAGGGCTGAAACACATAAACCCCGTTGCGGTACCGCGTAACAGAGTGATCTACGTTCACAGGAGCGTTCCTTGACCGAAGATATCAACAAATCTGCCTGCAACGACGCAGAAATTTGAAGTGCGCAACGCACCGCAAATTCCAGCGTTACGACATCGCACTTGTTGACATCAACTTCAGTTTGTAACACGCTTAAAAACAAGACGTTCACGGTAGCAGTTTCAAAATTAAAATGTCAGACGTTGAAATAGATTTGATGATATCGTTGGTCAAGGAACGCCCCGCGATCGAATAAATAATATAAAACGGAGGAGCTGTGGAAAAGCGTTTCTGAAATTATTTATCAATTACAGCATCTCCCGAACGTTAATGGGGTCCCTTCCCTCAACATTTTTATTTTATGATTACATGCTTCATAGCTAATCAAATAACAATACACTCATTCGGATGTAACCAAAAAATTGTTTTCGTCATATTTTCAATGATATATCTCTTTATATTTACGCGAAAACTACGCCATCACGATTCATAACCATCTTAGGTGAACGTGTCCGGTATCTTCTCTATCGTCTCTTTTATTTGGTATCATGTCTAACTAATAACAAAAGAGCAAAACGCTTATTGCGATCCATGGCAGGAACACGTCCGTCTACATTCACGAATCCCAGAAAAATGGTGAAACAACAATACGACAGGAGAACGCTTTGTTTCACGGCACCGCAACACGTTTTTGTGTTTAGGCCCTTAAGAATTCACGTTAGCACATAGTGACCCCAAACAATAACACTACAGACACAATGCCATTTAGTAATTGTTCATATCAAGATATCTCAGTCTTATGATATTATATTATTATAGATGTAGTTGATGATATTATAGATGTAGTTCTTACCTCTGCATTAGCGAATTTGGTGGTAAGTAAGAAGCAGAGCTGGTTGAGGTGACTTTTTAAAGTAGTTGGTATATCTGGCTGGTCTGCCAGTCTCGGTGGGCATTGGTATCGCAGTCTCTCCAGCCAGTTGCTCTGTGCTCGCTTGAGTAGACTCTCCTCGGCTAGGTATCGCATCCGCATTCGAAAGTCATTCACCTCTGAGCTTCGAATGTTGTCGAATTCATTGAGACCTAAAAAGAAAAAACAAACTTAGTCATAGATACAATGCATATGCTAAATAAAGCATACATGTGGCAATTGTTATCTGACTTCCGCAACTCAATTACTAGGTAAAACATTTTTTCATTTATAAATAGTTAGACCTTTATGTTCTCATACTGTCCTTAAGAATGGCTTAGCAATTGAAATATTATCATATTATCTTATATAATACATATAAGTCAATAAGCGGATCAATAACCTAAAGGCAAACTAGGCAGCTTCATTGGAGCGCGGGGGTATTAAGATAAAAGGGCACCGAAGAGAAGCTACTACTAATTCATTTTATAAAGCAGCCCCACTCATAACTCAAAATATTACAATAAAACATTTACACACAATATTTGCCGAGTCTTTTGTCAGACTTTTAATAAGTAGAACCAGATTTGTTAGGAATAAACACGAAGTTTCATAAAATGCTATCCTTATTATTATTCTAGTTTTAACTTTAGAAGTTCGCTAACCTATTGTGCGATAACTTTTATTTCCGAACTCAATCACACGAAACAGTAAACAAATGGAAATAATGATGTAACAATTGGCCTTATCATTTCAAAGTACAATAAAAAATTGTATAATCAGCAGTTTAGTGTGGCGCAAAACATTATGAGTTCCGACTGAAATTAGATATACACACATACAGTCAAAGAGGGCATTAACCTTACAGGATGGGTTCATCGTTCATTCATAAAAACTTATGTAATTAAACACTGATAAGTATTGTTTTATTCAAAAGCCAACAATCGTTTTGAATGTGAATAATGATGTAGCTGTTGAATAATTTGACCGTTTCAGTTAGGTACAACGGAATTGGATAAGAATCAACAGTAAAGGTAACTTATGTCAGTGAAAAATTGATAAAATAATAATAGAAATTCGCCGAGTAATAAGCTGGCAATGAGACAGATTGCTTACAGGACATCATTATATTATGCATGGGAATGGGTGGGCTTGCTTCCTAAAATCATTTGTCACATTGAGATTTCATGTAATTTGAAGGATTTAAATTATATCCTATTGCCCCAGTAAAGGCATCAGGTGATCACTATTTACATGTCTGCTGTGTGGCAGCTAATGTGTTATATCCAGAATTATTATGGACTGATGGTTTTAATATACTACAGGTTTATTCTGAGTACGGCTTTTATTCATTTTAAAATAAAATTTAATATGTAGTAATGAATAATTTAGAGGAGTCTTTCTAGGAGTCTGGATTTGTGCCCGGTTGATGGCAATAGGCTCGCCCCCTATTACATTGGGACCTAAAACATAACTGGCGAAATGTGGGTGTACCATATGTGCACCTCTGCCTACCCCTTCGGGGAATACAGGCGTGATGTTATGTTATGTTATGTTAATGAATAATTTATTTTTTCTATCCTCTTACTTACATAACTTTATACCTTTATACCTACTTTATAAAAATAGGTTATAGTATATTTACTTTTCCCTAAGAGTTGAGGAAATAAACAACAGTATCTCTGGGTAAATACAAACATACCCATACCTTTTAATACATAGGGAAGTGAAAGAGTTGCATAGTTAATGTATTATCCAACAAACCTTATAAATAGAATACTTACGTTTTCCAATCAAATGACTAATATGTGTGTTCAACAACTGTTCTCCGGGTCTCTCAATAGACCTTTTTACAATCATCAGCACACCACATACTGGCTTTATGTCACGGATGCGCTTGCTCTCATCATCAACTTCTTCCGGGACCGCAAGAGAATTAACAAATTGGAAAACATAGCTGGACATCTCATGCAACATCCCAAATAAGGGATAGTTAGCAGCCCGGTACCATATATCCTACAAAGGAATAAATATTGTTCAGACGATAGTTTTTAAATAAGTCTTAAAATTGTTGTTAATAAAATATACAATAATAGGAAATATCCAGTTTACAGACTTAATCAGTATACTTATCAACAAAAAAGGTAACATAACAATGTTAATACTTATTTTTAGAATATGAGAATGTAGTGATATAGATTATGTAGCACAATTCAAGCCACCTACATTATTAAAAAATTATGAATAGTAGTGTAAACAATGTAAACTACTTTCTAAATGTACCTAATCTATCTGTAAACATGTTACTCAATACTTTGACCCACTTTCCAAAAATGCAATCAAAATATCGTCGGCGAGAGGCGTGAGTCACGCGAGGGTGTTCCTTTCCTGTCACTAACCTCTTTGACATCCTGAAGAGTAGCATCCCAACTTATCCTTAGAGGAATGTAAACAGAGTTCGGCAGCAGGCATGAGAGCTCCACCACCACGTCCGACGGTGAGGACGTCCAGTAGTCCCACGTAAACGGACAACTCGGCGCAGGAACCATTGTTATGGTATTATTTTCCCAGGTTGCTCGAATTACCCCCGCGACATTTTACAAACTTTCACTGATATCTTACGTCTGCAGCGACTTGGTCGCTACCTCCAACTGAAAATAATGCACACAATACATTACTCATTAGTCACTGTTGTTGAAACCACAGCGATGTTGAATCATAGCATTTCCTGGTATTTTACGACGGGCATATCGCCATTCGAAATGAAACTGTCAACGATAATATTACACAAATAACATCACAACAAGGCTCGAAGACACATTTATTAAATTACCTCCTCATAAAACGTTTACATGCTTCATAAATTATTATACGATCCGACAAAACTTACTAAAATATGTTTTTGTGAAATTGTAAATAAAGATTACGTGCAACAAACTACGAGCAAAGTAAATTGTTTATGGTATACATAGTTGTTTTTTTAATAAGCTAGGATAATAAGTTTGACTACCTGCACTTTCAGACCAAAAAATAAGCTACTGTGGTCTTCTTAATTCGCTCCTGTCTGTGCGGCGCTTAGTTTAATTATATACTTGATGCATATATTGTTACCACTTATTCATTCTTTTAGCAGTTGGTTTTTCATTTCAATAAATAAATATGTGGCCTAAATGTATATCTGTGTATCGGGCTAAAGTACTTACGTCATGACGACAATTGAGCCGATTAAACTAATTAATGAAAATAACAATGAATATGCCTTGGCTAGCTAAAAAATATAGCTTTAAACATACCAAACATTTTTTTTACATCTTGTAACAATGTTATGAATATGATATCATAAAATCACCATTACAGTCGCTTCGGCCACAGGCCTACAGCTGCCGCAGGCCCGCAGCATGTTTATTATTGCGGTTGGTTGCGGCTTGCAGTACTTAAGACTTTTTACAATAATTTAGTACTCTATTTTGAAGCCGTTAGTACACCAACGATATCGTCCTCAGAGATATCGTCTATGAGTTAAAGTTCAACTTCATTCATTTTAAGTAAAATTTAAAATATATTATTTTGTAAGTTTGTAACAATAACTGTTCACTCATTAAATATTTTTTATAGATAGATTTACTTTAAACTATCTATTTAAATTTTGTCTGTTTAGTACCTAATTTAATAAGATAATTTTTATTTCTATTGCATGATGAACGCATTTTAACCTAAGTAACAACTTGACATTTGTCCCGTGACAATATTGGGAAATAATTTAGCAATGAAACGCTTTTTATGAATGTATTGCGCCAAATAAAATGTTTGAACATTCAGTAAAAGTACCAAGACATTACAAAATTGCTGCAAACATCTTTAGAAAAGTTTCTACTGAAGGCGGCAGCGTCAAATCTTTATTGTACGACGATAAACTTCGTCATTTTGTAAGTATTTACCTCAGTATTGATTACTTAGCAGTTATTATTTTAAATACGTAATTATATTGTCCTCCAGTACTATTATTAGTTTGTCATATTTACAGAGGACGAATGTGCTTTTCGCACTGATAACAGAAACTATCAAACATGCGGGTGACATAGACAAAATATTTGAGACCTGTAAAATATTAGAGAACGAGTCACGTTTAGACCCGTGGCTAGCCAAAATTCTAACAGCAGAACTTCTGTTCGGCAAAAAGGCTTTACCTGGCAAAAGCAAGCCGGAACAAACAATCCTCTCATACAAAGTCCAGTTTGAGAAATATACATCTGACCATCAAGATGACTTGAAGACAGAAGGTAATTCATTTTATTCTTTTTTCAGATCTAATATCTACATAGACTAAGCACAATGGCCGACGCAGGTGAAGGTCCAATAATACCTAGGCACACTAAACAGGCCGTCCTAGTGTTGGCAAATCTGTTTATGTACAGTGTTGCTATGTTCACCTTACCTTTTGTCGCGTTTTTCGGCGTTCGGCATATCCTAACCGAATATTACCCATTAGATGTTTTTATGGTGAATGTGTGGTCGGTTATATCTGCAGTAGTGATTGTTAATGCAATTATAATTGTTTATGCATACAAGGCGTACTATGAAAAGGAGTATGATGAGGATGGCAATGAGATAGACCAGCATGCATACACTAAACAGCCTCCAACAGAAGGTCCTACTGAGAAGAGTGGATTAAATCTGAAGCATGACTAAAGCATTTATCAACATTCCCATTAGTATACAGTATTTTATTGTATGCTTGGTTATTCATAGTCTTGAGAATATGATGTGTATCTAGTGTGAAATAGAACCAAATTTAAAAATATTATACTTGGAATGTACGAGCTAATTCTGTGATGAAGGCTTAATGTTGTTATAAAGACTATTAAATTCCAGGGATACATATTAAATGTAAATTATGAAAAATATTGTTTTTTTTTTATTTTAATCTTAGATGTATTCTGGCTTCTCTATATAGACAGAAGGTATCACTGTAATAATAACTCTTACTTTGAGCTAATAAGTCTTTCTGTACAAAGTTGTTATTATATCATCCTATAAACACAGATTATTTTTTGCAGGCTTTAGTTCATCTGAGACTTTAACTCAAAAGTCTGTTGATTGAATGAGCCCCTCAAATCCTTTATTTGAGGCTCAACTATTGTAGATTTACTGTTCTGCTATGTGAATTAGAAACACAGTTTTAACATTATATTATTTGGTTTTAACAATGAATCCTATTAGGTACCCACTAAACAACTAGAGTTAAATTCTAAGCACCTACTTCAAAACTACATTATGTAATAATAACATTCAAATGATTATATAGAAAATATTTATGGGACCTTCACTTGCTGCCTCTAGACTTTTATTATTTGTTTCCTGTCAAACTGCATGAGTTTTAGCATAAGAACTAAGGAGTTTCGACTCTTTGGGAAAACAAAGCTATTATGGTTTGCTGTTCAGAAAAGGAGCAGTCTAGTTTTTATGCTGTGCCTGTCAACTAGCAATATACTTACTCCGGTTTAATTATCCTGTTGGTACATCTGTACCTTGATATTATATTATAATCACTAGTATATTGTACAAAAATTTTAACCCCCAACAAATGTTCCATAAATTTACCTGAGATACAAGCCCTTAAAGCTTAGCTTAGGCACCAGTCTCCCACAATAATCTAAAGTTTAACCATGTTGAGATTTAATTTTTATTCTTTCTGTACCTACTGTTTATTGTGGTGAGAAAATAAATAAATTATCATTATTATAAATCTAAACTTTAGTACCTATTTATTCTCGTTACAATCTAGTTGCTCCAAGACCCAGGTATGTGAGAATCAACACAAATCTTCTGACAACATCGGATGCAATCAGGGCATTCCAAGATGAAGGCTACAGATTCATCCGCTGTACCTCTGGCTCCTACTCGGACTATCTGCAGCAGATACAGAACCTCACTGAACATGACTTCACGCAGGACTACCATGTGAAGACCATCTTCGTGTTCGCCTCTGGCACGAAGCTGCATGAACATGAGCTATATTTGGAGAACAAGATTATTCTGCAAGACAAGGTAGATTATAGTTATATCCTAGAATACGAACTACACAAAGTTAGAGTATAATATTTTATTAATTTGGTAAGAAATAAGAATGATACTTAAAATTCGACTCAAAGTAAAAGACAATGGTATTTTTAGAATATTTTTCCTAGTCTGGATGTGAGATTCTTTAATTTTGTCACCCATAACTTGATTTGATTGATTGAGAAAATCTAAATGATCATCATCATTCAGTCTTACTTTTCACACTCAATTTCTGCTAGTCTCTACACTTAAGTATGTCAACGTTTCGTTATTCTTCTTACATATTTAAACATAAAACATAACATCACGCCTGTATTCCCCGAAGGGGTAGGCAGAGGTGCACAAATAGTACACCCTCATTTCGCCAGTTATGTTTTAGGTCCCAATGTAATAGGGGGCGAGCCTATTGCCATCAACCGGGCACCGATCCAGACTCCGTGCTGCTACCGAGAATTATCTAATGAAAAATCCAGCAACACTTTGCCCGACCCGGGATTCGAACCCAGGACCTCGTGCTCAGCAGTCGCGCTTAGCAACCACTAGACCAACGAGGCAGTCATAGCTTACATTTTTACTGTATATTTATTCAGGCTACAGCGATGGCGGTGCACCTGCTGGCTCCGCCGCCGGGGAGCGTGGTGCTGGACATGTGCGCCGCGCCGGGCATGAAGACCACGCAGCTGGCTGCATACCTCAGGAACCTTGTACGTGTAGTGTAGTCCGTGGTAACACTTATCGCTATATCCCTTAAAACGATTAGTTATACTGTTATAGTTTTTTTGTCAAATCATTGCAGAACCCAGTTGCAAGTCATACACTGTTTACGTAAAGTAATTAAAGCTTTGCAAATAAAAAGTGTCATTAACACAAATGTGTGGTAATAAATAGTGGAACACATAAAACGTTAAAAAGAATAAATAATTACACAGTTAATTAACTTCAAGGTATAAAAGTAATTAAGCGCATTTTTTACAGGGCCGGGTATTTGCCGTGGAAAGGAATGAAAAAAGATACCAAACTCTTTGTGATTTTGTTGCGAGAACTGGGTCACAATGCGTGGAGACCCTTCATAAGGACGCTTTGGAAATTAAAAGGGGCGAAATAAATGATATTGAATATATACTTCTCGATCCGAGTTGTTCTGGCTCAGGTACTAAGCAGTCTTTTAAAAAAATGTATAGGTTTTGAAATTATTTCACGAGTTTATACATTTTTGTAACCTTTTTTTCAGGCATGGATTTCTGCGTACACAGCTATATAGAAAGCACTAGACTTGCAAAACTGACGTCACTCCAAGAGAAATTCCTAAAACACGCAATGAACGCCTTTCCGAAAGCCAAACGGATAGTCTACAGTACATGCTCTTTGTTCCCCGAAGAAAACGAACGAGTTATCACTAATGTAGTCAAAACCTCAAGAGCTAAGTGGAGGGTTCAAGATGTTAAAGAGTTGTTGAAAGGACAGTGGAATAACTTCGGATCTGGTATGTATGGCAGCATGGGCGCCAGGTGTATGTATGCTAAACCAGACTCTGACTTCACTACCGGGTTCTTCTTAGCCGTACTGGATAGAGACCCTAAAGATTTAGAGAGGAGTCTCAATGCACAAAATGTAGAACAGAAGGAAAAAGCAAAAGGTAAACGTGAAGATGAAACTAATGATAATGATAAACCAAGTAAGAAAATTAAATCGAGGAACGTTTCTGATGGAGAAGATAATACTGGAGATACACAAGTAGAAGTAAAAAAATCAAAGAAAAAAAAGAAACGAAATGCAGAAGACGGTATTAATGAAAATACCGATCCTGAAGCCATTATTACAGTACCTGAAGGTGATGAAATACCTAAGAAGAAGAAAAAACGCAAACACGAAGAAGCTAATCAACCAATATTAAACATAATTACTGAAGAATTAAATGAATTAGTCGTGGAATCGGAATCTGAAGTAATCCCCAAAAAGAAAAAGAAGAAAGACAAACATAAAGACACTAAAGATTCTGAATCAAATGAGAATATTGTCACAGTCGAAGAAAATGATACAGAAGTACCTAAAAAGAAGAAAAAACGTAAGAAAGATCTAGAAAATGAAGATATTAAGGAAACTCAAGTACTTGAGTCTGAAACTGTTAGTAAAAAGAAGAAATCAAAAATGGTACACAATGATGTGCCAGAAATGATAATCGACGACGAATGTAAAATAATTGAAGCGCCCAAAAAGAAAAAGAAGAAGAAAAATAAAGAAGATTGATTGCAAAATCAATAGCCTGTTTATATTTTTATAATTCTTATTAAATGCTATCAAGAAATAATGTCTGTATTTATTTAAAATCCATGAGACTTCAGCAATCGAGACATGATCAAATATAGGTAGGTCGTGTCTGGCACAGATTAAGTCTTCCTACTATTACCTACTGATAAATAGATTGCACAATATTAAAATGTAGATTTGCAACAGCACACCTTTCTTTATAGAAATAAAGGCGTAATGATAGCGATACCTATGCAAATAAAAGACAATCTAATTTGGACCTTTAGTAATGTTACCTATAAGACTATTTATTTGCGTGCACATAGCACAAGATTGCTATTCTATCGTATACCCAGGGGGTACCTATTAATGTTTGGCATGGATAGAAAATAACACAGTAACTTCATTAATTATTTATTCGACCTTGCTGCTAGTTTTTGTAACTTCCGACAAAAACGACTCCATGCATTAAACTGAGGGATTTAAAAAGCTTGTCTTTATAGCACAAATGCGTACTTACAACCGTATATTATCTATGCTTACAACTCCGGAATAGAGGTACTTAAGAGGGTGTTCCTATATATAATTATTATTAACCCTTTGAGCGTCACGGTCTTGTTTAGAAGACAATGCTCCTGACCCCTTCACGCCATTACTCTACCAGGAGCCAATATCAAATCGGAATATTTGTGTAATTTAATAACAAACAAATCTTAATAAATGGTACGATTAGATATTGCCGTGAGATATTGTTGTTAATCGTGGCGTGGAGGGCACGAAAACTCTTGTCCTCCATACAAAACTGGCGTTTAATATGTTATTTTTACCTATATATGTAAGTAAATGGGTATTACCGAAGTATTTCTCCGTTTTATTGGATTAGAAAACAACACTTAGTAGTCAAAGAACCCTTGGGTAAAAATTTGCACTTGCTATTACAACGATTCCATCGTCTAGACTCGCGATTACCAAGTAAGCAGTAGAAAAAATATCACTTTTCGCCATATTCGATAAATCGTCGACAAGTAGGGCAAATGTCATAAGCGACGTTTATTTCGTCTAGCCATCGTTTCTGAGAAATACAGGTACTTAGTTACACCAATTTTTTTTCGTAAGTTCATTAAAATTTGAACCTTAAGATTACTGAGGTAGGAATTAGTTTGCGACGTTGCTGTGTCAGATGAAGTACACGCTATGCTGTTTTGGTGTCACGAATGTGTCGTGCGCCCTTATTTTCTTTGCATATTTGGCGGGTCGTTGAAAATTACGATTTCTATACAGCAGGTTGGTAGGTAATATTTAACTGGTACGTAGACCTACGGATAATTTGTTATTTAAAACGGAACGATTAGTGATGCCAGTGGCGTAGCGTGCCTTAGACGGGCCCTGTAGCAGTATTTATTGGGGGGCCCCTAATTAAAGAGTAAAGATTTTTTACAAAAGCAAAATTAACGTTCACATTGAAATGCAGTATAAGTTATCACTTACAACCAGGGACTAGGAATTAAGCTAGGAGCCAATTACATTGCTACTATGGTTAATATTACTTCGATGGCCAATTTTACTATGAGAGTCAATGTCACTACGAGGGGCAATATTGCTACAACGGTCAATATTGCTACGCCTGGTTTTATTAGTTTTACTAATATTTGCTTTCATATAAATTCGCATCATTGATACTGCGGTAACTACGCCCCTGAGTGATGCAGAATATTTGTCCCTAATACTCGATGAAACTCATTCGTAAAATGTGAGAACAATGTGTTTTTTTTTATGTTGCACCACACCAGGTTTTCTCACATGACCAAGTCTTACAATTTGTTAAAAGTATTTTTGTATCTTACCTACAATAAGTATTTATGCCCTCTTACCATGAACTCTAAAAGAAGGACAGTTTACGCTGTGGAAGCAGTGTGTGGTAGCAGTATTTCGCTTTCATATAGTAAACTGTCTTGTTTTTTGAGTTCATGGTAAGGGGGCAGAAATACCTAATCCAACATACAAAAAACACATTGTTTCCACATTTTACGAATGCGTTTCATCGGGTGTTAGGGAGAGATGTTCAGAGGGTTGCTTTGAGAACAAAATTGCAACTTTTTCGGAAGTAGCAGTCCTTTTCCTAAGCCACTGTGCAATTAGCGTATTGTGTAACGATGGGAAATGACAAATTTTTACGACCCACTAATTAATTTACTAGATAAATTCCTAATTTATACCTATTTGGGCGTTTCTTTCGCCCGTGCTCCCCCTCCTGTCACTCTAGGTGCACTATATATAAGTTTATTCTAAGATGAAGAAGAAGGTGTTTAGGTATAATTGTAATTCTTGTGCCTCCACAATAGACGATTCGATCGGTCTCCACTACAAGCCAGCCCTGGGTAAGTGGGTAGTCAGCTCCGCTACAAATAAGAACTGTGTGCTGTTCTGTTTGGTACCTACAAAGCTTCTTGTTGTGTAGCTTATGTCGTCATGGCAGAAAGAAAAATAAGTTCCTAATGGAAAAATAATTATATTATTAACAAAACTGTTACGTTTATACAAGTAATTATTAGGTACGCCTTTTGAAAGCAGGTTAAATCGCTGCTGTGTTTATTACTTATAATTCCTGACCAAAAATTGGCTTTGCCTTACTGATTTCCTTTCACGGAAGCCGTAAACTAATTTAAAATAATGTAAGACCTCAGCTAATCCCATCAATTTGCTTGCCACAGAAGTTTTGAAGTATTTAGTGGGTCAAGCTGTGTGCGTTAACGTATTTTTCCTTATCGCATATTTTTAGCCTTGGACTAATTGGAAAACTACTTGTAATAGGTACCTACTCCTGAACACCGCAGGCGTGTTTACACGAATCGATTGAATACAATGACTTGACTCCTTTACAAGAATTACTCACATGATAGGCTATTTGTTTTGATGTCAATCCTTTAAGAATGAGAAGCTACTTCGATAGAGTAGATAAAACGTGGTTGGAAGAATTTATAAAAAAATCCAGTTTAAATTTACTTATAGTAAATATAACCATATCTACTCTAAAATAATAAAAATAAAAGATTTTTTTGTTTGTTTGTTTTGTACTGAATAGACTGAAATGTTATAAACAACTACACCTATTAATTAAGAATTTCCCCGGCGTCCGCGTCGTTAGGTGCCGCGTATGCTTTTGGGTATTTTATTCTGGTTTCACTGCTACGTCTGGGAACGGAGACATACGGTCACGAGTTTCACAGCTACGCGGATTGGCTGTACGCAACCCGC
Organism: Abrostola triplasia; assembly: GCA_946251915.1. Lineage (NCBI taxonomy): Eukaryota > Metazoa > Arthropoda > Insecta > Lepidoptera > Noctuidae > Abrostola > Abrostola triplasia. The sequence continues at coordinate 2,516,755 of OX276424.1, read as the reverse complement.
TCCGGGTAGAGCCCGTACAACGCTACCCGTGTCCTAGCAACCGTACCGTACTGAACTCTCGTTTCAGAGCACTGCGGGCGCTACCTGTACGCATCTCCCGTATACTGACGGTCCGTGCGGGTCTCCCGGATAACTGTGAAACCAGCCTAAGACATTAGAATATTATTTTAGATTTTAAGTGACCTTTATGGTAGAGACACACTGGTCCCACGTACACACCGTCCACACTGTCGTTGAGGCAACGTTGCATATGACAGGCGTGTCTCTATTGCATTCGTTTTCAGTTTGTTTTTTGCCTTTAATTGAACCTAATGATGCATGAAGGTATTGTTAAAATACTGCTACAACACTATCTAAATAACAAGCTGCGTTGCTTGGCAACTCGAGTTTTGTCTTACATTAACGGGCTGGGCGGGCATTGAAGGCGGGCGGGCCTATATCCGCACTTTCTACAACCAATCAGCAACCGGATGCTCGATATTATGACACTGGTGTCACTCAGTGCCTGTCACTTGTGAGGCAGCTACTTAAATATCAACTTTATAAGCTTAGAATTAGGTTGTTATTAGCTTGTTTGTTGTTAAGTAAACGAGGTGCCGTCATTGGCTACAGCGATTGAATTGATGTCACCACCTCATTTACGAATGTTTAGGTACAATTACGTGTGTAAACAAATGAGGTGAGGTATTTGTTACATCGATTTATGTACAACGCGAGTTAGAAAAATGTAGGTAACTAGGTACATATATGTATAAAATATTTCAAATATATTTCGTGTACGATCTCAATAATATTTTTTTTTGTAAATATAACTCCTTCATTAATCTTGTTATTTTAAAAAAATACATTTAACTAGCTGTTGCCCGCGACTTCGTCCGCGTGAATTTCAGGTAAGGGGTATGAAAATTAGATGTTAGCCGATTCTCAGACCTACTCAATATGCTCACAAAATTTCATGAGAATCGGTCAAGCCGTTTCGGAGGAACATTGTGACACGAGAATTTTATATATAAGATAAAGGTAAGCATACAAATAATTATAGGCACATTAGGTACAAGTCTAATAACACTTATACTTACCTATAACCACTAAAATAAATTCACATTTTTAAAAGCTAAAGCAATAATTCATACTCTCAGCCGCCTTACCATGAACTCTTTAAACAGAACAGTTTACGTTGTAGAAGCGATTCGCCGCAATACACTGCACGTAGCGACGTCTTGCTTCCATATTATAAACTGTCCTGTTTTAAAAGTTCATGGTAAGGGGGCAGGACTAGGATTGTCCAGAAAGTGGTCTTCTTTGAGCAGTAGGTTAAGAAAATGTACATAATTTTGCTCATAGAAGGTTTAAATTTCATTTATGTCTTTAGACAATAAGCTTGCAGACGTACCTACCAAAAAAATCTGTTTTAGCATATAGAAAAGCACCATAATAACCTGCTATACACACCATATGAAAATGACTCACACTTACCACTAATTTTCCTGAGCCACACATACCCACTTTATGACTTAATAAGTAATTTAAAGAAATAATTTCCTCATTGTGAAAGTAATAAGGAACTAAAATATGGGCGGGTGTCAGTGCGTGCTAACCTCCATAAAGAAAGTAGTTATCGTCAAACAATCTGCCGCGATATGTTATTTATTATTGTTATTATTTAATCTCACTTTATTTACTCGGGCTATCAACCATGCGGAAGATACCCGGACTTTTAAAAGGCTTACGTGGGGACACAGGTCCAACACGCAGAGGCCCGTTGAGAACTTTAATCTAAAAGGGGATGGGACACCAGCTAGGGGCACCACACAACTGCTCTATAACAGAACAGCCATGAAAAGTCCCCAAAAGGTGCAGGACTATTGAGAAAAATGGATACTAAAATGATTTGGTCTATTGTGTTGGGATGTTTCGTGGAATGGTTATTTTTTAGTTTATTCTGAATAACAACGGCGTCTGCCTTTAACCATATAATATGCAGTATATTAGCAGACGGTGACTCGCCACTCACTAGATGGGCCCCCTAAACAGTCGCCACTATAGGCAACAGGGAGCAACACCTTAATCTCACTATTATTACAGAAGTATCAAGGTCAAACTTTTGTATATACATTATACACATAATGTATGTATATGTTAATTCAAATCATAATAGGTTAGTGTCAACACCTAACACCATCAGTGGCGCGTTTATTTTTATTTATTTATACTTATTATTGTCAATTAGTGTCCAATGCTCAGTATTGTAGTATAAGTAGTATCGGAGCGAACTAGACTCCTACCTAAACGACTGGCGTAGAGTGGCGGCAGACAGGGACAAGTGGAAGAAAGGAAGTGAGGCCTTTGCCCTGCGGTGGGACGAAACGGGCTCATAATAATAATAATAGTGTCTACGTGTATTGCTACATGTATTTAAAGTATGTTTTCGTCTAACAGAACTATACGTTTACTGAAGAACATTCCAAATTAGTGTCTGTATATGTACGTAGAGTAGTGTAGCGTAGCGAAACTGACATAATTAACAAAGATTTTTTTCCTTTACAATGCATGCCGCACTTAGGACGTTTTTAATATTAAGCAAGCTATATCGATACGGGTCAATGATCTATGCAATTTCAACCTTTACCATCGAAAAGTCCGATCCGAATAATTTAAAGTGGAATTTACACGTACCTACGCATAAATATAACGTCACGCCTGTATTTCCTGACGGGGTAGGCAGATGTATACATATAGTATACCCACATTTCGCCAGTCATGTTTTCAGGTCCCAATGTAATAGGGAGTGAGCCTATTGTCTTCAACCGGGCACAAATCCAGACTCCGTGCTGCTACTGAGAATTACCTAATGGAAAAACCCAGTAACACTTTGCCCGACCCGCGATTCGAACCCAGGACCTCGTGCTCAGCCACTAGCTAGAAACCACTAGATAGAAAATGTAATAACAGCGTTATTTACCACCCATCACCAGTCATGTCCTTATGACATGGGTCAAAAACGCATTCTCTCAGCGTACACACTTTGATTATACAGCCGTATAGACTCCGTTTGAATGCTCATTAATTGTATAATCTACTGGAGACAGCTAATACAATAGCGAAGCTTGCGTATTGTATTTTTTAAAACTGTGATACTACACAAGAAACATCTACGCGTACGACATCCGCTACGCCGTAGCTGGACTACGTGTCGTAGCGGCTACGACACAGTAAAGGAAATACCAAAGCTTACGTTTTTTGTGACAAAACGCTATAATAAAACCGGGTCAAGAACGAAATGAGCAATTTAATCATAATTGGAGGTAACAAGCGCTTGTTTGTTCCTCAATGAGAGCACGGAGAGAAATGTAAGCATTACTGAGGTGCCGACACGATTTTACTTACGACACATTAAGCTATTGTACTAACTGCAAATTATAGCCAGCCAATGTTGATTTAATTTTTTGTTAACATTTAAAAAAAGACAAATACCTATTTAGTTCTTTTTTACAGTAAACTGCTTAATTTAGTTTAAAGACGCGTAATTTACACATGGATTTAGTAGCATTAAAGTCCAATAGAAAATACATCTGCAAATCAAAGATTTATCTCAAAGGAAGATAAACAGTTTACAACTCCCAATGTTGACGCAAGTTAGGCCAATACTTTTTCAAATTGTTTTTCTCATTTTGTAGCACCTTCGAGCTACGAAATTTTAAATTGATATTTTTATAATTAGTATTCAAACCAATTACATCATGTCTCTTTTCAACAAGAATCAAATAAGCTTTAAAAAGACACCACTGTTTAACTGTGAAGGAAAACATAGTGATGAATTCTGGATCGAATGGTTCTAAAGCACCAACCTGCAATGTGGTCAATACTCATTCCTTGCCTGTATGTAGAGCTGTTTTGTATACAATGGGACAGTAGGCAGGTATTATTAATTTACAAAAGTATGTAGAATAAAAGCTTAAATCACATAGAATCTGGGATGTTTAGATACATGATGAAACAGATTTATATACCAGAATAGTGTCGCTTAAGTGAAATTATAGGTTTAATTAAAAATACATATTGCTCATTGTAACTTTGTTTGCAAAACCTACTAGACCGTCGTATCACGCGAGAACATAATATTTTACGTTCTATTGTTTATGCTAATCCTGTGAGCTTGCAAATGTCAGAGAGTCATAATATTAACGATCATTATGGTATTTACTGAGTAACATAATTACAAACTGATTAGGTACCTATTTTGCAAATATACGAAGGTTATTTTTGTCACAGGCACAATTTTTCAGGCTTTAGGAATCACAATTTTTAAACTATAGGAGACAAATAATAAAATTCCCATCTTTTCGTATGGTTGATGAACAACTTGGCGCCAGAGTTTAAACACCCTGCTGTAGGCCTCTGACATGGCTTTACAAATCGTTGAAATCTCTTAGGTGTGCCGGTTTCCTCAAGATGTTTCCTTCACTGTTTTTAGCAACTGATTACTAATTAATAATACGCAATACATGGATTCGAAAATAAATGAAATTCCCATCCAATAAATTCCCGTAATATATGTATGAATTATCATTTTGCATAGATTAATAGATAAATCGAATGAGAATTCACAAAGTATGCATATCGTATATATCGTCGTTTCTGCTGAACAAAGGTTATAGGTAAAGAAAAATAAAATACGCCTACTAATTACAACAGAGCATCAATAGATATTTACATTAATTACTTACGGATCCTCTAAAGACCGCTCCCCTTGCTAAGTGGTAAACCGTTTGACGAAAAGGATGAAAAATACATGGGTTTGACATAATATGTCTATATATAGGTATTTTATGTTATAACATATCATACGCGTCGCTTTTTAAAATTTCCGCCTGGAACGCACTGAACATTTGTCGATTCGGTTAATCGAAACAATATTTCATCCGCATACATTTATCATTCTATTCTATTTCTATTCGTTAAACGTTTTGCCACATCGCTAGGGAGGTGACTACATTAATACGCAAACCTAAAAGCCATGTTAAAACCACACTTATACATGACGTGTAACATTTCAATCTTAGGAATTCGTCACCACTTACAATCCAAGCTGGTATTAAAGTAATTACTGTCGTTAGGCAAATAAAATAAACTTGAATAACCTTATTACTTTCTTTGTGGCACATGGCACACTATAGGGTAATTTATGTTAAATGTGATTTCGCGAGTCGATCTGCTGGTTACGGGTTATGAGGATTTTGGATTTGATTTAAAATATGAAAGGTAGGAGTACTTAGGAAAATATAAGAGAGGTGTTACAATCATAATAATAACAGCCTATAGCTGTCCAACTGCTTGGCAAAGGCCACTTCTCATATAGAGAAGGATTGAGCATTGATCACCTCGCTAGCCCACTGTGGGTTGGTGTCAATATAATATTGTGATATAATAATAAATATGCAATCGTTCCTACATAAGCATGTATGACTGCCTCGTTGGTCTAGTGGTCGCTAAGTGCGACTGCTTAGCATGAGGTCCTTCGAATCCCGGGTCGAACAAAGTATTATTGGGTTTTTCCATTAGGGAATTAGTAGCAACATGGAGTATGGAATTGTGCCGGGTGAATGGCAAAAGGCTCGCACCCAAATTCTATAACGTAACTGGTTGTCTGTCTGTCGTAAATGTTCATGAGCTAAATAGTCTGCCTACTTCTTCCGGCTATACAAGCGTGATTGTTTTATTATAATATGTAGTACCTACAGTATACTTCCTTGCAGTCTACGTGCAAGTACAAGACCTGGCGTTCATGTTTTGGCACGATATGAAAGTTTGGACGTTTGTTGCGTTTCTAAGAAAGCTCACGGTAATCATAGCTAATTTAATAGTTAGAAACAGGCTACTTATGTTATTGCAGCATTCTAACTCGGTATATTCAACACTGTAAATAATAATAAAGTAAATAAGACTAATTTTCTAGCCTGTCTCGTTTTGCAGCTGTAGAAAAGGGCTTTTTAAAATCCATCATTAAATTCTTTACACCTTATTGTAATATCGTCTATAGTTACATTAAGTTAGTAATATTACGAGCTATGTAAATGATAAGTAGGTTTTAACTAAACTAGAGCAAACATTTTTTCAAATTACTCAACAAAATTGTTAGCGTATTAACATAAATAATGAATTATAAAACGTAATGGGGTCTCATAAAAACGCAAAACATTCCCCAAACTGTGAGAGGTGAAAATATATTCTTAACCTACATAAAGACGTTGCTACAATATGCTTCGTTGACCGGCGGGCGACCCGTGTTCGTCAAACTGGACAGAACACTTGCTTGTACACAATAGTTAGTTCGGAGTAAAAAAAAATAAAAAAAAAAGTTGGGTCTGATAGCGGGGTATAAATGTTTTGAAATGTCTATCTTTATCGCAGGATCTGAATATTGTTTTGGTTCCAAAGAAAAAAGGAAAGAATATTCTTTAAACTTAGTTCTGATCTTACCGTTACATTAGGATCTCAGTTATTCAAGTAGAACTTTTCAATCTTCACCAATCGATCCTCAGATATTGTAAGAAAATTCTAATTTGAAATAAAAGTAATTTTCCGTTTTCTATTAGTGTACCTACCTATGTAACGCACAATTAAGAGTTTTAAATTACGTGAGAAAAGTTAATTTAAAACACTTATCAAGTGTCCTAAATTAAATATCGATCAAGGCTGTACCTGGTCTGGCGGTGTTCGCGCACACGGGTGCGCTGGCCGCTGGCCGGCGTTGCCGCCAGTTCGAACAGCCGTCACTCGGTTCCGTTAACAAAACATAACCGGACGACTTCTACATTCACAACAAAAACAACCAACACCTTAACATACAATTCATATTTAAAAAGTAATTCAGCCACAAACGAAGTGTTTAATTAAAAACAAATAAGAATTGTGAATTTTTAATCTGTTCTCGAATTTATTTAAAAACAGAATGGTTTCACCCGGAAGTTACGTATTACGCTGAGGACTCAAGCTCGCAAATTGTAATTCTAAATTAGAATTTTAACGAACTGTTTTCTGTGTTTGCATGTGATTGTGTTTTGTTTTTAATTGAAAATGGCTACCGAAGAAGTTATGCCTGCTTCTGTTGTGGTAAGATTATTCAAATGTCTATAATCTTAGGGTTAAAAATTTATAAAGTTCAATTACTACCTATACTTATAATTATATACAATGTAGGTATATATTTTTTTATTACTATTATTTAATTTGCATGTGTGATAATACCTGTTGAATATTCCATATTTAATAAATTAACCTCATATTATTTTAATTAATATGTGGCCTTTCTATTGTTATTAAGTTATTAACTAGATAAGTACTATGATATCAAAATCATTTAAATACTTTTGTAAGAAGTGAGTATTAGGTTGGCCTAACAGTATAATTTTTAAATTACGAATTTACTTTTTTGCACAAAAAGTAACCAAACTACATTTTAAATAAATAAATCTATAGATTTATTAGTAGCAACATGACTTACTAGGTTAGGAGAAATTATAGAATGTGCTATTTAAATAAGAATCCTTTGTCTGAAAAAAAAAGAAATGAGTGTTCCTTTAATCATCTATGGGTTCTTCGAACTGCTGCGTTCTTAGAACATTAAGTCAAAGTCGCAATCAAGTTTGATTGGAGTCATAACCGCCATTAGTATGTGTGGCTAACTTATTACTTTTACGACTAACATAGGCTGAATCATTTCACAACTTATAACTTATACAAGTAAGCGTTCGGTCGATCGTGTGACTGGAGTTACTTAGTCACGCAGTAAGGGCTGACTCGTTAACTCTTATCTAAGAGAATATCTAACGATTGTTATACCTAGGTTAGGTTAAACTTTAACAAATCATTAGCAGCGACGGACGGCTTTTTGATCCAAGGTTTTGAAATGATTTCGGTCATTTTAGACTTGTATGTGAGTAACTGAGTACTAACTGCAACATTTTAAACTTTGCTTTAATTTTTATTTTCTTCTTTTGTCGTGATATTCTGTTTCTATTTTTATTTAATCCTATATAGCATATACATGTACTTATCTATATATATTCAATAATATATTAATAAAACATAATATTACTCTCACCGATAACCCACTTGACTAGCTCTTTTTATTTTTTTTTTAAACGTCGTTTCACACTAGACATTTCTCTTATATCGTGGGTGCGGATTACAAACATGAAATATCAAATATGCATACACCTAGACTTAGGACCTGGGAATTTTTGTCCCGTGCGGGAATCGACCCGCAACCCTTAGCGCAGCAGTCCAATCGCTTAGCCGCTGCGCCAATCAGGACGTTTTATCTCAGTCACATTTACTTGTTCGTCTCTGGTGGCCCTTGGTTGCTAATAGCTTAAACAATGCGCGCCAATGGTACATTAACTCGTTTAATCATGATTTAATACATTATAGTGACGTAGGTAATGTACGGTTTGACTAATATAGCCAGCGAGCGATATATTTATCCACTATTCAACGATCAAATATTTTTCTATAAATACTTTAAGTAGTACTTAATTAGCCACATGAAGTGCGCATTGACGTCAATGAGTGGGTTCAAAATTAAACTCGGTAATGTCGCAGTCATCAATTATAAAGGGAAATTCCTTCATTAACTAAAAATATAAAAGGATTTCACTACTTATCTAAGTTCATTGCATTAGGTATGACTAAAATTTCGATATGACAATTTTGCGACAAATGCTAACAAGAGACTAATTAAAGTCGATAATAGTGTAGATTAGATACCAAGATTTGCCAAACTCACGAAGGTTTTATGGTAATATTAATTGCTTTAGGTAGTTAGGTACCTACTTCTGAAAAACAATATTCAGTGATACCGAGGGTTTGTTTTCATCAGTGTATGCGTAGTCATAAGCAATACCGCCTACTACCAATCAATCAGCCACGTGGCCGGCATGAATCGTCAGTTCATGAATGAACATAGACAGTGGTATCAGTTGATTGGAAGTAGGTGGGTGCCGGGGGCGCGCGGCAGTCCGCGGGCGGGCCGGAGCGAGGGATGTCGCGTCGCCCGCACCCCCGGCCGCGCCTACTGTCGCGTCCCTGTCGCCAGGCCGCGCCCGAGCCCACGCCGGCGCCCGAGCCGCCGCCGCAGCAGCCCGACCCGCACTCCGACGAGGAACGGGAACCCGGGGACTGGCGCCCCTCGCGCCCCTCTACTCCTCCGCAGCGCACCGACGACGTCTCCGAGGGATCTGAAGCGACCGCTCGACCCACCAGAGCAGAGCCAGCGAGCCGATACTCCAACTTGAACTTTTGGAAGGCCAGACGAGTCACGTTCTATAGAAATGGGGACCCTTTTCATCCCGGCGTTGAGTTCCGCTTCAAGCCCGGCCGCGACCTGGCGTCAATGGACGTGCTTCTTGACAGGCTGTCAGAAAGACTGGAGCTGCCCAGGGGGGCGAGGTTCATCTTCGGCATGGACGGGGACAGAAAGTACAGGCTGGAGGAGCTCGAAGACGGAGCCTCGTATGTCGTCTCGTCATACAAAACTTTTAAGGTAAGTCATATCACTCCTATGTTCATCATACATACATATACAATTATACACGTGTCATCGGTCTATATCATTATAATAATCCATCCAGTATAAATTAAAGATAAAGTTCATTATAACAGCTAGTAACTTACAAAGCACTGCGCCGTATAAATTCTAGTGCGTGTTGTATGCTCTATCAACTAAAGCGCAATCATTTGTCTAAACGCTTTCATTATCTGAGTAATTAACTTAATTTATATCATCGGCAGCTAATTTAAAAAGAAGTTTCTTCAGTCAAGACAATTTAACGATAAACTTCTTACATCTTTTGTTAAGAATAGGTCATAATAGATTTTTAACTACTATCCGTTATAACTAGAAAAGAAGCACATGATAAAGTATTGTGTAGGCCAGTCCTAAACAACTTTTATTCCGAATATAATACCTAAGTCTAGACTCTAGACAAAGCCCGCAATATAGAGGTATAATTAATATTTAGCAACTGCCCCAATTCCTTGCCGCAAAAAAAAAAACAATTACAAGATTTTCATCTAAGAAACAATTACAGGTTTCGTGAGCGCCAAAATGTCGTTCGGCCTTGAAGATGTGGGTCAGAGGATAAGGGCCACGCACCCAAACCTCTTATTTGCATTTTGATTACATACAGAACTTTGTTTTGTAACATCGATAAGCTGTTAATTGCAAGTAAATTGCGTTTGGACCGTTTGGCCTAAACACTATTAATTTAGGCTTAGGAAATTGTTCGGAATGATGATTTTTTTATTGTGTACTAAGTTTTGATTTGCGTGTTTGCTAATTTTGTTGGCAATTAAATTAGGGGGAGTAATTTTGGGTTTTGTATTTCGTAGTCATTATTAGGTACGATGATATGATAAGATTATTACCATCACCTTCATGCTAAGCAATCAACTGCGATTTAAACTACTTATTAGACATTTATTTCCAAAATTTTGGTCCAAATACCTTTATATACAGTAGGTATAATTGACTTTCTCCATAATGATAAAGTATTTTACTAAAACATACAAATATTTTACTTTCAAGTAACTTAATTAGTTCAAATATATTTTACGTAAATTTTAATTCAACAACAAAGAAAATTGTAAAAGATAAAAACGGTAACTAACCCTAAAAAGCGTAGATACGGGACACGGTGGCTCGCTAGTGTAGCGGGCAACTTGTCTTCAGCATTGTGAATGGGGACAGGTTAAAGAGACAGTCAGTTAAACACTCAGATAAGACTTACTAGTTAAGTAATTAAATGTTACGTTGAGGCTTGACTTACACATCCTCTAGCTCAATTTATTGTTGTTAATATCTGCGCTGTACCAATATGGTGTCAAACTTAAATTTGATGTGCATGTTTATCTTATCTTTTTTTTATTCATAATGTAAAACATTTCTTTTTTATTAACAAGGTTACTTACACTTATTTAACATATGTAACAAATAAATATTATTTTATCTTATGATTCGATTCCTATTCTTATGATAACTAAGTAACGCCTAGTAAATATTCTGTAAGGAATTTATAGTTAACTATTGTTTCGTTTCTTTAGTAAAGATATCTGTAGGTACCTACATATTTTAAAAACTTTTGTTAAATAGCTCCTGTCTACAAAAATATTATAAACTTAATACCTATAACAGTACACATAAGTACTACCGCAAACTATCTCTTTAGACAAACGGTAATATAACACTATCAAATGATTTACATCTGAAACTTAAAAGAAAAAAAAATAGCATTTCAGATAAGGATCACACAGCCTTCATAAGCGACAAAGTTCTTAAAATCCGTCAATTATCGATAAGCATTGAAACGAACACGTTTTTCGTTCATAAACATGGGTTTGTGTTTTCCGTAATGGCCGCCGTGTCAAATGCCTACGACCGCTGGACGCAGACTGCCAACGACATCTACAGGGCAATGCACCACCTTGCACTTTACTTAAAGCATCAAGGCAACGCGCGGATTACCTGCGATTAACATTCTAGACTCGTTGCCGACTGTACTGGACGTGTTATCTGGACTTTGACTGTAAAAACACATGTTTAGATATGCTTTAGGTTGGTTTAGTGTAGAGTAAACCTACTTTCCGGGGAAATGGCTTAAAGATTTTATGCCAGACTTAAAAACTTAAAGATATATTGTCTGGCCTAAAAATACGGTATTGTCTAAAGATATAAGTAATTAGAGAGATTTGTGCTCATCCTAAATCAATGAACTTACATCATCTTTGTTCCTATTCAATTAAATAAAAGACAAAGGAGTGCTGTTGCCACCCAAGCCCTGTGCATGTATTCTTTTTAGTCCATGGGGTCTACGATTTATCGTGTTTACACATCACACACAATCTAAGACTCAAAAGGGTCTGGTCCGTATATCTCTACAACTCCAAGATCGTATCACATTATACTTTGAAATTTCTGACTGACACAAAGTGTGTGACTAAGGTCACCATCATTTTAGTAAAGTAGGCAATATTAGAATATTATACATTATAAGTTGCCCGTATAGTAAGTACATAGTAGAGCCCGCATTTACTTGTATTACTTGTCAGATACCAAGGACGGTCGCCACACTGCGCTGTTTAGTATTCAATGCGTCTCGTGACTCCAGCTTATCAGTCTTCCCTTCATATCATATCGTTATTACCATATAGTCCTTTGATACAGTGGACAATGGACAATACGCATAGTTACTATTATATCTATACTTAATCTTTTTCGTGTCGGTTATGAACAATCGTGCTTCTTTGATATAGTTGCAAAAGGTTTATAAACAGGATGTACGTTATATTCAATGGTTGTAATGTATTTATGTCATGGCTACGAATAAATTAAAGTAAGATTTATAAAACTACATTACATTTTACACTTCCTTCATAAATACATTTGACTTTTTATGAAATGTTTCTTTATAACCAAGATGAGATAATCTTCTACTTACCGTATTGTTCATGAACAACCTGATATCAGAGTTTAAACCGCCTGTAGGCCTCTGACATGGCTTTACACACCGTTCAAAATGACTAATGATAAGAACCGCGACTCTCATCATTTAAATAAAATTTAATAAACCTAAAAGCAAATCTACTACCATACAAAAAGCAGAATCTTCATTGTTTTATAAAATTCTCAATAATTTCTTAAAAAATGCGATTTTTTTTTTAAACGTCGTCCCACACTAGGAATTTCTCCTGTATCGTGGGTGCATTACACAAACATGAAATATCACATACACAAACACCCAGACACGGGACAAACATCTGTAGTTCGCACAAAGTTTTGCCCCGTGCAGGAATCGAACCCGCAACCCTTAGCGCAGCAGTCCAATCGTTTAGCCACTGCGCTAATCAGGTCATCAAAAAATAAAATTACGTATAAGTACCTACATAATGACTAATTTAAAAGACTTATAAAGGTAATTCGTCTTAGTGGCACACCTTTATTTTCCTTATAGTTAATTTGCGTTGTAACTCATGCAGCATATTGTAATGCATACTTAATTTTGAAAAATGGGTCTGTAATTTATTTCCCTTGTGTTATTGTTACCGGCCGTTTATTTAACCTCATTCGGTTTATGAAGAAAACATTAGACTAAGCTATAATATTCCAAGACATCTCGTATAAGTTTCTAAGCTTGAAGTCGGAAAGAATTTATGCTGACGGAGCAAAGAAACTCTTTATGCTAAATTGTACTTTATACTTTGCCAATTTATCAAAGACAAAACGCCGCATTCAAAGACCTTAATGATTATTTTAAATTGACACTAAGTAAATATTTCAAGTAAAAGACCTTTATTTAGTGTTAGTTTAAGTTATCATCCGCCGCGCTCAAAAAATTAAACTACACTAAGTAAAGGTTTTCTTCTTGGTATTTTAACTTAGTGTCAGTTTAAGTAATGTAAATTGTAATGAAACGTAATAGGTAACACAAAACAATCGCATAAAAATCCCCGATTCCTTTGTTTCATTTGACGCAACCAGACCATAGTTACAAACGCCTAACCTACATTCGCCAGCACATATCACCTGTCCGACCACCGAACCCTAAAAACAAACTGTCATCAACACTATCGATAAGAAGTGAATAAATGAATAATAAGTAAATAGAGTAATAGTCGGTCATTGTAGAACGACATTATGTATGTAAGAAAACCTCCGTACAGGGCCCTAACCATGAACCCTTAAAGCAGGACATTATGCGTTGTGGGAGCGAGACGCCGCTATGTGCAATGTAATATGGGGTCTCGCTTCCACAATGGAAAATGTCCTTCATTACGAGTTCGTGGTAGGGGGGCAGTATATAGAATCACGCGATTAAGTCACTCCTTTGTGCGATTTTTCCTCGATGATTATCGCGAAACGTGGCGTAAATAATTCAATTTATTATTTTTTACAACCGCCGCCTGTTATATAAGCTTGAATTATTGTGCTTTTATAAAGATTTGTCGTAGATTTGAACATTGATTATGTCAGATTATGATTTCAGATTTACTTGGACGCCAAGAGGCGAAATTTAATACAAAATATAATGTCGAAATTACTGTAATTCAGATTAATTTTAGATTAATGTTTTCTATAATAATCAGTTTTCAACATTCTCTTAACTACCTTACATAACAGTGAGCAAGGAGGCACAATATTTTACGGATACGTAGACAAGCGCGTAGGCACAAATCGGTCGTAGCGTGTCGTAGCACTTGCGTAGCAAATGCCTCTGTAGCAAAATCAATCGCCTACATCGTTATATAATTATTAATTATCATAATTTCTTTCTTCATATATTATAACCAAGTACGTATAATTATACGTACGGATAATATTGCAAGTATTAGAAACAATATCCACTTAATAAATTCACCCTATTTTTTATTGTAAAACATAAGAAGAACGTACTGCAAGTATTTCTGCTTGGAACAATGTTTCATACGACTAATACAATACTGCGGAGTCCCTAACGACTTGGGCGCGGTTTGTACAGTCACGCTGTAAATTACGGTACAGTCGCACACATAAGTTGTTAAAAAGAACTGCAATAAAAATATAATTGCAGTAAATTAAAACTGTTCGTGTAGAATATGTTATATGGGTGTTTTGTTACATACGTAGTTGGAAGTTATTGATGAAATACTTTTTTGTAAAACATTGTATTTACAAAAGCTTTATATTTTAGTAACAATCGTTAAGACTGTTTAAGTGAATCATTAATACCACCTGCTATTGGCCTTGTATCTGAATCCACGGAATTCGGCAAAAAAAATAGTTATTTGTTGATTAAGATTGAAATAACTATAATAAGCAGCTGGGTTGCGAGGAAATTCGTGGTATCTGCCTATACCTCTGGGAAACGGGCTTGACTTTATGTATGAATGATATTATTTATAATTAGGTACATATAACTCTTACTGATCGTTTTTTACAATAATACATTCAAAAATTATTTCATAATATAACATTAACATTTTATTTATGCCTGAAATTTTTAAACTAATACAATTTATATTTATGATTTGTGTCTGTCCATAGCAGTACTACGATTGAAAGTCGAATTGAAATGTCTTCGCACTTATATTGGACCAGACTTTACACTGTACAGCCGTTTATCGGCCATAATTTTAAATATAGTCAGTGTGGTCTTAGAACAACTTAGACTTTGAAAAACAAATTGGTGCTAATATTTAATGGAGTTCCATCAGTAAGTGTTTTTAAAGTTAAATAAATACTTTAACCATTGTTCCTTGCTCCATGCTTGGCTTTAGACCCGCAACCTCCCATAAATCCAATTCTGTAACTATTAGGCGACCACGAAACGACCAAATAAAAAAAAAACTACTCTCCCATAAAACAGTTTACGCTGTACATGTACTGGCCGTTGTAGGAAATGTATAAATTGCACTTTTCTTCCGTCGGCCGTCGTTCGTGATTTCACTATAGTGTATCGAACTTGGTAAACTCGCTCACCAAATTGGGGATGTGGGTCAGTGTGCTTCACATAATAACGTAACTCTAACGTTACTTTGTGCGTTTAGCCTTTGAATTATGTTTTAGTCTTGCTAGTGAAAAGTTAAGTAGATTTTTTTTAAGAGTTTTGCAATGTGTTTGATTACTGTTTTTCGCTTAGTAAGAATAATATTTCTACAGTAAATAACGGACACCAATGTTTTTCTATCGTTCGTTATAAAGGAGGCTTATAAACTTTCATAGAGGTACCAGTCTAAAGTCAGCCTTTAGTGGAAGATAACCTCAGAACTCAGATACAATATCGTATTTGTATTTGGAGATATTATCGGCACATATTTTAATAAACCTTAAAATTAAAACCAATGCCATAACTATTTAACTTTATCTTCTTATAAGTAAGTGAAACATCGACGGACGAGAAACATTTTCTAATATATAAGTCTAATAATATAATTAAACACTTCCTTGCATTTCTAACATGTACAATGTTTCCACGTATTAAATGCAGAACTTGCATGTTTGAACCGATTCGAAAAAAATGAAGCCCTATAAAATATTTGCATGTTAATTCGCATAAAAACAATAATTTCTTCCCGAGCATGCAAAGGGTTCACTTAGAATAGCAGCAATTAAAAAGTATACCATTTATACAACTACGACTTTGACACACTTTGCAGTTTCATTAAGTTTCACGTAGTATTCAATTATAATTCTTGACTTCCATTAATTCTTATGTAATAAGAGTAATGAAAAATATAAGAAATTGGATCAAGGTTGGCAGCATTGAGCCCTTCTTGTTTACGTTGCCTTTAATGAGTGAGCCGAAATTCTTATCGGTTTGCGTGCTTTAGTCGCCTGATCGACCACCAGTGGGCATAACAGCTAATAATTGCTTCACGTGAACATAAAAGAGCTTTAAACAACGTCTGGGCCGATGCATATCTGACTGTACTTTAGTTACATTGCGTGGATTCTACTGAGAGTGACCTTGGCGCCCCCCGCCCGACTCTAACCCTCCGCCGTCGAATAAAATTTTCGAATAGTCTGCTCCATCCAACCGTCGTTAACGTACCTCCAGCATTCGGTGTGATATAATACCTTATTTCGTGGAGTTAGGGTATCATCTCGCGAGTCCATCGCGTGTCTTAAGTCGTTTCAGTGTTGTGAAGGGCTATTGTTTTGTTGGTACTGCAAATTAGTCAGCTGTTGCAAGTGGGCCTAGTACCATATATGGTGGCTGAGAGCAACGACGTGCTTTCCCATCCGCGATACTGAAGAGTTTTAACGTGTTCATTTGGATTCGATTGTCTTGTCATAATTTTCCGCGATCCCAGTGAGCGGGCCAATAATAAAACACTTCGTGTTCTAAGGTTACATTATGGAAGAGCTGTTTACAATTATTTTATAATCTTTTGTCTGTTTGAACATCAAATCAAAAGTTAGGATTGCAAATATGTTCCATTTGTAAAAAGGATAAATACGCGTTGTTACTGTCTATATCATCCGTTCAATGAGTAAATAAGAGGTTTAAAGGTTAAGATTAGAACTCAACATTTTATTTACTAAGTGCATAATTTAAATAAGGTATGCTTTGTCAAACATATGAAAGAACTAACTTAGTTTGACAATAAGCATTTCCAAGCAAATTATTTCAGCCAATATACACTGGCTGGCAACGGAACCGCGCTTGCAATGGCTGATATAAAACCTATTTTACCTCCGCTCAATAAAGACCTATGTAATCATAAAATAAATACTTAAATAATGCTACTTACAGTCAGTCGTAGGTTATTAAGTATTGAGATCACGCTACAGTAACATAAGCGGCGGGTGTTTTTTTATTTTTCTTATACTCGTGTTTAAAGCGCAAGGAGTGAGTCGCGTTCGCGTGTGTGAGATTCGATCTCCGTTGACAGACCGAGAACAACGCGAATGCCGTGGCCCATATTATGAAAAAAAAACTATTATTTTAATTTATTACCGTGAACATTGTTTATTATATAGGCTGTGCATTTGCGTTCACCGCCTCTTGTAAGTACAGTTTTACTGAATTTTTCCGTGGTGTTCGCGAGTGTTGCAGTTTGTTCAAAACTCTCTGTGTTTACTCAGGTAAAACGTTTTAATTATTTGTACTAAACTACGTTACCTTTATTTTACGTAACGTTATACGTGTGTCCCTGTAGTGTTTTTTCCAAATTATTGACACTTTCCTTTGTTTTTGTAATTACTTTGATTCTTACTACGTAACCATAATGTAGGTCACTGTATAGCGAAAGGGTTTGTTTACCAGCAAAACTCTTATTGATTATTGTACATAAAATAACTTTTGAATTTTATAATAATTGTTCTGAATAAAACTAGGTGACATCAATCTAACAAAACAAGACATAGAACCAACAGCGAATAATTTCAAACGTGCAAATCGCGAAGCTTGTTTAATGTAAGTATATGCAAATGTATGACCGTAGGGACCGGACAGACGTCACCCTCTATACGTTACGGCTATCACTGTATGCAAAACTTTACTGCGAGGTGACACGAAGACACACGCGTGCCCATACTAGGTACTTGAACTTGACTCGAGGTGTTGAACGCAAGTGACATTTACAAGCCTCTAATGAAGTCTTTGACTCCTCACAAGGCCCGTGAATGAATCGGATGTAATGAACATGAAATGTTTTATTAGGCCAATTTATTTACACTTGTTAAGAGTTATTCAATCGGATTTTAAAAAGGAAACAATTTTTTTTTGCTTACAACTAGATGGGATAAATAATAATCAGTATATTGTCAAGTCACTATTAATTACGTAAGCTACATTAAAAAGCATAAAAAGATTGTTTACAAAATAAAAACAAATGAAATCGCCACAGATCATACCCTGTCACAAAGTTTGACAACTGTAATGTCAGTGAAAAATAAATTGACATTTCGCGCGTGATTCAAATTGCGAACTATTAGTTGGGGACGTGGTGTGTTCACGTACGGGTTAGCACAAGCTACGAAGGTGTGGCGCCCGAGCCGGTACCGGTGGCTACAGGCTGCTGACAGCTCCATGCTGGACAGTGAGGAAGAGTCGCCGTTTGTCGTCGTATCCCTGCCGGTGTACTCCACTGAGCCAATCGTAAGTCACGTGATGATTAACCAATTAGCTTGCAGGGAAATGGCGCGATGCTGCGATGCGGCAATTGACTTCAGAGTTCAGACTGACCCGCAATTTTACCGTGCAATATTGTTTGTTTTTACAACGTATTTAGATTTTCCGTTAACTTAATAGGTACATTTAGATACAAAGTAGTCGGTAAGCAAGTTATGTTGTAGTTGTAGCTCCAAGAAAGTAGAGCTTTTTTGAGGCGCAGAAATTATGCTTTCCGCTAGGAGGTAAAAATCCACTAACTGGATAACCTTGGTCTGCATGTAAATATTTGTTTCTATAGACCTACTAAAATCAAGTTGGGCAATGTAAAAATGACTAATTATTCCATTTCACCCAGTCCCACGTCTTTATCCCAAAATAATGAAAAATCTTACATCAGTACCTACTAGCTTTTAAATTAAGGCTCAAAGCTTTACTCTAAAATAATTAAAAGTAAAACTTTAATAACGTCCCACGACTTAAAGTGACGTTAACAATACTGAGTAATATGATACCATCGTGATCTAACACACGATACCATGGTAATGGTATACTTACTTCACGTTGGAAAAACGTAAAATATTCAGACTGGAGATTATGGTTCTCGCCCCATTCATGACCGTAGTTATACTAACTACAATCATTTCGATATTATGTACTCTAAAGTACGTTAGTCATAACGAGTTTTTACGTTTATTGCGCTTGCGAACGGACCGCAGGGCAAAGGCCTCTTCTCACTAAGAACCAAGCATTGAGTGATCCCCTTAATCATAAAAATGTTTTTGTTGTCTGCATTTCAAAGAATAGAGATGTCAATTGACTTTTAAAAAGGGTTTAACTTAAAACAGGTATCATCGTTTTAAAATAAGAAGGTAAACATGAAACAGTCCATATTAATTGTAGGTACATAATTTCATTCGCTCTAATTCAATGGCTTCGTTAATAAGACATAAGTCAGTCACATAAATGCGAAAAGGTACTTATATCAAGTTTAAACCTACAACCTTGTCCTTTCAGAAAACGTTCTTAATCAGTCAATCCAACACGAAATAGTATTTAAGGTCCTCTATGAAAACACTATGATTAAGTATATTCCCAAGATCATTATTAAAGGCCTACAAAATACATTTGCGGGGAAATGGAATAGCTAATGGCGTCTTATCAATAACATAATCCTGTGTTTTCCTTGAATATTCAAATGTATTGCGTGATTCGCCCCCAATTGTGGCCACGTTGCGTCGAGAGAGGTAATGTTACGAATGCCTTAATGAACGCGTAACTAGTATTTAAATAATGTCTAGTGTTTGTTGTTGCTAATCGTAGTAATTAAGTTTATGGCAAAAGGAATTTTTCTGCAAATATTTTTTTATAATATTCGGATTTATTTTTGGATTAGCCCATTACAATCTTGCTTTATATAACTGAAGTAGGTACTCAAAGCTATTAACGAAAGCAACATTTGAAACATTAACTTTGATTTTTACGCGCAAATATAAAACATACAATTTATATGCCGCCATATAACAGCTCAAGCCCTTCTAATCAACTTCCTTATGGACACGAAATACAATTTTCCTCGTAAACGACAAAATGACTAACATTTTCAGACATATTAATTTCAAACACCGCAGTCCACTAGTTATGCAGCAATTTGAGACGTGACCTCGGTCGAACGTGTTCCCACACGTGGTGGACGAGACGTGTGTACAGACCATAATAAGTAGACCCCCAAACCATCACTTATGAGCCCTGGATTCGCGTGTGAATGCAAAACTTTCGCGAGGGGGCGGGGAGGTCAATCGCGCTGGTACGTTATTCTAATTGCACGCACAGACTCGCGATAAGAGCGTCCTTGGAAGACGGTCAGTACCACCGGCCAAGGACGTTGGAATAATTTAGATGAAGCAGGGTTTTTGTTTACACGGTCAGTGGTCGCTCGGACGCCGGTGGTAGCTGTCACCCGCGGTGCCTTAAAGCGACAAAATACCGCGCCTAAAGATTCGGTATTGCGGCAGAAGCGACGAAGACTTGAGTGTCACTGTCATGGTGAGCATAGGCTTTGATAATTATGTATTCTATATACTTCGATTGTTTTCACTTATCATAATTTTATATGAAGCCACTCATCGTTTATTGATATTCATTAGAAATAAGCAGTATTTTAATGAACTTGGCAAATATTCAAAGTTTTGTTTTAGTTTCATAAATAATTAAGTTGGTAAAGAAATGGCTTTTGACTGAAATGAATATTGTACTTTAACCGACTATTAATGTATATATTTAAATACTTTGTATACGTATTAATAGGTATTTAATGAAAAGAAACGGTAGTTACGAATTGTAATCTCATTTACAGTCAAGTTTTAACTTTAACGCATACAAATACATCATTTCAAAGAAGTACAACTGTTTAGGCACCAACTTATTTATAAACACGAAGAATAATAAAATCCATTCTGGAATTTCATAAAATTTAAAACTTTCTTCTTTCATTTTAGCGTTTTATAAAAATAATTGAATATTTTGCTCAAAATACTTATAATACCTGTAACATAGAAGTCGCATTACAAAACTAGGTTAAAGCTGTATTCGCGGGAAACTAAAAAGTAACGGCTAACGTCGGACGGCGCGGAAGCAAGGGAATTTACCAAAGAACCATAAAATTCTGAATAAATCCACTCGCGTTGGTAAATTCCACACACGTGGCCGATTGAAAAACGTTGAAATGCAAAGCTGGAATAAAATTACACTAAGTTTTATATCAGCAATTTCAATTTTTATCAGGCCACCAGTTTTCAAAGTTATTGCTAGATTGACGTGCATCTAACGCTTAATAGGTATATACAATTATACATTCTATGTCTCTACTTGTAATTCGATAGATTACTTAGCACTTAAATTCAATCCATGGAATCAAATGTAGAAAGTAGTAGAATTTTTTTAAGTAACTTATCATCTGAATCTGACTGAATCCATCAATGGTAATTCATGATCATTAATGCATACTATTAAAGCTAAGAGTTTCATTATATCGTTAACCTTAAAAACGTATGACCCTACCGTTACTTTGATTCTGTAATTTCCAAGATTAACTAAGTATGTATGTACCACATAATAATTCGTAAAACTTTTCTTACTTATTCGTAACACTGTCCCGCAATCTATAGATGCGGTCTCTTTGCTCCATAAGAAGCATAAAAATGTTTTCCTATAGCTACCATCTACTAAAATTATAGCAATCAAATCCTACTTGATTTTAATATAATTTTGAATGCAGCTCTATACGAATGCATGTCAGTGAAAATTCGTCCGATGTTAGTTTGCACATTCATCAAACAACGTATTCGTGTCAGGGGCGCGAGGCCCCATAGTTTTAGGTCGACTTGAAGCTTATATACAAAAATAGTATATACTTATTATGACGCAATATCAGAGCCTAATAAAAGTACTTAATAGCTAAATTAAAAGGAATGCTGTAGCTTTCGTCCAGTTCGAACGAAACACGGTCTCCCATTGACCTGAATTGTTTCAATAATTCTTCGGTATTTAGCTCGTAAATGCTATGTTAGGTATGCTGAACCGTTGAGTAAATTATTTATAATGAACCATTCATTTAATTCTAAACGATTATACATTTATTAATATTACGGCCAACTGTTCAACTTATCTTTTGTCTTAAAGAAGTTCTTTTTCACAACAGAAAAATTCTTACCTTGCCATCGCGTCGGTACCCAGTGAAAAGAAACCAATGCATAAGGTAACTAACAACTGAAGCATGAATTCGTCTCATTAGGACGTAGCCAGCCATAAGTCATGATACTAAGCACGTGTGTTTTAGCCAAGAAACACCGACTTTGTACCATTCTTCTTCTTCCAAGTCGCACTCGTCATCTATTCAAAAAGTCACCGGCTATGTAGGCTATACCTACTCTTCTTCTTGCGTTAATTCGGTCTATAGCCAGGCTCTGCTTCCTGTCGTGAGTATCTCCACTTTGCTCAATTTAGCCTATTTACTATTTGCACATTATTCAACCAATGAGATCTCTTCCTATGTATCTTGTTACATGCTTTACTGAATCTTCGCTACGAATAAATCAGGTGGAGTGAAAAGACTCATGGGATAACATGTTAGACCAAACATAAATATCAAATTGCAACTGCGTTTTCTACAATTTCTACCATTAATAAAGTTTCTGACCTGAAACTCCAACTAATGTTCAGAACGCCTTTTTATCTTCTGTCCAAAGCAAATACTACTTATTAACATTTTATTGAATGGTACGCAGGCGGCGTCTTACGGCAAGAAAAACGGCATGTGGTACGGTGGGACGGCAACCGGCGCGACCAGCGCGTGGTCCCGCACGGGCACTCGGAAGCAGTCGGTGGCAGAGTCCGATGCGCCTCCCCCGGGCGGCGGCAAGCCCGCCAGCGGCCGCGTCATTAGGATTATCAACAATATGGACCACTCAATACAGGTACTACAAACATTCCAATCTTTTTACCTAAAATGAGCTATATTTTGAAGAAATAGCTTAGACACGATCGTGTAGAGATTAGCCAGCCAGCAAGAGAGCCTGCCCAAGTTTCAAAAGTACACAGATTTTTTTAAGATATTGTTGTTCTCCATTTGGAAACCCTTCTGAACATCTTTAATGTAAGTGCGTTTATTTAAATGACATCTTGGTGAATTTTGGTCAATGTATAGTACTTGGGTTCTATGAGAAACAGTTAAGAGTTCGATATTTAAATAATTTCTGACCAGAGGTGTGTCTAGTTAGTGGTAAGAGAGAAATTATGATGATGTTGATGTTAAATTGACCTTAAACGACGATGACACTATCTAGAGTATGGTTGATATTGTACGACTTAATCTAACATTTGATTGCCTTTGTACTGTACAGAGTACAAGAAAATGTGGGCCAACTTTTCTTTTACAAAGAAAAAAATGTAACAATAATTATGTAGATTATATTCAAATACCGTTTATTACAAGTCTTTCATACCACTGTTTTTATATGTAACCAGGTTGACTGGCTTAATTAAAACTGACTTTATAATACTTTTCCATACATTGTGTACCTACAAAGTTTTATCATAGATTGTAGGTTGCAATCGCACAAAATACAAATTCACGGCAATGGTTTGAAGTGTAATAAGACGCTTCCAGTGCTAAGGCCTTGGTTTGTAAACACTGGTGATTGTTCGAAAGCTTTGCGAAATTTCAGCCGAGGTCAAGCCATCATAAGTGCCCACATTCGTATTAGACTAGTTGGCTAATGTAAGGTTTGCAGAACTTTAAGCTTTCTTAAGGAAATTGATAAAAAGAGTGGATAGCCTTTACATGACGGATGTTTCTTGAACCCTTTTCATAAACACACATATAAACATAACATCACGCCTATATTCCCCGAAGGGGTAGGCAGAGGTTCACATATAGTATACCCACATTACGCCAGTTATGTTTTAGGTCCCAATGTAATAGGGGGCGAGCCTATTGCCATCAACCGGGCACAAATCGAGACTCCGTGCTGTTACTGAGAATTACCTAATGGAAAAACCCAGTAACACTTTGCCCGACCCGGGATTCGAACCCAGGACCTCGTGCTCAGCAGTCGCGCTTAGCGACCACTAGACCAACGAGGCAGACTTGAACCCTTTTGATATGGTATACCTATAGACATTGGATTGTAGAACATAAATGATTATGCGTTATTTTGGTTTTCCATAGGCATTTATTTCTAAAATAGCCTCGTTTTAGGACTTAAAATTTTGGCACAAAAAAAAATGAAACCCCTTGTATGCAAAATCTCTTTAATGCATTTATCGTTGACCTATCGCTGAAGTTGCAATAAAGTTTAAAAAACCATAACTTGGGTGTGGGTTGCAAATTGCTGCAATCATTTGCAAGCAGCCCTTCCACACTACATAATTACAGCGGGTCGTAAACTTCGCGCTGTTCAAGGGCCCTATAAAGGCTGTTGCAATGATCACCGCCATTGGTAGTTATTAATGTTTGGAAAAGACTTTACTTACCGTAAAGCAATTGGTATTTTAGTTAAGGTAAATCAATCTTTCAGTGTTAGATGCGGTTGGTGATATGCGTGTAGTCGTGTAGGTTGTATACCGTACTATGCCATACTTGGTACAAAACCATCTCTGGCCTTTACGTCCATTACAGACGATTTCAGCAATGTCATGTATGGGTAGGTATATCTATGTTAAGTGTATTCGTATATAGAAATAGTTTAATAACAAAATTATTTGCAGTGTCGAGTTTTATTAAACTTGCGAACAACACAACCGTTTGAGGAGGTCTTGGAAGACCTAGGACAAGTATTAAAGATGAGCGGCGCCAAGAGAATGTACACAATAACTGGACAAGAGGTAACATCCATTTTTTAACAGCATCCTTGATTTTTTAAACATTCTGAAATGAATCTCTGAGGTTTAATTAATGAAGTAGACATACATAATTACATATAGCTAGTCGCTAAGTTTTGTTGTCTATTGAAGACCTAACCGTACTGACATTTTCTTCGCCACTATAATGTTGTATGTTTTAAAGACCAGATTATTTACGCTTATACATACTTTATACAAGAAAATAATCAACCATTGTTGCCGTCACTATTCCTTTATATAACAGTGAACATTGTGGCGTTCTAAGGAGGAGGCATTTGTTCAACAGTGGACGTCTTCCGGCTTATAATGATGATAATGAACATCTTCAGGCTCTAAAACTGTTTCCAAATCTATGGCCAATAGTAAAAGGGACATATAAATGATGCTCTACACGTTTTAGGTGAGAAGTTTCTCACAGCTGCGGAACGAGTTCGCAGATGTGGAAACGTTTTATTTGGGCTCATTGATGGTGACACCGGCTTTGAGTCCGGGGGTCAGCGCTCCGTTACCTATCGAGTCACCTATAAGGAGGTTCGTTGTCTGTTTTATTATTAGGTCTATAATGATATATCGTTTTCTAGGACCCATAATAAGCCTGCCTGTAATTTACGGGTGTTTTATTTTTAGCTAAATTTATTTTTTTCTTTGTCAGCTAAATCTATCGAACCTTTTTATTGTTGGGTTAATGTAGGTGTGTAGTTATGCACCTACCTATTTGTTAAAGTTTCTCTCTGCAGCACCTGTAATTCGTTTTATGTGACATTAAATCAGTTTTTAGTATAAAGCTTTTTAGAATATAATCGAGTGTCCTAAAGGTTTATAAGTAAAGGGATGATAATTATGCATTGGCGATGTAACCAATATCCTGAGTTATAGATCTCGGTCACGAGGCAACGTGGCGGCCGCGCCGGTGTCGGAGGACATGCGCGGGAGACGCGCGCGGAGCAAAAGTCGACCTCGAGTGCTATACGCGCCCGAAGGAGAAATCGTGCGCAATTCAGGTAACTTTACTAGTACTTTCATATAGCTTAGAAATAATATGGATTCATTGTGTATTATTCATACTAAACTCAACTGCCTAGAAAGACTTAAGATTGTTATAGTCATGTCGTATGTTTTAAAATATTTATTTGTCTAGATTACACTCTACTAGAAGTTCTAAAGGAGGAGCCGATTAGAGTCACAATAAGAGGACTCCGGCGCACCTTCTATCCGCCGATACACCACGCACCCATTGACAACACCCCGCCGGACAAGAAACTACAACTGGATTGGGTGTAAGTTAAAAATACATTTTATTAACACCAATAGTTACTTAATTTAAATAATGATTTAAAAAACTCATTTTAGATACCTAATTAGAAAATATTAAATATATTGTTTTGTTCACTGATTATTTTAAACATAATTTATCTTGTAAGGATTACTCCCGTTTCGTAGGTTTCTTAATACGCGAAATAAAATTGAATTAATTTACAGTTATGGCTACCGTGGATCCGATACCCGTCGCAACCTATGGGTGTTGCCGACAGGAGAACTCCTATATTACGTGGCTGCTGTCGCCATAATGTACGACAGGGATGAAGAATCCCAGCGACATTACACCGGCCACACGGAAGACATTCAGTGGTAAAAAGTGGAAAGCTTCCTTGTTCATAACTAGATGGCGTTGGCGTCGAATTAGATGGCGCTATGGTTTCGTTCACACGGAGTCATAAGTACTCAAAGCCGTGTTGCTGAAAATAAATTTTCTTTGATCTGGAAGAAAAACATTACATGTATTTATATTTTTTTGAGCTTTAGTCACGATAGTGACCAAGCTTTATAAATTGAATGTGCCGTATAGTAAACATTCTTATAGTAACAATAAGCTAAGCTCTTCAGTAGTCTGTCTGTACAGCAAGTCTGCAAGGTCATGGTACTGCTTGGTCATGATAAGAATATAAGATACTTTAATCAAATATTCTATGAAGTTGTCTTTACTGCAGGGTTACATTAGATACCAACAAAAACATGATGCTCTATTTGACTACTAGTAGAGTATCATACAAGCACTATGCTTACCGACTGTAATGCTAACTATTGTTAACACGGTACCGCCAGCATGGAGCTGCACCCGTCCCGCGAGCTGGTGGCGAGCGGGCAGCGCGCGGGGCGCGGGCGGCGCGCGCAGGCGCACGTGCGCATCTGGAGCACCGACACGCTGCAGACCCTGCACGTGTTCGGCATGGCTGAGTTCGAGCAGGGCGTGGCCGCCGTCGCCTTCTCACAACTGGTGAGTAGGAGGTCAAATATAGGTGTACCATACTAGATACCTACCGGATACCCAGGTAATGTTATCCAGAAACCTGCCAGTTAAGACAGCCAGATTAGTATACCAGAAAGTCAATTGAAGGATCAGGAGTTAAAGGAAAAGCCACTGATGACTCTGGTGATACTGCTACACCTACCGCCTATGGTTGTCGACAGATAATCTAATCAATGCATTCATAGCTTCTACCCATGAACTGCGTGGAAAAGTTTACAGCGTCTTTAAGATATTTTTTTTTCCTATTAAGTACTCTCAGATGTTCGGGCATTATTCCTTATTCCTGTGTGCTCGTGCAGAATGGCGGTAGCTACGTGTTGGCTGTGGACGCCGGCCGCGAAAGCATACTGTCTGTATGGCAGTGGCAATGGGGCCACTTGCTGGGCAAAGTCGCAGTAAGTACCTGTACTAATAAGTGCCTTACACGTATAATAAATAATAAAGCTATTAAAAATAGTGATAAAGATAGGTATTAAAAGGGTGCAAGATGTTATGCAGCCCAAGTATTTATAACATGCAACAATAGAAACATACCATGGACTGCGCCAAAGCCATGAGATACCTACTGCATGAACACGAATTTACGAATTCCTAAATTTAACCTTAGATAAGAGGTATGTCGTTAACAAGAATGTACCCCAAAGTATTTGAGAGCTTATGCAACATTACGATAAATTTAATAAAATCTAGATAAACTTCAACAGTGTAATATGCATAAAGTATGACGTAGTGTCTGCAACCTTGTGTGAACCAAGGTTGGACACATTAAGATGGTGGACGCGATTCTTGCACCGATAGCACTCCATAAACTTGTGTCACCCAACATCGCTGGAACGCGATGTAATTCTACGGTTCGTGACGCTTTTAAACGATTTTAAAACAATGTCTCTTGTTTTTTCAAAAGTAGATTGCCTGCATGAAAATAAAATGCATTCGTTCATTATGATTATATATCATTTGGGAATTAAGTCAGGCGTGATATTTTCCAAACATAGACAAAGACCACGGATTTCTATTTACTCCGATCCTGGCATATTTCTTTCGCCACATGTTCGTCGATTTTAGTCACTAGTCACTATGTACTCAGGTACATTTTACATTGATGACTATTATAGAAGTTGGTCTAAAAAAATGCCAAGGTAATGGTTATTTATGTGCCATCAAATAATGAAGCGGGAGTGAATAAAAATATTGATAAAATTGCTAAGAAAATATTTTTTTTTACACGAAGATGGATCACGATTTTGATGGGTCTTCATCAGAACTTCGGATTTTGACTACTTATGCCAATTGTCAAAGATCTAAATGACACTCGTGGCCTTCGGCTCAACGTGCTGCCCTAAGCACGAAAGATCTCGGTATGAAAAGTGATGGTCACCTATCCACGGAGAGACCAGGTTAAGACCCGCTTTACTTCACCTGGATAGTTAAACCTATGCTTGTTTATCTGTTACTCAGCCAACCGCTCCTCCTTGTACCTTGCTAACAGAACAATATGTATAATTCACCACGATTCTATCTCTACCAATACACTTAACTGTATAATATAAAGGAATATGAAATTCTCAAACAATAAACCTAAAACTTTTGTCGCTCATTTTTTCGCAACGAACCTTAAAACTGTATCCATAGATTACGATAAGCTTTACAAATGCAGGTTACGAAAACATAAATCAGTTCGCGGCGTTCGTTAGTCGCAGGTTCAACACTCTTGAACGCAAACACGCCCCGAAAGAACGGTGAATTACAAAGGGTGGCGATAACCGCTCGGGGAATACGAAGTTACCAGAATGGAAGGCAATCCAAATACATATTGGTCAATTTATATTAATAGCAGCTCTTATTGCTAACAATTAAAAATTGGAATGAACTAGGTAAACGAACTTTCAACAAAAAATGATTATGACTTTTTTCATAAGTAACGAATGTAATTTGTTAGGTTTTTTTAGATTTATTACAATGGTAGACATAAAAATCAATCTGACATAAGATAATAGCTCTTCCTTTTGGTTTTGCCGTATTCGGGTATAAAAGTTGTCGCTACGCTTGTTACGAAAATAAAGTAAGATTACATACTAAGTATACCCTATTGTTTCATTGTTCTTTATATTTGACCTTTGGGTTTACCAACATTAATTTATCATTGGCAAATACTGATGTCCAGTATCTACGCAAGGTTATACAAATATTATCGCGTGTGGATATCGCGCACGCCGCTCGCGTCTTTTAGCAAAAGAACGTAAGTCAATAAGGTGGGCAAATGTGCAGTAACTAGTCTGTAGTTACCACCTATTCACATCACAACAATATAGGGTATATTTCTTTTAATCGCGATACTGCTCGCGCACTATAAAAACGCTCTTAAAATGAAATTAATGCCAATAAATAAAAGGCAACTAACATTAAAAGCAAATATGTTCATTCCTTGGTAAGCTTTTAAGCTATCTAGAACGCACTTACGTATAATTTATGTAAGTCACATAAACCCATGTAAAGTAACACTCAATCACAATAAACTACCTCGATTGATCTTGCACAACACCTATTTTATAGCTAGGAAATATAATTTTTGTAGCTGGCTGGGCAGTAATTCTTCATAATATTGTCAAGTTACATCTTATCGCGTCACGCGAACCCACTCCTTTATGTTGTTACTACATTACGTGCGAAAAATAAAGAGAAAATAAGTGTACCGCGTACACTGTACAGGCTTCGGTGGTCTTGGCCGTTGCTCTTGTAAAAAGAAGCAGTGCTAAAATCGAATTAATTACTTCTTATCATCCCTTGCTTCTTATCATAACTAATTACCCATTTAGAAGCTTGAAAGAGAAATGTGTTTGTGCCTATGTACCTATATGTTCAGCGCTAGATTTGTTTTGGAAAAGTATTTTTGAACGACACTTTGACTTTATGTTCTGATCTGACAAATAATGTTTCAACATTTTTGTATTGCATTATCTAATTACAGCTGAAAAATGTTAATAAAATACTAAATTAATTGGGGAAAATAATATAGTATACCATTATACTACTGATTATAACATTTTGTATTCTAGACTCTACAAGAAGAATTAACAGGCGCCGCCTTTCATCCACTCGACGACAACCTCCTCATCACACACGGAAAGGGACACCTAGCGTTCTGGAATCGCAGAAAAGATGGATTCTTTGAACGCACGGATATTATTAAACCGGTATCTATAAATATGTAGTTTCAAATGTATTGTCATTTTATTGCGATTTCCGAAATATATTATAATATAATATATTATATTTTTGCGATTTCCGAAAGTACCTACCTAAATTTTAAATGCTGTCTAGCAAAGAAGCTAGAAAGAAACGCGAGTCCTTCACATTTCTTTCCCACTAAATGGAAATTTAGACAGTAGAGTATCTTAATTATCGTATTTTTTTCAGCCGTCTCGCACACATGTAACAGCGTTACAATTTGAACAAGATGGTGACGTTGTAACAGCGGATAGTGATGGTTTTATTACGATATATAGCGTTGACAGTGATGGAGCTTACTTCGTACGCATGGAATTTGAAGTAAGGCTCTCTTAAACTACCTACTTACATTTTGAAGAAAAATTCAGAGATATCTTAATGCTGTTGGTATATTTTAGGCCCACATTAAAGGCATCAGTTCCCTAGTGATGCTTTCCGAAGGAACGCTAATATCAGGAGGGGAAAAAGATAGAAAGATCGCAGCATGGGATTCTCTGCAGAATTATAAAAGAATTACTGAAACTAAGGTTTGAATTCCATTTCCATTTGACCGAATTATTGTATGAAGGTCAGTGCTCAAACTGTAAATCATTATAACATTTTAGCTACCCGAATCGGTTGGCGGAGTGAGAAGTATTTACCCTCAGAGGCCAGGTAGAAATGACGGTAACATATACGTTGGTACTACTCGGAATAACATAATGGAAGGTTCTCTTCAAAGGAGGTTTAATCAGGTACCTATTGTTCTTTAACTTTATACAGTAAACATAAAGAATTTTTAATAATGCAAAAGTATCTGCAGGTTGTATTTGGACATCACAAACAACTTATGGGGTTGGCTGTGCATCCTGATGATGAAATGTTCGCTACGGCTGGACACGACAAAAATATTGCTCTATGGAAGGGACACAAACTGGTATTTGCAACTCAGGTAGGTAATACTCAACAGTATTCTTTATATTAGAACTGCCTGTAAATGCTGCCTGGTACCTATATCTTCTTTTATAAAGAAAGAGAATGGTGTTGTTAGTAGTTTCCAGAGTGTGCGTTTGGTTCCCAGGTAGGGTACGAGTGCGTGTCGCTGGCGTGGCACCCGAGCGGCGGCGCGCTGTCGGCGGGCAGCACGGAGGGCCACCTGGTGGTGCTCAACGCCGACGCCGGCGCGCACGTGGCCACGCTGCGGGTCTGCGGCTCCCCGCTCAGCTGTCTGGCATATAATTCTGGTAATTTTGTACACAATTGACTGATTTTAATACAGTTTACTCAATTGGTTACAACACCAATTGAGTAAACTGTGTGGTAATAATAATAGTAAACAAAGTGGCCTGTAAAAAATTCTGGTGGTATTTGTATGATCGGTAGATGACCATTTCAAGTTTGGATGTTTCTGCATGTGATATCTCATGTTTATTAAATGGTAATGATACTGTTAAGAATTTTATAGACTTGATAATTATATCTGTAATTCCATGTTCGTCTGGTTTCAGCTGGTGACACACTCGCCATAGGATCACAGAACGGCAGCATTTACTTGTTCCGGGTATCCCGCGACGGCTTTTCATACAAGAAATCCAACAAGATCCGAGGCGCCCAGCCCCTTATGCAACTCGACTGGAGTCTCGACGGCAACTACTTGCAGACCGTCACTGCTGATTACGACTTAGCCTTCTGTAAGAATTCTAGAGCTTGATACCAATATTATGTGTCCAGTAATTTACGGTATTCTTTAAATGTCGTTCTTAATTGCAGGGGATATCAAGTCGTTATCGCCAGAAAAGAGTCCAATAGCCATGAAAGACGTCAAATGGTCCACATACAACTCTACAGTTGGATTCCTTGTATCAGGTTTGAATGCGAATCCTATCTGGCTGTAATAAAATGCGTAATTTTTTTTATGTAGCGTCCTTTAAAATGTGTCTTTTTTGTAGGGATGTGGAACAACCGGTTTTATCCAATGACTACTCTAATATCGACGGCCAGCAGATCAGCTGCTCACGATCTGTTAGTTAGCGGGGACTTGGATGGATATGTACGACTGTTTAGGTAATGTTAAAGTTGTTTTAAGGTGTTTACAAAAAGTGGTTAAAATAATGATAGAAAAAAAAATTTTTTTTTAGACTTCTTTTAGTCCCAAATAGCCAGCGAACGGTATTTTTTACAAACTCAACTTGCTGATATTATGCAGCCATAAAGAACGTAGAAATAGTTCAGTAGTTCACTTTTAATTTTGTAAACCCCCAGGTATCCATGTGCGAGTCCAAAAGCCGAATACAACGAAATGAAAGTGTACAGCGGTGCGATCTACAGCGCTCGGTTTCTGTTCAACGACCGCTGCATGATCAGCGCCGGCGGGCCCGACGCGGCGCTCATGCTGTGGGACCTGGTGGACGAATAGCAGCGAGTGGCGCCGGGGCTGCGGCCGCCGGCCGTGGTGCTCGCGCCGCCCACGCCCGAGCCGCCGCCCCTCGCGCTCCTATCGCACCCCACTTTCAAAGTGCTGGACTTCGACGAACTTGATTGAACCGTTTCTGAAATTTGTGGATCCTAATACATGGATATGCCGACGCTTATCCTACATGACAAATAGCCGACTCTATTTGAGCAATACAGAAAACTACCGATCAATTCCCTGAAAATGACATGTAACTAACTGTACAAGACACGACACTAACACTTTCTATCACTTTACATATCAGATGTTGAATGAGAATTTATCCATTACTATTTAGTTACGTAGAATATACATGACACTGCCATTAAAATTGCATATAATTATTATATAGGTGCGTAGTAATCACGCTACGATAAGTTATTGTATTGGAAATTTTAACTAAATTTTGCACGGTTGACTGAAATGTGAAACATTTTTGTCGAAAACATTGCAAGCATTTCATGATATACCTACTCGTAAATATATTGGTTACCCCTACCTAATGGTGCTGGTAATTAAGTTTATCTTATAAAAGTTTGAGGCAAACAAATATGAGATTCGCAGAAACAATTATATATACTATATGCAAGCTAGTTACCCAGCTTATAAACCATTAAGTAGAAGCTTAAAAAAATTAGGTAGATGTCGAGAGCGCACACTAGGGTTAATATAGATGATTCCTTATATTATTGTATAGAATTAAATAATTTGAGGACTTCCAAAATGTGGCAGGCCACGAACAATCAATTTATATAATAATTATCATTTTTACATAGAAACATCTATCTCCTACTACCTATCTATAAATCTGGGACCCAACCATAAACTATTATTTTGTTTGAATTTCGCGCTGAAATCAAGAGCGCTAGGGTGGTTCTTAAATCGACGAGAGGACAATGATAGTACAAGGCAGGTCCCTATTATATGAGCACAAAAAATCGATTTATTAAAATATTATGTATACAAAAACGCAACGTATTGAGAATTTGAGATTGTATTATTTACCTATATACGATTTTTCTATTGTTTTCGGTAATAATGTGTTTCAAAGTATATTTTTACCGCTGCCATACTATAATGGCTCTCTCTATGCAAAACTCAATGATGCCATTTGTCTTCAGTTTCCAGGGAATTTAATGATGGGCCATGGGCCATTCCATTACCATGTCCAATCATTTCAAAATTGAGCTACACAATTAACTAGACTGTGACTTACGTATTTACGACAAAAGAAAATTTATAATAGGTACTACGATATCAAAACTAAAATTTATGATGTTACTTCTTGCCTTAAAGATTTAATGGTCTGACACTGCTAGTCGCAGTGAACATCATACATAATTAGCCTCACTCTTAGAGTAAGGCTTTATCAGTTTACAACGACAACTAAGAAAATTCGATTACACACTTTTATAGGATTCGTTGTTTATTTTTACTCTGTACACAGTACAACTCTATCGTGAAATTATATATTATGAAATAAAACTTTACCTTAGCTAGTCTAAACATTTTAATTAAATTTCTAGAAAATAAGTTCTTAAAAAGATACTATCACATTTCACAGACAACGCCTTCATTCACAATCACTAAAAATACTATACATAGTTGTAGCTTTCAATTTATAAGATATCCAAATAAGTATAGTATTGTAATTATAATTTGATCTCATGATTATTAATATGATATTATTGTGATAGTTACAAAATGCTTAAGCATATTATCAATTATTTATGAAGTGCCTCTATTACGAATATTACGATGTTGTATTATATCGAATACTTTATGAAAGACTTACAATAAGTTGCAAGAACAAAACTGTATAATAATCATTAACAATTGTATTGAATATTATTATTGTATCATTAAAGTATTTCACAAAATTTCGCTACTACAGTCTGTTTTTATATACATAATAATTGATGGATCAATAAATTAATATCAGTTACCTACCAGACTTTTTTATTTCGTTTTTTGCATGAAAAGCGCAAAATCCCACGACTTTTGGTTACCCCTGAATAAACGGAGTAGATCGATACTGTTTATTATTTGGAGTTAATAAAAAGACTAAGCATCAAATCAATATATTAGGTATTAACATTAGGAAACTGACAGTTTTTGTTTTTAAATTACTCGTGTCAACTTGACACCGTCAAGGTGCCAAATGTCATGTGGCTGAAGTGGCAGTTCGCTTTGTTCGCCGTCAGAAACGTAGTAAGTACCGGTGCGGGGCGCCGTAATACAAAAAATCATCATTTGATGATTTCACACAATATATTTACATTGATTGCAAAACGATGACTAAGCCTCGACCATGTGGCTGCAAAGGTTGTAGAACATGTTTAATTTGCGAGACGCAATATGGAGCAGAAAACTTAAAATTACAGCTGAAACTGGATAAAAGTAAAGGTTATGTTTACTGTCCACTTTGCAATAAAGCCTGGCGGGGCTGGGATGTAGACTCTTATAAGCAGCACCCTAATCATGAAGGAGATTCTATAGACTACCCTGGTGTGTACATAGAACTGGACTTTTTATCAGAAGATGAAGAAAAGGAACTTATGAAAAACATAGACGAGATGCCGTGGGATATATCTCAGAGCGGCAGAAGAAAGCAAAACTTTGGTCCAAAGACGAATTTTAAAAAGAAAAAAGTCGCAGTCGGTAATTTCGACGGGTTTCCCAAATTTTCTAAGTATTTACAAGAGAGGTTTGAGAAAGTAGACTTGTTAAAAACCTATGATGTCATTGAACAGTGTTCTTTGGAGTATGACCCTAGTAAAGGTGCCTCGATTGACCCTCATATAGATGACTGTTGGATATGGGGTGAGAGAATAGTCACAGTCAACTGTTTGTCTGACTCTGTCCTCACTATGACATACTTCAAGGATGATATAAAGAAATACAACCTCTTTTGTGCTGAGGAATATGGGCCTGCAGTTAGCGCTGATGGTAGAATTGTTATGGGGAAGGAACCAGGACAGTCAGCATATGAGTCATGCAAATCTGTACTCAATGGAGATGTGATTATAAGGATACCAATGCCAAGGTACGTTTATATCAATTAATTAATCAAATACTGATAAGATATTGCAACAAAAGTAGTTAAAATAACTTCACACTTGAAAGGTGCTAAATGTCAGTCATTTCTAAAACATCTATTTCCTCGATGCTAAATAACACATGCTGTTACCAATTACGGGGACTCTTTTTAACTGGCTTATTTCTGTACTTTCTACACTACTGAGAATTGAAGTTAACATCGCACACTTATAACATTAATTATCTATACATCAATTACATACTCAAATTAAGTAGTAAATGACTACAATCAGGTTTTAAATCTGTAAGTTTAGTTTATAACTAAATCATTGTGCAATAAAACTATTGCACAACAATTAGATTAGAATTATAAATAAATCTGATGTATTTATTGTTGAATAATTGTAGATATATGTTTGTATACTTCCCAGTGTATGTTACAATACATTCTCTGCACAGTGCCAGTAATCTTAGTATTTCTATTCATAATAATTATATTTTTATTGTGACCTTATCTTAAGTGCATTGTTATGGCCAAATATAAGGTCAAGGTCAAGCTAGCATACAGATTGTAATAAAATTATTATATGTAACATATAATGTGACCTATTGCATACCAGTATGGGGTGGCGCAACAAAGACAAAGTTTCTTGAGCTAGAGCGAGCACAAAGGTCATTAATTAAGGTGATGTACTTCAAGCCATTCAGGTTTCCTACTGTAGATTTGTATTCTGTTAGTGACCTTCTTACAGTCAGAAAGCTATATATATTAAACACTCTTTTAAAACTACACAAAGCCCTCCCTTATGATGCCCATACTCAAAAAAAAAGAATAAAATACCTAGTAGCCCCAGTAGTAATGGTTAAAACAACATATGCTAAAAGACAATTCTACTCAAAATCAGCAAACCTGTACAATAAAATAAACAAAATACTAAATATCTATCCGCTACCTAACAGGGATTTCAAAAAAGCAGTTACTAAATGGTTAAAACCAAAGACATATGAAGATACAGAATTGTTTTTACATTTAAATGAGTAGTAAAGGTTAATATCATACACACAAGCACACACATTCACCAACACGCACACACCCACAAACACAAACTCACGCACAACACACACATACACACAACATACACACATACACATGTTCTTAATATTTTTAGAAGTTTGTTTTTAAGTTTTTAGGTTTTATTGTGATTTACAGTTTATATAAGTTTGTTTTAAGTTTTTATGTTAATTTTACTCCTTATTTTATAATTATTCGTTGTACACAACTTTTACCATATTTACCGATGTAATTGAAGAGCGAGTCCTCCTAGCACAAGTATATAATTACTTAAAAGGAGGTCTCTGCGTAAGGTTAACTGTAAAAGTTTAATGGTTGATGAATAAACAATTTTTATTTTTTTTTTATTTAACAGACAAACTTAATTGCTAACCTTTCTAAATTGGATCGTGATTATGACTGATGTAACTGATATAACTTGTGTCAGAGTTAAGAGTATTAAAATTACTTTTTGTCTACAATATTACATACATAAATAATTTATAATCCTACCTGTATTTTTATAAGGGGCTGACAGAGGTGTTCATCATTTTTTATCAGGATATACAACTGACAGCAGCAATAGGCAGGTGATTTGTCTAGTGTTTTACAGG
Source organism: Abrostola triplasia (assembly GCA_946251915.1). Lineage (NCBI taxonomy): Eukaryota > Metazoa > Arthropoda > Insecta > Lepidoptera > Noctuidae > Abrostola > Abrostola triplasia. The sequence continues at coordinate 2,479,032 of OX276424.1, read as the reverse complement.
GCTTCAGCCACTCTAGATGGCCCCAGAATGGCAGGAATTGTATTCGTAATTGGTCCCCACTGTGGTACTACACACAAAATTAATTAACCTATTTATTCTCATTTTTCAGGAGATCACTACTAGTTATTTACGGAGAGTCAAGATATCATTGGGAGCACTGCGTCCTTCGTGAAGACATCACTTCACGGAGAGTGTGTATAGCTTACAGAGAATTTACACCACCATATTTGCATGGTGATCATCAAGACATAGGAAATACCATCAGAAGTATAGCTAAATTGTTTTGGGATCATAGAGCTAGGAACCAAAGTACCATTGAAGGTATTGAGAGAGTTATTTAATTTAAGTAGCAAGTACTTATCAAATATTAGACGCAATTTGTCCCAATATTATGTTTTACATGACTGCCCTAATAAAGAACTGCAATGTGTTCAGGGTTCATGTATGTACATAAGTATTTGCTTTTCTTTATTCCACCATAATTTAATAATAAATTCTGAATGCCTGAACTGATTCTGACAATGCATTACACTACTTTTTTTGGGCAGTTACCTATTTTCCTATAGTTTTGACAAGGCATATTAAATTATAGAGATGAAGTATTTTCTCACAATCTACTATTTAAATTTATACCAAGCCAGTGCTACAATTAAAGATTGCTATACAATAGCTGAACACCAAAATATTTTCCAGAACACTAGTTTAAGTAACTATGTAAGACTATGAGGTATATTAAGTGGCAATTGATTTATTATTTTAGATAATTTGTTTACATACCAAAGTATTAGTCCGGTTTTCAAAATGTAGCCCTACACGTATGTACGTGTTTAAACTTTGAAGTATTATTATGTATTGCATGTATGACACGGTTAAGTTATCTAGAGATCCAACAATTAATTTAAGTCCTGTGCCTACGGTGTTCGCGGTAGTCCAATCACTCGGACGCTACGCCATTTGGGTCTACAAAATTATGTAGAAGTATCAAAATTTATTTCATCTTTGTGTAGTTTATTTTCCTAAATACATAATAAATTAATTGCCTATTATTAAGGTGTAACCTAGTCAAATAAGACAGGTCTGCTCACTTCGGACGTAAATAATTGTCAGCACCATTGATGACGTCACTTGAGGGAAGAAGCCACATATGACGTCATTTTGAAAGACTAGTGAACAAGCCTCGTTTTATTAGGCCATGGGTTTAACTTAATTAGTAATAAGTACTTATTAGGAAAATTCAGTGTTGATTGCTTAGTCAAGCCACTAAATACATACGGTACTAAATTATAAGGTTTTCTTGTAGTATTACACTTTTACGGCTATTTATATATTTATAAATGTTTTAAGATTTACGGCTGATGTGATTGCAGCACTATAAAAGTTAGAACATTCATTTTTGATCTCTCTTATATCATTTGAAATGTTTAATAATAATAGATATGCCCTACAATGTGTCTGGATTATTTTATTTTGTCGGTTCCTCAAGGTAGCCCGCCAAATTTTTACAACCATTTTTGGAAATTTTGACAGATGAACATGTAATTTGCAATATTAATTGCAATTTCAAAATCAAAGAATTTCGTGGCCCATCTGGAGGATCCCCCTTAGGTTATATTAGACTATTTTTTATTTAAATGTACACCATAATTGAAATGACATAATTTTTGAACGCACATTGTTTGCAATTCATTGTATTACATTATATGTATATTTTTATTGATTGTTAAGATATTTTTGAACTGTTCTGTCTATAAGTACCTACATGAGGTTGTAGTAGGTACTATTTGGTATTTTAAATCTATGGTTGATACTGCTGTATTTACAAACCTATTACTTTCCTCGGGCATATTTTTTTCATGGCTTATAATACAGGCCTGCTCGGTTCAGGTCCAAATTGTCAAAATATGTAACTGGAGTATGACGTCAGTTACACGTAATGAGCAATGAGCACGCCTGGTTATTAGTCTTGATTTTTTCCAAATAGCAGTACCTAAGTTTCAGAGTACCAAAAACCAAAATTACTGTTGTGTGTGATCTATTTAGGGATGGTTTTAAAGAAAATAAATAATTTATCATCTAACGCATCATTTTTTCTACTACCTACATAAAATAATAATAATAACAGCCTATAACTGACCCACTGCAAGGCAAAGGCCTCTTCTTGTATAGAGAAGGATTGAGCATTGATACTACATATATTAAAAAATATTTAGGTATATTGAACTCTCATTAGAGTACTCCCAGAGTCGTAGCAGATAATAATTTATTATATTAATATACTCCAAACGAGGGTAATACCTATATTTAAACTAAACCCCGTATTCAGTTTATTGACATCTCTATTCTTCGACATGCAAAAGACAGTAAAGTAATAGTCCCCTTACCATGAACTCTTAAAGCAGGACAATTTACGGTGTGGAAGCAAGACGTAGATATTTGTAGGTAAATTATTTAAAGACGTATTTTTTATTAGAACTATCGCAGCTACATGTTTTTTTTTATTTTAACCCTTTCCCAGTGTAATGACCCACAGATAAGGCATAGCTATTGTTTTCAAAGTGTTAATTATGGTCCTTGCAGCTTACTTTCATGCCTGTTTACTTCCAGCAGCTGAATATTAAAGCTTTTGTTTCACATCACACGATTACAGTGTGATTCTTATTTGTTTTGCGGAAATCTTAGTTGTTATCTTTATCCTTAAGTACAATCACCTTATCATGGTCGCGTCGTAGTTGTTTATCACCCATAAAACACTTATCTCACATAGCTCAGGCTAAATCGTTTTATTTAAAGTCGGGTCCTGCCCCCTTACCATAAATTCTTAAAGCAGCACAGTTTACGATGTGGAAGCGAGACGCCGCTACGTTCAATGTAATGTGACGTCTCGTTTCTACGACGTAAACAGTCTTGCTTCAAGAGTTCATGGTAAGGGGGCTGTTATTGTTTAGGTACAATAGGAACCTACTTAGTTGTCTACGTAAACATAACATCGCACTTGTATTTCCCGAAAGGGAAAAATACACTAAGCAGAGGTGTATGTATCTATAGTATTGCCGGACTCTGTGTTGTTACTAAGAATTACCTAATGGAACAGCAGCACAACAATATTCTTAGCCTAGTGTTACTAAAAGGGTAGTCAGTCGCTTTGTCTCGCGTGTATGCCTATCCAGTAAGACCTCAGTACCGAGTCCCAACGGTCGGCGAACGCGGCCAGGATGGCCAGGATGACGCATTAGTTTATTAGGTACAAGTGTCTAAGTACTACTCTGTCTGTCATTGGCAATCGCATTCATCATCAGTAATCCTGTCTTGTTAAAGTACATAATTTTATTGACACCTTTATTTAGTTTCAAGACATTTTTATTTTCTTAAAAATAAAACACTTCATACGTGAATTTGTCCTATATAATGTGTATTTCACAAACATGAAATATCACATATACAAACACCCAGACTCGCGACAAACTCCTGCGGATCGCACATTTTTTTATCCCGTGCGGATATTGAACTCGCAACCCTTAGCGCAGCAGTCCAATTGTTTATCCACTGCGCCAATCAAGTCGACGAATTACTTACCTTATTTATACGATATTTACTTACCCTTGACTAATTTGTTAGAATGGCAAGTTGCCCTTACACCAAATTACCTACTTACTTATATCTTAAGCCAATATAGTCGTGTTTGTTTTAGATTTTCAGTAAGTATGTTAAAAAAGTCATCGTATAAACGAAAGCCTTGGTTATTCATAGTTTTATTTACAAAATATATACTTAATATTTACATCTTAAGTACCTAGACAAAAAATAAGAATGTGCAATATCAGTAGGGCAATAATAGGTACAGCCTGCTACTTGATACCCTTTTAATACTAAGCTTAATATCAATTTATAACGAAGATAACAATAAGTAAAACTAACGTGAATCACAAATTATTAATACTATATATATTTAAAGTGAATAGATATACAACATGAAATGTGTAGCAACTTATCAATAAAAATTAAGACATGTAGATAGGTATTTACTTAGGTAGAGAACTAAATCAATTCCCAACGCCCGTATCTTTAAACACAATTATCTTTGATATGTTGTAACATAGTGTGAACCCAATAAACGCAGTGTAGATTGGAGACGTTATATACATAGGTAGGTAATAACAACATTAAAGTTGACCATCTTGCTGTTTTGACTACACTTATGTAGAATATGTAGGTATATTGAATATAAGTAATATTATTTATTGTTTTATCTATATCCTATTGCAAGAACATTTTCCCGTATCCTTATGCAGTGCTAGACACTTGGGGCTCAATATAAACACCATTTTGTTCATTTTTGTGCATTTCCTCAGCCTGTCGGGCCATGATCATATTTTCTTTGATCTTCCACAAGACAAGCGCCTTCTCGCTCTTCATCTTTCTTATGCAACGAGCCAATAGGAGTGCGAAGATAATGCCCAACAACTGTAAAAAAAAATACATTAGGACCAGTCCTTTCTGTAGCCAAGCTACTGCATCTCTATCGGGACAAACCTATAAGCCAGGGTCTACACTGATAACCAATAAGAGCCATCGAGGCAATGAAGCTAGAGACGTCCCAGAGAAATAACTTGACTGTCTTGGAACCCGCAACGAAATGAAACATAAAAGGATATATAATGGCAGAAATAGGAATATATTCCTACTCCAAGTTACTGCTTGCCTGGCTAATCCACTTTAAACACGACCAAGAAGAGTGGAAGAGAAAAAAAAGGCAGTACATTGCCGTAATATGATCGAATGGTACCCACGGGCACGGTGTCATTACTTCCACTTAAAATATATTTAGATACTTTCAGTGATATCAAAACACACACACCATTCAAATCAGTACACAGTAGTATGTGTGCAAACACCACGCTTATCTAAAAATACTTTCCTCATTAGGTACCTCAATTCAGATAACAGAACGAATGGTATAAGGATCTAAAATGTAGAGCGAGATAACAATCCAAACATGGATTTATTATATAGTTTAATGTGTCATGACAATAAACATTTAATTTTGGGATTTATAATAATTATATTGTATAAACAATTGTCTTAACTTTTATGACAGTAGGTAGAATATGGCTGACGTGTCTTCGCGAACCTAAAGTTAGCCGATTAGCTGCGCTTCGGGTTCGCCAAGATACGTCAGCCGCATTGTACCTACGTTTATTTTCATAACCCAACGATTTGAATAATCAAAAGACAAAACAAATAATTAAGAATATTACTCACGTTAATAAACATCACCGACACGCCGAGCACTCCAATAACAGTGGAATTCTGCACTACAACGGTAACCAATGCGTTTTTACAACCAGCGGACCACATCCTGCTGCAGAAATCTTCGTCACTGTTCACGCAACAGGTCGCGGGCAACACTATGGAGACGAGGTCACCATCTAACACTTTAGATACCGTCACAGTCGATTGGTTGTTTTTGTAATCCATGCCGATGTAGTCCAGGTACGAATCACTGCCACAGCACCCGAGCTGAAGAAAAATAGGAGTCATTAAATGAAAACCAAGGCTCTCCGTAATGCTTTTGGGTCATATACAGATTTTTCGTTTGGATCTCATTTTCATTTTAAATATCTTTCATCTGCTAGTATGTGATTCTGCGTGAGCAATACACGTACTTTGGCTTACGGATCCTTAAAAATGTCTGTACCTGTAGGTATGTTATAAGTAACTTCGTACATCTGTCGTCAAGCGGAGGGCTCGAAGAGAAAGCCACGTGCAATAAGGGCTATAAGCCTTACCGAGTGGGGTTTAGCACGCACCATTCTACTAAGTCCCCCAATTATTACGGCGACGTGGACGGGTAACGACCTCTCAAACAAGTTGCGGCGAAACAAAATGCATTTTGATCGGAAGATAATTTTAGATATTTTATCTTGATAAGACATTTATAATATTACAGATCTTGATATTTATTTACAAGTAATCTAGAGTTAGATCCATTACCTCGCTTTGTATGAAGTCAACTTCGGCTTGGATCTCGGGATCATTGTAGTTCCAGACGGGAATGGAGACGTACTGCAATATCTTGTTAGTGTCGATTGTGAATGCGAGGACCACTATCACCAGTTTGAAGATGAACACCAACAATAAAATGGCTGCATACTGGAATAAAACTATTTGATTAGAATCTGACTTATATACCCACTTAGTTAAAAAAACAATGTACCTAGGCAGTTTTTACATGGTAACTCTTACTAATGTTGTACATATAGAGGTGTCCATAAAGAATCTGGAATCATTGAAGCTCCTTTCGCAGCAATTTTCTAATTTACCTTCCCCATGTTACTATTTACTATACTCAAACCTGCCTATTTCATTCCGATTTAAGTAATTGAATGAGACTTAAAAAGAGCATACCTAGAAGCTCTTTTCACTTCTTTGCAGACAAAGACCCAAGGGTGTGGATGAATACTCAATGTAAGAAAGTTCACCTACCACATTGACCATGCAAGTACTGAGCTTCAGACTGCCGAAGAATCCAAAGATCGACACCAGCATAAGTGCTAAGCCCAGGAACACGCACAGTGCAGACGGTGTCATGAACCGGCCGACCTTCGCGCTTTCGTAGAAGAAGTTGAAACTGTGGAAGTGGGAGTACACTGAGTTGCCAAGGACTATCATCAGCCCAGCTATAACCTGGAATATAGATTATAAAATTAGTCACACGTTTAGCGGTCTTTTCTACAAATAAATTAAGTTTTGGGGGAATTTATTACTTTTGTATCCCCTCCGCTGAGGAATTATGATAAGATAATCATAAGAGAGAATAGAATAGGTAGATACCTACAGTTATATACAAAACTACAGGATTACATTAATATTCATTATAATTGCAGAGAGACAACACCCTTATCTTTTAATCCCCTATCGTATCCTTTAATTGCCTAGATTTTTAGCATTAGTAACATTTTTGACCTGTTGTTAACTAAACTGACGACCTGATAGCGCTTAGGGTTGCGGGTTCGATTCCCGCATGGGGTAAAACTTTGTGCGAACCAAAGTTGTTTTATCCGAGTCTGGATGTTTGTGTATGTGATATTTCATGATTGTGAAACGCATCCACGACACAGGAGAAATTTCAAGGGTAAGGCGACGTTTTAAAAAAAAAAGACTTCTATTTATTTACACTGCTATTTTAATCTTGTTCTTACTGTAACACGGATGATTCGAGTAAAAAACGGGTTATTCACGCTAGTGAAAGAGCTGTTGGCTACCTAGATCTGAATTCTAGAAACATTTTATCAATGACAGCGAAAGTTCCATATCGTATCTGATTGATTACATTCATAACAAAGAAAATCCCTTAATATATATTGATAATATACATAGATACGGTATCACATTAAAAATAAATGTTTATCAAACATACGTAGTTGTAGTTACCTAGGTCCTTAGGTGGCGAATAGCTATCCACTGTGTTTAAATTGTTTCCGCTTTTAGACAATACAATACTTGTGGACAATAATGTGGGCTACATGTTTGTTAACCGCAGTTTAAGATGTTTTGTCACTTGTTTTGAGCATGTAACTGTTTTTTATTCCTAATTAATAAAATAACATCACGACTGTATTCCTGGAAGGGGTAGGCCGAGGGTGCACAATTGCACATATAGTACATACACATTTCGCCAGGTATGTTTTTAGGTCTCAATGTAGTAGGGGGCGAGCCGATTGCCATCAATCGGGCAGTAATCCAGACTCCGTGCTGCTAATGAGAATTACCTAATGGAAAAACCCAGTATCACTTGGTTCGACGTGGGATTCGAACCCAGGACATCGTGCTCAGCAGTCGCACTTACTAACCACTAGACTAACGAAGCAGTCTAGACCAACAGAACAAATAGTAACCTATTACTAGGTTATAATTATTATGTCCTCAATAATTTTATTTACCATCAACTATTATCGCAGACGGGTAAATTTTAATACATACTTACTTAACCCAGCGCGTCATTCAATATTTAGGTACCTGGTACGAAAATATCTTGTCTTGACAGACACACATACCTACTTTGATCTTATGACGTGAAATTCTATCAATCGTATCAGGATTTACTAACGTATTGTGTTCAGATAAAACTACAGAGAAACGATAACATGCATTAGTATTATTAAGTACCTAACTATGTAGGTACTTCGTAGGTAGTTTCATTTGAATAAGTAAGTGTTATGTGTAATGTATATTATGCTTAACACTTAAGATCGATCTTAGATCGCTGAATTTCAATGCAGATTTTGAATTGCTTGTCTTGATCAAACAAATAAATGAAAAATCAACCCTCAAGTCATTTTACTATTGTCCGGTGAAATTAGAACTCTCGAAGTCTGAGACGAAAAGAGTTGACTGCTTCGTTGGACTTGTGGTCGCTGAGCATGAGGTCCGAATCCCGGGTCGAACGCACCGTTATTTGGTTTTACCAATAGGTAATCGTCAGTAGCACAAGCACAGATTACTGTGATGTAACTTAAATTGATGTTTGTTTCTTACAAGTACAACTACTTATATTATAAATGCGATAGTTTGTATGTATGGATGGATGTTTGTTACTCTTTCACGTAAAAACTACTGAATAGATTTTATTGAAATTTCATGTGGAGGTAGCTGACACCTTGGATTAACACATAGGCTTTTTATCCCGAAAAAATGTAACGGGCAACACCGCGGGGCGCAGCTAGTTTGACATAAGGGTTCTTAATAATTTAAGCTACTTATGATGCTGGACTCGACAAGGCTATTCACGAGCATTCGATGTAATTATTAATGAGGTACCTAGCTAGTTATAACCTTCAGTTTTACAATAGATTTATGTTAAAAAGAGAATATTTTCAAGACAATGGTTGTCTAGCACAGTAATAATAAATCATATTTTTATCTTGTATATTTCATTTCATGATACCTATTTACCTACCTAGTTTTGGTAAACAATTCTTGATGAGTAACAACTCATGATTAAATAAAGATACCTATCTACAATGTACCTATTCATGGTACCTATAAATAACAATTTAATCAGCTAAAAATGTGCAGCAGTTTTAAAGCTAAAATTTCGTCTTTAATTCAAATAACTAATAGTACCTACCTATATCATTAACATCATCAACCTATCTCCGTCTTCTGCTAGACATGGTCTCTCCTATTGACTATAGTATACCTACCACTGAGCTCGATATAGGTATAGGCAATTACGAACACCCGATTGGTGCAGTAGCCAGGTGATTGGACTACTGCGCTAAGGGTTTCGGGTTGGAGTCGTGCATGGGACAAAAAATTGAGCGATCCGCAGATGTTTGTCCTGAGTCTAGATTGGTATGTGATATTTCATGTTTGTAAAACGAACCTACGACACAGGAGAGTACAAATGTGAAGTGACGTTTTTTATAAAAAAACATTATATTAGCCCCCTTACCATGACCCTTAAAACAGAACAGTCTAAGATGTGGAAGCGTACGCTACGTGTATTGTATGTAATGCGGCGTCTCGCTTCCACAACTACAACTCTCCTGGTTTAGAAGTTCATGGTAAGGGGGCTGAATATAAAATGTAGCAACATTCTGTCTTTTACTTGCTCGGTTTAAATCGGTTTTAAAAGTTGTTTTTTAGATACTGTCTATAATTATCGTAAGTAATTGATTATAATAGGTTCGTCATACAGATTGCGATTAACAATGGTTTTGTGAGTCGCCCACTAGCCCGCATATGTAGTCTACCTAAGTAATAAATAACCTTAGATAATGTGTGTTGTAAAAACCCTCATTATAAATAATTAACGGTTTGTTTTTAATATCGCCTTTAAAATACTCATGAATGTGGATAACAATTTTAACATGAACTATTTAGTTGACTACTTTGATATGTGGCCCAGCATTCTCTATTTCGCGTGTATTATATACGTATTTAGATTAAACAAGCGAGAATGGGAGAAGATTCGAAACTGTATGCGGTCCTCACTTATTCAACGTACCTGTGATCTATGACTATCAAAACTGTGACATCAGAATAATTTCTTATGAAACAATAGAACAGTTTGTCTAATAGATCACAGGGGGCGTTAACCTGAGGGTGGCAGGTCGGACAGTGGCTTTATCCAAGATAATTTAAATAAACTAAATACTCAATTAACTCTAAATCTCAAATCTTGGAAATATAAAACATTTTAACAATTATTATTAAAAAGAAAATTAGCCTCATCGAAATTGGTAAATTATAACAAATGAACATACTTTTAAAACCGCAGCATAATAAACTAATATTACCATATAGCTTATTCTGAAAATGTGAATCGCCGCGGTTAATAGGTATAAAGTGAACAGTGCGCAGCATAAGCCCGGCAACGTACAAGATAATATTCATTATACATTTCTTATATTATTATAGAAAAACAGTACTCACAATAAACATAGTAGTGATGGTCAGCAATAGAAACCGAATCGATTTCATATTGTACTCGGACTCCGTCTTAGTAAAATGCATCCTTTGAACATTCACCACTGTGTGACCAGCCATTTTAAAAATTAACACACGACTTAACGGTGCCTTAGTGAATGCGCTTTAGCCGCGGATATCACGGTGATAACTGAGTGAATCTGATAACAATTGTTTTACACACAGACACAGAACGTTTTCCAACTACTTGCACTGATTACGTGACACGTGAAAATTACGACACCAGTGTGAACAGTGAACACACGCTGAAAGTGTCTGAAGTCAGACGTGTGAATAGATCATATCGCCGTCTAATTATAAACAAAGTAAATTATTGTTATTGACAAAGGCTATATTGTAATCTTGTCAATCGATAATCATTGTAATTTATCTTCATTTTATCAGCACTTTGCGTGCACTAGAATTGTCTCAAGGAAATATTGATTATTGTTCACCTAATTTTATTTTTAATTGCGTATTTAAGAAGTATTGCTGTTGAAAGATGAAACAACTGAAAATTAATTAAAATAAGTGCCTCACAAGTACCTAAATGTAAATGTTGAAATCAACTCATGTTCCAGATTAATTATGATAACTTATTCGACTCATTAAAAACTACAATTTCTTTTAGGTATCTAACTACTCTATATATAGTATCAAAATAATATAGGTAAGCATTTCACGAAATACATTGATCAATCTATACCAATGTAATAAAAAATAAATAAATTTAGCTGTATAAATGGAGCCGGAATAAACACAGTATTAGCACAATACATAATCTAGACTGGCATTAGCTAGAATTACGTTTATTATTTTATATTTACATGAATAGTGTATGTTAATTGTACCTTCATAGAACATATAAGGTAGTAAATTAATGAAGTAAGTATATAAACACGACCCTTATCCGTGTACCTAGTATTATCTGTGGCCAGTTATCATACCCGGTATCACTATCAGCCTTATCTTAATGTTTTTACGAAGAAATCGTGTACGTATATTACGGTGACACGAGTAGGTATATTATGTGAAGTTTCTTTGTTCTTTCTAATTTTAAGAATTTAAAAACGCCTCTTAAATTCAATTATATGTATCTATTTAACAAGCCCACAACAGAGTCAAATAAAAATTTAATTCAATTAAGTATTAAAATCGGAGCGGTTTAAAAATGCATTAATGTTGTTTAAAACTTCACTTAGGACCATTTTTTCAATCGCCAGATAACTTTTCTTAGTAGAATTTTGTTGTTTGTCAATTTTTTATTTAGCGTAAAATGTAATAGGGAACGAGCCTATTGTCATCAATAGAGCATGAATCCAGACTCCGTGATGGTACTGAGAATTACCTAATGCAAACGCCAATAATACTTTGCTCGACCCGGAAATCAATCCCAGGACCTCTTACACAGCAATCGCGCTTAGCGACCACTGGATCAATGAGGCAGAGTTTTATATTTGTAAGTTGTCAAAATGACAATTTTGTCCTTCGAATAGAATATATCCGACGTTAAAAAAATCCGCCCTGATGTACCTATTTATGTCACTGACAACTTTATTTTGTATATTATCTTTTCTACACCTAGGTGCCTACTCTATGATCGTAGGTACGTGGTCACCCAGTCGATCGGAAAGGTTAAGCCGGCCCTCGCCTCGGCCAGTTTTGTATTGGGTGACGTTACTCGCTCGTTGTCCGGACCCCTCCTTACCTTGGAAGGCACGTAAAGCCGTTGGTCCTGCGGCTAATCTCTCTCCGGTCCTGTCGGTCTGCCGTCCCAGGGATCTATGAAAGTGCGGGAATAGGGAGTGCACCTGTGTTTGCGCGCATACTTGTGCTTTATAATATCTCCTGCGTAGTGGGCTAGTCTCAGATTACTTACTCTATGTAGATGTAACTATGCAGACATCTAAACTGGGATCTGGTCTGGTGGTATCTATACCTACGCATCATCACTTGATACTTTGTGGTCATATGCGGTCAGCTGACTGCAGTATGTGCAATGCAAATTATAAATATCTATCTATGTATATTCAACATAACTGAACTATAGGAAATTAAATAACCTAAGTGCTGTATAATAAATTTTATTTTATTACTCAGGAACTTTCTTTCGGCCTCTTCTACTTCCTACATTCATATTTCATTCGTTGCCACTAATTTCATTATGCATGAAGATATTATCATAGCTTATTATAAGTATGTAGTTCCAAATTTATAGGTAGGTAAAATAGTAAAAATAAAGTCACGATGTTATGTGGTCGGGATTGACAGTAAAATCACAAAATATTTGTAAATAAAAATATTTTTTACAATACTCTTTATATAATACTTATCGTTTAAAATAATAACAAATACATCAAGTAATTTCGACAATAATTGCATTACATTTAAGTACACTAAAAATTATGCATGACAAATTATTAAAAAAGAAGAAATTAAAATTAATAAATGCCATACACAGCAGATGAAGAAGAACTATTAAAATGATGAATAAATATTTCACAGACAATGATTTATTTTATAATCTGTAGTTAATTCTCAAATTTAGCGCCAAAAGGAAAAATGGCGCACTAATGTCATTACTTCAATAGTATTTTGGTAAAATTCTTACGGATTAATATCTTAAATACTACAAGCCGTATCTTGATTCTGCAAATGTTTATCCAGAAACACTTAACAATTGACTTTTGATATTTTTAACGAGCCATCACACCAGTTCCATGACAAGACCTTATTAAAAAAGTGGTGTGTGGGGTGACGTCACAATGATTTCATAATAATTAAGCTTATAAGCCGCTGCTTCCCCACAGTAGACAACATTCATGGAATTTGTGCTAGAATTATAAAGGCCCCTTGTAGACTGTTTAGTCCACACCACATAGATAAAAAAGACTCCTTAAAAACATTTGCACAACCAAGGCGTTGTTCATTCAGCCTCTTAAGCAGTAGTTTGTCCATGGAAGGGGACATAGACAACTGGTGCTTTCTTCTCTTCGCTCGGGTTGAGTGAAGTGTAGGCGTTGATCATGCGCTCCTGAATCTCCCATCGCCTGCGTTCACGCTCAGACTTCGCTTTGCGGATCGAACTGGCCAGCGAAAATGAGAACACAATGCCGATAATCTGAAAATTGATAAGATAAACGTGAATATTTGTGATAAACCGAAATTGCGTGGAACTTTTTGTCGCCCTGATACTGTTTCTATTTAGAACATGTAAATGTAGTAAACATTAGGTACATTGTCAGGCCCGATAATTATTTTTGTCTTAATCATCAAAATTGTATTTAAACAAAGCACGTCTTCCAAATCTTATCTTTGTCTCCAAATAACGTCATTAACTAGTAACAATAAATGTTTATTCAACACTGTAATCAACTATGACGTCATGTACATTTAACATTATATTCAGAACATATAATAGAAAAAGAACAAAGGTACCCATGGTGTAAATAGGCACATGTAAGCGTCAATATGCTTATCTAACAGATTCTAATAGCAAAATTACCAGTAGCGTTCAGACCCTCGTGCGTCAAACTTGTTCTCCTGATATAAGAAACTACCTATCAACATAAATCTCTTCGAAACAAACCTGGATGAAAGCAATAGTCATGGCTCCGGCACCAAGTAGACCAGCGCTCTGGTAGACCAAGTAGAAGACTCTGGGGAGGCATCCATTGGCGAACAGCTTCACACACTCGTCAATTTTGATGTCGCCGACGTATTCGTAGCGAGACTCAGCGCAGCAGGAGTTGGGGACGGTGATGTTGCTGATGGAGATGCCGGGAACACCAGCAGGCGGGGGTACCACGCTCCAGTCCATGTAGCTGTCCACTCCGCAGCAGTTCAGCTGGGGATTTCAAAAGGTTCTGTTTTAAACAACCTTGAAGAGTTGCCCGGCACGGCTTTCGAATTTTTTGGCAAGTTTCCTAAATAAATGAAGTATACCGTTAACCATCCACCACTTAGTGCCGTCGCCCCAAATCCATCTAAAGTGAGACGTGATAATAGTTTATCTACATTTTTATTAATATAAGAACGTTAGCCACATAGTCAAGTGGAAAAGCGCTTGTCGATTAGAAATTGAGTAGAACGCAAAAGTATGGGTTTGACATATAATATGTTATCGATACCATGGTCGAAACAACATGTACCCATATATTTATCATTCTATTCAAATTTTGCCACGTGTCTAGGGGGGCAGGATATCGTAATTCTAATTTCACTTTCATTTACAGCTATCTCCATTAGCATGACGACTTATGCTTCAATATAAATAGGTACCTAGCATAAAAATGGGGTTACATCATTTTTAAAACGTTTTCCTGTTTTGTTTTTCACGGATAATTGACTACAATCATAAAGATTGTACGAGTGATTTATAAGCAAAATTGCTATTAGTCAACAACACTACAATGACGGGTATGGCCAAAGTGCAAGGTTGGGAAAACTCTATGCCTTACCAAGCTACCATATGCCGTTATCAAGTTAGTATAACGTATTAGTAGTAGGTAGTAGTTATAGGTAACGAGTTCCTTATATAATAGCAACAAAACAATGAGAGCTACGCTTACTCATTCGTTACGCAATAAATAGGTAAATGACTGCGAAATCAAAACTCAATTTCCTCAATTTAAGCCTAGCATGGCAACATACAAAAAAGATACAAAAGTCATATCAATTTCCTCAATTGAATTGTCACTCATATACCTCGTAGTTAGGGACAATTAGTAGTGGAAACTTTATTAATTTTTCCATTCGAACTATAGGCAGAGCTAATATTTAAGTTTATTTTTCATTTGGCTTTTCGGTTAAATTGTATGGCTTCTGTTTTCTGGTGATAGACATTTTTTTCTGATACTAAGTAGTTAGGGAAAATAAGTAAAAGTACCGGGTATTATTTCCAGTCTTCTTCAATAGAAGCTAGAATTATAGTAGGTAGACTAGGTGACACCCGTTAATTTGCTAAATAGATCGTATAAGTAAATAAGTTCTCTATTGTAACCTGGTGCTCTAAAAGACACAGACGTTATGGTTTATACCATTAAGGATTTAGGGACTAGAGAAAGCTCTTGGTAATAGCTTACCCTGCTTTGGATGAAGTCGAAGGCATCATTGACCTCGTCGTTCTCGTAGTAGTATGGCAGCGTAACCCTCAGTTTCTCGTCCAAGACTTCTGTCACCTGGCCACGGAGACTGTAGGCAGCGATGGCTGCGGCGATCTCCAGGACGAAAACCAGACTGAGGATAACTGCGAACTGAAGAAGAGGATGTTTTGTATCTGCTTTAGGCGCTCTTAAGTTGGTAAAGTTTGGAGTTAAAATCTTGCTTTGATTGAGAGACTGAGAGCAGCTTACGTATATTGTTGTCTGTGACCAGATAAGTAATAGATTGGATGGGTAAAAAGTGAAGTCTAAGTGCATTTTATGCACCCAACTCAACTTCGCTGCTTGTTATTCCTATCCTATCTTTGTCGACTGGGCTGTATTCGTGTTACAATTGGCTTCAGTAGCTGATGACGCTACAAAATAGAGATGCCTTAGTTAAGAATTATTTAAATTAAATACAACATGTTCTGTAAACTATATGAACTAAGAAATCTAAGTATAGAACCTTGCGGTAATCCCTTAGTAACACAAAACAATATGAACACGTGTAGGTAATTAACAAAAAGCCAGTTAAATCCCCTATATAAATGGCTGTAACTAATAAGTGTACATAAATAAATTATTTCAATCGATTATAATTAGAGGTATTCAAATCAATTATATAGGAGCGTAAATTAAACGTATACCTACAACATAAAGTAATCATGAATTGCATCCATTTATAATGTTCTAGATCACGTATACTGTATCACTTGGTTAATATGAATCTCCTTGAAAATCTAAGAATAACACAAACACATCATTTGTCTATGTTATGACAAATTACTTTCAGCCAAGACTAGAGTTGTGTAACAAAAGCATCACAATGAAAAAAACTGTGCTCAAAATTGGAAACAATTGGTCACAATTGAAACTATAAATACTTACAATGTTAACCAAACAAGTGCTCTCTTTCAATGCGCCTACGCAGCCGAAGAGTGAGACGAACAGCATAATGATACCGATGGCGATAACGAAGGTGGCTGGTGAGAAGAAATTGTCTTCCAAGAAGAACGCGACGTCATGGTAGATGGCGTAGATTGTTGTGCCCACGGAGATTATTAACGCGGAGGTCAGCTGTGAAAGAAAAAGGAATCAGAATTATATATTGAGTATGTAGATAAAAAAGACATACTGGTCAAAAATATTTAATTTTCCGATTGACGAATGTAAATAAACTAATGCATGTTGGAAAAAAAGAAATTGAAATAGAAGAATGCAGGAACAATTCGCATTAGCTAAGCATATTTTGCATCCTCGGATAGTTGTTCGCATATGTGTAATGATTGGTAGCCGGTGATATTTTACGTCTATCTATGACGAAATTAAAGCACGAATTCCTGATGTGAGCTAAAGATAGCGTGGTCAGTCTACTTATGACGGAACAAGTTAAACTATTCAACGTAAAACGATCATTTATTAACAACATATCCCTTGAGTGGAGTACGTAGTGTGCATGAAAGTAATATCGATTATAATTGTACAGCGGTCACGAGTATGTCACGGCCTTGGCATTTCAGTGCTAGTTTAAGATCGATACACGCACTAGCCAACCCCTCAACTAACCACTGGCCAGAGGGCAAGCCGCTAAAGTCATATTATTTAAAATTTAGAAAAATCATTTTAAATTCAGTTAAAGAAGAGCCGTAGCATAGGTACATTTTCATAGCTGCTTTACCTACACAGAATTGATAACAAGCTGGCTAGTTTACGGGCACCTAATACGGCGTTTACGCTCCCGAAAAACGTGATCTCGCATTCTGTGTCACAAGATCTCAGAAACTACTAGAATCCATCTATTGTAATTAACGATAAACTGTGTATAAAACGTGACATTTAACTTATAAAGGCTAAAGAAAAGTACTTATTAATTATTTTAATTATATCACTTATCTGCTCAACCATTGTAGTATCTACGGACGGAAGTTAGCATTGGTGTCACGAAATAAGACTTTACTAAGGCTATTGTGGAGTGGGTATATTATATTATTATGTTTGCCGTCAGTAATTTCCATTTACAGTGCAAAAATGCACAGAGAACTGACAACTTACTTTGCATTGCAGGTTATTTTCCGCTGTGGAAGTGACATGCTACATGCAGGCGTGATGTTATGTTATGCGACATAGGAGTTGCTAACGATCCGCCCAGAATTCTGTATTTTACGAGGATTTTCATTAATCCGAAGGTGTCACGTCTGTATTCCCCGAAGGGGTAGGCAGAGGTGCCATACAGTACACCCACATTTCGCCAGTTATGTTTTTAGATCCCAATGTAATAAGGGGCGAGCCTATTGCCATCAACCGAGCACAAATCCAGATTCCGTGCTGGTACTTAGAATTACCTAATGGTAAAAACCTAGTTACACTTTGCCCGACCTGGGATTCGAACCTAGGATCTCGTGCTCAGCAGTCGCGCTTAGCAACCACTACACCAATGGTGCAGTCAACTCCTATGTTGCTTCTCACATTAATTCTATTTTCTCATGTTCAGACTGTACCGGACAACGTGATCATGGTCAAACCTTTTAAGCCTTACATAACCAAAGAGGTACGACACGCCATAGAGTAAGTATAACAAAAATACGTGTCGTCACGTGGAAATCATTTACAATCTACATATATAGATCTACACAATTCATTGTTTCTGTTGCACGTCGATTGAAATGTAAACATAGCTCGTAGTTTTAGTTATGAAATAGAGGGGTATTAATGCTTGTATTACACCTCACGTTTCCACTATAGCGCGACCGACTATCCTTGGTACTGTATTGTAATTAGCTTACTTCGCGGTTATTAGCGCTACTTATGTACTATTGAGGCGGAGACACAAGCTGTGGCAATATTTGTACGACTGATTGTTATTTGCTATAAAAAGTGAGAGCCATGTCTAGTATTGTTTAATGTACACCCTAGTGAGTCTAGTTTTAGAGAAGCGTTGAATGCGTTTACGAAAAACGTACATACATAGGTAGGCAGGTACTACGAAAAAAGTATCATTCCTTATTTCAGCAAAACCTAGTATTACTGACTGGCCCGGGATTCGAATCCGAAACCTCATGGTCAGCAGTCGCGAACTAGCGACCATTAGATCAATGTCGCTTGATTGAAGAAATTGTTATCATTCGCACTCTTTGGTGTACTTGGTTGGCTGGTAAATAGGTAAGTTGAGGTATATCCTATACATGAAAGTACTCGGAATTTATACATATAAAATACCTGAAAAATAAAAAATCTAATATCACCAGCGTAGCAGTCAAAACCACCATTATGTTAACTACTTAACTCGTCATCACTTAAAACATTCCACTCACAATACTTTTAGCAAATTGACCAATAACTTTGATGGAACCTTGCCATTCTACATACGGTTATAGATAATAGGGATCTACCTAATCCGGTAAATGGATTGTATGTAGTGACGTCATTATTCTTATCTCAACGAGTAAACAGTGGGCAAAGGTAAGGCTTTATTCATGAAACTGAATGTGTAAGGGATTTGTATTCTGCACTAGCCTCGTTGGTCTAGTGGTCGCTAAGCGCGACTGTTGAGCACGAGGTCCTGGGTTCGAATCCCGGGTCGGGCAAAGTGTCACTGGGTTTTTCCATTAGGTAATTCTCAGTGGCAGCACGGAGTCTGGATTTGTGCCCGGTTGATGGCAATAGGCTCGCCCCCTATTACATTGGGACCTATAAAACATAACTGGCGAAATGTGGGTGTACTATATGTGCACCTCTGCCTTCCCCTTACAATACCATGAATACAGGCGTGATGTTATGTTATTCTGTACTAGCTGACCCCGCGAACTTTGTACCGCCCTCTCACCATTTAAACCTTCCCTGGACTTCTAGGTATATTTCGCGGCCAAAATTAGCCAAATCGGTCCAGCCGTTCTCGAGTTTTAACGAGACAAACGAACAGCAATTTATTTTTATATATAAGAATAGTAACTAACAGAAAAATATCCTATCAATAATGAGACAGTGGCTAGAAGTATGATACTCGTAAATATTAATGGCAATGATCGAAATTCGTAGGTTACCGTCGGAAGCGTAATGGCGTAGCGTCGTAGTACTAAACGTAGTAGTATACGCAATACGCATACTCGCTAATAAATCGTTAAGTAGTTTTACAATGCTTTGTATTATTCCGTAATACATACAAGTTTAAAATGATCAATCGCGACATGAATCAGCGACTAACTATTAAATATAACGCTATAAAAGGCTGGTCTTCAAAACCAATATGATTATGACTACGATGCTACGCGAGTACCTACTTATATCGAAAATGTCAAAAGTTCAGAAGGTAATTCGTTAATTATACACCTCATTTAGCCTTAATGTAAAATTCAATATATTAGGTACTGATACTACTTACTCAGTTTCCTCGTAGGTACTTATTTTGTTGTTGGCTTGGTGATTCTTCTTCTGATGTTTAATTTTATTCAGGTTAAAACTTTTAAATTATTATAGTAAGGCGAATAATTTGGTGTTGTGGCGTAAATTAGGAAGTATAAGACCAGCAATGTAAAAATATGTAAACTAGTTATGTGAGTAATCTAAAGTGAAGGTAGCGTATGTAGTTATTATTGTATTATGTACATATAGTTATTTAAATTAAAAATAAATCCATGTACGGCTAATAATGTGTTATGTCCTGTTACGGCAGTTAGGCACTGGAACAACAGTTTTGAATTGATTCCGCAGCAATTGATTGGCAGACTAGAATTTAATGTATTTTTTTTTTAACCGGGCTATTTATTTTGAACCAAAAACTTCATTGAATACAAGGGTTTTGTTAAGACAGTGCTTCATAGACAGTCCTGTTGTATGTGCTCGTCTTATACCCAATTTTAATCTATCTCGGCTGTAATTTGCAATGAAGCACTGTCCTAGTGTGGACCAGAGCGGGTTTTACCTGCATTTTTGCACTTTGTATCTTGCAGCTTGTGTAGTTATAAATTATAACCTACTTATGTGATATTCTGATCTACATATACATAGCTATCTATAAGTAACTATTACTGTAAAGTTTCATCTATCCATCCATTCTCACATACATTCGCGTGTATAATATTAAATAGGATTGTATACGTACATAGAGTAAGGCTACGACCGTTATGTATTTAGTTTCCTCATCATCTATAGAATATATTACAATTAGAACACTACTCCTGATGATATTATGATTTATACAAACTGTAGAATATAGACAATATACTTCATAGACAATCGAATACTCGAAGGAAACGTCGCAACACGAAGCGCTCGATTATACCTGCATTATTTATTTACTTCATGTTCTATTCACAGCCCACATCGTGATAAGGTTTATCATTGGATAATGCTTCAATTCCTTTTAAAGATACCTTCAAGATACTGTATATATAACAATCATTCGTAACATAACATCGTGCCTGTATTCCCCAAAGGAGTAGGTAGAGGTGTGTAATAGGTACACCCACATTACCCTAATTATGTTATAAATCCCAATGTAATAGGGGGGAGTCTATTGCCATCAACCGGGCACAAATACAGATTCCGAACTGCTTCTGGGAAATACCTAACGTAAACCCAGTATCACTTTACTCGGGTATTCAGGGATTCTAACCTTGTACCTCGTGCCCAGCAGTCGTACTTAGAGACCACTAGACCGACGAGGCAGTCCTTAATTATATTATACCAGTGAATAAAAATCTTTCAGCCCCCTTACCATGAACTCTTACAACAAGAAGTTTTCCGTTGAGTAAGCGAGATAGTATACACATACACTGTACACACACTACACTGCACATAGCGGCGTCTCGCTTCCACAACGATTCATGTCCTGCTTTAAGAGTTCATAGTAAGGGGGCAGTATTTAAGACAAAGAAGTCATGTTCAGTAATTCAATAATAATTAATTGCCACATATATCGGTTGTCAACTATCGTTACGATTGGTCATAGCTATCCAAACTAATCACAGTTGTAGCAGCTGACTTGTTCTTGATAGTTCATTTACTGAATGACCAACCAAGGCTACTCACAAGAAAAACGATGTGTAACGTCATGTTTCAGTTTTACTGCTACTTCTTATTTCCTATAGTTGACGACATCTATGGTATAAACTCTCAATTTGCGCGAGAATCAAGCAGCCCCCTTACCATGAACTCATAAAGCAGGACAGTTTACGTTGTGAAAGCGAGACGCTGTTACATGCAGTGTAATGCGGTGTCTCGCTTTCACATCGGAAACTTTCCCGCTTAAAGAATTCATTCATGGTAAAAATTCATGGTAGGACAGGTCGGTATTAAATGCCATGATAACAAAATGCTTACGCAGTACCTCTAACTAATCTGCAAAACATTTGAATAAGGTTCTAGGAACTCTGTGTGTGTCTACCTACTCCCCGGCAAGTATAGCCCCAAGTTTACGGTGTGGAAGCGAGACGCAGCATTGCACTGTACGTGGTAGCGTCTCGCTTTCACTACGTAAACTGCCCTGCTTTAAGAGTTTCATGGTAGGGGGCAGGCTTCCGTTAGCCAGTGCCACGTCGTCCGACCTTGCGCTAACCACATGCATGCGTGACCTTTGTCCTTCAAATAACATCGACCCATTGCGCCACTGAGCCTTCATTTCTTTTTCAAGCGGTACTTAAACATGGACGCGACGGTAAATAGGGCCATAACTTGAAGAGGATTTTAACATTGAAAGAATATTAGACGTATAGAGACTAATTAAAAGATTTTATTTGTTTCTTGTATAACACTAAGTATGGAGAGAAGTAATAAATCAATTTATTTAAAATCCTCTTTAGTTTTGATTCTGTTTGCCCCTGCTTCCCCAGTTTGACAGTACACACAATATCCCTTGTTTTACTAGCATTGTTATAATTTATTATCGCGATCGCTATCTACATATGTCATATACATATATATTTCCTGGAAAATATACACCGTTTACTTCATACGCAGGGTTAAGTGACCTCTGCTTGCCGTATGGAAGGTTAACAGTGCCTGTGTTGTGTGCTAACCGCTTATCAAGTTAGTATTCGGCGACATCGTGTGTCGTGTATGTCTCTACATATGTTAATTACGTCTACGGTCTCTACACCAATTACTTTGAAGGTCGAAGGTAACAAGGTACTTAATTTTTGATCTAAATACCTATGAGTTCTGGGTACCTATGAATAACTGATCATGCAAGACGTTATATGTAGGTATTTCTATTATTCGCTACCATACAAACGTCCTATTTTACACACGATAGGTACCTACCTATGTTAATGTGTGTATATTATAACAAATTATGAATGAACACTGGCCAGCGAGGGTTATAGCGCCATAAACGCAGAAGATCGATAGATATTCGAATATTCGAAATTCAAAACTTAAAAACAACGGATGCCATATAAATGTTGCCAGCCTTTAAAACGGCGGTAGATAAGCCGCTTATTTATAAGTATCGCTATTTTGTAGATAGGGAACTTATCGCCGTGACTAAGGCTGGCAATGGCAACGCTGGCAAACGTTAATTAGCCTTCGACGTTATCATTTGGGCGTTAATTACACCACTTTGAGGTGTTATCATACATTAGAACATTAAATACAAAGAGTGCAATAAATATACGAAGGTTTTTATTACTTTTAGGTAATTTTGTGGTTACGACTGCACAACATTAAATATTATTTTATGACTCAATTCTTTTAATGAATCAATTAATCAAACACGTAATTTGTGATCGATGTTTCAATCTTTTATTAAATAGCTAGGTAAATAAATGACTCATGTATGATTAAATTATTATAAATAATATAAACAGCAACCTATGTGCTTATATTTACAATTTAAAAATGTATATGAAACAAAGGTTTTCAATATCAAACAATGTTGATGGACACCAATAAAACATAGATAAGAACTTGCGCAAATATTATATGGCGCAATTACGTACAACACGTTAACAATACTATAACTCACCACAAAAATAGCTGTCACACACAACAGCATGTATTTAATGCACTTCATTCCCACTTCTAGATTGTTCTGCACCATTTTTGAAGCACAGTACACTCGGATACTGTTCACAACACGATAGTCACAACTGTACTGAAAATTTTCACTCGTTATCAAGTTGATAAGCAACGCTCGCGCGGTGCGGCCGACGACTGTATCGCTAAAGCATTAGGCGGCCAAAGGAAATACGACGTTTTTCTTTCAGCCAATTAGCTTACGTAGAGGTAGTGTAATGGCAAATGGAACGTCATTCCCGGAGTTAATGACAATTGTTGTGTTTTCAATTGTTTGAGTTACGACCTATGTTTTGTTGGAGTGCGAATTAAGGAAACATTTTACTTATTTATATTGTTTCCCTTCAACAGACAATGTTGTTTACAATCCTTGCAGATGCCTAATGTCATGAGAAGGATAAGTACATATATGCAGTTCAACTTTACAATTTACTCTTTTTTATGGCCGTTTCCGTCACGTTGCAAATTCATAATTATGCGAAGAACTAAATTGATGTGATAATTAGATATGTCTGTTATCGTCAAAGGCATAGATAAGGGCGTTTTTTTATAAGGAGACCTATACCTCTACATTTTTCTACTTTGGGCCTCCTACAAAAATTCTAAAATATACTTAATAAATGGTTGATTAGCCTTCTGCCATTTTATCTCCAATGCTAGACAATGACAAGATACACTAGGGCTGACTTGTAATAAATTATTACCTAACTGCTTAATGCTGTCTTATAAACGTTATTCCAGCAATTTAACAACTGACAACTAAATTAACATTAATAAATGGTATTTACGTGCAAAAACGAAGGTGAATATTAACCCAAGCGAGAATCGAACTCTTTGGCAATTAGCATTTGACGATGACGACAATGCCCATTAAGTTGTCAATTAGTAAATGATACTTACTTGTATTATTCATCCAATACTTAGGTAACTAGGTACTTCTAAATGATGCTCTAAATGTTGCGTAATCATTTTAATGTTTTCGAAGCGAAAAAAAAAAGAAAATCTTGGGACAGCTCACAGAAATTCATCTGATCCCAAACTAGGCAGAGCCTGTATTATGGCAACCAGACAACTGGTAAACATACTGTATAATATATAATTGATTAATTAAATCCGATTTGCCGAATGTATTTCCGGTACAAAGTAGGATACCATAATCCAAGTAATTAATTTCAGAGAACTACTAACGCCATCTAGTATTTTGATTGTGTTATGTAGTTTTAGTTACAATACAGAAATAAAATCTTTTACCTCATAACCTTTCCAGTAGACAACGCTATTAATTTCCGTGTGCTCCTCCCTAAATGTAGCTGGATGTATGGGATTCATTCAATCATTTATTAAGCACTCACGTCTTATTTAACTCCCTTGGGAAGCCAGCTTCGCGATTAACCTGCTGATTACTACTATAAAGCTATACCCCTATGTATTAAAAAGGATTTCGAGACAATTTGTTACTGTAAAGTAGATAATTAGGTCTACATTACCCATTTTTTTAGCAATAATACAGAACGCCAGAATTGTTTTTAATATTTATTTTCGATAACGTGACACTTAAACATAAACTAAATACACTACACTTATCTATAACAAATAAATAAGCAACATTCAATATGGCCATTTTAGAGCAAACTGGTAATGTGGCTATAGATACGAAAGAAAATATTTAAAAAAATTATAAAAAAAAATATTGCATTTTCAAATGACGTTTTAATAATAATAATAATAATAATAATATCCATTTATTTCAGGCATCAAAGGCCCATAACTATAAATACAATACTATATTAATATAACTTAAAAATACTATAAACACATACAATTATATAACTATACTACACACGAAGTGGCGGCGTCGTGTTTCGCTGACTGGTGTCATTTAGTCGGCCACGAAACCGGCGATAAACAACACCCTTCGGCCATAACTCTTCTTTGAGGAACTTTTCAAGATGTTGAGTCGGAACACGCACCACGAACGAATTGAAGTTAGTGTTGTGACGCGGCTCCAACTTCTCGACCCTCAAAATCGAGTTGGTCTTCACACGCAGGTACTCCACGACCTCTAAAGATTTCGATCAAAGTTCAAAAGAAGACATAATTATGTATTCTGATTTCAAAAACTTTACTGTGTCAATAACTTAATTTTAATTTAGTACGTATGTATTAAGTATATACAGAGATATAATATTGCGTTCTATATAGTTTGCAATAAGTATTAATACCATATGTTACAGATTTAATATTAATAAAATAATTACTAGCTCCAAATGGCTTTCATTCTTCAATTAATAGACAACACAAATAAACACTTTTAAATGAAATAGGATCTATCAATGCAGATTAAAGTTTATATCTTAGGTAAAAATGGCAACTCATTTCTTCGTACAATCATCATATTCTGATTCAGCAGATTCAGTCATGAAAAAGTATATAGGCATAGCTAACAAGAATTTGACAATCAATAATTTATATTTAAACTCTACATAAAGACTGGACAGTAACAACAATACTTAAGTCATATAAAACAATACGAAAATAATTGTAAAAATGCGTACGTAAGTGGATGTAACGTTATTTTTTCAGTTTACAGAATTTATTATCATAATTTGTTCTCTCGACCTTCCAAAGATATATTGCACAAAAACCGATGCTCCTTCATATTTATATTAGAATCTTAATAGAATTAACTTAGGGATAAGCTCCGCGCTCTTCTCTGGATATTTTCGCCATCCATAAGGCGCCCGCTACCGCCAACGCCTGAAACCACAAAACAATATAATTTTAATCAACTACCTATAAGGAAGAGTGTTTAGATACAGTGTTAAGAAAACCCTGTTCGATCAAAATGGAAGTTGTGGTTTTTTTTCTCCATTTCAGGGATAACCCCATAGTACAGGTTGTTCATAGTCGAATAGTGAACATCCTCCTTTATGATCGGACAGGGTATTCTTACATACATTACATACTGTATAAAAATGATTCCCTGTTGCCCTTAGGCTCACCATAACTTGAGAAAGGCTGGACTGATTTAGCTAATTGACACCATTAACCAATAATTCCAAGACACCACTTCTCTAAAAGAGTGCTAAATATTTTAACACTAAAAACCCTATACCTATTTTTATTTACTATGAAATCAATAAATTGTAAGTCAAGTGAGCTTCCGAACAAGTGACGTCACTTGTTTCTATTCCCCAACAATTTCTATGGAGAATAGCGTTTCGACAGCTCATAAAAATAATGTCAATTGTTTGCTGGTGTAGAGTGATCCTTAATTTTGTTTTGCAATATTTGTGGAAGTCCAGAAAAGGTTTAAATGGTGAGGTGAGGTACTAAGTCCACTGGGTCAGCTACATCAGCTAATTACTTAACTAATATAGCGTTATATCTATTTCTAAGCGCAATAACTAATAGGTATTTAAATCATTTGTTCCAAAAGCTATTATTCATAATGAAATTAGTCAGAATTCATTCTAAATTGTATAGTAACAAATTACCTATCAGATCCAACGCCAGTAGGAAACTACCAAAAACCCAGGTTGTTGCTAATATAAATAGCATAATCTTAAGTTATTATTCAAGCATATGTCGCTGTGAGACTGGTATTTTTTGACAGCCTTATAATCTAGTGCTAGTTCTAAAGAAAGAAAGCTAGTCCATTGACTTCAAACAAAGCCCTTCTCCACGCTAGACGTATACACCCACCTGCATAATAACTAAAAAGATGCCAGTGACGCCGATGCCGGCAGCGTGCGCGCGCACCCAGTTGCCGAAAGACTCTGAACAGCCCACAGTGTAGGCTGTGGGCACAGTGCAGTTGAACTGCGCCACCGTGCCGTAGATGTGGCTGCAGCAGCTGACGGGCAGGCCCTGGGTGGCTTGCGTATTCAAGGGGTTCAGCCAATCACTGGCGTTCACCACGCCACAGCACTCGAACTGGAAAAGTATTTAATATACATTTAGAAAATCTTGTTTTTGACAGCCCTGTCGTGACGACATAACATAAATTAACATTCATGTACTCCTCGATAGGTTGGCATATTTCGCCAGTTATATAATAAGGGGCCAGCCTATTGCCTGACTTTGCTTGACCCAGCATTCAAACCTAATTCAAAAAATGACTAGTAAAGACGTTGAAATAAAACTAGGTTTACAGATTTTATCGCGGTTTTTTAATTGATTTTTGGTCCCGACGTTTCGAATCCTTTACAGCATTCATGGTCACGGGCAGACTGAGGTGTTAAACGTCTAATTTGAACAATTACTATCAACTACCTTACATTTTAATTATTATTAACAACGTAATTATTAGTAACGTAAGTGATAGAAATCATTATAGTAAAGACGTGTGAACACATAGGTGTGTGTATAATTTACAGGAAGGCCTTTGGAGTTGTCTCACACAGAAAGGGACTCCATTAGCTTATAAAGTGAGCCCAGAGAACGCAATGTACAGCGATGATAAGGGGAGTCCTATTCACTGTCTCCCCAGGGATGTGCCAAATAGGCGTCGCATGGAGAGGTTTAGAAGTTGGTCTTTTCAGAGGTCCAGGGACATTCTCTTATTCTTGCAGATGGTAACCACCGGGGTGGTTTCAGTGAGGTAAAAATCCCACACTCCCCGGTCCCAACCTGCGGTGGATACCGTAGGGAGCCTTTTGTACATACTTTAATTAAAGGTCGTAACGCAAAGACAAAGGTTGCGCGAATTTTGAACTCAAATTAGTTTTGCGTGTTTTTATTTATAAATGTGAGACATGTGTTGCGTGCAATCATGTTCAGGGTCATGAGATAGCACTAATAGGAGAACAGAGAACTAGCTTTAGTAATTACACAAACCGAGTACACGCAAAGGCTTGGCTACGGTCACAAAATTAAGCTTATCTGTGTACATACGAGAACCGCACCTCGAGTCCTCGAGACGGCCTTGCCCAGTTAAGGAAGATATACTGCATAAATAAAAGTAAAATATAAAATAAACTAACAAACAAAAAGATAAAGAAGTTAATACAATTTATGGCCTGTCAACAAAATCTTTAGACAAATACGTACATGCCTAAAAACATTCCTTAGAAACTCTGTAATATACAAAAATTACCTAATGGATGTCAACCAGTCTTATTTATATAACTCAAAATTTATATAACGCAATAACTAAAAATAACAGCCTATAACTGCCCAATGCAGGGCAAATGCTTCTTGTCGTATCTAGAGAAGGATTGAACATTGCTCACCACGCTAGCTCACTGTATGTCGGCGATTTCAGATTGTTAAATCCAGGTTTCCTAGCGATGTTTTCCGTCACCACTGTCGTAGAATATCTAAGAAAGTATTTATCATACTTGCCTGGGTTTAAACCCGCAACCTTGTGCATACAAGCCACACGACAGCAATTAATTCCAAGATGCTTGTTTAATTACACGATAGACAACAAACAAAGCACCACATCCGATACTCACATCTTCCTGCACTTGGTCCCACAGTTTGGTGACCTCGATGCTCTTGTTAGGTCCGTACAGGTCCATCGTGGAGGTGAGCTGCTTCTGCACCAGCGCCACGGTGTTCCCTCTGAGAGCATACCCAGCGATGCAGGCCGACAGTTGGAACACGAACATCAAGACCATGGCGCCCGCAAACTGGAAATGTTCAAGTTAGGTAAAACATAGGTTGAATTAACAGTCTAACCTAACATCACATATGTGTACCGTATGTGTAGTAGGGACAAACCTATTGCCATCAACCGGGCAGAAATCCAGACTCCGTGCGCTACTGAGAATCACCTAATAGAAAACCCAGTAACACTGCTCGTCTCGGGCTTCGAACCCAGGACCTTGTGCTCGGTAGATACGTCCGCTAGGCCAATGACGCAGTACTATTGACTTTACTTTTAGTTAGACTGGATTTTTACGTTACAATGCATCTCTATCTTTCTGACTCATTCTGTTTTAGTATATCAATTTCATCTCAATTTAGTCCTGTGTGTAACATTTTAATTGCCCAATGGATTTCAAGCTAAAATTTAGAATCTTTTAACTAAAAGGTGCACATAAATATCAGTGATCGTCGAAAGGATACCAAATAATATTATAATGAGTAATCCACTTAAGCGTTGATTCACTGTCAACTGATGCCATTGATAACGTTAAGTAAGTAAATAAAAAGTAACATCAAAGATAACAATCGGACAACTAACACTATGTGTAGCATGGAAATAAAGATATATAATAATTATTATGTAGCCAATTAAACGATATAACAGATTAGTTTATCTTTGATTTGCTTAGGACAATTTTTATTTTTTAAACTGATAACCCTGAATTGACGGGAATACTCTATTATTATTAAAAAAAACCATAAACGAAATCGCAGGCATCGATCCTCGCACCTTCCGTCTACGCCCTGCGCTTGTAGCCTCTAGTTAACTGATGACCTACAACTTTCACAAATAACTTCAATGTGTACCATTTGCTACGGGGTAAACATGGCGTCTGTGAAACACCTCGTTAAGGGTATGAGACGCAGGCCCTGTTTGAAGCTCCATTTTGTAGAATTAATTTGATTTGCTTTGGTTTTTATACCGCTCTCTACATCACGATTCTTCATCCGAAAGTAACTTGTCTTTCTGTGTCTTATCACCACTTAAGGATATCCCAAATGAGATGAATAATAGGAAGGGAACTATAGGAAATAGATAGACTATTTCTTTGTCAAGAGCGGCTCGGTAAAATTTTCCAGACACACAATTTTACACGTGTGAAATCATAGGCGGGAATATTTCCACTATGCTTGGTACTTAGGGCTTAGACAGGCACGTGACTCAACTATTAATAAGTGCCTTTTAAGTGGTCATTTACGAGCCGATTACTGAATAAAGGCTGCGCACAACGCAATAATTCGTTTAGAATACATTTAATTTAACGCCTACCGACTTAACAATTTCCACTGTCGTATTCTCTAAAGGTACCTACTTAAGTACTTCCTAAAATAGGTTATCTTCAACGTTATTACAGTAATTAAATAAGACTTAACAACATTTTTACGTTTTACTCCGTTAACGATTAAGTATTTCGCTTTCTAATAATCTACAATACACAATCATACATACAATTGCATAAAAATACACGCCTTTAATCCGCGAAGAAGACAATCAGAGGTATTTGTATTTTTAGGAGTTTATACATTCTCATTATCCTGGTCAAATTACTGTTATGGATGGTTTATCGCTGTTATTCGGGCCCATACTGAGTTCGTCGCGTCTCACGACTAGCTTTCCCGGTGTGCATCGAAAAGGATTGGTAATTCTTTAACTCGATCATCATTGTATGCAAAAGGGACACTCATGAGGGAATCTGTGTACAGGTAAATCGGACCGGAAATAATAGTAATTGTAGGAGCGTGACCTCTACACATTTCTATAAGTCTTATCAAGATGTTTTAGTACTTTCGTTTACACAATGATTACATTTGAAGCATTGCAAATAATTTCAATGCATTGACCGTGGACAGAACTCAGTAATACACATATAAACATGGAAGTAATCGGGAGCAGTCCGGTAGGCTGTTCTTGATAAACACTGACGTGTTTTATAAGAGTTATTTGCTGGGGGTAATTTTTGTGGCCATTTTTTGTCAATTTGGGTAAAAACCACTTGTGTCTTAGAATGGCTTATCCAGAGCCAAAGACGAAGTTGTAATTGTATAATTTAGTATAAGTTAAGAGTAAGTATTTATGTATGTTTCACAAGTTAAATGTGTCGAAACACTTGAATCAATATTACCTACTATCAGTGTCAAGCATTGAATTCAACAAGCATACATTGTTCACTTTGCTAAAATATAGTGCTTAATTATCGTGTGGTACAGCGAGATTCAGTAATAAATTTATTAAATAGTATGAAAATCAACTTCTTAAAAAGGTACAAACCGACTGGGCCCTTTTATAAAAGAAGGGAATCATTCTAAGTTAGTTACCTTTTTATACCTAATCCACTGAACCGATCACCATAAAATGTTGCATTTAGGTAGCCTATGTTGTGAGGAGTGTAGAAAAGGACATAGGGTACCTTTTATCCAGAAAAATACACAGTTTCCGAGAGAGAACAGTCATTGGACAGTTACAATTACTTTCAAACCCTAGATGGCGCTACGAGTTTTTCAAATCACGATTTAATGCAAGTTACGAATGAAACCGCGGGGCACACCTAGTTTGAAACATTATAATTATCGTAGCAACCAACCCTCGTCTACGGCGCCAAACAGGCGTGACATATTTATTAAATGTGTCAGACGCATAACCCTTTATTGAATGTAAATATTGGTAAATATCCAGATTACGTACCTACATTATCCAATGACTCATGCGTTATCTGTATGAGATTAGGGCATACTTCCTTCTTGTTACTTGTGTATGATGATACGTTAGTGTATCGTAGTGCTGCTTTTGCCTGAAGAGCTAGACTATTGATCAATCATCAGCTTATCTTAGAGTACATTAAATATAAATAGTTTTTTAAAATGTTATGTTAATTACGGGTAAAGCAACCGTCTAAACCTGAACCTTTGGCTAAAAAACGTGTGGTGATTATTGGTAAGAACAGTGGCGTATAAGGCAAAAAATAATGTGTTATTTTTCTAGTTATTGAGTTGTTTCCTGATCATTTGAACTTTTGACTTACTTGTTTTTAGAATGTATAGACTAGCTACGTTAAATTTAAATCTATGGCTAAGATCAACTTTCAACATGTTTTTAGAGCAAGTCGAAGAACTAGTTTGGCAGAGCCGATGGCCAACGTCTAGTTTTGGATTAGAACAGGAAGAATTAGCTCGGAAGGGGCTGTTCCAATATTTTTATTCATACTATCCCTCAAACCTATCGCGAGAGACAATGTCGTAAAACAACCTTGGTAAACAGCTCCACACAGCATGACTAATGAGATCTTTAGGCTTAACAGAGTAATAAATTAAATCTAAAAATTACACAACTAATTACACTATTTACTTTTATTATCGTTGAAGACGTAGTGCGTTGTAATTTGTAACCCACTGACATTTCTCTGTTACGTTTCGTCGCTCGCATGTAGGGCGGTCGGCCGGTACTTTTAACAAAAAGTAAACTACATGATCTAATTCTGTTCCGGACAGACATGCGTCAACAAGACAGTTTATGACAAAAACGGTATGTTACGGCCAATAATGATGTAATTATCTCGTGTATAGTGTCGCAATCACGATGCTTGTTTACTTTCAAGCGGTGACGTGTTTTACAGAATATTAACACTTCAATGATAACGACAGCAATAGCAGAACAAGTGTTCAGTTATATAGACATAGGTACTAATGTTATTTATTGCTCGGCTTTGTTATAGTATTTACACGATTCACTACAAAGCAATAACTGCTACAAAACATTGCAAAGATGGTATGGAACTGGCTACACAATTTGTACTGCTTACGAATTCAAATAAGAACTCCATGGACGATTAATTAAGCTTCAATTAACAGCAGCGGTGAATCGTGTAACTCATTACCGCCTCCACAATACAGATCACATTCAGATAACAATGTTTTCACGGCCGAGAAATATAATGACATAGATAAATGTTACTCACCACCATGCTCATCATGTAATTCTCCATAAACGCTCCATAGAATCCGAAGAACGATATCAGGAATATAATAACACCGGTCGCGATGCAGAATGCTGGCAGGGAGAAGAATCTGTCCGATAGAAACGGGTGGTATCCATTGTAAGCCGATTGTACTGACCCGCCGACCGACAGAATTATAATACCAGTGATCTGTAAACATCATGTCCAACTAATAACACCAGCTACCTCAACGACACACTACAAACGAACACACACACACTACTTACCAAGAACAGAAAATTGATTGTCACTAATATATATTTAACCGTCGTAAATAGTTTGGACCACATTTTGAAATATGTTCGTATTGCTACGTAGACGCTCGCGTGACAACTTCCACCGTCGTAGATTTAACTGGCAGCAGATATTTTTATCACTATAGGTAGGTACATTAATCTTGATAAGGAAAACAAGCGTATTTATCTCATCGAAGGCGAACGTCGTTTGCTCTCATGGACGATATATTTAAATCTGCACAACACACTTTTCCTGAAGGTATAAAACTTTTAGATGCAGTAATCTTCCTATTATATTGATATGAGATAACACGGCGAGTTATAGCACACAATAGCTTCGCTTGCAATGTAGAAGCGATATGACAAAATGTGTTAATTTTAACCTGGCTCGATGTGTTTGTAACAACTGCGAAGTTGGTACTTAAAGGTAGCGATAAGAAAAACATGCTGCGTTTCACAATTTAATTTCCATTATAAGCTGAATATTTTATTTTTGGAAACTAAAAACGAAGCTAACTTGTCTCAAGAATGGTTAGTGAAGTCAATGAATTAGGAAAAGTGATTTGACATGATTTCTGCCTCGGGCAGCTCTTGACACAAGTCAGCCCCCTTACCATGAACTCGTAAACCAGGACATCTTTCATCGTAGAAGCGAGACGCTGCTGCGCACAATGTATTGCGTTGTATCACTTTTACCACGAACAATGTCCTGCTGCATGAGGTCATGGTAAGGGGGCGAACTTCAGATCATATGCAGTGAAGACAGGTTTTTAATCGAATTTAATGCCAACATTTTCTATTTTTAATAAAACATGTTTAAATGAATTTTGATTTCATTAATATTCATAATGTATAATACCTACATACATACTCAACGTTAGTTTATTTAGTTTTATTGAGTGACGTCCATTGGTTGATAATAATAATTCAGGTATGGCTTATTTAATTACTTATATAATGATGTGCACGTAATTTAGGAGACGTGACGCCATAATACTGCATAATTATAATGAAAGGAGACACAGTTTTTAATTGTTTATCTATAACACTTATATAATCATAAAGGCGTACCCAGAACAAAACAGTTTTATAAAACTTTACCTGGCAAAAAATATAGAATGGTCTTCACATCATTTAGTTTTATGTTTGCGTTAAAAACGAAGGAGTTAACTTGGTAAGCAATAAAGAACAAACTGGTTTATTATAACTTTACTTATACATATACAAATTGTTTAATAACAGAGTAAATAAAACATAATATATTATATACATAATGCACCTAGATTGGTTTGTTTAGGACTCCAATTCGACCTGCTCAAACTTCGATCGATATGCTAGGTAACCGCCCATTAATGTTAGAAGAATCTGAAAAATAAACAAGTTCTAATAATAAAAAAGGGTATATTATAAGGATAAAAGGTTATTTGAAAGATAAAGTGTTTGTCACCTTTATTAGATTTGAGAGTGTCATTATAAAAAGAGAGGTATACGGTGTCCCACAATTGGGTAAAGGTCGCTACATTATTAATTTTGCACACATACAATTTAAGATTAGGTTACTTCCTACATTATTAGGTAGTTATTTATATACTTGCGAGCTGTAAATATGCTTGGCTCTCAGTAGCGAGCAATCATGTTATAGGTGTTTTTAGTGTATCTTTTGTGCACAGAAAATATAGAAGTACTAGACAACACGGAACAAGCTATCGGTACATAAGGTCATGGCCAAATAAATGTCACGTCGGCGACGTCTTAATTATCTCAATTAGGAATTAACACTTCGCGTTTCTAGGCACTCAGCGATCCTTTGGTAACGGGTTGAGATGCTCAAGGAATCTTGTTGCCTTGGAGCGCCAATTGAGATTAAGTTGTGGTCACACAGAAGACGTTAGTCGACCAAATATCCTATTATATAAAATTTCTAGCTTGTTTCACCTGTTATTTTTGTTAGCTTTAACTATATACATGGCAAATCTTTCAATTGAGGTATTTTCTAAAAAGGGATCGCAAGCTGTTACTTCAAGTATTACAAATATGTGGATTTTACTGATTTTTGTACCTATATTTTTTTTTCAATGGTACAAATAAACTGTACTAACATTACTAACCTGCACACAAGTAGCGACAATCGCGGTCACACCAATAACATAGGCGTTGTAGGCCAACCACTCGCCGAGTGCGCTTGCGCAGCCTGTGATGTACGCGTTCGCCATGCTACACTCGAACGGCGATATAGTCCCGTAGTCTATGTGGCAGCAGCTTACTGGGACCCTGTTGGACGACCAGTCGAAGCGGCCTGTCACCCCACAGCACTCGAACTAAAAGAAGTTATAGATACTATGTTAACATACATACTATTAATATATTATAGGTATCATCTGTATTCTTCGTAGGAATGACAGTGGCAGAAATGTATTGCACACCCACATCTCCCTAGTTATAGGCACCATCATGTAGTGTGGAATTCGGTGAGCCTTTTGC
This sequence comes from Abrostola triplasia, assembly GCA_946251915.1. Lineage (NCBI taxonomy): Eukaryota > Metazoa > Arthropoda > Insecta > Lepidoptera > Noctuidae > Abrostola > Abrostola triplasia. The sequence continues at coordinate 2,443,044 of OX276424.1, read as the reverse complement.
CATTCATCTTTAGGTCTATCGCGGTCCACTACTGCACATAGGCCTCTCCCAAGTTGCGCTACAACATCTGGTCCTCCGCCTACCGCATCCAATCCAACATAAATAACCAGGAAAATGCTGATTGTAAAAACCAACAATACTTCAATTCGTCGGGGAATCGAACCCTGGATGTCATGCTCAGCAGTCGCGTGCACCTATTATACCAACGAGGAGGCATACGCGAAGTCATAAGTAAATAATCCGCAAAAGCCGTATAGTTACAAGACTTATAAAAATTCAACTAACTCCCATCTGCAGATCATCCCACATCCTGGTGATTTCGATGCGCTCGCCGTACTGCTGGAGGCTCTGCACCATTGTGGACCTGATCTCCGAGGTGGCGGAGTTGCTCAGCGAGAATGCCGCTATCGCCATCGCTATCTCGAACACCAGCGTCACCAGCAGCAGGACCACATACTGTAATATCGACTGGATTCATAAATTTTTAACGGTTTTTGTTCGATTATGAGGTGACTAGAGCTAGAGCCTCCCCCTTTTATTCTCATCTACTTTTATTTTAGACTTGGGGGAGAAAAAAGGGGATATAAATTATTTTTTTAATAAAACGTCGCCCCACACTAGGAATATCGCCTGTAGGGTGCATTTCACTAACATGAAATATCAAAAGCCACTGCGCCAATCAGGTAGTCTATTGCAGTCATTGTATGTGAGGTCTAATTGAAAAGAAGATTGACGTCAAATTTGAAAAAAAGTCATGTATTGGAGTTATAGGACCTTTAAACATTTTAATACTTAATATAAGTTTGGAGAAAAAAATAATTCTTAGTTATTATTTATAATAATACCGATTCATATATCTCAAAAATCGGTATCGCACATGGAAAGTAGAAACTAAAGCGATCATTTTGGCCAGGTTATGCCACTGTGAAAATTATAACCACTTATTTTAGGAAATAATTAACATTTATTTTTTCCAGTACGTCACTACTACGCCAACGTCAGTATAATAACAAACCATAATACTTACCCCAGCAACAAAGTAGAAATGCTGTGATATAGCAGCATAGAATCCCAGGATTGACCCGAACAGTATGATGGCTCCAGTCGCCACCACGAAATTGGCCAGCGAAAAGAATCGCCCTGTGATCAGCTCATCGTACTCCGAATATGTTACCAGTACTGTGATACCGACGACGAAGAGTAGCAGTCCAGTCAGCTGAAAATTTAATATTATGAACCTACTTATACATAAATACATACATACTACATTGCAAAGGTCTCAAACAGAGCAGCCCCCTTACCGTGAACTCTTAAAACAGAACATAATATTACGATTTGGAAGCGAGATGTCGCACTTCACTGCACGTAGCGACGTCTCGCTTTCACAACGTAAACTGTCCTGCTTTAAGAGTTAATGGTAAGGAGGCCTTACCATGAACTTGCATTGCAGGTCATTCTAAAAAGCTTTTATTCTTTGTGAACGGGAGACGCCGAACTACACTGCACATATGCAATGCATGCTGCAATGCAAGCTCATAATAACCCCGCAGGAACCGGCACCTCTCGCTTACTGCTGATTGGTAATTTAAAAAGATTGAATCCAGGCTGCCTCGCTATGTTTTTCGTTACCGTTCGCCTAGACTGACAATTTTCAAAACTACACCATACCCTAAGCAACCTTCTCCTTTGGGATTGGTCATCTGGTGCTTAACATGGTACGCCTAATCTTGTGTTATCAAGTCTGACATCCGAAAACAGATTTTTATGTGTCGTACAAAAACTTATTAATCTACAAAAAAATATTCTCTTCAAAATGTGTACAATTGTACATCCAAAGACAATATTATGCGCTTTAAAGTTGAATTTTGATCACGAGACTGCCAAAACCAGTTTCGACGACAAAAGATATCGATAAACTTCTTTCCGCAGTGAAAATGGCCATGAGCGAAATTCGAGGCCGACCCATCAATCAACTTACCAGAAACAATCCATTCACAGCCGCCAACGAATACCGCACTGATTTCAATACTTTAGGAACTTTGAATCTTAAATTAAAAGCCATTATTGCAAACTAAAAATATAAATACATGTAGATACCCACTGAAAATGATAACTTAACTGAAATATAAGATGATGCCTATTTATCTGTGTTACATGAGTCAATATCTGTCTTATCTCGACATATCCATCTAATCTCTGAATATAGACACCGCATTTGAGGTTCAAAATAAAGTGTGGGGCAAGCGATTACATGAAGGACATAACGTTGCTAATAATATGTATTTACTTAAGTTTAAAATATAGAATAGTCCAAAATAGAATTAATGATAATATTTAAGAGCCATTTCACATTTTTTTACAGTTTTCTGAAATTTCGGACGCAAAATTTACCATCTTAGGTAATACTTAGGAATTTCTAAATACATGTAGAATGTAGACCAATCTTTCCCATTGTTACGAATGGAATTAGATTTTCAAAATATAACTTGATTGCTGTGTGGTGAGCTATCTCCCGCAACACGTTTTCTGAAAATCCATCGCAGAGCCATTTTCGGGCTTCAAATTCTACCATTTACACCAACAAAATTAAATGAAAAAAATACAGTAGGCATAGGACATATACTTTTGTTGTAACATACGGTAGAAAATTTTCGATTAATAACACTTTTAATTGATAAAAAAATAAAAACCTAAACCGGTTTTCACGGTTTTATATGGTAATTTTATCGCGAGTTTTTGGTTTAAATAAAGGTATTTATTACTTTTAAAATTATGCCATAATGAACTATGCTCTCTGGGAAATCTATTAATACAATGTTTTTTAATATTGCTTTTTTTAATTTGATATAATACCATTTTCAATATCACTCAAAATCACAATAAATTACAATGCACAAACGTAGAACGATCAGTCGGGCCCGAGCGCCCTTAGAGGCAGGATCTGTGACACTTTTTTCAAATTTTGAATTACGAAAATTCGTATTAAAAACCCATGTTTATACTACGACCACAACGTTTTCATTTTCTACAAATTATTTTCATCCGGTTTTGTTTATTATAAAATGTTATTAAATTCTTTTAAAATATTTTTTTTGATTAATATTCAGCAACAATTAAATTAGATATATCTGATGACGTAAGTTTCTGTTCTGTAGCAGACACACTGAGTTATAAGTTGCGCGAAAAATGTTGTCCCCTCAATGCGCAAAGTATTCCCAGCCAACGTTCATGCCATCCTGATTTCGGAAACTGCACAAACCTCACATCTTATCTACTTCCTACCCCCTGCTCGGGTTCATCCTTATTTGCAATTATAAGGTCAGTAAGGGAAGGGGTGGCGCCGCTATTTACCTCCGTAACGATTCCACTGCATTCGAAACAGTATTATAATCGATAGGTTCATATTATGCATACCACATCATCATGGGAGATTTCAACACTTACTCCGCATACCTCCCGATCCTCCAAACTCCTGCACATAGTCGATTCTGCCAGTCTACTCGTCGTACCGTTTCAAGCCACTCACCACAACGATGTAGGTGAGCACACTTGACTCGATTTCATTTATACCTCCAATCCTTCCCTGGTTTCCTCTCATGGCCGACTCGTCGCCGCCGGATTATCTCACCACGACCTTATACCGTTATCGTATATCCTCAAACCTCCTAAACCTAAGCCCAAGGTACTGTACAATGTACATGCACAGCTTCGCGCGAAACAATGTTAGCAAACTGAGTTCAGATGCTTCTCTAATCGACTGGAAACCTAAGATGGAGGCTCCCGCGGTCGACGAAAAGGTTAACGTTTTTAACCGGAAATCATCGAACTTTACGATATTCCACTTTTGCCGATCTCTAGAAGTTCCTTCATGACTATTTGACCTGTCGAATTCCATTGGTTTAGACAATCTCAATTCGCATTTCTTCACTAACTCAACTTTAGACAAAAGACCAAACCTCAGACACTTGCTCACGTCGATGGTCTCGCGCGTCCCAACATTAATCCCTTGCACATATCTTCAATCACTGCGAAAAAAATCAAAAAGATCATCCTCCATCAAATCCAAAGCGTTAGACTGTGATAACATCTATCGCGGAATGATCGTCACAATAGTTGACCACCTTCTTCCGGCAATCACATACATAATATCCTGCTTCTTGGATACCGGATACTTCCCCCTCCTTGTAGCGCAAAGTTTTCGTTCACCTTTTGCCTAAAATATTGAGGTCTTCTCTACCCAGTCACTTCCGACCAATCTCTATCCTTTCTTTCCTATCTAAAGTGTTCGAGGCCTATGTCCATGAGAATAAACGAAGAGTCAATCAAAATAACCTCTTGTCTCCCTTGCAGTCCGGTTGCAGGCCAGGCGATTGGCGACTTTAAGGCAGGCATAGAAGATACTAAAAATACAGCCCTAGTTGAGTTTTCCAATACCTTCAATATAGTCGATCGCGATATCCTCGTCTACATCCTATCCCATCTCTTGGTGTCTCCTAAAGCGCTGGAATAGATCTCTGTTTTAATTTTCTCCATCTTCTTCGTAAAATTCACCCTAATGGTTTAAACCGAAATCGGGATGTGCAACAGTAATTGCTCCTTCAAGCTGAGGGTCAAAGCTTACTTTCACACAAATACTTTTGCAGCATTATCTCCAGAATAGTTTTATATATATATATATATATATGTATTGCGCTGGCACTGCTGCTGCTGCTGCGGAGACCCTCAAACGGCGGAAATACAATAACCTGATAGGTAATTGTATTTTTGAGCCGTTTGGGCGTTGAAACATTTGGCCCATGGGGTCCGAATACTCGCGCTTTGTTTAAAGAGTTAGCAAAGCGCTAAGTCGACTCCACACGTGACCAAAGGGCTGGTTCATTTTTTGGCCAAAGAATTAGCATTGCCATTCAACGTGGCAATGCTGCCAGTCTTTTGGGCACGTTACCGGTTGACATCGATGGGTATGAATTTTTGGATGGTTTTTAACTTGTTTTTTTTTGTATACATATATTGTTTTTATCCCGTATTTGATTTTAGTTGTAAATAGTTATAATAGTAGAGATAATTAACATCAATTTATGAATGTAAATAAATATATGTTTACCAAGAAACTTTAAATGTATGTATTGTATTGCTTTATGGATATATATGTATTGTTTTGTTTCATGTATGTATGTTTATTAATTTAGCGTATCGATATACGTCATCATCATCATCATCAGCCGGTAGACGTCCACTGTTGAACAAAGGCTTAGAACGCCACAATGAACGACAGCTTGCCAAACGTAAGTGAGCTGCCCTAGGGTGCGGACGCTTTTTTCTGTGATTTTACGCAAATTATGAACTATTAATTTGTGCAATATTGACTCTAAATGTGTTTGAACAATATGTGTACTAAGTACTAAAGTGGAGTGAACTATTTCGCATTTATTTAATTCGCGAGTTCGCATCGCGTCGGCAGTGCAAGCTGAGGTAGGCCCCTCCTCACCTCGGGTAAAAGAGAGGACTTGCGCGCAAAAATAATTCGTCCCTTTCGCACCTCGGCGTCGCGCGAAGAATTTGGCCGTTGCACGCACACATCTATATTTTTTAAATTACATTCAAATAAGAATTGTACCTAATGACAACAATGGCGAATTGCAATGCTTGTTATTCCACAATAACAAATAGCTCTTTTTTAGAGTGCTCCAATAATAAATGCAAAAAAAGTTACGACATAGATTGCCTTAAAATAACACTAGATGCTTTTAAGGCATTTACCCTAGCATATAAGAAGAAATGGGTATGTCCGGAGTGTGTTTGCTTAAATCCAAAATGCGGGAACTCTAAAGTCCCAGTAAGAACCGATAAAACTAACCACAACATAAGCACAACACCCATACATAATGTGACCATTCAGCGTGGAAGTCAGGCGAAGTTTTCGCCTATAACTATAGATGAAGATGCAGATACTGTGTTACTCAAAGAACTGCGACTATTTCGTAAAGATATGTTATCTCGCCTCGAAAGCCAAGCAAATGCAATATCATCTTTGCAATTTCAATTCTCCCAAACCAAAAGTGATTTCGATAATTTGATTAAAATTATGACGGTTATAGAAAATAAAGTCAACTCTAACTTGACTCACAATAGCCCACCGGCGGCTGGGGAACAAGTAACTGCTAGACCTTCTTCATTTGCAGAAGCAGTAAACCATAATATGATTGTACCTGAATCTAATTTAGAACCTAATAAAAATAATACAAATAGCCCACCTCCAAAGAAGAAAAATATAAATAATGGTGGGGCCACGAAGTCTACAGTCCCGACACAGACAGCTAATTTACCAACGACTGCTGACCCTAAAAATCAACAAGAACCTAATCAAGCAGGCTGGACAACTGTGCAGAATAAAAAAGCATATAGAATACCTACAGATGTGAGAATTGGAAATAATACTGAGTTAAAAGGTATAATAGCAACAGAAAAGAAGAAATATTTACACGTGTGGCGTTTAAGCCCGGAAACTACGGTAGAAGCAATGACAGATCATATTAAGAACATTTGTGGCACAGACATAGTTATGAAAATAGAGAAAATCAAACACAAAACGGAACGTGATTATTCATCTTTTGTAATAGGTGTACCGGAACAACAATATGACAAACTGAATATAGCAGAGATATGGCCATTAAACGCTCAATTTTGCGAATGGATTTGGTTTCGTAGATCAACAAGTAAAACCACTATCTCTAAGGAACAGTAACATTGAAATATTTTACCAAAATGTCCGAGGTCTGAGAACTAAGTTGGATATTTTTAGAAACAATGTTGTATCTTCAAATGCAGATTTATTTGCCATTACTGAGTCCGGCTGCAATGAGTCTATTCAAGATGCAGAAATAATACCCCAAGGATATATGATTTTACGTTGCGATCGAGCGGATGGACGAAAACAGGGGGGCGCGTTTCTCGTGGCCACACACCGCTTCGAGCTGCGACGAGTACATGTCGCGGACGCGGCGATAGACACCTGCGTATTTGAAATGGTTTGTGCAACGGTACACTTAAATAATAGGTTTTTGTTTTTATGTTGTGTAGTATATATTCCACCGAGTAGTTCTGAGACTGACTATATGATTTTATTTAGACTATTAGAAAAACTTTGTGATAAATATAGTGAAGTAATTGTTTTAGGTGATTTTAATTTATTTTCTTGTCCAGTAAATATTACTAATTATTATGAATGTTTTGTATCATATTGCGAGTTCACTCAAAGTAACACAGTCCCTAATTGTTTAGGTCGTCAGTTGGATTTGGTATTAAGCGCAGGTTTAAGTAGACAGGTGTTAGTAGAGGCCGCGGATGAGGCGCTCGTCCCAGTAGACCCGCAGCACCCGCCGCTCGCGGTGAGCGTGCGCCTGGCCCCCGCGCCGCCCGCTGCCGCCGCGCCACCCGCAGCCGACAGTGCACGTGCACGCAATATTAGACCACAGTGGAATTTCTATAAGGCCGATTATAATATATTGTATTCCATGTTAACATCTACGAATTGGAATTCAATTTTTGAGATGCGCGATCTTGATGAGGTGTTGAATTACTTTTATGACACAATTAACTGTATTTTAGATGAGTGTGTACCACGGAAAAGACCTTTCAATACGCAGTCGCAGTACGTTTATCCCGTATGGTACACGCGGGACATTATTAAAGATATTAAAAAAAAAGCTAGGTTTCATAAGCAATATAAAAAAACTAAACTGGATAGAGATTATAATGAATTTTCTAAATGCAGAGCGCGTATTAAAAAGTCAATAGAAATCGCATATATAGAGCATAAAAATAAAGTACAGTTACAATTTGCAAAAGATCCCAAGTCATTCTGGCAATATATTAAGTCTAAAAGAAGTAGAGTAAACAGACAATGTATTATAAAGGATAGTCAACACCTCACAGATGATGAATGTGCCCGCCAATTTGCGAAATTCTTTGAATCGGTGTATAGTACGACACCACCGCGACTGGACGCTCAGGCCGCGGCGACGGCGGCTGGTGCGACCAGTGCACGCGTGCACATAGACAACCTGAGCCTGCATGAGGTAAGGGTAGCGCTCGAAAAGCTGAAGCCGAAACGTTCATCCGGCCCAGACGGTATTCCAGCGTTTATATTCCGAGACTGTGCTAGGGTACTAGCCAAACCCTTGCATCACATCTTTAACATCTGTATTACACAGGCGACTTTCCCAGATCGATGGAAGATTACGAGGGTCATTCCGGTACCAAAAGGTAAAGTAGGCCCTGATATCAGCGGTTACAGACCCGTGGCTGTGCTGTCGACACCGGCTAAAGTATTCGAATCCGCTATCCAGCGCTGCGTGCAGGGGCAAGTGCGCGCGCAGCTGTCGGATGCTCAACACGGATTTCGGCCGGGGCGCAGCACTGCCACTAATCTTCTTAATTTTATGGCACAGGTTATTCCGGCAGTCGACGCTGGAGTACAGGTAGATGCGGCGTACTTTGATTTTAAAAAAGCGTTTGATACCGTCGATAACGACGTCCTTTTAAGGAAGCTCGCTGAAGTCGGATGTACGCCGCATATGTTACAGTTTTTCGTTAGCTACATGCAGGACCGTCAGCAGTTTGTTGACTACAACGGGTGCGAATCTGAGCCATATTACACCAGGTCAGGCGTAAGCCAGGGTAGCAATTTGGGGCCTCTCGAATTTATCATAATGGTAAATGACTTGCCGGACGTCGTCAGACATGGGGCATGTCTATTGTTTGCAGATGACCTTAAATTGCTGCTCGAGGTTAAGGATGCGTCGGATTGTGAACGCCTGCAGGGGGACATAAACCGAGTGGTACAATGGAGCCAAGAGAATAATCTCTATTTTAATGTATCCAAATGCTCGGTGATGACATTCACTCGTGCGCGGAACCCAGTGCGCTACGAGTATCACATAGAAGCAAATCCGATACAGCGTGTGACACAAGTACGAGATTTAGGTGTACATCTTACTCCGGACCTAACATTTCGTGAGCACATTGTTAAGATATGCAAGAAAGCGTATAGAAATTTAGGTTTTGTCCTCAGGCAGACACAGGGGTTCACAAATATAACAACAATTAAGGTATTGTATGATGCGCTAGTGAGAAGTCACCTAGAGTTTAGTGCAGTGATATGGGCTCCACATGAGGCTAAATATAGTGTCATGATGGAACGTGTCCAGAATAAATTTACAAGACATTTATATTCTAAATTATATGGCGTGTACCCTTTTTACCCGTTAATGTACCCTACACTATTTGTGTTGGGTATGGTGGGGTACAATGAGTTGAGGGTGCGACGTGAATTTGCTCTTGTAGAGTACATTGTGAAACTACTCCGTGGCATGGAAATAAATCCGGGAGTACTTCACCGGATTAATATAAATGTGCCGGATGGCTATGTGGGCAGACGGCGGCGCCCGCCACTGCTGGTGGTACCGGCAGCCAGAACAAACTTGCTCGCAAAAAGTCATCTCACACGTGCTTTACGTACTGTTAATGAAGTACATAATACAGTAGATGTGTTTACATGTAACAAGAGTGAACTCGCAAAGGTGCTACTGTTCAAATTGTCCTACACTAAATAATTGTTTGTGTAAAAGTTTTATTATGTTTGATTTTGTTTATTTTTATATGTAATTTTTATAATGTTACTTTTTTTTTTTTATAATAATAATAAGTTTATATAATAGTAATAAGTCATAAGTGCCTAGCTATCGCATTGGGTAGTACTCACCTGTAATGATAGTTTTAAGGTTTCGATAAATAAATAAATAAATAATAAATAAATTGCATCCACCGGTTGCCCGCAATTCTGACGATATCGTCAGTCCACCTGGTGGGAGGCCTGCCAACGCTGTCTACCGGTTCGTGGTCGCCACTCGAGAACCTTTCTTCCCCAGCGGTTATTGGTTCTTCGAGCGATATGGCCTGCCCATTGCCACTTCAACTTGCATATTCTGGAAGCTACGTCGGTGACCCTAGTTCTTTGTTTCCGTATTCCGGATCCTGTCGCGCAAAGAAACCCCGAGCATAGTTCTTTCCATAGCTCGTTGAGTGACTCTGAACCTTTCCAAAAGGCCAACCGTTAGCTACCACGTCTCAGAGCCCTACGTAATCACATCGCATGCATCAATATGTGCATCTACCTAATATTTGTCTCCATATGGCTCTAAAGTCACCTGGTAAAAAGTGCCTAAGGTATTAAGTTCGCCTTTGTATAATTATTTAATTTGAAAACTTTAAAATGGAGGAGGATATCAATTCGGATGTGTAAATATATTTTTTATGTATGTTCGGGCATAACTCCGTCGTCTAAAGATGGATTTGCAAAATTCTTTTTTTGTTGGAAAGTAGTTTATTTCGAAATAGTCCCATTGAAATTTCATGTCGATCTGATGATGATCTTTGGAGATATGGAACTGAACTCCTTACAAAATCATAGCAGAACTGTCGTTACAAGTAATATTGCCTAAGTAATTGTCGATGACTGACCACAAACTAGGAAGAAAGAGGGGGAGGTGGTGCCTTGTCCCCCCTCCTACTACTTTAATAGTATATATCGTGTGAGATATCGTTTGAGGGAGCTTTTTGTAAGGATTTCTAATACTAATCCTCAAAATGTCTACGGTGGATGAATTCTCGGCATCACTAAAAATTGTGAAATTAAAAATATAAAAACCGCCTTAAAAAATAGGAACAAATAAATAATATGATCAAATTACTAATGAATTCAAAATATTTTCATAAATCTGGAATATTGGTATATTGTAATAACGATCAAGATTTTTTTGTCCGTCTCGTTTTTTGCGCTACACTGTTAGCATTATTTTTGTGTGGGTGTGTCACGCACACATGACAATTCTACCGAAATTCGAACGTCAAAATTTTGTGAAATGGCTCTTAAGTACAGATTATGTAGTTACAATAGAATATTTATTTCATAGGTTTTTATTTTATTTTTATTCATAGGTCTTTTATCAAATAGACATGCCAGTCCTATTGTCAGAGATCAAAATTAAACTACCTTACCGTAAGTATATCTAGATATACATAATATATAGAAAACGGTTATACAATTTATATACTTTTTTGGCTCTCTTAGAACTAGGAGCCGATAATAAACAATGACATACGAATACATCTGGCTTCTTTATTTTAACATCTTTACAGAGCTCTTTTCTGCCAATCTGATACCATTAGAATTGCGTTAACTTAAATTCAAAATTTAAATGGAGTAAAGTAGGTATCTACTCGTAACTGTGATATTGACACATACCTATATTCCCAAAAACAGTACCTACATAACTAGTAGTTATTGTATAAGAGTGTGTTTTTTGATAATTATGCTATCACACTAGTGCCTACCCCATCAAAGATACAGGCGTGATAATAAGTCCCTACGTTTTGTATTTTATGAACATTTTAATAATACTAATTAGATGCGACGAACGGAACACCACTCTGTGAACCAATATTATTAGTTAGACGTTACGTTATACAAAAAATATATCGTTAAATCCTTATTAATTTTTCTTTATTTTTCTACAAATTCCTATAAAATTAACATTTTACAGATTATTAATGAGAAATGATTATTTACTCCAAACGTCGCTTAAACTTATTATTTATTTACGCCCTGTTCAAATTCAAATCCAGTCATTATTCCCTCTCTACCAAATGCCACAGTAGAAAAATAACTTTATGACTTAGAAGTTGGATGACTGTAAATTTGGTTATAAATTATTAGACAAAAATACTTACAAGCTGATAATTAAAGACGTGACACTTTATATTATTTTTGACCTTAATGTTTTTATAATATTTGGATTATTAAACTTTAGCACCAGCAAGAAACTACCAATCGGATTTTTTTTTCATAATAGCAACCCTACAAATGTTGAAATATGGTATTATAATTGGTTAAACATATAGCAACACAGATACTTGCTATTTTCGCTGCATCGAGTGCGTATTGGACGTTTATCGTGCTTTAGTGTTTTATCGCTCAATACAAATTTTGGCGGTAAGCTATGTTTTGTTATTAGTGGATACATTATCGACAGTGTATAATCGTCACTATTACTAAATATATCTGCTATTCTAGTGAAGAATTCAAACAAAGAGCGTGTGATTCACCTGTCCGTGTCAACACAAGCAACAACACAAATCGATGTTTACCTAACGCGCACACAAATGGTGAAAGGAATTAATATATTTGTCTGTTTTTGTTACAGATCTACATTTTTATAATTAGATTAGAAGACAAGATTTAAAAATGGCAATTGGCGCAGGAATGTCGTGTGTGAAATATCTTCTGTTCTGCTTTAATCTATTGTTCGCGGTAAGCATATTAATTTTTTTCCACTGTTGTTCACCTTCGATTTTTTTACAATATTGACTTGCTATATCTAAATTCGACTTTATAGAAAAGTAAATTATATTATATACCTAGGTACTGGCAATTATGGCACATGCAGAAATTTAGCGTGCCATAAAACATATTGTGGGTACCGTTACGCATGTTTAAGTTTTATAAACTTACAACTTCGTAGTTTAGTAATGAGTGACGCTTTAATGATTAACTCGTTTGACTCGTTTATGTACAAAGCGATTGCACAAATATATTTAACAATTATTTAAACCATATGGTTCTGACTGAGTGTGCCTTCAAAATACCACGAGGAAAATAATACAAACCCGGTAGATACACATGGGTAATAAAATAATATAAAAACCGTGTACCTATTAGGCTACCGTTTTAGTTGTTACCGTCCTTTTCAAAAAACAAGAATAGCGTTTTTTTAAGCCTTTGTTCATTTCCGCGTAATAGGAATATTCCCTTCGCGCGACAGTGAAAATATATGAAAACCGTTAGCGCTTCTCGGCCTTTTGACAATGGTCAGGGGGCAATCGCGACAAAGCCCTTAAATTTAATAAAAAACCATGAAGACTATTAAGTTTTAGGGCTACATTAAAAAAAATATTTTTACTACCTTATTTAACACTCGATAATTTCGGACTTTATTACAAGTATTGATTCTGGATTCTATGTTGTATTCTAATTATAACTTCTTTTTTCAAATTCTCCTATCGCATCCGCGTCATACTGTCAGTTTCATAAAAAATAAAAATGAGGATCAATACTACTTGATACAAAAATAACATATTGTGATAAATTCCTGTTTCCCTTGATCACACCATAACTTGAGAATGGCTGAACCAATTTGGCTAATTTCTGTTTTCGAAATATTTGTGAGTGTCCAAGGAAGGTTTTGATGATGTGAAGGCAGTACATAGTTCACGGGGTCAGCTAGTTGCTACAATATGGAAGATTATTCCATAAACCAATAAATAATAGAACTACTACCAGAGTTTTACATGTTATTTTTATCATCATTTCTTTTATAGATCACAGGACTGATAATCCTGATCGTTGGCATCAAAGCGGAGATCAACTCGTCACCCTACATTGACTTGACCGATGAGAACTTCTACACATCAGGACCCATCGTCCTGATCATAGTGGGAGTGATAGTGTTCATTGTTGCATTCTTTGGATGCTGCGGTGCTGTCAAGGAAAACCACTGTATGATTGTTACTGTGAGTATTTTATTATAATATGCACATTATTTAAAGATAAGAGGCACTTAGTTTAATGATGTGCTTAATTTACCGGTGTATATGTTTTTTATATTTAAAATAGTAATCAGATGGAATTCTCTTCAATTTCTTTGTGTGCATCTAGGTATGTGCTGCTTGATCCAGAATCAATTGTTTGTTATTTCTATTACTTAATTTTAAACCAGTATGTTGGTATGTGACTGTATTGTTTCTATCTATAGTATATATAAGTGTTGATTGCACAATAAACTGCAATAGCCAGTTTGTTTACCTTTTCATGTGAATAGGGCATATATTATTGTTTATATTATATCGGCAGGGGCCATTACCAGCTAATAACATCATTATTGCGAGTTCATTGAATACTCTTTAAAAAATTACTCCGACCTGAAAAACATAATTCTCATGATAACAATTACGATAAAGAAAAACATTGACTCGATGTTTATGAACATACGTCAATATTATTCGTTCTGCTTGCATACAGCAATCACAATGAAATAACTAAAAGTAGTATATCTCTTTATCTTGTACTATTTACCTGTTTACATCTATAACATTGTACTGAAATTGTTTCGAACGTCGCAATATGTAAAAAAGAATTCAAGAATAACAAATTCTCTACCTGTTTACTAAAATGTCAAACATATTTGTCTAGACAACAAAAAAATACGTTTATCTCTGTTGTAATCTTAATAGGTTAGATCAGGTTAAGATTAACTATTGCGATCTAATATTCTGTATCTACATATAATTTGACTATATCTTGGTCAGCCTCGATCTTCCGATTCGAATCAAAAACGTGGTTTGTAGTATGCAGTTAACCAGATGTATTAAGAATGAAGGCTATAAGTGATAATCCAAATTTCGGCCTCTTTAACTCTTCAAATCCGGTCCCAGACAGATGCCGTAGCTGAAAATGGCTGGACCTTAAGAGGGCCACCTTTAAGTTAGCCAATATTTATCGTGTATACCTCATGAACTAAAGTAATAACTGGTTTGACAAATAAGTTAACCCAGAATTAAATAGAAATGATTCCATTACAGACTCATTGCCCAAACCTTGCCATAGCTTATAAATATGATAGTAACAGACTTTTATGAGTGGACTTCCTACTTTAAAAACCGGATTGCGTGTTATTAACCTTTTTCGCCGCGTCACAATTTGCGGCAGTTGAATCAATATCCTTGAAGTAGTGACTCGCTAGTATCATTACAATCTGATCAGCCGTTTTCTTAGTACTACTATGTTTTCCTTATAGACTAATTGTGTCTGTTGCGAGATTGATTTTTGTTCTGAGAAGATATGACGGAAATATTTGTGGTACGGTTAGCAAAAGAACATAACAAAATAAGTGAAAGAACTATACATGAATCCAAATAATGATCTGTGAATATTTAAGACTTTTTTCGATGTAACAAATTGTAATTTAACTAATGGTACCTATGATTTATATGCTTACTTACTTTTTTCGTTGACCGTACCTATAATTCTTGTCTCTTTGTATCGTATTCTCATGAAATCCAAAAACAAACTGTTATGGGCCAGGTCGCGTGTCAATTCATTACCGAGAATGGTAAAAGGTTTTTGCGTGTTCCGCTCGCTTGCTGCATTCGCCTTGTGACGTCATCGGATCTTGCATCGCACAAGTGAGCTTACACGTTCGTTAATTAACGGCATTAACTGGCTCTCGTGATGTCCTGGAACTTCCTTTTACATTAACCATAATCATTGTTCCAACACAGGCCCCTTATGCAATCGAAACCAACGTTTTTAGCAACCGTACATACTATCATTTTTAGATCATTAATTGATAACTATATAGCACTGGAGGAAGATTTCAAAGATTATTATGTATTAAATACAACCAAAAAGCTATTTCGTGAGCCCAATTCAAATATTTTTCGATCGTCTGTCTCTCAAAAGTCCTTCGCCGTAATGTTGTCTGGAACTTTATACATAGCCTTTTTAGCATTCACGTTGCGTTTCGTGTTTGTCACTTGTATATTAATCAAGCTGTTTACTCGCCAGTCTACGCCCGCATTTATTTGTTGAATATATTAGCACAACGGAACCTTGTTTGGAACATAAGACCCGTTGTTTAAATCTAGGATAAGGATGTAACCAAAACAAAGTATAATTAGTTGTTTGGTCAGACTCATACATTTCAATCGTGCGAAAGGCGAATAAATAACAAGCCTTTGTTTAATATTATCATGTTGACAAAGCGTCAGTTTTCAGAACGTACTATAACTTTATGTTAAGCCAAAAGCTTTTATTTGTTTCATTTCAATAGAACCGATACAGCAATTATTTTAACGTTATTATGATTTACACTAAGATTTAAATATTTACCTACTTGGTATTCCAACAAATGTAGGCACATATTATGAAAGTTGAAATAAGCAATATAGATTAGTTATTATTGCGAGGTCAAATGTGCAATGAGCAATTAAGAACTGCATTGCGTACACGTTAGTCAACTGGCCGGTACGGAATTAATGAGAACCAATTCTTTATTAAAATCATCAAAGCAAACTCCTGCCTATAAATAGAACACTGCATTAAGAGAACCATAAACTGTGAAGCTTCTATCCACGATAATGATGAGAGGCGAAAAATGGGTCTGGTCCTTAGCAATTGACAAAATATGGTACTGCTCTTCCTCCCGAAGCAGGCTTCATGTCCATAAGGTTATAATGATCCAAACACATTCGATTATCAAAAAGTAGCAGTGAATGCCAATTATAATAAAGAGGTCATCGGCTACTTACCGTTCCGTAAACATAAACAAAGTTATATGACTTTTTGTATTTTTTATGCATGTTGCCATGCTATAAAAATGATGGACACGAGCGGTACTCGAACTCGCGACAGTCGCCGAACCGTGGCGCCCGCGCCGCGCCGCTCTGCCAAAAAAAAAAGAATCTCTCTTAACAATTTCGTTATTCGTGCAAGACTCGACCAATTGAGATGACGTATTATTTCTTACTGGTCCGTGGCTACTGCTCGTCATTTTGTCCAAATATTACACCGTGCCTTTTTACAGGTAAAAAGTAGTGTATAGTCTTCTCTAGAGTGCATTCTCTGCGTCAACAACAGGCGATACAGACTGGCATACGCATTTTTAATTGTAAGAAAGCTTGCTTCAATATTAGAGCTCAATTTATACAGCTACACAACGTAACTCAATACAATAAGTATATTGTATTCTAAGGTATCATGGTGGTATGTCATGAATGTGAGATAACGAAAGGTGAGTCTTGCGGTAAAATACTCACTCACACAGATCTTTGATTGTTCTAGACTAGAAGCTAAATAACTGTTATTAATTATTTTATCACGATTGGAATTGTATTTATTTCTGTTACCTGGAAAATGTGTTTATAGGGTAAAAGAGTCGGCTTCTTTTATCTAATTAACGCTTCAGTAGATACGTTTTTACCTGCTGTTGTAGCCAGGATAAGCGTAAAAGATTTTAAAACAGGATTAATAAATCCGTACTGTACTACCCTCTACTATTCATTCTTCCTTGTGTGAATTTCTTCGATATATCAGGTCGGAAATCTATAAACAAAATAATCTACTCGTATTAATTCGTTTATCTTTGTCCCAATTTCAGTGATTATCCGCACTGAATCAGATATTAGTATGTTAATGTACGATAACAACACCAAACAACTTTAAATAAAAGGAAACATTATTCCTTTATGTAAATTAAATTATTAATTAATCTATCGGTTTGTCGGAAATAATTTATTCCTATTTTTCCTTTAAATTCTATTAATTGTACAGATATGAAGTGTTATGGTTTTAAAATTTAATTATATTAGTTGTCGTTTATTGTGGCGTTTTAAGGGGGAGGCCTTTGTTCAACAGTGGACGTCTTCCGACTGATGATGGTGATTGAATTACGCACATACTGCTCTTTCTCTCTCGTTGATGTCATTCTTCTGAGAATCGCGACCTCAAACGACACAACTCCAATCAACTGCGTTTTTTTAAGTCTTACGCAGTTATCGTACTCAATACAGGCTTCTTATCTTTTGACAAGCATGTGGAAGGGTTAGGCCAGTCTAGGGTATTCGTTGAATCGGAACTCACATTAGCTATTCCTTTCAATGAATTTTCTTCTGAAACTTAGTACCTGGTTGGGGTAAACCTATACCAACCCCACTACTCTTATTTTGTAGGTAAAACGGGCCTTTACCTATCCCCTATAACAGTAGATTTAAATGTGGTTTTCCTATAAGTAGCTACACAATCTGAGTCTGTAGCCGCAATGCAAAACAGAAACAAGCATCGATCGTACGCGGGCGTGCTTGTTGACGTTTTTAAGCCGTTAAGTTTAGGTTTCCTCGCGATATTACTCGTATTATCCTTTATTCGCAGGTCAGTGGTGTTATGTCTGTTGTTGACTTAGCAAGCAACAAGATCTGTCTTATTGGTAACAGTTCAGACAAACATCGCAATACAGATTTTTTCCTGTCTGTCCTAAGAGACGACGGATTTCCATTTTCAATCTTATGTACGTACTACGTACCCTTATGCTTCCTTCAAGGATGCTTAATTCTTCATGCTCATAATTTTAGGGTAGGTACTCCAGTTAGTTTTTATCCAAAACATTACTGATCCGATCAGAATATGTACGCCGAAGACGTTCATTTGCTACTTAATTATCTACATATCACACCATAATCATTTCTGAACTATCATAAATTAGTTTCTTTATACTGTTACAGTTACTATATCAAACAGTAAAGGTACACATATTTTGATATGTAATCAAGGAAGACACACTAAATTATATTACTAGGACATTACGCTAGCGGTCAATTGTCTGAGATGAAGTCAACCTGCGACCTTTGACTCGCACTGTCGTCTCATACAGTTAAATGGGCACATCCTTTTCTACTTAATACCCTCCATTATATTACTGTGTTCCTAATAGAAGATTTTCAACAACCGCTAAAATTGTGAAGTTAACATTTTTCTATGTAGACTTAACATAGGTCCTGATGTCGGACTCACTAAGCTTTTGTTTTTAATTATCTAGACTTGGGGGACTGTGAGTTCTGTACAGGACACGTCAATTAAGCTCTACATATTTAGTCCGATAGTTTAATGCGACTTATTGTAAGTACGTGAATATAGGTAGATATAGCTGTAGTACCATGCTTTAATGAACAACTATTTACTTAATCGTCCTTTACGATGCTCGTGTTGAGAACAATCTGCCTTATCTACTCAGAAAGTAACAGAATTAGGTCAGCCGCCTACATACTTAACACTTAATAGGCTATGCGTAAGCTCCTGGTAATGGTTTATATATGTAAAGCCAACTTTACTATCTTAACACCTTTTAATCTGTTGAAAATCGTGATCATCTCAATAAATAGTGGGAAACTTACACAAGTGGCTAAACGCTAGACGAATATCATAAAAAGTGCATGGGATTGACATAATGTCACAGATAACATCGTCGAAACATGTCATACCCATCATCATCATCAGCCGGAAGACGTCCACTGTTAAACCCGTTAGAACATCACAATGAACGGCAACTTGCCATCCACCAGTTTAGGTGGGAGGTCTGCCAACGCTGCGTCTTTCTGTTTGTGGTCGCCACTCGAGAACCTTTCTTACCCAGGGGTTCTTCGAGCAATGTAGATGCCCATACTTGTATCAATCTATTCGATTTCTACTCGTCCAGAGTATTGCATCCAGTCTAGAGCCCCAGAATCAACGTAAACATACCACATACATGTTATAAAACATCTATCAATGGCATCACAAGTACTTAAGTGGCCTCAAGACTACATTCTGTACACAATGCTCGAGTTTATATCTAGTTGACTCGCCTATTAGTCAGCTTTGCCTCATATAGGTATATGATGCTATACTGTAGTAAGAGTACTACAGTACGTAACACTGGTTTTGTCTACATAATTGTAGCGAAGACATAACTGTTTGTATTGTTGTAAAAGTAAGCGATATTTTAAAAATGATGGTCATATATCAGTTTTAAAACTTGTCTACTTTTACATACGATTTTGCGTGGGGAATTTAATCACGGCTTTTGCAGACTTCCGCGGTCTTCTTTCTCTTTGCCAAAATTTCATTAAGATTCGGCTCAGCTGTTTAGACGTGAAATGTAACAGACTGATTTAGTTTCGCATTTATAAAACCTAGTAAGGGATGAGATTATAATTTATATTATACTACGTACGCGATTTATATTGCAGTACCTATAAGGTACTGTCATTCAATCTTTTCTTGGTTGATGGTGTAAAATTTCATCAAATAGTATTTAAACTTTAATGAATCACTCCAAAAAACAACAAATAATTGATCGTCGTGTAATAAACAAATAAATATAATGACCAACAAGCTATTTATAACCTATACGTAGCACTGGCTATATTCATATAGACCTCAATAAAAAATATGTATAAACGTTGCTTCATTTAATGAAACTCATTATACAGAGTACGGACGTGATATCCAGATAAAGTAATTATAAACAGTGTTACAGCGGCCGGTGGAATTTCCTGTCGCAGTTAACACAATTACACATTAAATACAGCGACATCGCCACTTACATACAGACGACTTTGATTACTAAATCATACGGTGATGTTGCCTCGGGAAATAATGTAATTTATTAACTTCTTCTTATCCTATGGTTAATGAACAACCTGGTGTCAGTTTAGACAGCCTCTAGGCCTCTGACATGGCTTTGAACAGTGTTCAATCACTCAGGTGTGCCGGTTTCCTTGCGATGGTATCCTTTACAGTTGTTAGCAACTGATAACTATAATTTATAAAAAGCAGATGAATTCGGATAGACATTTAAACTTGCTTGGCAATCCAACGGTCATACCACTCGATTATCAGAGTAATATATTTACTAAATACTCCACTCATCGCAAAAGCTCAGTAACTATTTATCCTGTACTATAATATATATTAAATCTTTTAATTCTGCAATGAAAAGACATGATCTGGAAGCTACTTATTAGGTTCACCAAATTGCCTTGTAAAACTCTCTATCATAATAAACTTAGAAAGGATGAACCATTTTTATATCAAAATCTCTCTAAAATTTTAAGTTGATATCTTGTACTCCTTTGTTTACTTGTCAATATGACAAATACAGAAAACTTGGCAACGCTATTCGATAATAGACTTACTGCACGCTTCAGCTCTTGCCTCTTTAGCTATTAAAATCGTTTTGTTACGTACATTTCTTGCTGAAAAAACAACTATTTACTACACATCTCATTATAATTAACCTAGAATAGAATACATTTATTCGCATAAAAACATGGTGTACAGAGGTGTTATTTGATTGAGAGAACATACATGTTTTGCTTAAGAACTAAAGCATGCAAATTTATAACCTATGTTCTAGGGAACCTTAATACTATAGTTATTTGAGATCACATATCACTTATTTGAATGCACATAACACAAATTATAATTTTAAATTTAAATATTCTTGTACGGAGTAAAAGCAATTATCATTAAGAAACCTAAATAGTTGTGCCTTAAATTTACTTAAGGTTAAATCCTTGACACCTCGTGGAAGATGGTTGTAGATTCGGACAGACATAGCATAGCAGTTTCTGCTGCAAATGTCTGTCCTAATACATGGAAGAACTAATTTACCCGGATATCCGGATATCTTAGCTTGATTTTATAGAATATGTTTGCAGAAGAATGGATTATATAATTTAATTTTAAATAATGACTAGAGGAAAAGAAGTGTCTCATAAATTGATAACTGTTTACATAATAGCTCTGCAGGCTGCAGATAATGAAGGGTTGTCAGTTCTATGCTCATGAAAACCCCTGCTGCTCCTGTCAGTTGACAGTCCTCTTTGTCTTACAAATGCCTGAAACAAGAATTACAGCTTGTGGCTCGTTAGTCTGCAGGTATCATATTATATCGATGTATGATACCTGCAGTATGTCCTTAAAATATTAGAGGTTATCAACAGTCACTTGACATGGCATAGTACTTAGTAGCTATGTTGAATACTACGTCCACATAGAAGAAATAAGTACATTGAAGTTAGATTTATATCTATTCTAACCCTTCTTACAATACAATATTTACTTGTATTAATATGTATACTCACGCTAAAGGGTTCTACTTATCGTAATGTTGGTTGTCTGCAATATAGCGACCATTGACCGATAGTAATTAAGTGCAGCTAACCATTTTGTAAAATGAATGTTCTTAATTCGATTTTATTACTGATTAAAATAACTGTAAATATTGACGGCTTTGGTGACGTGTTTGTGAAAGTAAAACGATGTCTCTTATTCTTATCGGAACTGTATTTAGTTATTTACTGTCATCTACGTATAAACTTGGCCCTGAGTCAGCCTTGTCTGTGTCACACTATAATCGACGTGAGAGCATCCAAACGTGTCAAAATGATAATGACTCGTATTCCTTATCATCTAGAAATACTGTGGATAATTTGCACATACGCAGAATGTAAAATAAGTAAATATAAAAAATATATTTTTAACACAACTTTGTAAAACAAAGGATAATATTGTATATATACAAAATTTCATTTCCATCCGATGTCAAAGGTTCTAATTTAGATTGCAAGATTTGACCTAAACAAACTCACATACATACATACAAACATTGCAAGTTAAATAAAAGCTTGTAAATAGTAAAAAATATGTAGAGGTAAGGAAGAAAACAAGTTGAAACGTAGCATGTCATGGAAATCCGTAGTCTTATCTACCCCTCCGGGGAACAGGCGTGGCTGTGTGTATAACAAGTACCTACACACGCACCTGCGCACCAAGTATCCTGTTACACACCAAAGTGTTCACTCAACGAAAACTAATTAAACTGTCCCACAGGAGTCATTTATCGATCCCGTGTTCTAAATAGAAAAGGTGCCTACTTACTACACGAAATTAAATAACACGATACTTAGACGAAAAGTTGTACCCAATATAATTAAAATATGTAATTTTAAGTAAATTTTGAGGAAAACATGTTAACAAAACAAAATAATCGTTACGCTCAACTCAATCCTGCGTTTTACGTCACACAGACAAACGTTTAACACTGGCCGTTCTTACTGTTATTACAAACTCAGACTTAGTTTTAAAAATAATGAAATTGAAACGTATTTGAAATGAGGTTGTATATTTAGTATTCACCTGTTATGTAGGTGTGCGTGACTCAGTTCGAGATTTGAAATATCTAGATGATACGCTCATGACGTCATTAATTGCTATGTAGGTTTTAATGCAATCGCAATTACGGTTCACGGATGTTTTTGCGACACGGAAAAATGTATGATGTGGATGTACTCAGTAAAGTAAGTACGAAAAACAGAAGTGTCTTTCAAATAATCTGGAATAATTTTGTACATATTTTTGTAATAATACTTAATTGTAATAAATTCTTCGCATACATACGGATAAGGCTCGTTCAAAATAAATTGTTTCAACCGACTAGAATGCAGAGAAGAACGCAGTCATTTGATATGGCCGCGTAAAGCCATACAATTACAACGTACTTAATAGTTGTGCTGTGACGTTAAAATAATAATTTAAAAAAAATCTGTTAATCAAAATGTTTGACTAACAGAATCATTAGCTCCCTGTACATATTTAGGAATAACTTTATCTTAGGCCGATAATTAGAAATGGCCATAATGCTTTGATTGATCAAGATTTCTTATTCTACAAATAAATATACTTTACTCTCTCGAAGATTGCCATAAAACTAAAAAGGAATATAAGCGTAAGATTAACTCGACGTATACCTTTAATCTTTTACGCTAAGATAAACTAATTGCAAGGCACTCAAGAGCGCCTGGCTGCGCCCTGTTGATCGATTATATAAAGGTCGGTCGGCCAATAACATGAGTGTCTCAAGAACATTACTTTGTAACCGCCAATAACAACTACTGCTTACTATAAAACTATAATACTTCGAATGAAGTAACAAAACTTTAATTTGACACTTCTTCTGTATAGTCAAGACGGCAAAGCTTGTCAAACATATTAATATTAGAATCTGTCTCGTATACCATCCATATATATATATCATCCGACCGATTTCGGCCATGGCGACCGCTTCAACTCCTACTCGGTATTTTGGCGCTCATGCGCCCGAATATGGCTAATGTACCCTATCTTTGCGAAGAAAGTCCGAGCACATTGAGGGCAGGTGAGTTTGCCGTCTTGAAAATGGTACAAGATAGCAGCAGGTGGACGGGCCTTTACCCGATCGCGTTTTGCGTCAAGGTCAACTTTACGTTGATCCTCGAAATCGCGTACATGGTTGTTAACCACTCTGCGCCATTCTGTCCGCTGTGCTGCCAAATTCTCCCACTGTGAAGGCTCTATATTGCATCTCTTCATATGTCGCTTTTGGACATCTTTGTACCGGAGGAGTTGTCCGCCCTGCTTACGCTTGCCCTCCTCCAACTCAGAATAAAAGATGCGCTTCGCCACTCTTTCATCCGACATCCGCGATACGTGACCGCACCACCGAAGTTGCCGGCGCATTATGTAGGCCTCAATGCCACTTACATTGGCTCGCCGTAGGACTTCGGTATTACGTACTCTGTCGGACCATCTGATCTTCATGATGGTACGGAGGCATTTTAAGTGGAATCGATCAAGAGCACGTATGTGGCGACGATACAGACACCACGTCTCGGACGAATATAAGAGGTTTGGCAGCACAATTGCCATATAAACAGAGATCTTGGTGGCCACCTTAAGGTCATGTGAGCAAAAGACCTTGGAACACAGCTTGCCGAATGCTGCAGCTGCAGCACCGATCCTGCTGTTGATCTCAGCATCAAGGTCACACTTGGATGTTACAGTGCTCCCCAAGTAGCGAAATTTATCTACCTGCTTTAGCACATCCTCGCCAAGCTTTATGGTCAGTGACTCACGACCGTGAGTGTCTACAGACATCACTTCTGTCTTATTGACACTGATCTTTAGGCCGAACTTACGGCAGGCTTGGTGGAAAACGGACATCAGCTGCTGCAGGCCATCTGGGGATTCAGCCAAAAAGCACAGATCATCAGCATACATGATCTCGGAGATCAGCGTATGCGAAACCTTGGTACGAGCCTTAAGTCTAGCCAAGTTGAAAAGATTGCCGTCCGTGCGGAATCGAATGCGAACTCCCTGGGAAATTGTTTGTAAAACTTCTCTAACCACCACTGCAAAGTATAAAGCAAACAGAGTAGGTGCTAACACGCATCCTTGCTTCACTCCACAGGTAACGGGGAAAAAATCTGTCTGTTCGCCGTCTACAGCGACACAACATTGCATGTCGTCATGCAGTAGTCTAAGAAGTCTCACAAACTTTTCCGTGCACCCGAGCTTTCCCAGCACCACCCAAAGCGCTTCACGAGGCACGCTGTCGAAAGCTTTCTCCAGGTCAACAAAGCAGAGGTAGAGCTGACGACCCTGTTCTCTACTCTTTTCCTGTACTTGCCGTACGGCGAAAATCGCTTCACATGTACCTCGGTCAGGTCGAAAGCCAAATTGGGTTTCTGGCAGAATCATTTCCGATAAGGCCTTTAGGCGGTTTAAAAGAATTCTGGCAAAGACCTTTCCAGGAGCCGAGAGGAGTGAAATACCGCGGTAAGAGTTGCAGTCAGACCGGTTGCCCTTGTTCTTATATAGAGCACAAATTCGCGACACTTTAAAAGTATCGGGAACGCGCTCCTCCTCCCACATGCGTTCAAACATTCTCCACATCGACGTATGCAACTCGTCTCCACCGTACTTTATCAGCTCTCCCGGTATAAGGTCAATGCCAGCCGCCCGGTTGTTTTGTTGCTGTCTGATGGCAGAAATAACCTCGTCACGCAGCAGGGGCTCATCCAGTTCAATGGCAGAAGAGAGTTGAGGTATTAAATTAATGCTGTGCAGATCAGCTGATCGATCCACATTAAGCAAGGTGTTAAAGTGCTCCGCCCAGCGTTTTAACACATCCTCCCTACTTGTCAACAGGTGCCTACCGTCAAGAGACCTTAAAGGAACCTTCGTATGGTAGGATGTGCCAATCAGCTTACGCACCTCACTATAAAACTCCCCAAGCTGGTTTGTGTCATTAAGCCATTGCATGTGACAAGCTTTGTCCCGCCACCACTTATCTTTAGTTTGTCGAGACAGCTTACACACTTCTTGGTCACTAGCTTTGACGTCCGCAACGCTTCCTTTTCGCCTAGTATGCCGTCGCAGTAGGTCTCGATGTTTATTAAGTGCTGCCCGCAGAACTTCATCATTCTCATCAAACCAGTCTTCATTGCGACGGCATTTATTGCCCAGCACAGTTGAAGCAGTTTCTAAAATATGAGATGCTAAAGTTCCCCAAGCAGCATCAACGTTATCTACTTCGTCAGCGGATGACAGCTTTCCAGACAATGACTCAACATATTTCTCCCTCACCTCACGATCTTTCAGCTTTTCCACGTTTAAATACGCAAGCTTTCTTATCTGAGACCTGCGCGGGCGAAGGAGATGGACTCGCAGCTTAGTGACAATAAGTCGGTGGTCAGACCAACAGTGCGCACCTCGCATAGCGCGGGTTATTTGCACTTGGCTGAAATCTCTTTGTCTCACAATGGCGTAGTCGATCAAATGCCAGTGTTTGGATCTTGGGTGCATCCACGTCGTCTTGTGCTTGGCGGCAAGTCTAAACATAGTGTTCGTAATCGCCAAGCCGTACTGAGCACAAAGACTAAGCAAAAGTTGACCATTGCTGTTCATGTTGCCAACTCCGTGTCTACCCAAAACTCCAGGCCAAGCCTCGTAGTCCCGGCCAACCCTGGCATTGAAATCGCCCAGCAAAAGTACCTGCTCTCTGGCGTTTATGCGGTTAAGGCAAAGGGTCACTTCCTCATAAAATTTGTCCTTGATGTCATCAGATTTGTCTAACGTAGGCGCATAGACACTGATGACATTAAGGTAATTGTCTTTGTTCAAATAAAGGCGCAGTGTGGTAACGCGGTCAGATATGTGAACAGGGTACTCCCTCAGTTGCTCTGCTAAGTGATTCTTGATGGCAAATCCTACACCTGATCGCCGAGTTTCGGAGGCAGCAGTACCTTTCCAAAAGAAAGTGTATCCACCACCTGCTTCTACCATCTACCAGAAGATACTTGATAAGCTATTTTCAACCGACTTCAAAAAAGAAGGAAATTCGTAATGCTGTTGTATTGTGCTAACAATAAATTACCTATATACTTTGCGTGTAAATAATTTGTATTTGTACATTAAACATTAAATTTTTATCGTGACAAGGTAAATTACCCAGCCATGGTACAGTCGAGCCATTCGGACACTTGTTAATACATAATACGTATATTAGAATATTATATCTAAAGGCTATATAAAAGTATAGTGGAGTAAATGTGCGGTGCTATGAACTTAATGGGCGTTAAGCGTTCTGTGTCGCAACAGAGAGCTAATTAATAAATTGATGTCCAGTAGCTTAAAATAAATGCATGTTCGGGTTTTAATTATCGCATATAATCCAATCTGGATGTAGGTATTCCGCCAATGGAAGACTATTTTAATAATGTCACGAGTTTTGATCCGGGTAGGGAAGGATGTTAACCCTGCTGCTAGTTCGTGAGCTAGTCTTACCGTATTTTCAGTATAAAAAAAACGAATGGGACGGGCTGATTTTGTTCCCCGACCGCAGGGAAGAAAGACGACGGATAAATTATGACGACACCACGTTTTAAAAGGCCAATAGTAATGGAAATCCAGTCTTAACAACGCGCAGTTTTTTAATCCAACGTAAATCCGTTTCTGACCCGTCGAATCCAAATTTGTTATGCGTTTAAAGTTCATGGAAGATTCTCAACTAAAGGACAACGTTCCAATTTTTGTTAGTGGTTTCATCGAATGTAACCATGGTGACAAAATAAAATATAAACACCAATAAACATTATAATAAATTGCTCTTTGTTCCTTTCAAACATCTGTGAATTCCTCTGTTGCCCTCATATTACAAGAATAGCACGTAGAATGGCTTCCTACGCTCCGATTAATATATTATTTACGCTTTTAGTGTTATAAGCAAGCTACATAGGTTTTCCATTTAGCTCACAGTGCCGCGCCAATAAAAATACACTTACCGGCACGGACTGTGGCCCAAACTATATGGTCGTAGTGGTTTATAATAAAATAATGCGTTTTCTTGCCTCAAAAAATGTATATGAAATTTGGGCAATAATCCGTGTCGGTAAATACAGTTCTATTCTATCGGTAGGTTAGGTCGGCAGCGTCATTAGTCCGACCTTGCACGGACTTGCACTGAACCGTGGAGTACGCGTTGGTGGTCACGGACTAAACTTCATTGTATTGAAAATAATAATTTACTGTTTTGTATACATGGCGGAAGCCCAACAGTATTGAGCGTCGAAATATAAACAGAATGTTTTATTAACTCATGAACTTTCGGAGATTATCTCTCCTGTTAAAAATAAAATGTTTAGTCCACGGCACTAATAGCAACGCTTAGGTGACTAATCTGCGTAAACCTTAGCGGACTTTGATCAATGACACGCAAATCGTTTATATCTTTAAGAGTTAGAACTTCCCCTAATACTATTTACATACGAATACTCATCATTATCAGCTGGAATACGTCAACTGCCTGGACCTTTACAACGCCACAATGAACAGCAACTTGCCATTTGCATTTGTAAAGAATACTATAAAGATGCTATTAGGCAAAGAAACTAATTTAGTAAAAAATATAGGGATATCGGTAGTCTAGCGCGTCTGCCGATAATATAATTATAAACAGCTAAAACCTGGAAATCCGTGGTCTCTGCCTACCCATCTGGGAATAAAGCGTGTCTTTATGTTTGCATGTAAAGCCTGTCCTTGTATGTGTGAAGCTAAAGAGTGTATTTATTTGTATGACGCTCTACCGTCCATCTTGTTTGAGCAACAGCGATTGCGTTTTCAGTTCACGCGAGTTACTGTTGTCGTTGCAAGTTTTAATTTCGCAAACTCGTACATTATAATTTAGGGTTCTTTAGGCTTCCAAATTTTCGTTTGTTGCTTATAATTGCAATCTATGTAGCCATTTAGTTTAATTATATACGTTGTACAGATATACCTTTTTAATATATAACTAATTTTATATTATATGAATTACCCCATTGGCCGTCGTAAAATTGTTATCAATGTCGTCTTTAAATAGAATATGACACAGATAATACTAAATTGACAAATAAAACAATTAAAATAGAACTGAAAAGCGCTCGCTATGTTTTAGATGGCACGAATATTAGAAGCTAACGACCGTTTGTCATGAACTAAGTCCATTATTGGATTCATAGTCATATTATCTTGCTAGTTTTTTATAAAGAACTAGCTGCGCCCCGCGGTGTTACCCGCGACATTTTTTCGGGATAAAAAGTAGCCTATATGTTAATCCAGGGTATAACCTATCTACATACCAAATTTCAACCAAATCGGTCCAGCCGTTTATGCGTGAAAGAGTAACAAACATCCACACATCCATACATCCATACTCACAAACTTTCACATTTATAATATTAGTAGGATTAGTAGGATATTAACGACTAGATTCAGCCTGCGACATCTTTGTGCAGCTGTGTGAACCTTTTTTGTCTTTTCCGGGATCAAATTATTCAATATCGTCCCCTGAAGGTCCATTCTTTATAATGGTGAATGAATTTTGGAAATCGGGTGAATATAATCGAAGATAAGATACCCATTCAAGACGATCATGACGATTGAATAAGTCTAAACCACCCTGTTAGTACATATTAGATAAATGATAGAAGATCTAGATGTTATTTTTATTTAAATAGGTTAATAGGATAGTAAGGAAACGCCACACAACCCTCTCGTCTAGAAATCGATAACCGATTAATATTCTCTATCGGAAGTGGATTAGAGAGACATGTCGCTGCACCTATGTATGTATGTGAACTGCGTATGCTTCTTTAAGTAGGTTAGGCAACCATATTGTAAGAAATACTAATAAGTTGTGTAGTCACCATCCGTGGGGAAAATGTAAGAAAACTTCGTCTTTTGCATCGGTCCTCTTAGGTCTCTGGAAAACGGGTCTAAGAGGCAACCTAGAACTGGCAGTATATAGACACCTAATATTGATAAACACCCTGATTGTTACTTTGTTATAGTAACTATATGTACTAGCTACCTACGTAGAGACGTGAGAACATGCAATATGTTATGTACGCTAATTCAAGCAAACCAAGCGCACGAATTTCTGTATCCATCTTAATTTACTATAATTAATGCAAAAAATATTTGCAGTCTTTAACAAACAGATGCACGGATTTGTCTGATGAAGTCTGGTTTGTATTATTATAACAACATGGAAAGGGATACCGGTTACATTGCTTTTTAATAAAAAAAATTGAGTCAGACTCGTGACCTCGCCGCGTTGTGGGCTTATGCGGAGTTTGTGCCAAAACCATTCGGGGCTTAATGGTACACAAAATCTTAACTTACATTACTGTAAACCTCGAAGGTTAGCAGAAATGTTATTCTTTATAAGTCTATAGCTATACACATACTCCCACGTTTCGCCGCTTGTACGTCCCATGGCAAGCCTATTCTCTAAACAACATGTACCTAATAACAAAATATTTCACGCCCAGCGGTAGAATTGTTACAGTACTATACTAAAATAAATTGTTATTATTAATGTCATACACCCACGCAGCTCGTGTTGATATCGTGTTCAAGTGCATAACGAACTTTGTTTACACCTGATTACAGATAAGTGTAACCCGTGTGCTGTTCAAACACAATAAAATAACTTTCAAATATAACATATCATCACGCCTGTGTTACCCGAAGGGGTAGGTAGAGGTGCACATATAGTACATCCACATTCGCGAGTTATGTTTTTAGGTCCCAATGTAATAAGGGGCGAGCCTATTTGCCATCAACCGGGCACAAATCCAGACTCGAGTTACTAATGGAAAAGCGTAGTAACACTTTGCCCGATCCGGGATTTGAACCCAGGACCTCGTGCTCAGCAGCCGCGCTTAGAAAGCACTACACCAATGAGGCAGTCAAACTTCAACTTTAAAATATTTTATAACCATATTAATTGTTATGACATAAATAGCCTTAGAATTGCTTCGAATAAAGTCAGACGTATGATGAGTCACATATCGTGGGTTACTTTTGTTACTCTCCAAATAAAAAGGACTTTATCTACCTTTTCGTCTAACACGCGTGAACATACGAATTGTAACCGACTTCAGAAAGGAGGAGGTTTTATATTCGTATCTTGTATTTTAATATCAACTGATCATGATGCTCTATGGGTAACTATCATCTCTGTTTTTTGGTTATTGCATTATTAAGGTTTTCGTGAAATAACTTATAACATCTCATTCCGTATCTGTCTATATGACAAAAGTATGCCTTTTAAAAACATCAACTACCTCCAACTCTACTACTAAACCTCTGCGCCCCTTTGAGGATAACTAGCGTAATTATTGTATGTATTTATATATAGAGATATAATTTTTAAATATTATTTTCAAAAGCCCATTAAAAGTAAATAACTCGCTACTTATCTGGGTACATAATTTTCGCGCTCGTGTTTGAGATGCTAAAAAAACATTGGCGTCCGGCCAACGTCACACTGAAATGTTTCCTAGTCATTGTTTTATTTTCCTTAATTCTACGTACAGTTTTTATCCGCCTTGAAAGAAAAAGAAACGAAGAGGTCTCATTTTATTCTATGTATGTAATAAGTAATAATATAATAAGTGGCTAAAATCTAAATAAATTGATATTTCAGTTTACCTTACTGCCCCCTTACCATGAACTCTTGAAACAAAACAGTTTACGTTGTGGAAGCGAGACGCCACATTACACTACACGTAGCGCCGTCTCTCTTGCACAAGGTAAACTGTCCTGTTTTAAGACTTCATGGTAAGAGCGCTGGCCAATCTATAACCATGTGTTTGAAACGCAAGTCGCACAATGTTATTACAAATTAACGACCGAATATTCTAGATAAATGACTATAAATAAACCTTAGCCATAACTGGAGCATTCAAATATGATTCGTGCCATCATTAGCACATACTTAATGAATTGCAAGCAAGGCTACAGTTACGTACTAAGCATATAACGTTAGGTAGGTACTGTATATTATGTTATTGTTATTGCAATTACTTCTAGAAATAATACAAAACATTTTTACATAATAATAACAAAAAAATATTATATTTAATATACGGGTCACGTGGCAACGACTGCCGAGCGTGGGATTATCAAAATTTAGAAAAGATTGAGAGTGACTGATGAGTAAGAGAAATCCGTGGTCTATGCCTACCCCCTTTGGGAAACGGGCGTGACGAACGTAGGTAGGAATTAAAATATGGAACTGCTGCACCAACTTTCCTTTGCATAGTACAAATGTGAAAAATATAATGACCCCATTAGATAGACTTTAATGCCACTTTAACGTTTCTCCTGGCTACAGAAGTTCTCTGACCTTCTGAAAATGCAAAATAAACACGACTATTTACTAAACTGCCAGTGCCAGCTAATACGTACAATAAA
Source organism: Abrostola triplasia (assembly GCA_946251915.1). NCBI lineage: Eukaryota > Metazoa > Arthropoda > Insecta > Lepidoptera > Noctuidae > Abrostola > Abrostola triplasia. The sequence continues at coordinate 2,410,772 of OX276424.1, read as the reverse complement.
TTTTGAATCTAAATATTCTTTGTTTTTCTCCACAGTTCTCAGTGTTCCTGCTGATCATCTTCGTGGCTGAGCTGGCCGTCGGTATCGCTGGCTACATGAAACACCAAGATCTGGAGAACTCGATAGTGGACCACCTCAACAAAACGATCAAGGAGTACCCGACCAACAAGGACGTTGCCAAGACATTCGACATCGTTCAGACTGATGTGAGTTATTTTCTTAAACCTTGCTCAAAATATTACTATATCAGGTTTCTGGTATTTTAAATTGATAAAGGGAAACTTGAAAAATGATGGACACGAACGGGACTCGAACCCGCGACAGTCGCCGTACCGTGGCGACAGATTTCTGGTAGTTTCTCTGCCGTACATGCGACATGATTAGTAAACAACGGGGAGCTACAAATCCAGTATGTGACAACACTAAAATATAAAGTTGCCACATAAAGATTTTCTCCTATGTTGGTACGTTTATAAGAATCACGTGCACTCTTAAACTTGCATACCTATCGCCTTGTAAGTGGACAGTTCAGGCAGGCTTGTAGAGGTTTTCCTATGAAAGGTCTACGTGTAATTTTGCAACCTAGCTTAAAAAACATTATTCATTACGGCCAACCGTTGCATAATATTAGCAGAAACATTATCTATTTAAAATATCACATGATGTTACATTCTCATGTTAATATTTTTTATTCCGAAACTAATTGCTTTTCTCGGAACTAAAGTAGCCGACGTGGTTAGAAGCGTAACTAATATCGTTTACTTTAACATTTTTATACTATTGCTTCTTATACATGTCTGCACATAATTATAATATCTTTAATTTTCGTATTAAGTCTATGTTAATTTCTAATAAACCTTGCTAAAAAAGTGAAATTTATCTAAAAAAGCTATTCACGTCCTTATGCTGCTGAGTAAACATTTATAATTTTAATGCCGAAAACTTCACTATCGGGTTCACTAGTAAAATGTATAGCGGCATAGTATAATTTATGACCTCTATGATAAATGTGGAGGTAAATATGTTACATCTATTTGTTTGGTCCAGTCGTTTTGACGCAAGACTATCTCAACACTACTATATTCTACCAACTTTCCATTCCAGTTGCAATGCTGCGGTATCTACGGACCTGAGGACTGGGCAAACAACAACCTCACCATCCCGGCCACGTGCTGCTCGGGCCAGGAGATCACCGGCGGAGTGCCCGCGCCCTGCACTGACCTCTCTGAACACTTCCACAAGGACGGCTGCCTCAACAAACTTGTGACTTACTTCAAAGACACCGCGCTGGTGCTGGGCGGGGTTGGATTGGGAGTCGCTATAGTGCAGGTATAACAGTGTTTTATTAACTTAGTTAATTATACGGTTATATTCGGTCTGCTACAAGAATCGATTAGTTATGTTTGTATGCATATTGTTTTGTATTATCTTACAGTCATACTTATGTCAGTACCTTATATTTTACTTTACTGTTAAATGAAGGCGGATGATAAATAATTAATTAATAGCTATTAATTAGAAGACAAAAGTAAAGCTATTTGTATTTACACTGAAGAAGATGCCACCGTTTGATTTAAGATGCTAATGTAATATTTTTATTTCAGCTGCTGGGCGTTATATTCGCGTGCTGCCTCGCTCGCTCCATCCGCAGTCAGTACGAGACAGTATAAGCACGTGATACCTACCATATTTTTTATATTATCTATAGATCTAGAAGTTAATAGCAGTGCCCATTATTTTCCACAAAGACATATTTTTCCTAAGTTGTGATCAAGTACAGCCTACAATGTCATGTATATTTTGAAGTAATTTATTTTATTATTGTTATTCCAGATGATTTAGTTTATTTTATTGTAAGATTTAAGTGTATAAAATATCTCATAAGCACTGTATCGAATAATTATATCACGAGGTATCGTAATATCATACCGTGTAATATTCATCATATATACGTGAAATTTTTGACTTTGCCATGTATAGTAAATAAAGGAGTGAATAAAGCACAATGCACCGATTTTCTTAAAGTTCACCGTGAGTGTGCTCAGTGTAGAAGACTGATTTTTCGAATAGAAATGGATACATTATGCCAAAAATTATCGGAATTTTCCTACTTTTTATACTGTCCCAATTCTCAATTCAACTTTTATAGTATTAAAGTAATGATTATATCTTTACTATTTGTACTTCGTATTTAACCAATGTAGAAGTGGTGCACACAATATATTAGACTTGTACGATTTGTTTTTTAATTAGAAGCAATGTTGTCGAAATGTCACAAACCACAATTCTTGTATTTGAAGTCTTCAATCATTTTTCAAAACTACAAATTGCATCTAATTAAAATACGAAATGCTTAGATGAATGTAACGTTTAAAAAGTGTTTAGGTCATGTATATTTATAATAAAATCTGCATTATCCAAAATGAGTTTTAATCAGGAATACAATGAAACAGCTATCAGTGTCCTAGTTACACACATTTTTATTTTCCTATTTTATACCATGATATAAATCGTAACAAAGGATGGTTAGGTATCAGAGCGTGAACTTTGAGTTTCGAGGAACATCAGTCGCGTTAAATACAGCTGTTGTCTTGCAAGCAACACATTTCGAGTCATAGTATAAAATAATTAAAAAATCACAATGACAAAATATACCAGTCCCGAATACAGTATCAGTATTCATCTCTCTGTTGTATGTCGCAAGCATCTGAATCTCACAGCACCAGTTCCAACACGCACGATATCACCCAGTTTTATAAAAAATCATATTCACGACAACATACCACAGAACAGAAAATCCTAATAGAAGTAGCCCTAGATGTGAGTGCGCTAAGGACGTGTCCCAATTTGTGAGCTTATTAATTTAGTGCCCTCACCAATCAGGATCAGTCGTCGGTGAAGACCTGCTTGACTGGTAGCTCTAGTTTATCAAAACCCTGACGTAAAATATGCACCGCTCATGCAGTGTTTACACAATATTCTAAAGCCGTAAAATAACTAAACAGGGTTTTCTCGTATAGATTTGTATTTTCATTAAAATTGTACAAAGTAATTAAGTTCAGTCGTTAGGCTAGAACGTGTTATACTCTAGGCAAATAACTGCCCTGACACTTATTATGCGAGGTGTGTTGTTTATTTATATGCATGACAGTTCTAGCCGTCTTACACTATCCCGTACAACCTAGGTAAAATTTGAGCGTCCAAAAATAATAAAACATAGTTGCCTATTATAATAGATATCAACTAATCACTCAACGTATGATACGAAGTATTTCACTACAACCACAGTGGGTTATTAAATTATTTAACATTTAATGCATTTACAGCCGCGTCGATTGCACCATTGTTTCCGTAGGTAAACGTGCTGCAACTGCTTATCAATTACTCAGCTTAGCTTACTCTCAAGTTACTGACTAGTTCATCCCGACATTTCGTGCAGGTTGGGTTGCAGTCACGTGCGTAGATAAGAACCTACTTAACAAGCGATACGTCTATAGTCAAATGTTACTTATGTGACTATTCTTACAAGATAATACTTGTTTAGAAGTTTCTAGTGCCAGGAACACGTGCATCTCCACTAACTAGGCTTGCGGATTAAGTACCAGATAGTAATTACTACTTCGATTGTCGTAACTTTCTGTTCTGTAAGTATAACAACATTCATATACGCGCGACATACACTTTTAGCTAAAATCATTACAACGCTAAAATTCTATTTAGTACTAGGGTTAAGACATACATTATACATTATCTAGACAATAAAATAACTTACATCTAATACTGTTTACATACTAAACGGAATATTTTAGAAAAGTTGGAGATGTCAGACTGGAGCGGAGGCCAATGTGCCTGAGTTTTGGCACGTTAATATAAAAATAGTCAAAATTATTATAACAAATTATTCGAAATCATTTTATTCTTCGTCCGGATGTAACTTTGATATGTGTAACAAGTAAAACATACTATCAAATCCATAGTCGCCTGCTTCCATGACGACGCCGCATACATATTGTCGAATCACTTTACATTAAAACGATTAAAATGACGCAATCACCAAAAGTTAGGACAGCACGGTGTGCAATACATACCTTCACAAGTTCATATTAAAATAAATAGGTTATATACCAGACCTATTCTACACAATCAATGTTAAAATAGTTTTTTTTATAGTGATATAATGCAAAAATATAACTCAAGATTTCATATCAACCCCATTTAATTGCACAATTAACAAAAACAATAATGTCGAACTTATTTTTGTCACAAAGTCTTAAAATTCCAAATAATTCGACTATCTAAACCTTAACAAAATGGACAAGTTGAAAAAACCTATCTAATGTAACTTTCTTCAGTTTTCAGTCAAATAAGGCTGTATGTTGTATAAATTCTGCCTTTGCTAATAATAATTAATCAACCCAACTAGATTCGATTATTGTTACAATAAATATAATACGTAGTTCTCCGTTGTACCGGCTGACCGTCCGACACTTAGCTATCATATTTATACATTCACAAAACTAGATTTTTGCATTGTTTCCTCAACCAACATGTGACATCTCACTAGAAATCGTCTTGAAATAAGATTTTCTTAATTATAATTACAAAGCATCGAAGTTATCATTGGGTTCATTTGTTCTTTGTGAAACTTTAAAACCACCTTAGTTTGTACTTGTCAATGCTACCCCAAATCTGTCCGTGTCTATCCGAGAAATGTAAGTACTAGTATATTACGAACGAATACACACAATTTATACACAGCTGGATAGGAGAAATTACAACCTTTAATATATTTGAAGACATAAGTGGCAGAGGTAGAAACCGTATTAACTACATGTTTTATGGAAAATGTTGTTACATTTAATTTATTAGTGAAGCATTAAAAATAATTGAATATCCCGTCGAACATATGAATATATTTTTATTATTGAATGATATCTATTGCACTGAGAAACAATAACTACATCACTTAGTTATATGTGAAAAAAAAATAAGTATTATGAAAAATTTACGACAGAGTGGGGGACACTGACAGCAGTTGAGAACATTTTGAAATATTGTCTTTAAAACATTAATCTAACTCCAATAAGACATGCAAGTAATACCCTGAAATTAAAAACATTTTTACAATACAATAGTGCGATTTATTACCAAATATATAATAGTAGGTATCGCAATAGTCCAGACATACTTACACGTAAGTAGTAACAGTTGAAGAGTGTATGAGATCATCGCGATATAGCGGCAAAATTGACTCAAATCACTGGTTAAACCTACGATACACTTTCATTAGTAAACTTATCACTGTATATATAACACAGAGCTAGAAACATTAACAGAAAAATCGTTCAATTCACAACTAAATAGTTCATCATTCTAAAATTATATAATTCAGACCGTCTTAAGCATGTTGACATCACATTAATTGCAACTAAAAATTATCAAGCTGTATACATCATGCGCTGAGTGTGGCACATTGGTCAAGAGTGTAGTGAGTTGTGTTGACAAATGTGCCGCAGCGAGCGCGTCGTGATCGGATATAACATTATAGGCTTACATTTACGTGAACAGGATGGATTTAGAACAGAATGGTATTGAGTATGATACTGCAGGTTGTTCCGTGGCGGGCGCGTGGGGGCAGTGCAATCATGTCGCGTAGCGCTTGGTCCAGAGGCGCGCGATGCGATCGTGCTCCTCTCTGTTCTGGAGATATTGTGTCGCGATGCTGCCCACCAGGGGGTCGGCTGGAACATAACGCATAATTATTAGTTATTTTTATTAGAAACAAAAAAATAAATAAAAAGAATATTTTTTACTTTTTAGATGTTAAATAAATCTGAGATAAGTAACGTTAATTATTACAGGCGCAGTAACTAAGTTTTTGGACATCGTCTATAAGGGTCGCGGATTCGAATCAAAAGTCTCTTTTATAACCAGTATCATAATTCTTACGTCAGAGTTCTCTGCCTACCCCTCTGAAAAACAGCTGTGTAATACGTAATGACGTACGTTAAATAGGTCATTATGAATTAGTAGATCATACATAAGTCTTTTTAATGTAGATTTGAGAGAAAATGCTAGACCCTATCTCGAGCTTTATAAAAACAAATCTTGTACACTATCGATCACCGGTATCGTCGATGACGCAGCCGTACAGACTATTAACAATATAAATAAACACGTTCCATAGGATTAAAGCGCGAACAAAACAATCAAGGGGACACAGAGGACAAAGGGCTTTGACCTCCCGATACTGGGAGGATGCCTTTGTGTTAGAAAGTCTACAGACATCAAAAGTAATCTTTGGCTATTCAATAGTTAAATGTTGACTTGTGTGTGAACATTTACCATCACACCTGTATTCTAAGAAGGGATGGATAGACGCATAATGCACGGTTAAGGCTGAGGAGTGAGGCCGCACGGGAAAAAACCGCAAGTGCGGCTCTTTTGTATTAGTTTCCTTGAGTCACAAAATCATGAGGTTAAAAACCGTAGTGCGGCCTCGGCATTACATTTGCCTCAACTTTATGATAATAATTCATATATGAGAGAGACATTACTTTTGGTTAAAAATTGTCATCTGTTAGGTGCGAGATTCTGAATTCGATTATGTGGTTAACTAATTACTAAGCTACCCGGAAATTCCAGCCTGATATATTGCATAGCTTCACACATTGTTCTTGGCAAAATTTTGATATTTCTTAAGCTATTTTGTTTTTTATCTATGTTGTTAACAACTACGGGTAATGTGCAGCTATTTTTCTAACTTACTACATAATAACGTCTCATTTGAATATGGCGAAGTCACAGAAAAATTATTTATCTAACGCAACAAATTCACTCAGTAATATGGTAAGATTATGAACATTTATCGGTTGCAAAAGCCAGAAATAATTACCTGGATTACAGTCGGTGAGGAGCGAGCATATTGATAGTAACACTTTTGATATTGTCAGCGCCGGGGACCAGTTGTCTTTGAGAATATCTAGACATATCACGCCCTGACTATTGATGTTACAATGATATATCCTAGTTCGGAATGTCACCTGAAACAGATAATAACATTACATTAATAGAGCGATAAAATGGTTACAGTAAGATAACCTTTGGTTATAAATATTATAACTAAATATTGTTTGATACGAACAAACAACGTGAGAATTTTACGAATTTTTTAATGCAATGGGTAAATAATATTGGACTGCTGCTCTAAGAGTTGCATTCGATACCCGCACGAGACACATATTTGTGGTAACCGCAGTTTATAGCCCTAAGTCTGGATATAAGTGGATGTGATAATTCATGACTGTGAAACGCACCTATTATAATGAAAATCCTAGTAGGGTGTAGGTTATAAAAGTTTACATATGCTTAATATTAGCTTGTCAAACAAATTATTGCCTAACCCTAAATGTAGAAACATTTATTTACGTATAACTATACGACACGCTCTATCTACTGCCATATCACCTCAGTATATTGCTCCAAGATACATTATTCAGAGTTCAATCACTCGTTTAACGTCGTATCGAAATCCAAAGGCATTAATGTAAAATAACACTAATGTAAATGTGAGCTCACAATTACGGAATACTATTCAAATCCCATATTCATTATACATACAAATAAAAAAAATCTTGATTTAACAGAAATCTCCATTGACACAAAGAATTTCAGAGAACTATTATTAATATTTGAATATAATTTGTATCAATGTCCTTAATTCTATTCACGCGCTTAGTACATAATTATTATAAGACACATATAAACATAAGAAAACAAATGCATAAGATTCTTTGGCCGAATCTCAACAACTAACCCAAGAAGTAGTTCTCAGAATCTCCAGCCTGTTTGTTCCGAGACGTAGCAAAAACTAATAATAAGGGTCCAATTTAAGTTCAGACATAAATCATTACGAAGATACAATCGAATGCGAAACGGTTCAACAAAATCGCGCATCATAAATAATGACGTCAGCAATTCACGTATTTGTATTTTGGATTTTAAATGATATAAATTAAAAAAAATTCACGCGATAATGCGACCGAACGTGCAGAAAAGCGACCTAAGGCATTCGTTCAAAATAGAATAACAACAAAAATTAATGTGATTTGTTCCAAAACCTTTTTTTTCCAATGCAAGTAAATCCATATATTAAGAACGCGAAAGTCATTCTGTTTGTTTGTTACTATCACAACTAATTTTCTGAACAAAGCGCAATGATAATTCTTATGAAGATTACTCGAACCTAAGAAATGGAAAAAGATTATTATTTCGAAAAGGATGCGGGAAAAACTAGTCAATATAAGATACCTAATAGTATACTTGATAAATAATCACGATTTAGGTATCAATTGCGTCTCTTAAAAGCCGAATATCTAACATTAATTGATTCGTCGGACAATGGCGAGTCGTGAGGGCTGTCCCCGCTAATTAAATATCAGGACGGCGCCCCCTAGTGCGGGGCTCAGTAAGGGCGTTGCTAGACACAGCCTGGCCAGGGCTTTGTGAGGGACGATTACAATGTAAGCAATAAGGGTTCGAGTGGATTAACCGAAATAAGACTAAATAATATTTTACTGATAACCAGATGCTATGAATAAAAGTTTTACAACATACTTGCAAAATATGTATGTTGTGGAAATTATGGTTTTTACGAGTGTATTTATTTTTCACTGGTCTCTAGTTGTTTAGATAGAGACACCGCCTTACGAATACCGACTTCGAAAAGCCTACAAAGACTTGAACAAATAATTCTAAATATGCACTCAAAGGAGAATTAAATCGATAACAATCAACCAGTGTTATCCTATCCGAGGGTGGTGTAAAGACGATATCGAATAGTGTAAGAGCAGAAACTAACAAGTTCGAATAATCATTAACAAAAAACCCGCGCCGAAAAAGGTCGTCCATTTCTGAGAAAAATTACAAAAGGATCTTATCCTTATCCTTTTTTTGTAGGTAACAAATAAAACCTAGTGATGTGATTTATTATCAAAACTTTAGAGCATTACCACATCTTTTATAAACTTATATACTTGTTTTGTGAAGGAATTTAATATATTATTTACTTTCCATGTTTTTGATTGCTTATCTTAATCAATTTTCTACTTTGTATGTAAAACATCAATCTTTGACTACATGAAACAACATATTTTATATAGGAATACAACCTTTAAAGTATTGATGTAGTTGGAGCATATTATTTAGTTGGTAAGATAAATATTAGTATGGTATTGAACATTTTGCTAGTACAAAATGCTGTTACAGACCATTTTCCATAGCCATCAGGAAGAAGACAAAAATATCTTTATCTTTTGTACAAAGCTCTTTTCATTTTCATTCATAAATATTATTTGGTGTGCCTTAAAAAGATCATAATATACATAAAAGGAAAAAGCATACTTCTCAGAAACTTTTCCACTAGCATACTAGTCATTTAGATACTTTGTCATACCTGCAATGATTCATTTGACACATATCCAATGTATTTCTAATCTCATGGCATATTGTCATAAAAATAAAACCAATAATAACATAGATTTATGGTTCACCATTTAAGATTTATGGCGAGTCTACAAAATGAAAAATACTACATTGTCATTCTTATATAAGTAATTCTATAAACCATATGAATTAGAATTGCATGGAGGAAAACACAAGTCATATATTTGTGTCATATTTAACATCTAATCTAATGTTATTACTTAATACCAATAAATAAACAAAGAAGTAGTTATTACCTTAGGTGGTTTGAATGGGTATTCTGGAGAGAAGTGAATATCGAGAAAGAAAACTCCACCTTCATACACTGAACCAGGTGGCCCTAGGATGGTGGACACCCATTCATATAGATTATCACCCTTTGGTCCTGCACTGCAGTTTGGTGGCGGGTCTAATGTAATCTCTGCAAGTTCTTTCTGGATTCTCTTAGCTGATGTCCCAAGTGCCTTCGACATCTTAGGATTTGTTTTATTCTCTTTTGTTTCTGGTTTACTCTCAGCAATGGCCCCACTTGAGCCTGCACCTCTACCACGTCCCGTACCACTCCCTGATGAACCAGATGCACCGCTCATTATCTAAAAGCACCAAACGACTTATTCTGCTAAACTAAGTAGCGAGTAGTTAGAAGCTAGTTAGCTTTTAATGATATGAGTGTGAATATGGTAAAGCTGTTAATATAATGGCTGTAAAACACATGCTTCATGGATATAAATGGCATAAACATTGCTTTTAAAAGTCTTGTGATTATTCTTGGAAAATGTTTCCAAAAATAAACAAGTTTGATGACACAACATTGTTATGTGCAAATAACTGTGAAAGTGCAATGACATGAAAGTATGGAATGATTAATTATAATTACAATATCGAATGTTTGCCTATGATCCATATAAATGTAACTAGAACTATTTCAAAAGCAAGTTTAAGTAACAAATCATAAAAGATGAAAAGATTTTTTTTATTTCAAGCATGAACATAATCACTAGAACAAAGACATTCGTTTTCCCTGCACATGTACACCGAACATCGGAATTAAAATAAACAAATGCTACTACAGTCTACTAACAGTTGCTACACAATGTAACTCAAAATAACAATGATATAATGAAATGGAAAAAGATTTATTTGTACCTTACGAATAACAGTCGGCCATCTTGTGGGCTGGCGTTATCCGATAATTTACAATTTTCCGATTCCCCTGTGACCCAATTCAACGAAAATGACTGCTGCTGATACACAACAGATAGGATACAAAGAAATTCATCCACAATATGTGCAAATTTTGTGCAACGTTATCAATATAATCTCCGTGTTAGATGCTCCGCACTGCAAAGCGTAAATAGGCAGCCTGTTACTTTCCGCACAAATACCGCTCCGTGATAAGAGACATAGAATTTTAATGTACCTTAATCAAAGCTAAAACTTGAATTTGGTGTGTTCCGGCAAGGTTTTCAACGTTTCAATCCACTTCTCTACCACATTTCATCCATTTGTCCGTCACCCTCACCAACACAAACAACCACTGAAATTCACAGAATACACACAAGCTCAAGTATAAAACAAATACAGTGAGAAATAGTCTGCATGGCGTTTTAATACTTACATATTGATAGAATAAACTAATTAGGCTAGTTTGCTTGAATAATAAGCAATATTTATCTAAGTAAATTATTGAAAAGTTAAGAAAAATTACACGAAGCACAACCACTTTCCGACATTTTTTAACTTTTTAATTTCTTTGGGATGGTGTTACCAATATGAAGCTTAAATTCTTCTACTAAACATAATCATAAATCCCTTTTCCTAAAAATCTTTACTGTATACCCTTGAAATATCATTGCTTTACCCTCAATATTATGTTGTGTACCCATAAGTACATAAACAGTGCTCTTGGCAAAAATTGTGCAAAATATGGGAAGTAAAAATCTTGAAAGTTTTAACCTTAATACTTTTTTCAGGTAGCTATTCTATTTATATGCAATTGTACGAGTTTTAATCTCTGATAGGTGTTCATAATTATAAGGTTTATTTTATAAAATAATACACCGAATTGCACCAAAAAAAAAATTCTTGTATAGTAGTTTTTAGCACCGTAAACACTTATATTTAGTCTGTATTTCTATTAGACTTTGACATTTTGTCATGTCAAGTCAATGATATTGTGAACTATTGTGAAGTATTTTACTTTACTCTTTTCTATGAGTTAAATACTTAAATCATCTGCGACTTCTGAACTTCGTGAAATCTGGCTATTTATTAGTTCAGTTTAATTTTTTCTAGTTTTAACTCGCTAGTTTCTAATCAAGCTAGTGCAGCAAGTGATCGCATTGCATTAGTGAAACGTACACAGAACTTCTAATACATTTATTTTGAATAAAAGGTTAAAAGGTATATAAACTAGAAAAATGGGTAAACGACAGCATCAAAAGGATAAAATGTCAGTAATTAAATATAAGTTACACGCCTTTCATCATCTTATAGCTGAATAACATTCGCATAATTTCTAACATTTTATTATTTGTTTATTTATTTCAGGTACTTAACGTACACGGAGTGGACTACTCTGTATGGTGGTAAAAGATCCGGTACTAGTAAAGAAGAAGACACCACCTTTAAGCGATTGCCATACGACCACTGCTGCTTGTGCCTTCAGCCTTTCGACAATCCATACTGCGACGCAGATGGCAATGTATTCGAGTTTCAAGCCATATTGGAATTTGTTAAAAAGTTTAAAATCAACCCTGTGACTGGAAAGGTAAGTAGTTTGATATAACTTCAAGTTTTCAAATACCACAAAAACATTTTCACCAGTATTCTTAAAACAGCTGAACTAGCCATAGTACCTTAATAATCTAACCTGGTGCACAAAGGATGGAAACTCTATTCCAGCAAGCATCAACATCATCAACAAAATAATAATTTACCATCTTTCAGAAACAAGACATCAAAGCCTTAATAAAGTTAAACTTCTTCAAAAATGCACAAGAGGACAACCACTGCCCTGTACTATTCAAGCAATTCAGTAAGAACTCTCACATTGTGGCCATCAGAACAAGTGGCAATGTGTTCTCAAATGAAGCCGTGGAGCAACTCAATATTAAAGGAAAGAACTGGAAGGACCTTATCAACGATACACCGTTTGCAAGAACTGATATCATTACCATACAGGACCCTAATAACTTGACCAAGTTTAACATTACTACCTTTCATCATATCAAGAATAATTTGAGAGTGGAAACTGAAGGTATTCTTTGGTTATAAACACTTTATTTAAATTAATATCACACAATTTATACTCAAAATAATATCTTAAGGAGAAGAACATTCTCTTCCACATTTCCACACTATCTGTAGCCTCAAAATCGGAATCCTTTACACTATGTATAGTTCATTTCTTTACCATTGTCCATAATTACTTAATAGATCTATGCTAACTTACAGAGGAAATTGCTCTAAGAAAGGACCCTCATGCAAGACTAAAAACAGTGTCAGCTGAAACAAAAGACATCCTACAAGAACTGGAAAAAGGTTACAAGGCACCAGAAAAAGTTGAAGTTAAGAAAGAGGTTGGTGTTTTATTATGTAAAACATTTTGAGGAATACTGGATTTAATTATGAAATTACCAGCCCACTTAGTGCAATTGAAAGTGATCAATGCTCAAGGTTTCTCTATATGAAATATAATGTGCAGTGGGCAGTTATATAGGCTGTTGCTACTATAACTTACATTTATACGTCTTAACTTACATTTATACGTCTTTGTTTACTACATATCAACATAAGATCCATAAAAAAACATTTTAACGAACTATTGATTCTATTGGACAACAATCTACAACATATTGATATATTAGTAATTACCGAACCTAACATAAATTTTGAGTTACTAGATCTGTACAAAATTAATGGATACACGATAAATAGCTTCTTACGCACCGGGCGAACCGGGGGAGGGGTTATAGTTTACGCGCGGGAGGGGCTCGGGACGAAGCTCAGCGAGCAGACGTTCGAAATGACCGCGGCAGAGTGCGTTTCCATCACGTTTAATTACGACAATGAACCAATATACATCATTTCTATGTACAGGCCTCCTAAAATAAAGAATCAAACTAAAGTGATACAGTTTCTTAACGAATTACGAAACTTACTGGAATCCATACCTAATAATACCAAAGTAATTATTAGCGGAGACATAAACATAAATATTCTTAACCAACAAGACAAACACGTTATTATGTACGAAAATTTACTAGCGGAATATGGCTACACAAAGTGTATTGACCAAGTGACCCGTAGAGAAATTATGCTAGGCAACCTAACAGAAACATGTTTAGACCACATATACGTACGAGCTCCGCTTGCATATATTCAGTCAGCAGTAATACAAACCAAAATATCCGACCATTATCCAGTTGCAATAGCAGTAGAATGGAAACGCGCTCTTCGCGGTAACGCGAATTGGTCACCAAGCCAGCGACAGCCAATGAGCGCGGTCCGCGCTTCGGCTAAAACGCGCAGTGTTTTGGATAATCGAGCGGTGCGGGAGAAGTTACTATCCACTGATTTTAAAAACCTTTTATCTATCCAGTGTCCACTAGAACTTTATCATGCATTGACTACAATTTTTACTGATATATATGAGAGTTCTTACATAAATAAAATAGAATATATGGGCAAAAGAAACAATAAAAAATGGATAACCGAAAACCACAAAAAGATGTTATTAGAAAGAGATAGGCTATTTACGATGTGGAAAAACGAACCTAATAATATGCTAAAACGTCTTGATTATACGAAATATAGAAATAAGTGCAACAAAATTATAATGAAAAGTAAAAACGATCACGACAGAAAAAGTATACTAGAATGCAACAAAGACATAAAGAAATTATGGGATACATTAAATAAACTGATGGGCAAAACAAGGCAGTCATTAGATAGTATAATATTAAAAAACATGGCTGGCCAGGGAAATGAAAAAGATATTTGTAACAACTTTTCAATAACGTTTACGGAAGAAATAGATAGTATTAAGCATAATTGTGATATTAAATATTTAGATAGGAATACATATGTAAAGAATAGCTTAGTAAGTATGAGATGGCAACCGGTAAGTAGTCAATATGTCAAACGAATAATTATGGGATTGCACACAAAAAAGTCACCGGGATGCGATCTCATACGCATGTCTGATCTCAAATTTATTGTAAACAAAATTAGTCCAGTACTCGCTAATCTAGTCAACTTATGTATAAAAAATTATATTTACCCACAGGAGTTAAAAGAAGCAATAGTAAGACCTATTCATAAAAAAGGTGATCGTAAAATATATGCAAATTATAGACCCATTGCAATATTGTCGAGTATTAATAAGGTAGTTGAAAAATGCATAGTACGACAATTAGGAGACTACCTACAAAAAAATCAAATAATTAACGAATGTCAACACGGATTTCAGAAGGGCAAAAGCACAGATACTCTTTTAATGTCATTTTGTAATGAGGTCAACAGCCACCTTAGTAATAGAAAACTAGTTGTAGCGGTATTTTTTGATTTTAAGAAGGCGTTTGATACATTAGAAATAGAGACTTTATTAAATGCGATGGAGGAGTGTGGGGTAAATAAACCATTAAATAATTGGTTTAGAAATTATCTAACAGCGCGACATTTCCGCGTAAAGCTGGGCGAGACGTACGGCCACGCGAGGGAGGTGAGGAGCGGAGTGCCGCAGGGGGCGGGGAGCGCGCCGCTGTGCTACCTAATGCACGCAAACAGCTTGTGCGGCGTGCTACGCAACTGTTCAGCGTACATGTTTGCGGACGATCTGTGCGTGCTGCGCGCCGGCACCGACCTCGCTGAGACCTGCCGCCTCGTCCAACAAGACGTCGACGAAGTTGTCAAATGGTCACATGACAACGGCATAATACTAAATACAGATAAATCTAACTTGCTAATCATTCACTCGCCTCACTTATGTCCACCCGACACGACTCCATCGATTTACACTCATAGTTACGAATGCATACATCATAATTTAGCCAATTGCAAATGTAGACCTTTAGATAAACAAAAATGTGTAACATACCTAGGCATGAAAGTTGACGAAAACTTCTCATGGGCTAACCATATCGACTATTTAACTAATAAACTTAGAATATTGTTAGGAAAATTTTACCACCTTAGTTTCAAAGTTCCCACCAACACGTTAAAATATTTATATTTATCTCTAGTAGACTCCATATTAAGTTACGCTCTAGACTGCTATGGACTTACTTTTAAAAGTTATATACAGAAGTTAGAAGCACTACAAATAAGATTTTTAAAACTATTAGTCAATAAAAAAACAAAAAACAGTTGCAAAGATAATTATTACAAACTATTCAAAATCTGTAAAATTCTTCCCATTAGCTTAAAACACAAATATTTACTTCTCACAAACACACACGGCAGTTGGAAGCGATACAAACTAGTAGCACACAACCATACTACTAGGACAATATCAGCTGGTAAGTTTGAGGTCCCCAGAGTAATTAACTACTATGGGGACAGAACTATAGACAAACGCATACCATACCTGCTCAACAACCTACCAGCAGATATTAGAAATGAACCCAAAAAATATAAATTTTCCAAAGCATTGAAAAACTTCCTGTTAAATAGTATAAACTAGTTTATATACCTAATCTGTCAAGTGTAAGATACCAGCGTCCGCATGTTATAATGTTATAATTATATTTAAGTTAGTGACTTTAGTTCCTACAGTCAAACCGTTTAAACGGTTTTGTAGGGCATTTGTTTGTAACAGTGATGTAATCTAAACAATAAATAAAGACTATACCATACCATACCATACCAACTAGTTACACAGTATGTATATTTATAATTGTGTAAAATGTTATATCATAAAAGGTTGCAGATAAGTTCAATGCTGCCCACTACTCTACGGGCATGGTGGCTGCTAGCTTTACCTCAACCGCCATGATGCCTGAGACAGTCCATGAAGCAGCTATAATCTGCGAGGATGATGTTAAATATGATATGGTGAAAAAGAAAGGTAGGACTGTAATGGTATTAATTAGTGTTTTTAATACATTTTAACTTGTACTAAAGATTTTCTGTTCAAATTAAATTACTTGCAACATTTAAATTTATTTACTTACTCCATTTGCAACAGTTATCCAATGTACTTGAATGTGGATGATACACTAGCCCAGCGCAGTAAATAGAATGATGTTGCTTGGTTCATAGAGTTCAATCTCTTTTAATAACCATAATTACTGCGTCTTCAGAAATATTTTTTAGATTTACTACATACACTTCTATGATAACTGTCCTCAGGTTACGTAAGATTGGTTACAAATGTGGGACCTCTAAACTTCGAGTTGTACTGCGACATGACGCCGAAAACCTGCGACAACTTTATAAGACACTGCAACAATGGGTACTATAATGGCACCAAGTTTCACAGGTCCATTCGTAACTTTATGGTGAGTACCTAAATTATATTTAGGCCTTATAAATTGTGATGAAAAAAAAAAATTTTGTTGCAGTATATCCTGGTAAAATTTGAACTAGCACTAACATTGTGCTAGATTTCGTAAATATGTTTTATTATCTCAGAGGCAGACAAAAAACACAATTAAAATTCAACCTTATGGTTAAGCAAATTAATTTTCCTATTCTGCAAAGTGTAATGATTTTAGATTCAAGGTGGAGATCCAACAGGCACAGGCTTGGGCGGCGAATCAGTTTGGAAGAAGCCATTTGAAGATGAAGTCAAACCCAACTTGCACCATACTGGTAGAGGGGTGTTGTCGATGGCCAACTCTGGTCCCAACACCAATGGATCACAGTTGTAAGTTTTAGAATGATCACATCAGTAGCTTCATTTTAAGTAAGGCAGTTATACTGACAAGAGATCGTTTTCCATATTTTGTTGCAATAAATCACAAATTTTAACTCAATTCCAGTTTCATAACATTCCGTTCTTGCAAGCAATTGGACGGCAAGCACACGATCTTTGGCAAGCTGGTGGGCGGTATGGACACGCTAACCGCCATGGAGCAGATAGAGGTCGACAACAAGGACCGCCCGATACAAGACATCGTTATAGATGTCGCGCAGGTGTTCGTTGACCCCTTCGCTGAGGCTGAAGAACAGGTAAACAAGTTACGACTTTAAATCTTAATGTTACTGGCAAACAGTGACTATAATATAGAGTGTTTCTTAACATGTGGGGCAAGTTGGCTCCCAGTCATAAATAACATAAATCTAGATCTGCTAACTACTAAAAATAGAAGACTAGTAGTTGTCAGTCAATTAATCAGATCTTATGGCACATTTAATTAAGTGACAAGAATATAAGAGAAGAATATTTTTATTTAACTAAATGTTTTAATCTCTAAAATATTTGGATTTGGTTACAGCTAGCTAAAGACAGGGAAGTGGAACTTAAAAGAAAAGCTGAGACCGAAGGCCCAGATGTGAGACCTAAAAAGGCGAAACAACCCCTCAAAGTATTTAGAGATGGTGTGGGTAAATACCTAAACTTACAAGAAGCACCGACAACCACCACTAAGACATCGAAAACACCAGAAGTTCCCGCCAAGAAACCTAAAAAGGACAGCAAATATAGTTTTGGCGGTTTTGATAACTGGTAATTAATCTTTAATTACGTAAAAATAAAACATTGTATTAAAGTATTTAGTTTTATTTATACCTCCTAAAATACTGACAACTTCAAATAATTCATTTTAATTACACAATTTGTTTATAAATTCATCAATTAAGTACATCTAAATCTAGTTTACTATTTTATAATGTGTTGATTATCTAATATATCAATCTTATACTTAAACATACCATAATAGGTGCAATGACTATAATGTATTCAATTAATTATCCCTTAAGTCTTTTTATTATTTGAGTATAACTAGGTAACACAAGTCGCTATTTTTTGTTTCAAACTACAATTTATATTGCATCGCAATATAATGCTCACTCCTTTCAACTGCCTCAATAAGTAAAAAAGAAGATTATTAACATTTTCACAGTAGCATGATTGAGCAAAATGGTAACATAGACTCAGGACATAGAGTATAGAGATTGGTCAGTCAACAAGAATGGTAGTGAGGTTGACAAACCAGGGTGCAATAAACTAACTTAGGCAACATCACTTCTCGAAGTTCTTCACTTGCTCATCATTGTCAGCTGGAAGACATTTACTGTTGAATGACAACTTAGCAATTGCATCCACCTTTACTTGCTCATACTACATAAATATTTTACTGAATAATATTTTTATTATTATTCAGTAGATGTCATGACTTGTAGCCTAGCTATTTGTTTATAAGAAGGAATTTTTGTCACCACATAATAAACAAAGTAGAAACATAGGACAATAAGAAACATTAATTTAGTTAGATATTATCTGGAATATTTACTAGCTGTTTTTTATTAAGTGTAGCAGTTGTAAGGTTAACATTAGGATATTTAGCAATAAGCAATTTGGTTTTACAACTTAAAGTGTATTTATAAAATAAATATAACATTTTTGATATAAATAAATTATGCCTCATTATTTTCTTAATTTATTACAATTTTGGTGTTTATGTTATCTAATACTTACTAACATAATGAAAATATTTAAAATTCTAATCAATGTTATCTGAATACAGACACAAATCAATTACTACTTCATATATTAATTAAGTACAGTACATAATATATAATATGGTTTTAAATCTCAAGCTTTTTATAAGTGTTTATAATATCATTTAGATAAGAAAGAGATTGTTCTAATATACATTACATTATTCACAATCACCATAAATGAAATTTTTGAATATATTTAAAGTAATACAACATTATCGCATTTGATTGGTATGGCATTATATTAAATTAAAAGGCAGTTCCATTTGTTACCCTTGCCTAATTATGAATCTTTCTTGGCACTGTCATAGTTATCTTTGCAGTGCTCAGCCAATATCAACAAAAGTAGGTTTATTAAGACTTGACCATGTGATCATGTCATTTGCCTTATATATGTTTAATTGTAGTTGGTGCGCCGCCTAGCAGTCCTCTGCTTGTCAAATCTCATTTCCATCTCTTCTAAAACCTTTGGAGTGTATCTAACAACCAATTTCACTGAGCCTACAGCTTGCTTCAATAGTTCTACAGCTTTTTCGTGATTCTCTCCTTCTACTGACACGCCATTAACTGACAACAGCTGGTCACCCCGTTTGAGCCCACCGTGGCGATCGGCAACACCACCAGGAATTATTCGTGATATGTAAATGGGAGAGTTTTGTTCCTTACCACCCATTACGTTGAAGCCTAGACCTTCCTCTGTTTTTGGAAGTTCTACAACTCTTGGATGTGCGTGGCCTTCAGCTGCAGCGAATGCAGCCACTGTGGCTTTGGCTGTAGCTGAAGCTCGTATATCAGCCGAGCCTTGGATGTCAACTGTTTCATAAACATGTTCATACACTTCACGTACAGCATTCAGGAAGTCACTTTGTAACACTTTCTGCAGAGCTGCAAGCTTCGTCGCAGGCACTTCACCACTTTGCTGAAGTTTTTCAAGCAATTCGATAGCTCTTTTTATGTCTCTAGCTAATGTTAACTGCTCGCCTGTATTACTCATTTTGTTCCAAAAGATTTCTTGTTTGTAAGCAAGGAAATTGAATAATAATTAATTGGGCGTATTATAAATACGAAAGCAACTGAGGTAAATCGATACAGCAAGTAGTAAGTAAACGTTCAAAAACTTCGTGAAACGGTGAAGAATCCGATATTATTTCAAATTGTCAACTCACCTTCTGGTACGAAAGACTACAATTGATATATAATTAATATAAATACGAACCCCTTTCAAAAATATATATATTTATCTTTAAATTCGAAATGAAAACTGAAAGGTTCAATATTATCATGTGAAACCAATAATACCTATTTCAACCTGACATTAAAATATCAACTCTACTTTTGGAACGTTTCTATTTTGACATTGATCTCGCAGTGTTGTAGTTGGTAGTATGACTATCGTTCTAAAACCATAATATATACTTGGTGAAAATTAGAAAAATAAGATCTTTGTCATTGAAGAATCTATAACTTCTAATTAAGACTCAATTTTAATGATTATTGGTTTTAAAGTTCAAAACAAACGCCTATCTTAAGCCTTAATACATCTTAATAACGTTTTAATTTCTTATTTTATTGATATAAAAACGTTCAGAAATGATCTTACAAAATGTTTTGACAAGATTGCAGTCACACCAACATTTCGCCAAAAAATGCTAAATATCTAAATTGCCATAATTGGGTTGCAATTTTCAACTTTGATTTGCAGTATTATTGTAGTATTTTGCAGCTTAGATAATTAAGTGTAAGTTTTAAAATAGTGTAACGTGATAACTATAGTGTAAGTGAGTGTTAAGATTCGGTATCTGCAGCGACAATGGATGATTTAGGTGAGTTTAGTCTTATCATAACCTGTTTGGCTGCTGAGTAAAAGATATGACGTGTTCTGCTAAAATAACTTGTTAATTTGCATATTTGCTCCTTGACGGACCTTCTAGTCTTATCCATGCCACTTAAGACACGCATAGGTGCGACTTAATTAATACCGAATGTTCTTGAAAGTTAATAACTTTCATTTTTATTATGAAAACATTTTTTGTTTTGCCAATGCTTACGTATTAAGGTTCTTTTACTGCAAACTAAAAATACATTTTTACGTCTTTGAATGCGAGAAAGGTTCATACGGCACTTAATTGGATGATAAACCCTTTATTTACTCTTCTTATCTAAGGATACTTGCAATGATAAACACAGTTTGACATATTATTATGTCAGTGACCTGCTCAGCATTCTTATTATTATGACATGATTCACATTTCTATGGATATTTTATTAACAATAGAAATATTAAATGCAATGATTAGCATATTTAGTTCATAAAGGTTCTGTGTAATAATAATATTTATGTAATTTTCTCACCACAATATAATGTTACAAAGAGTATAATTTTATAGTTAACTCAACTGCTGATATTACAACATAGGTTCTTAGTCACTTTTTTTTAACAGCCTTTGTTGTCCCACTGCAGGGCAAAGGCCTCCCTTTCATTCTTCCACTTTATTCGGTTGTTCGCTAGTGGACCAGTCTCTCTTTTCATTGAAATATTATTTTATTAATGTTACTTTACATATGAAAGCTGCAATTAATAAAATGCATTTAAATAAAAAAAAATCTTCCCTAAGCTGATTAGCTGACTAAGTTTAGTGATCTGGCATATTTTAATATTATTATTTGTTTTTAAAAGAACACTGGGATTCATTTAGTGTCTTTTATAATCATAATATGTAACTAGTAGGCAATCCTTTGGAAGCACATTATTTATGTGTTATCAACTTTAAAAAAATATAATATTTGGTTTAATTCTAACATATTTTTCAAACCTTTTTTATGTTTTCTTTTTCCTAAGTAAAAAAACTTGTTTAAAATATATTCAGGATAATAATTATGTAGGATAGATTCAATGATAAAATAATGTATGATATAATAGTCAGAGATACATTTGAAGCTTTTCCAATATTTTCACCTACTGCTTATTGACACTCATGCTTAAGTAGTTACTGCTAAACTATTATAGGTAAAAAGCATGATGTTAATAAATTGCAGTCTCAAATAAAAATAAGCTTATTCAGTTTAACATACCTAATTATTATGTGAAATATAATTATTTTTGTTTTATGCATACATATCAACATTAATATTTAAATAACATAATAACTTACCTGTTATAGTGCTTATTATTTTCTGAAACTGAAGATAGGGAAAATGTTCAGGAATACATAATTTATAAGCCAGTTCTGCAGATATTATGATGTTTGTCATTAGCTCTTTCTCCAGCTACTTAGCATATTATGCAGGTAGAGAGCCTCCTCAAAAGACAGTATCTTTTGTGTCTTTGAAAAGCTTTTATTATAATATCTCATGCTGCATTGTAGAGGTTAGCCAGTTAGCATAGTCATAGCTTGGGTCACTGCCCTGGATGCACCAGACAATTAATAATACTAATAATGTCTCTGATCCCCTTATTCGCAAAAAGTGACAATTTTTAACCAAGGATTAAAATATAATACCTGTCATTGTCATTTGCATGTCAAACTGAATTGATACAGGTTTAAGTTAATGAAGGAATATTCCTTGTTTATTTATAAGAGGGTAAGGCTATATTTTAATCCATAGACTACTTTAGTTTTAATCTACCCTTATTTAATTCAAAAATGTAGGTAAAATTTCGCTGGACCGCATTACGTTTTTTTATACATTGATTTACCTAATTAGTTGCTAATCTATATGTATAGAAGGTAGTGTTAATCAGTAAATAACTTGCCTAACATGAAGGGAGTAACCAAAACAAGTCTGTAGGAATGTGGCCTTGTGAGATTCGCGCATTTTTATTAAATCTATACATGTTATAAATATTTATAATAGGTATTATCCTGATTTGTTACTTTTTGATAATATTGATATATAATGAGATTTTTGAAGTTGGTAATACGTGAACAAAATGATATTATAAAGATCAAAAGTTTTAAATAATCTCCGAATGTAGTACGTTAACACTACGGTACTTAGCTCGCCTGAACTTAGTTCAATTCATTTTCACGCCGTATAATCACGTCATGAACTCATGACGTCTTACTTTGTATTGTAACATCACAATATTGTGTGACTTTCTTTAAATCGGGTGTTACTTTGGTAACATGCTATCATTATACATGCTACATAATACATTGAAATGAATTGATAATGAATTGATGGAAGCCCTACTGTTTTTCTGCATGCCAGCTTAATCTTAAACGGTAGCCGTCATAAAATCTAAACTACATTCAACAATCTACTACTAATATCTTCTTCTTCTTATATATAAAATTCTCGTGTCACAATGTTCGTTCCCGTACTCCTCCGAAACGGCTTGACCGATTCTCATGAAATTTTGTGAGCATATTGAGTAGGTCTGAGAATCGGCCAACATCTATTTTTCATACCCCTTAGTGATAAGAGGTTTTTACCTGAAATTCACGCGGACGAAGTCGCGGGCAACAGCTAATAATATACATAATACTAATACTGGCGCAGTGACTAATCACTTGCCAGTCTGTGCAAAATTATGCGACGATCTTCACACGGGATAAATATTTATATGGCAGATGTACAGAAACGACGGCTAATTGTCGCAGTAGCTAAGTGTTTGTACTGCTGCGCTATAGATTGCGGGTGCGTTCTACGCATGGAACAAATATTTGTGTGATTTGCAGATTCTCGCTCCGATTCTGGGTGTTTGTGTATATGATATTTTATTTCTGTGATACGCACTCGATGGATACATACATAGAGTTACGCCTGTTTCCCTGAGGGGTATGCAGAGACCACGGATACAGGCGAAAAAAAAAGTTCTCCCTAATTTTGAAAATGTATTTCGCAGGTTTCCCAAAACTTTGCGAGTCGCGTCGTGAGTCGATCTTTTACACAGGTCGAACCTCACTTTAGTTTTGTTAGCTTTAACTTTTACATCATTCTGAATTTGCATTTATAATATATATAATTCGATTTCCACAAACATCCAAAATAAAAGTTTATTTTATGTGCCTTATCCTTAATTATTATAATGCGATAGTAACACACTGTATATGTAAGTATACGACGCAGTGTCTGTGTTTGTTGGCTCATCATGACTAAACTACTGAACCAATTGTATTTAAATTTGATATGGACATAGCTTGAACCTTAGGAGCTGAAAATACACTGTAACATTTTTCGTGCCAAGTGCCAACTAAGTCGCGGGCTAACGCTAGTTACCTATACATAAATATAGCAGTAACTACCCATGGTATTATCCACCTTTCGTAAGTTATACATAACTACATCTAATAAACACGCAATACATAATAGCTTTTATGAGATTGCAAGGTGGGCCGACGCGGACGTAACCTGTCATTAATCACGGCGAGGTGATGGGGTGTCATCATGGGTCGTTTCTATCGGCATTAACGGGTTACAGTAACTATCGCGTACCTTTACCTATATATAGGTAGATATATATAATTATGGTATGTAAAATGTTGGATGTGGTATAAATAGAACTTCGTATTTACGGGACTTTATCATACTACTATAACTTTTTTCCTATACGTCAAGCTCTTACGGCCGTGCATTAATTTAATAAAAATTCGCACACTGCGCGCTATACATATAAAAACTCTAACATTTAAAAAAATGTTTTATTTTTGGAATTTAGGTAAATATATTTTTCGGCTAACCAAAAGTTCTAAAACCTAAGAACACATATTATTATAAAGAGTGAAAAAATGTATTATGCAATTTTATTAAAAATAATTGCAACTTGAACATACATCTTACACACTACTTATAAGTAGATTAAATTAAGCTATTTTCTTTATCCACCGTAATTACTTATAGTTACCATACCACACAGTATAGCGCGCAATTCCCATTAAAAACCAATCAACGTTAAGTGGCTCAGCCATATCTTAACAAGCTATGATGTACGTTAACTCCTCCGTAGTCTATACCTACATGCATATTCTATAAATATAGCCGCAGGGATTAATCGGACACTCGAGAAGTATCCCAGAGGGGGAATGTGAGAAATCTGTTATATGTCAGTGTGGAATGTCCATGTGAACTGACAGCTCAATAAATTGAATTCTTGAGTTGGAATCGAGATATATGTTTGTTGGGATCTGACGAAAATAATCGATTCAAAACAGGGTAATCACAATAGAGTAAGTAAATGGCTAAATATTTTACTTCGGCGACCCTAAATACATGGGAACAGGGCAAGGAAATATTGTCTATGACGTACCTACTACTAATTTTAATAAAGGTTTCCTATAAGAAATCGTCTCAAGTTTTACCAATTAACATGATCTTACTATTACTCTATCCCGCAGTTAAGTTACTTGTCCAAGGTATTGCAGATCAAATCGATTTAAGTGCGTGTGTCTAGCTCTAGCCTTTCCAAATGCACTTCAGGGACCCAAACTCGAGTTTACCAAAAATGGTCGTGTCATTACCATTGGTATTACATTTCCACATTCATTACGCACATACACGCGATACCACAGTTAATGCGGTTCCCGTTCTATCTAATTAATTTAATTAGTCGACGTGCTCTAGGGAATGTCGTAGCGGACACACCTATCTCGTATGTGATTGGTAAAATGGTAACACGTTACTTTGGACAGTCTGTCTTTAGTTTTTGGTTTAAGTCAAAGTTTAGTTTTTGCTTCCTACGGCATATTATTTCGATGTTGAAAATTGGTATCTACTCAATTACGTCTTCGTGAGAGAACTAATAGTGTTTTAGAAGAATTGCTATGTATCCAATACCATTTATAAGCGCTATCCACCGGCGCCTATAAATGGTTTACATAAATATTAAATTATGGTAAATTCTAAGACGTGATAAAAATCTATTAGTCTAAGGTCGTATAATGATATTACATCATGTCTTATACATTGAATAAGTGATCTCAGATCATGTCAATTCTATGATATCAGATTTACAGGAAATTTACAATCACAGCCTTGAACTCTACGTTACAACGATAAGTACATTTTGCTTAAATACCAATTAATTCTCACTGTCTGACCTAAATCGTAATTTAGTTTGCCAAACGTCTGCTGGATAAGGCTGATTATATGGTTAGTGACGTCATAACGCCGTCACTTCGGTGAGTTGCGTGTTACGCGTTCCCGACATCTGTCAGTCGCCAGTCGTACGCGTAGACCCAGTCCTAACGTACCTGACTGGTTTAAAAAAATCTTCTGTAATTCGTTTAAAAAAAAATTGTTTTCGGAAAACGAAATTGAACTTTTTTTTGGATTCAGTGTAGAGCTTGCAGTGTTGCTAGAGTATATTATAGTTGATGTAAATTAAAAAAATAAGAGATAACAACATTTATTAGGAACTAATTAATATTCTCTATAGCGTCCATTTGCGTATATTTATTTTGTGACAGTTTTTTGGTAATTAATCTGCGGAAAGTTGTGTCAATTAATCTTTTTATGAATCTGTCGCTTTTAAAGTTATTTATGGCATTGTAATGTTTATGTAATTGTTTACATAGCTACTTTAATGTTTGTATCTAAATATAAAAGTGTACCCTTGGCAGATAAAACGATTGTTCTTGGCGCCGTTTCAAAGTTTAATCGAGTTTAGGGACTGTAAGTTCAATACCTGTCAAGGTTCTAACAGTACTAACGATTGATATTATTATATGTATCTTTTAAAAATAGATTTATAAAAACATTATAAATCTGAGGCTACAATTGTTACGGTTTTAATTCGGGGTATATAATTTAACATAGGTAACTCATCGATGTGTGCTGAGGTAAACGGCTTTCCACATGCCAAGAAGGAAATAAAGCCAGTCATTGAATGCCTTTGCAAGCGGCGCGGTTAATTCTTTGCACAGTGCGATAGATTGCCATACAAGTGGGTTGAGTTAGCACCGTGCTAGCACCACTCAAATATTTACTTCCTTATTAGAGACCAGCCCGGGAACAATAGAACAGTTAGCTTGATCGTAAAATGGACAAGTTGTAAAATGCACTCTGCTGTACAAACTCTCATGTCCATGTTTAGCCGTTTGACGCGTAAAAGGTGCATTACCGCAGAATGTTTGCATAAATTTATGGTGGTTTGTCAACATAACTTACATTTTCAATACCCATTTAATGATTTACACAGTACATTTTGAAATAATATGTGTATCTTTATTTACAAGGTTATTTACAATTCTTAAAAATAAATATATACAGTACAGTTAATTAGAGGAGTTCCATTAGAATTAAAGACATGTCAAAATACTATTCTGTGCTTCTTTTCGAATAGATCAAAGCGGTAGTTGCCACTTTTATCTAATGACAATCGTAAACTTATAGTGAAGTGTGATGGAGTGGAATGATGAGCCGGATGTACTAAGTCAAGAGACTCGTGCGCATCGTATGGCTGCCGGATGTAGCTTGGGCTCGGAGAAATTTGGCGGGAACGAGGCACGAAATTAGATTTTTTCCCGCAACGAAATGCTTGATTGATCACCCTCTCTCTGGCTTGCTGACAACTACCTCCAAAGTGGGAATTACAGGAATTTCTTTGAGACGTATTGCTTCATTATCGTTCCTTAGAGGTAGACGTGAATATGTAGAATCGTACATTTTGATCCAGCAAAAATTAAAGGTTATATTTTAATGAGATTAGACTATGTCATTATAAGAACAAATTATTGAATTTACAAATGCTCATTAATAGTTTGAGTTATGAGTAACATAAAATATGATCTAGTGCGATATCTTAAAATATTTTATTGTTCGTTTTATTAATTTCCTCAATAAATTAATCTCAGGAGTCGGAACAAACGGATCGATTTTGACAAATGTATTGATTTGTGGCCGTCCCCGCGTATAAATAATACTGGAAGTGTAGCCGGTGTGGCTGCGCGTGCGTCGCCGTAGCACCACGACACGACAGTTGTGACCGCGCCGCGTTGACGAATACTCTACTCGGAGCACTGCGACCTCGCCCCCGTGACATTGCCTTATCATACGCTTATCGTCAACAAAGCAAAATCATCGATATGATAATCGATACCTTCAAACTGTACCGATAACGTTCAGTCGCATCGCGGCCTTGTGATAGCCCAATCGCGTTTAAACCTTTAATTGTTTACATGCTTAATTGCAGTGTAGTGTGATTACTATTAATGAGTTGCAAGTGTTTAATGCATTTCCTTGCGTAGGACGCTTACGCCGATACTGTGTAGGTTGTGATTATGGTGCGCTGACGCCGGTGTTGTTCCTGTGGGTGTTTTAATACTAAAAGACAGCTGTGATTGGCCGAAGATGGATCGAACAATGTACGGCAAGGTGCTGCCAGGCACTTATTATCCGTTCCGTTGCGCTATGAAGGAGAACGGTATATCGCCCGGCTGTGAGTATCAATATTTAATAAATCAGTTTAATTAAACAAATTGTGTAACGGATATCTATTGGTGTGTATCATTCACCTCGTGTTTGTTGTGTGTAATTACGTGTGTGGCAACAGCTGTGTTGGATACATTACAATTACGTCCGCACTATCATTTCCCGGTGCGGGTGTTTGTTTTCACATGTGAGTCCGATCGTCGAGTGCATCTTTCTCGTATCGTGAGACTGGTCTTTATAATGTGTGTTTATTTACTACGATGCGTGAACCGTACAGATGTACGATCCCTTTTGTAATTCAAGTGATGTTTGCCGGTTTGCTATTTTTGGAGTGTTTAGCTGTGCATCTAACAGCTTGATGTGTCAACACGTTTGTATACTCATATGGTTAGTTCGCACAACAATTGTCGCAATATAACAGATGGTCGCTTAATAGTACTCAACTCGATTAGATTTTATGTAATATTTTATAGCGCACTTGTGAATTCACATTTGTTTGTAGTCGGGTTAATTTGGTTTCATTAGCATTAGTTGACGGGTTTGCGGTTTTGTTCCGTTCTTTTATGACGGCCGGATCTATTCCTGGAAGACCTCGTGGGTGGTGACCAAACCGTACAAACTTTACTCATCATCAGCTTTATTATGTATTTCTAAAGAGAATTTGCTGTTCACAATATGTATTATGCCTTCGTGATTGTTCCAAGTGTGATTCACGAGTGTTGTACGCAGTTTTACTAATATTTTCTTTAGCACGTTGATTGCAATACTTCTTGCGACTATCTACAGTGCCTGTACTTATAAATTGAATTCCATCTATATTCTGTGTGCTCATAGAATCAGTCGAATGCTTTAGTTAGATCATTGTGGCCCTGCCCACGTCGGCAGTTTAGCGTTTACCTGCTAAATGTATTTCATCACTAAAAGGAATGTTGTGCGGTGACATTGTGAGGTCGCGTTGAGTGCGGATACTATACTTTACATCGGTTTATATAATATTATGTCTGATAGTCTGCGTCAGTGTGTTGATAATTTCAAAGCAGCCATAATATCTATAAGTTTTAACCGATAGGTTATGAGCAAATACTTGTTAGTACTTCGTTAACTAGTGCTGGAATAAGTTCTAGTCAATCAAACTTAGTTCTTATTTTGACTACAGTGCAAGGTTGATTTTGAGGGTGCTTGTAAATGTGTGAGTGAGTTCGTTATAGATTACGATTACAACTGCATTATGCTAAGCAGATAATAATATGATATCAAATTATAATTTCACGCCTCTCATAAAAGCGACCAGGGAAGTCTTAATTAATTGGCCTATAGAATGGGCGGCAAATTAAGACATTCGTGACAAATAGACAATTTGTCGCATATTCTAATTAACTTACCATAAAAATTTAAAATAAAATAACTATTTTGATACTTACATCAATTAATTAATTAGACCAACATTCTTGCATTGAGTGTGGCAATAGATAATGATTTCAAAATAACTAATCGATTGCGCTTGTTTTCGTACTTATAATTTGGTGCCATGTTGATTTAATTACTTGATATAGGTGTAATCAGTGCTTGAGTGCCTACATAATATGCGATGTAAATAATAATTCAATATATTATTATAGAAACCGAATCATTCTCTCTACAATGATGTTGTCGTATACTATGGCTTTGTAGATCCCGAATGCGTATCGAATTGAGATAATTGATTAGAGATTTCATCGACAATTGAAAATTGTTTGGGCCCCGTGAATGAAGAGAAAAGAATTTATTAGATTCATCATTCGCACCGGTTCGATATTTCAATAATTTAATAGATTTTTCTACAGATATGTCGGATGAAAGTTGTCAGTAGACCGTGGTCTACTCAGTAGACTATGGTCTAGTCAGTAGACCATGGCTTGATCAGTAGGCTGTTGTCTACACATAGAATCTCTTCTCAGTAGACTGGCGTAGGGTTTTTATACTTGTAGACTAGATTAGAGAGTGTTTCATTTTGCGAACTTATCAATTATGGGCTAGTATTTTCCATAGATTTCTACGACGGTCGTAAACTGCCTGGCTACCTCTCACTATTTACCCAAGAGAAACCATAAAGAATATTTATTACTCGAGCCCTAAGATACTAATAATTAATTAAAGTCATAAACATGATTATTCGCTCTCTCACTTCAATATATTTCTGTAGCTATTAATTAACCCTATCGCCCATCTAATTATTCACCTAGCGTCTATTAACTTTCCAAACGGACCTATGACAGCCATAATGTTATGTCCATCTTATAAATACTTAAATGCTATTGAATACCTAACACTTAGGACTTAGGTATTGTATTTGTAATTAACGCAAGGTCACGACAGTCATAAACATTACATAAAGCCACCGGCGGACGCCATGTGATTTACATATGTGTGTCATGATGCGCGTACGCATACGCTTACGTTATTAGATTTAATATTTATTGTATGTTATTGTAGAGATACGGGGAAGATTTATTAGATAAGTTACTGGGACATCTGCTAAAGTAGAACGCTGCTTATTCGGATAACTCCTTTGTACCCAAACCATGAAACGACTTCATAACATATTTGCCCTTATCTTACTTAATTTACTTTTCTTCTCGCCAAAATACTAAGTTATAAATAATTATAAATACAGCATAAATTAATGTAATTAAAACCTTCTGCCTTGGCACACTTGCTTCAACGAAATCTGAAAGACTATTCATCTTGAAGGGAACACGTTTTCATTGAATTGTATGTCGTATATGATATAAATGGTGGATAAACTCACCTCGACACCGACCTTTGCGAGGTCATGACGTAATGTCAGTTACGCAGACTAAAATAATTAAGTGCAAATATCACCCTACCTAACAGCTGGGAGGTAATTCTCGTAATGTTGGCAATGATCAAAGTATAGTGTCCGTCTAGTTTTGTTCTAATTGTCATATTTTGACATAAAATAATTGAAACCAGAACATTACTCATGTGTACTTACTAATAACGAGAATTGGTCTTGTGGTGGCAAACATTTGTGCTAATAACTCAGAAGAAGTATTTAAGAATCCTGGTTTAGACTTGGGAAGTTAATAATGGTTGAGTAAGTTCATAAAAGAAACTAAAGAGGTGATAGTATAAGGTTCTGATAAAAGTATCCTATGTTAGTGTCCTTTGCCTTTTCAACATCAGGAGTGTTAAAATGTAATACAAAAGTTTTGAAAAGAGAATACAAATTAAATATAAATGCACTAGTTCTTTGTAAAAAACTAACTCATTCTGTTTTTAAATTAATTATTAAATCTAGCTACTGTTTAATGAGTGTAATTATGAATCATTAGTTTGTATGACCGAGTGTACTTGTATACCAATAACACTGCGGTAGTGTGAGGCAACACGTGGCAACTACCGGGCCATATGTTATATCATTGAGCCTCTAATCTTGATTGTTTATTCATAGGGCGCAATCGGATATATTTCTATGCATATTGTCTATATGAGTAGGTACCAAAGACTGCCCGCCGAGAATTCATTATCATTTCAATATTTATGCAAATATTGTCCATTCGTACGTATTCATTTATATCTGTCGTAAACCAAAGTCTAATTAAAACCTCAATACATAATAATAGGCGGTCAATCTTCTTCTTATCGTACGGTTGCTGAACAATATGAAATAAGGACTTGTTAACCTCTTCTTATTTTCATTTTATTAAACAATGCAATGCAGAGTGCCCGCGGCTTTATAAAATTTGAAAAACACTTGTGAGGTCTCAAAATTAAGACGTTTTAGCAATCCTTTTTTGCGCCAGGCATGATATGTTATATTTCTTTATTTCCTCAGATGTTTATTCATATTTCCTTATTAGTGGATTAACAATAGGTATACACAACTGGCCTCTGACTCAGGTCTCTATGGAAGGTCAGACGAAAGCGTCCATTTATGGCAATACATTAAATGGCTCGTAACTGTCGTTACTCTTACTCGAGTAATATATCACCTTGATACCAAGGGAGTAATTCAAGATCATCACATTATTTATTTTGTTTAAAAATTAAGATGTAATTGGGGCTTGGAAACTTTACACCTTATGTTAATGTTATGACCGAATTGTTCCATTAATTGCTTCGTAATAGGATAATCAAAAATAAGTATCTTGTCGAGCTAGACTACATTTTTTATTTAATATTATATAAATCAAATATAATCCTAGCGGGTAACACCGCGGGGCGCAGCTAGTGTTCAAATGATCACTTTAGTCATTCCCAATTTCCTTGACCAAAAGATTTTAGATCACATTTACTTTAAATATAAATATTATGAAAATGTTGTATTACTAATGAGTTGTTTCAGTGTTTTTATGTTTGCATAATAGTAACCCGTATTTAGTTTCGTTTCCAAAACTGTAGTCGTTCAATGCCATATGCGATATTGTGTGTCATGCGAACACATGCGGTCGCTGATGTTTTAATTACGTAATATAAACACCAAATAATGATTATTATTAACGTAGTTATTATACGCTTAATCATGTTTACCTTATTTCTCATGATAAGCATCATACTTTAAATTGCTAAAAGAGGATATAGGCTGTTCACGTAAACATTTTAAACAGGTCTGTTAAATATTTTTTTTGTATCGTCTTACTTTTCTTTTTCATAGACATGATCGTATTTACAGCGTGAGCAGGTTAAAACTATTTTAAGATAACAAGTACTATTTAAAAGTTATAGGCACTTAATTAGTTTCGGTATCAAGTTTAGTATGAACGTGGATGGTCAATCCGTCACAGTCTCTTGTTTCTTTACTGGTGTATTTTTTGCGCAGTGTTTCACAAATACTTTGTGTTCAAAAGCCTATAATGAACTCTGGATATGGAATACAAAGACTACAGATTATTCTATGTATGAGACTAAAATTGTAAGTGCATTGAACCAATCCATAAGTCATGTAATATCGCAGAATTTGAATACCCGTCGGATGTATTCTTTTAAAGACTAATTTGCGGGAATAGAAATCTTAGTCATCAAATTAACATTGCATATATTACTGATGGTAATATATCTAATTCTGCTAATAAAGGCGTAATTCAATCTCCCGTTCGGCTAGCATCAACACAATGTTACTGTTCAGGAATTAATTAGTGCGTCTGAGTTACCGGCACTTGAACTCTTGGTATGCAAGCTTGTTTGCTTCGAGTTATTTTAGCACCAATTTGTACCTGAATCATATTTCCTGATTCCTTATTCGTTCATGCGCTTTGAGGTTATGTAACATCATTAAACGATACCATTATCAGTATCTATCCATGATTAAAACTCAACCTTTGTTTAAAAAACCATTACGTGGTGACTGAATCTGTACAAGCTTATAATCATAGTCATCATGATAATTATTAACCTCTTGTACTGTACATCAGATCATATCTAAGTTGTTAAATTGGTCTAAATGACGTTTTAATTGGTGCAATTTTACTAATTAATTAATTATAAAATGTAAACTGAATTATCATAATTTTTTTATACCAGCATTATAATTCAAACAAAAATTTTCAGACAATATTTGCTAGAAAGAAATAAACATTTTTGAAATAAATACATCCCTAATTATATTTATCAGACGGCTATTGAACGGTCCCCTGGGACGTAAGTCGTCATTATAATACGGTTTATGTATAGATCACTAGCAAGTACCGGATCGACAGAGGGAAGCAAGCAATTTAAATTTAAACGGTGCTCTACCGCCGTATATCTCAATTTTCTTAGCTTAGTATTTCAACCTTATGTTCCAAATGTTGTCTCCAAAGGATTAAGGGCCATTAAAATATTTCCAGTTGGATATCTATTTTTCCTCGAACCCAGTCATGTAAATCTCAAATACCTCTGTATAATATTTTAATTCACGTAACTTCAAAAGCTGCCGTTATTTAACTTTGGATTCTGTTTACCAACATTGTAAATCCCTTCGATATTTACGAGTACGATCATTCAAAGACAAATGGGTACAGAAATAAAGTAGTTTGTCCTAGTTCCTGAAGCTGTTCAGTTCGTCCGAAAAAAACACGTTGCACAGATTGTTTCAGCTTCAAGATATTTACAGTATCGTTAATCGTGTTTATAGATGCCATGTTGATACAGAAAGACTTTCGAAGACTGAAGACTCAATGTTTATTGGGAATGGACCTGAAGGCCTATCGTATATTACAGGAAGAAATTACTGATGATATTTTGCGAATAAAATATATTTTAATACTATCATCACTTCCAGACTACGTTTATATAACGTATCTGATAATTATTGGATTTGGAAGGCTGATAAAACGAATAGATATGATTCTGTAAGATGAATATTTCATTTTACTTTTATCATAATATTTACATCAAGTATGAACGTATGTAAATATCATATTTATCTTATTAAATAAACATTATGTAGTCTTAATCCTCAATGTGAATATGAAAAGAAAATTGTCAATGAACGGTCATTGGCACCGGCATGATGTCTCGTGAAATTAATTGTGACAATTGGCAGAATGCCCATTGGGTTTTAATTTGTGACAATCATTTGAATATTTTGCTATTTTGCAACACTAGTGCTTTATGGGCCAATATGATATATTCCAGTTTTAAATATGTTTACGTTTCATATATAATGGATTTTATTTATAGTTTAAGGGGACATTAACCCATTTCGAAATATTGATTATAATTTTTACGTACACTCATTAAAACATAAATGACTTCTACGGTAAACTTAACCTACTGGTTGTCTAATAAATACCCAATCTAATAAGCTTTTTTTTTGTGGCTTATGTCATAGTTTATTAGATTTGCTATCACTGGTATCCAATCCAACTAAAACGCTTTTAGTTTTGATCAAGGCCTTGACCGAGGCATGCCATGCGCCATAGCTAATCTAAATGAATCGCGCCGAGGGATCCATTATTTGCATTTGACAAGTTGACCATTTGTCCTCGCCAAACCTTGGTTTTGTAGTGACGTAGGTCGCTTTTATTAGAACAGAAATTTGCTTGGAGTTTTACGAGGACCATATTCTTTTTTCTATTCATATTTGAATAAATATGTATTTCGTTTCATTTCTTTACCAAATAAGGCAGTACTTGTTGTGACAGAATCGTAGGTTTCCTTATATTGGATTGCAGTGCAATATCATCATAAAATTCTTTGAGTCTACGAAGTAGGAATAAATACATAGCTTTTTTTATGTGCTTTTCAAAGCCTGTACTCTAAAGCTTGTTATTATCCTACTGGATTCTTCTAGTAATAGGTAATATAATAGCAGTGATAGCCGAGTGGTCTGACCGTTGGACTGCCTAGTCAAAGGCCGTATGTTAAAACCCTGGCACGCTATACATTTGTTAACAATAGCTAAAACGATGAAGGAAAACATCGTTAGGAAACCGGCACACTTGAGACATCTTTTAACGGTGTATAGTGCCATGTCAGAGGCCTACAAGCGGTTTAAACTCTGACACCAGGTTGTTCATCATCCATAAATAAAGAATAAGTTTCATAATGTTTTTAAAACACTATCAAATGTCCGAATCTTCTGTGTATCTAAATAATGAATACTCTAAATATTCAAGAGGGAGTAACAACAAAGCTGTTTTGATTTAAAATCACGTGAGGATGAATCATTGGGTGAAAAACAGGAAGTTACGAGAGTACGAGACAAAATGATTTCCCTCGACAATTTAATTCAATAATGTTATGTCTGTTGTCTGGAAGACTTGCTAGTCTACGAAATCTTGTAATTTGACCAAATACCTGTCGTATTTTTACCGGCTGCTATTGTTTCAACAGGCAGCTTAACTGGAAGCAGCAAGTCAATAACTACTGCGTAGAGTGCACTGTATGTAGTTACCAATATGTTGATTAATCGTCTTCATCAAGTTGTATAATTTTGCAACGGTTAATTCTGTAGCAAAGAAAAATTTTATTTTTTCTGTAATAGAGGAAAAATACAAGGCTCGAAAATTAATCTGTAAGTATTTAATATGTAAATATTTATCAGAGTTGGCAACGAATATATCGTGATTATAATAGTTCGGTTAACAACCTCATTTCGTTATTGTTGCTAGCCAAATTTATTTTTCACTAGTCCCTTTATTTTTGTCACCATACTCAAGTCTATTATTGGGATAGTAAAACAGTATAGATTTGTCAATTTTCCAGACGTTTTCCGTTTTATATTTTTGTTACTTATTTGTTTTTTCATGTATGTGAAGGGCCCATTTGTCAGTTCTATTTTAGATTTGAACTTGCGCACACGGTCTTAATTATATCCTTTTTCCCGCTCTTATAATCCTCAACACACTTATTTATTAGAATCCTATTTCAGCAGGTTCACGCACATCACATACTTATATTCGTTTTCAGGGCTTGAGGCTTCCTATCTTCTTATCGTATGGTTGATAAACAACCTGATGTTAGAG
This sequence comes from Abrostola triplasia, assembly GCA_946251915.1. Classification (NCBI taxonomy): domain Eukaryota; kingdom Metazoa; phylum Arthropoda; class Insecta; order Lepidoptera; family Noctuidae; genus Abrostola; species Abrostola triplasia. The sequence continues at coordinate 2,373,801 of OX276424.1, read as the reverse complement.
TTTAAACCGCCTGCTGTAGGCTTCTAACATGGCTTTATACACCGTTGAAAAACCTTTCAGGTGTGCTGGTTTCCTCACGATGTTTTCGTTCCTGAGACGTAGATGTTAGTCAGAAATCTTCTTTAACACCTAACTAGCGATCATTTCACTTTAGTGTTATTATTATCATACATATTGTAACTTCATACCACTATCAATGCAATTAAAAGATTATTGGCTTCATTGTAATTCTTCGGATTGTCAACTAAAATCAATGGTAATATAATATTTATATGAGAACCGCATACTTAATAAAATAACCTACGTTAACCAGCTGATTTCAACTGTTTACATTCTTAACTCAGTAGTGGAGCGCCATCTATGCCTTTGTAGGGTAAACGTGAGGCTTTTCCTGCTGTTGAATGTATGATTCATACTACACTATGACCGCTGTAGGCGTTCTATCTTGATCAACTAGGTGGCGCCTATAATTCTAAAATAATCGTAAAAGTAAGTAACGAAAAGATTTTTTTCTTTACTTCAGCACTATCTATGAACTCTTATTAAATTAGTTTAATCGAAAAAAAAATCATTTTTTGATATCCAATTTTGTTTGGGTTTCTTATTTGGATATCGATCGTTATCGCTGCGGCACCGTGGTGCGACGTCACGGGTGCATTAACCGTTGCAGTGCGTCGCGTCAAATGCACCCGCCCGCCCACGTCCCGGGAAAACTGCAATGTCACTTGCGGATCCTTGAACTCGCGTCTACCCAGTTCACACCGGCCGTAGGCTTGCTTAGTAAACAAAAGTTTTGGTACAAGAAGTTCACATGCTGTATACAACACAATTTGTTTATAAACAGGTTGTATAGTCTGTTGAGGGTAATCGAACGAATTGTAATCGTTTGATTGCGGGAAGTTCTCTTGGTGTAACCACCTACACGTTTCGATAAAGGATGGTACATAACTACACAGTTACGCCCGGTTGCCAATACTAGTTATCCCGACTAATACGAAACATATGGTGGGAGCTCGCATTCCAGTTCGAACATTCTGGAATAACGCAGTTCTGTTACAATCTTCGTGGAAAAGCCTGTGTTTGAAAGTATCAGTGAATATTGGGATTTGAAATTCCGAAGGGATAGTGACGTCATCGTTATAATGACCGGTAAGTAGATTCTGAGTTTGGTAAATAGGAATGCCGGGTCATTGGATTATTATGCTAATTAGGTTTCATGTTTTCATTACATTATTTCGTATTAGGAGTGATGATGGGACCGGACCTCGTTATGGACAAGCCTTGATATCGTTTATGGGATTTTAAACTGGCATCTGTTCTTGAAATGTTTTTGAATAGATTATTAACTAACAATATTAAGTATTTGATAGTTTTTATCTTTCTGACGTAAACTACTTACGCGGTTCCATTTTATGTGTGCGCTCTGGCCTCTGATGAATCATTCGCTATTTCAATGCTTTAAAATATAGAACTCATCTGTTTCTGTACCTATTAATAACATAACGTACTATGTTGTGTTTTAAAAGGAATCCCGAAAGCCTTTAATAGTGTTAAGCTCACCTCTGTATGGCAAACCTATGTGTGGATGAATCACCTATACTTATTAGGTACGTAGCGTACGAGTTTACACGGCATCGTAAATAGTGTAAGGCTCGTGAAATACATTTAAATGCTAGGAAACCCTTTTAGAGTGAAGTATGTTAATTTAGCACTAGGTAGGGTTCTAAACTTTTAACCCATGAGCATCGAATAGGTATATGACGTCTTTGATTGTGTGTCTGTAATTCAAGAAAGCTCGACCTAATAAGAATGATTGACTGAACAGCCTATAGATCTTACCAGGTTCTGATAAACAGTCATTATCTCGACTAGACATAAATGCAACTTACGAGCAATTGATGTTTTTAAAAAATGTTAAATAAAAATAATAACTCAATATTCTAAAGTTGTAAAGGGTCCATACATTGAACCATGCCGTTTCACTTGTTGGAAGACGTCCCTGATATATTGGGTTCATTAATACATTTCCTATCCTAACTCCCGCCAAAGGGCGAAAGATAAAACATATTGCCGAGTCATAAAAGATAATGATCTACTAATAAATAAACGTCCTCCTGTCATGGCGGCGACTTGGCTTTGAGAAATAACAGCAATCAGTGTGTCAAACGCGTCAAATTGGTCCCGCGGATCCGCTGTCCCTCCAAGTATGGGTGCGCCGGCGCAGCAGACTCGCGGGAAAATGCACTCATTACCTGGGCTAGATCATGCTCTTTATGCTGTCGAGACGAGTTCCAATAGTGAAATTGTTTTGTAGTGTTATTTAGTTCTGTTATTCTGTAATTTAGTTGTCGAACCAGATTCCTTTAAATCTCGACTGGCAAGTAAGTATTTATTTCAAATGTAGTATAAACTTAATCTTCACTTAACGGGCAGTGGTACTGAATTGTTTTATTATTAAAATTATATAACGTCCTTTCATGCGTTTCAGTTCTTATCGAGTTTAAGTGATCTATTGTCTTTTCCATAAATATTACCATTGTTTACGGTCATGCCAGAAAGTCGTTAATGTCGACTTTCTATTTGGTATAAATCATATTTTTATGATTCTAGTACGACAACAATTATTACTTTAGTTGTCTTACTTATCAAGGGTCATCATTCCAATAAAAAGGGATGACCGCTACACCGGTCCTCTGGTCTCAACTTTTATTAAAAATTAAAACATATGTTCATATTTTGGAGCACAATTTCATACTGAGTGAGAGTGAAGATATACAATTTGATCGTCCAGTATAGGCACTCGAGGCATTAGGTTAATCTTTATTATTATAGAAGACTCGTGAGTCTGTAGAATTTGTTTGCTTTGAATTCAATTCGCAAATTGGGAAAAGTTTTGGTACAGTGCAATGTAAGGCAGTTGGAAATCAGTCTTTATCAGCTCTGCTGTGAATTGTTACGTGCACTTTGTAACTACAATGTTTCTGTTTACCTATATAACGGTGAAAATAAATGAGATGTCATCATCGTACTTGAGCGCCAAGCTTGTTGGCACATAGTTGGCATTTGGCATTCATGATGCACCGATGAAATACCCGATATTTTACGTATCCTCGTTATCCATCTGTCTGTGCCTAATCTGAATTTATGTTCAATTAGTTTTGCATAATTTATGACAATTAGTAGTGGGTATTTTTTTATATCATCCATCGTAGCTTTTTAAAATATTATTTAATGATTAAATAACCGACATTGTGTTTTGAGGATTGGTAAAACTTCAAATGGTTACCTATGATACCTCGCCTCTATTAGTTGTTATAAAATTGGTTAATTTTGGGTCTCATATGTGCTAAATAACGAATACTCGATATTATTGGAAATACAGTATGTTGAAATAGAAACCAGGTTGGTCCTGCAGAATAAGTGTTATTTTCTCCAACAGATATATTTCTTGCACTTTGTCCATGTCTCCTTTTACATTATAAATGTCTGGAACGATCGATTTCATATCCCCACGGGGTCTTACTTTATACGGAATAGGCGACACGCCTCCCGTGATATCGAACACGTATACGTTCCCAGCCAATTTGTACCGGTGGCTTTTAATTAGGTAAAAAAACTAACGTTACTTACCTGTTTTCATGCGACTGAGTAGTTTCTCATGGGACCTGCATGTTCGTGGTCATATTTGGATGTCATTATTTTTTTATTTATTTATAACATACGAGCACTTTCCGGTCGATCGAAAGTATTGAAAGAATATTGTGAGATCTCGTTAGTCTTACTTTTTGCTTTTAAGAAAACTTACAAATCTTTATCATTTCATTGTTGGCCTGTCTTTTTCCCATTACTTTCTGAGGTCAGCCCTGCAATGCTTTTTGGAGTTTGCCTGTCCAGAAAAAATAAAATCAATTTATAAATTCCTCAAGCGTTTCGTATCATAAACGGAGCACTTGCGAATAGCAAGACTTCCATCTGCACTCCATCGCTTGTCTGCTGTTTGTTTGTGAACTATTCTGATATCTTGTTCAAATGTATTTATGCTCCAGCTACATTTTGTTGCTAACACAATTAAATTTATGTCCTGTGACCAGGACGCGATAGGACCTTTTGAACTCGTACACAGAGACCCAACCCGAGAAACACTAGTACTCGTTTCCAAACGTCCTATAATATTGCACTTTATACAGTCGGCTACTTTATTCGCTGTTTTAGTCAATAAATCGCTTCGCATTAATCCTATATCCAAGCGAACAATTGACCATAAATTGTTGTATCTGCTAACTGCAATATATTCACGCGCCGAATGAATGGATCTAACTAGTGGTGTCACTCAAGGCAGAGATAACGCTGTATATATTAATGACCTCACACTCGCTCAATTAAAAGCTTAGTGCATCAATGTCTATGGTCAGATTGTTGCGTAAGAGCTGTGGCGCCTATATGGATGATATGATGTTAATAAAACTGTTTAGTTGCTTATATAATGTCTTTATTATGTGTACATTCTTGTATTTGTAGGCTTGCCTCTTATTATTTTGTTGTTGTTATTCTTTATTTATGTAGATGGTGGGATAAATTGGACTCATAACTAAAGGACTTGCGTCAATTCGCAGTAGACACTTAGACAGATACAGTGGAAGGGGAAAGGGAGGCATTTTCTTTATAGTGGGACAATATAGGCTTAATACTAATAACTTTTCTTCTTCAGCAAATAATAATAACTTATTAGACTAGAGCAAAAAATCTACTTTGGAAATTAGTTAGGACATGGTAGTATATAAAATAACTATGGATCGCTTTACCGTTTAACCTAAATGCCAAGGTAATGTAGAATATATTTTAGAAACTTCACTTTTGCTTTATTTTATTTTTTAACTTATTAGTGTAGAAGCTTTCGAATGCTCGAGTTTATGTTCCTCGGTTGATATCAATGTGGAGAGTGGTCGTTAAATTTATCAATACAAAAACAAAAAGGTCGGGTACATCGACGGAAATCACTTCTTTACCCAATTTGGTAAAGAGATTTTAATGCTAGGAACTTTGGATGGATATGTAGGTAGGTAAATGTCAGAATATTTGGGTTTGTGATCTAATACAATAAGATTCAGTAGAATGCTTCTGTGTAATCTTTTCTATCCTAAATGTTTTGCCCTATCGTAGTCACATACCAAATAATATATGAAATCAGAAAGCTTAACGCTTAGCCACGCCTTATATAGCCAGCGTTGCTTGTGATCCATATAACGATTTAATTTCTCATATGATTATAATATCACTTTTCCTTTGCTAAGGTGAGGCTTACCTATTAAAATAATAATGAGAAGTTCCGTAGTATAATTAGCGGCAACGTACCATAACAGTGTGGATAAGAATCTACGATTGCCCTACAATTTGAGCCGACCACTGACCACAGTCAAGTTACCAAAAATAGTAGTCACCCACTCGCGTCCGAACAGGAAGCGAATACTCCTAATTATGGATAGGTACCTAATCAGCTTTTGGAATTCCGTTTAGTGTATAAGGTCTATTGTTGTTTGGTCGTCTCCTAAGAATTTTGGACCTCAGGTATAAAGAAAGAATTTTCACTGCGAATCCTTTTGGATTATATTCCAAATAATTTTCCAATCCAATAATTTAGTAATTATTGGATTATATGATAAAACTTCTGTGCACTTTACTTCATTTCCTATTCTTTTGCCATTATTAGTATTCTTTGTCTGTTTTCCAGTTTCATTTGTATTAAGTACACAACTACACATACATAATATTTAATGATGAAGGGAAATAAAGCTTCTGTGCTTTGATCGTCAGCTATTGTTTAAGATAATTTGGTAGTAAGAATAGCTATTTACTTTTATTATTTGCTATTATGCTATTTTATTATTAATCATTACGTTTCAGAATGTAATGGTGAATGGAAAGAAAGTAGGTAGGTACATTTAGTTTATAAATCATGATTGGGTTTCAGACCACAGTCGTAAGTTCCTTCGACGTCATAGACGTTTATTTTAAATGGTTTAGTATATTTTAAGAATTATTGGCAATACATCTTGTCTGGTCGTTTAGAAACTTAAAGACAATAATGTTGCAGTGCTTTACGCTTTGTTGGGTTTACCATGAATGGCATTGACCACGCGATTCGTTATGGTATGTACCTCGTCATCGTTGTTAGTGATCTTTGTTTGGTATTTCGGTTTTCGTTTTAACTAGAACTTCCTTAGCTTATTTTCTTTTTATGGATCACTCTCAGTGAACATGATTTGTAATTGGAGTTTAGAGACTGTGTCTAACAATATGGATCCAATACATGAAATAGTTTCCGGAAAATGATTTATCCAAGTTTATTTATCTGTATATTACAACTAAATAAAAGCTTATAGCGAAAATTCATCCATAAATCACTTACAAATGGTAATGAAAATCTTTGGCATTGGTTTATTAATAGCGTCTACCAATCGTTACTCAAGATAAGAATCAAGGACAAGGCTTTCTCCGCAATATTACGTTTCTGTAATAATTTTGCCACGAGCTAGGGAGTAATCTGCTCTAGCCGGTAGCATTCCTTCAAGTTCCAATCGTCGGCCGCGTCCTGCATTCCCATCCGCGGCGGCTTCCGAGAACGCCGTGATCCGCTATGCCTTCGTACTAGCCGATCCCTGAACACCAGTTGCCGATACGTCCATCGCCCACATGTGCCCATTACGAGCTCAATTCCGCACCACAATGAAACTGAGATCATTAGACACCGTCCCACAGTTGCGTCTTGAGACCGCGACAGTTGTCAGTCGCTGCGACGACATCCATCCGATCAAACCGCTGCGACCGGGCGCGGAGCGTTCCTAGACGATTGACAGTTGCGTACGAAATTAATGTCGCGTTTTTAATTTGGACGTTTCACTTCGGACCCTGTGGAACGATTGGTAACGGTTAATGTGACGTGAGACTAATTCGGCAACTTGTGTTCGTTAGTGCGGTATACACTGTGAGCTGGCGGCCGTTTGACTAATGTCCCTTTGATGTAACAAAGCAGTAATTAGAGCGTGGACTTAAAAATAACTGCGCCCACTCGTTGTGTTCTGCGTGCCCCTTTAACTTGACGCTAATTACAATACAAACTTTGCTTAAGTTAATTTTTTTTTTAATTTACGAAGGATGTAAAAAATTCTGTGTATTTATTGAGTGTGGTTCATTGCGCGTGCGTCGGGCCATGTTTAAACATCGCGTTCCAATATGTCAACAGTCAATCAAATGAGCATGAAGCCCTAGTATAAGACGCCGCAAGACATCAGTGTTAATTGCCTATAAATAAAACAGGGCCATCGTACTTGGCCAATTTAGATAGATCCCCATTTCCTAATAGTTGTAGTAAAAGGACAAGTATTTTTGTAGAATTAGGTCGGCCGATAGAGTTCTTGTAAGATTGTGACACATGTAAATCACTGAAGTTCAAACATCCTTTTTACTTATTTAAAAAAACAAGGAGTTTCTCAATTCAGTTAGATACTTCGATACAATATTTACATAAATTTAACAACAATTTATTAGATTACATGATTATCATAATCATTTGCAGTTTTTATATTAATTGAATGATTCAAAGTGAGAGAATTCACATGCTTATTTCGTAATTACGAAACTTGGGAAAGCAGACAAATAATGTATGTTCTTATCTAATATCATAACATTATCTTTTGATATTGTTTACGTGAGTATGTAACACGTTGTGAAGATAACATTGAAAGTATAAATAAATATAGTTATATTGATTATTTGTGCAAGTCAACATGCTTCCTCGTTCATGGTTTTCATATTTTGCTGCCCTAAGTATGCAAACTCTATCATATGAAATATGCATAGCTCGATCTGTATGTCATTGAGCGTACCCACGTGCTATGCTACTTGGAAAATGGAAACCTATGCTGTTTCAACGATTCTCTTTTATGGCGTGAAATTTTGATGTCTGCCATTCTATTGATATGTTGCATTATTCATAGTCGTTTTGTACTCATACTATTATAATTTTCCATCTATTTTATAGTCAGTATTTATGTTTGTTCACTGCGTTCGCATCTATAGGTAAATCTAATTCGAAAGTTCATAGACATTTTATCGAACGAATTCGTACCGCAAAGACATTTCGTCTAATTGTAGTACGTACAACTTGAGGGTTTTATGATGTAGAAAAAAGTTGTACTGTATTAGAACTAAGTTTGTCTAAATTCAGTACAAGCTTTAAAAGGCCTACACATTTGCCTTGTTATCGATAACTAAATCTATCTTTTGGTATAACTGGCTTTAAAAGACTTGTATCTCATGCCATACCATAACAGTCAACGAATGCAATTAATTAATATACTCGTGTAATGTCTTAAACAGAATTAGTTACAGCCAAAGGTACTTTAATTAATTAATTTCTCAAGCCGAGGCTTGCACGTCAAATGAAGAATAAAATGTTGAAATAAAATGATTGATTATATTTTTAGCAAGCTTGTAATATCGTCTAGACGTTGTTGTGGGCAGATCCGATTATACAGCATTGTTTGATCAATACAATTGAATTAAAACTTTATTTGGTGTATGAAATCTTTAAAAAACATAATTCGGCATAATGCAACACCTGTTTACTAAATACTAAATCTACATAACGCATAATTTAATTTACATTCATAAGTTCATTATAAAACTTAGCAGGACATAATAATTTATTTATGTTCGGAGAATAGAAGAGGCTTTGTCTTGAAGAAATAACCAATTAAACGTTTACTTGCTCCTTCGGAGAATATAGGTGTCATATACATTGCTAGTAGGGGTTAATAAATCCTTTTTAGGCATTTCTGCTTACATCCGCGTTGTAAATCCCGTTTGTTACCGACCTCATTCATTCGTCATGTAGACAGGTATATTTTGTCACATCTTTCAGCGTACTTATATAATTGCTATGAACGTCTTCTTGTCCTTTAGCTAACGTATATTAATAGGTATATATATCTTAGAACTCTATTGTTTCTATTGATCCATTACAATAAACCTATTGGCCTTAGTCAAAGACGAAGACATAATTCTGTCGCACACTTGGCCTTAGTAAAGACATAATTCTTTAGCCAATACGTGAATTAGGTACGTTATTTATCGACATGAGGCAGTTTTACTTATAGGTTCTGTTTAAAAACTAACGCTTTGAATTTATTATCTTTCACGGTTATTATTTCACGATTTGACATTAGCATGATCAACATCTACCACCCAGGACAAATCTTTGTGTGATGAGCATAATCATTTTTTCTGTGTCTGGGTGTAATTGATCTATTTTCCATATTGTCAATTTTAATTTCACTATTAATCGTGCTTATTACCGCAGTGCGTATCTGCAAATTAAAAAAAAATCTTTAGGTTTCTATTTAATAACTTTCTTTATTCCTTGCAAAATTATTTTTTGTTTGTTGCTTGGATCTATAATCCGGTTTCTGGTTTGATTTCCATCATTCTTAATAGTCATTCTATTCAATCTTGTTCCTCATTTAGACTTTTTATGCATAAAGAGGTTCCTGTTTGGCTATTATTGATCTGTTTTTCGTAAAAAGCATGTCAATCTTATCTGGTATAATATTGACACATCTGAGTTTACTATCTCGTCGGCTTTATTATCTTTACTCATTAGGCTATGTTCGTTCACGTAACAACATTCTAGATTATTATTAGGGCCTAGGATACAGGTTGATCTATAAATAATTGACTATTAAGACTATTTATACCAATTATATATATTGACAATATTTACCCTCTATAATTATTCTGATACATTCTGTTTTTAGAAAGAAATATTTCATCGGAGGTGTGGAGTAATTAAGTATTTTTGCCTGATAATCACAATCCATTCAAGGGCGTGATTTATGTATAGTGTATTAATAATGTTATTTTAAGCAATGATAATGTTCATTGGCAGCATCAGATGAAGCCCGCTCATCTCATAAAAACACTTACCCTGTATAGCTATGGCTATGAGTAATGTGATTGCCAAACACAATTATCATCCAATAAGAGCATTCCCGTAATTGCTAGTAATTGCAAGACTTAGTCAGAGACGACCAATTGCCAATGGCCTACAATTTTAGCCCAATTTTCATGATTGTCATCGTTTATTCCAGATGATTTTACCACGACAATCAGAAAACCGTATGGTTTGATAGATGTTCTTTGAAACCTCTTTACTTTTTATTAGAATTTTGACTTTATACGAAACAGTACTCGTGTGTCCTAAATCCTAAGGTCCAAATATTGAGATCATAAATGCGAAATCAAGGTGCGATGAAATCGGGGCCGAGAAGAAATTTTAAACAATGATTACAATGTAGAGCTTTGCAGAAATTGGCCAGAACAAACTCCTTAGAAATATACAAATGTATCTCAGACCAATCGAAAGACAAACATGTATTATAGCAGATAAAGTCGTGCACATAGCTAAAGCTTGTCCGCTAATCGGCCGATCCAAACAATTTAATTTAGTTAACAATTTACCCGTCCAGTTGACAGTTACATGAGATGCAGCTTCATTAAGTGCGTCTGCCGGTACTGACCAGAACACGTCGGGAGTCGTAGGCGTCATATATAATTCATTCATGTTTAACATCAGAGCAGATTTCTATTAATCTTGAGGCTGCTCGTCATAATCAAGTGTGGGATTCAAAGGTTGTATTTACGTTTTAAGTAGTTGGACAGGTTAGCCATCGCCCACTGCTACATAGTTACCGAAGTATTTACTAGCTAGAATATTTTTTGTACCTACAATCGACATAGGTATGCGTGCACACGGCTTCACTTGTTACACGGGTCACGGACTGTCGTGTAAAACGTCAAGAATTTAAGCTCCAGTGTAAATTGACCTACAATTAAGAAATGTCTGAAGTCAGAAGTAAAATTGTATTAACTGAAGGTTCTAAAGTCTAAACGTATAAAAATATATTGTTTTATTAGTTACATGTGATTGTAGATCGTATGCACACTGTTAAAGCTTAAGGCCTTTGAAAATGCTGAAGATAGGTCGTTTCAGTTTACAAAAAATAATACTGAATAGCCGGTAAAGTCATTTTTAGTTTTAGGTACATTTTCTGAATTTGGAAATTAGGGGAGAAAACAAATCGGGCATCCATAGTCCACACTACTATAAAATGTAACCGCATAATGGAAGAAATATAAAATACAGTTCTGCGTCCTTATCTATAGTCGAGTGCAAAAGGTGGTAAATCAGATAAGTCTAGTTGCAATAATTGTAGGTTATACTAGGTACTAAGATGCTCGTATCTTTATCTAAGGTATCGCGACCTTAAATACTTCTGCCAGTCCCACCCACGGATGGGCGTCACCCACACAATGTCAAAGACAATGAATACTGTATCGATACGCGCTATACAATTTCCTTTTAAGATTGTCAGATGTGTTAACAAGATCACGCTACTACTGACATTGTTTGCAGCAACTGGTCAGATCTTTATGTGGCACTGGGACTGACTTCGATTTTTTTCTTATATTTGGCAACAGTAGCTTTTTAATCATGGCTGAATAAAAGTTTGCGACATGCGAATGACATTCGAAAAGAGGTCTGCCTTTTTTATTGAATTTTCAAAACTTAGTTCAAGCTACATAAAAGTCAAGCTTGATAACCTTTTTAGGCTCTATTGCTAGTCAAGTCTTCTAGAGTATAAAAATACAAATCCGATGATAATGTCCGTCTAGATTCGTTTAGTGCCTTGTCGAGTGTAGGCCAATATAAATTTAATCTAATGAAGTGGTTTTGTAATTTTATAAGAACACTTTGCAAAAGTACTATGATTCTGTGTCTCTCAACAGTTGCGCTGCAATAATTATAATAAACCAGATTAAATGCACTTGGTCGTAGTCACAACAGAACATAGTATTTGCTCTGCCACTCTTGAATGGAACTGGATTTTAAATAAATTAACTGCTTAACGGCACGGAATCATTATTCCAATCAATTGCATGATGCATCGCTTCCTCAATGACTTACTTACTGGCTTTCTCTCGTCATTATTTTTATGGGAAGTACGTTTAGCTCTATTTTATCATAATGATTACTCGTGGCATGTGAAAACGGAATAAAAAATGTGTTCCCTTTATTTGTATTGATGGCTTGATTTAGTATAATTACGCGTCATAATGTTTCCGCTACTAATAGTTCTTTTAAATTGTTTCTGTTTTGAACATAACTACTATTGTTTACGCAACAACAAACGTTAGTAATGTTTGCCCCACTTCCACGCGGTTGTAATGTCCATACCTACGTCATTATATGTAATTTACTGTATAATTGCCTACTGTGCCTCTTGCATTTCCGTCGAATTCTCTGTATATCGACGGGATTAAATATAGTCTCTAAATACACTGAAGCCAATTGAATTCTCTACTGTGGGAAAACAGGTTAATTCTGTTTACTCGCGACGACCACGTGAGTGTCACTCGGATACAGTTGTAGGGCGCCGCCCGCCCACGTGGCCGCCACACACCAACCTGTCACTTACATAATATACTGGCTCATACATACTATGCCCCTACGCACATTCAATATATTTTTTCACGCTTTTTACAAAGAGGTTAATGAAGTCAGTTCGCGATCAGTTGTGAAACACGTAACGGCGGAAATGACCACCTGACGGGAATAGCGCGTCGCGCAACTCTGTCGCCAGCCCCACAGTGTGACCGCGCTATCACCCGGCGCCGCTCGCGCCGTAGATAACCCTGCATCACACCGAAAATAACCAGTCTACTCTTAGCCGCGGTCCAGCCACGACTGTCGCCAATTTGACCCATCCCGCCTTATATACCGACCTGAGGGATGGCATCCGTGCGCACGCGCTCCGCTTCCCCCAAATCTGTTTCGTTTTCCCCAATTTTGGAACGAAAATACAGTGCCGAACGAGGGCCTGCGAGTCCTCCTGAATTGAAGTCGACGGACTGGAGGAAATATTTTTCCGATTTTAGTGCATATCTTGGTAAGTTTAATAAATCAGGTGTTGGGACTACTTCACGAGTGAGTCAGGTCACTTTTATTGTACGGCCTTGCGCTATATCGGTTGCGTGTTAGTGGAGCGTTCGGGACCGCTGCGTAAACAAAACTTGCGTAATCGAGTCTATTGGTTTTGTGAAGATGTTCCATTTTTCACGTCTGTCAGTTTACTATTGTTTTCGTCATTATTGTTCCAATTATATGGTACTTTAAACAAAAACTTTTACAGACAGGTATTAATCAAGAGAGTGTTGTTACAACATTACAAAAAATATGACTTAAACAGTGGTTTAATTTGCTAAGACACAGCTTAAATTATACATCGTGAAATCATATTTCAAAATAAAGGTTTCAAGATGGCAAAAAACATGCTATGAACGCAATAAAAGCTCCATTATTCTCTGCATACAAAACCACGAACACAACACCAGTATAGTTTTAGATTTAGAGTAATTCACACTCTTAAGAGAACAATTGAAAGTGTACAGTATCAGTTGACCAAGGCGAGGTGTCAGTTCTCCACAGATAACCTTGTGGTCCAACGCGGTCTGGACCGCAAAATGTTAGTCTATCGACACCGTATCGCATTGTTTACTACTAGTCATGTCTTACAGCACTGTTATTTATAGCATTGAATCTCTTTATAGAGTTTGTTTAATCTGTGCACTAAAGCTTGTGTTTTCAATTGTGACTTAAAAAGCAATTGCATTTTCTACATATTCAATCTGTTTCTTCATTGCTTTTGGCAAAGTTGCAATGTGCCAGCATTTTAATGAACAGGTCGCGTAATGGTGTGAAGACTATAACACCTTACGTAGGTTATAATACAGTCTCGTAATAGGTATACAATCAAAGTAGGTATCAATTAAGATAGACGATACCAACTGATTAATTATTTAGTTTGTATGCTCTCACATCATTTGCATTGGCTTTGCAAGAATACTATCTGATTTTCTCGCGGTTTTGTGTTTGTCAATACCAATGGTTGTCAATTTACAAAACTAATAACCGCGTGGTTGCTTTACGATTATCAAGACTTAATAGTCTTTGGTGAGAAATCTCGTAGCTAGTAACGTAATAAGTATAGACCTCCTCTTTCGTGGAATATTGACGTGATATTAATATGAAGACATCCTATAAGTTAGATTGATACCATTGTCAGCAACCTTATAAAAAATTGCAGAAGATTTAGTAATAATACTACATCTTATGACAACCAATACTAATGAATTATCGTAATTTGCTAAGCGCGAATGCGTCGTGATTAGTTAGGAATACGAATGATGGCTGATTAATGATCTGACTGATAGATAGAGCCCATACGGTAATTTTATTTAGATAAACACCTTGCCAGAATATTAATTGAGACTATTTACATGACCCTCTAATTATGTGTTGTGTAGAGTCTCTAGAGCTAATCAAAATAAAAAGTTTGATTCTGAGTTTGTCGTTACAGCAGAAAGTAACGCAAGCAAATTGTATTTACATTATTTTTAATACGATAACATCATCACTAATTTTATTTAATACCTTCCTATTGTTCGAACTACTAATGCGAATCTAAAATGGTTGAACATCCAGATGATACTATGTAGTAAAACAGTAGGTGTCATAATGATATAATTTAAGAGAAATACCTAAACGTTAATCACTGTTTCTCTGTCCCCGTGAGAAACATTGCTCACAGTCCGTAAAGATTTTTTGTCAGTTAACAGGTTTGTAATGATGTTGACTGCCCAGGGTGGGCCGGAAGAAGTTAGGCATCAAGTCTCGAATAGCTTTATGACCTTTCTACATTATGTTAATTAGTAAAATATATCAACAATTCCACACACGTGCTTTAAAAGTAAATAAATACTTAAACGCCTTTCATCATAATTTATAGTAATCATACTCTCCTCCTCTCTTGGATTTCTCCTGATTGGCATTAATTTGTCGAATCAACTCCAGTTGATATTTCTTCTATTTTCTGACTCAGCCAGCTCTAAACAATTCCTGAGCACAAATGTTCACACCACTTGCCAAGTGACGTTTGCTGTGCCAAGTTCATCCACTTTGGCCATCCTTCCGAACATTGTCAGGCGATCATGTGTTCACTGATTATAGTCACTACTACATCCTCTTAAGCTTTTTCGGCATGCGCATAGTTGTTCCTTTTAGTGTGGTTAAGTTACACAGACTACCTAGTTTAAGATATATAAGGTTATCGAGAAATACCCTCAACAACCCATTTTGGTTACACATACTGGTTTTTATCTGCCGGAAGACGTCCACTGTTGAACAAAGGCATCCCCCATAGTTTTTGGATTGGTTAACTTAATGGTTGACCTTAAAAAAATTACAGCGCGTAAAACCTGCAATTCGTTGCGGATATTTTATACCGGTCGGTAGCCTGCGATTGCGAGTGAAGGGATCTTAGTAATAGCCTAGAAAAATGATGAAGTATTTTTAGTTATCGTGCTATTATTATAATCTTTACACTAACATCTTAATCACCTGATTTTAATTCGTAATTTAGTGATTAATATGGCGATGCACATTAGAGCAGGGAATCCCGTAGATATACATTGTGTAAATCGATGAATAATACGGTAATTATACTTATAATAAAGGTTTGTCAAATGGTGGTTTAATTGAGTATTTACTTAAAAACATGTGACCAACGCCATCTAGTAGCATTAGTCGGCACCAGTGTCTTGGAAGCTTTCAGTTATCAATGTCATTAGTGAGAAGTCGCTTAATTATTTAAATAATATAAGTCTTATAACATAGACAATTGTAAACGTAATTGAAAGCTCTTTGGTGGTGGTAATAAAACACGTATGCCACCTATTTACGTATAGTGACTAGTCAAGTAATACTTAGCGCCTTCTTAAAAAGTTATAGCAACAAGTTTCGAGCAGACCAATGTCTGTTTACGTCAGTTAGGTAGGCATTTACTATACTGGTATTTCGGTATAGAGATGGTCTACCCTTCTATATTGACTTTCATAGATTCTATTACTTAAATACAACTAATGAAGTACTGGAGGTATTCTTTATAAGGTATATAGTTCAGGTTCAGGCATACAGAGTCAATGCGGTTACTTCATGGTGAAACCTTATAAACCAACGTTAATCTTGAGCAGGCGGGAAGGCTTTAACCTTTTACCTGTACCTGCGCATGGAGCTAATGACCGCAACCAAAATTGGAATTTGAGATGCTAAGAAATAAGTCAGCAAAAGTTTAAAATAGGATAAACTGGATATATGAATTAAGATCCTACATCTGGAAACGTCTATAAAAGCGGAAAGGTAAACAAATAATCGATCTAAGCTAAATGAGTGCTTCTAATTGTATAACTTTCTCCATCCTGAGTTAGTCATTCCACATGATAGCCTGTTATGTGCCTCCTTAATCTCAAAGCTCACAAGTACAGTGCTTCCACGAAATTCCAAAAGTGCTTACTAATCGACATCTCCTTTCCCTCACAACGAAACCATACTTCACGACTGGCCAGAGAGGGCTAGCAGACAAATTCCACCGTGGACGCGTCATCCTATGACGCCCCAACACCGTATTATCAAAGCGGCGTCAGCGAGTTCATTGATGGACTGTACCTTTAAGCATTTCCAGCGCTTCACTTAAACGTATTAGACCGTTTGACGTTTGTTAGACTATCTGTTTACGTCTACAACGAATTTAGTTCACATTAAACTAATACGCTACTGACATGATCGAAATACTAATTCGTGACCTCGTCTTTCACAGCGCTTCTATAAACACGGACGATTAAAGAATCGCAAATATTTACGTGAACAATATGTTAGGCTGTGAGCGATTTTTGCGGTCTGCGCTGTCGGAGGTGAATCAGTATTGCATTAGTCCATAAGAGAGTCGCCCGCGCCTTCTTGCACGCACGAGGGCAAAGGAGATATATTTAAATTTAGAATCCCTTCCTCCGCCCTTGAGAGGAAAAGTTTTTTTTAATTATTTTTATGGCGATTCTCGCGAATTCGCCGCTGCCAGTTTCTTGTGAACCGTTTTAAGTGATACCAAAAAAGTTTTAATTGAGAAATACAAAAATGTCTCAAACACATTATACAGTGAACGACGATATTTACGGAAAGATATTGAAGAGTCATAATAATTCTTCGCAAAATAAAATCAATCAATATGAAGAAGTGTATGAAGCTGTCGATGGATTGGGTATACACATTTACTTTTTTTGCTTAGAGTTTCTGCTTAAATGTGTCTATAAATAATTGCTCGTTGAATTTATGCTCTAAATATTAACTAGTGTCCACTGAATTATGACTCAATAAGTACTTGGTAACTATAGAGGCATTATTTTTATCAGTTCACCCATGCTACAGAGGCTTCTTGTGGCAATACCTTGTGAAATGTTTCTTATCTATGGTGGTAGGCAATTTGCGCAACTTGACCGATAAGGACTTACACCATTATGTCGTTAAGAGGATTTTGATGAAGAGTCTTCTTATATTTAAAGGCTTTAGAAGGCATTGAACTCCGAAAAGTTCAAACTAGTTCCTGACAAACAAGTCTTGGGGTACTGAATCGGCCGGGTGCGCTTGCGCAGCGAAATGTATCAAATTTTAATTATGCGAAATCGCTACACATATTTTTATTGTGTTTGATTGTCCGAATTAGGTTAATAAAGAAGTCGTTAGATTTGTATACTTCTGTCTTTATTACAATTCTTGCCGTTAAATTACTAACTAAATTCAATGAGATAACTAATTTATTAACATTATCACGGGAAAATAAACCGTATTACACACTAGACACATAATTTACCTTTTCAAGTATAATTAGATTCACTGAAATCCTTGAAACGAATAATATCGGTAGGTAATATTATATGAGAAGAAGAAACGAGGTAATGTGTATAACGTACATCTGAGATTACACGTGTGCTGTCCGGTTAAATTCATATTAGACGTTTAATTTAATAGAATAAATAAACAATTTATTACTGATCGATGAATATACAATTCGCCAGACGGGATAGGGCAATAGCTAGTATGTTTATATGGTAAAACAGTTTATTATTTTATCTAATCTTGACCTATAATTACAATGGAGGTAGGTATTTTACTGCTTCCTTGGTCTAGTGGTCGCTGAGCGGGACTGCACTCTACAAAGCATGAATTACTGGGGTCGAATCCCGGGTCGGCCAAAGTATTATTGGATTTATCCAATAGGTAATTCTAAGTAGCAGCACAGAGTCTGGATTCTTGTCTAGTTGAGGGCAATAAAAACCGCAATTTTTAACCTTCGATTAAATTATACCAGTCACTGTCGTTTGCACATTAAAGGATAGAGACGTCAATACACGAAAGAAGGGTTTAAATTAACAGGTATTATCCTTGTCTATGAATAAGAGGGTACACATATACAATACTAATTAAGGCATCCATACATAGTCATAAACGTTTGCGTTAATAATATTTTTGGACTTACTGTGGTCATAATCATTGTTGTTTTCATGTTGTACAATATTAGGTGAGTATAATTATTTAGTTTCAAACATGAACCCTGCCAGGGCGCTACAATATTTGTTATTATTATACTAGGAATCTAAACTTAATAACTATTTAAAAAATAATGTCGCGATAGCGTCTTTATAATTTGATCTTTGAACATATTTTTGATTTGGTCTGTCAACTCGCGAACCCGTCGCGTCATCTAATGAATAAGGGCACTATGTGAGTTCAAAAGCTGTTAGGAATTACCAAAAAAGACCGTACAACTTGTACAAGCCAAGTTAATAATAAATGTTTGTGTTTTACATGGAATCCACAGCCTCACAGTATTGTATACAGTGCAGTACACCGCTTGCTGCCATAATATTAATTCTGTCCAATTAAAAGGACCTCGTTTTGTCTCAACAAACATGATGTCATTGGTTATATGCGGTACACTTTATGTTAATTGATTGGGTAATAAATATAATTATATTAATTAAATATTATATAATTACTTTCAATAATAGTGATTAAGTCATTGTGACGTGTGTACTGACGTTATTTTAAATCTCAGCAAATATTACTGTTTAAGTGTTTATCTTTACTTATTCATATAATTACGGCTGCAATCCCTGAAGGGGTAAGCGGAAGTGTTTTCTTTTATCAGGAGTCTTTAAATCTAAAGCTGAATATAATAATTACGACTTGAAAGTGGCGAGCCTAGTACCTTGTTCATTAGGCTATTTTGGGTGATACGAGAGAAACTATAACTACATAACATAAAGCATGACATCTTCTGTCGTTATGACCAGTCGCATGTTAAGTACTCGTACCTGCCCCCTTACCATGAACTCTTAAAGCAGGACACTGTTTACGTTGTGCAAGCGAGACGCCGCAATACACTGGACGTACCGGCATTTCGCTTTCCCATCTTAAACTGTCCTGCTTTAACAGTTCTTGGTACGGGGGCAGGTATGAGTACTTAACATGCGACTGGTCATAACGACAGAAGATGTCATTTATGGTAATTGAGGCTTAGGATACGGTTTCGCTTGAAAAGAAGACTTGTCTGACCACTCATTAGCTTCAGCACGTTACTTGAATAGCCAAAACAATACACGTAGACGTATGGTCCTGTGATATTTGATTTTAATCTAGGAACCTCTTCTTGATCTATAATTTAATCTGTAACTGGCCCTGATACAGCCATACCAAGCTTATTGTATCGAAAAAAGACTGGCGCCAGTACTCATGACTGACGATATTTTTGTCAACATCCTTTACCTAAATATACATGTTATTTTATAATTACAACAACAGAATAGAACTTTTTTAATTATATAATTATACATATCTAATTATGTTTTCGATGTAGGACGGAAAAATATAATAAGTATTATTCAAATATGTACTTACTCGTATGATTTACATAATTATTCCGATCTAAGTTGTAATAATATAACATTGATACTTGATGAACTGACATATAAATTTTGAAGCACCTAGTTCATATTGTGTCGAGATTAGTTTTGGTTAGCGAAGTAAAAGTAATTATAATATTATGTAGATCATCTTAAGTAAACATGCACTAATATGCCAATAAAGTACTTATTGACTCTCATTTAATTGATTGTCAATAGTTTTTTACTTACTCTTTTACAGTAAGTATTGCTTCTAATACAGTGAGTGAACTTGATGCTTCAAATTTTTCTCGATCTTGTATAATGTTGGCCCTTAATACTGTAACGAACGTACAATAACCAAGGATAAATAACACAAATACATTTAGCCATATAGGTAACAGGAAACATGTACAACAATAAACTGTCTTGAACACGGTTGTACGTAAGTACAAGGCTGCAAAACTGATCGTCGTTTACCATTTTATAGTATTCTTGTACAATTCTTCGAAACGGAATGTTTTTTTTGTTATTTTTCGAGAACCTTAAATCCATTGTATTACAAATTAATTGTTAAATAGATAAAATAATTATGCTTTGCATCAAAGACACATACATTTCAACATTATCGTAAATATGTAGAGGGTACAATGGTGCCAATGATGGTCTTGTCTTTATGATCGATATCTGCGAAACTTGTAAAGAGTGTTGTATAGATTACCATGGCGTGGTTTACACCACCTAAGTTTGTCTTTTCGTAAATTCATACTTGACAACCTTTGAAACTTTTATTAAACATTCCAACTCTCTTAATTCCAGATGCGCTGCTTGCCGACCTTCAGAACTCGATCAACCCTGGCGCCAGAGTCGGCAGCCCCGGCGGCAGGAGTTCCCCTGGCGGGAGGACCACGTCTCCTGGCAGAACCGGCTCGCCACTTGGCAGAGGCAGCTCACCTGGACGGCTCAGCTCTCCCGGAGGCAGTTTAAACTCACCCTCCTCAACGGGTTATGGCTCAATCAATGGATCTAGGAATATATCCTCGGATTACACTAAGCCTGCATCGGTGAGTGACAGTTTTGTAATGCGGAGTTACCCAAAAGATAATTAATATTTGGCTAAGTAATACTGTAAACAAACTAGACTATCGGTAGTAAATAATATTATACATACATTGTATTTACTTTCGAAGGTCAATATTAATTTAGTATTAATAGTAATTTAAAGTATCCTTTATCGTCTGGATTTTGACTTTATTTTTGGTCGTCGTAAAAAGTGATGATTATGTGATAAATTCCGCTCGAGCTACCACTGAATATGTCCCAAGTTTTTTTTCCTTCTGGGCTAAGCAATAGGTCTTGAAGATAACACTCAGTACAACAATCAGGCCAATGATTACAAACTAACCTGACATATCCTGCACTTAATGCTGTTCTTTGTTCTCAAGACACAAAGTTGTACAGACTTCGTTTATTCGCTGACAATACTTACTGCTCAGCTAATAAGTTAATGTATCGTTTTAGTATGAAGGACAGCCATGCCCAACTGACCTAAATTACGCCTTTTATGAGATAGCCAACGATTTTGTCGATCATCCCACATTAGGGAGATATATGGACGACCCAAATCGTAGAGAGGTCAATTACTTAGCCACAGTTTAATCTGTGAACAAGCATTACCATATACATGTATGCGAATGTACAAGAACTTTTAGTTTTTGTGATGGGATGCATGATATTGGACCATTATGTCTAAATTCTACTATGAAGAAAGCACATTTCTCGTAGGAGTTTTGCTTAATAAGGGAAAACCTATTGCCAATAATTATTTTATTGTAGAATCATTTTAGGTTCCTAACTAGTTACGACTAACACTTTAGAATAGACTGGAATTCAAAAAATTAAGTTAACGATCAGCGCTTTTTTGTGACGGAAATCATAACTGACGATTGTTTTTAAAGTGGGAATAGATTTATCTGTTTCCAATGCAATCGAGCATCGATTACTTTGACTGTAGTTCCTAGTATCGTGACTGTTACCAATGTAGTTATGTAGATAAGTATCTTACTTATAAATGTAGGTTCATGTGCATTAAATGTTATTAGATTGCTATCAGTTGGGCTTATGTAGTTATTTTAAACCTTGATATAGATTATAAATAAATATAGGCAGCTTAAAACCATTCATTTTAACAAGTTTAGAAGTGTAGATATTTATGTTAGTTATGGTATGATCCACAATTTCTACAAATGTCTGTCAGACAGGATAACTTAATAACCTAATTTAATAACTTCCTAAGGTTTTTCCGAATGATACCTTCCTACCTTTTATCCCCGTACGCAATGAGTGACGTATGTAATTGCTTTGTATGTACTATAATGTTATTATATAAAATGACTATTAATTCATAGAATTATATCATCAAAGCGATTCTCTAAGTAACTGTTGACGCGTGGAAGTGAATTCTCGGAGTTCAGCCGCATAATAACAAATATTGATATTCAAAGTCCACATTTTAAAACACCCGAGGATTCTATGAATTCACATACATAAAACTCATTTATGAACAAAATCAATACAAGCTCAATACGTTATGTCTAACCGCAAAGCGTGTAGTACCACGCCACTGTTCTTCGACAGGCATTTAAGCAATGTGCACCGATGTATGTATAGGCTTCTTGGATTGTCAAATTCTGACAAGATGACGAAGGGCACCTCGAGATTTAATAAGCGTCGTAACAAGATCACCTTATGTAGAAGATGCAGTCGACCATCGTACCATATCCAGATTTCAAAATGCGCACAGTGTGTATACCTTGCAGCTAAGCTTCGTCCCTGACTATGGTCAGTGAAGGCTAAGCTCAGGAAAACCACGGGAACAGGCCGTATGCGTCACATGAAGGTTGTAATGATATACGTTTCACAACCCATGACATTCATCACCCACAGCCTACAATATCCCACTGCTAGGATTACGTATGTCATTAATTAAGTCTTTTCAATACATAACCCTATCCTTTAAACATAATAGAAAGTATAAATGTATAATATTATAGACATACTATTCATTACCGCACAGTGTACACAGATCAGCCTGACCTACAAACACTGGCCTAGTGAGTAGTGCATTAAGTCAAGTACAACTAGTGCTCATTCAAATTACAACACATTCCTTGTAACTATATCGTTTACTTGATACAGGTAATTACTAATAAATTGTGCATACCTTTTCTCATATCAAACTTTAAGAAACAAAATATCGTCTCTTACTAGTAATTTCTTTTGTGTCGTGGGTTCGTTTCATAAACATGAAATATCACTAACATTAAACACCTAGACTCGAGACTAACATCTGCGGCTCATTTAGATTTTTGCCATTTGCCACCCTAGGGTGGTCTCCAGGTCCCATATGTGCTATGATGAAAAGCGAAATGTGAAAGTATAAAGTACCTGTGAAAAATGAGGGTGCTTATGTATATTCCTATGGGAATAATAGGCGTAATTCTATAAGTCTTTTTGTACAATTGCACCAAACTTAATGTTAGAGGAGAGCCCAACAACTCTTAAAAAAACTAATACACACAAAAAAATACTTGATATATATTATAATATTAATAGCAAAAAACTTAATCTTATAAGAGTTCTATATTATGCTATTTTTTTTAGTATCTAGTTTTCTGCTAATCCCAGTCAGAATTCCTTGTATTACAAAGACGCATTGTTATGACACAGACGACCTTACAAACAGACTGTTGTGGTTTTATAAAAATCCGTTATATCATGACTCACTATGAATAATATAGAAACTAACAAGGTGTTTCATATAATATGTAATTTCATTGTCACGATATTATTTGTTCGAGATATTTTTTTTTGCCGTTCTGGACATAATCGAAAGGTATTTTATAGTACTTGTCAATAAGTGTGTATCAATAACATTGTAAAATGTACAATTCATGATAACTAAGTTAAAATCTATAAATTAAATAGCAGTGCATACCATTAGTAAACAATTGTTTTCTATCTAACTATATTTTCCCTGTAATATACACCATGTAATACGGTCGTGATTTTCCTACTATATTGTGACCTAAAAAATAGTTGTTGTAAACACAATAATTATTTTTACTGAAGCAGCACCAGCAGACTCTTCCAAATAATGGTTTACAGCGCCATCTAGTTTAGTATACGAAAACATGACGTTATTTACATGGTTTCAGTAACTGTTGCATCGTTCCATAGATGTCGCTACTTGTACATTATTTTAATAAGGTGCCAAGAAATAGAATTCATAATTATTATTATTCTAACGCATTGCATTTGAAATTTTGAATATAAATGGTAGAATCGTTATAAATATGAGATATTTTGGAAAAACCTTTAGCTATTGCATTAACTAATTAATTTCTAATTTAAACCCAAATACGGTATATTGGTTTAGTTTTTGTCAGTGATATAGGTGAATCGGTGCCCATAAAAATGCGGCAAAGAAGAACTTATTATTTTCACCAGTTTTAGTCTTCTTCAGAAATATATTTACGAACTCAACTTCTATGCATTATACCTACATTGTATTTATATCTTTGCATCCGTTATTCTGTTTCAAACTAGATCATAAATTATATCCCCTAAGTACATCTTCCCGTCGTTTACAACGCTAAATCTGTTAACAAATTTAATTATCTTGGCCAAACTCTCTACATTTTGTTTGTTATTATCTATACTTGAGACTATGTACGACCATAACATCTATTGAATTGAATATATGACTAGTCTATTGCCATTTATCGAGCGTAGTTTGGACTATAGCCTACCTACACTAGGGAACAGCTCACCTCGACAGATGATGAATCTGGGAAATGCTTCCAAGGCCTCAACCTTAACCTTAGCAGTCACGTTAGCACATGCTACTATCATCATCATCCGTAAAGTTCAACAGACCACGGCTGGATATAAACCTATTTGTTGCACCGGAATTTTCCTTTCATATATACCTAGCACGACTATTATCTACATTCAGATAAATATTAAGAATTCCCGTGGTCAAATGGTGATGGTGATGGTTATGATTGGTGGAATACAGAATTCAACACCATTTGTATAGTGATATATGAATTCATCTAGAATCAAAACCTGTCAGGCTATAATCACGCGAAGGTATGTTTATCATGACATTCAAATGTATGAATTCATTGGAAATTCCAATTAAACAGGCAAACATCAGTTTTAATATTTTAACTGGAAACGTTACTAATAAAATAATCTTATCGAATTAAATATAATACGTATTCATACTATGATATGTAAATAGAATCAATCTCTTCTCAATAGTGAGGTCAAAAGTCATCTTTATTGTCACGCATTGATAATATTTACAGATTTTCTTAGAAATTCTTTAGATATATAATAAAAAGTGTATTTTGTACGATAGTTGTCTATTAAAAACTCTTAATTAAGTCCAAAATACTGAGTTGTAATGATAAATCCTTATCCACTTTGACAAATGGGTTGTTTACAGAAAACTTTCCAACAGCTGTTTTAATGAAGATGTACTGATAAACTTAATTTGAGTAGGATTTATGTAAACATATTTGTTATAGTAACTATTAATCACAGTGGTTTGTCATTCAAGCACATGACCACTGTGATGTCATCGTGTCGCGGAGCCTGTGTACATGTGTAGTTCATGGGTTCAAGCTGACTCCATACATAATGTAATGGAGTTTTGTTGTGAGAAAATCGTAAACTACGATCTTCTAAAACACCAAAAGTATATTTTGAGGCATATTTCAAGTTGTATCTAACTAATAAGATATCTAAATCGTAAATCAATCTTTCGCCTATCAGTGTAAAATTTTTCTCTCAGCCACATCACATAAGCGTATTTTTCATTAACCTCATTTTTCTTTGTCCACAGCCCACCTACCAAAACACGTCATCGATCCATGAGAAAGTGGTGCCCATTAAGTACAACACGACACAGTCTAGCTACAGTAGCCACACTCCCAACTATAATGCGGGACAGCCTGGCTACGGCAGGACGGGAGGCGGCCGGGGCAATCTGACAGAGCTGGACACCCTACTAGATGACCTGAGCAACGCTAGATACGGCAACTATGTTGACAAGACCTCCTATACTGAAAGGAATGGTGAGTGTAAGTTACGATTATAATATTCTTTTGGTAGTTCTTGTGACTTTGCTGACGTAGTCAATTTTGCCGTCTTTTTCCGTGATAAAATGTAGCTTACCTACCTATTCTATACTTTTATACTGAATGACGACAGATACTTCTTCGTAAGGGTTGCACGTAGACAAGCAATCTGTATTTTCTTAAATTAAAATTAAAAATAGATAACTAAGCTTGATCAGATTGCACACATTGCAGTCTTCTTTAAATATTAAAAAAAAATCGCAATCTAGGTAACACATATCACTGTCAATTATACAAAATTGTGACAATATTACAACTAAGAAATATTAATCTCGTTATTCAAAAGAGGCGGATGTGTGCATGTCATATAAATTAAGGGGCGTGTTTGATGTTGTGACACGATATGTTTGCAAGGTCTCGTTATATTTATTATTTAGTCACTTCTTATATTATGACCCCTGATTAGTCCATAATCTAATGAATACTTCTGCCTTATGCTAAAATCTCACGTAGCATTTTTTTAAAACATTCATTATAAACCATAATATAGATTGTTACAACAACATACCTTTACAATGTGCGAATTTGGCGATTGGCACTAAAAAATAACATCGATGCAGTTGAAAACCTTTACGAATAGCACTTTGTATATTAGAATATACAGAAAATGAACCATTTATAATTTATACCCAGGTATCACAATTATCAAGAGCAATACATTAGTTCCAAGTATGATGTAAACATGATTTATCAACGCGCTCCCATAATTCGTGGCTCGTGTAGGATGTTAAGATAATCATGTACGCTGAAACGATTCATTTGCGATGACCTCGGGGCTTGGGCGGAACGTTTGTAATATATTAGTCTAATCTAATTAATATAAGGTTGGAAAACTACTTAAAATATATTGATTGCTGTGTTAATGTTGTTTGGAGTTGAGGTTACGCAAGTTCAATACAATCATATTTGTGTTCTGTTTTGCTGCATTATACACTACTACGAGGGTCAAACTGAAAGTTCTTAGAACTGGCCACTTATAAACAATATAATAAAAAAATAATTCTAAAATTTGAAAATAGAACTCTTTGCCAATATTACTGAGTATATATTTCATTAATTTGTCATTTGTTTTACGATTTGGCGGCAAATTGAAAATTGTCTGTGTCACGTCAACATGAATTTAACACGAGAAAATTTTCGTGCAATGATTTTTTATGACTTTCGATGTCATTTAAGTCAACAAGAAAGTTATGATAGACTACGATTGGCCTTTCACGATGAAGCCCCATCTCGTGCGACAGTTTACAACTGGTTTAATGAGTTTAAACGTGGTCGCACTAATCTCACTGATGATTTACGTGAGGGACGGCCTTCTACGGCGACGACTGAAGATAACATCTGTGTTGTGCGGCGTATGATAGAGACTGACAAAAGAGTGACCTATCAGCAGATTCGGACAAGCTTAGGCATCGGTATGAGTCAAGTGCACAAAATCCTCCACGAACATTTAGCAGTCAGGAAGCTTTGCGCCCGGTGGATACCTCATAATTTGACTGAGGCTCAAAAACTCCATCGTGTGGATTGGTGCCGTAAAATGATTGAAAGATTTAACGGAGGTGACTCAAATGCTGTGTTCGACATACTAACAGGTGACGAAAGCTGGATTTACTGTTATGATCCTGAAACCAAAAGACAATCTGCTCAGTGGGTGTTTCCTTTCGAGAGGTTGCCAACTAAAGTGAAGAGAGATCGAAGTGCGGGAAAAAAAATGGTGGCCTCGTTCTTTGGAAGGATAGGTCATTTCGCAACAATTGTGTTAGAGGATCAAAAAACAGTTTCTGCAGAATGGTACACTACCAATTGTTTGCCACTTGTCTTGGAAAAAGTTCGAGAGAAACGACCTCGCAGTAGGATCCTCCTTCACGACGACAACGCCTCGTCGCACACCGCTAAGCGAACGATCGACTATTTGGCGACATCAAACGTTGAATTACTGGGTCACCCGCCGTATAGCCCCGACCTCGCCCCTTGTGATTTTTATTTATTTCCAAAAATTAATGAAAAACTTAAAGGAAAGCGGTTTATGAATGCTGAAGAAGCGGTGGCTGCGTATCGCGATGCCATTGAAGAGAACCCTAAAGACGAGTGGGCAAAGTGCTTTTCCCAGTGGTTCCATCGCATGCAGCGGTGTATTGACGTGAATGGACAATATTTTGAAAAGATATAATAAAACTAATAACTGGCTAATGTAATCAGTTTTTGATTTTCTAAGAACTTTCAGTTTGACCCTCGTATTATACTACATTAAAAGCCAAAACTTTTCGACTATTAACTTATTATACTGCTCTTCCACGTCGTCAAAGCTTAAGGTATACTTGTACGCCCTGAATATAAAGCTCCTTGAAAATTGTCATATACGTAAGCACTGATATCAAAAATGTTTAGGCCAGTTTAAAACTATTTATCTCTTACGAACATTTACTCTACCTCCTACCGAACCTACCCGTTCATCAAAATCCTGAGTAAGCATGATTCGCACGTTATCTTGACGTTATGTGCAAGCCTATAAAACAACACCTTACAAACGAAATTCCTAATGTGATCAAATGTGTAATACAAAAACACTAGATGAACCTAAAATAAACATGGAATTGTAACGTCATCGGAAGACAAGATGGCGAATTTAAATGGGATGGAATACCTTATTGCTATTACTGTATGTTACGTTTTTAACTCAAAACAAATAGCATCTCTTATCATCAAAGCTTTCAACAAATATATCGATACCGTAATAAATAGTTCGTTTATAGCCGCATGTAATGTATAGCCAAATGTCTTCGGCAAGGCCACTCCTCGTCACACCACAAATAGAACACCGTACCAGATTGTTTAGTTTACATACAAATGTTGGATTACTTGTCTCATGAATATTTTCATTGTTCATTTGTCAAGTTAATATCAATTATTATTATTTTGGTCGCGGCAAACTTTATTATCTATTGGGTTTTACTGTAAAGGATTAATATTTTACCAGGATCAATGAAAACTTATTTCGCCTAATAAAAGAAGGAAGCTTAAATCGTTGATCGATGTCATGAAAGTTTGATTCAATTCCTATCTCTAAACGAGAGAATTTTAACGAAACTTTTTATAGAATTTATGAGAAATTGATGATTAGAAATATACTAAATTCTAGTTGAAAAATATACGAAATTACGTGGTTACTATCCATGCGCTCGCGCAGATCAAACGAAGCAGTGCACTTTTTCGACGCGATCAAAGTTTTTTCATCCTCATTAATCCTCCAATTGCTTGCTAACAAATGAGAATAGTCGTTTTACTGTGCAATTTGTTACCAGCTTTCGTATAAAAGATTCGATGAGTTTATTTGTTGTGAATCGAATGTACAAATGAACATTATTTACAATTGTCTCACACTTATTAAAATTTGTTTATCAAATTCTTGAACGATTTGAAACTGTTATAACGTTTATTATTGTTATCCACACAATTATTTACTATAAATGCCAGTCTCATGTATGGCTCCGTTTTAGTCAGAAACTAGTCCGGCATTCCGGAATATACACGTGAGGAAAACCGGCACATTAAGTAGTCAATTGTAACTACAAAAATGGTAAAGTTCAGTTTGATGTTCGATTGTTGACTGGAAAAGTTCTTGGAATTGAGATGAAATTTCAAAGAGATGTTATTGCTGCGATTATACTCGATCATACCAGCGAATTTTCTCTTCTATCTAGTAAACTTTTAAGGTGAAAATGTATTTTGCTTTGCATGCTCTTAGCAATGAATATGCCATAGAAAATACATTCAGTAATCTTTCCTGTTATACACTATACTCTAGTAACTTTGATCATGAAATGTGTTGAACATTTCACAACCTCGTCTAGCTTTCAACGCGCTCATTTTTCGTTACCTTATCCCTAAATAAGATGCTTATGACAGGTTAGAATAGCTTTTTTCACATTACGTGGGATTTAGACAAACACGATAATTTAGTAGTATGTAGATATTATATTATTAGGTACCTTTATTCAAAAACATAACGTTAAACATTATTTCACACTTGTATTCCCCGAAGGGTTGGTAGAGGTGTTTACTTGTATAGTACATTTCGCCAGTTATGTTATAGGTCCCACCTTTATTCAAATATTATTAAATCGGTGTCTAAAGGAAAAATCACCATGTATTGTATTCTGCTAACATGTTATTATATTTATAATATCGACTATAATAAATCAAAGTAGGTACTACATACATACAAATACTATAACATATTGCCAGCCCATTGCTTACAGTATAACAATAAATAAACCTCTAATACCACTTAAACCTGGTTAGGACCACAAGATTAAGGGTCAAACATCTGATTTCATAAAAATCCTATTAATTTTCCAATGGGCTTATCCCAGAGGCGATTTTGTTCATCAATCAAATGAGCACGTGTTGATTTAAGAAGTATAAATTTTAAATCATAAAGAAGTAAAAATAATAGTGCTACATTATCTTTAGCAAATTAATACTGCTACGTAACCTTCAATGCCAGCCAGACGTAATGGCAACCGTTCGCTTGTCCACAAGGGAAGACTCGTACTTGGCATTGAACAAATTGGTCAAGAGCATCCCAGCTGTCTCGTCCCTTTCCCTAACAAAACAAACATTATTTTAATCCAAGTTTAACAGCTCAAAACATTTCAGTCCTCATACGTGTACTTGTCAAATTTCTATGTAAACAAGCAGTTTATTACTACAAACTGGTGTAAACACTAAACATTGTTTGTAAATCATAAACGTTTTGCGCTTAATGAACCTAGACTAGGAATATAGTTCTTAATGTTGGTATTGGTGCCAGAAATTTTGGTACATTTCGCACGCTCGGCACGCTACGACTACCAAGGTTTCGTCAATCATAAATTATTTGCAGTTGGAATTTGAGAGTACATACATCATACATATAATCATCCCTGTAACCCTGTTGGTATAGATGAGGTGATTTCCTTTCGGATTCTATGCAGCTGTACTTATATCGCTGTCATCACCATAGGCTGGCAAGCTTATGCCATTAGTGAAAGCTCAAGAATAAAGATTATATGGAATTCACTACTGGCAATTTCGTTTCACTTTTATCAACATACTTATCTAAATACAATGAATAATTATATTATAAAACGTAGGTACATTTATTTTAAACGCGACGTAAATCGTAATCGATTAACGAGTAAAACCATTTTGGTGTTTACGACTGCAGTTCCGATAGTAAAATATTTAAAATACAAAACTCGATAGGTATGTTTTTCCTTTTCATTTACTATTTGCGTGTATTTAACTTACTCGTAAATTTAATGCCTTCCTGGATTTTAAATAGGTACATGAACTACGGAATCTAGATAATTTTATTAAGTCCCATTATGCAAGGTTTATTGTAAACTATTTAGGATCCTCGTATAATAATATTCTTATAAATAAAACATTAAAAAAATAACTTTAATAGCAAACTACAGAATTTACATAAAAAATAAAATAACAATTAAAAGAAAAACCAAATGAGCAGAGGAACAATGTTGATGGGTCTACGAAGGCTGACAAAATGGCTATGTCCACGCAGGCTTCTTTCTTCCTTACAAATGGCCGCACTAGAGTGGGGTGTCTGAGGTTTTCATCTAACAATATGATAATAAATTGATCTTATTTTTCATTAATTATGAAGTTGTGAAAGATATTATTATTAGCACAAATATAACTTTACAGCTACTATTAATGCATAAAAGTAAAAAGATGTTTTCTTTGACAGTCACGGACGGTTACGCCCGCACCAACGGCGCCACCAGCCCAGCATCTTCCAGGCCCACGGTGGACTCGCTGCTCGACCAGCTCAGTGCCGATCTACCCAATGGGTGAGTTATATTAACAGTACTAGAATAATATATTACTTACTTAAGAATGACAAATCAGAAATCAAGATAACAAAATCACGATCTACAAGTTACAAGGTCGGTATTTGTCGAATGATTGTACAGTTTTGCGATGCAGGACTTACTCGTCAAATTAACTGACGACTGATATTTAGATCGTCTGATATCAGAATAAATCATATTTACATAGTTTCTGTTCTATAATATTATATAACCGATTCCTATCAAAAACATCAATACCTGGTAAACACTACGATACAGTTCGATAGTTGATACTCCCGCCGTATATAAAATACTGTACAAAATCTAAAATCATTTATCACGATGTACTAATAAAAGTGTTCAGCAGTCGTTTATAGAGTTAACTGAACCCAGAAATTACTTCGACCATAAATAAAATTCGCACTAGCTCTGCCATCCAACAGCAACATTTAAATTATAATATCTAATAAAATGAAATCCCGTGTTGTATAAACTTGTGTTAAAATAATGGGATTATCTTGTCTTTGATGTTCCCTTGTGTTAAACGAGAGCATAATCTGACCGCAAATAATGGGTTTAGCCATAAACACCGCCGTTTCTTTCGAACAGTTGGTTTTTACAACCAACTATATGTATTTTATTTTAGTTTTCTCTCTTTCTATGTTATCTTCTTATTCCCCTGATTATGATTTAAGTTTTACAAAAAGTACATACATACGTATTAAAGTCACGCCTATTTCCCTGAGGGGTAGGCAGACACCACGGATTTTCATTTGCTACGATCTTGGCATACTTCTTTTGCTTCATTCACACGCATCACATTCCTCATACACGCTCGTCGAACAAAAAAAATATTTGAGGTATAAAGCAACTAAGCGTTACGTCCAGTCTATGAGGTGGAAATTTGTTTATGTGCTGAGCTTGTTTGCCAATCCACTGAGATCACCACCTCGTTTTCCAATAGCGGTAATTAACACATTGACGTTTAGGTGCTAGTAATTATAATCCTAAAACTTACTGGCTACTTGCCCAAGTCAATTTTGTCCAAAAAGAAATTAGCTAGCCTCGTTTACAGGCGCACGACGAATTTCTTCGACACGCCACAGTTTGCCAAGTTTCTTTTGTATGAAGCTAGTTTTCTCTTGTCTGCTTGTGATATTGTTGTAGTAAGCACTCTCTCTGTAACTATTATGATATTTACATACATACATAAAGTCACGCCTGTTTCCCTGAGGGGTAGGCAGAGACCACGGATTTCCATTTGCTACGATCCTGGCATACTTCTTTTGCTTCATTCACACGCATCACATTCCTCATACACGCATCATATTTAATGCAAATCAATTAGTATTGCATTTGTTTTGAATCTTATTTCTTCTTTTATGTTTTTGTTAGTAGCATCGATCCGTATTGGATACATTCTACTATCTGTAAAAGGACGGTAATATTTTTGGACTGTATTATCAGCAAACGTATGACGATTATGATGACGATATCATCCAATTTATTATTATGTTTAATCCTTAAAGCCCTCATGATGATGTTAATAGGGTTTATTGTGACATAAATGTATTTCGCACATATAACCTTTATCCTTTATGATACATTCAGAATTGTTACTCGTAATGTTGTATTAGATTTAACATGAAACTATCTACACGAGAAACTAAAAGCATTTTGTTGTTCAGCGCCAAACCGCCTGTATAATCTGGACTGATTTATATGAAATTTTGAATGTTTTTAAGATTTGCAGAAAGTGCACGCATTCCTAAAATAATAAAGAATGTAGCACTCAAGCGATCGGCAGTATCTGCATCATATATTCTACATAATATGTAGTACCTACCTACGCATAGAACAATTTGCACGTACAAGCAAAATTTTACTTAATAGCCCATCTCTTTAAATATTTAATTAGAAATGACATTTGATAGCACTGCCAATTCTTCTGTGAAATAATTACGTCTCACCCTCTATAAATAATTTGGCATATGCAGTGATATATTAGTTTTTAGTGTGTATAACGACAAGTTTATCGCTGTTTATGACCGCATCACTATTATAATAATCTGATAGGGCATACTAAATATGACTTGTTTACTGTATTGGCAATCATTATTGTACTATTAGTAAACAAATTTAAAATTACGCCTGCAGATTTTTTTAATTTTTAGCTTATTTTAATAGTAGCTACTCTTTTATAAATATAATAAAACTTTCTGTCCGCGATTTTGTCTGTGTAGAAAGTTTCATCACAAGACTTATCATTAAACATTTCCTCACCTTTTGTGTTAGACAGCTCCATAGCAAATCTTGGGACAAAATAATATCATACCTTGCTAAATCCATAATGAAAAATAAGCCTGGCGTGTAATAATAAAACTAAATGATTCCTAGAATGGAATAGGCATATTTCTGTTTAAAGTACGTTTTTTCTTTTGTTTTTAATCTATGCTATGCTGTAAAAATCTCTTTCGAAGCTGCAACTATTACGTAAGTTCTGTTTCTCAATTTTAATGTACGGAACCCAGAAGATACCACCGTCTTGATAGTCGATCGAGCCGTGGGCCGTCGACTGGGCCGTGTGAAAACTGCTTCCTATTTTTGTATCGTGCGCACAAATAGCACAGTATGACGTCACCATACTGTTTTGTTATTATAATCGCCCCTTTGGTGTAACCGCACGGCGGAATCCCGTGGTATAGTCCATTGCGAGATAACTTTCACGTAAAATTAGATAGTGTTACTGATTGCAAGCGGTTATACACGATATTCGTTATATTTAACCTAACTATGAAAACCTTTTAATATAATTATGCTAAAAAGAAAGACTAATTTTTCGATTTAATTCCATAAATATTAAATTGATTACAGATAAATATATTTTATTTGCCTACATATATAAATGTTTCTCCGTAGAGTTAGACAGATGCCAATGATTTCCAATTCTTTCAAACTAGACATTTTCATATCTTCACATTTTGTACATGCTCATTGAATTGATTGAAAGTGTTCTTGAAATCGCCTTTTCTTGGAGAAATTTTTTTTATATTACCTAGGTGGAAAGAAAGTATTTCTTTGCCTAACTTCCAACATTTCCATGCTGACTTTTCTTCATTCAGCTGTAATCTGTTCGTGTCTAGTAGATAAACTCAAATAAAATGTCTTTGTACGGAATGTTGAAAGCGTTTAATATAATATTTAACTTTCAGTCGCCCTCGAATTAATAGTATTCTGTGAATCGTGTGCAACCATCTTAAAATAATAACACAATAAACAAACGACGTGTGTTATATATTTGTATTGAAATATTTAGCTTAGTCAGAACTAAACACAGGGGCGACATCAGTTGGAAGCTATTTAGGTATGTTAGGTTTATTTTTCTGTTGCTGTGGTACAATCATACTCCACAAGTAATGTTACTTGCTACTGGTCAGATATTTTGAATCTGACTTTGAATGACGCCTTGCGCGCGTCAGATTGTGGGCGTGGCGAGTTAGGAGGCAACATTTTGAAGTTCCTCACAAAATAAATTGGCAGATTATCTTTTGGAAATTAAATTTAAAAAAATGTTGAATAAAATTTTAAAATTAATCGAATATGTTAGAACTGTGCTTCGATAATGAAGTCAAGGTCGAAACTCTAGTAAGATCTCCGAAATAAACCCAGTAATTGATCTAACGCATATCCTTGGAATATGAATGTATACAAAATCCGGATATCACAGCATGTTTCAGCCAAGAAATATCTACCTCTTACGTCACATCAAAATGGACGCTAAAACTACATTAGTAGAAATGCTTCCAGTTATCCAGCCCACAAGTCGCAGTTGCTAGTGCCTACTCTGCTACTGATTGGGAGGTTTTTATGTCTGTGTGTCTCTGTATGTATTCTTAATGACAATTTATTCTGGTCTCAAGTTCTATACATAATCATAAAGCTTCAGAAGATCATAAATGGATGGTATGTGGTGGTTTGTGGTTTCTGTCAGATAAAATTAGAAGTGTAGCAAGAGTTCCGTAGCATCTTTTACACGTTCACGGTTTATTAAACAAAAGAAAATACAATATTCTTATTATTATTATTTCAGCCATGATCGTCCCACTGCAGGGCAAAGGCCTCCCTTTCCTTCCTCCAATATTCTTATAAATAAACAATATCCTACAAAACCGTTTACACAATTACTGTCATCGAAATACTTATCTATCCCCTTCAAGGATGACTGATGCATTATAAGTATGAAAATATTTAGATTAATATTAATTACCATACTATATCTGTCTAAATACGGACATCGGTAATCGAAAGTTTTAATCTCTGTATTGGGAATGTGTTATCTTTTGATGCTCCATCACGCACGACGTAATGACTGTAGGAATTCGATTAAATAGACAATTCTAGAAATGTTCCTCGGTAAAAACATAATTCGTTTATTATGAAAGTTTCTAGTAAGCTCCTCGAGTTTCCGTTGTTTTCCAGTATTGCGAAAATCCATTTCTCGTTACCGGATGATAGGCATAAATGTCTCGCGGAAAGATTTACACAAAACGAATGTTCCTAAGAGCGTCTTACATAACTCAATCAACACGTCAGAAGTAGGATGTCGGTGCTTTATATTTACTCCAACATTTTAAAATAATATTTGTTGTAGTCGTAGACGCTTTTGTAGACAATTGTGGAAGGGTGCACTCTACCTTTACGCACTTGCGTTTTACGCAGAAGAAGATTATTAAAAAAAACGTCGCACCAATATGAATTTCTCCTGTGTCGTGGGTGCGTTTTAGAAACATGAAATATCACATACACAAAACCACCCGGACTCGAGACAACCGCCACGATACGACAAACAAAGCCTCTAACGCCAATCAGGTCGACAAATACAGTGCAATACAGTATGAAGATGCGTTTCATTTTGATGACTACTTAGTCTAAGTATCTTAGGCGTTATCATCTCACCATTACGTTGTCGATGTTATTCTAGTGGCTTTTCCTTCTTTAATATTCTCTTTCAATAATATTATATGAATATTCAGTTACACTCAAACATATAGGTCTAGGTCGCTTAAAAAAGGATGCACCAAATATAACTGTTCTAAAATCTTTATATTATTCTGCAAGGTTTTATATCGAACGATATCCGCACGATTTTTATTTTATTATCATAACCTAGCTTTTGATTTGAAAGTAACGTTAATTTTTTAAAGCAATTTTTCATAGTTTTGGCAGTATCCACTATATCCGATGGACGAGATTATATTTATACATCGGCCGATATACTAGAGACGTGTGTTGTAATAAATATCATAATATTTCAGTACAGACACGTTGACAGTAAGAATAGACTTGCGTCAGGGATTCTGTTGTGTTATGATTGGATCCAGACGTTAGGGAGAAAATCGATTCAATAACTCAATCGATAGGAAGGTAATTGAACTCTAAATGGGAGATTTCTAGTTTATATGATGGTTATAATGTGCCTGTCGATGATATATTAGAAACTATCGCTACGGAAGCTTAAAAGCCTTTGCTAAGAAAGTAAAATGGTATGCCATAGATATTCAATGGTATTTAATGTCTTAGGCTAGGGAAATATGAAACAAACAAAGTAGAGTCCAATGCCTACTTATAATTTTATTGTGATTAAGTATTTACATGCGTCACATGTTGAAGTTTCACAGGCAGGTACCTTGTGCTATTTCACATATATTTTATGTCTTCATAGCTAATATACCATACTGTGTAATAACTGACCGTTTAAAATATTGACTGGGGCAGCATTATCATAACAGTATATTGCGATTAGCTACATGCTAGCACAATGACTGCCAACGATGTTAAAACAGCCGTATTTGCCTTCGAAAATCGTTGTTATACCTATATTTTGGAATCGTTTATAAGAGCCAATTAACATAAAAAAAAATTTAACAAAAAAAAACCGACTTCAAAACAAAACTATTTCACAACAAATCAAAAAGCACTAAAAAGTAAAAAAAAAACCGCAGAAATCGGAGAACAATCATAGAAAAATGTAGTAGAGAACGTGAAAAAAAACAGCATTATTAAGAATTACTGAAAAAGTACTGATCGGATCTTAATCAAATTGCAATGGGACCAAACGGGAGGCACCAGCTTTCAAATAAATAAAAAATCATCAAAATCGGTTCACTCAAGCGAAAGTTATGAGGTAACAAACATAAAAAAAAAAATACAGTCGAATTGAGAACCTCCTCCTTTTTTTGAAGTCGGTTAAAAAGATATTATCGACTATAAGTCAAGTATATCGATTTTTACGTAAAGTATTTACTGGCGCCTAAGTCATACCTACATCAGAAGAACTGATATGCATTTTTACGTAACTTTTTTTGTATACGTCTTATTCTTTCAAGAGCGATAAAAAGTCATATTTAATTTAAAAGACAATGGTATATTTGTCAAGCATGTGTTGCTGCAATGCAACTACTCACTTACTAACGCAGTCACCCAAACAACCCGACATTTAAATAAAAAATCCTTAAAATTTGATCGATGCTTTAACACTATCTAACTAGTTCAAACATAAATCAAATTCCCCCAAAAATCCTCAACAAAGGTTGACAATGTAAAATAATTGTTTTTGGCATGGACGAGTTGCTCTCGAGCACGTTTCCGCTCGCTAATTAGTATTTATGTACTAACTGCCAGTAATCGCACCTGCCGCTAAGCTTCTACCAGATATATTTGTGGTGTTATGTACTAGAATACTTTAGGTGGAGCAGAGACGGCCTTTAGAGATAAGGGAATGAAAGGTCGCTCAAGATTTTTTTAATCACATATAGACATTCATCACTTGGAATTAAACTTTGGCGATTTTTATGTACGTATTTAAACCTCCGATTTGTATTTTTATGATCATTTTCTAACATACATATAAAATAAAGAGAATGCCTACTACATATTTTGCTACTTAGTTCAATCTAAGAGTTTGCCGTGTATATAGACTTTCCTCTTATACATTATAGAAACACCCATTGGCGGGGCTTATCTAATGTTGTTCAATGAAGAATTAACTACTAGATCTTGCGAACAGTACCAAACCAACGTATACCTTTAGTCTATTTCAGATGAAATGTTTATTTACTAGATACGGATGTAAACTGACAAGCTAAAAGCCCGCTATTATTTCAACACTATAATGCTCTTAAAGCAATCACTAAAGAATTATCAGTGTAATGGGGTATCGTGAATTTTAAACAGTTAAACGAAGCATACACAATATACACATCTTCACTTTGAAACGGATTCGTGAAATAGGGTTTAGTAGCTGATCATGTTAGCAATCCCCTTTAAGATACTCTAGTCTTCTTGGTAACTGATATACGAACCTATATTTAAAACCAATAAATAGTACCATTATTACGTAATTACGAAATGCTTTTAGCAAATTTTGGAACCCCTCTATATATACTCGGTAAGGCGTTAGATTAACCCCTCCTCCTCTGCCGAATATCACGTGTATTTATTTTAGACGGTGTAAAAGAGAGAATCGGTTGGTGCAATTCAAAGATTCTTTCGGGAGTAGACATTGCCCGTTCACCGAACGCCGACTGCTTAAAATCCTTCAAAACAATAAAACCGAAGTCAACTCATTTCCTAAGATAACCATCGGAAAATCAAGGTGGTCTATATTTAACCGCAAAGACAATTTCATGTTCTTTTAATAGCCCCTGTCAAGTCTGTCCCTGCACATGCCATAGTAACTAATGCATGCATGACATTGATTCATTACTGGATAAATAATCGTTTTGGAAGGACAATCGGCTATTTAAGGAATTAAGACGCACTACATACGTGGGCCAATGTCTAATAGTTTTGTATGTACTGGAGTAATTTATAACTGTTTTCTGTAAACATCAGTGAATTATGTCACGTCGTCCAATCGCATCGCATCATTGTATACTACAACGTCTTAATTTTAGAAAATACATGTCTGCATGTGAAGAATGACAATATGAGGGAGAAGGAATATCATAATAACTGCTTTTAAAGAAAATAAATGCAAAATACGGGACTATGAAGATAGCGTCAAATAATGGAAACTAACCAATTTCATACAAGCGTAAGATTTCGGAAAACCGTGTAATTTTGTAATCGAGCCGAACTCGGAATTCTGTACCAATCAAGTCATAAGGCAAAGCATATTCTGGAAAATTGATGTGAATGAACCTAACATAACATAACATCACGCCTGTATTCCCCGAAGGGGTAGGCAGAGGTGCACATATAGTACACCCACATTTCGCCAGTTATGTTTTTTAGGTCCCAATGTAATAGGGGGCGAGCCTATTGCCATCAACCGGGCACAAATCCAGACTCCGTGCTGCTACTGAGAATTACCTAATGGAAAAACCCGGTAACACTTTACCCGACCCGGGATTCGAACCCAGGACCTCGTGCTCAGCAGTCGCGCTTAGCGACCACTAGACCAACGAGGCAGTCTAACAATTGACTTTAAAATAAAAGCCGTGTTTCTTATATATCATCAATAAAAATCAATCTTTTATCTTTCATCGGAAACCACGAATTAATAAACATACGTCATAATAAATACAAATCCTTTTAACCATGTTCTTTCTCTATTGTCACCAGTCGCGCCTCAACATCGCCGGTCCCTTCATCGGGGGGCACTCTCCCGCGGCCTGGCACCAAGCAGGTCACGGTGACGGTTCAGGAGACGGTGGTAGAGCCCGCGCAGTCGCAGCAGCAACCAGCACCGACGGCACCCGCCGTGCGCCATCATCACCATGCTTCCAATGCTACGAAGGAGCTAGATGACCTGATGGCATCACTGTCGGATTTCAAAGTAAGATTGCCTCCAATTTTAGGATTTGTTTCATTTGTTTTCTTTAGGTTGAAAGTGGTATATTTCCATCAATATCTCAGTCAGGCTATTTTGCTCTAAAAAGTTTGGCAGACCAATTATAAAGCTTGAGTTAAGCGTTAATCGTTTAGAAACTTCTTTCAAAAGCTTTAAGGAAAATATTAGATAGATAAAGCAGACGTTCTTTATGACGAAATTTCCGCATACCTACGACGCTAGTCAAATCTTGTATCCAATAGTTTATTCGATCCAGATCCAGGGCTTTACGGAGTATAGAACTTTCCTGCACACAGCCAAGACTAACAGCATTAAAGGTTTATGCCACGTGTTTGGCAAACCCACACGATCACCTAATAGTTTTAGTTGAAACAGTTTCTATTACTATTGGTCATGCTTGTAGCATGTACAAGAAACGACCTATATATTAAACCTACATCTTATTTTGAACCAAAACTTATTGAGACAGTACATCAGTCTATTGTAGACTTAAATTATGTATTGATAGTTCATATTACTTATTAAATAATTATCCTTTCCATAACGGAAGTCTCGGAATTTTCGGCATCTGCGCCATTTTTATTAGATTCATATAGTAAATATTATGAGTTGCGGCGGAAAGCTTATATAACGCAGTCATAAAACTGAGCACACATACAGTATTTGCTCAGAATGTTTATAAATTTACGTTAGTTTGAAAAACATTGTTGAAAAACACCATAGGCTGGCGAGTCAGTGCATTGCTTTTGATGTGACCTTATCAGCCCAATGTTTACAGCACTCCGCTGTAGTCCTAATAGAATGCTTAACTATAAAGGTATAAAAATGTCGATATCACCACTAATATTATTTTGGTGACCCAAGTAGTATCTTGCTACTTTGAGAGAGAGATTAAACTGTCACCCTTTGTGCATTTTATGACAGTGATAGAGAACAAGAATTTCGTATCTACGAGTACTTAGATGTTTATCGATCTCTAATTGCTGATGTCTCGTGAAACAAACGACTATTACAATTTGTACACAAATTACTACTGTGCAATACAAGGTTGCTTGTAAAATAAAGGATAGTTGATGACCACAAAAGCTGCCAAAAAGATATTGGAGCTGGTAGCGTCGCAAAAGCCGACTCTAATACCATTGTTTATATCCCTCGCTGTTATCACAGTATTTTTCATTCATGAACGCGTATTTACTGAATAAACTCAGAATTTATAATGTAGTGGATCGTTTTGGTCGAGTTTACGATCCAATCTGTAGTAATATACATCTAATTGTGAGTCATCGCCACCCTAAGGTCTAATATCGGTCGGCATCTGTCACGGCCACCTCGGCACACTGCACTACAGCAGTCTCCTCTTTTCCGTTTATTATAATATTTACAAGTCGCCTTTCTTGGTCCACGGCTATTTCCAGCCGCTCTAGAAGCCGTTCCTCCAGCGCTCGGCTCGTCTCGCTCGCACTCGCGTGAAGCCCCACGTCTAAAGATAGTCCCCAGCGTTACATCACAGGCGTGGAGGGGACGCGAGCTTATAATATTAGAGTACATAGACAAACATTTCACTCGGACGGCATTCGCTCCAATCCACCTCGAACGGGCGGGTTTACTTCTGTACGTTGGATCACGATTTTCGATCTTTTATTTTAACTGGAAATTCTATTGCATGTAATGTTAGTTTAAATAAAAGATCTATAATAATTCCCAACTTCATTCATCCGACGTTTCTATGTTGCCTGAAAACCAACCATTTTGATGGCAATAGCGAAACATCAAATCTTAGGACATTGTGTTAATTTCTCAGGTTAGCGGCACAGGAGGCGAAAGCGGAACCCACGTGTATCGTGAAAAGCGTGCGTGGCAAGAACACTACCGCAGCAACCCGCGGCAACCAGAATCCGCCTCTCTTGAGCATATGCTCGGATCTCTCCGGGCAGACATGAGCCGCCAAGGAGTACAAACCCCCCAAAAGGGATGCTGCAACGCCTGCGATAAGCCCATCGTTGGACAGGTGGATATCCAACCGCGATGGGAGCAGAATTTGGACTTCTACACCTGCAAGAATACACAGTGATAACAGATTCTGCTCCCAAAAGTGTTAAGTGATTTAACAAAGTAGTGAATGACGAACTGTTCTGTGATCCAGGTCATCACCGCGTTGGGTCGCACATGGCACCCTGAGCACTTCACCTGCGCTCACTGCAACCAGGAGCTGGGCACCAGGAACTTCTTCGAGCGCGACGGCAGGCCTTACTGCGAGCCAGACTACCACAACCTGTTCTCGCCGAGATGCGCTTACTGCAACGGACCAATCCTCGACGTTAGTTTTGGAAAATAAGCTGCACTTAATTTCCGACCCTAACTTATGTCGCTAAGGTGTAATTTTGATTTTCAGAAATGCGTAACTGCTTTGGAAAAGACCTGGCACACAGAGCACTTCTTCTGTGCTCAATGTGGCCAGCAGTTCGGTGAGGATGGCTTCCACGAGAGGGATGGCAAGCCTTACTGCCGCAATGACTACTTCGACATGTTCGCGCCAAAATGCGGCGGCTGCAGTAAGCCCATCATGGAGAACTACATCTCAGCACTCAACACACAATGGCATCCAGATTGCTTTGTCTGCAAGGTCAGTATCAGTCTCCCTACCACAGATACATTTGCAGCTGGCTGATGTGCACACAGGTAAAATGGTTAAGGTAGCAAAATCCACGGTAATGTTCTAAAGTCAAAACTTTAGATATTCAGAACAGTAAGTTTCTAATATAATGTTTACATCACACAGGACTGCGAAAAAGCCGTCAAAGGCAAATCGTTCTATGCCATGGAAGGAAAGCCGGTATGCCCTAAATGCGTCGGAGTCGATGAGGATGAATAAAGGATGACGTCAACTATGCCATGCCACCCCCTCTCACAATGAATGCCCTCCCCCCAATTTTATTTTACAGCTATGCTCGTCGTTATGACACCAAAAGGAATGATCCATCAATACACACAAACACAGATGTTATTTACACACACATACATACACACACTAATGAAGCAACAACGCTAGTCTTTAGTACATGATAGGGAAATTATTTATGTAATATATTTTTGTAATATTATTGTAATGCTAAGATTTATAATAAAGAGAACAAAAATAAAAAAAGAAAGAGAAAAAAAAAACAAAAACAATATAAAAACAAAACATAATAAATGAAATTGCGTAAATGCGTACGTGCCCTCTGATAGACATCAAGGTCACGTGCGTACGCGCACGACAATGACCTTTTATCGAATCTCATTGTTGTTGCATAGGGAAGGCCGTTGCGAAAAATGCAACGGAATTGTAGAGCAGGTCAAGTGCCGAGTATAGGGTTTCCCGCACGGACGACTCCCAAACTTTCTATTAATAGTACGGAGTATGACGTCATTGGACCGTCTGCAGCCACACCGGCTGCTGGTAATCAGCGCGTTTTGTTTATGGCCCATCCGATTCTACTATTTTTAAATCGGTCCACGCTATTTATAGCCAGTCGTTACGCGGACAAATGTACCTCGGATTTGGGTAATAGTGCGAAGTTAAATGCTCATTATTACTGAGTTCAGTGTAACTACCATAGTTACGAAATGAAATGCGCGAGCTTGCCAGGCCTATTGCGCAATATTGAAACAAAATGTATAGAAATGTTCCTTCTACGCGCAGTTTATTAGCCGGCGCCATTTTATAGCTTTCAATTAGTTGTTCTTTAGAAAACTGTTTTTTGATTACAAAGATTACAGCGTTATGGGAATTTGTCTCGTACCTATGATAATGTTAAGAAAGACTGATATTTGTTATATAACTTCGCGAAAAGGTTTGTAAATAAAAAAAACTAGAAAATATATGTTGTAGCTGTTTGACAACATAATTTCTCACGTCATTACACGATGAGATGGAACTTGTTTTTTTTTCTTGATAATGTGACATTTTCATGGATACCCGCCAAATGAAAATTGTCCAGCACATGAAAATAACACCCAATGACGTAATTAGTCATTCGTGAATGTAGTGTTAAAAAATTGTCTACTTTCTATCGTGTCAGTATTATTGTATCTGACAGCTGATTCAAATCATTAGGTAATTCAC
Organism: Abrostola triplasia; assembly: GCA_946251915.1. NCBI lineage: Eukaryota > Metazoa > Arthropoda > Insecta > Lepidoptera > Noctuidae > Abrostola > Abrostola triplasia. Next base: position 2,328,894 of record OX276424.1, on the reverse strand, counting down.
AAAGCTGGAGTAAATTAGGTTGTTATTATCTTCAGAGATCTATCTCAATTCATTATAATTTATTTACAGTTACTGTCCTAAACACTACTACAGACATTCAAAATTAAAATATGTTAAATCTTCAATGTCACTTCTTATTATATTGTGGTAGTAAAATTGGCCAATAAAATCATGCTTAGTTTTAAGCCCTACTGACAAATGTAATTATCCACATTCATGTTAAACGTAGGTCCTGTATAATGAAAAGTTTACGCTCACAAAACTAAAAATGCTCCTTATAATAAGTCATTTTTATTATGCCTCAAGGCTTGAAACGTAGTGTAGGTTTTTGTATACCCATAGATTGAATAGCTTAAGACTTGCTATGACGTCACTTCTCACGCAATATTTAGCGTCCATAAATCTTGTATCCGCGATAATTCACATCAAACGTTTCATAAACGAACGATATAAAACATACACTAACTAATTTATATACTTCATGTTTTGTTTATGGTTCATCACCAAATCCGAAGAATAATAATTATTTTACGTAGATTTTTTTGTTTTTGTCACTATTCATTTTTGCCGTTGTATGCCTACATGATTATTTATCTACGTTTATATGTCAAATGGTAATTGTATGGCCAATATAAATAAAAAAGAAACAGCTTTGGCTGACATTTTTATTTAATTTTGTCACAATCGTACACAGCGCCCTCTATGCACGCCTTAATGTCAAGTTACATTTCATTCACTTATTCTCTGTATATTTTACCGAGAGCTCGCATTCAACTATTTTAAATGTTAATCAAGTATCTTCTTAGTAACGAAATAAATGGCTTTAACTAAGTTCTGAACTAATTAGAGGTAATCTTAAACTGTTCTAAGGGGGGGAAGCCTTTGTTCAACTGTGGACGTCTGCCGGCTGATGAAGAATCTTAAACCCACTATACAACACGAGTTGTCAGCTGGCCAAATACTAAATAAATGATTGTTATGGTTTATTATTCCATACTATGCCACATAAGTATATTGTACTGTGTTGCAGGACAAACTTGAGTTATATTTAGCGAGTTAAGTCGCACGTGCGTATAAAAATAATTGTGCATCATAATCTCGACATATATTTAATAATATACTATTTACGTTTATTCAAGAAACTAGTACATATATGTAGGTTTATGTATGATTTATACTAGATAATAAATTAAAATATGGATCATGATAACATTTAAATGAAATACTTTGAAATCATTTAAGTCTCTTTAAAATTGTGCAATAAGTAACCGGTTAAAAAAACTCAAATACCTGAAAACTGTACTTTGTATTAGTTTATTTTATCACACAAGATCTAAAAAGATAATTACGTTGAAAAAGTAGCGTCATCATTTACTTTTTAATTTTTACATCCTCATAGATTTAAATCTTGTTTTTCTAATACTAATGATGATTATCATATTTGATGATGCCACCAATGCGATTTTTATTGTACTAATCTACCATAAAACAAATATAATAAAAACAGATAATATAAGTAGGTGCGAGCTTGTGTGATATGTCCGGATTAGTAGCTTCGTTATCTTTATTATAAATAAAAACACACATATTATGATGTGAAATTAGATCATTAGGCTGGCGTTTTTTCCCAATTGACATCCTCATCGATCCTTAACTTATTCGCCGTCGTCATGTTATCGTAACGTAATTTAACCCTTATCATGACGACACCCAGTATTATTTTCGTACTACGTTGACCGTCAGGCCCGCTAGGCCTCTACCAACCTGTTAACTGGCTGGAAAATTGACCACGGCACAAGTTACACTTATTGTTTTATGTCGAGGCAATAGAAAAATAAAAAGATAAAAAATTTTAACAAAAAAAAAACCGACTTCAAAACAAAACTATTTCACAACAAATTAAAAAGCACTAAAAGTAAAAAAAACGTAGAAATCGGAGAACAATCATAGAAAAATGTAGTAGAGAACGTGAAAAAAAACAGCATTATTAAGAATTACTGAAAAAGTACTGATCGGATCTTAAGCATATTGCAATGGGACCAAACGGGAGGCACCAGCTTTCAAATAAATAAAAAAACATCAAAATCGGTTCACCCAAGCGAAAGTTATGAGGCAACAAACATAAAAAAAAAAATACAGTCGAATTGAGAACCTCCTCCTTTTTTTGAAGTCTGTTAAAAATAGTAAGATGTGATGAGAACATTGTTCACATTTCTCTCTCTTATTCCAGGAATGTCGCGAGCCTTTCCACGGCGGCTCGTTCTTCGAGCACGAGGGCCAGCCGTACTGCGAGACCCACTACCACGGCAAGCGCGGCTCCCTGTGCGCCGGCTGCCACAAGCCGATCGCCGGCCGCTGCATCACCGCCATGTTCAGGAAGTTCCACCCCGAGCACTTCGTCTGCGCCTTCTGTCTTAGACAACTCAATAAAGGAACCTTCAAGGAGCAAAACGATAAGCCTTACTGCCACACATGCTTTGATAAGTTGTTTGGTTAAATCTCATGTTATGACGTCACAGTGCTGTAGGCCGATTCTCGTCACTCACAGTGCAAGAGCAATTACTTTCAACCAAAAAATGACGTGCTGCAGTACTAAACAGTAATGTGACTGGCGTGAAACTTGCTCATTTAAAATCGATATACATATGTATGAATACGAGACTTGTTTTGGTAAAAACTTAACTGCTCCTGCACTGCCAATTTAGTGGCGAGAAGCAACTGTAAAACAAAACGTAGTCGATTATTATTATTAAATATTGTTAGGGATAAAATCTATTCGGGTCTATCGATTCTGTTTTATAGCGAGCGTTCGATTCAATATATTTTCATAATAAATGGCGCTGTGACAAGATTCGTAAAGTCGACTTATGATGCAGTATTTTATTGTAAAAGAAATGTTCAAATTATAAGGCAAAGGTTCTAATTATTATAACTAAGTGTCGGCTGTAAGTCGTGAAGTGCCATACGTCGAAACAAATTGTATGATATTATAAAACTGCTTACGTCACATACAAGATATAAAAGGATAACTAATAATATTTATTTTTTGTATTATTTTAGAAGTGCATTGCAGTTGGACCGATGTTCTAGAAAGAATAAGAATGAGATTATTTCTAGGTCAGAAGGATTATGCGCGAAAGTATCGCTTATCGCAGACAGAGAAACCAATTGAATAAATAAGTGTCTTGTCAAGATAAAATTGGTGATAATCTCACTGTTTTGTTTGAGTTTCCTACTTTATACACATATGGTATAATGTTGACATTCTCTCATTGTAACCAACTCGCATTACCAGAAGATTCTTAGTACAGTCAACATCATAAGTAGCTGGACATTTTTTTGTACATACCATTAAAGAACAACTTATATAGTAAAAAGTCTTAAATATTCTCAGGTCGTCATTTGAACGTTTCTTTAATGTGAAACAATAACTTGTATTGATGTTTGTTTCTTTCAATTACTTGACGTAAGGTTTCTTAACATGTTAAGCTACTAATGATGCTGTCTGTATCTGCCTTACCTTCCTACCAAGGTACCGTTATTGATGAACCCCGATATATCACTAAATATTAGGTGTCCTTTTGTGGGGAAAAAAACCTAATATTTAGTTACCCCCTATCAGTTAAATGAACAGTAGGTATACCAAATTAACCTTGAACGTACATTTCATTTATCTGCTCTGATAATGCTAGTAATTACTTTGAGGCGTAAATAATTAAAATTACTAAGAATTCGGCCACATATATATTTTTCTTGCGATAAAAATATCGAAAAAGTAAAATAAATAAGCCACTGTTTATAAGTTTGTCATCAACATTGTACATAATTAGATATTTCTTTTAAAAAAATATATAAAAAAATTCGTCCTTCAAGAAAAAAATATATAAAATGATCGTACAAAATCAACACAGCCATGTAAATGTGTGTAAGTAAATTAAAAAAATCTCAGTGAGATGGAAATTTGGAACAAAATTATTAAAAAAAATTAAAGCTCACGTTATAACATTCTAGTAATCGATGTAGTGTAACTAGTGCATGTGATTTTAACTAATTAAGAATAATTAATTAATGTTTATATACTAAAAATCGTTCTACGAATAGATAGGTTACAAATTTTGGAGATGTTATTGCAAATAGTGCTATCGTATGGTCTAAAATGTCGCAGACATAGTTAGGTAAGCCTTAGCTCGCTGTATTTATGTGGAGACACGACGGAATTGTTGTAGTGTTAATAATAACAAGACTTATAAAAGGATTCTATAAAAAATGCTTGGAAAGTGTAATGGACAGTCAGTACGGCGAATAAATTAACCTTTCCAGCAATTTGTATAGACAATTCGTCGTTAACTCCATTCAGAAACAATCCGTGCTGCAGTAACAAGCCGATAGTTTTCATGCATTTTAAGTTAGCTTTCAGTAATATAATCGATTTGACTCAATTATATCGGTAAGTTGTGTATCTTCCATTAGCGTTACGCTGTACAGTTATTTGCTACGTTGTTATTATATTTTTATTACTCCATTTTACGTTATTGCTTGAAGTTCGTTAGAAAGTGCCAAACTTATCGGGCAGGCTTAGAGCCGACGCTCACGGTCCACACTCGTAGTTTAAATTTTTCAGCAAAATAATATCAATTTTACTTTACATCGATAAACTCAACGATATAATTATGTTGTACACTATAATCTTATACCTACCGCGTGTCGGGTGCATTAAACATACAAAAATTATAATAAAAGTTCTATTCTCGTCCCAAAACTGATGGATCAAGAAATTGTTTTTATATAAATATTTGGCACCAAACTTAATTGTTGTTGAATATTGGTCCAATAAAAGTCGACTGTAATAGACTTTTTACTCCAATGTTAAATCGATATGAGTGTACGTTCTGTGTTGGACCATGAGCATTGGCATTAATTTTATCGCTTCAGCTGGCTTGATAACACCGGTAACGAGTGTGGGTTACATTAACCGCGATCGTTGATAGTTAGTGACGTACTGTATGACATGTAATCTATGAGACACGATTTTATTGAATCTGTAATATTTTAACAAATATATTTAATGTTTTTTTAACTTGGTGTTTTATTGAAACGTTCTCACAGCTTTTTGTTTCTTGCCTAAGCGAGGAACAGGGTAAAGAGTAATATAGTGTTTGACGACCTGATTGGCGCAGTGGCTAAGCGATTGGAGTGCTGCGCTAAGGGTTGCGGGTCCGATTCTCACACGAGGCAAATATTCTGCGAAACGGAAATGTTTTTCCCGAGTCTGGGTTTTTGTGTACGTGATATTTTATGTTTGTGAAACGCGCCCACGACACAGGAGAAATTCCTTGTGTGGGGCGACGTTTTTTAATATGTAGCAAGTTAATCGATCATTACAATATTGCCACTAACCTTACCGTAAAATATACATAGGTATACTTACCGATTTTAAACATGTGCCTCACTGCTATAGACCTTTTAATAGCAGTCAAAGGAAAAACTGACTTAACCCTAAATTATTCAACCAACTCAAAACATTTTAACCAAAATAACAACCCCAACATTATAATTTACGTTTCTTAGAATTGTAATAAAAAAATCAATATGAACGCTATCATTCGTGCGACCTACAAACATGTACACTTGACAGGTGTGTGTGCATTATTTATTAATATTGATTGCTGTTCGTCCTTCATGAAATGCGACATACACTAGGTACCTATTTTTACCCTGGCATAAACCGACTTTAATAACGGAGGGTTACTATGTATTCAAGGCAGGGTAGGAATGTTTTAATACAATTCGATTTTATTAAAGTTGAATTTAGTAGGTACACAAGTACTTATAACGACTATAAAGGCGAACACATGTTATTCTTACTTGATTAGAAGTTTGTAATATACTCATATTTTGTTGCCTTTCGTTTATGTCCCATGTAGGCGGCAAGCTTATTGCTACTTAAGTTCATCGGAATTTCACAACGTTTTCCTTGTCTCTCGACTCGCTTCTCCAGCGGCGACGGTTGGGAATACCCCGCGGTAAGAGAATTACTGATGTAATAATCACTTTGTCTTACATCGATTGTCTTGAAACACGCCCTAAAGGTATGCACTTGCTGGCACATCACAGTGCTACTTATCTTAGTTAATTGCGTTCTAGAATAACTATGAAATCAATAAACATTTACAAATCATATACATACATATACGACGCTCGATTGAAACCTGCGACTTTGTAGATATGGGCGGTTATCTACCTAAATTTCAGCATGGAAACAAATTCATTCTTGTTTTTATTTCAGTACGGTAGGTACCTAGTAAATAAAAGAGTAATTATGCAGAGGTATGTATTTTAACAGCCGTTTTAGTTAACAATGTCCTTATCAGCGCCACACAACACATACACATGTATTAGCGAAGTATTTACATAACATAAAACCAAATGGAAATTTTACATAATCGACATATTGTATGTTTGATAAAATCTGAAAATAAGTTGAAAATTATGTTACAGTAAGGAGTTATTTACGTTCGATTGAAAGTCTGTAGTTTAAACTTGATGCGAAATGTGTAAGTAGTAAGGTCGTTTTTATAAATTTATTGTTTAGTTTTGTTTCATTGTCTCCGGTCAATTAAGCGAAGGCATAGAGATTTCAATGTTTTATTAAACATACCTATCAGTAACTAGTTAAGTACTTTAATATCATTTACAACCTAGTTCGATAGCGATAAGATTGAACTGATTTATACAATGAAATCGACTGCTTTGGAGAAACCTATTTCAATAACGTTTAGGAAAATATTTGTTTAAATAGACTTGTCTCTACATTAATGAAAAAACGTCATGGTCTTCAAATTGCGACTTTGGATTCAGGTAAAACAAAGGTACCGAATAATAAGGTAGCTAGGTATTCTTCAACACACCCAGAATGTGCGAAAGATGATAGGAAAACTGAAATCCCAATAGGTGGGGTAGGTACCTACCTACTGATTCACTAAAGATATTGCTGAAAAGTACCTACCCACCTACTTTCATTCAATCTAAAATTCTATAGGAAATCTATAGGTATCTATCATTTTATGTGACCATCATAAAACAGAACAGTTCGATTTCAAAATTAAAAATTTTGCTTTAGAATAATGACCGGACGTTATTACAAAATAAATGGACGGATGCGGTATTATCAGTATATTATCAGGAAATAAAATTTACGAATCATGATCGACCTTGTAATGAAAAGTAGATCAAATATTATAATATTAATAAGTAAGAACACTTGTAATAACACCCAAGTGTGTCTGTACACTACAGACACACTTGGGTATTATTACCTACCTACTATGCTTATTAAACATTGATCGATCATTGTATTTTATCGCTAATTGCATATTTATCGTTAATTTATCAGAATGTTATTTTCGGCTATTGGATAATTCTATTGCGATTCGTATACATACCTCAACTGTTAAATGAACAGATATATAATTACGTAATATTTTGAAAACTTTAACACCCATATTTTAGGTCTCAATCAATTTCAAATCTATTTTCATGACTTCATGCACCTGCCCCGTTTCATGAACTGTTAAAACAGGACAGTTTACGATGTGGAAATAAGTTCATGGAAAGGGGCCTATTGAGATATTTTAAGGCCCTGTAGGGTTGTCAGATAGATTATTAGTATTGATGTTTAACAGACTTCAAAAGAGGAGGAGGTTCTCAATTCGTAAGAATCTTTTGATTTATATTATATATTATAACCTCACAACATAATAAAACAGATGTACAAAAGTAGGTGGTTCTGGGTTGTCCATAGTAGTATTACCTACGTAACGTAGTAGGAATTCCCTGATAGAAAAACCCAATACAGACCCAAAGAACACTTGCCTGTTATGACTACGTAATGCTTTCATTAGTGTAACGTGGCAGTTCTTACGAAGTGAAAATGGAACATCCATATTGCAGACCAGACAAAGATGATCAGTGGGGGTCCAACGATATTATCTGGAATTAAACCCTGTAGTCACAGACAAAGGGCTATGGATTAATTTAAATAGCTCATTTCAGGGTGCATGCAGAATTAACATGCACACCATCTATTCACCCTGTCCCCTTAAAATAATAATATTAAGTGAAAGAAAACCACAAAATTCGACAGGACAATATTTATTTACAACCTACGTGCATCCTAACTAAACACTAAATTATAATTTGTTATATATTATAAAAACTTTAACTTAACTTTAACACGTAATAAAACACTAACAGATTGTCATTTCTTAACTTAACAATTACAGATTCAATCACTTAAACTAGTCAGTCTTTGGTGGGAGTCGTAATGCAGAAACATTCTAAGCTAGACCAGGGAATAATTCTGAAAATGATTCGCACCAGAAGTCTGACAAGTCCATTGATTCTGGCTCACTTAGTGGTGAAGCTAACGACTCATAGCCCAAGTCTGAGCTTAAGATTGTGTGGGAAGGCGATAGGCCTAGGTTCTCCTCTACAGATTTAGGCGACAAGGTCATAGGAGAGAGCATTTTCATGTCACATTCCAGTGTGATTCCCGAACAGTTTGTCAGGGTGTCAAAGTCAGTCTCTATCTGCAGAGGTGGAGCAGTTTCCTCTATAACATGTTCCTCACATGGCACTTCTATCGTGACGCAGTCATTATCTTCATCACAGCTCGCGTAGAATATATCTCCTTTGTCATTGTTCTCCTCTTTGATTTGTACTTCATCAGTGTTGGTGACGACAATCTCTGGTTTGTAGGGATGCGCGTAGGAGTGTTGTGACAGTATCCTGTCCACATCATGCTTGATGTCTATGACTGCACCTTCACTGGATTCCAGGTGCTCTGCTGCGGTCCCCACCACTTTAGTTCCTTCAAGGCATTCTCTAGCTTCCCCGACTGGTTCCTGAAACAAAATTAATAACATGCATTTTCCTTAAATCCTTAAATGATCAACACATTAAATAGTGATAACTGCCAATTACGAGTTGCCTTAATAGCATATTAAATAAGATAAGACCTTTAGTCAAAGTTTTAATATGCAATGATTATGACAGAGTTCCAACATTCTAAAAAGTTTTTATAAAAAGAAAGAAAACCTTACTTTATATTATAAACAATATATTATTTAAAATTATGAGCACAATTCTTTCTAGTAAGTGGTCTCTAATGTCAGAACTCATAGGAAGCCCTGGCATTTCTTAATCATTGCTGGGTCACAGGAAAAGTCTATTCCAGATAAGAAAATGGGTTAATGTCCTTTTCCTAGTTGTTACATACTATAACATTTATCTTATCTGTTCCATCAGTGTTATGAAGCCAGTATATGATGTACAATTTAAATGATTACTATGTTGACTCATCATACCCTACTGACCCAAAGGAAATTGTTAGGCAATTGTGACAAACAACAACAATATGAATTACAAGTCCAACTTTTGTGCAATCAGTGGAAACCTTTGGTAATTGTCTTGACTATACTTACATCTTTAGGCGTTCCTGCAGCACTTGCATCAATTTCTTTGAGGAGGGAGTCTGCAAGTTGATTGAGGGTGTCGAGGTACTCTTCTGAGTCGAAGTGTGCGAGGAGGTCTGAGAGAGGAGACACATCGCCAGCAGCAGGCGCGCCGCGCGGATCGCCGTCGGGGGCCCTTCCTTCTGCTGAGGAATAGACTCTGCCGGTCTGGGGGCCCCCGCGACGCTCCGCGCCGCCGCCGCTTCGCTGCGCAGCGAAGCATTCTCACTCAACAAACGCTCGTTCAACGCCTTCAAGCTCTCCACCTCACTCGTCAACCGCTCGTTCATGTCCATAAAGTGTTTGATGCGACCTTCCATCTCATCCATCTTAGCCTTTTTCCTGTCGCGTGAAGTCTGAGCCGCAACGCGGTTCTTTAGTTTCCTGGCAAACAAATAGTTCTATTATAAACAAATTGCTGTCAAATAGACACTAAGTAATGTTAACTAGGTGCTAACTCGCTGGACGTAACTGTACATAACGGAACGTGAGGTCAACATACTTTGGAATATTTTACTCTGTAATTTTAGCACAAGTTTAATTTTAAAACAGAAATGTGGATTTGTAAATGAAAAATTAACAAAAAGAGCTGTAACATGTGATTTCCAGAACAATGAAGAAAAACAGCAACGTCATTGATAATGAGCACTGCCCACTCTAAATTGAGCTTCCACAAAAGGCAAATACGCGACACGCAAGCAATGTAAATGACTCACTTTCTTTGCATCTTCTCCTCCCATGTCAAGTGGTCCAGGCGGCGCTTCCGGGACGGTGCGGGAGAAGGCAGGTCTACCACGACCTTTGACTCCATCTCCTCGACCGCCTCCATCGCCAGGTAGTTGTTGGGCACAGTGATGATTATAGGAGCGCTCATCTTGTCGATTTTTATACACACAACTTATAAACAAACACTCCACAACACCGCTTAATAACGATTATCTAATGTTTTAAAGTTAGCATACTATCAGTTTCTGTATTAGCATTTGTTAGAGCACTTTTATATGATATTTCCTCTCGGGTGAGCTATTAACGATTGCGTCGTACATGTTCGAGTCCTCAACGAGTAATAAATGTTTTTCTAGAATCTCGAAAATGTGTATGTGGTCAATTCTGATTGGTTGAACCTTATCAAGGAGGCGGTTCCGAAGTTACGATAACCGTATGAAAGACAAGGACAAGGATACAATTTACGTTGATAAGAAAGAGATACAACATTTGACATTTCATTATGCAGATGTGAGCGGATGAAATAGCTTATGGGCAACTTTCATTCATAAGAAAGAGACAAAATACATTAGATTGCATTCGGAATCTTTTACTTAATCAAAAATTAACTTAACGATCAACAACAAAATTATAAGTGTCGATACCATTAATTAGGTATCATTTTATCACGGTGTAGTCTCGGCGTGAAATGATATCATAGGAGGTAAATCTACCTTGAGTCATCTAGTGCATGACGAAATAAAACGCCGCGCGCCGGTACCGGCTAACAACCGGCTGATGCAAGGTTTTAGAAAGCAAGGTAATAAATTATGCGCATCCTGATTCTGATGTAATAAAAACAAACTATTGATCTTGAATCATCGTGATATCCGGCGTTTAGATAAAGTCATGAAAGTAAGTAGGTCTTTTCCATTGGGCACTCTGGGTTGCCCTAGGCCCCGTTACCCGTGATCAATGGAGGACCGGGGCGGCTCGCGGCGCTGGGGCCCCCTAGTTCCCAGATCTCCAACCGTCTCCTAATTTGCCCAGACCCCCGACCCTGTCTAAGTGGTAGTAGGTTCGTAGTCCTAATATGTGACATTCTTTATTTATTACATTTAAAGGAAGGTCTTTTTTATTATTTCAAAATCTTCTCACATAAACACTGAAAAAGGTCTCTTAATCTCTTTGTAACGAATTAACATGAATGCTGCATTCGATTTCATTATTTGCACCTAAGCAGGTATTTAAGCCTAAGTATATGTATGGGTACTCTTTCATCCGTGATATCACGACATAGGTATGTTCAGGTGTAAGCAAACCTGGTTTGTTCTGCACATTTTCGGCTGTAATAATTAGTCTCATGTAAGGCAGGACTCTTTTAATACAGTAAGTACAATATTTATTATCCATGTAGTTATATTCGCAGTAATAAATTAATTAATTTAGTATAATAGGTAGTTTTTAACGGACTTTTTTGAAGGGGTTAATCAGAATTTGAACTCTCTAGCTAAAAACTAAAACGCACAGGCTAAAATGTAAATAAATAGCCGATTCCACTTAAGTTCTCAATCTTTTTTGAGTAAATCTCACGAACTGCCTTAGAAATTAAACACTATTTGATACTCGACCCGAATGTTAAATTTCAATATTCATAGCCGTCATAGTAGCTAAAACATAAGCTTATTCCCATTCCCCAAATAGTCCATACACAAGCAGTTCGAAACATATGTAATTATGCAAAAAATATGCTTTGTCCAACCTGGGACTCTAGGCTCTATTGTTTAGCAGTTCAACTACGACTCTACGAGGACCATCTTTATCAATTTGCATTTTATTACAAGCTTTTATTTTAGTAAATAGCATGATAGATAAACGCATTTAGTATTCGCATTACTGGTTAATTTCGATTTTAATTAATTGGGATTTCAATATTATTATCAGCACAATAATGGACTACTATATTCCATAAATGCAGATGATACAACTATAACAATGCTATAAAACTTGGTGAACGGCTATAATATAGCTTGGGTAGTCTTTCAGACTATGATTATTCTCTCATTTTCATTAATCTGTGTCTGATAATTTACACCTACCTTTTAAACTGAACTCAATAGACTTATATCTAAATTTCAGAAAAATAGAATAGTGATTTTATATCTGTGGATCTCTTCATAATAATGTCAGTGTCAAATATATGTCAAACGTAAATTTATCAACTGACCATTGTGCTTTTGTTTGCCAAAATTTTATTAATATTCAAGAAGTTCAATAACTTCTTGAAAATATAATCGAGTTATAAAAAATCATATTGTTGAAGCTATAATGGCTTCTACTAGTGCAGATTCGCAATCATCAATTGCTCAAAAAACATGGGTAATGGCGAATAATATAGAAGCAGTTTCAAGTGTGGACGAAATCTATCGTTACGATAAAAAGCAACAACAAGATATTCTGGCCGCTAAACCATGGGAAAAGGAGTAAGTTTTCTAATAATCGATATCTAATTAGTTATAATAAAGTCATGAACGCAGTAGTCAATATTATTATATACTATGTCATCGTCGTTATTCAGGTACTTATCGCACTGTTAGCATTTTCAGCTGTAATAAATGAATTTTGATGTTTCAGTCCACATTTCTTCAAAGATATCAAAATATCAGCTTTGGCTTTGCTCAAAATGGTCATGCACGCGAGATCTGGCGGAACCTTAGAAGTCATGGGACTTCTTTTAGGTAACAGATATATACATTGGAACATACACACGCGGAATATAATTCAGTGCATTATAATTATATCTATGAACAAAACATTGAATGTAATTTTTTTCCAGGTAAGGTAGATGCAAACACCATGATTGTGATGGATTCATTTGCATTGCCAGTGGAGGGTACTGAGACTCGGGTGAATGCCCAGGCACAGGCTTATGAATATATGACTGCATACATAGAGGCAGCGAAGCAGGTAACTGGCAATTATTGTTTTTTAGTCAAACATTTACATGTGAAACACAGCTCAAGTGGAAATATTACTATGTTGTTTAGAAATCTTTTATTTTCTGAACTTAGTAAACATTTTAACCTTAACCTCCTGTAACTTTACCATAACATAGTAGCTTATATTTATTTATAAATATAAGTAATACATTACTCTTATATTCAATTGTCATATGTTACTATCATAGAAAAGCAATTGATATGAATGTTCTAAATTGTTGTTTTTTATTCCCAGGTGGGTCGACATGAAAATGCCATTGGTTGGTACCACAGCCACCCGGGCTATGGCTGCTGGCTGTCTGGTATTGATGTCTCCACACAGATGCTGAACCAAAACTTCCAGGAACCATTTGTGGCTATTGTTATTGACCCAGTAAGAACCATCTCAGCTGGCAAAGTGTGTCTTGGTGCCTTCAGGACATATCCTAAGGTTTGTATTAGCTGACACAGAATACTATTGTCAGATTAATGTTTGGTTTAATTCTGTTTTTTAATTTTTGTTTAGTTGCTTGCCAAGCTTATTATAACTAGTCTATCAATTATATTATCAATTCAATTCAAGTATGTAAAGGTGAAATTGAAATAAATTTCATAATTGCCTATAATTTAAATTGACTAAATTGATGAATTTGTCAATAATCCAACAGAGACAGTACCTGTTTTTTACTTTACATCTGTTTATGAATATTAATAGGCATTAATATGTTTTACAGGGCTACAAACCAGCTAATGAAGAGCCCTCAGAGTACCAAACTATTCCCCTCAACAAGATTGAAGACTTTGGTGTCCATTGCAAGCAGTATTACTCCCTCGAGGTGTCCTACTTCAAATCCTCTCTGGACCGCAGACTACTGGACTCTCTGTGGAACAAGTACTGGGTCAACACCCTGAGCAGTTCCAGTCTCATCACCAATGCTGATTACACTACAGGACAGATATTTGACTTGTCTGATAAGTTGGAGCAGAGTGAAGTTTGTTTGGGTAAGAAACCACATTTTATTATGTGATGGATGTTTATCCTTTAGTATTCAATTCATATTGAAGACATGCCATTGAAGACAGCTATGCCTTTAACTTGATAAATTTAAAAACCTTGTAATTGTATTTTAATGACTGACAAGAGAACATCACCCAAAAGTTTACTTGATGAATGAAATGTGTCTGCCTCCTGTTAAAATGTCTCTTGAGAGGCTGGTGTGCAAAAGGTACTTTATTATACAAATTAGAACACATCTCCTTTGGTAAAATGCCTTTAAACAATGTAGGTATAATTATTTTGGTGTGTAGGTCGCGGCGGCTTCATCGTAGCCGGAGCTGACCCGCACGAGAAGCGCACGGAAGACAAACTAGGCAAAGCGACCAAGGACGCCTGCAAGACCACCATCGAGGTAATCCACGGCCTGATGGCACAGATGATCAAGGATAGGCTCTTCAACAGTGTGAGCGGACGACGTGCGCCCGCTACGCCTATGATAGAGTAACAATAATGTAGATGCTGCTTGTGTACTGTGTAAGATAATAAATGTATCTGAATTTCATAATTTTGTTTGCAATTTCAAACTTGTTCCAATATGACATTAAATAAAACCACAAAATTGATTATATAAACATTCTCAAATATTTATTAACCAATTTACATAAAATCATTATAATCATTATGTACATCTTTCACATAGCTTTAGTTATACACAAAATCATAAACATCTCACATTGTGGAGGGCCTTCTATTTATCAGATATAGTAAAACGAAGCACCAAATTGACGATATAATCTTTTGCCAAGCTCTCTTTACATAATCAAAAATAAAATATATGCATTCACGATTGTAACATGAATGCTTTACAGAGAATATAAAAACTATCAAGAGCACGTGCGACTTCTATATTTCCAGTGGCTTCTGAATTCTATTATACCTAGATTTACATACTCCTACGATAGTTCATTAGAATATGCTGGTTAGTCGATAACCTAAACATAAATAGGATGAAAATAAAAATACAATATAACTAATTTATAAATGTTAAAAATGTTTGGGCTTCGCCGAAACGGGTGTAAAAATCTTACAATAATCCATAATTTGCATAACTACGTGTTTGATGAGATGTATATCAATATTTACATCGTCGCAAAATATAAAATTCTCAATAAAGGAACAGTACTGTCAACTGCCTAACATCTGAAGCGGCTCACATGTTTCGTTTACAAATAACTACTTTAACAAAATGCAATAGTTTTAATGTCTACATTCAAACTAGTCACATCCAAACACTATCAGGAAATAAAAAAAAAAACATGGTTTAAAATACAATGACGATCGAAAAATCAAGGCACAGACATTAATTTATAAATAATTGAGTTCTAAAACAATTTATACAGACAAGAAAGTACATTAACCTCTTAATTACCACACTAGTATGCGAGAGTGACTAGATATTTTTGCTCGACAATGTATTTTAAACCGTTGGAGTACTTTAACACAAGACGTTATCGGCTTGTATGCTAAGTGCATTATCACGCAAAAATATTATCATAGTAGTGATTTATATTTTATTAAGTACATTCCATACAGCCCTCCAATTCACAGGTTGCTTACTATAAATCGTTTATACATACACAATCTCAACTTATGTACAGCGCGAGCGACACAAAAAGTTTCTAGTACATCAAATCACAATTACCAAATACCGAGGTCAAAATATCCAAATTCGGGAATGTTCACGAGACGTTTCGAACCACAAGATAATACGAATAATTATTAAATTTGAGTGACAACGTTTTTCATTTGTGTCGCAATGCTAGAAATGTAAAGTAGAAGCAACTATTAAATTTTTTAAATCTTTCAACAACAACTGATGGTAAAGCAAGTTAATACCCGATCATAGTGATTAAGTGCTAGATGGGTTTTTAAATTTGCAATATAATGTTTGAAGGCAGTAAGTAAACCACACTGGTATTATTTGCTTTGAGATTGTAATAATACTGACATGGCGGCCAGAGTAAAGCAAAATCTATTTACTGACAGTCAAGTTTTTAATTAAATTCCACCCAACATTCAACCACAATTCTCATTTCAGTTTTGGGCCCTGACGGGTCTCATAAACTTTAACACTAAGTAACACATGGAATGTTTCGCGAATCTCAATGGAAACAAGTGAGCGATTATATTAGGTGTGCAGATCTCGACATGACGGCTGTGTCGCGGATTGGTATCGATAGAGGTGGCCTGTGGTCAGTCTTTGTCGAGTGGGGTGTTCGCCGTCCGGAGACTTGAGGCGGTCATCGATTGTGGATGAGATATTATTAGGAATATTACCTAGAAGGATATGTGTATGAGCACAGACATTTTACTTTGTAGGTTATTATTTAGAGGATCGTTACTATTTCAATTAGATCTTTTATTCGCAGTAATTTCAATGTAATTTCGTATTATTATTATAAGTAGATAATTTCCAAGCTTAATTAGTCGGGACGAACTGCCACCGAACACGTCACATATCAACGCTGAATGTTAAATCCCCAAATCTATGCAGTAGTACCGAGCACAGTTCTGACTAATCTGAGTATCACGGTTGACAGTAACAATATATAACATATTCGACGCCCATTTAGCCTTCCGCGCGGGTGATTTATATGATTCTCGACGAGTTTGAGAGACACACGACTACAGGAGACATCCCTGATATGGGGCAACGTTACTCTGAATAATGATAAGTAGTATTACGTATAAAACAATCGATGACCGTGGGCGTGCGTCCTCGTGCGCGGCTAGCGGCGGTGCGGGTGCGGGCGGGGGGCGCGCGGCGGGAGGGGGGCGCGGGGGGGACGGGCCACTCGTCAGTTGAACAAGTCGGGGGGGAAGTTGTTCACCTCCGCCTGCTCCAGCACGGGCGAGCCGTCCACGTTGTACGATACTCGTATCCGAAGCCGCAGCGCCGTCTGAAAAATATTAGTAATGTATTATCAAACTAGATCTTAATATATTATGTATATATCTATAATTACTTCTTGCAAAAGGTAGGTATGCAATAACAGGGAATATTGATTACGATGCCAGTTTGCAATCTAATTGGTGCAACTGGCATGCTTTTCACAAATACTCATTAATAAAGAAGTCAGGCACGTAATAAAATGTAATACAAATGTGGTTACTCACCCTGGATGGATTGGTGATCTTCAGTACTTGCGTGATCTCACCCTGTGGCGGCAGCACGGTGCCGGATGGCGACATCATGTCTAACTGGAACGTCTGTAAATAGATGGCATTATTAGCTTAATATTAACGTTCACTCACTGCTTATTGTGGACAGACCGACAGACAATACAATAATTAAAATTAAAAACACACTTTTTTATATTTAGGATGATTCTCGTAATAATTATTTGGGCTCTTAATATCGAATCTATTATCTTCAAAGTAAAAATCAGTTTCACGAAATGTTGTATTTCGTTTTTTGGTCCTATGTTATTTTTAGCTTTAACTGAGTTTTAAACGAATAAGTGTAAGTTAGACACAGATACATGGTGTAGTGTAACGCACCCTGGGCACGGCGGCCTGGAACAGGAAGTCGGTGAGCGTGTGTGAGGCGGCGGAGTGCGCGCGCATGGTGAGCGTCACCACGTCCGCGCCGCGGGACACGCCGAACACTATGCGCACGCCGTTCTTGTCTAACGCCAGCACCGACGGCAGCTCTGGTTAACAAAGATTATTTAGTTATAAATTATTGTTGGATATTTAATAAACACACACGTGTCCTGTAGTGTTTATTTGCTATTAATTTAATAAAAAGGTACTTAAAAAAAATACACATATTTCCTAATACTAGGTTTTAGAGTTGTATATAGTATTTAATCCTTAGGTAGCCAACATATTTCTTTTTTATTTGCGTGAGTTGAGGCAGGTTGTTGTTAATGTGTGTGCATACCTAGCGTGGCGGGCGCGGAGAGCGCGGCGGGCGCGGCGAAGAGCCCGTCCAGCAGCATGTCCTGCGGCGCGGGGCGGCCGGCAGGTTGTTGTTAATGTGTGTGCATACCTAGCGTGGCGGGCGCGGAGAGCGCGGCGGGCGCGGCGAAGAGCCCGTCCAGCAGCATGTCCTGCGGCGCGGGGCGGCCGGCAGGTTGTTGTTAATGTGTGTGCATACCTAGCGTGGCGGGCGCGGAGAGCGCGGCGGGCGCGGCGAAGAGCCCGTCCAGCAGCATGTCCTGCGGCGCGGGGCGGCCGGCAGGTTGTTGTTAATGTGTGTGCATACCTAGCGTGGCGGGCGCGGAGAGCGCGGCGGGCGCGGCGAAGAGCCCGTCCAGCAGCATGTCCTGCGGCGCGGGGCGGCCGGCAGGTTGTTGTTAATGTGTGTGCATACCTAGCGTGGCGGGCGCGGAGAGCGCGGCGGGCGCGGCGAAGAGCCCGTCCAGCAGCATGTCCTGCGGCGCGGGGCGGCCGGCAGGTTGTTGTTAATGTGTGTGCATACCTAGCGTGGCGGGCGCGGAGAGCGCGGCGGGCGCGGCGAAGAGCCCGTCCAGCAGCATGTCCTGCGGCGCGGGGCGGCCGGCAGGTTGTTGTTAATGTGTGTGCATACCTAGCGTGGCGGGCGCGGAGAGCGCGGCGGGCGCGGCGAAGAGCCCGTCCAGCAGCATGTCCTGCGGCGCGGGGCGGCCGGCAGGTTGTTGTTAATGTGTGTGCATACCTAGCGTGGCGGGCGCGGAGAGCGCGGCGGGCGCGGCGAAGAGCCCGTCCAGCAGCATGTCCTGCGGCGCGGGGCGGCCGGCAGGTTGTTGTTAATGTGTGTGCATACCTAGCGTGGCGGGCGCGGAGAGCGCGGCGGGCGCGGCGAAGAGCCCGTCCAGCAGCATGTCCTGCGGCGCGGGGCGGCCGGCAGGTTGTTGTTAATGTGTGTGCATACCTAGCGTGGCGGGCGCGGAGAGCGCGGCGGGCGCGGCGAAGAGCCCGTCCAGCAGCATGTCCTGCGGCGCGGGGCGGCCGGCAGGTTGTTGTTAATGTGTGTGCATACCTAGCGTGGCGGGCGCGGAGAGCGCGGCGGGCGCGGCGAAGAGCCCGTCCAGCAGCATGTCCTGCGGCGCGGGGCGGCCGGCAGGTTGTTGTTAATGTGTGTGCATACCTAGCGTGGCGGGCGCGGAGAGCGCGGCGGGCGCGGCGAAGAGCCCGTCCAGCAGCATGTCCTGCGGCGCGGGGCGGCCGGCAGGTTGTTGTTAATGTGTGTGCATACCTAGCGTGGCGGGCGCGGAGAGCGCGGCGGGCGCGGCGAAGAGCCCGTCCAGCAGCATGTCCTGCGGCGCGGGGCGGCCGGCAGGTTGTTGTTAATGTGTGTGCATACCTAGCGTGGCGGGCGCGGAGAGCGCGGCGGGCGCGGCGAAGAGCCCGTCCAGCAGCATGTCCTGCGGCGCGGGGCGGCCGGCAGGTTGTTGTTAATGTGTGTGCATACCTAGCGTGGCGGGCGCGGAGAGCGCGGCGGGCGCGGCGAAGAGCCCGTCCAGCAGCATGTCCTGCGGCGCGGGGCGGCCGGCAGGTTGTTGTTAATGTGTGTGCATACCTAGCGTGGCGGGCGCGGAGAGCGCGGCGGGCGCGGCGAAGAGCCCGTCCAGCAGCATGTCCTGCGGCGCGGGGCGGCCGGCAGGTTGTTGTTAATGTGTGTGCATACCTAGCGTGGCGGGCGCGGAGAGCGCGGCGGGCGCGGCGAAGAGCCCGTCCAGCAGCATGTCCTGCGGCGCGGGGCGGCCGGCAGGTTGTTGTTAATGTGTGTGCATACCTAGCGTGGCGGGCGCGGAGAGCGCGGCGGGCGCGGCGAAGAGCCCGTCCAGCAGCATGTCCTGCGGCGCGGGGCGGCCGGCAGGTTGTTGTTAATGTGTGTGCATACCTAGCGTGGCGGGCGCGGAGAGCGCGGCGGGCGCGGCGAAGAGCCCGTCCAGCAGCATGTCCTGCGGCGCGGGCGCGGCCGGCACGTTGTTGTTGAGCACGCTGGCCGGCGCGGACCCCGACAGGTCCAGCCCGCTCAGCAGGTCCAGGATGTCCTGGGGACCACGGAGATGATATTCACTCAAAATTATTTTGCCTAATATTATAATGTCAAAGTTTCCACGCAGTTTTCAAACTTGTCACACAGATAGATTGTACTAAATACATAAAGTGTTTATACATTACTTACGTTGCTGCTTGTGTTGTTGTTACTAGGCGGCGCCTGCGACGGTTTGTGGTCGATGTCACCGTTCGTCAGCGAATCAGAGCCAATGATCAAATCTAATAAGGCGTCCTGAAATTTACAGTGAATTTCGTTTTTAGTAAAAAGTACAAAGAAAATGAAATCAAAAATCAAATTATTCGAAGAATACAGTACAATGACCATACGATTCTATATTTTCAGAACAAAAGGTTCCTAATATAGTTTTCTAGTTAGTCCTATAGTCTGGGCATTTGACATACGGCCCCTGAAGACCCAGCCTAGTGTGGTGGTGACTCACCGCGACCTGGTCGGGCTTGTGTACGGGCGTGTCCCGGTCGGCGTCGGTGTCCAGCTCCCGCTCGGGCGCGCCGCCCGCCGCCTCCATGGCCGGCATGCGCTCCAGCAGCGCCGGCCGCAGGTGCGCGTAGTTTCTGCAGACGATAATACACGTCATATGACATGACAGAAATAAATCAAAAAATAAAAAAAACCTTTCAAACTGAAATGTTTCAAATAAAGTAATAATTATATTGGTTATTGTTGTTACCTGTACAGTTGAGATAGCTCTACGCCTCTCTGTTGCAACTCGATATGAATGTGAGACCCGAACGTGTCGATGATCACTCGGATTTTACTGAAAACAATCAATTTGTTACATTTATAATCTGAAAAACAGTTGTAACCTGAAAATAGTCAATACTTTAATCTGTTTACATTAACTTTAATGTCAAAATGTGACATTTAAGACATTGAAATTGATTTATGAACGAATATTTATTAGTTTATGGCCCAATTTAAAGAGTAGTAATAAATAATATCGTAATGACTCACTCCTGGCTGGGCTGCGTGGTGAACCTGGTGGAGAGCTTGGCGAGCGACAGCAGCAGGTACTCCTTGGTGTTGATGGACAGCTGGGTCGACCACAGCAGCTTCTGGTAGATATCGATCACGTACTCCTCGGACGGCCGCTCGAAGTCATCTGTATCATACAGCCGTTGTTATGAAGTTGCTGATGACTTGGTAATCTCTAAAGCAGGGATCGCAATCCTTTATGGACCAACGTGCCATTTTTACTCAAGAAATGTTCAATGAGAGAAAGTTACAGAGGTGTCACAAAGGCGTCCCAAAACTACTTTCTCGTATTTTACTCCAGAACATTTATGCTTAGATGGTTTGGGCATGTAGAAAGGATGGATGAAAGAAGAATGACAAAACGAATATATGAGGCGAGTGTTAGTGGAGTATCGGAAAGGGGAAGACCTAGGCGAACATACCTAGACCAAATCGGAGATGTTCTGCAAAAAGGGCAAGTGAGGAGTACCCTCAACCGAAGAGCGTGTATGAGGAATGTGATGCGTGTGAATGCAG
Source organism: Abrostola triplasia (assembly GCA_946251915.1). NCBI lineage: Eukaryota > Metazoa > Arthropoda > Insecta > Lepidoptera > Noctuidae > Abrostola > Abrostola triplasia. The sequence goes on along the minus strand of OX276424.1, from coordinate 2,307,141 downwards.
CATAAGAAGTATGCCAGGATCGTAGCAAATGGAAATCCGTGGTCTCTGCCTACCCGTCTGTCGTATGTACATTTATGTAAAATTATAAGGAAAATAAACACTAGGGAATTTCTTGATTTCGAATTTTCAACATTTGGGAAACTTACCGACGCCATCTTCATCGACCATAGATATAGCATTACTGGCTTCTGACACCAGCAAGTCTCCGTATTCACCAATAGTCCACGCAGCAACCTAAAAAAGGAAAATCGTGGTGGTCACAAGAAAAGGAGTGATATGTTTTTCTAATGGTCTGAGATAAGATAAGATAGATAGATAAGATAAAACTGGACTTTGGACTTGTGAAAGGTAGGCCCTGTCGCCTCCGACACGGTCTGCATGTGGTGGTGTTAGAGCGGAGTGGCGTGTGTTACCTGCACCAGCGGCTGCTTCTCGGTGGCGTCGCCCGACACGGCGGAGCTCTCGAGCGAGGTCCACAGGCGCATGGCGGCGTAGGCCTGACGCTCGGGCGCCGCTACCGACACGATCTGCAGCGTGCTTGACACTGTGTCGTCACGCAGGTAGTTGCCCGCCTATAAACAGATTCATATACGTTTAAATTTAGTTATCTTCGTTTCATATGGTTGATGAACAATCTGGTGTCAGAGTTTAAACTGCCTGTAAGCCTTTGACATACTGTGGCAAGCATTGCCACGGTCAGTCTTGTGATGGGTGACCGTTTTCACATATCGAGACCCCTGTGTGCTTCAGAAGGCACGTTAAGCAGTTGATAGTGCGATGAGAGTAAGGGAACAAGGTGTGCTAGCTAGCACTTGTAATCGGAAATTTAAATTTTGGTCACAAGGAAATGATTAACTTAAAAAATACGATAAAATGTTGTCCAGAGATATAAACATTGCTAGAAAATTTGAGCATAAATACAGGTTAATCCCACTTTAAGCTGTGCTCTAAATAAAAAAATCTCCTTGTATATTCGAAGGCCTCACCTTGAGCAGTACTCTGAAGAGCGTGTCGAGATGCCACTTGTTGGAGGGCGCGTATCTCTCTGCGGCGAGGACCATGGCGCTGGAGCAGTGCGCCTTGAACTCGGCGTCCGAGCGCTCCAGGAACGCGAGCAGCTCCTTCATCATGCTGCGGATGTTCTGCCCGTTGATCAGGGCGAACGACAGCTCCATTGCCCGCCGACGGATTGATACGTCCGGGTCCTGTGAAGTTTTAGATTTTTTTATTTTTGTCCTAGTTGAAATATACGTTAGTTTAATCTTTTGGACATTGTCTTTAACAAGTTTGAGTTACAGTTTTAAACCGTTTTTTCTTTATGTCATTAGAGAATATTCTTTTTCACATTTATAGATTTTGAACCACACCCTAATCATTTATGAAGATGCAATTTTAGGTAAAAAAAAACGTATTGACGACCTAAACTTGCTTCATTCATAAATGATTAGTGTGGTTCAAAAACTTTCCCAAATTCCGGGTTTAGTAGACAGTAATGATGTCCCTCTAACATTGTAAATTAACTATACATCTGCTTAATCTTACCTTCAAACACTCCAAAATGGTGGTCCTATGTCTCTGAACGGCCGACGTGTCCACATGCACCGTCCTTAGCAACGTGTTAAGGGCCACATATCTGATGTTCTTATCGTTGTTAAGCAGGAACCGGCCGAGGATGTTGATGGCCAGCACCCGGAGACTGCTCTCAGACTTGATGTCCATGATCGAGAGGACCGTCTCGTAGAGGATGGTGTTGCCGACGTTCTTACTGGTCTCCGTGTTCGTGGCCACTTGGGCGAGGATGTCGTTCATCGCTTCTGACGCTTCAGCGTCGTTCTTGCCTAGTATTCGGAGGAGGCGGAGGATTTTGACCTGTGGGTGCAGTGACAGGTTAATAGATAGCATTCGGCAGCTTGTCAGTTTTGTTATTACAAAACTGACAAGCAGACACTGATCAGTGGGTATTATATCAGAAAAAAATTAGCAAGTATAATAACCTGTAGGAACGGGTCGGAAACTCCACTGACGTCATGCTCCGGCGAATATCCAGCCAGAATCAAGTTTTTCAGTATCCTCACCAGATTCGGTACGATCTACAAACAAACTCATGCGCGTTACATTCATACCAACATAATACAAGTCAATGCACATAGATAAAGTTTGCGAAGCGATCAAAATAAAAAAAAAAACAATTTTACAGGTCAGGCAATATTTAAATACATTCTAAATACTTTTGGAGACTCAAATGATTTTACAGGCTTACAAACACGATTACGACAGCGATTTTACATGGGACTGGACATTTACATCGATAAAAATAATAAAAATGGCCTTCAACCTCTGTTTTTGATTATTTATTAGTCACATTATCTCTTCTGTGCTAAAATCATACTGTGATTTGCGTAGTTAGTTATGTATGATGAGATTTCCAAACAAGAAGGGTCTGCAACTAACCATACTTATCATTTTAAGACAATTTATTTACTATATCGAGTATGGTCATATCATGTATAAATTAAGCTACAGTGATAAAATATTATCACAAAAAATGTTTTATGAATTTAATTGGCAATTATGGACCAAATACTTAATAAGTATACTGTTATTGATTATTCTTGGAAATCCCAAATTATGTCAATATAATTACATACATAGATGGATAGAGTTATCTAAGGAAGGATAGAAATATACAGAACTACCAAATTATAAGTTTAAAGTAAGTCAATGAAGATAAAGAAAATTTTAGAAAAAACTGAAATCGTCTATCTTAAGTTAAGATATAAATTATTTTATCTAAGGCAAAGAAGTAGTACAATACTTGAAAGATATACTAAAGTATTACATTATTTCTATTTTGAAGTATGTGATGGAACAACTTTATAAATTGCGTTGTCAAAAATTGCTTCAATTATACTTTAACCCAAATCCAAAAATGATCGCCAATGTTTAAAAAGTGGATGGGTACAGACGTGTATTTAATATACCTAACAAGGTTAAATTTTTTTAAGCAGACTGTACTTAACAGCTTCATCAGATGCCACTGTACTAAACAAATAATTTGGTAGTATATATAGATTAATCACTATCTAATTAGGATGATGTATCAGAAAGTTTCTATCTACCTAATACGTATGGTCTTTGTATGTATGTGCCTACATTGAGTGCTATTCACAGTTCTTACTTCACTATCACTACTCAGATGGTTGAGAGTTTCGTATTAAACCTTTATGACTTTGTCCCAAAGTTCGGGAGCCTTACGGTCAGAAAAATCAATTTAGAGAAAGTTTAAAAGTATTCAATGGAGGATGTCTAAGTCTGACTTTTAGCCTTAATCTTCACGGATTTAAAGCCTATAAATGTTAATACTTAGAACAAATATTGTCTTATACATTTACATGACTTCTTTGACTGTAAGGTTTCCGAAAAACAGCTCAATTATAACCCATGTATATATATGGTTATATTTAACCAACACAATAAATATTATACAATCATGCTCGATTTTGTTGTCTGTCAACATTGTATTATGTTTGTTGTGTATCCTTTAATGATTAACTGTATAAAGAGAATAGATAACTTCGAAGAGAATCTCCGTGAGCAAGATGATTGATGAATTCCATCTTTGATTATATTGTACATTTAAGTTGTGGCGAATCCGCCTGATTTATTCCTTTTTTATGTTATTTAAGATATGGAAAATTCGTAGGTGATGTACAATGTCAACAGACCACAAACTTTTAAAAAGTGCATGGATACGCGTTTGTATTTTACCTCGCGCTGCCCGCTCTCCTACGGGACAACACAAACACATTATTAGTGTATCAAACTTTAAAGACGCATTAAAATGACTATACATATATAACAGATAATTAAATGTTTTAAATTCACTAAGCTAAATACAATGTCAATAAATATTGCTCTATTTAGATCAAATATATAGAACAATCGTTTTATTTCTGTATTGTTACACTCTGTATAAAAACATAAAACATTATACAAATTAATTGTGACATAGTTAATGTTAAGAAAAATATGGTTTCCTAGAAGGACATCCTCTGATCAGTGTAACTGTGTACAGTCCAAACCCGGTTTATTCATATCCGGCGTTTTATGGAAATTTGGCGTTGGGTTATCGGATTTACATACAATTTCGTTTATATAAACTAGAACTGTCAGTGTCAATCTATCGTTTACAATACATAGGGTAGTAAACATCAGATTTAAATCAACTATTTTTCCTGAAACGCCTGATAACCCGATGAGTAATAAATAATAAATTACTGTATTTACACACTGTACAAAATTGCTCCATTCATAAACGATAATCATGTTAGGTATGTATACGTAGACTATACATATGTACATTAATAACTATTATTCCTTTGCAGTTAAAACTATAATTGTAATAAGGTTCGAATATGGTATTGAACAATAAAATAAAAACAATGGTTTATAAGTTAACAAACCGTATAGTCGGTGCTATTACCGTTGATATGATAAGCGCAGAATGATAAAGGTAGCCAATACAGGTGACTCAAACGACGCAAATTGATAAGAATGTTTTATTTACTTTGTTGTTTTCGTGTCATTGGAACATTGTAGAATCATAACCATTCACTTTATAATTTTATATTGACTGCAAAAAGTGTCGGTTTACTACAATTTGAAGAAAAGAGGTTAGTCTAAGACAAACAGTTATGCACCAAAGTAAAATTTCACAATTTTCTTTGATCCCATTATTATATGTTTGTAATAGGAAAGGTTAATTCAAAACTTAAAGTCTTCCTTATTTAAAAGCGGCACAGACCAAATGCCTTTAATTTTTTTAACGAGCCTATAACACCCCCACTGCGGGGCATAGGCTTCCAATTGGTTATTTGAAAGTTGCCTTATAAGGTTTTGGTTGTAGGTAATAATTATAACGTTTAAAGTTTATATTATATACCCTAGATCAGCGGACAAGCAACTGCCAATCTTAAAACTAATTATTTATACACGTTATGGTTACTAGTTTAAGAAAAAGAGCCATGCTGTTATATAGGCTATATCATACAAAATCAGAACCAGTATAACTTGATCCGGTTAACGACCGGCATAACTGTTAGATATCGAACAGTAATTATCGGTTACAGATACCGATGTGTGATATGAATGATGTTACAAGTAGTTGAGGCCTCTTGGTAGGGTCTCATTACGTGGTGGTTAAATAACTGGTTGCAATTAAACAGTATAAAAGCTTGGGTAAATAAATGATTCTGTTTATTTGGATGTTAGAAACATCTTTAAAAAAGAACCTGTGTTATATTTACATACCAATTTAATATATTATGATTAGATGTTGAACTTTTGCATAGTAGGATATCAATTTTGTTATTTTTATGGCACGCATCGTAATTATTTAATTAAAAAAAAATATTTTAACCAAAATTCTAAAGTAATGTGAACATTTGAAAGTAAATATCGGTAACGTAACATACATAAAATGATCATTACAAAAGAAATTCAAATGTCTACGACACAAGAAGCGGTACTTTACATGTGGTCGGTAAACTCGCATTAGTATCAAGTAGGTAGGTATTCTTTATCGTCTATTGTGATAAGTGCATTATTTTATCTTTAACAAATGATTTAATGTGATTAACTCTTTTCTAATTTCACGTAACGTTGCAATACGGCACATCGATATAAAATAATATTCTTTTATGGTAACTTAAAAGTATATTAAAGTTTCGTGACCACAAAATACGCGGTGATAACAGGCACTTTGAGAATTGTATTATATCATGCTTTTAATTACGTACCTAACAGTTACACCCTACTCGTATTTTACCTAATTGACAAATATTGAATAATATAAGTCCTCAAATTTTGCTAAACTGTGATGACCATTAAATTCAACCTTAACACCTATATAATAAGATACATATTTGTTTAACACTGGCATAGCTCTTCTATTTAAATCAATATTAGCAAGTATAAAACAGTTCGTAATTTTAGTGCATTACGTCAATATAAAATGTAACTTTAATGTCTATTGATATAAGGTTGATATTTGATTGCTTACCTTTTTGAAGTGGTTGAGGGTGTCGGGGCTGTTCTCACACATCTCGGTGATTAGTGTCACAGTGGTGATCAGCACCCCTGTAGGATAAATGCAAGCATTTTAAATGACTGTTGAATAAGTGAAACTCGAGATTCTTGGCTTAGTTGGCTGTTATAAGGCTTTAACAATAATTTGCACAATATTAAAATAATTTGTATAGCGATGCTAGTTCGAATTATTCACGTTACGTAATAGAACTTAATGTACGTTTAACATGTTACCATTTCGTCAGATTAAACTTTTAGAATTAAAATACAGCAAACTAAATTCAATAGTAACAATTATACACAAACGCGAAGGTGACAACCCTATTACTAGCTTCAAGCGTGTCTATAAAAACATTTACATAGAATATATCCAGTTATATTTTTCAATTATACTATTAGCTAAGTCATTAAATGATTTTTTATAGATACTAGTACAACATTAAGTGACTTGAGTCTTATCGTCTCAAGTCAAGTGACATTAAAGACAGATTTGCTTTTCAAACTAATAACATACTGTAATGCATAATATTACTGTAATGATTTTGTTACTATTACCAGAAAATGTCGTAACACATAGTTGGACTCTTAATTAGGTAACACTATAAAATGTTAGCACTTGACTCAATCAAATAACAATGAGTATTTCTTTCTACAATCTTAACGGGAGTTCCCCAGAAGGAGCGTACAAAATGCTACGTTATTATTATAGTTTTTCATACCATGATTCTTCTCATTCAACAAGCTTCTAGTAGCAGGCAGGAACATCTCCATCAGATCTGGAACCCTCCGAATGATGCGGAAGGCGCACAACAGGGCTTTTTTCTTTATATACGCATTGGGTGACTTGATTAGGCGCTCTACCTCCGAGGCCAAGTCCCGGGCCATTTCAGGGGAAGCTATGGCCCCTAGTGTACAAAGGGCAAGGCCAACCACGAACTGGGTGTTGCTGTTAAGGTCACTGTGGAACAAAGAACGGTAGGTTCAAGGGCATGTATTTATCTAGACAGACACATGCCAGTGCGTCCGAGGTTCGAGAAGCAAAAATGCGACACACGGAGTAGGCTATATTTATTTAAATGAAAACAAATTCGTTTGTTATTTTTCTGGGATGAAAATTTAACGAAGGAGGTCATTTTACTATTATGTTTTCGTGTCCTAAATATTTTATACAAAAAGTTTTTGTATCTGTTAATTACGAAACTCTATATTAAACGCGTATATCCTCATTAAAACATTGATAAAATATCACATTTCATAATTAGATACACATATCAGTATAAATAATACTCATTTAATCATACATTGTTTGCCTAATGTAGGTGTACAGCACAATTATAATATTCACACATTTTTTTTTCTTAATGTAGGTACTGACCAAGCACCTAGTTATTAACTTAATACTTAGGTACTTGGTTGATTGGTCTTAAATTGACGTGGAGGATGCAATCGCGTCTAGAACCGTCCGCTTGTTTGAGGAAAACCTAACGATTTACATCTAGAGGTTTTCCTTTAAGTAATGTATTGAATACTAAGAAAATGAGTATAATTTGAGTAAGTACCATCCATGATCTAAAAAACAGTTGGTATACATTTTGTACACTTATTTAAACTCAGAAAAATCATTTGTGAAACTGAAGTAGTTAGACAATTGTCAATCGTAGTTTATTACAATGAAGGGTTGACCGCCGAAGGAGCGCCAGACGTACTTAAGTTTTATCACTTGCAAAGGCTCTCGGTGCAATCAGCAGTGCAAGTGAACTTTATCCTACTACGATTAAAACGGAGGAGCTAGCGTATACTTTACTGGGAACCAAATATACGTATATAACTAGTAAAAAACACCCTTGAAAACTATGGTCTTTAATTTTCACGACAAAGCGTTTCGAGATTACGTTTCGACTATATAAGCAAACCAAACGTATACGTACTTTTTCAAATGCTAAAAACGAGTTTATTAATTACCGTTTCCTTAAGTGTAGCTGTTGCCTGTCCTTAATAAGGTAAACGGAGTAGGGACTCCTTTAACGGTATCGAGATTATATCGCGTACATGCAAACTGGATGGTTTCTTTTTTAATTAAATACAGCGCAAGAAAAAATAAGAACTATTAATAAGAGGAAATTCTGTTTTAATAATAATTAATATTTAAGTGCTGATACTATAACGTTACTATCTTCTCCGGGAACGTGTTATCACCCCCGTAGTCAGATGCTATAAGTTTTAATTTTATGAACGGTTACTGATATAATACACGTAAGTAAGAAACGCGATTTATTACGGAAATGCCGATTACCTTATCTCATCCGAGTTACTAGAGCTAATTTTTTTCTTGTAACTTGTTCGTTTTTGTTACCCTGCTTTTCCGCGTTTTAGAGCGGATTTGCAAAACAGGTAAGGAAAGAAAATGTAATGTTGTGGAAATTAAATCATGATAATATAAAGATTAGCATGGCCAAACATGCTAAAATGACACCAAGTCGTATAAATCATGTCATCAAATTTCCCACGATTAGGTACTGCAGTTTTATTCGATTAATCCAAGAAATAATGGATAACAAACATACAAATAACTCTGACGTAAGGACGCATAACATACACGTGCTAGTTATAGATCAATCAAATGCAGTAACCCAAGGCAAGTGTCAGGCAGGCAAGGACACATAACGTGATGTCAACGACTCGTGCAATCAGCAAGCCGATAAATATGGCAGGTGGGCGGTACGTTATCAAATAATTTATGTAAACGTAAAAGTAATAGTCGAGGCGCTCACTGCACACAAGTTAGTTTGTTATCATGTAACGATTTGGAACTACAGTCCCCTTACTATGAACTCTTGAAGTAGGACAGTTTACGTTGTGAAAGCAAAGACGCTCATTACTCTGCACGTAGCGGCATCTCGCTTCCACATCGGAAAATGTCCTGCTTTAAGAGTTCATAATAAGGGGGCTGTTCAGTGTGCACGCTTGTTCTATGTAAATGTCTGCATAATACCATGTCCGTTTTCAAAAATGCGCACTGGGTAATAACCCTAACTCCAATATATTAAAAAAAAAATAATACAAGAAAAAATTACTTTTTGCTAAATAAATTACGTCCAAACCTATTTCCTTTAACTTTGAAAACGTTCTAATCTTGTCTCAGTGTTACTTTTTATTCAAGGTTAAGTTTAGTTTACATTTTCAGTGAAACGTATGTCAATTGTCCATGATCTCATCAATAGCTTACTTAGAAATGGAATTCTGACGCCTCCTAGTATAATTTTAAAACAAAATTGAGGTTTTACATGCCAAGCGATTTTAGGCTATGCGCTTTCTTACAAAATGTATAAATGGTAAGTACCTATAAAATTTCTAGAACAGAAAGTTGTATAATAATAGCCGTGTAGGTGGCAGCTAAAGAATAATAATCTTATAATCCGCATCCCTTCCCGTGGGCGTCACAAGACACGACTAAGGCATTGAATCATGTGGGCAACACGTACTAAAGCGTCATCATAATGCGGGATTCTGGTTGCGGTTTTACCCGTACTATACCTATGCATAACTAGTCTAGTACATTATTTACAGGCATATTTTCATTAGAAATTAAGCAAAGTTACGACATTTTGCATGAACTCTAAATAAAAAGAATAGATAGGTTTTTATTTTCTTTTTACTTCTTACCTTCCTCTCTCGGAACATGCTTTCATTTAGGAAGGAAGGATGACGAAAAATGTGTCCACAAAACGACATACAGTTCCGTCTCAATTTTTCTGTGACTGGCGCTACTTTCAAAGTTCCATTATCACGACCGTCCCAATCCTTTTACTTTAGACATCAATCAAAGCTGTGTACGACCGTATTTCATCAATCCTATTTACTGCCTGACATTTCTAAACATATATACAATACAGAGACACGGGTCAGTGACCTTTGTAGGTTACCTATTACTGTAGTAGTTTAGATAACAAGATTCCGTGGTCTATCCTCTTTACAGACTCGCTTTTTACGACACTTGAAAATATATATGTATAGGTGAAACCTTTGCATGCTCGATGCACCCTTGTTGCGCCATTATTTCGTTTTACACACGAATGATGCAACCACTTACAATACGATAGTATGCGATGACACATTTTTATTGCTATATGGCTTTAGTAAAACAAAAGACAGCATGCGCGTTCGAATGAATGAATGACAAGTATGTTGATGCAAATATGCGATTGTACCTTAATAGCAGCGAAGCAATGTCGACGATAAATCGTTTTTATTGGAACGATACTACATAAATAAAATACCAATACATAAGTTTAACAAATACGCAGTCTAGGCTGATCCGAAAAATAGGCAAACATTTTCAGACGGACCTGATACCTACAGCTAATAGTTATATTAATTGACTAAATTCTTACAGGAACTAAAAAAGGTCATGGTGTAGTGAGTATACAGCATATATCGATATTTTTAGGCAAAGTATTATTGGTGGAACATGTTTTTAATAACGAAGCGATTGTTCTTATAAAAACCGGGGCCAGCTGCGTAATATGTTCTTTGAAGTATAAGAAATTAGTACCCTTATTATTTGCTTTGTCGGAGCGTTGCGTGTTTTCAAACCTGAATTATTACTAAACGTTTTTGTGTTTAGTATTTTTTAGTTCTAACGGTAAAAAGAAGCTGATTGTGGTAGATAAAATGAAGCTAGAAACAAAAGTACCTCGCGACATGCAAATGGCCACCGGTTATGCTGCAGCGAATGCAATGAAAATGTGAAACTATAATACGCGAGCTAATAATATTGTACATTTTTGGTAAGAGGTACTTAGGTGGCTGCTAGAATGGATTGTCCCAAATCTTATGGTCCTATTGTGGTAACCCCTTGCTTGAACTATCCAAGCGACAGAGTTCTAGGCACATTTTCAATTATAAAAGTAATCCTTATCCAATGTACAACACAATGTTGGAGATACCGCAAGTGATTTAAGTTACGCCTTCTAAATCATCTCCACAAAATCCTCTTAGTATAAGGATTAATGGTCGTGAACATAACAATCTGAATAAAAACACAGAGTTTCTTGTCGTTTGGTCTCAAGAGCTTTGGAAAAATTACTTTCGAGATAATCGGAAAAGAGCTTTGAGGCGGGCTAAATCTGAATACATTCTCTCTTTACATAAATCTTTTTTATATAAGCAATAAAGGACGGTTCTATATACTTAAAGCAATTACTTTAAATGGGACTTTATTTCTATCTACTGCGTCTGCGGTATGTGCGCGTAGATTTATAATGTGTTGGGTTGTTTTACTGTCTACTATATATATTGGTTTAGGTAGACTATTTTTACATACTTTTATAAACTATATTAGAAAATAATTGCCTCGCTAAGCATAGAGTTTTATCTCCAAAGTGAAAAAAAACTTGTACAGTGTTTCACTTTCAGGAAAACATTGTATAAGATGCGAACTTTTTTCTTGGTTAGTGATGGTCAAAGCACAGAGCAAGAGAATAGACATAGGAGCCTTCAGTTATAAACAAACATTTACTAAATTGGAGCTAAGTTACGACAAAGCTATACACATCCCTTACTAGACTCGGATCTCCGTTCAGTGAGGTAAGCCCATCCTTTGGTCAAGGGAGGTAGCTTATCTAGATTTAACCATCACTCTACTAGGTATCCTTTGACGTGAGCATGGATATGTACCTATGTCCTTACACATAACGTGATTTGCGAAAGTTGTAACAAAAATAATAATATACGAGAGACAACAAACGAGTGTGGGCGGATTGTATTGTTCAAAATAGACAATTCATTTTTATATGAGCACACCCACATTGTATACTAATGTGATAGTTAAATCACGAGTATTCACGAGCCGCCGGACGTAGCGGGATTACGGCGGTCATAAGCGTTCTCACAATGTAATCCCTCGCTTCCTGTTACTAATATGCTTGATACATTTCTTTTTACTTAATAAAATAAATTAAATTAAACTTCGCCAGGGACAAAGAAAAATATTCAAAGCTGATGTCTGACCTCCAGTAATTGGAGAGGAACAGAAAGAAGAAAAAGAATTAAAGATTGAATGTTGTTCCGCTAGGTTTACACACACGATTTTTCTATGTAGGTACCTATTTTATACATTGGTTAGTATCTAGAAATACCTATAAAACAAAAAACCAAGCATCCTTAAAAGTTTCCCGTTAGAGAATTAAAACAAAAATCCGAGTGATAATTTACGTTAGAGCAAAGATTTTGCTGAGTTATGCGTAAATTAAAATTCAAAGTCCTAGTATGCGGGTACACAAAGATAATTATAAAAGAGCCAGCCAATGTATATTTAGTTTTCCTAACGCCCACGTCCGCGTTCAAGATTTACTAACTTCACAAGTTTGCTGAAGTTAAGAAGCCACTTATTACAGTGAACATTCAATTTTAGAAATTGCTACTTATGCCTTTATCGTACCTACTGAAAAATATGTAAAGAAAGCTTCTTTTATTGAACTAACTTTGTGGGGTTATATAAAAATTGTTTTAGGAAGGAGGTAGGTCGTTTACGTATATTGTACGCCTCATATAATTTCAGGCCGACTGTATTGATTTTTCGCCCTATTCAGGCTCTCGGGTATCATTTATAAAGGAAGTGTTTGTTCCCGCTTTTGTTTTACGTGGGCATTGTTTTGTTCCCTAAATAAGCAATAACGTAAATAAAATGATAATCAAGTTGCGAGCCTGTCCGACGGTGCTACAACATTAATAATTCTTACTAATATTAAGGTTTGTGCCAAATTCTGTTTGCCCTATAATATTTAGGGAATTATTTTTTGAGGAGTGTGGTCCTGATAATATTTTTAGTTATCTACAATGCGATACGAGGAAACTTAAAACAACACGAAAAAAATTACCGATTATATAACATAACTTTAATAGTCGTAACTTTACAAAGTTGAACCACCCCATATTTGAGTCATCAGAAGCATAAGTTCTTGAACAGTGGACTAACCTATTTTAAAGGTGCTTGTAGTGTCTACTTACTTCTTCAAACAGTTGGTGATGAGGAGGTGGACATCTTGCCGCTCGTCCAGCAGCAGCATGGCTCCTAGGTAGCCGACACGCTTGTCCGTGAACCGCGGGCTGGCGATCAGTTTAAGGCACTCCAACTGACCAAAGTGCGCCGGATAACCCAGCATGTGGATATACAGGAGCTTCGCTATGTTTCGACATCTGTTGGACAAAATAATACAGATTAAAAAGGTAAGGAAAAAAATTGCTATGATTATCTCCTTACAAAAATCTTCCAAACATCAATCGTTTAAAATAAAATTCTGGAAGAGCTATAACAAGAAAATGACGTGAACTACTGAAGCTAGAAAGAAATATACTCTGAAAACTTTTTAATGCGTCTTTTTACTTATTTCAAGTGCGCACCTGACCTTTTCAACGACATCGCCAATAAGATCAAAAGTCCTTCTACGCCTTTCGTGACATTTTCATTAACATCATACTTAAGTTACCTATTTTTTATTCACCTTTCATTATATCGCGATGAACAAATTGGATTTAAGCATAATAACTGGTATACATTCATCTACCATATACCTTCTCAATACTCGTACACATATTTACTTTGACCTGTTTCCGTGTCACAATTGGCTCTCGTCGATAATAAGACCTATTTATTTTTGTTTCCAAATCATATAACAGGATTCGTTGGCCTAAAACAACAAGGCGCTTTATTGAATCGAATGTACCGTTCTATACCTATATTTGTCATTTTAGGCCGTTGTTTATGATTAACAAGAATCTCGTTGATAAATTAACTATAAAATATAGTGTCTTGGATGAGTGACTGATAAGGAAAATCTGTGTCGCTATATCCTAATACAAATATTGAAACAATAAGATTGACTTAAATCTGATGATATCATGAAATAAAACATTAGCGAGATGATTAAAGAACAAGAGAGGTTGGTAGGATCAATGAGCTTACAACGAAAACGTAAATATATCTCTATCCCTAACTTAATATTTGGTTTCTGTCTAACCTAAATTTGGCAGCCTTTCCTACCTGTTGCACTCAACAGGCGAAGTTCGAACGCTTGTATAAACATGGACAGATGAACCGCAACCGAAATATGACAAAAAAGCACCTAGAAAACTACGTAGATGCGAGCGTTTCTCTAGCTACCAATAGTGTCGACGGCGAACGCGACACCGGTTCTAATTTCCAATTTCCCGTCTATCAGCGAAAGTGAAATTGACAGTTACGATTGAAAAAGTGTTCAATTAACGGCCAAATGCCCTATTCGGCAATGACAGGATGATGTCTAAGCTGAAGGTCTAGAAATATGAAATTTATGACGTGGATTTTGCCAACCCAGATAAAATGGTTCAAGGACATCAATACGATTGGAGGGAAGGATGGATAAATTGGATAAGAAGTGCTTGTTGCCTCAATGCTACGAAAGTAATCAATGGTCGTAACGAATTTTAATTTTGGACATTGGCTACTTTTAATACTTGAAATGACGCGGTAGTACTTTACTTTTCTATATTTTTATTGGTTGGGTTTGTTACTTATCAAAGATGTTACGGATTTTAATAACATTTGGTACAGATGCATTTAATATGCTGGATTTTTTTTTGGCACGGAATTTTTAGTACCAATATAAGGTACAATTATAAAAGACAACTACAAGATAATTTATGAAATAACACGTCTGACATGCATAATAGATCACACATAGCCTTTTAGTAACCTGACAAGATTAATAATGCCGTTATGTGCGCAATAAGTAACCAAGTATAGTGCACACACAGTATGATCAACTGTTGCTAATTAATTTGTCGACTACTATACAACATAACATAGGCGTGCATGTTTATTTTAACGTTGAATAACACGATGTATTGTAAACATACGCGAACATTGCACATATTAAGAATTACTATGCATTGATATGGAGATAAATGTATTAACTGTTCACTTGCGTACAAAATAAACTTGGTTTACATCATTAGGTTATTATGGCAATGCTGTCTTGAGGCAGACGACGAATGTTCAATACCTTTGCCTGGCATGCCCTAGCTTACGATATTTATAAAATAATTACTCGACAGTTTCATAACAAATGCGTATCGTGGGAAATACAATTAAAGACTGTCCATTATTCAATATATAGGTCATACAATTCTTGATTTATAATAATTGCCTAAGATTGAGGTGTGGGCTTCCGATGGCACACCGCACAAGGGCACGGCAAATTGGATTATTTAGGCAATCTTGTGGAACCGACAAGGAAATATATTGGATTTAAAATGAGTTCGGTAAATCGTAAATGTTTTAGTAGAGATAAGAACAGTGTGAATGGTGTATAGACAGCAATGTGTTATTTTAGTGCTCAATCAACTTTACGAGGCAAACGTAACAAACCTCAGTGTGATTTTGACCTCATTTCAAACCGTAGACTGGTTTAGCGTTTAATTAAGCAAACAGGCGGAGCAAACTTATTATATAAGTTAGTATTCCAGAGTGTAAATCTAAAGAATAACTTTGGTATGAACGAAAATTTTGTTCATAAGCAAGGCCAAGGTTTGACCAACCTAAGCTTCAGTAGATATACTTTATTCATAAGACATATATTTATGACGAGTTTCAAACCTTAAAGTTGAGTAGCCAATAGGCTTCCTAATACCTTATGTGGTACGTTCCAATTTTACGAAAATGTCATGTTAACCTAAAGGTCAGCTGTCTTGCTTACACCTAGGTATAGCTAGTGAGTAGTTCGCTTCAGGTAACTTTGTAAGTTGTGGTTGTATTGTGGTTCTATAGCGACCTTCAAGTGCCCTCGTATCTATGTCAGGTCTAATCAAATAGGTATGAATATTCAGCAAAAACGCGCTGCCATTATTAAACTTATCTTTCAATTAGAATCTCTGCGAAGTAATACTTGAGTAGCTGATAACATATTCCGTCAGTGAAGAACTCTTTAATTTGACGATAAATCATCACGAATTGTTCACATCCCCCAATCGAGTAAATAATAAATATTGAACTTGATACCATACGTGGGTTTATGTATATCTAAATATAATCACAAAAATATTACTTTACGTTCTGTTCCATCGAGAATGAATAACAAAATTGTCTTAAAACTATGTCTACGCTACTATTATCTCATTAGTTCAAACAGAACGTTAGTGGAGTACCTACCAATATCATCAGTAATTGGTATTTCAATATCATACCTGACACTTCGTTGTTATATTGATTCATAAATATTCACACATCGGCACAAATATTAAATTAGCTCAGGATTTACCACATGTTAACATGACCAAACGATTTTACAATACAATACAACTGATCAAAGTGCGATATAATCGAATTCGTAGAAGACAACATTGATCACCGTATTCTTTTAAAGTAGATGGTAACCATTCTGGCAGGTTATAAATCTGCATTCGTTGCGTCATCGCAAACTAAATAAGGGTCGACGAATTAAACAAGCCTTTGCCTTTATGAAATGGTTGCCAGAAAATCTAGCTAATATTTTAATAGCATATTCCCCGCCGTCTCTCGATAACTTTCGGAACTTATAGCAATCTAGTTTTATGATCGCTCGACTTAGCTGCTTTCAGCAACTGTAATTAGGTGCAGAACTACAAGCCGGCAATTAGCGAGGCGTGATATATAGTGTTTATGATTAAGATCTAAATTTTATTTCACTTTCGTAAAATTGTATGCATAAGTTCATCGATCGTCAAACAAGCCTACATGAGGGTCAATGAACCGACTGCCAAAGAAATTATAAGACCTCGTTCGCGGGCAGTCGCTAAAGGAAACCGGACGGGGCTTGGGAGATATAAAACATTGACACACTCACTCACCTCCACACACTGTCCTCTTCTCTGAACGTAGACCGTATGTAGGCACACTCCTTGTTGACGACGCTTCTTTCTTCTGCCGCAGTTCTGGCGGCCCTGATCTGCCTGATTAGGTCCCGGAGACGAGTAGGGGTCGGCATCCGCACTGAAACCGGCGCGACTGTTATGGACGACACACACACATAGAAAGCATTGATCAGTGCTTGTTTAGAGTGCGTTAACTTACGTGCTAGGTGATGTCAAACATGATGGGTGAATCATTGTCGAAACAAAAGAAATTATTAAATCAGCCATATAAGTTCATTGGCTAGGCAAAAGTCATGTCAATATAAGTGACAGTCGAAAGGTCGAATGCTAGACAGCTGTAATAGAGCATCGATTTTATACAACAGTACTTATTAATGTTTAAGTTTTTGTCGAGGATACTCTTACTAACCTAAGAATTGTATATTGTTTATTATTCTAACGTCATGCAAGCGTTTTATAATCAAGAAACCTGGTCTTCTGTAACAAGTTTTCTAAACCGAAGACAGCTTTTCTTTAGGTAATATTAAAAATGTTCTTACTCCTTTTTTATAGTCAAACTTATGCAATTCAACTAATAAACAGCTAGCAGCATTTAACTTTAAGCCAGATATCTGCACTCTTAGTAATGTATTAAATTTGAGAAAAGTATGAAGTTCAAAATCCTCTAGCCAGTTATAAATTGGTGTTATGTTCAATTAAAGGGGAACTGTCTGCCCAGAACTTAGCGAGATAGAAGTTACAGGCTTCACGAAGGCGTTAAAGTTTAACTTTATAATAGCAATCTGCAATTTTAAGTTAGGTACGCTTAACTTAGTGTAAAATAATAGGTACCTACTTATTTTCTTTTGAAATTATTTTCTATCTAACAGTAAATCTCAGGTACCTAATCAAGTTCTTCATAAATTGAAATTGAGTACCTTTTGACTTGAATAGTTCAATCAAATGAAACCGTATAAGACCTTCGTAAAGGGTCGGTCTCATTTCAGAGTCTATACATTTTATTAGGTTACTTGAACTCCAATTCCTTTTTATTGGGTCCCTATATTGATTTCGATAATAATTCCCCCGGGTGATCTTGAGTGGTTAGTAAATAGCGTGCAGAAACACATAAATATGACGACCTTACTAGCGCAGTGGCTAAGCGATTGGACTGCTGCGCTGAGGGTTGCGGGTTCGATTCCTGCACGGGGCAAAACTTTGTGCGAACCACAGATGTTTGTCTCGAGTCTGGGTGTTAGTGAATGTGATATTTCATGTTTGTGAAACGCACCCACGACACAGGAGAAATTCCTAGTGTGGGGCGACGTTTTTATTTAAAAAAAAAAAAAAAATAAATAAAAAAAAAAAAAAAAAAAAAAAATATTGTTAAAAAAGTTAATTTTGAACAAAAAGTATGACTGTAACAGTTAAGGTGATAGACTAATAAATGATATCCATAAATACTGTATAATTTCAAGGCTATTCATGTATATTAAAGAGAAAAATAGCAAAACAGGAAAACTAGGCTAGTTTTAAAGATCTCGTAGCAAAACAAGCAACTATAGCTATATCATGTTTGTTACTCGAGACAGTAGAAGAAAACGTGTAGTTAGACAAGAAAGCGTCATAGGGTAGAAAAATTGACATGTATTCTAAAATTACATTTTCCTACGGTTCCTACATAATACGAAAGACGATGTTGGTCAACCTTGCTGTACTTTCGCCTAAACGATGAGATGATTACCTGGTTAAGTACGTAAACAATGCTTACCTCTTTCTATGGCCTCATTTACCACTTGTTTTATGGTGGCAATGTTAAATGCCGGGTTGAACCTGTGAAAAGATAAATAAATCTCATATCTGAAAGCGAACGCTGTTTCGACTGACACATAATTATAAAACATATTGTTTGTTTGTTTAATAAAACGTAAATTAAATATACGTCAAAGAGTAAATAAATAATCCATTATGTACCTAAGAGTAGGTACCTATACTACTTATAATCTCTAGTGTAGTCTTAGTTCATTTATAACTTATCATTTTAAATTATTTTGTGATTGCGACAACTGCCCGAGCGATCGTTTTCGACTAAACTAAGTTTAGAAAACTCGTTCGCCGGGCTCTCGGAGCAATCATCTTCTAACCATGTTAGTGTGCTCCTGAGGGACGTTAAATTTGAACTGTGAACGTTTGAATAATACCTTAATCTTTAGATAACATCTAGTAAATAGCAAAGCCTTTCGTCATGTATCAGAAAAGCATTGCTAAATTGTACTAGTTGATCTAGTGACTTCTATATTTTGCTTTTGTTTGATATTAAGAAATGAATTGTTACTGAACAGAGCTGGCTACACTTATGTGGTAGATAGAAGTTATTATGTATGATTCATCCAGACACAGGGAACTGAAGAAAAAAACAGTATTTTCCTGTATCAAGGTGTGGACAAACACATGTATTTCGCATGCACAAATGTTTCGTTTATACAATGCGCGTGTTTGATCCGCGTCCACGCATCAGCGCAGAACGACAATTAGAATTACCCAGCCACTGCACCAATCGAGTGGTCAAACATAATAAGAGAAATGTTTCAATGTCTCATTTTGCTGTCTCTACATTGTTCCAAAATTAAATTTTCAGCTACTTTTGTTGTCGACTGTACTAACTTGTTTTAGAAATGAGTTAGGTACTTTTTAATTATTCATGACAATTATTTCAGTTAAAAAGCTTATAAGCCTAGGGAGTTTCAACTTTAGTGATCTAGCATAATGAAACCTTTTTCTATGCTTTTTATTACTGTGTAAAGATATTATTTAAAAAAAATAGGTACCTACAGTTATTAATCACCTATGACAACTACTGCATACACAAATCACACGTCATAGGGTAAAGGTGTCAATAATTAAGAGTTCTAGATTTATGACTAAAATTAGGATTGAATATCATTTAGTGAGATGACTCACATGAATATAATTACACTGTATTATAAGAACTGTACTGTGTAGGTAATTATAAGTACTAATTAGTGTTTCTTTTTATCATTACTTAAAGATAATTAGAGCTTGTATACAAAGTGAATGTCAAGGAAGTCTTAGGTGTATTATTTAACAAGATTCCAGTGTGTTTAAATAGATAGGCAGTTAGTTCTATCATATTCAATATTTGGATGATATTTACCATCTTTTAAAAGTTATATAATATATTTTACATAATATTCAACCTATTTCTTCAGCAAATACATTTGCAACATTAATGATACAGGTAAAGGTCATAATTTGTTTATTGTACTGATAAGATTTGTAGGCCAAACAAAATTTATCATAATAAAAATATGATTAGGTTTGTGCATGCAGTGAGAACAACAATGCTACCTGTGGAAAACGGTATTTTCCCATCCATAAATATAATATAATATTCACACAGAACTTCTAAATTATTTAGGTTTCTATTCAGAGTTATATAAATGTAGTCAAATCTAATTTCAGGAAATAAGTTCTGATGATCAGGCTAATTAATATATATGATGGGTTTAAAATTTTAAGGTATAACTTATAGCAATACAAACGGGTAATAAATTAATCTATAGTTCATATAATCTACCTATTAGCAATCATATTAAATATTTATGACAGTGTAAATAGAACTGCTAAGCCATTATTACCCACCTACAATAGAAACTGATAGTGTTATGACCTTATGCCCTTTGCCTCATGGATATTACTGGCATCAAAGCTTTGTTTACTGAACAATACCCAAGTTATATAATAGGAGGTATTGTGATCTACGGCTTGAATTATAGAGTACATAAAACAGAAGGTCTATAGGCTCTGTACTATGAGGACACTGTTTTCAAGACTGTTGTTTTTAAATTATATAGTGAACTAAATGTTCATTTGTGAGATATCAATAGACATATTTCCCAGTCTATAAGAATTCAATTTCAATTAAAGTAATTAATACTATTATCATATTTTTCAAAAGTGTTTGTTTGGCCATATATTTTATCAGAATAGTATTCACACTACAAATCAGATTTAAAATAATCTGTGTGGATATTTTGTTGTTGACACCACAGTCAATAATTATAATATTTGTCTGTTATATTTATATATCTCCCTTAATATTTATATTATTTTTTTGCATTCCACAATTTAGGCACAGCAGGTTAAGCATAAATATACACAATATTCCTATCAAGATGCCTTCTAAAAGCGTGTAGTCATTGTTTTACTATTGTGTTTGCAAATTGTGACAAGTGAAAGGACCTATAGTACTTCTGGCCATCAATAGGAAAGAAAACTTAATTTCTGTTTATTCTATATAAGTTAAAATGGTTTCCAGTCATAACTGTCAACTGTTTAATAACCTTGTTTACTCTTCTTTGTATTGTTATATTTTTCTAATTGATTACCAACAAAAATCATGTTCATATAGTTTAGTAAAAATAGTGTTTAATAGCTATTGGGTAAACTGGTTTAGTATTGTATGATATTTTTGGTAATATGTATAAGGTAGACTTAAAGATGTGAAAATAACAGTCCAATAAAACTTTAATATTATTAGCTTAAGTAGTTTTTCACTTAAAATAAAGTTATCAAAATTATGTGTTGGTTCTGTTAAACCATAACAATACAAATGTATGATCATGATAATACTGCTTTAATACAATTTAAAACATTACAGACATGTAAGGCTGTGTAAATGATATTCAAGGAATATCATAATTCAGAAATTTACTAAATAATAAATATACTGATATTGTTCACCTATAACCTATTCAACATTAAAGTAATAACACTAAATAATTACCCGGATTCGGAGCCGTTCATTTTGTCTGATATATAAATCCTCTACAGACAACAATTTTTCGTCGCTGATCACGAGCACAGGTAATCTTTCCTTACGGGGCCAGGTGCAAAGAACGGGAGGTCAAAAACCAGTCAAACGAAAAACCACTTTGATACAAAAACGATCACTTGAATACTCTTAAAATCATAACGTAAGGAACTAAAGAATAATTTACACGTATTTAGTTGGGTCTACGAGCATTTTATTTCGTCACAAACCATAGAAATGCAAGTGAAATCGCACGCCACCTTTGACTAACTTCTGTCATATTTTCACTTCTAAATATAACTCAAACCCGATATTTGTTCATTATTGTTTACACTTCTTATCACAGAAAAGATCTCTTTTTAAAATTTAACGCTATTTTATAATAATTACAAAGAAATAATACAATCGCCAGCTGACATTTCCGTGGTGCGTTGCAAGAAATTCAACATGGCCGCCGTGACTCGCACATGACGTTTGCTTAATTTTTGATCAAATCACTTTCATTTAACCAGTTGATATATACAAAGCCTTTATTTGATCAAAAAATATAATAAATAAGATTAAGAACAAATAATAGGCTTTTATAAACGTAGAATTCTTGAAGCAATCGCGCCTAATTAAAAATTAAGATTTTAAGTAAATGTCAACTACGGATCCTGAACGAATGCTACGTGGAAAACTTTTTGGAAAACGGAAAAGTATTTCCGCTCCATTTTTATTACAGCTCATGATGGATTATTATAATTATGTTTACACAGTCGCATATTTATTCAACAATCTTCGCAAGGACTATTATCACGATCAATGTTTTTGTTACGTTATTATCAACTAAATATCATTTCAATTTCCACCTACCTTCTGTTTTGTTCTGGCGGCAATACACTCCAATCAACTTCATACATAGGATATGCCATATTTATGATTTAAAACCACTTAATTATGTACTAAAATTGTTTTAATATAAACATTTCAATATCTATGCCACAATATTTCACGACGGTGTAAACTGTACTGTTATCAGAAGTGTTTTATCAGGTGCAGGTACTCCTCAAATATCCAGTCACTACGTATCTCTTATCAAAGGTACAATTTATCACTGAAAAAGGATAGCAATACAGCACCAGTTCTAGTATAGTAATGTTTTATTCTTAAATGTCAATACTGTATGTACAAAACAATGGGCCGTACGAGTCACATCATTATCTTAATAGGAAAACTAATTATTATTCATTGTATCGGTAGTGTCGTTCGTTCGGGCGTAAGACATATTATACATGCACCGGGTGTAGGTGTCGCCTTTATAAGTTGTCCTCGTGGTTGCGCGGCGGGCGTTCGACGCTGTTTCTCTTTATGCAATCTACCAGCCATCTAATGCCTTCGTCGACTCCATCACT
The DNA here is from genome assembly GCA_946251915.1 of Abrostola triplasia. Lineage (NCBI taxonomy): Eukaryota > Metazoa > Arthropoda > Insecta > Lepidoptera > Noctuidae > Abrostola > Abrostola triplasia. Next base: position 2,283,960 of record OX276424.1, on the reverse strand, counting down.
GTAAATAAAACAATATGTAAATAGGTTGTACTAATTTTGAAAGAAATGCCGAGCCTCTTATTATCAGTTCATTGGAAATTTCGTCTTATTGATTGGTATAATTACGAACTATCTATAACGACTTTGCCATGTTAAGTAGTGCCATTTCCAATGTTTATTAGTGTGTAATTAGACACTACTTATACAAAGAATGTGTGATAGGTATAATTGACTACAATAAAATTCGTAATGATGCTATTAAAAATAATATTTTTAAGTGCATTATTACGAATTATGTTTCCCTTTGTACCTAATTTTAGGATTTTCTACAAAACCAATTTTAATACTGCAAATTATATAAATATTCTTCCTGTTACTACAATATTTGTCACTTTATTGTCAGCCGGGAGAGGTCCACTGTTGAACAAAAGCCTCCCCCTGTTTGTCACTTGAAGGCAAATAAAAAAACAATTACACTATTTGTACAAAAAAACAAACAATGCTATACATTATGTATGTTAAATATTACAATATAATATATATTTTTTAATCTTTTCCCTGCCGAGTTTCTCCTTCATCGTGGGTGCGTTTAGATGAAATGTCACGTACATAAACACCCAGCCTGAGACAAACATCTGCAGATGACACAAGTGTTTGTCGCATGTGTGCAACCCGCATTACTTAGCGTAACACTGCGCTAGGTCATCAATATAAGTTAAACTTATTCTTATTTTAACATTAAAAACTTTTGTTATGTAAGTATATATTGCCATTTTTTTATAGTTTTACTAACAATTTTATTGATGTGTAAATAATGAACCATTTACCCAGTGAGAGCCGATATGGCCATGAGCATTATGTCTCGCGCGCCAATGAGGTGCGCATTCTGATTAAATATTGGCTTAACAGTGTGCACACCCATACAATCAGGAATGTCTTGTTTATTTGCTAGTACCAGCAGTGGAACCCCAGACAGGTGCTCTGAAGCTATCATTCTATCTGAAACATAAAATAAATATATTATTGTAAATAAGTCTCATCCTCTTTTGTTAAATAAGCAAACTTGCATCTATGACAATGTTTCAGGGTATAGACTATGGGAACTATGGCAAGACTTTCTTTGTTGCACACTTAAATCATGTATAGGTATAAACATATATATTTTTAAATAATATTATATGCTCAGTTATACTATACTTAGCTGTGTTTGTGCAGTTTCGACAAAGTGGATTTAATATTTAAGTTAAATCTACTAATAACAAGGTTGAGTGATCTTCTGGTATGGCCACATAAGCCAAGCCTTTTATGGATACAAAAAATCCTTATTACACTCCGGCCCATGAACTATGAATAATAATTAATCAATTTTTAGTTCCCTTGCAGAATTTTGTTTTTAGATACCTAACTCCACACAATTTGAATAATTATAAATAATTTTAAAAGTAACTAATTATTTTTTTAAATATTGTTAAGTGTAGTAAACATTGTATTAAAAATTATAATAAAGACTTGTAACTATGCCTGTAATATCTAAGCCTAAAAGGGGTTGGTACAAACATTTTACTTTATTATATTGCCATTTATCATAATAAGACGCATGTAAATATTTTAAATGGTACCTAGTTATGTGTAAAATTTTTGTTTCCTTTTGATTTTGGTGCACTTACGTCATTTTACTTATCAGCAATCAAGATCATGTTTTAATTATTGACATAAGCTGATAACAACAATAGCACGTTTTTCCACTTACATTACAATGACAGAGTAATAAACAAATAAGTCTATATACTAACCAAAGGTTTCCTTTGATTCTGATACTCTTTCTCTATCAGATGAATCTACTATGTAAATGACAGCATGGCATTCTGCATAGTACTGAAAATAAGAAACAAAAAGGTTTAATAGATCAATAGTATACTGATTAACACATTAACTGCCACACCAAGTGACACAATAAAAAACTATTGTTTGCGGTCCCGGTCACTGCGGTGGTTTTCAAGGGGTTAACTTAACAATAAGAGTGTTAGTAGTTTTTGTAATGTCATTAATACAGTATTTTCCTAGCATGCCATTCTCTATGACAAACAATTATGAGTATTATAAATTTTAGGAAACTGATTGCTGCAAATTGCAGATGATATGGAAATGATTACATATAGTAGTCTTTTTTATGCCTGTAATTAATGAGCAGGTTCATTTGAGGTAAATTGCACATTATACGTACTTTGTCCCATAGAGATTGCAATTCTTGCTGCCCTCCGAGATCCCAGAAGTTAAGACTCACTCCATCTACATCTATTTTACCTATATTTAATCCAACTGTAGTAGTAATTCTGTTCGGGTTCATGGCCTTATACTTCTTTGAAAATTTTGTTTTTGTAGCCTCCAAATACGTCTGCAAAAGAACAAAAACATTGACATTCAGTTAATTAAGTCATTAAATTATTAAATACATGTGAAATAATTCCGAGAATGTACCGTTTTGCCTGCATTATCAAGTCCTAATATCAACACACAGTATTCGTCTTTTTGAACCAGATACTTGTAAAATCCATGTAGTAATGTGTACATTTTACAACATTTTCTGTATAGTTTAAATCGCTATAAAATTATTTACATTTAAACTCAAAATATCAGCTGAACAAAAATCGTATGTCAACGTTTCATGTTGAAAATGATCATTAAAGTTATTATAGTTGTGTCCTTTGTTTTAAGTACAATTATAAGGAAATAGATAGATAAAGATGCCAAATATCAACTGTGTTGACTATGGAACGCACGGAAAATATAACTTGTTGTCGTATCATCAATATGTCAAAAATGACATTGATATTTTTTTCTTGATGGCAAAGGAAGTTTTCGAACAGTAGGATTTATAGCATGTTTGCCTTTTATGAAGGACATAATAAATAAATATATATTCAATAATCATGAGCGATAAAAAAAATTTAAACCCTTTAAAAACACGAACTCATAAGTGAAAAAGTCACTTTACATACACACAGTAGAAATCGGTGCCAAATCGTCTAGGATTCATCACCCCAGACTTTTGTAAAACAGGTATTTATATAATCCTTACAAAAAGCCATTACAAACGATACCTCACACGATAACCCTCAGACATATTGTTCCAACTAAAGTAGAGAGCTGAAAGAGCCGTCCCCGAAATCTCCTAAATGAAATATATGTAGCACTTGCCCAGTCTGTACTTTTATATTATACCCCAATTTGGGGCAGCTAAAACAAAATTTGTAATAAAAATAATGTACTTATTTTATAAATAAAAGATTCTCCACCGTAAGCTTGTACCAAATAAGGGATTTAGTTACTCTCTAACGAAACTAACATATCTAACCCAAACCATTCTCAAAAACATATAACCCTGCCATATAAAGAAAAAACGAAAAGAAGAAAAGATTTAGTTGTCCAAGTTCCCTAAACTAAAACTAGATTTGTCTGCAGACAATTTAAGAAACGCTCATCTCAGCTCTATAACAAAATTAATAAACAATCATGTTTATGTATTTAATAAAAGCTACCACGGCTGTAAAAGAGCATGATAGAATGGATACAACCACTTACGTATGATGACACCGAGGCACTTCTGGAACAGGTTGCGTATCCGAAGTATATCATATGTCATATATATAAACAATAACCATACCACACATCTCATCACCCGCTTCACACCCACCACACCACACCCCATACCATATACACACATTACACTTTATCACCACGCCAAACTATACACTAACTTACATGCATTAACTGGGAATAAGTTTTTTTATATATTAATCTTTACTGTTAATAATTTTAATTGCAGCTTTTCTTAAATATTTTCATTTGTTTAATTTCTTAAGATTCGTTTATAATAAGCTAAATACAGGAAAATGCACTTATATTGCATAATTATCCTTAAGGTCATAATACACTGTATTGACTCTGGTTAATATAGTGTACGACAATGATGTGAAAGAGCGCCTTCTAATACAGGCATTGTTTGCTTAAAAGTAGGCTCCAATCTGCTGTAATTTTATATTAGCTTCAGTAGACTATTTTATATTTGTATTTGTATTGTATAACCTAAGTAATTGGTGGGAGGGGGGTCAACGCACCCCCTCCCCCTCTTCTTATTAGTGGTCAGTCATCAATTACTACTTAATACATGTTATGACAGTTCTGCTATGACCTTACGAGGAGTTCCTTTCCATATCACCAAAAAAGAAGTTTGAAATCGGTTCATATCTGACAGTTCTGATGTAACAAACATTAAAGAAATACAGTGCAATTGAGAACCTCCTCCTTTTGAAGTCAGCTGAAAATTATTCTGTGAGTGTTATTCATATGAATTCGAACGGAGCCAGTATTCGTGAGCTGGTTACGCGACTCTCGCTCCAGCTTATGAATAAGAGCTCCGTTGTAGTTCGAAACTAGTCGGGCATTCCCGAATATACGCGTGAGTAAAACCGTCGTATGTATAATTTGGGCCATGATGAAAAAGATGATGTAGATGAATAAGAATATTATTGGTGTTATAAAATGTTTTCTATTTTCCATCTCAGGATCTTTATACCACATCATGAATAATCATTATGTAAGTACCCTGGGTTCATTTATGCTCTACGATGATTGTACAGGGTAATTAATGATCAAGACTGTATGATAAACTTTTACATATTAAGAGAACTCTTAGAGAATTTAACAAATTTGGTTAAATGAGAATCAAGTGAGAATTAGGTAGTTGACAAGCCTTAAACCTTTGTATTTAACCTTTTTTTCGTCATAATCTCCTTTAAATAGTGACCAAAGACATGAACAATCATTATACTTTATCGAAGATATTGTTGTCAGTGGCGTCATAATTAATTATCAATTTTGCAGAATATCTTGGACCCGTCCCGAATCGTTATCATCATCCATTGGATTGGTTCAGAATTAGATAACAATATAATTTTTTAGGATGGCTCCAAAAAAAAAAAAGACTCCTGCTCCAACAGCAACTGCAACTCCAATGTCGACTCAAACAACTGAGAATAATACTTATATGGATTCAAACGAGAGTTTTACAACTCCACGATGCCTAAATATTGGCTTAGTTCTGAAAGGTGACCCTCCTACAAACGCCGAATATTTATTTTTTGCAATGTTTAATGGAGTTATGATAGTAGAAGGAAAATGGCGTAATGAAGACGTGTATGAGCCCCAAATGCTATCCATAAACCTTAAAGATCCAAATGTTCAAAGATTGATTGCTTGTAAACCTTTGATTCTGATGCTACGTGCCATTGGAGGAAAAGGCTCTAAGGATCCAGATCCTCTGTGCCATCCTGAAAACAGAGCTGGTGCTTGTGTCGATTTATTTCCATTACTATTAGGAGAGCAAGAAGTATTTACAACAGCGCAGTTAGTAATGATAGCTACAGGAGAACTTACTACATGTACAGTTGAAGTAAACGCATTCGCTGCAGGAACGAAGGATGATCCTAATATGATACCATTACAGATAACTATGATGTCAGTACATTGCATTCCACAAGCAAAAGAAGGAACAGTGTATATGAGCGCTATAGGATTAAATGGTTTACAAAAACCAAAAGCTGTAGATTTTCGAAGGTCTCTTAGTACAGCTGAAGCTAAGAAAATTGTATGGGCACATGCCAGTAACATTGGATATGCTGGAAACACTGCAATAAACGTTTACAATGACGATAAATTTGTTCCTTACGACCTAGAGCCAAACACCAAACCTGATTGCCGTTCATTTTATTGGAATGCAATGAAAAGAGTGTTAGTCGATTCTGAATTACTTTTTAAAAGATTATCTGCACCATTTTTAATAGAAATAGCAGGCGTACCGAAATCTGGCAAACTAGATGTTAGGGGTAGGTATATGGGTTTGCTTGACTTAAGGGTCTTGTTGGAACCAGGCCAAATGAGCGTCACCTTGTGTTCAAAGTTGTCATTTTTTAATGAGACAAAAATACCTGACCATATTGGTGGTTTATTGGAACTTCCTCCTATGAGCGCTAAAGCAAGTGCACGTGAAACGGATCTTATATTAGACGAATATGGGCATAATGCATATGCTGTTATACGATTTGATTTAACTGAGTCCTTAGTTCCGAAATCTAAATTGGCTGCACTTTATGAAATGATAAATTTACCGGCACCTGAAGCTGCTAATTCACCGGATGAAGAAAATAACGAAATTGTACCAGACGATCCTATTATTGATGCGAGGCGAATTAGAAAAGAAGGTGGTGCTTTAGCTGTGCACAAAGAACTTAGCGGCTTGGCTTGTAAGGGCGCTATCCCGATGAACCAAGGCATTAAAAAAACTGCAGCTAACCGTTTGCTCATGCGAGTTAGAGCAATGTTGAAAAATTTCCCTCCGGGTGACTGTTCGTATATTGATTGGCAGGATACAGTAACAGGACAACATGCTGCTGGTAGACGTGCCGTAACAGCATCATTTGCTCCTCAACCACCTCCACCACGCCTGCCAGGGAAGGTCGCTGCATCAAGAAGTCGAATCGCTGGAGATACTAGAATTGCCGATAAACATGTGAAAACAACTCTCATGATGGCAGGAAGTCAACCACGATCATTAATTTCAAAAACTTTACGTTGTTTAGAAGAACGGAATGACATTGATGCTAAGAACTACTTGCTTGAAGCTTTAAACAGCGAGAGTAGGAATAGATACTTACTGTGGATTCTAGGCGGTCTAGAATTTGACCAAGAAGGCGAGGCGGCTACCGTCGCTGGCGCTGCTCTCCGTATCGCCGTCAAAGGAGATACATCAGACGGTACTGCTAATGCCATTGGTTGGGCCGCTTTACATGCTTTCCATCACTTTCATGGAAATCCGTATGCTGCATTTGTAGCGGCAAAGAAAATGAGAAAAGCCTTTTCTCTTCCAAAGGAATGGCATAAAATCTTAGAGAGGTGGGTCGATGCCAGCGGCGAAGAAGAAATATTATGGCTCCCATCGGTTATAAAATGTGATAATCCTATGTTAATTGCGGCGGCGTTTTTTCTTTGCCTTAAATGCTTTAAATTCGCAGAGCGACTATTACAATGTACTGAACAAGACTGCGCAACACGTGGTTGTGATAATTGGAAATTAAAGATAGGCCCTGATGTATACTACATACGGGCTGCCTCGTTAATTATGAGGAATAAGATTGAAAGTGCGATGGAGATGACTCTTGAAGGGGTCAAAAAATTCGGACCCTCACCGGTAATGTCTCAAATGCGTGCAACTTGTTTGACTTCTCTGCGGAACTGGGATCGTGAAAGTGAGCTGGCTCTAATAGAAGCTGAACAAGCTGGAGCTGAGCCGTGTGCCGCACTTCTGTATAAATCTGCATTGGCTCAATTTAAGTGTGATCCAGAGGGATCCTTGCAGCGGGCCGCACGCGCTCATAAAATTGCTCCGTCAGCTCACACAGCTCTTCTTATGGGTCGGATTCATGCTAGATTAGGTGACGTATATCTCGCTGAGCGTTGGCTGGCTGCTTCTGTCAAATTGGAGGCTTCCTTATCAGACGGCTGGGCCATGTTGTCTCTTCTGGCGATGTATGATAGAAACTTACCCAAAGCTGGAATCATGTTACGTACAACGAGGCAAGTAGGCCCTGTGAGTCCAGATATTGAAGAGGAACTTCAGAAGGTTATGGAAATTGTGAGGCTTGATCAAATGCCAGACTTCCTTGTTAAGAATCTTTGTTTATGTGACTACTATTGATAATAATATATTCTACTGAACGTTATTAGGAATTGTGTATATCATTTATATCTGATACAAAATGCATGTAAATCACCTTTTTATTACCTGTTAATTAGTTAAATAAAAATATTTAACAGTATTAACTTTTATGTACATGACTTGAACGCCTTATATCGTGTACCAATAAGTGAATATCGTAGAGGGTGGGTATAAAGACCTGTTGAAGATTACTTCCATCTGATAATTATTGTCGTGACGCGAGTGAACAGCTTCACACAAATAGCAAGTGTCAACTGGTTATTTATAACCACTACCTAGTATAACGTAAACTTGTGACTAACAGTTGGAAAGTAGGTTAGATTACTAAAACAGCTTCATACCGTTATCATGATAAGCCGATAACAGCGATCAACATTAATACGTATCAACCAGTCATTTCCCAAGAAACTAGTCCTGGACATTTAAAAACAACGCCCTTTTTCTATTTAAAAAGATAGAACGATAAGTTAGTGGCGTTCGAAAGATAAAATGTCGAATGTTTAATTTCGTACAGTTGTAGTGTAGTTGCATCACTCGTGTCGTGAGTTGCGGCCACTGTACACAAACATTCCCTGTGCGGAACGACCGCTCTTTGTTTTGAATCAAGTTTCAAACAAGATTTCTGACATGTGAACACACAAAATCACAATGGGACTCTCAACGAACTGCTGGAAATATCTAGTTTTAACCTTCAATATATTATTCGCAGTGAGTATTTTATTTTTTTAGTGAAAACTGTGTTATTTTTCTTCATAAGTAGAGCTGAACTAGCGCATTTTCCCTGTTGTCATAACAACACAGTGAAAACATGGTCTTGTAGCTCAATGACATAAACTTACGTTCATGTATTACATTAAATATTGATAATGTTAAAAGTATAAACTATTAGAAACGCTGACACACATTTTATTCATTGCTGTATTTGCAGGGACTTTTTCAACGGAGTGCATTGTACGTTCAATAAACGTAATGCTACAAAATAAAGTTGTTCTAGAATCAATTTGTCTATTGCACTAGCTTCATGTCTTTAGAACTGACGAAAGAAAGAGAAAGTGCATTTGTTTATAGCAATATTGAAGTACGTTTTCATTTAGGCGCATAACAGTAATTTTGCTTAGAGTTTCCTTGTGTTGTCAACAGATGTCAGCAGTTGTGCTGTTCGGCGCAAGCGGATTTCTTCTGTACAGGCTGTTTCTATACCGGCATTTCATTGGAGTCAATGTGGAATACCCAGCAATACTCCTTCTAATGATGGCCATCATCACTTGTTCTATAGCATGGATCGGATGGAGGACTGCCAAATCGATGCATCAGATTCATGTAATCGTAGTAAGTATTGTTGTGAACTCCTGTACAGTATAAATACTAAGGTATTTAATGAGTCACGAAGAGTCACAGCTGCCGGTATTTTATAATAAAACGCGTAGTTAAATAATTGATCTTCGTATTAACAGGTTAACTGCATGATTGCTGTACAAAGGCAGGATGGATCATGGATCCTTAGTACCTACATACGTACAATTCGTACAAGTATCTATAGTTAGGTACTTGCCACTTGGTAGCGTGCTAGCTGGATTCGGACTCATGGACATTACAGATTAGTCGACCTCGACACGACGAGGTTAATGTGCTATACTTCTATTTGATTTCTAAGGGGTTTATTCGTATTTTTTCTCGGTACTGGCAAGAAAACTGAAAAAAAAATATTTAACAAATATGTCGCTTTAGTTAGTGTTAGCTATTGGTAGGTAAACATGATAAACAATAGTCATATTACATCCGTGGTACATAGAGACAGAACAATGGTTAGTCCTTCAACGTAAAAACGGTATCTACCTCAGTCAGTCTCATCCGCTTAGTGGACCTCTCCGAGTGTAACATTTTTATTTACGAGATGAGCTTTAAATCGTACCACTTAAAAATATTTTATAGCATGTTTAGAAAGGAACACCTTTCAAATATAATAAAGATGATAAATATCCTAATTATCTTCCCTTGTTGTTCTGACCACGAGAGATTTGCGCCAATAAGATGCTTAGAGCTACGGTTATACTTGTATTTCTTCAGAACACCCAACAAAACAACAAATTCTAATAGGTCTCTCAGCACAGAAATTCCCATTCTGGACGTAAGTAATTAATGATCAAGCCTAGCCGACTGGCAATCGTAATGAGATGTCTTTTCAGCCGTGATCAAATCGACCAAGGCACCCATTTATCCGCCTATCACCCCTTATTATTTTACTAAATATCCCATTTATTATTTCCAGACAGGCGTTCTGATAATCCTGGTGGTTGTGATTGAGTTCTCCTGCTTCGTGTGGGCGATGGTGGTGTGGGACAACGTGGAGATCGACATCAAGTCTACCATAATGCACTACTTCGAACAGACGCTGGCCAACACTGATGCTTCAGCAGTGGATACCATCAGATGGGACAGATTGCATGTCAAGGTAAACTTTGAAATATTAAGATTTATAAAAACTAGGTACGAAATACCCTGCATTTTAAAAACTTTAATTAAATCAATTAAAATAGTCTTGGCTAGAGTTCTTTTTCCGTTACTCCTAGAATAGCCTATTTTTTGTTTATCAAAGCGGATAAAATTATGTCGTCGCCCGTAGGTATCTTAACAGTGATTAAGAAACCATTTTAATTAATTTGCAAAGGTTCTTTTTTTGGAGATTTATTATTTTCTTTTATTTTACTGTCCTTAAACTATTTCAATTATTCCCAATATCTAACACAAAAAAGAGTTTGGCCTAATATATATATATATTTTTTAAATTCCAGTTCGAATGCTGTGGCGTCACTGGCCCCAGAGACTACACGTCCAAAGGCCAGGTGCCCTTCTCTTGCTGCGGTCAGGGTCCGCTGGACGCCATCCAGAAGCCGTACGAGTCTGACTGCGCGATGTTATTCCAAAGGGGATGCGCGAAACCACTTCACAGCTACGCGAGAGATCAGCTGCTGTTGGTAGCGATGACTGCTCTAGCTGCATCTATACTGCAGGTAAGTCGGTGGAGAAAGCACGTTTTTACAACATATTACGCCTATATTTTCTGAAGGGAAGAGAAGTAACGGGTGAACATGTAGTAGGTACCAACATCTACATATTGCTAGTTATATTATAGGCCCCCATGAAATGGGGTCATGAGCGCATTGCCATTAAGCAGGCACAAATCCAGACTCCGTGCTGCTACTAATAATAATCTAATGGAAAATCTCAATTATACTTTGCCCAACCTGGCAATCGAACCCAGCACAGAGCGCTCAGCAGTCACGCTTTACGAATACTAGACCAACGAGACAGTCTTTTATGATGGGAATAAACTTATTATGAAGTACTGCCCGGAAATCAGTTAGGCTTACTTAAACTGCAATTTTAAATATTAGGTATACAACTCATACCTAGGGGATCTATACGAGTCCCGGTAGTTTTACGTTAAACAATTCTACACAGACGCCCATATAATCTATATATATAAAATTTTCGTGTCACAGTTTTCGTTCCCATACTCCTCCGAATCGGCTAGACCGATTCTCATGAAATTTTGTGAGCGTATTGAGTAGGTCTGAGAATCGGCCAACATCTATTTTTCATACCACGAAATTCACGCGGACGAAGTCGCGGGCAACAGCTAGTATACATATAATAACTACTTACATAAGATTATAGTATGTAGAGGCATTGACCGTGCACAGACCTTATTCCTAACTAATCTATTCAAATGGTAATTAAGCGGCTACTACGTTGTTTACGAAGTCTCGCGTACTATACGACGTGAAATGAATGAACTATATTTCCATATAAGACAACTGAACACGTGGCGATCCCCAAATGTGATCTAAATCTCTCAATGACTCAAAGGTTTGCTGTAAGAGACCTCAATTGTGAGTTTAGCTCTCCCTTGTACATCAAATTTCATATTGTTATTTTGTCAATACTTAAGTTATTTGTACAATAAATAATTAAGAATTAAACATGAGCGTTGAGTGAACATCATTTTAAAAGAGTGGTTTCTAATTTGCCTCATACAACAAGGGAGATTTATGAAATTCTATAAGATGACGGATCGTTTAGTCGAACCATAGTAGCGATTATTCAGACAGCATCGAGGAGGTTTCACAATTGGCCCTGTCCTCACTTTACTTTGTTTGTTATACCAGTTCCAATAAAATTGAACCAGAGGGTCACAACAAGGGTATGTAATTGACATAGCTTCCTTATAGCATTTGTGTGTCAGAATGCGTCTGCTTTATCCCCACAATGGCCTCAAGCATCAACGTCATCCTTATGTAGAGGGAAGTCAGTTTAAATACTTAGGTATACATACATTCAATCACGTTTATAATATCCAAAGGGTGTAGCAATGGTGACTTTTTTTATTAGGAGCCTTTAGTGCACCTTAATTTTGTCGCTCATCAAGTCTCTTATCAAAAGGGGTAAAACTATTGCCCTTTTTCAGGATTGCACTAAAATGATGACGGGAACTTATTAAAAAATAACGGTACCTATATGAAATCCTTGCATAAGTAGGGTTTGTGTATGTTCTATATTACACATTGCGGAGGATTACGTACGGATATAATACGGTACGAATAAAGCTACTATCATGAAAACCTTCTTTAGAACGCACCACTTTAAAAAATCAATCTAAAGCAAAGTTTGTATACATTATTCATCTTAATGTTACCGTTAGTCGACGGAGGGGTGGCTAGAACTGGTTCCTAAATGTCCTTGCAGACTGTGACATCATTCGTCTGGCTGCAAAGAGGGGTTTGAGAGAAAAGCGGTGCCATTGTGCGACTGCCAAGAGTTTTGTTATTTGTACTTACCTATATTATTTTTTAACTACAGAGGGTTTGGGTGATACGAAGTAAAAGATGTCCTGTGAATCTGTGTGTGTAGTAATTTGTTATTTTTCGGGATAAAAGCTCCCTAATCTTTCATTCATAGATGGATTTTTTTAGACTGTTTCAGTTTGATCAAGGCTCGTCCTTTCTCTCGTTCCTGTATCAGATGCAGCCTTTGCCCTGAAGTAGGACATAAAGAGCTGATATTATTACTACATGTTAAAATCGATTGCATGTCAGTGTGGTCCTTGAGCTAAAATAAAATGATGAGGTACCAGCTAACCTGTAAAATTTTCGCACCGCCTTCTCAGCGGCTGTCTCGCATGTTCAAAACTTTAATAAACTTAGCCATTTCGGTCCAGCCGTTCTCGAGTTATGGCGTGACAAAGTGAAACAGGGATTTATTATTTATTTATTTATACTTCATATACACATTTGTTATGGCAAGGGGCACTTGGGTAACTGAGTGTACGGGCACGCGATCCCGCCTTCCCTGAGCTACCATAGTCCACATTCCGATTATCCGTGGCTATGGTATCCCACCTCTCCTACTCCGTAATTCCTTCCTAATCCTAAACCCATTTTTTTCTACATGCGGTTCCCTCCTGCTCAACCCACAAAGTCTGGCTCGGTGAGGAAGGCAACACAACGCAGATATGCAATGTGACGTGGCGGACTCGGCGACTCAGCAAGGCAAGGTGGATGGCCTAGGGCGACAGTGGAGGGCGTATAGTCACTGTCGGCCAGACACAGCATCCAAGCCCTCCTTCAGTCGTAGCGGTTTTCCGTTCCACTGATCCAAGGAGGGCAAGGACGAGTGTGTGCGCCTGCGTATGCGCGAACGTTTGCGCACCTTAATATATCCTGCGTATTTGACCGCTTCCGTTAATGGACTCCGACTGAGTTAAGTCCTGTGGCGATGGGTAGAAGTAGAGAGGCTTAGACAGATGCAACTAGGCTTTGTCTGATACCTGCACATAGGCGGTCTCGGGGGTGTGAGTACATGCCGTGGTCGCTTCTGCGCTGCACTTTGGGAACGACAGCGTGGATTCGGCAGCACCCGAGATGACAAAGCAGCCCTATTTAGGGAGACACTGCTTTCCCTGCTCAGCCAGGGAGGGGGCTAGAAAAGGTGCCCTAAAATAATGTTCGTCCCATCTCGATAGGTGGTAGTAACCGCGGCTGCCATCGCATCACTTTAAATCGTGGTCGAAGGTACAGAACATTTTGTGATTATAAGAAAACACCTGTTATGACGTTTGGCGCGTGGAACGTGAGAACTCTTCTTGATCGAGATGGTAACGCCTGTCCTGAACGCAAGACCGCCATTGTAGCTCGGGAACTTCATCGCTATAACGTGGATGTGGCTGCTCTCAGCGAAACACATCTTGCCGATGAAGGAGAGATGGTAGAAGCAGGTGGTGGATACACTTTCTTTTGGAAAGGTACTGCTGCCTCCGAAACTCGGCGATCAGGTGTAGGATTTGCCATCAAGAATCACTTAGCAAAGCAACTGAGGGAGTACCCTGTTCACATATCTGACCGCGTTACCACACTGCGCCTTTATTTGAACAAAGACAATTACCTTAATGTCATCAGTGTCTATGCGCCTACGTTAGACAAATCTGATGACATCAAGGACAAATTTTATGAGGAAGTGACCCTTTGCCTTAACCGCATAAACGCCAGAGAGCAGGTACTTTTGCTGGGCGATTTCAATGCCAGGGTTGGCCGGGACTACGAGGCTTGGCCTGGAGTTTTGGGTAGACACGGAGTTGGCAACATGAACAGCAATGGTCAACTTTTGCTTAGTCTTTGTGCTCAGTACGGCTTGGCGATTACGAACACTATGTTTAGACTTGCCGCCAAGCACAAGACGACGTGGATGCACCCAAGATCCAAACACTGGCATTTGATCGACTACGCCATTGTGAGACAAAGAGATTTCAGCCAAGTGCAAATAACCCGCGCTATGCGAGGTGCGCACTGTTGGTCTGACCACCGACTTATTGTCACTAAGCTGCGAGTCCATCTCCTTCGCCCGCGCAGGTCTCAGATAAGAAAGCTTGCGTATTTAAACGTGGAAAAGCTGAAAGATCGTGAGGTGAGGGAGAAATATGTTGAGTCATTGTCTGGAAAGCTGTCATCCGCTGACGAAGTAGATAACGTTGATGCTGCTTGGGGAACTTTAGCATCTCATATTTTAGAAACTGCTTCAACTGTGCTGGGCAATAAATGCCGTCGCAATGAAGACTGGTTTGATGAGAATGATGAAGTTCTGCGGGCAGCACTTAATAAACATCGAGACCTACTGCGACGGCATACTAGGCGAAAAGGAAGCGTTGCGGACGTCAAAGCTAGTGACCAAGAAGTGTGTAAGCTGTCTCGACAAACTAAAGATAAGTGGTGGCGGGACAAAGCTTGTCACATGCAATGGCTTAATGACACAAACCAGCTTGGGGAGTTTTATAGTGAGGTGCGTAAGCTGATTGGCACATCCTACCATACGAAGGTTCCTTTAAGGTCTCTTGACGGTAGGCACCTGTTGACAAGTAGGGAGGATGTGTTAAAACGCTGGGCGGAGCACTTTAACACCTTGCTTAATGTGGATCGATCAGCTGATCTGCACAGCATTAATTTAATACCTCAACTCTCTTCTGCCATTGAACTGGATGAGCCCCTGCTGCGTGACGAGGTTATTTCTGCCATCAGACAGCAACAAAACAACCGGGCGGCTGGCATTGACCTTATACCGGGAGAGCTGATAAAGTACGGTGGAGACGAGTTGCATACGTCGATGTGGAGAATGTTTGAACGCATGTGGGAGGAGGAGCGCGTTCCCGATACTTTTAAAGTGTCGCGAATTTGTGCTCTATATAAGAACAAGGGCAACCGGTCTGACTGCAACTCTTACCGCGGTATTTCACTCCTCTCGGCTCCTGGAAAGGTCTTTGCCAGAATTCTTTTAAACCGCCTAAAGGCCTTATCGGAAATGATTCTGCCAGAAACCCAATTTGGCTTTCGACCTGACCGAGGTACATGTGAAGCGATTTTCGCCGTACGGCAAGTACAGGAAAAGAGTAGAGAACAGGGTCGTCAGCTCTACCTCTGCTTTGTTGACCTGGAGAAAGCTTTCGACAGCGTGCCTCGTGAAGCGCTTTGGGTGGTGCTGGGAAAGCTCGGGTGCACGGAAAAGTTTGTAAGACTTCTTAGACTACTGCATGACGACATGCAATGTTGTGTCGCTGTAGACGGCGAACAGACAGATTTTTTCCCCGTTACCTGTGGAGTGAAGCAAGGATGCGTGTTAGCACCTACTCTGTTTGCTTTATACTTTGCAGTGGTGGTTAGAGAAGTTTTACAAACAATTTCCCAGGGAGTTCGCATTCGATTCCGCACGGACGGCAATCTTTTCAACTTGGCTAGACTTAAGGCTCGTACCAAGGTTTCGCATACGCTGATCTCCGAGATCATGTATGCTGATGATCTGTGCTTTTTGGCTGAATCCCCAGATGGCCTGCAGCAGCTGATGTCCGTTTTCCACCAAGCCTGCCGTAAGTTCGGCCTAAAGATCAGTGTCAATAAGACAGAAGTGATGTCTGTAGACACTCACGGTCGTGAGTCACTGACCATAAAGCTTGGCGAGGATGTGCTAAAGCAGGTAGATAAATTTCGCTACTTGGGGAGCACTGTAACATCCAAGTGTGACCTTGATGCTGAGATCAACAGCAGGATCGGTGCTGCAGCTGCAGCATTCGGCAAGCTGTGTTCCAAGGTCTTTTGCTCACATGACCTTAAGGTGGCCACCAAGATCTCTGTTTATATGGCAATTGTGCTGCCAAACCTCTTATATTCGTCCGAGACGTGGTGTCTGTATCGTCGCCACATACGTGCTCTTGATCGATTCCACTTAAAATGCCTCCGTACCATCATGAAGATCAGATGGTCCGACAGAGTACGTAATACCGAAGTCCTACGGCGAGCCAATGTAAGTGGCATTGAGGCCTACATAATGCGCCGGCAACTTCGGTGGTGCGGTCACGTATCGCGGATGTCGGATGAAAGAGTGGCGAAGCGCATCTTTTATTCTGAGTTGGAGGAGGGCAAGCGTAAGCAGGGCGGACAACTCCTCCGGTACAAAGATGTCCAAAAGCGACATATGAAGAGATGCAATATAGAGCCTTCACAGTGGGAGAATTTGGCAGCACAGCGGACAGAATGGCGCAGAGTGGTTAACAACCATGTACGCGATTTCGAGGATCAACGTAAAGTTGACCTTGACGCAAAACGCGATCGGGTAAAGGCCCGTCCACCTGCTGCTATCTTGTACCATTTTCAAGACGGCAAACTCACCTGCCCTCAATGTGCTCGGACTTTCTTCGCAAAGATAGGGTACATTAGCCATATTCGGGCGCATGAGCGCCAAAATACCGAATAGGAGTTGAAGCGGTCGCCATGGCCGAAATCGGTCGGATGATATATATACACATTTGTATAAAGGCGGACTTAATGCCATTAGGCATTTTCTACCAGCCAACCTTAGGGATTCATTTTTATATTTATATACATGGACATAGATTCTACTGTCTTATTTGCGTTTTAAGTAGAATTTTTGGACATAGAGTAGGTATGACTAGGTACTATAGTCTACAGTACTCGAACTTCTATAATCAAGTAATAAAAATGCAAAGCTGCTTGCGTACTTACGTGTTTGCAAAGTCCATTTTCCCATTTCACTGGATTTAAAGGAAAACCTAAACTAGTTATTAATATGCTGTATGTAAAGTAGCTGTAAACTTTAAAGTAAGTAGGTAGGTACTTATATGTATATTTTCAAACGAGATTGCATTTGTATTCGCCACTGCACCCTTTACATAACTCATCCTGTAGATAATGTTTTTATAGTGGAAGTGGAACCCAGTCATGTGAAAAGACTTTTATAAGGTTTGGTCGTAATTTGTCAGGGTTGTTGGTACTCAAATATAATTACTGGATTATTTACTATATATATTTAATATACTAAATCTAGTCTGGTATTCATTAAAATATATAGTACTTAAATAATGTAGTAAACGCTCACAAAATTTATTACAGTAAAATAATTCCTCGGATTTACGAACGAAATTCCCAGTGTAGTAAGAGTTTTCAATAGGTAGCAGGAAACCAACCAATCCCTTAGCCAGTTCCATTTTGGAGAATTGCCGTCTCGATAATTTTGGTCAAATGGTTGCTTCAGAGGTTCGTAAGCTTGGTCCCAAAGATAGTTCTATCCATTGGGCTTTGGCAGCCGCTGAGAGCAGACTTTTAACGACAACTTAATGGGCATGTCTGTTTCATAGTACATACTTAGGGTTTTACGATATTTTCTTTTACGTGCTACAAAAAATGTTGATTTGGCTTTTTTGCTTGGCAATCCTCAGAACAGTTAATGGGCAATATAAAAGTTATAGGTCCTATCAAGTACGCCACATAACTCCAAATATTTCGACGTCTGCCTATCCTTAATAACGTAACCAAACTATGATTCATTGAAAAAATTAAGCCCACGGGACATTTGCGACATGCTACGACATCGAGTTTAATTATGGCGCGCTATTATTTATGACAAGGCCGCCATTGTTATTCAGTGTCTCCTGCACCGAGTTACCGACGTTTGGAGGTCGGCCGTCCTTAGGGATCAGTTATCTTACTGCTTATGATAATGTTTAGTATGTTCGAGGTCGCTTGTATGTAGAAGGAAAATTTATGAAGCTATTGCCAGACGAAATAGAAGTTTAACAGATTTGTGTTGGAATTCTACCGCATGATGAGTTTAATTGTGTATTTGAGTTCAATGTTTCTTGTATATTTTCTATGTATAGAATTAAAGACGGTACCGTTTTAGCGCTGATAGCCAAGTGGACCTTTGGTCTGTCAAGTCAGAGGTTCAAACCCCGGCACGCACCAATATCTTTTCACATTCATGTGCGTACTATAAATATATCTGTTGCAAAAAACGGTGGAGGAAAACATCGTGAATGAACCGGCACACCTGAGAGATTTTTCAATGGTGTATAAAGCTATGTCCGAGGCCGACAGGCGATTTAAACTCTGACACCAGGTTGTTCATTAACCAAACGATAAGAAGAAGTACCATTTTAAGGGCTTATTGCCAACGCGCAGTTAAAGAGCTAAGCAGACGTGACCATCATTGCTCGTTTTTTAATCTCTTCATCTTGTATGCCTTTGCTCTGCTCTGCTCTGCTGTAGCCTGTAGGACAGTTATAGGCTGGTATCATTACTGTTAATCATTACTACACACTTTGCTTCTACACTTCAGCAAAAAATAATTCATACGACATCCCACCGTTTAACATAGACATTTGTATGGTATACCTAACATAATTTGAGATAGTAATTTCATGTCCAGTGTAACCGTTCTATACCGTTAACACCACGTCTAATTAACAGCTGTATGTTGGCAATTAGCACGACACGTACAGAATCGCCACTCGCCGCCGCTAAAACACTAGATTTACTGTGTATAAAAACGTAACGTCTATTTTGGGGCTCACTTAAAAAAAGGTGACTGCTCACCACCTCACTGGCTGGCTGGCAATTATAAGTGTTTAAAACGAAATTCTAATGTTCTTTTTATTATTTTTAGGTGTGACATTAGCGAAATTTAAACTGTCGTTAAAAAGTAAAGATCGTTACTTAATAGACCTTTTTGGATTTTATTAAGATATCTAAAGTTTTTTTGCTCCTTTGGGGAATGACAAATTGTGCTCTATTTCTTACTACAGACCAATGGGAACTAACAAGTCGTTGAATTGTATTCACGATGTTACATCCACAAGTGACATCATTATGCTAACACTGGTCTAATTCTGTCTCTTGCATCAAACGTTAATAATAATGCATCGAAATATCAGTTAGCGGATTCATTCGTATATTAATATTACACATTTTTTACGTAGTAAGAAAAATCCTGGTACCAAAACCATCTACAATCCATCATTATAGTTATACGGTTCAAAATTATACCTATACAAGATAAAAGGCTGCATTCCTAAATGGGACTGGAACCACATGGCAAGCAATACCATACTATTGTGCCCACGACTTACAAATCAGAGACCGTTAAAAAAGTTGTCAAACCGGTCCTTAACAAATGGTACCACGACCGACGGAATCTTGCGCAATCATAGAAAGCTGCACCATTCGCGGCGCCTACGCATGACCAAACGCAAGACCTCTATGAGATTATTTAAATTCTCCTAGTTTACCCATTTTTGGGAGGGCATTGGGCGGTGAGGGAGGTCTGTAAAAGTTGGTCAATGTTTTAAACTTAAAATTTTGGTCGTAAACCTTAATGCTAACATTGGAAATGCAGTGAAAGTGATTATTTTTGGTTTGTTGTCTGATGTAACGTGTGAATTTGGACGTGGGCACCTGTTTTATGTTTACTTTATCTTTCCAATGAAACATTTAATTGTTTAGGTCTACTAGCACCCACTATTAATTAAGACCGCCATTGTCTTCAACATACCTTTTCCATTATGTCACATACATTCTGAAGATATCCCACCTATCCTAGTTTCATTGCATAATAGGCTGAATTCTATTTACCTCTACTTTCTTCGTCTTGCTTGACCATATTTGTGCATTTTTGGTCGTTCGATAAGTGTTTTTTGGGTTACAACCACTTCAACATACAGAAAAAAAGTTTTATATAAGTTAAGTATTTACTTATATGGATGACTTGAAAATTACCAGCGCTTAAGTAAGAAGGGAATAAATCATAATTCTATACCGTACATGGCCGTAGTAACAGCAACCTTATCTCAATGCAAACAATAACATGTCGGAAGCGATAAGCCAGGGTTGGCACGCGACATATTGTTCGCAGTTATCGATAGTTTCCATCAAATTGCGTGACTTCATAATTCAATTGTAGTCTCACTTTTGTATACCTACGCCAAATTCCCCGAAAGAGTAGATAAAAGTGTGCGGCCACGTATTTCACCAGACATTATACTTAATGTTATAGGGGGCGAATTAATTCATTTCTTTACCAGGAACAACAAATTATATTTTTATTTACTTATAATTCAGTGAACTGATCACTGAATCACTGTCTGGTATGGAATAATAATTATTCTGAGAACAAGTAAGAACTAAGTACTAGGCTATTGTTATGTGGTAAGATAAAAGCCAAGATAACTATTAAATACGGTTCTTCGCCGCTTCTAAATGAGATAAATAATTATATTATTGTTTATTTGTCACTATTGACATAACGATGACATCATGAAGTCCCATAGTATAATCATATAATGATGCTAATCATTTGTTTATATTTAATTATCAAATGGTCGGTAAGCATGCTATGATTTCACAATCAGCCTGTAGAGTTAGAGGATGTCCTTTCACACTTTAAAATACTTAATAAATTTAAATCAACAACATCGATAAAATAGTCGATATTTATCGACACACACACATCACTAAAACAACAGACGTAAAGTTAAATAATTTATGAATTTACGATGCTTGACCTAAAAACGAATATTAAGTACCAATTTCTTTGTAGCTATGAAGTGGATTAAAAAACATGCCTCCACAATCCTTGGGAGTTGAGTGCTTCGTTATTTATGAAAGGACTTCGTTCTTTTAGTGTCGATGTTTATTTGTTTAGTCTAAGGATATTTAACTAGTTGATTGTAAAATAATCCTTCCGTAGGAATGATGCCTGTTTAAACCATAATATCTCAACCAGGATTCGTTTAGCATTCAAAAATTTAGAAATCGCATGGAATTTCGAATCAATATTTAAATTTAAAAAAGTTTATATTAATTTATCATAAAATCAGGCCTGTATTTCCGGAAGCCGTAGGCCGCAGGCAGAGATGTACTCACTAGGATATCCACATTTTGACTGTTATATTATAGGTCCCAGACTCCAATGTAATATAATAATAGGGGGCGAGCCTATTGCCATCAACCGGGCACAAATCCATTCTCTGTTCCTACTGCTTATTTTTGTATAACTTGTAGGTACCTCTAGAAGTGTAGATCTACGAGCATTTAATATATTAATTCTGATGTATACAAACAAAAGATAAGACATAGGTACTTAACCTTTCCGTTACCTGGAAGCATTACGTGACTTACCTTGAAGGTTAATTCAGTAATCACCGGTATTCAAGACAATGTATGTACACGATGTTGCCACAGATGTTGCTATGGTAAAAATAAAGAATATCTTAAAACTAACACAAGTATTTTCATTATAGATATATCTAAATTTATTTTCTGTACAAGGCCACGTAAACGTAATGAAGCTTTACGTATGTTTTAAAAAATCATTTCATTGGTTTTAATAAATAGAAGTAATAAGCTCACTGCTTGTTTCACATGCTATAGGATTATTTATTTGGTATTTAAACAAACCTTGCTTATACTTCCAAGTTCAACCTACGCCAATGGGTTGGAAGGGTCAAGGGTTATAATCGTATGTCTTCTCTAGAAACAAATTACTTTCGTCCAAGCGAGGTATCCCACATGGTAGAGGGTTTGCGTCAGCCTTCCTTACATTCTCCCTTCACTTCGCTCTATCCTGGATGTCGTCTTCTACAATTAACTTTAATTTTTCAAAATCTTTAAGTACTAAGAACAATAAGTGTAATTTAAGAAAATGAAAAAATATACGTTACATACAAAATAAGGTGGACGAAACGCTTGTTATTGTTGGCAACACTAAACAAAGACTCCGTGTTAGATGCGCAGGAGTGAGGTCATTGTATTATGTAATATTTTAATGGCCAGTTTTGCTGCTTTATAATTTAGCTCGTAGAAATAGAGAATTCCTATTCTATAAAACGCTAAAAACAGATACGTTTTTAAATTCTTGATCAGTCCCATGGGTCATGAATGTTTTAAAATGGTATTAATATCCATCTCTTCAATGAAAGATGAGTGCAAGTATCGATCCCTAACATTTTTCTGTTCGTCGATATCTATTAGTCTAGTGCTAGACTCTACCCTTTGGCCACTATTCTAACGCTAATACTTTCTGTTTTATTCTCTTCTGTAAAGACAGTGTTGTTGTGGTATAGCATACCCTGTCTCCGTGAGCTTCTGTCAATATTTAAACTCTTTACAATGTATAAGATAACACATTGTTTTGCTTGCACAGTTAGTTAATAAGCCGTTGAGATAGTTGTAGGTACTGGAGTTATAAAGACTGCCTGTCAAACTGTCACGACATACCTAGTTAGTTTGTTCATATTTATGATGAGCCTATCTTTTTTTAAGTTAAATGGAACGTTATTTATTTCTCGCCATTATATAGACAAGTATTTAAATGACTGACCTGTTGGTTTAGTGGTTAGTGACCCTGACTGCTATAACGGGAGGTCGTGGGTCGGTTCCCAGCCAGGACAAATCATTGTGTGATGAGCATAATCATTTGTTCTACCTGGGTGTAATTTATGTATAGTATTAGTACTTAGAAATATATAAGAATGTTTATCAGTTTTTCAGTCTATCTGTCAAGTTTGGGATCCAATGACCTTGTGTGAGCTGGCCCAAGATATTATTATTATAATATCTTAGGCCTTGGCATATTATATTATGACTGAACAATGCTGAGTATAATGCGATATCTTTCAATATAACTTTATCAAATGTTGCAGAGGTATTGAAATGTATTATTTCGGAACATTTTTTTTGAATGGCCAGTTTTATGTGGCACTCGGGGAAACACCGATAAACAGCAAAATGTACAATACCCTACCCGAGAATAAGGTACTAACTCTAATAGCCTGATTTGTGATGACGTAGATACAAACACACGTGAGTCATTTATGGCATAACATTAAAAAAAATATTCTAATTTGCTATCAAAATTTAAGTTCAGCATATTTCTGCACCATCCTGCATATAATTACCTAAAGTTTACGACGGGTCGTATTAATAAAGCAATAAAATCTGCTAATTTGGAGTCAGTAACCTGAGGTGAAATTATTTGACTCGCGCCGTAGGTAGGTAAAAAATACTTATACAGGTAAATATAATGTCAGAGACAACGGGTTATTTCAGTTTAAATACAATGATTTAATCATGCTAATTTTATTTCAGCACCTAACTAATTAATTAGTAGCTCTGTACATTTTCCTGTGTCGTGCTCACAAATATGTAACAGATAGACGGTTCTAAGTAGTAACGAAACTGCCAATGAATACGCTAACTATGATATGAGTCAGTTTACAAAATTAAATTGTTACTAAGCAAACGCTTTGAAAGATTTTCTGTTTGATTCAGTACTTGTTATTATTTAATTTCGCAGAATAAGTCTACATACACGCTATAAGTAACATACGAGAAATAAAAAAATTTGGATATTAAGTTATCGACAAAAACACTCCAAAAAGTGATAGACGGTTAAGTAATTGACTAAACAGACTACAAGTCAACATATCCCCCAACCTAAAAGCTATCAAAGTAATAAGAATAATGCTTCTTACAAAATATACTATTTACATACAAAATACTCTTATCAACAAGGTGTAAACCAGGATTAAAGTAGTTACGGAGCAACACAGGCGAGTAGCAAGGACCGCCAACGCCACCGACAACGGTCCGGGCAACCTTGTTCTGAATTTGTGCGCCTGCGACGATGACGTAACCGTCAGCGGGCGTGGTCGTGGTCGCGCTTCCACGATGCTATTCGGATACTGCGCATTTGTCACGTGGGAAAAGAAAGAATAATATTTTGAAGCTGGCAAATTCTGCAAAGATTTTTAGAGGCGTTTATTTATACAGACGTCAATACTGATTATAGTGACAATATAATTATATCTATTGCTTGGTAGATAATGCGAAACAGACATATGAAGCACCGGAATAAATAAGAAAGAATGGAACTTAGGTATTGTGTTACCATTTGGGCCAGATGAAGCCTAAAGCCTAATTGTAATCACCGGGTTATTTGCACTGAATTTATCAGGACGATACTCTCATTGACTGAAAAGTAAAATATGTAAAAACAAAAACCTAACATTATGCAGAGTAGACATAGCATCAGAATAAAGGGGCACAACTACGTTTTGACGTCTCCAGTTTAACAAGCGTCACTAACTGATCATCAGGAAATATTGGAGGAAAGAGCCCACGTCATAGTATTGAGCCCCTGACTGCTTTTCCGCCTACTGGTAAACACGACCAATGTTCGTTAAAGGTTTTCCCGTCCTTACATTTAATTTTATTACTTCCTTATTTTTTAACTGAGGTTGAGGTATTAAAACAATATTCAGTCTTCCCTGAATATTATAGTTTATAAAAGGTCTTATATATTTATAGTCTACGGTAGAAACCAAGGCAGTAGGTAGGTACCTATCTATGCCTGTCTTGTCTCAACACAATCCCCCTTATTCATAGTTATAATGTTTTTATGTCATATAGGCTGCAAAAGAACAGTTACAAAACGTCAAATCTAGTCCCTCGGTTCCAAAAAGTCGTTACTATGAAGAAGAACCGGCAACTCCATAGTAACTCCGTACTAACTTAAATCTTTATTAAGTCTATTGACATCTATATTCTTTGACATGCAAAAGACAGTGACAGATACTTAATCCATGGTTGAAAATTATGTTTTTTATGAATGTTAATGAAGGGGGCAGGCGTCAAATTCCTGCTTCGTTTACAAAGCAAAGACCACGTTTTGTGTAACTAGGAATGTGTTTGACACGAAATCTATTAATACCCATTACTAATGAAACAATTAAAGTAATTACTACTGCGATACAGATTAGGGAATTGAACTTCTAATTAGCTAAGTGGTATTGAATTCGGTAACTTATTCTAATCTGCTGGTTATTATAACGAATTGATTTTGATGAAGTTAATTCACCGAGATCCACATGTCTGAGTGTTAAGACTTCTTTCTGTTTTGTTTAGACTTCATTTAACTACTTCTTTTTTGGGGCTGACATCACAATCGACAGCAAAATCGGTCTAGCATCTAGTCTAGAAGAGGTAACAAACATACAAATACAGTCACAAACTTTCGCCTTTGTAATATTAGTGTGATGACATAAATATGTCAATCCCATATATTTTTAAATATATTTATTTAATAGATATGTATTCATCTATCGGTTTGCTCTTGTCTAAGGCCCCAGACTTATTTTTCATCGACCGCGGCGCGCCGTGTTGTACGGACAACGAAAAGGTCAGATACTCAGATGTTTATCTTGGGGCATTGAACCTTCATATTATTATAGTTTCTTGTCACAAAACCACTTTTGGAACAGCTATCAACAAGTTTCTATTGTATCCACTCGAATTCGGTCCATACATAGAACTATTTATTGTAGAAATTTGTTTAAACAATTAATAATAAATCTTATTCTTCATAAATGTCTGACAATACGTTTGTTATTATTTATTAAAGCTTACAAATGACATAAATCAATTTAGTTTTGACTTTCATCGATATCGCTGTTTCAGCTGGCGAGAATAATGTAAACAGCAGACATATTATTACATGTGGTGTTGATTTGTTAACAGTGCATTGTATACATACCTTACACTTGTAACTATTAACACTTTTGCGTCAAGTTAGTATTTAACTTACATTATGTAAGTATACAAAGGAAATTAAAAAATGTCGTATACAAAGTAAAAGCAAATACACAGCAACATAATTTATGTGTTTTTATTAGAAACAAAATTACGCCTTGATTACGATTGATGTATGTAGTATTAAAAATAAAGTCAACGATGTTATTGGACAGAGATAGTTTGGGTATGAACGCTAATTTCAGCGACTAAAATACGGGGGGCGTAGCTCAGATGGTAGAGCGCTCGCTTAGCATGCGAGAGGTACCGGGATCGATACCCGGCGCCTCCAATCCCACTTTTTGTATTTTTCTCAGGTTTTTTATGACAAGATTTCGCTTATTTATGTTTCTTTTGGTCTTATTATCAATTCATTATTAAATTTACATGATTACGATTATTAAGATAACAATAATATATTTTATTAATGAACAATTTACTATGAGTGTTTAAAAAACTTGTTAGTAGCGGACATTTTATGAAAAACGGGAATGACTACAGTTAAGATTTTTATTTAAATTTTAAAATGTATTACTTAGGTACTTACAATATCTATTATCTGCTTCAATATTTACTACTTATAAGAGGGTTTTTACATTATGTCGATATCTGTGTCTTTATCAACAAAAAATAATATCGTTCACCCCAATGTGACCTTCTTTGTCAAGGGTCTCAAGCAATACTTCTTTAGCCATTATTTATGATACAGATAACAATTACTAAAACGCTCGAAATGAGTTCACAGTTTGTGTTGTTTTTTGTTATATTTAGCAATTCCGTTCACGGCCGTATATTTAGGCTATTTAGCATAACTTTTACGTTATTCATTCTGTGTAATGCTAATGTTCTTAATGATTATAGTGCGGTAAATTGGTTATCTTGTTATGTACTTGAGCAAGTACTTACATCATACCATCTCCTATTTCTTTCTTGCGGTAAGATTGCGTAATTCTTCGCTTGAGAGGCGAGAGAAAAAGCGTTGGCTTTTTGTTTTTCAAGCGCTCGCCTAAACCGCGAAGTGGATTGACTGCGATAGACTTGTGTGACTCTTCACTATTGCTCGGCTCACAATTTCCAACCATGAAAAGTCTAGTGGTCGGGAAACGCGACTGCTGAGCATGACGTTCTGGGTTCGAATCCCAGATTCTAAGTGCAAGGCAAAGTGTTTTTGGGATTTTCCATTACTTAATTCTTAGTAATAGCACGGAGTCTGGAGTAGTGCTCGTTTGATGGTAATAGGCTCGCCACCTATTACATTAGGTCCTATACATAACAGGCGAAATGTGTGCGTACTAGACTAGCCTACGCCTTTAGGGAAAACAGGCGTGATGAAATTTGATACCAGGACCTTACGCTCAGCAGTCGCGCTAGGCGCCTACTAGACGAACCACTCAAGTACAGTACAGTTACAGACCCTTTGTATAAAAATTATATCAATATTAACCAATGAATAAGTCGTAATAGTCGTAAATCCGCCCCCTATTACGTGGGACTGATATAGTCTGGCAATATGTGCTAGCGGCGTAATAACACACTACAATAGTCGCGTGATAAAAATACCAACATCCATATGCCTATCTATAATTATGTAAACCTACATTTTTCTACCAACACTGATTGTGGGTAAACCCAAGTATTCTTTGAGAGGAAATATGGAATACGTAATTTAGGTATAGATTATAAATAAAATTAACAAGAATCGATTGAAAGCAGAGACAATTTTGTCGTTGGGTTTTATGGAATAATTATAACTAATTCGGTAGGTCAATAATTATACTCGTAACTTTTAAGACTTTCTCGAATAGTGCAAAAAGCCAACTATTTTCGTATTGTGAATCTTTTGTTTTATCGAAACCACATCGCTGTTGCACCGCTCGAGAACGTGTTAAGTTACGAGAATAGACCTACTGCCTACTAGATATAATAAGTTATAAGTACTACAATGGCACAAATGTAGTACTGAAATGTCTATTTCATAAATATTCTTGATAATACTCTCAATAGCACTCAATTGTGTAAGTCTAAAGTGCAAACAATGTAATAAAAAAGTCTTTAATTCATCAACCACAAACCAAAACGAATTCCACAATGGTTTTAAAAGAAGCACACATGTTAATATATGAATGGTTTTTTTAATTTTTATACAACTGTGTATTAACTATGCTAGACACAGCGACATAAATGTCAACCGGGAACAGTATGACATTGAAAAACGACCATTTTAATATGAAAATTGCCGTGGTGTGGAACAGAGGATGTCAGTCAACGATCGCACCATTAAATGATATGTACCCAGTACCCGCCTGTACACCACGCAACACTTCCGAAAATCAACGCTCTGATATACAGGCGATTGCAGACCTTATTGCAATGACCTTATTTACAAAATACCTTGGAATCTCTTAACATGTAGACCGGATTTTAGTTGCTAGTTTTACTGGCAGTACAGTCTTGAAATTAAATCTGTTTAGAATGTTATGGGTAGAAGGCTAAACTGATTTTCATTGAGTTATCTACTTATCTGTTGCTTTATGTACCTGAAACATTGATATACAAAAAGGGTATTTTGTATATCAATGACCTGAAACTACAACGAAATACGGAAGGAATTTTCACAACTGTCAATATCAGACATCATCATTTATTTGAAAAGTTTCTCCACTTATAAAACCACGCAAACCTTATTACGTCACCCACTTGTCCAAATAACCGTACCTAAGATCAAATTACGCTGTGATGTTAGAATAATATGCTTTACAGGCAATTAAAAATTAATGAGACGATTTTATTGAGTGCAATGAGTACCTATAACATAACAAGGGGTGTTTGTAAAGTTAACTTCTTGAACGATAATTATTTTAAAAAATGCAAGCGGTTCTTTAGGGCGCACTTTATTTCATCATCATCAGCCTGTCACAATCCACTGGACATAGACCTCCTTTGTTTAGCCAGATTTTATTTAAATTAAGTACTTACTGTTAGTTTAATAACGTATAGATTTACTAGCTGCGCTTCGCGGTGTTACCAGCTGCATTATTCGGGATAGAAAGTAGCCTATGTGTTAATCCAGGGTGTCAGCTACCTCCATTATGAAATTTTATCAAAATCGGTCGAGCTGTTTGAGCGTGAAGAGGTAACAAACATACAAACACACTCACAAACTTTCGCATTTATAATATTAGTGCGAAGTGTGATTAGAGGTTAGAGTACTAGATATTTCAAATATGTTGATATCGTAAACTCGGTTTTTAAACGACTCGACGACCTGTAGTGCTATTTTGTAAAAAACCATTTCGATATCGAGATTCACCTGAGTGACAAAGCTCACTTCGAAAGCGAACTCACTTGACCTTGTTTTAGGATTCTGTAAACATTTGGTACGCACTTGCGATGTGAAGTGAGTGTCGAATCATAGAGTAATAAACTAGAGCCATGTTCGTTTTATCGATATTCTTTTCATAAGACTTTATTTTAAAATAGGTGCATAAACTTTCCACAAATTCGGTATATATATTGCATAAATGCATTAAATGTGCGATATTTGTTAAATTTATATTTATTTTTGTTAAAATAAAGAAAAACGCATTCAGTTTGGCTGTATGTTTTGAGATTCGTGCCTCGAACAAAAGTAGTTTAAGTTTGTTTACAAATCGATTGACGTTTAGAAGTGAGATTGCTTTTAGGTTAAATAAAAGTTTGTTTTAGTGTTCTAATTAATATAATACCGAATGAAAGTATGAATTAAGTATAAACATTTGTTATTGATATTAGTTTCTTTGATACTTAGTCTTAGTGTAACCAGTCCCTACCGTAATTGTTTTGTTTAAATTATAACCCTATAGAAAGAACGGCTCTCACTTTAACAGCCCAAATACACGGCGTACAAATTTGTTTGGAGGTGAATCCTAGCCTTGGGAAAGGTTTTTCAAAAGTTCTTAGTGCAAGAGACATAGCCCGTAAATGCTCGGAGAAACTGGCGCTTCAACTCAATGGTTTAGGAGGCAGTTAAAACATGGAAACAATGGACTAAAGTTTGTAATCTTGTTAACAATTACTTTTAGGTATAGTCATTCTACATAGTTTTAATGTATGAAATTGTTTTAGTATTGGGCCGATAAACAAGTGTTGTTAAGAAGAAGGGTGCATTACGCTTTAAAACTAGAAAGACAAAAGTTTTGATAGACAATCCGCGACCTCGCCGGCGTGGATTTTTCATGAGGGGCGATTTGTTTATTACGTCAGGTAATTTAAGAGGGGGGTCGACTATGTCTTATTTTTTCTTACAAGGGGGTGGGAGGGGTCTTGATAGTTCTTACGTAGTAGGATCACAAAAATGCGCAATCAAACCAAAGTTTATTACTACCACAAATACAATAAACTAAACGTGTATTCATACCTTCCTTTAAATTCTTAAGTAATAAATATTAACGACGAGGGGAAGAGGTCGGCCTATTCTTATTTAGTCTTATATACATACATACATAAAGTCACGTTTCCCTTAGGAAACAGGCGTGATTTTATTTTACTTTATTAGGCGTTATTCATATACCTATAGGAGCTCAAAAACGGGCATAAATAGTCTTCCGTAATAAATTAATACCCTCTAAGACGTTTAATGTCATGTAACACATATACATTATGATCTATCAATTCTTCAGACAAAAGATAATTTTCAACAAAATCTTTGTCTATTACCTATTTGAAATTTGCAAATTTTACCAACTTGACGACGACTATCACATATAATCTATGAAATAAGCTTATTCTAATAAACTCTCTAAAAAACAACGAGCCATACTTTATAATTTTAATTAAATGTTTTATGCTAATTTTTAATACTGTTACACACTTATTTACCTTGAAATAATGAGTTAAAATGAACTCACTCCCAATCTCGATAGCCTCCTAGGCCACTTTAAAAATGACAAGTGGATTCGTTGTTCGAAGTGTCGAGTTTCGATGAGTGAAGTGGTAAATCCCCTTTCAGAATACCAAATTCATACTAATAATGTCAAAATTCTCACGCAACACGGTTCGTCTCGACGCCACACTCGCAAGTGTGGCGCCACCGGCGCTGTCGAGATTTAGAGAATATGAATTTGATATCTCACCGCGGAATCCGCTGTCGAGACACGAAAATGTTGTTACAGAATAGCACTACTGATCAGCGCAGTGGCTAAGCGATTGGACTGCTGCGCTAAGGGTTGCGGGTTCGATTCCCGCACGGGGTAAAACTTTGTGCGAACCACAGATGTTTGTCCCGAGTCTGAGTCCCACGACACAGGAGAAATTCCTAGTATGGGGCGACGTTTTTTTTATAATAATAATAATAAAGGAGCTATATGGTATAGAACATGTTACTGACACACTGTGTATGACACAATAGTGTCTGTAACATATTCTTCATCATTAAACTGAGTCAGTCACCTCCTCCTTCAAAAGAATATTATTTATTACTCCCCTATGTAACTAAATGTTGACGTGGTTCCTATACTAAATACTCCCAACAGACAATAATTTAATTAATAGAAGTACTATCTGCGTCAATTTGTGCTTGTAGTACATTGACCTCTATCAATACATAGGGGCACGCGACGTGTCTGCTACCTATGATATGATTGTAATTACTTTGGTAACCACATAAATGTTCGAATACAAACGTAAGAACATTAAAATTCTTAGTAAACCTTACACTATGTATTGGGAATCTTACGTCCGTGATATTACAGAGAAGGAATAAGCGTTCTCTGCCGAACCGCCAATTCGAGTGACACCTTCGAACTAATTTGCCTTCTTATATAAGTGTGTTTCTTGTATAGAGTATACAACCCGTCCTATAGTTACGGAAAATAATGGATGACCAAACGCAAACAAAAGACCAGGATTTATTACTTTTCTCAGAACTTCTCTGATTTGGTCAGAATATGTCATAGGCCACACAGACGGTTAGAATTTCATTGCTATTTGACACGGTACAAATAAGAAGGGCCAGAAATTAAAATGATTCAGAGAGAGAACAACAGTAACAAGTGTACTTGCAACGTGAATCATTTATAACGAGATATTAATTAACTAATTATCTTCAATTAATGTGATGCCGGCCGCCGTGTCACTATCTACCGGAACTTAATATTATACGGTTTTATATACGTACAATACATTAGGTTCCTTTGTTAGCTACATACAAATATCATACTGTTATAATGTACGGCAAATGAGTTATCACGTTGAAAGCTTTTGTTGCCTTTTGCAGAACATTCACGAAACACGGCCCAAAGGCAGTATTGCTTACCTCAAACAACGTAAAATATTTATGACATAACATGTAACCACACGGCTGATAAAAAATATAATGATAAATACATAATTTAAGTTAGGTCCAACATTTATCTACCACCTACCACAATTCCACAAATATGATTTGAATAAATGGGTATATTGTAATAATAACTGATAATAATTATTACACATACGTACATGGCATGTCATAAATGTACCTATACATACCATGAGGAAAATCTAAGTAGTTACTTAATTATGCCAAAGGAGAATGACCAAACTGGTCCAAAAATTAATTTCCATCCAAGTTAACCATATAACTTATTTTAAAGAGGCCTTTAAGTAAAATATTTTCTTATATAGAACCAAAAAAATCTAACACAGATATTATCTTAAATGTATCCTTGAAGAAGTTACACATTTCATTATTTTTATACAGGTAGCAGCAAATAGAGTCCTTTTTGTATCTGGAGACCCCTCCGTGCTTCGGAAGGCACATGAAGACGTTCGCTCTACGCGTGATCTCTTTGGTCGTACCGGTCTACCGTCCCATCGGCCTATGGAAGTGAGGGAATAGGCAGTGTACCTGTTTTTGCGCGCATCTTTTACCTTCTATAGTTGGTTATAGTCTCAGTTGAGATTAGCCACCCTGATCAAATTTCAGAAAAAAAAATCTTGCAGATGTGGCAGACGTACTTTAAGCACATGCAATGTCTGCCTTATGGTATTTGGCGTGGCACCCAGAAGATGGGCAGCAGCCAGAAAACCCAGAAAATGGGCAGCAGCATCTTCTGTAACTTCACCACCAATACTGCGATACCCAAGCTCTTGCAAAGGATGTAACTACTGCAAATCTTTAAAAAGTTCTTGTTAAAAGTTAGTTGTTGTTCCATAGATTGGACAATTTTCAAGAGTAAGGTTAGAAAATCTGCGTTATGAATGCATGGCAATCTTAATCGTATATAACTAATTAAATTAATAGACGTTTTAAAAAAAAAAAAAATTACCGGTAAGTACGTTGCAAATGCAACGCAAAATATTTACAAAGTGTTAAACTGGCTGATTCATTTGTTTTTCAGTGACAGCCTTGAATTGACGTCACTTTATCAAGTTCGCACTTGGCTTACGTTGTGCTGTCAGGTGTGACGCAAATTTATACTAAGTCGTTTTAGTTCTTTGTTCCTCTTCTTAGTAAGGTAGATTTTCTAAGGTATTCTCATTTTTCCGTGGAATAGTGGGATATGAATATCTTTAACACTACACTTGTCTTTGTGTGTCTGAAACACACATAAGGTAGACACAAGCTGGTCCCACGTGTGCTACGTACGCAATGCACTATGAAATATGAAATTCACACACACAATCCAGCGTCCCTAAATCGTAATGCCTTATGTACGTTGCCTAAGTGGGACCACTGTGTCTCCACCATTACCTTCACAACTCACGTGTTTTATCTTAGTTTGTATAACATTTTAATATTGACTGCATTTTAGTTGTGCTTCGCGTAAACGTTAAATGCCAATTTTGAAAACCATTAATTCTCGATTTAGAATCGTATGATCACATCCTTGAACCTCCATGCAGTTAAACTCTATTATTTTATTAAACAATTCTCGTAATTGCTAATAACACGCGGATTGCAGTCGATAGCTGAGCTTAGTCTTGAGTTACATCCGAAACTGTAAGTTCATAAAATGACTATGAATGTGAATATTCTTGATCTCTAACAGGTATACTGTACCTATATACTGGTCACTCTTATTAAGAATATGTGCATGATGCTATCAAACGTCATAATTATTTCTAGGCTATGAATACGTCATTCTATCAGGTAACTAGTGCGTATGACTATCAATTTGTCATCAGTGTTGTTCGAAATCGAAACCTTACGAGCGACGATGTCTTACCAATACAAATAGACCATAACTTTAATTATTCTCAAGGATAGCCTACCATCGATTGTAATTGAACTGATGGTATAATCCCTGCGTGGATCGTGGTGCATCTGAGTCATTGGTATTCATAAATGATTCAACACAATGTAAGGTCGGACCTCCTTGTTTGTGCCATAACATCTTTGCGCATAACCTTTAACACTTCGATATTAAGTGAAGTGCCCACATACATGGTGCGTTGTTGAGGAAGTTTTATTACAATAGGTGTTAACGACTATGTTTGTGATGCGTAACTGGCTGATGGTTTAGCCAGTATTTTTAAAGAAACGTCGCGTTGCCAAAAACTAGGATAAGAACTATTTCTCCTGTATCAAAAATCATAAACAAACTAGACTCGGTGCAGATATTTGCGTGACCTGTATTATATCCTTGCAGTATCCCGCGACTTCTCGCACGTGCGTAACAATCCCATCCATTCCTTTTAATTGATATTTGAATATCGTAGATAAGAACAGATTGTTTTAACTCTACCATCAAAGCTACATCAAAATAATAAAGAGGCAATGTTTATGTGTTTGCCATAAAGAATATCGGATCAGCTCGATTCAAACTTTCACTTTTGCAGCTACAAGCTGACCAGGTGCGGGTGAAATTATGGCGCTCGAGTAGATTTACGCAAACGAAAAGACACAAGAATAAGCGATGTACCGATGTCATAAAAATTACAAGCACTAGATGTACCAGGATAATTCTAGTTAATTAAGAGCAAAGCCGCGAGTAATAGCAAATAAAAAACACTTGTCAAAAATAACAATGTTGAATATGAATTTAGGTGACGATTAATTACTTAAGGCAATGTTGACAAAGCTGAATTAACGTCCGCAATGAGTCATTTAAACTATCATCTTTTGTTTATTAGGTACCTACTTTGATAATTACTGAAACATTCTTCATTATGGGCATAGAATAATATTATTTTCCAGGAAAACACACATCTCTTGACATATTTAATACCTTTGCACGTCATTGGTCAATGTTATGACGAAAACAAATCTAAATATGGCAGTGACAAAATTAGACGTTCCGTTAACCGCCATTTTGTTATTATTTCGAATGTGGAACACGTATGTTTGAACGGAGCAACGACTGGAGTCGAGTTACAAATCAGTCTATTGCGTGTGGCCGCCATTTGTACCGAGATCATAGATATCTTTGTTTTTTTTATTACTAAACACAACCCCCCTTTTTTGACTTCGCCGCAGTCGGGTAAAAGACTACCAATCTTTAAAGCAACTACGTGTGATACGTCTTTTATTAAAAATATCGGGATTTTTTTCTATGTTCCGGTTGTTTTTAAATATGGACTTATTTTTGACTGTAGTAAGTATAAGTTTATTTGCAAACTTAGAAAATAAATGTCACACACTTTATACGTCGCATTAGTTAGTTATTAACATTCGTAATACACACCTACTTACATACTTATTATGTTAAGCTTCTTAGAACTTAGGCTTCCTGCTACGATACGTGTTCCTTCCTCTTTGCGTATGCCTAGAGAAATTAAACGAACTTCTCTGTCATAATATACATATTAAACATGTAAATGTCACAGTTAGTTCCTTCTCTGACATAGGAAGGGGCCTTTGTCCCTTACATGGCCAGTTAGACGTTCGCCATAAAAAGTTTAGGCTGGATAAAAAAGAAAATCCTGGAGGAATCTAAAAAGAAATTGTCTGTTAGAGAAATGATTAATGCTCGTTAACTCTGTATAATATGATCAAGTTTTAGGTTGAAGTGGGATACTGGACTGAATAGTTTCGGCGGGCTTACTATGAGCTTGCATTCAATTTCCGCTGTGGAACAAGACATAAAGCGGCACGGCGTTTCGCTTCTACAGACAAAGAAAAATGACAAGCAATGAAAGTTCATAGCAAAGCCCCCTTAAGCCTTAAAGCAGGACACTTGTGTCAGTTGTTGTGACAGTGTGAAAGCGAGATGCCGCTACGTGTAGTGGAATGTGGCGTCTCGCTTCCACAACGTAATCAGTCCTGCTTTAAGAGTTCATGGTAGGTATATAAATTATCAGTTCAGCTTGGTATCACCCACTCCTATTCATAGGCCTCCCTTCTCTGTTTTGGGCGTCTCTTGCCAGTTGGTTTACATAACTACTTACTTTGAGGGCACCAAAATTAATACGTATTACAGCTCTAATTAGGACACCTTTAAGTCCCTACTTAATCTACTAACACTATAGTACTGAGCATTAATTGAGCATGATTGTAATAAAAGATGAACCATAGACAAACGCGGAACAATGTCACTGTGTTCTACGGCGAATTCCTTTGAGTGACGCCACGGTTCTTCCCCATTGATACTCCAACAGGATGTTTATCGAACAGTTACATTGAATTTCATAAATAAACAAAGTATCGAGTCGCATGGTAACATTGGATACTTTTGACACTGAACTGGTACTTTATTCGTTACTATCAGAATAACATAATAACCCCTCAGGGAAACAGGCGTGACTTTATGTATGTATAAGAATACATTTTTCGTAGCTAATAAGAATCCATAGGGTATGCCTACCCTGTGGAAGACAAGCGTGCCTTTAGGTACCTATATTTTAAAGCGGTGATAAATACTCGTTATCTCTCTATGGTACGTATCTAGGTCTAGGTTTGTGGTTTCGCGGCGTATATCTATAATTATGGTAAAAACTATTATCACGGATTTTATCGCGGTTTTTTCTTTAGGGTGGTAATGATTGGACAGGATATGCCGAAACCAAATACCGTGGTAAATACCTACCTAGTTACTAACCTAAATAATTACAATAAATTCATGACCATTTTTATTACAGAGTATCGCAATAACACTATATAAACAATATGCAGTAGAAATTGTAGAAAAAAAAATACCCATTTAGATACGTTTTTAAGACAGTGGGTACAATGTAGATGCTATCTGCTATCTACTATGTATGTATACTATGTTGCGTGAGTGGTAGCGAACAACTGAAACAATCTACGTAAAATCATCTCAAACAATAGTCTTGTAATTTTTGTATCACACACACACAATGGACTCTTTTATAATATCAGGCAGCTCCCAAGAGCATCAGTAATGATAACGACACGATCCCGTTGTTTAGTGATAATGAATTCATTATGATATTTACGTCGTCTGTAGCTGTACCTACTAAAACAGTAAGAAAGATTGATTGGATTACCTAGGTACCTAGTGAGTGATTGGCTTTAAGAAATAGATTGATTGGGCTGGATTCTTAAATATATTATTTGTTGTAGATATATTTATTTTAAAAATGTTTTTAATATGATGATAGTTTTACATTTAAAGCCTCAACCTATACTTCCACCTAGCGTTGTTCTTTTTTACTAGGACTTTTAACTGATCTTTTTGGTAAAACCCGCGTATGCGATTAGCGATGACACATGTCTATTTATCTCATATATGCGGAATAAAGGCAACATCATAAATGTGATACAATAAAGTTTGCATCCTTCTGTAATACAAACATAATATTAAACCCTATATGCCGAGACACAGTAGGTACTTACTATCTTTGTTAAGGTACCTGCTGAAACGTCTTAAACTTGAATTATTCCGAAAATACTAGTCTTGACCTTTAAAATAAGTACTTAACTACCCATTTTAGGTGAATAAAATAGATGTAACGCTAAACCTAAATGTTCTCTCTCTACGCAGCGGGTATAACGTGAATATCCCCATCCAGGGAGGGGTCTCCAATTCTCGTCATTAGCCCACTTGCGACTAGCGCTGGTGGGTGGCGCTCAATTGCATCAAACCGGGATTCTCCACTGGGATCACACGACACGACCGACGCCACTTATCACTGCCATGACACATTTAATGATACGATTTACATTTTATTGCTGCAAGCATCTTTACTTTTACCTAAAAGTTCTTTGGTAATTATTGTTAGATATGAATCATTCGACTCCGTGTCATATCTGTCTGTCGTTGAGTAATAAAGGATCGTTTTTGTGACTTTAAATATTTTCATAAAAAATATTCTGGTGCTTTGCGATTTAGATATTACTAAAGTACTAGCTGTTAATTGAATCGTCAAGAAGATTCTCAATCTCAACAGACACGCAATCTTCAGAAGCAGATTTTAAATATATTCAAACAACGTACAACTTACTTGGTGCAACCCAAACCATCTAATCCCTTATCTAACGTTCATGGGAGTGACAACCCATTAATGATGATATCAAGACGATAACATGTCCTGTGTCCATTAGTGCACTTATTGTGTTAACTAAGCCGTGGGTGGTGCGCGCAGCTGAACTCAGCCCAGTTATTACAGCACTATATAGAATAATACAGAAGGTACATAAGCTAAACGAACAGACAAATGCGAGCCAAGAAACAAATGATCTTTGTTTCGTACCTTTACAATGACAGAAACAATTGATAATGATATCATCAATTGAAAGCTGTGTGGAATAGACTTTCTGTGGTATATTTCTTTGTTGTTTAACCGTTGTTACATAGTGATTTAATTTGATATGTCAGGATGTGGCGCCAGTCTGCCCTCGATAGGTTTATACAGATTAAAGGGACGCTGTTGGAGATCTATGTGTCTGGCCACTATTATGGGGACATTCCACGATCGATATCCTGAGGTACCTCTGTCCAGGAGGAAGGTTGAGAATATTACGTTGCTGTCAATACGTTGTTTATTTAAATTAATATTTTCCTCAAAAAACCACTAAACCACGGTACCATCATAACTACGATAATCTTTTGAAGCAGTAGTTCTGCTTTTGTAATGTAATTTGAACATAAAAGGTTTCTCTGAAATTCTGAATAGAATTGAAGATCTTTAGGAGCCAGGCAACTCGTTAGCAATCTTCGAAACAGGTGGCTTTGACTGTATTCGTAACAATTGGTACGGCCGCAGGCTCTACGTGAGTGGGTTTCGCAGGTTCTAAGAATAAGCCGTGATAGTAAATGCACATGAAAGTGTATATGGTAATTTCTACTGGTTCTGTTTAAATGTTCTGATTATAGGATGCTGAACACGTTATGATGTATAGTTGCGAACTGGTATAACAACTAGCTAGCTGCTTACTTTTAAAGAGAAAGAAATGAACTTTTATATCCAACCTGTTTGGTTAATGGTCTGTCCCTTATAGCGGCTGATTGTGAGTGGTGCTAAGTAAATAGCCGCAGTCATTGTTGGATGAATGTCACGTGCACATCTACCATTTATTACAACTTATTCCTCCCATCTCGTAATCCAATGTATGATTAATATGCATAAACCCATTACAATCGGTTGATTGATAAACAGAGTTGGAAAAATCCGCCGGCAGGATTTCCGACGGGATGACTAAATAGATTAACAACAGATAGGTACCTATACAATTTTAAATTTATTCGACATCGGTTTTAGAGCTGGTGATTTATGATCTAGCATAGCATAGATCTAGCAAATGGTTATTGCGACAGAAAGTGAGGAAGCACTGGATAAGATCCAGAACATAATTTTTGACCTCTGTATGGCGGTATTAGCCACATTCTGCTGTATATTTAAGAAAGCTGATCGACGTTTGCACAAATTATCCTCACTTAATCACTTAGCTTAGCATGCGACTCAAAATGCACGCAAGAAAGAAGGAGGTAAATTAACGCTATTTATTTTGTTACAGAGCACGGGAATCTTCTGCACATTCTTCCTTGCCCAAGCTATAAAGGAGAAGCGTCGAGCGTCCATCAGACACTCCACATCAATAAGGGAATCGACATTTGCGTCTCCAGACGACTCTTTGTTGGCTTCACCGACTGCCCCAGCTGCTACACTACCCAAGTATTAATAGAATAAGCCTAACGAAGTCTCCAGATATCTCAGCGTTGTATAACGATGGGTCACTTTGATGCTCACCGCTGGGCACGCGGCGTCTAAAGGTCATAACACACATATCGACCCGGTAAAGGATCATCGCCATATAAACTCGAGCCGTGCAATATTCTTTGTATGAAAGTCCCTATGGCAACGCACAATAATCGGAATCGTAACGTAATCGCCACGCCCGTTTGACAGCGTGCGGCGAGGCGAAAGGCGATCCCTTTCCGAATTGATATATTATGAGCTGTGACCTTATAAACTAAAACATACTACTGTCACAAAGTTGCATCTTTTATTTAGTTGACTAACTATATAATTTACATTATTTTAGAGAGTTAAGGAAATGTTTAGACTAAGCTGGTGTGGACTCAAGCAATACCAAATGCCTGCTGCCTTTCTTTAAAGACAACTATATTATGAAGTTTGAAAACTTTAATTTACAAACCCTTTTCTTGATAAAGAACAACTTTATCAAGAAGTAGTTAAAAAGTATTTATTGTTCTTGCCACAACTTATTTATTGAATTTAGTATCATAAGTAAAAATATGAATACCGGGGAATTGTCCCACTGTGAGGCAATGCCCTCTTGCTCACGACACAAGCTAAGCAATAAGTAGCGTATTAAGATAAATTATCAATAAAAATATACCCATTACAATAAATTGATTGATAAAATAATTACCGCATTGAATCAACGTTTGTTCGTATCCAAAACCGTATAGGTAGCTATTGGTGGCATGCAGTACCTACTTAATGGATGGTATTAAAATATTTTTATGATATCAGTTCTATTGTTCGAAGGCAGTAAACAAATGACTTCCTCAAATTGCATGAGGTTTGGTCAAACGCGTCGATATGACGAGAATTCAAGCTAAATTGTAAGTGTACTTTAGGCCTTTGGAATGTACGAAATACGAATTTTATTTAGTGTTAGGATGTTGTTAAATTAGGCAATTAACTAAGCTTCCACGAAAGTTGCCGTCCAGTGTCAGTTACCTCAAATTACGTAGTCTACGTACGGTGTATTATTGTTATTTTTTTTAACCCTATTCCTGACTGCCTCCAATTTCTCCTCTTCCACTTGCTTATAAAATGGAGTTTACTGGCTGTAAAGTGTATGTAACCTATTCAATTGTCGCCAAATTATATTTAATAGGTAATAACGTTATAAATGTTTGAATTGAAGATGAGTTCCTCTTTATAAGAACGTACAAATCTTTATGCAGAACGTATTCTATACCTATATGGGAAGAACTGATTTTATAATAGATATTAAGCACCCAATGCAAAAATCTTTGACTACACAGCTTTTTCAAATATGGCTGAGTCAGTCATCGAAGCGTACAGCTTATAAGTTACTATTAAAATGACAAATAACTCAGGAATTACTCATTTCCAAATAAAAAAAGCATAATTGACTTTGACAGACGTTACATTTGCCATGTTGGAATAACCTGCAAGTTTGCGCAACACCTGTGTAGGTTGTGAATGAACTAGGAATGACGAATGAGATGTTTTCAATGGCTGAACAAATGAGCACTTACAACTTAGATAACTATTATAATTAACTTATATATGACAGGTATTACGAGAATATAATTAGCCATCGTTAATATGAGTTATTTACTACCCTATGTTTCCTTGAAGCGTTTATGTACCTACTATGTGCTTTATTTTAGCATCAAATATTATATTAATCGAAAAATATACAATTGCATTACTTACTGCTACATTACATTAAAACTAAATTAAAAAGTGGCTTTTTAACCGACTTCAAAAAAAGGAGGAGGTTCTGAATTCGACTTTTTTTTTTTTTTTTCACAAACTCTTTTCCAGCATCTAATTTATTACTGAGTTGTACATTAATTTGTATTTATCAAATGCGTACTCAGAGTAGTTCATTATCACTACGACCTTATTAGTTTTATATTATATGGAAAAAGTCAAGTTTTTAAGAGGCAATTAGTTTTTTAACCAATTGAAATGCAAATTCTCTGTGTGGGCGCATCCTAGTCGCAAAAATGAAAAATATGCACATATTTACCAATTATGCGAATATATTTCATATATAGTATACAAAAAGCATTATGACTTCATGTACCTACTCAAGATAAGAAATGTAATGCATTTATACATAACATTTTATAAAATTGTAATATTATTTCTACATCACATTAGTCTCAAAAAAGATATAAGTATTTTGTATACATTTTTACCTTGATGTCGCAAAGACTGTATTTTGTATGTTTTTTAACGCAAATAACAATCATTGTGACATTGTATCTCCTTAAGCCAAATTTGGACGCAATTTTATAAAATGAATTTATTTTTACTACCTATAGTATCTCATGGAAATTCATAGCTCTTACTAAGATATTATAAAACGAACGATTAAAAACTTATTACATGACGTGATAATTGTAACATTACCAAGTCTTTATTTGAGCTAGTAAACAACATTCATTTTCCCTGTTTCATCTTACACAGTTCACAAAAGGTTTCCAATAGCAAAATACATGTATTATCTTAACTATATTTTAAACTTATTATCATCATTGTCATCAGCCTCTCTCAGTCCACTGCTGGACATAGGCATCTCCTATGGCACGCCGCTGGGCAACTGCGTAACGCACCATATAAATATACTACAATATGTCTAACTCTCTTCATGCTAGTCTTGAAAACTACCGGGTATTGTTTTACTTATATAACTCTTATGTCTTGGTCACACTCATCGCGACAACGGAATATTGTCATTTTCGCAATGGACGTACTTATTCGCGAAAACGACGGACTTCGGGCGAAACACTTTACTCCGCTGTCGTTAAACTTTGGCATCATAATGGATTGTGTCTGTGACTACATCCATATCCGTATTCTATGGTTCGCGATATAGAAAAGCGCGACAACGCAACTTAAAAGTATGTAGCTATTCGCAAAGAAGCAAACTATTTCTTGCACG
The DNA here is from genome assembly GCA_946251915.1 of Abrostola triplasia. Lineage (NCBI taxonomy): Eukaryota > Metazoa > Arthropoda > Insecta > Lepidoptera > Noctuidae > Abrostola > Abrostola triplasia. Next base: position 2,240,711 of record OX276424.1, on the reverse strand, counting down.
ACGTTTTCGCGAAGAGTGCTGGCTTAGAATTAATTTCGCATTTTCCCTAATATGTATACGTTTTTAAAGGTCCTATTTATAGGCAGGATAACATTTACACAAAGTTTATATACCTAATTATAAATAAGAATTAACTAGTTTATAATAGTTTTAGTATTAGTGATTGTGTGGGTTGTGTGCATTCAATAAATGTGATTTATTTTACCCAAAACCTAGTACCTAATGCCGAATTTTATAGAATATAGATATTATATGGATTTTTGTACGTTTTAATACCAATAAATTATCTTATTATTGTAAGGTGCTGTTTTATTTTTATGACTACCTCGACTCTTAAGATTTAGGACGACTACAACTCTTTGACAAAACTCATTCCTAAATGGCGTCATCCTTAAAGAGGACATTGGGGTTGAATCCAGTTTCGTCATTGATGAAAATTCCTATCTCAAAGGTTATCAAAGAGGATGATAGACACGCACAGGTCACTAATCATAGTAGCTATCTGCTGACTATCTAAAAACGCTTCAGCCTTGACTCCCATCGGAAACATTCGTGATTTTCCGGCCACCTACCGTAATCGTATTACGCCAAATGGCCGCACCGTCTTGACATTGTTTGTTATTGTGTTTTCAACCTTGTTGATACTGTATTAGGATGCAATTAGGCATTTTTTCAGATTAATGTTCGTTTAAACTTAGGGCCTTCACTTGTTTCGGTCTGTAGTTTCCTGCTATTATGACACAACTTTGGTCTATCTTCGTAAAAATTGGTGATAAAATAATTACTCTAAACGTACCTATAAGAAACCAACATGAAAATGGCTACTTATTGGTCAGACTTTCACTCTTACCTTTGATACAAGCTCTTAGATCATAGCAGGTCCATATTATTTTTCCGATTTTGATAATAATGCCCGAAACTATGAGTTATAATTTACAAAAATACCGCCAATTCGAGGAACTAACCATAATAATTACTTACCACTTATGACGGATCTTTTACATAGGTAAGTTCTTTATTATTGAATATCGAATGAGTTACAACTTATGTATTTATTATCTGTGCCGGCACAAGAAGGCGCCAAAGGGCGTAAATACGCATTGGAAAGTGTTGTGCGAGTTCTTTAGAAACTTTCTCCCTTCGCAGCTTGTTTATGGTCAGGGCACGAACTCCACTTTTTGCTAAGTCGGATGGCGAATCGAAAGCGAAATAACTACATGTCTAGCAACCAACCACCCAATTGGTATTCGTAATGTAGTCAGACAAGACATTTGCAAGAATAAATACTTATTACTTTTTGTATTGGAGCCACTGGAACCAGTTTGGTCACTGTTCGTTTTCATTGTATTTTTTCCCGCTCAAACGTGCGATCATTTTCTTGTATTTAGTAAGGCAAAAGTATTTATTGTACACTGAATTCTAATTTGAATTTAATTGTTTTAATTATAGTTAATTACACCGTCGAGAGGAGACTAGCTAGCTAAATTTAAAAAGGAAACTTATGAAACACCCCTGGCTGGAGGCCTTTATTAGGTTTCTTAGGGCCAAAAACCCGGTTAAGCAGTAAGAGCTCCATCAGAGCTGCGAGAGACAAGTTCGAAACAACAAAATTATAAAACACGTTCAACTCTACTAACTTAACGTCATACATTTTCAAAGACTCATGAGTAATCGTGGTCCATCCAACAATACTATGGCGTTTCCCTAGTCAAGATATTTATCTTAATTCTTCCGCGTTTGATTCATAAAACCTGTTCTGGGGTTTTTAAAGGGAGCAAAGCCCTCTTTACTATCGTATCTTTATATATTTACCTGGCTTTCTGCTTAGTGTTATTTTTAACTGTAGCCGGAATAAAAATGATAGGTAATAATTATTGTATGATGCCGTACAGATGCCGTTTGGGGTCTACAAACACTCTCTTATTTAAACTTATTTGTATTTCTATCAAAACGGTTGGTGGACTCTTCTCGTGACCTAGAAGCTTTCTTCGGCCAAAGAATCAGCATTGTTATTTTACGTTGCAGTGTTTTAGGCCCCTAACCAGTCAACAGCGATGAGGAAAAATATTTTGATCATTTGGATTTATAACAAGCCTGATTTCATGATATTGAATCAGTTGGATCGCTTTTTGTAAATACATATCATAAAATATTTGCAAAAATAAAAGGTTTGTAAATGGGTGTAGTTTACATTTTATCACTGTAATGACAAATTGTGGCTCGCTAGGATTCGAACTACAACTACACTACTAGCAATAAAGGTACTATATTTATCAAGATTTCTACCAACTACACAATAATCGTACAAATATTTAAGTAATAACTTTGTTATTTGTACCTACTAAGCTATCTGCGTACTTATAAAAAGTCACTTAAAAGTATAAAACTCAATATTTCAACGAAATTACATTCAAATCTATTTGCTATAATGGGATCCTGTTGAGATGAAAAGTTAGAAAGGGACGGGGAATAATCTTACCTGCGCGCGTCGTGGTGTAAGCGAGATAGACGACAGGTGAATGAGGGGTCATGAATAGGGCCACCACGACTTTTCACGTTATATCGGGACTTTTAAGGACAAAGGACTAAGCTTTTGCCATCTTTATAATTATCTGATTCTATGGTATTGTTGTTTCCAATATATAGCTTTTGGTCAATGTTTATTTAACTGCATAGATAGGTAACTATGTCATAATAAGTTTTGTGTATTGTAAGGGTCGTGTTAAAGTTCTAGTAAGATATTATAATAAGCTACAAATAAAAAAATTGGTCTAATTAGAACCAATTCATTGAATAAGAATTTGAAAACAACAGATGCGTTATTTAGGATCAAAATCTACTATCTAGTCAGTCCACTATAAGTAATAGTTCCTTTATTAAGTTTACTAAAATAGCTTTTAGTAATTATATAAATAATTACCTACTAATAAATTCCAGTATAACATAAGAGCTTTTATATTAAAATAAAATTCATTAACTTTAATTTCGACTTAATAATAAAACTTGTACCTAGTGAGAAACAATTTAAATAGACTACCTATGTATCATTCAATGAATAATGTGTTTCCAGTTCATGCAGTCTTACATTATTTACCAAATTTAAGCGTGACAAACAATGACGCTTATTTAATTAAGCTTAATAGTTTTAATGACGTCATAAAGTACATTAGTTTATCATTATCCAAGCCCGTCATTACTGACTCAGAACGTAAAGGCCCCGATGGTCACCCTAACCATGATTCATGGAACCCTAGAGGGCCGCGGGGGGGACGCGCCGCCATCGCGATTTCTTGCATATTTTCTTTAGTAGCATTTACAACGTCGAAGCGGGTGGGTCACGCTAACGTTCCACTCACATAAACAAGTAACCGCGAGTGACAGTGTGATTGTGTGTGAACATATACCAACAGTGTGTACAACTCATTCAAGATGGGATGTGGAACGAGTTTTGTGAAATATGTGCTGTTCTTCTTCAACTTGGTGGTCGCGGTAAGTTGGGGAAAGGGCGGGCTTAGAACCGGTTTGGTTGACTTTTGTTCCGGTAGACGGCTGATGGTATGACTAGCGAACAGTGAAACGGTCGCCCTGCGTTGACCACGAGCACGAGCTATTTGGAGTTTCAATCCAATAAACTTGACGAAATTCAACATATCGACTGTGGGCAACTTTTCCTATTTTTATTGTAAGCCAAGAGAATAATTTTGTAACAATGATTAGTACCGAAGTTTCTTGGGTATTCTTATAGCATAGACCGTACATCTACATCATTTATAGCAACTTTTGTATCTCAAAATTCATGAATAACCAAAAATAAGTGCGTCTTGTAGGCTTGTGGCAAAGTTTTCAACATCTTTAGATCTTCTATTTCTGTCTCTCCTAAGCTTTATGAACGAAACAGAGTACGTCTTACTTCTCCGTCTGACAGGATTTGAACTTGTGAAGTATTTTGATGAAAGAATTCGTAGGGTGAAACCTATGTACTGTTGTTGTCATTGTTCAAACTTTGAAAATACTAGTAAAAAATGTTTAAATCTAAAATATATCTACCTAGCCTTTTTTATTTCGCTTAAAATACATTATAATTATTAGGTATGTCATTATTACCTATAAGGTAAAATTTTCAGTTTTGGTTAGTCCTACTAGTATAATTATTAGGAATACTGATTACTCAATAAACATTGTTAGTATAATAACCGCTGAATTCGATAAAGCATAATTAACTTTTTAGTTAGGTTGATAAGGTAAAACATTACATTACTAGTTAGGTAGCTACTACCTAAAATGACATACATTTTTATGTAGGTAAATATACGTTATTGTAAAAGCCTACTGAGGTAAATTCTAAGATGTACCGGTAAAACCTAAGATTTACCAACCCATAAAGGCAAAATCCGAAATATTCTACGATCATCATTTAATTTAAACTTTTACCAGCATTCACACGGATCTTAGGTTTTATCTCAGAGACAATGGATGATAGTTAAAGTTTAAAAAACATCTAAAGCCGTGACTGATACTAAATGTTTATAAAAATGCAGTGTTAATCATTAGGGATCAGCTCAGGCAATGTACTACTTAGGTACTAAATTACTTTTTAAGCAAGGGAATATTAAATCGCTAGAGGTACAGATATAATGTGTAGCTGCTGACGAGTTCATAATGCCGACAATTCGCTCATAATTATTTGTAGTCGACGATTAGTTGGCCCAATACTAGTAGTGGCTGACTCATAGTCATAGCCCATCTGTAGCTAGAAGAGATTTTAATAAATAAAACTGCACTGTCAAAGTATTAAATTGGTTTAGTTAGGTTAGAACAGCTTTCGCCACAACGGATAAGCCGGGCGAGCGCATGAGCCAGGCGAGCGCACGAGCGTGCCTTGATACCGGCCGCCAAGCGCCAGAAACGAATAAATACTCAAGGATGTATTTTAAAACTAACATTTACCGACCGCCTTTGGTAAAACTTAGCATTTACCAAATTCTGGTGGTATAAGCCCGAACAATCATCATGTATTATAATACTTCTAACATTTACCGACTAACGTTGGTAAATCTGCAGATTTACTTGTAAAACTTAGGATATACCAATATACGGGCTTTTACAGTAACATATAGGTACACAGCTTGAGATTTTTTTGAGGTTTAGATGCGAGAAGTTATGTGCAAGTATCCGATCAAACCGGTTCTAACGTAATACATTTTAAATAGTAGTGACTTATTCAGATGAATCATGAACAACAATGCCGTCAGTTATTACATTTTTTACCACCTTAACAGGCTTTGAGTCAATGTCGTAAAGGCAAACAATATGACATCATGGATGCTTATAGTAGGTAGCTAGTATTTCATTGGAAGGAAGCTGCATACAGCCATAGACAATTCGATTCGATCACTGATTATCTACACCTTGGTACCTACTTTAATTTACATTGTTTCTCGTACGTGCTTCGCTGGATATCATCCAAAGAGCAGTTTTGTCGAAATCACGTAGTAGGATGACTAACGGTTGCGGTTTTTTGAGGTTCGGTTCAAAAAGGAAAACGGCCAGCGCGCAAGCATATTCGACGGTAATTCATTAAATATTTTACCAAAGCAATCAGGCTTCCTAAAATTGTTTCTAGTGATTAACATATTTCTTATCACCTTCAGTTTTTGTGACTATCTGAAACAAACATAGACTTCAATTGAAGGGTGATCTGCTTTGGAGCGTAACTTAGGTGTTTGTTAACGAGCAAAGTTCCATGCAGTTACTACGTCACGCGTCATGTTAAGGGGTAAGTTAATAAGGCTCTCTTGAGCCCTGACACGGTAAAGGACTGTTGTATAAAGCGGGACTACGAGACTAGCTGCTGTACAGACTTACGAGTGGGTTACAATAGTAGACATTTTTGAAGACTGTTTAAAGATATGTTTAATTAGAGTAACATAAACACAGAGATTACAATATGGAACATTTAATAGGTAATACAAAATAATACGTAATACTAAATCGGTATGTCTACGTTAGTATTTGAAACAGAACCCTAGTTGTGAGACCAACTCGCACTCCAAAGATTGAACATAACGACTTAATTAATGCTGTTGCTGTATTTACTTGTCTGATACCGACACAAGGCTCATTCTCGTTGGAGATGATATTAAATAGGCATTTTAATTAGGTATATCTAACCATTCTAACCTCTGCTTAGGACTGACATGATCATGTAACCAGTTTTAAATAAGGAAGTATCCATGCCAATTAGGTAACTATGTAGATATAATATAATTAGGTGATCATATTCTTTATACTCATTAATTGCGTAAGTCTAAAAAAATATATATCTCACCTTATAATTATAAAATTCTTTACCAAATACGGTGCCATTCAGTGTTACCAAGTAAGCCAAAAAACAAATAAAGGCGTTATCTTTGAATGAGCTTAAATAATGTCAAAGAACCTGTGCCTTGACTGTAACACATGTATAAATATTAGTACATATTACTGTCATCTTGTACGGCTTACGTTTCATTGAATGTAGCAGGTCTGGCCTTGGTACAGTTGGTACTAGAATAATTACATTTAATACCAACGTTCTGTAACTGTTGTGTGACAAAAACCAGTTTTCGCTAACATTTCGATAAGAAAATCTAACGAATGTACTAAAGAAGTAAAGAACAGATTAAACGTTGGTAAAATGAAAATTATTTGGACTTTTTTCGACATTATTTATGTACGGTATTGGCTTATAGTTTTTGTTGCAACTTTTGAAGGTAAACCCACCTACACTTTCCTGCATACCTAAACCAAATACAGATTAAATTCGAATCCTTAAATAAACTAGTTTAATTAATTAAGTCGATAAAACTGGTACGCTTAAAGGTGGAAACACGGGAAATATTTATTGACCTAAAAGAATGCGATGCCCCATTCGGAGTGACTATTTAATGTGGTAAGATGGAATACTCCACTAATGGAGGAAACTTGTTTATTATCATTACGTTTAAAAGCTTATATTAAGAGCAATGTTATGCTTTGTTGGCCTTGCAATTTTATACTAAAACTTTAGGGCAGTATTAACTACGTTATTTTGTATTCTGAGGTGGCCTGGCAAGTACCTTATGAATTCCTGTGGTGAACTGGGTCGGCAATGAAGATTGCGTGATAAACGTCAATTTTTCCCACTTATTCACCCTCCGAAAGTCAACAGGTGATGGTATTCATTGAATAATTAATGAAGAGATACTACTGGTGGGTCTTGGGATATTTAATGCGGTAACATTTTCATAGCACTTCAATTTATAAAAGTTATGACTTCACGAAAAGCGTAACACAGTTTTTTGTCATGACCATTCAGCTTAACACCAGTAGTTTAACGATTAACATCAAGGCCACTAGATTTTACGCCTTGCACTGCAATAAAATCAGTTTGCGTTACTTTTATGATAGCACTAGAAATTCCTTTTGTTTTCTTCGAAGTGGGTCAAGGAAAAGTCCCTGGTTTCCAAGGATAACGCAGTACGTGGTCGTGACTCAAGGCTAGAGTTTTCTGAAGCTTATCCTTATGTATGACGTAACGTAACGTGAGCTCAGGCATATTTAAAATGCTTGCATACTCATTTGCAATCTTAGGTATTTCCTTACATGTCTTTTGAATAACAGTAGGGAATGGTTGATGCATCAAGTATTATTTCAAATGTTAACTGACGATTAAAGAATGATTTGGCTTTAAAAAATCAACCTTAACAACTATGATGATAATATCTTCTACAATAGGTCTTCATCCTTATGCAAATAAACTGTAGTACTGGTACCCATCGGTGAAGCAATAAAGTCATCGTTTGCGATACAGCCATAATCCGTGATATTCAAACATCGTACACGTGACCTGGTCCCGAAGGTGACATCATCGCCACGACCGCTCTGCCGCCAAACTGGCGCCCGCAACACTTAACACGCTTGCCCTATTACTTTGGTCGAGTTTCTGAAGACAATATTTGGGACATTTACCCTATTATTTTTTCTAAAACCTAATGCATTATTTACCAAGTTATTACCTCAAATGCATTTGTTAAGTTTTTTCTTTTTGGCCTGATACAAAATACTTCAGCGTTTCCGATTTGAATTAACGACGTTTTTGTTTCCTTTAAACGGCTAGTAGACGCCGAATGTTTTCGGCCGGAGTCCAGAAAAAACTCGTTTAGAACTGGTTTCATGTAGCAGTGTTGCTTGCTAACATCCAGTGTTGATGCAATAGTTTTTTTGTAACAAACGTACACGGCTGCGGATATTGCATACCACAGCCTTGCCACTAGTATTTGCGTTTCTCTTTGGAAATCCTCGGGATTATTTGATAAAGTCACTCTCGGCTCCCGTTGTAAACAAACTCTTTGTTTCTTTGTCACAAACAGACAATAAAATAAACGGTTGCTCTATGCCTCTTAGTTTTCTACTTCATTTTTCAGGAAGTATTAGAACGAAACGGTAGCTTATTTTTATGTAAACAACAGTGTGATCACAGCTTGTTACCTCCAAACACAATTATCTTGTTTGTTCTGAATTAACATAGCTGCGTTATTAATACCACGAATTTGACACAATCGTCATCCGTAGTGAGATCATCAGATAGGTAGTTATAAAATAGTAATTTTAAAATCCGTGAATGGTTACACATTGCGGCGAATATTCAACGTTTGATTTAAAGTTTAAAGAAAATAGTTTTGCTTAGTGCTATTACTAATCTAACCTTCGTTGGGGTTTTCTTTGTTACGTAGAAAAAATAAATTAGGTAGGTATATCAAATGCTGAATTGATAGCAGACAACCTGTTTGTGGTTCGAATAACGGATATTTCTTTTAAAAATATAAGTATATATTAAAAATTGCGGTACCTATACCGATAAAATTCCTGCGGTCAGGGTTTTTATCAGATGGTTTCAAATTAAACTGATTTCTAACTAACGCTGATAAAGTTATAATTTCCATAAAAATAATGTTGCTTTTTAAAATATTGGATAAGAATTTTTACACAGCATTGCCCAAGGTGCTATTAATGATAGTTCATCTTTGTAGGTTTTAGAAATCCTTGCCTCTCTTTATAGCAAATATATCAGTTTAAGTTATTAACTAAATATCCATTTAACATAGTAATATTAGTTCTATCCACATGGCATTGAAGGGAACGCTCGTTCGGAATAGTAATGTGTACTATTGACTAGCAGAGCCCGACACGTGATCTGGTTTTAATTAGATTAACTTCCTGTCGTATCTGCTTTGATAGCTGTTACACAACATATCAGACCTTTTAGGAATCGACTCATAAATTAATCAATTACCTAGTTGTCTCACATACCGTGTATCATTCTTTCCGTTTAATATGAATGATTAAAGACCTTCTTTACTTTAGGTTTTAATTCTGTACTTTCAATGTTATGTTGACTTAGAAATTAGCTTCTGGACCATCCAGTTATTTTTAATGTGCTTTTTTATTAATATTTAAAGTCGTAATTTTGGTATCTCTCCAGCAGTCTCTCTATCTGTCACCATTAGCAGCGTCAAAACAAATTAAAAGCAATCATAGCCAGTCCTTTTAGCTCGTAAGCGGCGTGCCGTCTTTATTTAATGAGTGTTCAGATCGCCACGGTTACCTGTCTATGCCCTTCCGCCCTCTCCCACCTCGTCATTGTCGCTCGGTCACCGACCTTACTTATGCAATCCATCGCAATAGTACACCTGCTATTGGCTGGGTCACGCACGTTGTGTAACCTCCTTAGATTTGCTGAATATCTGCCCCTCGGAGATGTTTGAACGCGTTGCGGTGAACATTTGCCTTCGGGCATTTAAGAAAGATAGATAATTACCATGGTTTGGGATTTAGAAGCTTATATATTTCCACCCTTCTCTAACAAGCCAAAATCTACTAAAACAAATATTTAAGCGAGTTTCGAACCAGTTCAAGAAACCAAACAATAGGTACCTTCCTTTTCAAACTTATAACTTCTAATGACCGAGAATGTTTGAACCTTTGTTCCGCTAAGCCAAAATGTTTGACATGTTTCGGATTATTCCCAGTGGCCAAACAAAACTCATTATAGCACCAATTTTGGCTCATCAATCATCATCATTGCGTCACTTCTGTACTTGATCGTTAAATTGATTTCGGATTGATCGACAGCTGTAAATCTGGGCAGCGTGGTTTATGGGATGTAATAAAATAAACAATCCCTGGACCTATTCTGATGTACTTGCTCACAAGAGATGTATTCAAACTTTTTAAAAGATCCCTTCCTACGACTTAAATTTTCATAAAAACCACTCTGACTTTATTTCTCCGTAGAGCTTCTGAAATTTAAATGACTGGGCTTTGTTAGTTAGACGCCGTTGAAAACATCCTGTATACTTTCTTTAAAATTGTTTCAATTCTCAACCAATCCTTTCGCAGTCACATTTCTTCATTAAGAAAATGTAGGTCGTTGCCATTATGAAAACATTGCCTGCGACTATACACTTATAAAAGTTAGTGGCACCCTATTATTCAAACACTAACCTGTGATTATTATGGTGTTCAACCTTGCGTAACTTGAAAGGAGCGTAATGGAAGCTCGAGGGGTGAAAATGTTCTGTTTATGAACTACATAAGTAATATAATATGAACTTCCGAAGTTTACAACATCGACGCTTTGGAAATACTTATTAAAGATTTTTCGTAATATGTCAGTCATCATTAAAATAGATATTATGATTTATGATCACATCTGTTGTCAGATCCGATGACCAATTGATGACAGAAAGGTGATTGCAAGAACAATTGCTACCTAATACTTTGTTATAAAATGACGTATGAACCTCTTAAAATAACAAACATTCTTTGTACTTAGTAGATATTAGATTGAATTTTCTCAATTTTTTGATCTTTTTCCCCCCTCCATATTGAGAATCGCGTGAAAAGTGGTAGTCGAGCGTGTCAAGTCCATTTGGGTCAACGAATCAATACCAACCAATCTCGCGTTCACATTACAAACGCAACTAAAACATTTTCTACGTAATAATTATGTCAACTCCACAATTAAAACAATGCTTAAAGCTTGGCAGCTTGCCGATCGGGGAATTCCGGGTTTGGTGCTCTCTTGAGTCATCGAGCTTTAAGTCTAGTCTTTCTTCCTCTTCCACAGGTAAATGGCCTAGGTTTTTAGACTAGTTTGAAACCGGTCGAAATGTTAATTACATTGGCACGACACCGTTATCAGTAAAACCGTTATACGTAAGTAAATATGGCGGTTGTTGCATACATGTTGGTAAAGTCGCTTGTTAGCAATTTAGGCAAATGTTCGGGGTTATTGCGCCAATAAACATTTTTGTTTTCTGTTTTATATCGAGCACCTACACACGTTGAGCACATAGTCTATTTTATTTACAAGCGTAATCAGAAACTAGAGGCAGCAGTAACGCAGTCATTAAAACATGAGTATATTTTTTCAAGTGAATGCGATCATGGCAGCCATTTCATTGCGTAACATGTGCACAGGATTACTCAGCTGCAGCAGTATATGTATAATCTATACAGTGTGTGCTGTAGTTATGCAAACGCAGCCGCCTGTGAAATATCTCGGCCACGGTATGCATAACCATACGACTTTTAAAACGAGACGCGTAATAAATTCACGATAATGAAAGGGGGTCGGCAACTGGGGCGTTTACCTCACACAGCGATGAGGTGTTTTTAAAATAAAATGCGCGATGAAAGGGCGATAGTTGGGTTCAGGTGTCGACAGAAACGCGGTGTCGTGATGTCATTTCCGTCTAAGTTTCAAGGTTTTCTAGCTTAACTTATTTACCTACTTTAAGTAATCAGTTTTTGGTTAAACTTTTCCAAAAACCATTAAGTGCTGATAGTAATCAAAACGAGAACGGTTACGCTTCTACTTAGGAGACAAACCGCAGTTTTCAGTTTTAAAACTGAGAAGCTATGTAAGACCTTTCGGAAGCTGAATAATCATACAAAATGGAACTAAATTGAGCTGAATAAGTGTCTTAAAGTATTTAGTTTAAGAGACTAACTAATAATTTTTAATTATTTCAAATCTTCATTGATAAGAACGAGGCACGTGTTTTTGTGCATTAGCAAAGTATATTGAAAATATATATAAATACCTATACGAATCAAGGCTAAGAAAAATACAGAATCGGAGAAGTAAACTGCAGTCGCATTGAATCTGTTCTTTATCACCTGACTTCTAACAATCTGCTGAAGTCTGATTACTCCTCAAACAAATAGACCATGAATATTGTTCTTTTAAATAGGTTAATGGTCGCCGCGTTCATTTGATTGATTAGCTACTTAGTTGGCGTGACAATTTGCACTTTGTGTCCTAATAGTGTCCCATGCTCATGACCAACTTACTCATAAACTGATATTAATTAGTCTTGTTTGTTTAGCTCTAACTCTGCTGGCATTATTAAGGTTGATATTGACTTCGGACCTATTACATACATAGAGATGATAAACATTTATTTTCCTTAATATTTTGGTGTAGAAGTTAATTATTCCTTATCTAGGATACATATAACAGAATAATTTGAAATTACCTACTAACACTGCCATATTCGTGGTCATTACAAGCTTATAATGTAAGAATATTGATAGGATAACATCTTCTCATATGCCCATATGTTCTAAGGTTCTATGTCACCGATACTGCATTACGTAATACGCTTCTTCACAGATAATATTTAATTATTTACTGTGGGCGTGATTAAGTCATCATGCCATACGTAAAATAAAAATATAATAACGGACTACTCTCTGATAGGCAGACATGACCCACATACAGATAACCTTTAACCGATACGTCGTTCTATTGGATTGAGGGCCAATTGTTACGATACAATCGAGAGGGGTAAGTGCGCAAAAAGAAAACCGACCTTCTGGTAACTTTAAAACGATAGCAAAACCCTAAACTAATGGCTCGAACTCTTACGTTACAGAGGATGCCGATACAGAAAATAACAGCAATAATTCAGTACATTACGAAGGTTGTTTTCCATTGATCAAAATACCTTGACGAAAGTGACAGCTTATTATTTATTTTAAATCTAAGTAGACATATCGCTTCGGAAACATTTCGGAGCCAAGTTGCATATTATATTAAAATTTAACATTCAATTAAGAAATAACCTGTCAATTTTGACATATAAATGAATAAAAAGCAGGACACGCTAATTCGCCATTTCTTGTTTCACAATTGGAATGTCAAGTGAGAGTCAAGTCGCTGTTTCTGCAAACATATATTATTTATTTTTAAAATTATCGTCGGTTCTGCAAATTGCTGTTTGTCCCGTATTATAGTTTGTATAGATTTTTAACCGTTTAACACACTCTTGATTTCGTGATTTCTTTGTTACCATGAAAACTTTCAAAAAATAATTGATTACTCAAACTACATAGACAGGAAAGGGATGGTAAAAATAAACTACATAATTTATTTTCAAAAATGGACGACATATTGATTGATTAATGGTAATTGATTAATAATAAATCGATAAACCGGAAGTAAACGTTGTTTGATAACACAATAAACATATATGTACATACATATTATGTATAGTAACATTGACAAGTCGACGTGTAGATTAACAATTTGCTGTGCCCAATATACAAGCGCACAATTACAGTATTCTTTCTGGGGTTGCATAATTAAATCATAATATATTATGACACCGAATATGATTAATTATAAAACTTTATAGAACTCTGTGATTTTTTTTCTGAAACCATATTAAAATAGTCAAAATATATTACGAAATAAAAACATTTAAAGGTTGAAAGAAATTAGCAACAACATCTAGTAATATCTTGAGGTTAACTGCGACTTGGCTCCGGTTCACAGATTGAACTTTAAAGATATTTACATCTTCATATCATCACGTAAAAATAGGCAGCGATAGCCATTAAAAAAACGAGAATTATAATATTTTTCTTAATTTAACTAGCCTTTACCCTGATGCGTAAAAATTCAATTCGCAGGATTCATCCTGCCTTAATTATAATTGGCCTGTCCCAAAATCAAAGGATCTTTTTACTCGACTACTAACGAACGGCATCGATTAAAAAAAAACGACTGCTATTATTCTTTGACCTTAGATAACCCATCTACGTATCTGTATTGCATTACCAGCAGGAATATTTGAAATATGTGCAATCGAGTAACAAATGCAAACGAACCGACACATTGTTTTGAAAATACAGAGCATCGAGCAAGTTGCTATCCTTTCGAAAGCAGACATGTGTTATGTACACATGTTATTGCACTTATTATTTTTGTTACCGTGTTTTGTATTGGACATCTGTCATTTAAGCTGGTTTCTAACCCTCGAATTGGAGTGTAACTGTTATTATGACGTCGTGCCGTGGTGTAGATTGGTAATTCAACACGGATGGTAGTGAGGTTGACCGCTCTGGATACGCCGGACGTACTCAGATAACAACACATGTAGAGACTACCTGCACCTTGTACTAAGTGCATTGTAAGTTTTTAAGAAGACTAAATACAGACTCGAGAAATCCAAAAAAATCTAGCAACGTTTGTTCAGTTGGGTCTATTGAACTGTACATTTTACTTTTGGATTTGCTACGCCTTTACGTACCAATTTTAGAGCAATCGATACATATTTCAAACTATGTAGTTTCCTACATGCACGTCACGTAAAAAGTCTCAGACGCGATTTTAAACTTCATAGCGACCGCTTGGATATTGCAAAAGGCCATGGAATACTTAATATAGTTTTTATTTTTGGAAAGCTTTCCGTACAAACATCACACAGCTAGTCGAATTGTAGTTTTAAAATCGCGAATAGAGTTCAATGGGCTATGACTTAACATTTAACAGTTTCAGCCAATATTGTGTAATATGCAGTGTGCAAGAAAATATTAAAACAATTATATAACAATATGTTGATTAGCTTGTAGGTCGATGAACACGGCCATGTCTGGTATTGTAATATTGCGAAATACCAATTGACACTAAGATTAGATGCAAATTGGAAACTACTGTCTCTGGTCGCGTCATTGTCTTTTAATCTATTATTTATTAATAACTATATTTAGGAACTAGATATATCTAATGTAGGTTTAATAGTAAGTATAATTATCGATTCATCCTACAAGTCGTTAGGGTAGGCACGTATATCTATTTACAAAGCAAACATGCTCAATAACTTTTCTCCCAAACATTGAAGCTGGTGCAGATGACTGTCTATGAGTTATTAGTTCGGAAATAGTTCCAATCATGTTTTCAACCTGATTCGTTTCGACGGGCTAGATACGCGAGCAAAGGGGTCATAGTGACGTCACGACGTAGAAAATAACTTCGCAGCTGCTTTGAAGTACGGTTTAACGGGACAATAGTGTGAAGCGTTAATTAGGTCATTAATACCATACTCAAGCATGACGTCACGAAATAATTAGTCGAGTGGCCAGTGTTGTAGAATGTTTTTTTAAATTTCGTTTATTTAATAAACTTTTACATTGTTCGGTGTCAACTGTGTTCTCACAGGTTGTGTTGTTTTATTGTGGACAATTGATACTGCCGTGGGATCCTCAGGTGTGCAATGGTGGATGCTAATGAGCACTTTAATCCAACATGCGGCTATAGGTAGTATTTATTATTTAGTTAGGAAATAACTTCTAACCCTTAAAAATTGTAATGATACATAGCAGTGTTTACCGGTAAACCATGCTTAAAGTTCTTGTAATGAAAACTCATCATCAAACTTAGCGAACGGATTGGTAGGTACACAGTAAATATTTGAAAGCCTCTGCTAAAATATTCCGATGTTATCTCTTCTCAATTCAGTTGCATTGCAATTCACCGCTCACGTTAACACTGGTTATTACAGAAATACAATTTCATTTGTTTCCGATCACTCAATATATATTCGGAATTGCGATTATAAAAACCTTCTGACGCCAGCCATCTGCGCTACCTCGATGAGATAAGATGAACATAACATCTTTAATTCTCTTGTTTTCATTTTACGAAAATAAAATGGTGATGCTGAGCGATAGCCCACGTGGTCGGTCAACCGCTGCGAGATAATTTTAGACTGGCCACTCAATTGCCTATTTCCATCAGGTTTTCACTGAGAATCACTGTTAGGAAATTTATTACAGATACGTAATTAGGACGGAATTTAGATTAGACGTTCTGTTAAGTTGTTTAGGAAACAAAGGTTTGGGATAATGGTTAGGTAAAGATATGCTAATGCCTAATAAGACGATGATAAAATTAATGGTTTGTAGATTTATATCATCTACAAGAACAGAAGTTCTTTATTATTATTACGCTATTTGACGAGAGTGGCATAAGTCAGACAGGAATGGAGAGACATGAATAAGCCCTTTGTTTGAATACACATTCTTGAAGAATGATAGACAATACAGACTGGGATGCTGTTTAGTTTAGCCTAGAGTTATTGTCATAGCAATGAACAGTTTCTGTACCTACAACATATTTTTATACTTGTATATTGAAATACAATAAGGTAATTGTATAAGATTACGTGCTTCTAATAATTATGCATTTGTAGTGCCAATACAAACAATTTAAGTCTGTTAAAAATCCGGTTTTGATTTCGTAAGAAAAAATCAATCTTGCACGATTCTGCCTGTATCTCATCCTCAAGCTTCGGTACTTCTTTAGAACCTGCAAAACGGAACTCATTACCTTTTAGGACTTACACAATTGTTTATGTTGCCCTCACAACATTGCCAATATGTCATCGGTAACTTCTCGGAAGTGACCAATTAAAAATGCGAAGACATTTTCGGTAGCACCATTGCATTACATGACCTTGAACCGATAGGTTAAGCGACCCAATATCTTATGACTGATGCTATTGAGTCACTAGCGGTACGGTAAAACCCAAAAGCCATTAAACAAATCTAAGTATTTCTCGGTTTTATTATTAAAATGTAAGTAATTAAAAATATATCACGCTTATCGCTCAATGCGTCAATTCTAAATAAGAAAATACTGTATAATAATTTTGTAACAAATATGTGTTATCTAACATGCTCAAATGCGTAAAACTAAATTATTTTGAGTCATTTGTTGACTTAATTTTGTATTGTAGGACAAAGCTCAAACTAGATTGGTTTTGGTAGATGTATATGCCTTTTAAATCATAACTATTCTCCATGTTTTTTCTATCGTGCCCATGTAGTCTCATCTCATTTCAATTACATTAATCTCGTCAATTTCGTGTTCGAACTAAATAAACGTGACGAACACTCAAGAAACTCGTGGTGATTACGTAATGCTCAACCAATTTGTCAGTTTCTTTTCTGACCTTACAATACTAAAGTATGCGAATATAATTACTTTCAGCAAATTCTGAACCGTGAATTCAATTGCGGAAATTCTTTTGAAATTAAATTCAGTGGTTTTTATGCTGTTAGGCTCAGAGGATGTTGCCTACAAAATACATTAGCGATTAGTTCATAAATTGAAATATTTAATTCCCGGAAGGTTTGACAGACCTATTCTTCATAATCAGTACTTTTTGTGCCAAATCACAAGTCCTATGTATAGGCCAAATAATGGCCATTCATATGGCCCCCAGATGAGACTTGTGAAAAGGACGAATAGTGGGTTGATAGGTGATTATACATAATGAATAAAGCAGATCTAAATCCAAATATTTTTATATTGGGACCTACAATTTATGATATGTTTCTTTTTGTTTCAGCTACTTGGCCTCGCCGTGATAGGCATCGGAGTAGCGTTCCAGCTCAACTGGACGGTTGTGAAGGATGAGCTCAAAACACACTTGACCGTCGCACCATGGGTGTTCATCATTATCGGCGCCATCATGTTCGTGATAGCTTTCTTCGGCTGCTGTGGAGCAATTCGCGAAAGTCACTGCATGGTTGTCACGGTACGTGTTTACAAACTGGTTTCTTTTCGTACTTTAAATTTTTATCGGGTTATTTCGGGTTATTATTATAGTTCTGAGCCATAAGCTTACCATAGATTTGTTATTACCTATTTCCTGTAGAAATATTAAAGACCATAGACAATAATAGTATTTTTATCTTTTGACAGTTAAATATAACAGATTATACATGACAAGTGCAACAGTCACATCATTTCAATTTGAAATTAATTGAAGTGTGGTAGATTTAATAATAGTCTATAAATACATTTGTGATTTAAATCATAACCAAGTATAGTTGAATAGAGATGTTATTAAATAAAGATGTTAAGGTCTTATTGATCTGTTAAAGAATTTTTATATTTTTATTATCAAAATGAGAAGAGCTTATGGTAAAGTGGTGGGTAATTCTTGTGATGTTTTGTTCGTTAAAATTTAATACTCTTCTAATGAACTTCATTGTGTGAGTCAGTACCTACTTACACATATTGGTATTTGGTGCTTATTCATATTGTATCGTTAAACGTTACCTACACAAAGTACTAAAATTAATGCAAATGCACAGCAATTTGAGGAAAACGATTTCAGAAATCTGGTAAACAATAAAACCACAATATGTTTCCATTTTTATTGGCA
This sequence comes from Abrostola triplasia, assembly GCA_946251915.1. Classification (NCBI taxonomy): domain Eukaryota; kingdom Metazoa; phylum Arthropoda; class Insecta; order Lepidoptera; family Noctuidae; genus Abrostola; species Abrostola triplasia. The sequence goes on along the minus strand of OX276424.1, from coordinate 2,222,166 downwards.
AACAAGGGCATCGAACAATCCAATGCTGTGCCAATGCACAGTTGGAATGCTCGCTATTCTTTGTAAGACGCAATGGAATGTAAACGATAGACATCCGTTATGTTTTTTCGCTATGCCATTGAATTTCAATCGGTCCTCGCCAGTATAGTAACAATTTTAAATTAGTTTTATTACTCGTTAAAGTCTCAATTAAAGAATAGGGACTCCCCTAATATACACCCATTGTGTGGGTTTTAAAGGAAATAATTTTAAGCACTTATCTCTAGATGTTTAAGTATATTAAATCTAGCAGATAATATTCCGGCCAACGTATTTAATATTCATATAGATTTCATATATTGCTACGCTAGTTTAGTCGATGCAGATACTAAACTTTCAGTATAAAGCTCTACTTCAACAAATGGTGTTTAATTTTTAGACTAATATAACAAATGTTAACATTCCAGTACGCAATCTTCTTGTTGGTGATCATCATCGTGCAAGTCGTGATCGCTGTTCTCCTGTTCGCTTACGGTGACACCATTAGAGAAGGGCTGGTGAAGTCAGTCAACTCGTTGTTCGACAAGAGGTCCAGCGCTGATGTCGACAAGGCCACTGACGCCGTCATCAACAACCTCCAACAACAGGTAAGACAAAATGGCTGATGATTATACTACCCGAGTACCCGCCATATTTGAAAAAAAAAAATGTTATTTCATTAAATGTCTAATAATTATAATATACATCTAATGAATCGATACCGTTTATGCGAAAATTATTTTCGCTGGGTAATTGTAGTGCGTTTGAAAACTCGTATTTCGGTCCAGTCTCGTGTATTAAATGACACATTATGACATTATTTCCAAACAAAATATACTTACTTTACATCATACATGTTATTTTCGAAATCATCTTTATGGGACTGAACCAAAATTGGGTTTTAAACTTACTACAAATTATTCTACAGCTTTTCCTTATCTAGTAATAATTACTATTGACATTAAGTTGATGCTTATGGAAATATTACTTAGGTATATGAAACAAATAAGCCACAATATTTTAATTATAACTCGATATAAATGTATTGGTAATAATAATTTATTGACGCCATGATTGACCATATAACAGGACAATCTCGTCGCTAAATACACAAAAGAATTAAATAAATAAACATATTATTTACTTATACAGTAGGATGACGTCCGACACGCACGCACGTGAATAGGGAAAGTGTTATTATATTTTATAAGGAATGTAAACAGTTTCTACATAGCTAAAACATTAATCATAGAGGACAACTTCTAAAGTTATGTAGGAATATAGGTGTGAGCTATGTCAATAATATTACCGTCAAGAATTTCCTATATACTGACTACAGATCACACAATTATGTCATTTGGTATCTTCAGTTCCCTGTTCCAATATTTGTGGTCCCACTATACGGCAATACCCTTCTATTCATCTCGATTGCAAACTAATATGACTAATCACTAAACATGGGAGCTAAACCTTATCAACACAACAAGTAAGCAACCTTTATTATTTCCAGTTCGCCTGCTGCGGTAAAAACGGTCCCCAAGAATACAGCCTAATCTCCCTGCCCGACTCCTGCTGCACCACGACCAGCACCTTCGGCAATGTCATCGGAGGCCGGTGCACCATCGATGTCGCCAACAGGGGATGCAGCTCTGTCATATCTGAACTGTACGGGAAATGGAACAAGCCCATCGCTGGCGTCGCCATCGGTATTGCCTGCATTGAGGTGCGTATCTGAAATCTGAACGTATTTTTGGTAAACAGAACAATCCGAATTTAATAAAATTCATTAAATTGTTAAATTACTAGAAATTATACTCCTTTACTACCTTCTTATTCAACGATCTTATTTTTCATTCAACACTCAATCAATATGATTTTAGCACAGATGACAGAAGAACAATAAAACAGAATAGTATTTAGAAATGCTAGAAAAATATTATCTTACAGTAAAATTCAATACCTTCGATCGAAATCGAAAAGGTGAATCTCATCCATAACATCTACGAATAAGAATCAAAGATTAAATAAGAAGTCAAAACTGTGTTAACTTCCACATTTCGCCTATTCGTCAGGTTAATAACTAAATATCTGATTGTAACTGTTATATTTTCGTATGTTTCAGGTGGTCGGAGCTCTGTTTGCGCTGTGTCTCGCCAATTCCATAAGAAATATGGACAGAAGGTCTCGCTACTAATATTTTGTACATTAAAACTGGTACCTATGAACACAATTTTTTTGGTTCTTTTTTACTTGTCAACTAATTTGTGTGCGGACTGTACACTGCATGGCTAATTGATATTATTTTTGGGACACGATGACATCGAGCACAAATGCTACTTTTGGCGTCCATTTTAAATCGATTTTTTAACACATTTGATCGAATGAATCTCAATTTTATAATTATTGTATTAAAGTTCATTTTTATATATATATTTACGCTGTTATTTTTTACTGAGATGGTAAGCGCTACGAGTAGCATATAAAACGCCTTTTGAATGTCACTTGAAACTAAACGATTGTGTCTGAAACGTGTCGAATCATATAAATTGTTCTTGCCATATTTAGTGCTTGATTTAATCAAGTGGTATTCATAATAAGGCCATACGAATAAATTTAAAATTGATTTTGTTAAAATTACGCACGTATACATAAAAAATTGCAATTTTATCCATTTGTTATAACTGTTAAATTGATTTGTGATACAACCTCTTTACAGTCTTGAAAGTACGTAATTTTGACAAACAAACTAAATGTCTTAACCACTGTATACATAATTAATTATTTTAATATTAATAACAATGCTTATTTAAAATTATGCTTAACTAACATTGTTCTGCGCAATTAACACAAAACCTTGACACAAATAAGATTTGTTGATTACTTGTTTAACACGGGTGGGCGCAAAGCGACCTACCTTTGAAGCTTACAGCTAAACAAACCGTAAAATTATCTGGATAATGAGTGCATAGTCACTTTTATGTCAACTCTACTGACGCTACTCGTTCTAATTTTCAAATGATTGATTTTAAATTTAAGCAAAAAGTGACTTCGTACGATCCAGTGTTTAAATATACTCAAACAGCTTTCAATATACTTAAAACTGGCTGACGCCTGCTGAATAATGCCTGTTATACTTAGCATTATCGACGTCTGCTTGAAGAAACACATTAATTTGGAGTCAATTGAGAGACAAAGGGACTATAGTATGCAAGGTTAAAAATTTAACTACTATAAACAACAAAACATAAAAAATATTTTTGAATGAAACATAACAAAATCAAGTTAGAATAAAGTCAAGTTTCTGTTGAACTTTACAAGTGGCCATAAAGCTTTTAAATTTGGAGTATTAGCATTTGCTTACTAAATTATATTAGAAGGATTTGGGCTCTATATTAAATATAATAAGTAGGAGTAACAAAAAAGGTTATAATAAATTGTTTCATTAATCATTTTGATATTCATAAAGTCTCTTAGATGTTAATACTTAACTCTATTTAACGCTTCGATATAAGGAATCTCCATTTATTTTTGTATTTATGGACATTAAGAATCTTGCTAATGTGATATTGTATTTTCATAACTAACTTGTTTAGACATTATAGGTGTTTAGGTCTATTGAAAAATAATAAATTTAAATTAATGTCCAATTTAGAATTTTTACAGTTACTTTATTAGATATTTATCGATCTACTGGCACAGAGTATGTGTTGGTTGATGACTTTCAAATATATTTGTGCCAAATGATACTTACAGCTCATTTGATGGCACATTTTGTTCTTTTTCATGAATGGTCAAGGAATTATAAGGGAAGTGTTGTGCCTTGCACTGATTGATTTGATAGAAATTGTAATCAATAAAGAATGTGTGTAATAATTGTTGTTTTATTATTAACACCTTGTTTTAAGGCCCATCTATGATGCTAAATTTGCTTTCACTGCACATAAAATATATGTACCAACTTTTTCGGAATAGTTTGGCCATAGCATGCACAAACTTAGGTAAGTCACTATTTTGTAAATAAACCTACTAATATGCATGTTTGTTGTCATTTTGTTTATTATTATTTAATGTTTTGGGGTATAATTTAAAAGCTGTTGTACTTGCTTAGAACTGTGGATTTGTCAGGATTTCAACATTTCCTGTAAAATTTGGTTGTTGTAAATTGTAAACATATTTGTTTTACTAATAATTTGGTTGGCATGGGGGGTCAATTATGAAATAAGTTGTAAATTAATTTTGTTTGTACCTTTTATTTTGTGCTTTACTTTCTATGGTACCAGTGTTCTTAGAAAAGCGTTTTTGTTCATGTACTTCTCCTGAAAATAGTAGTTTCAAATACTGATTTTGTATATTTATCATTTTCAGGTATGCCTAAATCGAAGACATCACGAAATTCACATTCGAATAAGAACAATAAAAATCAACGACAGATACAAAAACATAAGTTACTTATGTACAAGTTAAGTTAAGGTTAGCTCGGTCTAGCGCAAGTCCCACCTTCTCAAAAATACAACCTGAAAAAGTTTACTTTTGTTTTTAAATTTTACGATAATGACACTGCAATATAATCGTAGTGCCTGACTTTTTTTGCTGACTTTGGCTGTAGTGGCCACAAATTAAAACTTTTATTAGGCAAATACAATGGTAAATTTTTTCAGGTCCTGTTATTTCATATAAGACGGTACGTTGTTGTATTTTATTCTTTATCTACAAGTATCAATGTAACGTTGATGCCTCGTTGATATCAAGACGCGCTGTACCTTACCATTATAATTAGTTAAAGTTCATTTTCTTTTGTTGCACCATTTAAAAATATAAAGTTTAGGTACTGTTAAGTTAGTTAAGCGACTGTTTGTATGTTGATAAACAATAGAAATTATATAAATAAAAGTATTTTCATAAATCGGCGTTATAAAGTTTAAGTACGTCCATTTTACAAATAATATTAAAGTTTATATTTATGCATTTCTATATAAAAATATGTGATTTATTACGCGTTTCACATACCTGTGTAAATAGTAAATAATATCGGGAGCAAATGTCTGTTTATTGTATTTTGAATCTCTTTTGTGCATTTCTTATGAAACTGCTTTTGTGGATGAATTATATTGTATTGTATGGAATAAATAAATTTTCTACTTCAAATAGTTTATTTTTATTTTTTATCTATTTACCGCTATGTTATATATAGTTATTAGTTACTGTTGCATCTATCTGCATACTGTCGGTGGGTTAACTTTAATCCAAATCTGTAGGTTAGAGAGTTTTAGATGATAAACAGAAAGTAAAGGTTTTGGTACAAATGTGTAGGCATAATATACCCAAGTACCTTAATTTAGTATATTTTTGTTTATTTCTAGAAAAATCATAATATTTTTAAGATATTGCTGATACCTGATAATGGTGGTGGATTAATACTGTGCGTCCGCGCACTACATTTATGAATACAGGCGTATCATGCATACAAAAATAATAGACTGTCACCCTTGAGAAAAACGGGCGTGATTTTATAAGATATAGGAACAATGAAATCACGTAGTCATGGTCAATGCCCATCTAATTCCCGTCAGCCAGCCGTATCGGATGACATCATGACCTTTGTGTTGGCGACGTTTGTATAATCATCGTCAGTAGTCAGCTAAAAGTAAGGCGTAGATTCAAAGAATTATTTGTAAAAACATAATGGTAGGTACACAGAGAATGTTAGATAAACTATGATATCACTATGAAATATCTTTATTTACGGTATTGTAGAATTAAACCTACTCTGAATTTTATTTGCGTATTTTGTAGATTGCCGCATAGCGAACAGTTAACCACTGGGCTAATTCAGTCACCACACACCAGCATCCAACGACGTGTCCTGAATAAAACGTAGTTAATTGAAGGTGTAACTATTCCAGTTTCCTGCCGTCTATTAGCGGGATAGAATAGAAGAACATGGCGTTTTATTCCGGTGGTTCAGATAGCTTACTTGCAGCCTCTTTGTCCACCCCAGTCCCGATCATGAGGTAATTCCAGTGATCTGGCGATCAGATATAGGTAAACCACAAAAGAAGTTCAAAGAACTAAACACAAATAAAAAAACTTAAAATTATTGATCGCCATCCCATTGCATTGTATCATTTTTTTTTTAACCGAGTTTTTTTAATAGAACCCAATAGAAACAAACATTGCAGCGCCATCTAGTTTCAAATTGCAACAGCTACGGCAAGCAATTAATTTTACCGCGAGCGTTCTAATTTTTCACTCTAGCATCGACATGATATTGTACCTATACAATTTTACAAATATATACAACTTAATTCTAATACAAAATAAAAACAATATATACAAAAATAAAAAGTTAAAAAGCATCAAAGAATTCATCCCCATCGATGTCAACCGGTAACGTGCCCAAAAGACTGGCAGCATTGCCACGTTGAATGGCAATGCTAATTCTTTGGCCAAAAAATGAACCAGCCCTTTGGTCACGTGTGGAGTCGACTAGGCGCTTTGCTAACTCTTTAAACAAAGCACGAGCGCTCGGACCCCATGGCCCAAATGTTTCAACCCCAAACGGCTCAAAAATACAATTACCTATCAGGTTATTGTATTTCCGCCGTTTGAGGGTCTCCGCAGCAGCAGCAGCAGTGCCAGCGCAAATTGCCGAGCCAGAAACATGAGAAGGTGCAAGGGTATCGACGCACGTTGCGTCCCACACCAAAGGCCTTCCCAATTTCCAGGGTAACAACGACATACCATCTGGTCTCTTTCCATCGTCACGTACCAAGCCATTTGGTTCTAGTACGGCTGGTACGCCGGCGGTGACAAGAGCACGACGGATGATGTCATTTAAGTTAGCGTGTCTCGGTATGCGACCAGCACTCCTACTGCAGGATAGACCATGCCGTCCGAGGCTGTCGACTGCTTCACCACAGTGACATCGATGAGGTGCAACACTTGGAGCCCCTAAGCGTAAACTAGTAGCCACGCGGAATGTGTTGTCGTCCAACATTGTTCCAATGTTGGGCGACGGAAGTGCCTGTAACCAAAGGCCCGACTCCCATTCGCCCACAGCCAGCAGACGAGCGCGCTCAGCAGTATTGATTGACGTATTAATCAATTCCTTCCGTATCAATCTGCAGAGCGGCTCGTCCCACTGCCTCTGGGAGAAAAGCTGGTTCGGGAGATCAGTATTTGGGCAAGCTATTTTCCAAGCTGTTACTGCCTCAGTCAAGCACGATACCTCAAAATCAACCAGACAAGAAGCTAGAATTCTTCTGGTTAATTTTTCGGTACTGTGGACTGAGGAGAGAAATGCCGGTAAACCTAAACTTGAAACTGTACGAACTCCTAAACCACCCAAACGGACTGGAAGCGTAGCTTGGGACCACGCTCGGTCGTCCAAGGACATGTTTAGAATCGACGTTAGAGTGGTCCGGATAATTTGATCAATTTTGTCCAAAAGATGGGTATGCTTCCACAATGCGGTTGATCGGAGATTGTAAGTAAATTTGGGTCCAAAACAGCAATATCGAATCAAAGTTATGGCCGAATGCATGGTAATTTTATAAAGTCTGTCCGAAATCATATTGAAATTTTGAATTTTTTCTTCTATAAATTCGGGGTAGGATTCTTCCAAAATAGGAGACCCTAGGAGACGTAGAGAACTTCTATTTATAATTTTAATATTGGGAGCTATTGCATTAAATTTTGTTAACGTGTCTTGTCTGTCGGTAGTGTCCGAGATAAAAATTTCACATTTTGAAAGATTAAGATCCAAACCAATAGAATTTAATTTGTCCTTTAGAAACTCTAGATCTTTTAAAACTGTCTCTACGTCACCTCCTAGAGTTCCATCATCCAGGTACCATACATTGAATTTTGAATTTAACTGTTTAATTATTGGATGAATAGCTAGGCTGAAAATAACTGGCCCAAGAGGATCCCCTTGTTGGCAGCCAACAGCAGATTCCAAGAGATTGTCTTTATAGACTAATTTTGATGGGTTTCTATAACATTGCCAAAGATAACTATAAATTTTAGGGATTTCATTTTTGACTTCTGCCAACAAGGAGTCCCTGTTAACAGAATTAAACGCATTTTTTATGTCGACCTTCACTACGACCTCACCTTTCCCACAATTTAAAAAAGTTGACAGGGAATGTACGGCAGCCTCACAACCCCCTCTTGAGCCAAAACCTAGCTGAAGGGGCTGAAATTTGTCCGAAAGGGTTTCGCCATAAAATTTGCAACAGATTTTGGCTGCCATACGTCTATAAGTGCTTCCTACGGCAATGGGACGAATACCACCGTCTTTTTTGCGTAGGGCACATAAGTTGGCCCCATACAAAATATCGACGATGGACTCATTCACATTGCCAGAAAGCATCAAATTTATCAGAGCTGTAAGCTCCTTCAAAAGTGTCTCACCAGCTTTACCGGCGCCTGGGCACGTCAAATCCTTAAGATGTTGAGGTGTCAGGCCGTCGAGTCCACCAGCTGAGCCACTTCGAAAGGAGCCTATGGCTGTGATAACTTGTTGAGCTGAAATTTGAAGGGAGTGTGAAACTAAATCAGGGGAGTCAGGAAAAGTAAGGTCATCCGCTGGAGCCGGATGTTTGCTCTCCAGAGCAGCCAAAGTCTCTGGTGAGCAAGGTGCCACCACATCACTGCTAAACAGTAATCTAGCGGCACCCCTAATATCACCTTCGCTTAGTTTAGACTCTACATATTGGTTTATATTTCTTGGTGGGAAATATTGGTGTGTCGGGGATTTCGGATCAAAAATAGACCTAGAAGTATTGCAATTATCTTTAATTTGGGCTGTTAATGTTTTTGTATTTGCCAAATTTTTTTGTACATGTAGAATCTTATAAGTGAAGGTAAGTAGTTGTTCCCAAGCACTTTGCGAGTTCTCCCGTGTGGCGAGGCGAATATACCTAGCTAAATGTTCAGCAACTGCTGGCCTGGCACCACGAGGCACTCGCTTCACAAGTGGGACGGAATTTTTTAATTTTGATAAAGTTTGCCAAAAAGGGTAGGTACATGTATCGGCCGAAGGGGAAGGAGTGTTAGTAGGGTTTAGACGTACATTTTGGGATTTGTGGACCTTCCCAATATGTATCGCTAAACCCCGCTTACCTTTGAAAATGCGTGCTTGAGGACAATGAGGACATCTCGACAATGTAACCAGCGGCAAGGAAGGTGGACTGGATATTTCCGCATCACTACTATTTACACTCATTGATTAATGACATATTAAAAGCTAGAACTAACAAAATATAAATAAATATGTACAAAAACCAAATGTCAAAAAAAATTGCTTTAAACGGATGACGGATGACAGGCGACGCGAAAGCCGATGGCGCAGCCTTCGTGGGCCCTGCCTTCAGCCAATCTGGAGCTAGCTCGCTGCGTTGCCTGGGTGATGCTTTCTGATCATCCAATACACGAAAGCCTTTGGGTTGTGGCACTGCCGTGAACAAGAGTCTTTAACAAAACAATAATGATAGTCTATTTATTATGATGTTTTATCACGGTATCATTGTGCTAAACGCGACGGTCACTTGTGTCGTAGTTTTTCACTGATCGGTTGCTATGGTGCTGTTTTTTCTTAAAATAAAATAATATTCAATGCAAAAATGTCTTCTTCCCATTAGTGGAAAGCATTTTTTTTATTTGTATTTAGCATATCGACTCTATTTGTGTTTTTTAATCATTATTTGTATTTATTTTGTACTTGACGTTTTGACTTTTTTTTCCAATATCTCTAGCTAAATTCAACATCTATCGACTATCGCAGCATTTGACCATGTTTTCCACAAAATAACTCTGATATTCACCAAGTAAAAACAGTTACGACGTCATTCAGTGCGCAAATTAACTTTACGGCGTGCATAGCACATGAAAAGCGGCCATATTGTATATTTATGTATATTTTTCATATTATTGCAGTCAGTTTTTTATGAGAATACTATAAAAAGATACTTTTAATACTATGTTTTAATCCTTCCACATCATAATTTATCTAATTATGATAAATATAGGAATATCAATAAAACTAGTTAGAATACCAGCTGATTCTCTAATCCGCTTTTCTGATTGGTGCACGTCATAATGATCACAAACAATAGAGTACAATAGGTTAATTTTGACATTGACGTAACACAAGCTGCATTGATTTGTCAGTTTACCTGTCAGTGTCAAATGTCAATTCAGTCCGAAATCATGAAAAGTGCGAGCGTTTGTTTGAGCACGTCCTACCTTTTCGTCTTCGGTGTGTTCTCTACTTTCACCACTTCGTGAATACTTATTAGTTTCAGTTTTAAATGTGCTGTAACAGAACTCGGTTGTCTTCTTAGTCTATTTAAAATACTCATGCCATGGCGACAGGCGCTACCGAAATGGCATACAAAAATTATTGTGTAGTGTTTATAATTTTCGCTCTAGTGATAGTTCAAGCGGTTGGTTACGACACGGAACTGTATGAAACAAAGCCTTGCGACAGCAATGCATGCTTTGACGAACTCCACGGGTCTCTGGGCGACTGTTCGTGCAATGTTGACACCATCGATTACTTCAATAATGTGAAGATTTTCCCGCGCCTACAAAGTTTAGTCCGGAAAGACTACTTTCGTTTCTACAAAGTGAATTTGAAAAAGGAATGTCCATTCTGGGCGGACGATAGCAAATGTGCGATGAGGTTCTGTCACATTAAGACCTGTTCCAAGGAAAGTGTGCCTGGTTATGAGAATGGATATGAGAACGAACACATAGATGAGTCTCCAGCGATGAAGTATTCGAAAGAGGCGCAATCCAACTGTGACTCTGATACAGACCATGATCATGACCTTGGTTACTTAAATTTGACTATAAGTGCTGCCAGTCAACATGAAATAGCTAAATGGAAGGCCTATGATGATGCTTTAGAGAATTTCTGTGGATACGATGATAAAGATGTTGATGCTGAGTATGTAGATTTGTTGTTGAATCCTGAAAGGTTTACAGGTTACAAAGGACCTTCAGCTAATAGAATATGGAGAAGCATATATCAGGAAAATTGTTTTAGACCAAAGCCAAACCCATATGAATCTTTCCCATTTGTGCTGACCTCAGATTTAGGCAACATGTGTTTAGAAAAACGAGTGTTCTACAGAGCTGTGTCTGGCTTGCACACAAGCATAAACATACATCTATGTTCCAAATATTTGTTATTTGAAAAGGGAGCAGGATTCACTTCCGATGGTGAGTGGGGGCCAAACCTGGAAGAATTCCAACGCCGGTTTGATCCATCCCAGACATTCGGTGAGGGTCCCAACTGGTTAAAGAACCTGTATTTTGTTTATTTATTAGAAATGAGAGCTCTGGCAAAAGCTGGGCCCTATTTTGAGTCTGAAGAGTACTATACTGGCAACCCTACTGAGGATGAGGAGACCCGACAGGCAATTCATAACATGCTGAGTGTGATCTACTCCTTCCCTGACCACTTCAATGAGTCATCAATGTTTAACGGAGGTAGTCAGGCAGCAAAACTCAAGGTTGAGTTCAGAGAACACTTCCGTAACATTTCTAGAATAATGGATTGTGTAGGCTGTGACAAATGCAAGCTGTGGGGCAAACTGCAGACCCAAGGCTTAGGGACAGCATTGAAGATACTGTTTTCAAGCAAGTGGAACAGCCCTGAAAGTGACCCTAACCAGGGCAACCTGCCTGTGAGACACAAATCTCATGAGAGGTTACAGAGGACAGAGATTGTGGCTCTCTTCAATGCATTCTCAAGACTATCTGAAAGTATACGGCAATTGGAACAGTTCAGGGTTATGTTGAGGTGAGATTTATTGCTTTATATATTATGGTGCAGGATCTAGTTGATTTGGTAAATATCTTTTTATTATTGGATATTTAAGTACTGTTGTTCAAGATAAGTTTATATAAGTTATTTAAATCGCAATAAGCATGTAAGATAATGAAAGATATTCGAAAATGTGATAATGAACAGTCAAAATGATAATCAAAATATAAGCAGTGTAAGAAAGAACTGAAATTATATTTATGCCGAATTGGAGTATAATAAAAGGATATTTACTGAAATATATGTTGATAGGTTTGTATGTACTGATTTGACATAATTGCTTTTTGCTACAGACACAGTCTGAAACCCAAGTATTATCATGATAACATTCAATTTCTGGACTTATCCATACTTATCAATATTTAATTAAGATTAATGATTGAAATATCAACAATTTATCTGTATTTCCTGTAGCAAAATGCTTTATTCTATAAATATGCATGATAAATTTAATTGCATGTTGTAAATACACTTTTCTGCCAATGGTGCTAAAGGGCCTAACACTGGCTGTTTGTTTGTTTCTTTGTGGTAAAGGTTAAAATAATGTCCAAAGAGTAACATAATCTGGACATTACCTTCTTTCAAAAATATCTAATAGAAGTTAACTTTAATGATTAACTCTAGACGACTCTTTTCATCGTACTTACGAAAGTTGCCGGGTTAAGAGACCGACAATGGGGATGAGTGAGTTTTTGAATAGAACCGAAGTATAAATAAAAGACATTAGGTATCACTCTAAAACTTCTCATGTTCGCAAGAGAAAAGAGTAGGGACCGTGTTATATGGAATGGACTCCACCCTAGACGCGAAAGTTGTTTGACCCACGCGATACAATCCGGCACAAGCATAATAAAAGTCTTTACAATTAGAGTTTGGAGACCCAGTTGCTTACGTAGGCCTGTGACTTTGCTCGAACGTTGCCGATTTTATTAACATAGCATGGAACAATATTCCAGGATCACTAGAAAGTGTGGAAAAAATACATCGGTTAGGTGCATACTCATTTACGACTACCATTGCACTGTGGGTGGTATATTATTTACTTCAAAACAAAGAGTTTCAAATACCATCAGCGTGAAAGTTCCTACGTGTATAAAATTCTCTAGTATCGTGATGCCCGACTGTGTTAATGACTGTTGAAGTTGAAAACCAGCAGTTAAATATTAATCTATATTAGGTCTATAAATATTTTGCTGTGTGAGGTTCTATAGCCACATAAAGTGTTAGTTAGTATAATAACTAATTATTATATTTTTAGACCTTTGTCTCTCGCTCGGTTAGTCATGAATGCAGAAAGATACAGGAGTCAGTTCTAGTACCTATGGGAATATAGTTATGGTTGCCAACAATATACGTGGAAGAAATAAATATTTTAGTTTAGCAATGTGATTAACCTATTGAATATAATCAAAGAAGTCAACGCACCTTTCATTAAATTTGTCTGTCTACATTTCGTATGTCAAGCATGTGTTACTCTGCGTAATCTATAAATGGCAATACACGCTGTTTAACACGTAAGTCAGCAAAAAAAAAACAACTTTCATATCACGGAACGGAACTACAAACAATAACCAACTTAATAGTTCAGTGTCAAGGTTCAATGTTAAATGGACGTTTGGGTTTCGAAATTTCGTAGAGAATGGCCTACACATACTTACTTTTATCACTGTGTGACGTAGTGGAGATAGTTTGTTGTGCAAGATGATATAAGTTTAGTTCAGTAGTGTCACCAAACCAGTATTATCTTTGCTTAAACTGTAATTTAAAAATAAAGCATAAGGAAAAGGAATTATTCAGTAAATCACCCGCCATGCCTTGCATGATTAGCAACAGCTGTTAAAATTTCGCAATTAAATCAACTCATTATGCTTGCTGAATTATTAATTCGAACAGGCTACTTTAAGAGGCTTTATTTTATGGTCATTCCACTAAAATTTTAATAATATCATTCTTATTATAATAACTATGGTATATTATATCATCAATAGCCGGAAGGCGTCCACTGTTGAACAAAAGGCCTCGACCTCCTTAGGTAAGGTGTTATATGTATATCTGTCTCTAATTATGTTTTTAATTCTTGAATGTAAAAACCAGACGGCTAGCCAAAGAGAAATGCTAAAAGGTATTTAATTAGATTACCTACATTCACATAGTAGTCGTTACTAGCATTAATGATCAGTTTAAATCTCGTAATCTTAAGTCTTAAGGACAGCATCACTTTTCAGATTAGGTTCTTCAATTTATTTTTGAATAAAAACCTAATCTGGAATACAAGTTCATTTAACTACTGGATTTTAATTGCCGTACTCATTCGAATCGCGCTATAAGAGTTTGCACACGTAGGAAATTGATACGGTGTCGGTATTTGCAAATAGACACATGAATATCTATATCTAAAACTACTTAAAATTGCATTATTTCGAAAGTTCGTAGTTCTATACTAGAACAAAGTACCTATCTAATAATATAATCTAGATTTTATGTTTTATTGACATTTTGTTGGAAGCACTCGGCGACGATAATCCTTCGTAACAGCGATTCAATGGCGTGTAAAATAAATTCTGATGCCATGTCTAGACACTGCTTTCATGTTTTGTTTGTATACCTATATACGATTTTGTTGCTCGCAAATGGAGACCGTAGTCCGTGGGGTCTCAATTCCTGAGTCCAGCAGATTATTATTGGGTTTTTCCATTAGGTAATTCTCTATAGCAGGTAGCAGCTCAGTCTAGATTTGCGCCCAATAGGCTCGCCCCCTATTACTTTCGGACCTATAACAATATATATAACCGGCAAAATCGGACCTATAACAATATACATAACCGCCAAAATTTGAGTGCACTGTTCTCAGTTCTGGGAATACATCTCGATTTTATGTTTATATTATTTTGTTAGTAAAGTATTGGTCATTATTTGCGGCCAGGCCACGTCTCTAGTGTCACGTAGGTCGAGAGTAGGTGGTAAACGAGTGAGTTTGTCATCATCAAAAATATGGTGTAATCCCGTAGTAGTGACACCGATCCGCCTCTCAGTTTATTTGTGACGTGGCCTTTGTGTTGTCCGTGTTATTTCAGCATACATTAGCATAACTTCTTGCTTGTGTATGTATGAATGAGAGAGTTTGAAATAGATTTGCCAATAGTCGTCATTAAGTTAATACAGACGTTATTTTACTTTCCTCATCTTTGTAATGTAAATTGTGATTCATTGTTTTAAGAAGTCTATTTTAAAAAGAATGTAGATTTCAGCGATAAAAAGTCTTAAGTGTGGTATGTTAGTAGCTTAATAAACTGTAGCATTTGCGAGAACAATTAACAGAAGTACAAAATGAACACTAAAGAGCCGTGGGTAATTCAGTTAGCTGTCAATACAAAACACTAGCCAGTTTGTTTTGTATTTTCATTAACAGTATTGTCGTTCTTGGCAGACCCTTTGATTAGTTTGTTGGCCGAGGCTAAACGTAAATAAACACGCCCTCATATCCTCATACCAATTGCCGATAGAATTAACTGCTGGCTGATAAGTAATAAACAAAATGAAACTTTACCCTAAGCTAAGATCTGAAATGAGTTGAGACCCACGGTAGGGTGCCATTAAGTGCTTATTGGTTCTTTTATTTTAATCTTTAGTCAAGCTGACGTGGTCCAATTAGGCACTTATGATTTTCCAAGAGAACTTGTCCTCAACTCTAAATGAAGTTTACGGTGCGGTTGATAACAATTATCAAAAAGCCATATTTGTACGCCTTCACGGCAAAACATAGTGCTCTAATTGTTTATTTAACATCTGCATTATATTATGTAATTACCTATGTTTCACAAATAAACATTTGATTTGATTTGAAAGCCGGCTGTGTCCGATAGTATTTTCTGCAGGCATATTCGAGAGTTGGCAAAGTTGTGCTAATTTTATTTGCTTGTTGTTTTCTCTTTATTATTGGATTGTAGTACTATTTATGAACTGTAAAGTACACATAAACAGTTTATTGACGCAATCTTTATTTGTGCATTTACATCCACCATGTAGTGCAAACAGACAAGGAACGTTTAATAGTCTACTGAATTCACAGTATGATTATTCTAGAAAATGAAACAACGTTAGTCCTCCAAATCTTACCTTCTACCTCAAATTCAAATTCAAATTCAAAATGTTTTTATTTCATATAAACCTATTACAGGCGCTTATGAAACGTTAGGATGCTAGTTGCACGGTTCCAAAATGTCATTCCAATGGAGAAGAACCGGCAAGAAACTCCAGAGGTTACTCATTTAAAAAGAAAGATGGTACAAATTTGTAAATTTACATATGTAGTTTCATTATGCGACAACAAAGCAAACTAATAGTGATAGAAGGGAAAAAAATAACAAATTGGGCCAAAAACCCACGGTGCAATTAAAACTACTAGCTATCACTATTCATTACATTGTGGTCACATTTACAATATTGATGAAGACCTGGAATCAATTATATAAAATAAATTGCCCGAAAACTGGGCAGAGGTAGAGGACCTACGAAAGTAAAGGAGAAGATAAGGGTCTTCAAAACATTAAGCCTTAATAAGAAAGGGATAATGGTGTTACATTTGCCAGGGAAACATGTGCAGAAGACATTAACTCCAAGCTGTTCTATCATCAACATAATCTTTAGTTTTATAATAAGCTTTCTTGATTAAAATTGCTTTCACGCATGTTTTAAATTTCTTACCGGTAAGATCAGTTATCGTTTTTGGCAGTTTGTTATAAAAACGTATACAATTACCGAGAAATGATTTGGAGTTAGTTCTTGCTAACCTATATTTAGGCACTACTAATTTAAGTTTGTTTCTAGTGTTTAAACAATGATAATCGCTACCTGATAGGAAAGAAAGAAAGATGTAATAAATACTGGAAGCCTCACTGTGTCGCATAGTCCGGCTTCGTGTCTCCGAATTGCTGACCGCGCTACGATAATTATGTATAAGTATAGGTTGCTGGCTCAGTTTACCGGTTTTCCTTGTATGGTGTCAATGGCTGGAGATGTGCGGTGTATTTTGATATTCGTTGCATATTAACAGAATTCGGAATTGTCATTTTCCTTCCTGTGTAAAACTGATAGTTCTACAGGAATTCGCTTATTTTGTAGGTTTTTGGGAGCTTTTGCGTCCTCCTTAAACAATTTACTATAGTGTTTTGAATGTTTGATACAATTAAGGCTCTCTTTATTTGGTAGATACGCCATAAAACGTTCCATACTCACAAGGCGTGGGCGGAGATAATTATAAACTCCGTAGTCGGTTAAAAATAAATCTTTTTCCATTCCGAATATAGCTTAGTTCTGCTGGGCATTTTCCGCACTTACCCGGTTGATTGGGTTATTGTGCGAACATTTACCGAATGCAACGCTCGGACTTAAAATATTACATACTGTGCCCCGCGGTGTTACCCGCTACATTTTCACATAAAAAGTAGCCTGTGTTTATCCAGGGTGTCAGCTACCTCCATATGAAATTTCATTAAAATCCGTTCAGTAGTTTTTACGCGAAAGAATAACGAACATCCATCCATACTTACAAACTTTCGCGTTTATAATATTAGTAGGGATTAAAGACCTCTAACTATATTCCTGTCGATCGACTATGTAAAATTCTAAACAACCATATCAACACACCTACCTACATACGTCCTACATATTCAAATAATGGGGCTCTTACTCCATTATAAAAAAAAACAGTGCATGTTACATATCAGGCTTTTTTTCTTATCAGCCAGGCAATATGGGTTTAACATGTAACCAATGATAGTGCCTAATTGCATGTAGAACGGAGGTAACATGGCGATAAGCACTCACCATACACCGTAATACGAGAGAAAAATAATACTTTCATGTGTGCTAATAGAGTTGCTTATATTAGCCAATTTTCAAGAGTTGGTGCTCTGATAGACATAGATTATGACTGGCTAGTCTTGCCTTGCATGTCATATCCTAAAAAACGCACCTCACATTGTCTAAGCCATTAGACTGCTTCTTAGGCATTGCAGCTTCCATTACTTTGCCTGTTCCTGGATATTTCTGAACGTGATAATCCATATCCGTAAACTCAAAATGAAACTCAAAGGTGGACCGACGATATCGTCAGAATTGCGGGCAACCGGTGGATGCAATTGGCAAGCTGTCGTTCATTGTGGCGTTCTAAGGGGGAGGCCTTTGTTCAACAGTGGACGTCTTCCGGCTGATGATGATGATAAAACTCAAAATACAGGAGAAATTCCTAGTGTTGGCCATCGTATTTAAAAATAAAAGCTTTTTGATATTTATTGATTTATAATACCTGGGCTTTGCGTTGGTAGGTTTTAGTTCCATTTGACAATGTAATTGTAGGTACTGTATAACTATTATAGCGCCAGGATATTATAGAATATTTAAATGTCAACTATAATATAGGCAGTGTATTCAAATGATGTCAGTTCAATTATAGAATATTTAAATGTCAACTATAATATAGGCAGTGTATTCAAATGATGTCAGTTCAATTATAGAATATTTAAATGTCAACTATAATATAGGCAGTGTATTCAAATGATGTCAGTTCAATTGTTGATAAAATTCTGTGTCAATCTATAATATGCCATCAATATTGGAATTCCAAATAAAATTGATTACGATTGATTGTTATCCATTACCTACTTTCGCGATGTTATCTAAGTAATGCGGTGGTATCAAAAATGCATTAATTGTTAGGTCATTATTGAAAATGTTATCAATGGTTTATCGAAATACTGAATGATAGATATGGGCGATTCCATAAATTACGTACATGTATATTATTTTTTTTGTCACATGACCTTGTAGGTAACTTTATTCGTATTTTACCTAAACCGACTTGTTTCCGATTCGGATAATTCTAGAGCGACAATTTTCTAATATAAATCTTCCATTGACTTACAAAATAAACGATTAATTGATATTAGTGATGATTCCATTATACTGCATTGAGAAGCAACAAAAGAGGTTGATTTGTGCATATTTTGCACTAAAAACAAAAGGTATATCGTCTATAACTCATGTTTCAACCATTAATGGATTGAAATGTCTTTTATGTATCAATAAAAATGTGGAAATCATATCATTATATGAGTAGTTATCAGTAGTTGGTTTGTAGCAGAAATATTACCACTGCGCAGTATTTTTTTTTTACTAAAACAAAAACAAAATTGTTTAGTAACCTATAATAATCCGTCTAGATTAGTAATTAGCTTTTTTTAAACCTCTCTCTAGACTAGTAATTTCTCCTGTATCGTGGGTATGTTTAACATACATGAAATATCACATACACAAACACCCAGACTCGGGACAAACATCTGCGGTTCGCGGTAGTAACTATAATCTATAAGTTAGATCTCTGGTATCGGGCTAGGATCAATCCACAATCATCAGTACCTAGAGCATTTCACGTATATTTAACTGCGAGAATTAGCCTACTGGAAGGTTTTTGCATTCTGGATTGTGAAACTTGTGTTCGAAAAATGTGGTGTTGCTGAATGAGTTGTTGATGAATTTAAATTAGAAAGTATTCTCTGGATGTCTGTAATGTTGTAAAGGGCTTTTTATGTTAGTTAAATCATTGATTACGTTATTGTGCTCTTTGAAATCAATATTTGCGTAGTAGACGCAGGTGACGCATTGTTTCATTATCTTTGTATACATAATACTCTGTTTTGTAATAGTAGCTTTGTAACTTTGTAAAAATCGTCTAGGGAATAATCATTTTAAACAGAATCCTTGACTGCATTAAATATTTAATAATAATTACATTTCAGAAACCATGCTATGATGACAGCAGACTGTATTAGATAAATAATATGGAAAACACTCATAGTACCGTTTTTGTGTTGTTACATTATATGAAAAGCAGTAACCCTTAAAAATATTCGAGTGCTTTCACAGTTGGCCAAAAGTCTAGCTATGAGTATATGTATATTCCGTCGGCAGCAGCGTCCAACCTTGCTCATTGTTTAATATTACTGACTCAGAAACATGTAATCATATTAGAGGAACCACCCAATTCTTGTAGTACCACGTATCTCAAACACATGTACATTTAGCAGATAGGTACATAAAGCATCGTGGGAAACGTTCAGGTGTTCGTATTGACAAATATTTGCTTTGTCTGTTAAAAAGTGATTGTTTGTGCCAATCGATTGAAACGGAATCCTACTACTACTCGATCATATGGCACGAGGAATTTTCTTTAAAAACATTTCTTCATGTGCAGATCTAAGAATGTGATAGTACAGATACTATTGTTTTATGATTTTATGAGCATAACATTATGGCTTATTGCTTTGATACGAATCATTGTATCGAAGGAAAAGGACCTAATTGGATTTATTGAATCGATATAGAATATCGATTTGATGTGTTGAATTAAGTTTTAAGAGATATTATTTGCGTCATAGACATTCAACTGTAATGAGGGATAACGAATAATGACCATGTCTTTAATCAAGTAATAAAATTCATATTATAGATATAAATATAATTTAGGTATTAACGTAACCCAAAAATAACGTTTATTGTAAGTATTATCGCCGTAGTACTAGTAGTTAGAATAAGAACTCGGGAAAATAATGTTATAAATATTTCATTTGTAATATACATTCTTGTTTGTCATCAATACAGGTAACATCATGACATGTATTATACTAATTTACTTATACTATAAGGGTCGCCTATATAACTTTCACGGATCATAAGCTATCGAGGTAGTTAAGCCAAGCATGCTTCAAACGGCCATGTTGTTTGGTGTCGCATGTTTATTTTAACAACATTTTGCCAAATAGTAATGTACATTGAATGTTTATACAGCTCGCATAAGGAAGGAGGACAGAAGCAAAGCTTATTCAGAAGTATCCAAGATATGAAGTGAGAAGAGAAGAATAATTCTAGAATATTCTTGTTGGCGTTATTAGGAAATATAATACTTAATGTTCCTTGAACAATTCGCTCTGATTGCAGAGCCTCGTCATGTATTACGGATTAAGGCAATTGTACTTGCTAAGAGAATTTTACTAGTTCCTTCTAGCGTAATGGTAAAGAAGAATGAGTCTATCCTGATTTGAATGGGAGTGACTGAGTTTAGCGTCAATTGTGAATTCAATTCCCACCCATCTATAAGGTTCTTCCTAAGCTGTTTTCATTGAGATGTCTTCTAATCATAGACCAAATCTTAAATACTCTTACATGAAATTATTAAATCACTCAATTCTGTTAACAATTAGTCTTCCTGCTTTCGTTGTAATATTTCAAGAGTGTTATTTATTAACTAATTTAACGTTGACTTTTAAAAATGGCTTCCTTTTAACGCCAATTTAAAATCATCACAAGACTTAAATATTTATTGAAAATCCAGTGAAGTGTTGAGCTTAATTTTTATACAGGGTAAAGCTAAACATTTACAGGTAAACCGAGTCTTATCGATAATTGCAACAAAATTGTTGAGGCTCATTATTTTTTATATTAGCTGTGTTCGCGGTTATTTTACTTAGTTATTATATTTTATAGGTTTTAAGTCCGCAGTGACGGTCGCACTACTGTTGTATTTTTTTATTAATTTAAATATTTATTACGTTCGAAAATAGTTTTGGAATATAACTTTTAGACTGTTTCTTCTTAAATTTCAAATACAGAATTTCTTTTGTTAATTTGACACTCTTTTGGCGACTGAGCTAGTGAACAACCTTGGCTGTATAAAGTGGTATTCTGAACAATACTTTCGCTCTCACCGCTTTTATTTTTCTACGACCTTAAAATGTTCAGCTTTGCCCTCTGTTTTGTCTGTGTGTAGAATAAGGTAAAATGATAAGTAAATGTAGGTACCTTATGTGAAATTAAAAAGCGAGGCGTTTGGATATTTCTTAGTCTTTTCTGTTTTAAATTTGTAATTGCTAGTAATTGTAAAACATTCTGATCACGACCGCTCGGTTTGTTAATGTTATTTATTTATAAAATAACTGTTATAACACTTTGAAATTTCTACGAAATTCTGTAAAATAATACAATATTCTTCCTTGCTTCTTTGTTAATTAACTAAAAGTGTCTGTAACTTGTCAACGTTCCTCAACAAACGTAAAGTAGCATATTTTCATGTTGAGTAGTTTCAATGTAAACTCAATAATGTGCACTTTAAAATATCATCCGTTTATCTAAATAAAAATGCATAGTATTGTAATTTCATTTTCAATAGTGTAAAAGATTAACCTCTTGCTAATAAACCTTGTAAAGCGGTTGTATATTGTTTGTTGTCTCTATCTTGTTCTTTCAATCACTGATGTTCGAAAGAGAGACACCAATGTGTAACTATTTACTTGTTAAACAACGGCCTTTAAATCATACTATTTGTATAAGTTTATTGGTTATATTTTACAAAATGGTTGGTTTTATAAACATACAGAATGTGCAATAGCCCTCCATTTCAAATAACATTAATTTCTATTTTAATGGCGAACGAGCGATGCTTTTTATGGTTTCCTTAAAATTAAGAGGCACTAAAGTTTTATTGTGAAATGTACGCTGTTTCTGCTGATAAATGTCGTTTGTTACAAAAGGGTGAATGTTACGGACATTAAGTTAGTTTTGTGAACGTTTGGGATCGCAGCAAGACTACCGTGTCCTGTGTCGTGAAAATGATGAAAAAGTTAAACGATATTATTGGTCTATTCCTTATTTATTATATATAGATGTGTTTAGAAGCATATCTGATTTCAGGAAAAAGTAATATTGTTTACTATTTTATCACTCAGTATTGTTACGCGACAGCCAAAGCATTCTTGTCTATCTGTGGTCATTAAGATCTTAATTTTTATTTATCAAGGTTAACACCAGTATTTGATACAATTCCAAACGTAATTGGCCGCAATCCAAAAACAAAATTAACCTAAACCAAAATGCAATGCGTTATCAGAAAATTATTACAAATGACGGAAATTTGAAAATAATTCGACATAATAATACCTATTGTCATTAATTTTCTATTTAGGTACTGTATCACTATTATGATGATACGTTTTGCCACTAGGAACGATATGTGTACAAAATTAGTGTTTAATATTTATTACTTTCTTTTATCGATATTTTTTGTAAAAAATGACAATTACAAAATGTGTTAAGTATGTATTCTTGCGTAAAATGCGTGTCGATGTCTCAATGTTTTGTTAAAATACTTATTAGATTCTTTTATGTAGTCAATTTAATCAGGTCACAAACAGATATGTACAATATTAAGTATTATTAGCTAATATCTAGAAGCTATGCATTCTGGCAACTCTTCAACTGTTAATGTTAAGTTCCTGACGCAGTTATTTGTGATCACTGATCCATGCCGCACGGACGCACTCTACTTCACTCTTTTTTTATTTGTGTCACAGTACCTACAAGTACACTTGACCGGACTGAAGTGAGTTTCAAGACGTTTTCTTATGTGTAGCCACAATGACTTAAAGTAAATAAACTTTCGAAAAATGGGTATTTATTTTGTTAATTAATTAGCATTATTGTGATTATTTAATAAAAATGATTAAATCCGACTATAATGCTGCTTGTAACTAACTTCAGTCCGTAGTTTAAATTTGCGAGCTATACTGAAGTGTGTCTAATCGTGTACAAGATCCATAGACATAAATGAATTTTATTTTTTGAATTTGTTTTTATTTATTTATTGCCTGTAATTATTTTATTAGGCTTAAAATTTATACATAATAATATTTATAGGGAGTGTTTCGTTTTGTTTCATCTCAAGATGTCCACTGTTTCTCATACGCGAAACGATTTAATTTTTCAAAGGCCTGTGGGTCATATTTTTGATATATTTTTATAAATATCATTTTATCTAGTTTTTATGGTGTCAAAGATTTGTGTTTAAATCTACATTTATTTACTTCAATATATAATGTTAAATTCACAATAACAAGATATTTTCATTCACTTAAGCAACGAAGAAATAATACTGAATAATAATTTACTGATAATTTATGTAATATTAGTGATATATAAGAACAGTTACTTTCAGTCAATACCATTCCATGTTACGTTTAATTATTTCTTATCGTTACAATAAAATCAACGCTTTGGTCAATTTACCATTGCCATTAGTTATTTTAATTGAATGTTCCGTACTGTTCCGTGAAAAATATTTATACCTATTTAAAAATGTATGACTACTGTCTGTGATTTTTAGAGTCAGATATCATGACATAAATAATTTATATTTAATTTAATTTTTAATAAATGTATTGACTTTATTTTTTGTTTTATTGCCCATAATCTGCCAAGAAAATTTAGTTATGAGTTTCAGATAGACAAACTAATTGCCAGCTGCAGTTTTAGGTTAAATCAGTTAATTCCTTCTTCTAAACGATGATTAAACGTCTCTTATCGTAAGTGCTCTTTAATGGCATCTCTATTCTCTGATACGCCAAAGACAACGACAGGTAGGTTAGGCATAGAACCACAGATAAAAAAATGGCTAATCTTTATTTATTGTTTTATTGTGTTAACAATCTTTAACAGCTACTGAGTGTGCTTCACAATCCGCACTAACATGAGTTTAATAACGCTTCGCAAGTTTGTGACAGTTTGAATTCAAATTGATTTAATTTTTCAGGTCGCACGATGGTAAACCAATATTTCTGACTTGCGCAAAGGGATCTGGATGAAGCCGTTTAATTAGTTTGTAGATACAGCCTTACTAGTAAACGCTGTATATCGAGTACATAGTTACACACTGCTCTCTTTCTATCATCGGTGGTACGCATTTAAGTGAGGAAGACATTGTGTAACTATTTATCCGTTATACAATGGTTAGGTAATGGGGTTAGTGTTTTATAATTTCTAATTTTCAACCCAGTCAATTGTTTTATTATATTTGTAGCCGTAATTAAGGTTTTTATGTTATTGTAAGGCCTAGTTTTTAATGTTAGAGGTTGAAAAGTCCACTTAAAGGGATAGTAGACGATACCTTAGCATTTACAAAATGCCTGTTGGTCCCGTGGTCGCGAAAACTGACTAAAGAGATCCCTTTTCAGGCCAGGCAGTATTCTTGGGTTCTTGAATAAATATTAATAATTTGTAATATTAAAAGTAAGAACTTATATCTAAAAATTAATAGTAATAACATAATATTATATAGCCTCATAATAAATGAGACATAAGTAGGTACCGATTATTATTATACATAATTTATACCTGTAGGTTCTGGCTTGTTTTTGAAATACATTAACTAACCGATATTGTTGCTAGGTATTTAAATAGGATTAAAATGTACATATTGAATATAATATTATTAATTGATTGAATTAATTTGTGCCATGTTGCTATTTGAAGCTCATATAATTTTGTTACCTTACGCGAAGTTAGCGATTATGCATTAAATATACGCTCGTTTGATTTTATAATTAGAATATTAGTTATTATCATTCGATTCTATACATACATATAGTAAAAATGGTCTATAAAACCAATATGTGTTTGGTTTCCGAATTATACATACCTACATACGTAAATAAAGTCACGCCTATTTCCCAGAGTGGTTGGCAGATACCACACATTTCCATTTGCTACGATCCTGGCATACTTCTTTCGTTTCATTCACTCCATTCACATACCTCATACACGTTCGACGGTTAAGGGTACTCCTCACTTGACCCTTTTATAGAATATCTCCGCTCTGGTCCTAAGAGGTATGTTCGCCGAGATCTTCCCCTTCTCGATATTCCACTAACATGCGCCTCATATATTCGCTTTGTCACTCTTCTTTCATCCATCTTTTCTTCATTCCCAATCTAAGCGTATTTTTTTAATTTTCGTAATCACACTCACATTCATTCGGCACCTTTCTCTTATCACCTTATTTTCCTCTCTATGTCTCAAAGCCATACATACTTCTCAAAGCCCGCATGTTTAGTGCATTAATGCGGCTTTGATGTTTCTTCTGCCATACCCAACTTTCACTATCATACATAAGAGTCTGCAATATCACTCGTTTACGCACGGCAACGCTCGTTTGGCGTTTTTCGCGCGATTCTGGGTGGTCTTATAGAGGCAAAACGTTAACATATTTTTAAAGAATACTCTATACGTACACAGCAACCTTACGTAATACCTATTACCTCATAAATAATTGCATTTGACCCTCTGAACTATTTGCTATTGATCTCAGACAAGATAAAATAATATGATGTAAGTTTGCTCTCCTGTTCTGAAAAAACAGGTAAATGAAACTAGGTCTAGATTAATCTTATGTATACGGATTACGGGTTTAGAACAAACGGTGTACCGTACAGATACCTAAATGAAATACTAAGCTAACATACTGCTTCTCAAAAGGATTCCAGACGCACCTGTCTTAGACATACTCTCGATTGTCAATAGATACTTTATATGGTGCAATATGAAATTCAAATTTAATGCAGGCTGAATAGAACAAAACACAAAGAAAAACGTTAAACATTGCGGGGGCGCGGCAAATTAGTCTCGCTACATGACTGGATTAGTCCATTCAGGTGAATCATGAAGAGGATAACTACATAATGCCTGCGTGCCGGCTGTCAGCGGTATAGGCTGACTAATGTGCAGTCACAAAAGCAACAAATAAGTAAAACCGTTATCGGTAGTATTCATTGTTGATATGCGTCACAAGAGGTGTACGTGTTGCAACTCAAGTGCGACTTTATCCCGTCGAAGAGGTGGTAGTCGCGTCAGATGTTTTTGTTTGGTAAGGTAACTATAATTAGTATTTACTATCTGCGCCCTGCGGTGTTACCCGCTACATTTTTTCGGAATCAAAAGTAGCCTATGTTAATCCAGGGTGTCAGCTACCTCCATATGAAATTTCATCAAAATCGGTCCAGACGTTCAAGCGTGAAGAGGTAACAAACATACACACTCACAAACTTTCGCCTTTATAATATTAGTGTGATAAATTATTAGATATTAGCCCGTATTGTCCCACTGCAGGGCTAAGGCCTTCCTCCTCCCCTTTCCAGTTGCTCCTGTCTACACCCACTTGACGCCAGTCTTTGAATTAATAGTTCAGTTCGCCGCACCATCTCCCGCGAAGTCGGTTGCTGTGTGGGGCCCACTGCGTGTTTGTTTTCGCCTACAGCTCATCCGGCAGACGTGACCACGTGACGACTTATTGGTATAGAACTTTGCTTGATTCAAGTTTTGTAGTGTACAGTAAGACGAAGTGGTGGTCACCGAGGTATCTGGTATTGCCATAACAGC
The DNA here is from genome assembly GCA_946251915.1 of Abrostola triplasia. NCBI lineage: Eukaryota > Metazoa > Arthropoda > Insecta > Lepidoptera > Noctuidae > Abrostola > Abrostola triplasia. The sequence goes on along the minus strand of OX276424.1, from coordinate 2,195,054 downwards.
CGTAGCTATAGGCTCTTGGTATTTGATAATACTGTTGGCTCAAGGCTTGTTATCATCGTCGTTTATAACACTTAGGTATTATGTTAGTCTTACAATACTTAGATTAAGTGCTTACTTAGCTGTTATTTATAAGGGTTATTTATAAAGCGCTTTAATAATGAGAAAGTTGGTGAGGGCCATCGGGCCTTATAATAATATTTATCAGAATAGCAATGTTTGCTACTGAGTAAAATGAGGGTGTGTATTTGTGTATGAGAGCACCTCTGTCTATCACCTCGGTAAGTAACAGGTTTACCTATAGTTCGTATGTGGGGTGCTTTGATTGTCTGAAGCATACCTATTCGATTACAAAATCTTTCAGTAGTATAACAATTTTTCTGCCTGTCCCTGACTGCTAAACTGGTCGTGGGTTTTATTCCCACCCAGGACAAATGTTTGTGTGATGAGCATAAATTAATCATTTGTTCTGTTTGGGTGTTATCTATACTACCTATATATCTAGGAATATATAAGTATGTTTATCAGTTGTCTGGTTGCCATAATACAGGCTCTGCCTACTTTGGTAGACTAGATGACCTTGTGTGAGTGGCCCCAATACATTATTATTATTCAACTGTAACGGAAATTTACAAACTGAAAAGTTTTGGAAAGCGATCTGATTCTTATGTCTTCTACCGACTAATGCAGGTTGACCTCTTGATATAAAAAAGTACGGATAATAAGGTTTAAAGACTGATTGCGACGCGGTGACTAATTGGAGTTGACCTAAGGTCAGAGATAAATGGATGAGTGTGTCTTGTTTACCTATTTAGTCATTTATTATTAAACTGATTGCAATTAGCCTTGTATCTGGTTTTTCTGTGACGTGTCGTAAGTTTAGATACAAAAAAAATATCCGGTTGATATCAATTAGACTGCGATCCTATTACATAATAAGTGAATAACTGCATTCCTCTACCGTGATCGCTTATATGGTTTCTGCGAGTAAAGATACGAATTACTCGTTTGCGTCTGTGACGATACTGGAAATCCTACAGAGAATTCTCGACCGTGTGTACTTACATTACATAAAAACAAAAACACAAATTCATGTAATAAAAGAAATTCTAATAAATCTGACGTCACCTAAAAAAATGACGTAAGTCGGACATTAGAAACATAGCTGTAATTATAAAACAGGCCGCCGTCGTACCATATTACGTGCAGTCTGTTTGAGTTTGAACTAATTGCTACATCCACAATACTTTCTTATCAGCATTTATCAATGTTTTGTTAATGGCTGTGAACCTAAAATATGCATGGCTAGCATGCGGGTGCGAGGCGACCTTGCTGCGTATTGATTTATTTAATTCATTATAGGTATGTGTTTCTAACTTTTAATAAAATTTTGTTGGTAGAAGCAACATGAAACAGGATCTTCAGAAACTGACTTATCATGGGTTAAAAGAGATTTTAAGCCTTGGATTGCTACTTGAATTATCAGTAACTCCTGTAAACTAAGATCTTAAACGTTTACAATGATAACCATTAAGAACCACCAATAAAGCTCGAGGTGTCCCAAAGATTTGACAGTATCAGAATTTCAGTTCCAACTACCCACTATAGTAATTGGAGGACTGAATAAATCACAATAATCGGTGTTCAAAACTGACGGAGGCTTTCCAATCGATTCGGATCGTTGCAACCGCTTTGACACTTCGGGTGAAATAGTATGGCGAAGATGTTTCGCTAACTAAACGTTAACGATTTTTCGGTGAATAAAACAAACGCTAAATGGTCACGGAAGGTGATACTGACTTTATTGAATTTATTTTTTATCCTCGATGCAAAAGGGGTGTCATTAGATTTAAGTGTGTACCGGCCTGTGGCTTTGTGGTTCTTAAACTGATTTTGATTGAATTTTGAGTTTGAATGTTTAAAAAAATTTCTACGGTGTGATATTTGGTACACTGACAATCTTTTTTCAAAGACTTTAAATTTATTGTATATTAAAAATGTATCTAGTAGATACTCACCTATTTGTGTCTCATCGTACTCTCCTGTTATTTTCTTCCATACCATCTACGCCCTTTAATGACTTCCTGACTTCGTTATTTTCCCCTGGTTCCATCAAAAGCCATAGTTGACAGCAAAAATACTTACCATATGGTTACTTACTGCGCTAAAGGTTGCGGCCCGCCATATAGGTTCGATTCCCGCATAGGACAAAAAATTGTGTGATCTCAATGATCCGTAGATGTTTGTCGTTCCAACCCGGTCCACACATTCGACCCGAGTTTGGGTCTTTTGTGATGTTATATGTTTGCGATACGCACCCACGCTACAAGAGGAATTTCTACTGTGGGACGACGTTTTTTTAAATATCCTGTTGTACTTAAGTACCTAGTATCTATTAATTAATCGTCACTTATGCTAAAAAGGAAAGTAAGGAGTTATAATAAAACAAAACATATAATTTGGGAACGGAATCGTTTATTGAACCCATCTGTAATAGTAGATAATTAAATTATACTGTTACTCTACACATTTTGTACTGTTCAAAGTACCTACCTATGTCAAGTATTCCTAGCTCTTAGGTTAAAATGTACCGACAAATGCACCCAATACCGAGCAATTACCACGTTAATTATATCAATAAATTTCCAATTGTGCTCCAAAACTCAGTGGTAGCTACCAATCACAGTACCATTTGGATCCTACGATTAAATACATGGACATAGTCTGCCATGACAAATGTATATTCGTTTGTACTTTTTAAATATGATAATGACACTAATGTATGACAGGGTTAACTGATTGGTCGTTTGAAAATAATATTGTTGTTAATTGTGAACAACATTAAATACAACTACGGTCGTTATTCAGTTAATTCTGATAAGATGCAAGAATTTTACTTGTAGTAACTTACTATAATAAGGATTTACACATCTTGTTTGGATACAAACACTGGATTACACGTTAAATATAATTACATGTTTATAATTGTATAAATTCGTTACATTATATTCAAGATAATTTTCAATAAACATTAAAATTATTATGCACATTAGTCAAGTAGATTATAATGGTTTCTACAAACTGTATTCAAGAATCGTCCTTTACTTTGGTGATCAGTGTGTGTATCCGAAACAACTTAGGGGACGTCTTTTAAATTTCAAATTAGGCATTACATCGTAGCCATTAGTAGCTTACACTAAATAAGTTAATATTTTAGATAATATCGAGTCGTCGCTTCGTTTACATTAATTAATAATAGGTATAAATCTTCCTTTATTGTCTTCATTCTTCACCATTAAAAAAAAGCTGGGTATGAAATAATTGCCAATTAAAAAACAAGGAACAGTGTTGCAGCGTAACAAGTGGCGTCGAAAAATGTTTCGTGTAAAATTGCTTTGGTTCAGCCATTAAAATAACAATATAATTAAAGTGTACATTTCTGTCAAGCTTCATAACCGCGTCCAAAGAGGATAATTTTACGAATAGCGATAATAGCAAGACGCTATAGTATTGATAAAATTAACAAGCGAATGGTAAAAGTAATTTATACGATTTAAATCGATTCACATAAACACTTTTCAAGTAGGCTTTGTCTGAGAAGCTATAGTAATAAGCCTGTTTTATATTGAGATCTGGTTTTCAAATCCTTAATCTGCCAATAGATCAAGTACTAGTATCCATAGAAATATATGGGGTAAACAAATAATTAAATTTGTAATCACAATTACCACTACCGATTGTTATTTTTGTCAAACATTAAAATTATAGTGTATGGTTGCCTTAATAAATAATACAAATTCATGATATGTACCTAAGTATACACAGAAAAGATCGACAATACGCAAATGATACAAAATAAATAGCATATCGATGACGTCATAATAATTATATACATACATTTAACATATTTTAGTACCCTTCGATTTTAATGGATCTTTATAAATGGTTATTCGATTGTTATAGTTGACTATTCTTTAACCAATAAGTAGTTACTAAATCGATAAGTAAATTGTAATCGATATTTACATAAGTACCTATTATTATGATTATTACTCTGCGATCTTGCGGTCGGACGTCCGTCTCATTCTAATTCGTTACTCAACACTTTTGTGCGAAAGAGAGGGCTCACACCGGCCGACCTGCGCGATCCAGTTTATACGCAGGTGCACAGACTCTGCTACACAGAACTCCACCTTATACCTCCAACGTTAACGCTTCGTTCGGTTAGAAAGGAATCCATTTAAATGTATATGAAAATAAGTGAGACTTACAGTATATACAAAAAATATCACATTACTTCGAGGCCGCAGCTTTCAATCACTTAGTCAATTAATTATTTCGTCTTCTTACCTAAGTTGTCGGTCGTCGGTACGAAGCGTAAGCAAGTTAACGCAAGAAGTAATCGATCCAAATTAATATAGTAACGTGGAAGCCGTCTCCGCCCGCCAGCCTGGTGTTGCCAAACGCAACTCAACAGCTCCGAGACCGCGCGAGATGCATCAGTTACTTTAACATTAATGCTGAGCTAGTCAGCCGCGTATCAACTAAACAATTTACCAATTATACATATCATTGCATCCGTGCCTTTACGTTAGTCTCCCCGCACCCACTAACGTACATCTAGGAAGAGTTTCTTTTAATAGACTAGGTGCCTCGTCATAGAACTACTAATCCAAAGTGAGCACTACGACACCTACGAGATCTAGATTTCGAAGCAGAAGTATCTAAAAAGCTGCAGCCCGGCGGGTGGCGCATGCGTCGCGGACGCCGCGCACCAACATACCGGCCGACACGCGCCGGGCGGTGACGTCATCACCGCCCGGACTATCACAACGACATAGAAAAATATAACGATCTGGGACGCGTTTTATTGCTAAGTTAGGTACAGTCTTTGGGGGCCTCCGGGGACGAGCCGCCGGAGAGGTCGTCGAGGAAGTCGAAGGTGGCCACGGCCGCGCGCTCCGGCTCGCCGTAGCGGACGAAGAAGCCCTCGCGGCCCAGGATGGACGGCCGGCGCATGCGCAGCGCGCCCCCGCCGCCCGCGCCCGCGCCGCCCGCACCGCGCACGCGCAGCGCCGCCGCTGCGGCAACACGAGCGTCAGCCTACTCTACAAGCGAGCGCCCTCTGGACGAGACAACACCGTGAGCGGCGCCCAGCCCGCCCTCCACACACACACACACCCGCTACACGCTACACACGCACGCCGCGCGCCTCGCACGCTGTCGGAAGGAGCAGAACGCACACAGGGCGGCAGTTGTCATAAGAATATTAATTCCTCTCAAATATTATTCAAGTTAACCCGTGTGCGCATAGTTAAGCTCCAATCGAAAGACGTGACTTCGAGCATGACAAAAAATATTTTTTTTTCATAAATGCTAATTGTAATCAAATTGAATGAAAACTGATTTATTTCTACCCTCCATATTTGAATTTGAGGGTATTTATAATAAGGAGCGTGGCGTCGCCTGCGGTTTGATCTACTCTGAATGAGGCGAGAGAGTGAGATGGTGCGTGTGAGTGAGAGCGGAAACGAGTGACGTGGCTGGACGTGACGACAGACAACATGAAATGACATGACACATAGACGTCCGTACAGATCTTGAAAAATTAAAGTAATCAAAAAATTAAATATTTAAAATCACCTAATTAGTGAATGACTTTAATAAAATAAATTACACACAATATAATAATATTAGAGGCGATATCATTATTGTATTGTAACCTTAAGTAGTCCAGATCTGTACAGACTATAGAAAAACGTCAAATGTAGATTATACTGTTATAACGAGTTAGAAGTCAACATTCCAAACAAGGCAAGTGTTCCATACATTATTTACCAAAAAAATAAAATTTTAGAACTTGATTTACTATGTCCTTGTATTCATACTCAAATAAAGGAGTATTTATACTAGCTTTTACCATAGACATTTTTTTGTATGGAACACTTATTATAAAAAAAAACTGTCACATTTAACGTTTGACAAAAGCAAATTAAATAAATTAAAATGGACAATGTTACTGAACAAAAGTAAGAAATGAAAGAGCTTATTTGCTTGATTTATGAAACATTGCAAAATAATTCGTAAAAGAGGTAAGTTGTATAAAGTAAAAAATAACTTATTTCCCATTGATAAATGTTATTTACAAATCGTTAATAAAACCGAATTAGTTGATACATAATAATAAAAGGTAAGATAACGGGCTCTGGCAAATACTTACCACTTATATGTTATTTAAAAAACTTTAATATTGATTGAAGTTCCCAAAATCATTTTCATAATTAAACTACCAATTAATATCGAAGTGAATCAGAATGTACGAGAGCCAGTCAAACAAAATAATAATGGAGAACAAGAGACCGATTCATTCATTCATTCGGTTTTTTAGACATTAGAATGACCAACTCAAACAAAAAACAAACTTTTGACATTAGGTTTGCAACCAATGAATGACAAGAATCGGGCATTTGTTGGCAACATTCGATAAGGGGAAGTTCTCTCAAAACCAATTCTAAATTCACAACAAAGACCAAAATAAGGAGAAGTTAGATTAAACTAAATCCTTTCATCAAGGATATTGAAGTGACTTGGGAGTTGAGCAACCTCATGATCTTCATGGTCGCTTGTATATCATACCGTTGCAAGCGAAGGTAAAGTATACATCTTTATATTTTATAAATTGATAGTATAGCGCCTGGCCAATAAAAATTAAATATAGGGCTTGCGAAATTAAGGATAGATTTTGGAGGGTTCCATATAGTATCAAATTATAAACTACAAGAGCCATGTTTGTCACAGACTGGTGGTCGGGACGCTAGAGGATATTAAAAGCAATTGAATTTAACACTTATCCAAACAAAATAAAGTGTTTATTTCAATGCTCGGTTTTTGACCTCAGAGCATTGCAGAGCAGACGAAGCGAAGCATTGAAATATTGACTTTACTTCAATTGGATAAGTGTTAAAATTCTCTGCCATCCCGTCTGCCAGCGCAGGCCCTAATGGTCTACTATCTACCATATCAAGTGTTGTATCTACCTGTCTTTTGTCTCCGCGAGCGGTGCAGCCGGTGCAGGCGGGAGTACGGCGGGGGTGGCTCGGCCGGGGAGGAGCCGCACGACGACGGGGACGAGTCGCTGGAAGCCAGCATCACGTCCAGAAGGTTGGCTCGGGCCTGGAACGATTGGAAACTATGTATAAGTACCTAGTTTAGTTACCAGGTAGCAGCCTGTAACTTCGTCTGAAAAAAACATTACGTGTCTTTAGTCACCTACGTCTACCTTGATGATCCGTTCTAAATAGTGGCGAAAGAACTTTGGAAATCGTATGAAGAGTTTCGTACCTTTGTATATTAATAGGCTACAAAAAGAGCACTTACAAAACGTCTAATCTAGTTTCACGTCTAATTTATTATAAAACTGATGAGTTTATACATCTAGAATCAAATGAACACTATGCTGAATAAGACTAAGCAGATGATGATTTAGATTTAAATCAAGACTTTATGTGTTTGCGCATGAAAGACTATATTGTCAGAATGTATACTAATGTTTTTACAAAATAAATACTTAAATGTTATCTATTTAAAATATAAATTATCGAATATCTTATCTCAATGAAATAATGTGAAAGAGCGCATATTGTCGTCCCTTTTGGGTATTATTTTGGTACTGAAATCGTTTGTCCTATTTGTTACATGTTTTTTTTAATCGAAACCAATCAAACAAACCAATTTAAACGGGCGCTGGAACATGCATACTATCAACTAAAGTAAAAATAACGTAAAAAAATGCGAAGCTACAAATGCCATCGCCTGATTAAGGATCTTGAGGGTATCTTATTGTAGATAGATGGTAATCTTATAATATGACAAACGACAAAGTAAATAAAATCAATTAAGATTCGCATTTACTATCTTATCCTAAATAAGATCTAATCATACAGATATCGATCAGTTTATTCAAAATCAGTTAAAATACTACCTGTACAACATCTTACTAAATACAGTTAAAGTGCAATTTAAAAATTTCACGGAAAATAATTCCTTTTTTGAACTCAGATGACGTCTTGCTTATAGCCTAACAAAGTGGTTGAATAGTGACACACAATTTGTCTGCTTCTGACTTTAGTCCTCGGACATTCGAAAGAAGAAGACAAACGAACGTTTATTAGTAAGAAGGTTAGAGTTAATTATTTTATATTTTTTGAGGTTATTCTACAAATATAATTGTAGGAGTATTTTACCTTTGGGTCACTGAAGTCGATGTCCTTCTCGACGTGCACCCAGCCGGTGGGGGCCCACAGCGCGTTGTCTTTGTGCCCATGCGCCCTGTCTCCTTGCTCTTCAGGCTTGGCGTCTCCAGTGCCCGGAGCTCCCTCGCTTTGGCGGATCATTCTGGAAATGAGTAAGTAGGATATGGATAAAGTGGTAATACGTAAGTTTAAATAATACATTTTTTCCATTTTAGAAGCTTAGCAACCGGTTCGTATATTTGTTTTAGTAAAAAATGATTGTACAATAGGAAATATATAACAAAAAACTTGTAAGAAGAGGCGTCAATATATTTGGCATCAAAACTATAAAATATACCTAGTGTGACAATTGAAAGAAACTAGGAAATCGATAGGTCTCTCACCTGTTGAGCTCCTCAATAACGTCTTTCGAAGTAGCAGCCTCATGGAAACTCAGCGTATGTTCTTGCTTCACAATGATCGGTTCAGCAATTGATCCCTGCGCAGTCCCCGGCCGACTTCTATCCACCACGGGTATCTTCGACCTATTCCTGTTGGGAGACGATGGAGGCCTCTTCCCGCCCATTAGGGTTGGAATTCGGCTTCTCTCCCTAAGCCTCCCTTCCTTGGCGTCGTTCTTATTACTTACTATCACAGTTTCAGCAGTAGACGTGCTCGTTGTGTTAGATTCAGTCATTTGGGGAGATCCAGTCTCTGGGGACGACCCTTCTTCTTCTTCAGGAACAGGCACCAACGCTCCTGTGCTCCTTCGACACGCGTTCAAAACTTCCTCCACTAAGGATATCTCTTCGTTGCTAGTGTACGGAAAACTGGACGATTTCGTTAAGCACGGCTCCACTTCCCTCTCAATTGGCGACTGTTTGTTTAACATGATGTTCACAGTATTCTCTTTTAGAGCTGAATTGTGGTCCGAACTTCGACTAGATTCGATATCACTCGGCTTATCCTCCTTTGCTTGAGAAAATGGTGGGTCTTCAACCTCAACAGATTCGATCACATCTATGCTCTTGTTGATTTCGTTCCTTCTCTGGACTTTAATAATATGACGTTCATCTATTTCGTTTTCTGCATTTTCAACTCTTGAATATTCGTCGAAGTAATCTTCAGACTCCGTGTAAGGATCCTCGCGTTCGATGAATCTTGGTGTTGACCGTGGCTCGGATACAGTATCACAGAAGGCGACTCTTGGCCGGTCGCCGGGGAGGACGTCACAAGAATCGTTCTCAGAGAAGCTGCCGAAAGAATCAGGTCTTTGCCTGTCTTCTGAAACTTCACTACGAGGACCGACTGAATCATCATCAAAATCTGCTGCAGCGTACGGTGGCGGCAGTTCTCTGATCTCAGACAAAGGTCTTGACGACATGGAATCAGATTCTTCTCTATCTCTACAATATTTTTGCTGTTCAGCTATAAAATGCAGAACGTTCTGCAAAGCCACCTCTCTATCCTGCAAGGCCATTGCTTGGACATCATGAATCCTCAAATGACTACTTGTGTCTGGTGCAGGAATACCTCTGGACGAATTCGACGCTAAGCTCTTTGTGCTTTCATATTTTACAAGACGGTAAAAATCTCTTGTGAAATCTAGACCGACGTTGGCACAGTCACCATCTTCACTCAATGCTGTACTGGATCTTTTATCAGGTGCGTCTGATGCACTTGACCAAGAACCGCCGGGTGAATGTGTTCCTGTACAGTCCCACCTTTTTTCAGACGTATCCGCGTCATCAGCTATTCTGCATTCATCTATTTCTATAGTAGCAAACCCACAATCATTCCACAAGCAGTCACCCACATCTTCTTCTAATTCTAACGCATCATCTTCCCTGATGCTAGGTAAAGTTGACAGTGATATTTGGCCCGGCGTTGTTATTTCGGCAAAGGGAGACTGCCTGTCCCTGAGATCTTCACATGACAATGATAAGCTCCAGTCTTCTAGCTCAGCCCTGTCATATTCTAAGTCGGCTAAATCTCTATGTCGCTGTTGTAAAGCAGATCTTGCATCATCTAGTTCTAGCCAGTGTTGGACGTAATCAGCGTCATATTGGGAACCGTCGCCGCGGTCATCTAATGTGCTTCCCCATGATACCCTTTCAGAGCTTGTTGTGGAAGCAATAGCTGCTCTTCTGAGCGGTCTTTCAGGGGAAGGTTTCAGATCTAGGACTAAAACACCCGAGCTAGGCGATGGGCTGTCTAGGCAGCTGGTCGGGCAAGTTGTGCTAGCGATGAGCTTCAAGCAGAGATGAGAATCCGAGAAGCTTCTGACTACATGCTGGAAAGGCAACACTGGCCGTGACGGTGGGTAGCTGCCTCTGACGCCAGCAAAGGCGACTCCTATAGGAAAGTAGATATAATCAGCTTCCGTGGCTAGAAGCCTGGCATGTCTGCGAGATTCTCTAGGATTGATAGAGACGATGGTTTGATTGTCAGTTTCATCTGATGCTTCATTGAGGTCTGGCAAGGCTCTGTCGGCCGCGTGGTCGCTTTGCCGCGAGGCGTCGGCCTGCACGTCACTAGACATAGTAGAGTAGCCTTCGTCTTTGGCGCCGCTCTCGGGAGACTCGGCTCCAGCCTCTCCTACTTCACCACTTTCTTCCTCTGTCACTTTTTCTCCACTCGCCCCTAGAAGTTTAAAAGATATTTGATTAAAATACTTCAAAAATTATTTTAAATGTTTTATTAGTAGTAGCACTTAAGCAGTATTTATGTAATATAAAAACATTGCAGTTACCTCTAACAGGGTCGGTGCAAGGCTGCGGCATGCTAAGGCTGAGTGTGTGAGGGCGGGCGGGCGGCGCCCACAGGGTTGGGTCCACGGCTGACAGTGCCCGCGCCAGGTTCGCTGGCGTTACCTCTAGACCCTGGAATAAGTACAACGATAATTTAGAAAAGTTTATTGAAGATTCTTCTAGAATAAAGTGCATGGAGAAATTGGATGTTTGAAATAATATATGTTATTGGATATCTCCATCTGCTAAGATTTCAGAAATAGATAACTATAAATTGACTTTAGTATTAAAAACTTTGACAAATCTGACGATAAATCTTTATATTTTAAGACTAGCTAACTGCTAGCTAGGACTATATAAATCCTAAATCACAGTTGCTTTATAAATAAGCAATAAACACTTCAATTTCATAAAGCAAAAGGTTCATTTTCTTACCTTTAATTCAGTCCAAATATCTGCTAGAATCTGATGTCGCCTTTTATCGTCGTGGCTGAGGGGGTGAGGGTGTGGTGCTGGTGCCGAGGGGGGAGGGGAGTCTCTGAAAGAGACCAGCGAGCCGCAGGAACCGACGTCCACCAAATGCACTGGAATATCAACAAATAACGTTGATATCAATATTAGGTCTTTCTACGTGATTAATCAGAGTTTTACAAAGCAGGTTTAAGTTAAAAAAGAAAGGGAAAAATGTAAGATGTTAGAATTAGTTCAGAGAATTTCAGGATTTGCATATTCTTCTAAATTATCACTTCACTTAAGACACATTATAAATTATGTATAGATTTACGAAGATTGAATACTTGTTTTCAGTACCTAGGTCCTCACCTTGCAGGTCGCGCGGCGTGTGCGGCGTGAGCGGCGTGTGCGGCGTGGCGGGTGAGGGTCGCGGCTGTGGACGCAGCTGCCGCACCAGCAGCGCGCTCAACGCGCGGTTCTGTGCCTCCAGCTCGCGGATACGTGCGCGCGCGCATCCCAACTCTTCGCGCACACTCTGGAATTAAACAATAATTGATTTATATATGCTTGTTTCATAGTACATTACTTCTATTTACATATTAGTAGCTATTAAACTACCAAGCCAGTAGTTTAAAAAGTTGTCTTCTAAGTTAAGTCTGTGCTGTTGTGATTGTGAGTCCAAAACACCAGAAAATTACACAAACAAAACTGTTCCATTACATGTAGATTATTGTAGATGTCGCTTCGAGGCTTTAAGGTAAACAGAAAACAACAGCTTTTTATTTCGATGTTGTCTGTGTGTAAGAGATATGTTACGACCTAACAAGAGACCTCCAGTTCGGCAACTAATTATTCACCGTCAGAAAAGCTAAACGTCTTCCGGCTGATGATGATGAGAACAGCTAAAGAGTAGATTAAAAAGGTCATTTTCTATGGACTATTTCCTATCTAAATTTTCAACTAAAATATGTAATTTTAATAACGACTGATGTAATTAAACCTCGGTTCCAGCCAGGCCCTCCAATCTTGTCTAAAACCTTTAAAATCCCGAAATATCTATTACGCGTATCTAACAGCTATCACCGTGGAAAACTTCGCCGTATTTACACTCCCCTTACTTTCGTCAAAGCGTCTTCGAAATAAACGCGTACATTTTAATTATACTTCATTAGTTAAATTAAATTCGAGTATGGTAATTGACGGGCAGGAATTACAGGGGATCCCCCTGTTAGATACGAAATAAGGATGCTGCGTTTGTCTCTTCGATCTTGGTTTGAGTTGAGATGGCTGGGACGCTTATAACTAAGGTTTCGTTGAGAATTTATGAAGATTTTAGGCTAAAATCCTTTATCAAACATAATAATCTTAAAAAAAACTGTTTAACCGTTAACATCTTGAAAAATATGATGTAAGCGTAGTTTTTGAGAAAACCAAGAAATGAGAGACTATTTCTCATAATGTATTTTAAATTCAATTCGTTAAAGTGAAAACTATTTAATCATTTTTACATGAATTTAACAAGACCCCAATATTATTAATGTTCTCCAGACCGAATATCGATCACGGCGGCCTGTCTCAGCTGAGACTAGCTAACTACGCAGGAGATATTATATTACAGTGCACAAGTATGCGCGCGAATACAGATGCACTCCCTATTCCTTCACTTCATATTAACCATACTATGACTTGATACAGATCACATACAAGTGATCCTGTGTACTTGTAAACCAAAAATTCTTAGAATCGCTCCTTTCCGCATGAGACCAAAAATCTCAGCCAGTGCAAACGAAGTCACCAGTCTAAATTAAAAACTTTAAAAATTAATTACTGTTAAGCAACCACATCTAAAGCCAGAGTATGCAAAAACCAAGTTTGCTTATTAAAAGATTTCCAAGTTCTTCGAGTTTAATAAACCGTAAATAATATTAATGAAGAAGAGTTATAAATTTTAAGTGATTTTCATTAAGAGAGAGAGGATCTAAATGTAACGGGTCCTGTCATTGTAAGGGGAACGAAGATAAGTTAGGTGTTTTGTGGATAAAATGTTTCAGATGGTGTACTTAAGAGACTTCTATTAATAACGGTTGATTGAATTATTTTAAGGGAAGTACGGGCTTGTTTTGGTTTCTCATTAGCTTGTGAATTGTTTGTATCGGTTTGTTTTGCAGTCATATAGAAGTAAATTCGATTCTGTATCTATATTTTATAGCCATGAAATATCAATTTCTCTAAAGGTCGTTTGAAGTAACGTAAAAGAATTCTGTCATCGACACTCATTTCAGTATTGTTTTATAATTTAAAATAATACAAAGATAAGGGTAATGTAAAAACATCTGCTTATAACATCCTTGTCTTACGGTGACACTACTTGATACGCTTATATAAAAAGTAGGTTCTAATATTGACGTATACAATCTTCTCATTGCTCTTTACATTGGAACTGTATGCTTACAAGATAGATAGTATGTAGGTAACATACTTCCTTCCAAGCAATTGCTCAAATTACACACATATCCTGATCTAATAACTTCACCCCACAAGATCCTAACATCGTGCTCCGTGAGGTCTCTAATTACACCGTCAGAGTACCCATAATTACTGCCATCCTATCTATGGGTACGTAGGTATATAATATTATGTGATATCAATAAACTCTGTAGAGATGAGCATCCATCACTTGTAATCACCATGTGACGTTAATTGCATCATAATAATTAGGTTAATGTCATCGCAGAATTATCTCACTCGTGCCGGAGTATCTAATTGATTAAGAATATTGATGAAGACTGAGTTACGAAGTTTTTAAGTGAATTAAGTTTCAAGCTCGATCTGGACCGCACGCAGCTGTTGTGCTTTGTCTAGATGATGGATAATTCAAATGAGTTTTACTTATGTGTGTGATAGTTTCTTCACAGCTTTATTGCATTATTCATTAACTTTAACACCCGGTACTTAGCTAGAGTAACTTCCATAGTTATTTTAAATATAATATGATAGCAAAATACTTCACACTGAAAATGTTTACTACCAAAATTTGCTATTAAAATTTTCCAGCGTTGCGTGAATGCAGAAGCGTCAAAGTTTGAAAAACAATCAAAAGCGGTCGTCGCCTGCAGACGGCGCCATCTTTTTCAGGAAAGTTGGCGCGCGTTCCCGCCAAAACTACAACAACATGGCGGCCATTCACAAACTGGATTTAAACACAAACGGTCGCATTATCGGACAGATTATGCCCAGATTATAGTGGGCCAGGGCTCCTGAAATTATTACGGTGCCAGCTAAGGCCGAAGTGTCCCATTTCGTGCGATTTATGTGCGAATGTAGGCACCACATAATCCACGGACGCGGATACAAGGGCGCCTATAATTATGAGAAAACAATTTCCGGGATGCATCTTAATGCCACCGGGGATTACGAGGTACAGACATTTGTTTTTTTACAGATTAACATTGCCGACTGGTTTTTCGTTATAATATTCTGTACAGACTCGTTTTGCTTTTGTTTAAGAATCAGATGCGCAGTTATTTTATAAAGAAATCCGTTCTGAATACTCTACGTTGAAAGAAGTTAAGCCACATAGCCTACTTCTTAGCATCAAAAAAAGAGCTCATTACCTTTAGCTAATCTTTGATAATTAGATTTACGGAGAACGCGTAGCAAAGACTTTTAGCCTCTATCGATTCCTCTCTTATGAAGACTAAGATAGATGACAGATGATGATAATTGTTTATGCCTAAGAACAATTTATCTAAATCTAGCTCTGCTCTTCCCTTGGCAGAATCTTCTGTTTTTCGGACTATATCTGGCAGACGAAACACTAGCTCTATCTTATCAGTTTAGAAGCACATGACAATACCCTCTAACTTTGCTGTATTTATGAACTGTGCTTAGAAGGTTTTTGGATACTGTGCGGCTGAAGAAACATTATCTAACTCTAGGAGTATCTACTAAGGAGACTAAGGGACCGTGTGGCAGAGCTAGGCTCACCTTCTGCGAGAGCAGCGCGCGCACGACCTGCTGTGCGACATCGTCGAGCCTGCGCTCGTGCTCGCCCGCGCCCAGCCCCGCGGATAACGTCGACAGTTGGCTGCGCAGCCGGTCGTTCTCACAGCCTAGCGTCGACAGCTGGCTCTGATAGTGCGCCGCCGATGCCTGGAACAATTGCTTAGGCTGTAGGCTACTTCACGAACTGGGTTTAAGGTAGATGTAAGTAGATTCCAGGTCACGCGAGTCAATTGTACATACAGTACCTAAATGCCTATGTAAACAAAGCTATTTACGAGCAAACTTTGTGCCCTGTCGATTTGTTTATAACAGCTTGTTTTCGTTTCGCTTATCCGCTTACAAATGAGGCGGCATAAAAATATAACTGTTTAATAATAACTTGACGCGAGGAAAAGGAAAAAACAAGCTTTTCTATCGCCCACAGCAATATTTTTTCAGTCTCACTCATCAAAACGTCACGGCCACTCCTGTCGTCGGAACCGCTTCACTAAAAAAATACCCCCAAAAGGGACCATCGTTCACACTCTTAATTAAGCCCGAGCTCTCTCAACAAACAAAACCAGTGTGAATTGACCCACTCTGCCCTCCGACGCCTCCACAAACGACAACACTCAGGAGCATTTCAATTCGGAGTCATGGATCTACTGATATTTGACGAGCTCGTGAACTGCACTACTTAGAGGACTTTGAATCTTAATGTTTGGACATAAGGCGCATAATTTACGAAGTATCAATTCGGTGTGAGGTTTTCATTAGTCATCAAGTGAGGGTGAGACAACGAATCTGTTTGTCTGTATGTCTGAAACAACACGCAGTTGATAAGCGTTGAAAGGGTTAAATCTGAATGGCGAGGCGCTTTCAATTTAGCCAGCATGTAATTATGACTACAGTTTTTAGGTGAAAAGGTCTAGACGCTTTTTCATACTATGAAACGAACAAAAGTCTGTACTTACAATAAATTGTATGGGAATGAAAATGGTTGTGTAGTTAATATCCAAGTTAATTTAATCATTAATGTTTTGAAACACTTTGCCAAACATTCCGCCAATGACAACGTTGTTATGTCAAATCAGTTGTTTTCTTTAACAGTTTTAAGGGCATCGACAACTATTGAAAGAGGTTTTGTGCTTTTGGTGAATACTCAAACTGAATTTAATGAGAAGTTTAGTTAAGCGCTACTCATCATCTTTACACCATAATATTAATTGTAAGTTTTTTAGTCGCTAGTTTCCGTAACAATGATTAGTATTGTGGGGGATCAGCACCAGATATGACTTGCACTAGAATGATGCGCAAGCTGGGCGAAGAAGACAAACCAAATATAAATCACGTAAGAATTGAAACTAGGGCAACTTGGAAACCTGCTCTCACTCTTGTTCAGCAACAAGTGTTTATAGCGTGACATTGAATCTTCAATATATGTTAGAGCAAGATCATAAACAATACAACATTTATTTATTTCTACGGACCCAAATAATCTGCCAAATTAAAAGTCCGAAATTACTGAAAATCACATTTAGTTGTTAGAAAGTCGATTTATATAATAAATAGCAAATAGCTCAATTATGTCTAATTTAAAGTTTGTAGCGTTATGGTAAACTAATATATAACTAACTCATAATATATCCGAGTAGTTTATTTATTGAAACTTGTTCAAGTTTAACAAAATACCGTTCAAATTAATCTACAGCTTATAAAACAACCTAAACCGTTTACGATAAAACAACAACAATTCAAATAATTTAATTAATATCCGAGTTGATTGGCGGCAGATCAAATGTGCTTCCATGATTAGATAAATTATAAACCGCCGCCATTTTGTGGCGCACTTAATTTAGTCAATTTAAATTATATTTTGAATTTCGAAGACCGCAGATGTTTTGGGAGGTCAGGTAATTAAAGTGAAGAGTCTGTTTGATTGGTTTCAGAACGGAGTGTAATAGGAGATGGGAAGCGTTCATTTGTTTTGATAAGAAATGTTGTATCCCGACCGAATTGCGAATTTGCAGTCTGAGGTTCTATTTGCAGTACCTGAATTTAGCATGCCACCTATAAAGGATCAATAATAGTACACGAGTGTGTGGAAACATAGGAGCATATTATATTCCCCTACTGTCATATTCCAGCAGGACAGTTCCATACGACCCGGGAGAAGATAAACATGTGAATAATTCACAGTGAATTAGGAGACCCAAAGGATTCGCGTTTTAAAAATGGTCACCTATCACAAGGATAATCATGGCAAGCCTTGCCTAATCTTGTAGAAAACTCGTACAAAGACTGATTTGTGTGTCAGCTATGTAGCTAAAACACCCGATTTATGAAACATAACAGAAAAGTAAAGCGGTTTTGGCGCCATAAGCGCTAAAACTCGTCAGTTCTCTTTGTAGACGGATAGGTTTTGGCGAGCAGCCAGAGTCAAATGCTTTCAATTTCTTTAAGCGTTTTACTAGCTTTCACTATCTTGTTCCGGATTGTTGGATCTTTACTATTTTACTTGCTTCCAAGTTTTCTAGTTACGTTACTCTAGGAGGTGGCAGGAAGGTATGTTTATTGAGGTGATATATTAAAATGTCGTTATTTGTTTCATGTGTCTAGTAATTTCTGATTGTTTACTGAAATCAAGCTATTTTTTAACAGTATTTTAAGTAATGCTTTATATACTATACCAAATATCACCTCTCCATAAAGCCTAATGGTGTTTATTTGACAAATCCTACTTATACACATTCTTAAAAAAAATGTGACATACAAAACTCTTGTTATATAAATCACTAGTTGGTTATTATACTCTCCTAAGTGTAAGTAGTTAGTTATATTTCAGTTATAATAGCGCAAGTTTGAGTATAAACCACAATTCACAAACCTTTGCAGTCAACTACGATTTGTCAACTGTCTTTGCGTTGTAATAAATACTTTGTTTGAATAGGTTGGCTGGATATTAGCTTAATAGCGTTTCACAAAGACTTTCATGAAATTGTTCTAGTTTAGCATAATTAAACAACAGTAATACCTATTTATTTTTTGTTCTACAAAAGTGAACAGTATTTCTAGTCCATAATTCTGTATAAGAATTACATTCTGGGATTACTCTCTAGAGTCTTGACTATTAGCTATATTGAGTGCCTTAAGGTGGTCAACATAAATAAAACCCTTTGGCTTTTACTATAAACGAACTTTAAAGCTGTTCAAATGATTTAATTAGGTATGTATAGGCCTACCTAAATACTGCAGGACATAAAGCTGAACTTATAATATTAACCGAATTTCACGAGCTCCCACAATAATCAACCACAAAATGATAAATCCAGTCACAATGACAAGTGAAACCACAAATTAACAATTACATAACATCATAGTTCCGAAAACGCAATTCACAAGATTAATTGCGAAGTCGCAGTCCGAAATCCCGAATAGTCGATGCCGAAAACAGTCATTGTTTCGCATACACGGCTTTCAACGAAGTGATTACATTAACGGCAATAACTAGAATTAAAGGGAGTCATTAATCACGGCCGGCAGTGTACATCATTAGCTTTGTTCGGTCGCGCGTCACAAATGTTGGGGTAACCGTTACCAGTGTAGTTTCTTTTCCTAATCGAGTGTAGGATCGAAGCCTCTACTGTACGACATGTTAGGTAACTCAACTACTACGTTTGCGATTTTGTTTACATAAAACCAAGGTAGGCTCACCGCTGAATGAATAAACAGTCAACTTTTGCCTTTATTCCTGGACTTCAAACTTCAGTCTTGCAAGATTTAGTTGCCCATATTCACACGTAAGTGACGTATCAAATAATTTGTTTCCTCTCCATGTACTATGGATCTCACGCCTATGATCAGAGAACTATTGCAGTACTACTTGCTGCTATTCTTCTTCTTATTGTATGGTTGATGAACAACCTGGTGTCAGAGTTAAAACCGCCTGTAGACCTTTGACTTGACTTTACGCGCCCTTGAAAAATCTCTCAGGTGTATCGGTTTTCTCACGATGTTTTCTTACACATAGTCATGCCACTCGGCTATCGTTGCTGAGAATACAGGACTCAGGTAACTTTATTTTGTTTCTATAAAACATGATATTCAGAACTAACAGCAAGCGTACGTAAAAACAACTGCAGAACAAACTCTCTTCATTTTTAAATTCGTTTAATCATTCTCAACCACAGACTAAATAAGGTCAGTTACTTCAACTAATTCGCGTCACTTGTGTGGTAACTATTAAATATTCTATCAATAATTCATAACAACCAGCTCTGGTAATAGATGGCGCCAGCTCCCAATCTCGCTGGATTATCTTATCGCAGAATATGCGCCGACTTAGTTTGGCATCCTGTGGTTGTAATAGCTACCTAGAACACGTCTCCATTGTTCAACGATACGTTCTCAGAAGCTTTGAGCTTCAATACTCCACAGGGTTATACAAAAGGGTTTGTAGTCTTTGTCAATGTTATGTAACATTTTGTCGTGAAATTTCCCAGTACAATGTGTCTTATTAAAAATACTTTAGAGGGACATAAAATTGTGCTTATTTGATTTTTTAATAAGCTCAAGTTTTTTTAACATACTTAATTATAATAATAATATATGATTCTCTATAAATGGTAATAGGCTCGATCTTACTACCCAGCGAAACGTTGATATGTCAGTTTACTACTATGTCTAGTTCTAAAGAAAAAATAGACGCGATGATATACCAGAGAATCAGACCTTGTACAATATCATAATATTAATTACAAATCAATTACTATTACAAAGTCGTATCGTACAGTCCATTGGAAACCTGTTAATTGGTTTCGTTAGAGCACAACTATGGCGGGCCGTCGGTGGCACGGTAACGTAATTATGAAGATACCTCTGCCTACCCCGGACACAGTAATGAATAACTTGCCCGCTCTGCAGTTTAAAATGCAGCGGTTTAACGTTCCGAGGGAAATATTGCAGAATCTGCCTGTTAATTATTACAGAATTACCCGTTAAGCCGGTTTTATTTAATGGCAGATTTTGAGTTTTAGTTGCAGTTTTGTTGATGTCTTTTTTACTTGTGTTAAGTCGAGTTCATTGTTTTGGGAATTCTCTGTTCGGTATTTATAAAGCGAGTAGGTAATGCTTGCTTATACCTATATGCAAGCTTGCAAATAGCCACTTTTTAACTGTTCTGTGTGTCAGTGTTTTTAGATCATTAAGCTTTGGTTTGTTTCGTTTTACTAGATAACTTTTAACTTGCTGCATTTGCCTAATAAGAACTCATGTCCAACCAGCTATGCTATTCTAAAACATAATCATCTCGCCAGTAACCTCGCTCCTCATCGTTTGGTGGCGATAGTGCTAAATCTCACCGCGGATAGACAAGTGAGTTCGTAAATTGTCTATAGATTAGCATGGCAGGCTTTTATGTCACTTTTGTATATTATTGGCAGATCGCTGAAATTTAAACAAAGACTACTCTTATTTATGAGTAAAGAAAACGCTTTTTCCGTTCTTAAAGATTAGGTAGTAGTAGCTACAGGGGTAATGAAATATTGCTTTAACCATCTTTAGTACTGAGGGCAACCAAAGCACATTAACTTTATATGTAACGGTAACTTATGCAGACAGCCATTATATGGGTCATCCCCGGAAACGGGGCATAAACAACCAACTTGATATAACATGTTTATCTCAGGAATATTTTCCTCATCTTTTGTAGAAAAATCGTCGCCACCAGTAGCCGCCGACGCGGCGCCATTGCAGGCAAATTGTGTCATTATTGTTACATCTTATTGCCCACAAGAAAGAATACAAAAAGGATGGCAGAATGGAAATTGCATGGGAATAAATTTGTGTTGCTTGTGGCCGTTCTAAGAACATAGGTTATGAAGCTTGCTGCGATAAAGTCTCGTGGGAAGATATGGACTAACGAAAGAGTGCAGAAATATTATGAAACCTATCATTACTCTTTTATATTTATTCGTCTTTCGCCTAAAACTGCTCATGCTGTTAAACTATTCACCTACATTCTTGTTCCTTCCTTACTAAATCCTATAGACTAAAATAAATAAATTGCTATAACGATTTTGAAAACCACATATGAGTAGATATAGGCAATATTGGTTTGTGCTAGTGTGGCGCTTATAGACTGAAATGAGTCTTTTGTGCAAAGAATGCAGAGTTCAGTTTACCTCACATCGTAAGAGATATTTGTCACGAGTCTAGGTATGCGCTAGTAAATAAGACACCTACTCATGTGTGAAACGTATCTACATACACGGGTTAAAGTTTTTAATACCAACTACCTACATCATCCAGTACCGATTGCATTACAAATACACTTCAACAATATTGAAACCCGAATATTATTCCGTAGTACGTATGCTAATCCTCAGAGCGTTCGTTTACAAATAACATAACCAAGTAACAGGCAAACACAATTAGTGTGCGGGTGTAAATTTGAGGCGCGGGGGCCCGCCGGGGCCAGATGCACCCTGGACCCCTGACTGTGACCCCGCAGGGGTGCAACGACAGTTTTAAAACAATGTACACGTTCTGTGCTTGCAACATATTTTTGTAATATTTACATTATTTTGTGTCTGCTGGATACTATGTATAACATGGGTAGTAAATGCTTCGTTTAAGGGCTATTTTAAAGTGATAATGATAACAAATGATGCACTATTATAGAAGCTAAAGTTTCATTGATTAATCGGTGTCATACAAAGTCTCTCATTTTCATTGTAATTATTCTTCTATTGTAAATTGAAACTTAGTTTTATGCACTTCGAAAGTTTTCGATACAATTATCGCTATAACTATTAATATCGTCTATAATGTGTTTCTACAGCATATATTTAGATAAATAGATACTTTTTCTCTTTAGAAAGTAAGGTCAGGGCTTAATGAGGCTTTATAAACGACGATCGTGGCGGTAATGACCATAATTACAAGTTAAATACATGAGAACCATCAGTTCAAGTCACGAGGAGTAGAAATCTTACAGAATTATGTGGAACTGTTTGTATGTAGCATTTTAGAGAGTGTATTACATCAATTGTTAGGAAAGGTGCTGTGTGGTGTACTACACTGGTAGCATATCCATCCATGATTCGCTAATAACGGCTTTAAATCCAATATATTAGCGGCCTTACTTAAGGGAGAGTTTATATTATGTAGGTTCTTAATATTTAATAGATTGTTTGCTAATATCATGAACATGATGTTTTGAAGATATTGGAAGACATATGCAGCTAAATCATAGGATCTAGACGTTTGCTATTTAAGTATACAAACAATTACGTCTGCAATCCCAGAAACGGTAGTCAGAGATATTTTCTTACATTAGGAGATACACATACATTTCACCTTGCTAGGCAATTGGGGCTTTTGTATTAATGATTTATTTGAATATCTTGCTCTTATTAAAAAAAACAAATCTTTCGATTTTATTAACTGTGGTCCTTCCACATGAGTCCACAAATTTTCAACAATGAAAACTCCACTTATTAGGCAGCTTAAACTATCGATTTTTGGGACCGCAACCCTATCCGACTGCCCTCTGTAACTGCGCCCTTGCACTTCGGTGGGGTGTAGCTGAATTATTGTTTAGAGGGGGAGGCCTTTTAAAGCGGGAAACCCCAGCTATTGTGCATAGCCGATTTCCCGGTATCCGCCATTTTAATGTCCTTCCATCGCGAGTTTTCCTTGCGCGTGTGTGCGTGTTGGGTCTAAGTAACATCATGTCGACGTTATTATTATGCCTGTTGTCAATTAGCGTTTGTCTGTCTGTTGTTTAGTATTTAGAAGGTATATTTTAGTTGGTCTTTTGCCAAGATTTTCCATTTCTTTCGCCTTGTTCGAGAGAGCAATTTAGTCAGACAAGCCTTACAGGCTTTGTGCATTATAATTATGTATATAAAAGCTGGAAAATGCGATCACTACAAAGTGGAAGATCTAGGTGTTAAAAAAGTAAGAGAGAAGATATGTTATCCTCAGCTCATACTATTAAGATGCGGATAATGTTACATATTAAAACTTAGCGGGTCAAGTCAGTCTTTTACTCCATATTTCCAACATCACACTAGCAACAGATCTCCGTAACCGCTTGTCCTTTAGGCCGCGCGCACATTTCAGTGTGTTTAACATTAAGGTATCAACACACGGTGGTGTGTGTGATCGCTCGACAGCCTTTATTACTGTTCGCTGTATTTTTCTATTGTCATCATGTCAGGCCTAAAGGGTAACTACCAGTGTCATATTTAGAGCGTGGAACTGCTCTTTTCAAAGTGCCTTTTTGATACCCGAGTGCATGAGAGGGCTTTAATTTTTGTATAAGTTTTTACCAGTACAATCTATTGTGTTTTTTGTTTGTGAGTACCTAGTTGTTAAAAATATTTTGCGTATTTCAAAAGCTATTTAAGCGTATTTTAAGTTTTGTATTTTGACCACAACGACCTACATTTTTCAGTTCGATTTATCTACCATCAGTTTTAGAAAAAATATTTACCTTCGACTAACTACTAGTCGTTGCTGTGATCTATAATTATATAGGTATATTATTATATCATTAGTCTTATTTAAAAGAGTAACCATTGAGTAAGAATGACTTTTTCGAACCGAGCAACTAGCAAATTGACGTTTTATAAGTGCCTATAATTGGTTTACGTTAAATAAAAACATTTTGAATTTGAATCCACGAAGCGAAAAGCGAAATTCCTACCTACCATAGAGTTTCTTCGTTATCACCTATACACCAACACACTACTGCTTTTGAAACAGGTACTTATGACACAAGGAGCACAAGTCCCATAAAATAGTTGCCGAACTTATCTTGTCATTGAGCCCGCACTTACTCTGTAGAGTAGCTAAGTTTTGGTCTAGACCTCAAAGGGTGAGGTACATACATAATTATCAAACTATTACCTTCAGCCCCTCGACGGATACTTTAGTTATGATGTTATAGCTTAGTGGGTGACTTAAGCGGCTTGTTTGTGCAGCTTAGTCCAAGGTTAGGCCTCTTACCCTAAGCCAATGCTGGCAAGTGACAAGGAATAACATGAATAGTACGTAAGATGTTCATAATATACCAATGAAAGAAAGAAAATTTTAAAACTTTTAACTTTGATCCCTTGATTATAAAAATTAAACTGAATCTTTGTTTCTCGCCCAACAAGAAGCATTTACAGAACAACAAACAAGGCTCCCAGCTGGACGGCCGTTTAGCCATTAAAGAACATTTATCGACCAGTAGGGGACACGCGATCATTTTTGGATCATAACCGCCCCAGATAGACGAATTAATTAACGAAACAACCAATATATCTAGATCCCTGTCATCCTAACTGCTTCCTTTAATTTCGTCATTATCGTTTTGATCCCAGCGGGGGGAGCGGCTCTAACTGGTTTTGGTCGGTTCGCACCGGTCATAACTGGACGTTCTTTGAGGGATTATGTAGGAAACGTGTTTGTGAGGGGAGATGAGACGTTTTTGCGTAATTAGTGCAAGTGGGCTTCTTGATAAGTGCCACTTCGGTGCAGTGTGGGTGGATGCTGGTCGTAATGGATATTATGTAAGAGGATTACGTTAGTAGGGAATTAAATGAGAATTACGTTGGCTTGGTTTTCTTTTGGTCAATGATTCTTCAAAATAAGCGGCAATACGCCAGTAACCTTCCTTTAACCTTAGCTTCATATATTAACCGCTACAAAATACAATATATTTAAGTAAATAAGATAGAGCTATTTGCCTAGCATATCATTTGTGTTCACATGTTATATAAACGAGGTAAGTATCAGGTGCAAAATATATCTAAAATATACCTACAATTCAGTCTGTATAACATAAAAATATAAAGAAACGACTCTACCTCATACAAAATTACAAATCATACATTCTAAGGCAAATATAAGAATTTACAGCGATTCACAAACGTCTGACCATACCATGTAACGTTAAAAGACGATATTAAAGCGTAGGGTTGCAGCACAATAGGCGACAGGTACGAATATCATTCACTGAGTGACGGGAAATGGAAAAATCAAAATTCTCGTCCGCTATTCAAAATATCAGATAGCTATGGCGGAGCTAGGGGAGCACAATGACCAAGTACGGAGTAACGAAACTGTATACAGGATTTTGTAAAAACCTTTTTGCACGGGAAACTCATGAAAACGTATTTTAAAGGTGCGAGGAAACATGTATTTCGACGAATTCAAAAGTGGAGTTAATTTTTTTTATGTATGTTAATACCTATATAATGTTTTGGAATAGTTTACTCATAGCATACAGTTTACTTTATGCATAGGTACTGTCAAACAAAATACGGGTTTGTTAATTTATGTTTTTGGGTTCCGATTGAACTGTCACAAAAAGTTACTTTGTTTATCTGTGAGTATTTATTTTTGCTTGCGACTGTACGTTTCAAACGTGTCATGTTTAGTAGTTTATTTAAGTTCAGTGAAATTGCTAGCGATAAGGAATTTTGATGATATATTAAAATAAAATCTTTCGCTTTTTCCGAATTATGTTTGGTAGACAGCCGATCTCATTGGAAGCAAGCAATTATCTTGACAAAGCAATATCTAGTCAACATTAACA
The DNA here is from genome assembly GCA_946251915.1 of Abrostola triplasia. NCBI lineage: Eukaryota > Metazoa > Arthropoda > Insecta > Lepidoptera > Noctuidae > Abrostola > Abrostola triplasia. The sequence goes on along the minus strand of OX276424.1, from coordinate 2,169,048 downwards.
TCTATAATATTGTGCAAGTTTTTTTTTCAACACAGTTCTGACCTGAATATCACTGTCTGATATTTTAAAATTATACACTTTCACAATCTCTTTTCTATATTAGGTAGGTAGTATACGAGGCGAAAAAAGCATTGATTAAGGTACAATTCATTTTTACGTTCAGAGACTTCCACAACATTAATTCACATTGAACAATTTGAATACAAAACAAAACACAGTTACGGGTGAAATCGGATCGGAAACAAACATAACGGATAGAAAAGTCCATTGTGCGTCCATCTTACTTGCTCATGCCCAACTTTTATATCGAAATATGAGGGGAGAGAACAATACAGTCGGCTGTAATATTTTGAATATTTGTATTTGATTCCTCTTTAAAAGTCTATATATAAGACCAGTTCAACCAAGTCTCAAAATACAACCATTTTTAATAACACCCAAGGGAAGCCAAGGACCATTTTACACTGGACGGCGAAAAGTCCAGGGTATTCGTGAATTTTTAATTCCACAGTTTAGAGGATATTTGCTAAGGAATTTGCGATGAAGACAAGTTTTTATTGGTATTTTATGGTTTCATATAGGTACACTGCCGTCGAGGGTCGTAAAGTTAGCCTGTCTGGAGTCGAGGAATGCTGGGGCCGGAGATCGATTCAGTATAGCGGTAACAATGTTATATTGACAGTCTATCATAAAGTTCCTAGGTACTTCCATTTTTAGGGCTAGACCTCATATTTTTCTTGATTTAAAAATGGCGTCAATGGAAATCTTTGTAAGATTTTGAATAAGCCCCCCTAGACAAGTGGCTAAAGGCTTGACAAAGAGAAATCGGATAGAATGAAATATATATAGGTTTGACTATGTCATCGATAACATAGTAGAAATTACGTAAAATTTAATTAAGTAAAATTATGTCATCCCCACACATTTAACCTAATACTGTTCTAAATGATTTGATTTGATTTATCATTCTATTAGATTTTCGAATCGTCAAGTGCACGGCGTAACTCGAAATAGTGATTTTAGTCTTACGAATGTATTATTGAGTTCCAAGATCGTTATATCCTTGGCACACCTCTATATTGCGTTGGTGACCTTGGTGGTGATAACTGGTTATTATTGTCGATCCTAGTTTATAGAAGTTACACTGATGGGCACGAGTAGTAGGGTTGCCCTAAATTAATAACAACTATTTATTTGACCAAGTCAACCATTTCTTACAAAATGTAAGGTATTGTATAGGGTTGTCCCAAATAAATAATATCTACGCTTGTGTTTGGGCCAAGTCCACCTCTCTGCTTAGGGTATTTCAAGGTTCTTACCTCGAGTGCTGATGATAAGGACGCCTTCTCCTGCTTCAGAGTTTCCACGCGGCTCTTGTATTGCAGCAGCGATCGCACATTCTCCTCCATCCTAGAACAATAGAATTACAACATTACTGAACAATCTTTTATTTATTTCTAATAAATAACTATCATGACTAAAGTGTAGCTGCTTTTAAAATTACATTTATCATAATTGAACTTGACTGCCTCGTTGGTCTAGTGGTTGCTAAGCGCGACTGCTGAGCACGAGGTCCTGGGTTCGAATCCTCGGGCAAAGTGTTATTGGGTTTTTCCATTAGGTAATTCTCAGTAGCAGCACGGAGCCTGGATTTGTGCCCGGTTGATGGCAATAGGCTCGACCCCTATTACATTGGGACCTAAAACATAACTGGTGAAATGTGGGTGTATTATATGTGCACCTCTGCCTACCCCTTCGGGGAATACAGGCGTGATGATATGTTATATAATTTAAAAAAAGTTTTATTAGACCTATATTTCAATACGATTTTAGTTTTTGCTTCATGGTTATTTGAGCACGTTTATGCTCTAATAAGTTTATCTTTTTGTAAGGAGCACGCTTTTGTCAAGTCTACAAAAAACTCTGTCGTCTCATTACTGACCCCTGTCATTCCTTTTAACAACCTGTCTGTCTGATTAAAAAACTTATACCGAAACAGATCTAAAACAAGACAAACGATCTTACAAAACACTTCATTATGCAGATGGATCAAACTGGCGAGCTGACGATTTGCATATTCTGCGCCAGAGCGAGACGGTCGACGCTCCAGCTTTGTTGGAGGGAGAGGAAAGTAGTGCACTTGACGCATGTCGGCACTTCATTAGCGAGTGACGTCCGTTCGCAGGAGCACGTCAACGGTAAATGAGGACTAAGTGAAGAAATACGGGACTTGGCTCATTTTTGTGTTGCTATTTTTAAATAATAAGCGTTAGGAAGGCGATGAGGATTTAGTTTGTTAAAGTAAACATCTTAAAAGAGATTTGAAGCACTTTTCCGAAGCTTTTGAACTTTCTCCAAATTAAAGCTCCATGAAATCTTTTCCAAATTATAGAAACACATCACACTGTAATATTTTAATCGGATTTTCCAAAACTCCATTGAAATTAACCGAAACAACCTTAATTATGTAAACTCATCGCCAAGCCACAATGCCACTGTTTTAATCTCAGAAATTAATCAAGACGAATTGCAATTTTAATACTTAATTCTGCCGAAGCGGTATTATGGTTTTACATCACAAAAGCTGAGTCCTTGTGAGCCGTCTTAGGAGATAATTCCAGGAACAAAAACCCTCTCAAAATGATTATTCCACCCTCTTTTAATTATTAATACACCGTTGAGGGCCAAGATTACAGTACTAGCGACGTAATGGGACATAAAGGAGTAACACTAGATACTTTCGTTTAGTAACTGGAGACAACCGGTCAAATTGCCCCGCAAATTGTCTACAAACGATGCTAAACGATTTGGGTATTTGATTTTGCTTTCTACGGTGTTATTACCTTAATGGAAATGTTTCTTTAGATGATGTCATTTTTTTTCTCTTTATTTCTTAAGGTTCTTCATGAGGTGCGAGTAGAGAGCCTCCACGATACTTAAGTACGGCCGGCGCACCCTGGATGGTAAACGTCGCTACCATCCTTGTTGACTGTCCAATCTCTACACCGCGACATGACCTATTCCATGCTATGCATGATTTCATTTGATAGATGACGTTGGTTTACAATCTTAATAAACCAACGTAATCTGACATATCAAGTCAGGGTTTCATATTCATATTCTTCATATTCATTTTCTTTATTGCAATCCATAATGTACATTAATGATGTTTCTTATTGGAATCTGTTATAAGTGATGTAATTGTCAAGAATACAATATAAGAGCCAGTACATAAGTTCCACAAAAGGATATAGATCCTTCCAACTGAAGTGAAAAATTGGGACGATCCTTGGTTAGATGAAGCTCCATTATCAACTCGTCTCATAACGAATTATAAAGCCTTTTATAATAAAACCGGCAGTAGAATTCATTCTAACAGATACTGAATAATGGAACTTTTTCAATAAGTCTCCATAGAATGAGTTTTCTGCACCGTTTGCGAGATATTATTCATTTTTTGTAACTGGCCACACAGGTTTCTAAGAATTTCAAAGTTCGAAATGGTTTTTTAATAACTTCGGATTGATTAAAATATCATATTATAGGTTATTTTATTTTTTGTTTTCTGGTATGTAGTGCACAATTTAAGTAAGTTAGTTAAATACAACTTGTCCATCAATATAGGTAGTCTAAACTCTGCAATAGATGTGTAGTCAGTCAGTATCATACTTGGTATATGAGAAAAGAGGTGTCTTGTTTAAAACTTAAAACTTTAATTTTTATATCTATTAATTATTTTTCATTTTGTTTTTAATTGTTTGATTGATAAAAATCAACAAAACCTGAGTAAACTAAATCAAAAAGCCAAACAGTACAGTGTAAATGAAATTAATCACCCAGAAATTAATTTTTGGGCCAGCAATTGAACCTTTTTCGCGTATTTCCCACGTGGCATATCTAGTTCCTCGGTTCGGGGGTCGATTACCTTATACCGAGCCTTATTACACTGTAATTTAATGTTTTGTTTTTTTTCGACGGTGTTTTTTTTACGTGGCAATGTTTTACTGCGGCCAGTCACGGCAGTATCGACCGGGGTGTGTTTCTATTTTTGATTAATACTCACGTGGCTGGGTGGTTTGTTTGGGTAACGAAAATCGTGAAGGAATTTACGGTAAATTGTTTTTGGATTTCTTGTATGATAGTTATAGTGGGTATAATCACACTTCGCACTATATATCACTTTAATAATTATTATAGAGGCAAAAGTTTGTAAGTGTATGTTTGTTACCTCTTCATGTTCAAACGGCTAGACCGATTTTGATAAAATGTGGTATCGAGGTAGCTGACACCCTGGATTAACACATAGGCTAGTTTTATCCCGAATAAATGCAGCGGGAACACCGGGGGCTAGCTAGCAGAAGAGGGAAAGGGGAGTAATTACATGAGATATAAGAAAGCGTCATTGGTATGCTATGCACAGACAGATTAAAAACAAATCAAATGACTCTGTTTACAAAACAACAAATCAGACTCGATCCCTAACGATTTTTTTATACAATTTCACAACGAAAAGCGAAAAACGACTATTAAAAGTACGTTAAACAATTACCATTTTTTACCAAACTGGACAAACATGGCGGCGCGCGTCCCCTGGTCTCCCCTGCCTACAAATTACGTCGCATTCAACCCTTGACCAGATGAGAGCTCGTAAATCTTATCTATTAAAACCTGTGTCCGTAGGTACTGCGCAAGTCAGGGGATTATGGCTTGTGGTGATGAATATTATGAGCTAATATGCAACGTTGTCATTGCAGGGAATAATATAGGAAAATGCTTTACTGAAGGAATGTGAAATATGTTCATTTTGGTACCACGTAAACAGGTGCCTAAATATTGGTAATGAACAAAAATAGAATACATGTTATATATACAGTCTTTTATCCATGATGAGAAAAAATAACCAATTTGTAAAAGTAGCTAAAGTGGGCATTTGAATAAAGCAATGATAGACGTCACAAAGTGAGTTCCTCGAGTTGTTTTATAAGTATACTTATATGCAAACCACACAATGGCCCAATCAAGTGGCTAAGTGCGGATAATGCCCAGTAAAACGAACTAATTATAGGATATACATACAATTATGCATGCTAACAAAATTTCTGTTAACACAAAAATACAAGAGAAGTTATAGTCACCGTGTTCACTTGTTTTTTAGCCATCGTACTAACCGCTCACATATTGGACCACCTTCGTATCGATGTATTTGCCTAAACGTCTGGATTACATTCAGAGCACGCGCCTCATATTGTCGCCGCGGCCGCCGGAGTTAAAGCCGAAATAATTACTCATTGTTCATCACTTAGCGGTGTTGGTGGGTGTTGCATGATACACAAATGATTGCTTGCGTTATGGAGCTGGAACATAATTAATGTGTATTTAAGAGTAGAACAATAAAACGGTATTAGGTAAATAAGTGACGTCATACTTAAGACGTAAATACTAAACAGGGAACTTGTAATTCGATGGGTGCGAGCAGCAACACGATAGCTCAATTGGCAGATCTGCTCCACGGATCGGCGAAGGTTAATAATTTTTCAAATTTCCTTAATCAATTTAATAATAAGTGAGAATTTCAATCGCCGAAAATTTGACTCGACTTCAAACAAAACTGATGATTTTATAGGAGTCAGAATTCACTTGAATTATACCTACTAATGACAGCTTGACAGGTGATTGCACTACAAAATGTTTATGTTTTCCTTTAATCCAACAAGATGGAGTGTACCCTATCTCGACGTATATTAAGTAACCTCTTATTAAAGAAACGCGCTGCGTTATTTAAAAGTTTGCATTACTTATTACCATTCCTCAAAAACTGAGGAGGTCAGTCAAACACATGCGTCACAATATTATCTGTCGGAGCCACGCACATTGTTTATTAACAAACAACCATACCGCAAAGTTCATCATTATCAAGACTCCCAAATGAGGTATACGAGGGTCAAACTGAAAGTTCTTAGAAAATCAAAAACTGATTACATTAGCCAGTTATTAGTTTTATTATATCTTTTCAAAATATTGTCCATTCACGTCAATACACCGCTGCATGCGATGGAACCACTGGGAAAAGCACTTTGCCCACTCGTTTTTAGGGTTCTCTTCAATGGCATCGCGATACGCAGCCACCGCTTCTTCAGCATTCATAAACCGCTTTCCTTTAAGTTTTTCTTTAATTTTTGGAAATAAATAAAAATCACAAGGGGCGAGGTCGGGGCTATACGGCGGGTGACCCAGTAATTCAACGTTTGATGTCGCCAAATAGTCGATCGTTCGCTTAGCGGTGTGCGACGAGGCGTTGTCGTGGTGAAGGAGGATCCTACTGCGAGGTCGTTTCTCTCGAACTTTTTCCAAGACAAGTGGCAAACAATTGGTAGTGTACCATTCTGCAGAAACTGTTTTTTGATCCTCTAACACAATTGTTGCGAAATGACCTATCCTTCCAAAGAACGAGGCCACCATTTTTTTTCCCGCACTTCGATCTCTCTTCACTTTAGTTGGCAACCTCTCGAAAGGAAACACCCACTGAGCAGATTGTCTTTTGGTTTCAGGATCATAACAGTAAATCCAGCTTTCGTCACCTGTTAGTATGTCGAACACAGCATTTGAGTCACCTCCGGTAAATCTTTCAATCATTTTACGGCACCAATCCACACGATGGAGTTTTTGAGCCTCAGTCAAATTATGAGGTATCCACCGGGCGCAAAGCTTCCTGACTGCTAAATGTTCGTGGAGGATTTTGTGCACTTGACTCATACCGATGCCTAAGCTTGTCCGAATCTGCTGATAGGTCACTCTTTTGTCAGTCTCTATCATACGCCGCACAACACAGATGTTATCTTCAGTCGTCGCCGTAGAAGGCCGTCCCTCACGTAAATCATCAGTGAGATTAGTGCGACCACGTTTAAACTCATTAAACCAGTTGTAAACTGTCGCACGAGATGGGGCTTCATCGTGAAAGGCCAATCGTAGTCTATCATAACTTTCTTGTTGACTTAAATGACATCGAAAGTCATAAAAAATCATTGCACGAAAATTTTCTCGTGTTAAATTCATGTTGACGTGACACAGACAATTTTCAATTTGCCGCCAAATCGTAAAACAAATGACAAATTAATGAAATATATACTCAGTAATATTGGCAAAGAGTTCTATTTTCAAATTTTAGAATTATTTTTTTATTATATTGTTTATAAGTGGCCAGTTCTAAGAACTTTCAGTTTGACCCTCGTATAAGCCTGCAAAATTCACTTAGTAAGTCCCCACTGCTATACATAGGTAATTCACAGTGTATGCTCAACTTAGTGAAACGCTTGTACATTTTTAATAAAGCCCCAGCTTCACGCACCTGCGTAGGGTACGTCTTGTATTGACAGTTATGTTTTTTTTTGACAGCGCCACTTACGCGTAGGAAAGTGGGTGAGAAGGGGAAAGTATGCGCGAAAATAAATGACAACCGCGCTTGTTTTGAAATGATAGATCTGTTGCGCAAAGCTGTTGGCTTGTGTAATATGTTTAGAGTGTCACCGGCTGGGAAACACATTTGGAAGGTTTGTTATAGTTGGAAGACAGTGTTTGTGTCACAAACATGTTGGAGGTGCTTAAAAAAATAGCCGCAATATAAAATGCATGTTTATAATGGGTTAAAACCATTTCTCAGATACTAGGTAGATATATAATAATTAATCAGTGGTGTTGTATAACACTAAGAAAGACCGTATACCATTGAAATATCTGATAGGTTTGTCTGTAACACAAATAGTTTTCAAAAGAGCTCATATTTTAAGTTCAACAAAAAAAACAATAACTATTATATTCCAAAGCCTCGTACAATTAGTAGCAAAAAAGTTACCTTTCTAAGCATATTTCCAGCCTGCACAAGGTATTGGTCATACTCAGCCCAATACGTAATGGTCGCCAGTAATATTTCTTTCTGCGACACCCAATTAGGGCCGGCCGGCGATAACAAGAGGTCAAAGGTCAGCCGAAGGATTATGAAGACCTTTTGTTACGATTCGCGTGAACGGAACGTGCGGTAGGCGCTTACATTTCCTTAGGCTGTGGTTATTAAGCTTGGGTAGGTAGAATTTCGATCAAGTACTGCGGTGTAGTTGTGGTAACGGTATGTGGTAAGGTAATTCTGGTGTGACGTCATGTAGTAGGCATAGCTTCATTTCTATTTTCCCTATTTATGTCACCCCTTCAGGATTTATTGACATTATATTTGTGGTGCGATCTCAGTGTGAATCATTCGTGATGACTCAGAAGAAACTTGTCCACATCAAGTTAAACATTAAGGGAAGTAAATAAAACGTCAGCTTTTATTTACAAAATATAGAATATAAACATTTTTATCTTTCATAAAACTTGAAATATTGCTGACTGATTTAGTATCACTCGGCTTTTATTGAAAACTAAGCATGATAACAAAAGAGTCTTAATAATTAAAATAAGACAAGATACATACATACAAGTAGATGCAGCAAACTGTTGAAACATCATTAGTTCTCATAAAATATACACTGTACTTTTAATTTCCCATCAGACAAAGGCACCAGATAAATAATACATGCAACCCTTCCTTACTCCAAGCCATGAATAACTGAAGGCTCCCCTGATAGTCGGCCATTTTTCAGCCGCTGTACACCCGGCCAGTAAAGTTTGTAGGTCGAACTAACAGAGCTTGTAAGGTAAATACCAGTGGGTCAAGGCTTACCATTTCTATCACGTGATGGGCTTGCGTACTGTGGTAATGGTTAACGGATTTACGAATGCGACTTAGTAAGCTGTATAGCTGATTTGAGCCCAAAAATACGTGTATTTTACTTAGCAAGGTAACACGTGTGCTATGTGCCTAAATTCTATGTCTGTGAAAGAACGAGCCATCAATTAATGTCACGCGGATAACCTAATGAATATTATATTGTCTTAGTTTCGTTGTTGTGTCCCTTTTCTCTATATTTCGTAATCAACCTCTCGTAATGAGTGGCATTTATGTTACTTGCCTACATTATTTCATCATTATCACCATCAGCCGTAAGACGTTCCACTGTTGAACAAAGGCCTCCGCCTTAGGTAAAGGGGTGGGGTTACCATAATCCCCACGCTTGGCAAGCGGATTGGAGATCGCAGTATAGGTGGTGAAGTTACAAAAGACGCTGCTGCCCGTCTCCTGGATTTTCTTTTAGTCGCCTCTTACGACACCCACGGGAGGAAAGGGGTAGGTCAATTCTATGCAAGACACCACTCGGCAATTACTAAATTAGTTACCAAAAAAGAAATAATTTCAAAAGCAGGATCAATGCTTTTTTATACGATTTTCTACGAATGTAGGAGAACAGCAGCCTACAATAAAGGTAGTAAACTACACCTACATACTTTCTTATATTTCTTTACAATTATACGTCATTAAATTTTCTTTTCTACAGCGCTGAAATGGCTGTGTAAAATAGTTGGTTGTTCCACCGCTGCTATTAAACCCTGGATCGAGAACAATGTACGGACAATAGCACAACGGGTGTAAGCTCATTTAGACGTATGGAGCACGCTTTTAGTCGCACCGAGCCCTCGAGAATGGGGTGGGGTTGCAGTGACGGCGATCTGACAGCGAGGAAATATTAAAAGAAAAAAAATGTTAAAATATGAAATGTTTTACTTTAGTATAGTTAATTGGGTTATATTGGATTTAAGTTATAGTTGTTTCAGGTCAACAAGAAAAAAGTTACATACTCTTTAGTAACTGGTGTGTTCTTACGTCATTTTAATGAAAGTATTTTTTTATTCCCTATAATATCTGCATATGAAAATAATGCAAAAAACTTGCAAGATTTATATTCAAATGTAAAACAAATGCTATAAGATAGTAACTGATACATAAAAAACTGCCTCGTTGGTCTAGTGGTTGCTAAGCGCGACTGGTGAGCACGAGGTCCTGGGTTCGAATCCCGGGTCGGGCAAAGTGTTACTGGGTTTTTCCATTAGTAAATTCTTAGTAAACAAAAGCACGGAGTCTGGATTTGTATGCCGGTTGATGGCAATAGGCTCGCCCCCTATTACATTGGTACCTAAAAACATAACTGGCGAAATGTGGGTGTACTATATGTGCACCTCTGCCTACCCCTTCGGGTAATACGGGTGTGATGTTATGTTATGTTTTGATACATTAAAAACTGTTCTTTTTACCTACAACAAAGACGTTTACAAATCATGCTTTTGATTTTTCAGTCCCATGGTGCTCTGTCCCGCTTCCGCTTATAACTTGAAGTGAGACGGCGCTATATTTGCAGCGTTCGCCGTCAGACCTACTTCTGTAGGCTGACTCGGTGGATATTGATGAGAGCGATAAGCGTTTTATGAGGCCGCACATGTGACACTTTCTGGCACTTTTTGCCACTTTTAACAACACCTGTAAATGAGGTTTTGTATGTTTATGTGTGTGCGTACATTGTGAGGGTTGAGATATATTGTTATATGTTGTTGTTTTGAGTTGTGACAAAATTTGTATCTAAGTTGAACATTTAAGTGCTTTACTACCTGTGGTAGGTCGTGGGTTCGATTTTCATGCTAGGCAAGTTGATTATAGGTAAATCAATATTTGAGTAATTATATTTCTAGTCTTTAAAATAAACAAAATAGGTTGTCACTGGGTTTTAGAAAAATCATATTTTCATTAAACATCACTAAGTTTCTAATAGGTACATCAATTTAACCTAATATCAGGAATCAGAATTTCAAATGTACAGTCATACTTGTAAATAGCACAAGTATAATGACGTCATACCTGCCCTTTCATTAATCTACTTTTCTATAAGGTATAGTTGTTAAGAGAACCGATGAAGCGATTCAACCATTTTTAGAAGACCCGCGGGGACTCATTGGTTTGTTACAATACAATAACTTTTCTTTAGCCTGAAAGGTCTATTATGTCTGGTCTATTATTAACTTCAATTTAATTCTGACAATAGATTCAATTTGCTCCTGCCTACCGTATTTATGGAGTCGAATAGGTTATTATGTAATCGTAGCATTAATTACAAAACTTATGTATAAAACGGTAATCGAACCCTAACCTAGTGGTTGCCCTAATATAATTTTCTATAAAATAAGTGGCATTTATTTAACTAATATTTTCTTATTTGTCTATTTTATTAAATACTCTCAAAAATTGTTTTAATGCAATATTATTGCAATTTACTACAGCCTATATTTTAGAAACCTATTAATGAGTTATCTCTTAAAATTCAAAATTCAACTAAAATAATTAGGTACCAGTCCTTGATTTAAAGAAAAAAAGTACAGAAGTAAGTTACTTCTGTACTTTTTTTTTACTTACTAAATTCTGCAGTACGTACTTATCTATAAAAAAAAAGTTTATTTCAATTACATAAGGTCGGTTACACACTAGGTTTGGAGATCTCCTTTTAAGCAAAAAATTGCTTGTGATAGGAGACTCCGCTCTTCTAAATTTACACATTATCTTATAATATGCAGTTGAGATATTTATCAAATAAGACAAGGTTTAGTTTAGGTAATATAAAATCCTCACTCCACTAGCATCCTTACCTACCCACCAAGCTTACACCAATAACAATTCACCGCAACCTCCAATATCCATAATATGATATCCCATAAGTCCCCACCTGTTTGGCACATCTGCCGCATAATCTATGACCACCGGCCACTTCGGATCACCGAAATCACCGGCGATTAGTCCCCTAATAGCCTCGGTAATAGCCCATGAACATAAATAGCCGGACTATGAATTTGAGGCTAATTTATTGCGTCGCTAAAGGTTTGTATCATAACTTAGGTCTTAAGTAGCAGTAGTTAGTACGACGACGTGATTAGCGCAGTGGTTAAGCGATTGGACTACTGCGCTAAAGGTTGCGGGTTCGATTCCCGATGGGACAGAAAATTGTGTGATCCGCAGATGTTTGTACCGAGTCTGGGTGTTTCCATATGTGTTTATTCATGTTTAGGAAACGCAGCCGCGATATAGGAGAAATCCTGGTGTGGGGCGATGTTTCTTAAAAAAATATATGTAAAAATACACACGAATTTCGCTAGTTACGTTACAAGTCCCAAAGCAGGGTCGAGTCGAATGCCATCAACTGGGCACAAATCCATACTCCGTGCTGCTACTGACAGAAACCTCAAATTTACTCACCTCATACTTAGCAGTCGCCATAGCGACCATTAAATCAACTAGGCAGACATAGCATTATACTTATCTGTAAAATTCTTTACCTACACACGAGACAAACAACAATTACAATGATGAACTCATGATTGAATCGTAACCTCTTTACTCTAATACAATCTACTGAGCCAACTATCGCACCTCTATAGACACTAGAGTAGTACATAACTAACGGAGCACTGAACACGGGCTTCCACTCAGCGCTGCCATTTCCATAGCCGATTGACTTATAGCCCAGTTAAGAGGTCAGCTGATTTATAGCCTCCCATTCAATTCACAGTTGAAACTGTTGAAATCGAAGGTAACAATAGAAGTTGGATTTGTATTTTGTATTAGAAAAGATTTATTTGACACTAGCAGACAATGGAAGTGAAAATAAAACAAAACAATACTACTAGTGAGGTTTGAATTCCATAAAAAGAATTCTAGAACTGTTTAAATTCACAATTCAGACTGCCTCGTTGGTCTAGTGGTTGCTAAGCGCGACTGCTGAGCCCGAGGTCCTGGGTTCGAATCCCGGGTCGGGCAAAGTGTAACTGGGTTTTTCCATTAGGTCATTTTCAGTAGCAGCACGGTGTGTGGAATTGAGCCCAGTTGATGGCAATAGGTCCGCTCCCCATTACATTGGGACCGAAAAACATAACTCACAACTGACGAAATGTGGGTGTACTATATGTGCACCTCTGCTTACCCTTTCGGGGAATACAGGCGTGATGTTATGTTACGTGTTAAATTCAACTGCAAGAAATGAATATAAAAATGTATCGTTTATATTCATAAGATTTAATAAGTATTGATTTTTTTTTTATTTTGCGAATAGGTCCAGATGAAACACTTTTACTTGCCATTCTTCCTTTTTAACTAGATGGCGTCGGCATTTCCTGATTGATTACCTCTGTGAAGACATTAAGTCTATTTTGAATAAATGATTTTTATCTTCTGTCTAAATGCCGCAAACTTAGGGGTTAAGGTCTCTTTTGAAGACCAGACTCCAGACAAGAACAATAAATGTATCTGAGAACAGTGTAAGATGGTCTTGTCTCTTACTAATACTGTCTTGCTAGGAAATACAGAAGATTTTATTCCGCCGTTCTTCTCCCTAGTTACAGGTATACTGAGAAGAAAAAACGGCGCAACAACCAGAAAGCGTCATTGACATTTAAAAGTACAAGTTCTAAACGTCTAGTTTGAATATTCCATAATAGCATCTCCATTTTTATCACCCATCTCCAATTCAATAACGCGTACGACATTTGATTAAACAATTATCGTCACTGCTCGTTCAGGTGTAAAATGTTAAGCTTAATCGTATTAATAAAAGGAACTGTTACTGTTAAAGTTGAACTGTTCCTTTTTGTCACACATTACGCGAACGCTGGAACAATGAGATTAGAGCTACCGTAAACTTATTAAATTTTAGAACACGTCTGATCCGTGTTATGTTGTGTTGAGTGCTGTTGGGGGTGTTACACACTGGATGTCGCTAAGAAAAATAAATAAAAAAATAAAAAAAAGTCATTTTAATTTCTTTGAAAGTTTTCATCGTGTTATTGGACTTTGTTTTCTGACTTATGCCTCTTAAATATGCATCTAATTTAACGCGCATATAAATTGATTGTTCAATAAATATGTCCATGTATCTATAATATTTAGTTGTCTAAAACATAACTGGCGAAATGTGGGTGTACTACATGTGCACCTCTGCCTACCCCTTCGGGGAAAACAGGCGTGATGTTTTGTTATAGTTGTCTGGGTAAATCTTTGATTACTATATTTATTTAATTGTAATTGTGTCCGATAACGTTCAGTTAAAATATGTACAACAAAAACTATTCGCGTGCGTATAAAATATTTAATATTTATATCGCTCATGAATTTTATCATAAAACTTAATTCTCTTAAGTATAATATTTTGACCTCACACTTAACTATTCGACCTTTAAAGACCTCGAACGCAAAGCGTGTCAACATTACGCACGACAGCGTCCGTGTGTTACCTCTCTTAGAAGGCAGGAATTAAAACGGTAGCCATCTTGGAGAAAGTTCCCGAAGGATTGCTTCAGTAATGAGTGCTGTACGCGTAATGTTGGGCGTTTAACTAAATGTGAATTAGTGAGGAGAATTTCTTCACATTCATCACAGTTACGCGAAGTTCATGTCACACGTTCGGGCTTTAATGAAACGTTTAGGATTCAAGTTGTTATTGTTCAAGATTTTGTATTACGTTTTATGGAAGCGAATGTATTGTGCGAGGGAAGTGAGTTGGTGTGTGTTGAAGTTTGATAGAGATTGTGCTGACTCCAGATTTAAGTTCTTAGAGAAACTAAAGTTATTTGAATTTTTTTTTAAAAACGTCGCCCCACACAAGGAATTTCTCCTGTATCGTAGGTGCGTTTCACAAACATGAAATATTCACATACACAAACACCCAGACTCGGGACAAACATCTGTGGTTCGCACAAAGTTTTTGCCCCGTGCGGGAATCCAACCCGCAACCCTTAGCGCAGCAGTCCAATCGCTTAGCCACCGCGCTAATCAGGTCGTCATGTCGTCATCAAATTCGTACGTATGTGTATGTCTATGTACTGAAAACGATTGAATTTACAGTGATGCCGTATGTCAATAAATGGTAGCCTAGATATACAATACTAAGCCATCATTTTCCAGGGGGATGGGCAGCAGCGTTCCCCTGTGTCTGTATCGTACACAATGTGGTTCCTAACTCTGCCCAGCGTTTTGCCCTGCCAGCTATTGGCAAAGCCAAAGAAGTGGCCAAAGAAAACGGCCCCCAGTTCCCGGACGCCCTACTATTCCAGTTCACTGGTAACTACTGGGAGGCGAAAAAGTTAGAGCAGGCCTTGTGGTGTACCCTGGGGGAGGCCTACCTCTAACAGTGGGCTGCAATAGGCTAATGTGATGTGGATAAGCCATCATAGTTCGATTTCAAGTATAAAAAAGTAGCAACAAAATAAGGAACCCTATTCCCTGCAGTGGGATGAATGTAAGTTAATAGTATTAGATGATATTTCTTGTAGTCCATACATTGACTTAAACGGTACAATTTACACGTCTTTTCTCAATCAACGCTACATTGTTACTATTTTAGTGGCAATTTATCACATTTTTCCTCAAGGTACTCGCGAACCGGAAACGGAAACGAGTCATCCCGTCGTCCGGAAGTGACATCGCCTGAATGGCGCCAGAGATTAGCGCCGCCATCTTGAAAACACTTTTCATATGGAAATTGGCTAAAAAGTTTCTCAGTTGTTGTGGAGATGATGAAACTGATTTATATTCTTATGGTAATACAGTAAGTGAATGAGAAAGGATTTTCGTTCAGAACATATTTTTATTCGAGAAATTTCTAGATTAGTCAAGTAGATAGGAGCTCAGCTTAGCTTTATATTGTAATACACCGAGACACTGCATCGTATGGGCTGCAGTATTTAAGTAGAAAAAATAAATTCAAATGAAAATTGCCTGGAGGCTCTCGGGTCTGGCCGAAAAATATATGGTGTAAAGCAGATAGAGCCTTCTTGTGTCTGCCTGCGAAAGACCATAAAAAAAAATCTAATGAAAAATAGTTAATCTATGTAACTTCTAGTAGTACATAGGTTTCTTAGAAGTCTTCTAAATAGTACACCAACTTAAACTTTCGCATGTTTTGTTATAAATAAAAATAATATAACATAACACCACGCCTATATTCCCCGAAGAGGTAGGCAGAAGGGCACATGCAGTACACCCACATTTCGCCAGTTATGTTTTTAGGTCCCAATGTAATAGGGGGCCAGCCTATTGCCATCAACCGGGCACAAATCCAGACTCCGTGCTGCTACTAAAAATGACCTAATGGAAAAACCCAGTAACACTTTGCCCGGGATTCGAACCCAGGACCTCGTGCTCAGCAGTCGCGCTTAGCAACCACTAGACCAACGAGGCAGTTACAAATATCAGATAGTTTATTTCAAACTAGCTTCCGCCCGCGACTCCGTCCGCGTGGATTTCGAATGTTTTATAGCCTAACACTAAAATAATTTTTCAAATCGGACCAGTAGTTCCTGAGATTAGCGCGTTCAAGTAAACATACTCTTCAGCTTTATAATATTATAATATTATATATAATAATAATATTATAATATATAATATTATAATAGTATAGATACGTAGTTACTTTTAGCAATTGGTACTATGACCTGTCTTTGCACATATAGTATTCAAGTGTAGTATATCTTCGCCCTGTAATTTCACACACTAGTAATATAGCCACAGTTATGACAAACCCATCAAACGTTTATTATGATCCAAGCCGTCAACCAAACACGAGCCAACATCATCCATCGAGTGAACCAACCATGGATTGGATTACCGTCTTAGTGGGTAGCCATTAGACGTCGTTTATGGAGGTATGGAGATAGCCCCGTCCCCCGGCGTGGCTTGCCTCATTAATCATGTCATCAGCTGTTTTGAGAGCTAGTGGAAAGTGTTTGTCGTTACTTTATGGTATAAAACATGAACATAATATAACGCCTAATAGTACCTGAAGTTGTAGGCAGAGGTAGGCAAGTTTCACTTGTTAGGTTCCAATGTAATAGGGGGGAGTCTATATCCAACCAGGCACAAATCCAGACGCTGTTTTGCTACAGAGTTAAATAATGGAAAAACGCAAAAGCACTTTGCTCTACCCGGGATTCTCAAGAGGTTGGAAAACGACCTAAGTGGCTAATCGATTGGTTTGTTGCGCTAAGGGTTGCGGGTTCGATTCGTTCGTTCGATTTGGGAAAAGCATCTGCGGGTCATACGCATTTTTGTCACGTGCTGGAATCGGACTGTCAATCTCTAGCGCAGCACTCCAGTCACTGAACCACTGCACTAATCCTGCAGTCGAGATTTCAAACAAAACTAAGGCATAATGAGAACAATATCTCCGTGATTTCTACTGCCCTATAAAAGAAATACAAAACTGTCGTATCCGCTCTTCAGTTGGGACAAAGGCGTTTTTATCGGCGCAGTGACAATAGATCGGGGTCACCGCCTTTGTACCACAAGGGTCATTGTCCGTGTTAGACCTCAAGTACCTTTAGATGTATAGAAATGTGGTAAGTCAAACGCTTTGGTAGGAGATAGAGAGTTTATGTCATATATATTGTTTTATTGGGGATATGAAAAATAAGACACTGAAAAACAAAGAATGACGACGAAGTACCTAATCTGACTGCTGTGCAAGGACGCGGGTTTTATACCTGTGTTAAAAAATAATTATTTTAAAATTTCACCCCACGCTAGGCTTTTCCCCTGTATCGTGGGTGCGTTTCACAAACATGAATAATCACATACACAAACACCCAGACTCGGAACAAACATCTACGGATCGCGCAAATTTTTGTCCCGTGCGGGAATCGAACCCGCAACCGTGAACGTAGCAGTTAATCAGGTCATCAATTATATATTTTTTAATGGAGTCTGATCGTTTGACACTGAAATACTGTAAATAGTTTTAATATTTTGTAGTCGCGTAAGTGATAGAAATCGTTATACAAGCCATAAGTCAAACTAAATACACCAGTAACCAGAATTGTAGAACTCCAAATTAATGCATGAATACATCAAAACACAAACCAATACACAAATCAACATTGCATATTGCCAGCAATACATTGTAGGACGTAGTTATACCTACGCCGTAGCGTCGTAGACTGCTACGTTGTTCGTAGCACTGTCTACGACGTAGCAAGGCCAGCATTTACGGTTGACTGAGCTGCGTAAAACTCAGTGAGCTGGCGTGACCAGTATGCATGACATTTGTCACGAGACCGTGACTGATATTAGTTATGGTAATGGCGGTGTGCACAATTCAATGCACATGTTGTCTTGGCCTTTGAAAATATTATTGATTTTCTATTAAATTATATTGAATAATAAGTCCATTTAGAGATAAAAGAATATTGAGTTGTTTTTATGCTAAAGTCACTTAAGATTTTTTTTGTAATCAAGAAACCTCTCACTTCAGTGTTTAATGCATCCATCTTTTGTTGCGCACCTTATAAATAGCAGTGATATTAAAAAAATCTTCACTGTACAAGGTTTCTAAATCAAGAATAGCTTCTGTGTGTCACATTTAGGTTTATAGTATTATAAATTAATTACTGCCTCGTTGATTTAGTGGTTACTTAGCGCGACTGCTGAGCACGAGGTCCTGGGTTCGAATCCCGGGTGGGGCAAAGTGTTACTGGGTTTTTCCATTAGGTAATTCTCAGTAGCAGCGCGGAGTCTGGATTTGTGCCCGGTTGATGGCAATAGGCTCGCCCCCTATTACATTGGGACCTAAAAACATAACGCGAAATGTAGGTATACTAAATCAAATCAAAATCAAAAATGTTAACACACGGCACATCAACCCACAAACCGCTCAAACAAATATCTCAGGACCATTATAGGCCAGGAGACCAAATGCTCTATTTTCGCGTCAACATATTTTCATCCACATCCCATAAGTGATCAATTTGACGATCATTTTTCCCCGTCATTCCCGTTCGTCATTAAGGTGTTACAGCGTCTGTCAGTGCGTTGCCCCCTGAGGTAGCTGATCATATATCACTGCCTCCAATTGAGGGATGAGCGAAGTAAGTGACGCTGGATGCGGCATAAATATGGATGCGTTATAGTTTTCTTGTGTAGTAATTTTCTAGTTACTGGAATTCGATATTGTTTCGTTTATTAAAAGTATTATAAGAGATTTCTACTGTTATATGTTTACTTGTAAAACAATTGTTAAAATCTTAATGGCTTTTAAGGGTATACCTTATTTTGCTGTTATATATAATGGATTAGGGTTTTCGTGAGGAAAAATACATAAGTTACTAACTCAAAAACATCGAGTGCGAATCTAAATGATTTATTCTTAAATTCTAATTTAAATATTATTTGTAAAAATATGGCATGCAATGGTGTTCAATGGTGTAAATACAATTAGTTTAACATTAATTCTCAAGAAGAACAAAATACAGTAAAATCTAAAACGTTATGCCATATCCATTCTTCACACATCTACGTTCCGTCACAAATACTTGCAAAATTGTATGAATCCCCCGCGTCAGACGTTTATTTCGACGACGATGTACTTTATTATTCTGACGCGAAACGTCTTTGATGACGTCGAGACGTGTTCTGACGTCACGTATTAGAATGTATCTTGTTCCAACTTGTTTTATTTTAAAGTGAATAGATCAAGTGGCTGTTTAGTTCACTTTAAGATCTTGATATTTAATTGCTGTAGAGTATTGATGAAGTGATCCGTTTGGTCGAATTAGCTTTATTGTCGAAATTATTGGCCTTTTCGGCTAGATTCTAGTTAAGAGGAGACGATCGATTTCCGCTCGGGGCAAAAATTGTGCAATCCACAATTGTTTGTCCCGAATCTGGGTGTTTATTTATGTGATATTTTATGTTGGTAAAACGCACCCACGATACAAGAGACATTCCTAGTGTGGGGTGACGTTTTATTATAAAATAAAAAACTTTTTTTATTTTTAAATAATAATACGTATATTTAGAAAGATCTCAAAGAAAGTAAATAATAAGAAAAACTTATGGATAATCTTTAAAAAGCAAACGTACAAAATTGTGCGTTACCAGACATTTCAAGGGCCGACTGGGCGAGCCTATTGTCACGCTGTGCCCACAACTCCAAATTGCAGCTTGTTAAAAAATCAATAAGAACCTGTGCAGAAGGAACTCAGCTGCTTTTTTGTTAGTAAGAAACTTGTGAAATTAAATACTGCAAATAAAAATATTTTCTTATAAAACGACTGCAAAATATATGCGTAATGGTTTCAAAATGTATCATTTTACAACAAGACGTCAAGAAGAGGGAAGCAGATCGATTACGCCAGATTTTATGTATGCTGTCTGTCTGTCAATCATTCTCCTGCAAAAGGAATAATGTGCGGAAAGGAAGAATACAATGATTCACGTGCCGCTTTGGCAAACATCAAATAACCATTACGCGTTATGTAACGCTTTTATTCGGTACATTATGTATAACAAGTGTTGGTGAAATGGAAAACATAATAATAAAAGACTGCCTCATTGATCTAGTGATCCTGGGTGTGAACCCCGGGACGGGCAGTGTTGGGTTTTTGCGCTAGGTAATCCTCAGTCGCAGCAGAGAGTCTGAAGTTGCGATTGATGGCAATAGGCTCGCCTACTATTGCGTTGGGACTTATAACATAACTGACGTCATGTGGATGTTCGACTTACCCCTTTAGGGGAATACAAACGTGATGTTATGCTTAATAATTATTATTTCACCAAAAACAGTATACTAATTTAGTTACAGTAGCTTATAACTTAATGGTAAGTTATTATGGAGAATCTGCTAGCTTAATCCAAGAATTCTCGTTAGTTTACACTATTTAAAATAGGTTTTACAGGTAAAATTCACACTAAAAATGTATCAAATGTGTCTGATTTACCAAAATTACGAGTCTAACTTTTATCTGCAAGCAAAATGTGTACAATAAACACAGGTTATTGATCTGACACTTGGTAAACGTTACAGTAGATCATTCCGTGTGTTTTCTTTTATACTTTATGTGGGTATAAATCCCTGACGGTTTCACGGGTTACGTTGTGTGGTCTCAGTTACAGAGAGCAGTGTAGGTCGAAGATATTGTATAGATTTTGTGATGTAACATTGGTTTGCAATGTTATGTTTTTGAATATTTGTGACTCAGTTGCATCGGCTTTATAGAAAATCGGTACAAGTAAAATGAGGTTTATGCTCAGTATATGCCAGTAGGTGGCCGTGGACACACGTTGATGATAATTTTGAAATATAGTTAAAAATGTGCCACTTTAAATAAGTGGTTTTGAATGGAGTTATCATAGTGAGAAGAAATGAGGGTAAATAGGTTTTTACACGCTGTCTAGTGATTAGTAAGAAGATGGGCAATGTTATTTCGAACTGTTATTCAAGCCCCCTATTTTTTCCAAATCGCAGCCAGTGGGACCCCACCCAGATATTTATGTAAAAGCTTTATGAGTCAATCCAGTGAGTTACGCTTGATGTTATTATGCGTTCCGTTTTTATGTTACTTTCATTTGCCAACAGGCACGGCATCAACTATTTTTGGACGATCAACGCGATCGTAAAACGGAACGCGACGTTTGGTGTGATGTCGCATTGAATTTTATGGGAATTAAGGCATCTATTTAGTATACGTATTGTGGGATCATCTTTAGGGCGCGTTATGTGGGTATGTTGGACCTTTTGGATTTACTGCACGTGAAACTGTTGAGGGAAGGAATCGTTTTATTAGATATTCAAACCTGTCACTGAATTCTCATGAGTGGTATCGGATTTCAGAATAGAATAGAATATTTATTTATGTACTCACAATGTAATTATTTAAAATAATATGGTTACAGTATTATTAATTAATCCTTGCACATTTTGGCATGCAAACATTGATGCAGTTTACATCAAACATACAATTTTAAAGTTAATTTTAAGTGACGAGCAACGAGGTCAGGTATTAATACTAAACATTCAGGTCATACCTCCCACCAGATAGACCGACGATATCGTCAGAATTGCGGGCTACCGGTGGATGGAATTGGCAGGCTGTCGTTCATTGTGGCGTTCTAAGGGGGAGGCCTTTGTTCAGCAGTGGACGTCTTCCGGCTGATGATGATGATTCAGGCCATATAAAAAATGTATATTGCAACCATCCTTATAACTCTATATCCAATAACTCCCTCACAGCTATTTCCTATAAACTTTAAATCACCAGTAGCACACGCATCCGTGTGTCGTGCTCCAACCAATAACGCCCGCAGTTCGTCAAACTTCAAAGCTTCGATTAACTTATAACATACCTCCCTGGGAAGAAACCTTCGTGTCGCAGATATTTCCATCGACACGCTAACTAGAGATTTATATCGAATTGAGATTAGCTACTCTTTTGTATAAAAGTGGATTGGATTAATTTGTATTGGAATTTGTTTTGATGGTTAAGATACTTTTTTATAGATAAAATAAAATATAAGACGTAGTCTAAGTCGTGTAATAATATTGTACGTATATAGTTATTATCTGTCCCAAGCAATACTCAATTCTCAAGGAAAAGAGGCTTCTGCTGCAGGGCAGAAGCCCTTTCTCGTAGAGAGTGGGACAATTCACAATATCACACTAAAATACAGGCGAAAGTTTGAGTGTGTTTGTGCGTATGTTTGTTACCTCTTCACGCTCAAACGGCTCGACCGATTTTGATGAAATTTCATATGGGGGTAGCAGACATTCTGGATTAACACATAGGCTACTTTTTATCCTGAAAAAATGCAGCGCGTAACACCGCGGGGCGCAGCTTGTAAATGATAAACGTAAAAAACGCAAATCCCAATGCAGGGCTCCTCGTAGCAAGAACAATATAATGAAACACAAAGAAAACTTAAAATACGTACAATAGTAAGTTTTACATCCATTCCGTACTATACTTCAACTTACACAATCATTGTATGAATAAAATCTCCAGTGAATTATTCTCATGAATGGGTAAAATATTCCTAGTATAAAATCTTATCGCGAAAGCGTTAATAATTCATTACATAACATTTCCCGCGAATGTTAATTGAGTTATATCGCAACAGTCTACGCTCAAATAGATAAAAGGAAAGAGACAGCGCTATATTCATATATACAGCCATCCCTCTCTATATTACTTCATAAAACAGTGGCCAGTTAGTCAAAAGATTTACGTCCGGGAGGTTTATCACCTTGACCGTTACATTTCGGCTTAAGAGATATAATTTACTTCTCAACTGGCATAAATTTGGTGACTGTGTGAATGTGATAAATGGATATTTATGTGGTCCTTTGGCTGGGAGAGAAGACTCGCCAGGCTTGTTTTAGTGTTCATTATGTTTAAATTGTGGTTCGCATTCGTATAAAGGAATTATAACTTAGCATAAACTAAAACTGCCTTTGTTCAACAGTGGACGTCTTCCGGCTGATGATGATGATAAACTAAAACACGAAACTTTTAAAATAACAACCTCATTGTTTGTAGTATGGAGCCGACATTGCCTAGATTTGAGGCCAATATGAGTCAGTTACAAAAAATATATCTATATCACTTAAATAGAACGCGTATCCCATTTGACTACCATGGTATAAAACATTTATGTCAATAGAATCGAACCAGCAACCCTTAAACGTAACATTGAACTAACGAGGGCGCATAACACTACTGCTTAAATTAAGTTTAAAAACAACTTTATTTCTCATAAAGAATTGTATACCTACATAATTAACTTACTGAGAAACAATAAAGCTAAGATAAATAATTTGAACGCACATTAAAGTTAAATTGCGTAAAGAACATTAAAATATCTAAAGCAGTAAGCTTCTTTAATCCATTTTCTTACTCCATGCCAAAACTTGAGAGCAGACTCCTACTATACTTCCTTGTTAAAAGAATTTACTTTCAAGTAAATTTTATACTGAACCTTATTAGAGATAAGCTGAGTAAGAACGGGGAAAAATGTCTTCTCCTTGGGTATTCTAATTAATGTTATACATCAAGAGAAGACGCGACAACTCCCGTCCAACAACGTTACGAGTTTCTACGTCGAACTATAGGGTGGCCATGGTACAAGCTGAAAAGAAGGAAATAATACTTGCTTTTTTATTAAAATAGATGAGTTTTTATAAAAACAAGTACTGAAGACGAGGAAAATGTTATATTCCTAGCGATTCATAGCGATACTGTCCTGTGCTCGTATCAACAATGGTAAAAAGAATTTAATAGTAATATAGTATAATTAATGACATTGAATTATTTAATATAATAATAATAAAAAATATTAAATAATTCAGTGTTTATTTATAATAAAAATTTACTAATAGCGTATTTTCGAAGACATTTTAAGATTTCAAGTTATTGTGTCATTATTTCCAAATATTTCGTATCCTTATTATTTGTTTCGTTTTATACTAGCGACGCGCGACGCTCCAAAATATTTAGAACATGAATATTCCAGAATGTTCCTGAATATACTCAATGCATGGCAACCCGACGTCATGGTAATTCGTTTACGTAGTTTAGACAGATTACGTCGGAGAGCAAGTAAAGAGATTTGTTCGAGTCTCGACTGATATTAGTGATGTATTACGTAATCTAATATCATAATGTGATATACGTGTTCATTATGGAAACTTAGAGGAGTATAGTTATTAAGGTAATGCTGCGTTGAGAATTTTGAATGTGAATATTGTTTTTAATTTTCTGCGTAATAGGAGTTGGATGGATTTGTGTATATATGATTCTGTGAACGTACCTACTATATGTGAGATGGTAATTATAAACGTAAAATACAGTGATAGAAAAATGATGTTTTTTATACATTGCTCTACATAAAGTTGGTCCTCTGTAACCTATGAAATTACTGATACTAGCTTCGTAAATACAACACAACACAATGGTATTGGTGGACATTTTTTAATGAAATCCCGGGATTTTTGTACTCGCCAATGAAAACGGAGTACTTTTTACCTGCCAACGTTAGAAAGTGAATAAGCAAAAAATAATTACAATCGCTGCAAATAAAATCACAGTGAAGTATTAAAAATCAATAAAGTTCACTTGCGCCTAAAACGCAGAATCAATTATCCAAATTAAAGCCACTTCATTTAACTAATTACCTAACCACGTCACTGTAATCATCGGATTATTCAAATTGAATCAACCCTCCGCTGCAATCAATTGGTAAAAAATTCAATTGAAAAAATCGAGACTTTTAAACTCCTTGCGTACAATCTTGGGACGAGTTTAAAAATATTGTAGGTAGATAATAAAGAAAAATTGGGGGTTGTTGTGTATTGAAATATTTAGTTAGGCTAGATGAGTTATGGCGGGGTTTGAAGCATAAGCGGTAGCGGGTGTATAAATCTTGATACACAAAGCTAAATTATATTGTTGATCGACTAACTTTATTAAGCAATCCAAAGTTTATTTTTTATTTATTTATTATATCTACTGAATTCATTGTGTGTAATGTTTATGTTTAGGTAAAAGCTACAAGAAACTTTAACCAGAAAGCGTGTTTGTAATAATTTGCATAACAATATCTAAGTTAAGGTTAATATAAACAATCACTAAAACGTTTAGCTATATTCACGGTGTGAAAAGTTCCGCTTCATCTCCCCACTTGAATCTCAAAAAAAGGGTTGCCAACCTGACAGATGCAGCATCAGGAACAAGTAATTAAATATTTCATCTGATTAACAGCACAAAGGACGTTAGGCAGAGCTTTAGGGCGCTCGGGCCTCACTTTTAATTTCTCCTTAAGGGGCTCCTAAGATTTGCGAGTGACGTCACAAAAAAAAAGATTTAATAGCCAAGAAAGGGTGGGATGGACGTGGTTTGAGTTATTACGGTAAATATTAATCGGTTTTGTCGCTTTTCTGGTTGGGTTGGGATAGTGGGGCATCAATTTCTTCTGAGAGTTTTTAGGGTCTTTTTTTTGATTATGGAGAATTGTAATCATCAACGGATTGTTTGGGTTATAATTTAATTTTTTTTTCGTGCCCATCGGTCGTGGATGTTTAAGCACTAAAATTGAATCTTCTCAGGCGCATAAAACTGTTGAGCATTCCCTGAGGGAAACTTAGCTTTATGAGGTTCTGAGCTTACATAGTTGCTCGGCGCTCTTCATATGGGTCTCGAGTATAAGGCTGCACTTACTAAGTGAAAAACTTTGCGTTTTCCGATTACATAGCATAGTTAGAAGAGGGGCGCGAAGTCAATGACATCGTGACGTCCGTCAAATGAAATGGTATTTAATGCTCCATGGATTTTAAATGTCAAGTTCCAAATGCTCCAACTTTTGACGTAAACTTCTAGGATGCTTTTGATAATATCAACAAGAGCACAAAACGAAACCAAGTGAACATAGCTAGTGTTAATAAATTGTAACAAAGAAAGTTAAGGATTTTATTAGGTTGTAACGAATGTGGACAAAGGGGTTTATACTCCGTAAGTTTCCAACTTCCGTGGCCCTTGGCCCCTTAATTACAAGGATCTAGTTGAACCGCTGTAGTAAGGCTGAGATAATTTCTTACAGCCTATTCGCCTTCAAGAAGGGTTGAAGCTACGGCGAATATATTTTAACTCGAAATGGGGACAAAGTTTGTGATGAAATTTCTTGATTAAAATTTTGGATTTTTGTACGACGGGGAATGTTGGTTATATAAGTATGGAACAGTTTTTTTTTGTTAATTTAGAGAAGTCACGTTAAATGTAAGTATTAAAATTACTGAACTAGAGGGCGCTATGACAAATATGTAGTGGGATTATCAAATATTGTACCTTTAGCCTATCAAAATATGTACATATTTCGTACCTTCAAAAAGGACAAGACGCAATTTAAGCAGGACTTTTCAGTCCTCACTGTTTCTCATTTCAGTACAAATATTATAAAACTCACTTTTACGTACGTGTTATAATAACATTGGTGCTCATAGCCACCCTACAATGGGCGCGGCCATATTTAATCACGGCGCAACACCGGCCGATAAATCGTGTGCCCAAATTGTGAAGGATCCGCCGACTTGTATCATTTTATGCGTTCCTAGTACCTTATGTAGAGGGATGAGTTGATGGAGATATGGGGTTAACAGGCTGTTTTCAAACTAGTCTTTGTAGAATCATGCTATATAGATGAGTCTGGCTACATTATTCAAAATGTTGACGAATAAAATTGAAATCGCTTGTCGGGTGGTAAAATTACATTTACAATTTCCGTTATTGCAAAAGTAATGTGTATTTAATTTTGTTTTGTCTGTAGTGGTTAACAATACCTTTACAATACAACAGTTTGTCACTCCTCATATCTGATTAATTCTGCAATGCATTACCTGAAACAAACATAAAAATCGTTACTACAGGAAAATCATGCCTCTAAAACTATCTTAACTTAACAAATTCAATAGAAAGGTGTTGATAACAAAGTTTAATATGCTATGAGAAAATTAATTTCCTGTCTCCATTCACCGTCAGCCAAACTTCCAATAGAAAATTTATCCAACATTTGTGTGAAATCAAACGGGAGCCAATCAAAATTATAATAACTGTTCAGGTGTCGACCAGTATAAAACGACCCGTGATATCCTAAAACTTTCCCCTCCAGACTCTATATTAGCGTTAGCGGGGAGAAACAGGAAAGCTCTCTCTTTACCCTGGTCAAATTTACCTGTAACATCGACTGGCTTTATTGAAAGAGATTTTTGTTACGCTGACATTTTATTATGGGATGAAAGGTGTTTTAATTAATGTTGAAAAAGTTAAACTATGGGTTGTAAATTTTGCTGTTCGATAAATTGAATACCCGCGTATCCTATAGATAACATGCAAAATATGGTGAAAAAATGGTGAATGAAGTAAATATTGGGTTTAAAGGGCAATGGCCTTTAAAACAGGAGTTTTATCCATTCATGTTAAATATATTTTGTAGTAGTGTGTCACGGTTCGAACTAAATGTAGTTGGAACTGTAACACACCGCTACATAATATATTTTCTCTGGTATGGTTGCATTCAGATACATGAATTTCAAGTACCTAAATGTTGGCACAGCTGCTACGTAGAATAGTTTTAGGGTGTTTTATTTTGTTAGCCTAGCTCTGTTCTAGCGAATTTCGAATCCGTTTTTAAAATAACCAGATGCTGAGAACATTTCATTTCTTATGTTGCCTAAATTTAGTAATGAACTAATCATTGTTTGATTCGCGGGAAAATCAATGAACAATGGCATTCATATCTTGTGTAGCATGCTGTTCTTAGTAAATAATATCTGCATGAGTTTTAGAAGAATGATGATTTTGATAGGTTTTGAACTTGAATTATTAATTATTATTTCTGTCTTCAGAATAAACGTAGGTATAATGAATTATTAAAATTATAAACGTAATCCGGTATATCGCACAATTACGTACAAGGAAACGCGTCATAGAAATTCACAAGGAGCCAACATAAATGAGTCTTTCATAAAATCCAAAAAACGTCCAATTTAATATATTAAATAAGAATCTCCAAGCCCTCTTAAGCGAACAATTTCCTCCATTTAAAGCTAATAAAGTATTGGAAAGCATCCTTATTGAATTATAAAAAAGCAGTTCGTCTACTGTGTTTAGAATCTCCTTATAAAGAGGGTGGCCCATGGGAAAATAATTACTCCACCAAGTTCCGTATTAAAATTCAGTTTATTTTGCCATTAAGCCATTTGACGAGGTATAAACCGTTTTGCCTAAATATTAAGATTATGCTGTATATTTAAGGGAGTTTTTGATTTGTTTGTTCGACGCAACTGATAATCGCAGGCGTATATTTTAAAGCGGATTTTAGCGGATCGGGTATCAAGAATATGATTCCGATAAAGGCGTTAAACCTGGTGAAGACTAAATGAAAGGCAATAGGTTCTTACAATACCTATGTTATTTTTATTTTTTGAAACTTCACCCCACACTAAATTTCTCCTGTACCATGGTTGCGTTTCACTAACATAATCACATCACATACTCAAACACCCACGTAATCCTTATCACAGCGCATTCATGTAAATAAATAAATAGGAAAAATATTATGAACGTGGTTCAAAAAGACGTCAGTCATTAAAAACATCGCTTTTTGAAGCGACAAATATGCAGTAGCAAAATAAGTTTATAGCTTATACCATAGGTTGATTCTCTCAGGAGATTAGCAGCTTATTTAGGCTTCATTCAATATTCATGGTTTGTTTTCAGAAGTCCGCCTCCTTTTGGACTTAAAAACTATGTCAGATACTTCCCTCCGCCTTGTGTCTAACTTTGTTTACCTACCTTTTGTTTAATATTCATCAAAATTCCTAGGAATAGATGAAGTTTACACGATGTTAGATTACCTATTGAGGTTTTAATGACTTGAATATGATGTTCGAATTTTGGTTTTAGTTAAGCAATTGTTTTATTTTGAACGGCGAACCCATGGTACTGGCTAGATGCAATAATGTAAATCTTGTTTTTTTTAACTTTGATTAACATTTTATTTATTTATACTTCATATACACATTTGTATAAAGGCGGACTTAATGCCATTAGGCATTTTCTACCAGTCAACCTTAGGGTGATGCAGAGTCGAAAAGTGGTAGATGCACTAAGTATAAAACGTATAGACTAAAATACTAACAAGATATATACATAAACATACTTACTATTATGTCATACATACATACAATAATACAATACATACATCGTTATAATATACTTACAAAATAAATGAAACTTGAAGTGAAATTTATAACCGACTTCTCTAATAACTACTACACTTGCTCTTACAGAATGTAATGTAAAATTTTACATTATCTATTTTACGTTATATTTAAAAAAAAAATACTATAGTTACTATTTTAAACTTAGAACGTACAACAAAATGTCCGTAATCTCGCTCAATCAAAATGAAAAAAAGGGTAATTTATTCAATCCTTTCAAAACTAAATAGACTGCATCACGTAATCATCACATTAAAAAATATAAAGCGCGCTCTCAAATTAATTGAGTGACGCTTACAATGTGATTAGCAACCCTTCCAGTCACTGTCTATTACAATTACAACCCTACCCGTGCTAGTGACAAATGCCTTCGTAAATCGTGGTACGTGCCTGTCATTATTTAGTGCAGAAAAAATTAAACTGTCATATCATTCTCTATACGTCAAGTTATAATGTGGTGCTTAGATAATTAGGTGAATCCATGATGTATAAGGTCGAGGGTTAAATATGAGTTAGAGGCATTGTGACTTTTCGAAAGCCATAATAGTATGTAGTTGTTTTTTACATGCCTACATAAGATCACGCCTGTATTCCGAAGAGGCAGAGGTGCACATAATATGGTACACCCACATTTCGCCAGTTTTATTATAGGTCCAAATGTGTGGGGCGAGCCTATTGCCATCAAACGGGCACAAGTCCAGACTCCGAGCAGCTACTAAGAATTACCTAATGGACTCAGTAAGACTACCCGACTCGAGATTCAATTCCAGGACCTCAAGCTCAGTAGTCGTACTAAGCGACTACTAGACCAACAAGGTAGTTTTTATTTATTCTAAAACTCTAAATAAGTATTATTATTTGGTAGCATTATTCGGTAAATGACATAGTCTTATCCCCTGTGGCATGGTCTCACGACGTTAAGCATATTATTATCTTGAAGTATATGTTTATTTTTAGAATAGACATAAGTGTACTTAATAGGAGTCTATAGCAGTTATAATTATTATCTTATATTGTTCTCTGAGAAAACAATCCAAAAAATACGCAATACCCACGCTACTCAAATAATAACAAAATAAGCAGACACAACAAAAGCAACCATTTCCAAAGCCTCTTAGGTTTACCGGCAGGAACATCAACAGAAACTCTTAGCTATCTGAAAAGCAGGCAATTTAATTTCATGCATCCTGATTCAAAATAGCATCCCTTACAAGATTCCTCCCCTAAGCGTAATATCACATTAGGGAGGTAATTACACTCATATTTGTGTTTGGGCCAGTGAGGGGTCTGCACAAAACGACCAAGGGTCTCCTGCTTGCATTTGGACCTTTCCTAAGCTAATTAGATTTGAATATATGAAATTATTTTTTATTTTTTGAAGATCGTCGCTTTTTTGCCGGTGGTTTTTTTATTTTTGTGAATGTGACTGCTTGGCGGACTTTGAAAGGGATACAATTATAGTCTCGCCAGAAAATTGGTTATACGAGGGTCAAACTGAAAGTTCTTAGAACTGGCCACTTATAAACAATATAATAAAAAAATAATTCTAAAATTTGAAAATAGAACTCTTTGCCAATATTACTGAGTATAATTATATTTCATTAATTTGTCATTTGTTTTACGATTTGGCGGCAAATTGAAAATTGTCTGTGTCACGTCAACATGAATTTAACACGAGAAAATTTTCGTGCAATGATTTTTTATGACTTTCGATGTCATTTAAGTCAACAAGAAAGTTATGATAGACTACGATTGGCCTTTCACGATGAAGCCCCATCTCGTGCGACAGTTTACAACTGGTTTAATGAGTTTAAACGTGGTCGCACTAATCTCACTGATGATTTACGTGAGGGACGGCCTTCTACGGCGACGACTGAAGATAACATCTGTGTTGTGCGGCGTATGATAGAGACTGACAAAAGAGTGACCTATCAGCAGATTCGGACAAGCTTAGGCATCGGTATGAGTCAAGTGCACAAAATCCTCCACGAACATTTAGCAGTCAGGAAGCTTTGCGCCCGGTGGATACCTCATAATTTGACTGAGGCTCAAAAACTCCATCGTGTGGATTGGTGCCGTAAAATGATTGAAAGATTTAACGGAGGTGACTCAAATGCTGTGTTCGACATACTAACAGGTGACGAAAGCTGGATTTACTGTTATGATCCTGAAACCAAAAGACAATCTGCTCAGTGGGTGTTTCCTTTCGAGAGGTTGCCAACTAAAGTGAAGAGAGATCGAAGTGCGGGAAAAAAAATGGTGGCCTCGTTCTTTGGAAGGATAGGTCATTTCGCAACAATTGTGTTAGAGGATCAAAAAACAGTTTCTGCAGAATGGTACACTACCAATTGTTTGCCACTTGTCTTGGAAAAAGTTCGAGAGAAACGACCTCGCAGTAGGATCCTCCTTCACCACGACAACGCCTCGTCGCACACCGCTAAGCGAACGATCGACTATTTGGCGACATCAAACGTTGAATTACTGGGTCACCCGCCGTATAGCCCCGACCTCGCCCCTTGTGATTTTTATTTATTTCCAAAAATTAAAGAAAAACTTAAAGGAAAGCGGTTTATGAATGCTGAAGAAGCGGTGGCTGCGTATCGCGATGCCATTGAAGAGAACCCTAAAGACGAGTGGGCAAAGTGCTTTTCCCAGTGGTTCCATCGCATGCAGCGGTGTATTGACGTGAATGGACAATATTTTGAAAAGATATAATAAAACTAATAACTGGCTAATGTAATCAGTTTTTGATTTTCTAAGAACTTTCAGTTTGACCCTCGTAAATGAAAGTTGTCTGACTTGACGTCTTGACTGTCTTGTGGCTTCTAATCGCAACTGTTGAACTGGTTTTGAGGTTTGGATCCCATTTCGAGTACTGCTATTATTTATGTTTTTTAAGGGAGGACGATTATGCCTAGCAGTGGGTCACATAAAAGGTGATGATAATGACGTAAGACGAAATTCATCTATAATATCTGTTAAGAATTGTAGTTTATACGAAATTTTAAGCGGACACTCTGAATGCTGACTGATGAATTAGATAGAGGTGTAAAAAGTTTAGCATAATTCAAGTCAACGAAACTAAGATTGATTTTATAAACATCGAAGCAAAGAAAATAATAAAACGTAAAAATTCACGCCAATATCACGCCTTTAGAACCCATACTTTACTGAGAATCATCAAATGGAAAAACCCAGTTACACTTTGCCCAACCCGGGATTTGAACCAAGAACCTTATGCTCAGGGGTCAAGCTTAGCGGCCACTAGACCAACGAGGTATTCAATGAAAATATAGTTATTACGTAAAGTTGGCTTGGCAACTTTTCTAACATAAAACTCGACGAACAGAAACTTTCATATGTGGGACAATGTTAGCAAAACAGCAGAATCTCGGCCACATATCTCGGTTTTCCGTATAAATAACGTAAATACGTTAAGCGGGCAAGAATAATGTTTGTTGGATAAACTACTTACGAACGGAGAGATACTAATGTGGTTTGTGTTCGTTCTATTTAGCTTTTTATTTATGCCTGCGAATCCATGTGCGGAGGAAAGTAAAGAGATTCCGCAAAGGGTAGGCAGGGACTGGGGATATCTATTTACGACAAAAGTGTCGTAATTTCTATAAGATTCTGATGTAAGTACTGTTTTTATACCGCTTTTACTAGTCAGACGAATTTTTTTATTTAATAAGCATAACATTTATGATTTAATACTCGGTTAAGTACTTTCTCTTTTAAGCCGTTTGTCCTACGATTAACTTGTATTATGAGTGTGGCGTTCTGACGGGGAGGCCTTTGTTCAACAAAAACAACTTTGTACAAAACCGGCACGGATCCTACAACGATGTTTTACAGTATGTAAATTTTCGTGACGGCGGGATGTAGTAAGATACCAGAGCTCCATAATACAAGTTATCCAACAACTCCCTTATGACTTATTAAAAATATTAACCAAGTAAGCTTCCATAAAAAAGTTCCATTACCACCTGTCGTTATACCACTAACCAACATTAGAACATCACAAAATGAACACATATTGACCCAAACGATGATATTAAGTGGCCAGTATCTATAAAAATTTAGTGCTGTCAAAACTACCAGTAACATTGTGGCGATATTGCATCAAAACATTTGTGAACGATGGTAGAGAGCAGTTAGTATGTTTTTACGAGCATATCTGTGTGTGTGTCTTGTCGCATTCTACGACGAACATTCCAGAAAGAATGGGTTGGATATTTTTATGCGTTTCCGTATTTGTTGTGTTCGGTGATAATTCTCGTTTTGTGTGGGAATGTGTTGTTTTGTTATGGAAGTAAAGAAACCATTAATTAGATTAACAACCTCTTTTTAATGACTTATATTTTTTGTTTTAAAACCATCAGCATTTTCTTTTTATTTGATCGTTTTTGTAGTGTGTTGTCTCTGAAGGTGCAGTAGGTAAAGGCTTATTTTAGGCTAGTGATTCTTTACGATGCAAATCGAGTTTGGATACAGCATCACAACAAAACAATTGTACCTACCTATATTGGTTTGACTATATAAGGTATAAAATCGCGTCTTAGTTAAGTATAAGTCTAGATAGGCCTGCAGTTATTTCTTAGCCAATTTTATTATGTAACAGGCTTTCTGCCTCCAACGATACGTTTGCCAAAACCATTTAGGAACATTCATCATCACTGAAATATACCAATCTCAGAGCTCATTTGCCCGTTCAAGCAGAAATGTTGGCCAGCCCATCCCATATCAGATAACAACACAACATCCATCTTACAACCAATATCTAGTTCATCAGAATAAACACAAATATTAACCAACGACCTTTCAGGAGTAAATCCAAACCGGAACGGGCAGGGGCTGCAAACACCGAACGATAATAATACTGACGGACAAACAGACATTGGAACCCAATTAAATGGCTCCCAAGTTGTGTGCATAGGACCTCTTTGATACAGACGGACGGGACGTCTTTTATTTGTACGGATTTGATTTTATGGGTGTACGCGTTCGGAGCTTCGTACATTTTGATTGAGCATAAATTGGACGTGAACCGATTGTTTCATGTGAATAGTTTTTTGCGTTGAATCCCTTTGTGGGTTATGAATTGTGGGGAGTTAACACTTTAGTAGTGATGATTTTTTATTTGTTCAGTTTTTGTTTTACGTGGAATAATGTTTTTGTTTTTAAACACATTGATTTGGTACATCGTTTGTCAGTTACATCATAATCTATTGGCGATGGTTAAATAAAGAAGATAGTTGGTCAAAACAGACCAAAAAAATATAGTCAAATCACCAAAAGAAGTATCTCGTTTCTTACTAAGTAAATAGTCAGATTCTATTAACGAAAAACATACATTCATAACACAAGATAAAATAAAAGGCACCATTGGTATATAAAGTAAAGGTCTTACAAAAATACCAAGTAACAACCTTACAAATTCCTTGAAATAATCATCTGAGAACAGCTAGAAAAACAGTGGATATTATCTTAAGTCCTCATTTTAGCTAGAATAGCGTCCAACTCTGAATGGCCGGGGGCTAGCAATATCCTGTGAGTCTCAAAGCAAACTGTGAAGCGTCCGAGCGGGGAAAAACACCTACGAGGCGTGCGATCCTGGTAATGACGGCGAGTTTGATACTCCTGATTTAATGTATGTCGTTGTACGTGAGATAAACATCTATGAGACTTCTTAATAAGGAAGATAGTTTTCTATTGTGTATTAAAATGTGATTGTTGGTCTGTAATCAAAAAGCTTTTGTATTCTTTTAGACGTTTTATTTTTATGAATAGTAGACCAAAATCCAATAGTTATAGGTTATAATAATGTTCACTTAAACATATTGTTTTTTACTTTATCAAAGTAATTATTGTACCTACTATATTAGCCCATTCACTAATTTTTATATTGTTGTAATCAGTAGGACTTTGATTTCAAAATTATTATTATAACAAAAACAACAGTAACTGGCATCTTGTGAAGAAAAACCATCGTGATAAAACCGGCACACCGGAGAGATTTTTCAACGGCGTGTAAAGCAATGTCAGACTACATGCGGTTTAAACTCTGACACCAGGTTGCTCATCAACCATATGATAAGAAAAGAACTGGGATTGAAAGCATTGAAATTAACGAGAATACTCGACAGTCCGACATACATGTTTAAGTGCAAATGTAACCCTTTAGAGTCGTTTGTAGCAACGTTTGCTTAGGACCAATTAATTATTGAAATCGTTTTAAATTCCTATTTGGTTAAGACCTTGGGTGCAAAGTGATTGTTGGTGAGACACACTGTTTTTATTGGCGTTAATGGGTGGAGATTAGAGAACGGATTGTTAGTGGCCATTAACATTTCCTGCTTTTACTTACAATACTCGTACACATCTTCCCTCTTGCTTATAAACCTGGATAATGTTAATCATTGAATAAATAATACCTGCTACGTTTGCATGTTAAAGAAAAGAGATGTCAATAGACTTACGCGATCTACAAACTTAAACACCTCTCGTGTTTAAGTTATAGATGTTTGAATATCGTTTATAAGTAAGCCAGTTAGTGGTTTTAGATTTCCAAATGATTAATATATTAACTTAAAATGATGTGCAACCCCTTTTTTAATAAGTTGGTTATTAACCCTTTACATAACGTACACTGGATATTATACAAGTCATAGATATAATCCTTCTTATTCATAAGTATGACTTATCATATTATTATGTTATATTAGTATAGGTACTAGGTCAGTACATATACATAACTATGTAATAGAATTTCTTAATTCCTTCGCCTTCTTTTTAATATTTAATTTTCTTTCCTCAAACACGGCTTAACTTTTAAAAGCATACAAAGTTAAAATTTGAATTTTCTCAAACACCTACTCATCGCCTCGGCCCCATTCTTCAAGGAAGATACGTTTGAAAGTAATTTCGCGTCTCTTTTATATGGTTGGCGAAAATTTTATTAAAGCTAGCGCACTCGGTTTCTTCATAATACAGATTAAGATAAAAATTGAGATGACGTTCGGCCGTCGACGGGAGCGATATTTTTTTAATTTTCTCAAACGAGATCTTGAGATTCGATTACGATGTTGCGTCTCGCTGTTATTAAATTTTCTTTCGCAGCGGGGTCTGTATTTGTTTATTTTATGGCGTTTCGATACTTTGTTGACGTTTCAACGCGTGCCGAAGGGAACTGATTTTGACATGTCATTTTGGCTTGTTGATTGCGTTTACCTACGTCAGAAAAAAATATGTACAGTTTTTGCCAAATTATTTGTGTGCCAGAACCATACAACGACTAATTTCTAATTAACTTTGTTTGTTTATACCGTAGTGTTAATTAGAAATTTGTTGGTCCATTGATTAATTTTAATTAGTACAATAAATCCCCAAACAAATATAACCAGCAAAAGCATTGTTTTGTAGTTGAACCCTACATATTTGGCCGCGATAATTCTATTAGAGTTGGTCCAATTATAATGGGGCCAACAACAAACAGCACTAATCTAATTCTCACGACAAACCAACGAACAAATTATAGCGACAACGTAATAGATTATTGTCCTCAGTTATTACAAAGAAAAATCAACACAAAAAGAGGAAAATATAAAAAAGTTTTTAACAACGTAACCAGAAACTTCCCATTCAAGCATCGCCTGTAATTGTTAAACCTACAAAGCAGTAACAATCGTACTCTCCATTACTACAAAGAACATTAATATATTTTTTGTTCCAACCCACTGAAATTTCAGCTCTTCTCTTTTAATTTCTACCCCTGTTTCCTCTTTTATGAAATAAGTTTTTTTCTAACAAGATTACGTTTTATGGCCAAGAAATTGAAGGATAACGAATTTGGAAGCGCCAGTCCGGTGCTGCGTACTTTTTTTGTAAGCTCCTTGCGTTGGACGTTGATTCTTTTTAACTTTTTAAGAGGGTGAGCTACTTAGTCCCATATTTGTCTATTGAAAATAATATGGGGTGGATAATGAGGAGTATTTGACAGTGGAGTCCCTTTTGATGTTCCTTGTTTGATATGGAATACTTTTTTTAATCCTAACAACAGGAAACATTAATAAACATTATTTATTTTGTCGTACAGTCGAAAACATTGTTAAAATGTTTTGTACCTTGGCAACCATATTTTTTATCTTGATTGTTATTAATATGTTCTAACATGAACACTTCTGAACACCCCATTAACGGACTACAGGCATGCTTGCATACATACATACAGATGTCACTTTATGTATAGAACCTATGACTTGTTTTCTTACATTTTACAGACAGTAAAAATGTCAAAAATATTCCTCCAAAAAACCTTTGTATCTACATTCAGTCTCCCGCAGCTTCCCTACGATCCAGCTAATCCGTCAAAACCTCACCTCAACCAGACTCCACTAAATCGAATTAAGCGTACATTCACGCAAATCAATTGGTTTCCCCAATATGCAAAACATTTGGTCCCTCACCCTTCCGCATGTATTATTGCTCATATACACTAAAACTTCAGCATTTGCCTAAACTATGAATCCGTCAACTATATCGGCGTGGGCAGGGGCTAGACGTATTATCATATCGCATGAATATTTTATAAGGTGACGTGATTCAATTAGACGGCGGTTCGAATCCGCTGGCGGCTACGAGTTACTGAATAATGTAAATGTTTTATTTTATTTTTTAATGTATTTTATAATGGGTATAATTTTGCGGTTAGACAGATTTTTCTTAGTTTGCAGTACCTACCTATATTTTAATAACATTAGTCTGTAATGTATCGATGGATGTCTTTGCTGTTTTTTTTTATGATGGTCGCGGGTCGCATTGTGTAAATTAATAAGTACCTACAAGTAATTGAAAAGTAATAATAGCACTAGGCATATTTTGATCACCATCACTTATTTTGAATTGATCCTGATGGTTGAATGATTTTTAATTTTATTCTATGTTGTGTAGAGTTACGTAAAACAATTTATGAAAAGCTAAGAAACTGGAACACGAACATAGATTTTCCACGATCTTCTCATTCTATGAAACTTCGTAAGCAAACAAAATAAAGCTACAACAATGCTTTATATGCAGTACATAAATTGCGAAATAAAACAAATGTATTCAAGTTTACCCGAACAATAAGGAAGTCTGCACGTGTACATATGTATGTACGGCCTATATGAGTACAACTGCATAGTATGTAGGTTGTCGTGTGTGAGCGGGCTAACATCGCCGTTTGAACAATGAGCGCAGAACGAATTGTGTCTACTCATACCAGCTCAGTTTTATGCGTGGAGATTTAGGATGCCTGTGTCATAAGCGGTAGCGATTGTAACTGGACGAGTAGTGGGGCCAGTCGCGAAACCAAAGGCGAAGACGTGACGTTTTAGGAAAGTACAGAAAAATGGTCATCGCCTACTTTTTTAAATCTTGTTCCAAGTTGACATCGACCATTTTAAAAATCGATATAAGAAGATCGAATAGAAACGATGAATCGATATAGGAAAATGTGTATCGATATGAAACGTCTCCGAACCTTATTAATGTTCTTGGGGTGCTAAAGAATATCTTATATCTATCCAGATTCAGGAAGAGGTAGTTAATGTAGTTGCTTTAGGTACTATATTTTTTCTTTCCCTCGCCCCCGCTGCCGCGTATAACTCGCCCCACCGCTCTAAAAGCCAGTAGAACGGAGCAGTAAATCAGTGCGCGGCGCCGGCGACCTTCTGCCGT
Source organism: Abrostola triplasia (assembly GCA_946251915.1). NCBI lineage: Eukaryota > Metazoa > Arthropoda > Insecta > Lepidoptera > Noctuidae > Abrostola > Abrostola triplasia. The sequence goes on along the minus strand of OX276424.1, from coordinate 2,129,830 downwards.
CTCTTATTATGTTTATTCATGATATTGCTCATCTAGCGAAAGTGAATCTTTGTTTACGCACCACGTACAACTGCCCGGGTTTGGTGCGGTTTATTTTTCAAACACTGGCGAATATGGCGCCGGTGAAGGGCGATCAATCGTAGTTGTCATTTTCGTCGTCAACACGTCGGTTTTTCACATATGTTAACATGAGCTTTCTGTTTCGTGAGTGTTTATACATGGATCACTCAAGTTTTAGTTGATGTGGGTATGTTTATTTATTAACTAACTTTTAGTAAAATACACTATGATATACCTATATATGAATAATTAGTTTGTAAGCATGTCTGTACGTTATTTATCTATTGCAGGCTAATAGGCTCGCCACCGCACAGCGCACTCAGAGACATTGAAAGTCTAGATCCTTAAATTATCACTAAGTAAAGGTTTTCTTCGTGAAATATTAACTTAATGTCAATTCAAGACGTCATCATTAACATCTCTGAGTACTGCAGTAAATTAGTTTAATATTTAATATCAAACTCCAGCAAGTTTTGGCACACATACACCTACATAAGAGTAATTTAAAACTCCGTTTAAACTATAAATTCCTTTTAACTTAATAAGGTAAAGAATCCAATGAAATGCTTGCCAGGTCTAAAACTGCTATCGCTACCAAAAAACCATAATTCACGTGACATATATAGGTAATGAAACTTATACATTCAACTCATGAAACCGTGAAAATAATCTCGAAATGCACTGAAAAGTTGCCAGCACAATGCATGTACCCACTTAACCTATTTTTGCGAACAATTGTTGGTCTACTTTAGCGCATTTGAATGTAAAATGTCTCCATTTGAAGTGGAGCGACGAAAAATGCTTATGCAAAGTGTTATTATTTTTTTTTACAGTAGGCTAAAGCATTACGCAGCGGATGTGGGGTTTGGAAGACAGGTGGAACTGTTAGCGGGCGGCGGGTTGGAGTTTATTTGCTGTTACGTATAGTAAAAAAGGTATTCTAAAGCGTGATTATATATTTGTAACATTTAATTTGAATTCAATGAAATAATATGTATCTATTAATACATCTAAAAAAATCTTGATTGGAGCAAAACAATTCTGATTATGAATTATCTATAATAACATTTTATTTAGTTTTTTACAACGTTAATTTGTTCCCTTCATTAGTCTCACGTTTTTACGAGGTTTATACTAAGGGAGAGTTAGTATCGCCATTTATGGCTAAATCAGTTAGGAAATGTCAGCACTTTATAACTAATTTTTAAAGTCACATAGAAGTATTTGATATAACCTATTGCTTTTTAATAATTTACAGCACATTAGTTATTTTGTTGCGCTCTCTTCATAGTAATATGTTAAAATAACTAAACGATCACCCCGCTAAAAATGAAGCCTTGCTCGCGGAAGCTTTCCGGGCCGCATTAGGCGTATCCCAGAAATAGGTTACGCCAGGATTTGGACGTGGCTTACTGCCGACTGATTTAAATATAGCCGAGGATGAGAATCTCTTGCTTTATGAGCTACTGGATCTAGTGCGTTCGGGAGTCTGTTTGTGTACAGATAGGAAGATAGAATCAATATACATGTGAAGAGAATATGTTTGTGCTCCTTTTTACGAATATGGCGTGTATGGAAATGGTTGTGGTTTGACGTGGTTTTTATGCAAGAGTACAGAAAGCTAAAAATTATACATATATTGCGATTGTTATTTATTTTTTCTGTTTTTTGTTTTGTTTTAAAAAAACGTCGCCCCACCCTAGGAATTTCTTCTGTATCGTGGGTGCGTTTTACAAACATGAAATATCACAAACACAAACACCCAGACTCGGGACAAACATCTGTTGTTCGCACAAAGTTTTGCCCCGTGCGGGAATCGAACCCGCAACCCTTAGCGCAGCAGTCCAATCGCTTAGCCACTGCGCTAATCAGGTCGTCGATTGCATTTCGACTCTTGGCCGAGCACTAGTAAGTATACACTATACTTTATTGGGGTAGTATAAGTTCATTAAAAATCTTCAAGTAACAACTTATATCAAAGTTCTAATCATTAAAGATAATTTTTAAGGAACATTGACAATATTTCGTGATGATGAGGTAGATTAAGTAATATTGTTTTATTTTCAACCAGCACGATGGAATTGGCAAACAAATTCAAACAACATTAAATTGAATTGGCAGTAACCATACATTACGTAAATACTATCATATTATATCTTTGTTTAAACTCAGCCACACAAACACATACCTATAATAATGCAATTAATTTATATTAATGATAATTTAATTGTATTTTAAACCAATAATAAATTAAATACTCCAACGAAATTCTTTAAGAATTTATGAAACTTCAATCAACGCGTTCAACGGCAAGCGTTATTTATCGAAATACACGGAATACAAACCAAAGGGAATAGAATTCAAAGTTTGTTTAACACGATAAATCATTTCCATTGCCATCCAAATGAATATTCATCCGCAGACATTGTTTTTTGTATCAATCCGAGTACTTTACGCCTCGGAATGTTAATAGCGACCCAATTTTCAGTATTGTTTACAAACATCTTTGTGATGTTGTATTGTTTTATAGATGGGACTGCGGTATTGTTTCTGTCTTACGGTGTTTTGGTTGATATTTTTGTGTTAATGTACATTAAATATTGTGTAAAGGTGCTCCCACATCTACAACATCCGCGTGTAATGTAACGTTACAAAGTCGAATATTGGTGAGGGAAGAGAACCGAGCATAACAGTGCCCTACTTGTAATGTAACAGATTCGAACATTACCTTGGAGCAGAGAACCGACCATTACAGTGCGAAACTTGAGACAATTTCACTAATATTATAAAGGCGAAAGTCTGTGATTGTATTTGTATGTTTGTGACCTCTTCCTGCTCCGTATGAAATTACATCAAAAACGGCTAGACCGATTTTGATGTAATTTCATACGGAGGTAGCTGACACCCTGGATTAACACATAGGCTACTTTTTATTCCGAAAAAATGTAGCGGGTAACACCGCGGGGCGCAGCTAGTGTGTCATAATTTGATACAAAATCGAATCTGAAATGTTACATTACACGCAAAAGCTCTAGTGAGGGAGCACCTTAACGTATTGGCTCAATGAATCGCAAGCTTGTTACCTATTACATGGGATTTATAATGAGGGGCAAAATGTATACCTACATGACAGAAGAGAATGATTGAGTGGTTACAGGCCTGATTGTGAGTATGTAGATATGTATGGAATCAGTCATGTTTACTAATTGATTGATTTAACGTCGAATATTTTTAAACCATTGCCTCGTTGGTCTAGTGGTTGCTAAGCGCGACTGCTGAGCACGAGGTCCTGGGTTCGAATCCCGGGTTGGGCAAAGTGTTACTGGGTGTTTCCGATAGGTAATTCTTAGAAGCAGCGCGGAGTCTGGATTTGTGCCCGGTTGATGGCAATAGGCTCGCCCCTATATTACATTGGAACCGAAAAACAAAACTGGCGAAATGTGGGTGTACTATATGCGCACCTCTGCCTACCCCTTCGGGGAATACAGGCGTGATGTTATCTATGTATTATTTATCACTGGCAATCTTTCCAAAGGCAAGCTACCACTGTAACATGAAACTAAAAAACAGAATTCCAATAAACTTAGGCGCACAGCTAAGTGTACGAATGGAAAACGATTTTCCTTCGCAACGCCTTGACGTTCGCAATCAAAAAAGTCGGCTAAAGCATCGAAAGTCCCTTATAGCTCGTTGCGACTTCCCCAACGACTTTTTACTGGACCCTTTGTCTTTGTCCCTTTCTAGGGCTGTCCAAATTGAGAGTGGCCTTTTAAGTTTTTAAAATAGTTATTAAAGTAAACATTGGTTTTGGAGGACAGATTAAGACTAAAATTTCATTGGGTTGCCGGGAAAGTCGTTAGAATTGACGATCTCGGTATGGGCCGATAACACTTTTTTATGATGACATGGTATTTGGGAGTTGTGCATTGAACTCCATAAATTAGTACAAGTTATATACTCTACACAGCCATATATATACCCATATAAAACCCTAAATCACAAGCTGTATTGCAGCGATAAAAGCTTACTGCAGCAGCTTATTAGTTGCGTTTATTATTATAAACAAAATGTTTATTCAACAACACACCGAAAATTTCAAAAAAAATATTAACCACACCAAATTCTTCGGAATAAACACTGCTCCTTATTATTATTTTGCCAACCCTAGACATTCCTACTCCGGGATAAAAGTCGCAATGGCGACAATTTATGTGAGGCGCTGACGACGTCTAATTCGGCTCGATCTCATTAAATGCGACTAAACGCGCGGGCCTATTCACTTAGCCGGCGACTTTTTTGTCGGAATGTTGTGTAGTTTTGAATGTAGTAGTAGCCTTCATTTTAGTTGTAAGTGACGAGGTATAACAGATTGCGGTAAACTATGGTTGCAGCAGTAAACAAATATTTGTAAATTGTTGAAGTTTAAACGTTGTAGATGAAAATCTACAACAGATATTCAATATTCCTACATTAGGATCTTACAATGAGTATATAAGTCTCAAAACCTGATTTAAGAACTGACATATTTATTGCTTAATTCTTTAAAAAAACATTAGTTTTAAAGTGTATAGGCACCCTGGTTATGTTATTTATGTTATGCTTCTACCGTAGCTATGTTTGTCTTTGTTCACCATCCATTTCATACAAAGTCAGATTTACGCCGATTAGTTACAAGAAAAAGGAAAAAGTAATTAACACTTACTATTCTTTCCCTTTTCCTTCCTTTCGACAACAGAGGAAAAGTAAAAGGAAAGATAATACAGCTTATACAACGGTATACATAGTCCTAGTAAATACAGAATAATATGTTATACTGACCTAATTGATAAACAAATAACACACCAATACACTAATTATAAAAACCACTTAACATCAAAACAAACATTGCAATTAGTTCATCCACAGTTTACGACAGTGTTGCCATAAAAATATATCCAAACGACACGTGAACGTCCAAAACTAATTTACTTGGCAACTCTATAAACTTTATACTTGTATGATTCCGTTAGATAAATTCGTAAATTAAATTTTTTGTACACGCAATCTATTTTGAACTTTATTTTTATTGGGACATGACGTAATGTCGCGTGTTGTGACGTAGACTCCGGCCGTGCCTTAAAATAATGCCTGCCCGAAAACTCAGGAATGAAGAGGTCATTGCGCCTTGCCCTATGTAGGTCAGATAGTAAATACTGGCTGATTTTTCAGCTATATTTGTTATTAGAAGAAAAATACCTAACTTTTCGTAGAGATAAATGTCTATTACTTTCGGTGAGTTATGTTTAAATTTCGAATTGCCTTTTTATGTCAAACTTAAGATGAAGAAAGCGATGCGTTTTAAAATCATTTTTACTTACCATTTTCTTTGAGCAAATTAATCTTACCTACTTATACACTAACTTATCCTGATCAAAAATACTATACAGTACACCTACATTCTCCTAATTTTAAACGATATGCCATACTACTAATATTTTAACTAACACATCGTAATTAATACCTACGTACTAATAATTTGCAGGCGTTTGCTGTTAGTCTAGCCCATACCAGGTTCGTTAACTCTTATAACTAGGTTTCCCGGTGACAAACAGGCAATTGTATTCATAATTCTTCCCTCTACGCACAATGTACAAAAATACTCTTGTAAATTAACGCAATAAGTTGAACGTTTATAAAATTACAAGTCCCTTGGGGCATTCGTGTCAAACGTGTATAATCCTTATCGGTTCGAATGACCTATCTGGTAAACAAACATGGCGACCAGTTACCATAGACAACGAGGTCCTGTCAAATAAGTGGTTAAATAGTTTAGTGGGACAAAGTCGTAAAATTTTATGATTTGATGTTCTATAGTTTTCATTTCGTTCATATTTGTAATGCTTTTTTTTAACGATATGTCTGACCGCATAACTGTTGAAATGCGGGTGTACTATACATCTCAGTCTATCCTTTTGGGGTAATATATGCGTGATGATGTATTCTTATGATTGTTTTCTATGTTTTTGGTCCATCACGTGTACATAATAGGTTTTCACACTCTCTTATAATCGTTTCTTAAAATTGTTTTTTCCTTTGTTTCATGACCAAAATAGCTAAAACACAGATGAAGCCATAAGTGTCCTAAATCAGCTCAGCCTAACCATGAACTCTTAAAGCAGGACAGTTTAAGACGTGGAAGCGAGACGCCTCTACGTGCAGTGTAACTGCGTCTTGCTCCCACATCAGCTCAGTTCGTACTAGGACAACGTCCCAAATTCGGCACCCTGTGTACGATGCGACATTTTTCTGGGTCAGCTTCGAGTTCGGGATGTTTTTACAAATGATTTACTTGTTTTAGGGTAACGATGTGCCCCACAGATTTATTGTTATCTGATCTATTTGCTGATTAAATTGCTGTTTTTATCGAGAAATTTATTTGATCACAAAATTGTTTTATTTAAGTGGACATTTGATTTATTTTAATTAATGGGTTGTGGGATGTGGATGGGTGGTTATTGGTTACATTGCGAGTATTGCGACCCTTCCATGCTTCGATACGCACGTTATGAGGTTGGTCTTATATGGGTTTATAAGCCAGCATTTTGGTAGGCAAAATTTCGGTACCTATAGCTTCCAGTACTGGAGTTGTGAAGGTAGTAAATATAATTACCTGGTTTGTTTATCAAAAGCATGAACGTCGCGTGAAAGTCTCTCGCATAAGTTTTGTGAACCTACTAGCTGCGCCCCGCAGTGTTACCTGCTACATTTTTTCGGGATAAAAAGGATAGGCTCCTTTTTATAGAAAGTAATGTTAATACAGTGTCAGCTACCTCCATACGAAATTTTACCAAAATTGGTTCAGCCGTTTGAGCGTGAAGAGGTAATAAACATACAAACATCTATGATATTTCATTAGACTTTAATCTGGCACAAAGCTGTCGGCAAAATCCATCGTTAAAGTCAAGTTTATGTAAGTTTTAGTTTCCACTATCCAGTTAAGCAATAGCAAGCATACCTAGCACAAGTTAGCGAACTAGCGACAAATCGCAGCGACTAGAGTCTGCGTTAGGTAACAAACTAATAAGTAGTTGATTCGTTTAGTCGACGACGCCGCTCGCGTCGCCTGTAGCCAGCACAGTGGGCAAAGTTCGCGAAGCGGATTGTAGAATTTGGATGAGTCGCAATTATTTAAAACTAGTTGCGCCCCGCAGTGTTTTTCGGGATTAAAACATATCATATGTGTTAATCCAGCCTGGGTAATAGGGTCCCGGGTTCAAATCCCGGGTTCGGTAAAGTGTTACTTGTTTTTTCCATTTGGAAGCAGGACGGAGTATGTCTGGTTATACCTACTTTTTGTTTGAAGTTTTGCTGGTTAAGTCAGAGTCTTCTTATTTTTCAAGTAATTTAAATAATCATCTATAGTATGCTTCATAGCTTAACCATGTATGTATAAGTGATAACAAGTACCTACTTAGCAATGTATGACGTATGTTATTCAAGTAGGGTGTAAGTTAAGTCAATACATGTCTTATCCAAATATTCAGTGCTACGTAATCCGTGTAGGCCGGGCCTTTGGTAGCGGGGGCGGAATCCAACTTAAATTGTTGCGCAATCCGAGATCTTAGTCCACAGTAATGTTGGGAATCTGCCTCCGATAGGACCACCATGTAGTTGGCTAAACAAGGACAGTCTAATAATATTCCTATATCATTTTCTGAAATCGGGTTAGTTTATATTGTAGAAAACATAGTCCTTTAATTCTCAATTGGTAAGACACTGGTGTTCCTTTCTTTCCTTTACAAGAAACCTATACACCGACATTTCGCCGCTCATTATAAGTTTCATGTGATGGAGAATCTATAGTAACTTAACGGTACAAACTGCAAAGCCTATGGTACTTTATCCGTATCGTGGGTGCGTTTCACATACATAAACTCACATATCAGAAATATCACATATACAAACACCCAGACTCAGGACAAATACCTGCGGATCACACAATTTTGTGTCCTGTGCGAGAACAGAATCGCCACTGCCTCATTCAGGTTGTCAATATTCGGAATTTTTTCGACACACTATTTATATCTTTAGCTATACTTTAGACGACCTGATTAGCGCAGTGGCTAAGCGATTGGACTGCAGCGCTAAGGGTCGCGGGTTCGATTCCCGCACGGTGTAAAACTTTGTGCGAACCACAGATGTTTGTCCTGAGTCTGGGTGTTTGTGTTTGTGACATTTCATGTTTGTGAAACGCACCCACGACACAGGAGAAATTCCTAGTGTGGGGCGAATTTAAAAAAAAAAAATACTTTAATTTTGTCTCCTAATAACACCAAAGCATGGGCTCCCGACGTAGCCCGGGGCCAACGGGCGGCACCAATGGCATGCGATACTGAGAATAAGTTCAGACCCACAGTTTTGTGTCGAAGCGTTTAATGCCGGGCCCTGGCTATCAGTGTGAAATGTTTGCAGTTTGCCGCTGACTCTCCCCCCTGGGATAGGATAGGATGGGCTTATTTGTTGCTGGTTATGCCTGTGGGTGGCTTAGTTATAAGTGCTATATTTAATAATCTATATTTTATACGATCTCGTAGTTTTATAAGTTCGAGCTAGGTAGCTTTGTTCAATGTTAAAATGTATTATTTCACACGCATATTTCGTTAAAACAGACGAAGTAAGGAATACTACTGGCATTTAAGGTAGAACTCCAAAATATAAGACCGGACGACTACTGTAAATATTCTGTTAAAAAAAAAGAAACAAGAAAATAAAAAAATAATCTCCATAACACTCAGTGGCGTGCATTGGTTTTTGGACAAGGTAGGCAGATATTAGGCAAGTGGTGATTTATTCACAAAAAACTAAAACTCGATTATTTGTCATACATTGCGGCGCGGCGCTTCGATGAATTAGCATATTCTCTTCCCGAATCCGTAAAAAGATGTATATAGATACCTGCTTCATTTACTAAAATAGCGATTATATATTATTTATCAATTAATTAACTATACCAACGATCATTATAATTATTACCATTCGACAAAAGGTACCTACTTATAATCTGGTATGACCACTGCGCTTACCGAAGGTCTCTACAGTATTTTGTTTCTCTACAGGCTTTTTGAGTCTGCAGTGTCTGCACTAGCGAGGTACCTTTACCGGCGACACGACAAAATGAGAAAATATTTTATAGATATTATAGGTATTTTTGTTTTTCTATACCTACGTTCGGCATCTGACTTCCGCGTAAGTTAAATAACTTTACAAATAAGGTGATTTTTCACAATGAAGGTAACGTGTGAATAAAGTAGGTATGAATGTCGGCTCGTGGCAATTGGCTCGCCCAGACTATGGGACGGGTAATAATACAACTCGCAGATAGGTACTTCAGTAGTAATATAAGACTGTTCAAAAAATGGCTTATCGTAATTGATATAGGTACCTACATTTGTATGCTCGTGAAGTCGTTGTTTACAAAAACAAAACTACTTAGTACCTAACTATTCGTCGAAAAACATATAAATTAATTGCTTACTCACGTACTTTTAACTCCACGAATTTCCTATTGACATTTCAAGGCTTATTTTTCGTCTCTTGAACTTTTATTTACCACTACAACCATCTAATTGTTTTGTCAACAAACGAAAACTTTAAAGTTGTTTGCATGTAATTTATCAATACATGTTGCATTTTCACCACAAACTAAACACTATAATTTATCGATATTCCTAAATGGCAATTATTTATGTAACACTTTCTAAAAAATCACAATTTAATTAAAGAAATTGATAAAATTGTTTGCAATAGAATAAAAATCGCGCCCGTAAATGACATTAGCCGACTGCAGAGTTGCCAGATTCATAAAACATTTTACCCGTAGTAAAACTGTTTAAATCTGCATTTTAATTTATATAAAATTATTTTTGTCATAAGAAATATAATAAATAGACCTTATCGATTAATTTAAATGAAAACCAGTCAATATTCTATAACGAAATGTAATGAATATATATTTTGTTTTAAAAAAAATAGTTTCCAATGTTTTCTAAAAAACATATAAACGGGAAATTGCTATATATTTGGCAACATTGCTTAACAATTCGACGGAGAAGAAAGTATAAACAATACTTTTCTCTCTTTCTGATCGCTTTAGAACCATGACAGTAACAGCCAATAAGAGACTCGGACCTTTAATGCAACAGACTGCAGCATGAGTGCAGCCAATAATTGACTGAGGTAGGCTTGCTTACCTTGGCCTGGTAATTTGCGAAGTTTAAATGTCAGTGTGATACGTATGGAAAAAGGGGAATTATATTTCGGTCGTATTATTCTAAAGAAGTGTGTGTGCGTATACGAATACGCGGAATTTTTTATAGTGTGCGTGGATTTAGTAGGCTGCTCGACCAGTGCCTACTATGACGTCATGCGGTGAATGAACGATCGTAGGCATATTTTTGTGATGGATAATAGAAGTTTTTTATTTGTGTAGCTACATTTTAATGTATAATTGTTGTTTTATATCACTTGATATGACGAATTATTTTATATATTTAGTAAATATAATGTATTGAATTGTTAAATTTATCTGAGGTAGGCACTGCCTACTTGCCTATATGGGATGCACGCCACTGATAACACTGAAATGGTACGTAGGTACTAGGTAGGTAATAATACCAATACATAATAAACCTTTTTTCATACTTATTCATTTTCTGAAGATGAATATGAATAGCGTGTAGAGTAATTCTGAAATACCCAATGAATTCTAAAGATCCATATGGATGGATAAAAATCAATTGGTTTCCTCAAGTTAGGCGCACAGCCAAGTTCTTAATAGCGATCCGATATGCACATAAATTTGCGGTTGAAACTTGTGCGATAGTGAAAGAGGCGTATTAAGATTATCTTCTTTTCTTTCAATCTGCCAAGACTTGTTATATAAAATATTCAGTTGAATAAGCTTAAAAATGTCTTTATAAATGCGTTGCGTATCGAGGCTAAATATTATATAAGTAGTAATTAGATAAATAACTTATAAATAGTTAAAAAACGAAAGTTTCATAAAAAATAAAACCAATTTTTGGCTTACACTTTTTCGCTGTTACATTATACATAGCCATGCTTCAAGTCCGCGGCAAACTTGACAGTGAACTTGATCGTGAATGGCCCGCACTCAGACGAAATATATGATAGACCGGTTCTCATGTAAATAAGGCGAGACCAAAAATGAAATGAGTGCGTGTTTGACATATAGTGCTGTGACACGCACTCTCATATTATCGTATGTCGATAAAAACACTATCATGAAAACAACGAAGTTAAATGAAATTATCTAAAATCAATATAGTAAAACAAAAGAATCCATAAATCATCGTCGTTTATTAAATCTTAACAAAAAAATAAACCTTTTAAAGTTAACAAATAGTCAAAAACATGAAATAAAATAAAAGTCGGCGTTGGTTTCTAACGTCATTAATGCAGTAAGCCCAGTGATCAGTGATCACACTGTTAATAAAGATTTCAACTTCATATCGACCCTACCGTGGATTCCCGAAGGCAATTAACATATTACAGAATCAATACATAAATCACTTATTCTGTTGAATAAGTAAGTGTATAATAGCCAATTATTGCAGATTTTCCGTTTTTACTAATTTACTATTTACTAATGGTAATTTTTATTACCATAAAAAAGTACATATTAAATACTTATAGTCGTATTGTCTAATTTATTAAGTAGTTCTGTGGTAAAAGGTAAATTCATTAAATAACATACCACATTCATAAAATAAATAAAGTAATGAAAATCGTAATCTGATGTATTTAGGGTATTTTCTAAAACAAATTTGTTCAAAGTGCTTACTGCAAACTGACGAATATTTTTTGGGAATCCAGTTACCTCTATTTAACAGTTTTAGCCATTTTTGGCGAAACTCTTCATTTACAGGAAATCTTCAAAATATTTTTTTACATTATTCTAAAGAATTATAATGTTCCTAAATAATTATTTTGGACATTGATTGATTATAATATAATATGTGTATTAATTTATTTTTACAATAATAATATTATGTACCTATACTAATTAATCAACTTCTCAAAATAAAACGTCAAGTAGAATATCGAACAATATCGATAAAGTCTCTGTCAAGGTGGTCAATCTCTATTCTATGATATTTGGGTAAAAAATACACAAAATTTACGTACGTGTTATTTCTTTTTATAAAGATCTACAATATTAAGGGTCACTATGTGATTAAACGTGATACATTGGCGTACCGATTGATATACGCAACGTTAGTAAAGGCATTTGTAAACGTATTGTAAATAGCAAAATAACCAATTGTACTTACAAGTGAAAACTGTAATTATTTATATTATTTCTATGATTAGTATCACATCCGGGTACTACACACGAAGGCATGACGAAGACAAATAAATAAATATAATTTACACACCAAGCATATATTTTTTCAAATTAAATAACACAATTTATTTTTGACTAATTTGAAATGTGTCATTTGGTGTAAAGTTCAGTCAGTAACACGTCCAACTACCTTTCTCACTCTAACCTACATTGTACTCAGGTCTTTCTGTTTCAATCACCCCATCTATAGTAGGAACTACTTGGATCCTATATCTATGGGCCCGCATTAGACTTTGAAAGACATATAATAAGTTCCTAAGACCCGATTTAAAAAAAAAACAAAAGAAGGATTAAATGATTAAAAATGTATTAAGAATTCCTTTTCTAAATACAAACATTTCAAAAAAGGAATACCGAAAATAATTAACTTATAACCAACCTATTTTCGAAACAGCCAGCAAATTATGAACACAGCATAATTTGCAAGTCATTTTGAAAATACCAAAGGAAAAGAATGTAAAAAATGCTAATCGTCGCAAACTTTGCGCTTGCTCAGTAAAAATTCAGTTGATCCTTACTGGAACTCTACTATGCACGATAACGCAGGCATTTTTATTGTTATGTTGAAAGTTCGTTGAGTTCCGATGACATTATTTGTTTGAAATTGGGCTTCATGGTAGCGCACTGTGCCAGTATTTTAAGCACAAAGTTTAAGTCAGTTAACGTTTGTTGGCTGTTAGCCTTTCTTGGTCAAACTTTCAACAGTGGAAATATATTTGCTTGATTCTAGCAATCTAATTTACTAGTACAATATCATGTCTGAAGGAAATAAACTTCACGAACTTTTGAAAAATGACTCGCAAAGGAGTTAGATCTTTTTAAAGCTTTTTATTACGAGCCTAACTGTACCAAATGAAGTAATATTTAAAAGAGGCATATTAAATAATATATATGCCCTCTATCTCTATTCTACATATCAAAGAAACCCCATCAAAATCATGTTTCCGAGTTCGAATATTGCAATTTTAAACTTCGATGCCATGAAACTCTTTCGACTACCCGTAATAAAAAAAACAAAATGGGTGAAACTAACAAAAATATAGTGGCCAATAGACTCGAATATCGAGCAATATTTTACTTTGAGAGCGATTCACAAATAGTAAGAAAATGGCTTTTTCAGTGGAAACTTTAGCTTTGAGTGTGTCGAGTGTCATTCTATCGTCAATATTTCCAGCAATTCTATTTCGTAGCGGTTCCGATTGCGGTGCGCCGGTAAAAACTTTGTCGCTGCGAACTTGGGGTTGAATTTTTTAAAATGAACCTCGAATAAGTGTTCGGGGCGTTTAGGCATGACTTTAAAAGGTTATTGGCGTTCAGTCCCGTGTCTATGGATAGTTGTTGCCGTTTTTGCTTTAAACTTTCGGAAAATAATTACAAATTGAAAATTGCAATGAATAAACACAACCACACGCGTCCTCTGTCGGCATTCAATAAATAACCCTAAAATGAATGGCTGTTATAAAAACGAGACGGGAGCGAAATTCAAAAATAAATTTTCGAAATTCAAATAGAATTTCGAACCGATGGAACGGAAGTGACGGGAAATCTGCGATCGGAACGGGTTGGCCTGCCATTGTCTTCCGGAAACGAATGGCGCGTGAGGGTTGGCAGAATTGGTGTGACCGGAAATAGCGCGTGTGACCAATGCAAGTGTATTCAATGACTTAGTTCATTCATTCGGATTCGATATTAATTTGGAATAGATTGGGATTTTGATAAATGGCTATAGATTGTAATATTCAATGAGAATAACAAGGTTACAAGTGCAAATCAACGGTAAGAGTATAATAGAAACAATTTCAAGCACACACCGGCCCTGTTAGTAAAAATAGTGTGGCAAATAATTCTGAAACTACTCTTTTCCACAAAACAACTTGAAGCCCATGACAAATTGAAGCAGCTTCCATTTAAAACCGACTAATGACCACTACTATTTTTCACCCACACTTAGATGTAATTAGGGACGTCGCAATGCGCAACTTGTGGTATAAAATACTTTCTTTCATCAAGGTAATGGCTCGAGGTGATTCGCTTGTTTTCGGCCAGTCATCCCGTGTGTGCGCTATTATGTGAGCATGTGTTTTTGTTGTGTTGGCAGTAAATTAGATGTGTGTTTATGGAGTAAGTTGTGGCAACCTGAAGAAAGTTTCATATTGTTCGTATTCTGGCTGTTTGAATTTCATTTTTTGATTGGACTCCTTTGTGGGAACTTTTTGAAATTTGTCATATTGTTTTGTTTATTTGTAAGTAGGTTTAAGTTTGCGTAGGCGTCAGCCAGATTACTTGAAATACTTTATTGTATTGGTGTAATTAAGACTAATTTGAATGCATAGGTTTAACAAAACAACTTTCGTGAATAACGTCATTTTTTTTCAATTCCAGAATTTTATGTTTTCTGTTTAATTTTATCAAACGTGCTCCAGGTGTGTTTTTTTCTTATTTCCACATCTTCAGCTCGAGTGTAGGTGAGTGGCCAGTACGGAAGCCATTACAAAGCGATCCATCCTACAAATTGTCAAAAACTAAACAGGTCTCAAGTACCCCCTGCACTTAACCGTTATATGGCGAAGACAGAACTCCCCACGAGTCCCCACTTGCTATCTTTGTGAACAAGTCCAGTTTGGCCCATTAACCCTCTGCCTGCAGATAATGGCTCGATTGTCCCGGCCCGCTTCATACTAAATATATGGTGGGGGTCGTGGCAAGGTTTTTGCACGCATTTTGTTACTTAAAGATCTCATTGTAGTTGCGGTAGTTTTACTGATGACGTCGGTAGTTAATTTTACGATAATAGATTTAGGTACTTACATAGAAAATGATGCATGCGTAAAATTGGTATAAAATTAAGACTTTACTACGTCTACTCCACTTAATCCAAGAGACGTTGCAATAAGCAAACCGTGTACGTTAAACGATGGAAAATCTCTTTTTGAGTATAAACCCAATATTTTACTTTTAGGTCTTTGCCTAAATTGTAAAATTAGCTGATGTCATTAAAGCCCACTTTATAAGCATACAATAAAAATGACGCTGCCAATTTAATATTCTTGCTTCAGTCATTAGACAATAAAAATGTAAGTACTTTGGCAGCCGTTATCACTCGGCAATAATTTAACAATAACAATAAATGCCTGGGTTCCACAAACAAAAATCGCCCAATAAAGACATCGGGGGACATTGGCGTCAACCGCGCGGAACTGTGATAACCAAACGACAGACGTAGGGTTGGTACTTTGAATTAGAAAGGAATTAAAACTAGCACTATTGGCATAAGACGTGTTCATTGAAATTAGGCTTATTACTGCTTTTGGAATGGAACAATTTGGTTCTAGTCCACAACTGCTTTTTAAACTCGTATGTGTAATATTATGTACTCGTATGTGTAACGTCTCGAGTGGCGACCACGAACCGGAAGACGCAGCGTTGGCAGGCCTCCCACCAGATGGACCGACGATATCGTCAGAATTGTGGGCAACCGGTGGATGGAATTGGCAAGCTGTCGTTCTTTGTGGCGTTCTAAGGGGGGGGGGGGGGGGCTTTGTTCAGCAGTGGACGTCTTCCGGCTGATGATGATGTGTAATATTATAGTGCTCATTTTTATTGCCTACCAAATAAAAATTAATAAAAAAAATACTGTTAACTTTCTATTACAATCAAACAATTATAGGAAGCCAACGGTGTGGGGGTGTAAAGTAGTTATGTGATTGAGCCATGTCTTGTCCTACATGCAGCATTTCACATTTTAGTCATCTTTCAACGCTTAAACTGAATCGACTTAGAAACATACATTCTTGTTGTGTCAGGTGTCAACCCTACCGTCAATGGGAACGCGATAGCAAAACGACTGCGTGACGGATATCGACGGCTAAATTGCAATAATCGTTGAACGGTGCGCTGGTTACTACGCAATGTATTGGAAACAGGAGATTAGTATCGACATGAGGACTTACATTGATGTAGTACTGCTTAGAGTGAAGTATGGTGGCACATACCTGGAATAAGAGAAACGGTAATTAGAAAACCAATTAGCCCAAATATTTTGTAATTTTAATTTTCTGCAGCATACAATCTTTTAATAAACATAAATCCAAAAATTTAACATACAGTTATTTTTGGGAAGTAAAGATGTTTATTATTATTAGGTACCAAGATTATCAAAATAATTACTATAATTAAAGAACGACAACTTCTATAACCATCCATGTATGTAGCCCGATTCAAGTTATGACCTAAGTGTTTTTTTTATTATAAAATATCCAAATTACATTTGTATTTCAAAATAAAACAATGCTAAAGTAACTCAAACATTACGAGAAAATGATTAGTTAAAGTCTTCAATACATTGTAGTGTGTGCTAATTGCAAAAAACGTCATTAAAAGAAAAATAAACTTGACATAAAGTCACACAAAGACCACAACAAAGTGTATAATCCCATAAAAGTCTTAATAACGTTAATAATATTATAATAATGGCAGCCTGAAGCTATGCAAACAATATTAAAAAACCTTTTGCAAAGAAAACAAGCAAATGCCTGAAGGCAGAATGTTACAGTTATCTAATACCCATAATATTGTAACATGTCAAACTTCTCAGATATGGGGTTTTATGGCGTTTCTTTTCCCATGCCGGTGTTTTTCGCGCAATCGTCAGTTTTTCCCTTACTTCGTTCTTTTTGACGCCTTAGGCCCGGGTGGGGACAGAATTGTACGGTTATGGAAATTATATTTTGTTTTGAAGTGCATTCAATAGTAAAAAGTCACCAACGGCATTTTTATTTCTATGGTATTATCCATCTCTTTTAGATATCAGGTTTTTTAGTGAGAGTAAACATTGCCAGTAAAATCACACCGCAAAATAAAATACGAATTCTCGTAGGTACTAACATAATGCGAAATACATAAATATACATAGTTATAATAAAACAGAAACATCGACTCGAAAATCAAGACACAAAGCGAAATATTCTAAATAACAGCAAAAGAAAATGTACGAGATATTCATGTTTAAGAAGTATCCGAACTACGTAAAAACCTCATTTTAAGATCAGCGTCTGTAGAATAGAAAATGAACTCAATCGTTAACTAAATAGAGTCGAGAATTGATGTAGCTCGGAAATGATTTTTTACACTGCATGAAATTCTGCCAAGCGTAAGAGAAGACAATGGTCTCAAAATATCTTGAGTAAAATATTTTGTGCCCGCAATGTGAGGGATGGGAGGTTTCTTATTAAAATTTCTTTGTTTATATTTGGTTATGACTTGTATCCGGTATATTTGATAGATCTTCATGCTGCTTAACGAAGATGTATATGCACACGAAGTACGTGTTTTCTTATCCGTTCGTGTGTACTAACAAATGTATTGGACGAAGTTATGAAAATGTGTATAAGAATTTAATAAGGATTAAGAGATAGGAGATATTTACTAACATAGTCCTTAAGCAATTGTACTAACACACTATGGGCCTATAATGCTTAAAACTAAAAGATTTTAATTTTTTTATTTAATTAATTTTCCAGTATTTGAAAATGACGCACTCAGTGTTAAAATTGAAAATGACAGTGTATGGTTGTTACATTAAGTCAGACAGAAAGACAATAAAGAAGATGAATACATTTTAGATAGATTCGAAAAAGTCAGAAAAATGATGATGATTAAAATAAAAGCAATTATTTGGGATCAGACTGAGAATAAAGAAAGAAGAAATAAGTCAGATAGCAGTCAATATAAAGCTTAATTGAAGCAAAAACGGTAGACATTATGAAATGTAACGGTAAACTAGAGGGACCGAGGGATAATATTAATAGCAGACACAATTAAAACAACTTACATGTGCTTGAATTATTTGCTATAAGAGATACATAAATATACGATGTAACGCGACCAATTGTAGGCAATGAGCTCATGCCGAATGACTGGAAAATTACTTTAAAGAGTATTTGTATTGGAGGAATTCAATTACACATTTAATATCATTATTGGGAATTTCATTATTGTAAATGTTTACGTAATAATTTGTATTTGATTCTTCGTTTTTGTAGACTGACTAGGTAACTGTGAGTTACTGACTGAGATTGTAGATTGATTACGGTAATTATACTAGTACATTTTAATCCAGAAGTTAAAAGGCGTAGAAGTCGGTACTTAAGTGTCTTTGACACCCATCATCATCATCATCCACAGCCTTCAATATCCCACTGCTGGGTATAAGCCTCCCTTAAACAGTACCATCCGCCGCGGTCCTGTGCCAATCTTGTCCAGGTACGCCCCGCAATCTTTATTATGTCGTCGACCCATCTCGCTGCCGGACGACCTACGCCCTACTTGACACCCATAAGAAGAATAAATTTAAATTCAGGCGATTACAGTAAACTCAAACTGTAAGCTATGGCAGACAGCATCTACATTGTAATGTAGATGCTGTCTGCCATAGCTGTTCTACAAAGTTTAACTTTTAAAGCAGCGTGAAAGTGACATTTGTGTACTCTAATGTAAAGGTGGATGAAAAGGCCAGCTCTGCAGATAAATTTACGAGAATCTATTTTTAAAAGACAGCAACAAAAGGAACATACTCAATCCAAACAGTCTAACATCCACTATAATGCGTACCTAATAAAGCTCAAAATTGAATGCAATAAACTTCTCACAAGCAAAGATTTAATTTGTCCAACTAGATTACAGCATTGTTTCCGTCGTACACATGTATTTGGAACCGAGGGTGAAGTAAAAAACCCAATTTGAGTCGCCTCGGTTCACGATAAAGTGCTCCATATATATTTTTTAATTCTATTTTCTCATGAATGGGGTTAATTTTTTGCTCGCCAGTGTATCCGTCTGGAATGGACTCGTAAATAATATGTACTGCAGTGCATGATGATTCTCCGGATACTCGTATGCGAAATTAAATTCTTTCCATTCTGTTTTTCAGCGCGTGATTTTAGTTTATTTGGTTTGTTGGGATTTTTCGATGGAGTTGCCTCACATACCTACTATGTATGTGCGGATTCCATGGGCAGATTTGTAAAATGCTTTAAATATATGGGAGAGGTATATTTTGTCGTTGAATTTTATTTTTGATAGCATCAATGTTAACAAGCTCTTGAAAATATTATCCATTCAGAGTTATTTTGGTCCATTTTCTATCAGAGAAGTAATAAATGAACTTAAAGCTTTTGGAATCCATCACAAATATAAACAAAGCCCTATAAATAAAGTCTAAGATAGACGCCATTATTCGAAGTTCTGAACCAAAAAACGTTAGAATCAAACAAAAAAACACACCACCGTCCGTTTTAATGACCACAGGCCCTTAAGTAGTCCTCTTAAGATTAAGACGGTTCCTAATGCTTCACGCAGATCATCCAGGACATTAAATGTACGTAATACAGGGGGCAATGGACACGGAAAGGGCGGGGAGTGCTTCGGATCGAGTGTTTTAGGAGATACTCTTATGTATGACGGTGGCAATGTAAGAAACGGGAAATTAGGAGGAGTGGGTGAGTCTCGGTCATTTCTGGTGATCCTGTGTGAGTATCGTGTGTGAATGAATTTTGGAAATTCGATGAAGAATTTTTCGATGTAATCATCAGATTTCTTTTATTGGAACTTAGAAGACTTTTTATTACATACATTATTTGCGTAGCTAGGTAAAGTTATCTTGAAGTATTATTTTAAGACAAACGATTCATTTAATAGAATAGGAATGTTTAATGATGTACGTATAAACCGTGAAACACCATGGCAAGGATACAATAAGATTATTAACATACAAGATATAGATAATATTGGCAAAGGCGAAAGATGTATCACATATGTTACATAAGCTAATATTGTTACATGTGAAGAGAACGCTAAGACGCTGAGCAACGCTGCGGTCAGGACACACCTAACTTGAAAGCTCTTCGTACCACCCAATAAAGCTTGACCCATCTCAGCCGAACAATCTGCATTAAACCCTAACCGAATTAGCTTCACCAAGGGGGTGTATGATACCAACTTATACTGGCCGTATCGGAAGACATGACCACTTAAACGAGCCTTATTTGAAGCTGAAGCACCAACCCTTTAATCAAGATCCTTCCGCTCATGCAAATTTAAGGTCTCAAAATATCTTGTTACTATGGTTAGAGAATTTAATCTACCCAATTGTGTGAGACCTCCGTCCGCAAGTGCTACAGACGAATTCATGGGTCTTTCGGTATGGTTGCGGCATAATAGATTACCGTCAATAAATAAGTAGCATTAGCATTATGTCTGAATGATGGCGGAGCTCCATTTGAGCCGATTTTGGTTGAAATTTGGGTTTGAATCGGAGTGAAGTAATTAATTAGTCATGTTGTGTAATGTTGCTTGCTTACATTAATTACGAGAGGATTTTGAAACGTGCAACAAAAGGTTTTAAATGTAGACGAATCGAACGAACGAATCATTAACATGGATGATGTTATTGTTGGGATTATTATTGAGTTGAGATTCTGGGTTTTTCTGGGTTTTTTTATTAGGTGATTCTCAGTAGCAGCACGGAGTCTAGATTTGTTCCCAGTTGATGGCAATAAGCTCGCCTCCTATTACATTGGGACCCATAACGTAACTGGTGAAATGAGGGTGTACTATATGTGCACCTTTGCCTATCCCTTCGGGGAGTATAGGCGTGATGTTATGTTTTTATATAATTTTAATCTCTTTATAACTACCTAGGTAATTTTGCACATAATGTGTGTCATTGATTTATTCAATTTACAAAACAACATGTTTTATATTAATACGGTCAACAAAATCTATAATCAACACTCACAGCCATACATACAACATTCATAGTTCAAATAGACTCAATTACGTTAACAATAGAGCAACCACAGTTTACATGTACGTCATAGAACCGAGTGAAATTAAGCTCTACATAGAATTCGCTCTCCATGATAATTACGAAATAACTGCTGCATGGAGTTTGTAATTGAAACCGACGCGAACTCCACGTCTATTCCGAAGAACAGCGATATGTGCTGGTATTAATTTATTTTGACTATTCCATGAAATGTTTGCATGAATATTTTATTACATACAATGTGTTTGGTCAAAATAGAATTTCAGTATTGAATTTATCTGTTTAAAGTAAACCAGATAAATGTGAATTAGAGATGAAAATGTTGACCGGGAATTGCATTTAAATATAAGGCCTTCAAAATCTTTACGATACTTTTCTATAAAGTTTCAATGAATTATAGATTAGACAATTCTTCTTCTTCTTTCTTTTCCTCTCCAATTACTGGAGGTCGGACATCAGCTTTGAATATATCTCTTTGTCCCTGGCGAGGTGAAACAATCAATTAATAAAGTCATAATAAAAGAACCAACACTGTGGGACAACACAGGCTGTTAAAAAAAAAAAAAAAAAAAAAAAAAAAAAGAACCAAAACAAAACCACACCAAACTATTAATATAGTGTAAAGTCAAAAAACAAACCAAAAGTTGGGATAAATTAGCTACAGATCTACGCGAGGACACGAGAAAATTCACAGAGGATATGAGGAAGGCCAGACGCACTCGACGCTTGACACGCCACTTTGAACTGTACGGGTTAATTAACACTTTAAGTGGCAATCCGCTTTTTGCTCTCCCCGAGCTAGTTAGACGTAGTGCCAAGTAGGTTAGGTTTTACATTAACTCGTCGAAGAATAATCTGTCTGTCGTTGCTTGTTATTTTGTGAAGATATTCAACTAGTACCCGATTTATATTGGTTTTATATTTTATTAGTTAAGATGTAGGTATCAGGATTATTTGTTTCTATATTGACATTCATCATCATCATCATCAGCCGGAAGACGTCCACCGTTGAACAAAGGCCTCCCCCTTAGAACACCACGTTACTTGTTGAAGAATTTTTTGACATAATTCCTAGGGAATGACTTACAAGAATCATAATCGGCGCAAAGAAGCTCAAACGATAACTTACCTTTATGTGTATATTAAATTATTTACTAAATACGTTTTAGTCACGTGTACATTTTTGAATAATTGAATACTTTGGAGTACTTTTATTAAATTACGAGACACTTCAACAAAAGAATCGAATAAAACACAGTTACGTTGAAACTACGTAAGAATATAACAATAAGCCAAACAAACTACATTTGCTACTAAAGGAAACCAAATAAAAGCGAACCTTGAAATCTCAGACACGTGTAAATCAGTTCGGTGGTCGAATTAATTCATTTCCTGAAGAAGAACGAGGCACGTGCGTTGTACGTGATGGCAGACCAAACAGATGGTCTGCAGTGAGGGCTATGAATGTATGGTTTTTGTTACCGACTAGGGTTTCTTGATGGGATTTTTTCGGATTGCATTTCCATGTGACATACACAATGGGTGTATTGGGACGTTCGATGCATGCACGATGCATCCATGTGTTCAGCTTTAAAATTGGAATAAAATGTAGACACAAGTTACGCTGTCACGTTTTATTGAAAAAGGGGAAAAAAATCGAGAGGCATCGTGTTTGTTGAATCTGGATGAATCATTTGTGTGGATTTGTAAGCTTTCAAGTAATTAAAATATTTACTAAACATGGGTAACAAGTTGTTTTTATAATTTTATTTTAGTCTTATCTATTTTGTTTTTAAAACTAAGGCGGAGTATAAAACTTATAAATTGAAATTTTAACCTTGTATGACCTAGAATGCCAAGGAGTTCCTCAAGGTAACAACTAGGACCGTTACTTTCTATCCATCAGTCGGTAGAAAAGCCTGATTTACGAGACGACCAACTTTATATTACGTCTTAAACGACGCCAATAAAAAGTTGCGCTATAACGACAAAGCTGGAGCACTTATAGCGTATACTTTTTTATTGCCCCGGTATATATATAGTAAACAATTCACCGGGAAAGTGGGGGAATGGAAAATCCTCCACGGTTCGTAATTTTCTTTGAATATTTAATTCGAATGATGATGGAATATGGTTTTAGGTTTATTTTGTTACGTGAGTTGTTAGTTACAACTTAACTTTTGTTTGTTTATCAATCGAAAAACTGAAGAATCTTAAACATACATTTTCACATATAATAATATGTAAAACGTCCCTCAATGCACTTTAAGACTACTCTATCTACTTTAAGACTACACTATCCTATTCTATATAAAGCTACAAGGTAAACACTGAATATATTATGTAATGTAGGTACGTTTAACTCCTGCTCATTGCCGACAATTTATCATACGTCATAGACGAATACATAGCTATATCCTTAATTCAGTATGTTCTATCACTGCGCAAAATCCATCCAAACCAATTCCTAATGACGACGCAATAAAGCTACATCCAATTTAATTATCATTTTGATTGTAACGACTGGATACGAGAGCTATCGATATCAATTTGAAAATTAATTTTATTATTGGTTTCGTAATGATGTTACAATAATTTAGATGCAATATCATACCTAAATAATATGTTATCTGTAATATTGTGGCAGTTTAGATGGCAGTATTAGAAAATATGGTACTAAGGAAGGACATGGATATAATTCAGAAATTGATTTCAGATAAGGAAGCAATCCCGACAGTTCTGAACGGTCTCTGATAGGAAATTGCGACGTCTGTTGCTAGACTGGTATCGCTGGAGAAAGGAATTTGTATCTAGACAGTTTATTTCATTTTTTTTCATATATTTTCTGTTTTGTGTTGTAGTCAAGGAAATATACTACTATTATTTCTTTATAAAAATTATAATGACAAATAAGCAAATACACATACTTTTACGCAAATAAACGCTAGCGTTTAAGTATTAAATGAACAATAAAAAAAATCAATATCCCATTATCTTAGTTTTTTTGTTTCTTTCTCGACGATGTCAAAGCTATAAGAGGGGGTAATGCAGTAATTCTGATCTTCTTATCGTGTTAGCTGCCTAATAACCCATAACAAGATCTGTCACGTTACCCATAAAGCAAGATAACACATTCAATATTTCCAGCATCGTCATCCATTTTTTTTTCTAAGAATCTTAAAGTCATTGTACCAGGGTAGCAGATAGGCGATAAACGGTGCGACGGTGCGGAACCGTCTCGGGGGAAGCGACGTTAATCTGCTCAGGGGTCCCCGATCTATCGTTAACTGAACCACGTCAAGGTTTTGTTTTAAACAAAACATGATTCTGGAAGACATGGATAAGTTAGATATGTGGGTGATAAAATATTAGAGTATTTTATTGTTTCTTTTTTATCGTTGCTGGTCTTAGTCTGCCAAGGATTTTCATTTCAAATATGGCGATTAATGTCGTGCAAATAATGAAAGAATACAACCACGTGTCCCAGAACCTTATTTTCATTTTCTTTGTTAATGATTGATGATACGAAAGAATATTCATAGATTCCTGGCAGGATCTTAAAGCTGGCACCAAACTGAGTTATAATGATACATTATCTGGTATCAACAGTACAAACGGTGGCCGTGAACTTGTATTGATCTTAGCTTTTCATTACGTGGTTGGCGGAACTCCAATTGTAACCAGTGGGGTGTTTCATTTGAAGGCAAATAAAAGTAGCAAGTGCTGTAACAATTTGTTACTAGATTTTATTGAGCACTTTGTCACGTACTTACTGAAGGGATATAGATGAAGAGACGAAGCGAATAGAATTGTCTTGGGATGCTAAGTTTTGACACTACTTGTTCTTTATATAAACTACGTCCGAACTTGACTTTAAGTTTTGGTGTACCTACTGCTTTTAAAGTCTCTGGTTTGAAATATTTTTTTTTACTTTTATTGTAGATGATAATATAAATGTAAATAATTGCGGAAACATTTCTTGTTCCTTGATTTACAATCATTGTTGGTTAAAAAAAATGTAAGTACGTTCATACTGTCTACTTATTATACTACTATATGGCCTTTACATACATAAATCTATATTTTTATCATTTAAGCCCATTGTCCCACTTACGACCATAAACGAACAATATAGAACAAAAGGCAGGTTTACACGTATGGGCAGGGGCTTCTTATCGTCAGACACGGAACCCAAACGGTCCCGGCGACAGATTTACGGATGTCGGACGGCACTGACCTCGTAATTTCGGACCTATCTCCCGTATCTTTTGGTTTTATTAGATTTTCTGGGACCCCAAGGTGAAAGGTTCGAGTTTTGGAGAAATGAGGATTGATAAGGTAGATTTGTAGGGTCCGATTTCCCCTTGCATCGTTTAGTTTAAATTGTATCGAATCTTCGTCACCATTGTCTTTAAAATTCTCACCTATATTTAAATCTGTAACTTCATCAATATCCCAATCATCACTTATGTCATATATTACAACGTCATACAACCAATTCGAAGTCTATTCACATACTGTATCAGTTTCATCTAGTAGATAACCCCTTATTAGCGCACATACACTTAAGCTCTCAGCCCTGTGGTCGAGCCACTCTCATAGGTAATTGCAGCTCCAATTTCGTCTATCAATCGCTTGCTTCTACACTAACACAACGGACGTCCACAGAATCAGTTTCCAATGTTGAGCAAATCAGTAGTTTGCCAGACATACTTGGATCAAACATTTTTCCAATTATCTAATACCAATTCCAATCAACAGCCACCATGTTAGGGTGACAGGTTGCAAAAAACTTACAAAATATGTTATGATAAGAACGAAACTAAGATATAATCAGTAGAGTTTAATTTAGAATCTTTTTTCTTGCAGTCTCCAGGTGATTAGTGAGAGGAAACCAGCCGAGTGGGGGCTCGTTAAAAGGCAGTAGTCGCAAACACCTTTGCATACCATCACACCACATGTAGGTAGGAATCTTTTTAATTGAAGGGTGGGTACATTAGCTTTAAGTACTTTACAAAGTAGTAAAGATAGTACTTCTATAAATTGTGGTACAATGAACGCGAAGCTAACATTGCAAGAATTCTGAATACATTTGCTGTAAATTCTAATTAACCTTTAACAGTTAAAAGGTTGGACGTGCCAGACAGCGCCTGACTATAACATTTACAAGGAGTTGACTCAATGTTGAAACGCGAATTTCAATTGTTTTCAATATTTTTTAATTGTTTAATGTTGTTAACATTGGCTGCTTTGTTGTTCTAGTGGTCGGTTTATTATTTTAATGGTTTTTTTTATTAATGGTAAAGAAATTAAACGTTAGAGAAATTATATTAAAATATAACATTAATCATGAAAGCAGAGACCAGGAGAAAAATACTGCATTGCCATGATACGCATAAAATGAGTTTTAATATTTCATTACCTTATTGTAAGCCGTTTAAAATATTTTTATATAGCCCACCAACTTTAAAGGAAATATATCAAAAAGTTTCTTTTAAAACTTGAGCAACCATAATGCTTAAAAAAATCTCACGTCACCTGTTCCCAGACATATTGATCCTAACTACCTCAGCTATTAATTCAACAGCTGTAGTGTTGTACCTACAACAATTACAACTGTCTGCGGTCGACTAGTGTTGTGCACACATGTGTTGTGACTAATGTTTGCGGAGACGAGCCTACAGTTCGCACGTCTGGTGTTGTTGCCACTGTGACATACTGGTTTGTTGTTTGACGAACTTGGTATGAGTTAATTTAGTTACCGTGTTTTCGTTTAAGGTGTTGCTTAGATTCCGGAATCATTTTTGGGTACACAACAGAAATAATCCTTCATTGAAGAATACCAAAAGCTTTGCAGTTAAGAAACATAGTTGTCTTGTTAGAAACTATTGAGAGCCAAAATAAAATGACCGGATTTGACATAAAAAAGAAAAATAAAAAATAAAATTATGTGATGAAAAAAAATGTCCAAAATACTAAAAGGAAAGTTATTTTAGATTGTAAGTATAATAAATATTTTAGATTATAAGGTATTAGACGTACTTAACTCGGTGTTAATTAAATATTTTATTGTGCATTGTTGTAAACAAATTACCAATATCAGTAAACAATCAGCTGTCCGCACAAGACAGCAGTGTGTCCGTAATGTGACAGTCAATATTTATCTGTAAGGATATTGTAGGTGTTGGTGACATAATGCTACCTATACAAGTACTACATGTTCTGTAATTATTGAAGCAGTACATCCTGATGCCGTCGGCCTGTTGAGCTGTTGATTATATCGATGAGAACCTCAATTGAGCTGTGAGGAAGTGAAATTGGGGAGTGATCAGATCTAAACTAAATATTATGATTTAAATAGTGAAGAAGAAGACACTCGATGGTCGCTTGTTTTTAGGATTCGGCCAACTTGAGACAGTAAAACTCTCAGTTTATAAATTATGCTTTTTAAAACCATCTACAATTCAGCTCCAAATGGCTCCAAAAATATATGTTATATCATAATATTGCGTTTCTGTGATTTAATTCATCTCTTGATAAAATTGATTTCAATGAAAGTAATCCTCATTACGCTATATGATAGCTGGTTTTCAGGTAATTACACCCACATACAGACTCAAAATACCCAAACAGATATACTTTAATTACCTACTATTCGGCTATACTCAAGTGTTAATCCGAGAATGCCCTCAGACAGGCTTTCTCATACATCTATATTGTAGATACAGGTAAATAGCCAGCCCAATTATTAGCCATCAATCTAGCTACATCCCAATTAAGGTTAGCTCGGCTGCTGGTACTAGCAGATGGGTTCACAATCAATATCTTACACGGAGAGACTCATCTGGCTTTCAGATTAATGCGTAAGATCGGTCTGTCTGTCTGTATGTCGAAACAATACTGTTACATTGGAATACATTTGGTTCTTGTCATTTATGTGTCGATCGGCATGTCATGATCATTTTATTTACAGATTACCGGTTATTTAATTGAATAAATTGATTAGCTAAACGACAAAATTTAAAAAAAATATTACTTATGAAAAGTTTAAGTTAAAACAGGTATAAACATCATTTATTAATAAGAGTGTATGAGTTCAGAGCCTGGAATCGTTTATCCCTGAAGCACTAAGTTAAAATCCCGCTGAGTTTGGTTTCTTAATAGAATTCTGAAACAGCTTTTGTTACTGCCACGTTTTCCTTTATCTTCCATTTAAGCTTAAGCGTATTCAACTGAAATATCTCATCCAAATCATTGTTCACTGAATAATTTCATTAAGATATAACTGTGTTCATGATTTGTGGATGTTTTATCTGCATTCCATCTCCGGGTGGGACCTTTTATAGCGGTCCTCCATTTGTGAACCACGGTGCGTTTCTGTTAGAAACGTCGGATTTAACATTTTTGTTGTATTATTTTAAGATAATGGAATTATTTTTGGGATTGACTTAAGGTTAGTCATATGTTAACTGTGTGGTGAGTATTTAAAGTGATGCTTATATAAAATAAAGATGTGAATGAGAGAGAAAAGAAACTTAGCAATTTTGCAAAGACCTTTCAACTTTTTATCACATAAGTGGAAATCGTACTTAAAAAAATAATCTTTTTAATTAGTCTATCATATTTAATTGGACGTTATTGAGTGACACGCATTTTTTAAACGTTGTAAACATTTTTTTTTAATGTTACACCCAAGCATCCACATTCCTACATTGTGCACAAAATTATTTGCAATTAGTGACTACAAAGGTGGACTTAATTCATGTTCTGCTAATCAACATAAATGTTGTACAGCAACAGGACAACAATAGGAGCATGACATACACAAACATTCATACAATTGGCGAATATCTGCTTTCACACTTGACCATTGATGTTGTATTTAAATATCCCATTAATTATCAATCAAAATCCCCGGCGGACGCTTGCTATTGTTATTGCTGGCACTGCGAGTGCTAATTAATTTATCTCTCTATAAATTATTTAGTGATAATGAATATTGGATAGGCCTGCGATTGTTTGCGGTTGTCAGTCTGCCATTGATTCCTTTGGAAGTGTTTTTATTGATGAGGTGAGTTTAGAGTTGTGTAGGCACTGACAGGATAGCTATTTTAGGCATAACGTGTACCTACGGAAAAATAATTAACATAAGTAACAGTTGAGGACTGTTATATCTACACATTTTTAAAGTTATAATCTGATAAACGAATGACGACACTACGAAGATTAATAACACTTTTTTACAATAAAAATTAAGGTTAGTTATTTTAAATTGATAAAGGTAATTTGAAAAATGATGGACGCGAGCGGGCCATTAACTTGCTACCTTCACCGCATTAGTAAGTATAGTTTAGTTAAGAAAAGTATCTAATTAGGTTTGTTTTAAGACGGTAAACTAAGCTACTAACCCATTTCCATTCCTACTAAATAAGAGTAACACTGTCCAGCGAAAAGTCGGTGTCCACCGTCAATTACATTAACAAACTCCTTCTATTGCTTATCCATAGTATACAACATTATGAGCTACATAATATGAAGACATACAGACACACAGACAATACATAAATAAAGTATTTATCGAGCCATTTGTTGCAGACGTCTGGTGTTACCGCTCACTACGCCGCGCCTCTGTGAAACACTAAAAGCCTTTATCTGAAGCCGCGACCGGGCTAGCTTTGGTGCTGGGGCCATAGAAAGGGCGTTTACTGATGATACGTACTCATAGTTCATCCTATACTGACTAAGATTTAATTGTTGATTAGACTTTAAAAATGTGGTAAGGAAGAGAAGGCCGTGTGGTTTTCAAGGCCTCACATTTTGTACACTCAACGTCAAGCAATTTGTTTTCAATCATAACTGGCCAAATAACAAGAAAAAACTTTTTAAGACAAATTTTTTTAGTCATAGCACATTCTTCAAGCACATACATAATACATATGCTATAGTGGTAGTTAATGAGATGGTAGAAGTATTAGTTACCTATAGTAAAATAAATTAAAGTAATTATACGATTATGCCGCCAGCTTCGTAGCTCAACTGCGAACTATTGAGAATCACCCGATCGGATCTGTTGCTCGCGGCTGCAGTCTTCAACAGTTCAGTCAGATTGTATGGCAGGAATACTTCAATCGATTTCTTTTGCCAGACCGCCAGTCCGTCTGGCAAAGCCGGCGATATGTTTTGCCAATTTGCTGCCGACTTGTGGGGATTCCGAGATTTGGGAGCGTGTTTGTTGAAGGCCAGATAGTGATTTTATTCAGGTGTAAAACGTCTGCGCATTTGAGGGTTTAAATTGGTGAGTTATTTCGTGAGGTGGAAATGGATGAGAAGGTTTATTGACGTAGAGTATAAGGTGTCTAGGGTACTTTAGTTAGGTGTGGTAAATATCTTAGAATATTTTTGTATTGCATATCTAGATACCAATAACTCAGAAAAGTATTTTCTTAGTCCTATGCAGCCTTTCAACTTATGTTGTTATACTGCTCTTTTTACCTTTATGTATATGACTAAATATTATTCTTACGAGACAAGTTTCTTCTAGTGTTTTCCATTCCTAAAAATATCTAAGTCCGTTTTCACCGATAGACACTTAAGGCAAGGCAGTAAAATTGCGAATCATCGAATTAGGAAAGGGCCGAACGGTAAGTCAGCTCGTAAATTCGGCATTCGGCTCCATTTTTCGGCCTTCGCCGATATCACATTGTTTAGGAAATGCCAACGTTAGGTTTGCTTTTCAAAAGTAGACTAATAGGTTGGTTGAGGCAATCTCTGACACGAAGTCATTGATAAAATTGACCTCGATATAAGTCTGTTTGAAAACATTGTTTTGTTTTAAAATTATAGTGAATCGTTATTTTTAAACAAAACTATTTATCGCAACCATTTTCTACTTTTAAAAAGATGGCTCGTTAAGAAGATGAAAAACTATAAACTGCTTTTTGTAAGCATTTGTACGTATCTTTATAACTAAGAATTTCAATTAAATCAACAGTTCAGTGGAGCCTCCATGTAATTAAAGGTGGGCTTATTTAAACCATTTTTACCACGCCTCCAAATATACAATGAATTAATAACAACACGGATCAAGTTACCAACTAGCCTACAAACCCGTAGGCCGTCAATAGCACAATCAATGCCAATTATGCATGGCCAAGCAAATATTATGAAACACGCTTCTGACAGCTCTGTGTATGACGGATGCTGGCAAGCTATTGTTTTGCTCCCGACGCCGCTTGTCAAATTACTGTCCACTGAAAATTATGGGGTGCGTGCGAAAATGAGCGTTAGCTTGTGATGTGAATGGGTGAAATGTTTGGAATACTGTTTAATGTGGTATGGTTTTAAATGAAACATGATTATTAAATAAATACTGTTTTGGGTGTCTAGAATTAAGCGGCTTAAATTTTGCTAGCTGCTTTGTAAATCCAACAAAAGAGCGCAAAGCAATAAACTGTCAAAGACGTCATAGAATAAAACCAAAGTAAAATATCTCTTCATGTAGACCACACAACTGTATTTACAAAGGTTTCAGCCAAAGTTCAATCGAGCATCTCAGACGAGTAAATACTGTGAGGCACTGTACCATATTTTCCCCAATATTCATGTGAAATATTGAGTAAAAGGATTCAAAAGAGCGAGCATCGAGCACCTTTAAGTGTAGCAAAGTAGAATACGCTAAACGCTTCAGTATTTAAGTTCTTCGACGAAGGTTACAATAAATAACTTGCAACGAGTGTTGAGACTTGAGAGCTGTAGGGAAAATCGTAGCACCCTTCCCACTCACTCCTAAACATTTTACCACCTGTCTCTTTCCTACCAACCTGCTTACCGGTAGACAGGCGAAAAAATTGTGTTTATGGTTATTGGATGGTAAGAAATTTGTTATGGGACAACATTTTTTACGTAAAGCCACTGTTGTGGGCACAATGATGATAGTTGATGTTGCTGTGTCAGTAAATGGTGGTTGCAATCGATAAACAGTTTCATAATAATAAATAGTATCGCGGAGTTTGTGGTTACTTGTCGTACGAAAAATTTTGAAATTAAAGGAGAAAAAGTTAGCTTGATTTTCGAAAATGACAAGAATGCTTCGTATCCTAAGTGTAACTCGTGCTAACGTAACCGTCCGGTCCGTAAACATACCGGACCGGACGGGATAGATAATTAGATAATTCTATATATAAAAGCTGCCTCATTGGTCTATTTATCTGCTGATCACGAGTTCCTAGGTTCGAATCCTGAGTCGGGCAAACTGTTATTCAGTTTTTCCATTTGGTAATTCTTAGTAGTAGCACGGTGTCACGGTGGATTTGTGCGCGGTTGGTGGCAATAGGCTCGCCCTCTATTACGATGGGACCTATAACATAACTGGCAAAATGTGGGTGTACTAAAAGTACCTACACCTCTGCCTACCTCTTCTGGGAAAGAGGGAGTGATGCTATGTTATGTTAATTCATAAATTACAAATCTAATTTTGATTAAATACTTCGCATATCCAAATACTTTTCCATTATTAATTATTCGATAACATGAGTACCTACATATTTATCTAATAAAATTTTCATTCATTTTTTATATAATTTATTTAAATAACAATACATTAAAAGCACCTGTTGTCCTGTTGTAATATCCATACAAACATGAGGCTCTCGAAGTGCTTGCATTAGAAATGGGACATTAATGCAATAACACGAATGCTAACAAAGGATGCTCGAGGGCACTGGAACGCGCTTGACATGATAATAGGCGCCAGGAATTGCGTTTTACTGACTATTATGGAGGCTATTTAGATTTTATAAATGCAAATGTTCAGATATAATGTAAATAACAAAAACGAGTTTGTGACTGTATTTGTAGGCTGTTGATAGGTCAAAGATACATCTGAAGTATGCTTTGTACAGGTGTTATCTTACCATTGAATTAAGACGAAAAGATTAATTTTAATTGTAAATAAGGTTCATTTCTAAATGTGAAAATAAAATATCAAACCGTCTACTACTGTCCCCTGACACAAAATAAAATTTACTAAAAAGGCAGAAAAAGCTCATAAACATACCGGTCTAAATCATAACCCTTCTTGCTTCGCCGTAGTCGGGCAAAATTCTACTAATGAAAAATAGAAGACACTCTTTTATCTTTTCCCAAAGCTCTCATTATAAAACATGCCATTCGAACACCCCATTAACTTTTTCAAACAAAAGTAACAAGTCAATTTCCTCTCTAATTACCGTTAAATATTTAAAAAGCTGCCCGAAAAGGGTTCGTTCCAACGAAATAATCATCGAAAATCTGCACGCAGCGAAAATTTCCAACTCAGATGCGAAGTCACGTCCTTACTGCAATGGCGGCAAATTTTTGCAAATACCTGCGAATTCCGTGATAATGCTTTGAAAGTCAGCTTAACCTTGTTTGTTTGGGTTTGCCTGCACCGGGAACAAACTTCCATCCTTAATCTGGCATAATTAGTTATAATTTCGGACCCTTATTAAATTAGGGACCTTTAGAGTGTAAACTTGGAAAATATGGAGAGGTTCTGAAAGTTGCTGAGTTGGCTTTAGTTAAGAGGTTTAGGAATGAAGGTGAGGCTAATAAATTTGATGATATCGAGGAACAATATGGAGCAGAATCTTAAACACAATACGGTATTATATTAGGCGAACCTATTACCATTATAGCAGAGAATTTGTATTGCCTTAGGGCCATCCCTATACATAGACATACTAAAACTGGCAACATTGTGGTGAAATATGTTGTCATTCCTAATTTACCGACATGAACACATAAACAAGATTCCTGCGTATATCTTTACCAGAAAATTTACTTGATCTCTCTCATTAGGTAACTTATTAAGGAGCTTCCAAAAATATTTACTAAAAATACCAGCTTATACTTTGCTTATATGCTAACATTATGTATGTAGATTGCGACATCACGTGTAATGATAAGATAGCAAGCGAACTTCGCGACCTAGTTACTGAATGTAGATATTAGGTGTATGGCGTAAGTGCCTTGGATTTGCGAGCAGATAGTAGAAGGTAATGGGAAACTTAAAACACCTTGGACAATTTTGTTGTACTAAAATGTTTATGATAGTTCCTTTGGCATGATGTAAGATTATTCAGACAGTAAATTGTTACATTATAATCTTCTTTATCTACATGCTTGAATTATTATGACAATTGACCCAGATTATTCTAATTGCTTTGTAATGAATCAAGAGAAACAAAGTCTTATGAATCTGTGAAGAAACTTCGACATTTAGGCGCATCTGGAGCACTTTCCATTGAAACTGATGTATCAGATTGTGACTTGTCCCACACGCCTAATGAATAAAGTCGATATGCGAAGGTAATGACACGGCCAAAATATACAAAGTACGTAATGTTTACTGATACGCTTTAAGATTTTAAGCTCGGAGAATTAAGCCACCATATACGCAACTTATTAACATTTTCAATGATAACCACTACATGGATACATAAATTGCACATTTTACGAAAAAGTAATTTATTTGAATAATCAATAAATTTACGAGGTTAATGAAGCAAAAGAAGTATGCCAGGATCGTAGCAAATGGAAATCCGTGGTCTCTGCCTACCCCTCAGGGAAACAGGCGTGACTTTATGTATGTATGTATGTACGAGGTTAATTGAATGGAAATCAGTGTCAAAAGCTTTAGTCAAATCACAGTTCCGATTTATGTCGAAAATTAATTATTTTTATTCGGAAATAAACTCTCGAGAAAAAAATGGAAAGTAGTTTCTTATTTTAAATAAATTCTTCGCTATGTATACGCTTAAATAAACTTGAAGTCTGAACGACGGACACTATTTACTTTAATTCAGTAATAAGTTCAACGTTCTTTGATGTTTTGGGAGCCAGCGACCATACAAAATACCCTATTTGGGTATCTCTCAGAAATGACGAGCCCGATCGTGGAATGAGATCTCTTTATGCGAACCACCGACTATTGTGCACGAAATAAGTCTCGGGAATTGCGTAGAGATGACATTTTATAAACGTATGTATATTTGGTGGTGCTTTTGGAGTTTTTGGGGAATTATTATCTTTTGCAGAGTGTTATTATGTGTCTGGTGTAAAAATTACTGTATTGTGTATTCAAGAAAAGTGAGTATTGAATAATTTAAGTTTTAGCGAAACTTAATGTAGGAGAAATATTTGGATAAGAACATACATTTTGTCCGTGTGAATGTTAAGAAAAACTATTAAAACAAAGTAACTGTCTTTAGTTTCTATTGAATTTTCTTTTCCTAATTCTCCGTGTTATTCATTTCATTTATCATTATTATAGCAGGATCAGTCAGATCGTGTGTCAAATTTGCTCCTACTAGCCCATTTGTTGATTCTTCATCACAACCTACAAGTTATGTAACTACGTCTACATATACTGTAGGTATTCAGCCATCTATAGTATAATTACTGGTAGCCACAACAATGGTCTGCATGTATGTTACTATGTATAAAACAGCTTCTGTGGCTGACAGCCGTGTTGACTCCAATAGCTATCGGCCGGCCATTGTTGCAGAGATAACGCTGCTTGTCGTTATATTATAGTTGATTGGTAACAGCGTGTAATTAAAAATTGATAGAAGAATATTACAACATTTGACTGTTTTTATTGAAAGAAAAAATGTCCCTCGTAGTACCAGTACTAGTACACATTTTAATGCAATCTCTATATGGTCGACATAGAAAACATACTCGTAGAAGTTATACTAATAATGTCCTAATATTCGTCGAAGTATTTATAAAATCTATTGGACAGTTTTACGGACAGTGAGACGGAGATTGATGGACATACATACAAACAATCTGTACCTCTTTCTAATATTAGAATAGAAAACCATAGTATAGTAATTGTTTTGACAATAAATTGCCAAAGAATGGCAATTCAAATGCGGCAAATAACACAAAATGCTCTAAGCGAAATCCCTCTTAATTAGTCGTCAATATTTAGTAATTACCACTTGCGTCCGCACCAATAGTCGCCATAACTAGAAACCACCCCTGTTTGCTTTATGCGCTGGTTACTCGTGCTAATTGCATTGTAGTCTTAGTGTAATATCAGTATGGCGCTTTATTTACTTATATTAATTAATTTGTACAGTGACGATAGCGGTTAGTTGTTCAGTAAACAGTAGAATATTGGGCTTATTTGAGCTTCTATTGGAAGGAGGAGGTTGTGGTTGAAAGATATATAGTGACAAAAATGGTACAGTTAGTAATGAGAAGGAATCAATCCCTGCTACCCTATATAAGCCTTTGCCCTGCAATAGATATATTATTGCAGTATTTTAAATGGGACAATATGTGTTCTATGAAGTTTATCCAAATGACGAAGCAAGAGAAGAAACTAAAAACAAAATTGTATTTAGTTAAAAATATAATGGCATTAAGTCGAAGTAATTGTTCATTGACAAAGAATATCCTTAGGCTATTCTCACCACAATAATAAACATAGCTGCTACCAAAAACCACAAACCCTAGTAAACACATTTGGAAATATATTGTAATACTATGCAGAGCAACTTTTGCAAGGAACATCCCAAAAAGGCGGTCCCAGACACTAGTATTGCCTCTATATGCAAGCACCAGTACAAAGCGAGTACAAGACAGCACAAAGTTTCCGCTGAATGTTCTTGTTTGGATGCGAACTTAACTGTACGACTGTACACTGTACAGACGACACCAAAAACATATACACGGTGAACAAGACAAGAGCTAACAAGAAAATGAATCAATAACTAGCGTAAGACAATTTCTATCGTTACTGTAATAGCGCAGTATATGGAAAATAAATATTTGCCTTATAAAATTATGTACTTTTTACAATGAGTTGACTAATTAGGTTTTTCATGAGAAGTATTTGGCAATATATTTTGTGGGAATGATATATATAGATCGATACTTAAGTACGTATTCCTACTGTATAGCACAAATATTAAGCTGAATACAATTGACTTTATTTTAAAACCATTTTCTATTTTCTATACCACAGTCAATATTTCTCCAAATAATGACCTCAAATGAAACGATCCATAAACGAGCCATTATAGAATATGTATACCTAAAACCTAATCGGTTACATGTTCAAAGAAAATAAACATTAAGAATACATGAATTAGTATTTCGATACGGTAAGTATTCAAGGAAACATTAGTAGGCCAGGTCAACGGGATCAGGTCACCTCATATCAAATAAAGGAGCAATTTAAAACAAATTATTATACATAATAACACTCCAATTCACATTACGTGCCAATTATATATAAAAGCTTTGATAACTTTAAAGAAATACGCAAGGTAACAACTGTTTGAAGAATTTGTAAAGGAAAACATTGGCAACATGAAAGCGTTTAAGAAACGAATTATGAAAACATAGCGTCTGAAGTCCAAATTAAATTAATATTAGGATTAAAATTAGGATATCCAAACGTAGCAAAGTAAATATTGATAATTTGATATGTTGTTCTATGAAGACTTAATAAATATTGTTGGGTTATATTCCTTCTCTAAGGCACTGGGCAAGATAAGACTAAAGTTTCGTACCATTAAAATGATTTTTATCTATAACTTTGATGAAATTCATATCTGCAAATTTTAAGATATACACCTAATTAAGTTATCAACACAATTCACCAAAACAAGTTTACACTACAATAAAATAAATCATCGAAACGCACCAACAAGCCGAAACACGTACATACGGAACACACATAAAAAAGTTTCCCAATCACACTTGGCAGTTTCTTACTACGTAAATGTTCCTTGTTATACACTATTCGTACATCCACCAGTATAATAGACTATAGAAACAAGTTCAGTGGGTGAATTTTCTTCGAATTACCTTTGATTTATGACAGAGAAACCATTACTTAGAAGTTCTTGTAGGTTTATGAAGGCTAATCGATTTTGTTTCTGGCCTACTGTTATGGCATTGAGGAAATGTAAGTCAGGAAAGTCATAATTGAGATTAGGTTTGCTCTTGCCTTGGCCATCAATCGGATCATACAATACATATCGCCCAATAAAAGAAAAAGTTACACTTGGATAAAAGTGGATTTGCCTAAACTAGACGTAATACATATACAATTAACTTATACCTATATGGAACATACATAACATAACATCAAGCTTGTATTTCCCGAAGGGGCGGCAGTGCTCCCACATTTCGCCATATTAGGTATTAGTTAGGTCCTGATGCGGGCACAAATCCAGACTCCGTGCTGCTACTGAGAATTACCTTATGGAAAAACTCAGTAATACTTTGACCGACCCAGGACCTCATGCTTATCAGTCGCGCATTGCGTCCACTGGATCAACGAGGCAATTTCAGTCGGACAAAAACCAGACATATAAATCTAATGGTATGTATGTTGAATTGTTGGTAGCTTTGTTTATTCTAACCACAAAAAAATTGGAAAAGTAGATTAAAGAAGGAAATCTCTTAAGAAGTCACATAAAAATGGTGGGTACAAAGTACCATCAGCAATCAGAGTTGATTGGCAAAGCCTCAATCAACATCTAAAACATACAAGCCAAAAAGGAAGTATAATTTTCCGTCTCTGCTTCTGACAGCAAAGATTTCGGATAAATCTGCGTTCAAAAGGCTCGGAACATTAAAAATAAATATAGGAAGCCGGGACTGACAGGGATATTTATTCAGCTTTTAGTACTGTTTGTTAGTTCTGTCAGTGACAGTTAAGCAAAGATTCATATTTTTAGAGTGCTATAAAAATATTTGCGATGAGATAAAAATGGGTAATATTTATATAGATTTTAAAGAAAAGTTTTTCCTGTTGATACCAATAATATAAACGGGACTAAAGCCAGGTAAATATTAATTGTTTATATTTTAGGTTCAGTTTTTGACGACCTGATTAGCGCAGTGGTTAAGCGATTGGACTGCTGCGCTAAGGGTTGCGGGTTCGATTCCCGCACGGGGCAAAACTTTGTGCGTACCACAGATGTTTGTCCCGAGTCTGGGTGTTTGTGTTTGTGATATTTCATGTTTGTGAAACGCACCCACGATACAGGAGAAATTCCTAGTGTGGGGCGACGTTTTAAAAAAAAAAAAAAAGAAAGAGTTTAATATTTTAGTGCACTTTTTTCATACATACGTGTGATACGTCCCGTTCTTTACAAGAGCTTTTTGATTTTGTCGTACAACAAAATCAAATCAAATGAAAATAAACAAACAAAACCCACCCAAATTCAGAAATAGTGATTCAGATAACAAATTGCGAATTATGCTAAGGCAGCAAAAACAATTTTTAAATCCACCCCGGAATATCCGGACTGGAAATACGGCCTACATATCCGAGGCCCAATTTGCATGGAGATGGCGCCAGAGCGCCGGCCTGAGGCTTCACACTGTCATAATCCGAAACTCGGCTAAACTGATTTAAATTTTGGCCATACAATGACTCCGAGCTCCGTAGCTTGTTCATACACAGTTGCTGCTGCTGTTACTAAGTCTGTAGGTAGCTTTATTGCGAAGGGTTAAGGATGTGAATGACCGATTTCAGATTTTCCTAGTTCAAGGTTTGTGGGTTGTTGTTTAGGTATTAAGAATTGCTCCTGGAACTTGAAAAGTGGGAAGGGATTTGAATTTGAGTATTTTATTGAAAAAAATTTAAATGCATGGAAATAAAATAGTCTGCTAGGTTGTGTAAAATACGTCTATTTTGCGATTAATTGTAGTCACGTAACTAAAATTGACCTACTTTATTAGATAAATCATTTTATGATTATCGTTCTAAGTTCTAAGAAATATTAAACTTCCATATGTTTTTGGAAAATGTTATTGAATCATTTAACATTGTGTTGTGTCCAAAATTTAAAAAAATATCATAAACAAACGTAATTTTTGAATGCTGATATAAAATTTGTCAAAGGCCTTGCTTAATTCCAAAAATAAAACCCAGAAGCATAATCTCCATGGTATATTATTCGAAGGTCTCAACTTCAGTAAGATAAATACGCATTACTTTCATCCCTTAATAAGAACATTTTTACAAGCTAACATCAACTTTAATGTCTACGGCGAAGAAAGGAGTAAATAAACTTTTCTGTTTGTGAAATGGATCTCTTTGGAGTCCGCTCTGCTTGCTTATGCTTTAATGAAGAGATTCACAGCTTTTGAGTTGCCAGCTAAGTATGCAAATTCTTTATATTTGAAGTTACGACTTTGTTGACTTCTTTTGTAATAAGATTTCGTTTATTTTTATTAAGCACGATAACGATCAGTACAACGTTATAGTGAACATTTTGGATGGATTGGATGGAAAAAAAACTGTTAAAATGTAACGGTGTTGTTATGCCTGACTGCCTCGTTGGTCTAGTGGGTGCTAAGCGCGACTGCTGAGTACGAGCTCCTGGGTTTGATTCCCGGATCAGGCAAAGTGTTACTGGGTTTTTTCATTAGGTTATTCTCAGTAGCAGCACGGAGTTTGGATTTGTGCCCGGTTGTTGGCAATATGTTCGCCCCCCATTACATGGGGACCTAGAAACATTACTATCAAAATGTGGATATGTGCATTGTGCACCCTGCCTACCCCTCGGGGGGCGTGATGTTATGTGTTGTTGTTATGTTGATATAATTTCAAGGATTCTATTTCTTTTGCAAACTTGACATAGAACTACATGTAATCTAGGATCTTAGGTAGAATATCGCAACGTGTTCAATTTAATGACGATAGAAAACTAATAAAATACTAATAGAATTAAATAAAATCCTTTCCTCCCTCATAGTATTTTGTAACAATGTTACAACTATTTCAGGTCTTCTGTCCGCTATTTTAAAAAGTTCCTATATCCAAGACAGGAATCCTATTAGTTTCTGTCGGCAAGGTATTGTCATCCGTCTGGGGGATTGTCTGCTCAGTGGATAGTATCTTGGGTTCTAAAATTGCTATTTTCTTTTAGGAACCTTTGTTACTCAAATTATCGTCTAGAGGACAGCCAGTATTAAGGGCTTAGAGCGTATTCATATTAAATGAGAGTTTGGTATCTTACTTGTTTA
The DNA here is from genome assembly GCA_946251915.1 of Abrostola triplasia. Taxonomy (NCBI): domain Eukaryota; kingdom Metazoa; phylum Arthropoda; class Insecta; order Lepidoptera; family Noctuidae; genus Abrostola; species Abrostola triplasia. The sequence goes on along the minus strand of OX276424.1, from coordinate 2,088,497 downwards.
TAATGTGTTTTTCTTTACGTGTATTGTTTTTATTAAGTATCTCTTCTAAATCTTATTCTTTGCAGCGATTAAAACCTAAAACGGTAGTTTAATATCAAAACTTATTTCGCGAATCCTACGTGAAAGTTGAAGCAAACTCACATTTCATATTCCACAGCATTATTGCGGTAGTCAGGCCCGACTACACTCGCCGGGGGTAGCGGATTTATATCATATATTTATTTCGCTTCGGCTGTAATGGCGCATTAATCTTGGTGCCTCTCGAATGGCATTTGACATTTCGCCTCCTTGCCTCTTCCACAGGATTGAGATTTGTAGAGTATTTTGGGTGTTTACTTGTTATATATAGTGACCGTTATATAGATTTGGTCGTCATTCTTTTGTGTGGAATATTGAGAGTCAAAAAGAAAAGGGATATTTAAATTAGGGTGAACGAAACCCTTTTGGCTTATAAGTATTATATTGATGTTAAAAACCTGTGTGATGTTGGTAATCTGAAGTCTTGTTTGCTTGCATGTTGATTGACATACCTGAAACAAACGATAAAGAACATTTAGTAATCAATAATTGCAATACGTATTTCAAAACTTCTGTTATTTGCATAAGAAAGAGATTTGGGAACTAAATAGTCAAGGACACTGGATGTTACATTGATCATGCAACTACAAATCCTAGTGATTATACAATTAATTATCCTTTACAAACCATCTTTTTGAAAATATTCTTGAATCTAAATATTGAAAATTTCCTTTACTTTAAATACCACCACGTAATTACGATCGTGAAGTGTCTTTCTAGTTACTGAATTCAGTAGATACATATCGTCACAATAATCAAGGAGCAAACGCATTAATAAACTACCAATATTAATCATTACAGATACCAATCTAAGCCACATCAAAAGGAACTAGTGTATTGTATATGAAGGTGCACATAACGCATCAGCTTTATGGGTATAAGCTGACATATATCACGGTATCGCACGCCATATTCGCGTTACACTTCGGATTTATTTCGGGCTGATGTGTGACGGGGCATAAAACGAGCATCATCGGCTATTGATTTTATGGGCATAATCGATGGTGACCACGTTGCGGTTGTGTTTGATTGGAATTCAATCGACGTGAAGTGTTTTATATAATTTCAATGGTAATATTTTGTTTATTATTGAATGTGTGATTTGTGATTTTTATTGCTGTTGTAATAGAGATGAGGTGTAATTGATGCTTGTTTTGCATCTGTGGCAGGTTTTGCTACTTGTTTTCCTTCATCGTTAAATTAACGAAATTACGTTTATATTGATTGCTGTCCTAATTTTATACCTACCCTATATGGAAACAATAAATTCTCCTTTTTTAGTAAACAAATTACCATCATATAATTTGAACTGAAGCGTATTTTTTCCTTTTACAAACTTCATTATGTTCAACAGTTTGTAAAATGTCATTCTTTTGCCATATTTAATTGGACAGGAGGCACTAATTGCGACAGACGTCGACACCTGAATTGTCAGGCATTTAGCAAACTCAGTTTGAGCGTAGCATCAACGAATGTTCGCGCCATGTCCGGTTTTAACCAGATTTGGCTGCCTATATCCAGTTTTCGTTAGTTCGCTTTGACACTTGATTCTGTGAAACAAGTGATTGACGTGTGATCCTTTTTTAGTCATCGGATTGATTTGAATTAGTTTTGTTGTGATCAATTGGTCGAATGAAATTCGATGCAAAATGTTTTTTGCAGACTTCGCCTAACACTGCACCGAAGCGAATTAAAAACTCGGTTGAAGATAAAAATTAAGTAAGATAACATTCAGTAAACTGCCCAGTAATCCTTCTAAGCGAGAAATGTGTAAAATTGAAACCAACCAAGAAAAAAAAATAATTAAAAATACATAAATCCATTTATAGTCTGTTACTGCCGTTTCAGATCAGTTTCAACAAAAGGCAAACGAGATCGATCCCTAAGGAATCGGACCACTCAAAACAAAGTCTAAAAACTTCAAAGATGATTTACGAGCTACGAGTGGCAGTGAAACACTCGTAACGTTCATACAAATGCCACAATGGACATATTTCACTGTGAAATCCGAAACCAATATCAAAGTAAATACAGAAAACCAATTCATAAATACTTATCATGAAAAAGAACGAATATTAGAAGAACAAAACGAAGCAGTAATGTATATTAATCGTGTGTATATAAATCAGTTGGAAAAGTGTGTCAAAGACTAAGTTCCTTAGTGATAGAGATGCACTACTACCTAAAATATGAGCGCTTATTGATAGAGTACATCAATGCACCTTCATCAACCGATAATAGAAGGGCAACCATGTTACTGACAGTGCCCTTATTGCCGTTTCGGGGCAATTTGAAATCATCTTAACGCGTGATAGGTTAACCTATTGTTATCCAGACTAGATTGTTACCTGTATTGCCTAACCTAACCTCAAAATTGTAGGAGCTGTTGCGTTCGTTGGGTCATTTAGTATACTCGTTTCATATTGGCCCTTCTGTTCAAATATTTGTTTCCAAAACAGTAGCTATTGGCTTAACGCATATCGAATAACTACGAAGCCACTTAAAAATGACCGTAAAATATTTAATCTGTTAAGTTGGTAATAAATATTCCGGCATAAAATCGGAGAAGGGTCCGACTTGGCTGTTTGTTTTCATTTTTGTAATGGAGCATTGGATATTGAAGCCGTATTACTGTGTGATAAGTTTATGGATCTTTGAATCAGAATCATTTCAATACTTTTCTAAGAATACTATCTAAATAATTACGCAATGTTTATTCTTTATTATTTTCTTTTTTAGGTTAATGACAATCCTTAACACCTTACACTTCACACGCACAATTTTGTTCTGTCAAACTTATCTATTTCTAATCAAAAATACCAATTCATCACCACTAAAAAGATTTTTATTTAAACAGTCAATAGATTCTATAAATCTTTGCTTTCGAGTTAGTTCAACTAAAATCAATAGCTCGCTCGCCAGTGTTATTTTAGAACTTCGTTAAAACTAAATATTGTTTCTCACCATTTAACTAAGCCTGGATTACCGCGTCAATTCTATCTGTTACGCCAAACTGACCTCAATACTCAACAATATTATGAAGAGTAAGGGAGACACCAGTACCAATCCCTCAATAAAATTATTGAGAGTGAGCAGGAAAGTTATAGTTCTATCCGTTCATAGTTATTAGATTCCGGAGTTCTAGGAAAACTATTTGTGACGGAAAATACTAGTTTAGCGCGGGAGCAATTTGCATGCGTAATTTCTGTGAGCTGTCTAATTTATGTGTCGTTTTAATCTAAATGATGAGTAGGTGTGAGTTTTTGTGTAACAGGGAACAGCGTGAGGTAATTATATAGTCAATGAGTCCCTTTTTAACTAGATTCTTGTTCATTGAGTTGAATACAAATCTAAACGAGGTAGGCTCCGATTTGTATGTGTAACTAGTAACTTTACTAACATTACATGATAAATGGTATGGTTTAGGGAACACGAACGACTTTATATCAATTTCTATCTTACCTTTACCATTCTGTAATAATAACAGCCTAAAACTGTCCCACTGCAGGGCAAAGGCATTTTCTCTTATAAAGATGGAATAAGCATTGATCACCACACTAGCTCAATGCGGTTTGGCGATTTCAGATAATTAAATCCAGGTTTCCTCACGATGTTTTCTGTCACCGTCAGTCAGTGATGTCTTAGAATATCTAAGAAAGTATTTATGATATTGAAAAAGTTACATTGACCTGCAACTTTGTGCATAAAATCCGGTATGTCAATCACTAGGTTACCACGACTTTTAACCATTAGGCCACCAAGACTTTACCATTAAATTGGCAAGTAATCAACGAAGAAATTTCTGGTATTATACTGAGACTAAATGGAACATTTTATTAGATTCCAAATTCGAAACAACAAACTTTAACATTGTTAAAGTAACCCTGTCTGCTCTAAGATGTTTTGTCGTAGAAATAGATGACGCCGCCCAACTGAAATAATTGCCCTCGTTAGGTAGTATTAAATGAACAGAGTTGTATGGAGCAACTCAAGTGACGAGGGTTCTTTGTCTCATAGAAGAAAAGTATTTACTTAAGTCTTTTTATCGAATGTACTCGCATAGTGTAATGCCCATAAATACCTTCTGAATGGTTTATCATTAATTTATTGTAATGTCGTAGGCAAAGTATTATCAGGGTTGTCGATCAATGCGTTTTTAGTAACAGCAGCCAGTTTTAAAATGTCGTCATAGTGGTGTGAGTTTTGCCTCTTTTACATAAGACGCGCACTGTTTTTAGTAATAATAGCGCTCCTCTATCTACCTTTTCAGGAAATACTGTTTTTTTACTAGAATAACTTTCTTGAGTTTTATCCATATTATTTACTATATAATATACCGTTATACTCATAATTCATAAATACTCACATGTGTATTCGAGAATGACCGACTAGTTTCTGAATACGGGCTGCGATCGAGTTCCAAACTAGTCGGGCATTCCCAAATACACACGTGAGTAAAACCGGAATATATTGTAAGTAAAACTAAACTTCTATAAAACAAATACGACAAAATTGCTTACTAAAACCTGAATTACTTAATCAATGTCCATTAATAGCGTTCCCCCAACGTAAAGGTTGTCCATTGAATGGTAAACGGTAAACAATTTTTCAATAATCGTTGTCTAGACGCTATAATGTGAGGGCGCGACCGTGGCGACACCTACCGGGTAACAACTGCCATTATCATTACGATAGCGCGATGAGCTTTCATTAAGCTCAATGGTGGACACGAATTACTTAATTTACACTTGAAAGTAATTTAACTTTTACACTAAGAAAATGAATTGCGTGAAAATAGTAGGGATTTTTTTTAACTGGACTCTTGGTTCAAACTTTGGATAGATTGACTCAATCTGTGCTTTGATGACATCTTATTTAAGGACCACTAATTCCCAAATAAGTAAATAAAAAAAAACAATTTCTGAAATGATGCATTACGCAAATCTATCAAACAATAAAAGAAACAATAACACCAAAATTGAAAAGAAGCAAAAAAAATGTATAAGAAGCTCGTAAAATTAAAGATGTCAATATACCTACTCAATTGCTATGACTTTTGATTTCTACGTAAATGAGTACATCATTTGACTATGAGTGACTCAATTAGGTACACCTGGTTAATTCGCAAATGTCACTATAATCTATATCATAAGTATGTCACTGCGACTGCCTCGTTGGTCTAGTGGTAGCTAAGCGCGACTGCTGGGCACGAGGTCCTGGGTTCGAATCCCGGGTCGGGCAAATTCCATTCGGTAATTCTCAGTAGCAGCACGGAGTCTGGATTTGTGCCCGGTTGATGGCAATAGGCTCGCCCCCTATTACATTGAGACCTAAAAACATAACTGGCGAAATGTGGGTGTACTATATGTGCACCTCTGCCTACCCCTTCAGGGAATACAGGCGTGATGTTATGTTTGATGTTTATGTTTTATAAGTATGTCAACGTACTCGTATTTTATTGCTATTAACTTCTGATTTCGATGTATAAAGTAAAAACCCCATATTGGATTTGAGTGACTCAATTATACCTGGTTAATACACGAATTGTCACTATAATTTAAGAATAATTACAGTGTACAGTAACAATGATGAATAGTCTCATAGATTTTCAACGCACCTATTATTTGGACAGAGTTATTGATATTGTCACGCGACGGTGGGAGGGGGGCCTTATAATGGCTTCGATTACTGTGCTTCGTTTACTTGGCTTGGTAACTTGGTGATTGCATAAACATTTTGTAATATATTGCTCTATATTTATTGTTCTTGGCTTATATAACATTATTTTCCTCATTTTGACAGACAGGTTGTGCTGCTGGGTAGTTTGTTCCGTTTCTTCTATTCAGCAATAGCACTAGAAAGCGGTGACGGGCGGGCGTTTTGTGGGTTGTCATGATGTAATTTGACACATAACCGAGGTACCAATTAATTTTTTCTTTCCTTTTCCGCGTCTACTGTGAAATTTACCTTTTGAACCCAGAGGATATACAGGAGAAAAGTCTAGCTTGCCACACAAATTAAATAACTACTCCAGTTCGTGCTCTATATGCGGTTAGAACTTATAATTTAAGTTACAGTTATATACCTACAACATTGCCTATCAAAATATTAGAGCAATCGAGTAAAAGGAATTTTTGTACAAAGACTTAACCCTCCCAATACCGAGGTTTTTTCTGAAAAACGATTTTTGTACAAAAACTTACTTAATAAAAATTTAAATTATATGGTGTTCATATAAACAAGATAATTAACATTGTATATTAGACCATGACAGTTATGGGTTTATGGGGTTTCCAAAAACCATTAACTTTTGACTCGCTGTATCTACGATCTTAATTAGGTGGTACTAATGCTCTGGCTACACGATGTTTTTCGTTATTTTCGATTAAAGCAGTGATTATGAAGACAGGTGGTTTAATTAACATAGGTTTTCAGGGGTACTGGCTGTTGGTAGGTTTTTCAAAAAAAAGAACATTCGGCTTTTTGATTGCTATTGTGGTATATTACGTTAATGAAGAGCGGTCTTGCATGGCTCATAAAACAAAAACATTTTTAGTTTGTCGAATTAATAGTGACTTTTTTTACAGCTATTTATATCGTATTTATTATCATCCATGAAACATCATGAACATTGTAGATACTGTTACCAAATTTCCGCAAAATTACGCATGGAAAAACAGCAAAAATATCAGAACTCAAAAGATAAATTTCGTTAACCCTTTACACGCGGCATGTCGGTCTCCGTCGCCGGCACAAGTTTTCGACAGTTGCAAATTAAAATGGCGGCCGGCCGTGCGTGATCGCTCCGACCGAGCTCACCGCGTAATCTCTTGCGGCGACGTGACTCGAATGTCACGTGATGTTTCACCTTTGTCTTGCCCAAAAAATGCGGAAATGTTTGGTGTGAACCGCGGTTTATGTTTTTTGAAAATTGAATTTTAAAGTGCGACGCGATACTGATCAACTTTGGGTCAAAGACCCCTAATAAGCGAGATAATTTACGTAGTAAAGATATATACTATAAAGTTGAAGTCGTGTCAAAAGATTTGACTTTAACAGATACCGTAGACATTATAAAATACAGTTTCACTTCATTACCGTGGCAAATCAGGCATCATTTACGAGCTTTTAAACCCTAATCTGACCGTAACAAGCTCCAACTTTATCTTCAATATTTACCAAGCTAGTCTGTCTACTATTAAGGCCCGCAGGGATCCGGTAATGGTAACGAAGGTAATCCTGGGGTCTGAGATCGTGAGGCGCCTCGAGACACACCGTCAGACAGACAGACAGCTTAGAAGTATACACTAAGATTAAGGTTCGGAGTGAAAGGTGAAAATGTTGGGTGAAGTTCGTTCGTAATGTTTGCTTAGTTTTAGTTTTGTTGGTTTTAATAGAAATGTGAACAACTCAACCTCTGATTCGGATCTGGTCTCTGTGGTACCTACTTTTAAGACTGAATAGATTCTACTTGTCACAACTTCCAAGGTTACTATTGTAGGTATACAGTAGATAAGTAGTAGTATCTACACAATGTGATTTAAAAAATGAGAAGTTTTTTTTTAAAATTATACATATTATTACAGAGTGCTGCTGTGCTTCTTATTTAGGTAGTGTAGTCTTATACATATACGTAACGAATATTGTTGGTGTTAGTCATTGAAATTATGATAATGGACACTTAACTAGGTTTCTCAATCGATAAAGAGACCAAGTGAAAGAACCATTTGAATGTAAGAAGGTTATCATTCAATCAGTCAGATAGTCTATTAAGTACAATAGTCGTAAGTAAGTACTCCAGCATCACTCATAAAATTCATGAGTACTAAATGCAAAGCAGTAGATAGACTCAGTTAAGTAATTAACCCGCTTTCATAATAAAACCAAGCAGATACAGTAATCAAGGTTTATTAATGAGATGTACAATAGTTAGAGCTTGCGTTATAGTTGAGAGTTTATTTAATTTGAGTGGCGTTGGTGTACTCTTGAATAAATACAGTAACTTTTAGATTGTGAATCGTGGTGACTGTGATATAAACTGTGGTCGAATAACCCATGACTGGGAGGTTGGGACACATGGAAGGGGGAAGACAGACCTTTGTGATGCAGAGGAACTAAAATTTTTGAAACTTGCTCAAGTAAAAATTAGGCCTTGTAGCCAGATCCTGCTATAATCCAGAATCCGAAAGTCCATTCAGCCAACACAATAAAAGCATTCCACTACGTCCATAAACCCTAAAATTAGCTTTGCACTCGCAGTACTTAAAACCAAATAAAAGGCGTTTAAACCCCAATAACCCGCAGTCAAACAATCAATTTTCCACCTCAGTTGATCTTAGTGTTGGCTGCAAACAATACCGGCGCCTTAAAGCGTTGTTCCAAAAGTGTTATTTACTCCTGGAATCACGGCACTTGGTCGATGCGACCAGAATACTGAGTGGCTGCCAAGTATACGGTTACAGGGGGGTTAAGGAAGTGCGGGCTAGCCGATATTGTTTTTTGATTATACTCTTGTTTTTCTATGTTTTAAGGTGTCGTGTAACAGTCAATATGTGTTGTAGTTCTTCGACTTGTCAATATTATGAGAAATGGAATTGCTTTTCGTTTTTTCTTTTATTTAAGTACCTACTAAGGCTTCAACAATAGCCAGTATATTTTTATTCTTGTTTTCTGTGATGAAATTCCAGCGTTTATTTATTAAAAATAAACACTGCAGTTTCCAGCATTTGACAAATTAAATTCGTCCAAATTGTATCATTTAAGCTTACATCGACAAAGACACGAACAAAGCTAATCCCTTTAACGGCTCAGCGATTTTTATAAAACAAAAGAATATGACAAGCATTCCGACATTTTACTCTTTTCCATCCGACGTTGTAACGGAATCACAAAAGTTGCGCAGCTCCGGCAAAACGTCGCACACGACAATGCACTCACACTGCATGGTCTGTCAAACACAATTAGCGCTAAATTCGCTTAACGACGGCGCGTCGCAGTTGCAGGGTTGGGGCCAATTTGCAGAGTACGCTTGTTAGGCGCTCTATGTGCACTCGCGACGAATGTTGGATTTTCAGCGGAAAGTAGTGGAAACTGTTGTTGCAATGTAATATATAGTGGTAACGGTGATATTACCGTTATTTACATATAGATTTAATAAAAAAAACATATAATATACAATAATAAATACAACCATATAATATATAACTTTCAAATTTTATCCCATTATTTTCAAGAGTTAGTATAATTTAGCATTGATATCTTGCAGTGAGAGACAGTCAAATCAATGCCCGCGATCGTCAGTTCTTTCGATTTAAAGTCTACATTTACAAGCATTTCCAAATTACGATCTAAAGTAAACCTAATTATTTTATCAAGACTACAATACTGCGCAACCAAAAGGCAAAATTTACATCTTCATACGAAGTGTTAAAATTTATGTAAAGTTCCGTACGTCTTATCGCCGGAGCCAATTTGCAGAGTGCACTTGTTACGACGCCTGATATGACTTGTGAAGTTGTGAGTGAAGCAACATGTTCCTTGTTTACATTTTAAATCAACTACGAAACTACAAGGGAATTTTGTGAAACGCAGGCTAAATTTACGTGAACTTATTACATTTTTGTTGAAGAAAAATGCTTCAGTTTTCATTCAGTTATGAATGAATTGTGCTTATAAATCAGCTGTCTGTACTATATAGCCTCAAAATTGAATGCTGATTCCATACTTTTTTATATTTGGAGTAAAAATCATTGTGATCAACACCAATAAACAATCAATTTTCCACCTCAGTTGATCTTAGTGTTGGCTGCAAACAATACCGTCGCCTTAAAGCGTTGTTCCAAAAGTGTTATTTTTAGTTAAGTTAAATTGTGTAACTTTTGTTATAATTGTTGTAAATTTCTTAGTATTTTTATTATTATTACTTTTTATAGATATTTTTGAGTTAAGCTTGCCTGTGTACATTTCATCTCTCAAATGTCTGTATGAATTTTTTTGTGTGCAATAAAGAATTATTATTATTAATAATTGTCCTGCTTGACTCATGTAATACCAGTTTATATGCCTCTAATTTGACAAGAAGATTTAGTGCAACAACGACACTTTTGGATTTGGATTTCATCTTTTGGATTATGAGACTGATCAATAGATATTTTATCAAGTCTGTGCGATTGTGAATGATTTAATATGATGTTTAGTTAATGTTCTCGAGATACAAGGAAAAATTTAGATTACGACAACCTTTTATACAATACAAAGAGAAATAAATAAAAAAATAAACCAAGGTATACAAATGTTTACCAGTGCGGACACATCGTTTTTCTCAACAGAATTGGAAAATAAAGTTAAGTTACAAACTCACATGGTTACGTCATTTAATATAGACTGACTTCCCCAAAGAAAATTACCGAGGTGGGTCCGAATTAAAAATTAAAACGGATTACTAACAAAGGCGTTTATTTTCTTCCCGGCACACGAAGGGTTAATTTTAATGAGTCTGCATGTTCCTAATGCGTACGACAAACATTTGTTTAAATTTGAACAGCCATCATAACTAGACCCCTTCGAATATGATTTGGTAAATGAACTGTAATTCGGATTTTATCAAAAATGTACTAATTTATTTTATGTTTTATATTTGTACTGAGTATTTCAATTTTAAAACTACGTGTTTTCTTTGACAACTTAAACACCCATGTATTTAGATTGGAATATTTTTTTAGTCATTAATCTCTGTACGGTATCTTCATAACATAGAGAAGAAAATATTTTGTTTGTCAAGAAGGCAAATACAGAATCGTAATTTCTGACAAAAAAATATTCTGACGATTACACTCTTTAGATTTCAGTAGAGAGACTGTACCTATATTTAATTTGTGACAGATTCTTCATTGCTATGCATATTTCTTTTGTTTGTTTTATGTATTTCACAAAGTTCTAAAGTCTAAACCTCTCCTACCCTTATACATGATATATTCATAGCTCTGAATAATTCGGTGGCGTGTATAAGACGTGAATGCAATGGCTTCATTGTCTCAAACCCAAACAAAGGTTGATTGACTGCGGTTATGCTTGTTAGTATCTGTGTACATTTGATTAGAATTCTAACTAAATTAGCGTATTTGCGACCTGATTATACTGTTGATATTATGTGCATGTGTTGGGGAATATATCGAGATTTTGAAGCAAGCTTCTACGTGAATGTTAGTTCGTTGACTTCAGCGATATGTTGGTTCTGAATAATTGATTTTGACGTTATAATAATATAATTGTATTGTATTTGATTATTGTTATCATTTATGTTTTCATAATTGTACTGAGCATTGTTTAAATGTAAATTGGACCGACTCTGCAAGGGTTAATTTCGTTTTTTTCTTTTATAATAAAACGTCGCCCCTACACTAGAAATTTCTCCTGGGTCGTCGGTGCATGAAATATCGCATACACAAACACCCAGACTCGGAACAAACATTTGCGGTTCGCACAAATTTCTGCCCCGTGCGGGGATCGAACCCGCAACCATTAGCACAGCAGTTCAATCACTTAGCCACTGCGCCAATCAAGTCGTCATTTAAATTAAATACTTTATTCGTTTGTAGTAAGTGACGGTACTGTACAATATATTTACGATATTGACATTCGTCAACCTTACTATGCCTACATAAAAACCTCATAAAAATCTCCAATTCAATATATTCAAAATAAATAGGCCCGGGTTCCGTAGTTAGCTATAAAGCGGCACCTAGCATAATGAAATCGTATATCTTTCTGTGTGTAATTCAATTATACGGAGCAATCACACTCGCCCACTGTATAACAGGTGCGTTTTATACTGCCGCCAAAGGAACCCTAGTGCTGTAGTTGGGATGTGGTACAATTCAACAGAGGGAGAGAATGTAGAGATTACATTGTGTTTGACTATACACTGTACTTACATGTGTTACAGATTATTTAGACATTTTTAGTTATATTTTTTTGCAGTTCTTTTAGAATTAATATGTAAGCCTGGTCAAATAGATTTGCCAGCCCTGGCTGGTATGGAATGATGAATTGAGTGTATAGGGCTGGCACGAGTTACTAGTAATAGTAACTCGTGAAAACAATAATAGTGCTAACCAGAGAACTAAATAACACTAGAAAAGATAGCATTTTGTTTAATTCTTTAAAATCAGTACACAAAGTACTACGCCATTAAAAAGAAGTAACTGTCCCCAAAATCAAGTTCAACAACCAAATGTCAACCCAAAAATAACCTACAAATAGTTTCTCTTACATTTGAACATACTGCACTTTCTACGCTTATGCCTCATACCAGCGGCTAGAAGCATCCATAAATCCCAGAACCCTCCGGTCTTCACCGCGGCCATTAACACGGCCGAGTTAAACTTTATATCGCCAAGAATAGAGTAAACAAAACTGGAGCTGTAATGCGACACCCAAACGAGGAGTTTTGGATGAAATCATTTTCGAAATCGGCTGTGTTGTAGTAAGGATAGTTGCATTGACTTGTTTCCAGTTAAAAGATTAGAAGTGTTTGTGTGACGATGTAACTGGATTTAGAATTTATTTATTTGTTTTATTCTTCATACAAAAAAGATGTACTAGGCAAACAAACTAATATTGGAAATCGGGTAAGTTATCTAATGGCATAATTTTTAAAGTTATTGGTATTTAAGTTTAAAGTACAAAAATTACTTAAAGAAAAGACAATGATAGTTTCCCTTCTTAACAGGAAGGAAAACCATCGCCGTTCTTTTCATTTCGTACGAACGAGAATCGGTGAATGAATGACTAAACCATCGAACAATAAACAAAACATACAGGCTGTTTATTTTCAACAAACACAGGGGGTAACAAAAAGCTCACATAACCTTAGCTCATAGCCCCTAAAAATAACTCCCGTTCAGCATCAGTTTCGAAATCACTGAAAAAAAGCACATCGTTGTTCCACGACACACCTGATGCCAAATTTATGGCTAGGGTCCGGTGATGGAGGGGGGATGAGCAGTTGACACCTGCTCTACTCTTGTTTTAATTTGCTATAAACAATAGAAGACTCAGGGGGTTCCGTGGAAGTTGGCAAGTTATGATGCATCGGGTTTGAACGTGTCGTGTGCCTTTTTTGTGGTTTTGTGTTGAGAAGAAGTTTGTAGTAAATTTTTTGGACAAAAAGGTGCATCTTTTGTTTTTGTAGAATCTTGAATTATAATGCTGTCGATGCGTTACTGAGATACTTAACCAATCATGCAATACCAAATTAAGGTATAGGTTTGACCAATCACCGATAAGCCCAAATATTGGTCATATCTATTTCGTACCAGAACAGGACAATCCTTTGTTTATTTGACTCTCTTTGGTACTAACTACTGAATATACGTGTTGTTATCCTGAAAATAACTATATATATCTCTCTATGCAACCTGCAACTCCATTGCAGATAAGAAGCACAAAGCCAGTGTTTATCAAGTCATCAAAACTAAGAAATCTCGACAACTTTAAACTACATTCAAAAGCCAACTTCAGTTGTATTGAAAAACAAACAATATAAATCGTCCGCAATACTAAAAGGTGTGATATAAAGACTGTAACACCTCAGAGCTAACAAAAGATGGACAGAACAATGGACTATCGGCCGCCATCTTGAACGGTGCCATAGAGAAGTTTAATATAGAGTACGGCTCTATTGTTCCAGCATCGCTGCACCAATAAAAAGGTTGGTGTGGTATGTATCGGAGAATGGAGCGATCAGATTTGAAATCTAAAGTAATGATTTATTGCTTAATATATTCTGAAAATTTTAATGAACTGCTCTCCTGATTTCTCTGTTTTTGTGTGTTGTTTTAAATATTTGAAATTTGTGAGTGATTATTTTATTTTTTATGGAAATGGTCTTTACAGTTACTAGATTTTCGGAAGAATACGGATACGTGATTTCCTAATCTGCAAGTTCAATCCAGAATTAGTATTTGTGCAATATCAAAAATATACATCTGTTTGTGCATTAAAGATGTTTTTTGAAGAATTATTACAAAACATAAAAAAAATTTAAACTTATCAGAATGTATTGAAAAAAAGTATATAAAACTTCAATTATTGCACCCGCTTGAGCTCACAATTTGAACTAAAAACCAGTTCCTACAACGTAAAATGTATCGATGGCACGCGAGTTCAAATTCATTCAGATCCCTACCACAAACCGATTAAGCTCAAGCCTACAAAAGGCCATAACCCTTAAATGCTAATAGGTCCCATAGACCCAATCTCACAAAGAACACAATGCACCTCATTTGGGACTGATAGCTTAAGTTAGTTCAGGTACGGGTTAAGATTAAGATCATTCGAGATGTTGTTAATCGATTTGGAGTGTACATATACCGTGCTTACGGGTGTTGTTTATGAGTACGTGAATATTATTCAGTGTGGGGTCCCTGTTTGGTATATAATGTAAATAGCAGCGTGTATTTGAGAGCAGCGATATTTTATATTGCAATGATGTAAGGTTTGACAAAATGTGATTATTTTTTGTTATATTTTAAACTATATAATATTGAGATTTAAATAAATCGATAAGAACAAAAAAAACTGGAATTCAAAAGATAGAGCCTGGAACATAATACTTTTTTTTTGTTCGAGAAGACGTTATTCGTGCACATCACTCGTTTATAATTTTTCATACAAAGTAGATATTCTGTTTTCTAATGAAATCTATAAAAGACAGTCTGTTTACACATCAATTCAATTAAAATAAAAGTCATAAAACCCAAAATAAACATTTCTGTGTATTTTTCATTATTTTTAATAGAATTCGTTATCCCGAATTTTCTTCAAAAACAAATTTCCTTAGCCAATTCTTTGAAATGCCGTCACCAATTATGGAAGCGTGAAATCGGGTCGTTTGTACCCCGCTCGTATTAAAGGGTTGAAGGTGTGTTTATTTTGGACTTAACACCTTATACATCGACGTTTTGAAGTAACAGGTATTCCACTGAATCGGAAACTTTACCATTCGTTCAAAGGGCAACATCAAATAAATGTTAACACTTATAAGGTACCTTTTTGGGTCTGTGTACCTTATACAATTGTTAACCCGAGCAATGGCGTTACAATATTGGTAGCTTGTGTAGTTATAGACAAGAAGGTTCATGTAATTACAGTTTTCAACTAAGTTATTTAACTTTGAGTAATAGAGCAATTAAGTGAATAGGTTATGTCTAGACAATAGGCACAATTTACTTTAATAACTTTGAACTGAAGACTTGAAGGTTACACAATGTTTCAAGGTTTACTGAGTTTAAAAACCTTTTATAGTTAATTATTCGAAATAATCATGACTAGTATAAAGTAAATACTAATATTTAAATATTTGATACATGGATATTAGTCTCGTTGTCGCGTTATTGGCCGTGATTAAACTTCCCAGTTGGGTTAAATATCAATCAAGAGAACCCTGTCACCCAAGTTTATTTGAATTAATAATTGATTACAGATTTGACTCAACTTCGAAGAAGAATTTATATTATACATTACTAGCTGCGCCCCGCGATATTATCCGCTGCATTTTTGCGGGATAAAAGTAGCCTATGTGTTAATTCAGGGTATCAGCTACTTCTATATGAAATCTCATCTAAATCGGTCTAGCCGTTTGAGCGTGAAGAGGTAACAAACACAGTCTCAAACTTTCGCCTTTATAATATTAAGTGTGACAATCCTTTTGCATGTGATTTAATAAATGATTTCGTTTTTAACGGTTTTCTAAATCTGCCTAATTAGTATAAAAAACAACAATTACACGTCCACTTATACCTTCTCGATTCAGCAAAAAGCTCCTATCACTAATAAGGGGGGTGGTGGGTACGCACTGCGGGTAGCAACACAAAAATACGCTGTCAAACCAAAACCCATACAGTTTATCACTCATTATATTCCCGAAACTTGAGTCGAACTTCAAAGGGATGTACTACACTTTCAATATTTGAATAGCAGAATCCCTACGCAAATAATTACCCAAATTAGGGGGAGTTTTACGCACGCGTAAATAAATGATGAGCGAACAAACTTACCTGTTATATTTTAGGGTTGCAACGTACATTTTGGATATAATGTTTGGGATCTTGTAGAAGATGTTCGAAGATGTGTAAGACAAATATGGTGTCATAAGCCTTAAGGTATATGTGGGGTAAATTTACGGTTATTTATTAGGCATTCCCCTTTTAAAGTTTTGTAATTACCCCTAGTGAGGCAAGTTCGTATGTATGTTAGTAGCATTAGAACAAAAAACCAGCTGGGCTTGGTAATGATCTGTTAATACGAGTAGTTATGTATGCTTGTGTATGGTATAGAGAGTTATTTTAATTAAATAATTCAGCAGGTTAATCTTTATTAAGTGTGCCGGAGATTGTTGTAGTATTGTTAATGATTTAGGAACCGTATTGATCCGAAATGTGTTCTATGTATTAAACTTTTGTGATAAATAATACTAGAGGTCGTCGAAAATTTTAATGTAAATAATTATGTATGATACAAATTTTATTTTTCTGCACTTCTTCTCCAATGCCGAATCTCATACTTTTCCATCTGCGTAAGTTTTCTAAAAAGGGGTGCAATGTTTTTACTTCACAATCGCATCCGTCAATTTTCAAGTTCCCTTTTAGTATTTACGTCGTAAGGGTGACGTCAGGTATTATCTGTTGGAATCTACGATTACTAACTCAGTGTTGTACCTTTACAGCTTTAAATCACTGAAACGATAATACCAACCCAAATTTATATGACTTTTTCTGTCATTTTTGCATGTTGCCCATGCTAAGCTTAAATCTAAATTGATACTTAAAGGAAACTAGAAAAATGATGGACACGAGCGGGACGCAGCCTTTTTGCATTCACAGTATCGATGATAGGTAACCCTACTTAAGACGGTAACACATTCCTAAGTTATTCATAGTTCAGGAGATTATAAACTTGGTTGTGACGGTCCACACGGACGTGCTACACTTAATAATGTACTCTTGGTTTTAGTACAAGTAAATAGAGGGTGAGCAGGACCAGGGGTGGTGTTTTATGACATGCCTTTTTATTCATATCAACCTATACAATACTGTATATATAAGTATATTATGACTAGCTGCGCCCCGCGGTGTTACCCGCTACATTTTTTCGGGATAAAAAGTAGCCTGTGTTATTCTGATGTATAAGCTATATTATTGTAAAGTTTCATTAAAATCCATTCAGCAGTTTTTACGTGAAAGAGTAACAAACATCCATCCATACTTACAAAGTTTCGCGTTTATAATATTAGTAGGTATATAGGTAATATTATTAAAAGACGTAATATTTTAGAAGATATAAAACTGACTACTGACTTTCTACGCAAATTATTAATACCTATGTAATGTTCTGTTCTCCTACACTTTTGTGTAACATTTTCAGCAACATTCTATCATAATTATAATAGCTTAAAATCACAATAAACTTTTATGACAAAAGGGGGGTAGCTTTTTTTAGAAAGAGTTTTATCAACACAAATACATAATATGAAAAAGTTTACATTTTTTAACACGCGTTTTCATCCAACAATTCCTAAATCCATTTTTGTAAAACAGGTGGGTCTCAAACGAAGTTACGGGCAACACTGAGGGGTTTTCCCACTTCATCTGCATACGATAATCGGAGGGTGCACGACATCTGTCCTGGATCTGCATAAGTTTGAGTTTCGCCCGATTGGGTCCACCGGCCTTTTGAATTTATACCTCTAGTATACAGGCTGCTGTTTATTTAGTTATCAATTGTTTATCTTCAGATTTTTTTGGGACACTGATTTTATTTTTTTAAACCACCAGCTATACTGATATTTCATACAGTTTACAATACAATAATTGAAGTAAGGCTAATAAATTGGTTTGATTAAAGTTTCGGGGCCAATTAAATTGCGTACTAGATTAAATGCTTTTGGAAGTTGTATTAGCTCATTTTATATAGACAACCGTTCCCAAAGGTGTAGATTAATACAATCGATTTTTAAATGATATCCTATAAAATCTTAGGTACATTTTCACATGATGTTAAGAACTACTATAATTATAAAATAAGCTAAAGTACTTTACACTTGTTTGTGAATTTCGGCTTCAAAGTAAGCAGTCAATTGCAATCGGAACAAGCTCCGAGGAACAAGACGGTAATCTCCAATCGACAAGGATTACAAACGTCAATGAAATACTATACAGGACCGACAATTAAGTATCATATTACAGTTCGATTGAGTCAAATCGTTCAATTAACTGTTCCGATAGAAGAGTTAGACCTTGTGAGATAAAGACAGGCAATTTTAATGAGACGGTGACGTCAATAGCTTTATTAAGTAGTTTTAGATGCTTACAAACGTTTGAACGCTCCTCGCCACGATTTTATTAGAAGACAATTATCTATTGTAACATTTATTACGATTATTGTTTGGTATTACGTCACACAAATGTTACGATTTCATATTGTCTTATAATATTTGTGCGGTGAGCACGTAAACGTTTGTCTTTTATACAAGACGTGGCGCTCATAGGGTTAAATATATACAACTATCAGCGCCCCGTGGTGTTTCCCGCTACATTTTTTCGGGATAAAAAGTACCCTGTGTTAATCCAGGGTGTCAGCTACCTCCATATGAAATTTTATTAAAATCCATTCAGTAGTTTTTACGTGAAAGAGCAACAAACATCCACCCATACATACAAACTTTCGCGTTTATAATATTAGTTCAATGAATAGCAGCCAGTATAATTGTACCATTGCAAGGCTGCCTCTTAAACAAAGTTGGGGAAATCATTAATCTATAAAATTATTAGATGAAATAAAAATACGTTATGCAATTGTTTAAATATACAAATAGTTGTATATGTACTTCTCTTTTTAATACAAAAATATACATTTTTGTTTATCTCTTCTATCTTTTAAACAAATACAAGCAGCCTATACGATCGTCCGCCAACCCTCTATTATTTTGAGTTTTCCCAAATTTTCCCTCAGGTTTTCATTAGCAGGGGTGCGTTTTAGTGACTTATGCAAACAACGGAAGGGTGCAAATGATAACAAGTTGCACCCTGCATTGGGCCGCGTCTGTTTATTACAGTTAGCGTGTATACTTGCATAAATCATTTGGATTTTGTTTTACAGTAAACGTTGAAGCGCCGTGCTGTGAATAAATTATTGATGTGTAACGGCTTGGAAATAAAGATTAGTAGCCCACTCCTCGGTTGCAGCGAGGTTTCTTTTATGAATGAGTGGGTTTATGTACAGAAATCTTAATGCTTAAGGAAGGCATTGAATGAGTAATCTGCCTCGAATATATTTTGTTTCTGGAAACTCACTGCCTTTAGATTATTTTGGTGATTCTTTTTCGCAGAGATAAAATATGCTAAGACCTGAGACATCGAGGTAAATGTCACAGATTCAATTTAGAACAGGAATTTTGGAAAACTGTGTGGATACCTAAGTTTCGTGTAAACAGGTTTAAAAAAACAATTATCTGATCATGTTGCTGGTACCTACACCAAAAACAAAAGACTATGATCATAATCTAGTGGATAAACACTTATATGTCGGATGCAATGAGAAAGGCGAAAACAAAGTTTGATTGATAGATCGCAGAATCAAAGTGTTTAACAAACTTGCCGATAAACATCAGAATGTACCAATATCCGTTTGATATAATCATAATAGTCTTGATTTATCAAGTAATTAAACATACTTAAGTTTTCGACATGTAAAACTTCCTAACAAGCATGCCACTGTTACCACATAACAGTGTAAACTCAAAACAATTCGTGGCTACAGAAAATTAATAACTCGCAATTGAACTGCTTGGTAAAACAGTTAACTAAAATAATGTTTTGGACTTCGGAATGCTAAGTAAACTGTGTTCGCTTTTAAAACTTTTGACCGCGTCGTCCATCTTGCTTTTATTTATTTTAGTACTGCGCTTGTCGACAAAATAATGTAAACTTTTTGGAATCTTTAATGTAGGTGAGTTTTGAGGCTTGAATTACCCATTACCTACTCAAATCAACTATTGATGATGACGTCTGTCAAAAAAAGAAGATTAATAAACCTTCCTTTAATTCTCATTGTTCCTACATATAAATATAAGATGTCTAAACTTTGTAAGATAGATAAATCCGGACTACAAGCTCAACATTACAAGAAAAAAGTTACAACACTTGTCTAATCTGCCGACAATTGGACTCAAAACCTCGCGCTTGGACGAGTTTACGAGCATACTACAAACGAATAAAGAGTATACTGCCATTTTGAAGACACTGTAACTGCACTTAAACTGCATTTAAAAACGGCAAACAATCTAGTGAAGTGTGAATTCGGATAAAAAAGAAAAAAACGAATCGAGTGGAAAAAGAGGAAGAAAACGAATCGAGGGAAACATATTCAAAAACTTTGCTTCACTGATTTACATGAAACAATATTAAAAGTGCAGTAAACAGGTTTACAAAATAACAGTCTGCTAGGGTTAGAAGGTATTAGGGTCGAATCTTTTTAATGGGCGAAAAGTTTGAGGATTTTTTTCAGTGGACACCTGAAAGTCTAGACGGGATGGGGAGGAGTTTGTCGTTGAGGAACTTTTTAAGTGGGTTTGTTACGTAGTTCGCGACGTTGACGGTAGTTTTTTTACTCTACATTTGACAGGCAATATAGTCTGTAAGTATCTGGACTTCGGGAGAGTGTCTCTTACTTGTTTTTTATCATAGAAATACTACCTATCAGCGGTGACAGTGATGCTATCATCCGTATTGTCTTTAAAATATACTTATATCAGTACTAGGTAGTTTTTTTTTCATAGCCTATTTTGTTTCTCACTGCTGGGCAAAGGCCTCCCCTTTCTTCCTCCAAACCACTCTATCCTTTGCAATATTTGACCACGTGCGTCCCGCATGTGACCAGATCGTCACACTAGGTAGTGAGTATATTTTTTTGCTATTTAGGCTTCGTTATTTAACCTTAGTTCATATCTGACAAGCACAGCCCCCTTACCATGAACTCTTAAAGCAGAACAGTTTAGTAACGGCGTCTCGCTTCCACATGTCCTGCTTTAAGAGATCGTGGTAATGGGGCAGGTCTCCAATGTATCCAATGACGAGCAGCTGTTGTGTTTATTACTGTTAATAACATTACTATACGAAACTCAATGGACTTAAAGTATTTCGTAATCATCTACATTATATCTCGCTCTACCAAGTACTGTGTGGGCTGTGTGGGTGTCATTACACACACGAAACATACATAACACCTACACAGTGTAACTTAGAACAAACATCTGTAGGTTGTCTGTTTGCCTTATTCAAAACCACCCAGAGAGTGGACATACCGTTCTGACGTAATCCTGTAGTATTTACCTGAAACAGTAAGAAAAATATCATTAATACTAATACAATGTGTATAGTATAACACCTTTTATTTATTAAAAAAGGTACTAGTTTAAGACGCCACGTCCAATATTTTTACTTCTAGATTATTTAACAGTTAGTTATTGTACAATTGGGAGAGATTTGCAAATTAGCTTTTACAGAAGATATTATATTACATCCCAATAGGATATATAATAAACTGGAGTTGTTGGAGGGGTTAATAAACTGAATAGGATGACTAATTACAATTATGTACCGTAAAAAGATTACATGAACATCAATAAATAGTCCATTTATCACAGAATTCACAATTATAAGGCATATATGTATATAAATATTAATACCGGGCGGTCAAAGAGTTAATAAACTTGTAAAATAAATAATATTTTCAATTCAAGCTCTCATATCGAGGCGTTATTTCGAATGCTGACCACTTTTCATTACAAATAAACCCTCGTGCACTTATTAACACTCTTATGCCAAAGTGTTACAACACACATTTGCTTGGTACACCTGTATTACATACTTATGTGTGTAACTATTTTCCTTTGCAGTTGTCGACAGCTGTAATCCGGTGTGTTAGGACACATTTTCGTTTGTTTTAAGTGTATTTGTAGTGTGGTGTTGTTTCGCCGATGGCAGTCTAGATATCAAAGGGTATTCAATGAAAACCCGATGAATTTTGTGAGCCATTCAATTTTGTAGCGGAGTTTCGATAAAACTAACCTCGGCTTGTGTTAAATATTGATATGTGTTAGACTAGTTTATGTTTTTAGAAAACCAAAGCGTTTTTTATAACTAAGAGTTTGCGAATTGCTACATTGAAATACACTGGCCTGCAAAACTATGTACTACACTTATATTTTTTTTTGAAATTAGAAGTTGGAGGTTTAAAATAAAAAAAAACGTTTTACAGAAAATTTGACTCTCTCTCTCTGTCTAATTCTTTTTCACTTCCTATTTATTTCAAACGTTTTATTTTAGTCCTTTTTATTTACCTAAAATTTAAATTATTCACTTAGCAGACCAATGTAGTATGAATTTTTAACATGACGTATGATTATGAGATTAACTAATCTAGCCTTGTAAGGATATGAAATTAATAAATTAAGCGCGGCTCAAGTGTTAGAATTAACTATAGTGGCTGTAGATGTAGCTTTTTTACTAATTCTCATCTCTTAATTTTTTTATGAATGAATATTTAAATTACTTCAAGATGGCTGCCAATCAAATAATAGTTCCTCCACATTCAGTTGATTTTCTAACCCATTAAATGCGTCTCCATGCCTGCTTCCTGCAGCTCACTTCCTCATTTCACTGATAATTGTGGCAGGAAGTCCTAAAGACTTGATGCAGCGTTTAAGTGGTCAATTGGTGGCCACGGGTGGTCTTCAACGTCAACGAATTGTTTGAAGGAAGTGCGGGCTGTCTCTTTGGTTCAAGTCAATAGTAATATTAGACTGCAGTTATCTTGTCCCGGGAACTAGGCAAAGCCGATTTTGTTTGCTGAACTTTGATACGATTAGAGCCATAGTTCAGTGGTGAATGTTGTTGGTAATAAATATTTGTGTGACGTTTAAATTTTACTGCGTTGAAGGCAAATCAAATACTTAAGATTACATAGTTACTATCAGTTATCCTAATTGGAAATATCTCAGTAGCATTTTACCATACTGAGATTAAATTAGTGATTACTGAGAAGAATTACTTATAATTGACATCAGATGAGTGTGTTACTCAGGGTATGTAGGTACACCATCAACGCCTACTAAAATAAATATTTTGGGTAATGCTTTTTTTCTTATTACCTCCCTAAAAGCTTGCAAAATAAAAATCTAAGAACGCAGCACCTACGTTCAATAAGCACCCATTATTCCCCCAAAATTAGGGTACCTTTGGTTATTACAGACGTCGTTGTCAGATGCAAATCAACTGGGGTTCCGTCTTTTTCAGGGGCTGAAATATGACGGCCATAAACAGTGCTAGGGACGCAGTTTGAAACACCTGCCGCGATATGGTCACCCTATTGGCTACGTGAAGTCTGTGTTGAATATTCTTATGGTTACTGTATGAATATTAATCGCTAAACAGAAATTTCATAGAGAGATCGTAACCAACCTGGACAGATAAATGTGCTATATGTTTTTAACTGCTGAGTATAAGTCTTCTCAAAAAATTATACATCGTTTAGGAAACCAAACATAATGATAAAAGGCTTGATGGTATTCACAGATCTACGTTTTCTTAACTTTTTGTAATTAAATTAATACTCGAAAGTCGAAGTCGAAGTTCCATTGAACAATCAATGTTTCGCATTCTCAGTTACGCGTTGTTTAGTCAAAATTTTATTCATGCTCGCGAAAATGAAAACAAAAATTGACATAAATCGTATTAACAAAATTTTGACACATTCTAATAAAACATAAAAGTACGTAGGTACCTAATAAAAACAAATGATGGATAATGAAAGGTACTTGAAACAGCAGGTACAGTAATATACGCGAATTATCCTTATTACTTTTTTAATTTAGAGCTGGGGCATGATAAATTTGGCTGTTAATCAAACGCCTAGGGGACACACGTAGGATTGGTAAAAATGAAATTTAAAATAGAACGAGTAATTGGATTATTTTTTTTGAACTCTTTTGTAGATGTCGCTTGGAGCGATTGCGCCCTTTTATGAACTTTTGTATTTGTCAATCGCGATGTTTTCTTTGCTTTGATTCGTCGTTTTATGTGCATTTGCGTGTATTAATGTATGCATCAATAGTAACAGGAGTAAAAGTATCAATTGAAACAAGCTTTTTATTAAATTGTTATTTTTTGAGTCTGTATTTTCTTGGTTTTGCTGTACATATATAAAATAGGGGTATTTAATATTTTAATCACATGTTGGGACCTAAGGCTTGGGTGTTACTTAAAATAGTTTTAATGTATGTAAAGGTATCTTGTATTCTCTTCTACTGCTGTCATTTTATAAAAGGTACCCTTCCGAATATAATATAGGTACAGTTTCTCCAACGAAATTCACGTGAAAAGAGGACTGAAATGTAGAATTTTAAATTGATAAGCTTCCGACGTAGATACATCATAACGTATAATTCCGGTCTCCACGTCCGGCACTAAGATTTCCCTGCGTTTTAACAATTGTCATTTTCCAACAAAAGGAGAATTTAAATTTTATTATAATAACACTTATTCCGTTGGTAATAAAGCTCATAAAACTTCTAAAACTGTAAGCGGGTGCGATTAATTCTGGAATTTGCATGACAATTGCATTAAAACAACCGTCAGAGGGCGTAGTTCCGTTTGTGCCCTCACGTCCCCTTAATATTTGCCGTTGATGTCGGTGGAAATATTTCCTAATTTTATTGTATTTTGAAGTCCCTAATGGCTTCGTTTCTAAGCATTTCCAGCCATTCCTGCTTGTGTGCTAGCAATGAATATGATTTGTCGTCGAAATTAGATTGTGTAATAAATTTGCGATGCTTAGACCCTTTTCAGCGTCTTTGTTAGGGGTTGTAAATGATTCGATTTATAACGTATGTAAAGATCACCCACGTGCTGAAACTAATCAAATAATATTCGGTAACAATATCACAATAAAGCCATTTAAATTGAGAAAATAAACTATTTATTAATAGTTTCAAACGTAAAAACTACAAACGTATTATAATTGCACACTGTCATTTTGTCAACCAGCTGTTCATACCAATTGTCCCATTTAATAGGGGACAAGTCTATCGCAAATTATTGGGTAGAGTTTCAAATTAGTACCTAAAGTTAAAAAAAATACCCTGCTCTCCATTCGCCCTAAGTTTCATCAGTTTTTTGGTTTGAAATTTCGCAGAACTCAATATAAATGCATGCAATAGAATCATTTGCGTGAATTGTCAAAGCCGGCCGTGTATGACAAATTATGCTCACCCCTATGTAGTTTTTACGTCGGATATGACCCCGGGCATAGCGGGACAGGGTTAACAAATTCCGTTTGTGTACACACCGCTTTGTATTTGTATTGGAGGGTTAAACTGATTGATCACTAATGTGATACAAATGTCGATAGTCAGAAGTCATTTGATTTAATTGTTTTGGATCTCTATGGTTATGGAATTTGTGGTGACCGGACTTGATGAGTGTAGGTATAAAATTCCTGAAAAGGTATACGTAGATACTCAGTTCTGGCGTGATTTTTAGTATAATGCATGTATTTTCAATTATTGAGTATTTGTTGTAGCGGTTTTATCATTAGATCACAAACCACGTGTCAATTAAGGGAAAGTGGATATTGTTTCAGAAAAAGATAACCAGGAACTTGAACGCGGTGCAATTTCTGATCTAGTAAAACCCATGTCAGGTTTCAAAACCAGACTTTTGACTAGTCGTCAGTCGGAGAAAGCTCCATCTTTTGATTCTGCTAACGTTATACAAGACGTAAACTTTACATGCAGAGCCACTCAGACACATCGAATATCCGAAAGTAATTACCACGTGTTCCTGGCGGAAATTGTATATCCTAGTAAATGAATTCAGTGTGACATCGAGCTTAAAACTGATTTACATACCATTACAAGTAGGTATTTTATAATTAGTTAAGAGAATAATAACAGCTTATAGATATAAAAAACGCTTCAACCCAATTTTAGTCTCCAGTAAAATGTGTTCGTAAAGTTAGACTTCCAATATAATAAGACTGCCTCGTTGGTGTAGTAGCCGCTAAGCGACTGCTGAGCATAAGGTCCTAGTTTCAAATCAGGCCAGGAAAAGTGCCACAGTGCCGCCCTGTATTTTATTTGAACCTATAAGATCTGGCGAAATGTGGGTGTACTATAAGTGCACCTCTATGCCTGTGTTAACTAAAGAGGTATGGCCTTTGATAATAACAGGCGTAATTATATATTTATGACTACCTAAGTATATAACTGATTATGAATTTAAAGTTCCTGGACCTTAAACCAACGTACTTCCAGTCCTTCTCGTTTCGTCTGCATCCAACGCAGCCTTCCATTCATAATTAAAATCTCCTAACACCAAAACACTACCTAATCCCAATTCCCCAAATTACAGAATCTCCACCGTATAGTTTTCACAGTATTACGCGCATACTAAACTAATTTGTCTGTCTGTTTCTCCTTAGTAACACTAATTTCATAAGGCGCACCACGCTTTGTTCAGCCGGAGCTCTGCAATAATTTATAATAAACATAAATGTGGTGCAGTTGTCTGGTGGTGGCTGTGTCTTGTTAGTTGGTGTTTGTAGATGTAATAAAAGATAAGTGCTGTGACTGGGATAAAACTAGGAGCTAGGAACAAGCGCAAATTGGTGGTGGTGTGTTCTTGAACAGCTGGTATTCTTCTCTTTTTGTTTAGGTTGTAATAATGGAAAACAAAATTGCAATCAGTGCAATCAAGGAGCTTAATATTAATTGTAGTGTATTCAATGTTGGTTATAGGAATCTAAGCACGTAGCATATTGAAACTGGTAGTCTGTCGGATAGTTATATCTAGGTACCTATCAATGAATCGGAAGGTACGTAAATAGAATATCAAATTCAGACAAGTTAAATGTACTGGTATGTATCATGTTTGGATTTGACCACCTTATTGGCGTAGTGGTAGTGTATGTGTGTGTGTGGCACTGACTAAGCGATCGGACTGCTATGCTAGGGGTCGCGGATTCGATTGTGTGATCCGCAGATGTTTGTCCCGAGTCTGGGTGTTTGTATACCTATGTGACATTTCATGATTTTGAAGCGCAGTCACGAGAAATTAGACGTGTAGTTTAGAAAAAGTTCTTAAAAGAATAGATGCACACATTTTGCCAAAGCTTTAGCGAAATGTAAGTGGCAACCCACTATACTAAGAAACATCAATACCTAGTCACCAGAGAAACAAGACTAAATCCTGATCGGTTGCCAGTGTTACTACGCATACCGTCCCCTCAAGGTCTTATAACCACGAAATACTTTCAAAGACACACACAAAAGAAAACATAAATTAATAATATTATTATGTTCAACTGTGTAGTCTACTGTTTCTATAATTATTCTCCATAGTCTTGTCTGACAAATAAAAGGAAACTTTGAAATGAAGGCGGAGTTGCAGCCAGACAATATTTAATTCAATTAAACTTGCGCAGTCCTTGCCTATTATCCAACGACAAAGGGAAAAAAGAAAGTTCAGAAAGAATACTAAATGAACGGTGCTCATAATATTGTGATGACAATGGCTTAAGAATCGTTGATTGCAAGTCATATATCATGTATGCTTAGAAGTATATTTATCTTGCCTTTTCCCCGATGGGATAAATAAAGGTGTGCCATTGCAACTACATTTCGTAAGACGCACTTCTTCTTCATATCGTATGGTTGAGGAACAACCTGGTGTCAGTTTCCAGCGCCTAGGCCTCTGACATGGCTTAACACACCGTTGGTGCGTGCCGAGATTTGAACTTGCGGCCTTTGGCAGTCCAACGGTAATACCATTCGGCTATCAGGTAACAAGCATTCGTTTCATGTAAGAGGAGCATAACCTTTATCTTGTGGTGTCTTAGACTGAGCTAGACATCATAAGAGCACTTCAGTGCCTTCCCTATACTAGCAAGTTTAATTGGTTATTTTGTCTGCTCCGCTTATTTAAATTTTACATGTTCACATTTATAATGCAAAACATTTTCTTTTTTGCTTAAGAAGTGGCAGCTTTACCTAGCAGTGGCATGTTTAGCCTGGTATTTGTGCATGAAGTTATTAGTAAATAATAATTATTATATTTCATCTGCCTCTTGATATTTGGATGTATCTTGCAAAATGATAACTGGATTTCACAATTAAAAAATTAGCAAAACTATTTATATTAAAATGTTTAATCTACATCAAACTTCAGCGTGAAAATTAATCATCTCAAAATCTCTCGCTGAATTTATTGCCACACCTGTCATCTAAAATTAAACTGTGCGACACGTATGACGACTAATAACTTCCCCCGGCGCCGTTTATTAAGAAACCGCTGCACCCGCTGCAGTCTCAATAATGGCTTGTCACTCGCGCGGTCGCTGCCATATTGTCGTCGCCATCTTGGAGAGGCGCTATCTTGAATTTGAGACTTCGCGGGCTGTCATTTCACGTTTAGCTTAGTCTTAGCCTTGTCCTAGCTTAGGATTTACGTTGACATGTTTAAGAAGGCTGTTGAAAATTGTTCGTAAATACATATCTACTGGCGACTTTTGAAGAATAAGTGTTAGTGCCTGTCAAAAGCCAAACACAGTCCGTGAAATTCTTGCACATCTGGTACATTTGAAATTACATTTATCTTAGTTTAGATTAAATGAAATGAATAACGAATTGATATTCATAACAAATAGCTTTTAAATATGATTTAAAATTACAAATCATACCCTGATTGACCGGCTTCGATATATTCAGACAAGTTCACTCCAGAGCAAAACGCCATCACAAAGTTTCACTGTGTCCTGTCATTTCCACAGAACTGCCACCTCGCTCATTTCTCGCTTGGTTTTCACAGTTTCAAAGACTTTCGCATGACGTGAGATTAACGCGCGCCGTTTAATTACTACTTGAAACAAACAGTTTTCATAAACAGCTGTTGTTGATTTGTTCTGTGTAACATTTGACGGGAGCTATTTCATATTTGTATGTAGCTTACGGATTTCTAATTTAATTTGAGGCGTTTGAGATTTATTGTATGCTGGTGTTGTTTTGGAAACTTCGGCGTAGCTGTTAAAAAAAAGTTATTACAAAGCGTTTGAAATGCCATACGGTCGTTTATAGTTCACAAATATCTAGAAATGGTCATGATTATACCAAAGGCCTTCATTTGAGTTATCCCATCGTTATGCTATCCTCATCTCTTTTGAAACAAAGATTCTAAAATCGATAAATCCTACATAAGTACTTTCTCCTTTTTTCTGTTAAAATGCAACAACGTCTTAAACTCTCGAAAATCAAATAAAAGAATTCCGCGATACAAGAAAGGTCCTTTTGGATACGGCATAGGCATATATCAAGTGGGTCCTCACAAATGAAATAGCGACAAGGACAATTTCTCAGGGCAGACAGCTCTCTGAGGGACACTTGAGTCTCCGGTCCCTCCTTACCGTAATCTTGGCGATTATTAAAATCATATATCTTTGGAAAAAGGCAGGGGTGGTATGCACCCTGATTTCTTGAAGGGTGCATCCAGTTACGTCTGTCCTGTGTAGCTATGTTTATAGTTAGGCTGCGAACATAATATCTAATCTTTATTTATATGGTTGTGGTTTGTTTGTGTATGATTTTCATTTGTTTTGTGACTTTTTCTGATTATTCGGCGCAGTATTTCTGTTATGACTTTTTGTTTTATGACCTTATATTATTATGTATTAAGGAACGTACGAATCTTTTCGTGTAGTTCTTCAACTGTGCAAGCGTATTGTTATGCCACTCTATACCCTTAGATCTTTTAATTGACGAAAGAATTATTCTTTTTTAGAAAAATGAATATTTTTATCTGCTAAAATTAATAGCCAGGCAGCGATGTACCCACATAACTGTATTTTTTCAGTATTGCGTTATTTTATTTATTGCGTCTTTTGGGTATATAAAACCATCGAAATACGACTAGGTGTCCACTATACTCATATAAAAAAAGAGAAAAATTCTCCGCCTAGCATTTTACCGCGCCGCCAAGTCACGTAGGTAAGGCATGCGACCCGTCACAATATTATTCTTACCTCCCGCGCCTTACATTATTTCGTTCTCTCATTCGCCGCTCATTATCATTCACTCATTCCCCACAGAGAAGAAAACCCGTGAGTACATTCGAGATTATCGCTGAACTTCCGTTTTTTCAGGAAGCTTTTTGCATGTCTGAAGAAAGGGGGTTCTATTATATTATTCTTACGAGAAACATTACAACGCTTTTGTGAAATTTCTAATTGATCGTGCGGTTAATAGAGCAAAAACCTAGAAATTGGAATATTCCACACGGACTCGCGGGTGAAAACTAGTACTTCGATAAATTGTCATCGGATTGGCTGTCATTACGTTACACATCGAAGTTTGGTAAAACAATCAAGTATAATAAGCTAGTCATCATGGTAATTTGGACTCAATTATCATGACAGAAGCACTTTAATAGTAATTCTATGGATAAGAGACATCTAGAAAGTTCCAAATAGTAGGTAGAGAAAAACAGGTGTTACCAACATTTAATCCTCGAAACCAATTTCTTATACCTCACGCTTCCTTTTGAAGCAATCTAAGCGATGCCGGGGTCTTTGCAAAGCCGTCGGCGTCGGGCAAAGGTATTAGATCGAGTGGTTCTATCTCCTGCCATATTACGCTTCAGTAGTGTACGTTTCAATTTAGATTTGTGCGGTTATAACGACCTATGACTGTGTACACCGCAGATACTAATTGGAAGGCAGGTGTTATCAACATTTTTTTATATTGTTTTTATTAATAATATTTACTAATTAACTATAAAATATTGATATGATAGAAGTGCGACCGTGAGCGATACGACCTATTTAAATAAAAAAAATATTTTTATAACACCTAACACGTCTATCTTAAATCAAAACTGAAAATTACTAATCATGGTAAGTTGCAGCCTAAATTACAATAAGTTAATATTTTCCAATACGACATTAAAACAGGGTAAACAAAGAAATGAGAAAAACCTTAACGAACCCAAACACACGGAGCTATTAAGCAACAATCTCCACACATCTCATACAAAAGGTCAGGCGGCTCGTTACAAGGAGCGCTGCAATCTCGAGACGACGACCCTTCGCTCATGCGAGCCTAGTACATGGGAGACGCAAGCCTCTATGACTTACAAGAGCGACACTTTTTGTTTTGGTTTTCAAGAAATAACAACAACAACCATGTGTTTTTAAACGCTGGCATCCATGAGTAGCCACTTAATGTTAGTTCTGAGATCATTGACCACAGCATATCGCTAAATGTTTCCATTTTTGTTCTACTTGTACCTTATGTCACACATATTTTATTTCGCCCTAGTACATGATGAAGATAATTAATATAATAGGTACCCTCAATCCTATAGTACTGAAGATCAAAATGATGAAAAATGTCAAATAAACCAAAAATACCACACTTAATACAGTCTAAAATAAAACAGAGTTATTGGCAGAATCCTACAAGTTAGCAATATCGTTGAGGAGTAACATCTGGCCGGTATGAAGAGCCGACTTTATGAACCGATCCTCTCCGTGGGTACTTCGTAAAATTCCCACTTTTATCAGAAAGTTATAAGGAATGTTCGCGCCATATACCTAAGTTAGAAAGTTTCCAACATAATGCGACTTTTTACTTTGGCGGTTACATCACGGTTTAGGGTTCGTCAGACGACGTAAATAATTCCATCAGACTAGCTGGAGACTATTATGAAGGCTTATATACGATCAGAAATTTTTAGTTAATGCAGATATAATATGTACAGCTTTTTTGAAACCTATAACAATATTATGTTTAGAAATATGCCTATCCAATGGCTAAAAATCCACCACCTACAATTTTATCTAAAGAACATTCCTTTGCATCTCCAATTCAATCCACAACCATTCGTCTTAGAAGTCACCTCCAAAGACACCTGCACCAAAACAAAACAACGAACTTGCTCGAAGGTCATCGTGAGGGATTCCCGCAAAAAGTATAAAACTGAGGATCGATACAAGGGTAGGTCGCGGAGGGCGCGTGGCCGGAATACGAATCAGGGAACCCTCCCATATATCTGTCTGTTTCGTTCTGGTAGGAGGTTTGGAGGTGTCACGATTTAACTTAGTAGCTAGGGAACTCTAAAATTGTCTTCGAACTACCATGGAGTTTTTTTTATTACTTTGATGATAAGTAACTTAATGAAATAATCTGTTTTTTTTATTGTGTTTCACCTTCACGTTTTTATTATGGTACATATGTGTGGAACAGTCAGAGATCTAGTACATCTGGTCACACTTGGTATTAGCTTCAAAAACTTTAGACAGAAGCTGTGATAATCGTCAGATATGGGTTCCGAAAAAGACCTGAAACATGTTATATACTTAATACCTAAGATTTCAATGACATGTTGAATTGCAAAACTTGACAAAACGCCATGCTATTAGTAACTTCGCTGTTACAAAAGTATAAACTTGAAATCATCTATTACGAAATAAGCTATATAAAACTACAAACCAATTTTCTCCAAAAATAAACATAAACCTAATAAAATAAAATTGGCTGTTGTTTATGGAAAGCGCGAATCAGTTTAAATTTAAATTACATCGTATGCAAATGCATTTCACCCCTCAATAGGGGATGTTTATAGTGTTTACCCCCGCGCTTGTAGATCTGAGGATTACCTTAGTCGGGACTGAACCCAGTTCCAGTTTTATGAAAAAAAATTGTACCTTTACCAACTAATAGAATCATGAACACGTCAAATTGGGATGTCAGTTTTCGTCGAAATTGCTTAAAATTCTATTATTGCCAAATTAATTTCAGAAAATATAAAACAATATCTAAACGACGTGTATAAAGAAATAATGGATACCTACTTGTCATTGGTGCGCGTATGCAATAAGTGCATACCTACGTCCTGCTATCTTCTCTGTCACTCGGATCAACAGCTCTGTTACATTATGTTATGCAGACTGGCCAATTTTCAACCACTTTCGTTCATACCGTGCCTGAAATTTGGCCAGTTTACTGTTACCGAATAACAACACGTCAAAATATTGATGTCTGAAATATTTATGAAGTACTCTCATGTGTACTAGAGAATCAGGTTGTTTTTTATTACCAGCACCAGTAACATACAGCCACATGCCATCTATTACCAACCTTCCGTCTCGCTCTAAGAGCTAATTGCGAACGGTGCTCCAACAAACATAGAAATGAAAGACCTGAAGCTAAACATCCTAAACAATCTTCATTTTACAAAAAGAAACCGAGCTAGAACAATTGCAACCTTATTGCAACAGTATAAAGTACGTTTTAGGATTGTCTGTCATTCGCAGTGATAATGGCAGCACTTTTTAGACAAACTTAGGTTTACAGTTGCGAAATCAAAGTCGCGGAAAATCAATGCCTTATCAACAGCACATAAGGTTGATATTTGAGCAGTAGTTTGTTGGATAGCTGTTTAAAGGGTTGGTGGGTGAGATGTGACAAAGATGAGGGGTTGTTCCGTTTAATTTTCATTTACAAGTGGCGCCGAGTTGCAGGGCATAGGTTATTTTTATATATACGCTTTGGTGCTCTAGATCTTTATGTAGTACGTAGAAATGTAAGAACTAATGTAATTTACCTATTGAATGTACGTTGACTGTACCTACAGTCTGAAAACGATCATCCCCTATAGACCTATACTAATGCCAAACCAAACTTTCGTTCTTTTTAGTACAGTAGGCACACAGCCCCAAAATATCCGTAAATCCGAGATGGTCTGATTGGACTGTTTAAAAAAAGAACAAAAGTATATTTAAATCGAGCATAATGTTCTTTTATGTACTTCTAGCCAGTCAAACCAAAATTAAAAATAAAAACCTCCCCAACTGTAGTCTCATATCATGAACAGTTGGTAATAAAAGGGCTGCAGATGTTCGCGTGCATGTCTGCTTATCCCCCACCCTCGTTCACGGTTCATGGTCCACATTGAAGTATGCGTGTACAAGTGTACACCTTTCTGCACGTGTATAAGTAGGTATCAGTTGAGTTGATGGAAATTACACGTGTATTTTTGCGCAGGTCTTTTTGGTCGTCTGATTGGTGTGGTAAAATTGGTTGGAATTTTGAATGAAGTGTTGTGCAAAGTATCCTGTTGAATAAACAATTGTAATTGCTAAGTAAACTGTGAAAGAAACAAAAGACAAACATTTTGTGGTCTATTAGAACAATTTATGCAACATTAACGCGATAAATGCTATTGTCTGGGTAGTGTTCAAGTTAGTTTCTGCTCATCACAACACATAATTTTAATTGCTTTACAAATATTTTTTGAAATCAAACATTTTGTGGTCTATTAGACACAACAATTTATGCAACATTAACGCGATACATTGCTATTGGCTGGGTAGTGTTCAAGTTTAATGCTGCTCATCACACCACATAATTTTAATTGCTTTACAAATATTTTTTGAAATGTTAACAGCACACCTAGGGCTGTCATAAACAACTGTTAATAAAAGAACTGCAGATGTTTGCGAGGCAGCATGTCTGCTCGCCCTCTTATTTCACGGTCCACGGGCCGCATTCAGAACGTCTAACAAACATGTAGGGATTATATAATCTTAGCTTAAAGTATGGTAGACACAACAAAAATGTATAATTTTAAATGGCCATTTTTACACTTTTTAGTGTAAAACTTTAGAAATGTTTCGTTATTTATACCATCAAAGCAATTTTCTCATTAAAACGACCATTTCGTTTACAATCATAAAATTATCAATAACTAAGGTAAATTTCAAAAATATTTTTGTTTTATTTTTAAACCCACAAAGTAACATTTTAAACAAATTTTGTAAACGACGTTACAAATTCGAGATTGTGCCCTCCCATGCGGGCTGAAGATAGCTCTAAAAATAAAGACATCGTCACTCATCACCGAAATAGATAACTCAACGCAAGTTGTGTACAATATGTTTCTAATTACGTATAAGTAATGACAAACATTATTGGTCGATTGTACAATGGAGTGGAAATATATTGAGATGGAAACCAACGTTTATAACATCGCTATCTTAAATGGATTGATGCACCAAACATGAATAATGCTTCGTGCATTAGCAGCGGGAGGGTTAAAATGCTCTTCTCGCGGTCAGTTAGTCGATGGGTGGAATTAATAAAAATAAAATGTATTCTACAAACCGAAGAAGGACATTGTATGTTACATTTTTAGGATATTAGGTACCTATATTAGTCTTTCAGCTCAACATTATGAATATGCCTGGTATAAGTGAAGTTAATTTTGAACCATTTTATAAAGAGTCCGTTTGTAAAATAAATTGTTTGAATGAATAAATGGTTTAATTTTTTAGGGCAGACTTTATGAGTCTCTATGTTTGCGCGCATACTTGTGCACTACAATACCGTCTGCGTAGCTGGCTAGTCTCAGCTGATATAAGCCGCCGCCGCCATAACCGAAATTCTCTCTCGCTCAGGAAAACATTATGATATCATTCTACTGTAGATACTGTATAACATAGCGATACCGAGTTATAATTAGGTACGTATCGATTTGGGAATCGTAACTATTTATTATTCTTTTCTGGTGTTTTCATAGGTATAACAATCAATATTCATATCAAGGCTACGCGTATAGAGTTGTACTTAGGTGATCAATAGGACCTAATTCACATTTACGTACGTCGAAGATGTTTTCCCCTCGCCCCACTCCACCCCCCTATATTTAAAGCACGTGTACTATAAACAAAGTATAATCTACTTACACTAATAGCAATTCGAACTATTATCTGTACCGTACAGTGCAGAACACATGTTCGTCATTAATATCTTCGACGAGCGTGCGAGAGACTCACGTACTTGTGTGGTTTTATCTCAGTTGGTATAAATCTCCGTCTATTATCTTAATGGTAATGTTACCCCGACGTACCTGTGAATATACACTTGAAGATTTTAATAGGTAAACACTATTTGCATACTTAGTTGTGTAGTTATATTTGGTATAATTATAAAACACAACATTATTTAGGTATAATCATTTATTAATTATTCCAGTATTACCAGTCGGATTCAAAGTTTGGACTCATACATACATAACATCACGCCTTTATTCCCTTAAGGGGTAGGCATTGGTGTACCTATAGTACATCTCCATAGCGCCAGTTATGTTACAGGTTCCAATGTAGGTAGGTAATGGGGGGTAAGCTTTTTACCATCAACCGGGCACTAATTCAGACTCCGTGCTGCTACTTAGAATTACCTAATGGAAAACCCAGTAACACTTTTGCCCGACTCGGGATTCAGCAGTTGAGCTTAGTCACCACTAGACCAATGAGGCAGTCAGTAATAAAATTTATGAATTATTCCAGTATTATTTATTTTTCAGATTCGGCGCTGGGGCTCAACCCTTAATCTTCATTTAAAGCGTTCATAAGCTAGTCTAGCTGTGTTGTCCTGCATTATATAAACGCAAGAAGTCACAAAGACGTTGGGTTGTCTCCCGTATTTTTACTTCTAATAAGTCTCCTACAGAGTCTTGGTATAAATGCCATCTAAATTCGTTCTTTTATAAAAACAAGGGGTGCAGTCTTCAGCAGTGTCAGATGACAAATAAAACAGACAATTACAGGAGGCTAGGGGTGTGTCGTTATGTGCTGCTATCGAGTTGCAATGACATCTTAATTTTGTTCGGTAGGTGTCAAATTAAAGTGGAGGAATGCGCCTTGAAGTGATATTAAAAATACACGCGCAAATCAGGAAGTGCTTGTTTTGTAACTGAATCTGTCAATGGTAGATAATGAACTGTTTACTGAAGAATTGTTTTAATACATTTTCTCTATCACTCAAAGGTTTGCTGTAAGAGAACTTAATCCTTAGTTAAGCTCGCCTGTGTAGGTGCAAGAAATTTTAGATTGAATTTAAAAAAAATATGAGTGTACAATAAAGAATTTAAGATTACAATATAATAAAAATAACGTGTAAATAAATAATATAATAAATATAACGTGATTCGGTCACGTGACTCAGACGAGAGAAGTGTGACACTGCGCTACGAGCTTAAGAATAACTAATTAAAATAATTATGATATATTTTTCTATTGTCTTCCTTTCGATTTTTTAATTTTCTTTGTGAGTCTTTTGTTTTATTTTCTATAAAGATGAACTTCTGCTGCTGGTTATAATTACTTATTAGATTTAATAAAAAATTTATTGACTGGTCAATCTACACCACGGTAAGCCTGTTTCCTTAGATTGTGCATGCCGATACAATAAAAATGTACAATATCTACAGTTACTATAAGTAGGCTCATTTTCGAATGAATATGGCACCTATTAGGCGTAGATACGTACAAAGTGTCTGTAGCTATAATTATCTTTTAAAACACCACACTAAAAACAAAACTAATTGACTACAAAATAGACACTTCGTGTAGAATAATCTAAAATCAAAATATCCATGGTGTTAGTTCCCTCAGGGTTTCAAGGGAGAGGAGCGTCGGGTGTCTTATTATTTTTAGTAGAGCGCTCACAAGCCGTCAACGAACGCGACAGCTGCTTAAATATTTCACTAGAAATATCGGATAGCACTTGGAATTTTATCGATTTTTACTCGATATTAATTGGTTTGAGCAGTATCGTTTACCAGATTGAATATGGGTTTAAATTATTCCAGTATATTGGTTACATATTATAAGAGAGAGTAATATTTTGGTGGAGGATTGTCGTTAAGTACTATTAAAATTGTACAGCTGGTAGCCAGGGTTCTAACGCATACCTATATAGTTAATAGCTATGTGGAACCAATGCTCAGTACATACCTTCTTATTTATGAGAGATATCACAATTTTCTGTTATGGACTTTTTAATTTCCCTGCTGTAAATAATGCCTATAAAAATTAAAAACAACTCGTTCTGAAGACGTAGTAAGACAGCTCTAATAATAAGATACTGTAGGGAGCTAATTCTAAAGACTTAGGAGACAGAGATATTTTATATACCTAGGTGCCTAAAGTTTAAAATGCCATGTCATTCATATTTAAACAAAACACTATACCCGGGTGTTAAACTCTTTATAAAATAAGTACATCCAATTCTCCCTAAACTGCAAATCCCAGAATTAAGTTTATTTTTCGTCGACTATACTCGTAATATTTTTCTTTGTTCTACCCTGATATTTCTTTCCTTTCTTTACCCTGTTCATCGGACAATAAAATCGTCCGAGACACGGCACTTAAAACGGACATAAAATCATAGATCTTTTCTGTCGCGCTTAGCCAGAAACGCATAACTTTTTTATAGGCCAGATAAGGGTACAGGCAGGGCTATCACGATCGACAGAGGAACACATGTCTAATGATCTATGTGATAGTATCACATAAACTCGGTATCTCCCTTGTGCAGCTGCTTGCCCTTAGTGCTAGGGTTGGCAGAAGCTAGACTTTTTACATTTATTTCCATAAATTGTTTACTTGTCACATAAGGGGTATAACACCGTGAGAATGTTGTGTGCTGGGTTTTTCTTACGACAGGCGATATTTAACGGCCAGGTTCTTGAGTTATGGCTTCCAGCTCAAGCTCTTTTGCATGGAAATATATAACACAAGAGATACCTGTTGTTTGAGAAGTATGGAATTTAGATTATTCATGACTGTAATAGGTATACATTCTATTGAAAAGTATTTGTACTACCAGCAATGCAAGACCTATCAATCTGCACATAAATTATTGTCCACGGCAGAATAACGCCCACCACCTTACCAGAAAATTCCACAAAATTCTCCTAGATTCGACAATCCAACCATTTCTTTTCAAGCCAACCCCAGTTAGATGATCGTAGGTTTATTATTTATAAGTTTTACGATGGGAGGGGACTACGTAAATAGCCATACGTGGATTATGCCGACCCGGACCAAGTTCATGGTTAAATTCAATCATAGTTTGGAAGATATTATTAGGAGCGAACGTTTACTTATGTTTTGAAAACTAATAGCGTTATTAAAAGTGATTGAGCGTTGTCTAACGAGCTGTCAAGAGGTTTTTAAGGGTGTTTTTATAATGTTACAAATGGGCAAAGTTTGGTCGGCGCGCGCAGCGATTATTTGGTTTCAGTATTCATAAATTGTTTTAGGCGTAGGCCTAAGTTAGTATAAAGTAAATTTATTTAAAATCTAGTATATATAAGTGGTTAATGCCTTGGAGAAATGTAAGGCGGAGCTGAAAGGTTGGAAAAAATAATATCTATATCATCGCACGCAGCAAAAATATAATTAAAGATTTAGGAATATGATCAGATTGTTTCTTATCTTCTCTACCTTCATGTGTAACAGTGGATGGAAAAAAAAATATTTGGACCAACATATTAATAAATAAAGTTAATAGTCCCTAGGACAATAAAACTGCAAGAGAAACGTAATATGTAATAACAGTGTTTGATTATACATATTTCTCATAATTATCATCTTCTGTTAATACTTGACACAAGATCTTGCAAATGCGTACTTACAAATTCTACTTGATATGAAAACCGACGAATCGATATAAGATTAGTGATTATGAATATTGATGGCGCAACGTGCGGTGTTTGTGAATACCGCACGTGCCGAGAAGTCGAAGTGTAATCGATACCTATCGATATTGTCCATGAATTTTGCGCACCTAATCATGAGTATAATTTTTTGGATAGAACACCTTTGGGGTTGTATATCTATAGTGTTAAACAATAATATCTACCTACCTATATTATTATGTCTGTTATGTAAGATAATGCATTATTTAATTGTACTACGTCTTTCGAACAGAGATGCTGTACACACTTCGTCGGACCATTTTAAGCCATATGAAAATTGCTGTCACAGGAGCGAATCCGCAGACAATAGCTAGTTTATTTAAGAATATCAACATACAGGGAAGTAAACGATTCGCATTTAATCCAATATTTTATAAACCTCAACCTGAGAACCGATGACTCGATAAAAGATTAGCGATTATGAATATTGATGGCGCGACGCGGTGTTTGCGTAGAGCGCACGTGCCGAGAACTCGGTGCGTAATCGATACCTATCGAGCACGATGCTGCCCGTGAAATATGAGTGGTGTGCTGCTGTATTTTTTTTTAACTTTTTCCATATTCAATTCGATACCGTATGTATTAATTGTCAGTTTCAAAAATGGAATATTTTTTTGGTAAAGCATTCAAAATTTTGATACATTTTATTCCTGTAATCTCCAACAGCAAAGGCAAAATTTTTCTTTTTCAGGACTATTTAAACCTACATACCGCCGTACTAAATCAGTCTAATGTAATATGTGCGGCCTATTGTTTAAAAAAAACCTATTCAAATAAGTCTGCAGTTCCATTTTCTTCTCCTCTTTATCGCACCGTCCGGTTATCCGATAAAGAGGAGACACACACCTAGTTCGTCGCTTTTCACGACTTGCTATTCGGATAGCACTCCTATATTAGGGAATACTTAATTTCTTGATATTTACAGCAAGATTAAAAACAAAAAATTATAAAAGCGTTGAACCGTGGGTCACACTATAAGTTTCTCCTGTACCGAAATCATTGATTATGTATGTTGAGGCGCGTCAAAACGTTCTGCTTAAAGAACAGTGCACGTGCGATATCGATTGATGGTCCATGAATAATCGATGCATCTCGATTGCGTTAGTCGATACATGCATTTTTGAAGTCATGAAGTATCAAAGCTAGTTGAAGTAGAACAAAACAAAGCGCTTCATATTATAACTAACATGAGAGTCACGTGTATCCTAATATTTTACAATTGACTCTGGTTGTACTAACGTAAATATTCGGGAATGCCCGACTAGTTTCGGAGTCTATGCTCAAAAGTAACGTCCACTTCTTCATTTCAAGTAACCCTGTGTATTATCTAACATTATTCTTGCAATAATCTACAACTATCTTCAACCCTCAAACACACCTCAAAAATAAATCAACAATATTCCGAAACAGGGGTCTACAATACCACACACTACATCACAGTGATAGCTCGATATAAATCGACGTGACAGCATCATATTCATACAAATAAGAGGCAAGTGGGATCGAACCTACCGCACGCTACGTGACTCGACTGTAGCTAGAGATCAGATAAGTTATAACCGTAACTTTGGAGGGTTAAATGAAAAGTTGAGAAACAGTGGTTTTCATGCATTGTTCTGACTTTTTAAGCGTACCTCGAACTTGTGAAACTTGTTTCTTTTGTTAAAAATTGTATGTTTTTATGGCCTGATAACGTAAAGCATATGAGACATAGGTAGGATAGAATATTGTTATATAATTTACAATTTTCGCGTCAGTGTCTCAGCCTTGTCTACAGCTTCTGTCGCCTTAACAAAATATTTAAATTTCACGAAAAGTATTCCTACTTTATTTACCTCTGAGATTTGCATTTTCATATTAAATTATTAGTACTTTTCAATCATTATCCTGAAAAGTTCTTGAATACACTACTGCAAAATATAATGGAAATGCTGCTTTAGAAATTTGATTTTGCTGTTTTAAAAATACAAGCATTTATCGATAACATGGAGTGTAATAATACGACATATCAAATAAACAAATCCTAACAGAAGAAGGCGAAGCTTATGTCTAACAAGCAACGCGTTGACTTTTCTGGAAGAAACTCCCCTAAAATAATACGTACAAAACATAATCAGAGCAGATTAATATGAGTAGTCCTCTACTTACATCCTTAGCCTTTCACAATAACATTAAACACACCTTACCAACGAAACAAATAGTATTTCAGAGTATCGGTGTTTTTTAGACCGCAATAATCCTCTTATAGACCCTCAGTACATTGGCAAAACGAATTTGTTCCCTCAGGTCTTCATTCAGGGTCAGATGTTGGTTCACACGCTTTTTGATTGACATTACATATATTTTGGAGTTCGGTTCGATTGTTCGATGACAGAGGTTCGTTTGAGGGAAATTGGAAAAATACTCGGGGATTTTGTTTCGGTGATACAGCGGGATTGGGGTACACGTGTTTTGGGATTGCCATGTCTGTTAAAC
Source organism: Abrostola triplasia (assembly GCA_946251915.1). NCBI lineage: Eukaryota > Metazoa > Arthropoda > Insecta > Lepidoptera > Noctuidae > Abrostola > Abrostola triplasia. Next base: position 2,046,294 of record OX276424.1, on the reverse strand, counting down.
TAGTAATAGTGGTAAGAAAATAGTGTCATATTCTTATTTCTGAAGAAGAATACTACCAATTTTCCAATTAAGAACCAAATTTAATAAAGTCAATTTTGCCAATTGAAGAAAATTTATGTGATTCACTTGTGTGGAGACAAACTCAGGTGAATTCTCTATTTACTCAAAGTCATAAGCCGATGGGCCGGCAAACTGACACGTCCAAAGAGAGATCAAGGGTAAAACCAACTAGTTAACATGTTCTTCGAGGCATGGTAGTGCGTGGAGAACGGTCAGTGTTTGAGTGGGTACTCAAACACTGACCTGAACCTTTGAACAAGCACCGCTTGACGTGGCATGAGTTAAATGAGGCACAACTATAAAGTTATCACAGTTACATAATAACCTTATAGGCCCTCACTCAGTGTAACAAAATTTGTAATGCCCAGTGCTGAGTCGCAAAGGACCAAAATTTTGGGGATAATACAATGAAAAAGCCTGACAAAAGGATTCAGCAATATAAAACAATAGACACCGACGCTACCCGTTTCTGTCCCAAAATACATAAGACGACAAATAAGAGCCGTGCAAAGTACCTTTTAGTCAACAAAGAACCTCATAACCAATAAATAGATGGTCGGCACGGTCCAAAAAATCCAATTTCAATTGGAGTCCGGACAAATTGGGTCAAATCCATAACGGACTTTGGACCGTAAATCCCAAAGTTCGTATTTCGGAAAGTTACGGTCGATCGGCCAATCGGACGAACGCTTATCGCCATCCAATGACACCGGCCGATTACCGTGCCGTACCGTAAATTCGAAATTGGAACTCAACTTCGTTAATTACCGAAGTGAGTTTGATAGGCATCGCTCGACGGATTCCGCCGATTGTAATTTTTGATATTAAATTATTGGAATTAGAATTACTTATTTTTTGTCGGAATTTGCGAATTGTTGGCAAAGAACTGAACAAAATGGATTTTAAAAATACAAAATGCATGATTTAGCTTTTGTAAATGTTTATATGGTGCTGACTCTCAAACATAATTATAATCTTCTTTTCTGGAGCAAGCACCACTGTTCTCTATCTCTATTTCAAGCATTCGATTTGACGGCTTGGTATAATTATAATGACTGTATTAAATTCAACACAAACGCATATATTATAAAAGGCTTTGTAGATCAGATGGATAAAACCAAATTACCAATAAATGCAACTCGATATAATTTGGCAATAAAATCGATTGTAGTTCTCGATTGAAACGGTTCATTAAATTGAATAGTCCCGTAACATCGGTTATCGATATAGCATTGATTCGTAAACGCGGAATCGGTATGGCTTCATCAATTTACACGACAGGGATGCAATTAGGTGGCCTACAAAACCTAACACTAATACTATTAGTTATTTTCGTATTAGTTTAAATATTTCTAAAATAACTCATAAACGATGGTTAACCTATAATTTAATCAATGGTACCGTTTAAAATTTACCATTTTTATATGTCCTTAAGGGAGATTAGTTTGTAGACATAATATAGAGGTACTAATTGTGTGGTGTAAATGTAATGTAATAATAGAGAAAATATTTTAATAAAACTACTAAAAACACCTATTAAATACGGGCCTAAAATCAAAAGAGGTTGCATAACAATTTAAAACTATTTAAAGCAAACGAATACTAAGTCCATCCCTGTGTAAAAATCATGAAAGTTGCCAGTGATTACGGCGACTCGTTACCGTCGCGTCGCCATAACGAACCTAATATTCAGATATATCGGATTGTTTGTAAAAGGCAATATTTTAATTGGTATCGTCTGTTTAATATCAACTGACGTGTCCGCAATCTCGTTAGTGGTTGTTTACCGTTCAATGATTGCTGGCATTTATGACTTGGCACTTTTAAATGCAGAGGCTACTGTATTTGATTGTTTTGAAAATAGAGTTTTGACGTTCGATTTTTGCTGACGTTTATTGCGTTGTCACTTGTTTTTGAAGTAGTAGATGGCAGATTAGAATTAAACACGAATTCAAATTTGGATATCTGTTTTGTTTTTACATACTTTAATAATGTTGATTCTGTACCTACGTAGATTTTTTACACGACTGCGAGACGCAAAGAAGGGTAATGTGTTATTTAAGTTATGTTGTCTGAGAACAAGATTCAACACAACAAAATCTATTCAGTCCACTGAAATATCATGTTTAACACTCATGTATGAAATAAGTAATAACACTTAGGTATAGTGCACAGTTTGTAGAAACGCGAACTTGTCTAGTTACTACTTTATGTGTCATAAAATATTCTATGTTATATAAAGTACACATACCTGGTAATTTCACGCTGGGCGGCATGCAGCTTGGCGGCGAGGCGGGCGGCGTCGGCCTCGGCGGCGCGCGCCCGCGCCTCCCAGTCGCCGCGCGCGCGACGCTCGCGCTCCGCATCGCTGCGGGCAGCACCCTCGCGCTGTGGACAATAGACGTCGTTAATGTCATGTAGATCTATTACATGTAGTCTTCAGGTTACCGACCATCATCTAGATAACAACTGTCTATTCAAAAATATTTGTGAAATTCAATATTTTGGCAAATTCTGCATCCCTAGACGAGTGGCGAAGCGCTTGACAAATAGAAATTGAATCTAATGTTGAATGTATGGGAATGACATAATATTTTGACTATGTTACCTATGACATACCTATATCAATTATCATTAATCGCAAAAACTAAAAATACTGAATTGCGTCAAACATTTTGCCACTTATCTAGGACTCCTCCTCCATTTAGCGCCTTACCTCTAACATTAGCGCTTCTAAATACAAAAGTTTTATCATCTTCAAGTATAAAACCTAATTCTACTTCTTTTTCGTTTCGATATAAGCCAGTTCAGAAGAAAAAGCAGAAATTAAGGTACTGCGTATTATATTGTGCAACTTTAGGCTCGGCTACAACAAACCTACATTACGCTAAAGCAACATTATCAAGAATAAGAGACTAACAACTCCTAACTTTTATTATATCGTGAGTGTTATCCTTATTATTTACTTTCAATACCGGTTTTACTCACATGTAAATTCGGAAATGCCCGACTAGTTTTGAACTCAAACGGTGCCCTTATTCATAAGCTGGTGACGCGGTGTAGTTGCAAGCCAAACCTTGAGTAAAACGCGTATATTATATACATACCACATCACACTAATATTATAAAGGCAAAAGTTTGTGAGTGTGTTTATTACCTCTTCACGCTCAAATGGCTAGACCGATTTCGATGAAATTTCAAATGGAGGAAGCTGACACCTTGAATTAACATAAAGGCTACTTTTTATCCCGAAAAAATGTAGCGAGTAACACGGCGGGGCGCAGCTAGTAGTAAATAAGGCGATTAACACGGTACTGCGAACCTCGTTGATCACAGAGTAATAAAAACAGAGACAACATTTGCAACATAAACTGTGTTCCCAACTAACAATTTCCTCACAAAGTTGGCATAGTGTCGAACTGCCATCAAACTAGCGGGGTGTTCATTTATCTCCAGGAAAGCTCCCACGAACCTGTCAGTGGAGACTTGAAACAATTTCAATTTCCCCTGAACATTTTATAATATTCAATGCGAAACTTGAACAACTATCGCGGATGATTTATTAGAGGTAGATAGGAGTTTTAACTTGGATGGTGAAGGTGTGAATTTTATATTACTAGTTTGCTTTTAGAGAGCGAAACTGTGTGAAATGGTAGGTAGATGTCGATTTTTAAGATACAATGTAGTCTCAATCCCACTTCAGAAATTAAATTAAAGATATTTCTGAAGTGGGATTGAGAATTATTAGTAAAATTTGCAATTTGCAATGGCCAATTAAAAATCGTAATTAAATGTTGTACCTGTTGTATTTAATTGTCTGTGAGTGTCAGCGTGATTAAGCTCTCTAATGTCTTCATTTTGACACAATAAAATATGATAGTACAGAAGACAACTTAACTCAAATTTGAGTTAATATTCAGAAGATAATAATTATTATTTAATAGAAATAATAATAGCATTTGTAGGATACGTTCAGGATCTCCAAAATACATAAATAAAGTAACCCAAAATTGACAAGCGAAAACATTATTCAGTAGTCCCCATAAAATAACTAGCTTGCTAGCAGATGCTTTAGTTTTCTCCAGACACTCAATAAAACGCTTTTATCAAAGAAAAGTTTAAACAAAGACATCTTTGTAACAAAAACAATTTATTCCCAGCTTCAACGGCGGATGTGACGTCGGAGGATCGGATAAAAATCCAATTTGGACGGAAGTCCAGTTGTGACGTCACGTGGTTGGACATGACGTGTCGGATCCGTCTCGGACACGTGGCCTGTTTGATATTGAGAATTGGAGTATTGCATTTGCAGTTGAGAATAGACATTGGGTATTTGATTTATGTTGACGTCGGATATTTTATATTTCTATGCATATTACGATCCAAGGACTGTGGGAAAATATTTTCTCGCGACTTTCTTGACAATCCAAAGGCAGTTTGCAAGAGATTGCTCTTATTAAATACTGCTTTAAACACCAATTGCTTTAATAAAATACGCCAAAAATAATAAATTGCTCTCGATGTCCACTGATGTGGGCCAGTTACCTATATGATTTAATTTTTAGCTTAGATACAAATAACACCGTATAAACCCCCTTCATGGTGAATATGATATTCATATATGTATAACTAGCTGCGACCCGCGGTGTTACCCGCTAAATTTTTTCATGATAAAAAGGAGCCTTAGCCTCTGTGTTAATGCATTCAGTGGTTTTTACATGAAAGAGTAAGAACCATCCATCCATACTTTCAAACTTTCACGTTTATAATAATAGGTCTTTACCTATGTAATTGGAGATTCTATAACCAGCATTTTCAGAATTAATTATCTGTGGATTGGCGCGCAATTCGAAATTCAAATAAATTTTATTCGAAAGACGTGTTAATTTAATTTCAATTTCAGTCATTTGTTTTTAGATAGTTTTTTGTTTTTGTGACATTGTGGTAGTTTTTGGCGCTATGGATAAACTGAAAATTCGTACAATTTTCGAATATGAGTTCCTACGTGGAAATACCGCTGCGCAAACAACACGAAACATTAACGACGTGTACGGGCATAACACTGCTTGCATAAACACAGTCCATTATTGGTTCAATCGTTTTAAATCTGGAAATTTTGAGTTGAAGAACGAGCCTCGCGGTCGGCCGGTAACTATTGTCGACAACGACGAATTGAAGGCGATAGTGGAAGCGGATCCATCTCAATCTACGGCTGAGCTTGCTGCGGGCCTTGGAGTTAGTGTCAAAACAACATTGAAGCACTTGCGTCAAATCGGAAAGATAAAAAAGCTAGATAAGTGGGTGCCACACGAACTAAGCGACCGACAGCGAGATTTACGTGTCGAAGCATGCATAGCACTACTGAATCGGCATAGAAACGAGGGAATTCTTAATCGAATTGTTACCTGCGATGAAAAGTGGATCCTGTACGACAACCGTAAGCGTTCGTCTCAGTGGGTGGACCCGGGTACAGCACCTAATCAGTGCGCTAAAAAAAATATTACTCATAGGAAGATGATGGTGACTGTCTGGTGGACCAGTGCCGGACTTGTACATCACAGCTTCTTACCGAATGGCACAACAGTGACGGCAGATGTCTATTGCCAAGAATTGCAAACAATGATGGAGAAGCTCGCAATTCAACAACCAAGACTAGTCAATCGCTCTTCCCCATTGCTTCTCCACGACAACGCGCGAGCTCACACTTCACGACAGACCATCGCAAAGCTACAAGAGTTACAGCTGGAAGCTCTCCGTCACCCACCGTACTCACCGGACCTTGCCCCAACAGATTTCTACTTTTTTCAAAATTTAGACAATTTTTTAAGTGGGAAAAAATTCAACACCCGTGATGCAGTACAAAACGCTTTCGCTGACTTCATCGCCTCCCGTCCGGCAGACTTCTACAGTAAAGGGATAAACAAACTGCCATCAAAATGGCAAAATTGTATAGATACTTTGGGCCAGTACTTTGATTAACTGAAATAAAAAAATTACCAAAATTTTTATATTTTAAAATTATCATACAAATCTCCAATTTCATAGGTAAAGACCTAATATTAGTAAGGATAATAATAAGAAGAGCTCGAGTGACGAGTACTTCTCACCGCCGACGAGCCCACCACGTCGGCGAGGAAGAGGCCGACCCGCCAGTTTGGGACCCCGAGGCCAACCGGCTTCTGAAAGGGTTCTCGCTGCCGGTGGAAGTGTGCAGCGCATGCGATGGACACACGCAATGAACGTCAACGTCATGCGCGCATACTTTGGGGCTACAGACGGAGGAACATTTTTTATATCTATATATTATTTAAAAATGTAAAATGTAAGATAATATGTATAAATAAAGAGAATAATTATTTTGTACTGAATGCACCCTAAAACTACCTACTTCTAATATACTATTAAATAGCACGCATATAAGTCCTAATACTAATCAGATACAGTTAATTAAAATTATGTATCAAACTGACAATTAATGACTAGGTGTATAAACACAAACGGCGCCGCTAACCGAGGTTCAAAGTTACCTGTAGTTAGTTTAGCGTAGATCTTATCCAGTTAGTGGTACAAGTTACGAGCTTACGATACGTATAAAGACAGCAAAAGTTGAGAAACTATAACTGAATTAACTTGGTTATAAAATACTTTAGGATTTGTATGATTCGACTGCCTCGATGGTCTAGTGGTTGCTAAGCGCGACTGCTGAGCACGAGGTCCTGGGTTCGAATCCCGGGTCGGGCAAAGTGTTATTAGGTTTTAAATAGTAATTCTCAGTAGCAGCACGGAGTCTGGATTTGTGCCCGGTTGATGGCAATTGGGTTCCCTATTACATTGGGACCTAAAACATAACTGGCGAAATGTGGGTGTACTGTATGTACATCTCTGCCTACTCCTTCGGGGAATACAGGCGTGATGTTTTGTATGTATTTGTATGAAACTCGGATGCAGGGTGCAGTCAGGCTTCTTGCAAATAAGAGCTCGTTGGTAGAACTACCACGGTTTCTCAGTGTGTGGTAGTGACATAGTGTTTTGTTGCATTTACGGTAGCTCTCAGAACCAGAAATATAGTTCCATTTTGTAGATGTTAAATACTGCTTCGTATTCTAGAGAGCATCTAAGGACGGCGTTGCATTAGTAACGCCTCTCCAGTTTTGCAAGACTGTATTTGGTTCAACTATCTTTAACAGCATTAAGATTTGTTGTCTGCCACAATTTTGTCTTCTGATTATAGCTGTTGTAGCTAGATTATTATCTTAGTAGCTGTGCCGTGCGGTGTTACCCGCTGCATTTTTTGGGATAATAAGTAGCTTATGTGGTAGGTATTCCAGGGCGTCAGCTACCTCCATATGAAATTTTATCAAAATCGGTCTAGCTGTTTGAGCGTGAAGAGGTAACAAATACACCCGCAAAACTTTTGCCTTTAGGTACAATATTAGTGCGATGGATAAAATATATTTATTTTTTCTTTTTCCTAGTGTAATGACCAATATATGGCTATTGTTTAATTTCTATTGTGTTTGCTTCGCGCACAGTCAAAATGTTAAGATAGAGATTAATCGCTATATTACAATTACTTGTATTAGAACACTGTTAAAAATGCATCGTATCCGTAAGCAGTACTAACATACCTTCAGCACTAACCTCGTCTAAAAATAATCCTCAATTGTTTTACCTTGAGCCACCGGCAAACTTCCTTCGAACTTAAAGTTTGATGAAGTTTTAATTGAAAATTAGTCTTGGCCGTATCTTGTTGGCTCCAGTTCATTTGGGCTTAGCAGACCAAGCACAGTTTGAATTAACAGCCGCAAAAATCTGTGCTTAAAGATAAGATGCTTATCAAATGCAAGACCGGAGAACGGAGAAGTTTGGTGCCGCTTCGAGTGAGAGACAAAAACTTAAGTTGTTTTGGACTGGCTTTTGGGAAGGTGAAGCTTATCAGAAATTACGCTACTATTGTAGTTATGGTGGTTAATGTTGTTTGTAGCTTTCAAATTTTCAATACTTATGATTATAACATAATTATATGATTTTACTTCATTTATAAATGTTTTTGATATGTAACTAAGTTATTCCGATTAATATAATGCTAAGTAAATAATGATATTTCAACAAGATGGGTTTAGCAGTATGACTAAACCATTATGTCTGACGATTCTTTTGGGAATCAAAAATTCTGAGGTAACAACTCAAACTGAAACTTTTCGAGTATTCACTTCATATTTATTCTTCTTTCTTACTTTTTATTAAAAGTTTTACCGACTATGGAGAACCCTTTCTTCTGTGGCTAACTATATACAGGGTTAGTTTGTCATTCTCAAAAATTCTTCGTCTCCCTTGCCTATTTTAAAAGTGAATCGACTTCCATCAATTATCAAGATCATAACTTCATTAGCAACTCGCATTAGGTTCGATTCCGTTAATTAATGTTTCCACTTTCCAATCGAACCGATGTTTATGTAAACAAAACAAACACGCAGTAGCTGAACATTAATTGTTTGATAATGCACCTACGTTTCTATTACGATACTCATTCTCGATACTGAAATAGATTGGGAAGGGAGCGGCAAGATTGTTTCTATATTTACTTTCATGGTTGTTAATGGTGAATCGGAGTTACAGGACAGTTTGTGACCTCATAATGTGAAGATGGCTATTATGTGGCCAGAACCAGAAGATTACAAAATACAGAAATTATTAGAATAAAAGTTGAGATTTTTGTAGCAAGACTTAGCGGAAAATTGTACATAAATTTTATCAAAATATATATCCCACAAAATCCTGATAAATTAATCTTAGATATAGACAGTAATGACTCCTAAAGAGTTCATTAACAATTCACATTTAAACATTTGACGCACTTTAATAAATCTTCTGCTTCTCCATACATTTGAACAAAAATAAATCCTAAAACAGATTAAAAACGGCTTCGCTATTAGCGAAGAAACCCACAAATTAGTATGGCAACTCGTCCGTGCAAAGTACACAAGTCTTTTGAAAGAGAAAATAAAAGAGGTGTAGAAAAGGAAACGGTTTCGGCTATTTTCGTCTGTTTCCGTTAACGTTCGGCTCATCGCCTAACGGACTGCTTTGGACATAGACGATATTTTTACACACTCCAAATGTTGGTGAAATAACGTCGTATTTATGAAAACTGTGCGAGTTTTTTCTGAGTACATTCTCAAATTGTGATGTTTATCAAGTGTTCAATCTCGCTGTTTTAATTTAAGTTAGATTATCTAACTAATATTATTGCCCATTTATAATGAGCAAAACAAAAATGTCTGGTATTTACTCTTACGATAATCCGTTTTCATCTCTACAGTTAAAAAAGGTCCCAACAAAGAAACTATTTGTAATACTGTCATACTATTATGTCTAAGACATAAACAACAAAACTACTTTCTACCAACACCTCAAGCTTCCAATAAACGTCGAATCACCCTACGGTTCACGGCTGTCACTTGTCAACTTGACAGCTGTCACTTTGACAGGTCAGTGTCAGTAGTAGGGACGAGACGCGCCCTTGAGCTAACTGTAGCCAATGTTTATACATTGTCCGTAACACTTCGGTTATTGGTTAAGCAAACAAAATGTTTAATTTGTTGCCGTATGGTAAGAGGTTTGGTTATTAATTGGTGGGTGGGAGAAGTGAGTGAGATTTTTTATAGAATGTTTTCTTTCTCAGATTAGAGTACATATTAATGACGTCAATCGAGAATAAAAATTAAAGGAATGGATACGGATTTGTTCTCAGATTGTTATCTTACACAAACCACAGTGGGAAACTCTATCTAGATAGAAAAGATTCGTTTTTTATTTTGAACTCCAATATATTCTTACCAAGACTAAACTGACTTTAATCGTAACAACATTAATACTCTAGTTGCACATACTGCAATGAAATATTTTCATGCAATAAACGAGACGGTTTAATATGACATACAAGTACAATACGAGCATTTACTTGTCACAGTTCAGTAAAAAATACTGATTCGCATTTGTTCAGACACGAGCTGTGTCGAGGTAGTGGCATGCTGTTGATTGATGGCCGCAGCAGAAATGAGCTTTAAATGACTATTTTCCGTACAAATGGTGTTGTATCAGCTTTGTATACGTTGGCTGGTTTCATTAGGTTTAACAGAAGCAGGTAATAGCAATAGAGATACTGTATTCTTTACTGTTGGTGCTAAATCGACACGTGAAAAAAAGTAAGTAAAATTGTACCAGACATGTAATGTAAAAAAGGCAAAGACTAAGAGTTGTTTGGAAGCATTGAAATCAATGCCGGAGTTAAGATACTATCTGATTTAAAATATAACAATTCTATCAAAACATACTCTGATCGCAGCCGATGTAATACGGCTGTAGATCCGAATAATACTTCTGAAATCAACGTTTTTCGTATCACATATTCTCATGCTTTTCTAACACTTGGGGTATCGTAGGAGCAGTTCATAAACACGCAATTTCACAAGCACAGACAATCAGACTTGAGAATAATATTTGCTGATCACGCAAATATTTGTGCCATTCAGAGTTCGATTATTATTACAAGGCCACAACAGCAATTGGGTCGTAATAATTTATTTTATTCTGTAGTTCATGATAATTTTACGACAATATTTTCCTTATAAAATCTTTAAGAAATGCAGCTAGCTGCAATGCCATTGACATTATATTCAGTCGCATTACATTGCAAGCCACGTTAGTCGTACGTGGCTGAAGAAAGCTTCTGTGCACGCCGGTAATGGCCAACCAATGCACTCCCATTTCCTTAGGGATGGGGATATGTGAGGTCGCCTTTATGAAAAATGCCAATATACAAGTCAAGGAGCTGGGTTATTTTGCCTTCGGATAAATTAAGGCTCAGAAGAGCCAGCCTGAGTTAAAGCACTGTGGTATACCACATTGGAATAACTTTTAGAATGGCCATCTTGAGTCTTGATAAGCGAATGATATTGGTAACAACACCGCTATAGATTTGTCTAAACATTTTCTTATTCCTTTTGTCGTTGTCTCGTTTTATGTCATCCTGAGGTTTTCATGAAGAATCTTTAAAAGATAAGGAGGCAGCGTTAGAACAAGTAAACATAAGCTACCTACCAAATTCCTTCGAAATTTATTAATGATTTCTCGAAAAAACTATGGCAGGAAGAGTAACTATTGCTTTTATAATAGAGTGTAGATTAATCATACACAATCTATTTTCTTTGGGCAAAGTTCAAATACTGTCTCAAAATAAAGTTGGGTAGACGGAAAAAAATATCGTTTTAAATTAGGTCGAGGAGCCAGATATATTTAACCTCTTTGCGTCCGCTGACGGATTCTCAGTGGATCCGACGTTGATTGATGATGTTTCTTATGAAATTATGATAACTTTGTATTTAATAAAGTATTTCGTTATTTACAGAACGCTTCCAGCTATCTGTGAGCTGAGTGTTGAATGGAGATTGTTATTTATTTAAGGTTTTTTCTTTGAAATTATTTATATGAAAAATCTATTTTTAGGATTTTTGGATTCGTCGTTTTATCGATATGGTACAAGATCGGTCTGTGAATCACAAAAACGGTGTAGCCACACCGCTTTTGTGGTTTGTGAAAGAAAGCAAGCCTTTCCTTAATTATTAGGCGCTTTCAATTATTATTAGGATCCAAATGTTACTAATCCCTATTATAGAAACTAAAAAACGTCATACTCAAAAAAGTTAACGAAAGGAAGACAACGTCACGTAAAACAATTTATGGGAACAGCAGAAACATTTGGACCCTATGTTTACCTACAACACTTTTATTTAAAAGGCACTTTGTTCACAAGATTCTCCCCTGACTTCGACCGTCGCTAACATTTTTTTTCAAGTCCCTTGCATCCCTTAATTCGTCACCAAACATCCCTTATTGACAGCATCCCTGTACTATCAGAGTTTGCTTAGGCGTTAGGTATTAAAGCAAACTTCGATGGGGATTTCACAGGGGTGGGTAGAGCACACAAATAAATAGTGTAGATAAATATTTGTACGATATTGCAAATCAGTTCTGTGCTTCTGTTTTGTCAGCATGTATATGTAAAGTTGAGTGGAAATAAAGGGAAAGTACTACTAAGTTATAAAAGTCATCGCTTTCAGTCATACGGAAGAAAATTGCCGTAGATTTTTTTGTGCTTTTTAAGAGAAGCAAGGAGCTGACATTGATTGTAAAAACTTTTTGTAACGCTTTTATAGAGCAATAGGTTATTACCGATGACAGTTGATCTTCATCGTTTGGGTACGTATTACCTGCTAATAAATAATTTTCGATCACATTACCTCAATGCATTGTAGTTCAAATTCTACTGCTCCAACAAAAATACAAAGTGATTCTAACCGACTATGTAAGCCAAATTAATCGCCATTTAACGATCTCCGACACAATTATACCGCCATTTTGGAATCACGGAATGACCCGTTTAATCCAAGCAGCTATTACCATAAAACTCTTTGATTACACCCAATCATCGTGAGCTCCGAATGAAAAAAATATGCAAATATTCTTTTTTCAAATCGCCTGTAATGACGTTGAATGACATAAAACGGGCGCACTGGTTCCCTGTCTAATTTCGTGAAAGAGTTGCCACGCGCCGGTCACGTGACTCCGTTTGGACCAATCGCGGGGCATTGTTGGGGGTATGACGTCATCAGCGGCTAGTTCGTGAGAGTATGATTTACGATATGCTACAATAGATGGTAATTAAGTTTTGTTCTGTACTGCCCCTAGCAGTGTGTCAAAAGAGTTTATTAAATCGTGTTTATTTTGTAAGGGTGCGAACTAGTTTTAAGTGTCATTCAAAATTGTAAAAGCATTGTGTGTTGACGCATGTTGGTTGAAGACTCACACCAACTAAAAAATTACTTGTCATGTACATCTATATTTTAGAGCAAGTTCCATCGGGTTTTTTTTCTACAGAATTACTCTGGCATATAAGTTACACGTCGTCTTGGGATGTTTAATGGACAAAATCATTCACGTCTCATAACTAGTCAGTAAACTTTCGTAGTACCTACATTTTGGATAGACTTCATTTTTTACAAACACATTAACCAGAAACTAATTTCGCGTAAGCTGTATTAGCATTATAATACTGGACCCTAAAAATAGGGATTTGCAAAACGTCAGCTGCCAAAATCAATAACATGGACTCCCAATTATCTGTGTGTAATCCCTGCGACCCTAAAAATGACTCATCCCCTATGTTATATGACCTACAGTAAAGCTCTGTATGGATTATTGTTATAAATAATTCAATAAACAATTTCGTGTCATGATGCACAATCGATGTCTGCACTTAGTTGGTAATCTGCTTAGTATAATCTAATAGAGGGGAGAGATTTAGCTCAAAGATATTATTTTAAGCTTATATTTTTAGTATTAGAATATTTTTCGAATACTACATTACATTGCCGACTTGTAGTGGAAGGCAACATGGTGATGAAATCTAGATTTCTGTTAATTGTAGTGAGATTGTGTAATCACCACATTTGTGAATTGCTCGTACCTTCTTTCTATGAATAGAGGCCCTTTGCTAAATCAAATGGCCTGTAATAAACATAGCTCTTAACAGCTAGAGAGAGTTTTAATAATTGACAGACTTTACCCTAAAACATACATACATACATACATAAAGTCACGCCTGTTTCCCTGAGGGGTAGGCTGCCTCAAAGTCACATAATATTTTAATTCCGACGTACCTACCTACACAGGGGACAAACAACGTCACAAAAAGCTTTTTGACTTACCTATAGGGGAATAAAAGGCTAGAGAAAAAGTATTTTTTTATTGTCAGCTATGATAATCTAAAGTGTTCTAAATTAATTTAATATTCAAAATATATTTTTAGCACAAGCTTTTAAATCATAAGTACCATAATATTGTATTGTCACCAAACCTTTTTAAGTTCCTATGCAAAATTTCATTTCAATCTGATGTCAAAAAGTGGTTCTAATTTAGATTTGACATAAACAAACTTACATACATGCATAGCCATACATACATAAAAACGTTGCAATTTAAATAAAAGCTTGTAAACATATAAACGGTCCAATAAACTAAACAAGTATAACTCCTAAACTAATTACTGTCACATAATTATATTATCAGTATACCTCAGACCGTGTAATAAGCAAGTAGGTAAAGCATATTAATACTCAGAGCAAACTGTGTACATCACCAGCACCACAATTAATCTAACTTCTAATTGGAACAGGTGTGTTCAAAGGCAGACTGTTCGGTTCACAGTTCGATTCCGTTCGAATCAGAAACTGCAGCCTTCAGTCTCAAAGGGAAGTATTACCAAACCAAATGAGGTGTGCAATTGTGCGTCATGTAGGGAGTTCTGTACCCCGTTATAAACTTGCAAGTTGTTAGTATTTAGTCACAGGACGTGTCGCTTTCATCAATTGCCTTTGGTATATAACAAGCTATCTAATGCTACTGATATATAAGTTATAAGTCGTCCATGTCGATTTCGACAACGTCGAACCCTTTGATGAGCCCTTATGTGGCTCGCTAGACCGAACTTAGTTTTGAATACCTATTATGTATAATATGCTACTGATGGCAAGTTTTTGAGTACGTATGTTTGTTCATTAAGCACGCCTAAGATATAGTTTTATTTGTCAATTCACGTGATCATATTTATGGTCCTACGGTCCCACTGTAATTTATTTTACAGGTAAACGTAGCCAAGACTAAAGCTAAAAACTCCACTTCGACTTTTTCCATACCAAGTATATAATTTACATACATTCATTAAGTCACGCCTGTTTCCCAGAGGGGTAGGCAGAGACCACGGATTTCCATTTGCTACGATCCTGGCACACTTCTTTTTTCTCATTCACAGGCAATAAATTCCTCACACACGCTCGTCGGTTCAATAAATAAATATATTTATATATATATATACACTATATTATTATATAAATTGTATACTGTAATAAACCCGTCAATTTCGTTCGTTATGTAATGAGAACTACAAAGATTTGAGTAATACAGAGTGAACCGAATTTGTTCGGGCAAGCGCACAAACCACGGCCGGTACTTCGACCCTTGATCGAATCGTCCACCGACTAATTATCGTAGTTTCCACTGGATTGCTAGTTAAACTAGTGTTGTGATCGAGAGGAAATACATAATACATAATTATAATATTGTATTTTGTCGATAACTTTTTATGAACCATTTTTTTTGCAATTTCAATGGCTTATGACAGTATTAAATCATGTATGTGTGTGAGTATAATATATCTGAAATAGATTATATTGCTGGTGAACATTTAATCAGAATACGAATTTATTAACTAAATAAGGAAAATTAATAACATACACGATCTTTACTCCTGATTGCTTAGCCATATTTACAAACAATGCTTTTCAAAATGTATCCTGTCGTACACAAGCATAAAATGTAACGATCCAAAATATCAAAAACCGTCATTTGACGGTTTTAGATTTCTAAATCATTATTGACATCTTAAATCAAAATAATACATAATACTTATCGATACTAATTTTGATTTAATCACCCCAAGCTCCTCTATAATCGATAAAGCTACATCACTATCACAGGCGAATGTGTACGTTACGGCGTCAGACGAAATTGGATTAATTTACAACAGCATACCTTACGAAGACAGGCTTGATTTAATGAAACTTATCCTTAGCTAAATTATATTCGATTAAACAATCAACCTTAGCTTGGGTTTAGAGCAAATAGGCGGAGTAAAATTATATTAGGCGTAGTATCTACGTAGGACAAGTTTTGATGTGAAGTCCAAACAGAAAATTCGGATTTAAAGATAGTCAAAGTAT
Organism: Abrostola triplasia; assembly: GCA_946251915.1. Lineage (NCBI taxonomy): Eukaryota > Metazoa > Arthropoda > Insecta > Lepidoptera > Noctuidae > Abrostola > Abrostola triplasia. The sequence continues at coordinate 2,030,395 of OX276424.1, read as the reverse complement.
CTTTAATTTTAAATTGTCTGTGTAGAATTTAGAAGAATCATTTAAGGGTATAAAAAAATAGGGAACATTTAAATAAACTACTAGTGTGGCGCGACGTTTTAAAAAAAAATTACCACGTACCCAGGTGTCCTTAAATACAGGCTTTATATCTAGTTGAGGTGCCAGTCTCTTAAAGTATAATCAATGTAACCTATGTTACGTTGATTATACTTTAAGCCTTTTTGTAGTGCGCTTTTTCTATATTTTTGTGAGAAAATTTATATAAATATTGAGTCAATTTCTCTTTTAACCAGATCGAACAACTTAGAATCAAGTCGTAACCCAAACTAAACGTAGGTTTTGATTTGCTGTGAGTTATTTTAATGACATATAAGATGATGGGAAACAAACACGAAAAATAATAAGTTAGTGCAGAGATAGAAAACTAAAATTGTTTAGTAAGGGTAACTGAATCTAAATTTATGAATTTAACTATGGGGTGAAACTACCTACCACCTACTGTAGACCAAGAAAGTTTGGAATAAATGTTCAATGAGCTAACGCTCTACCTATATAAAACTCAAAGCGTGGCCATTCTGAAATAACTTCATCATCATCATCATCACATCAGCCTATTACAGTCCAGGACGTAGGCGTCCCCCAGGGCACGTCACTAGGCCCACTCTCTCAATAACTATATAGAACTAGTTAACAAAAACAAACCTTAGCAGTATTCTCCCTTCTAAAAGTAGTGCGTGTTGATTCACTATTCAGAGCTCTCGTACTATCAATGGACGTAAAAACTATGTTTTATGATTATGCAACTCCGTAGCTGCGTTATCAGAGACTGTTTACATGGGAATTATGCAGGAATTCATGGCGTTCGCCTAGTTCCTGGTAGCCCCGGCCTATGGAATTCTGGTTAATTAGAAGAATTTATGGTGACTTTGGAATATGCTTTGTAAATAGTTTTTGTTCTGCGTTCACATTATACACATAATATTGGATTGCTTTCTTTTCAATCAATGCTACCTACATATTAGGGTTGTACGGTTGGGTACTTGAAACTTACATAGTCAGGTAGCCTGCCTTGCATCTAGGTACATTGCATAAGCACTATAAGGGTACCAATTCTTCAAAAATATTTTGTTCAATGATAATGGCGACCGTTTATTTTCCTAACAGAAAACCTAAACGGAAGATTCTTAATTACGGAGACCAAGAACTAAAACTCTGTAGTCTTAATTGCTTCTTAACAAAATACATGAAGGAACCTTTACCTCTACCATAAACAACTTCCCTCAATAACATGAAACTAATCTTAAGCTTTCCATTATAATGCCAAAAAAATAACATAATTCTTTCTGCGACCGCAAGCACCGTGCTCCCGACATACCCTTATACTAAATCCTTTGGAGTGAATGCCATTGGTTTTAGGAATGGAGGGGAGGACACTATTTACTAAGAATCCGCTAGTCCAGAGGGCTATAATCCCGAGGGAGTAGGGATTGCAGAAACATCGCCTTCGAGGACTGAATGTGATGCAATTGTTGTGTTTTTATTATTAATGCAGCCATTAGAATTAATTACTGTGGTTTGTTGTTGTTTAATGTAGTTTGTGTGTTAAGAGAGTAATGTGGTAGTAAAACAAGAGCTGATTAATTTGGGTCTCACTCATTCAATTATCATAACGAATGCTATCACATTTGCGATCAAGATATGGTGATTTTAAAAATCTTGTTGTAAGATTAATCGGTTCAGCATGTATTCATGCGCCTTTTACTCAGATATGTGAAAGCGAGATGCTGCTATGTATAGTGTAATTCGGCGTCTCGCTTCCACAACGAAAAATTTCTTGCTTTACAGTTCATGTTAAGAGGGCTTTGAAGTAATTCGGTAGGCATTGCAGTTGAAATTTGGTCTGAATTGTCTTCAATTTCAAAAACTCGAAATCAGTTTAAACAGTCCATTCTACAGAAAATCAACTTACTCTTCAAGCTGTTATGTCCAATTCACAGAAGTTCTTCTATCGACAATACAACTTCACCTACCAACAATACACATTCAGTAAAAGAAACCTTATCAATAAATAGATGTGAGAACGCGGCTAGCATCGCCATTGTACAGAATCGATACTTAACTGGTTCACCGAGGTACCTGACTTAGACTGACATTACTAATGCAATTGAGATCGATAAACTTTGATATCGATGCTACGTTAGTGCTGTTAAAAGTTAAGAATATGTTGGGAACTTATTGGGAATAAACACGTTGACTGTTCAGATAAACACAATAATTAAACAATGCCCGCGTACTATGTATTATGTGATACACTAGACGGGGAAAGGGTTAAGTAATAAATATAAAATTAAAGTTGCTGAAGCTATATTGAACACTAACATTACCACCGACAAAAATATTTTTTTGAAAATTATCCTTCATAATTAACTCAGACAAGTTGAAAGTGGTCACAGATCACATTTAAGAAATCAATAACCACAACAACTAATTATTACATTAAATGAATTGAGTAAAACTATTCCGCTTACTGTCTTAGCATTTAGCGTTGCTGAATAAATAGACCAAACAAATTATTGGTACAGAACCTACCATTATTGATTGTCTAATTTTATTGTTCAGCATGTAAAACCACAATAATAACCAACGATAAAATCTAAATGCAATCGTAGAGATTATACGCAAAGTCAGTACTGAAAAATACCAACGAACAAATACATAGGTTCAATGAACTATGTGTCTTTCTCTTACGTAATATAACCGCAGTCTACAAAACATCGAATACCATCAAAATATAATAACCCCTATTCTGCCAACGGTACATGGCCCAAAAGTTTGGGAGTGGCTTAAACAAGGCAGTTGGTCTTTGGGAGGCGCTCTCGCCTCGATGCGTATTTTTAACGAGAGCGACAAACTCGAACAATACCCTGTTTGGATACTAATTGATGCTTTTCTTGTTTTTTCAGGGGACACAAAATTGAGAAGGGATCAGTTGGTGTTAGCCTATAAATCGGGTTCTTTGTTTTCTTTTTGTATTGGTCAAGGATACGTGAATTGATGATGAAGGTTTTGAATTGATGGTGAACAAAAGCCTCCTCGCCTAGAAGAGGGGGGGGGGGGGTTGCCATAAGCCACGCTTGGCAAGCGGCTTGGGAATCGCAGTATTGTGGGTAAAGTTACAGAATTGAAATATAGGAATACTTCCTGATTCCCAAACCATTTTATAATGCTCTCCAGCAAAAAACGGAAAAAGACCTACCGCTTCGGAAAAAGGGTAACGAAAAGTCTATACCAAGGTAGAAGCAAATGCAAGTCCGTCATCTCTTCCTACTCTTCTGGGAAACAAGAACGATTTAACGTATGTATTGCGTGTGAATCCAAGTTCAAAAGCTTAAAAAATGAAAATCAAAACACTCCTCTAAGCCCAGCTAAACAATCCCACCGTATCTCACGGTGAGCGATCACAATCGTTATAAATCTTCACGCCACCGCATCAGTGGGGTGGCCAGCGATTTACATAGTGGACACACATAAAACTGTCACCGATATATCTAATGTACCGACAGAAAGATGGATCGTCCATTTTATTGTAATACGGGAATGTGAAATGGGTGAGCGTTGTCTTTTGATCTTTACCTGCCTTGAATATAAAGATATGGATTTGAAGAAATATTTATCGGAAAACAAAGCAATATCATACTTTGAAATATATTAAACTAGCTGCGCCTCGCAGTGTTACCCGCTAAATTTTTGGGGATAAAGAGTATGCTATGTGTTATTGACTGATGTGTTGTTGACTGGTAGAGAATGCCCCAGGCATCAAGTCCGCCTATGTATACTATTTTTGGTACATGAAGTTGAAATAAATAAATACAGAGTGTCAGCTACCTCCATATGAAATTTCATTAAAGTCGGTCTAGCCGTTTGAGCGTGAAAAGGTAACAAACACACAAATACACTAAAAAGTGTTCGCTTTTATAATATTAGTGTGATGCTGTTTACATTCACTAAAAGATACTGCAGTGTCAATAAACGAATTCAAAATTGAATAAATATTTTTCAGTTGCAATGGGACGCTTCCAAAATTTTATCTCAATAGATAACCGGTAAGAGACTCCATTTACTAATAAACATTTCTGACAGTAAAGTTTACATCACAAAATAAACATAAGCATTTAATTATAGGAGTCAAAGCAAAAATTTCTTCTAAAGAAAAATAAATGAAAATCTTGTCTCTGCATGTCGCCTTTTTATACGCTATCTTGAGCAATAATATCGTGTTTTGTAATAGCAATAAAGTTCTAAATGGCAAGTTAAAAATCTTAACATCAAGATAAAATGTGTTCCTAGTATCCAGTGAAATGGAAAAATAATTAGGTATTGGAAAATAAGCACAAATAATTGACGGCGAAGCGTTCATTCGGGACTTGTGCACGATTTGTAAACAATTCGTTTGGTAATAAAGTATCGGAAAATATTGCTCTCTTTTGTCAGTTGATACAACAATAGAATATAAAACTGGCTCGTATATCTGTTCTCTGTTTGCGTCGAAAAGTTTAAGGAATCCTCCTAGAGGCGATGTATCTATAGTCGTACTTTCACAAAACTATTTCATTTATACATAATATCCAAAAGACTGGTACGAGATCGTTGCAGGAGAAAGTAAAAACACATTAGGTAAACTGCATTAAATATCTATAGATTCCTAAAATTAAATAAATATTTTGAAACCACGTCTAAAAAATATATTACAAAACAGTGCCTAATTATAAAAGTAATAATGTCTAAGTAGCCCTTTGTAACAAGCACTTAACTAATAAGTCAACTTAATTGTTACGTCAGAAACTTAGCTAGCTTTTATAGAATCAAGTTACCTTATTATTCACAAAGGCTCTCTACCCTGTTTTCCTGACGAAGTTTAGTGACTTTCTCTTCAAAGACCCAGTAATGTTTGAAGTATCTAAAAACAAAAGAGGTGACGATCGAGGCGTTGTAGAAGAAGCTAGCGTTCAGTATTTTTAGCCAGTATTGCGACTCATATATTATAAAGTTATAATTAACTAGCTTTTGCCCGCAGCTTCGCGTTAAGTAGCCTTTGTCCTTTCTCGGGTCTTAAACTTTCTACATGCCAATTTTCATCAAAATCCGTCCAGCGGTTTAGTCGTGAAGGCGTAACAAGCAGACAGAGTTACTGTCACATTTATAATATTAGTATGGATAATAAAGACAGTAATTAAACAATATTCAGACATCTTAGCTACAAACACAGAGAGAAGTCAAGCCAAGGAATAGAAAAAGCAGTTTTTGTAGGTATCTACTCCTATCATGTTAAAAATATTGTCGACTGCCTAGCAATTTGTAGTTAAGTACAAATTAATGGGCAAACCGCTGGACACTTTAGAATATACACATATTTTGTCAAATATGCGTACGGCAATTCTAAGGATCAACAAAGTCTCATTACTTTGTTTCCGAATAAAATTATTCGTCATTGAGAGTCTACTTCCAGAATCAGGGTATCATTTTGTAAAATGACGCCCATTTTCAAGTACATAATGACTGGCAACTAAAAGCGGTATAACTAACCGCTGGCACGCCACTACAATGAGCAATCCTGCGGGATGCTGCCACAATCAGCAGACGGCAATCATCTGAACAATGACTCCAAATTACAGGATAAAATGTATGATAACCACAACTTTGTGGGGTTGAATTAGTACAAGTTATGTTAGCGCAGATTTTACAGGGTTAAGTCCATAAGGCAAAGGCCAGTTACCTTCTAGATTCATCGATTTTCAGGGCCATGAGTCTCAATTGTGGCCATTGTAGTCTTAATGATAGACATTATCGCGTCATCAGTAAGGTTTTTCCATGTATTTTCTTTATTCATCAAGTCAGTATTTAGTAATCTTGTATCATGTAATAATTCATCCATTGTCTGACGTAGTGGCAGTTCAGTTAATCTACTCCTATTTTGACATTAGTACATGTATATTCGAATACTATAATTTGACGAAATGTATACCTGCCTTAAAATGATACCAACCCTTGTAACAAACTAACAATAGTTACCAACTACGGTAGAACCGGGCTCATCCGGGCAACGTTTCCATTATATTTGAAAGTTTGACAAATACCTCTCCAGGATCAAAACAAATTAGTTCCCGGGGGGATTAATTGAATAATTCTCAACTAAACGCCTCAAAACCGACAGTTGTCGAGTATTGATTTCTAGTACCCTCAAGTGACAGTGTGGTACAAGTTAATGGTATCAGCGATCACGGTCATAAACTAAAACTAACATAATTTATACAAAATTGTCTTTTATAAAATATAGCTAAAAAAGTGTTTTAAAAACCATTGTGAGTAACACCATGCGCTTATCCGAAGAATTGGTATCGTACCTTACATTTTGATTTTATATTTTATAGAGAAGTTTAGCTTTGACAGATGTTGATCTTAGATCTGACTTAATAACATTCTCCACTTTGTGTTGTTAATAACTAAAAACTACAATCGAAAAAAGTACTAAGCCTCTGCATTTTGCTCCCGATGACTGGATTTTTGACAAAATCGACGTAGGTAAATCGCTTGCAGTCCATAACTTGTAGATCAAATGATAGCACCCCACAAAAACAAGGGTGGATTTGCAGAATTAAATAAAAAAGTGCACCTTACCGGACACAGAAATGGCGTGAAATCTATTGGATTTTTTCGGAGACAGCATTTTTTGTAACTGTATTATTTGAGCGTTACAGCCAAGAGGGTGAGGTTTTTGTCATCTTTGATACTATGAAGATGTTATGTTATTGGTGCAGATTGAGTGGCTTTTACAAAAGAATTGCGGTAAACGGCTTTAGTTATTTTCCCTCAGTCAACTGTTTCTATAAATATTTGGGACTTATGAAACCCATTGCTTAACTTGTTTGTATCCATCTGAAATTGGTAAAGCCTTGAGTATCATTAAGTTAAATTTAAATAGAAATATTATACGATATTGGGTATAGCCGAATATTTATTTATTTGGAACCAACGCGACACTATATAGGTTAATAAATCAAAATAATACTTCCAAATTATCTATACGGTCATATTAATCAGACCATTTGGCAATCAACAGATAAAATGAATACCTCTCACTATACAGCGTGTTTTAAAACAAATTGCGTATACAGTACGCTCCATATGTTGTTCAAATAAAACTGTCATAAATTACGTGCATACCAACTATTATGCGTTCACGCATAAAATCTGACCATCGCATTATTTAGTCGTGGGCGCACATAAATCTAACACAATAAATCAATATTTGCAATGGCGAGCTAAAAGCACCCTTTCTGTTTGTACAAATGCAATTCATTCGATATATACATGATGCATTGGCTGCCAGTGGTCGTTGGTCTACAAACAGAGGACAATGACAATGGAATATCGACTTTGAGACCGTAGACATATAGTCTGAAATACATTCTATGTTTTCGGAACGACGTCAATAATGTAGCGGGGCTTAAGATTATTTAATTCGTTCGCTTGTCAACGTTCATGGATATTTTCTGGCATTGTATTTCATTTTTAAAATGTACCTAGGCAACTATTATGTTTTGGCTGGCTAGAAATAAAATCAGTTCGGCTCGCGACTCCACCGCGTCACCTGCTCATGAATAAGGGGTCCGTTTGAGTCCGAAACTAGTCCGACATTCCCGAATATTCACTTGATTAAAACCGATATAGAAAATAATATGGATATTACTTACGAAAGTTGTAAAAGTAAATATCAAATAGACATGAGCGTATGTAATTTATAGAATCATTTTGCTTTATAAAAGGAGCTAAACATCCAAGTTCCTGTAAACAGATTATGTGAACTGATTTAAATAAACCCGACTTTTAACGTTCCCGACACGAACTAACGACTGGAATAGTCTAGGAGTTGGCTAACAGATAATACACGTCTAATCTAGCTTACAACTTACACCACAACTTTAGTTAAGCTTGACACTAAGCTACTTTCTAACTTCGTAATATACACAGAGACTAAACAATCTATAACTAAACGAACCTCCAATAAACTCTACTACTAGCAATGAAGCAAAACGCGAGTGACAGCCCTAATCCAACAATGACGTCAGCGATGTACCGTGACGTTTTATTGGTTGGTCGATGCTTTGATCTCGCCGCGGCCGCTTCAATTACCAATTAGATGTGGCATACGATACGTGCATGAGTTTAGGGTTGCCGATTTGGCAGTTTGACTACAATACGCTTCTAGTTTGGTTTGCACTGAAGTTTTCATAACAAAAGGGGGATATTTGATTTCAGCTGATGTTTGGGTATTGAATACAACTTTGATAGTATGCATGACTAGACTGGTTCGTAGTCAGCTTGCAGTTTTTTTATTATTCTAGGTGTGACATGTGGATGATTCAATTAGTAATCTGAGATGATTCAGACTTAGTCAATCTTAGAAATTTTCGTTTTTTGTCTGAGGGTAGGCTAGATGATGGATGTGTGTGTAATGAGGTGTGGACGGCCCTGTGGGTTTTAAATTAGGTTATTTAGTCACCAAAAAAGGGCCTACCCACATGACACTGCTTAATTTGTCTGTAATAGACGGAAAGGTAATTAAGTTGTTATAGTAGTTCACAGAAACAGACACACTTCAAATGGTGCGAACGGGTATGTTACTACAAACAAAAGCATATTTATCTAGCTAAACCAAAAAACTAATTTTAATGTAACAGCTGAGCGCGGTACATACCGTTCACTCGACACAACGTGATCAAATTACGCTAAAAATAAAAAAGTAAAACACTTACATTAATTCTATTTACATTAGGAGACAGATGGTTCAGTCTTCTACGAGGTATTTTTTAATTTTTATTCTCTGCAGCCATGTGGTCTGCAGTTGGAGTTTTAATGTTGGAATAATGACAATGGAATTCTTAAAGCTAGAGTCAGATTATGGTTTTAAAATCATTGTGCCCAAAACATGGTACTAGATAATAGTAAGTGAAGTACAGAATTCTAAGTAAGCTGTAAGTTCTAAGTTTAATGATATACATAATTGTATCAGACAGCATAAACTTCATCTTCTTTATCAGTGACAAATTATAGATTCGGAGATAGGGTCACTGAACTTACTGATTCAACACTCGCCAGATACACGTTATTTATGTAACCACACCGATTTTTTTAACTTTTTTTTTCTGAATCGTCTCAATCAACGATTTATAAAGTTTAAAAAAACACCTAATATCCTTACCAAAGTTCATCAAATTTATACTTTTGAGATCAGTTACTAATTAGTTTATGAACAAAGGGCTTTGACCACACGCCTTTTTGCCCAGCTCCTCCCTATCCCACGTGGTTACTAAACCGGACTCTTAACCGTCTTTCCCCGGCGCCTGGGTAATCCGGACCCATGTAATTGACTGATCGAATATCTTTTCCCGGATATTGAATTTTCCCGCGCACGTACCGGAAGTCGTCGCAGCCCAATCCCATTGGTCGGCCAGTCGGCGCCATGGTTTTTATCTTGTTTACGTTAGTAGTAAACAAACTTAACTGTATCTCGTGAGTTTTACTTTGTTTTACTATGAATTTATGAGTTTTATCTTCCTTTTGTGCTGTACTGCCATTTTGACCCCGTTTGATCTATTTAGGTGTGAAGCAACAAACTTGGGCTAGTTTGGAGTTTGGACTGACGTAAGACTTTTGTTACGGACTGGTTTCGAAATTAGAATTTGTTAGTTTTTTTCGGGATTTCCTTTTGTGTCGTGTGTTTTAAAACACTAACACACACAATTTTTTACCATGGTATCTACGGTGAAAATTGGTGATTAAAAAAAAGAGAATTACCGAAAATTTGACAAAAATTGGTTTGGCTAATTCTCATCACATAAGTCTAGTAGCTGCAGCTGCTACGAGATCTCTAAACACAAAAAAGAATCCATTAAAAAAATAACACTAATCGTTTTTTAATCCGCCTTCTAACAAGTGTCACGTGATTGACGACACCATCACGATTATGATGTACGATCATCACACATCTGATGCTCGTGACGTCACCAATCTCACAAATTGCTGCGTCAGTGATGAATGATTGTGATAGGTTCGACGTTAGCAATCGTGTTATGAGGGTGAAAAGGGGAAATGAGTCAGCGGTATTGTGTATTTTATGTTACATAACATTGTCGTAATAAGATAATTAAATAACAAGTTAATATTCACAATTTTTGAAATTTAAGATTTATGTATTTATTAAAAAAATACGTGTACTTAGTAATTATCGTGTTCTAATCTTGAAAAATTATTATATTTACTTAAATAGACAGCAGACGGTTTTTCGTTAATTTCAAAATTATATTTGAGACGGGTCTTTTCTAGCAATGACTACTGTTCTACAATTACTATAAAAATGATAAGTAAAATTATCCTATTTTATGGACCGCTCTTCAGATTTGGTAGGTTACAATTATATCATGTTTACAAGGTTAAACAGCTACCTTAAAAGTAAATTGCTCCTAAAAATCGCACATTTCTCATTAATAAATTATAAACGATTCACGCACAATAAACTGGCAACACCATAGTCTCAAACAGCCTATACTCAAGCCGTGGTCTTGCCATAAAAATAAAAAATATCTTTATTACTATCGTTATCCGTATAAACATAAACAAAATAATACGCATATTCATACAATAAATTACTTTAATACTGCAAACGTCTTCGCCATTTTTGCCATTAAGTATGGCAACACGATTAGCGTGGCACATAATAATGTTGCCAGACAACTGAGTTATGGCGCGCAGTAATGGCCGCGAGACGAATAAAACGGATAAAACTGCCTTCGCCAATAGCTATTACAATTTCGTTCAATAGGGTAGAGGTCTGCGAAATAAATTGTTTTTATACACACTCGGAACATATTGATGTATGTAACAACGAGAATGGATTTAGTACGTTATCATTATCCTTTAGAAGTGAACAAAAATATCTGGTCTCGTTCGTAATACAACTTAGTGTCACTTTTTTTTTTATAAAACTTCGCCCCACACTAGGACTTTCTCCTGTATCGGAGGTGCGTTTCACAAACATGAAAGTTTACATACATAAACTCTCAGATTTAGACAAACATCTGCGGATCACACAATTTTTTGTACCGTCCAGAAATCAAATTGAGCAACCCCTTGGCCAACAGTCTATTCGCTTAGCCACTGCGCCAATCGGGCCGTCATCACTTCATCATTGTTCCAGTTAGCATTATTAAAAGAATTCTCATTTGAGAGAACAGATGTAAGAAGCTTTAAACTGAGTGTGGCCCTAATAAGTGGCGAAAGGCTTGCCACGTGAGATTTGAGGCAAATGTAGGTAAAACTCCTGATATAAGACAATACCTTTGCCTAGTGCTTACCACATCGGAGACTAAAGGTGTCAATACAAAATCAAAGAAATATAAACAAAAACCAGTCAAGGACGCAAATTCGACTCTCTTCAACATTGTGTTATACACGACAAATAGTAGATGTCTCCGAAGACGGTAGCCAAGACATGGTGACTACAGTCTAAGATGCTGAAGACTATTTTTAGAATAGTCGCTAATAGAATGCAGAGAAAAATTCCAGAATTGCCATCAGATACGATGATTGATGTGCCCTGGACGGGATTAAGGATGATGGTAGGTATATAAAACAATGTAGTTGTGAGCAAAACAGGTACCATGATTGACGTTCTCATAAAATGCTATTTCTAGGTATAAAATTTAATCTATTTACGGTGTATGAGATGGCTACTATCAAATAGGTTTTTATCAGTTACCGAAGATGAAAAATAGCCATGTGTGAAAAGTTTATTGGTAAAATGATTAAAATATGTTTTAGAAATTATCAATTTTAACGGTCGTTGGCTTGGTTTAGTTACCAAATATCTGAGCATTTAAGACTGCTTAATGACGTGGTACCATAATTATAATCAGCGTACTTGTTAAACAAATCAATAAAGATAAACAAGCTGATGAAGATGTAAAACATAAAGTATTAAGTGACAATTAAACAATACAGGAATTAATTAATAACGTCAATTATAATGAAGAGAATGTTCACAAACGTGATCTGCCGAATAATGTCAAAGACTTCACATAAAAAACATAAACATAATATAACATCACGCCTGTATTCCCCGAAGCGATAGGCAGAGAAGCACATAATAGTACACCCACATTTCGCTGGTTATGTTTTTTGGTCCCAATGTAATAGGGGGCGAGCCCATTGCCATCAACCGGGCACAAATCCAGACTCCGTGCTGCTATTGAGAATTACCTAATAGAAAAACCCAGTAACACTTTGCCCGACCCGGGATTCGAACCCAGGACCTCGTGCTCAGCAGTCTACACATACGCATACCCACTTAGTTTACCCAATTACGTTTGTTTGTGCGCACCGTAAACATCGCGACAATAACACCTACATTCATCATCTCGGAGGCGAAAAAAATGTTTCCTTGACAAATAACACTGATTTAAAGCTACGCTGTCATATAACTCTCTTTTTAATGGCATATGTATCAGCGATGCGGAAGTGTGTGCAATAAAATGGATTTATACTGTGGTCTGGATTATTGGGATAACGCTGTTCTGATGATAATTGTTCCACGTGGACAGAACTGGCTCGTGGACATTTATGCGGCTATCATTAATTCTAAATTTAAATCTTTGAAACGCTTGGTAAGTCAACCTTTTCATATTCCATAGAGAATTCGAAGAGTTTCAGAAAAATTTCAATAAAGAACAAAGAGAGCTCCAAATGATGGTTAATAATTGATTAGTGCACTTTCAATTTATTTTACCCACAGCATAAGCTATTCCTATTATATAGCTCTGTTGTATACCTTAAGATACCTAGGCACTGAATAAGCGTTACAACATTAACGCCGCACTAAAACTAGACAATCCCAAGAGACGGCACAAGTTCACGATTAAAACGCAGCCATGTTCGTAGAAAGTCGATGTTGTCTAATCCATCTATCTCTATCAACGTCAAACAATGGATAAAACACTATTATAAGCAATAAAATGTTGTAGTAAAATAATCATGTTCTGCGTTATGTTTCTATATACTAACACTATCTACAAGCGGGTTGATATTTGATAATTGAAAGAAAAGCTTAAGTTACATAAGAAATAAAAATAAAAGCATACTGTAAACAAAGGTTTGTTTAAAATTAAAATAAGCTCGAACGATCTCCCGACGCGTAACAACTTACAAAATGAGTCGCCATAAAATCCAGCACTAAAAAAGCAAATTAAACTGTCAAAAGCGTTTAAATTTAGAATTAAAAATGCCAAAATATACTAACATGATTGACACCGGAGACTCTGGTCTTGTTCAATTTAGATAAGTTGGTGCCCATTCGTAGCCATTAATGCCGGTCCTCCCCAACAACCTCTAATTAAACTTCAACCTTATTTTGATACACATAAAGTCTAAACTCCCAGTTTGTTGTAAAATTTTACCGAAATATTTGGCACAGTTAAGGACACAAAATGTCTTGGACAATCACTATCACAATAGTCTTAATATATTTTGAACACAGTTTATAGAGTTAATTGTTAGTAAAAGCCACTATGGTACAGTCAATTCACGGGCGAGCTGAAACGAAAATCTTGTTTTAATTATATTTGGTTTTAGTAGCGCAAAATAATTGATTATATTATTTAAGAAATAATTTTAGAAGTAAAATCATAAAACACATATTTAAAGACAATTATATAAGAAAATATAATATTCCTAATGCATTTAAACCCTAACAGCCAAATTCTCTCTAAGAATTAAAAAAAAAATGTTCTATCTCTAAATCTCAGCGGTCAATTCTATCTTTTTCATTAAAAATCACGCCCCACATCACATTCTTTTTTCATCATACAAAAAACAATGTTCATACTAAATAAATCTCTGTTTATTGCACCATGCCATGGAACCAGAGTAAAGATGTGTCAATATGCTTTATCACTGCTTACGCCATCGCCCTAAAAAGGGCAGGTCTCGTTTCATTCACTCGTGCCCACGTACGAGTGGGCGATCGAGTATGAATCAAAGTATCAATGGCCATACGACTCTCACTTTATAAATATAACTGCATTTGTTATAGCTAAGTGTATTTTCGCATATAAAAACACTGGACCAATGTAAATTTAAAAAATACAAAATTTAAATTTGGGATTCGAAATTTGATAGTTGACAAGAATGTTTTACAAACGATAAATTAACTATTCGTTTTTCAAATAATATTATTTGTGACTTTTAATTAATTTATGGCCAATAGTAACTGCACTATTTATTATTGAATTTATATGTTAACCCGCGTTGGTCTACATTAATTTATGACGAATCTAATTTAAAATTGAATAGGCTGACTTATTCAGTGATTTACATCGGCCTAAGCATAAAATTAAAAGATTATAATCAACAGTCTAGAGCACATGTCCAAATAGGTCCGTTTCCCCTCATTACGATGCCGTGGGGTAGGCAGTAAAACCAGTGAGTCATCCTGCACCGACCTGCATTCGGCTCAATAATCAATAAACTGGCTTGTTTTAGATTTAAACGTGGTTGGCAATGATTTTATTTGTATTGTTTGTGTTCGTTTTACGTTACTGACATGACATCTGTTTTAGTTAAGAATAACATGTTAATTTGATTCATTACTATTTGATTTTATAGCGCTTAAGTAATATTGTGGTTTTTAATAGTTTCAGATTATTAAGACAGATTTTTTCACAAGAAACAATTCTGTACCGAATTATTGTAAAGTTTTTATTAATTCGATTGAATTTAGACTGTAATTTGCGTATTCAGTTAACAGTGATTCATATTACATACAAATTAAGAACATTTTTCCAAACAACCAAATAAGATTAATTTTCACAACTTAACCTTCAAAAGCCCACGCCAAACTCAACACCCCGGTAATGATTTTGTGTTTGCCGAAACCGTCATTACCAGACATGTGGCGGAGTGCATTGAAGACCACAATACACGGATCGATGGGAGTTAGTTTTAAATACGGCAAGCGAAGGGTTGGGCCCTCGCTCACAGATAGCCGGTCTAATGTAGATTAGTTTGTGAGCGATATGCGCTGGGCGAATGAGTTTCTGTCAAATTATTTGATAGATTCTTTTTAAATTCGGAATGATACAGGCTGGAGATTTTAAATGAATGTGTTTGAAATGATTTAAAATTCTAGAATGATTTTTAAAATACTGTTTTTCTAAATTAAAGTTCTCTTTTATATTTCGCTGTTTAAATGTTTTTATTTTTATTGTATGTGGGCTTTTTAAAGCTTTGTTGTAGATTTTGTTGCATTTTTTATGTGAAAAGAGTGAAAAGTTACTTCTTATAGCTAAGCATTGAGCTTGATGGAAGGTTTAGTTATAAATAGCTAGTAATTGGCCTAAGTTGCGTGCTTAGAAAGCTTTAAAGTGTAAATGAGGATTATTTTTATACCAAAGCGATATATTATGTATTTTGATGACTATATATTTCATTTTTTAAAACACCTTCTATGATAATTTAATAACGCTTTATTTAAATTAATCCCAGCCGATTAAATGTGTATTTATAGTATTTTTTTTCATCATTTTACAATCAAATATGAATTAGGTAAATTCAATCAACAACAAACAATATTTCACTTTTTAAACATTTACAATCCAACCGATAAATCGTTTTATTACCTTTATAATGAAATTAATTATGGTTTTCATTCAAGTAGAACTAACTAACTATTCAATTGCATGATGTGGGTGGCTGATTAATGACAAGCTGTGTACAAAATGACTTAACAATCTATGATTACCTAGAATTTGTACATACAATCCATGGATTTGATTGGTTGAACAAATACAGTAAAATGCCTACTCTCAGTGAATAAATAAAAACAAAATAAAAATGAAAACTAAAGAAAAATAAATAACGATTTTACAAATACAAATTCAAGCAAGCATCACCTTGAAAAATTGATATAAAATAATTTTTGACTCCTTATCGGTTCCTTTCGTTTGAAAAGCACACGCGAGTTGATAAGAGTATCACGATACGCACGAAGACACGTTAAACCACTTTCGACAGCGATGAAAATCAACACAAAATGTTTGTAATAACGTCTTTGCAAGGTCACTTAGTCCGAAGCAGTCTGTTCGCGATCCAGCGTTTTTCCAGCTAAAAATCAACCGGGCACACGTCCTCTCCGTCCGGGATCCGACCCCATACTGGCACGCAGGGAACTCTCGCTCACTCCCAACGAGAGGGCCAAACTTATTTGGCCTCTTTGTTGTCCCTAAGAGGGGTAAATTATTACGGTTTTGCGATAACATAATATAATGGAGTCCTAAATAATAGAAAGGATAACATTTTTTAGTGTTACCTTAAATATTGAATTTAGTTAATAGCTCTATATTTTAGTTAGTAGGTTCCGTTTACGATAACGTGGATGCTAGTGGGAGGGAACGAGATGGAGATAGTAACCAGCTGTTTAGGATGTGTGGTGGTATTTGTTTACTAACAGTAATGTCTTATAACCATGTTCTTATATCATAGGTTTAGGATAGATATTCATAGATTCCGAACTCCTTTTCAAATGTACTTTAGCGTGTGTTACTTTTGTCACAGAATATGCCAATAGGGCGCAGCCTATTCCATACGTGCATAGCTTAGTGTTATTGATTTGTCAAAATGTGGCATTCATTTGACATAAATGAGACTGAATCGCAACTGAACTTACATGAATAATTGTCCTTCCGATGTTCAAGCCCCATTTTAGGCTACTTATTACGGGCTACACAGAACATTGTAGTTTTAAACTTAATAAGCATTAATAAAGTCTGATAAACACAGGTAAGTTCTTTTTAAGTTTCGTGATATCGAATCGAAAACAATACATATTATTTGCAGATATTGCCGGTTTCACCTTTACAGTAAAATATCAATAAGACCACTAAAGTCGAAACATTCAGGCAATACGTAAATATTCATAGCCATTGACCATAAAAATTCAATAAAACTAGTCTACAACTGAAGTAAACACAGGCGACGAGAAATCTAAACACATTTCACATCTACCTTTTTCAGGCTAGACTAGGGTCCCATAAAAATAAATAAATAAACTTCATAACGAGTACAAAGGGCTTGGAACGTAGGGAATGAAATAAAATTGAAGTATCAACACTATAACTGTGAAATAGGGGTCTATAAATTTTAGGTTTAATTTCAGGTAACCTTTTGTTTTTCATACTTGTCTGTGATGCTAATTTGAATAGATTTAGTGATAATTTATCTACATGAGAAGAACTTTGACTAAAATACGGTCAGTTTATTGAACCTTTCCGTTTCTTAATAAGATAAAAAGCAGTCAAACTATACTATGGCTACTTGATTTTAAGTCTAGTTGCCAAAATTCTTAAGATACCTAATTTAATAAAGATTTTAATTCCTCCGACTTATAAGAGTTTAAAACTAAATTAGATCCAGTAGGTACCGAAGCACTAACTCTGGTCTGAGAGGTCTATTAAATATTGCTTACACCCCCCTAAGCGTAGGAACTTAATAGAATTGGAAATGTCAAAGAGCTAGACGGAGTTGTTGTTTATTTAAGTATTTGAGAAAGTTCTCAGCCTTGGAAATAATTTAATAGATTAGGGGATGAGAATTTTAAATTTATTCTTTTTACTTTCATTTTTTGCAATACTTTGGTTTTCAGTAGCCATCTGTATTATACTATAAGTATTATTTTATTTGAGACGAAAATATTAACAATATTAACATTTTGTATCTTTTTTTTGTTGCAAGTTGCCATGCTAGGCTTAAATCGAAATTGATAAAGTAATATTAAAATTGTTTAACGACAGATAAGGAACGATCGGGAATTTAAAATTTACCTAATATACGATGAGGAGTTGTGGTCATTGATTTATTATTACCTGCGAACAAAAAAGAAATCAATTAAGTAAATGTTTGATAAAAAAATTTGAATATAAATAAAACTAAGATTATGAAGAACAATCGAATATCGTATTATACTACGACATGCTTAATTGAAGAAATATCATTTACGATTAAAACATCGAATCGAAAATCGATTGACACCGATTCAGCCAAAAACAACGGTTTGAAATCTTCAATTCAACAAACAACTTATGAATGAACTCAGCCTAATTAGTTCACCAGCTGTGAGTGAAAGCACGCTACAAAAATACTCGTCATAGCACGGACCCCCGCACTGCGCGCGCACGATATTATACTCATAATTTATATTGCTCACACGGACATGTGTTGACTTAGTTTTTGGTGGTTCTGAATAAATATCGGTGTTGTTTAGTCTAGTTTGAACGAGTCCCTTGATAATGGACGTAACCGATTAAGATTTTGAACGTAGATATATGATAACGGGAGTCGTTTTACTGATAGATTAAAGTTTTGTGTGTAAGTCATCGTTTATTCTCTGCAGGGGTAAGTTTAGGTAAATAAACAGAACACTGTCGTTGTGACCGGGGTTTAAATTTTGTTTTTTAAAATCTACGTATCACTTGATATTATTTTCTTTTACTATGTAATTACCTAGATAATTTCTAAGTTATTTAAGTGACACAGACAATAATAGGTATAACTACTTGCAACTGTTAAATTAATAACTCCAACGCCGTCCAAATTTGCGAATTCCCAATTATTTCAAAAGAATCGACTAATTAGATGTTGTGTTAAATTTTGATGCATACCAAATTATGGTGTGGACGTTAATGGGAACCGAGGCGCGAGGTGTTGAAACGAAACTAAACCAATCAGAAAACTCGTAGTAGCTAAACTTTACTCATTTTAATAAATTCGGAATTGAGTCTGTACTGTTCACACAACAATATTATTTGTCTTTATTATTTATAGTCTTACTGAATGACGAACATCTAGGTATATTATCTAATGTTGCGCGCACGGAGTTTGCGATGCGGCCTAGCTAAAGGCAGTATGGAGAAAAATTTAGAATGTAATATTTGTATCATAATTACGATTAAAATTTGACTGCAGCCGATCTCAAGTACACACTATTCTCACTCTAAACTGTTTCTTCTTCTATTACAAGCTACTCGAACCTGCCCACCCCGGGCGTGTCGGCACATATTTCCCGAGCCATTATCTTCCCTAACTACCGATAGCCGAACATCCATCAAACATCAAGCCAGCAGATAAAGCCGCGATCTCTCTCATTACGCCGCCCGTAACGCTGGCCAATCCATCAACTGGCAACTCTGGCAATCCTGCCACCTCCTGGCATTATGTTGGGAAAGTAATGAGATCGTTTTGTAACTTCAATTTTGTTGGAAACTTCCAGAATGAGGGAAAGGCGATTGTTAGTGTTGGATGGAACTTTGGAAGTTGTATGTATAGTGTGTGTTTCATTGAGCGTGTATCATCTATGACGTCAAAGTTTATGGGCCAGCTATGTCTTTAGAAGGAAAATCAAAACATTAATTACATACATTTAATTAGCACTTTTTTACTTATATTATTTACTATATATTCCGGTTATACTCACGGGTGTATTCGGGAATGCCCGACTAGTTTTTTACTTCTTCGTATTGTCATGAGTTTCTATGGCACAATTTGTTTATAATAAAGATATAGACAATAGATGCATAGTCAAGCTGGTTTTAATTGTGGCGTTCTAAGGGGGAGGCTTTTGTTCAACAGTGGACGTCTTCCGGCTGATGATGATGATGATGATATAGACACAGGTTATGCTTCAGAGTCGACAATGTTGGTTTGCAGGCAGTATAGCTCGTGTTTAGGTGTCTTCACTTGCGTTGGCTCTACTTGAATCCGCTTTACAGGCACCAGGTCACAATGCAGCTTGTTTTATTTTGTATTTGATTGTGTCTTTAATCCATAGGGAGAGAAATGAATAACATAACATAAAACATAACATCACGCCTGTATTCCCCAAAGGGGTAGGCAGAGGTGCACATATATTACACTCACATTTCACCAGTTATGTTTTTTAGGTCCCAATGTAAAAGGAAGCGAGCCTATTGCCATCAACCGGGCACAAATCCAGACTCCATGCTGCTACTGAGAATTACCTAATGGAAAAACCCACTAACACTGCCCGACCCGGGATTCGAACCCAGGACCTCGTGCACAGCAGTCGCGCTTAGCAACCACTAGACCAACGAGGCAGTCGATGAATAAATAATTAATAATAGTTATATATTTCACGACACTCTTTTCCTAGTTACAAGTTACTAAATAAAGGCATACATTACCTACATTCATTCAAGTACCTACATTCAAACAAACATACTACTATATATACTCCCACAGACGTACAATCAGAAGGGTATTATGCTAACGAATAGTATCGTATGACTATGGTAAGTGTGATGTGACGTAGACGCAGTCCTCAGTGTCACTCTGTAATCAAGATCACTCACATCAAGTCATCTGCAGTGTCTTATCTCGAAAACGTTACTATGGGTTCTCGATCGAAAATATGGATGTCAAAGATTACAGTTGATGAGATATGAAATTTTTTACTTATGTACGCTCCAATTCTGACTATAACTAGGGATTTAAGTGACTTGTTTGATATACTACTACATACTGCCTCCTTGGTCTAGTGGTTGCTAAGCGCGACTGCTGAGCACGAGGTCCTGGGTTCGAATCCCGGGTCGGGCAAAGTGTTATTGGGTTTTTTCCATTAGGTAATTCTCAGTAGCAGCACGGAGTCTGGATTTGTGCCCGGTTGATGACAATAGGCTCGCCCCCTATTACATTGGGACCTAAAACATAACTGGCGAAATGTGGGTGTACTATATGTGCACCTCTGCCTACCCCTTCGGGGAATACAGGCGTGATGTTATGTTATGTTTGATATATTAATGTTACAATTGTCCGGTTTCTAACATCGACTTTTATTTAACTCGAAATTACATTGTAAAAATGTTTGGGTCCCTAAAATTAAACCTTTGAAATTGTAGCCGCAATTGCATCTAGTCTTATGAGATGTAAGTATGTAGGTACCTAGGCACATAATCATGAAATGCTTTAGGTATAGTATAACCTAAGATTTCTTATAGTGTCTAAAATGAAAAATAAGAAGAACATTTTACGATGAGACTTAATAAAGTCTATTAACTAACACTTTAAATAAACAAACTTATCATACAAGCTTCAAGATACTTCCAGATATTAAGACAAAAGCATTTAAATTGTACCTGTCTCTCTGAGAACCCCATTCCCGTGCATTTAATTATACATGACGTATCAAATGTGAGCAGTGAGCAATGTGAAGTGGGTTCAGTTTACACTGTCGCCTCCGGGTACGTCATCTCGTTACACTTGAGGTACCACGGGTTCTCGATTGTAACTCGATGCCGACTCACTTGTTCTTAATTGTAATTATACGTAAATATCTAAATGTCTAATCTAAAGATGTGTTATATAACCGCAAATAGCTAAGAATTTGTCTTTTGCTCAGATATTCGTTCAAGAAGCGCTGTCCTACTGAAAACGATAAAGTAGAATGTGATGCAAGCTCTACGATGTTAATTAATATAATAATTTTTAAGGCCGCTGTGAGAATACTTGTTATTTAAGCTTAAAAATACATACATTTGGGTCGTTTTAATACAGTGTATTAAGATATGAAATCCCTCGGACTCAAGGTTAAATTGAAGTACCTAACCTTTTAATTTTGTAAAAAGGGACCAATCAGCTTGAATTCTCAATTAAAACACTAAGTAATTCCAAAAGCTCAGATGCGTGAAAAGCTCACTCACAATAAAAGGAAAATGTACTCGTGGGTCAACGTTGTTTAACAAAGGTAAAAAGGAAGTAGGATCCATTCAGTGAAACAAAGAACTTGGAATGCGAACACAGTACCTAGCAAATATTATTTCTCACTTAAAATCTAATTACACTTTAGAAAATACCGTACCAACTTAATTAACGATCTTACTAAACTAACACGTCAACGGTGAACATAGGGAGTATATTAAAACAAATTTGAACATAATCAAACTTCAATATAAAACCTCATTGAGTCTAGACTAAAGACGGGTGGAATGCTAAGGGGTTCCGCACAAAGCGTTGGTCCTAGGTACATCTCTATTATGTGTAGCAGACAGGCAATGGCCGGGCCTTATAGAGACAAGGTTGTTCTATAGTGGGTTGAGGGTAGGTATTGCAAGTCAGCTGTTTAAGACGATGAGGAAAGTAATGGCGGGCGTTGACTTTACTGAGCGGAATCTTTGAAAATGGATGTCGTGAACTCAGAAAAATTTAGGACATTGGATTCAATTTTAATAAGAAGTTAACATGTACTGAAACAAACGTTTAATCATTTTATTAAAGTTTGTAGATAATAATAAAAACACATCTTATTAAGCTAAAGGTAAAAGTTTATTTTTATTAAACAATAGTTTTGAAAAAATCTGTCAGAACAATGAGTTTTATAGCAATTTTCGTTAATCGCATCCTTTGTCTTCATTGTATCACATACATAACATACGCGATACAAACTAGTTCGAACAACGTAGATTGCCTCTAGAATATACCTATTTACTACAAACAGGTGAAAATCACCGTCTAGGTAATTTGTTATAGAGAACCATCTTAATGTCTGCCTTAAGCCACTACCATGGGTTGCAAACTCACATCTTACTCGCCATTACATTTTCGATAAAGGTAATCATTGCAAAATATCGTATATGAAATGAAATTAGAAAAGCGGTTATTGTGAGTTTTATATAATTTTTTTTGTGGCATCTAATGGTTCACTAAAGGTACCTAAAGGGAAAATACACTTTTTTACTGTATTTAGCTGAGGGGAATTAAATTTTCGCATAAAATAAAAGGCATTTATTGGTCTTTCGAAAATCGATAGAAATTATGTTGTAAATCTTTCACGAGCTTTTATATTGTTGCAATGCAGTTGCTTGCAGTAATGTTATCGATCGTCTTAACTATATTCTTAGTGATAAATGAATGAGAACCAATAGTACGATCTCGTATCGTTGTATAGTGGGAGTACGTCTAATATTTTTATTGCACCGTCAATATCGGAGCTAGACAATTTATGTTGGAAAATATTCGCTCTGATATACATCTCGAAAATATTCTGTAAAGTAACTGCTTTCGACTGGATGGTCTTCAAGTATTAAAAGAAATTATGCAGTATTAAAGTTAGTATTTCTTACTAATACTTGAGAAACGTTTGCACAAAAAAATGGTTCTGTGCCTTATCTATATTCTTTTTGAAAATTATACGGGAACGGTAAAAAACACATGACACATCAACATTGTCCCTCGAAAACCTCATGAATCCAAGAGACCCATACCTACTGACTTACTGCCCTATACGCATACTTCCCTTTTGCATAATGTATAAATATTTCCACCATAACTTTACACAAACATAAAACCATTATTCCCATCTTTGTCCACACCATAAAAATATCCTTTAAACATTTTCGTCACCCGCTTACGTCCCTCATTTTCATTCAAAACGCTTCTTTTTAACAAAACACACAGTTTTTACGGAGAAACCCCCAAAAAGCCATAAAAAGCACCATAAAATTTCCATTACTATCCGTCCGGGCATTGCGAGCATTCAGCTGCATGTCAAAGGTTAAAAATGTCGACATAAATTATGAAAAGTAGAAAAAAAGATAAAAAATAGTTGGTAAACAAAAGCCGATATTAATGGGCGTTGTAGATGCTGGTCATTTTTCAAAATAACCCCCTTTGTGGGCGCGAGATAGACTCGAAACGGGTTATGTATCGGTTTTATTGTCAGCGAAATAGGTTTGGTTGCATATATCAAGAACTAGCGAACTAGCTTCTGCCCCCGGGTTCAAACAAGTGCAGGTATTACTCGTAACTCGCAGAAAATGCATTTTTCTGGAATAAAATTTAAGATATCAAAGGTTTAAAAATCATTTCTGGGCAACAATGTGGTGTTACCGTGGCTCCAAGTTGTGTGAAAGAAGGATAAACTAGCAACAAATAAAACACAATGAGTAATATCGATCTGAAAAATAGATACGTTGGTATGAGATATACCTATACATGACACACCTTTTCTTTCCACCATGAGCGATCGGTATATTTGACGCACATACAAGTTTCATAACTCGTAAGTGCGTCAAGTCTACAGATATTCATTTAACTGTCAAGAGGAAACATTTGACGTCATAACGCAAATCAATTTTAAGCTGTTCAGATTTATCTATTCACAATCATGAAGGCTCGTCAGGAGATTAAAATTTATCTTAGGATTATCTTCAATATACTTCTAGTTGACTCTAGATACAGGCGTGTCCTGTTGATTTTACATCGTACAAATGTTATAAATTCCTATATTTAAAGAAAACATATTTATAGTTCTCGAGATAAATGGCAATGAATCGACACACCCCATATTACAAGGACTATCGCTGTCTGGCTGTAAGCGTGCATGCACAAGTCTGCAAACTTCTGCCTACCCCTTCGGGGTATACAGACATCATACTTTACAATCGTAAACATACGGTAAGACAATTAACCATAAATATTAAACAGGTATTATTCAGACAACCTATCAGAAACTTTTGACATCTAGCAACACAGCAAGGTAGCTGGCAACACAGTTTCAATTTATATTCATGGCATTTGGCGGGAAATTGGGTGTCAATGAAACAGCGATGTGACGGCGACCTGATCGAATAAAGTTGATAATAACTTCTTTATTATCGTAAAACGAGGTAAACACTTCCAAGTTATGGTAATTTTTAGGGTCCAAAACGGGGAAACTGCTTATTTATAATAGCAAGATTTAAGGCCGACACACACTGTGGAGTTATAAAACTAATTACTTACTATAAACATTAAACTATATGTTATTCGTTAGAAAGCGTAAACATAACATCACGCCTGTATTCCCCGAAGGAGTAGGTAGAGGTGCGCATACAGTACACCCACATTTCACCAGTTATGTTATAGGCCCCTATGTAATAGGTGCAGAGCTTATTGCCATCAACTGGGCACAAATCCAGACTTAAAGCTGGTACGAGAATTGCCTGATGGAAAAATTCAGTACCTAACACTGCTCGACTCAGGATTTAAACACAGGACGTCGTGCTCAGCAGTCGCGCTTACGAACGAGTTTTACTTAAACTCGTAACTTACTGTATAGTAAGTAGGTAAAGGCACATAAAACGCAGGACACAGTCACTATCACCCATCATTAACAATAATTACCAAAGTGAAATTTACTATCAAAGGATACGCAAAGTTACATGAAGCAAAATTGAAACATCGAACACCAATAATTAAATGCCGTACTTACTTCTGCATATAGTAGTATCTACCGTTTCAGTCGAAACTCCATACGGTACACGGTACGAGGTACATTCCCACTTCAAAACACCGTCGCAAATGAGTGATGTGAAAGGTTGCTATTGGCAACTACGCACGCCTCATTTGGTAGCTATTTCATTACCTCTGTCTGTACCAGAGTACGTTTGACGAGGGCCGAGCGACCCCAACGTTAACAAACTTAACAAATAATCGAACACACAAAATATAACAGTATCTCAAAGGAATAAGAGTTTTTAAGACCGCAGATGTAAATCTGTAGACCAAGTTCGAGAGTTTTGGCTTCAGATTAGAGTTCGTACGTGCAAATTTGGATTTTATTGCGTTGAGACAAGGGTTGATAAGAATGCATTTATAAGTTTGGTAGAATTTGAGAGGCATCAGGTAATGTTAATATTAATATGTTTGTTTTTGATGTGACCTCAATTATACAGGCGTTTAAAGTAAAACAGAGATTAATGTTTGTGGGTCCGACTAGTGGGATAATTTGTAAGTTGGTACAGACTGGTGTCTCGGTTGAGTATTGATTTATACAAGTAATATGGTTGTTTCGAAGATGTTCTGTGGAGTTTTGATGTACAAGCCGTTTTAACATCACATTAATTGCTGGTGACACTATGTATATTATATGTAGAAACTCTTAGTAATTTAGAGTGAGCTTCATATAAAACTAGATATTATGTAAAAGATTTGAAAACTTAATATTAAAATCGTTAATGGAATAGAACTTGAGATCCTCATTATTTATAGAAGTCGGAAATACCCAATTTTCACATGCAATATTAGGTTTTCCAAAATAAATAAACCCAATAGGAGATACGTCCAGTAAATCATAAAGTACACAAATACGGACCTCGTATCACGGACTCCTTACAGATGACGAATTTTTTCGTAAATCGGCACATAACGGGCCAGGTTAATCATCTGGAAACTATTCTCTATTCAGGAGCTTGAAATTTTACGAAAAAAGGTCTGGAGATGCGTTCCACCAGAATATGACCATTGTAACCTGAGCTCCTCATACGTATAGACTTAACCTCCTTTGTGGAGAGAATTGTGTGGCGAAGAGGGGGGTGAAAGGTCAAGATATCGTGGTTTTTGAGGACAACAACGGTGTGCTCGCTCAACCATTATTTCCACATGATTAGACGTGTCAATGCCATGGATGTGAGATATTCTTTTTTAAATAGGTAGAGTCAGGTGAAAATGTTGCATTTCATTCCGGATAATATTTTTATGGAGAAAAATGGGGCACAATAGCTCGTTATTTGAATTTTTCACTTATTCCTGATAAAATTGTTTTTCCGCAGTAGGAGTTTCTCCTGCATACTGGATGCGTTATATTTTATAAACATGTGGTAGCGTTACATGCAAAAAGCCCAGACTAGACCATAACTCTTTTCTTGCCTTTTACTTACTCTATGGTTATTGAACGACCTGGTGTCAGAGTTTAATCCGCCTGTAGGCCTCTGACATGGCTTTACGCACCGTTGAAAAAAAATCTGAGGTGCTGGTTTCCCACGATGTTTTCCTTCACAGTTTTTAGAAACTAATAACCAATCGCCCCCAAACCAATAAACCCCAGCACGCACCAATGTATTTTCAAATTCATGTGCGTATGAATTTGAAAATACATTGGTGCGTGCTGGGGTTTGCTTGGCAACTAGCAACCTTTGACTTGGCAGTCCAACGGTAATACCCCTCGGCTATCAGTGTTTTTCTTGTCTGATGAACTATAGTTTCGTACAATCGATTGTTTAAGTCGTAATAAGTAACTTGTGCGTTTAAGTGCTTGTTAAGTCTACTTCGCAGCCTGTAAATGTGATAATAATACTTTTAAAGTTCTATATTACTTAACATTATAATTGTTAAGCGGCTTAACAGATGGTGTTACTTCACGAAGCTCCAGCACTATACTGAGTTTTCTAGCGTGTTTGTTCTACCTTAAAGTTGGTGTGGTGGCCGCTGGAAACTGTGTTTAGTTGCCACAAACAGCTACCGCAACTGGAAACTTGTGCTTTACCGGTACCGATCATTAAAAGTTACTACGTCTGCAGACCGCCTTAAACCAATATTAGCATAGGATTAGTATTACTATTATCACATACACTACAACATGTATATTATTATTTAGTAATTTTTGTGTAATGGACAGTTTATACCGACAATGTTTTACTTATTCTTTGTTGGCGATTTCCAACCATTAAATCTACGCGCTCCGTACAGCGTATACGTACGTAATCTGCGCAATCCTTTTTCTTTATAAGAAGAGGCCTTTGCTCTGCAATGAGACAGTCATTTAGTTCTTACATTGAACGACAGAGTTCTTAGTCAGTGTTACCTATCAATATGATTATTCTCAGTATCATCATTTTTGTCGGAACTACTTATCTCCTCACCCCTAAGGCTAAATTTGATACATCAACAATCAAACTAAACGAAAATCCATACGGGGATAAAATCATAAATCTGTCAAATTCAGAAATGCCGATTCACGTTAATAAATTTGGGTGCAAGTGTCGTCCCCGTTTGACGCGTTTAAGCAATAGAAATATTGGGGGGCTCGCAAATTTGCGATAAGCGTTGCTCCCTTGTCCCTTGACGGGGGATATTGAATGCTTACATCAGCACTGATTTGTTATACTGCGGTTAGATGGTGCAAATATGTTGGTTTATATCCACTGTTCTTGTTTTGAAAAGGTAAATTGTACCTAAACTTTAAGTTCTAATGTGTTGTGTCTGAACTGTTAAATCGAAATTTCTAATCTATGGATTTGAATATACAGTGTTCCTCTGTTGTGTTAAGAGTTCATTTTTATATTCTTCAAACGATCAATTACAAAGCCATTGACGACGAAATCAGGTTGTTTCCCATTTTAATCACATTCATGGAAATGAAATACACTTTTAAAGTTAACAATACTAGTTTAGACATATGAATAACGAGTACAATGCCAGATTGTGAAGGCAGATGTGTATACTTAATACATACATACATAAAGTCACGCCTCCCCAAGTTTCCCCGAAGGGTAGGTAGTACACTTAATAGTTAAACAATATTGCCAGTACAGCCAAAGACGAGTACGTTGCCAAATCTTGAATTTTTTTTATACATTTCCATTCAAATACAAGTTCTAAGCTGGAGTTTGAGTCTACCAACCCAGCCAAACCTTATACGAATATTGTTTTTCTAGATATGACGTATGATAAATGCCAGCATTAGTCGTGCCCGCCACATCCAGGGATGATAATCTTTTCTGTCGTCTCCACACTCTGGATGATATATCATGGGAATGGTGAGAGCAATCGTGAGTTTCACCATACTATATTTTTCAGAATTCATGGGTTAGGTTATTAGATGTAAGTGATTGCGTGTGCTGTTTAGTTTAGGAATTCTGTGAGCTTATAGCTTGGTTATTTGTTCGCTTTATTTTTTTAATCAGAACACTAAATGTAGACTTGTAGGTCATGTATTAGTTTTATTTAATATTAAATTTAACTTTGAACAAAATGAGTGTTGAAATTATTTGAGAGACTTTTCTTTTCTGTACATAATATTCTATTTCTGATGAGATTACGTCATAATAAGTATATAATTATTTAGTACATACATAAATAATCATGTTTGTAATTCCTGAAAGCTAAGGTAGAAGTTTGCTCTATAACATAAGACTCTACCCTCTAAACTGGGATACTATTGCAAATTATCAAGCCCACGCACTGATTAAAATAAGTAATGTTTAGATACTAAACAAAATAGTTAAATACTTACTACGATTACGAATGAATATGTGATTAAATTAAAAAAACCAAACCATCTTTTTCATTCTACTCACATAACCTATATGTCGAGATGTTATCGATATTTCAGCCTGCGTTCGTCCGATAGGGTAGCGGGTTCGAGCCCGAGTCGCGCGATAACGCTGTGATGAAGGAGCGCGTGCCCCCGCATATGTTACCAACATTACCGATAACATGGGTATACTCATTAATATCAGTGTAAATTGAACCTTATTGCTCTGTAATAAAGGCGACGTGTTTTGGTCATTGACTTGCTGAGAATAATTTTTTGGTACTTTTAGTAAGGATGGTGTTATGCAATCGTGCTAAAAGTAAAGCTGCGGGGATTATAGTATAGACTTTTGATTGGCGGACAGAGACCTAGCCTAGGTAATATGAAAGAAGCTGAAAAAATCAATATTATGATAGCCAAAATAATAAATAAGGGTAAAGATCTACTGAGTTATCTGAAAGGTCTTCAATCGCAGCATTATCTATATACCTTAATATATAAAAATTAGTTACTGTTTGTTAGTCTCGCTAAAACTCAAGAACGGCTGTACCGATTTGGATAATTTTGGTCTTGAAATAACCGTCGAAGTCCAGGGAAGGTTGAACGCTGAGAAGGTGGTACGTATTTTACCAAGTCAGCTAGTTTTTATATAATTCTAAACCACCTCGAAGGAAAACTGTTTTAAACAAACGATGTATAATCAAAATTAGTCAACTTTTGGCCTAGCTATTGCACAACATCCATATTTTCATAAAATACAGACGAATTAACCTAACTCCTCCCTTTTTTAAGTTAGTTAAACATTTACTTAGCCATTTTAAAACGTAAAAGCTGTTTTATAACTCATCTCGTAAATCATTTCCGCGTCACGAACATAGTTGACTAAACAACTATTTTTAATAGTCAGTTTATGCAACGCCGGGGTTCTTAATAGTCAATAAAGTGATAATTACTAGGGGCCGTCAATGATCAATCATCATTATGTGAGTCTGTGTGGGGAGACTGAGCTGTGGCATTAATGTTAGAGAACCATGACTTTAATGAGATACTTTAAAATTTTAAAAAGTGAGAATAAACAAAATGGAACTTGAAATTCGATGGATGCGAGCAGTGACACGATGGCTCACCAGGCAGAGCGGCGCCACCGTACGGCGAAAGTCGCGAATTCGAGTCCCGCTCGTATCCATCATTTTTCAAGTCTCTTTAATCAATTTACTATAAAATTTTTTGATCAATTTGGATTTTTTGTAATTGAGATAGTACAGTATTTTTTATCGTATGGTTGATAACAACCTGGTCTCAGAATGTAAACCGCCTGTAGGCCTCTGAAATGGCTTTACGCGTCGTTAAAAATCTCTCAGGTATGCCGTTTTCCTCACGATGTTTTCCTTCACCGCTTTCAGCAACTCATTACTAGTTTATAGTACGCACATGAATTCGAAAAGACATTAGTGCGTAGTATGAACGCGACCTTTGAATTGTGAAGCCGGATTAAACAAGCCAAAGCCGTTATACAATGCCTATGACCAATGGCCATCTTCTGACTCCATCATCAGACCAGCTCATTAGTACTATGATACTGTATTGTCACCGAACGTACATAAGTAGTATGCAACATTTTATTTCAGTCGGAGGTCAAGAAGTGGTCGTAATTTAGATTGCAGTTAAATAAAAGATTCAAAAATATTCCTGTCGTTGACATATTCAGGCCAATACGAAATGATGGAAATACTGCCAACTATGTTACCAAAGCAAGGAGACCTTCAAACTTCTATTAGAGGTAGGCTTATATTTTACAGGGTTGGCCCCACACTAAGAATATCATTCTTCAGAAGTATCACAATGGATATTAAATGGTTATTTGATTACATTTTCGTGTGGAGATCGGTATCGCTTTCTTCACGTGAATAATTAGTGTCGCGGTTACATTGCGCGCTATGATCGCAACTCGTTGACGTGTCGCCAAGCAATTTGTGTAATCGTAGTTATATACGGATTTTGTGTAATTATGGTAGGATTTTGCTCAAATTTAAGGAATGAGGTTGATATGTTTGGCTTTAGTACGAGTTTAATAAGACTCTAAAACGATAGAAGTCCAATTTCGAAGATTAAGTTCGCACATATGGTGGTCTTGCATTATATACTATACATATCTACTTATATTGTATAAACCTAAAATCCGAGATAAGTAAATAATAATGTAAGCATATTTATATTCCTCAAGTCTGCTTATACAGGTAATAATCGAATCAAAAGATTTCCATAAAAAATATTAAAATATAATCATAACCATTCAAGCACTACAATTTCAATGTATCCTATCCAAAATCATGTATCGAAAACATCTTACCCGCACCAAAATCACAGAACAAGTATTTCGGAAACATTCCAATCTGAAACAATGACTAAATCATAGGCAACTTAACCGTTCACTGCATGCCGATCTTATTAAACCCTTTGTTGCTGGAGGGGTCGCTAAGAACCAGCTGCCGAACTAACTGTACCGTCTGATATATAGTGGAATTAATACCCACTTACGTCTAAGTCTTCTCCATGTATTGCGGCGGGATTGCGAGTTTTGGGGAAGCAACGCCATGGACATGGGAGAATATTGTTTGCTGTTAATTGTGAAGGATATAATACAGGCTTATAATCGCTAGTCTATGTTTTCAATTGCGAATTACTTCGAATACTTACATGGGATTTAAAGGCCGAATACCTGAAGAAGGTAGAGCACAGCTACTGGAAGCTTACCTGTAAACAAAATACAGTATTTATAGTTGCTAATATATTATACGAATATAAACTAAAAGGAAATCTCTAAGGTTAAAAGTTACGCATACTAAAAACACATTACTGCGAATCTCACAGAATTCTAGACCGTATCATACCAACTTTCAATTCGTAATCAACTAAGAAAATTTCAAGGAACTCCGTCAATATATCAAACAAATCAATAATTTCAACTAGAAATTCTCTAAACGTCATCCCTAAACTATCAAATGATAATGTCCCAAGAATATTAGGAGCATTTCTCATATACGTTTCATTAATCCGTCTAAAGCAGGCTTAATACCTCAGCCAATAATATCTTGAGAATTAATACCGTGTTTGTTGCGCAAACCGAGTGTGTCGGGTCGGAACAACCCCGGCGGTTAGTTTAGGGTTAAGGCTTTACGAAATAGAGCGTTTTGTTTGCTTGTCGATGTGTGTAGATAAATATATCTACACATATCGACAAGCCTACTATTTTGCTTGTGTAGATAAATATGTCTACACAAACAAATAAAATACTAGGCAAGAGGGGCAGTATTTATTAGTCAATACTATAGCCAAGATCGTAGCAAATGAAATCCGTGGTCTCTACCTACCCCTCTGGGAAACAGGCGTGGCTTTATCCATGTATGTAATAATACTGCCTCGTTATTCAAGTGGTCTGGTGACTGCTCAGCAAGAGTTCCTGGGTACGAATCCCGGTCGGCAGTGTTATTGGGTTTCTCCATTTAGTAATTCTCAGTAGCAGCACGGAGTCTTGATTTTTGCCTGGTTGATGGTGCAGTTTCAAACCCAGGTAAGTATCAATTTGACTATTTCAATGTTATAAATACTTAATTAGATATTCTAAGACGGACGGATAACATTGTGAGGAAACTTGGATATAATTTTTTGCCAACCCGCAGTGAGGTAGCGTGGTGGTCAATGCTCAATCCTTCTCTAAGAGACCTTTACCCTGTATTGGGATACTAATACTAATAGGCTGTTTTAGCATTATAATTATGTGAAATATAAAAAGAATTGCTAAACGATAAATCCCTAAAGTATGTGTAATTTATACTAATATTATTAATGTGAACGTAACTCTGTCTGTCTGTCACGGCATCACGACTAAACCGCTGGGCGGATTTTGATTAAATTTGGCATGTAAAAAGTTTAAAACCCGAGACAGGCTACTTAACGCGGGTGAAGCCGCGGGCAAAAGCTAGTATTGATTATAATTGTTGGGTTGTACCTTTCCTAAAGAAGCAACGAAACGTAATTTTAGGGTTATAAAATTGACATACACCATTATATTTTTTAAATAAGTACGTATTTATTTGCGCAAGCAAAACCGCGTTCATACCCAATATCATACACATCATCAACGTTTATCTTAACGATAACATCTACATATACGCAAATCAGTTATGTAAAAGCTGTTTACAATGATCCTTAAGGAAATAATTCAGAAGAATCTATCACAGTTTTGTAATCATTATCAGATAATGTACGTCTGTCAGATAGTGATGATCACTATGATGATTGGTGCAGTGTTATCTGTGTGTCAGATACAAGATACTGACCCACGCAATATGACGATTGGCACAGTGACTAAGTGTTTGGACTATTGCGCTAGAAGTTGCGGGTTCGATTCCCGCCCGGGATAAAAAATTGTGTGATCCGCAGATGTTTGTCTCGAGTCTAGGTGTTTGTGATATTTCATGTTTGTGCGATAATTACCTAATGGTAAAATCCAATAGCACTTTGCCCGACCCGCGATTCGAACCCAAAACCGTGTTTTAATTTATCGAGACTTTTTTACACGACTGCCCAACAAAAGGAGTGTAATGTTTACGGTGGAATAAAGAAAAGCATAATTATGCATGAATGTATAAGTATGCTTTTCTTTATTCCACCGAAACTTTTGAATGTCTGACCCGATTTAGATGTATAGTGTCGTTAGAATTCTTACACCATATAAAATATGAAATAAAAAAAAAAATATCTTTCAAAAATTAAAAAACCCTGCCATTTTAAAAATCGAATTTCAATACTTACATGAAACCCCGGTATCGGCATTTTGATGTCTATCACAAAATTCTTCATAACACGCCATAACAAAAGCAAGGTGCATATAACCCATAAAATCTTGCGGTGACTTTATTAGAGCCATTTTTACGGGGACTACGTTATATCCGCACAAATCGATTCGCATGCCAAGGTTTACGATCCTCACCGTTCAAGGTACCTCCGTCTTTTGGCACCATTTTACTGTTAATCATAAATGAGGAAACTTAATTAAGACAGCTCTTAAGTTACGCTTGAAGCAATATGCACATTTTATTAGGTGAAATTTAGGAGGATAATGTATTAGAGGAAACCTGTCGTTTATGGCTTGGTATGTAGAGCTTGAAGGGTTAACAGTTACACAATGTATAAGGAACACGCCCTCTTCTTGGCCAAACACGTTGAAGATTATAAATAGTGGAGAAAATCGTTTATGTCAAACCAGAATAACTAAATTAACAGTGGCAAAGTATTGTCATGCATTTTCCCGTGAAATATTCAAAACCTTCAAAGAGATGAAATTCCAAAAATCACTGGCAACAAAGAAGTTTCTTTGGACTGCCGATGAGGCGAGAGGACAACAATGATTTAACACTATGAATCAGTGTTAATCTTACAAAATTTTATTCAAGTGTAAATCTCAGATTAAAATCTATTTGATAAGATATCAATGTAAAATCAAAGCAGGGAAACGTGCTAAACGTATTGTTACACACTTGATTTCTAGAAGGACATGGACCGATATCTTAGACATGTAACTGTCCAAATTGTTATTGACATAATCGATATGGATATGCGCCCGATAAACTTGGATCTTTCTTCCATACACAGTCCATTTACAACCTCAGTGGGCCTAACACGTCCACAAAAATGACAGTGCAAAATTCAGATCAACCGAACAGCAAAGCGTATCGAAGAAAAACGAAAAAATGCCTCCAAAACACGTGCAGCGTGGATACTGTGAAGAAAAGACTGCCGATCGTTAATTGGCTTCCAAAATATAAAGCTGAGTATTTCATCCAAGATGTGATTGCTGGAATAACTGTGGCGCTGACTGCCATACCTCAAGGTATAGCCTATGCGGTCATCGCCGGGCTGAGGCCCGAGTTTGGGCTGTACGCATCTCTTACTGCCGGATTAGTTTACGTGGTTTTTGGAAGCTGCCACAATGTCACCGTGGGACCCACAGCTATTGTCTCCGCCATGACCGCAAAATACGTCGCCGACTACTCAGCCGATTTCGCTATCCTTGTCGCTTTTCTATCAGGAGTGCTCATAACTATTATGGGCTTACTAAATCTTGGATTTTTAGTAGAATTTATCTCTATGCCAGTGATAAGTGGGTTCACAACTGCTGCTGCTCTCCAAATCGCAGCTTCTCAATTGAAGTCATTCTTCGGCTTGAGCGGTTCATCAGGAAATTTCTTTGCAGAGTCTATGGAAAATTTCTTTACAAATATAAAGACAGTAAAAATTTGGGAAGTTGTGCTCAGTTCTGCGACAGTAATTATGCTGATTTTGTTAAAGAAAATGGGACAAGGTTGCAACCGAACCGATGGACTTGCTAAGCAGATAAGATGGTTCATATCCTTGTCAAGAAATGCTGTTGTCGTTATTGTGGGGATTACAATTGCTTACGTCATTAAATTAACTTTAGATCTAGAGCCAATAGCAATAATTGGTGATATCGGCAGTGGTTTACCTAAATTTGGCCTACCACCGTTTGGAACCGTGATTGGCAATCAAACGTATAGTTTCCGTGACATGTTAGATATAATAGGACCACAAGCCATTGTTTTGCCCTTTGTAGCTGTTATAGAAAGTGTTGCCATTGCTAAAGCTTTTGCTGTAGGCGGTAGAATCGATGCCACTCAAGAAATGATCGCCATCGGCCTTTGTAATATGATTGGATCTTTTGGACAAAGCATGCCTATAACTGGTTCATTTACAAGAACAGCACTTAATCATATTTCTGGTGTTAAAACCCCGGCTGGGGGTATCACCAATGTGTTACTTCTCATCGTGGCTTTAACCTATTTAACATCTACATTTTATTTTATTCCAAAAGCATCATTAGCAGGTCTTATAGTTACCGCTATGTTTTCTATGATCGATTATGGAATCTTCACCAGATTGTGGAAAAGTAGTAAAAAAGAGTTCATGTGCTTGGTGATTACTATGATTGTTTGTTTATCTGTTGGTTTAGAATATGGAATATTAGCTGGCATTATTATTGAAGCTTTATTGTTATTGTATAAAGCAGCGAGACCAGTTGTTAGTATAAATAAGGTGAAATGTGATAAAGGGGATCAGATAGTTGTGTCCTTATGTGAGAATGTGTCGTACTGTGCCGCTGAGTATGTTCGCCAACGAGTGATGAAGGCCACCACCCATGAGGTTCCCATAGTAATAGATGGAGCTAACTTAAAAGCACTAGATTATACAGCCGCTTTTAACTTGGTGTCTATAGTAAAAGACTTAAATGCGTCATATCAAATCGTCCTTCTGAACTTTAGTGTTGAAATGAAGAAGCTGTGTTTAGACATTGATTTAAGTTTAGAATCTAAGTTTGTGTATGCGGCTAGCTGTCATGAATTGACTGATGTTTTTCCAAAAGATGTTTGAGAGGCATTGTCATTTGGTTAGCTATCAGCAACTATGTAATTGGGTAAGTATAGGTTAGACGTCTTTTTAAAATTTAATATTTATTTATAATTAATTTAGTTTTATTTGTGTGGCCACTTTGACAATTGTAAATAAGACATTATTCTAGGCCGTATAATAATAATTTTATTAATAGAATATTTTTGTGCTATGGAGTTCGTACTATTTATGTTATAATTTGCATTATGTAGGTTATAACTATTTAAAGAGAAATAATGAATTAAGTAAGATGTTTTGAAAGAAATGATTGTAATTTGAATATACTGAATAAAGAGAAAGTAGTGTTATTATTTTTTCCTTTACAAAACTGTTGTAACATATAAATAACAGTATCAGACATTGTTGTGTCCTACAATTAGATAAAAATCATCCACTACTTACGGCGATGGCGTAGCGTTAGATAAATAGATATTATATTCTTATTTAAAGATACGCTGCAATAGATAATGTGTGTGTTCATCTTCATCCGGTGTTTACCTAATATACGCACTCGTTATTTTGTCTTTAAGACGAGGTCTTTACCATGTAAGACAACATGGACTTATATTATTATTATTACGTGTGTTTTCTATGGGATGTTTCGACTTCATATTTTAGGTGTAAATAAAAATGACG
Source organism: Abrostola triplasia (assembly GCA_946251915.1). Lineage (NCBI taxonomy): Eukaryota > Metazoa > Arthropoda > Insecta > Lepidoptera > Noctuidae > Abrostola > Abrostola triplasia. The sequence continues at coordinate 1,993,104 of OX276424.1, read as the reverse complement.
ACAAGCGTAAACAATATTATAGTTTATATAAAAAAAATAAACAGATACACGGAAACAAATCAATAATTAACTATTATGATAGACATTTGAGTGCTTAAACTATAAATCGCATGACCGATAAATATCATCGAAGTACTGATAAGCTTCAAAATCTCGAGTGTCATATCCAGTTGTTTAGAGTCTGTAGTGGTACCAGCACGTCACTAAAATGACGATTGAAAACCAAGATGGCGAAAGAAGGAAAGCATATCGACGTAAAACCAAAAAGTGCCTTCAAAAGACATTCAGCATGGATACTGTGAAAAAAAGATTGCCGGTTATAAACTGGCTGCCAAAGTACAAACCAGAATATTTCATACAGGATGTCATAGCTGGCATCACTGTGGGGCTGACCGCCATACCTCAGGGTATAGCGTACGCAGTCATCGCCGGCTTATCGCCCGAGTACGGTCTGTACGCTTCTCTGACTTCTGGAGTAATTTACGTGATCTTTGGAAGCTGCTACAATGTCACTGTGGGACCTACAGCAATTCTCGCCGCTATGGTGGCAAGATACGTGGCCGACTACTCAGCCGACTTCGCTATCCTCGTCGCTTTTCTATCAGGAGTATTTATGTTTGTTATGGGCATCCTCAATCTTGGCTTTCTAGTAGAATTTATATCAATGCCGGTAATAAGTGGATTCACAACTGCAGCAGCCCTACAAATAGCTGCCGCTCAGTTGAAATCGTTCTTCGGATTAAAAGGATCATCGGGAAATTATTTCTCCGAGTCATTACAAAATTTCTTTACGAATATAACAACAGTGAAACTTTGGGAAGTAGTGTTGAGTGCCGCGACTGTACTTACTCTGATGTTGTTAAAGAAAATGGGACACGGCTGCAAACGTACGGATGGATTTATAAAACAAATGAGATGGTTCGTATCTTTGTCAAGAAACGCGGTTGTCGTAGTGATCGGAATGATAATTACTTACGTTCTCAAGGTTAGTCTAGATGCGGAACCCTTGGCAATAATTGGTGATATTGGCAGCGGCTTACCTAAATTCAGCTGGCCACCATTTAGCACTGTAGTTAGCAATGAAACATATAGTTTTGGTGATATGATGACAGTATTGGGAGCCCAATCCATTGTGATACCATTTGTAGCAATTATAGAAACAGTGGCTATTGCGAAAGCTTTTGCGGACGGTGGAAGGATTGATGCTACACAAGAACTGATCGCGGTCGGCCTATGTAATATTATTGGATCTTTTGGGCAAAGTATGCCTATCACTGGCTCCTTTACAAGAACAGCTTTGAACCATGTTTCTGGTGTTAAGACTCCAGCTGGTGGAATTACTAAGGTATTACTTCTAATCGTATCTTTGACCTATTTAACTTCAACATTTTATTTCATTCCCAAAGCGTCGTTAGCAGGTGTGATAATGACTGCAATGTTTAGTATGATTGATTATGAAATATTCGGCAGATTGTGGAGAAATAGTTTGAGAGAGTTTTTGTTGTTATTGGTTACCATGATAGTGTGCTTGTTTGCTGGATTGGAGTATGGTATTCTGACTGGAATTCTTATTGAGGCGTTACTGTTGTTATATAACGTAGCAACGCCTGTCATTGATGTTCATAAGGTAAAGTGTGATAAAGGCGATCTAATGATAGTTCCTTTGGGTGATAATGTTTCTTATTGCGCGGCCGAACATGTTCGTCAACGAGTAATGAAAGCTACATCTCATGAAGTTCCGATAATAATAGATGGTGCAAATTTAAAAAAGCTAGATTTTACAGCCGCATTCAACTTGATGTCCATTGTAAAAGATTTGGATACTACGCATCACATTACGCTGCTAAACTTTAATGTTAATTTCAAGAAATTGTGTTTAGACATTGACTCACGGTGTGAATCTAAATTTGTATATGCGACAAGCTATAAAGAAATAAATGATGTATTCCCAAAAGATGTTTAAACATAAAGAGCCATAATTTAAATAGAACTGACTCCAGCCAGTTATTCTTTCCTAATTTAAGTTGATTAATGATAAGTTTTAAAAACTGATTTATTGAGTAGAAGGCCATTCACTATTTTAGCTTATTGAAAGATGAAACTCACTATTTCCGTAGCTAATGGATACTTCGGGAGCTTTAAATAATTAGTTCGAAGTAGGTATCTGCAATTATTGTAAACAATCACCAATTATGCAAGACCTTAATTTTTGGTTCAAACAAACAATTAAATTATAATGTTACGAATATTTTAGTCGGAAATGAAATAGGCGGAACGACAGAAGTTGAAGTCATGTAACAGCATAAACTCTTATTGACATAGCCGATAAAAAAGTCATAATTCCTGATAAACAGAATCACGAGTGCCATACCCAGTCTCTTCAATTTCGTAGTGATAAGTGTGCGAAATGTAGTGAGTTTTTTTTCATAAATATTATTTTTTATTTATCAAGATGAACATAAAAAGCAAAGCCTATCGACATAAAGTCAAACGGTGTCTTCAAAAAACCTGCAGCTTTGAGTTCGTGAAAAAGAGGTTACCAATAATAAACTGGCTTCCAAAATATAAACCAGAATACTTCATACAGGATGTCATAGCTGGTATCACTGTTGCGCTAACTGCCATACCTCAGGGTATAGCGTACGCAGTCATCGCCGGTTTGCCTCCTGAGTACGGACTGTACGCTTCTCTGACCTGTGGTGCAGTTTATGTAATCTTTGGAAGCTGCTACAATGTCACTGTGGGACCTACAGCAATTCTTGCTGCTATGGTGGCAAGATACGTGGCCAACTACTCAGCCGACTTTGCTATCCTAGCCGCTTTTCTATCTGGATTATTTATGTTTGTTATGGGTATCCTGAATCTGGGCTTTTTAGTAGAATTTATTTCAATTCCGGTAATAAGTGGTTTCACAAATGGCGCAGCTCTACAAATAGCAGCCGCCCAGTTGAAATCTTTCTTTGGAATAAAAGGGTCATCAGGAAACTATTTCGCAGAATCCATCCAGAATTTTATCACAAATATATCAACAATAAATATCTGGGAAGTAATGCTCAGTTCTGGAACAGTGATCATGCTGATACTATTAAAGAAAATGGGCGAAGGTTGCAAGCGTACAGATGGTTTTATAAAGCAGATGAGATGGTTCCTATCTTTGTCAAGAAATGCGGTTGTCGTAATTGTGGGAACTATAATTGTATACGTCATTAAGATCACATTAAATACTGAGCCCTTAGCAATCGTTGGTGACATTGGCAGCGGTTTACCTAAGTTTGGCCTGCCACCGTTCAGCACTGTAGTTGGCAATGAAACTTATAGTTTTGGTGACATGGTGACGGTATTAGGTGCCCAATCCATTGTGATACCATTCGTAGCAATTTTGGAAACAGTAGCAATTGCTAAAGCTTTTGCTGTAGGCGGTAGAATCGATGCATCACAAGAATTAATCGCCGTTGGCTTGTGCAATATTATTGGATCTTTTGGGCAAAGTATGCCTATAACTGGCTCTTTTGCAAGAACAGCACTAAATCATATCTCGGGTGTAAAGACGCCAGCTGGTGGAGTCACTAAAGTATTACTTCTCGTCGTGGCTTTAACCTATTTTTCTTCAATGTTGTACTATATGCCAAAAGCATCGTTAGCCGGTCTTATAATAACTGCACTGTTTTCAATGATTGATTACAAATTATTCGGCAGATTGTGGAGAAATAGTTTGAGGGAGTTATTACTATTACTAGTCACCATGATAGTTTGCTTGTTTGCTGGTTTGGAGTATGGAATTTTGACTGGAATTATAATTGATGCGTTATTTTTACTGTACAATGTAGCAAAACCTACCGTTAATGTAAATAAGGTGTCATGTGAAAGAGGCGATGTAATGGTTGTGTCTTTAGGAGATAGTGTATCGTACTGTGCTGTTGAACATATTCGCCAACGAGTGTTAGTTGCCACCAATCACAATATTCCAGTAGTCATAGATGGTTCAAATTTAAAGAGACTAGATTTCACAGCTGCATTTAATTTTATGGGTATTGTAAAGGATTTGGATACAACTTATCAAGTCGTGCTAATGAACTTTGATTCTAAATTAAAAGACCTGTGTTTGGACATTGATTCGCGGTTTGCATCAAAATTTCTGTATGCACCAAGCTGCCAAGAGTTGACTGATGTTTTTCCTAAAGACGTTTAAAGACGTATTGCGTTTATATAATTTGTGAATAAAAAATAAATGTTTGGTAGTGAAGGTCATATGAAATAGTGAAATGAGATAAGATTATGTGATCATGCTCCTGGACAGTGATGATTTTTTGCTTAGTTATGTAACTATAAGTGGTTGTAATGCGAATAGTATAAAGTGATAAGGAGCAACGTTCAGATGTCTCTGATAATAATCGATAGAAAGTGTAAATAATGTTAGACAAAGAAATTGTATTAATTAATTTCATCATTTTTAAGCTTGTTAAAGGTAATTTTTGTAGTTTCATATTTCTCTGGTATATATATAGTCCTCCATGTCGATTTCGACAACGGCGACCCCCGAAATCACCTTCCTTGATGAGCCCTTTTATGGCTCGCTAGACCGAACTTCGTTTTCGTTCGTTTCTGGTAAAAGTTATCTAAAGAGAATAATTGCTCCTTTGCAAGGAGGATTAAAATATTTGTATGCGGCTTTGAAGTGTATTTTATTTACGAATTATATAAAGATATATTTTTATAATTTATCTACATTGTTGTTTTATTTCCACAATTTCCTTATCTCGGTGACCTTAAGGTAGGCTGTACAGCAAATTGTCATTTACTACGGTTTCACTCAAGTGCTTATTTAGGACTTATGGGATCAAGATAATAATTATTCATACAAAGTGAGGTCAGTTTTAGTTTACTTACAAACCCATTCATAATTAAAATTTCGGATGCGAGATTTAAATTTAAATATCATTATAGTCTAGTTCAACTCATTATACAATACTAAAATCCCAAATGAAGTAAAACAACTTTACTATACATAATTCTATACTACTACTGTTTATTTTTGTATATACTGTTTTTATTTTGTATTAGAATTAAATTGTAAATAGTTTTTAAATATTTCATAGATTAGATTATAGTATTATTAATAATTCGTATGTTAACAAGAAATAAAGATAATTTATTTATATCGTCCATGAATAAGTAAGGGACGCCTTACCCATCTACGTCATACTACTACTATTGTAATACTAGTTATAACATCAACATAGGGTTTTAGACACAAAAGAAAAAGCCATCCTTTCAATTTTAATACATGCTCACATTTCAAATATAATTATGCTGTAGTCGGTCGTTTTAAATTTGTTATTTTGGACGAGAACCAACGTGAAGAGTAAAGAGAGTATACGACATCACTTTTGTTCATTGGCAGAGTACAGTCGAAACGAAAAATCACACTGGATTATTTTTATGCAAATAGCGAGTTGCCTTTCATAGCTTTTATACAACAGTGGACGACTTCCAGCTGATGGTGATGATTTTTATTTACTATAGTATTAAAATGGAAGCTCAAAAGACTTCGCCTAACAGTGGAAACCAAAAAAGCGATTTAAAAAAATATTTTTTACATTTTCATTTTACGTTCCAATAATTATTTTTCGTCCCTACAAAGTACCAATAAATTATTTTGCCCGATAACTAAAAGCCCGGGGCTATGGTGTACCCAATAGAGAAAAAAGCAACATACATTTCCGCTTAGTCGACTAATATGCCAAGCTAGAATGCTAATAGATTGACTGGACACCAAGAATACGCAATTAAAATCGTCTTTGTGAACACCGACAAGCGTTAAATGAAGTTGCAAATGAAGCTTGTGTTGCAGTTCCATTGCTGCACTTGTCGCACTCCTCTTTAATTACTTGGTCTTTGGCCGCCAATGTACACAGACTTGTTCTATTTAGTATTGATTGTTTTTCGTATACATAGCCAATCAACGTGAAAATGATCCGCTAATTGCTTATCTCTTGCTGCAAAGTTCGTTCTTGTCTCATCGGAAGGATTTTTTTTGTAACTTATTTAATCGTATCTTAATCCTGTTCATTTAATACGGCATTTTATATATCCATTTAAATGGGGTCAACTTGTTGAAATTCCAACAAGTTTAAAAATGCAAGACCATATTCGCCTTTTATGACTGGCTGCTAACAAAATTTTTATTCAAAAACCATGCGGTTATTTCCATTCCTCACTTCCAATAAAATTATATGGACCAATCAAAAAACATATTTACCCAAACTAGCTCTTGTTTCGTGTAGCTACTTCAAATGTGGTAACTTCTTTTGGTAACGACAGTACAGTTCGGCGTAGCCTTGACTTTGCCAAAAATCAGAGTCTAGACTGGCGAACGGCTACACTGGCGTATAAATTATTTAAATTATATGAATATTAAGCGAAGATACGAACGTGTTTTGTATGTAAAATGATTTATGGGAACAAAATGGATGCAGTTTCTCTTGCAGCGGCGACTAAATTTCCATCGTCTTACTCTATAGCAACAATTATTCATTTTCCATGCCATGTAGCACACCTTACTTGAATGTAAGTCTTTTCTAACATAAATTCCACGTGCATGAACATACGAATATCTTTCAAATTGCATATTCGGTTCAGAAGCTGATCTAAGCCAGCAATTCGATCAAGAATTTGAACAATACAAAAACTTAGTTTAACAGATCGCTAATATTTCTTATAACACTTTCATTCCTCCGCCATTTTTATAATGTACTTACAATCTTCCATATAAAAGGGAAAACTCATAACGAAATTTCGAAAACCACGTGATAAACAAAGATGAAATTTGGCCGGAAGGTAGTTTACAATTAGGAGACGTCGGCTAAGGACGGATTTTGCGACAGGGCCGGATAAAGGAGGTCTAAGGGCTCTCGCAAGTTAAATTTCAAAGTACTTTATATCTTCATTACTACACGGACGAAGTCGCGAGCAACAATAATAACACAACAACAAGAGTACTAGCTACTTTCATAAATGTACTAGGAATACAAATTCTTTCCACATACCATTGCCTAATCACACCTATTTTGCATTTGATTAAAATCAAACATTCACTTTAATTAACTATTGAATGCGAAACAGAACATTTCAGTTTCCACTCCGCCGTGGTCGACACAACTTCAAACGCTCCCCACAGGCTGTACCTATGTCACAGAAGTGTCAAATGTGAACATTGCGAACAAAAGAGGGCGGCGCCGCGCGGCGAGCTTGTTTATCGGTGACGCGTCAATCAACGCTTCCTGTAATGTTTGGAAATGAGTGCGTTGGGAAATGTGGAATGGGTGTATTTATGGAATAAGTTTTGATTTCCAATTTTATTCAAAGTAAAAATAAATTTTTTGATTGACATAATATATATACTTTATTGTACACCAATAATCATCCATTGATTCAATTATGACCCTGATAAAAACAATGTTTTTAGCAATTGAGATTGAATCTCAAATCTGCGAACCAACCATCTTCTGCTTCTGCATACATATTAGGCTTAGATCCTTCTGCTGCATAAAATAATCGAGGTTGTTCTAACTGTTCAATCAAACCCTTAGCATTACTTAAGACATGTCAAAGCAAGTTTTTATGATTACCAGCACCCACATAGTATCCAAAACATCATTGAAATCAAGAATGTCATTTACTTTACGCACAAGACAATGGCTTCCCTTCAGTTTTCTTCAAAACACTATAAAACAATAAACCGATAGCTTTATTTTCCAAAGACAAAAGAGCGGCTCCACGCTATGACGACAAGACATGCCGCCCCAACGGCGCCTACAGAGGCCGGGGCTCAAAACTAAAAGGTACTGTGACATTTTGCAATATTGATATTAGTTATCGCTGCTGCTAGGGTTATAAAAACAAAAATATTATTAAACAACGAGTTGAAGATTATTTGTTTTTCTATTAACATTACGAAGATTCGACATCAGCGGCCCATTGCCGTTTACTGCTAGACATAGGCCTTTTCAAAGATACGCCACAGAGCCCAGTCTGCTGCTTTCTGCATCCAGTCACCCCTATCCAGATTCGACATGCTGTCTAAATATGTCTAAGATCAACTTTGTATACCATACATGACGAGTAAATACAACCTCCACGCATCGCAAAACTCAAAACAAACTAAAAATGTGAAATTAAAGTAAGGTATTTTAAAAACTTATAAATAATGCGGAAGAACCAACCAGAAACAGCCTCTAACCCACTCTGTTGTATCATACAATGGCTGAATCAGTTTTTGTCCTAAAGCACGTGGACTTTTACTAGATGAAGGATTAATACCTGACGGCCGTCAATCTTGTGTCAAAACAACGCTTGGACGGGTGAAGGCCGGTCAAAACCAGCTCCTCTATCTAACGGAGGTCATCAACAGTTAATACTGAATCTTTGGAGACCCGCCAAGTAAATAACATTATGGATTTATTTCTCAATCTTATTATTCTGAATATTTTCCCCCGATCACTGAGTTTCGATTATAAAAACATATAAGAAATGCGCTAACGGAAAGTCGTGCCAAGATAATCAGTTTTCTTTGCTACTTCGGGATTCAAAGAAATACAGCGTATAAATTTTGTTGTTATTGTTAGGATGGATTTCGCTGCCTATACTGCTAACGTTGGTAATCTTGGTATAGGAAAACCATATATAAGCCACTTTCTAGGACAGACACAGGCAGAAATTATGGAACATGAGATAAATCAAGGTGTAAAAATCATGTTTTTTGTAACAAATTGTTAAATGGTCAATATCATTGATATTTAATGTCATTTCATCTGCAGGTGGCTTTACTTTAGTGAGCCAAGTTCTAATCTAACTACTCGTAAACCGTAAAATTTCCATTTCAGAAACATTCTAGTACTTAATATAATCCAAAAACAAACTAAAAATTGTAGCGTTATTGAGCTACGATTATCTGGTTCCCATAAACACTTTTACATTTAGGGCTTTGGTAAAGTCCAACACTATAGCCCGAATACCAGAAATTGTTTCTACTTTCGTCATTATTTTGTCGGTAAGACTAAACTAGACTTTCCCGATTTAGCCCGACCTTGAGGCTATTGATTGCGCAGTGCAGACTCCACGGCGCCGTTTGCTTTCACTTTCGACGACAAACTAACTGCGATATCTGTTTTCCGCTGAAAATACTCGTATATCTTGTTATGTCCATTTTATGGCGGTTATGGAACTTCGGAAGTTAGATTTTTGCTGAACTATAAATACGTTTTGGAGGACCGAAAACGTATCGTTCTTGTTTCCTTAGTTTACATTATAGCGCAGCTGCAAAGCCCTAGTAATGCAGCTAACCTGTAAAATTCCCCTAAACGAAGAAATATGTTACACGATTCAGTACTTGAAGACTGTCGTTGATAAAGAGAAATAAGTATTTTTCAGTGATCTCTTGTTGTCTAACGATACCGATGTACTTAAGGTTCTTGAAGACGATAAGGATAGTAAGTTATAAATACATCAATGGGAGATTCAAGAATATGAAGATCGCAATAAGCCTAAGATTACACAGAATATAGATACAATGGAAAATCTTTTTGGACAATAAATATTCCATTTTATGTATGTAACTTTATTCACAGTACATGCCCCATTTTAATCCTGGTTTATGATTTTATTACTTAAATCTTCCGGCTTAAATGTCCCTTTGACAGGAAAGCATTAAGTGCCGGTAACGTTATGACTTTGTGGGTTCATAATGAACTATTTCGTATAATATAAGATTAAATTAAAGGCTCCTTTGTGTTGTTTTATTTGCAATGATTATGATCCGGGAAAATCCGGGCAAAGAGGGACCTTAAATACGATATGGATTTCCGGGCATAAAAAGACCCAAATAAATCTTTTGTAACCAAAATGTTTAAAGCTTTTAATGACTTCAGCTAAAAGCTACATTATAATTTACAGTTCTTTGAATTTAATGTTTACTTGTTAGGTATTTCAAATTATCGCCAATATATCATGACATAAATGGGCCTTTACTATGAACTCTTAAAGCAGGAAAATTTCTGTTGTGGAACCGAGACACTGCGTCGTGCAGTGTAGTGTGGTGTCTCGCTTCTAAATAGGAAAATATCCTGCTTTTAAAGTTCATAGTAAGGGAGCTGATCTAAATTCGAGATGACTACAAAATTATCCATCCAACATGACACAAAAGTTCCAACAAAGCGTAGGTTTTTACGCAGGCTGGGATGCGAGTAAACCTAGTACGACAAAAAGAACCAGGCTTAGCCAGCTGTGAGGGATTATATTTAGGCTAGTTTTCAAGCAAAAACAATAGGTAAAAACACTGGTCTATAATAAAAAGCGAGGGATGCAAAATCGCAAATTCAAATCCTGCTATCCAAGCTAGCAGATATTAATTAACACTGAATACGAAATCACTGGTTATTGCTTCAGGGAATTCTGGCAGAACTATATAAATACAGCTGTAGTACGATGGAAATACAACCTGTTACTGCGTCAGCATAAATACATTCTAAAATTAACCCTTAAGAAGTCGGTAAACATCATTAACAATTCAAAATATTTCCCCGGTGAAAACCAGTATTGTGACGTGCATTGCAGTAACATCCACCAGGTATGAAAAATGGCGTCGTCCGCATTTCCGCATGCACGTGGCCAGGTACCGATAATGGGTTTACCTTGCATTTTATGGCGTTTTGTGCTCGCATAAACTGATATTGTTTTTTCGTTTTCCATTTTTCGTGCGGTGTAGTATTGGGAGTACCTGCCAATATCTTCGCGGTTGGTTGGTTGTGTGCGCACAGATTTAACAGTTTTGGAAATTATATTGTTGGCGCTTCTGTTGCTGATGCGCGAATATTTATTCACTCATTGCTCTAGATGAAATACAGTATATGATATATCTATATTTGGAAAAGGACGATTTAACGCTTTTGTAATCATGTTCCGGTGATAGTTACAATACTCTTATATCCTTATAGTAGACTGGACTTACATATTGGAGAAGAACGGGCATGAAAATTCACAGTCACTATATTAAAATCAGCGATACTGAAGATCATGAATACAACCTAGATAACCTCAAACATTCCAGTAGGCTACCTTCCCCTGAGTTAAAGTGCGATGCTAAATCATCTTCGGCGCCATTCCGTCGTCATGGCGTGCCATTTTTTATGCACCCCATGGATGCACACATAGGCGTTTGATCCCGAATAATGTTAGAGGGTTGAAATTGGTATTTTATGAAAGGAAGCGAGTTATATGGCATAGAAAATTGGTAGACTATTTGACGTTTTAAAAATAGGTTCTGAGAGCTGTATGGTAATGTGATTATGTGCTGGATAAAATATAGTACATACGAGATACACTTCTTTGCTGTGTATTTTGTTATAGGAGACTGTTGAATCCAAAAATACATGCATGTTATCAAAATATTAGACAGTCAGTTTATTAGTAAGTTAAGTTTATCAGTTTAGTAATCAAATGAGTTAACTATGAGACCAAGTATGTATTTTCATAATATGGCGAATTGTGATTTCTCCATATACTCGTACCTACAGTTAGCTCGTTTTGGTGTTTTGTTATCCAAAACAGCAAGTTTCCAAGCAAGTGGTTTCTAACCTAAAATACAGTAAATACCTCTTACTGTGGCCACAACTTGGCGAGCATAACCGCTACTGCCTTGCGGTGCTCCAGGGAAATTCTAAATATTATTGTAAGTTACTCTGTTAACTGACTAATTTGAAATTGCATCCGATATGTGGCAGCAAGCATCCCTATTACATGTTGGATTATTGCATGTTTATAAATAGGTATCTACTAGGTGACATCTAGATAAATAACATCAAGAAGTTACATTGACATGACGCAATGCTGACGCGTTAGGTCCATAATCGATGTCGATATAGTGGATCGTGGACTGCTTTTTGTACAGATTTTTTAGTATCTACTGCCTAGTATTGGTTAAACAGACGTCTACTTGATAGGCACACGTCTAACTACTGAATTAAGAAACATATGTTATATAGAGATGATGATATATGTTATATAAAGATATACATACTAAAACTATGTAAGATTTGAAATCATCATCATTAGTCCATTGTAGTCCATAGCTGGACATAGGCCTGTCACAAGAATTTGTAGTACAATGACCAAACTCTAAACTATCATGTTGATCATAATCTTTAAATAATCCTTGACGGTCGACACGCCGGCGCCGAAGCGAACAATCTCGCGAGTGCCTCGCCGAGAGTTATCGACTCCCTTGTCGATACATCCAAGGCATCCCTAGCAATATCGTAAACACCCCATAAATTATCGTGTATCTAGTCTCTCCTTGGGGGAAAGAAAGAGTTCTTCACATCATAGTTTGTTAGATTGGATACTTGGACTCAGTATCTTACAATCTTTGATTTAATGACGAGCTGATTGGTGCAGTGGCTAAGCGATTGGACTACTGCGCTAAGGGTTGCAGGTTAATTTCCTGTTCAGGACCAAAAAAATATGTGATACCAGATGTTTGTCCCCAGTCTGGGTGTGCGTGTAAAACCCACGATACAGGAGAAATTCCTTATTAATGAATTGCGACACAATATGATTTTTTATCCCAACAAAGTACTTAATTAATAAATTCTACAGCCTTGAATCCCACAATGCTGTGATTTAACAATAATGGGGACTTTCCCCCATTTTTTCAGTGCCGTAACTAATAGTATTCATAAAGTAACTTGTGTACGTATATCAGCTTTAGATTTGGTTCTACGCTCGTATACATATCTTACAGGACTGGCTGTAGTCCTAAACGGTCGCATACAATTTCCAGTTACAGGCGCCGTTGGGTAGCTGTCCCGGCACAGCGCGGATCGGCCCGTCATTACTTATTGCTTGCATAATCGTCTAAAATCCAGCGGTACTTAAATCCTCCCCTTTCCCGCTACAGTCCTACCCTTTCAAGATGCGCCATAAACCATTCAGATCGACAAAAGCGGAGACTTAATTCGCATGCGCACATCGGATGTCCTGTGACCGGATGTATAGTGTGGAACGAACAGTAATGCAAACACACTTCACGTTTGTTTTTAAACTTAAAATCGCGATGTCAATAATTGTTTTGAATATGATGTTAGCATATCCACGATATTGAAATACTTCTTAAATATATTAGGGTCACTAAGGTATATGGGAGCTTATGCTCTATGAGTGGTAGTTAAATAAAAGCCTGTAGGAAAGTATTTATAGAGAACGTTTAACAAGCATTTAAAACATTTTAATAAAAAAATGCGTAGGTACGGAAAAAAATTGCTATAGGTACCTAATTGTTATTGAGTTGGTGACTGTCCGCCCCCAGGAAACTAAATTCTAGGTATCATAATATATAAATGTGAAGGTACTACTAGAAACCAAATAATTTCGCTTTACTTTTAACATCATAAAAATTTGATGGAACTTGCTCCGCCGCCCCCGCCCAACTGTGCCGGAAACAGACACGAGGCTTTGGGCGGGCGTCGTGCACGCTTCCGAAATACATTTGCATATGCGACAAAATATTCATGCGTGGGCGTGCGAGCAATTTGTACTAACATGTTTTGTTGTTATTTTATTAACAAGAATTATATTAATGCTAAATAATTAATTGGACCGTTAGGACTGACCGATTAAGCTCTTGAAGGCCGCTTGTAATGAAAATGATGTTTACCTGTAACAAAAATTAAATTAATTAAAACTAAGTTAAGTGTAAATACTAAAAGGGAACTTGAAATTCGATGGATGCGAGCAGTGACACGGTGGCTCAGTTGGCAGAGCGGCGCCACGGTACGGCGACTGTCGCGGGTTCGAGTCCCGCTCGTGAATATTTTTGTGAGTATATTTAAAGAGAGCCTACAAGAGTGACGATAGGGTATACGGACACGGACAGGTATAGGAAGAAAATGCTGAGTGGTGTCCGGTGCTAAAGCTGGTATGAAGAAACGGCGCAACAAACGTCCCAGCAGCACAATTCCCACTATAGGTCCTGATTACGCTCTATGCATTAAATACTTATTAGATTCACTACTCCCAAATCCTATAAATACTACGTTCAATCAAAACATAGCCACATACAATAACCATATTTATATCTCAGCCGGGTATAATGGATAACACCGTGATTCCTCTCTGTTCCCCGGACCCTCACTAGGTAGTTTCCTGGCCATCCGTCTACTTCATCATATCTCTTCTGCATCATTAGTTAGCAGCTCGAACGTATCAATTTATGTTGAGAATATGGTGGTAGGTATTTTCTTAATATCGCTGTTGTGTTGTGTTTAATAGGAGACGTGTTTATATTGTATTTATGTGTTTATTTTTGTTTGCCTTTCTTTCCCGAAGAGTAGGAAAAAAGGGGGCTATTCCGCACCTTAGTTTTTCCAGATTGAAATGGTAACCATTTATATAAATGGTTATCAATGTTTTAGTACTTAGTAAGAAAGTAAATATACTAGAAAGAAAATACATAATCATAATATTGGTAGTTACCAATATAATTTGTAAGTATCTAGCTGTTAACATAATTATAGGTCTATTTTATTGGAAAATGCCTTTTTTATATCATTATTCTGTTAAAGCACGAAAGTCAATATGGTACACTTGAAAATGGCTTAAAATTGTTTTTTTATGATTTATTTATATGATCTCAAAGAAAAGAACAATGACTGCCTCGTTGGTCCAGTGGCCGCCAAACGCGACTGCTGAGCACGAGGTCCTGGGTTCGAATCCCGGGTCGGGCAAAGTGTTACTGGGTTTTTCCATTAGGTAATTCTCAGTGGCAGCACGAAGTCTGGATTTGTGCCCGGTTGATGGCAATAGGCTCGCCCCCTATTACATTGGGACCAAAAAACATAACTGGCGAAATGTGGGTGTACTATAGTATATGCACCTCTGCCTACCACTTCGGGGAATACAGGCGTGATGTTATGTCGATGTTTATAGGATCTCAAAGAAAAGAACAATTACAGCTATGATCCTTCACTTATTTAAGACCACAACATTCACTATAAGACTTTGTATTAAATTACTACGTATTAAAGTTCAATTAACAAACTGCCCCCAAATTATAACATTAACTGACAGGTCAATCTAACTCTCTCATTACCAGTTACAGTTAACCGTAGTCTGTTAACGTGCGTTAACTGAAACTCGTTCGGTTACATCAAAGCTCAATTTCGCTGTCAACGTCACATTAAGAATGTATGGCGCCCGCCCTTCCGGTGCATTGATATACAGGGTGTTTAACACTTGGTTGGGTTTTACTTAAAAAGTTTGTAAGAAATTTTAATAATGTGTTTGTAGTAAGTATATTTTTTCTTAAAAATTAAGTCTAGTAAAAGAGCCTGTTTTTGTTTAAAATATAATTAATGTTAAATTAAATACGTATTAATTTTACTGCGAATGGTATATAAGTTGTTTTGCCAATTGATTATATTATTCAAATTTAATTTTGATAAATAACGTAAATTTAATTCAAATCCAATATTTCTATACAATAACATTATCTATGTTGTACGTAAAAATAACAACTTACAAATTATTATTTTCTATTCTAATTAGATACCTATATTATAATTCTCATCACTAACTAAATACACACACAGCCCTGCTACAAATCCCCACGCATTGAACACACCCTGTACACACCTTTCGCTTTAATCGCATTTCGTAGTTAATAAACAATGAATTTGAAAACTCGTTACCAAGGCGCGGCGGACAAGTATTCGTTTATTTTGACGTCAATTATTTACGTCACACATGTCAGAAGTTTCATAGTTATGTCCATTTTAATTTAGGGGTAACGTGGGGAGACCTTAGAGAATTAGACAGGCCCAAGTCCGCATTAACCTAGTACTGTGACATAGTTCCGTCTGTGACTTCATCCGAGAATAGCTTTTATTTCTGCATGAAATGATTACCTACATTTAATTCCCTAGTTGTCTATCTACTATCTATATACATATACATTTGAGTATAATGATTCCGAAGTCGTAATGAGGTAAACAGACACGTGTTACTTTAGCATTTATTAAATATGAAACTTTAGTTATTTACACTTATTATATACATTATGTATGTATATATCATGTATTATACACATTATAAGTCTGAGCTTAATTTATAATCTTTATTTAAGCTTGCATGCTATTCTATCCTTTTTTTACACAATAATTCCATGGATTTTCTGAGTTGTGCAGCCACCATTTAAATTCACGGCGAGTTAACTTTATGAATTGCAGTACATGAAACCTCTTTAGGATTTTCAAAGTAAATTATGGTGCGGTTGAACATTTGCGAGAAGTGAAAAATGACCAAAAGAGTCTCTTTCACACCTCAGCAATGGAAAGAAAGTCTCTTAGAAAAGCGGCAGAAATCATATATTTATTAATGCCAGTATATACCTTAACTCTCTCATAAGCGTGGATCATACCGGCATTAACTAAACCTCATATTAAGTATTGTCATCACTATTCTTTGATATGCAAACGAAAGTGTCAAGTTCTTAATCCTTGGTTTATAATTGTATTTTTATGAATATTGGTTCAAGTTTCATAGGCGCAGATGCGACTGTGAATTGTAAGGATATTATTTTAATTGCCAGTAAAAAGAGGTTTTAATAAGTGTCTCAAAATATGCCTGTAATCAAGCCTCCTAAGTATACTTTACTTGAGACTCACTTCATTAAGAATAAAACTATGTAGTACCTAAGCCACAGGTACAAAAATAGTTAGGCGCTAAGTAGGCAAAAATGTTTTGGTGGTTCTTGCCTCTATTTCGCAAGAGTATAGATTGGATACGACTATTTAGTTCTATATTATAAAAACAATTGAGCACAAACAGCTACAAGAAGATTTGCTACATCAAATTCTTGTTTTGAAATTCCAATATTGCTAAATATTCGGAATATAAAGTAGTGTATTATTTTCCATTTAAATACAAAATGCAACACAAATGTATGAAATGTGTCGGCCAGACATTCGCGTGAGAGTTCCAGACGACATCCAGAATCCCTTGAGACAGCAACATGGCCAGATGCAATAATATAATGTTTGAGCGGAATATTGTGCTCTACAAGTGTAAGTAAACTTAGTCACTGTATTAGCAATACATTTGAAACAGTTCTATCTTTATTTAAACGTAGGTTAAAAAAATATTTTATTTTTCTACTAAGAATATTAAACTTGGGAGAGGCCTATGTCCAGAATTGCGGGCAACCGGTAGATGCAATTGGCAAGCTGTCGTCCATTGTGGCGTGCTAAGGGGGAGGCATTTGTTCAACAGTGGATGTCTTCCATCTAATGATGATAAAGAGATAAATTTGTTGAATCTATCCTTTAAAATATTCGGTAAAACGTTTAGCCCTTTAAAACTGCAGCATCATCGCCGAACCCTGTTTGAACGCCTCATCCCACCAGCGACCTAAAACATGATGATACAGCCATTAGCACATTTAACTGTAGTGCGTGGCATTTCGTTTAATGAGTTGCTAACTTGTTCCGTCATGTACAGAACATGTTGGCGGTCGAAATGTCTTGTCACTCTGCCAGGCCAGTTGGTGCGACGCGACGAGATGATTAAGGAGATTAAGGTTTCTGTTTTTGTTAGTTTTGTTTATATGAGTTTGGGTATTTTATTTATTACGATTTATTTTTCATTTCTCGATTTATTATTGGTTTAATTATGATTACATTTTCAGATGCCTTTCGACGCCAACCTGTCTTTTGCATATGACGTTTTTTTAAGATATTTCCACACACCCCAATATAGTGTCGTAAATGCCTTTCAGAGAGTACCTACATAGGTGTGTAAATAATAATACCTATCTACAAATATATCGGACTTACACTTATAATTAAGTGACTTAATTTATCCTTCTTTACAAGTAAGGTGAAAGTCAGTATTGTCTCACAATCGTAATTGGAAACACGTAATGTAGAGCAACGTTCAAAAAACTCCTCGCTATCTTCTCAATACTGTATATAGCTTCTACAAGCCATCATAACACTCCGTGGCATAGAAGCTGATGATGCACGGCGCGATCTCATGATTAACGATAATTGATAATAATTTAGTGAGCAAACAAGCAATTTACGTGATATATTGTAATTATGTTACGTTATGGCCTGAAGGAGTGAGAAACAGGTGCTAGAAGAAATGTATTTTTATTACCATTCTATTGGACCCGATAATGTTTGATGCTGGAGGTAGAAACTTACCAATAACTCATCGATAGCACTGATAGCCGAGTGGTATGACCGTTAGACTGCCAAGTCGAAGATCGTAAGTTTAACCCCAGCATGTCTATTCGAATTCATGTGCGTACTATAAATTCGTAATCAGTTACTAAAAACGGTGAAGGAAAACATCGTGAGGAAAGCGGCACACCTAAGGGTGTGTAAAATCATGTCAGGCCTACAGGCGGTTTAAATTCTGACACCAGGTTGTTCATCAACCATACAATAAGAATAAAAAATTATTTTGGTCTTACGCGTCATTGATATCAATCACTATAGGAAATTACTTCTTCTTCGTTATCACTCTTGACAGAGTGGTCGTGGCCATCACTTCAGGTATAGTGGCACGAGGATATAACTTGACGTAGTGTAAGAAATAATTATTTACATAGTTGTTTTATATTGCTTTATAGCTCCTAGACTCTACAGGTCTCTCAATATATATTGGTATAGTAGCGCCTGTGCCAGGGTGTTCCGAAGGATAAATCCAATACCATCACGAAAAAGGCTTCTTTGGCCACTGCCCAATGAGACAATGAATACCAATTAGTAAATATCAAATTATCTGATGAACTACAAAACCTATATTTAAATAGATATGATAAAAACAATTTAATTCACGAAATAATATAAAACTCACGTACCAAAGCAATTACAGCGAACTAAGCGTCATTTTATTACCCCCTGTCGCTAACTTGGTCGAATTTACTTAATTTCAGCCATGCAAAATACACCCTTATTGCGAAGGAATAAAGTCTAGTATATTCAGCAGTTTAATTTATACGGCTATAAAATATATTCGTTTTGGGAATAGGTACCTGTTTTAAGTATAGGTTGCACACTTGCATTTTAATTTATTTGTGGGTAGGTGAAAGTGTTTGCACGAAGCTCCATTTATTGGATGTAACACTGGGTTTAGACACGACAACGTGGATATCAAAATAGGGTCCTGATAACTAACAACATGCTTTACTTGGTAGTTGTAAGAAACTTAAGAAAAAGGTGAATTTGCATACACGCCAAGACTATGGGTAGGGGTAGGCAGAGACCACGGATTTCCATTAGCTACGATCCTGACACACTACTTTTACCTCATTCTGAAAGATAAGTCAAAAACAGAAACAAAAACTAAAGACCTAATCTAGCCAAGAAAAACCTGCTCGTACCTTCGTAAGGAAATAAAACCTCAAAAACATTTCATCTTTTATGGCAGACCATCACTCACCTTTTCAACTGGCGCCCAACAGGGGCCTACACATCTTAAATCCCAAGCTGAGAATTCAAGAAATATAACATAATATTCACAATACGAACATTCTCATAATAAATTGCCAGCACCTACATAACATTAAATACAAAACCCTTTACAACGGCTGAAACATTCAGCGCGCAAAATATGAAAATAATGCAAGCGGGTACTTCCGGCCGCGCCGCAACACGAATGTATTCCAAATTTGAATGTCTGTATGTAATTTTAATGTCTACCATGAGCAACCGCGCAGATTTAATTCTGCGTAAAATGGAGCGTTCAAATTGGGACCTGAAGCGTGAAAGATGGTTGGTTATTTATAAAAGCTTTTTTCAGACTGTGTTTATTGTATTTTAAGTATTTTAAAATTGTTATAGTACCTAAAGAAAACTTTGCGTGTGTCGTTTGAAAGCATTCCGTGCAATAGCGCAGATAGTTGTCTAGTTTGAAAATCTTTCTTGTGGTAGTAGGTATCGCAGTTAAGCAAAAATGTTACTAATCTACTACGTTGAATTAGTGCCCCTATTTACTGATATATGTTATTGATTTTCTATTTCTACCTTATTAGAAGTGAGCAGAAAAGTTTAAATAAAATGATAATCTGAGTAGGTAGGTACTTAATCCGAAGAGTGTGACTCCCGAATCGTCTTCAACCTCACAAAACCTTAATTTTGTTTCAAACAAACAAAAGATTATCGCTTTAAACGTTACTTAACAACTAAAATATCATCATCATCATCAGCCGGAAGACGTCCACTATTGAACAAAGGCCTCCCCCGTAGAACGCCACAATGGACGACAACTTGCCATATGAAATATTATAATTCAATATAACCGCTCACCGCTCACACCGTTACCACGGCCTTCACGAGCACATTTTCTGGTAACACAAATGTTCTTACTCTAATAATGTTGTAATTAGGAACTGAAATATGAAATGGTTACAGCACTTGGATTTAAACGCATGAAACGATCATGGTTGTTGGATAACTGTCCTTTATACGAAAAGGTAGTAATAGAGTCGTGTTAACCTAAATCTTTTAGAACTCTCTTTGATGCTCTTAATTGAAGTATTATTATTAATGAAATTAAAAGCAGAATCTTGTGTGCTTTATGACTCAACTAGGTTTTGCCCGCGGCTTCGCAAGTGTTAAGGTGCCTGTATCCTTTCTCGGGTCTTAAACTTGCACAAGGCGAATTTCATCAAAATCCGTTTAGCGGTTTAGTCGTGAAAACGTAAACCTTTACTTTCTTTATAATGTTAGTATTGATTTGAGACTGATTCTGGTCTAATCTGACCACAATAATACATTTAGTGTAGAAATATCCAGGTGAGACATGATTTAATAATAATTTTGTATAATCTGTGCGTCAATTAAAGCCGAACTGTGGTTATCAATAATAATAAGAGAGAGGTACTTAGTTATAGTGTAAAATTTAAATAACTTTTGTATCTATTGTGTACAATAAAGCATATATATACATATTATGCTGCTTTTAACAGAACTGCGAGATAGAAATGACAAAAAATCCTTAAATACTTTCAGTATTCTAATCTAAACAGCACACTGCTATCGTTCATTCCCAAGGATTACGTCCAAGCTCAGAGTGGACAACCATTAATCATCGGAACACGTCCCTTGAACAGTTTACAGAATCTATACAAACACGGTCCTCCGGCGTCACTTGTCATTTGGGTTTGGGAACATTTGTAAAGGTATTATTCGCACCTGCGTCTCTTGACCGCAGAGGTAGCAATATAAATTAATATTTGGATTATGGGCTGTGTACGGTAAAATGCTGCTTTTTGACGTTTTGTAGGATAGCACAAAAAATACAATTAAGATCATTTATAGCCTGTTTTACAATGATAGAGTGGCCAGACCGAATCCCTACTAATATTATAAACGCGAAAGTTTGTATGTATGGATGAATGTTTGACTCTTTCACGTAAAAACGACTGAATGGATTTTAATCAAATTTAAAATGGAGATAGAGGAGGAGGTAGGTAGACACCCTGGATTAGCACATAGGCTAGTTTTTTTCCTGAAAAAATATAGCGGTAACACCGCGGGGCGCAGCTAGTAAATTATAAAACGAAGCAGAATTTGTACTAAATAAACCGAAAAGTAATATACTTCAAAAAAAATTTCTGTACGACAGTAAATTTGAATCCTTTTTTATTTGATTAGAAGAAAAAACTACAGCAGGCACTTTACTTGTTTCAATCACGAAAAATAAATGCAAATAATTCTCGTACCCTTCAAATCTACTAAAGTAAATACAAACGACTAGAAATCTAAACAACCCGCTCATAAAATAAACATTAAATTCCCAATAAACTGTAAACGTGCTTGCGTATAAGAACGTGCACAAACAATAGACTGAGACTACGCTGTTCGTCAACAAGCGCCATCTTAGCGGCCCACGACGTCACCCTACCTACTCAAGCGGTCACTGACCGGACCTCAGCTGATGCGTATTTTACGAATCGCGTAAAAACGCATATTAACTATAAACGAAAAGTAATAACATAATTCCATTTTGACATGCGCAGTTTCAATAATAATTTTATATTGCAAATACAGTGTGTGGGTGCAAATTTTATGTCTTTATGATTTTAAAATTGCATTCGGCGACATTTTAGGCTGTCAAAATTATACTGTGATATCGTAATTGGTAATAATTTGGTTAATTTATTAATGTTTCGCTTTTATTTGAGAATATTATTTATATAATGTGGGCACACAAGAGGCGTGAAATGTATCGGGTGAATGTGTTCAGATGCTGTTAGATACTTGATTATGCTGTTTATGGTATAAAGATTTAGATAAGACTCATAACTTATCCTGGAACAAATGGAATTAATTTAATGTAGCTCGATATTTGAATAGTAAAACTCATGTTCAGTGTACCATGGGCTGAGCAATCATTACTTAAGCAAGTAAGCAGGCTAGCCAATTTTTTATACAACCACTATCAAAGCTTTGGTTAGATAATACCTAAAGAAAGAAAGATTTTTTTTTGCCTCGGTACATTAATAGGATATCAAATAATAATGAAACAAAAAGTAATGACTTCTATTGTACGACACCAAATAAAATACAGCTCAGTACAACGGTACTTCTGGAAAGCTGTAGCGCTTTCACTTCAGTCCTGAACTATTACTAAAATCGACTAATGATGTTACGGACAACCAATGGCTGGACAATACATAGCTAGATTGAACGAACTAGAACCCTCGAAGTCTCCCCACTTCTACAAATCCAAAGGCCGTCTAATTAAAGCGACATACGAATGCATGTATAATGATGTTGTGATTAAAGCAGGTGTCACACTCCCTAATTAAGGTGCGGCATCGGCATCGGGGGAGCTCTCACTTGAATAAAAGATACGACACGTGTAACCTCAGCGTAACCCGGTTTCATGTGCACATGTATTGTGATCATTGTGTAGATAACGGTTATTGGATGTACAGAGGTTTGTGTGGGGAGCATGTGGAGCACCTAACCATACCTAAATTCGTTCTTAGCACCCTGCGTAGAGTATGTGTAGAGATTGGCCAGTCTTACCAGTGATCTTTGGTAGTGCAAGCAACCGCGCTACCAAAGATGTAAGAGTATGTAGAATGGCCGATGTCAACATCACGGCATGATTTTGGACCTCTCATTCGCTCATGCTGATACGAAGAAGTGGTTAGATATAACGAAGCAGATCCTTTTATAGTATTTATATAAGCTAAAGAAAAATATATCTTTTGCCATTAAAAGGAAGCAGCTAGACAGATTGGTACTAGAATTGAGTGCCCAGAATGCGCCCGATGCAATACAATAGTCACTTTGTGGAAAATCCTTTTGTCCTTAAATAATGGACTGGTCTGTAATAAGTAAAAAACGCGTTATTGTCGTAATATAACTATTAAGATCAGTTTCTTAAATTTCCCAGTTACCGGGTAATCTATATTGGAAACTTTTCGCTTTTTCAAAAGCCAAATCAGACAGTAATATGAAAACGACTGGTCATTGTACATTATTTACAGAGCGATAAATGTGTGTTGCCACGCAAAACATATTAAAGCCGGAACATACTTCCGTCAAAAATTACGCAATTCGTAACCAAACTACGTACAAACGTAGATACCCGGATGAGACCTTAAAATTCAACCTTTCACCATGTGTGCCGAAATTTTGTGTATTACCAAGTAAATGACCCCATATTAAGTGACCCTCCCTTCATTAATTTGCAAAATTAATTGTTCAAATCTGGCAATGTTGGTATAACTCTAACCTTGTTTATAGCTCATCTGCTGTGCACCATTCCGTCTTTATGGGGACACTGGGACGTCAATGTTTGCGAATTTATATGGAAATGTGGCATGGGTGAGGAATTTGCATTTTTTGGTTTTGTGTCGCTTTTGTTTTGAAGTTTCCGCGTTCTTTGCACCTTTGGATGTTCATGATGCTGTTAAAACCACTATGGAGTACCCAAAATTGATTTTGAAACATACATACCTAGTTGAAGTATCTTTTTAAGTCCCATGTTTTGCTAAATGAAAGTATTTAAGGTTTTAATTATAGTGCTAGTGGCAAGAGATCTAGACGTTATAATTAATTAGTTCTTACGAATTTTTCATAACTATAAGTTACCCTTTACAATGTAAACATAAACAGATGTAGTGCCGAAAAACCTTAATACAACTTTAAAGTTAAAAGTGTCTTGGTGCCTTCATTCTTTTCTATAAGGTATATAATACCCTATACACATAAAAATAAAGGGATGTATTGTTGTGACAACAAACGGAAGATCATCAATAGACAGAACCCATTCAACCATTTATATAATAATACAATTTAAAACAAGTATTTAATTCCGGCCGTCTCCGTCTTATTTATTCACCGCGAAATAATTCGGCAGTTTGGCAGTATTATCATAAAATTCAAAACAACCCTAGCAATTATAACTTGTATCTGTTTACAAGTTTATTTAAAACAATGAATGTGGAGTGAAGGGTTGCCAGACCTGCCCCTAGCCGGTCACGCTCATTTACTGAGCAATTATACACGGTGAATATCTCCCATGTTTCGAAGACGCACTGAGATTTGTGAGACACGGTATCTGACAGGGAAATTATGAACTCGCTAAAGTTCCCAGACATGGCCCAGGCCATGGGGACTAATATTAGAAGTGTCAAAATATACTAATTTATGTCAAAATCGATCTATAATTTTCATAAAGCTGAATAGTTTGTTTATTTGGCTGAACGCGTTTATCTCAGGAGCTATTGAGTTGGATTGCATTAATTTTATGTTAATTAAATTGAATTGAAAAAGTATTTTTGTGTTGGATAGTCCATTTATCAAAACTATAAACATTCAAAATCCAAGCGGACGAAGTCCCTGCGACTTAACAACACTTACATAACATATTTAAAATCATAAGTTAAAAAAATATTCATATTTCTGCGGTATCTGCATTAATTTACTATCTGTCGATGTTACAACGAATCTTCCTATGTATACGCTAGTGCGTTTGATCACCAAAACTTATAAAAATAATGATCATTATATAATAATTGTTATATTTCAAATGCTAGATACCTAGTTCTGTAGCCCAGCAAAGTACGATGTACCCTTCTTACCAAAGTTTCTAATGTTTTGATTTCTAACGACGGGACACGTCTAATAATTTCTTACTGCCCCTTCTTAACAAACATACCTTTAAAACACAACGTATTTTCAGCCTTATAGCTTAGAGCATAAGGTTGGTACACAATGCAAATAAGCTGTGAGGATCTCAAGGTATTTGGAAGTTATATTGAATGGAAAAGTTCCTTTGAAATCTTAGAAGCAAGGAAATGTTATTAATTATATTCAGCGTTCTTATTTGAGGAGACCACTAAAGCTTTCTGCTGATGTGGTTTTTAAATGCCTATTTACTTATAGTATACTTAAAAATAGGTACAAGGAGGTAGCATTATGAGAAGCCCTAGTTGCTTGAAGAAAAATAACAATAAAATTGATTGATCGTTTCAGTGATTTGTAACTGTAAAGGTACAACACTGAGTTGGTAATCGTAGATTCCGACAGATAATATCTGACGTCACCCTTAAGACGTAAATACTAAAAGGGAACTTGAAATTCGATGGTGGCGAGCAGTGACACGGTGGCTCAGTTGCCAGAACGGCGCCACGGTACGGCGAAAGTCGCGGGTTCGAGTCCCGCTCGTGTCCATCATTTTTCAAGTTCCCTTTATCAATAAAAAAATGAATCAGGCGACTAAATTTTATCGCGTAACGAGATCTTCGTCAGTCTTCCCAAAGACTAGACAGTAGGTAATAATATTACTAAAGCATCATAAAACTGCGCCGACACACAAAGATGAGTGTAATCTGGTGGCATTTGGTACATAAACCAAGCCAGATGGTCTCCAGTCGCAGAGGGAATCGTAAACACTAAGGATTTGCATCTCGCCTCTGAATATGGATCCGAGGTTTGAATAAATTTAAGAGCTAGTGCTAAGTAGCCAGAATTTGCATGAATAAAAATATTCTTGAGTATTTTTATGTAATATTTATAAAAAATCTCCCTGAGCAGTACTTAATGGTAGTGTTTTCTGTTTTTCTGATTTTTTTATGTGATGTGTGGAGATTTGCCATGCCATTGGAGTGGCTAAGGGTACTGGCTGCGCGGGTTCGAGGCTTTCTTAATGTTGTGGAGCATGTCTGATGATGGAAGAAATTCTTCATATGCACAATTGGCAAAAATAAAGCGAAGGAAAACTATCTAATTATTATTTTCATGATTATTAGGTACGTTAGATATGTCTTCCTTGTTTGATGTGATTTAGGTCTAATTGCAGTTCTTTAGGCAAGTGTAAAGAGTAACCATTGTACGGAGACAATCATTTAAAAAAAATGTCGCCTCGCACAAGGAATTACTCCTGTATCGTAGGTGCGTTTCACAAACATGAAATATCACATACACAAACACCCAGACTCGAGACAAACATCTGCGGATCGCTCAAATTGTATCCCATGCGGAAACAAACCCGCAACCATTAGCGCAGCAGTCCAATCACGTAGCCACTGCGCCTATCGGGTCATCAAACATTCCAGAAATCACAAAAAAGTTTCCCGTCGTACCCTTCCTCACTAACTGTCCGGTTGTCATTCCGTGCGACCATTAAACGTCTGTCCGTCTGTATAATTATTTCCGGCCACATCAAAGTGAGGAAGAATCAATAAATATTAGTTATATAGCGCGGCGTTGCCTCCACCTGCCACGGGTTCTTAGAAGTGCATTTTTAAAACTTCTGCTGGTAATGACGAACTGTGGTCACTTGACAGATGTTCCGTATTATCTTTAAGTGGAATGGAATGATGATATAACTGCGCTTAGGTACTTAAATTTGGGGTTGGTTCAATGGTTTCTTGTCTATTCGTGTATTCTTAAAAGACCTGTGTCCGTTGATGGCAATTGGCTCACCCCTATTACATTTGGGCCTAAAATATAACTGGCGAAATGTGGGTGTACTATATGTGCACCTCTGCCTATTTTATTATAATCATGCAACGCGATAGTTTAAGTTAGTGTTGCATAACATCTATATCTAATTTATATACTATATACTAGACTAACCGCAGTACCATGCAATAACAACACGAAACAAAGAGACAAATGCCCGGCCTATGGTCACCATGAAAACTAACGCGTGTAATCTAGATCCAACAATATTCGGACCCTCCATACAAATGGCTGACCTGCCCCATAAGTAATGAACACCATTTATCACCGTGATTATTGCACCTATATCCATACGGGTACTGCTCACCCTCCTGCAAATGTAGGCGATGAGGGATGGGATGTGAGGTGATTGTGATGGTATCTTTATCTAGATCTACGTCTGCAGTTATTACTGGGATATGGAATTATTGTAGTGTGATGGTTTTTTTATGTACGTATGAATGTACGTAGGTACGTATTATGGCATCAGTGAATTGGAGGCTCAAGGGATAGGCCATTCCCTCCCCATTTTTGTTATTTTTGGCCTCAAACGGAGCCTTTATTCCTTTAGTTATGAAACGAAATCATTTTCACGCATTAGATATCATTTATTTTATTTTCCGATCACTTCAAATGAATTAAACGAATCCGTGTCAACCCTATTTTATACACTTACTTTAGTTACAATTATGTTTTCACTTAGGCAGTTACAAATCTAAGTTAAAAAGTATTATAATACGTCTAACACTATCAACTGAAAACTAACCAGAAACTGCAAACATTGTTTTTCAGAACTCTACTATAAAATGCAATTTCCATTATAGTTCACAAAAATATAAAAAAGCTTGCCATCCCAACTTTCGTCCGAGCTCGACAAAAAACGATAATAGCTTTGCGCCGTTGCTATAAATCATTTAGCTAAAAGGCTGGGCGTGCGCTGAATCTAATCTAGCATGACCTAAAACTAAACTGGACAAACTGAATTTATCTGGACACTAACGGCATTCATGTTGCGTTAGGGAATTTAAATTTGTCTAAATAAAAGTATGGCGATAATTAATTTTCGCGGAGAGTGCTTTTTATAGGTCATAATCGTCATCAGCTGGACGTCCACTGTTGAACAAAGGCCCCCCGCTTACGTATGGGGGTTGCCATAAAACTACGCTTGGCATGGGTCTTGAAGACCGTAGTATTGATGGTGAAGTTACAGAAGACGCTGCTGCTCATTTTCTGGATTTTCCCTTAGTTACCTACGATACCCACGGGAGGAAAGGGGGTGGTCAATTCTAGGTCGGATACCACTCAAAATGTAAAGCATCTAATATCACATTTCAATAGTCTCTCAAATGATAAGTAAGAACACTAAGTAATGATACTTTGCATTACAATGTAATTAGATTGTCTCTTGTATTGCAAGAACTGTAAAATATCATATTACTCACTATAACTGTTATATAGACAATATATTCGAATGTTGGCATGAAAAATGTTTTAATTAGCAAGAAATAATTCACTGACATATGATATAGTACCCCTAGTACCTAGTAAATTAATTTCTATGTATAACACAATGTAAACAATCTAATCGATAAATTAATTAAATTACAAAATTACTATGATAGAAACAGATCATACAGCTGGGAATAACCAATTAATTGACAACAATAATCTATAAATATTCAATTAGTCCCGAAGGATCCATAACGCAATTCCATTCGCCCGTATAATAGTTAGATACAAATTGTATAGTTTGATAGTAACAAGAATAAGAAACAATTACAAGACGAGGAGACGTGCTTAAGATTACAATAGACAAGACAGGGTCACGCACTGGGTTGTTTAAAAGCGGCGGTTTCTTAGCTGTTATTGTCCTGAATTTGAACAATAATCAATTGAATTTTTTTTCTATATACTCGTATTTAAAAATGAATTGCTGTTCGTTAGACTCGCTAAAACTCGAAAACAGCTGGATCGATTTCGCTAATTTAATAATTATATTTGTTTTGCTAAAAAAAGTCCAGGGAAGGTTTAAATGTCGAGAAGGTAGAACGAATTTTGCCGGGTTAGCTAGTTCAGAAATATAAATACTGGATTCGGAAATTTGTAAGTCGTTGACAAATAGGGAGATGTTTCCATATCTTGGTGTTTTTGTATTGTTCATTTATTGCTACATGTCTTACTATAGGAGGTAATATTGCATAGGTAAATGATTCGTTGCCGCGATACTATTACAATCAATAATATTGTACAACATTTTTGTATTTCAACATCATTGCCAGGAAAATACAAGCCTTTTTCAGTAATTTACTATATTAACACCTAAGTTAAGTAATTAATGTTGTGCAACGTTCGCATTAAAAGCGTTTAACAGCCGCGTTTCAGCCACCTAGTGCGTTCAAAACCAGAAGGGACAGCGGAGCATAAAGATCTTGTCAGTTACAAGGGTGTCGGGTCATCTGACGGCGTCCTTGTAATTGAATCCCCTAAGTTTGATTAGCAGGGGCATGTTACGATTATTGCCATACTCGATCGTCAAGATATGTAGAGGAGGTCATTAATTTAGTGATACTTAATTAAGGTGCAGATTGTAGCGCATAAAAATTGGGTATGACACTTGAAGTGTGAATGAAATTTATATTTTTGACGATTTGAACTGGTGCTGTGGCTAAGCGATTAGATTGCTGTGAAAATGGTTGCTGGTTCGATTCCCGTTCGTTTTAAAAGAATTTATAATCTAAAAATATTAATATACCACTTTGTTTAAACGATAGCTGCTTTTTTATTATTATGTCTCTTCTACGACATATTTACCTATCTAACTATTTGTCTAAAATATTAAACTAACTGGCTTTTTAATAAAATATGAAATTAGGGTATATATTTATTTTATTAGAGTATTTTAGCTAACATACATGCCTAGAATATCGCTAGACATTCACTACCAGCAAAAATAACCGCAATACTTAACGCTCATCATAAAATAAATCACCATACAAAATAGCGAAGTGGTATAATAACATCAAAAACAATGATAAATGTCCAGAGGTGCCACAATTTTACAATCAAAATACATGACTGCAAATCTTAGGAATGGCATCCTGGACATTAGCCAGAGGAATTGCATAAACAATTGCCAATGCAAACACAACCTTATCAATCAATTAATACAACTCAAGCTTCAATGTTACAATTTTACGTTTGTTACGTTCTTGTAACTATAAACAAAAATAATTACCAATCAAAATTCGACTGTAACAGCATACAAATATAACCCAAAATAAAACAATAAGACATAGAATTGTAGCCTCAAATATCTACAGTAATGCAAGTAAGGCATCTGGCTGAAGGACCCACTAATTGCATTGGTCACGCGCATTCCTGCGCACGCGTTTGCGTTTGAGATGCGCGCGCGCCGGCTCCCCGGCTAATTAGGAGCGGGATTGATTCATTTGTATGTTTCCTTGACGATTTGTTTCGGTGTTTGTCTCTGAGGGTAATGCCAGGATGTTACGTGAAATCAGGGATTTGTTTTTTTTACCCAGACATATTTTTAGTACGTATTTTAATTTCAGAAAAATATGTGATACCCTATTTCACGATATAACGTAACCACTTGCCAAAGTACTTCTAAAAATAAGAATACTGTACTGCCTAGACTTTGGAAGCCTAGTTATGATTCGGATAATCTTATATATACGTAGGTTAAAGATTGCGATTTCTTACTCACGTGAATGTGAGCTCTCTTTCGGAGTCTGCAACATATCTACATCATTGACACTTCAAATTATCACTTATACCTATATCCTAATAGTTTATCTTTCACTAATCTATTTCGATACTGACGCGAAGGGATAGGTAATAAACGTCCGATAATATTGATATGGTTTCAGACTAGCAGAGTATTATCTAGAGAACAACGCAGGCGGTGAAGTGACATTTATACTGAAACTTTGTCAAGTAGGTACCCTGTAGTATAAAATCACGTGCGACAATCAAACAAACGTGTTTTGTACATACTTGATCTTTGGCACTGGGTATCATCATCATCAGCTGGAAGACGTCCACTGTTGAACAAAGTCCTCCCCCTTTGAACGCCACAATGAACGATCTTTGGCACTAGGTATATAATAATAACAGCCTGTAACTGTCCCACTACGGAGCAAAGGCCTCTTCTCGTATAGAGAAGGATTGAGCAATGATCACCACGCTAGCTCACTGCGGGTTGGTGATTTCAGATAATTAAATCCAACCTGGATTTAATTACATATACACACACATTACATATACAATACCTATCCTCACGATGTTTTCCGTCACCGTTAGTCAGCACTGGAATTGGGTAAACGTAGATATTATACCTCACAGATAATATTAATATGTACCTATACTAACACATTTGATTTATGTTCTGCTCCTAACGAACAACTGCACTACCCACAGGTTTGACTAGTAGAAAATGCCGAAGAATCCTCCTCGTACACTTGTATTAATAAATAAAATATAGGATTAACTAATATCTAATGTATGGGGATTGTATTAAAAGATACTAACTCACACTTTCTGCTCCTACTCTTGTTACCTATATAATACCTACTGCTACTAGTTTTATTTTATAATCTATCTCATCATTTGAAAGAGGCGATGAATCCGGCTTAGCGATAAATGGCTCATCACTACAAGGGACTTGGTTGACCTGTGAAATCTGTTCTACAAACTCTTTAAAGAATAACATCCTTACTTGCAGCAAGAATTCATGTATTTATTATAAAAAAATACTCAATCAACAAACATAATGTATAGCTCCATCAAATTAAATACAATGTTACGAATCAACCCTAGTCTAACATTCCTATCTCCAGTAATGAAACGTCTGTCTAAATCCTCTCTTTATCGACTCGTAAACAATGCTACGCTCAGTACTGAGCAGACGGAGACTGGAACTTTAATTAGTATGTTACAGTGTCGCTATTGACTTACATTCCTTGGTTATTTAGGTTCGGTTTGTGGCTATTTATATTGTGATGGAGAATGCACCGAAAGCAATATCGTGTTTGGCGACAAACATGCTTTGGATTTTGTCACTGGTCAGCGCTAGTTGCTAAGGATTTTAATACCAATTTCAATAATATTCTACCACACTAATATTATAAAAGGGGAATGTTTGGGAGTGTATTTGTATGTTCGTTACCTCTTCATACTCAATCGGCTGGACCAATTTTTATACAGTTTTTTTTTTGAGGTAACTGACACCCTGGATTAAAACATAGGCTACTTTTATCCTGACAAAATGTAGCGGGTAACACCGTGTGCGCAGTTAGTATTATATAGCAAATAAATGATTTGATTTGATAGCTTAAGATATTAGATATCACCCGATTTATTTACTATTCATAGGAATGATATTAGGTATGTAAAAAGAAGCTTCATAGGCTTTTTATTTTAATGTTCAGGTTGATTAGGATTAGTTTTAATTAAGTTGGTGAGTTTAGAGAGTAAAATCAGAAGTCAGCTCTGTTATAAACTTAAACTTCTCACTTTATGTGAGACTAATTTTACAATACAAAAAAATACTCAGTATGTATACCAGAGCCCATATTCACATCACGACCTCTGGTCAATCAATTGCAGTCTAGAGCTTCTCTAGAAATAAATAACTTCTCCAGACACTTTATAGTAGCTACCCCCACCCTATTGATGTAAACTATGATATACACTGTCTGCACCGACGTCCAGGCTTTAATCCCTGAACTTTGCACACACTGTAGGATATTTGAAACCTAAACTCGAAGGAGCAGTCTGGAAATGCTCTCAAAATTTGCATGTTTCATCTGACTTATAATAACTATGAGATATTGTTTAAGCGTGGTGAGAATTTGTTAGGCCATGTAAGCAGAGTCGGAGGAAAAATATTAGCTTATATGGGAGCCTGTTGTTATTTGAGAAGTGCTGGAAATTAAATGGGCGTTATTAAGTCGTACGGTATTTTTAAGGAGCTGTTTGAGTTATGTGTCTGGTGAAAATTTTTCTATGCAATATGTCGTGTTCAGCTGTTGGGACTCTTTAAGAGTATATTGTGACTAAGGAAAGAATTAAAAACTTAATTTTCTTTCAATGCCTCGTTGTGTGTTGTGGTTGGTAAGCGCAACTGCTGTGCACGAGGTCCTGGGTTCGAATCCCGAGTCGGGCAAAGTGTTACTGGGTTTTTCCATTGGGTAATTCTCAGTAGCAGCATGGAGTCTGGATTTGTGCCCGTTTGATGGCAATAGGCTCGCCCCCTATTACATTGGGACCTAAAAACATAACTGGCGAAATTTGGGTGAACTATATGTGCACCTCTGCCTACCCCTTCGGGGAATACAGGCGTAATGTTGTGCTTTTATGTTTCTTTTAATGAGATTGCTGGTAATCATTCTATTATACAGTATTATACATTTATACGCAGTTGTATTACTTTATTAATTAGAATTGTGGTCTCAATTACCAGTATATTATATCTATTATATACATATTATATATAGCGATAAAAACTCTCCTCATAATAAAACCTGTCCGTCACATTCTTGTCTACGAGTACGTCTCCATCAAAACCCGCACAAAGTAGATATTTACAAAACTATTTGGCTCTGGCCGTCAGTACACAGTCTCAGCACAAATCTAAACACAGACAGACGACAAACTGTAAGATGTTTGCTACACTTGGACCCTAGAGCTATCTCAGTTTTAACGGACACTGTAATGGAATCTGCATTTGGTATACCTAACTGTTAAGGTACGTAAAATCGTAGGCACATATCCGTAGTCTCCGTACTTCTACAATATAGGTATTGGTATAATATTCCAGTCCACGTTAGCTTTTGTCATCAAAACCCAATTACTTTTAATGTCTTAAATACAAAACCTTTTCTATCATATTTTTTTTAAGGTAAATAAGAAAAAGCTTACCCACTTTTTTATTGCTTAATAGCTTCTAATACACTACGATTTTTGAACAGAATTAAAGTCACCGGTGGCCCATATAAAGTTAGGTCTACTACGCTAGTTGTTATTGTTTTAGCATAATTATCTTCAACAGTAGGACCCGTACCCATCTTTACACTTGACAGCTGTTGATTTCTCAAATCGTATAGTTTTTCTCAATATACGAATTTGTTTTAAAGGTTTGCGTGATACATACATCGTTAAAAGAGAACATTAATTACCGAGCTACAACAATCAAACGCATTACCGATATCGTGCATACAGGGTGCTTTTCCACGCACAACTTCACAAAAGCATCCCTTTTACCTTTGCGCGATATAAAAGCCGTTGAAATAACTCTCCGGGGAATCCCCCGCTGATTGGCTGCGTCAAACTGTTCGTCAGTTGTTTCAATCGTTTTATTTGACGATCGATTAACTGGTTGCCGCGGATTCACTGATTTAGTACCATGTTGTATGGTTGGAAATTTTTACAAAGGTACTAGCTGCGCCCGGCAGTGTTACCCACTACATTTTTTCGGGATGAAATGTAGCCTATGTGTTAATCCAGGGCATCAGCTACCTCCATATAAAAATTTAATTAAAATCTATTTACTCGTTTTTACGTGAAAGAGTAACAAACATCCATCTATACTTACAACCTTTCGCGTTTATAATATTAAGTAGGTAGGGATTTATTTGCTCACCACAAACCTAAATAGGTACTGCAAGTATTTGCAATACCTACGATGTTAAGTACATAATACAATTAATATTACTATCGTCGAAATAAGATCAGCCTAGATATACCTATATCAAAACATTTATGTTTATTTTATCTAAACAAAAATATTCCTATTGGAATGTTTGGCACGTAAATGATTGAACATAGTCAAACACTGGAACTTCAATATCCTGTCAAATATCAATAAAGCCCAGCGAATGATAATTAACAGCAATTCGTTCATTCGTTCATTGCTCCTGTACCTACGGGCCGGCAAGCAAAACGATGTATTTTGCCGATTTTTATCAACACTTTTTAATTGAACAATCGATAGTTACATAGAGTAAGAATTTACAACTGTGATAGATAGGACAATTAATAGAATATGGTTTTGCATTCAAGTATTAGGTACCTCGTTGTTTTTAAATAAAGTACTTCAGATTTTCCGGTTATAATAAAATATAGCAGTAAGTTTTATTTAGGTAGATAGATTCCCATTAACCATGCATGAAAATATATGCCTAAAGTAAAATATACTATCATGCCTAGTCCTTTAAGTACATAATTGTTTTAAAGGCTCCTATGCTTGTTCATGCATAAACTAAAGAGCGACATACTTCAAACTAACGGTAGACGAGAGTGTTTAAAATTTGATTGAATAAAAGTTATAACTTATAGTACATTATGCAAAATTATGTTATTTAATCAAGTTGAATATCCAAACTAGGCTACTTTACTTTAATGCCTACTGTCGTATCTGACCAATTTTGATATGTTAGTCTATGACTTAAGGTACGAGATTCCTCGAATCGGCCGTCTATAGGGGAGAGGTTTAATTAATAGAAGCCAAATATTGACGAGTGTCGGCCTGTTAAGGTGAAGTTATTTTAACCATCTCACTCATGTACACTGGCTTAAGGCCTACTAAAAAGATTTTGAATAAGCATTAAAAAATATTGATTATTAATTTATTCGATACATAATATGAATATTAAACGAATGCAATTGCGTATTGTGTTCAGAACTATAGAGCTACATACACTCTAGGTATATTGTCTCCTCCATACATGAAAGTTCTATTCCATTACAAATAGACAGTACTAAAAAATCTTAAAAGAATTTAATAAACCTATTATATTTTACATATTTTATGCAACACGCCGCTCTTTTTATTTGATTGGACAGAAAAGGCTTATACAATATACAAAAGTACTTTTATCACTTTGCTTTATCAAAACTAACCAAACTATTACAAAACAACTCCTCCTTAACCAACCAGGTAACCATGACAACGGATTGACAGCGTCGCACCATAATTGTTTCAATCTAGCTATATTTAACGGGCAGGATTACCCGCCCTTTATTCAGAGCAAACGAAAAATTCAATCAATTCCTCTCACTCATAGCAAATCCTTTAAAAGGTTCAATCACCGAGCCCTTTGTTTTAGTTGATAAAAGATGATTGATTGAGACGGTAGAACCTTGTTTATTTCCTTGTCAAATGCAGGCAATTGTTTTTAAGGGTTTACTTATAGAAAATCAAGAAAGACCATTGTTGTTGTTGTTGCTTGAAGAACTTGGCATAGTATAGTACCTACCTATAGGTATCAAACACACTAATAATTATACATATAAGTGGAAGTTTGTGAGTGTGTGATTGTTACTTCTTGACCGAGTTTGATAAAATTTGGTGTGGAGGTAGCGGACTTGCTGGTTTAACATAATATAAGCTACATTTTATCCCGAAAAAATGTAGCGGGTAGCACTGCGGGGCGCAACTAGTATTATGTATCATTCAATACTATTGTAAATATATAGAGTTTGTTTATTTTGATGAAAACGGTAATCTTCGAAACTATACATTCGATGTCAAAAAATTATTCCCATCTCAGGATGAACATAAGCTACGTGGATCAAAGAAAACACTTGAAATAAAATTCACGCAGATGAAGTTGCGTTGAATCTAGTGTCTCTATAATTATCATGTCTTGATAAGAATATATATCTTATTAACAGTGTAGGTATATTCCAGAGAAGAGGCGTTTCAATTCGCCAGATAATCGCCGAAGCTATAACATAAAGTTCTAAATGACCTACCTTAATAAGTTTATTCTGCAGCTTAGTGACAGCCATCCGTTCCCTCTGTGTCCTTCTCTTCTCTTCTTCCAGCTGTGCTTCCAGTTGCTTGATACGTTTCTCAAGGAGTTCCTGAAACAAGAAGGACATAATGTCAATTACATACTAATCAAATAAATAGTACCGTAAAGTGCTGGCCAAAGAACTTTCACGAGAAAAACACTTGTCTTTAAATAGATAGGTATTATGTAGTTATCTAGTATTATTTTTTGAAAATCCTTTAGCTAGATAAATCTTTGAATAATAAAGCTCAATAATCAATAATATTGAGGTATTCAAAATCACTGCATGAACTATAGATTTATTGATTATCGTGCCGATAGCGCGATACGAAGATAAACTATTCGCATCGCAATAAATCTTTTGTGCTATAGGGGAGGTCTATGTCCAGCAGTGGACTAAGATAAGCTGATAATGATGATAATTAAACTTTTTGTTTAAAACATTAGTTTATATGTACTGTATCGAACACAACCAGCTTAAGCCTTTACAGTCCTCAAGGCTCCTTTTAAAATGTAATATAAGTAGGAAAACCATCTTAATATTTCGAAAACAACAAAATAGGAGAAACAATAAACTCTCACACCATCGCTCTCCCTACAATGGTCATTAAAGCGCGCCATTTTGTATTTTTTAATTATTTTTCCCTAGGACCCCATTACTTATGGGTATTTTCTTGATTTCGAAATTAACGAGGCGACTATAATTAGGTCGCTTGAGTGGCAATTCTAGCTGTTTAATGGCTTCACTCAATTTTATACTGATTTATAGTTGTTTTTGTGGATCCTGTAGAGCCTTTGGCAGACCTCCAGCAAGGTGGACTGATGATGTTGTTGCTGTACAGGGAAAGACCAGGATGCAAAAGGTCCAAAACAGGAATCAGTGGCGTTTAGGGTAGGAGGCTTATGCCTAGCAGTGGGTCATTTAAAAGCTGCTGATGATGATGATGGTTGTGTTCAGATCTGATTTGATTCTGAGGGCTTACATGTCTTATAGAGTTTCATTATAACGAACTATATTGTTCAGTGTAGAATAGATACCTGCCCCTTACCATGAGCTCTTCAAGCAGAACAGATTACTCGGTTCTACAACGTACTGCCCTGCATTAAGACTTCATGGTACGGGGGCTGGTGTCGGAGTGAAAAAAATATCTATGTAACTTTACTTAGCCAAGTAATCTCATAATAAGTATAACATAAAAACAAGAACATGATTGTCATAACCGGGTTTTGGATGTCTTAATAATATTAATAAGTAATAAAACTTTAATTACGAATCTTAGTTTAATTTTTAATTACATATTAATTTATTCATATTAATTTACATTACAATCCTTCAGTGGCTTGAGCTAACGTCTCAACTTATCATTATCCAAAATGTTAGTAAACTAATAATTTCTTACTTAACCCTGAGAAACCTTAAGACATGACAATTCATAATCAGTCGGAACCCATCCACTGTTGAAAAAGGCCTCCCCCTTAAAGTGGGGGGCCCCCATAATCCCCACGCTTGGCGGTTAGGAGATCGCAGTATTGTTGGTAAAGTTACAGAAGACGCTGCTGCTTCGTCTGGATTTTTCCTTAATCACCTCTTACGACGCCTATGGGAGGAAAGGGGTGGTCAATTCTAGGCCGGATACTACTCGGCAAAAACAATTAACTAAATAAAAATAAGCAAAATCCTCATCCTTGTAACAAACACACCCATTAAACTTGTCTAAAGTCTACATCGCGGGAAATGAAGCGATCGGGCACAAAGCTAACCGGATGTGACATCGTTTATCCACTGTCATTAGCCGGAAGTGCGCCCTGAGCGCCCCCTACAGGGTGGTATTTGAAATATGCCTCACGACTTTCGGAGAAGGAATGTTATTTTATGAATTTTGAAATTCCTATATTGTTTTAGGTGATGAAGCTTGAAATTATCACATTGTTTGAATAATGTAAGGGAGGTGTGTGTAATCAATCATACTGTAAAGTTTTATCATTAACAATGATTTATCAATATGGTAGAGTTGTCGCTTATGTTACACGAGGCACAATAATCACTGTTAGGTGGTCTGATTGTATGTATGGAAAGTTCCTCATAATAATACCAGTCTATATCATCTATACGTTAATTATAATAATTTATTAGACAGTATTCATTTGCAAGAAGTTTCAATTTCAAACCAATTTTCAGCTAAAACCTAGAGTCATCAGGAACTCATCGAATCAAATTAATTCCGAGCGCAATACGAATAGAATAGAATGCTGAAAATATAGAGATGACAAATTGTAACGACTCGACTTACTTCATAATTTGCTACATTACGTTTTTGCTATTTAACTTTGTCTAGGGGCAGCTGTCGATACATCATCGCTTAAAAACAAAATAAAAGGTGTCGATAATAATGAAAATATCTTCCATTATCATCCATTCATTGTCACATAAATATGACGAACGCAACCCACTTCCGTTCTAACGGCTCATTAAGAAAGGGCACCGGTTTCCGAACGAAATCTCGCGAACAATGCTTTGTGCTTAAATACAAACTTATTTGTAAATTTGCCAAAGGATATTAGACTTTATGAGGCAGTGTTAGAGCTGATTAGAACAGAAATACGTTTTTTGTGCGACTTTTCAATGAATAAGAACAATGGAAAGCGCGACAGATATTTTGTGTAGAGCTAGGAAAGTGACAGTTTTGGGTCAAGAGTTATATAAAGCAATTTTTATAGAAGATACATTAAATGACGTAAACACCGATTAATCTAAACTCACCTAAATTGTACTCTGTGTATTTTAAATTCCTTCACATATACATATATAAAACTTATCCCCGGGATTAAAAATTAATGAAATAAGAAAAATTCTGAATATGTGCCCATAAAACTAAAACAAAAAAAAATCATCTAAATTCTCCTAAAGCAGTTCTAAAGCACTTCAGCAGTAAAATTTGCTGCTGCATCCAATAGTTTCATAGCTCTATAATTTTCTTGTAGCATGGCGCCAAGCAGGACGCATGCGCTAATAAATAATAGTTATGTTCGGAGGGGGTGAAATCTTTCGGAATGATCGCCATTATTAATGTCTAACATTATTGGACATTGATAGTATACACGTTTTATTCACACTAGTGCCTGAAACTTCCAGACATCAATGTTGTAGTATTTCAGTCTGTTACTTGTATTTTATAATTGTTGGTATAGCATTTCTTAAGAATCCGATGATTAAATCATTATGTACTTCTGACGTAACCATTAATCAATTTGTATTAGGTAAATTGATTAAGGATTTATTTATTATTTGTCGACTTGTCATCCAACATAACATCACGCCCGTATTCCCCGAAGGGGTAGGCAGAGGTGCACATATAATACACCCACATTTCGCCAGTTATGTTTTTTAGGTTCCAATGTAATAGGGTGCGAGCCTATTGCCATCAACCGGGCACAAATCCAGACTCCGTGCTGCTACTGAGAATTACCTAATAGAAAAACCCAGTAACACTTTGCCCGACCCGGGATTCGAACCCAGGACCTCGTGCTTAGCAGCTGCGCTTAGCAACCACTAGACCAACGAGGCAGTTGTCATCCAATTGGGCTATAAATGTGAGGAAGTGTACAAAACGGCGCCTGAATATGTTTTATGTAGTTAGCTAGAATTTAAAACGAAAGGAAATTCGGCCAGAACGATACTATTTGTTAGAATCAAAAGGTCAAACTAAAACCTGAATACAAGCAACGGTAAGATACAGTACACTTTTGTTAAACCAAGTACAAACTACACCAGTTTTTATAGTAGGTAATACGAGCTGCGCCCTGCGGTGTTACCCGCTTCATTTTTCGGGATAAAAAGCCTATCCATTAGTCCAGGATGTCAGCTACCTCCATATGAAATTTTATCAAAATCTGTCTAGCCGTTTAAGCGTAAAGAGGTAACAAATATACAAACACCTTTATAATATTAGTGTGATTCCACATCATTGCAACAGACGAGAACAAAACTGTCTGGTCCCTATCGGTCATTAGTTACACATCAGGATAAGCTGAGCACTCCAGCTAATCATTCAAAGAGATAACATCTGCAATGGGGCCGGTGATGAGGGCGGAGGCATGAGGCATCTGATAGCCTGATTTGTTCGATCATTGTAGGGTAATGTGGAATTTTGACAGGTTTGATGAGTGTAGTGCTATGGTATAGATACATTAATTTATTTAGGAGAAACAGAACCTCCATTGGATATACTTCTTGTAACACGAGAGTGAATCGCTTGATGCAGCAATTCGTAACCGATAGCGTTAATGTATATCTGCCTATATTTTGGCTTTGATTTAAAACCCCCATATCTTAGATATAATTTTGTCTCTTTAAAACTATTTAGTTTTACAAGAATTTCGGTATATGGTAACTTATTAGGCCTATGCTATGCACTAGCAATAGCACTATGA
This sequence comes from Abrostola triplasia, assembly GCA_946251915.1. NCBI lineage: Eukaryota > Metazoa > Arthropoda > Insecta > Lepidoptera > Noctuidae > Abrostola > Abrostola triplasia. The sequence goes on along the minus strand of OX276424.1, from coordinate 1,951,832 downwards.
AAATCCGTACTCAAGGAACCAATAAAATATGAATATTTCAACATTATTTAAAACTAACCAAAATATTAAATAATATACATTGTATATACTATACCTACACGGAAGCTACGGGCGTCAGTATGCAATAGATCTCAAGACGAAAGCTCCAACCAACGGAATCAATTAACATCTAAACAAGAACGTCTCTATACCACTTCAGCCCCCCGCGGACTTGTCGCCAGCCTTGTATCATTTTTCACGTGCTCGATAAATTCGTTCCCGCCCTTGTCGAGATGTCAACTTGGAGGAATCGCTCGATCTGTGCTCGTACCTGTTTCATGCGCTTTATTGTGTTAGAAAGACTTTATTGTAGTGGTTTTAATTTTTATTTTATCTACAAGAAGATATAATACGTGAAACTTATGTGCCTAAAAAAAAGATTTGGTCTTTCGTCAGAATTTGTTTCAAAAACAGAAATGGCTGTTAATATTATTATTTCAGCCATGATCGTCCCACAGCAGGTCAAAGGCCTCCCTTCCCTTCTTCCTGTTAATATACTTTTGTAAAAAATGTGAGTCATGCCAATATTGGAATTGCCATCAAATGGTTTAATAACTCCAAGTGATAATCAAAGAAATATTTGAAATAGTTTAACAACATTTCACACTACTACAGCCCCCTTACCATGAACTCTTAAACCAGCCCAGTTTACGATGTGAAAGCGAGATGCCGCTATGTGCAGTACAATGCGGTATCCCGCTTTCACAGCGTAAACTGTCCTGCTTTAAGAGTACATAGTATGGGAGCAGGTAAGTACATAGCTAGGTCTATTGCTCGTGCTCTAAAGCTCCTGGGTTTAAAAATGGTGTTGAGCACAAACCATACCAGAAAAGCTTATCATGTTTTGTGTATATGATGTTCCTGCCTTGTGGCAACTAAACTACTTCTAAACGCGACCATAGTTATAAATAAAATCAAAGTTATTCTCACAGTACACCAGTTGAACGACCAGCACCAGTATTCCAAGTCTGTACAACCACAGATTGTGTTGTAGCTTTTATTCCGTTCCCCACAATCAGAGAAGTGTCCCATTGTACAATTGTGGCCCACTGTCTTCACATTGTCTTCCACCATTTGTCTAACCGATGCTTTATTGTGGAGCGGCATAATTATTTTACTTTGCATTGTACCATTGTGTTATATGTAGAGCATGTTCTTTGAAAGGTATACGTCTGCTTAGATTGATTGTGGAATTGTATACGTTGGTATACAGGATCATGTTGTTTTCTTGTTAGGGCAAACTGGGGGGTGTACGTCAGAGGCTGCAGTATTGATTTCTGCTACACCAATTCGAAATTTCTCGTTGACAAAGAAGTGCTCATGTACTGTTGTTGAAAAGGGGGCTCCGTCTTTTCGACTGGTCACACTGGGGCCTAGGGCCCCGTAATTGATGGGGCTCCCTATTATATAATAGTATATATACCGACTATGCCCTAGTTTCAATATCATCAATCGTATCCTAAAGTTCCCCGAGCTCTCAAGAAGGTTCTGACTATAGTCTCAATTTTTTGCCTTCGTACTGTTCAACTGACTAAAGACATAGCCTTAAAACAAGATAATAATTCAATAACCATGTATAGTATTAACACTTAAGTCTGTCAATTTAATATCTACACTACATAAACCATTCATATTCAGAAAGGTGTCACTTCCGAACGCACGTTGGCACAACTAAAACATGACAATTGACGGCTTATGATATAAGAGTATCCTCTCATGCATCGTTGACAAAGCTACCGTGACCGTACTCCAAACCCCATGCCTTCAGACAATAACGCGAGATTAACCCGAACGAATTAAACTGAGACCCTATGAAACCTTAGAGAGGCTGGGAGCTAGTCTGAAGGATGAGATGTTGGCGTTAACGTAGAAATGCAGGCAGGCAAGTACACAAACACACAAAAAATAAACATGAATGGAGGTCTTATGTAATTATATTATTTGGTATTCTTATTGTGTCAGAGTTTAAGCCGCCTGTAGGCCTCTGACATGGCTTTACACACCGTTGATCAGGCGGTGCGGTGGTATGCCTGCTGGGCCGCGGCAACACTACCCATCTCGGGGAGACTATAATGTACCTAGCAAACTGTAATCGCTTTGCTAGTGTGATGCGGGTATTACATCGTAGTTCGTCCTCTCTCGGAAAACACTCGGATTCCAAACTATTATGACCTTTTGCTAAGATACTCTACAACATTTAACTTAATTTTTTGCTCAATTAACAGAGTAGAACAAAATACTCTTCTTAGTAACATCAATTGCTGTCACCTCTCACTTGCACCCCACTTGGGAAGCACACCCTCTTTCATCGATCATTAGCGGACAATGGCTAATCTAACGTGCGAGGGCACTTCATCACGTGTCGGAGATCGAGATGATAATAATTAACGTGTGGCGTTAGAAGTTCACTTATTTCCCTCGCTTGGGACCCAATGTGAGGATCATCCTATTAGTAAGATTTTTCACATTACACCAACATTTCAGTACAATATCATCAATTATTCCGTTTGCGTGAATCTTGAACTCCAAAATTCATCGAAACTTGTTTAGCAGTTATAGAGTTTGAAATGACAAACACCCAATAATGTAAAATTTGGTTAGATGCCAAAAATGACAAATCAAACCGTTTTAATTATGATTATGTCCTCAAGAGTATCTGACTGTAAAGCAAAGAAAACAGGCTGTTTACAAAAACAAATCACTAAATTAAAAATATGAAAAAATTACATTTCAATAATGAAAAACCGTTTGCGCTTGACCAGTTTCTCCGACCGATTAACAGAACGACTGTAGTTTGTAGTGGTTCTTTTTTTAAACGTTTTTTATTTCTTTTTTCAAACCATTCCTTGCAAAACGGTGTAATCGCTTTGTTGCCTCTTCAGTTTTCCATTTCTCTTTAGCCCGTGCTAAATTAAAATTGAAAGTAATTACTGGATTTTAATTGAATGATAAATGTAGAAGTCAAGTATTTATTAAATACTATTCAGTGTTTTGTTTAGGTTGATTAAGATTATGTGAATATTTAAAAGATGGGAAAAAAGGTGGTTTTAAATTTTAAAAATTAGTTTAACTAAAAATACGGTATATACGTTAACATATATACCTAATTATTATGTTACTTGATTAAGAGGTTACTATAAGGCAATCATTTTTTGTGTTACCTAGGTGCTGGCCATCCTAGAGTTTACTAATTTGATGATTATGCGAAGAATGTTAATGTTGCTGTATACAGAAACATTAAAGGTAATTGAGAAGCCATGTATGCAGGCGGTGGTTCCAAAGGTACCTTCACCATAAAGGCCGCACAACATCACTATGCAATTAACAACACAATAAAAAGTCCAAGCTCCATAAATCTAAGACTGCTTAGAAAACGTTTCGCATTTTTCAATTTATTTAATTCTAAACAGCCCTTTGTCCTCTCGCCCATTCAGATTGTCGCAGCTGATTGATGGAGATTCCATCTTGAGCCCTCCGAAGCCAATAGCAGTTTTAATTTGTATCTTTTCGTAAATAACTTTGAATTGAGATATTTTATTCGGTGCTTGATCTTTGGATTCCAATATTGGATCCCTATAAAGTTGGCTTAGAATATCTATGTAACTTCGACTGCTTCAGCGATTTTCGTTTTATTTACATCCAATGTTTCATCAGGCTGGACTACTGCAAAATTTAACTTTTAGGACGTAACTCTTTGAACTGCAGATTCCAAAAAATATTACATCAAAATTTTACTTATTTAAGTTTTAGGCACTAACTTCTTTGGTCAGCCAATTTGGGTAGTATAGTGTACCACAAACAGGATTTTATTAATTGAGTAAATAGCCAATTACTGTAAAGCCCTACGTAGTAGCTATATGCCCAAAGAGAATGGTAGATTTATGCCCAAAATGATAAGGAAGTGTGTAGTTTTGTAATTCGCCTGTTGTTTCTGATCGTGGTCAGTCGTCAGCGAAGATGATTACAATCACTTAACACAAATTGGTGTCATTGTCGAGTGTTGTCTAGCCCCTTATTAATATAGTTGATAGTAATGGAATGCTTGTACTATGGCCGTTTGACTTGTATGTGTAAACTATTTGTATTATGATCTTTTGAGATGTCAATAAACTTCACGCAAGATGTAAATAAAAAAATGGTAGTGCAGTTTCTGGCTTGGTTTTCATGAAATTATTTTTGGTACTGTCTAGAGCAATATGCCTTCCCTATATAAATGTTTCTTAATAGCATAGCCCATACAAAATATTACCAACCTGTCACTCTAAAATCACTAAAAATACGAAAAATCTGCTGCAATTCAAAATATTCCCCAGTATTCTGCACCACCATTTCATTCGAACCAAAACACAATCCTTCTCAGGTTAACTCAACAAATAGCGCAGACAGTGTTAGCACAAAAACAACGGTACAATGTGACGTGTCCATTTATCTTTAGGCTACGTTCACAGGTGTGGTGACGTCACTAACAAATGTAGAACCATCACGTGGTCGAGACACGATCTTACGCTGTTACGTTACGCTCAGGAATGGATGGAAACAAATGAATAAACAAGCTTTTTGTTTTTATTGTGTTTATGAATGGAAAGAGGTTACCTTGCTTGGACAGTTACTGGCTGAATTTTACTGTGTTATTTACTAACTTACGCTCGTGACTTCGTCCGCGTCGATTTCGATTAAAAAGATACTTCATTGAATATGTGTATAGTATACATCTTTGTTCAACAGTGAACGTCTACCGGCAAATGATGACGATATGTCTGGATGGCTCCGAGGTTTATGAACTGAACAATTTGCAGATTCAAATCCAGACATTAGAACCGTCATAGATAATTTGTATCTTGGATTTAAAACCTTCATAGTTATTAGCACGTTGACGTTTTAATGTCTGACTTCTTCTTAGTTGCACTTCTTCTAGCAATTATTGTTATTTGACGACCTGATTAGCGCAGGGCGCAGGTACGGGGCATGACTTTGTGCGAACCACAGATTTCTGTCCCGAGTCTGGGTGTTTGTGTATATGATATTTCATGTTTGTGAAACGCACCCACAACACAGGAATAAAACTCTACTATTATACATGAAAATATAAGCATGATGGTACGCACGAAGACGCAATTTTTACCTTTCAATGGGATAATAAGGTATACAAACAATCATAGCCTATGTATGACTTGATTATCCCGGCTACATAACTTAGACAAGAACCTTTTAATGTTATACAAAGTTATAGGAACCATCACTGTTCCATTAGCTTAATAGTTTTAGAAGTGTGAACTTTAATAGGTCTATATAAAAGTGATGCTTATGGCTTTGATAGCTAAACGATTTAAAAAAAACCTCACCTTAAAATAATGGCCATTGTTGTTATTATTATTATACGTTGCACTATAGTTATTGTAGTACATCACCAACAGAAGACACAGCACTAACACTCTATTTTAATGTGTAATCTAAACTAATGACATCGCTTTTGTCACTTCATCGTCTACGTATCACTTAACGTAACCTAAGTATGTTTATTAAAATAATAGAAAAACAACACTCAAACACATGCACTGAACAAATAACAAAATATTTTTTTTTCTTTTTGTAAATACTGGCTAGAACCAGTAAATATCTTTATTCCTTATTTAAACCGCAACTGTAAGTAGCGCAAGCGCATAGCTATTGTAAGCCAATTGACGATGCGCGTGAGTCGAGTTTGTGTATGAACTGAACCACCTTATGGAATGAGAGTCAATTAATGTGTGTAGATCAGTTGTGATGTAGAAAAAACGTTGGAGTTTTTGTACGAAGAAGTTTGTACTTAGTATTTGTTTGTTAGATAATACAAAACCAGTTATTCTCGTCGAGTTGACCTTCGCTATCGATATCTGAATAGCGCATGCGCCAATAATCAAAATCTCTCAGAATAAGATCGATTATTATTTTCACACAGCATTTGAGTGCAGTATTAGTGTTAACATTTAATACAAGAAATTCTAAAGTGATTTTTTTCCTAAGCATTTTGGCATGGGCATTGGCTGGCTAAAAGACTGGCCAGAAAGCGCGATGTTAGAGGATATTTTTGTAAACTTCTCCCTACACTATGATTTTCTCCTGTATCGTGGCTGCGTTTCACAAACATGAAATATCACATACACAAACACCCAGACTCGGGATAAACATCTGCAGATCACACAATCCTTTGTACCGTGCAGGAATCGAAACCGCAACCCTTAATACAGCAGTCTAATCACTTAACCACTGCGCCAGATCGTAAAATTTGAAAAAATAAACAGATTGACAGGAGTATGTGATTTATATTACTTTAATGTTTTTGTTAACGCGTGCTGAAACTCATTCTCTTATTATAATGACTACTTATTAAGTCAGAAACAAAAATAAGTTCTATATCATCAGAATATAAAATCAAAATGCTGTGATGCCTCTGACATCGTACGTTACTCTGTGCACTTGTATTTACATAACGTCCCATTGATGTCTCGCGAGAGTATTGTTCGACTGATATGTACTTGTTTATGACAATATACTACATACATTATGGTAGTATTGTTTCTCGAGTATTCAATTACTTTTATTGATTCTCATTAATTTATGTACCTACCTACCTAACCTATAAAATGCCATTGTATTGGAGGTTCTATCAATCAATCCCTAGAACAAAGGAAAAGTGAATCCTTTCTTGAATTTTCTCTTTACCATTACTTTTCTGGCATGCGACTAGCTTTGGCCTGCAGACAGAAGACGATGTTGGCAAACGAGGTAGGTATACTCCTAAATTAGGAACTCCATGACTTTTTGAAAGTACGTATCTATACCTCCTTCAAACCCAGTGTCTAAATCCAGCTTGTCTTAAGAAAACTAATCAAGCTACGCTAACACTTATACCAAGTTATACTTACACCTAAAAAGTTATAACTTAAAGCGCAAATCGACGCGTCACCGCGTTTACAATTCAAAAGTTACCCCAAGGCGAACCCAATTTGAGTAATGGAAAAACAAATTTTGCAAATGGATATGGCTCTTTGATGCTATGCCCCGCCAGTCAGTGTGCCCCTGTTATACTCTGTGCCTCATGATAATTCGTTTGTATCTGTGTTCGGTCGGATTAGTGCTTTTGGGGGAGATAATTAGCTGGTTTCCATTTTAGAATGATAGGAAAAATGGGTGTTGTGATGTTGATAAAAAAATTATAAGAGTAATTTTTACCTAGTATAGGTACCTACCTTGATTTGATTCGTGTACTTATGAGTATCTGAATGGTTTATAATTCTGTGGGACAGTCTTGTAAGCGTTTTGCGGGCATTAAAATTATTTTTTCAGCGTAATGACATTTTTCGGTATACTGCGCACAGTTTTAACCCATTTCAGGATTTAAATGCACCACTTACTCTTTCGCTGTTATCATTATTTTTTACCGCGCTGAAATATAAGTCGAACCCGGATTCGCTTGGCAACCGACTATAACGGCGCACTTAATCAATGTTGCCATAAAGAAAATCGGTGCCACTACTCGTGAACGCGCAAAACCGCGCAACATTTTCAAAAAATCCGCGCGCATTTTACTGTTGCCATATTTCATTGCTGAAAAAAAGCTTGCAACCATATTCACGGCCCATCATTATTTCAACATAAATCTTGAACAAAAACACTTGGCCACCGTCCAACGGGTACGGCGGAATTAATTACTGCACCGAGGTACCGACAGATGGCGCTGCCGCCAGGTGGACCGCGTATATCATAGACAACGTATCTAGTAACTACACGATGAAATTCAGATTATACAGGGTATAAGTTTAAAATGTTGCTGCATATTGGCTGGTCAACGGTTTTCGTTGGATCCGACCGAAATAGAGGTAGGTACTACATTGTTTAAATAATAATAAATAAATAAAATCATTTTATTTCGGATAACTAAAAGATCCATAAATTGTTAGTAACAGGTTTTTACTTAAAAACTATTATTAGTAACTTAACTAAAGACAAAATTAATGAGAGCCAGACCACCCATCAACTAGAACAAAGAAGTAGGAACTAGGGTATAAGTCTTCTCACAAAATGCTTTAATATGACAGAGGAAGTATCGGCCACCACTGCCTTCAGGATGCTATTGTGACTGCCCCTTATTCTGCTCAGGAGCGAAGCCGTTTTCTTGCGAATGATAGCATGAAACCCGTCAGTGTGAGTTACCGCGAACATTTCAGAGGCACTACAAAAACGAGGCAATCGCAACAGCATCCTAAAAACATTATTATATTGGACGCGCAGGACGTCCAGCGATCTTTTCGAGTAGTTGACCCAAAGATTACCGGTGTAAAAACTCTGACAATAAGCTTTAAAAAGCATTATCTTTACTTGATCAGTACACCGAGCAAATCTTCGGGCCAACATATTACCCCTGACCGCCAGAGCCCTACGCTCCCTTTCAATGTCAACGTGGTCACTGTGGTCGTCTGTAAGAAAATGCCCAAGATATTTAAACTTTTTTACTCTTTTTATTGGCGTACCGTTTATGGCAAGTTCGAGTGTACTTTCCCGACACTTACCGGCGACCCCAAAGACCATATATTCACACTTTTTGGCGTTATAGACCAGTCCATGTGCAGCAGCGAAGGTCTCACATACACCGAGCAACTCCACAATAGCTCCCGGAGACGGGCCCAGCAGCACCATGTCATCTGCATAGCTGATGTTGTTACAACTAACACCATTTACCCTGCATCCGACACGCATGCTGCTGAGCTCGGCAATGAGGTCATTTACATATAGATTGAAGAGCCGGGGAGACGACATACCACCCTGCCTCACCCCGCACTCCAACCCATATGATTCCGAGAGCGCATTACACCATTTAACACGGTTTGTCTGGCTATGATACCAGTACTGCAAAACACTGAGCAGTTCCCCCGGTACACCCCTACTCCTCAACTTACCCCAAAGCACGTCGTAAGAAACAAGATCGAACGCCTTGGAGAGGTCAAGGAAGCATGCGTATACCGGAGTCCTACGATCAGTGTAGTATTTGACAGTATGCTTGACAGCCACGATAGCACTTTCTGTTGATAGTCCAGGACAAAACCCAAACTGTGCATCGTGCAACTTAACATAATTCGCCAGCGAAGAGTCAAGCACACTGTCAAACACTTTGGCCATAACCGTTGCGAGAGAAATTGGGCGGTAGTTGCTCATGTCCGAGATGTCACCGGTCCTATTCTTCACGATGGGTACCACAATGGTCTTAATTAAGTCTGCCGGCAGATACGTATGGCTGATGCACATCGTATAGAACAAGGACAGGACCCTCGGCATATGCACACCTGCATATTTTATGTGTTCTATACTAAGCCCATCATGTCCCGGGGATTTGCCTCTTCTCATGCTATTTAATAATTTAATGTTAATGCAAGATAGATTAGTGAGAATTGTTGTGCTAGGAGACCATTCAAGTAAAGTGTTAAAAATAAAATATTAGGGCAATAATAAGTACCTACCTACCTCATCATCATCAGCAAAACAAAAGCCTTCTCCATAGAACGCCACAATAAACAACAACTTGACTTAATAAGTACCCACTACTTACTAAATGGATAATAGTAAAGCTATAGTAATCGCCATGTCCTAGCGTGACGTCTAACATACCCTTGGATAACCTATCTAGTCATCTCATTCTAGAACTTAAACATTTTACTTTCTAGTGAACACCAACATGGCGCCCATATTTTAGTACAATTACTTCTATTAAAACTGCAACGTTTACGGCTCCCTTTACGCACGTAATCTCTAAACCAATTATTCATAAGCCGAATCGATATTTTAATCAAAGCCACAGGACAGAGTGCGCATCAACCGGGCAATCTGTTAAATGACAGTTATCTTCGTGATTGATTGCATTTGCATGTAAAAAACGCGGACAAAATCTATCAAAGCCTCTCTATACAGGGTGACAGGTTGTAAAGTGACTGCACTGTTGGAGAAAGTTGGGATAATCCTGAGTGGGAAGACATGGAATGCAAGCTACTAAAAAAATTGATGCTATACATGCCTTATCAAGCCAGTAGGTGCATAAATTACTTTTACATAAATTTAATACTGGGTAAGCAACTCAAAAATCAAATCTATAATTGCATAATGAGCAATTACGTCAGTGATAATTAGGTCAAATATAATTAAATTATAACACACAAACCAACAACTGAGCTATACACCCTTATAGTCACCAGTTAACCAAGCGCAGTCAAGAACCAGTGACATCGCATTTGCAACATGAAAACGTATCAGATTGTTTGAAGTATATTAAATTTTATTAGACATTATTTTTGCATTACCCAAAAAGCTTATCTTTTCCAGTCCACAAAACCTAAAAGTCAATCCTGAAAATTTAAATGCTGTCATAAAATGAATTCAATGGCATTTTATTATGATGGCAAAACAAAATCCATTGTGTATTAAATTCTTGGTTACCCCACGCACTCTCCATAGGCAAGCATAAAGTGAGCTCTCATGTCTCTTAAATTTTTATTTTCAAGTGTATTTGTTGTGGATTTACGTGATGTGTGAGGTCAAGGTATAGTGGTTGTGTTGCTAATAAAATTGTATACACATGGTGTTGTTAGAGCTTCGCCCTCGTATTTTATGCATTATCTATTGATTATGGGCAGTTAACTTTTATTTTGTTTGTTTATGGTTGTGGGACAATCTGAATAAGTAATTTTTACGTTGATAGATTGGCGACCTTTGTTTTGGCTTCAGGATAATCATGGTCGTTGACATCAAGCTTACTTTTTATCATACCTGTAAAAGGTTTATAATTAATTGACTTCCAGGCCAATAGGATATTATGTAAATTCATGTTTAAACTAACAATACGACTTTTAATATTCTATCAATGAGGAAAATTCCGCCAGACTACCGCATACTCACATTACAATCAATAAAGTTTTTTTATTGCCCTAAGGAGTAGATGCCAAGAATTCCCGAGATTGGATTTCCTTCAAAACGCTCGTTTGCTTGCACTTATGGGGGAACGTCACAACGTTATATAATATCATTAAGTTGAAAGTTACGTATTCTAACAGACAGGACATAAAAACAACTAAAATCGCTATTTTAAGAAAAAAATATTTGATAGCGCGCGCACACCTACGATAAAGAGACGAGAGAAAATTCTAGGGAGACTGCCTAAACAATAGATATAAAATAAACAGCATTATTAATGGATTCATTAGCCAATTTCTTTACTAACAATGTAATTCTAAACACAAAGTCTATATATATAAGTATCCTGGAATTGAAACACAAAAATCGACACTTACATAAACCAAGCCAAAGCAAAGGATTCTCGTAGTACAAGTTTCAGATCCGCTGTTCTAGGCAACAAATCTAACAGCATTCTGTTCGGACAAATGAATAGGGATCTAGATAGTGATCTTTATAGCCCAGCGTGGCACCAGGCCAAGGATCCAACTAACTTCTGGACATGGAAGTGGTTTGATGCCAAAAGAGAAGTTTTGCTTCGTTGTTTAATCTTGCTCGTGAGTTAAGTGTTTGTACTTGGTGTTTAGAAAATTAATGGCGGAATGCGGTTTCGTGTTTTTAGAAACAAGTCGCATTAACTTTTACAAGGTTTAAATAGACCTTTAATAACTAACATTATTATCATCAGTATTCGTTTGTGTCTTATATTATATTCCCTGCACATGTACAATTTACTCCACTATTTGTTTTAAGATACCTACATATTCCAGTAATTCATCAACATATGACACATGAAGAAACAAACGAAATTCATCAAGAAGTTTTCGATTTCCCTGCAACTTTACCTAGTATTCCACATGTCCCAACAATTTCCAATAATAAAGCCATAGTAGAAGTTATGTGTCACTTAAGCTAATGTTTCACGGACGGGACTGAGAGAGTACACTAATGGGGGCTTGTCATTACCTGTGTTGTGGCGTTTTCTGTACCCTACAAATGGGAATGTAATCTTAGTACACTATGGAACCTGTCTACCATTGTTGGGAGTTGGAATTTCTAACAGGAACTTTATGAAAATGGAATTTGAGATGTCTGTGACATTAATCGTACTATCATGGTATCTTCTTACAAACACACAGCAAATACAAAACATCTCTTTTGAGTATTTTTGACTCAAAAGAGATGTTTTGTATTTGCTGTGTGGTGATTTTTCTCACTAATTTGCTATAATGGAGTGTAAAGTTGACGTATACTTAGTAATTTTGTGTCTTGATATAACGTACCAGGTAGGTGTTAAAAAATTGTAGTGATAAAGTTTTTTAATTTAATTTTAATTTTAAATAGTTTGTAGGGCTTGAAATTTGTTTGTGCAGCACAGCCTTTAACATCTTGCAAGCCAATTTTCTGCAAATTAAAATTGGTAACCCTACTGACAATGTATATTTTTGAGTGTTGCAGTTTCGTTAAGTCTAACACACACACCGTTACAAGACATTCGGTGATGAAGGAGTCATATTATATACAATTATTATTTTATTTGTTAATGTTTATGTATAAATAATTTATAGTGTAATGTAATGTTATCCCATGTGACTATATCTAATTCTTGTATAACAGTAAGAGTTAATAAAGTGGATGCTGACATGTATTGCTATTGTTGTACCACCTATGCATTTATATTTTGTCGAGTAAATGATTTGATTAGATTTGCATTACTCTTTCAACAATTTTGTATTTATGTTCAATATTTAACTTTTTGTATAGCATTATCATTAGCTTTGAGTAAATTCATTATAAACTAAATTTGTTTATAGCAATGCTTTATAAATTGTTTAAAACAATATTTGTTGCCTTTAATATTATTTTTGTATTGAAGTGTTTGAACTTATCATTGTCAAAGTTATGGAGATCCATTTAACATTTAGTAAATACAGCTACTTACTGGGAAACTTTCTTCAACGTCCAGAGTTCGGTCTGCGTAAATTTGTAAAAAAATGGATCAATCTGAGTGAAAAGACATTTTAGAAAACAATATTTTAGTATAATTTACTAACCGCTAAGTATAATGATGGTGACGTATAAACTAAACAATGTTATTAGATCACAAATATATTAAATAAAGACTAATTCATAAAATAACGAATAGGTTCAATAATGCACAAGAAATAGTAGTCGAGTCCTCTATTGTGTTATAAATTATTAACTTCAAATAAATAAAAGCTGAACATACAATGATTTAATCCGATTTCTTAATCAAAACAGAGTCCTTAGGGTCAATCACAAAATTTTTTTTCTTTGAAGATGTATTAGAATCACATGCTTTGGTATCGTTGGTCAGTTCCTCGGGAATCACCACCTTGGGTGTCGGGTTACGTCCCTTCACATCAATGATGACGAAGATTATAAACATCACCAGTAACAAAAGGTAGATCATCCGATGGTTCTCCTCAAGTTGGGCTACCAAGTAAGATGCAGGATTCATTTTCTTTAGTTCCTTGTTCTTTTGCCTGTATGGTATTATTAGAAATTTTTCAATCGAAATTTATTATCCTACTCAGAAATCGGTCACATGTAGGGTTGGTTTTCAAAAGACGTAGAAATGTCAATTGATTTTGGTGTAACTGTCAAGTAATTTTAAATAGGTTTTTTATATTTTTATGTCGTTTAAGTTGGAAACTTTTTGGAGTACAAAAAAGAATTAATGAATTTAGTATAACGTTATTCGTGTTAAGTCCTATAGCACGTGTAAAATGTGCTGTTTATCTTATAGTTTTATTTATAAGTACAATATACGGAAAACTGTACGGTATGTATAAGTATGCCAGGATCGTAGCAAATGGAAATCCGTGGTCTCTGCCTACCCCTCAGGGAAACAGGTATGACTTTATGTATGTATGTAAGTGTACGGTAGAATCCTTACCATAAGATAACGACCTTTCAGACGTAAATCAATAAAAATATCAATAGGTAACGAGTAAAAATTCTAACTAAAATTCTTTTCGAGAAATCTTGATACAGTATTACTTTTCCATTTAAATTTTCTAAAACTATTTTCGCCCTAATATTATCTATTTCACACGAACCACTATCTGCAAGGAAATTGGTCCCGGTGAAGCAATTCATATTAATAAAGCTATGATCGGCGACGTGCTAGGCTGAAATCTGCAGACCGTCTGAGACACCGCATTATCGGAAACCGATTTGCATACTTAAATAGCGGATCGGTTCTTTGTTCTCCTATAATGTTGTTAGTGTCTAAGTAATGTTTGTTGGGTTCTGTAGCTGATTGAAGAGTTTTATCGTCTGTAGTTTCTCCAAGTTCATGAGTAAAATCAAACAAATCAATAGTTTTAGAACATAATTATTCATTACAATCAGTAGCCTGTACTGATTTCAGGTTTATTTAGATTATGCCTGTCAATGTCATGTTCACAGGGATTCTTGAACGAGGTTCGATTACCAGACGTAGCAGGATGCTGTAGGTACAGTTACGGACATAACCAGGAAGGATGAAAGGTGCAGAGAACTGCAGACCAAGAATAATATTCAGACATTCCTGGCTTCATTCACATCACTTTCTTTATTTTATTTTGTCATACGGAATCTTTACGTAATACTCGACTAAAGTAACTTAGCTACTTAGATTGAAGAAAAATCTTATTTACTTGGTCCTTTGTATCCTGAGGATAGGTATGCAGTATGCCTTTAGTTCCACCTGTAGTACCTCGATCGAATTTGCAAACTTTTGGCAACGCTATCGAACATCGACTAAGTTGCAACCGATGCTGTAACTGATCGCAATATTGGTCTAGGAACAATATCTAATGAATAAACATTGTAATAATCCTTGAGAATGTCGTACCTAGATTTCATGTTATTAGTACACGCCTGTAAGCTATTGTTTAATCATTTTCTTCTAAGGATTCTATTGCTATGAATTAAGTAAAAAAACAAAAAGATTTCCCTGCTTAAAGCATCAAAATAAATGTGTCTATACATAGGTATACAACAAATACGTTTAGATAGTCTATCTCATGCAGCACCAATTCCACAGTCCAAATAATATAATTATTCAGAACAATATTCTCCAGAATTTCCACAAGAATTTCTTCTTGCCATAAAGCAAGATGATAATACAAATTCATGGGTACCACATAGAGGTCGATTTACTCTTAGAATCTGTGCAATTAATTCAATTTACGGTCTCCTACCGCATTTGCATGTCTGGAGTGCAATAAGTTTTGGTGCAGATACGGTCTTGAATTTAATTCAAATGTAGGAATTTCTTTGATCTTGTCTCTCTGTTATTAGAGACTGAATTCTTCATTGATTTTGGAGTGAAGAATTAGCATGGTTGCTGTTTTGGTATGCTTGAAAATTGAATAATGCTTTTGCAAAAATCGTGGATTACTTAGTATATTTTCCTCCTATATTAGGCTGATGTCTACTATTAAAGATCCAACAAGTAGTTTATGATTTAATTAATAACAAACTTTCTCACCTCAAAGACTATGCAGAAATATCATTAAGACTGCATAGAAGATTGTTTGCAGGAGTCATGTGTCATCGACGCTTACAGGCATTTTATTATTCGATTCTTTTATAGTTCCTTACTCATAATATGTTCGTCTACAAAATAGCTTATTTATAGATAAACCATACATACAACAGATCCATTAAAACTTATACGAACTTCTAAGGCCTTCATCAAAAATGTATTCCCGAAATCTTTTCGAGACAATCTTGGGAGCGATCAGGAGGCTTTCAAAAACAATTTAGTGGCGCCTAAAGACGCATTAAGGTGCATCAGTCCAATTACACGTGAGGAGTGAGGACCCCAGATCGGGAGGAGGGGGGTATGGGGAGGGGAGGGTAATGTGGATCGTATGCCGCTTAGTTGATCAAAATATTATGTTTTTAGAGAAGGGGAGACGGCTTTGAAGATTGTAAGTCTATTACGTACTATGAATCTTTAGATATGTTATTAATGTGAGTAACGTAGTTTATTTGTGACCTCATTGCAACTTAACCGCTGAAGTGAGAGTCATGTAAGATATGGATATATAGTTGAACGTTAGAGAAAGACATATTTACCGAAAAAGACGAGGTTAGATGTACTTGTGGGCGAAGCCTCGGGTAATAGTTAAGTATTTATATCATATTATAGTCTATTTATGCTTTGTAATAAGTTTCAGATATTATTAGAATAGAACACATCTACCTACCCCTTCGGAGAATTAAAGCGTAATTGTATAATATGTAAGTGAAAAAAACAGTGTTGAAGGCCACAAATGCGTCTAAAATGTCGCTGTCTTTTATTTGAAGCAATGTCAGAGGCCTACAGGCGGTTTAAACTCTGATACCAGGTTGTTCATCAACCATACGATAAAAAGAAAATTCGTCTATACTTACATACGTAGTCTTATAGCTGTCTTTTCACAGTACAGTAATATTTTGTCCTAGGAGTTATATTCCCCAAACATCACCAAAGTTATTGCACAAAACGATTCAACGCAAAAACACTCAAACAAAATTGCATAAACAACAAACAAAACTGTCTGAACTGTGAAGGATTTCTGACAAGGGTCAGTCAGACCCTTAGCGCTGCCGACTTCAATTGAAAGCGTCCCAAACAGTAAGAAAGAAGTTTTGAAAAGAATTTGAAGATAGATTGAAAATCAAAGTTCTGGAATGTTAACTATATTTTTTTGATTTGGAATTGTTTACATTTAAAACTGGCAATGGTAAATGCTTCGTTACATTCTGCAGTTTATTTGATGGTGACCCGTATATGTAATTTCTTTCTTTCTAACATGTAATATCATTGCCTAATAGCTTCGAGGTAGGTACATACAAATATCTTCAGATAATGCAGTCTCGAATCTCAATAATCGGTTATCGAACCTGCGACCCTTGGCGCAGTAGCAGTATAATTATTTATCGACATTTACGGAGATACCTCATGTCATGTTATGAGTACCTTCCTACAACAAAGATTGTAATTGAATTATTTTTTTGATAATATCGCATTAAATAAAAGTAAGGATATACCTTAATTAACCCATTGTATTATGGAAGTCCGAATTTTTAATAAAAAAAAACTTAAATTCGGTGTTCTTAACACCTCTGCCTACCTCTTCAGGATATTCAGGCGTGATTATGTAACGGTATAAGACAGCGCCACCTACCTTGTCTCCGTCGAACTTCTCGGTCGGCTCGTCGTATATCCGAGCCTCGCGTTTCTCCCGAGAGCCGCGCCGCGCTAGTAAAGGAGTTTGCGGCGGCGATGCCAGCGCCAAACTGTTCCTAGCGCTACCTGGCGGCGACTTTATGAACTCAATCTTCCCACCTTCCACACAAATATTTGGCGTAAGCGGATACATTGGCGACATAGCAACATTTGTATTCGCCAAATGATTATAATGATTTTCTTCTAATGGAAGGTTCTTAGGTTTATTTTTCTTGCGGTACGTAGAGTCGTACGCAAGAACTTGCGTCTTGTCTTCCGGGTGAACCTGTCGAACTTTCCCAGGTGGTCGATCAGGCGGTTCTGGAGAAACGTTGCCATCCGTCCCTGGACTTTCATCTCTTTCATTGTTTGATATTCTGAAACAAAGAAATAATACTTCACAGTTTGTACAAAAACTACGAACATTGCAAATTGTACTGTATTGCACGGGAATAGAGATCATACTACGTCTACACTTCCGTTGAATCAAACTGTCAACCGGTTCACTAGATGGCGCTGTTGCAAATAATAATCTTACTGCAACCTTAAATGCGTTAAAATCTGCATTAATATACAAATATTTCCGCAAAACTTTATCAAGATTAATACAATATATTTTTCCGAAGCATTTGACATGAAAATATTGCAATATTTTTGTTAGAAAATACAATTTATAGACAAAAAACCTAACTCGCGCAAGCAAAGTTTTCTTTACGATTTCTATGTGGACTTGTATTTGAGCAAATCCGTTGGAAGTGTGTTCTTTAGTGTGATGTTACAACTGTATATAGATCACTAGCTCTCGTTAGAAGGTCTACAGCACGTGACGTCACGCGCTCGTTGCCAGGCAACGCTCCTTGTAATGTGCGCCGCGGACGCTCGCCCGCGCGGCTGCGACGGACTAGTGGCGCACGTTCCTTGGGCTGCCTTCCTGAACCTTACGCGGTTTTAGTTAACTCGTTAGCTTAGCTCCGGTTAAATTGAGCACTTCCATATCATGGCGGCGAGAACACTCGATTGCCAGTTTTTTGAAGTGATTTGCTAATTTTGTATGAAATTTTGTCAACTTAACCTATGTTGAATGTTTTAAAATCATTGTATTATAAAAATATAATTAGCACATACCTAAGTACAATAGCTAAAAAAATACACAAAAAAAAATCTACTGACTTGAAATATTCATTTACATAGTGTTACTACCGACTTAAAGCATTTAACCAACACTACCGATTAATATTTAAAACATTATTTTAGATTTAGTGTGTACCCCACAGCTTAGCTGATAATCTAACATTTTTTCTCGTATCAACAGGGAAATTAACCACACACCATAGCGACGCAATAAGCCCACTCAAACACGGTAATCCTGATCTCTTATCAGATGAGCGTCCACAGATCAGTAGCTATCTAGCATGTTGATATAACGCTGTTTGCGTGTTGGCTAGGACAACATTACTGTAAAAATTAATCCCTTACTTTAGTGAGGACGAAAAATATACAAGAAGGAAACATGTTCTAGGAAGTAAGTTTCAAAAAAATTTACGTGGCCCCACACTAGGAATTTCTCTTGCGTGGGTGCGACACAAAAATCCAGACTCGTGACAAACATCTGTATATCGCACTTTTAGTCCCGCGCGGGAATCAACCTCGCAACCCTTAGCGCACCAGTCCAATCGCTTAGCCACTATGCCAATCAGCCCGCTCACCATGAACTCATAACGCAAGACAATTTAGGTGGACGCGATGCGTCATTACTCTGCACGAAGCTGCATCTCCTGCTTTAAGAGTTCATGGTCAAGAGGGCTGGTGTTTAATGGGGCTGCAGCGCCTGCACTAACAGACGTATATTGTTCGTATCGTTATATCTATAATATGAGATAATCAATAAATTAAATGGTCAATTGTAAAGATTGAGCAAATCAAGTCGTAACTATAAGATTTAGATATGTATGTAATACAAGTAAGATGCTTATAATATGCCATAGCTGTCGCGTTACGAAAAAGAGACTTAGGTGAAAAACATCTATCTTTGGCCTTCGCGTCTATTACAGATGATTTAAACAGTGTCATGTAGCAAGTAGGCAGTTTATTTGGTGACTAAAAAATCCGATTTTCGTCCGACAGTTCTTATTGTAACGTCAAGAAATACTAAGCATCTTTGACTCATCGTGAAAAACCTAAATCTCTGAAACAGATCATCTCAATCCAGGCCAAAAAAAGGACAATTTATCAAGGCCTAGTAACCTCACCACTTACCAAGTCTCGGCAGCAATTCACCCGGTAATTAAAGTTTAAACAGTGTTTACTTACTAAGATTAGGCCTCCAGGGAGGACATTGTTTACCAAGTTCATTATTAAGCGCTTAACCTGCCTTACTGTAGACGCTTAATAAAAACGTTAATGAGTTTGTGTTGTTATCAAGGATTTTATGCCTTTTAGAGTTTGATGGAGACTTTAAGCCTTTTAAGGCAGGGAAATCCTTATGCACAACAAAAGGAACCGACTATCAATGATTGTTAAATTTCAATGGATACCTAACTAGTAAAATACATACATACATACATAAAGTCACGCCTGTTTCCCTGAGGGGTAGGCAGAGACCACGGATTTCCATTTGCTACGATCCTGGCATACTCCTTTTGCTTCATTCACACGCATCACATTCCTCATACTAGTAAAATACTTTGATGCATAATTTTTAGTTTCATTTTTTCTTTTTTATATATTTATTCAAAGGAGTGTAAATAAGTGTTAATAACCTTGTAAATAAAGACTAGTAAAATAAATTACAGATCCCGTTTTTCCATCACACTCTCAGGCTGTAATCGGCTTAATTATGTTTTTGTATTGTACAATTTATTGTGGCGTTCTAAGGGGGGGGGGGTTTGTTCAACAGTGGACGTCTTCCGGCTGATGATGATGATGATTGTACCCCCTCGCCCGGGAAAGTGAGCGACTAGTGCCGGACTCTTACCGGCTAAACTACCCTTCGTGTTGAAAGTCCAACATGGACTGCAAACGCATTGCAATACTTCACTCATCTGTCTAGATGTAGACTTTAGGGTTTGTAAGTGAGGCAATGCGTCCGTGGACGTTAAAAAATAATAAAGTTGCTGATTCTCAAATCTCGGTCGAGTGAAAAAATTTCTATAGCAATGCCACTGCATTCGCATTGTGTTCTTACTTTCTTCAGTATTTTGTGCCCTGATAGTATTGGACTTTAACAGAACATAAGGGTGATAATAAACTCGAAATACAAAAAAATATAACTAAACGTAGGTGAATGACAGTAATAAATCGTTCACATAAACATTAATTCATTCATTCAAACATATCTGTTCAATTATTATGAATGTCTCGATTGCGTCAAAAGAATGGCTAAATTAGTTAAGTGGTCACAACGATTTAAATTATTTAATAATTATGTTTGAGACACTAATTGGTTTGATTAATGGATGGTGTTGAGGCTGATCGTAAATTTTATCACTATTATTATGGTGTCATAATTATTAATTAGTTTTATTAAACTTGGCTTTACTGCTATACGTAGCAAGAATCTGTTCGCTGCTTTATATTGCCTCGAAATCATTGACAGTTATTTGTCACTAGTTTCTTCTAGACGGAACTATAAATGTTGATTGGCCTTTTGATTGGCGATTATGTGTGTTCGTTGGTAACTTTATTTGTATTTTAAACACATATTAACACCTCGACATAAATTGGAAAAAAATATTATTGAAAATTACGTATTAACGATTTACGTACCTACGTAAATGGAACGGCATTGTTTTTTTTATTACTTTTTTTTAAACGAAAGAAGTTATTTTAAACATAAGCAGCGACTGTTAGATAAATTATATTCTATTAATACTCCCTAACGCGTAACCAAAACTCATAATGGACCTAAACTCTCCCAAAACTCAATCTTTAAGACTTTGCGACATTCTTATTCAAATTAAACGCATTAAGAATGTGAAATTAAGCCAAACAGCTCATCAACAGTCGTTTGTTTTTAGAGACCTTCATTTAGTATATTCTAAATACGTTCGGAACGGGAAGGAAGCGAACTGAAGAATTTAAAGTGACTTAAATCATTAATCGTAACAAAGCAATTTAAATCATGTTACCAAGTGTTTCAGTGCATATTAGAATGTAAATTACGTGTCGTTAACACGTGTATACCAATATTTTGGTCATAGCGTCTGCTTGTTTTATTTTGATGTGCGATGTGACTACGTAATGTGTGAACTTGGTTACATTAAGTTTATTTTTTGACAAGTAAGATGTTAGACTACATTAAAAATTGCTTAAGTTGAAGAAGCAATATAATACAGTGAATGGGTAATATTAAGTATAATGCTAATTTCGTAATGTCGAACTATTTAACTACATACCAAACCATACATAAGTTTAAAATAGTATTGAACTTAAGAATATTTTATACCAAGAACGACACAATCCTCTATATAGTCTATTCGATTTTTTTACCTATAGGTGCTTCCCTCGATTACTACTTAAAAAAAGATCGATTTATCGATAACCCGACAAAAAGTACCTACCTATTCTGTATGCAGTATTACGACATATTTCCAAAATGCGCCAAGTCCATATCGTTCGTGGTATCCCTACACGGGTGACAGATAAAGCGGTGAGCAGTGACATCAAAGGAACGCCAATTCGACTCCGGCTGTGACGTAATACTTCCTTCTTGAGTGCGAGGTATTGCGTGGGTGGTTAGTAGGTTATAAGGGTTTTGGAACCTTTTTCTAACTTCATAATAATAATATAGTATGTGTGTCAGCGTGATCTCTCTCCGTTAGTGTCAGTTCACTGTTCCATTTTGTGAATACAGATCAAACTTACTAAGCATGAGAGCATGGAGAGTAGGTACCTGCATTTGTGCAATATCTTGTGTAGTTACAATTTCTGTACGGACGTGGAACCGGGTACGAAATTCAAGTCTCATCAGGTCATGATCATCTCTGAACTTTATCAATACTAATATTATAAACGCGAAAGTTTATAAGTATAGATGTTAGTTACTCTTTCACGTAAAAAAGAATGGATTTAAATGAAATTTCTTATGGAGGTAGCTGGCACCTTGGATTAACACATAGGCTACTTTTTATCCCGAAACATGTAGCGGGTAACACCGCAGGGCGCAGCTAGTCGATCATAAGAGTTTCAGCGATCTACCTATTGGGAGACCCTATGAATACTACTATTGCTACTAGGTAGGTAGAGGTACAAATGCTAAATGCAAGAAGAACTTAACCTCCGCCTGGTTCCCAGGTCTGGCTAGCTGTAAGTGAGACTGTAATGAGTTTATTAGGGCTGAGATTGAATTGCGCCCAATACGCGGATCACACAAACTGTTGTCTCTTGGAATCGAACCCGCAACCTTTAGTCCAGGAGTCCAGTTACTTAGCCTCTGCGCCAATCAAATTTTAGTAGAAAGGTCAATAATGTTGAAAATGTTAATGGGAAGAGTTAAAATAGTGAATAGTGTGCAGTACCTATATTCTTCTTCGTCTTAATATTATACCAAAATCATTGTCACTGCAATAACTGTTGGTAGGTATTTCAACAAAACCAATACTAATTTCTGTAACATAAATTCATAGGTTCACAGCCAAATGTCACATCATTTCAGTCACCGCCATTTTGGAAGGCAAACGTAATTTACAAGCTGTCATAGAGAAAGATTTGTATTCAACGCAACAGTTGTGTCATTTCGGTTTTGAAGTGGTATGCTTTTGTTTTAATTGATGATTGTTTTGTAAATAATATTATGTTTTGCGAATACTAATCTATGAGAGTATTAATTTAGTAGTAGAACTTGTTTTGGTCATTACACTTTGGTCCTGCTACATTTTCTGATAAAAAACCTTGTGTAAATTCAGGGTGTCACCTACCGCCATACCAAATTTTATCAAAATCGGTCCAGCCGTTTGAGCGTGAAGAAGTAACCAACATACAAACACTCATAAACTTTCGCATTTATAATATTAATTTGCAAAGTGTGATGTAATTAGTGTGACTATTCTATAATTTATCTAATCCATTTCAAATTCCATGGAATTTACTTAGTTTATTTTCTTAATAACGTTAATTAAATAGCATGGAGATACCTTGCATTACAACCTCGTAAATAAACCAACAATATCAAGCAACAGTCAAACGGTTTTGTAGGGCATTTGTCTGTAACAATGATGTATTTATATGACAAATAAAGACCATATCATACCATAAAGCCAAAAAAAATAAGTAGCATCAACAACACTTAACCAGACACAATTTCAAAATTTAACATTCAATACAGAAATTCCGAATCACAACACGTTCCGGCGAATGCACTTCTATAGAAACCAAAGGCGTGATGTGTTTCACAAGGCATTCACTTAGGTCACGCCATGGGACGCCACAATGGGAAGGTCATAGCTGAATAACTGTTCGTGGTTTTGCGTAATACGTGGTAGGGTGACGACCGGCGAAGGGCCTTTTACATTTCGATTAGAACAACATAACATCACGCCTGTATTCCCCAAATGGTATGTAGTACACCAAAACTTCGACAGTTATGTTAGTTGTCCCAATGTAATAGAGGGAGAGTTTATAGCCATCATTTTATCGTATGGTTGATGAACAACCTGGAGTCAGAGTTCAAGCAGCCTGTAAGCCTCTGACATGGATTTACACAGCGTTGAAAAATCTCTCTGGTGTGCCGGTTTCCTCACAATGTTTTCCTTCACCGTTAGCAACTGATAAGTAATTTATAGTACGCACATGAATTCGAAAAGACATTGGTGCGTACCAGGGTTTGAACCTGCGACCTTTGACTTGGCAGTCCAACGGTCTTATCATTGCTTATTGCTATCAAGCAGCACAAATCTGGACTCTATGCTGCTACGGAGAATTACCTAATGGAAACACTCACACTTTGTCTGACCTTAGATGCGAACCCAGGAGTTCGAGTTCAGCAGTCGCGCTTAACGGCCACTAGATCAAAGGAGCAGTATTTTGAGCGTAAATGAAGTAGAAAGTACTAATGTAGCATTGATCTAATGTAATATAAACTTTGGTTTCGCTAGATTGAACAAATGTAACTGGAGAGGCTGTAATATACTGAACAGCGCAATTCCACATTGAGACGGTTGTGCAGACGCTTAGTTTTATCAAGGTTCTTAAGCGCTCTGAACAGTGAAGGTGTAAAAAACGGAAAGATGGAAGGAAAAAGGACAAGTGATAAGGCTAATGTCATTATAATGAAGTTTCACATAACCACACAATAGCAGTAAATATTAATGGTTCAAGAGGTGTCTTCGGTACATAATATACCATCTCAAAATTAAGAACCACAGTAATGCAGATGAAAATCAAATCGTAGTACGAACCTAAGTTAAAATAAATTGGACCTCAGAACGCTGAACGTCGCAGAAAAAAAGAACATAAATCAAAGAAAAAGCTCATTTGCGAAGACCTTGAACTAGTTCCACCCTGTGAAGCCTCCCTTTTCAACCAGCACTTAAGGCCATCTGGGGCCTGTAAGTTATTTATGCGATATTTCGGTCCCAATAAAGATAGACTGAACGTAAATGTAGTGGGTCTTTCATCATCATTTTGGGGGCCTTTGCTGACCAAAAATTATAAATGTAACATTGTCCGTCTTTTTGTTACATTATCAAGATTACACCAATGTGCCGCTTACTTGATATGTCAAAAAGTATAGATACGTCATATGCTAACAAAATAAGCGAGAAAAGTTTCCGAACTCTGATTCCGGATTCCACTTCAATAGGACAACAATTGTACTACTACATTGGTCCCCCTTTTCGAGTCTTCAAAATAAGCGCGCTAGTAAAATATCTGTACTTTTTTAAATCATTGACCGCAGATTGGAGTGTAAAATAAAATATACGAGTAGATATAGCTATGTTCCTAGGAAAGGACTTTTCTCGGAAAACATGCAATCTTCTCCGCGCAAACGAAGTATCGGACGAAATTTAATCATTAGAAACAAGCAGGTTGATGTATTTCAAAAAAAATTACAAAAAATATTGTTATTTGGTTTTCTCCTTGAATGTAAGATGACAGAGATGCAGACTTAAGAAGGTAATCAATTAGTTAATGGACTTGTCATCGGTGTTCTTCACAAATTCACAATGCAAAATCCAAATGGTTCACTTGCTTCAATTCTGTGGACACCTGCAATACCCTGAGAAGTGACAGGTGTCACAAAACAAATCACAAGAAAGCCACTCAGTTTAAGCAAACACTCAGTCACTTCAAAGCCTTCCTAACCACATTTATTGCTTTTTTTATTCACACAATACCAAATTAGTTGCGTGGTCGGTGTCTGTTTACTTAAAGTAATGACCACAATTGTGATTGTGTGGTCGCAGACCCAGGAATGTGTGAATAGCGAACGATTGAGACATGACCTTATGGTGAAATGAAGAGAATTGGCTCTTAGAAATATAAATTTTATAGTCACAACATTAAAAGGAAAGATGAGTAAGTTATTTGTGAGCAACTCACGATCGACGACGACTGCGTCGGATTCTAAAAGCTCGTAAAATCTCGCGACCTTGCATATTTACATATAAGCTACATTTTGCACTCAAAAAATATTATCAGTTTAAAGACAGTGTACTTTATAGTTGGTTTGAAATAAAAATGTCTGTATGTGGTTGCATTTACCACAAATATTCTCATCTCTGAACCCCATACAATGATCATCATCATCACCATCATCAGCCGGAAGACGTCCACTGTTGACCAAAGGCCTCCCCTTAGGTAAGTGTGGTGGTGGTTGCCATAACCCCCACGCTTGGCAAGCGACTTGGGGATCGAAGTATTGGTGATGAAGTTACAGAAGACGCTGCTGACCATCTTCTGGAC
This sequence comes from Abrostola triplasia, assembly GCA_946251915.1. NCBI lineage: Eukaryota > Metazoa > Arthropoda > Insecta > Lepidoptera > Noctuidae > Abrostola > Abrostola triplasia. Next base: position 1,925,686 of record OX276424.1, on the reverse strand, counting down.
TTTACCTTAGTGCCTCTTACGACACCCACGGGAGGAAAGGGGGTGGTCATTTCTAGGCCCGGACACCACTCCGCAGTTACAATGATTAGCGCAGTAGTTAAGCGATTGGACTGCTGCGCTAAGGGTTGCGGGTTCGATTCCCGCACGGGGCAAAACTTTGTGCGTACCGCCGATGTTTGTCCCGAGTCTGGGTGTTTGTGTTTGTGATATTTCATGTTTGTGAAACGCACCCACGATACAGGAGAAATTCCTAGTGTGGGGCGACGTTTTTAAAAGAAAAAAAAAATAAAAAAAATGATCATGCAAATACATATCTTAGAAAACGGACTTTGTGAATTAGGAACTACCGGATTATATACACAACAATAAATTAATAATACCCACCAATAAAACGTGAAGCTTATAAATTACAGAGAATTTAATTGCTCCCAGTACAAGGGCTGGCTTCCTGTGGTCTAGACTAAATTACTAGGACTAATCATCAGTATACACGAACGGCGCCGCGGGCTAGAACTAGTGTTGCTATAAATTCATTTGACCAGGACTATTCGCACGCGATATGTTACTGTTATGATAGAGAATGATGTTTGGATTCTAATGCGGATGCTGATGTAATGTAAATCTTCATTAAGTTGTTGTAAAATAAAATTAGTCGATGGTTTTGGAAAACGGAATACTCTATTCTATTCGGTTAGATGTTTTTCAAAATGTTATGATGGTTAACATATCGGATTTGTATGCACAAGGTTGCAGTATCAAACCCAGGTAAGTATCAATGTGACTTTTTCAATGTCATAAATACTTTCTTAGATATTCTTAGGCACCACTGACTAACGATAATGGAAAACATTGTGAGGAAACCTAAATTCAATTATTTGAAATTAACAACCCGCAGTGAGCCAGCGCATTGATCGATGCTCAATCCTTCTCTTATACGAGAAGAGGCCAAAATAGTATGATGGTTTTCTGCAACTTATAAGTAAACACGCGACACGAGTGTATTTGTGGGGATACCAGATTTTTTCTAAACAATCAGAGCATTATAATAGTCGTTGACCTTTTTGTCTGCACAATATTAGCTATTTATATAAACAATCAAACAGACCCGAACCGTTATTGTTAAATAAGGCGAGTAGTCACTTCGACACCCCACTCCATTAAAAAAACAATATGCCACACCAATGCGCATTGCGCTGTGTGCGTGATCTGTGTATTAGTATTACAAACACATTTAAATTCCAACGGCCGTTGTCTTATTATAAATCAGGATCCTGCGCATGATTCACGAGATCTAGGTTATTCTATTTTAAGTACAAGTCAGCCTGAGGCGATAGATTACAAGTCAAGTTATTAGTATGGATATATTTCAATGTAGACGCCTATGAATAATATTAACTTTGATCGTGCGAGTGATAAAGAAAAATTCATTATTTTTCTCAATTACGGTTTGTTATTGGTAGATTAGTCTTCTAAACTCTAAAGCAAGGTTCAGTCTGGCAAATACCTTTATGAAAGTATATTTAGTTAGTGCAGGTATCATGATTAGGCAGCGGTGGAATATTTGACCGATAAACAAATTAGTGATAATCTAAGATTTGGTGTAGGCGTTTTTTCGAAAGGGGTTACTGATATGGACGCTTGTGTTTACTTCTTCTGGAGCTAGTGAAACCACAATTCATAAAAATAGACAAAAAATGTTTCACTTCGATACTAATTATTCGTTACTTCGATAACTATAGATCTAAAAACTATATCCAACAAATTACATAATATTATTCATACTAAATTACGTCAAATCGATTTAGATAGACACGCGATTATTATGATTGACAGTTTACCCTATAGCTGCAAGCGTTTACTCGATTTTTTAGATACGTAGTTCTAAATCGATTATTTATAATCGATATATTTTGCAAACTACATTAAATTGAGATCTCCGATTAGGTAAAAGATTTATGGTTTGATCTTAGTGTTATAGTTTATTGCATAATGTCTGTTATTTTGTATAAATGATGAATATACTGTAAGAATTAGTAGTTTCAGCCGGTTTTAGATACAATTGAGATGGCGCCAGAGCTTTTTACTGGGTTACTATGATGCATTAATAATTTAATTTTTATAAATTTTTGATGTCAACCTTGTCAAGTGACTTTTAGTGTTTGAATAATTAAATTTTAAGAATTTCTGATCTTATACTAAGCCATATTATATAAGAAGAGAGTGGCAACCTTTTTACCACACTTGATGGTTAAATCTCTACACCACGGTATGCCCTATTCCAACCACCTAATTAGCTTAAAATATTAGATGATGTCCCCTACATATAAAACTACTTTAAACTTAAAGAAGCGTCTATTGACATCTCTACATATGTACAGTGACAGGTATAAATCGTCAACATAGAATTTTGTAAAAACTTACCTATCACCAGATATACACCAGACGTTTTCTCCTGTCCCTCATCATGATGTATTCTACCATTCATACGTATAATTTAATCACGGCTGTCACAACAAGACAGACTCATCACACTCGTTAACACACAAACATGGTTATCAACTAAACGCGGAACAAATGCTAAGTATTTCACGTCAGACTTGTCAGAGGCTTCCAAACACTCATTTCTTGGTTTTGACTTATGTCTTGCTGGCAACTTGAATGGTGAGCCTAAAGAGCGTGAATTATTAGGTATAATAATCTCACATTGACTGCCTCGTTGGTCTAGTGGTTGCTAAGCGTGACTGCTGCGGACGAGGTTCTGGGTTCGAATCCCGGGTCGGGCAAAGTGTTACTGGTCTTTTCCATTAGGTAATTCTCAGTAGCAGCACGGAGTCTGGATTTGTACCCGGTTGATGGCAATAGGCTCGCCCCCTATTACATTGGGACCGAAAAATATAACTGGCGAAATGTGGGTGTACTATATGTCTGCCTACCTCTTCGGGAAATACAGGCGTGATTAATTAATCTACCTCCTTAATTCAAATACATACCTATTAATTATGCAACATGTGCTCAATCCACTTTGATACCATGAAACCAATATTGATGGTCCACATGGGCTGTGGTTAACCACTGATATGATTTCTATGGAGCTCACCTAATTGCGGTTGATTCACTTCCGGAGTCAATGATCATCATCATTAGTAAATATAACCACACAAATAAAATTTGTTATAGAACTCATGATGGTTTTGTGTCTAGAATTGAAACAGGTAAAATACTTATCAAAAGTTAATTCTACGACATTAACATATGCGTGTAAGCAATAAATTAGGCCTTTATAAAAGCCTAAAATACGTAGTTTACAACTTTAGCGGAACATCAATTTCTTTTTTAAATGATAATGCACAAGGTTGCAGGTTCAAACCCGGACAAGTATCAATGTGACTTTTTCAATGTTATAAATACTTTCTTAGTTATTCCAAGACACCACTGACTAACGGTGACGGAAAACATTGTAAGGAAACCTGGATTTAATTATCTGAAATCGCCAACCCGCAGTAAGCTAGCGTGGTGATCAATGCTCAATCCTTCTCTATACGACGAGAGGCCTTTGCCCTGCAGTGGGACAGTTATAGGCTGTTATTATTTATTATAGATAACCGAAAATTAAACGAAAATAGAAGCAAAAGCTAAATCTATTATTAGTCATACATTTTATGGAAAGAATATTATCAGAAAAAGACTCTCGAAGTATTTTGAGTTCAGTAGGTACATGTAACAGGTAAATTAATACACAAAATAAATAAATTACGAAATGCAAGTAAAACGGGTGGCAAACACTAGCTAGCAATCAACGGGATATTTATAGCTTTGTAATCAGATAAAGGTGTGAATAATGAATAATTCACTTACAAATTAACTTTCACTTATTAACGGACAATTTCTTGTACAGTCAACGACAAAAATAGGTAATTTTACTAAGCTTTCGTATTACCCATATTATTTAGTATAATGCACGATTTCGCAGTATCTATAACCATTTTATGAATAAGGGCTTCGTTTAAGTCTGAAATCACACTAATATTATAAAGGCGATAGTTTGTGTGTTTGTTACCTCTTCACGCTCAAACGGCTAGACCGATTTTGGTGAATAACACATAGCCTTTTTATAGCGGGTAACACCGCGGGGCGCAGCTAGTTAAAATATAAACGTGAGAATATACATGTGAGTAAAACAGCATTTATATATCTAGTAAAAAACATACGTACCGTTAATTGAAGAACAAGTTGTTACATATAGTCCTAAATATTCTCAAATCAGCATTTTGGACTCTTAAAAATTTAGACAGTAACTTTAATTAATGTTTATATCTTTCAAGTATTTGACATTTAATTTCTTAACCTGTAAAGCTACTTCTGCTGCTGACTGTACGTACCTCCTTTAATTATGATAAGGCATTAATTAAGCATCAAAGAAAAAGTTTCTTTTAAAATGTCTCGTTTTAATACTAATTGAATGAACTTCCTTTTTAAAGTTCGCACTTCAAAAGGTTTCGGTAAAATATCAAGAATGTCGCTTTTATCAAAACATCAAGTTATAAGATTTAAAAGCGTGAGAAAACCGACTTTTTCCATATTATATCACAGTAATATTATAAAGGCGAAAGTTTGTGAGTGTGTTTGTTACCTCTTCACGCTCAAACAGTTAGACCGATTTTGATGAAATTAGTTAGCTACCATAAACGAGAAATTTTAAAAAAGGTTTGATGTCTCATCAAAATTAAGCTTCTTACAGAAAATTAGCTTGATAGTAATCCATTTTAAAAATGTCTATGGATCTGATTAATACACATTAGTCTCCATTATTATCATTTACTTATTTCCATTAGCCTCCAAAAAACTATCAACTATTTATATACAATCATCATCAGCCGGAAGACGTTCACTGTTGAACAAAGGCCTCCCCCTTAGAACGCCACAATGGGCAATGTATAAAATACAACTACCAAAATATTTTAACTTTGAATAGCAAGTGCTATAAAAGCCCACGACGGTTCATCTATTAAACCTGTTAAACCTGTATACCTAAAGAATAAGATAATTAAGAATAACAATTACTAACTCAACAAATAGACAAGCTACCGTTTAACGGAGTACTGACTAGTATCAACTTCCCTTGACTGCCTACACGATGTTAACAGCGCTCTGTTTAACCTATCTGCGAACTATTGCGCACGCAGCCGGTCCAACCCCCTTACCAAGAACTCTCAAAGCAGGACACTTTCTGCTGTGGAAGCGAGATACCGCTACGTGGAATGTAGTGTGACGTCTCGCTTCCACGAAACAAATTCTCCTGGTTTAAAATTTCATGGTACGGAGGCAGTTCAATGCACTTAAATGCAATTGAGGTGTACTGTATTTTTATATGCCTATTAAGTACGATAAAAATAATGAACGATATTCAATGGGCTCTGTTCTATTGATATAAATAAGTATGATTTAATATAAAGTGGGCTTTGTTTTTAATGATAGTTATAAATTAAGATGTGTATTTGTGGAATAGGGTCATGGATCATAGGTTTATAGTACAGAAGTTATGATTTTATTTATTTAGATGGTTAATTTTATGAGAAACGATATGAGGATCAAAGAACTGGTAGTAATGCGATTAATTACATTGAGGTTTTAATAAGGTATACGTACTTATTCAAGAATAGTATGTTATGAGTTATGACGTACCCCAGTCTCTTACCACCCACAGACAAACAGATGACAAGGTATGGTGCGGCAGTGTAGATGTATTAATAACTAAGATACTTTCAAAAATAATAATTATGAAGTTGTAACGCGATTACTGTAATGAAGTTAAAATGTAATCTGATAATTTGGCGATTCATAATCTATAATGCATTCTGCGAAGATCGAGCTCAGTGGTGTGCCATAGGTACTATGTCCAGTTAAGTTTTGTTTTTTTTTTTTTTTTTAAACGTCGCCCCACACTAGGAATTTCTCCTGTATCGTGGGTGCGTTTCACAAACATGAAATATCACAAACAAACACCCAGACTCGGGACAAACATCTGTGGTTCGCACAAAGTTTTGCCCCGTGCGGGAATCGAACCCGCAACCCTAAGCACAGCAGTCCAATCGCTTAGCCACTGCGCTAATCAGGTCGTCAAGTACAAACACTGCGCTAATCAGTTAAGTAGTGGACTAAGTAGAAAGATAAGCTGATGATAATGCATTCTAAGTAGATAGTAACTGAATTTTAGTGATGGTTAATTAATCACCAAAAATAGTTTTAAGCAACCCCCGACAAAACACAATTCTCATTATATATATTATAACAATAAAACCGCATCGTAATAGGTCCTTACGTTTAGGAGGTACGATGCCACAGACAGACACGACAAACTTATAACAGCCCTCTCTTTGCGTTGGGGGCAAAAAACAGTAATTCTACTGCTACAAATTAGTACAATACCATTTATCACGGCCCAAATATAGCACGACAAGCAAAATCAATTTGATAAGTCACAGTGACAACCCTGACCTACAGGGTTCACAGCTCCAATGCGCACGCGCGAATTCTCGGCCGCTGATCAAAGATAAACAGACACGTCAAGCTGTATAGTTTTACGGTTGACAGATGATAGGGCGATCTCGATTGTGCCTAACAAGCAAATATGATAAGTTGAACTATTTTTACATGAGTAAACAGAAAATGATTGGGTGCGCAGGCGCACGGATAAGATCTGATGGATAGTCTGCGAAGTCAATAACTCATTGGTCTTTTAATTGTTTTAGATGATTCATAGTGCTGAGCAGTGAACACTTAACAGTCGCGTATCTCTATCTTGTTATGAATTCAGATTGAAAATTAATGTCATTGACTTGGAGTATGATTTAGCTAGCCTGTTAGTGTCACCCACTGCGTAGGCTTGGACTACTGCGCTAAGGTTGCGGTTTCGATTCCCGCACGAGACAAAGATTTGTGCAATCCGCCGATGTTTGTTTCGAGTCTAAATATTTGTCTACGAGCCTCCCTATTCCTTAACAAACCCATAGCCAAAAATGGCATTAGAGTATAATTTAAATTAATTAAAAGACACGAAATCATAACGTGTTTGTTTTTATTGAGTATATTGCCCACTCGTCGTATCTTTTTTTGTTATTTTTTAATCTATGAGTTGTGGTTGCATAACTAGAGACAAATTCGAAAATACAAACTAAAGTAGGTACTTAGACTTACAATAGTCTTAGGTACAGTCGCGCCAGTTCATTAGTGCCTAACATTACCTATACCTCTTACCACAAACATGGAGTTTATGCTAAACATAAATAGGACACAAACAATAATAATTTAATTAAATATTCAGTTTGCTGACAATGCTATTACTTCACAATTTGGCCAGCACTGTACCTAGTAATTTAACGTTAATAAATAGTTATATTAATTGAAATTCAATTTTATCTAGCGAACAATGGCGAATGATAAATCTGGGTGAAAAATGATATTGTAGGTTGGAATTACCACGATTTGGAACTGAGTTATACCTGTTTCTTGAGTAAATTACCTAGATATTGGTACCTAGTACTTCAGCAGAGATCTAAAGCGCACTAACACTTATCTGAGAATAATATTGGCAGTTCAAATTCGGTAGTCTTAGCTTGAACTAAACAAATGCGAAGTCCAAAAAATCTACGACATACGAAAACTTGGACAAAAAGCCATTCGAATAAAAATTACGATGCACGGATAATAATATAACATCAAATTTTCCGAGCATTGATTCAGATAAATCCGACTTGAAATATTGTAAGTGAACTGAGTAATTTGAGTTTCATTCAGCATAATGGCAGCTGGACTTCCTAGGTGCGTTGTAGAACCAATGCCACCTATTAGTCCGATTAGACACAACTCACTGAGACAAACTTTTAAAAAGGAGGTTTTAAAGACGTCCAAAGTCTTTTTCTTTTTTTTAAACGACGCCCCACACTAGGAATTTCTCCTGTGTCGTGGGTGCGATTCAAAAACATGAAATATCACGGTACACAAACACCCAGACTCGGATAAACATCTGTGCTTCGCACAAAATTTTGCCGTGCGAGAATCGAACGCGCCACCCTTAGCGTAGCAGTCCAATCGCTTAGCCACTGCGGTAATCAGGTCATCATGTATCAAAGTAAGCCGATAAACATAGCTAAGTAAAGTGATGATGAAGATGAGTAAATTCACTCAAAACTCGAAAATTCCAAAAGTACTGCAAAAAAACGCAGCCCATTTATTTACGATTTATTCACGCGAGTAACGAGAGATTTACTTTCCACCTGACATGCATCCAAATGGTAACACGTACGTATGTTAACGCTACTGTTGTAGTTACGTAAACTGTTAACATTCGCAGTGCATCGCACTCTTACGTGCGAGTTTGTTTATGTAAAACATTGGAGTGCTGTTTTTGGTATCATTAACTAATTTGGACTATATACAGGTGGACTATCTGATGGAGCTTACTTTGCTGTATAAATGTCTTTTTTGACTTCAAAAAGGAGGAGGATATCAAATCGACAGTTTTTTTTTATGTATGTTCAAATTCTTTTTGTGTTCCATTGGGTCCCATTTAATTTTCATACAGATTTTAAATAAAACTTATATGACAAACCGAAAGCATAGAATTTGGCACTGACTTCCACTTCGCTTAAAGTAAAGTGAAGTGAATAAAATATTATGTTTCATTTTTGAGCTCCTGTTTTTTGAAAACGGATTTAATTTTTTTTCAATGTTTTTTTATTGTTGACAACAACCTATAGTCAGTCACCGGATTACTGTTCATCTACCATGAGATACATATTAAGTAAATAAACATGGAAATCAGAACCGCGGGTCAGTTGACAGTATTTTTGACAATAGCTGTACCGAGAAAACTGTCATAGACCATCCGCGTTTTCGTTATACTAAGGATTTTATTTCGGGCATAAAAATAAAAAATATATACTATATAGCATGTTAAAAAAGAGACAACTCATAGAAGACACACTAGTTCAACTACAGGCCAAAAACAATTGGAGGAATAACTATGGGCGTGCAGTATCACATATTTGCACACCTTATAGGCTAGTAGGCGCATTGATCAAAGCATACACATGTAGATCATGTAGAACAATATTTTTCGTTTATTTGTACGCAATACTAGCAGATATGCAAAGCGCTTTCAGTGTTATTTTAAACTGAAACGTTAGTACAATGTGGTGCATTATTTCTAGACCGGTGACTAAACAAAGGGTTCACCGAATGCGTCCAATATAAATACATTTCTAGTTAGTGTTGATTGACTGGTTATATTACATTTTAATCCAAGACTTGAATTCATAAGGGGTAGACCGAGGAGTATAGTCACCCACAATTCGCTAGTTATGTTATAGCTCTCAATGTAATAGCCAAGCGGGCACATATGCAGACTCCGTGCTGCTACTAAGAATTTTTTAAAGAATCAACCCAATCACTGTGCCCGACCTGAGATTCAAACCTCGGATCCATATTAACCAGTCGTGGTTAGTGCCCACTTGACCAACAAGGCAGTCGAGGGAGTTGAACACGACGTTGTCAATATAGGCTAAGTCAATAACGAGTTCTCAGTACTCAAATTGACTTTGTTAGAGTCTGATTGGGACTATGAGAGTCTATTAGGACCAAGTGATGGAGGTCGAGTCTATTGCCATTGTAGGGCGCTTTTATTAGTCAAGCGATTTGGAATCGCAAAATAATTATGTGATGTATCCACGTACATATTGATAGCATTGACAGGTTGCATACCTAGTTATCTTAAAATCCATAATAAATGATTAAGGCAGACGAAGCTAGATAGAAGGCAGGGACTATAGTTACGATAGAGTCGAGATAAGTAGATCATGAGGAATTCTTTCCAAGTATTCAGCCAATGCTAAGTTGTATCCGGCCTTGAATTAACCACCCCCTTCACCGTGAGTGTCGCGAGGACTAAGGGAAAATCAAGAAGATGGGCAGCAGCGTCTCCTGTAACTTCACCACTAATACGGCGATCCCCAAGCCGCTTGAGCCCCCCCCAAGCGTGAGGATTATGACAACCCCTACCCCCTCCCCTACCTAAGGGTGAGGCCTTTGTTTAACAGTGGACGTCTTCCGGCTGATGATGTTGTAGCCAATTCTATAATGATGTTGTAGGTATAGTTCTGTCTAAAGGCGATTATGGGTGTTTTTACTTGCAAAACATGTCTGAATAACGAACAGAAGCCATTATGTTAAGGCGAAGCATGGTACAAGGTACTCGCACTATTTACATTGCATTTTGCACTAAGTGTAAAACTCTATCTTATCGGTGCCCTACGTGCCGAACTATCTGCATCCGTCAATTAACACTTATCTGCTACTTATGCAATATGTAAAGCGACATGGCGCAGCAGAAAGTACTCCATTTCAAAATTTAAGGCTTTTTGGCCTTACATAGTAATTAAACTAGAGGTAGTCTTCCATATCTACTATTTCCTTTTTTGCGGTTCATTTTGGGACCTAAACCTTATCTTGAATAGTTACATCCTAATTATAAGTGCAATAAATTTGTTGTGAACTTGTGACCCACTTGAAAAACAAACACTATGTATGTGTACCTACTATAGCAAAAAAAAGAAGAAGAATCTCCAGCAAGAAAACTGTATTTTCACATACCTACAGTCATGACTTTCGACTGAAGACAATTTATTTTTAACTAGCTGCGCCCCGCCGTGTTACCCGCAAAATTTTTTCGAGGTAAATAGTAGCCTATGTGTTAATCCAGAGTGTCAGCTACCTCCATATAAAATTTCATCAAAATCGGCCGAGCCGTTTGAGCGTGAAGTGGTAACAAATATACAAACCCACAAACTTTCGCTTTTACAATATTAGGTTGATTTGTAAGCAGTACCTATAGTTTGTTGATCTAATGTACATTACATATAATTATGTATTTCTATATAATACCTACTATAATATCCCAGCGATTTTAGCAGCGTAATTATTTTTATTAATACAAAAACAAAAGACCGCTAAACTGGAAACGTCAACTGGATGGACATTCATTTAAAAAAAGTTTTTAATACCTTCCTCAAATAAAAAGTAACGGCACTCACTCCTAATTAGCGATTTGTTGTTAACACAGTTATACATCTTTGCATAAAATTTTATATTCTTGTTTTTATTTTTGTCACGACCTTTTTGCCTCAATGTATTGGAACCGCGGTGATCTGTTTGGATTATGATAAACGGTATATTTGGTACCTCTTGGACTTTTGATCGAAAACCGTTGCTTTTTTTTAATACAAGGAAGACGAAAAAAAGTCTTTTAAGTCCCTGTTGCTAGGATTTTCGGTTATTGAATTCATGGCAACTACTTATTAAGGATTAAGAATTGCGGGCAACCGGTAGATGTGATTGGCTAGCTGTCGTTCATTGTGACGATCTAAGGGGTAGGCCTTTGTTCAACAGTGGACGTCTTCCGGCTGATGATGATGATGACTTATTAAGGATGTTGTATGCATCAAACATCGTAATAATGGATAATTAGATAGGTAAGCATTATATTTGTGTACCTAGATGCAAAAGTGTGTTTTTTCACAGTATTAAAATTAGGCTTCAATGAAGCTTAATTTTTTTCTTTGAGATAGTTCATGGTCTTAAATATTTTCACACTATTATCTATTAAAACCTGTGTAATAGATACGAGCAATTCCGCAGGAAACGGCTGTATCAGGGATCTTTCGATCCCCAACGAACATAATATAAACAAACCATAATAATATTATGTTCTTTTAACTTGGTTTCATAATAACTTTACCACATCACATACCCTTTAATATAAGCTAACTAAAGTACAACGAAAGTGTCTCTACACAGCTATTAAAACATCCAAATGGTTGCGCCACCACAAGATGACGTCATACCGTAACAAAACACCATCACCACTCACCATGGAGATCCCGGAAGGCTGACCGCAACACCTGGTCCACCGTTAGAACATACGAACACACACACACACAGACACAGACACAAATCTGAATGGGAATTTGAGATGTAGTATGCGAGTTTCTCTGAATTATTAGGTAGGTATATGAAGGACAGAAAATGATAAAATCTGTGGTATTTAGTACCTACATTATTTTGTAATTGGAGCAAATATTATTATGGATGAGGAGAGCGAGAATTGATTAATATTTCATATTAATCGTATTTCATGAAATGGGCGTCCAGAAGTAGCGAAAAAAATAGTACAAGGTGTAATAAATATCACCTACAATAAAACATAATTATAAATAAAGGCAGAGGTGCACATATAGTACACCCACATTTCGCCAGTTATGTTTTTTAGGTCCCAATGTAATAGGGGGCGAGCGTATTGCTATCAACCGGGCACAAATCCAGTTTCTTAAAATAAAAAAGGGGTTATAGAACTCACTATTACACATGGTTTTTGCTATGAAATCACCCCTGAAAACGGGAGAATAAATATTGTTCCATACATTTTTAAGGTGTATAAATGGATCATCTGAGTATTCAGAAAAAAATAATGTGAACCTTAGCAGTACTTAATGGAACATGCATTAATAATATAAAAGTCTATATCGAGACCGACAAACCTAGTAAAGATAAAATAATTAAAACGAAGACAATTTTAATTATCTTATTTATGCAATGCAATCAGTGAGTACACATCTAAAACAAGTCCTCATTCCTACATAAACTCAATTAATAGTTTCCAATACGTTCTTAAACAACATTTTTTATTAATCTAGACAAATGTTAGATATAGGGGCGAACGAGTCGTGTGCGCCTGCGCAATCTTAACCCTTAAGTGAGCGATAAATGACCATTAAGGCCCGCCTCACAATTTATCACATCAGTGGTCAGATAACGGCCAAGTGCTGGGCAAAATGGACGCTCATAAATATATTGCTCAGTTGCTGATGCTGTGATTTTTTGCGGTATTTTGCGAATTTGCTTAGCACAAGATGTAAGGGCTGGGCACTTATAGTACGAAGAGGGTTACTATATATATACCTACATATATTTTGGAGACCTGGAAGGCTTTAAAGTAAATTTTATTAGGTAAGATTCAACAAACATCCTACTGCAACTAGCATCCTAACGTTTCATAAGCGCCTGTAATAGTTTTATGTGAAATAAAAACATTTTGAATTTTGATTTTGAATCAACCGTTGTGATAATAGAAGTTTTAACATAATGTTATAATCCTTGAATAATATGATGACAACAAAACAGGTTCATAATTAAATTGTAATCTAAATTATTTCCGATTCCTTTCAAAATAATATGAATTATTTAATTTCGATACCAGCGCTAGTTCTATATAATAAGGTATATGAAATAGCGTTCTGTTTACTTCACATCCAATTAAAATGACACAGATAATAACGCTCCTCCCGTCATGGACGAAGCACGCAATGACAGAGTAAAAATATCAAAATATTATCTGAAAATAAACTGCGCGCCAACGTACTGTGAAAAATGTGCATACACCATTAAATAGTTATAGATACGACACTTTACGCGATGTTTTATGCCTACATGCATGTCTTTTATCCCCTTATCTGCGAAGAGGGAATATTTATGACATACATGCGGGCTATTACTGCGTGTGAGGTCGCTGAATAACCCTGCAAGAACAAAGCATACATTTCCATTGTTTAAATTGATTTTTGAATTCTTGCACGGAGAATGAAAGAATGTTGAATTTTCGAGGTAAGTTTATGGATGTTGGTCTCGGACGTTGTCTCAAAGAGGGTTCAGAGGATAAGATTTGTGGAGTTGAAAAGTGCGGAAGATGATATAAAATATGGTGATGGAAATAGTAGGTACATCTAATTGTAATTATTAATTAAATAAATCTATCTATATATAATTTGGAAGCAGCGTGCAAATATTGTGAACGTATAAAACTTGACTAAAATCAAGCAGGTTTGAGTTGACTTATAGATTGAATCCATGTTCACATTTAAAAAAATCCTAAAAAGCCACATTTTAAAGGATTATTTCTTTAATAAAAGTTAAATCCAGGTTAAGTGGTATCACTCATTAACTTAATTTACACTGTAATACACACAATTCAAAATATATCTTACTCACACGGAAATTCTCCATAAACGATTATAATAGCCTACATTATATTTATTATGAAATACTATAGTATACCTAAAATATAAAAAACACACTCTAACATACAAAATTGTATACATAAATAAAACAAAATATATAACTACATTCACTATGTGATAATCTAATATATTTATATTTTTATCCTACGTATTTAACACTTCCTACTTACTACTATGTACATGAAGAAAACAAAAATTTAAAATTATTATAGTAGGTACCTACAACATATAAAAACCACACTCCTCCTTACCTAACACCCAACACACAAAATCATACACATAAACACATAAATAAACTCAAGTAATCAAAATATTTAAATACAACTTACCTAGTTATAATAATTACTACAAACTAATAAGATAAAAATTTAATTTTACGAGCACAACAATAACAACATTGTACCTATTTTTTAAACGCAGTGAAATAGCCACTGTGTCATGGGCCTTAATAAACATGTATTGTATTTTTCTAAGACTGTACTCCCCCGCTCACGCACTTCTACCTGCATTAGCGATGCGCATAAGATGTCGTGTACATTAATTCTACAATTAGCCTACCTTCTTTAATTTTACGAGTCTACTAATACTGTTACGAACTGATGTTATTGACTTATTGTACCAATCCACTACGCAAATTGGCCTCATGTATTTATAAATTATAATATTGTATTTTCTCTGTAAGTGATTATGTAAATCTTTTGAGAAAATAAATGTCTAAAACCGTAAAACCATATTCTACTAAGCAAAGACGTTCTACGCACTTAGACTTTGACGTTTTACCTATAAATTACATTTTTCTACAGCATACACGATCAACAAATACTATTCTATAAAACGAATAAGGAATATAGTTGTAATAATGTAATCTTATCGCCGCAGAATGTCAATCACTAAGATTTGCGACGAAAGTTATAAAGCGAATATAATCAATAAAACACCACTCGAATAAAAATTCAAGAAAAAAAAACAACCGAGCGTCACGTCTGCACGGCTAACATAATTACATTGCGACATGCGCGTGCGACGTCACTCT
The DNA here is from genome assembly GCA_946251915.1 of Abrostola triplasia. Lineage (NCBI taxonomy): Eukaryota > Metazoa > Arthropoda > Insecta > Lepidoptera > Noctuidae > Abrostola > Abrostola triplasia. The sequence continues at coordinate 1,910,527 of OX276424.1, read as the reverse complement.
ATCCCGATGTTATCGCGCACCTCCCCGGACGCATGCGTTAATGCTTTTTTCAACATTACCGCTTCATTATTCATACATGTTGTGGCACTGAAGTTTATGACACAATGTGGAGAGTTTAAAACGTTCGGAAGTAATCGTGGAAACACCATAAATATGTTATACTAGCTGCGCCCCGCGGTGTTACCCGCTAAATTTTTTCGCAATAAAAAGTATCCTATGTGTTAATCCAGGGTGTCAGCTACCTCCATATGAAATTTCATTAAAATTCTTTCAGTAGTTTTTACGTGAAAGAGTAACAAACATCCATATATACTCACAAACTTTCGCTATTATAATATTAGAAGGGATTATGTATTAAATAATATATTTTAGTTGGGTATATAAGGTCTATAGCACAGTTTTAGTTTTAAGTTTGAAATATCACATGGCATTATTATCATTCCAAAACAAATGAATGCCAATTTTGACCATACATTTTTGAGCCTAGATCGTATACTATGTGTACCCCGTGTAAATAGCTTTGGTTAACTTTTGTAACTAACAGTTGGTCACCAACCCGTAGTGATCAACTGTGGTGACAAACTATGGTGACCAACTATGGTGACCAACGCTCGTCCTCAGTATAAGAAAAGTCATTCGGTCCGATCGACGGTCATTATGATATAAACCACTTTATTATTCATACGTTACACGCAACCAATAAACCCTGAGTGGACGATGTAGCAATAAATGAGTGATAATGACAAAATTATTGTTTTACTGCGAAGTGTTTCAGTTGAGAATGCAACGCAAAGTAATTTGTTACGGATAGTAATGTCGGGATAGCGATCTTGTGTGGCCTATAAAAGTGGGCTCATGATTAGTTGGTCACAATAAAATTAGTTCCCATTAAAGCACGCTCTAAATCGAAGTATCTTGTTCGAAAGTTCCTTGAATTAATCTGTTTGATGTTCTTGCATATTTATTCCCTTTAATTATCTGCGGCTTCGATCCCTAGGTATATTTTGCATTTCTTTTCTAGTATACTTGGCCTATGTTTACGATCTAACCTATTAACTAACTCTATAGATGCAAAATCACTTTCCATTGTTACTATAGGTACCTACTAGGTATGCAAATGACACTAAGGACTTTACGGTGATCTCCAGGATTTAAAGACAAAAAAAATGGAAGAGAACGTAAGTGCAGGAAAATGAAACTGCACAGTGCCAATGACTAAGCGCCAATAAAATAAAAGTCTTATTTTGATTTTACAATACTTTCGAAATCATAATTTACGGAGGTCTTTAATAAAAAGGTTTTATTGTATATCCAATCGTTTCCTGCTTCCAAGAATAAATTTGGTGAAAAATATTGTTTTTTCTTATCATTGCTTAACCTTAAATTCGGTAGTGGACAGCCGGCTTCAAAGGTTCGCGCCACTAACTTGATTTTATTACACAATTTTAGTGTGTCATCTTATTGGAAGTTTGTCAAAATGTTTCTGTTTACGATAACAGATTCGCTAAAAAATTTAACTTTCAAATCGTTTATAGGTTATTAAAATTTAACGTGTCACAAATTAAACCTGCGTCTTGCTGCCCGCCGATTTGAAACACTAATTTAGACCAAGGAAGAGCGCTCTCGCGTTTAGCGGAAATGGGATTTTTTTTACCTAAAAATGGATGGGGGATGGTCCTGCTCGTGCTATTAGTTTGTAAGGGTTTAGAAATAACTTGGAAGGTAATATTCTGTTTTCTCTCTACATATTGATTGCATCAACGCCAAAAGCTGGGCTCTTAATTTATAGAAAACGATACCAAAAATGTAAAAATATTTCTTACTAGGTCGTTTGTAAATCCAACACGCTCAACGGCTGAACGCATATGAAAACAGCTAGTAATAAACTATCTTCTGTCTTATTTTTAATAAATAAAAACGTGAACCACCGAGGCACCGACCAAGGATCAGCTCTCAAGTTAACCCGCGGGCAAACGTCAAATAAATTCGCGATATGATCTCCGATTGTGCTTCGACATTTAGTTTGGGATATATTTTTATTGGAACGTGAATCGAGTGAGATGCTGCATCGATTTCGTGTCGAATCTCGATATAAAAGTACTCGAGAATCCAGCTTGAATATTCATACAGCTGTCGCGGAGCGTCGCAACGGAATAAATTGTAGACTCGTAAATAAAATTGCTTGCTTTAAGTATTTGTGTAGGTACTTAACAAACACACTGAATTCGATTATTTGATTTTATTTTTCAACCGTTTTACATGCTGTATAGTGGTATTTTTAATTCGACATTTTTTTTTTAAGTTCACAAAGGTGTATAAAATAAAGGTCGGGTCTATAGACTCATTAAACTTTTCTTATTGCCTTCCGATAACTAATAATTTCCTTTGTCCCAGGCAGACATATTTTTAATAGCTTTTTAAAAATGCATCCTGTTCATACAGTGTTAAAGCATTAATTTAATAGGTTGTAACAAAAACAAAAATACTATTATTGGTTTTTATTTTCTAGACATCACTACCCCGTACCTCTAGCAGTACCTCAATAGCCATAGTCTGTACATACATTGTGCGTCTAATTACGGGCACAGAGGTCCACGCGTGCTCAAGGGTCTAAGTCAGATGGGGTCAAGTGTGTCCCATACAATGGTGTAGGAAGAATAGATATTATGGTGACGTAGAGAAACGAAGAGGGAAAGAGTCTGTTTTCTTTTTACTTTTAACGACGAAGAAATTTTCGCGGCGCGGGTGGTGTCCAGGGCCCTAGAAATGTGGTAAAACAATTGTGGAACAGAATGATAAATGTATGGGGATGACGTCATATTCCGACTATGTAACCTATTGAGGTTTTACTGGTCACATATGTGGAATGCACAAGGCTCAGAAAAGGCGAAGGATAGAGTGCTTAGGAAGAAGAAAGGGAGCCTTCGCCCGGCATTTCGACACAAAAGACACATCTAAGATACCTGTGATGACCTACAACATTGTTAAAATTTAATAAAATGTTTTAGAAATTTCACATGAATATCAATGAATTCGTACCTAATACTGAAATTTCCAAAATGGTGTATAAAAACCTATTACAATTTCAAATTCCATGAATAAAAACCAATGAAATCCAAAGCAATAAAGAAAGACGTTCAAACTGTCCTATCTAGTAATATTCCCGTTTATTACTCTTTGTCCTATTGTTGTGTACCAGTAAAACTATGCGTGTTGCAAACATAAAACGCTGTTACTGACTACATCATCTGTGCTAGGGCAGGTCCTAATGTCCTTTCTTCGTGCCCATAAAAGAATCGCTACTCAAATATTTCTATTAGTTTTGATTCCATTAGTCAACATTTTCACACAATGGCCCACGTTACCACATCACTGACGTAGAACAATAAAAGGAATGCAATTGTGAATGCAAATAATTATGTATGAGAAGTTATTGTGACTTGATAATGGACTCGCCAGCACTGGCCCAATATCTATTAGTTAATATTCGTGTTTAATTTCTGCATATAATTATGTTTGTATGCAGTGTGGTCTTGATAATAGACCACCTGGTATATTCTTATCTTGACGATTCAATGAGAATCGTTCTAAAATAGACTGAAGCTGCAGGAAAATAGGGTACGTAATTGCATAGCATAAACATATGTGCTCGTAACACCCAAACGACCAATAGCATATAATATACGTAAAGGCCAAAGATTATGTACCTATAGTTATTTAAACGTTTGTGTGGCTCTTAAAATTGCTCCAAATCGGCTACAAAAATATATAAATATAAAATTCCACGATATAAAGGAAATTGCTTACAGGCAACGCACGAGTATAATTTAAATTACAAACAAAAGAAAATCAATAATTCACGACGTTGCAATCTGATAACCCTTAACCAGCACTCCGTCGCAGTATTTACTAAACCAACATGGTAATTTTGTCTACGAAACCCTATGATTTATACGTCAAAGATAAGCATTTACCGGTAAATAATGCCAGTATGGTGTAATGCACTTAATACCATACATTTTGTATTAGGAACAGGATACTAAATTATTGTTATTGCTGCATTGGTGACCAGGCGAGATCTTAAGGGTGTGTGCGTAGTAACGGCGATTTGCGATGTCTTCGTTATTGTAACCGGACCTTTACACCATTTTGGTATCAAATGTGTAGTAAAATAGTCTAAATCCTCTTGGATTATATACCTAATCCTAGGGTAGGAATGATCTTACCCTAGGATTTCTCCTTCCGAAATCTAGTCCAAGTCTCGTTCAATTTCCAACCGGCTTGTTAGTTTTTCTTGAGTTTTTGAAACATACACAAATGCCTAAAGTAGCAAGCAGTAAGTTAAGCACCAAAAAGGTAGCATCTTACTTTAAATTATAAGCATTTTAAATGTTAATTGACTATTTCTAAAGAAAAGGAGGAGATAATGCTGTTTTGATACATTGCATCTATGAGAAACTATCATGATGCTCACATCACTAACCGACAGTGAGCTACCGTAGCCCTCGTTATCTAGTATAGTATAGTCTAGTATAGTATAAGAAGAAAGCCTTGCTCTAAAGGATATCTAAAGGGATAGTCGGTGAGTCACTTGTGACACTATAAATCTAAATGCTTATATATGATATACACATAATCATAGTGAATCTTCTTAAAATAACACCAAAAACTAACAATAAATGGCGACCAGCCAAATTCAAATGTAACAACGCAATTTCCGGCACGTATATGCACGCTAATCTCGAAAACCACTCAACAGGTATTGATAATGTTTTCATTAAATTGCTTCTGGGAAATATCACTCCCCGTGTTATCTTAAGCGGTGTTATTTGTAGTAAACTGTACTATTTGCCACTATTTGGATAGAAATGTTAATATATTATTTATGAAGACAAGAGATAAATATTTCCTAGAAGGTAGGTATTTTAAGTACCTAAATATCCAGGTACCCAAATCTAGGATACAAATTTTATTAAATATGTTAAATACAGAACAAAATCGCATCTAATAACTGACGTGTCTGTAACGATGATTTGACTAGGTAGGTACATGATAGGCCTGCTACCCTAGGTGCGGTTACGATATCCACAGTGATCATACAATTATTTCTATGAACACAAATATCTGTAAAATAAACCGACACTTAAGTCAATTCTAATGAGGGCTAAAGCTTAATAAAATAAAGAACAACTGGCCACAAGTCGAACAGAAGACCAAATGACTGAATATCCGCATTATAAACTTCCCAGTAAATAAAAAATAAAATGATACCTATCTTAATTATTCACTTAAAAGGCCGAAACAAAACCTGTCAATGCATTCACTATCAATCCCATCTACCCTACCCGATGCCAGCGAATATAAGGTAGTGAACCATTAAATTTTTGTTCCGCTACGCACCTGTCGTCCAAATCAATCAACGGGCAGGGGCAACTGCGAACAACCGTAAAAAAGTACTCACAAAATTCAACATCCAACGCGTATTAACTTCAATACACGACGAATTTATAAAAAAATAACAAAGCCAATGGAAACACAGTATCAAAATAGTAACGTAATGTAAAATACCCTTCGGAGCGCACGAGCCGAACGGCAGCTGGCTGATTGGTCGGCTTTTTGTTCCATATTCAAAACGAATCGAACATCAGTCGGTACTCAGTCGCATCGTAATTATCATCAAAGACGAACGTGTCTCACACCTGCTGCATTGTTTGAATAAGTCGTTCTTTCATTTTCAATTCAGACCTACAATTTGACGCCGGTAATAAGCAGCTTTTAGAGCTAAGGCAACATTGTGGCTTCGAAATGTTAAATGGGTTTGGAAACGTAACAGATTATCATAATTCGCTTCGAGCAACTGTTAACCAAAATTATAGGTGTTTTACGTTGTTTATACGATGTAATTGACTGTTCGTTTTGCTAATAAAGGTTCATTCCAGGCAATGTACTTTTTTTAAACATGTGTAAATTAGCTTCAGCGATAAAAGTACCGTTAATATGACCTAATTTGAAAGTCCATTCATAATCATTCGCAGATAACGGTAAGCAAACTTTTTTCCAGCAATACAATCAATTTATTAAGTAAGTACTCACAAAAACTTGCGAGTGAATTTCCCGTTTAAGTTCAATGAATCGGTCCACTAAAAAAGTATGATTAATCATGCGACGATTATGTGAGAACAATCGACCATGTTGCGGTGCGCGAGATTTATGCGCTTGCGCAAGTGACCAAACTCGTAATCTGTAGGGCTACCATGAGATATAATAGCCAATTATATCACAGATACACGATTTTGAACGATTAAGTAGATAATCGCGGGTTATTATGTGGACAAAATTGGCCGACAGGTAATGCGATAGTGGCGTAAGCTATGTAATGTTTACTTTGGAGGAAATAATCCAGGCTGGAAGCTATTGGCTGAAAGACGACAATAATTGCAAAGGGCTATCAGATTATCCAATTATACCTATTGCTGCATCAACGATAAATAGCTTTAGTCACATCTTTGTTTGAAAATCAATTCTCTCATTCTTTAAAAAAATATAGAAAGAGTGAGTGCTTCTTTGTATAAAAAATGCCTGTTTATAATCTTTCCGGGAATCCTCTGCTATTTTCGTTGGACTTATTAAAAAATCTCTTCCTTTCGTTAAAACCTATTGTTTACTTTTTACTATTGTATTTTGCGATCCGTTTTAATGCATTTGCTTGCCTTCATCTTTTTATTTATTAGCCTATCTGAAACAGCAGCCCTAGTTAGCAGTTCTTTAACAAGAATTCTGTAGTGAGCCGTCGCGTCTCGAGTTTCGGACGGACAGACGATGAGACGCGATGCACCTGTACCTTCTTCCTGCTAGGTCCCTTTTTTGCTTCCAAGCCATTTCCTGACGCGAGCTTGCGCAATTCACCGACGTTTTTGTTTTAACTGAATTTACCGTGGTTGGAATTGTTTTACTTATGGAGGCATGTGAAGTGAGTGGTGGAGGAATTTATGACGCTGAATGAGGCTGTTTAGGAATGCGTAATTATCTTGTTGTTGGTTAAGTGTTTTGTAGATGACGGCTTGATTGGTTTTATTTCATTTGTGAAGATTTGGAAATATTTTTAGATTTTTTTTAGTTGTACGTATGAGATTCAATAGTGAATTATCTCTACAATGCAAGCATCAATAAATGGAAAATCTCAAAAATATCATTGGCATAGTTTGCTTTTCTATGATTCATGAAAACTGTTAAGCCAGAATGCTTATAAAGCTTGGGTTCTTACCCTAATTCATTATTAGCAACTGATGAAAAACATACGAAACGAACTATTTAGCACTATGACTATTCAACAGTTCTAAAACCATTCAATTAGACTATATTCTGGATAGACTCAACAAACAGTAAGACGCACATCAATGATTATATTATTATACCTACACTAGTATCATCTAATCTACACAATAACACATAACACAACGCAACACAAACAATCAAACCAAACATGCCAGTATTAACATCATCTGCTTTGTTTAGAAAACAATCAATTTTCGTTTGATTCTCAAGATCGTTTGTAAACTTATACACATGATAGTTCTCTATTGTAAACGTTCTCTTTAGTTTGTTTATATTAGTATTACAAGACGTTTCTAAACTAGCCAAACCATTCAAGGTTTGGCAATACTTCGTTCAGTTGCTTAAAGAGATATGCACTGGCCACCAAACTCAATATCACACTTTTAAAATTGCAATAACTTTTTAAGTAAAAAAATTGTTGAAATTAAAATTGTAAATAAAAAAGGCTCAAATAGAGTTGGAGAGAGATAGTAGAGTTAAAAAAAATGAAATTTTGAAAGTGTGATATTGAGTTTTGGTTGCCAGTGTAGATGATATATTTTCTTTATTCATCACATCAACATGTGCATACTCTTTTCTCAAATATGATGGAGTCGGCCTCCAGTCTCTCTGGATGCAGTATGTACCAGCTAGTATTTCCTTTACAGGAAGCGACTGTTTACTTGCCACAACCTAGGGACAGGTAATACCGTTATACAATACTCCTTGGTAAGATCCGTCAGTTTTTTGGCTTTCTGACTGTAGAAACGACTGTTAAAGATCTACGTAAGATATTCGAGGCGGAAAGAATAACGTTTTTGAAGAATTAATCCGATGACTTGATTGGCGCAGTGGCTATGCGATTGGACAGCTGCGCTAAGGGTTGGGGGTTCGATTCCCGCACGGAACAAAATGTTATGTCATCCAGCAGATGTTTGTCCAGAGTCTGGGTGTTTATGTATGTGATATTTCATGTTTGCGAAACGTACCTAACATACAGTAGAATTCCCTACTGTGGAGCGTCGAAAAATCCTGTTTTTATTGTTTAACGAAAATGAAGAGTTTCTTTTATTTAATGCAACGATTGCAAGCTGTATTCTTATCGTAAGAACTCTTTCTGACAATTTTAAGGATACCGATATCATAATAAGAAACTAAAAAACATTAAAACTAAAAATAGGAGGCTATCAGAGACATTATATGCCAAACTAAGAAACCGTGTAATTAATAATCGATGGAACGAACGCTATCAGTAAATATTCATGGATCTTAATTGCCTCGTCACACCTATCGGCGTCCGCCTCGCCTGTGCCCCACACTAAGTTTTCTTCAGTAAAGATAGTATTTTTATAGACTTGCTTTATCGGTAAGACCACTGTAAAACACATTTATGTATGCCTCCAACCTATTGGCAGTTTATCAGTCGGCTCGTGATCAATAAAAAATCCACAATCCATTTTCTGAATGCATTACAATACAGTTCCAATGCAATATTATGACAACCTGATTAGCGCAGTGGCTAAGTGATTGGACTGCTGCGCTAAGGGTTGCGGGTTCGATTCCCGCTCGGGGCAAAACCTTGTGCGAACCACAGATATTTGTCCCGAGTCTGGGTGTTAGTGTATGTGATATTTCATGTTTGTGAAACGCACCCACGACACAGGAGAAATTCCTAGTGTGGGGCGACGTTTTTATAAAAAAAAAAAAAAAAAATTCTAAAGATTTTTCACTGCATATTGACGATTTCAAATCATAAAGCCCAGGTTTCCCTATCATTTTCTATGAGTCAGTAGTGGTAACTATAGGTAATAACGTAACTGAACTGATGTAAACAAATCTGATCATTAAAATACCGGACCACCACGAGGAAAAAATAAAACAAAACAGTAACAAAAAACTCATTATCAAAACATTTCATAAAACGAAAATCAGTTTCGTAACTCCGATAATGATATATTGAGAGGCAATAATGAGGCTATTATGGTATAGCCCTTTCTGATTCGCATGTTAGGAGCCAATCAGGTGCAACCTTCGGAAAATATCACATCGATCAATGTCTTGTACAGTTAGGGAAAATTAATTCGAATGCAATTCATTTTGAATTCACAAATTGATTTTAAAAGAACACAATTTTTGTAATAAAATGTACATAATTAACGTGGGCACAGGATAGGGTTGGCACAAAGGCGTGGACATTAGCACACAAAAAGATAGGCCAATGTCTAATTGTCCAGCAGTAAGTGAAGTCGGATTGTGGACAATGAATGTAGACCCGTTGAACGGCAATTGCGTCGCCACCTTTGGCACCTTTACACGGAAAACAATAAAAAAATTGGTGTATGGACTTCTTAAAAGCCCCACTGCAGTTCTAAGGATAGAAATAGTACAATATACTTACTAGTTAGACCGATACCGTAGATATTGCGAAATAGTAAGATTACGTTAATTTTAGATGATATTACAAGAGTCCTCAGCTAAAAATAAAAAAGAACAAAGTTTGGAGTTTCCCTATGGTTCATTCCTAAAGGAAGAATAATTCTCATTTAATTAGCGCTTGAAGTTGGTTACTTTAAATAATAAACAACAGCATGTATATACATAAGTTAATACCAACTACCAGTACAGCCACCTGGCTAAGTTTCAAAGTGTCACCAACTGTAGTGGCTTGCACAAAACTCGACTTGGCATGAACGAGTGAACTTATACCATCTACAAACATGACCTAGTTTGTGACCTAACTTTCTGCGCTTTTGGTCAGTCAATGTGGCTCGCATTTCAAGTTAGTTATGAAATTATGTCATCATGCCTTAAAAAGGTTTTATTTTTATTGCTCTCATGTTTCTTGTGTTTATTTATTTAACAAAACCTTAAAACTATCATTAAAGGTGTGCGCTACCCAATGCGATAGCTAGGCTCTTATGACTAACACAACATAACATACATATAAGACAATATATATCAAGCTATTATAATATATCTACAACCTAATATCACTTCTGTAAAGCCACACCCAAATTTTGTCACTACATATTTGAATTATTTGATATAATTTATTTATACTGCTAATGCGCATTTTAATAAAAAGTATATTGGCAAGCCTACTGCCAATCTTGCACCCGCATTTATCAGTCCAGTGACGAAATCTTCACGGACTAAAAATGATACTTCTACTAATCAGGTCATAATTACACACAGACGAAGTACACAGCTAAGTAAACACTTAAACAACGCCAAAGTACCGCTAGCCTGTACTAAGTATTGTGAAAGCTAACTTGAAGTTAACACATGCACCACTGTGTTAGCCCTTTGTCGCACCGTCACCGTCGCGATGTTCTGTGAATACTTAATTAATATGGTCGAGTTCTCATGGTGCGGGGATTATTTTAGAGTTTAAATTATGTGGGGCACTGGTTAAATATGAGTTTGTTTTGGCCATATTGAATTAATGCAATATATTAAGCAGGTATATTATAAACACGCGCATTATAAACGCGTTGGGAGGGCTTTGCTTCGCTTTAAGGACGGTGTTAAGCGGGACATGACTGAATTTTGAATTGACCACCGGGTCTGGGCGAAACTCGCTGGCAAATGTACTCCCAGTGCTCTCATAAAGAAGCCCGTCTCCGAGAAGGAAATGGCAAAAGCAGACGAAGATGGCTTTGTGAAGGTGCAAGGGAGGAAGCGCCGTCGCAGACCCAACAAGAACCGCTGCGGCACAGCTTCTGTGAAACCCGACACCACAGTGCGTGCTGCCCAGCCGAACACACCGGTGTACGTCTCCCGCCTGCACTGCACCACTAAGGAGGAGGACATCGCTGATTACGTGCGCCAAAAGACGAAGTACAGGCCGAGGGTGCAGTTACTGGAGTCGCGCCGTAATGTAAATTTCAAGGCATTCGTGGTGCGAGTACCGAACTGTTTCCTGCCCCTCGTCATGGAAGAAGACTTTTGGCCGCAGGGCGTGGTGTTCCGTCGCTTCCGCGGATCAGTACCACAGGAGAGCACGAAGACAAGTGCAAAGTGAAGTGCTATTAACATAGTTTTAAGTTTTTTATTTACTAACACAATTTGTATTTAATCTACACTTGGGAGCAAATAAATCGAGCCACTACCTTTTTTCACGTAAAATGGTAAATATTTTTGGTAATATGGAACGTATCAATTCGAACTATATATCGCCTAAAAGTTTAGTTAATAACCTTTACAATGAGGGTAAATTATTGAATAATAACCTTATTGAATGATAAATTATTGGCTCTGCAAGAAAAATGGTAATTTTGATAGAAAATTTAGTAGGGCTAAAACAGTCCATAAAAACAATAAAAAACAAAATTATTGCAAAAAAAATATTCTTAATAACTGGTATTACCCCCCCGGGCCCTGATACATTCTTGTAGCCTATTAGTCATCGATCTGATCAGCGTTACGATGACATATTGTGGTATGTTCTCCCACTCTTCAAGCACAGCGACTTTAAGCTCGGGAATGGATGAAACAGCGGGAACCCTGGCTCGGACTCTCCGTTTTAGCTCGTCCCATAGGTGTTCGATCGGGTTCAAATCGGGACTTCGTGCTGGCCATACCATTTGTTGAATCCCGATCGCAGACAAGTATTCCGTAACGATCTGCGCGGTATGAGGTCTCGCATTGTCATGCATAAACAAGAAATTTTCTCCGACAAAACCAGCATACGGCATTACGTGGTTTTCAAGAATGTCAGTTATGTATCGGTCAGCTGTTAATCCACGTCTACCACTGCCATCGTTGGCGGGGTCGACGAAGACAAGTTCCGTTTTTCCGTCTAGAGAAATTCCTCCCCACACCATACAAGAACCACCACCAAAACTCACCGTTTCTCGAATGCAACATTGGGCAAATCTTTCACCAGGACGTCTATACACTCGGTTTCTCCCGTCATTGCTAAAAAGACAGATTCTTGACTCGTCAGAAAACAAAACTGACCTCCAGTCTTCTAACGTCCAATTAATGTGTTCTCGAGCAAACTCCAAGCGAGATCGGCGATGAGCTACAGTCAATTTTGGGCCAGTTGCTGGTTTGTGTGATGTTAAATTTCGTTCTTTTAGTCTTCGTCTCACTGTCCACCTACTGATTGCGACTCCTCGAACGTCACGTAACGCTTGCTGTAGCTGAACAGCATTAAGTCCACGGTCGCGCAACGAATTGGTTGCAATAAAGCGGTCGTCACGTTCTGTTGTTGCCCGTGGTCGGCCAGTTCCAGGTCGCCGAACAAAAGCACCAGTCTCCAGATACCTGCGGTATACCCGCTGTACCTTTGAACGACTCAAATGAAGTCTGCGTGCCACTTCACGTTGTCCGTGTCCAACCTCAAGTAAAGCTACAACTTGGGCAGCTTCCGTCGGTGTAGTATCCATTTTATCAGGTTATTTTGATTACACAGACACAGATAAAGACAACAATAACAAGTAATATGGGTATGATTAACAAAAACCTCAAATTTAATCTTTTCTTAACAGAGTACAATAAAAATGTCATAAGCAAATTAAATGCGATAATTTTATTCTACCCTTTAAACTTTAATAAAAATGAAATTTTGACAACTAACTACCCTCATTGTAAAGGTTATTAAATACCCTTTTAGGCGATATATGTTTTGAATCGATGCGTTCCTTAATACCAAAAATAATTACCATAATGCGTGAAAAAGGAAGTGGCTCGATTTATTTGCTCCCAAGTGTATATATGTTAGTCTGTAAGGTATATATCTATGGGCCATTGAAGCCTGAGATTAAATGATTTATTATTTATTTATTATTTATAAATGGACAGATTGAAAGAAAAGTGCAGTGTAGGATCGCCAAATTTTGTGTCAAATCATGGTTTGGGTCACTCGCTGAAAGGAAACAGAAAAGACACCAAAGGAGTAGCAACACTAGCAACAGCCACCGCATATTTATTCTATCAGGCCTGTGGCAAGTTGTGTCGCTCTCGCATAGTGCTTATAAAGCTACTAGAACAGCTGACTTACAGATATCACCATAGATCGTCTGTAATATACGTACAGGCCCATGATAATGATTATAAACACATAAGTAAAACCGAAAACTAGTAAACTATATGGACGACTCACGAAATGCTATCAGATTTTTCGATAGAGAAGTTTTGGGTGCGGTTTGTAGAGCTAACTAAAACTAAGGGTACGGACCAAGTTCTAATTTCAATTTGGTTTGATTAAGCTTTATCCTGGTTTTCAGTCCATCAATCAATTACAAGTCATAATATACTAGCGCGCCTGATTTCCCTAAGGGGGGTGTCAGCAGTATTATGGATATACTTACTACGACTGCCTATATCGTAAGTGTGTACACTGTAGTCCCCAGTCCCTCAGCAGGGGATGCAGTTTTAATAGAACGTTCACCTATATTTCGCCAGGTATGTTATAGATCTATATTATTTACTATCATCTTCATTATCATCATCCCAAAGACGTCGACTGTTGAACAAAGGCCTTATTTACTTTTCCTATTTATATTTACTTTGAATATTATTTTACTCACTTAAATATACGGGAATGTTCCATTAGTTTTGAATTCAAACGCAGCCCCTATTCATGGGCAGGTAACGCGGTGGTATATAATAAAAAATATAGATAACAGCCACGGGCACACCAGTCATAAACTCAAATGCCGTGATACTGAAAACAATAGCACTTTGTCAAACACCGGAATCGAACCCAGGACCACGCACTCACGCTTCGCGAGCACCAACTACCAACCAAGACTTCCCAGATACAAACAAACCAACAAATTAATTAAAACTCGTTATTATAATCAATTCCATAGTCGTATGTAAATATAAAATACATTCAATAAAGATCCTTACAATAACACGGAAACTTATGAATAGTAAGAAAATTACCACTTACGCTAATGAGGTAATTATAATTATTTCAATTAAAGTTAAGTGAGGTTTCGTGTAGCGATGGCTGGGAGTAGCGTGTATAAGCCACGTTTTTACATCCATATTTAGAATTGTTTGCTTTGACGTGACACAATTATATAGGTGTTTGTTGAATTATCGTAGAAATTATATTAAAATAGTTGGAGTCATATAAATATAGTAGTAAGTAAAGTATAATTTAAGTAATGACTTTATCTGTAAATCTTTATCTGGAAAAAAATGGAAATCCACAGCCTGAAGGAAGTCTTTCAGTACCACCCTTTTAACCTAATTTCCAGTTATATTTTTATCATTACTAGGTTTCGTCCGCATTTTCGTTCACATAATATAACCTTTAACTGCATTATTTTCGGAATGAGAAGTAACTGAGGGTAGGGTATACGCTTAAATGTAGATTAGAGTAAATACTCTCTCTATAATTTTCATTACAATCAGTTTAGCGGTTACTGATGATGAGGGAACAAACAGACAGACGACAGATATGGCTACTCGTGCTTTGGCACTTGTATAACAGTGAGGATGGAGCATATAACGACCGTCAACGATCCGTTCAGCACCAGACCATAATAATGCACGCTCAAAATATTTCCTGCCAGCTTTGTTTTGTTGACATTAAAACAAAATTATTACGACCACGGTACCGCAATGAACACACCAGCGAAACAATGTTTAATGTCGGTACATAATTGACCATTTTATCTTCACGCTCGCTTTCTCTTACGGGAACTGCTGGAGTGATGGCGTTGACACTCGCATTAAAACCAGATTCATCAGTAAGTGGTGTTTTATGAGCCTGCTTGGTTGCGTTAAGTGGGATAAGTCACTGAAATCATTTTAGTGCATCCTAAATTACTGCTTAATACTAACTTTCTGTTGAGCACTTAAAATAATAATCAAAGTTCTCCTGACTGAATGTCGGTCACGGTGACTTGTCTCAATTTACGAGCGAACTACGCAGGAGGTATTATAGTGCCAGGTATGCGCGCAAACACAGGTGCACTCCCTGTTTCTTCAATCTCATAGTTCGGACTTCGAAGGGATGGCAGACTCGACCGGTGAGAGATCAGGCGCAGGACCTACGGGTTAACGTGCCTAAAATATAAATAATATTTACGCGCAGCCGAGTCAATTCTTTCAATCTCAAATATTATCATTTCTATTTATTCAAGAAACAAGGTCAAATTATTGGTTTCGTTCGACGTAGGCTACCTAATTACCAAGTGCCAGGTCGATTATCTAATTAGTTACATAAGATTCCACAACATAACATAACATCACGCCTGTATTCCCCGAAGGGGTAGGCAGAGGTGCACGTATAGTACACCCACATTTCGCCAGTTATGTTTTTAGGTCCCAATGTAATAGGTGGCGAGCCTATTGCCATCAACCGGGCACAAATCCAGACTCCGTGCTGCCACTGAGAATTTCCTAATGGAAAATCTCAGTAACACTTTGCCCGACCCGGGATTTGAACCCAGGACCTCGTGGTCAGCAGTGGCGCTTAGTGACCACTAGACCAACGAGGCAGTCTCAGTCATAAGATTCCATTATTCAATAAGTTATAATGCCATGGAACATGGGCAATAGACTTGTAATATTATGTTTACATACTTATTAATGTTATAATGACGTTATTAAGCATGTCAATAAGTAAGTACCTTCCAAAAGATATTTAAAACGGATTGCTACCTTATTAATTTTGTCCTAATTATTATTTGCAGTCGTAATTGGTTTCGTTCCTATAATATGTACGAAATTAATTACATAATAAAGTTTAATGAACTATTTCATCATATCGACTAACTTTACGGTTATATTATAGTGGTGCAACTAACAGATTGTTTGTCATAACACTTTTAACGAACATTGCACTACACCAGCTATTTTATCTGTATATTGGGTGCGTTTTGCCGACATTACATCACACACGCGGAAAAGTCACAAATATATGGTTCAATCGGGAATTGCAGCGGCTATAATCTAAGCCAGTTGTTGCATAATATAATCGTCACATGAATTTAAAACTAGAATATTTATCATCAGCCGGAACAAGTCCACTGTTGAGCAAAGGCCCTTGGAGTGGGAGCCGCTTGCTAAGCGGCTTAGAGATCGCAGTATTGGTGGTGAAGTTACAGAAGACGCTGCTGCCCATCTTCTGGATTTTCCCTTGGTCGCGCGTCCCACGGGAGGAGAGGGTGATCAATTCTAGGCCAGATAGGTACCATTCGGCAAAATCTATAATATTAAGCCTTACTTACTCTGTTATTGGAATCCACGCAAATAAATACTGTAATCCTATAATAAATGCCTGTCATGTCCTACTTACCTGACTAGTGCCTACAGTTGGAAACGCTCATATCGATCCACACAACAAATGCCACGTACCTGGAACAAAGGATGAATACATTAATATTTTGTGGAGCGGAATATCGAACTAGAATAAACTAGGCTCGATTTATAAGGTTTAATAACACGGTAGGGAAAGAAGGTTTTAAGTATGAGGTGCGTTAGAAGAGCTTCCATGAGTGTCTATCGGCAGGTGCACCTAAGGTCAGCCCCTTTTCGGAGCGGCTGACTGGCATAATATACTTTTTTGACAATTGGTACCATTTATGCGGGACCTTTGTAAAAACTACCTTAGACACGTACAGAACTCTCCGAAATCGAGTCGCTCGACGATTATTACCTAAAAAGACATAGGTAGTATGTTCCGATGTTATGTTTTCACATGGCATTCAATATAAGTAAAGAACCTTTAAAGAAAAAATACGTGTAAGAACAATGCAAAAGGTGTTAAAAGCTCCACAGCACGCATTATAATAAAAAAAAACATCGCTTATCAAAAGTACCACCCCGCTGTAAGTAAAAAACAAGATTAAGTTAAATAACAACACCTATAAAGTATTAAAGCCCAATATTTCAGCCTGGCAACATTCTGAGTCATTTTGTCCGATGTTTCGAACACACGCGAAGAACTAAAAAGTTTTTAAAAAGCTTTTGTTCTGCTGTCCCTATAAATAGTTATCGTGTCTGAATGACCGGCATAAATCATTTGACGACATGAAGTGCTTGGGTGCAAGCGACCTCCACGGCGCATGCGTGAGAGGTGCAATCTGATAACTTCATGGATGTCTCAATCGGTGAATTGTTTCTGAGTATTCAGAATTATTTGATGTGGAGATAGATTAGGATGTTGCGATGTGATTCTTTATCGCTATAGTGGTTTTAAGTCAATGTTATTTTTTATTTAGATGGATTGGTACAGTTTTTTATTTGCTGGATAGTATAAAACCTTATTAGACGGTAGACAGCCCTAGTAAGCTTGTTTTTCCGTTAAATATTGGATGATAAGGTACGACCTAGACGCGAAGTGGGGCAAATAAGTTATTTATTTACATAATTATGATAACAATCGTTAAAATAAATAGCTTTTTACTCAATTATATTCACGTAATCTTTCTTACTTATTCTAAGACACGCGCAAACAAGACGTATATTGATTAATTATCGACTCGCCTGTTGTACTATTTTATGTCTTGTCTGGCGACATGTGCATTAGCCCTTCTCTGCCCGTGAAGCTCCCCCCCTCCCCTCCACTATATGATCATATAGAGCGTGATGATCAATATTTACGACGACCTAATTCGAACAGTGCCTAAGCGATTGGACTGCCGCGCTAAGGGTTGCGGGTTCGATTTCCGCACGGGTCAAAAATTTGTGCAATCCGCAGATGTTTATCATGAGTCTGGGTGTTTGTGTATGTGATATTTCATTTCATGTGATATTTTACGCGACTGCTGAGCACGAGGTCCTGGGTTCGAATCCCGGGTCGGGCAATGTGTTACTGGGTTTTTCCATAAGGTAATTCTCAGTGGAATAACGTTTTTTTTTAAATACAGGATCATAACAAAGAAACGATTGAGCTTTAATTATTTAATTAAGTATGTAATGTTATTTATACTTTATATACCTTCCATTATCTTTATATACCTACCTATATCCTACACGTAATTATACAAAGACAGCCAACGTCTTTGTTAGTTTATTAAAATATTCTCAGAACTTGAGTTGTATAATCGATCAACTTAAGGACATTGATTGATAGTCGATTAATATTATAAATAAATATTAATTATCTTAATCCCTCTCTGGCAGGGTCATCGCCCGATAGCATGCATGACATGCACCCCGCGACACGGCGTGCATTATCAATGCGATCATACACTGGATTGATTATATTGGTGGCCGCGATGTATTTTAAATGGATCCCTGATACGAGGTACTGGAAAATGGTTTTGTTTACTTTATAAAATCAGCTTCACAGTCCACACATTGACTGCTATACGATAGATTCAATTAAAACTATTGTTTAAGGGTCACCTGCCCCTTACCATGAACTCTTAAAGCAAGACTGTTTGAGATGTGCAAGGGAGAAGTCGCTATATGCAGTGTAATGCTGTGTCTCGCTTCCATATCTGTAATAGTCCTGCTTTAAGAGATCATGGTAACAGGGCTGTTGTTAAAAGTTAAAAAAAATGTGTGTGTGAGTCTGCGTGTGTTATCTACCACTTATATTCTGATCACATACACATATGCACAGTTGTGTAGAAATACATTTAGGTACAGATTGCAAAAATATTAGTTCCGTTTCAGGATCAATCCCGCAACTTCTACTGCAGCAATCCAGTCATTTAGGGTACGTTTTTACTAACACGGAGCTGGGCGGTGGAGAGGAGCTAACCAGGAATTGGCCAATCACAGTGCTTTACTGATGCGCAGTGGAGATTTCGACCACCGTGATTGGCGGTCCGCTCCTCTTCATTCCGCTCAGCTCGGTAGAAACGCACTTTAAATCCATTACACAACATACAAAATAGAGAAATCGTAATTTTATTTGGACAATCCCTTCGTCTTCTGATTAAGATGCGGGTGAGCACAATGCTACTTACAGTAAGGGCCAGTCAAGGTCCAAGACAATGAAGACAGAACAAAAAACCTAAGACCTAACCTAACCTAAAAGGTAATGAAGCTTCGTAAAGATACATCGATCAGAGCTCAGACGGTCTTGGAACCCGCAGCGAATATAATCAGAAAATAAAAAGGAGAATCTGGAAATAATTTTATAAAAATAAAACTAACTTTCGAATCATAACCCACCGCATTAGGGTACAACAATATTTAAAAAAAGAATCTTTATTTCGTATCATTTTTATCTTACCAAATCAACTGACAAAACATTTTGTTTATAAACGACTTTAACAATTAATAATCAAGGATAAACACTACAAGGTTCGTTTTGGAGGCTCATTAGCCATCAAAATAATCGAGATTTTTATCTTCGTACAATCATAATGGCCTCTCCTTACCTTACAACATTCTGATGGTTATCGAGGTAACTGTATCTATTTTTACGCTTTTATTTTTAGTATCAAAATGTGTAATTGTGTGAATGTATATGAGGAGTAAGCAAGCGCGTATTAAAATCGTTTAAAACGTTAACCTACTCCAGAATTGTCGAGAGAAATCTCAGTCAGGCGTGTAGACTATTAAAAGATACACAACACCAGACCCGATGCTTGGAGATTGGTTGGTGGGGACCACTGATTCTATCTACTAATTCTAATTTTACTTTGTCTCATTCCCTTTTTTATATATTCTTCATACATGCTCCTTTAATAATCGATTAAACAAAGAATATGCAAGTAGAAGTAAATAAGTTCAAAGAGGTCTACTCCCTTTACTTATCCACAGCCTTATAAACCTAATTTACTCTTGCTTTGTTAATCTTTCTTCTTTAGTCCATCGTTCCATTCTGCGTTTCTAAATAATTATATAAAATCGAATAAAATTAACATCCGATAGGCGACTATAATGATAATTTCTTGACTTATTACGGCTCGGGTTGGAGGTCTTTTCCGTCATTTCTTCTCAGAGCAAGAGAGAGATATAACAGAATTTATTGTCACACAATAACGACATAAATAATCCTTTTAATAACTCAAATAGAGTATCATATAAATTACGATATAAGATTAACACAGGTACATCATTAAAACATATCTTTAAGGATTACTCGTATTATCGTACACCAGGCGACACGGCTAGTCTAAATATATCTGGTGTTTTTCGAAGCGTGCCGACACTCGATACCGGGTGCCCCGTCGTGAAGGGTCCCTGTGACCTCGCCTGGAGTTGACCCCCACTTATCGTATCGTACGTCAACTCTTGTTTATTTTACTCTTGGCTATCTACTTTTTTAAGAATTTGTTTTCTTTAGTTTTGGAAGTGTTATTTTTAGGGTAGCAAAAAGACATTTCAAAGTGGTCCATAACTCCTAATGCTTCATCCATATAAAAAAAATGCATGAATAACTTTGTTTGTAACCTTATCACACCTAAAACCGCTGAACTATTTGGAACCAAATTATGCATAGAGATAGCTTGAACTCCAAAGAAATACCTAGACTACTTTTATCCCGGAAGACACTGTAAAACTTTCCACGCGGACAAAGTCGTAGTTGAAAGCTAGTTATAGGTACTTAAATGATAATTTTAAGATATTTGCGAGCCGATAATATCGCTGCTGTAAAACTGATTTTGATCAAATTACATGAAGTAAGGAAATTATCGTTGATAAGCTTGTACTTGATTTAGATAAAGATCTTTTATGTCGCGTAAAGTCAAAACATGCAAAGAGGAGTCCCGTATCGTGGCTTATACTTTAGTTTTTGAGGTAAATCTCGGGCTTGATGTTTGTCTGTATAAAATATGATGGGTTTACTGCGAAATTTAAGTAGTTCTATCATCTAGAAATACAGTTAGTTAACATTAATTTCGCTTTTTTTATTTAGGAACTTATCGTTTTCATATAGTTATTAGGTGTTATTTGCAGTAAATTAGTCCGCTCTTCAAGCAGAATTGACACTTGACAGTGTTGTTTAATTTGTAAACAAATACTAAAGATATTAATATCCCATCTTAGCACTTCATCCGAGATACTATTCTCTATACAATGATCACGAAAATGGGTCCATCAGTTTACGAGATCGGCACAACACAAATAATAAACACTTCCCATTATTGTACATAAACCGAGTTCTATTCCAACAAGATTACTGACATTTATCAAGTTTAAGTAACCATAGCTATAAATATCGCAAGCCTTTATAATCTGTAGAATTCAGGAATAGGGTTGTAATATGATATCAATATACCTTTTGATTTTCAGATTCTTTCTGGCTTACATATAGTGGTTTCTAAACGTAGACCTACAAGGTTCAGTTATTGCTAAGGTCATTCTTACAATGGTTGGTTGGTTTGGGCCTATAGCTACTCTTTAAAGGATAGGTGTGACGGACAAAGTCGAAAAAATTGTAATATACAAAATTATATTAAAACAAAAAAAACGTCGCCTCTAGGAATTTATCCCCAAGTCGTGGGTGCGTTTCACAAACATGTAATATCACGTACAAACACCCTGGCTCGTGACAAACATCTGCGGATCGCACAAATGTTTGTCCCGTGCGGGAATCGAACCCGAAACCCCTGGCGCAGCAATCCAATCGCTTAACCACTGCGCCAATCAGGTCGTCTATTATAGTAAAATAAAACTTTTTGTGATATCTGATATTTTTTCGATAACCCTGACGCTTTCCGCAACTTCAAAACATCATAGCGAAATATTGAAAGCGTTCCACTACAGTAATTCAATACTTTAATGTAGGTACCTACGTACAGTCAGCAACTTAAGTAGCTGAACATTTAATGTTTTAGCATACCTACCATTCATTAAGGAACAACTTCTTATATAGTAAAAAGTCTTAAATACACTCAGATCATCATTAAGAAGTTCCTAATTTGAAACAATAACTTGAATATTATATTAGATGCTTGTATCTTTCAATTATTTGATATAAGGTACTTTAACATGTTAAGGTATTTATGATGCTGACTGTACCGTAAATGTGATATAATAAACCTACCTGTATGAATGCTAAATCGGTTAATATTAAAGCCTTAATGTTTCCAATAAATAGCAGATTTTAACGCAGCACTATGACTATGGTAACGGTAACTTAATGAGAATAAGAAATTCACGAGTCCATTGGCCAAGGATAATAATTTAAGTACCTACCTACATAATGATGAATAATTAATTCCACTAACATAGTCGTTTACAGATTAAATTGAAATTGCATTGGTAACTTTCGTCTTAAAAAGGCACTGATAGCCAAGTGGTATAACCGTTGGTGCCAAGTCAAAGGCCGCAAGCTCAAACCCCGCCACGCAATGCCTTTTCGAATTCATGTGCGTACTAGAAATTGGTAATCAGTTGCTAAAAACGGTAAAGTAAAACATAGCGAGGAGTCCAGCACTCCTGAGAGATTTTTCAACGGTGTGTAAAGCCATATGTCAGAGGTCTATAGGCGGTTTAAACTCTGACACCAAGATGTTCATCAACCACACGATAAGAAGAAGACTTCTGTCTACTTTCCTTGCAAATAGCTCATGTTTTGGAGCAGAGATTAGACAGACAATATGATCCGTAACGTTTTTAACCAAACTATATATTTATTTATTTTTCTTTAATTAAACGGTGTACACCAATAACATGATTAAAGAACACAAAAACTATGTATATGTATATAATTATGTAGGTAGGTCCCCATGTCCCTCTCAACTTGCTATTAAACATGAAAACTAGCTATTAAACTAACAAATCAACCCACACGGGGTTATTCTGAGGGGTAATAATGAGAGGTTCCAATTCTAGAACCTTCTCGTTATTAAGTCAATCACGTACTAACATTATGGCTTTAGCACTCGTAATTGATATTATTATAACATCACATCTCAGCAAAGCTGTTAATAGGCCTCTTAATTTTTTTTTATAATATTCTTTATTAGGGAGAACTCTCAAACAAGTAACGTATGTAGCACGTATACCTTAAAAGGCATTTGCAGGACCATGCAAATTATCACCCCGTATACAGTGTACACCCTGTATAAAGACAGTGATAAACAGCAACACTGATGACGACATTAAATCGTGTGTAATAGGCGAGTCTATTCCCGTTTATTGCACTTAATTCACACCTCGGCAATTGCGAGATCAATAAGGCGGTCATACACACACTGGTCTACTTAGAAATCATACACTAATCTTTATACATTTGTGCATGTTAATGCATTTCCTGTACGTTATTAGGTCACAAATCCTCGTGAGGTGTGGCTGGCTACAGCTGACAGGCATCATCCGACGATTCGATACAGATTGCACTAAATCACAACTTGCTAAGAGCTAAGAATGTTTGGAAGTGAAGGGAAACTTAACGGGTTGATGTAAACGGAGAAGAGAGTTTCAATACTAAAGATTTTGCTGAAGATATGTTTGTATACACCCAGTCCAGCTTAAAATCATTTGGAATTTAGCCTAACGACGAACAAAATCCAATATTTATAGATTAGTCCGAAATATACTAGGAAATGTATCTACATCTACTTCGAAAACAGTCACATTTATCTCTCACATAATTTTTAGTATCCGAGCCACATAACTACATTAAATCAAAAGGTTAGACGACCTAATTGGCG
The DNA here is from genome assembly GCA_946251915.1 of Abrostola triplasia. Taxonomy (NCBI): domain Eukaryota; kingdom Metazoa; phylum Arthropoda; class Insecta; order Lepidoptera; family Noctuidae; genus Abrostola; species Abrostola triplasia. The sequence goes on along the minus strand of OX276424.1, from coordinate 1,886,681 downwards.
CAGTGGCTAAATGATTGGACTGCTGTGTTAAGGGAACGACGCGTGCGCGGGGAAAAAATTGTGCGAACCGCAAATGTTTATTTATGTGATATTTCATGTTTGTGAAATGCACCCACGACACAGGAGACATGCCTGGCGTGGGGCGACATTTTTATAAAAAAAAAGTAAAAGTTACTTATCTTTCGCTATTGGAATAACATTTGAAACGACCAACGAAAGCTTGTATTCACCACCCCAACAATAATTTCATAAACAAATAATTCCCACCAAAACTTCATAATTTGCTGTTAAAGGATCAAAGTTGGCCTAATGAAAGCTGTCGCCAATCTCTATAAATATACAGGTACCTAGACTTCCTAGCTCGGTGTATATGAAAGAGATTAGTCGCAGTGCATGCACCGGACTGGAACCAGATTAGTTCAACGTGTCCTGTCACCCGTGATCATCGCGCCGTGTTGGGACTCAACTTTCATAACAAACTCGATACGATATGCACTAAGCAGCTACAGTTTATAAAGATTTCTCTTTAGTTATATGGAAAATCTTATTATAAATATTGAACTAGTACTACTTAAGTTTAAGAGGCCTCACCATATTTCAAAGTACTGATATGTTTCTCACAATCAAAAGAAAATTTGCGTTTTGAAAAATACTAGAGTGCGTAATGTAAATCACTTGAATTTGGAAAGGTCATTGATATTATCATTATGAACAATTTCCATGTATTTTTATCAAGCTGTGTATATATGTATGCATGAAGCAAAAATCATGTTTCAGCGATTTAAAGTATTAATCCAATAGAAAAATAATCCCTAATAAAGAGATAATTACATTTTGAAATATCGTGCCTTATTTTGAGTGATCCACTTCCTTCTTTGTCTACATAGCTTAAATGTAGATCAATGATTATTCTATGGTGTATAAATGAGAATATAATGGATTCTATTTTTTATAAAGATGTAAAACCTAATAAGACATTCTTTCAATTTCATGACCTCTTACCACTCTTTGTTGTACGTTTCTAACACCGTTTCTAGCTGTACATTGTTCACAGTGTGATTCTCCATGTTGACTGGTTGAACAGATCATTTTCACCTGCATATAATAGCTGGAGTCGGAAGTTATGTTCATCAAACATCCCGCATACATTTAAACTACAAATACCTATTGTATTATAAAATAATTGAACATTTTAACAATTAATATTATAGTAAAACATTCGACAGATCAGCTATCGACTAATTGTGTTACATGACAATCGCAAATGATTTAGTGAATTAAAGTTACAAAAAATTCTGGAAAACAAAATGCTATTGCAACAATCACAGGCCCCGCGTTCAACCATTTTTCCTTTGCGTACACTGTGTCCATCAACATGGCGTACGCTCCTCCCTCCCGCCACTTCACACCCGCTTAATGTTGCTAGGCTAGAAGTGGAATACCGCTTCTGGGGTAAATGGCGATGTTTTGGTTGTGATTATTAAAGATTTGTATAAAAAGATTTTTAATTAACAAATGTATATTATAATGTAATAGTTTTTAATTCTAATACTATTGCCATTGACCGAATAAGTACAAATTATTATAGACTCCGTGTTACTACCTAATTATACTGCCCAGACCGGTAATCAAACTCCACACCTTACGCATATAAAACATAATTCTTCCTCCTTTTAGCATTTTTACAAATAAAAATATTAACAAATCACGGGGTAATATTTCACCTAAATACTTGCAACACTGACAAAATGGACGCTTAGTTTCATTGTCAAATAATTACGATAAAAAATATTCGACATTTAAATAAAGATACGTATTTATGTGAAACGTACACATGAAATGTAATCCTATTATATTTTTATATATTTCCGACTGCAGTTTTCGTCATTAGCAGTACGCAGGTCGGCATAATTGAATTAAATGCGCAGCGTATAAAACGTTCTAGCGATGCGCGCGCTTTTTAAAAATGAAATGTCAAATGTCAAAATTTCCAACTACTCCATTTTGGAGTAGTTGGCATACTTACACTATTTTGCGCGGTCACGCCTTCTGGTTTGTTCTATATTCTAAGGCAACAATGCCATCAAGTTCTGAAGCATCTAAACAAAGTTGACACAGTTAATGTAACCATGGCAACAGAACACCAGAAAACAAAAGAAACAAACAATAAAAATGAAAATCCAATACAACTCGTGACGGCTCTATAACGGTGGTTCAAGCTAGCTCAAACTAACGCTAATTATCTACTCAGTCATTGTGGAGAAACTTTCTCTTTTACTATTAAATTCTAATTTATTCTGGTCGGTTCGTGATCGTGGAGTATGCTCGGCGAATGTCAAATGAGATGTAATGAACATCTGCATGATGGGATGCTAAACGTCTTCGTCTTAGGTGTTCTGTGAAACGGGTTGTTTAGAAGCAATTTTATTGCGTACCAGCACAATAAATTGTTTTAGTTAATCTTCGTTGTATAAGAATTTTAGCTTTATAAGGGCTGAACATATAACAAACTTGGCGTTACAATAAATAAAGATAGTACCTTAGAATATAGAACAAACCAGAAGGCGTGACCGCGCAAAATAGTGTAAGTATGCCAACTACTCCAAAATGGAGTAGTTGGAAATTTTGACATTTGACATTTCATTTTTAAAAAGCGCGCGCATCGCTAGAACGTTTTATACGCTGCGCATTTAATTCAATTATGCCGACCTGCGTACTGCTAATGACGAAAACTGCAGTCGGAAATATATAAAAATATAATAGGATTACATTTCATGTGTACGTTTCACATAAATACGTATCTTTATTTAAATGTCGAATATTTTTTATCGTAATTATTTGACAATGAAACTAAGCGTCCATTTTGTCAGTGTTGCAAGTATTTAGGTGAAATATTACCCCGTGATTTGTTAATATTTTTATTTGTAAAAATGCTAAAAGGAGGAAGAATTATGTTTTATATGCGTAAGGTGTGGAGTTTGATTACCGGTCTGGGCAGTATAATTAGGTAGTAACACGGAGTCTATAATAATTTGTACTTATTCGGTCAATGGCAATAGTATTAGAATTAAAAACTATTACATTATAATATAACATTTGTTAATTAAAAATCTTTTTATACAAATCTTTAATAATCACAACCAAAACATCGCCATTTACCCCAGAAGCGGTATTCCACTTCTAGCCTAGCAACATTAAGCGGGTGTGAAGTGGCGGGAGGGAGGAGCGTACGCCATGTTGATGGACACAGTGTACGCAAAGGAAAAATGGTTGAACGCGGGGCCTGTGGATAGTACTCCTTAAATCCACTTAGTTATCGGAAATTTCAGCAGGACCAACGCTATGTATCTTCCATCCTTTATTTTCTCATACATTTTGTGTTATTCATCTCTTGCCTGTAATTGGAAAAAATATTGTCGCCACCAAGGCCTTTGAATGTTCGCGTAGTAAAGTTTGCCGTGGGTTGTTTTCTAAAGATTGATGGTTAAAACATGTTACTGCATAATGCAACAAAATCAAGGTCAAAACCGATGAAATTTTCCTTAAAGAACGTTGACCTGATGTGTTACAGTACAAAATATTCAATTTTAACGCAGACATAACATCATGGTATGACGTTATGTGTCAACGTCATATTGCACCATCATTTGTGTCTATATGGGATGCCCCTCGGGCAACAGTCACAACAATTATTTCAAACCTCATCGACCACAGGATCCCGCATGGCCTCTGCGGTTTAGATAAGCGGGATAACTACATAACAATGTATATGTATTAAGTACCTACCCAGCGATAAATTATATTGAGTACGGACAATAAATATATTTCACTTCCTTTTAGAAGATAAACAGCAATACTAGTATCTTTTTTGCTGATGAAATACTCAAAGACTTGCTTTTCTGTTGGACACGGAAATTGACAAATTACTAAACAAACGTTTTTCGGACACTTACCAGATTTAACTTCAGGGTTTCCTTCAAAATATCATTTGTAGAGGAAGCGTCAAAGAATAACCTAAACTACATCCCAAACAGTTAATAATGGACTTCTCTCAGTTTTGGATCACAACATTTAGGTTTTCGCTTTTAAAATCATTCACGTCTCGGCTACTCTTTTTGCTCATCTTCATCATCAGCTTTTATGTGACCCACTGTTGTTGTCTGTTGGGCCGTTTGCATGTACATATGTCTTTCCTGTACAGCAACAATACGTCAGTCCACCTGGCTGGGGGTTTGCCAGCGGCTCTACAGAATCCTTGCTATTTAACTCAAGCAAATCAGTTGAGTATTACCTGATCGGTGATTAAGTATTAAAATAGTTAGGACAAGTTATCTATAGCAATAGTTAAGATCAACGATAGCTAGTTGCTTAAAAGACAGATTTATTATAGAAATGATTTTCGTAATCCTTTGAATCTTCGTAATTTAAAATGATCGTGAATACAACAGACAGATCAAGATCCCGCCAATCAAGCGCTGGCGCAGTTGTGTACAATCAAAATCAAGTGCAATGCAATTAGGACAGCGATCTATTCCGACAATAAATTGTTCGGCGCACGCGCACGATTCGAGCGATCGTGCCGAACAACGATCTATCTAACGCTACGTCTGGGGCAACAAGAAAGAAGTTATTTGTATATTGTTATACGGGTCTCGACTGTACGTAGAATAAGATATCGTGATTATTTGTAGCTTTATCATCATCATGTTTCATAGTATAACTGACGAGGCCAACCGAGATTCTTAGGTTAGCTAATAATAATGTAGGCGTTTTAGTAAATAAAGTTGGATTTGTCAAGTCTATTGGAAACTAGAGCATTTGTCACCTAAAAAGTAGGATAGTTGACTCAATTCAAACAAGCGGCAAAAAGTTGTTGAAAACTATGTAGGTATTTAAGGACTTCATTCTCATACAGAGGAAGCCTAAATACGAATATCATTTTTTTTAGGAGCCTGTAATGTCCTACTGCAGGGCAAAGGCCTCCCTAATCTCTTTCCATTTGTCCCTGTCAAGGGCTGTTACTGACCAGGTCTCCCCCAGACTCCTTTATGGAGGAACAAAGGAGTCCGGTTCATCTTGCAAATAATATATTAAAAATCACAATTTTCATTATTGAATAAAATATTTTAGAGTAAATCCATATCCTGAATCCCTGATTTTTTACAACTGCAACACTAAACCGGAATCGTCGATCCATGATCTATCTTGCTTTCCCAGAGGCGCGCAGGCGCATTCCCACGGTCGTTAATCATGCGCTAACGATCTATGGATCTGATTTAGCACTGTGCACTTGTTTGTTCGTCTTCTAGTGATACTGAAGTAATGAACACAGTATGCTACGAATTCGTAGATCACGATCTCGTGAGATTTTATAGCTGTTAATTATGTGAATAGGGTTCTGCAGCCAGCTGCCTTGGGAGTGAATGTACTGCAAGTCGTAGGTGCAAACAGATGATTGGTAATACGATTCTTGTTAATTGCTAGCAGGATCATTGATGCTGATGGTGGAAATGTAAGTTAAAGAAATTCGTCAGATGTCAAGCTGAATTTATTGCTAGCACTGGTTGCTTCCAACCAATCCAAGAAGCATGAAGGACGAAGAAAGAAGTTCTATGTCTGTTCAATCAACAGTTGTTGCAAACCTTTTAAACAGAGGTCGCTTCGATTTATGTATGGCTCTAAGAGATGACACATATAAAGTTTTAAATTGACATATTTAGTGTCAGATTGCTCTGAGGTTCGTGATACTTCAGGGCAAGCTTCAAGCTTCAAAATTCTTCAAACCAATCCCGAATTCCCGCAAACTCATCGATAATTAGACGATGTAATCCACACTAATCTATCAATCATCTAATCCCTCTAATTAGTGCACTAAACTCGATTCAATAAAGCATATACGTGCAGATTACATCAAATGCTTTTTACTGCGTCATATAATACCTGACCTACACCATTTGTACTACCGCGCCTTGTATGGATCGCGGCAGTACATGTTTGTATAACCTGTCATGTGCAGGACACGCACAGACTTGGGTTCCGTAGGTACGTATGATGTGGGAAAAAGGACTGACGCAGATACTAGTGCTATGTTATGGGAAGGATGGTAAGCCTTTGCATTCAATTATTGTTTTATTTTAAAATTTGATTCAGTACTTAGTAGCAAGTAAGTCTTTTAAGCACCATACCAGTCAAAGGCGATGGACGAGGAATACAAATTCTTCAGTTTTTTAAATAAAATATGTATTATATATATCACTAATCAAAATAGGTTTTTTCTTTTACCAAAGAACCCTAATAATGTTAACGACACGCTGTGTACGTGTTATGCGATCGTATCAGCTGATAAAAAATAATATTCAGAGTGTGTTTTGTTTTGAGTCCATGTTAGGCAATGTAAACAATCCGACTCACTGTTGATGTGAGGCATTTGAGACAAAACAAATAAAATTTGTCTATGATCAGTTGATATTTTTTTGTCTTGATGAGCATATGTAAATGGGTGATCTGTCGCCAATCGGACTTGTCTGGGGCTCGACAAAGACATTTGAGTACAGTTTTAAGTCTTCACTGGTACCTTTGATAGCATTACCTATAATTTTTTACGTGCAAAAGTACGGTGATGTAGTTCAATATTAAAAAGAACTCTAATTGACCGTCAAAGACTCAGATTTACAATTCCACAAGATCAAGAATTTGTGGAGTTTTTTTCGTTTAGGACTCATAGTGACGGCCGTTCAAATTGGCATTGAAATACAAAACAAGTTCTAGCTACAGTTAGTGTGTTACAGTCTATGATAAATGACTTGAAGCCAATTAGCATAATTATGGCGTTTAGACACTGTATGATGCAGATGCCTTGTTTAGCAGATGTAGGCAAGTATGGACCGGTGGTTGTTCTGTACATTTATGTATTTAACCGCTTTTATATTACGTATGGCGAGTAATCATTAATTATAGTGTTCTAGGGGGAGGCCTTTGTTCAACAGTGGACGTCTTCCGGCTAATGATGATGATGATGTTACGCATTTTTAGACTTGTAGTCAATACTTTTGGAGAGTAGTCAATATAGTCGCGTCTATTGAGCTTAGGGTTGGGGTCTCGATTTCTACAGAGCGCACACTGAGTTTTCTGAGCTTTGGTAGTTTTGGAAGGAAGGATGGGTTCGTTTTCCGCTAGGCAAAAACATTAGTGTCTTCCGTAGATATTTGTCCCAAGCCTGCACGCATATTTCTTGAGAAAGGAAAATTTAAAAAGCAACATTCTTTCACGGAGTACATACATTATAAAAATGCTGTTTTCTTAATCATATCGCCAGCCAATAACAGGAGCTTTCATGGAGGCCTGTTAATTAAACGATCAGAGTTCCGGAAGTCGTATGCGAATCGAATTACCCCGACCTTGATGCACTATATACATGGAATGTAAATTTTTTAAGTTGCCCATGCGCCGGTTATGATAGTAATAACAAATTAGCCTCGAGATGTGTGACTCATCCAATGAGGAACAGGCGCCACCTTTCCGGAAAAAGAAAGGACTTTCTTTATCTTGGATGTTTTTTTATCACTTAGCACTATGGTCCTGGAATTTTTCTGGTGACAAATTATTTTATTTTTTTATTTTATTATTGTACTGGTTTACATACCGTTATAAGTATTTTGCCGAAATAACCATTGTTTGTTATTACTACACTTAGTTATATAATGTTTTATACATGCTTTACTTTTTTTTAGGAGCCCATTATGTCCCAATGCAGGGCAAAGGCCTCCTTACTCTCTTTCCATTTGTCCCTGTCAAAGGTTATTAGAGTCCAGTACTCCATAAAGAAGCCCAGTTCATCTCGCCATCTCCGTTTGGGTCTGCCTCGCTGACGCCTACCTTGCTTACCTTTGGTAAGAAAAAAACAAAGTTTGAATATCAAAATCTGCTTAATTATTGTAACGTGGTAAAGAGAACAACGAAACATTTATTTGTTTGGCAAATGAGCGTATTGAGATGATATAATTAACGACCAGAATCACTAACAAGACAATTTAATAAAGACTTGCCAAGTATAACGTCATTACAATCACACAGTCGGTGGTGGCAGTAAATTAACATTTAATATTGTTATTAATTAAAACTGACTTCACCAACTCTTGATTTCAATATTTTAACATAGCGCCATTGTTCCTTGATGTTGCAGGACCCTATTGTCAATAACCGGTTACGAATCCAGGCTCCGCTGCTACTGAGGATTACCTTATGATCAAACTCCAGTCCTGGATTCAGTTGTGGATCCGCAAAATGCAATAACACATTTCGCGACTCAGGAATCGAACCTACTCAATCACACTTACGACAACTTGACCAAGAAGCAGACTTATGACAGCTGCATAAGAATACATTAAGTGGACTTAGGTACTTGACAGTTAATAGAACCACGATCATGATCCTAACCATGAACTCCTGCAGGACCGTTTTCGTTGTGGAAGCGAGACGCCACACTACACTGCACGTAACAACGTCTCGCTTTAACAACGGAAAATATCCAGCTTTAAGAGTTCAAGGCAAAGGGGTAGTCCAATAAACATAATAATTAAACCGATTGCAAAACTATATTATTTCTTGAAAGTAATCCTAGCACATCCTTATTGCTGTGACGTGTGGTCACAACAGTCTCATGCGCAGGATATTAGTGTCCACCGTATATTCCGGTTTCGCTAGGGCTGCCCCGTCGATATTTGCATACGAAAGATGTTTTGTGTCAAGGAAATTACAAACAGAACCTAGATTACCATAAAATGCTGAGCATAAATGAATGTTGATTAATTAATTGTTTTACGTATATAGAAATAGCAGGCTATTAAGTTTCTCCTATAGGACATTTAATTTTAGCAACCTACATCATTCCGAAAAAGCACAATGGCCATTTCAGTGCTAGGTCAAATCCTAATTCAGTTAATTAGGATTTAAAATATGTTTTAGCCTATTCAAATGATTGGTCGGTGGATCGACGTGAAAACAAAGAGCTAGTAATCATCAAATTGCGTGTTTGCCTTGCAACCCTGCTTCATCTAAAATTGGGATCTTTAAATTAAATAATTTTCTTGATGACCCTCAAAGTTTTTTAAATTAGACTGTTTTGTGTAATACGCTTTTTTTGATCTTGGCATTTATTGTAGTGGTTATCAATATTTTTTTTTAATTTTTGCTTGATGTTTTAAATTATGTTCAATGCTAACTGTCCTTTACCGTTATAGGCACGCTCACTGATAATATTTTTTTGTATATTTAATCTCAACAGTGAAAACCATGTTTTATTTGGTTGTCAACCCTACTTTCAAAGCCACATCTCAAGATTAATAATCACATTATATTTTTTATATTTAAACTTTTTTGTAATACTTCAGTGGCGCCAGCGCGGCACGCCCGGCTTCTTTTTTTAAATGTTTTTATATACGTGTTTAATTAAAAAAGGATATTGTGCTTACGCGTGTTTAATGGTCGAATTTTGATAGATTACTTGTTTGTATTTTTTCTGAGAAGGTTATTTATTTTATAGCTTCTGTATCGATGCTGTTCAGACCTCGTTAAATCATGAAGGGTTCAATGTGGGGTGTGCAAATACGTGTCGAAATTGTTGAAGATTTTATAAGTATTATTTCATGGATTACCAACACTAAGTGCGTAATAAAATCGTTTTTTCCACATAGGTACGATTAAATTTCTCACATACCCGTTATTTCTTCATCTAAGTTCGGCATTATGCGCTATTCTTGCGAGCGCGAGCGCTTAATACTACGTATTGAAAAAGATCGCTAAAAAGGTCAGCATAATGCCTCTCTATTGCTCACTAATTGGCGTTTAATGTCTCTAGCCTTTCTCAGGCGGATGAAGCCCGCCGCGAGCCGTGAGGAACAACTCACACATTGAAAACACCGTCACGTATTGACGGCCAGTAATCAAACAGGCTATAAAAAGGTTTGATGTCTTGAACAGAAAGCATCACACACGACGCCATTTTCTCTGAACATTCGTACGATAATTTATTTACAGTTTTCATATTTACGATTGTTACCATTCAACAAAGACCTTTGACTCCGAACGTTACGTTGGCGTTAATGGGTCTTTCATTATCGGACACCAGTTCCATTGTAACTTGAACTATTAAGGAGATATCGGAGAGCTGTTTTGAGGGTCTTGTGGAACTGGATGAGATAAGTAGGTCATGCTTTAGTAAACATGTTAGTTTTACTCTGTGCATATATGCCCACGTGTTTTAGTCGGGAAAGTTGATTGAATGTTTGACAAACAGATAAAATTTGATATGGCTGTCGTAGTCGATGTATTTTCAACCGAAATTCGAAATTAGGAGATGCTTATTTATTGTGTAAACTGATATTTCCAGTATTTAAACCGAATCTAACATCAATTCGATCTCATATAAATTTTGTCATGCATTTCCTAGAGATAAACGGTAACATGTTTTAACGATCGGCTGTAAGTTAGCCCCAGAATCTTATGTAATTCAATTTCTTTAGCATTTTGCAATTCTACGTAATGATGTATACACATGACTATGATATTCATTATTTCAGCCAACTGCTGGAAACTGTAAACCCCACAAAATTAACATAACAAACGCAGTAGGTACCTACACATGAGTGCATTGTTCCGCGTCACACGTTCAGTGATTTTATTACATACAGACAGACAGACAGACGGACAAACGTCCCTGTATGTACGCAGCCGCATTATCTCACGCGTCACGTTACTGTCATACAATACGGGTGGTGCAAGTTACGAGCGGGGGCGGACTGTGGGAAATACTGATGAATTATCAAACAGTCATAGTTAGATAGCTAATATCGCAAAAAGGGACTCCGGTCTTTCCTTTACATTCAAAATGCTCTTTTATCTAGCTTTTAAGTACTTTATTTCACATAAATAATGGATTTGACCGTTTTAGCAATTGATAACTAATTTATAGTACGCGCAAGACTTTTAAAAGACATTGGTGCATACCGGGGTTTGGACTTGCGACCTATCTACACTACTACTATACCTACTCGGCCATCACTGAACACCTATAAAGTATAATTATCTACGTGAACAAGAATCCTAAAATAAAAAAGGCGATAAACAACAGAATCCTCCTTGTTTTAAAAATAATTAACCGCTGGTTCCTCCAACTTGGGATATCCTTCAATCCCAGCGGGATTTCCAAGAACATTTTCTTATAAATACGATGTCTTTATAAAACACGCGTCAAACCCCACATTTTTAACGCACAAATGTCTTGCCAATGGCTGACGTACTTTAAGTACGGTTACTTTCATATTCAGCTTGATACAACATATTTGGTACATGCATACTTAGTCTGAGTTGTTATAAAAAGTGGTACAGTAATTTTGATGTTGGAAAATCTTGACTTATCTGGTGATTTTATGATTTCTCTATACGTAATCTGGGAAATTAAAAGTTAACAATTGCAAAATTATTACAAAAGTGTAATTATAGAAATGTAATAAAAGACCTAGTTTGATATGGATACGGCTGACATCCTAAAATTATGTCATTCCCAAGAACCAATTATCATAAAACATCTAACAGTTTATCCATAATTTCCCAATACCTATTACGACCTCTGTCACCAATAAACCCCGCTGATAGCAATAACTTCATCCCATTAAAATCCGCGACATCTTACAACTCGGTACAATAAAGTAATTTCCAAGAAAACCTTCACATAAAATGTCTCGCAACCCAGCACTTCTAAAATACCTTTCTCGATAAAACGTTAAAACTTTACTACTATAACCGCTACTTCTTTTAACTTAACTACGAAAGTAGTATGATTTCCCAGAAGACTTTCTCATAAAACATCGCGTAGAATCAAATCGTCGTTTCTTTCTTTCGCTCACACTTGCCCTGTTTCACTTGTTTCTATGTAGGTAAAGGGATTTAGAAAAACTGGTCTAGTTCCATTGCTGGTTCAGTTAGGTCCATATTAACTATACTTGTAAAAACTATAGCAATGTACTAAACTCTAGTATTGTAAGATTTGAAAGTAAAATTAAAAATCTTAAAGGCAAATTCTGTGTTCGCTGCTACAGACACAAAATGTAAATTAATACTGATATTTATTGAGGATGTACCCGAACGCCGATATGGCTTTTATCAGATTGGGATCTAATACCGTCATCGGTGAATTATGAGCGTGCATCGACCTTTACTTACGGTTAAGAAACATGGAGGTTTAATTGTTTGACAAAGACAACTTGCAATGTCACAATAAGTTCCGAAAATGAGTTCAACAATAACGAATTTCCGAAGTACTTTGCAATTTTTACGTCCGTCTAAAATAACACTTTCGTTTTTCGAGTATTGTCTTTGGCAATCTATTGTTAATGTCTGTTTGCAAATGTTAAATAGGTTTCGACTTTTTACATTTTTTTAAGTCCATCTATATAATAATGTAATTTCTGTTGAAACTAAAAAAAACATTTACATAATATTTTTATAAATAAATGTTCTTTCAAATTTATTTTATACCTACAGTTTAAACAAGCTCATCACGTTGCCCAAGGTACCATCATGGGTCCTATCCAACGATCAACGAAGAGCATTCTCAGAACCACGTATTTTCATAACGGGATTGAAGATGTTTAATAAACCGGTCGTCCATTGAATAGATAAGGGGAGATAGTCTAATTGACGCTTGAAAATGTCCCTGTTAATTAAGTATTAAGAAACACGTTTTTATTCCAATACTCTGCGTCATACGACACTATTTGTTTGCATGTGATAAAACAGTAGTAATCCTACGGACCTGGTTTCGCCTTATAAGCTGGAGTTAAAGTACTGTTGACAGTAATATAAATGCATGCAGTTCACACCATTCCCCATTGACATGTAATATTTATGGAAGAATACTTGCAACAGTGTAGACAAACTTCATTTGCTTCATCTATATTCATCCCACTTCTTAAATATGCACTTTAGAAGTGTACTTAGGAACTTGTTACCTTATATGACCATTAACACCAGTACTAGAGGTTTCCTTTTCACGTAAAGTTTTGTTTAAAGCGGAGAGTCCTACGTTAAACTTCCTATTTTGACACCTATAGAAAGTGTTTGTGCTGGAAGTTAATTTGTGTTGGTAACGATAAATCTTATGTAAAATAACACTTATTGATGACCAATACTAAAATATGTGTTATGTAAAATTATCGAAATCATTAAAGTTGAATAGTTTTTTTTCGAATAATTCGCTAACATTATCAGGACGAAATAAAACTGAACGTCGTGGCACAACTATACGCTCTGCTATAATCCTTACCTCCAGATAGGCTCACAACTAGCAATTACGTGCAGCTGGTCATATTATTAGCCTGTGTACCCCTATTCTCATTAATCCCTACAACATTTTTCTAATTTTACACTCAACAGCTAATGTGCCTGGGTTTAACGACACACAAATTACTCTGTTTAACGCATGCACCTAGCGCCCATTAAACGTTGAGAACCAACTAGCGACCGAGTAGAATCATTTCTTTTAGAAGCAACAGTGTTCTCTCTAAATCGGTACATAGATACTATAAACTTTTTATTGCCCTACCCTCCACTTTTTGGAGATCCTCCAGAGCCATTACTTTTTCTAGAATCGATTTTGTGATTAACGTCGGCGTGGATTTATTGGCCAAGTTTGGCTATTATTTACAAAGTGCTGGACTTTTTGTAATCGAAGCAAGCACGGTAGTCGCTCATTAATCTTAACGTGATTAACATAGCTATTAAGTAAAACACTGTGAAACAGCTGAAGAAGCAAACTGGTTTTATTTTGGACAACTAAGACGGACAGACTGTGACGTAAATCTAACAATAAAAATTGGGTCAGTTCTCACAATATTAAATCAATACTAGTAAAGACTTAACTTCATCTTTACAAAACCAACCAAATAAAATATATCCAAACCCTGTGCAGAAAATTTAACACTTCAAAAGTCCAAATCTCTAACTGCAGCCAAGAGTTTTTAAGTAAAAATCTTAAATTTCCTTCGAGGCTTTTTAAAACTAGGACGTTGGAAGCCGACTGCATAATTCACAGCTGACTTGCACTTGTTCGCTGTTTTCAATTCATGAGAGCTCTACATAGCTCTTGGCAGAGTACACCTCCTTTGATCTTGCCAGATTTGGCTTCGGATCTTGATCAAAGAACTTGGCTTAGTGGCTGCAGCGATGGATTTTGAGGGTGCTTTTAATACTGCAGAAATCCAAGTAGGTTTAGGTGTGAAGTTGTATTTACGGATTTTCTTGTTGGTACTTTAGATTATTTATTCTGAAATGTTTAGCTGCTAGGGTAAAGCTTTTACATAATACTGTAAGAAAAGTCGAATGCCTATATTTTAAAATAAAAGATTAGGAATAACCTACATATTTGCCTAACTAGACTCATGAATATGGTACTACTATAAATAACTGTTACAAAGTCACCGTTTCATAGATCAAAGCAACAATTTTAAAGAAGAAAAGAATAATAATGGACCTATTTGAAGCAAACATAAAATAACCTGCTGATTATAATAAAATAACATTCGCTATTCCTTGAAATTAAAACAATGCAGGACACAAGATTGAAAAACGGAAATGATGTTCGCACTTTTCAATCAGTTGTAAACAATTCCCAACCTAATCACAGCAGCAGTACTAAGAATCCAACTCGAGAAACAAAGTTGAATCTCGTTGCAAACAATAAGGTTCAATATTGAACGACGCGTCGTAAATTTTATTGTTAATTGGACTCCGCGTATAGAAGTTACGGCTACTGATGGTGGTCAATGGAAATGTAACTCTAAAAGCATGATCTAAGGTTGGCTTTCGAATGAAGGTACGTTGGATGTTCATTGTCCATAGAGATCAGCTAAGCATAAACATATTACAGATCAGAGGTCTAGGACCTACACCCTGTTAGCATAAATGTTAATTTAGTGTGGGTTTTAATTTCAGATTTATAACTGGCGTCAAGTAAATTGGATATGACGAAGCTACTGGTTTCGCGTCGTGTTTCGTCGACGGGTTTTATACATGGACTTGTAAATTATGGGTTGTAGTTGAAAGTGTTTGTTTTGCTTACTCTGTACTGGACGGTGGAGCGCTGGTTTTTCTATTAAATTTCTCTTGATTAGTTCTTCTGTAAATTCTTCGTGTAAAGCGTAAATTTTCAGATTTCGACTAAGTGGATCAGCATGTTTAGTAACGTTTTCTTGTGAGGTGATTTTTTCATCTAAATTGTGTGTTTGCTTGGGTTTATTTCAAGCACTTTTAGGTGAATTATATTGAGTTAACCCGCTCGCATCTTCCATTTTTTAAAAAGCTATGTCTTTTACATTGGGTTTTGGCAGTGTCTAATCAAAACAAAATTAAGTTGTGTTTGCCCCGCCCGCGCCTAAAATTCTTTGAAGATAAAATACTAATCTTAATGAACTCCGCCTACTTACTAAATCTTATCTTAGTAAATCCGTTTAGCCATTAGGATAACATTGATAAGATCTTAAGGTTAGTTTTTATAATGTAGTTGTTAATTGACGTAGTAATATGTTGTAATGGACATGCATTTAATAAAATATGCCACACACAAGACACTGCCTTTGATTTCAATTTGTCATTAACACTATCTTTTAGTGTTTACTGTAAAAATGTAATGCCTGTTGCATGTTGTTTATAAATACGTCACGCAATAATACTCTGGTGTACATTTTATTCTATCAGTCTATGCAATTTTGATTTCTTCATTATATAGTTGGGGAGAACTTTGGTCTCTGTTTCACTCTTTCCAAAGATTTAACGGCTCTAAGTAAGATGGTCTTATATCATAAATTTAAAGTTTAAAAGTTAATTGAATCTCATTCAATCCATTCATTATTGTACGGACCGAGAGCTCTCGTTACATATAACATCACGCTTGTATTCCCCGAAGAGATAGGCAAAGGTATGCAGTGTACCTACAGATCCCAATGCGATACGGGACGAGCTTATAGCCACCAACCGGGAACAAATCTTTTCTGCTGCGGTGAATAATGTAAGAATGCAGTAATACTGTTTGCCCCGGAATTCGAAGTTCAGCAGGCGCACTCGGCGACTGCAGGGCTAATCGCAGTTTTGGATCCCTTATTATGCTTTGGCATATTAGTCTTTGAGAGCTAGCTTCATTACATCGATGGTTCTCAATAGCTATCATTGTAGATCTTGGCTTACAAGAGTTACAATGATGGGCACGGTGGGTTAGTCCCGCTTGGCGACAACTAGACCAACAAGACAGTCAGCTCTCGTTACATTCGCAACAAAATAGTCACAAGTGGGTCCAGGAAGCGGCGCACTGTACCGCGTCAGTAACTGAACTCTCCGCGTCATGTTACACCCAACAGTGTCAGAAATGGTGGATCGTGTATACACAGCTTTCGAGAAATACATTCACATCGTATCATAGAAACGGTAGAAGGCTGTGCAATTGTACCTTTTACTGTATGGTTGGAATTACAATTTCTCACTACTATTGTTGGTGAGTCTGTGAAGGAAAAGTATACTATAGAGGCCTTTGTCTAACAGTGGACGTCTTTCGACTGATGATGATGATACTACAGAAGTATGGTAATGATTGTTTATTGGAAGTAATTGAAGTTTGCCAAAGATGTCAACGATAAAACAACCAATAGGACGTACGACAGCTGTTTGTGTTTTAAGTAATTTCGGGTTAAATTTACAGGCGATTCATACCATAACGATTTTGCTGTGTAGCCAATGAACAAGATAATGTATCTTGAAGAAAAGCAAACTAAGCTTTGTGGGACAATCAGAAACAATGCCATACGACAAGTACAGGTGCATTACCAGGGTGGTCCTATGTAGCACTTAGTCATTTGTTTCGTTTAAAAACAAATCTCACGCTAATTCGAGCTCACGGTCCGTTGTTCCGCTGAACCAACTATGTTTACCTGGAACAAACAACACAATTC
The DNA here is from genome assembly GCA_946251915.1 of Abrostola triplasia. NCBI lineage: Eukaryota > Metazoa > Arthropoda > Insecta > Lepidoptera > Noctuidae > Abrostola > Abrostola triplasia. Next base: position 1,869,687 of record OX276424.1, on the reverse strand, counting down.
AAATTAATATAACGGTAATAAGCATTTGTTGTTTTAGCTGAAATATTAACGTTTCCGCTCGGATTGGTCTTTTGGTACGGATTTTGACAATGTTAACTTCGACTTTGATTATGTATAATTTAGAAATTGATTTGAGAAGAACATAGTATAATATTTAGGTCTGGAGTAGTAGGTAGGTACTGACGAGCATTTCTCAATTTTGGGAAATTGCAGTAAGATAGATAGAACCAGGATTTAAGCCTCGCCTTAGCCGATTCGTGCCGACTGCTCCTCCAACTGAGCTACTTTGTCGTTGAGTCTACGAGCAATTATGAAGAATGTGATGACAGTGAATGAGTCGAAAGGGATAATACCGAGTTCTAGTTATCTTGACCTCTCGTCTTGTATACAGGGGAGATTTACCAGCGTGACACCCTTATGTTGACGTATATGACCACTCGAAAGGTGTCAACTACTATTTGCCAGTCTATCTACATCACAATGTTTGCTAGCAATGTATAGATCTTTAGGGTGGCTGGTGACATTTATACCGTCGCCAGATAATAAACACGACATAAATAAACAGACAACAAACTCACAAACTTAAACATTTAGTACAATATAAATGTCGTAATAACCAAGGAAATGGCATTTTGCTAGCAATCGATTAAATTTATAGTTTACATTACGATAGAACAGTTGAAATGTATTTATTACAGAGATAGGATCGAGAAAATCGTATAATGTTATTATTTATGATCGATAATCGCGGGGTTATCGATTTAGAAGTCAAATGACAATCGATTATTGCGATTGAATTGATATTAGATTGTTGTTGGTGCACTTTATGACGGTGGTCACATCTGTTTGTTTATTGAAACAAAGACGTTGAAAGGAAACTGCCGAGTAGTTGATAATTTATTGACTGGTTCATCTCGATCGCGCACGTATTTAAATTATATTGATTACTGGTTAGTTACGACGCATACAATAATTACGTAATTAGAGTTGCGTCGTTTAGTAAAAATAGAGAACGTGAATTGATTCCTTCCGATAATTTGCGACTGGACACAAGTCTCCAATCGGTACCTATAATTGTTATTAGTTATAGAAATCGTTTGTAGGTACCAATTATTTTGAAGCAGTCAAAGTGCAAAATAATAATTACTATAGTGCAAAACCATTAGCAATTAACTTCGAAACAAATGTTAAGTTGTGCAAAATGAAAAGTTTTATTACATTTTGCACAATATAACGCATTTTCATTATAACAGATGCGACAATCACAGCGTAGAAGAACTTCATAAGTCATTACCATTACCGATTCGATTCGCTTGACACATTGAACATAGTGCTGTGTGCAGGACAGCGGATGATATCGACTTTATGACAGTATTGAAAAATAGGGATGTAACAAGCATCGACACTACCTTCAAATTCGAAATTACCAAAAAATTATAACTGACATTTTTATTTTTAAAATCAACCAATAAAATTGCATTTATATTTATTCTGTATTCAAATAAATATATGTGTCTACATTTCAAGTCGTATGTTGACAGATCTACTCTACTGAGTATAAGTAGTTGTTTAAGCATTTTTCGTTCATAAACTACACGACAAGAAAAACTCATGCTTTGAATAAAAAAATCTGCTGGTTTTGCTGTACGCCTGACTGTCGATACAATAATTTCATCAATCGTAAAGGTTTCTCAATGAAGCCTTTAACCTAAGCACACATAAAATTAGACTTAATAAAGGCAATTAATTGCAAGAAGCATTTAAGTCCCTTTCCTTTTATCGAAGCCTGTAGATTATTTAACAGCCTTTCAAATGCCAATACTTTCGCATTCACATTAGTGCGACAGCTGTCTATAATTCCAATGATATAATTGGTCATTTAAAGCCGGCTAATCCCCAAGCCTGTAACTTGTGTAACCAGCGCTATTTCAAACACGTCTACCGTTGATTGATTTCAAATATACTGCGATGCAAATTTATCTTTGCAGGTGGTGGCGGCGCTAGCGTAGCTGACAACCCATTAGGAACTGTCATTTTGACATGTAATATGTACTGGTAGGGGTTAGTTCCAATTTTCACCGCATGCATTATTATGTTTGTAGATATGTCTAACTAAAACAGTCATTATGACAAGCTGTCATAACATGCTTTATCAGATGGCTAAATAATTAATCTTTAGTAGCAAGAAAATCGCTATATCTAGCTTTCGGGGTTAAATATAAAAAAAATGTTTAGCAGTTGAGATTATAAGAATTAAGGTTAAGTTGGCTATTTTTATGCTGATCTCGGAGGATTTTAAGAACGTGTTACTTATGTGCTTCCATTATAATTCTGTCTGCAACCTAATCGTTTACTTATTACAAGAACTGTTCCGTGTAGATGCGATGCCACAGCTTGATCTAAATACGTAGTTAGGTATAAATCAATGGTTTACGACAACCATTCGGCATTTATGGGTATTATTTTCCAATCGTAACAGCTTATTTATTTATTTTTTAATTATACCATTTTTTTACCTAGCATTGTATTCCCCGAAGGGGAAGGCAGAGGCACACATATAGTACACCCACATTTCGCGAGCCTATTGTCATCAATCGTGCACATATCTAGACGCCGTGCTGCTACTGAGAATTACCTAACGGAAAAACACGGTAACACTTTGTTTGACTCGAGATTCGAACTCTGAACCTCATGCTCAGCTGTTGCGCTTAGCAACCACTAGACCAACGCGGCAGGCCTTTTTAAAAGTCCGTAAAGCTCCTTATTTTCCATTAAAATAAAATTATTTTCTTAATATTCTAAACATCTACCTACCTAGGTAATGTTCTGCTACCTATTTCAATATTGATATAAAGCTTTCACAAACAGTGCAAATGAATTGCAATTACTACACAGATCGCAATCCACCCGTCATTACGCTCAACACCCGTAATGCTGCAAAATATCAGCGATCATAACCAATGGCGTAAAGAATTGCATTTTGGGGTCGTAACAAGTATCGATTTACTCAAATAGGGTGGCCTATTATGTGGAGAGGATTAAAGGGGATGTCCTATTGTTGGAGCCAGCACGTGTGGCATCCGAGTGGGCCTGTCCTGGGTAATTGTTAATTTTGAGACCCTTTGTCATGTTATATCGAGTGTTTGGATCTGGTAGTCGTTGCACCTTTAGTAAAATATTTTACTATAAACTTATGCATAGCTAAATTATAATAGATTGCATAGTGCCGGATGGTATCCAGCCTAGAATTGACCACACCCTGTCCTCCCGTAGGTGTCACAAAAGGCGACTAAGGGAAAATCCAGATGATAGGCAGCAGCGTCTTCTGTAACTTCATCATATATACTGTGGTCCCCAAGCCGCCAGCCAAGTGTCGTATGTTTATTTACTCTTATTTACGCGTTTAGCACAATCTAAAACACTCTTACATTCAAATATCATAATAAAACTTAAACCTTATTTCAAAACACATAAGGTTCAATTCTAGCCCGAAAAGTTTCAGTAACACTAAAATAATTGGATAATAAACTTCTTCAACAACGAATCTATGTAAATAACAATAGTAAAATTCTAAGCCAACACTGGCCTGCACCATAAAGGTAAAGAGCGTGTCGAAACATATGTAGCAGCATAGATTTCTACAGTATTAGCATAAAGAAAGTTCATTATTAATTTTATAATGTGCCTTTCCTTTGAGAATTACTGGGGTATTATCAGCAAGTCTTAATGATGGTAAGGAAATTGTAATGGCTTCACTTGTATGTATTTTACCTATTAGTAAGATACTAGGCTAAGGTAGTTAGAGGTAATAAAATAGGAGATGAGCCTATAATATTGCTGATAACTGAGCACAAATCCAGACTCCGTGATGCTACTGAGAATTACCTAATGTGAAAACCCAATCACACTTGCCTGACCTGGGAATCGAATGAAGCAACCAACCGCTATAGCAACAAGACTAATTAACGTATTTATTAACAGAACGCATCTATTCCTTCAATTACTGTTTAGAACGGCTATAAAATATACGAGATTATTTAATATACACCTCAGCCTTATGGTATGATCATATGACGTGCAGTCGCATAATAATGTCATTACGAAACTCATTAAACGCCTTATCAATAGTTCTGAGCCACACGGGTCATTGGCTGCATGCGGGCACAGATAAAAAACAATCAAGAGTACCTACCTACGTTGGTGACGATTCTGGATAATCGATAGTCAATATTGAAATTCAACGGGCGACAATATCAATCGGGCAGTTTCTCTAAAAAAGGTTTGTTTTATCCCTGAAAATGTTATTAATTTTCAGTCAACTGTTATATTAGATTTTGGTTGGTTTGAAATCAATAAAATATAGGAATAGCGTTTTGACAGCTCATATACCTAATGTATAGTATGCCAATGGATTGGTGGTGTCAAATATTGATCGAGCTGTCAGACATACTACAACGTGGTTCTTCGTCGGACTTCTTCTTCTTCAACAAGTTAGACGAAGATGTGATGATTATGACTGCCATGTCAACGACCTGATTGGGGCAGTGGCTAAGCAATTTGTCTGCCAAAGGTTGCGGGTCCAATTCTCGCACGAGACAAAATTTGTCCGCTCTGTAGATGTACTCGTATGTACCAAGTCTGGATGTGTATACATACCTACATGCATAAAGCCACGCCTGTTTCCCAGAGGGCTAGGCAGAGACCACGGATTTCCATTTGCATGATCCTGGCACACTTCTTTCACCTCATTCAATCGCGTTACATTACGTATTACTAAATATAAAATATTGTTTACTATTTATCTATATATGGACAGAGACTAAAGCCAGGATGTACAGTTTTGCAACATTACCAAAATACAAACAGTGTAGAACAAAAAATAGTTGTTTATGTCGTAACAAGTGATTGTCACATCAATATGGTTACTTACAATGGCGAGTAAGATTCCATTGCACTTAACCAATAAACTTAATTGTACTTTAATTGATGATATCCCATTATGTAACTTAAATGAGATTCTTTGTTTAAACATCGCCCCGCACTTGCGTATAACGTGAAATATCTACGTTAAATTTAGTGCCTTCAGTAAATAAAGTACACAAAGAAGCGAATTTCTTTCTACACTTTCCACCGTCGAAGCAAGACCTTCTAAAATCAATAAATATTCAACAACGGTTTTGAAAATAGGAAGAGCAGTTTCGTAATGTGGACACGGTGTCAATTAAAATGATAATACGTCAGGTGGGTGGCTACTATCGGTCTTAGCACATTAATTATAAAGTTAGTGAGATTATTTTAACACGTGGAGTCCACCCACGGTATTTGGGGTAACGAGAGGTTAGAGTCAAGACTTAGAGGTATACTCTTACATCCCATATTAAAAAGTATTATGTTATATTAGCTGTTATAATGATAATATTGTGTCATTACAAAAGCTTTTGTAATATGAAGTATGCCAGGATCGTAGCAAATGAAAATCCGTGGTCTCTGCCTACCCCTCAGGGAAACAGGCGTGGCTTTATGTGTGTGTGAGTGTTATATGCAAGTTACGCACAAGTTCCAGAACAAATACGTTATTGCTTTAGTACCTTGGAATAGCAAGCAGCCATCGAATTCGTATCCAGTTTAGTGGAGAGGCATTTCAAGTGTATTCAGGCCGAATTTCGTTACATAAATGGCTTTAAACGCAAAAAACAGACGCCTTAGCGATACAGTTTGTACGTTCAATGTATTCAATCCCAAATCCTAGTAGGCACCGAGAATGGCACAAACAGAATTTTCCACTACACATTAAGTAAAAGTTTTTCAGACGAAGCTTAAGTACCTTGATGCTATCAAAGTACTTGTAGGTACAGCTTTTTTGCTGACAACGTAGAAGCCTCCTCGACTTATGTAAGAGAAATAATTACTGTCACATAAGCGAAAGTAAACTCTACACTGATAAAAAATAGGTTGATATTCCAGTGGGATGTCACCCCATTTTCTAGACCCGTCTAAGTACAATGTGGTTGTAAAGAGGTAGGTTATATGGAGTCTAGGGCTTGTATGTTGACAAGAATTGTGAGGTGAAGATGACAGGCACGTCACGTGATAATACGGAGTTCGTTGGCTCGCTGTTGTATGCTTTTCAGTAAGTAGCAAGCTAGACATGTATGGCTTGGGTAATATTAAAGGGTTGCCTATATAGGAGATCTATAAGCTTTAGTAAAGCCCGCATACTTGGTAGCCTCGAGTTTATTAGTCTTATAGTTACATAATGTTAGCGCTAAAGCTGAATACTCAGAACAATTTGCCAAATTCAAAATCTTAAACAGCCAAATACTCCGACAAGCAAATAGTTTCAAGTGTTTTGTCTGTTCATTATTTTGTACTGCGACAAAAGGCTCAAATTCTACGATGTTCAACATTCAAATGTCTGAAATGTTACTTTCTAGAATGTTCTATTAAATGTAAGGAAGTGAAGTGAGGTGCCTAGAGTTTGTGGAGAAAACTCATTAGCAGGAAACTCATTAAGGCTTGCCACGTCTTTCTTCGAGATAATTTGTCACCAAATAACAAAGGAATGGAAGACATTTCAAGATAGGCGCCTTGTTTAAATTAGGAATGAATTCTGTTTTTTATTTAGATTTGCCAACGGTTTTTACGGCTGGCTGGAAATTATAATAACGGTAGCTTTTAACCCGACATTTCTTTAAGAAGAATGTTTAGGTTCCAATTTCTTGTCTAAGGCTTTTTACGTGTTTTTATACTATCAACTAAACTAGAGATTGATATAAAATCCAGCTGGTCTAGTAAAAGTCATACCTCTGACCAACATAGATTTACTCTCAAGTTATAAGCACTGCATTGAATGAAAATTCAATGTAATTTGGCGAGAGAAGACACATGAAATGCACATCCAAATTAATCTTAGACCAATATTACCCTGGAAGGAAACAATACTGCTCTCGACAAATGAACCATTATAACTACATACAAAGTACCGGTGTCCGCCAATCGCAGTCACGTCAGGTACCACAATGATGGACGGATCAATCAGGCAGCGAAGCACCATACTTAGTGATTCTTAAGACACACCGGATCCAACGCGATTTGAATCGAAACTTGCTTCAATCCCCGGTAGACTTGCAATTTATCGAGTGAGTTAAAGACTACGGAGATGCATTATAAATTCTGTGTGCATAGAAGCGTTATGTCATGGTTACGACGATTAAATCTGGCGATGTCCTAAATGATGGTAACGAATTTAGAACAAGCTTGCTTGTTCTTGAAACCGATTTTGTAATTTAAATTTTCTAGCCATCACGACTTCGCGGTTCTTCTCCATAAGAATGATAATTTTGGAACCGTGTAACTAAGATCTTAATGTTTTAAAAGCGCCTGCAAAATCGTTTTTTATGAAATTAAAACATTGGATTCGTTACATGTAGAAATCTTTTTAACTTAATTTTTAGTGGTTAAATTCCATTTTTATTTCTGTTTATATAGTTTAATATTTTACATTTTCATTGCAAAAAAATGATAATATGATGTATATTTGAAGATAAATTTATATGCTTAATATGTTTAAGCCTAGTATCAACCCATCAGTAAAAGTCGTTACTGAACATGTATCCAATTCAAATCAAAGATATTTATTTATCTTCTCGACTAGTCTACCTGAAATTGTAAACCACGCCATGTAAACGAAGCTCAATAGAAACAAAGTAACTAAATAGTTTGAAGCGTTTCATTGTTCGCAATACTCAGGAAACGGGAGTTAAATAACGCTCAGTTTACGAGGACGTCCGGGTGGCAAGGCTAGTGTATTTTCTTACTTTTTACGCTTCAATTATTGGAAGCCACTCACATTATTATAATGTCAGCACGTATACGTGCCTATATTCTGGAATTAGAATTACTGTTTAGGGCTACCGTTCGGCTGAGACTTAGCTATCCAGGGTGGCCAGAAATGAACTGGCGCATGCGTCTGGCAAATATGGCAAGAGACAGGAGTCTCAGAAATTATTATTTTTTTCTTTTTTAAAAACGTCGCCCCACACTAGGAATTTCTCCTGTATCGTGAGTGCGTTTCACAAACTTGAAATATCACAAACACAAACACCCAGACTCGGGACAAACATCTGTGGTTCGCACAAAGTTTTGCCCCGTGCGGGAATTGAACCCTCAACCCTTAGCGCAGCAGTCCAATCGCTTGGCCACTGCGCTAATCAGGTCGCCATTTAATGATGCTTCCCTTTTGTTCTGTCACCCTTTTTTATCGCAGCATTAACAATTCTTTACTCATGTGGCATTAGGCTATTTAGTTTATTAAATGACTTTCTACAACAAAATTTTTGCTTCAGTAAATTGTTGTAAAAAAAACATGTTTCTGATTTAAAATGTTTTCAGATTTTAGAGCTTTCCCTTTTTGAATACGATTTCTATTCCTTGCTTCCAAAAATGGTTTTGGATGGTAATAATTTTGTAAATCTCTTACCTTCCTAATACAACCTATCATAATGTGATAAAGTATTTCTTTATAGTAAGCTTGTATCTACCCATTAAATTGTATTCCTTTTGCAACATTAAATAAACCTATTTTCTTCTTATGTCCAGTTTTCTTGATATAGGACAAATCTAGATATTCGAATACGTTGCTAGGCAATTGAATATAACGGGTGCCTAGAACATAAATCTACAATAGTTATTTCTTCAATACATTTTATGACTTGTGCGATAAACCGGCTAATCAAATGGAAAGGCTTTTATTCTTTTGTACCTAAATCTGGTTAAAACCAAAATAATGTATGGTCTTTTTGTACGAAATAAGTACAGTAACCTGGTCCTTAAAACCAAAACAATTAATATTAAAATAATTATTTTCGCAAATAAATCATATTAAGCGGATGACCGTATGTGTATGCAAATGTATTCTTGAAACTCAAAACGATTAACGAAAGCGCACTAGCTAAGTTTATAAACATAATTATATCTACTTTAGTTTGTTCTAAGTACATTCCAGTTGCTCGAAATAAGCTATCCCAAACATGACTATCTCTGACAGACCGATTCCAATGGTTTATTTCTAAATGTAGGCGTTAAGATTAATGACTAATAAATATGTCGAGTGCAACACAGGGAAGTGTATTTCATCGTTATCGACGCGATAGAACTCGTAGCCGCAATTAGATTGACTTTTGTTTTTTTGTCGATACGCAGAATCTTAATGGGCACCTCTAGTTATCTTGATGTTCTGAGAAAGGAATCTGTGTTGATAAGTAATTTATGTTATCATTAAAAGTATCTTGAGCATGTGGTCTAACTCTACTTAGTAGTTAAAGGAGAGCAGTCATGCTTATCACTTTGATTTCACAACGACTATTTTTTTGGTCCTTTTCACCTCGGAAAGGACCAAAAACATTAAGTCGTAGGTATTGCTAAATTAGATTCTATAAACTATCTTCAGTAAAGATATTAGTACCTATAATTATTTAATATAACCTCTAATATTTCTTATATTATTAATTCAATTACCTTGTTCAAAAGTTGTTAAAAGTAGGTGATAACTGTGCATTAGGGAAACCTCCATAATTCGTGTCACACTGTGGTTTGTGGTCGTTATTGGTCTTTGTGTACGAGAGCTATATTCTTAAATCGTTATTCCAATTATTTAAATCATGACTAATAACATTTTATGACATAACTACCGTCAGTAAGCCCTTATCGGTACCCACTTCCTTTGACTACAATTTCATATAATAATAAAGCTATTATAATTATACCAGTATTATTAAAATACGGGCTTGTTTGTTTAATTAAAAGTAGGTTTAAAAGTTTCTTTATAAATGGCACAGTCCTAACCTAGGATGCAAAACTTTTCTCGTATTTTTGAAACCTGTCCATTTTATGGCCGTGGCCTATTCTAAAATTGAGGGCTTTTTGATAAACGTTTGGACTTAGATAAATGCCTTCAAATAATTTCAACAAGAGACAGTATTTTAATAATTATTTTAGTGTGAACTGCAAGGAAATTCTGAATTGTAATGAATTATTTTTTCCAAAGAAGTTTGTCCGTAAATTCTGTCAATCAAAGCGCCCTTTGAAGTTTCAATTACAAAAATACCATCTTAAGTCACTCATGTTCTCATTAACATAATTTAAAATGTCGCCCTGACCTACTAGAGAATCTTTAGATTTACGACGAATTATAAATACAGCTGTTACCTATATACCTTTATTTACCGACAATCATCCCACGAAGCCGCCCACGCGTTACGTCACGAGCCGATAAAAATATAAAACATTAGAAATCACAGACCACGCCCTCGGGCGATCTGCGGTGCCCGGTGAGGGCTTGTGCTGTTACCGTAAGGATGGCAAGCGGAAGAAAAGAAAAGGATACGGATACCTATGGCAATGAATGTGTTCTTGGCCAAGACGACTGACTGAGAAGACTTTTCTTGCATTTCACTTGTGTTTTAAAGGTTTTATAGTACAACTGATTCTAGATAAAGTTACTTTACAGTCCATATTCCATGGATTTATCATAATCACCAGCCTAAGGCTGTTAATTACTGGACATAGGCCAAATGCCATTCAAACCATCTTACTATAAGTTATAAGATGAAAGGTGGAAAAATTTGTTGAGTATTGGTAATTTAATAAGGCCATATCTAAAACTGTCAAACGAATTCCTCAATAAATGAAGACAAGGAATGCAACAAATGGGAGATTTACCAACTTATTCCACCAGCATGACTATGCTTCATTTTGCCAGCCCTACCGTTTATTTACTATCAAAACTTTTACACTAGAAATACAATACAGTGTTCCAATGATTTGGTAACCCTGTATTTAATATTTAGTATCACAACAGCGGTCGACGACGGGGGCGCCCACGCCCGTTCTCAATGGGCCCGAGCCGCCTGTCGCAATCCCTGATGCGTGTGCGCATATGAACGGATTTATAATTTTGATACTTTTAGCAATACTTAGTTAAAATAGCACATATGGGTCAGGTGTTTAGTAATATATAGATTATGTCTAAAAGATAGACTAGTCCAGACCCACCACCACAAAGTGCTTGTGTTAATTTATATTGTTATCCGTATTTTTAATACCTATCCTACATCGGTATATACTTAAAGGTGGGCAAAGTTTTATTCTTATTACTCATACTCCACAACATTACCTAGACAAAAAGTATAAAACATCAAAAATATTAAATACTTGTATTTAAAAAAAATATAGCCTTTTAATAAGAATAATAATTTCATAAACATAGCGCCAATTAAAGATCAGCATATTAGTATAATTTATATCAATTGAGTGAGATAATTTAGTGCGTAGGTACTTAAATCTTTCTTATTTACATTCGGTCTCCTTCCCTCAATCTCCATTTCCACCTCAAATCTTTCATATCCCTTAAAGAACAACCAAAAAATCCCTATCAAACGCAGATATAAAGGCGAGCTTCGAAACAAAGGTACAACGACAGCAAGTATCAAAACGTTCGGTCGGACTACACCGTGCGCGCCATCCAGTCTAGGGAAGTGATTGTTGTTTTAATGGCAACCATAATATTATATACGGCGATCGTAGATGTAACCCGCTTGCCGCTTTGTTACTAAATATATGAATGTATTTCGCTAATCTTTGAAGTTTCTTGAAATTTTGTTAATAGGAATTGTCATTTTCTTTGTGATGTTTTTTTACTCAAAGTAAGAGCCACCTAAATTAAAATATATCTACCTATACTTCAAGTCATGTTCATAATCTGAAGCCCTAAAGATTGAAGAATAGAAATCTAATAGAATGATATAGATGGCATAGTGCTTCGACTATGTAGTCTATGACATAATAATAAATGTTTATTGCAGAACATGTCCTTAATTAATACATAAAACGGGTACAAAATTTGTACACGAATAAATGTTTTAAGGAGGTTTGAGTCCTGCTTATCCGCAATGACCTGAAGGATGTTGTTAGTGCTACTCCGGACTATGCTTAATAACGACGCGAACCAATAATTGTTCCCCATATATTTTTCATTGTATTCGTCAAACATTTTGCCATTCTCTAGGGCTTGAATTTTTCTCTTCTTCGAATCTGATCATATTACCTGTAAAATTGGTTGCTACCTCTCAACATAGTCTCAAGAAACTTCTGAAGTCATTCTTTAAATTATTACAAAGCAAGAACCGGGTACTTACAATCTGGAAACATAGGGTTCAAAGACCCATTGAGGAAATATTATCGGCTATCGAGATTTATATCTATGTATGTACCCAACTATATCCACGTAATATAAAGATGTTAAATAAGTAAGTAAGCAGTTAATTGGATCTTAGCCGTCGCAAGCGGTGACTTATCACAATTTACGCACAATTCTGACTTATAACCTTCATTGAACCTCCTACAGCGACCTCTGCGGTTTGGAGCCGTTTGACGTAAATCAAACATTGATGCATTTGTTTAATTATTAAAATTAATAACAACATTATAAAATAACAATTACTTATCATTTTTTTTTCCGATAATCTCAATTGCAATGTTTTCGTTCAAATGCTACAATTGTATATTGTCATCATAACCACAATCAACTGATGGACAAATTAATGATATTTCATACTTTGTTAATGCAATAATTATTACTCTTTGTCACTTCTTATTGACCTTAACTTATCAAGATTTAATTTAATACGGACTTAGCTGGAGCCCTATGGAATATAATGGTTTATTTATATTTCCCGAAAAATAAGGGAAAATCTTCCACGCGGGACAATTCGCGAGTGAAAGCCAGCTAACAGCAAGAGAGGAACTGCAAATATCTATATCTACCTGTATGAATTGATATATCTCACTAGCTGCGCCCCGCCGCATTTTTTCGGGATAAAAGTAGCCTATGTGCTAATCTACGGTGTCAGCTACCTCCATACCAAATTTCATCAAAATAGATCCAGCCGTTTGAGCTTGAAGAAGCAACAAACATACAATATGTCGCCTATATGACATTAGTGTAAAATGAGCATAGTTAAGCTATGTTAAGCTATCTGGCTGCCCGCTGAACATACAAACTTAATGCTAGAAACATAATTATGTGAATTACCACTTCTGGCATAAACGAACCGTGTGTTTAACATAAGTGTGGCCATAGATAATTGCACATGCCCAGAGCAAGCCACACACGTCGCACACTCGATTAAATTTGTTTATGTCTGTTGTCAACAGAAGTAGTTGCTGTCTGTTTAATCAAATAGCAAACACGAGCGGAGGCCATATTGCGAGGAGTTACGAGCTGTGGAAAGTAAATAATTGCTATGAACGAGAAGTTAGTATTATGTTTTTCTAAGTAAACACCTACTTAGAAATGAGTATTGCAGCTATCGCAGGAATATTGCTACTCTGAATCCTTATTCTTTCAAGCGGATACGCATTTCAACAGCGAAGGAATTAATTATACACTATATTAAATAAAACAAATTTTGTTTAAGTCAACTTAAAAACAAAGACTGACTGACTGCCTCGTTGGTCTAGTGGTCGCTAAGCGCGACTGCTGAGCACGAGGTCCTGGGTTCGAATCCCGGGTCGGGTAAAGTGTTACTAGGTTTTTCCATTAGGTAATTCTTAGTAGCAGCACGGAGTCTGGATTTGTGCCGGGTAATGGCAATAGGCTCGCCCCCTATTACATTGGGACCTAAAAAACATAACTGGCGAATTAATGTGGGTGTACTGTATGTACACCTCTGCCTACCCCTTCGGGGAATACAAGCGTGATGTTATGTTATGAAAACAAAGATAAATAAATTAGCAACTATCTGAACGAAGAACCATTTTCATGGTAAACTGATTACTTAAGAAAAGAGAAAAGAAAAGTCGGTAATAAAGTAAATAAATAGGTTACCGGAATATCATGCAGTACTCTGGTAGCCTAAGAATGGACACACCACAAAGAAACACAAACACTGGTAGATATTCAATCTTTTTAGAACGATAACAAAGCTACCTCTGGAAAAGGTTTTTCATCTGGTAAAATCCAATCTGAATTCTGACCACGATAATCAATCGGGTTGTCTGTGCCATGTTTTATGGGCGGCACAAAGGGTAGAGTTACAAAAAATATAAAATATGAGGGAAAAGCTTTCTTATTTTAATACCTTTTGTTAGGAAGCCTTGTGAGAGGCAATTTAGTAATTCGTTAGCCGAGAGTAGTGGCTTTGAGATACTTAACAATGTTTTTATCGTGTCCTTTGTAGATTTTAGTGGCATACAGACCGACTGACATTTAGTGAATCCTTAAGTAATTTATTTAAAAATAATACAATTCTAGAAAGGTGAAAGGATTTTAGGCATTTCCTATTAGTCAACCATTTCATTAACTGTTCCATTTTGCAAGGAATTTCGTAAGCCTACACTCTACAGGTGATTTGATAACCAATTGCAACTAAGGCTCTTACAATTTTTTTACATTCGTGGATGTGGGTATCTGGATCTGAGACTACAGATTTAGAACCTAAAATAGTCTCTATAGACCACAATTATGACAATAGGTGATCATTATGGCAAACAAATTAATCTGCTACATAGAAAAAGTTACAATAGATTGTTTAATCTTAATGCCACTCACAATAGCTTATGTCGACACTATAGAACAAGAAACTATTATTGAATTTAATAAAAAATAACAACATGCGAATTAACGCGAACACACCTTTATTAAAAGCTTTCTTATTGTAACAGTCTGCTTGTGACCACGGCCGGTGTAACTCGGTCGAGACGTCACGCCAAAAATTAATATAGCTGTGTTCGCGGTAATTCCTGTGTTGTTATTTTCTATTATAATTATGCAACGCGATTCTTTAAAAGTTAGTATTATTGAATTTATTTATTTTATTGTTCAGCAATAACTATTATAATACACTATGTTATACCAAGCAGTCTACATACACTCGTCAAATATTTGCTTGTCTGTCTGAGATAGTGTTAGGCCTAATTCAACATTTGAGCACCACTAAATGAGGTGACACGATTGTATCTTCATTCATAATGTTGACATGACAGACGTTATCTAGTTTACCTTTATTACATATTATAACGTTTGTTTTATACCTAATGATTTCAGTACGAGAACTTCCATAAAACAATAGCTGTATTCAACTTTCACCTATTAGAAAGAAATCAGAATATTAATATTGATTGGCATAATTGCAATCTGAACGCTGGAGCTCAAAAACTTCAAAGAATAAACGGTTAAAAACAAGACAATACTTATCCAATATTTATCACCAAAACCCAATATTAATGTCAGTTGATATCACAAAGCCGTAATTCGCGTTTATGCAGGCCAAAGATAAAGCAACCTTGCAGATTAGTCAATTCATTAACATGGTCTTGACTTACTGAACTTGCGACATTATGACAATTACATTAGTAAACAAATGCTTCAATACAATTAAAAACAAACGCTTTAAAATAATGAAGACTCGTAGGTACTTGACTTATCTTTATGTTTAAATTATCTGAATGCCTATTAGTGACAGTTTTCTGTTTGTAACTTCGTACACATGTTAATTTATCAACTAAGAATTGTTACAAATAATTACTATTACTACATAGTATAAAACAAGTCGCTTCCTGCTGTCTGTCTGTAGCTTTGTATGCTTAGATCTATAAAACTACGCAACGGATTGAGATGTGTTTTTTTTCATAGACAGAGTGGTTCAAGAGGAAGGTTTATATGTATAAACAAATAACGCGGGTGAAACCGCGGGGCACAGCTAGTAACTGATCATTTTCTCTTTAATTTGAGGTACCTACTAGTATTTTATATTTATTTAATTCCTACTTAAGTAAAGATATGTCTGGATGGCTAGTAAAACCTTTGCCAGTACGCAAGACGTATCTCCAAGTAGGAACACCAACAGTTTCTTTTACATAGTGTAATATTATGTACACGCAAATTATATTATACTTTGTATGCCATAAAGTACTTACTACCGCCTAACCACTTATAAAAGTAATCATGTTCCAAGCAATAAAGGAAGATATCGCTAGAGAAAGTGTTATCCACAGTGAAGTCTAAAGTGCGTATGGTAATAACGTCAAAGTAGGTATATACAACAGGTGAAATATCCTGTCACGTCTATTAACAATGCACAATGTGCTCAATTTGTAAGCCCAGCCAAGACTTATTACCTGCTGATAACCACCATCCTCCATTCTACGCTTTGTTATCATTAAATATTAATATCGCATTATTAAAATATAAATATCCCTTAAAACCTAATTATTATAAGGCTGACTATAGTGTCGTTAATAATGAAATCAGCAAAATTGACTGGGAGAGTACACTTGCAGATAAAAATCTTGATGACTGCGTAGAGACTTTCTATAATATAATATATGGTATTATAAAAGAGTCCATACCCATATCTAAACCCAAAAATACAAATTTTCCTAGTTGGTTCTCTAAACCTCTAATTCACATTTCTAAGAACAAAAATAGGGCTTGGACTAAATGGAAGAAGTATAGGAACGTCAGCGATTACGAGATATTTTCTTTGTTCAGAGAGCGTTTTCAAAGGGAAAGTACTAATTGCTTCCGTAAATACATTAAAGGTGTTGAAGACGGGATCGCTAAAAATATAAAGAATTTTTGGGTATATATGGCAAACCGTCGAGGCAGGTCGGGAATACCTTCCTGTATGTTCTATAAGGGTGACACTACTAGCAACCCAGTTAAAATATGTAATTTATTTTCTAAATATTTTGAGTCAGTCTACGAGCCCACCAGTTTGACAGTTGATTGGAGATCGGCACCTCAAATATCTCATAGTGCTGTCTGTATGGATACATTATATTTTGATCCTGAAGTTGTACGCAGACACCTTAAGATTTTGGACATAAACAAAGGACCTGGGCCAGATGGTATTCCACCATTTTTCCTAAAACACACTGCCAACACAATGTTTGTACCACTGACCCTCATGTTCAACAAGAGCATCCAATGCGGTATGTTTCCTACTACATGGAAAAAGGCCAATTTAATTCCGGTATACAAGGGTGGCTCAAGACAGGACGTCGAAAATTATAGACCAATTTCGATCTTATGCGTTATTGCGAAAGTATACGAGAAGCTTGTTCATCAGACCATCTATCCTGTCATTCGTAACAATTTTATTCCGGAACAACATGGATTTGTGAAAAATAAATCCACCGTTACAAACTTAATTATATTTATTAACCATCTCTTTACTAACATGGACAACGGTAATCAGACTGATACGGTTTACACTGATTTCCGAAAAGCGTTTGACAGGGTAGATCATGCGATCCTACTGAACAAAATTGCTTTTAATGGTATTAGGGGAAATCTGTTACGTTGGTTCCATTCTTACATAAGTAATCGCAATCAAACTGTGGTCACAGGCGGATATTATGCTGATCGTGCAATCTTGGCTGCTTCTGGCGTTCCTCAAGGCTCCATTCTCGGGCCTCTTTTGTTTACTATATACATAAACGACATTAAGGAGTGCTTTCAGCATAGTAACTTTTTGTTGTACGCCGATGATCTCAAAATTTATAGGACTATCAGAACACCAAATGATTGTAACCTTCTTCAAGAAGATCTAAATAGATTATCGAAATATTGTACAGACAATAAACTAGAGTTGAGCATTCCCAAATGTAAGTACATGAATTTCACCAAAAAGAGGAATGTGATCTTATATAATTATACGTTATGTAACGAAACACTGACAAATGAACTAAACATCTGTGACTTGGGAATAATCTTGGATAGTAAATTGCATCTAAACTTGCATGTTGATAAAATTGTATCGAAGGCATTTCAAATGTACAATTTTGTTGCGAGAGCCGCATCAGACTTTAAAAAACCTTACACTTACCTGTATCTCTTCAACTCTCTAGTTCGTCCGCAGCTTGAGTATGGTTGCTTGATTTGGGACCCATACTATCTCAAGTATGATAACGCGATTGAACGAGTTCAGCGTAAGTATCTAAAATATATGGGGTACAAATGTCGTCTGGAGCGTCTCTCGTACAAGGATGTACTTTCGAAATATAAAATTCTAACGTTGCATAACAGACGCCAGTTGCTGCAGGCAATGATGCTGCATGGTCTCATACATAATAGAGTTGACAGTATTGAATTGGTTAATAAATTGTTTTATATTGTACCACGAACAGTTTTCAGACGGGAGGCGCGCCCTTACCCGGTTTTTGCTACAACTTCTTGTCGCACCAACGCCGGTGAGAGAGCGCCTCTTCAAAAACTTGTTAAGACATTTAATAATAACTTTAATCATATAGATATATTTGCATTAAATAAAAATGCCTTTAGAAATAAAATCATTGAGCACTTAGTTTTAAATTGTAATCCATGTTAATATCATTCACTTTTCACATTTATGTTATATACTTTTTTACTTGTTTATTTACTTTTTTTTTTTTTTTTGGTCTTTTACATTTTATTGTTTTAATTTTTAGTATTTTTCTTTTTAATAAATTACTGTTATTCTTAGTCCAGCTTCCATACCGTAACGATAGCTGATAGTAATCTGTGGAAATGTTATGGATTGTACACTTAACATAATAAGTACAAACAAATTCCTGTGTATTACATAGTGTATAATTGTTTGTTTCCTGAATAAAATAAAATAAAAATAAAATGCATATTCAGAAACATTTATCAAATGTCAATTTCATTACTATGATTGACATCACCCATCTGCGATATGGTATTTGGTTTGGTAAATAATTTTAAGTTTTACAATGCTAGTAGGTAAATATTTTTAAGTTTGCATTATATAATTAAATCAATCTAAGGTATTAATAGATTTTTACCAAAGCATAACTAACGTCGAGGCTTACCACGGCTACGGTGGTGTGATGGACTGGTCACATATGCAGGACGCACGTGGTCAGATATTGCAAAGGATAGAGTGGTTTGAAAGAAGAAAGGGGAGGCCTTTGCCTAGCAGTGGGAAACAGAATAAGCTGTGAAAACATACATATATAATAACTAACGCCAGCTCACAATTAAGAGAAAGCAAAGAAAGGCCTATGTCTAACAGTGGGAAGCTCCATTTCTTATGAGAATGACGGAAATCGTAACCTTTC
The DNA here is from genome assembly GCA_946251915.1 of Abrostola triplasia. Lineage (NCBI taxonomy): Eukaryota > Metazoa > Arthropoda > Insecta > Lepidoptera > Noctuidae > Abrostola > Abrostola triplasia. The sequence continues at coordinate 1,850,565 of OX276424.1, read as the reverse complement.
TTACCTCTTCACCAAGGTGAAGCGATTTAATTGAAATTTATCGTTAGTCGTTGTCCTTTTATCGGATAACGTAAGCGTGATTATAAACACAATAAATCATTCATTCAAGGTAAATACGCGACAGAAGTAAACAAAAGTGACGTCACACTAGTACAATGTCTCCATTTAGCCACGAATCACGCAGTAGATTATAACATGGAGTGCTAGAGTCTAAATATATGATCTGCTTGGCTAATGCACGCTAGCTGCAGTTTTTGTGCATTTGAAATAACTGCAGGGCAACTTCTAAAAAACATAGAAAAACATCTAGCCTGTATTCCTCGTACGGCTGAGATAAATTTTGCCAGATATCTTAAAGGTCGCAATGTAATAGGGGGCGAGCCTATTGCTATCAACTGGGCACAAACGTAGACTCCGTGCCATTACTAAGAATTACCTAATAGATAAACTTAATAACACTGCCCGATTTCAAACCAGGACCTCACATTCAGCAGCTGCGCTTAGCGATCACTAGACCAAATAAATTTTAGTTTGCAGAAAGATACATACATTATTTGTTTTGCCGCTAGACTTCAACATTTCAGCGATCAATATCGATATGATGATCATTAATCGACACTAGATTTATGTATCCACAAATAAAATTCGCTGAAAAAATAAACATAATACTTTATGTGTTATCTACTCCGTGGTGCATAAACACGCGTCTAGTCATTCGAAAACAGGCCATAAATCAGTCGCTTGCGCACTATGACGCGACTAGAGGAATCGTCGTGTATTTATAGAGAATTTGTCATGTCATTGATTCGTTTATATTATAGTAGATGTTTTAGTATCAAAATAGTTTTATATTTATGTTTGATTTGATATTTTTGACGAGACATCGAGAAGGACATTGGTTTCATCACGTATCATCAAGACGTACTTGAAGAATGGAATGTGCTTTTATAAACAAAACTTGCCACAAGCAAATGTGTTGACCTTGGTAGAACTTGGTAGGAACTGTTCATCGAATACGTATTCATAATTTAGTAATGACTTTTCGCAATGAGGATTCAAAAGTAAGTATTTAAGAAAATTAAATTACCAAGTTTAGTCATTGCGTCGTTTTAAGGGATGGAACCAGATGGATGGAACCAGATGGATGGAACCAGACCAATGGTAACTAGCAAAGGAAAGAACGGTCGAAACACCATCTAACTAGGGCTCCCAATTTACCAACACTTTGGTACGAGACTCTAAAACTAGAAGCGGTACCAACGAGGTACTTTAGTGTCTGAATCATCATTCAATGTTGTACCAACAGTCGCTTCAACCACAAACGGGTGCGCCTCGGCTAGGAAATGGGTCACAGACTTCTTGCATGCACAATAGAAAATGACTTCCCTTGGTGGATATGGTGCAACTAATTCATGTAATTAACGCGCTACTTAGTTATGGTAGCGGTGTGAGTATGAAGTTTCTCAACAAGTTTTAGTTAGGATTATTTAAGAGGAATATAAAGAAGTTAGAGTTAGAAACAAAACTTCGGAATTGATTTTATAGTTAAAGGACAATAGTTTGTTACTATTAAGGATCCTAGACTTTAAATTGTATTGGACGACAATCTAGAGTAAGTTTTGACAAGTAACTTTAATAATTTAATGTTTCAAAGTTCCAAATTTGTATGTATTCAACCTTGTTTTGATTCCTTGCCGGTTTCCGTAGTAGCCTATTAAGTTTATTGAAGACGAATATAGAAAGAAGAATAAATATATTATATGTGGTTGGCCAATGGCACTCAATGTTGGTGTCTTTTTAATCTAAATCCATTAGCAAGTCGTGAGACCCAAATTTTTACAGCAGAGAACTCTTATTTTTAATACTTGAGATTTTTCAACGGTTTGTAAAGCCATGCTTACTAGTGGTTTAAACGCGGACACTAAGTTGTTCCTCAACCATACGATAAGAAGAACACAAGAGTCGGAGATATTTTCTTAAATATCTTTTTAACTAGAACTACCCATTCCAGAGATTATGGTCTATCTATGCTTATAAGTACCCTACAAACAAATGACTAGAATGAACAGCGTTTGTTGTTAGAACTAGCTCCTGTTTTATATGCATATGATTGCGTAACTGTGATGCTCTGTGAAGTCTGTTTAGCGTCTGTAAATCAGCTTGTGAAATGCCCATGGTATTTTAGGATGGGCGATGTTCGTTTCCAGGTTGATACGTCACGTGAAACCACGTCTAAAGTGAGAAAGACATATCCTTGGGATTAAAGGATTCTTCGTTTGATTTTGTTGAAAAACGGTAGGGATTATTGGTTTATAGTATAGAGTTTGGTCTAAAATTAATAAATAGATCATGATCATCTTTCAGTAGATAGTTCATGATCATCTTTCAGGAGAAAAAGGGTTTTTTATTTATCAAGACAAAACCCTATTACCCTGTTCCTGCATTCTCGAACAGGCAAGTTCACGTATTATCTGTAAGATACGATCCTTTAGGCTATGCAAACAGATAGACAGATACACTGGTATAGGCAAAGATGAAGTTAACTATCGTTTAACGTTTTTGTACAGCTGGGTGTTTGTATGGGTGTTTCTGATGAAATTAAAAGCAGCCCAGATGAGCCAAGTTTATGTCGCTTACTATCCACTGACATCACTATCTCGTAAGCCAGTGGACACAAACCCCGGGTCGCTACCACGTGCCGTTTCGTTTTACAACTTTTTAATTTACGTCACTCGTGGTACTTGTTGGCTCAAATTTATGATTCGCTCAAAGAAGCACTTAACTTTATAGTACCGCATGTAATTTTATAAGGACTTATATAATATACGGTTTATAGTTGAATAGAAGGTGTTAAGAGATTTTATTATGATCATTATACTGCGTTAGTTAGCGTAGTCTTTGTTTGATTCGAAGATGAAATGGTTTCCGATTTTGTTCAGAAGTAAGATATATTGGACGATGTACAAGTCAGTCGACGCGCATGCGTCTGGCTATTACAAGTGTACATTACAATTAAAACTGATCTTCCAGAAAGTGTAAGCAAATATGTACAATTGCAGTTGCTCATACGTATTTTGTCAAATTATACCCAATGGTATTAGCTTAGCTTTGGCGTAAAAGGGAAAGTGGTCCTTGTGGCGGTCCCTGGGGGAGGCCTACGCCCAGCCGTGGACTGCAATAGCTGATGTGATATAATCAGCTAAGTCGCTTGTAATTGGCAGCCAGCCTATTGTCAATTAGTCAGTGGTATCGTATAATATCTTATAGTGGTTCTAAGGCGGAGGCTTTTGTTCAACGCAGGACGTTTTCTGGCTGATGATGATGATGATCTTATAATACCTAGTTCTAAGGGGGAGGCTTTTGTTCTACAGTAGATGTATTCCGGCTGATGATGATCCTAAAATATGGTATAAGTCCCATTATCACGCATAAATATATTTTGTAAGTCCTTCTAATTTAGCTCAGTCGATCGATATTCAAGGTAATTTTCGTAATACACTAATTACTGTTACAAACTGTGTATAATCATTACATAAGTTAATAGTTTTATTATGTAGTCTATCATTTAGAAAGTTATCTAATAAAGTAATAACAGAATGCCTATAAGAAGCAATTTGCGAAATTAATAGGAGACCTTCGTTTGTGGGCGTGGCTCAAATAATAAGATAATGATGTAACTGAGGCCGTGGGTTCGATCGATATCTTAATTTACTTAATTTTTTTTAAAGAAAATTGATATTTGTCTTATTAGAGAAAAAGGCACGAGAAGACGACGGCGAGATAATTTGGTCATCTTTACGGGAAAGACATGGCTCAAAATGGCATTGGACAGGGTTTTTGTGGAAAAATAATAAGGCCTCCCCCTTTGCCCAGCAGTGGGACACTGAAAGGACTACTTAAAAAAAATCACAATGTCCATTTTCTGTGAGGACAGGTTTTTTTCTTAGAGATAGGGTCTGCGGTGGACTAATGGGAGGTACCCAAATATTTTGACAAGCCTTCTCATTTAAACTGTTTCCAAACTAATTCTGATCCTGGCTCCTGATCCATTTGTTAAATCTCTTTACAAATATGTCCGGTTAAACAGTCATACCTCTTCTTTTCTTTCTACCTCTTCGTTACCTACCTATAAAGAAGACGTCTAAACGTGCCAGTATTCACGCATCCACAATTCAGTTCAATGTAAACAACTAGCAGCGTAAAGAAACCTTTAGACACAACCTACATCTAAAACAGAGCACTTTTACTTTAACAATGGACAAAACAATCAATAAACTAGAGCGGACGGAAACAAATTGATTGTTACAAACTATAACTAGGTAACTGTACGAATGACCTGCTGAACAACTAAAGTACAGTTTTGGCAGCGTCTGTACACTAGTTCAAGTACAGTCGATGGCAATGCCAAGGTTGGCATGCAAATGGCACGTGTGAGCGCATTGGGAATGCGTCAATGTTGCCGTTAGATACCGTGTTATTTATTTTATACCTGGCTCCGGGATTTAGATAGAACTAGAATAGAACTTATTCCATTTTTTTCGGACAGTATTTTGTTTCTAAAATTGTTTTATGTCTATACCTTAGGTCTATCGTAAATTATTTTTTCTATTTCTGGAGCAGTTCATCTCTTCTAGAGAAAGCTGTGAGAGACAATGTGCAAGACAGTGCCTAATACATAATTATAAAGCCAATATGAACAACATTTCTAAGTACCTACAGATTACACATTGACCTTAAGAATACTGAAACACTTCACACTGTATCTGCCTGTGCCCATCCGTGACCCGTATCATGGATTTTCATTTCACAATTCTGACACACCCTTTTCGCCACATTCACGAAATCCTGCATTACAGTCAGTAAAAATAAATTATTTTCAAAATCATCTGAACTCTACGACAGATGATAGATAAAATTCAGATAGATTAACATGACGCAATACTAAAAGTGAATGTGCTATTAGGTCGGCCGTATTAATGAGTTATGTATGCAAATAGTCTCAATATCTAGGCTAGATTGTGTTAACATTGCCGCGTTCGTTAGGTAACATGTTCAGACCGATAACAACTTGGATTCTAGGTCCTAACGGATTACAGGACTGTCGAGTGCCTGTCCAGTTTTGTATTATGTACCTAACCTACCTATACCACTATAATTATAGTCTGAAGCTATGTACCTATATTAACATGCGTATATTTCTGGAAGGGCTAGGCTATGCAGGGACTGCCCCCGTACCATGAACACGTTACGTGCAGCGTAATGCGGCGTGTCGCTTACGCAACGTAAACTGTCCTGCTTTAAGAGTTCGTGGTAAGGGGGCTGTAGTCCCTATTGATGAGCATAGTCAAAAATTACCGTGGAAACTTGTTATATGTATTTTCTTTTTAGGATATTAGGATTCTTTTTTCATACTTTCCTTTCCTACTCTAGTATTAATACCGACTTCCCGAAATGCAGATAGCACAGTGTCCAGTGTGTACCTACTATATTCAAGGTAGATCAGCCGACTTAATTGGAGAAGTATCTCAAACTGAAACTATCATGTATACAATCTGTAGTCTACAATAAAGAATAGTTTATTGTATTGTATTTGTTTACCAATCAAAATTATTTTCTTTATTTAATGTGATCGTATTATACGAAGTCGAATTTAAAGGATTTTTCAACAGATCTTTAGTACTGCACCCACCTAATTATGTCATGGTATGAATGTTTTTGTGAAATTTAAACTTTTTGACTCTAAGAGCTCAACGCATTGCGGGTAGCCTGACAATACGTACGAGGGTCTTAGACCTGCTTGTACTTTAGGTAGTTATGTTATAGACAGGTCAAAAGCCACAACATCAGCAGAATAGACTTATTACCTTATTTCCTTATGATGAGGTAATATAACGATAATAAATCGAGGCAAAGGTATTGCCATCATGCCTACATCGTAAGACTAAAAGGTCACACCGTAGACACGGGTATTCCTTTACAATATTACGTCACAGAGCTTTCTATAAGTTATTAGTCTCATATTTCTATTAGAGAGATTAATATCTATTTGATCGGCAATCGGAATTGATATTAAATATAAATAAGTACAGTCAGCAGAAAAGGTTGCTAAAATTCTAAACATGATCATCAAGAACCGTAGCTTGAGGTAAGTAATGAATATAGTATTTTTGAAGTTACTCCTCTATTACTAGGATGGCTGTATATAGCATAAAAAACTAAATTCCAGAATTTTCGACGAGATTTTCCTAAGCATTTAAATATTGTTCAATTTTTTTGTCGTATCAGATAATGTATCATTAAATCTATTTCAATTTCTTAGTCTAATTCTTTGTTAAAAGCTAGAATTATCGCTAACGTAATCGTCCTCAAAAATGCCATGCTTGTGTACTAAGTCCATTCAAGTCTCGCGGCAAGTCCTGTTAAGCTGCGTATGCGCATCATATGAGGAATGTTAACATCACCTCAATTATACCATTTAATCTGTCGTTAACATCGTTGGACTTCTATGAAAGCGTTTACAGTTGATTATTACGAAACCGAGTAAAGAGAATTTTGCTTTCAAGCCAAAACATACACACACAAGCCAAAATATTTCGACGAATATATCTTAGGATCAAGGTGGAGTAATAAATGCAACGCCAATAACAGGCGAGATTTATTGATACACTCCAGTAGACAAACTTGCATCAGTCCGATTCACCGACTGAAAACATACCACTCGGATTTAGAGCAATTAACAACCAACACAACTCGACCTCCCACGCCCCTCTACAGCAAGAAAATGTTGAAGAAACTTCGGGAGCTGTTCAACACGTTAAGGTCAACGTTAGTTGGTTAGTAAGTAAACTGAAGTCTTAACTTGGCGAGCTTCCAGGTTGGATGTTACGACATTTTATTGCGATATTTATTATAATGTTATGTTTTACGTGAATCAACGTTATGTATGTAAGTGTAGCTAGTGAATTAGCTTACGTTACCGTTTGTGCGAATCGGCGAATGTTGAATGAAATCTAGACATGTTTTCTGTTTGGATGTTTATTTGTTTACTACGTTTAGTTGGTGCCTTTGAGTTTTAAGAACCGGATTCATAGTCACATCGTCGGTATCGTTCGTAGGGTAAACTCCTGCCAAACCGACCTATGTTAGTTTCTTCTAGTTTATTGATAACTTGATTGGAGTAGCGGCTGACCGATTGAACTGCTGTGATAAGGGTTGCAGGTAGGATGCTTGCAAGAGACAAAAATTTGTGCGAGCCGCACATATTTTTCCCTAGTCTGGGTATTTTTTTGGTGATATTTTATGTATGTGAAACGCTCCCACGATACAGGAGAAATAATTAATGTTAGGCGACGTTTTTTGAGCTAAGATCTTCGTGATCTCGAATTAGCGGAATAAATTATACCTAATTGTATTTATGTTGAATTGGAAATAGACTATCAGGCTTAATATTAAATGCCTTTTAGGCACAATAACACTATACGACAAACGTTATTAAAAAATCCAGTTATACATATAAACATGGCTATTCATAACTTACAAATAACTCGTAAGGAAATAACAAACACAGGCTTCACAGTTGAAATTCATCATCATCATCAGCCGGAAGACGTCCACTGTTGAACGAAGGCCTCCTTAGAACACCACGACGAATGTCCACTTGCCACTTGTAATTTATCGCAGTTCGTATTCTAGTTTTTTTTTTATTTTACAATATTACGTGAATTACAACCTCATTAGCGTTGAGAGCTGGCTGGATGTGGACCACTGTGGGACAAATGAATGCCGCACTTTACAGAATTACGTTAATTAGTGCCGCTACTTGTAATTAATTATATCATTCCAGAAAATGTTATATGAAAACTGTTTTAATTTCATTTTATTTTAGGTTTGTATTCTAGGTGTAGAATTTAACATATGAAAATGAAAAATACAACAGAGCAGCATTCAAAAACTATCTACGTGTTTTACGTAGGAACACATATTATTAATCCATAATCCTTAACGAAAATTACCGAAAAAAATCAGGTACGTATTCTTTCTTTGGATTGGGAAGTGCTTTAAAACACGCTGGACTATATTGTCCTTTAATAGAATCTCTAAATAGAATTCTGTTTTTAATTTATATTAATTTTGGTAAATATTACAATACAACGTAATAAAGATCTACCTGATCCTAACGATAAACCCAAAGTTAAACCTTTCACAAAGTAAAATATATTTTCTTTATCTGTGTTATTCCAATTGATACAGCAATCACACCGACAATCGACATATCGCCACACACCGCAGGTAGGCCGACACCAACACTAAAACAAGTAAATCGTGATACCACGGAAATCCTATCTGACAGCATAATCAACACCAAACCACTAACTGTTCCGCTAGTACGTATCGCGAATACAAATAACTGTTACGAGTAACTGTTATTTTCAACGAGTTATTAGCTAGAGATTTTTCGCACAACGCGAGAAAAAAACCATTTTGTACAGATACGCTGCTCTATTTTATTTTTATTGAAAGCGAGAGCTGTTTATACTGGACGGTGGATGAATCATGCTTTGAGATAAGTCGATTTCTTTATACTATCTGTTGATAGAGTTCCGTAAGAAATATATATTTATTTACCGCAGTATCTAGCGAGGTTATGTAATATTGAAAGTAAAAAGAATAAAGCCGTAATAAAGTGATTTTTTGGATATAAAAAGATTAGTTTGCGCAAAACTTAAAAGTATCAAATCACTTTTTGCTCTTAGGACGTAAATAATACAAAGGTACAGTCAACATAATAAGTAGCTTAACATGTTATGAAACGTTATGTCAAATAATAGAAATATACAAATATCAATTATTATTGTTTCAAATTGTAGGAGCGTCCAATTGATGATCTGAGAATATATTATAAGACGTTACTATGTAAGATTTTGTTCTTCAATTAATATAATAATAACAGCCTATAACTGTCCCACTGCAGAGCAAAGGCCTCTTCTCGTAGAGAAGGATTGAGCATCGATCACCTCGCTAGCTCAATGCGGGTTGGTGATTTCAGATAATTAAATCCAGGTTTCCTCACGATGTTTTACATCACCGTTAGGCAATGGTGACTTAGAATATCTAGGAAAGTATTTATAACATTTCTTCAATTAATGGGGTGTTTAATTTTTTTAATGTTCAGCTACTTACTTATGACGGTGACTGTACATAAATTATTATTATGTGAAGAGGAAAACAAAAAATATCAGCATATTAAGTATTTTCCTGTCACAATTTTAACTAGGAATTTGATATTAAAAATATATTATTTTAACCTACATTCCCGTTACCCAATCTGCTCTCTTAATAAACCCGACTGTAAACAAACTATATTTTTATAAACATTTAAAAATATCAAACCTTCATGAACCTAGTTCTCTAATCCCTTATAGACTGCAAACGTTCAAAGACTGCAATTACTGAGCCGACTTATTGAAGGATTGACCCGTTTAGTAAGCGGCCATTAACGACACATCACATCGAAGCAATAAGCTACTTAGAACTTAAACTGTAGGTCTTCCTCGCCAATATAAAACAGAAGTCTGTATTTAAAACTTAATGATAACATGACCTAGCAGTCTAATGTCTGGGAAACGAGTTCCAAAGATATACGATCTAATTGCAGTTGGCTTCGAGTTTATAAAACCGTTTTATTGCTGCACTTGATAGGATGTTATCATGCTTGTATTCCGTGATGACAAAATAGGTGCCAATGGGTCCCATATACCTAGTTTCTTTACTGCATGTCCCCACGATTCTACTGATATTTGTCAGGTCAGTCTTATGATAATAAAGAAAGTAAATAAAAGTAGTTAAACGGACATAGAACACAGCAGATAAGTACATACATACATAAAGTCACGCCTGTTTCCCTAAGGGGTAGGCAGAGACCACGGACTTCCATTTGGTACGATCCTGGCATACTTTTTTCACTTCATTCACACCTAAATGTCCAAATATTTTGTACTATTTCGCTAATTACTTCAAAGTCGAGGAAAGTTTTAAAATCAAACATTCTTTAATAACTATAAAATCATACGGAACCACATTGAAACCTCAAAATAAATTTTCGACGATTACTCCACGATATGGTCAATACAATTTTTTATACCTCGTAATAGTAGTGTATCAATAAGCCATTCAAATCTCGACCTGTCCCAGTTTCGTGTAGAGTCGCCATACAATCAACAATTTTATGGACTGTCCACATTTTAAAAGGTGTTTACATTCGAAACGATCGCCTTAAACTGTTAAAAATAAATGTGTGTCAATTCTTTTTTCAAACAAAATAAATAATGTAGCAAACTTCATTTTATTTTTTTGTTGTGTCATTGGGCTACTAGTATTATTAGTGGCATGATATTTAAGTCTTCAAGTCTTTAAAGTAGGGGCAAATAAGTACAAAACTTTGAATAGGATTTCTAAGAAACTGAAATATGTCTAGTTTATTGCATGTTTCACCTACACCATAAGAAATAAAAAAATGTCTTCTATGTAGTTTGCCTCTCCACCTCTAATATTCAAACGATGTTAAAATACCTTGAAAACCCGTTGTCACTATTTATCCCGTTTGTATGTAGAATTTTATTTGCAAGTGGAACCTGAAGAACTGCTAGTATTGATACTGTGCTACAGTTGGGTGTCATTGGCCCATATCGGTAATCCAATCACTGACTATGGCGGCTAGATAACTGTTACGTATTCCGCGCTAATTACCACCTTAAGGTCAATGTTCTGATGAGTGCCGATTGACTTGTTATCTACTAAAACAATACGATTAAATCATTCATAAAAGTTGCTATCGCTAAGTAATGCGTTTTTGTTTATTATCATTGTTATCATAATAGCATTCTAGTATAATATATATATAAAAACTTATGTTCGCGTATCACTTAGCGTTAGTTTATATGAGACACAAGCCATAATTTTCAACTGCACTTAGCCACCACACCAAATAAAAAAAAACAAACTAAGAGCATTTACAAAATCGAATAAAAACGTTTTCGAATTTCAAATTGTCCCGAATTTGAAACCAACATGGCGTCCCTATAAGTCATTCCGCACCCGATGAATGAACACAGTTAAGACGATAGCCACAATACATTTTTTTGAATACTTTACTCTGTATAAAAAAATCAACAATGGTGCCTGCTCGTAAAGATTTATTAGCTCCATCAGAAAAACTAGTCTTTTGTGTTTTCGACAATTTACTGAACAGTTTAGGTTTGTGGGTCAGGCTGCCATTTAGTTCGGTGTCCGCTATACAAATAATTATTTGCAAATCTGATAGAAGAGAGGTTAGGTTTAATTGTAGTGTAATTAATTGTATGCGTCAATAGGTTCGGATTCTTTGAACTATAATTTCTTCGGACTGGAAATAAATCGATAAACGCTACTAGAGCATTGGCATTGCGGGTTAATACGCAGGAAGTTTTAAAGTAATGCAATGAAATTAGTTTATAATCAAACTTATAGGGCTCATAAAACATAAGCTCCAGTTAGGTATTGCGATGACATAGGCAAAATGCCTGGCAGCAGTTGGAAGCGGAGGGCCGAAGATCGAGTGGACGGAGATAGGCTGATGATGTTGAAAATGTTAGAAACTTATATTTATTCGTCGTGGAAGAAAATACTGTGTACAGCAATATTTGCCATTAACTTAAACATCAATTCTTGACACAACAGCTGTATTCAACAGTCTATTTCCAGAAACCATAATCAACGCAAGCCCATAAACAATAATCTCGCTACACTTTTTGCATGTCATACATTTTTATCTCAAACAATAGGAATAAACAATAATAACAGCGGTTAATAACAGAGCCCTGACAATAGACGATTTAGCGGACCATGTAATCCCGATGTATCGATACCAAATAAATTATATCGATACATATCGATCGATATAAGGCCGCGGGTTCCGACCGCATCGACATCCGAGCCAAATTAATGACCCTTCAATACTGTTGAATTAAAAATAAAACGATACAAATGCTTTTACAGCGCTGTGTGATTTGTTAAAGCGCTCAAACATATTTTACAGCAGTGTCGCTTAGCGTAAAGAATTCTGCATAAAATTCTTTGATTACAGAATGGAAGGTGACGATTTCCACGATTAAATGGCAAAGTATTAAAGTGTAAGAAATGTTCTTATGTGTTTTTACCGTATTAAGTAATCTTATACTCGATAGAGATAAAAGATAATGAATTGAAATGGTTGGTTAATGAATAATGTAATATTCTTGTAGTACCAGCTTAATTGACGGACAAAACGCATAGATTTGAAAATGCTTTAAACTTATAGTTCGTACGTGATTAATCTGTATATAATCACATCTACGCTCTCAAAGGTACCAGAGGTTTTTTTTACTAGTAGTCTATAGGTACATTTTCCAGCTGAGAATACCTAAATTATAATATGTAATAGTTGACGTCGATTGCCATTCATAAAACCCACACCACAAGCCTTAGACAAGTGGCAAAACGTAAGACGAATTGAATGAAGAATGGACACAATATTTTTTATTTTATTTTATATGTCATAGAATACTTAGTCGAAACATTATGACGTCATCCCCATACATTATTCTATTCTTCAAGCGTTTGGTTTCTTGTTTAAGGCTCCGGACTCTCTTTCTTAGCAACGGAAAAGTTTGTATTCCTAAACCGTCTCCCCAATTTTAATTCCATTAGTTATTAGTTAACTTGTAAGCTGGTGGTCGAACGTTAATATATCTTCAATAGGACCTCACAGGAAGGTCGTAACACGATCATATGGGCCATCAGACTCAAAATCCGTTACGCCGCTACGAGTAGTCTCAGCACTTTTGTTTTACGTCTAGCGGTATTTGGAGTACTAAAAGTAGCTTTTGATAGCACTTCTGACAATAAATACTGTAAGAAATTTACAAGTCTATACATATAAAGTGTTATCGTATGTTTTATTGCCTCCGGTTATACTGACGAGTAGGTACTTACTATTAAATATTGAACTGACACACACAGCAGTCCTCAGACTTTTGCGCGGTACTGAGAAAATTATTTTAAATAAAACGGGAACTACGTATTATGTATGTGTTGACATGAATATAATGAATAATCTCTCGCTAGAAAGGCTTTAACACCATAAAGTACATACTCGTTAACTATATAGCTTGTATAGAACATAAATGAGACTAGCATGAAGGCGTGGAGACTGGCACTCAAAAAGAGGGGTCTACACCAAGCAGTGAGTTCTGGAATGGAGACCACGACTCGGTAAACGTAGTGTAGGACGTGCACCAGCTAGGTGGGGCGACGATATACGCAAATTGGCTGGTAGCGGTTGAAAGCGGAATGCCAAAGATCGAGCTCAGTGGCGTGCCGTAGGAGAGGCCTATGTCCAGCAGTCAACTGAGATAGGCTGGTAATGATGATACCCAGCAGTGAGTGAAGTCGGGCTGCGGATAACGATGATAATGGAAATTATGATAACTCAACTTTCTTCTATCAGACTGCCTCGTTGGTCTAGTGGTTGCTAAGCGCGACTGGTGAGCACTGGTAATTCTCAGTAGCAGCACGGAGTCTGGATTTGTGCCCGGTTGATGGCAATAGGCTCGCCACCTATTACATTGGGACCTAAAACATAACTGGCGAAATGTGGGTGTACTATATATTATGTGCACCTCTGCCTACCCCTTCGGGGAATACAGGCGTGATGTGTTGTGTCTTCTATCAGCTAGGAACTTCCACTAAATATGTGTCTAAGAATTATCGTGAAATGCTTACATAATATTGAATCGTTTTAGAACCGGACGCAAAATTACGACAAACGCAATTACGATAATGCTAAGTTACGACAATCGGAAACAGAAATAATACGTCGCAAACTACTCATCATAGTTTTATTGTTAACTATTTATAGTTTATTCAACATACCTATAAAATTCATAATTACATTTTGATACAATATTTAGCCTACAATGGAAGTAGATAGGTATCCTCTGCGAAAAAAGTACGATACCAATCCATATTAACTACCACATGATATTGCAAACGTTACGTTAGTAAGAAGAAGATCCTTTTATATAGGAAATTAATCCTTAATCCCTACACAGGGCCCAACGACATCCAAGTAAAAAATAATCCCAAATAAGGGATCAATTACCATAAATTGTTGTAAATCTTGATCCTTCTTGTTTTACGATAACAGCCCACGGACCAGTGTTCAAGTCAGTCGGATTGTGCTCCAAGACTCGGCACTCTCCGATATTACGTTCAACCACATTTTGCTGCTTTTTAATCAGATAAATGTGGACTTTCTTACATCTGTCTGCTGTCCAGCTTTACTATTATCTAAGGAGATACAGCATCATCCATTGCTCCGGTCTAAAATTTGAAGCTTGTAGCGTAACAGCCGGACGGGTCGATCGATCACTTTCGCACATCGGCTATGACAGCACGATAACGTTGGCCAGTTGTCATTCAGTCAGAACATTTCGTCTTTCTAGCAGCAGTTACGGGTTACAGGTAGTCCAGAACACCGAAGATCTAACAACCAGTCTTAGGAAGGTGATTTGCCCAGAATATGAGTAGTGAAGGTTAGATAATATTTTTAATACTATTGTTAAGGCGACCCTAGCAACGTAAAAGAAAGAGAAAAGGAAAACCCAAGAAATTGCCATGCTAATATTGCTAAACAGTACTAATATTCCCAGCTTACTCCTAAGTACGGCTGACGGATATGACGCGTCACATCACCGATATACTATAGTGATATACTATATTGCTTGTAATGAACAATAGTCAGTCGGTCACCGCCGACGCCAACACACTGGTCACGTGTCAAGAATTAATTACCCCCGAAACGGAATGTTTGGGAAACGGCCAAATGTGGACATACTGCGTAAGGTTTTAAAATAAATTGAATATTGTTACAAGGTGAGTAGGAAGAGCTTAGTATTGACAATGTTATTGTGGATCGCGCTTTTACTTTTGCCGATTGTCTTTTTCCTTCCTCATTTTAAAGACAGCAGTAAAATAGAAGTCGATTTACCTTACTTATGAGTAAATTAACCACAAAACAAAATGGAACTAGGGATGAGTTACGACAGAGGTTTTGTCGGGCGACTGCATAATGTGTAGAATGTATCATTACTGTCAACTGTCACACTATCTGTCAATGTCAATGTATCCTTGACTACCCGCGGTTATCAAGGCTAAGAGAATCAGGGATACAGTCCTACCAGTTGTACTAAACAACCCTATAAATTAATTTCTTCTGCTTTGACAAAATCCTTGAACCTTTTTCTACTCTTGGTAATCTAAATTTCACTTCATACCTTTGTTCTCTGTCAAACATAAGAAAATCTTTTACCGCCAAACAAACGTCAGCAACAGTTCCAATTCATTTAAAAACAGAACGGCCTAACCTATTACTTCATGTTTTTACGAGTGGCAAGGGAAACGTTTCTTTCAGCCTATGTAACTGGTTTTAGCGCAAAAAAGTAAATAGCAAGTAAAATTAACACAATAATGCTGCTCGTGCTGTCGACTCGTGCTGTAAAAACTGCGAATAGCTTTGAAATAGCTCGAGGAAACGCGAGTGCGTGTCTGCTATTATTTTTAAATATTTTCTACATAGCATTATGAGTTTCTTTTGAAGTCTTGAATGAATTTATGACTAGTAATTAGTGTTCTTTATGTTTTATCATTGTTGGAGTACAACTTGTCGGACTGCGTAGAGGTGCTTTTATTTCATATTAAATTATCTGTTGTCTGTTATAGAGACATGTAGTTCTATAGGAAGATAAATTAGCAGAACATTTTTTTTTATAATCTAAGCGGTTTTTTTTCGACATCAATTTTGTTTTACACTAATCAAGCATTCTATAGTTTTATGTAGTAGTCTGTATGTCTAGTTTGTACTATATACCACGAATTGAAAGTGGGGTAGCTAAGATCCTAACAGCTCATAATACTAAGTCGAGTTATCCGCAGATTTGTAGGTAAGCTTGCTATGTCCTGCCAAAGATTAACCTATTGCTATTTTATTACGATAGGATCAGTAGTTATAGTTGTGGAGGTAAAAATAATATTCGTAGGCCAACAATAAATTGTATAAAAATACTATATAGGTTGCTACTTCTATATAAAGTAACCATATTTTTTATTTTACGAAAAAGTTGTCGTCAGCGGTCAAGGGCCCTCTAGTGTTGCCAGGTGTGGCTGAATAGGTACCTTGTTATCTTAATTGCCTGTTACGTTTAGAGTATCCTTAGTTCCTAGTAGGTATAAAGGGACCTATATACCACTTAATTACCATTGGATAGAAAAAGAACGGTATTGAGTACGAAACCACGGATGTAAGGTTGAGTGACGTTCTTAAATTATTTCTTGTTATTTAAATAATAGGTACCTACAATAAGTAGATACTCGCCAGCGTAATTTAATAAACAATGGGTAACGCAAGGTAATATTCGTTTTACGGTTTCCCATTAAATGGAACCTACATAAAGATTATATTAGTATAGAGTATTCCACGTTTATTTTACTGCGAAGTTATATTACGGCCAATATTTAAATAGATAATATGTAAGTTCTACATTCAAATACCTAGTGAGGTCACTCGATATAGTATAGGTACCTAGTAGGTATCTATCAATAAAACAATTGAGTATGAATATGTATTGTATTGTTTATTTGTTATGCGTTTGCAAATAGGTTGCCTATGGGAATAAAATAAATCTTCAATAACAAAGGTAGGCAACTGGCAGGTTATAGAAGTAGGTTACCTATCTACTAGGTATAGTTATAGGTTACTAGGTAAACTTAAGGGGAAACACAAGTAAGTAAATAAAGTAGGTACCTAAGCAATACATTTGATTAGATACCTACCTAACAATATCTATAGCTATAAATACATAGGTAATAGTGTGATTTATAAATGAATTCAGTGTAAACAAACTGCAAATATAAAAATATATCAGATAAGTACCTACTCCAAGCTCAAACACCCACCTTTTTGGCTTCCACCTTCTAATAAATACTCCGAACATGTTGTTGTTAGATTCAAACTTCATTCACATCACTAGTACACTTCACCCTTCACACTTCGGTTCACAACACTGCGCGAATCTTACACACACATTTTGTACAACAATTTTTAGTTTATTTTCACTCAAATGAAAGCAGAAACTACTTAATCAACGTTAAAAATAAGTGTTCCTAATTTAAAATGTCTTCTGACACTAAACTCGACTACACATTACACTAATGTTTTTAAATTCAAATTAAGAAACGATTAGAGAATAAGTATTCGATTTTTGAATGACACTTTTTTTTCGATAAAGCGGAGTACACACGTGTGACTCGCGCAAGCGATGCACGGCGACTGGCTGGCTCATGGCTCCCGTTGCATTGCAATATGCAGCTGGTGTATATCCCGGCTTTGTATTAATAAATTTTAGATGTCAACCGCTTTGCGTGGTAGCTGGTTAAACTTGCTAGTTGTTAGGCTGAATGGGATAGTGTCATTGCCTTTAGTTTGCTAGATGTAGGAAGGAAGTTATGGCAATTAAATGTACCTTTTCGTTTGGTATTACGCATTTGTTGTAACTGTAAGTACTTGTAACTATGTCAAATAAAGTATGCAAATGATACATTGTTTGTAACGGTAATGGAACTAATTTTAGATAACACTTTGGTCCCGATTATTAAGATTTATTATACGACTCTACATTACAATCACATGTTTTACCTAAATCATGAATCTTCTTTGTTTGTTATTACTACAATATTCCTCATAACTCCAAATGGTAGGTTTCTTTTACATCATCAAACGTCACGTACAATCAATCCCTTTTCCTTAAAACTAAATAAATCTGAGCTAGCGAAAGGTCTCAATGGGCATCAAAAATATAAGATAAGTCGGTGTCCCACTTTCAAAGCACTCGTGAACTGGATCTATCAGTAACGTCCCAGGGGTGCTCGTCAAACGATGAGTAGGGTTGCCGAAAGGTCCAATTTTTTACGCCATTTCCCATTTTGTATGCGACAAAATTCGTTTAGACGTGTGATTTTGTCGGATCTATGTAATTTTACTTTCTTCGTTGCTGATAAACCCCAAAGATTACAAAAAAAACAATAGACATTCGCGTATATTTTAGTCTTAAGTAAATTCACAATATAGGTATCAATTTAAAGTATTTATATCCTTCAATAAACAAACATCCAAATAAAGCAAGCAATTAAACAATTAACCTTTCTCCTGCAATTAAAACTCGCTGATCAATCGACTAAACGAACTACAAACAAAATCGACTAAAACTTTTAATTGGCCGTTCCGCCGAATATTCGATAGATATTTGAATGACCTGGTATCACCGGTGACCTACTTCTGTAGTTCTGTGGATCGGGTTGAATATAAGCTCGCTATTTTTGTGGTTACGTGATCGCGGGAGATTCACTCAGTTTACACCGGTATCCTTTGTTACGGTGCATACATAATGTATGTAGGTACATACCTCCCTTTGTTAAGTCACGCAGGTAGTCACTGGCTGATTAGACACTTAGACAGTCTTGTTTAATTAAACAATGCGTCATTCGATTTTTAACTTCTGCAATCGATTTACGATATCGATAATAATGGTAGAACCTAATTTAAATATTCTTGCTGATTAATATCCAAACGGCACTGGAAGGACAAAAGGATACTAGCTATTATCTATCCTTAATCGACTTGATTAAGGCTTAAGGAAAGATCTGGATTATTTAAACTTCGGAATTGATTATGCCATACGAAACCGATTCTTGTAACGTTGTCTATAAGTTATAGGCATGTAAAATTATGGTTTGGAAACACAATAAATGTTAGGTTCATATACACGTAGTATACTGCAACTGGAAGTCCGAACTAACCCTTTCCTTCAATCCGCTTTATGACTTACTCCGGATGTTATATGCCTCACCCCATTCTAATGTCAAAGACGTTGCATCTGTCTTTACAGCTCATATTAATATTTGTAGTCGATTATCGCTTCGCGTTTCAATATCGATTGCTCAATTAGTCGATTGAATTTTGTGACCAGCTCGATGTATCAACGACGACGTCTAGGTTAAGTGTAGATTGTTATGTAAGAGAATACCGTCATTAATTTATCAGCCTGCGGGAGGTAGCCAGTTATGTAGAGTAAAGTTGTTCACCTATATTACGCGTGTCATTATTTCCAAGTAGGCCAAGAGCCTATTGTCACGTAACGGGTAACATTAACAACACAGCTTCATTTTTTATGCCAGTTACTTTGGGCTTTTATAAGTCCTGACAAATGTCTACTCCTAGTCTTTTAAACTGAATAAAAAAAAACAGTAAATTGAGGTTGAAAAAACTTATTTCACTACCACCAAGATCGTGGCTGGAACATCGCGACTGGAACAAAGAGCCGAGTACCAGATATTATGAAATTGAAAAAAATTACGGTGTGATTCAAATCTATAATATTATGTCACATTTTGACAGTTAAGGCATTTCAATATTTAAATGAATCATCATAAAAACTAGTATTGTTTGTGTGTTTTTCACTGTATTAGTGAATTTATTACCTATCGAACTGCGTGAGAAAGTTTTAATTAAAATAATCGACTAATACACTCCAACGGAAAGATATTGGTAGTATAAAAAATATTCGCGTGACGAACGCAACCTTGCTCATGTTCTGTTGTTTGTCCTTGAACTGAACTTAGATAATGTATATTCAATGTAATCTTTATTTAGCAACACGACCTTTGGATTGGTTTACACATTTTGGATAAAATCTTCGCGCCTATTATTTTGAAGAGGCTACGCAAAGGTGTGTTTGAGGTATTAGTAGCTTCTCAAAAACAGTTATTACTTAAGTTTTCGAAGAAAGCAATCAAATCAACTCAAGCCCACTTAAGAAACGTCAAAACATTCAACTTGTACACAAATTAACAAAACATCTTAAAATATTATAACTTTTGCGAATTCTCTGAAAGTATTCCAAAGTTAAATTAAAAATACTTTTGTTGCTAAGTGGCTCCGATGTTCCCGGAAACTGTTGTGAGCTGGCAACACCTGACATTTTCGTAATAGCAACCCCGCCTCGCCGGCGGCGGCGCGTGCGCATATCCAAGTTCAAAGTTATATGAAAGTAGGCAATTTTATGAGTCTCCGTTATGTTTTCAGATTGTAGGGTACGCGTGTAATTTTGTTGTAAGCTTTTCAAGCCAACTGTGCTATCTTCATTGTTGTTCTCACTTCTCACACATTAAACATTCAGTATTCTTTGTATAAAAAGAGATTACATATTTATTATTATGCGGCATTTTCTTACCGTTGCAGTAAAATGGGAATGGGAGAATTTATTGGTTAGTTAGAATAGGGAAGCTAAATTTATTCGTTAAGCTCAAATACGAAGACAATCATTCCATTATACATTGTGTTGGAAGTTTCCGTACAGCAAACACTTTATTTACGCTTGCATTGAATCGCTTACGTAACACGTTATTGTCTTTGGACTATAAAAAATATATCAAAAGCCATCTACTGCTAGATATATCGCGCAGGTGTTGATATTGTTTTTGTTCGCGTCACGACATCCATACAATTACGTCTGCAATTTCCATAGGCGTAAGCATCTGCTGCAGGAGTTAAATACGAGATTTCGACGCTCGGAAGCTCTGACTTAAAATTATTACTAAGCCCACACAGTACTTCTTTATCAATCAATTTCAAAAATCATGACTTCCATGCAATGAGGATTTAATTTCTAAAGGCATATTCTTCTTTATCAGAAGTGTATACGCCGACATTTCGATGTTCAACAAAACCCATGTTGGTACTTTACCATTTATTGGGACCACACTTTGTCTTTCTTCAGGTGGTACACCACACAAAGGGTCCGTTAATCAATAAACATTCAACCCAATACCTTCGCTATGTGGCAGTCATCAAGACTCATTATCCTATTCTAACTTTCGTGAATGTAATTTATATTTTTTTACGTTACAAAATGTAGTTATTGGTAAGCTATTTTTATGTTACTATGCTAGTATTTCCTGCGTCGATAGTCTCGCTAAACAGATGCTTGATCCGATAGCCCTTGTCTCGACGATGGGGCAACGAGGACGGCTGCCAACAATGTGAACTGTCAACTATCAAGAAGTTCTTATGTCAACTTTTTAACGGGATCGCTTAGCAATTGGCTTGTCTTCAAACAGAGAGAAAAAAGTCACTTACAAGCCGGAACTATAGGTTAAAATATGTATAGAAACCTAACTTTGGAGTGCGAAATAACTTGCGTAGACTCTTAAAAAATCATGCATACATTTTTATATCTGGTATATATTTGGTATATCTCTAAATCTCAATGCAAAAGATATAGGTCTAGGTATACGTTGTAGTTTCGTGCCAAAGGGGTGTACCAATCAATACACTTTGGCATTTAATACTAGGGAGAAGTGAACACTGAAAGCGAAGTAATCTAAACTATCTTATAGTTACGTTGTAAGTATGCAGGAGCTTCGCAGTCATGTATTACTTTCCTTTAATGTTGATGCTAGCTATAGAGCAGTTTGCTAAGGCTGTACACTCGAAACAATCCCTAATTCAGCACGCAGACTGCTTAGTATGCTATGAAGGGTACGAAATGTCGATACCGCAACAGGCACCCGTCTAGTGTTACCGGGTGCTCATGGGTGGCATTTATCACTTAGTTTACCGACAGCCAGCATGTTTGCCAATATTAAAATAACTTTAATGTACTCTCCATACTCGATATTATTCGGAAAATATCGTATTATCATAATGGGAAGATGATGTAGACTTCCGATGATGGAGTAGGTATATGACATTTTTGCTTTTCACTTCGGGATAAAAGCATGATCATATGCAGACAGATGATGTATGAGAATGTGAACAGGCTTGGTAGTCGTCCTAAGTTTTCTCAATTCTTTATTACATTCCAATAAGTAATGTTTGTAGATGATTCACCTAAATATGCTTTTGTACCAACAGTAGAATGAAAAATATATTATATTCTATTTCTATTTGACAAACGTTTTGCGGCTTATCTACAACCCCTGGTACGTTAAGCAGAAGGAAGGAAGAAAGTCTTACCTAAGTTTATAATTATTATCTTCGTGTATCGTCTGGTATTTCCCTTTATAACGATAGAAGACTTAGGATCTCATAAAATCAGCCAAGATCAAAATATCAGGTTCCGTAAAACAAGAGTGGAAGCCATTATAAATCTAGGCATGTCAGTCATTTTGAACGAAGCGACGGAGGATCGCTAGTGGAAAATAAAAGGGTATGATAAAAACGAGACGTAGGAAGAATGCCAGCCCGCTTTATTGCACACTGCGTCAATCTGACGGGATGACAGAGCTAGGCAAAAAGTAAATTAAGGTTATCTCCGAGACAGATTTTGTATGGTTTTTGTTAAACAGATAAGTGGATTTCTGGCATTTGTACAAACAAATATAATTATTGAAAAATATTTAAGGCTGGGTTTTTCACGTAGGTATATTTAACTTTTATCTAAAAGATAAGAGACTGCCTCGAAACACTACGCCTGTATTCCCTGAATGGGGAAGGCAGAGTTGTAAAGCGAGCCTATTATCATCAATCGGGCCTAAATCCAGACTCTTTGCTGCTTCTGAACTTTAACTAATGGAAAACCATAGTAACATTTTTCTCGACCCGGGATTCGAACCCTAGACATTGTGCTCAGCAGTTTCGTTTAGCGACCACTAGACCAACGTCGCATTTGTGTTGTGTTTTAATAACCCCTATTATACAAGTACTATAATGCGTCTATCTGTTATTTAATTATACCTATAGCAAGTCGGTATAAACTACTATTAACTGCTAACTCATCTGCTTGTTGTAATGTAATTAACTTCTTGTAATTTATCAATATTTATAAAACACAATATCATTTTATGTACTTCAAAAAAGATTTTAAACAAAGAACAAAAAACCGTTACAATTTCAAACATCGAACCAAAAACCACTTGCAACAAAAAACAAAAAGTCTCTTCAAAAAAAGAAGTCCAAAATATGAAACGGCTCGCAAAACTGAATTGTCAGTCGTATATTATTATTTATTACATTGTCGATGTACCACGTAACGAATAACCAATCAAAGAGCCGCATTCCGGGCACGTTCGAGCACAATAACACAATTTTGTGCCCACGGATACAGCACTCTCGCAGTTTCAGTGAAAAAATGCAAGACTTTTTTTGCTTTTTTTGCAAAATTCTGCAAGAGCTGATGTGGAGGTTTGGATATTTTAATGAAACTGTTATAAAGCTATTTTTGATCCTTAGTCATAGAACGCCCTGTAGCAATAAATATTTTGCAATGGATCCAATTACGATTATACCGAAGTAACAAAAAAGTTTAAACCTTGCTTACAGAATAGATACTCTCTCCTACTCTTCACTTAACTCACCCCCTAATTCGTTCGATCTACAACCTAACTGGCAAAATTTGAGTGAGTTGACTGACACACCTCTGTCCAACCCTTTGGGGATAGGCGTCGATAAGATAAAGTCGTTCTCTTTGCTAAATATCTCATTGCAGTTACTTTATACACCGACAAACACGACACATATATTTTAGCCCTTTATAATAACTTTTTTACAAATACCCACACACTGAATTACAAGTATCCATTTTTTTTAATAAGTTATATTTAACTCACTATGTTGACCATTGTAATACACTTGGTGGAGGATCTTTGGAACCGGAAATAAAACGAACCAATCAAAGCTCTCCTAAAAGCTTACCCAGAGCGAAGCAAAACTTAGAAAAGTCTTCCTACTTCGATCTCTTCTAAGATAAAACCTAACCCTTTCTCCGCCATGGGATGTAGGTACAAAACAGCTTCTCACACTAATTAATAACATTATGTCATAAAGTGCACCTAGATATCAGATGTATTCACAAGCTGGTATCAACTGTGGGAATTGGGTCGCTATAGTTTGCGATCTTTTGCAATTAATCTACGAAGACTAACTATTGAAACTCAATACAATATTGTACTTTTGAGTTACGTTCGTGTTTCACTCACGACTGGGGAAATTCTTTGTTCTGTGTTCCTAGAACTGTATACTATTAAATAGTCCATTAATACGGAGTTGAAAGAAGTAACTGCCTTTTGATCACAATATATTAATTAATAATTATGTTTGTCTCTTTCGGGAGTCGATAACATGTCTACTTGATATATCAGACACACACGCACATGTTTTAGACAACATTTTTCAGAGGATCCTGCTTGCTGGTAAGGATGACCTAGTAGGAATGTAACGGGCCTATTGGTAGGGATCAACTCGGAAATAAATACACCTCATCCCTATTAACACCAATATATGAAGTCATCTTCACAGATTGTTGCTGAAAAATGAAGTGTTATTTTCTAATGTCCATATACATAACAAAATCTATTAACACATACAGTCTTGGACGTAACCGGCAAAGTGTGTCGTTATATAAACATTACGTTATTGAAGTTACTAAAGAGTTTTATGTTTATAGCCCAGTGATTCTCAAAGCGATATTATTATAACACGTATCAAATTAGAAGAGGAAGTTGAATATCCCTAGCTAATTGGTTAAGATGTCGATTAGCGGCACCAATACTTAATTGCTTAGCAGAAAGTGAAATGATATTTTGACAATACACTAATAAATTTTGAAATTTTTAAAGAATTATCCTACTCTAAAATCGTCTTCATCAGTCGGACGTCGTCCACTGTGGATCAAAGGGCTCCCTAAGGTAAAAAATACTTAAGTCAATTTATATATGCTAGCACCCTGTTAAGTACATAATATATACACAAAAATGTGCAAAACCATATATACCATATACCTGCCAGACGGCAATCTAGAGAATCAGGCATACTTATAAAACTACTAATATGTTGGTGTAGGTACAGGCATATTATTCTATCCGTGTATTTCGGGTGCCGCGATTAAAAGTTTGAGAATCACTGATTTAGACTCCTTGGTCAATAAGGCTATGAAACTGTAAAACTATAGCGAATAGGGGAAATAGGCCAAGTGTTTATGACTACCTTCTTGCTAAGTAAGTAAAACTATTGCGATTGTTGGTTCTAATCTAAGTAGGTTTATGTATGGACTTGCAACCGTCTGCACAAATTGCTACATGTTTGTAACCGTTTTGCAGTTTTAATAGCATATGAGACAATAATATATGACCAAACGAATGCCATAATAATGACCAAACCTGGTTGGCGAATTAGCGTTACTTGTGGTCCGCTTGTGGTTGCGTCCTTAATTCCTGTATGAGATCAATGTATCCCACATTACATTACAACCGCTGAAACTCGTCTTAATTCTTTTTTTCGATATGGTATTATACCGATGTCACCGAAGGGGTCTTATTGGGCGTAAACGGTCAAAGGCGAGACTGCTAGAGCCCTCAGCCAGGCTAACTACATTAAAAACTTTAAGTGATGCTACTCAGGGCGCCCCCTGCGGGACTCGAAGCGTCTTAATTCTGGGCTCATGTCTTTATACAAGTCTAGCATATACATACAACTTTTAATCGATCAACTATTTAGTTGTACGTCATAGTCTATGGGAATGTAAGTAGAGTCGTATTCTATCAACTGTTTTGACATACAACTTTATCAACATAGACTTTTTGACATACAACTAAATTGCTGTTCGATTAAAAGCTGTGTGTATGCGCTACGCCTAAACGTTCACAATTTAGTGTAAAATTCCAGCGTATGTCAAAGTTTAACAGAAAAATACGGAAAATTTGGGATGAAATAATGTCATTGGTGTGTATTGATCTCCTCACCAATTACTTAGTACTTGTTATTGTTTCTTTTTCAAGATAACTGGAAATGATAGTACCTGAAACAAAGAGATACAATTGAATGTCACAATATCATAATTATGATAAATGATTATAATTACCTAGAGGCTACATCATACATGTGAAGAACTTCCTTATAACAGATGAATCATCGATCAATAACGACCGGCACCTACTTAACGTTGACATTATATAACAACATACATTATATAACACAATAACATATTTATGTATAGGTAATTACCATTATAATTTATTATTTTAATATAGCTATATAATCCGCTAGGAGAGGCCTATGTCCAGCAGTGGACTGAGATAGGCTGATGATGTTGATATAATCCGGTCAGTAGAAAATCATGGCTAATTTTATCTTAATAATCGAAAATCACAGCTTTCCTACAACGTTGGGATACGGAAAGACTCCACGAATGACGATACTAAACTAAGCGTACGGCGTTTCCCGGGCAGTCAGCCCCATCAGCGAAGTGCTGTCTGGCTAACCTGTATACCACGGCATGAGCTAAATTGCTAGCCTATAGAGAAAATCGTACCAACACGTTGTCGTCTTTATAATGCTCGGGTCGAAAATAAGAACAAACCTTTTTCAGACAGTTACAAATTAAATTCTCTACTTACAAATTCTTGGTCACCCATACGCAACAATACTACATCGAATATCCTGTAAAATTGGGCCCCAATTCCCTTCCAACCTTACATACCGTTACCAATTTTATTTAGGAAGTAAAAATATAAAATGGAAGCTGAAATAACGGTAATATTTCCTGAGGGAAACTGGGTCGCGAGGTGGCAACCTTCCTTTACGTCGAGAGGGATTAAATAAGGTGTAGGGCTGGCGTAACTGAACATTTGGGTTAAAAAATAAAAAATATACCTTTAAAGGGATGCTCTTCTTCACATAAGAAAATTTCCACATGGAAATGGGTCATGCCGTGGTATAGAGATGTCAGTCAACAAAAATGGTTGCGAAGTTGACAGAGTGCGCTGGACTTACGTATCTCTACTTGCACCTCTTAGAAGGAGAAACTCTAATTGAAAGATTGTTGGAAAGTCAAAGATGGTGCTATTGCGGAAAATAAAACAATGGTATTGTTCTATGGTCTTCTTGTCGTATGGTTCATGAACAACCGGGTGTCAGAGTTTAAACCGCCTGCTGTGCCCGCCCTAAAATGGCTTTACAAACCGTTGAAAAATCTCGTCACGATGTTTACCTTCACCGTTTTTAGCAACTGGTTACTAATTTATAATACGCACATGAATTGGAAAGATATTGGTGCGTGTGGGAGTTTAAATTTGCAACCTTTGACTTGGCAGTCCAACGTTCATACCACGGTGACATGGCTATCAGTGCTTTCTATGGTAGAAACTTAGAAAGGGAGCTATTGTCAAAGTATAAATGGGACATTATGGAAACGCCAAAATAAACCAGCTAAGTAAATGAATATTTGACCATGACTACAGACCTATACTTGAGTGTATTCATATGTTATAACATTAAAAACAGTGACATGATAGTCTTATGTCGGATAGCAATAATTTCAAACTTTCATTCGTATCATATTCTATTATTAATAAACATAATCGAGTTGGTATGATATTAAATATGGTATTTAACATTCTGTTTTCAGTGTTGTTCTAAATAATATCATATTATTGAATAATTATTTTACTTTCTAGATTTAAATATTATGTTGGAACACTGTCCCCATCTTGGAGGTTAACAGTTGCGACACAGTTTTCCTAACTAATTTTATTAAAACACAATTAATATTGTAAACTTGTTTTGGTTCCAATAAATGATTATGATTTTTAATATTATCAACTATATATACCGGTTATACTCACGTCGATATTCGGGAATGCCCGACTAGTGTATGAATAACTATCTACTACTATCGTATATGGATAACACTCACTAAAGTTATTATAGTAAACTATGTTATGTTTATTCAGTTATTAGCACTGTCGTTATATCAGTACGGGCAGTTTACATTCAATTACTAGACGACCTGATTAGTGCAGTGGCTAAGCGATTGGACTGCTGCGCTAAGGGTCGCGGGTTCGATTCCCGCACGGGGCAAAACTTTGTGCGAACCACAGATGTTTGTCCCGAGTCTGGGTGTTTGTGTATGTGATATTTCATGTTTGTGAAACGCACCCACGACACAGGAGACATTCCTAGTGTGGGGCGACGTTTTTTTTAAAAAAAAAAAAAAAAAAAAAAAAAAAAAAAAAAAAAAAAAATATGATATTTTAAGATTGAGTTTGTACTTTACCAATTGTATTTAAATACATATTATATTCAATCTTCATTTACTTAGTTTTGAGGCAAAAAGAGTACCTATGTGCTTCTATAAACCATCTATTCTTTAATCTCATTATCGGTTCAGCAGTTTATTAATGGTGAATTAAGAAACAAACAAACATAATAAGGATTGCCTGTATCAACCCTAGAGTACCTGGAGAACATCCTAGTGTCGTATCGCCTGCATGTTGAATGCAAGTCACTTCAACAAACACGTGGACACAATATTCTCGTCCAACTTGTTCACTGGATATCTCACGTTATTACATTATGTACAAACTATGTTCTACTTGAGTTGAGGACAAATAAAGTTCAACAAAAATATATGAGTGGCCTATGTAGTTTGATTTTGGTATTGATTTGCAATTAAAATAAAGAATTTAATATATTTTAACGAAACATCACGCCTGTATCTCTCGAAGGGGTAGGCAGAGGTCCACATATAGTATGTACATCCACATTTCACCAGTTACAAGTCGCAATGTAAAAGGGGGCGAGTGAATTACCTAATGAAAAATCCCAGTAACACATTGCCTTACCCGGGATTCCCACCCAGGACTTCATGCTCATCAGTCGCGCTTAGAGACCACCAAAAAAACAACGAGGCATTGGTTAATAATTTAGTATGATTCAATCAACGTAATAAAAAATGTTAATGGCAGGAGTTATGTTTCGGCGATCGGAACTTTGATTAAAAAATATTTATTTATTAATTACAATTTAATTATATAAAAACAGGATATAAGGATGATGGCTGATATTAGACTGAATTACAAAACAAGTATTATATTAAATCTGCTATTGGATACAATGCTAAGTTGCACTTTAATAGGTAGGTTGGCGGTGATGCGTTCTCAGCAGAAAGCGGAGGTTACGCTGAGTTAACTCCTCCCTCCATAAGATAGAAGCAACTCTTGCTTCTGGCGGCGTCCTCGCTGCCTTTGGTGTTTTCCGGGATCTTAGTGGTCTTCCATTTGTACAGCTTCCATGATGCTGCAGCTGCCAACAAGATGTAGAGGAGTATTGTTGTCCAACTGGGTGTTGCTATTATCATTGGCCAATTAATGTCATCTGGCACGGAGAAGTCACTTGCTTTGTTTATAAGTTCGTGGATGCTGTCTAGCGAGATATCTTCTAAGTGTAATTCGTATTTAACTGTTTCTTCTAATACGTTATGTGTCTCCGGCAAAGGTATGACTTCATTAATGACGAGTGTGTTTGTATGTGCTCGTAAAGTTTGGTTCATGACGTTAAGTTGACAATCTTCTGTTAATGTTGCTAGGTAAATTCCAGTTAGCCGTTTATAGTCTGTCTTGAGTTTGCATTGCGTTTTAATAATTTCGTCTTCCTTCAAGATTACTAGCCAATTGTTATCACGGATATTTTGAATTTTTCCTCTTTTTAAATTCATCTTAGCATGTGTGCAGTTAGCTTGGCGATGCTGGATTAAAGATGGGATGCAATCTTCCGTATCTTCAAGTTTTCTTGTGTCTAGGGACTTGCAGAGCTGGGTGTCGTCGGTTAGGGGCTGACATTCTTCTTCCAGGTAAGCGTACTCATCGTTCCCAAGTGCAAAATATTTGGATTTAGGTATAATAGTTAGGTTGTTTTTATTGGGAATGGAGTATAGATGAATTAGGTCATAGGGTTCTGAGGCTACTGATGGGATTTCTAGGATAAAATTTATAGAGTGTACTGTGCTATAAGCCTTAACCTTTATTGATTTTTCTATCTTATGTATATTATTAAAACTGATATCAGCTACTGGTCTAAATGAATAAATTTTATCTAAATTAATTAATTCCTCGATAAGATGCTGAGGGCTTATAATACTAGGATGCATGGTGCCTAATTGGGCAAACGTCATAGCATCTTCTAATAACATTAATCTATCTAATATAATCTGTAAACTAAAGTCTATCTGTACGTATATCTCTAGAAAATGTAACTGATTCGCTACGCTATTAGAACTTACAGTAATATTATTTAATAAGCTAGCCAGTTGTTTCTGATTGTTATTAATTTTACCTAATTGTTTACTAAACTGATCTATTGTACTTTGGGCTAAAACTAAGGATTTTCTTTGTGTGTTCTGAACACTAATAAATCTATTATTAATATTTAAAATTTCCTGTTCGAATTTAGCAGCATCGTTTTGGTCTAGGTTGCCAGTTATTGATTTAACGACTGTACCTAGGCCGTCAATAAGACCGCGTTTCTTCCTAATATGGGGTATTAAAAGCTTAATCTTCTTACTAATTTGGTTAAAACTATATTCTATTTGATCTCTGTACGTTTTATGTAACATTCCAGATGCTGTGCTTTCGGTTGCGTTAGTGCTAGCATATAGAGTCATAAGTTGGATAGACGTTAAATGTAAGTAAGTTATATTATAAACACAAGCGAGACTAAAGTAATTATCCTGTTTGAGGATATGGCCCTGTTTCAAAAGAAGGATGCCGTTTTCATTATTTACAGGGTCAAGGGTTACTGTTCCTGTGGCGTAGAGCACGACGGCTCCAGCGACGAAGGTCCTGCAACAAGGTGAGGTCTCCGTAGTAGCTTAAAATGAACCCTGATAGACTTAGAATTTGGATGATTACCTATGATTTCAGCTACGTTGTTCGGGTGCAAGTGAATGATCCTGTAGGGTCCTTTGAAGACTGGCTTTGTTTTATCGCTTCGCGCAGACTTTGCTACCTGTTTATAAACAGTTTCACCTACCTTAAACTTGATTTCCTCTGCTTCCTGGTTCCGTTTGGCAATGACCTGTTCCTTATTTTTAGACATGTGTGCTGCCATGCATTCTTGTACGGCTTCTGCATTGGCACGGTGTTTAATAACATAATCCTGATAAAACTCTTTTGGATAGTATAACTCTAACGGGTTTCTCGATGCTGTGTGTCCGAATAATAGCTCGTGGGGTGTGTAATCTGTTGCCGAATGAATAGCATTGTTATATGCTATGATAGAGTACTTCATGATTAACTGAATGGGATCATCTTTATTAGTCATTCGTTGAATTCTGATTATTTCGGCTAATGTTGAATGTAGCCGTTCGACAGGTGAGTTAGAGTTCGGGTTATAAGGTGTAGTAAAGTGTATATGGATATTATGTAAAGCACATATTTCTTTAATAACGTCATTGTCGAACTTACTGTCAGAGTCCGTTGTGATCTTACATGGTAAACCTAATACTGAGAAAACGTTTAACAGAGCATCTGCTATGTGCACGCTACTACATGCGTTCAAAGGGACTGCTTGAGCATACTTTGAGAAGTTATCTATAACCGTAAGAAACGTTGCTCCGCCTGTTGAATAGAGGTCCATAAATATATGTTCCATCGGTTTACGAGGTGTGTCAGTGATAGCTAAAGATGGTTTAAGAGGATTACGCTCATACTTAGATTTTAAACAGGTGTCGCATTGATTGACATATCTTTGAATAGTTAGTAGCATATTCGGCCAGTGATAATTTCTATGAAGCTGCTTATATGTCTCCTGAATACCACGGTGAACTGTCTTTCCTTCATGGTATTTCTTAATTAACTCTTGTTGTTCGGTTTTGTTCTCTACAACGGTTACTCTGGAGGTACATTTAAGTAATTTCGGACCACGCTCGTTAAATATCGTAGTATACACTCTCGAGAACGCTAGGTATAGTTCCTCGTTATAAAAATAGCAATGAAACACACGGTCTGCAATTGTATGTTCCTTTAAAAATCTTATTATCTCTGATTCAGTGTTATTAATAGGTATAAAAACATCTTTAATTACTATCTTAGAATTAGTGGATCTGTTATCTACTCTATAGGTGGATCCGGGTGTTGATCTAATATGAAACTGCTTAAGTTGTCTATCTATGGCGTCCGAAATTATAGGTATACCCTTATTTTCGTTATCTGGTTGTGTGTGTCTTGTGGAGACTAATTCCGGTTCTGCTGACACTACGCTCATACTATCTGATTCGGTTCCTAAACGAGATTCAGGCCTACTGGGATTCTGCGGTTGTATATTTTCGTTTTCAGCCTCTCTACGCACGTTGTCGAATATTCTATTAATTATC
Source organism: Abrostola triplasia (assembly GCA_946251915.1). NCBI lineage: Eukaryota > Metazoa > Arthropoda > Insecta > Lepidoptera > Noctuidae > Abrostola > Abrostola triplasia. Next base: position 1,818,292 of record OX276424.1, on the reverse strand, counting down.
TCGTCGTCCTCATTATCATCTAAGTTAACTGCTAGTGAATCTTTACTATGGTGAAAAATCTTAACGCGAGATAAAGCATCTGCGTTAGTGTTTTGACGACCCTTTTTGTATACGACTTTAAAATCATATTCCGCGAGTTTTAGACGCCATCTAGTGAGTTTCGAATTTGGATCTTTTAACGACATTAACCAGGTTAGAGGTCTATGGTCTGTGTATATAATAAACTTTCTACCGTAAAGATAGGGTCGGAAGTATTTAATTGACCAAACTATTGCGAGTAATTCTTTCTCTATGGTTGAATAACGAGACTCAGTATCTGACAGTGTCCGGGACGCATATGCTATCGGTTTATCAGAACCTACGGTACCTTGAGATAGGACCGCTCCTAATGCAACATCTGATGCGTCAGTAGTTAAAATAAATGGTTCGTCAAAATTTGGATACTGTAAAATTGGGGCATTTGTTAATATTTGCTTGCACTTGTTAAATGCTTCTATAAATTCTGGGGAATGGACTATTTTGCTATTTTTCTTAAGACATAAGGTCATAGGTTTAGTAAGCTTCGCAAAATCTTTAATAAATTTTCTATAATAGCCTACGAGACCTAGGAAAGCTTTTATGTCCTTCTGGGACTTAGGCAAAGGGAAATTTAATACTGCTTTTATCTTGTCTTTATTTGGTTTCAAACCTTCGTCTGTTAACTCGTGACCTAAGAAGTTAACCTGTTTCTGAAGAAACTCAGACTTATCTAGCTGAATTTTTAGGTTGTGAGTTTTAAATCTATCAAATACTTGTTTTAATTTTTCAATATGCTGCTGTAAAGATGTCGATATAATTATAACGTCATCAAGGTACGTATAAACATTATCTATTCCTCTTAAGATGTGGTCCATGAGACGTTGAAAAGTACTTGGCGCGTTTTTTAGGCCAAAGGGCATTCTTAAAAACTCATAATGTCCACGTTCAGTAGTGAATGCTGTCTTTTCAATGTCGTTGGGATGCATCTCCACCTGATGGTAGCCACTGGCTAGGTCCAGGGTCGTAAAGTATTGTGCGCGCCCTAACCTATCTAAGATATCGTGAATATTAGGCAAAGGGTACTTGTCTTCAATTATACGATCATTCAGTCGTCTATAATCGATTACAAGTCTCCATTTGACCTTTCCTGATGCGTCGGGTTTTTTAGGGACTATATGCACGGGGCAAGACCAGGGAGATATGCTCTCTCTAACTATACCTTGTTGTAAAAGCTTATCTACTTGTTTACGGATCTCATCGCGTTGTTTAGGGGCTTGCCTGTAACTACGTACGAATATCGGTGTATCGTCGCTTAATCTGAGTTCATGTTTAACTGCGTGTGTAAAGGTAAGTGGAATTTCTTCTGAATAAAATAGGTCCCTATATTGATAACACAATCTAGTTATCTCACGCTTCTCTTCTTCGTTCATGTGATTAGTTCTGATATTATTTAGATTTTTATTAAGTATAGTATCAACATCTGACTGTACTTGTAAAGAGTTAAGATTATGACTATGAATTTTATTAGGTTCTGAAAATAATTCTAATTCCATTGAAGTTAATTCCGGGATAAATTTCTTATCATAACTTGAATTAATAACTGTGGTTTTAAACGAACCGTTAATGACATTAACTAGAGCAGCTGGTGATTTTAAGTTATCTGACCAATAAAAATCATCGTGTAAGTATTGTCCATCTATGTAATTAGTTTTAACTGTAACTAACTTCTCACATCTAGGATCTATTTTTATCTTACGCACTGGATAGTTAAAGTATATAGGTATATCCGCTGTAGATGTTCGTAACACATTACTATTTAAATCTATATTACTTTTTAATTTCCTCAACAAATCAAATCCTATAAGGCCTTTATATTTAGGGTCAAAATCGAATATTAAAAATTTATGTACTATATCGCTATTAAACGCAGGGGGTAACGGCAGATACACTACTTTATCGTGTTGAGACGTACTATGTGGCGTAACTATCTGAAAAGGTTCAGTTCGTACACAGTATTCAAAAATAGTGCCGAAAACAATGTCAGACGCAACAGCCGAATGACTAGCTCCTGTATCAATTAAAAACTTACCGTTAAACTCTGGCAACTCAATATAAGGTAAATGGTCTTTAGTCTGTATGTTAATAGATACTATATCTGAGGTATTTGATCCGTTTCCAACGTAAAATCCTGATCGTAGCTAACCTCACGCTCGTTCGCACCTAGGTTTTGCTCGAGATCATGGCTATTACCTGTATAAGGCACGTAATACTCACTATTGCTTGTGCCTGGTTGCTCCATACTTTCTAATTGGCTTGGGATGTAAAATAGCTCTCCTGAGGCAAACTGTGGCTTCTCTGGCTTACCTGCAGTGCGCATAGTGACGTCCGAAGATACGGGTGGATTAACCTGCTGTTTTGGCATGTTAGGCTGGTTCCTGACGTTTCCGCTTCTGAAATTACCTGAATGACTAGGTTTTACGTTACCTGAAGCTGGTCTGTTTTTCCAGGGCGACACAGACTGTATCCACTGCTGAAGCTGTTCTGGGTTATCTATATGTATAATATGTCTAGGTATATTGTTCGTATAGTTACCGGACTGTACACCAGAATTCGCAGGATTACGAGGAGGGCTGTTGTTATAATTAGGTTTAGGTAACTCCTTTGGTTTCGCTTGAGGTGATGAATTATTATAAAAATTATTAGCCCTACTATATGCCAGCCTAGCCTCTTCCTGCCTAGCCGCAATAATGGCTGCTTCGAACGTGTCGGGTTTAGCTATCCTAACGCCTAATGACACGTGGAAATCCAATTGATTAATAAACTGCTCAATAACCATCTTCTCATAGTAAGATTTGTTACCGTGTTCACCTACTGAATATAATGTGTCTAATAACTCACGGAGTCGCTTACCTAAGCATTCCGCATCCTCGTTCTTTAACCTACGTACACGTGTAAGCTCTTGCATAACTTGTATCTCGTTACGCGGCTCGCCAAGGCGCCTAATCAAAGCCCTTTTAATCGAGTCCCATGAGTTTAGGTACTCTTCGTATGCAATTGCATCGATTGCGGGGCCACTAAGCCTACTCTTAATTAAACAGAATAATGCTGGGTGTGAGCGATCTAACTCGCTCGTTAACTGTAATAAACTTTCTACTTCTCTAATATAATAATTAAGTAATTTGGGATTGCCATCATATCTAGGCATTAAATCCGCAATAAGTTTATAAGGTTTGTAGTTAGCATCGTAATCTCTGAGCGACATGGTTTTACTGTATGTTACCTGTCTAGTGACGCTCGAATAAAACAATAGAAGTTTTAAATTACACTTGTATTATGATGCAATATCTTAACGCTATCTTGTACGTGGGTGCCTAACGCGATTGAAGCTTATAGACAGACACACATACACTAGAAATAAAATACACAAATTAAAATAAGACGGGAAATATAGCAAGGACACTTGGATAAACGAGAGTACTTACCGAAGCAGCCACTGCATCTCCTGTCGAGTCTTTTCTCAACCAACACCAATACTCCAGAGGATCCGTTTCCCTATTTCTATACAGGTGCCCGACCGCACGATAGGTACGTTGCGGATCGCGAAGGAACGATTTAAGAACCGTCACTCTCAAGTTGAAGATTTGTATTCGAACTTAGAGCGTCGCGATCCTACCGACTGCGCCAGTTATGTTTCGGCGATCGGAACTTTGATTAAAAAATATTTATTTATTAATTACAATTTAATTATATAAAAACAGGATATAAGGATGATGGCTGATATTAGACTGAATTACAAAACAAGTATTATATTAAATCTGCTATTGGATACAATGCTAAGTTGCACTTTAATAGGTAGGTTGGCGGTGATGCGTTCTCAGCAGAAAGCGGAGGTTACGCTGAGTTAACTCAGGTTAAGACCAAATAAGTAAAAAAAATATTTTTCTTTTTTTAAATTGATTTAGAATACTCAAATTACACACACTATCACGCCTGCAATCTCTATAGAGGTAAGCAGATGTTACAAAATGGAATAAACACAACGAAACCGAAGCCATTACACGAGGGTAAAACTATAAGCATTTTTATCAGTAAGCCTTCTTACAGATGAATGCATTTGGGTCCTCTAACATCGTAAAAACTTTAAGTAAATATAAAACTGTATAGAAAGGGTCCTAGTTAGGCGGTGCACTCACATGTTTTATTGACGCACTCCGGCGGGCGTTATTGATAGACTACTCTGAGCGACATAAAATATGCAGAGAGGATAGCATGGACCATTTGTGTTGCTTGAAAGCTCACCGTGAGATACGTGAAGAAGAAATAGGTTGGCTACTTGGTAGATTAAAAAATAATATTATAATATACTAGCTGCGCCCCGCGGTGTTACCCGCTATATGTTTTCGTTATAAAAAGTAGCCTATGTATTAATCCAGGGTGTCAGCTACCTCCATATGAAATTTCATTAAAATCCATTTAGTAGTTTTTACGTGAGTAATAAACATCCATCCATACAAGTTACAACCTTTCGCGTTTATAATATTAGTAGGAATACTGCTAGGAATATTGACTATGAGTAGGGACATTTCGGCTATTATGTTGTCCTAATGTAATAGTGGGCGACCCTATTGCCATCAACCGGACACAAATCCAGACCCTGTGTTGCTGAGAATCACCTAATAGTAAAGTTCAGTTACAGTCAGCATTATAAGTAGAATCTTTCTTTTTTTTAACATACCATTAAATTAAAGAACAACTTCTTTCAAGCAAAAAGTCTTAAATATTCTCAGATCATTATTTGGACGTTTCTATAATTTGAATCAATAACTTGAATTGATGTTTGTTTCTTTTAAATATTTAACATCAAAAACTTAAGCTACTTATGCCATAGGAGAGGCCTATGTCCAGCAGTGGACTGAGATAGGCTGATGAAGATGAAGCTACTTATTATGCTGTCTGTACCTATTACGCATAAATTTGAAAACTGGCGACCCAGTGGTCGCAGGTTCGACGCTCGGTTAGTCACGAGAGCTCGTTACAGCCAATTGCGAACGATCACGATAGTTTTCGCAAACAAAAAATAATTACCTTCGAAGTTGATTGTACTTTACTTAGTACTAACGTTTAGTTTACGTAAGTTTTTATCTAGAAAATGTAAAATGTTTTATCATAGAGCTGTATTCATCTTCCTATTAGTGTAAAGCATGTTAAAGAAACTCTACATTAAAAGGTGTTTTTAAGGCAGTGTTTTAATACAATTTAAATATTATTTGAAGACTTGAAACAAATATTTTAAATAATATTCATAATTATTTTAGTGTAAGTGTATGTAACTTAACTTGTTATCTAATTATTTTATGCGCACTTGACGACTACGCGTAAACAATATTCATACCCGTTCTATATACAAATAATATAACAAAGCCATCACGAAACGGTTTGATAACAAATAAAAAACACGTAAGAATTTGTCTCTTGTTGATAAAGTCTAATTTTAGTTTAGTTAGTAAGTAAAAGATATGAATTCCAATTTCGAACTTATTGCCATGAGCATCGGTGGTTCAGTGGTAGAATGCTCGCCTGCCACGCGGGCGGCCCGGGTTCGATTCCCGGCCGATGCAATCTCTTTTTGCCGTTTATTTATTTTTATCGTAATATTATAAAAAACTTAAAATAATAAATTGCCTATTTTATGTGACCATAAAATCTTAATAAATATTCATTAACTAATAAGATTATAACATTCACAGTACAAACATAAAGAATTCCATAAAAATTCTGTAGACGGCCTTCTCACAACCATAAAAATTGTAAGAATCACAAATAAATTTCGACCTTGACTTACCAATTTTAAAGTTCAAAATCTAAGTTTCAAACTTGATTAGGCCCGTGAAATACGAGCCAATTCAATTCACAATACTAATAAGTAATACACTTCTTTAAGATTCTACTACCGTATTACATATTCATCTAAAATATATTATTACTTAAGTAACATGGTTTCTTAGTGGAATCGTCAAATGAGGTTAAGTTCAATGGTACTTATTTAGCCATCTCTTATCGTAATATGCCCAATAAGACCCCTCTCGAGGTTGTTGGCCTTAAAATATGCCAAAAAAAAACGTAATATATTATGTAAACCTATTCTATTATAGCTATTTCAAATATATAGGTATTTTGTCTATGTGGTTCCATAGGCATGTAATAGTCGTCTGTCGTAGCTAAATATAAAATAAATTAATACAAAAATAATAATAAATTAAATTGTAATTTATTTAGTTAAAATTGGGGCTACCTAAATGCTATAATCTTGGCCTAAGGAGACAAAACTACTCCTATATAATTTACAAAACAAAATAATCTATATTAAAACTAACATGGGCCCTGTAAGCAACACTTATAGAATTTAATTTATTTTAACAATAATTTACCATTTATAAATAGTTATATTCTTTTCAAATATAATGGCCTGGTACGGGGTATTTGCTGATTCTACATGCTTTCCTATTATATGTATATACAATCGAGGAAATATAAAACCTAAGTCCTTGAAACTAGGCGTATATAATAACAAGCTGATTAAAATTTACTCAGCAGCACATAAATTGCTTAATATGGCGCTTTACTAGTGAAGCGGTAAGCAATCATAATATGCGTGTATAGGCATATGTTTAATTGTTAGGGTAGTCACTCATTTGCTGCTTTGGTATAAAAAAATTATACCACATTAAATTATTGTGGTATAATTTTGAATACTTTTAAAAATTAAGTTACAATAATTATAATAAACAATACTATGACATGGCTGTAGTTAGTACAGTACAGTAAGAGAATAATTATTATTCAATAAAAGTATTTAATGACAGAATAATCGAATAGAAACTACAGAAAGTGAAATAAGATGAGAATATAACAAGATACTTCGAGTTTTATTGCTTTAAATATTGCATTGGCATTGAAAGAAATCTGAGATGATATCGATCGAAATACCAATCGTCAGAGGTCAATCCAAAATAGTCAAGTTCACGCGACTTTCGATTTTCTCTCACTACAGTCTATTTCCGGTCCATTTGAATCCGGTCGAAGATTGAAGTTTCCAAATTTATAGCAAATTCGTGCGATCATTGGAGCTTCGGAACCACTCTTCTTGGGTACTGGGTATCGTTGCAATTTACTGGTATCTGGTCCACGGAATACATTGGTGTCATAAGGTTAATTTAATATGAAATTGAATCGTATATATTGTTGGGTAAAGGCGCGCTTAGATTAAACTTTTGATCTTTGTTGTTAACCAGCTTGAGCACTACTGCAATGCTTCTAATATTTGTAACGATTTGTATCGACTTGTAATCATTTACTCCGAAAATGTAAAAAGAAATCTATTCTTTTGAATTTGTAAATTAAAATTTTACTAAAGACTGATCTTCTCGCTTATACACGATAAAAAAACATCTCCTAACTTAAACACCCCATAAGTCTATCGACATCTCCATTCATTAACATGCAAATGACAGTAATCTATAATCAAATCAATTGTCACATACATAACATAAATATAAAACAAAGTTAGGTTAGTTACGCCATTTAAAACACGAGACGGCTGGACCGGTTCAATCATCTCTGATCTGTTGAATTCCTATCAAAATATTTAAAAAATCTCGGAAATAAAGGCAGGACGGCGTCCTATAAGTGTAATTTTTTTGTTATCATACCAACGGAGCAGCCATATATTTAGATAAGGTACCACAAAGGAAGGAACAATGAAAGCATAACATATACCTATGTTTACATTTCATACATTGAGTGCACACCCTTACATTATAAAACTCGCTATGGATGGTTGCTGACAGCGCCGATTGAATTGCACGCATGTATCAAATAGATCGTACGTGTTGAAATATTGTAAATATTATTATACTAGCTTCGACCTACGACTTCGTTCGTTTGCAAAGAAAACTGCAGAATTAGGTACCTACTTGATTTGACAGTAGTACTCTTAGTGGCTATTCAGATGAGATCAATGACTAGTGGACTTCTGTGCTGTGGGTTGCAGGTTCCCCTAGCACGGGAAAAACATTCGTATAATCCATAGATATTGGTCGCGAATCAGGGTTTTTGTACAAGTGATATTTCATGACTGAAACGCCTTCCTTAAAGTTTTCCATCAGTACCATAATAAACTGAATTTCAAAAGAATTATTAAATAAGTGAATAATATAAACTATTAATTAAATCGCCAATTGCTTAATTAACTTATTACTAAATTCGGGTTTGTTTTTTTGGCAAATACCACTAAAAATAAGTCAAATCGCAAACTAATTAAGATAGCCTAAGTTAACCAAACCTCACCTTTGGCTTAGTATAAAAGGGGAGAGCGGTCCACTAAGGTCAATATTCCATGATGCTCGATATTGAGACACGTGGGCGAACCAATTCACTGAATTGAAGTCAATGATGTGAGCACGTGACGAGATCATTTACATGCTATCGACCGACCAATGATAGTGCATCATAGGCATTTGAAGGTAGAACTATAGACACATCTTACTATACCTATGTATAATATGAAACATACATGCATTTCTATGATTATTGTTGCATATATCACTGAGCATTCTAGTTCCATTTAACACTGATCATCGGGCACAAAAGACTGAATAAGTAAGAAGCTACAAGTAGCAACATGGAATTAAAATTTGTGCCCGGTTGATGACAATAGGCTCGCCCCTTATTAAATTGGGACAAATATGCATGTACTATGCACCTTGTCACACCCTTCACGTAATACAGGCGTGATGTTATCATTATTATGTCCAAAAATGTCTTGATCACTTTCACGCAACTTAATAACTAGGACGGCGTCAAAAATAGTGCATTCGTAACTGGCTGATAGGTTGAGTTCATCCCACGCCAGTCCAGGTGAGTAATAACTCTTAGATCATAATTGTGGTATCCATACGTTATTGAGGAGAAGGAATTTTAAGGAATAAAGAACCATTTTTTTTTATTTCAAAGAATACATTTGTTTAAAAAATAAATTATTCGCATTTTCTTATCAAAGACGCAAAATAATAGAAGGAACCTTTAAGGAACTTATTTTGTTTTGAAAATAACAAATAACATTGCTCCTCTATTATGGAGGTGTGTTCTTAGAAAGTATGTTATTTTTAATTGATCGGAAACGTAGTTGAAATAGAATAATTATTTTCGAAACTAAATCAAAACCCTTTATGCCAGTATTCAAATAGAGAACTTCTGTTCTTAAAAGTTTGAAATTTCTTTATATCATGCCAGTAACATCGTCCCGTTCCAAGTTTAAAAATGTGGCCCCCAATCCGCAGCACACTGCACACGGTCAAGCAGTCTAAATCTGTTTGTAGTGACAACTCATTTAGGTCAATAGGAAACGTAACAGCACAGTTAAAATTAACTGGAACATATTTAACGCTGTAAATCACTAACCCAATATTAATAGTCACTCATACCGTCATAAACTTACCACAATCAAAAGATAATGATAAAAAATATACTATTGGCAAAGATATCGTTAATCAAAAATATTACTTCTTTAAAAATAAATATGTTTTAAAAACGGAACATTGATTTCGACTCCACAATCAGCATCCGATATGGTCTAGTGGCTAGGATACCTGGCTCTCACCCAGGAGGCTCGGGTTCGATTCCCGGTATCGGAATATCTTTTTGAATGTTGGAATGAATAACAGTACATTTAACTTCTGTGATGAATAAGCTAAACTTAGTTATATCAATAAAACTAATAGAACGTTATTTTTATTGTATCGCTATTTATTTTATTATTCTATTTTACATAATTTATTCTAAATCTATTCTCGTCTAGTATTAAGTACCTAATTATAAATTATTAAACAAAAAGCAAAAAACAATAAGTATATTTTACCTATTCACAAAATAAAGAATTCTAGTTTTTATGTTTTAGACATAGAACTAGTATATTTTGTGCAAATATTTTTGTTAATTGAAATTTATTACTTAATAACGGAAGGTGTAATACATATAAAGTTTTTGTTGAATTGTTTAAACAAAATTCTGGAAGGAATCAACGAATGCCTTCATCGATACTCATAAAAAAAGATGTACCTAAAATTTGTTTGTTTGTGTGTTTGTAATGGTAAATGGTTAAATAATCCACGCAGACAAAGTCGCGTGCTGATCTTAGTATCTTATAATTTATAAACAATTTAGTTATTCTGAAGCACGGATAAGGCACAGTAAAACAAAAGATTCCGACGAATTGCGAACCTCCTCTTTTAAGTCGGTTAAAAACCAATAAGTAAGTACACGCTAGCCTTCACAAACCGATAGTAAAAGTATTAACAGTTACCAATCACAAAAACAGTGTTTAGAAACTTAAAACAATCAACATTAGTGGCAAGTCGATCTCGTCTCGGTCACACTTCAGTTGGCTGGCACGGTCCGCTGCCCCCCACTGGCCGGCGACCAGGAAGTTACCATGGTTAACAGGGTATACCCCACTTGATACTGCCAATAAATATACTAATTAAATGACTCCAACATTGTATCGGTGATATATCACTTTATAGCTTCCGTAGCTTCCGTTTTTGAGATAATATCGCGTTTAGGAATTTAAAAAAAAATACGGTCGTTTAATGTCATGTTGGTTTCCGCAGGATGAAGTCGTGGTAGGTGTGAATTTTATTTATTATTAAAAAAAATACAGGTAAGCTTTTTGTATACAAGGGTCCACAAAACGGTATTAAACAGTTTGTCTGTGGACTCCAACAAACACTTAAACAATTATTTTAAAATATACATATAATGCATGTATATTATTATGTTTGTATACTATATAGAATTAATTGGCGTAATTCGGCGTAGTTACCATGGTTACAGGGTAGACCCCACTTGATACTATACTGATTAATTGCCTCTAACATTGTATAGATGATTCATCACTCGATGGCTTCCATTTGCCTTCCAGTTTCGGTTTTGAGAAAAAAATAAATGTTACGGTTGTGTAATGTCATGTTGGTTTCCGCGAGGGCAGAAACCGTGGTTGTAGAGGTGAATAATCAGGAGTAGTTCGGGGGCCGAGGGACACCGTCCATATAATTGAAAAGGGTTTTTATTTTTAGCTCCTTGCATAGGCAGTAGGTAGATGAACATAATAACAAATCGCGGAAAAGAAAAGTCCATAAAACACAGAATTACCCAAGCACTAATTACCATAGACAACACACGTACTTAACTATTTCTTGTTCATTTTTTAAAAGAGAAAATTTCCCGCTCCGTTTCACTGAGACAAGAACTCTGCGAGTTAATTCCATTGTTTGAAAAGAGAACGCCGTGTGCGCATGTGTTGTGCAAACCCGCATATATTTAGCATAATTTTGACACGTTATGCAAAGAGTCTTAAGGCTTTAAACGTGTTTGTTGACTAAAATATTTGTCTAATAAGCCAGGATCTTTTGTTTTATATTTGCAGTACGAAAATATTTTAAATCACTTCTCAACTTGGCTTGTAAAGTGTTTAAGGTTCCATAAACAAAAAGCTTCGGCGGTACAGTTTTTAAACCACATTCCAAATACAATTTTTAGTAATTCCAATACATTTCAAATTATGTCCGATGTTCGTTACTTAGCCTACGATGACTGCCTCTTTTCGGGTTGGGCATAATTGTACATAACCCAGGTACCTATTAATTAACAGTAGTCGCGTATAGAACTAATTTTAAAACCAACAAGCTAATATTTAATAAGCCAGTCTTAAACCAACTCCAGCACTGCGATGAACTAAAGATAAAAGATAAGTGATCAAGGAAAGATATGACAGGTTTCTAGACAATTCGTTACCCTCTGTTAATTATTACGACTCTTGTGCGTATAATACGTATATACGCATGTTTTATCTGATCATACAGTATTATGAAGTAGCATTTGCTGGTGGTTTACCTCACAGCGTGATGCTTTCTTGCTGCATAACAGATCTTACAGAGAGGTATAGTTTCGCATTTAATAATGGTACCTATTGGTAGAATTGTACCTATTGGTAGAATGGTACATATTGGTAGAATAGTAGATATTGGTATAATGGTACATATTGGTAGAATAAAAGAGTCTGTGATGTATTCATTGTAATTAAAGGGCCTTGTGGGTCTAATTAACAACCTGATTGGTGCAGTGGCTAAGGGATTGGACTGCTGCGCTAAGGGTTGCCGATTCCTGCTCGGGACAAAAATTTGTGTAATCCACAGAGTGTGAGTATTAATTGTGTATGTGATGTTTCATGTTTGAGAAACGCACCCACGATACAGGAGAAACTAGAGTGGGGCGTCGTTTTTAAACTTAAAATTGAGTTCGACTAGGGATGGGTATAAGTATGACTCGCAGATATTTATTCAAAGTATACATGTATGAGTGTGTGATGCTTAAAAGTTTATCGTTTAGCTACTTCATAATATAAACCTTTACACACATGTAGAGTATACATTACAGATAAATAGGTTCAGACTTGAGACAAATATCCATAATTTATGTCTGCATACCCTCATTAGCGAAGCAAGTCAAAGTTCAAACTGAAATAGGCAGTGCAGCAAATCTGTTTGTCAAATTATGACAAGAATTATATTGAAAGGAAGATTGCCCCTTTGGTCTAGTGCTCAGTGTTTAGCAGACTACTGAGCGTGAGGTCCTGGGCTAGATTCCCATGTTAGGCAGAGTGTTAATAAGGTTTTTTAATAAGCTTTTCTCTTGAGCAGCACGGAGTCAGAATTTTGTGCCTGGTGGCTGTCAATAGGCTCATCCCCTATACATTAAACCTGCATAAGTTAACGTAACAGGTGCCAAACCTTTGCCTATCCCTTCAAGAAATACAAACGTCTTGTATTGTTTGTTGTAATCTTAAGTAGCTTTAGCCACCTCGCATCGCATAACCCTAATTTTACTTACTCTACTTAGTTAAATCAGTGAGCTATTCCGTATGCATGCTTTTTGTTTCATTGACACGCCACAGTGCTATCGTTCGCACTTAATAAATGCTAATGCCATTCAGAATCCACGGCTGTTACCCCAAAGCGTGTGACGAAATCTCATTAAAATAAAAATACATTAATTATAATATGAAAAACACTATTTCATAGTACATTGCTCTCTTTAAAACCCTGCTCCTCTTCCAACTCATCTGCGTCATAATACTTGAAACTATCACTTTGTCATGCGATTATCGACTCTATGTGACCAAAAATAAAGTTGTAGACTTCTCTGTGCTGTTTCCTACTTCAGTAAGTTCAAACATTTGCTGTAACTACTTACGATTCCAAGGTTTTGTCTGGTACTGTCGATACACGAGTTTAGAAGTGTTCTTTAGCAGCTCGCGGACAGAGGTAGACGAACCGAGCGAATTATCGTGTCAGCGCTAAATTGAGACAATATTTCCTTAAGTTATTTATTACATGCGTAGTTCTGCGTGACCCCTGACTTTGGAGGCTAACCGACTCGTATAGAACTGATCTAAACTTGTCATAAGCAGCTGTAGGAGGAATTTTTGTGGTCCTTATATCGGTAAATTTGAGATAAGTTGACAGATGGCGACAGCCTTATACCTATAAATAAATATAGCCTTTTATAAATAAAAGGTTTATTTTACGATTAAAAAAGTCTTTTTTACAATAATAACTTTCGTGAGTGTTATCCATATTATTTACTATATATTCCGGTTATACTCACGGGTGTATTCGGGAATGCCCGACTAGTTGTTTGGCTGGCGACTCTGCGGCGTAACCAGCTCATGAATAAAAAATCTTCTAGAAAAATAAGTTGCCTCAGAAATATGGGGCTATAACTCTCTTCTCTTATCCACGATAAACGCGGAGTGGTACCTGTGTACCGCTAGAAAACTTTAGGATGTCAAGAATCCACCCCGATTCTTTGCTTCCGTAACTGCAGCATGAAAAAATAATGTCAATGCGACGGAAGAAGATGCAAGCAAATCATCCGGCACAACGTTATTAGATCTACATATCTTAGCATCATCAGCTGGAAGACGTCTACTGCTTAAGAAAGCCTTCCTTTAAGGGCGGGGAGTAAAAGTATAAGTTGCTGTCCCATCTTCTGGATTTTCCTTTAATCACCTCCTACGACACCCAACGGGACGAAATAAAGATGCTATTCTGGACCGACAACCCACGGATATGTTACAGTTAAGGTAAACTTATTTCAAAGTAAACATATTTTTCTTCAACATTCATCACGAAATGTATATATATATATATATATAGTCCTCCATGTCGATTTCGACAACGGCGACCCCCGAAATCACCTTCTTTGATGAGCCCTAATATGGCTCGCTAGACCGAACTTCGTTTTAAATATGCGGTCGCATGTATTACAATAAAGAAATGTAAACACTTACTGTATATTCCAGGCGGTTTCTAAGAATTTTACAAGCAATTCATTTGTGAGCGAGCTTGTGAAACACATCAAATAAACAAGTGACACTCAAATAATTTGTCAAACACTTGAATCTCGTCAAACAGTTTGTCGGTCCACTGGGCGCTTTAAGGCTGTCAGAAATTTGTGTACACTTTGTGTATGGAAATATTTGCGAGCCCCCAGAGATTACAAGGGTCTACTTTCGTTGATGTGGGATACAAGAAAATATAATTTGTTACATCCCTTTGGGCGCTTGAGTAAGTATTCTTAAGATTTTTTTGTAAAACAATTCGCAATCTGGGTTCTGGAGTATTGCAAATAAAAGCAGGTTGCTTATTTGTTACATTTTTGTGCTCATATTATTGCCTACCCCTTCGGGGAATACAGGCGTGATGTTATGTTATGTTATGTTATGTTATTATTGTCAGCTGTCATCATCATAGCTTTTTCTAATTGATGGTTTAATGATCATCTGTAATGAGATCTGTAATTTATTTGGTGCGAAGCTGTAACTGAAAGGAACTTCTACCTACTCCGTTACAAGCTCTAAGTATAACTTGATTTACTATCCAGCTATGTTTTATTATAATATCTCTCGTGAATGTTATCCATATTATTTACTTTATAGTTCGGCTCGCGACTTGCCGCGTAACCAGCAAATTAATAAGTTCCGTTCGAGTTTAAAACTAGTCGGGCATCTCCGAATACACACGAAAACCGGAATATATAGTAAATAACACAACTATATTGCTAAGCGCGACTGCGGAACACAAGGTCCTGGGTTCGAATCCCGTGTCGGGCAAAGTGTTACTGGGTTTTACCATTAGGTAATTCTTAGTAGCAGCACGGAGTCTGGATTTGCGCCCGGTTGATGGCAATAGGCTCGCCCCCTATTACATTGGGACCTAAAAACATAACTGGCGAAATGTGGGTGTACTGTGTGCGCACCTCTGCCTACCCCTTCGGGGAATATAGGCGTGATGTTATGTGTGATGTGTAACACAACTATGTTACTAACAACATTACGTTATTATAGGTACTAAACATAATATGATTATTTAAGTACCATTAACGAAACACAGCCAATTATTCAAGCCCCACAATACACGAAAATAAATCATTTGTACTTAACCAATCGCTTCTAAGGATATTACATAACCTCTGTTTAAATCGTGTAGGGACCATGGAGGAGAATGTAACTATATCCCCGTTAACAAGCTGGCCAGGTATCTATTAGCATACGGCAGGTGGCTCAGTTTTATACAGGAAACACTAATTAGGCAGTACAATTACACAAGACAGACCTGATCCATTCAGCCAAGGATGTTATCTGTTAAGCCCAGCCCAGCCCATTGATTGTATGTCTCCTGTTACTTCCAAATGAATTAGCGTCATTTATTTTATAGAGGAATAGTTCATACTCCTTTGAATGTTTTTTTAAATGTCAAATACGTAATTTGCATTATTGGCAACACTGCGTATGATTATATTAATGTTGGCAACATTAGGGGAACTGTCAATATTTAAGCGGGAAATCTTGTGCGTTAATAATGTTTTGTAGAATCAGAGAATTCGTTTACCAATATTAAAGAAGGACCTACAGGTTTAAAATTATCTACTATATACGAGTAAGTAAAGTCGTTCTCTATGAAAAGTCTCGACGTAACATTGAGACATTTACCGGCTGATTTTATAAGCACCAGTGAATGTCATTACTTGCGGAGTCGCGAACACTTGATTATTAAACCCGGTTTACAGCAGTGCGATCAAACCGTGAGATAACTGATTACAGTGGATACAGGCAGTTCAATAATACAATGTTGAGTGCGCTAGAAGTAATACCTGCCGCGACATTATGCGACTAAAATAGGCATAAATAAACATCGTTTCAACAGCCTGAACGTTTATATACATTGTGATAAAGTCAGCTTGTTGCGACACTGAAATCCCTTACAAAATATTGTAGAAGGTATCATGGTAATATCAAGAAAATCGAACGTAAGTAAAAGCAAAAGCACACCTCAAACTATCCTAAAAAGAGAATACCTCCTGGTCTAAATAAATAAATACGAATAGATACCAACATGATAGTCATAGAGGCCATAAACCAGATACACCTAAAATTTTCAAGAGAGCAAGTCCACAGTCTTCTAGTTACAAATAGAAATAAGGAAAAGGAAGAAACCGCAAGTGGTCGACCTCAAGCGCTGGCTGTAGCTACCACGTGCTCGCTATCAGCAGATACAACCTTATCGGTCAATTCCTGATTGACGTGCAGCGTGGCGACCTCATAAATAATTTATGTTCAGCGTGAGACGTGTTGGGACTTCCTAACGCCAGTGTTATTATAGAGATGGTAATTGTTTGCTCGTTGCATCTTTCTATGACATGGTCTTGTGGTTTTGAAGACAGGTAGGTCATTGAACTGCTTTACCTTGCCCTGCCCCCTTACCATGAACTTTTAAGACAGGACATTTTCCGTTGAGGAAGCGAGATGGCGCTATGAGCAGTGTAGAGTTGTGACTCGCTTCCACAACGGAAAATGTGTTGTCCTGCTAGAGTTCGTGGTAAGGGGCCTGAATCTTTGCTGTTTATAGACTCAAATCTTTAGCTTTCGGCGCAGATGAAAACCTAAAACCATATCTTTGGAACACAAGTAGATCTTCTTTTGTTATTTTCTCATTATACATAATATGGCTAATGTTCTGATTATTTTTTTCAAGGTTTTTTTATATTCAATAGCGTAAACGTCTTTCTATTTAAAGGTACGAAAGGAATTACGAATAACGAACATGTCTTCAATGCCTTTTAAAAAAAACGTTTCTGACAAGAATCTGTTGCCAAGTCCAAAACATCAGCATTAGGTAATGGGTTTATAACCAAATTTATCCGAAATTAGTCAACCTACGTCCCGGCTCAGTGGGTACGGCAGAATGCCTAATCATTGCCCATTACGGATTAAAATTAAAACTTACGTCATGCTAATTGTGTACTTAGCTAGAGTATCTACTTGAATACTTGCAATAGTGGTTATATCTAAAGGAGTATAACCTTGAACGCCAGATAGCCTACCTTGTTATACCTATAAGGTTTTCCTAAAGCGAAGGATTTGTCTGTCTGAACTATTTTGACGATGGATTAGCTAATAGGTCTTCGTCTGATTCGCTCAATGGCCTATTATTTTAGTTCGCCAATTCGGAAACTATAGAAGCTCTTTGAAGAGAATCGAATAGTGGTAAAATTACGATAGTTACAAATCAATTGCCAGGATAAAATGACAGAGGACTTTTTTCCAGACAAACTAAATTTCCTTAAAGCGAATCTGAATTGTTCAATAGCTTTAATTTTTTTACAGTTCCCGACACTCAAAGCATTAGCAAGAATTGAGGACTATAATGGACATCACTAACTATTCAAATGAATTCTGGAACCAAAGCAAGTGTGAAATTTACAGGATAAAATACTATGGAGCGACGACCTCGCTCTGACGGCTCTTTGGAAACAAATCTGTCTTTCCATACAACAAAACATACAATCTACACAAAACGTCAAACTTGCGCAAGATATTCTTCAGTGTAGTCGTTATGAAGGAAACTAGTTGCTATGGGGTTTGTCGGCATTGGCCTGGCAACCTGTCATTATGCCATACATTATAGGTCTTTAACCCATGTGTTGTTGCATGAATACAAGCAGAGTTATTGTACCTTATGACGATACAAACATGGAATGAGTTGGAATTGAAGTGGAATTATTGAAAGCTAAATGATCATAGCCTTTCTACACGATCTTCGCAACATGCAGCTTAGCGATTTATGCATAGAACTATGCTCGATGATTTCCGACACGATACAGCTACAAATGTGGGAAATCTTAATTATGTTGAAGTGCTGAAACTACAAACAAGCTTAAGGCGCTTAGGGTAGGTTCCCAGAAGGACTGGTAGACATTGATAGAGAAATGATAATGAATACCTAATGCTTTTACCAGATAATTTAAAGCATTTTGTTCCCTTTTTTATTATTTTACATTAGGTATATTTAAGATTTATATATTCTTAAAACGCATAAATCTCGAGTCATTTATAGGCACGAGACACTGGCTCAAATTTTTTTGCAAACCATTTTTTACCAGGCAGAATATTTGTTTAAGATAATTGGAGACGGTATTCGACCAAGTACAAATTTAATTTTGAAGATTAGTTTCAAAGGCGTATTGGTTAAATTGAATTCAAAATTAATAATGGTACATGTATGTCTTTTTCGAAAGCATGGCGAAAATGTTTTATAGGTAATATGATTAGTCCACCAGGACTTCAAAATTAGATAGAGTTAATTTTATATGATTGATAGATTAAGTCAGTCATAATGTTTGCCAATGATTCTGCCTTCTTCCAACACATTGGTTTCATGTTGTCCATTACATCTATTAGTTTTATGCCCGCAAGAGCAATAGAACATTTTAAATGTGTACCCACCTAACTCCGTATTTATCAACAAAGTAAAGTTAACATATACCTGGTTAAAATGCCATATAAAATGACATCACCATTGACATAATAAACAAATCAGGTTTAGAGTAGACTTACTAAACCAAAACTGATCGTGACATAATGTTTGAACGTTTAGAATAACATTCAACATTGTTGGGAGGCCCTACTATAATATTTGTGATCATTGATATTTTTCTACCGGTTCTGATATGGCTATTGTATTAATGGAACTGATATTATCGTGTGGCGCAGTGCTAATCGTGAGGAAGTTTCAAGGACGGGTAGTATAAATGTACCTACTTAATAATATTTATAATCACATCACACTAATATTACAAAGGCGAAAGTTTGTGAGTGTGTTTGTATGTTTGTTACCTCTTCACGCTCAAACGGCTAGACCGATTTTGATGAAATTTCATATGTAGGTAGTTGACACCCTGGATTAACACATAGCTACTTTTTATCCCAAAAAAAATGTAGAGGGTAACACCGCGGGGCGCAACTAGTTGAGAATAATACTAGAAAACTGCTACGTTTTTTTTATATATAAATACTAAAATGTTGACTGACGTGGCGCACTGGCTAATTATTAATTATAACAGATATTGCACCATACGGAAGAAAAAAAATATAAATTCACTAAAATATTTGTTCGTTTTAAAATAGCTTTATCTTTCAGAAAAAGCATCAGGAATCATACTCCTACTTATTCTATAGAACACCAAAGACACAACTAGATTATGAAGTTTTTCCGATGTTAAAAAGTCAACTTGTTTGCAAAATATCGGTAGGTACTAAGTACTTGCCTATACCTAGTGTTTACAAAAACAAAACCAATACACACCCACTCTCATTACTCTCGATAGCAACTCCAATATAGTTATTCTCAATCACCTCGAACGAAGGGTTGTAAATGAACCATTTATTAAATTGTAGAGCAAATGCAATTTGTGTAAAGAGAATATCCATGCCTATTACCCTTGGGGCATGAGCAGCAATCACGCTAGCACACAACTAAAATGGCTGCGTAACGCCGGTGGGCAGATACATAAAGATATATTAAGATTTAATATAAATTCAGCAGTATTTGTTGAATCTTTTGCATGTGGGAGAAATGTACAATATTTTTAATAATACTGTCTTGTATTTTGATTTAATAAAGCGCGAATGCCGCGCTGCTGTCATAAAAGAGGTTTTAAAAAGTACTAACATTTAAAATCCTTTTTAAGGGCGAGCTTTATTAAAATCCCTACGTTTTAACAACATTAAACGTACACGTCCAACGTAGATTTATTATCTGCAATATATCCTAGGATATTTTAATGGTGCTACGGAATACCGTCATTATTCTGCCGAATCCACAAGCAAATGAGATACGATATACACATGGCTGACTCCAAGATCGGGGCACACTAATATTATAGGGAAATAAGCTGCATAGGGTGGCCACCCACCGTGGCTGCAAGCCTGTGAGCATTACAAATAGAGAGGGCCAATTTCCAATTAAAATCTCAGCAGGTGGTCCGCTAGAGGGCAGCACTAGAAAAATTGATTGCGCCGGTCTTTTGGACCGCGCAGACGGGTTGACAAAATAAAAGAATAAAGTTAATAACGTTGTCAAATTAATAATATTCGTGTAATTAGTTTTGATTTTTGTTTCTTTTTGGGTTAGAAGTCTTGATTACAAACTTAAAATTGTTGTCTCTTTTGTTCATTCATCTTCGGTTATTGCATGAAATATGTTAAAAAGTACCTTAACATATCGTGATATTCAGATTTTAAAACTACGGCCTATTTTGCACCGTACTTCAATTTTTTTTTAAGACGTCGCCCCACCCTACGAATCTCTCCTGTGTCGTGGGTGCGTTTCACAAACATGAAATATCACATTTATCACAAAAATCCGCGGTTCGCACAAATGCTTCTTCCGTGCATGAATCGAACCCGCAACCCTTAACGCAGCAGTCCAATCGCTTAGCCACTGCGCCAATGTAGTCTAATATAGATGAGGTTGTGTGTTACATACACTAATTAGTAGAAGCAATTTTTGTTTTCGCTTGCGTTCACGGCTGGTGCAACCTGGTTGAAACGTCAAGTTAATAAACAAACAGTCGCTGACTGTCGCTCAGCGTTCTCTTTACGTGACGGGAACTATAGGTACCTATACTCGTACAGTTTAGTTATAGTACATTATTTACACTTGTCTACTTCAAAAGCCGTGGCGCCAGGCAGATTATCTGGAGTAGTTCCACTGTGATAACAGCTGATAACTCGACAGGACCGCTCGTCACATGTGAAACGACCCAAATACTTAGCATATTATTTGCGAATAGAAAGTTACTATTTGATTAGATTAATAAATTGTAGCTAGAAATTATGTTCGGGAAAAATCTTTGGCACATAATATTAGGATGATCTTCTAATAGCCGTGATAGCCGAGTGGTATGATCGTTGAACTGTTAAGTCAAAGGTGGCAAACCACGGTACGCACCAATGTCTTCGTATTCAGGTGGGTACGTATGTACTATTAATTATTATCAGTTGCTAAACACGGTGTTCAGCCGGAATACGTCCACTATTGAAGAAAGGCCTCCCTCTACAATAAGGCGGGGGGAGGTGCCTTAATCCCCAAGCCTAGCAAGCGGCTTGGGGATCGCAGTATTGGTAGTAAAGTTACAGAAGACGCTGCTTCCCATATTCCGAATTTTCCTTTAGAGGAAAGGGGCTGGCTTCTAATTAACCTTATTTATTCCATACAGTTCGTATTACTTGGTTATGTAACTATTCTCTAAGTTAGCCAATACCAAAATAAAGGAAACTACAACAGCCCGCCGCTTATTAAATCTTAACCAAATTTCCATAGACATGAACCAACTTTCTAAAAACATACTATTTATGCAACAATAGGCCACAAATCAATACCATAAATAATAGCTTGAAGTTTGTCGTTAGGTGAACTATGTTCAAATCGAGAGGGCATAGAGCCATAGACTATAGATAGTCGATATGGCATATAACCGATTTATTACAAAACTTTCAGGGCTTGCTCACATCGCGTGACACGCTATAATATTTTACGCTTTTGTTATTGCATGACTTACGTCGGAGAGACTCATATGTATTACCTATTTAGTTCCGTTCCAGTGTATTATGGAACTAATAAAATAAAAAGTTATGGACCTAGAATTAGGTATATACTACGTTCAATTTATTCTACTCTCTTCTAAGACGTCACTGCTTAAAGTAGGTTCGTTCCCAGTATTATATTGGACATTTTAAGACAACATAGCGCTGTTTTTTTTCCGTAAAACATTTCCCCTTGGTTTAAAAAATGCTACAAAAATAAGTCTTATAAAAGCTCATGGTTAACTTAATGAAATCAAAACATGTACACCTTACAATGTTTGTGACAATATGACGTGTCCAAAACGATTAGTTTCACATAGCTTGTCTTTCAGTAGAGCACACAGTTTTGATTTATGAGGCCCTCTGTGGTTTATGATAATAAGTGATGATATCCCATCAAACTTTCCCTATGATACATGATATTCTTAACGTCTGTATATTCAGTTGTAAACTAACTCTTAGAATACCATATCCCTCCATGGGGCCACTAAAATTGGTCGCGTGCGGAGACTAGTCTTCTCTAAAAAACGGATAGATGGATTCTTAATCCCAACAAACAATCAGAATTATCTGAGATCAATGAAATATAAAATAGCAATTTTTACAAGAAAATAGAAAAAGTAAACCATGTTAAATAACAAAAACACTTATAATAGGTACAACTTAAATACAAAGTTACTTTGTCGACGTAAAAAACATAACAAATGAAGACGACGGAAACAATAATGACAAATGACTTATTCCAATTCCAATTAGTTCCTACATTAAATTGTAATTGTGTTGTTTTAGCAGCGTATGTTAATTTCAAACACGTACAGGGAGCGGCCTTAAATGATGACATGAAAGTCACTGTAATGACATCAATCAACACGACATGGAAATTAGTGAAATTAAATTCTTAACGTTTAATATAATTTACGTAATAACCATTACAGGAATAAATTATAACGATGACACAACCCACATAATAGTTTACGCATAAGTTAGTTCGAGGCCAGTCCTAAATATTATCGGGAGAACATTTACGTCGACAGCCGGGTAACTATGGATCTTGGTCTTCTTATCGTATGGTTTATGAACAACCTGGTATCAGAGTTGGAACCGCCTGTAGGCCCCTGACACGGACTCTTGGTTACTTAGATATGTACTATAAATATATTTTTATAAATCTTTACTTATTACAGGACAAAAAACTGGATTGTACAATATTGCGACGATTCCAGTAAGAATTGAAGATATTTGTGCTAAGAATGCCCCTTATTAAATTAATCGTGTGATGTTAAAACCAGAATTAATGCAACGCACAATAACATTGGATGTTATATTTAGGAATGTTTCCGTGAAGATGCAAAGATAGACACTGCCTAGCATAGATCTAACATATTATGAGACACTCCTTCGACTCCAGACTCCGTTCAGACGTTAGTGCTTCTACAATTTCGAATCTTCAAAATGTACCCGCAGTTTAGGAAAGCTTGAAGTGATAAGCTGATTTCTACCCTCAAAGGGAAAACCCATAATCTGTACTATTCGTAATTAAATTATCAATCTAAGTTATAAAGGTCAATACACAAGTTTTAAGACTACAAAGAAATAATAGATTTGAATGAATATCAAGTAAAGAAAAGCCTTAAAAAGTTCTGAATTCTAATGGCATATTTATGACAGTGGACCTAATAATGCACCCTGCAGAACACCTGCTATATTCCGGCACGTTTCTGTGAACTGCGTTTGAAAGTAGTTTATTATTAATACGTTCACACGTTCTTTAGGTCTAAAGCTAGCTTAAATAAGATTTCATTTGCAATTTCTTTGACTTTCTCTCGTCTCTTTGTTCGTTTGATATAGCCGACAGTTTCAAAAGTAACAGATAAAATCTAGAAATCCTTGCTAACAGAAATTAATGAATGATGCAAAATTATAGACGTAAAATATCCAAGACCTTTTTGATACTTAGAATTTATGTAAGTAGGTACCTATCTATAGATTTCTTCTTTATTATTAGAAATTAGTTATTCATTGTCAGTTATTTTAGTCATTGCTTGAATATTTTTTCTCGGTGCCTCGACGGTTGCATATATGTAATGCGATACGTACCTAATTTGCCTGTATGACTTGCATTAACGTTTTTTGCTCGGAGTCGAACCCGATACTTGCACATTAGCTGACTCAGGCGTCAGCAGAATCTGCACTTAGTAACGGTACGAGTCTGTATGCCATTGTATGGGTTTGCTTGGTATTTCAAACTATACTTCTTTTTTACGTGATGCAGGTTCCTGTACAGTGTAACATTTTTTTCCTCTTGGGCCCTTTAAAATTTGTGAACATATTTCATGCACATTTGTACATAGTTTTCTACTATTTTAAAAAACGCTTCGTGATGAAATCACTAGAATTAGAAACTACACAATTGGACAGGTAATCTTATCTTATTTAGAAAAAGATACTTTTATCAGACATCGTCTTTCGCTTCGTGAGATTTCATGAGAAATGTTACCGTAGCGTAATTAATTATTATCAAAATATTAACCTACCTACAGCTGTTGGCGCTGTTACTTGAAGATGATTAAATTGTCCATCATTTATAAACTTCCTTTCACTAACATTTTGGCCCGTGGATTATTTTGATTAGATCTAACAAAATACGTTTAAAGCCGTTAGGAATATTATTCAATAAACAGACGGCCTCGGCACCGTTGTGTCATATGGATTCACGTCCATGTTAAGAAATATAATATTATTTATACGAACTTAATCTTCTTTTTGTAACATGATAGTTAAAATTTTCAGTTTTTGCTAACTAATGACTTTATTGGCTTCGCTTGGTCCGCTGGTGCTATTTAATATTATGAAGTCGTTCGAGATAAATTATCGAGGTAATTTCATGGAAGATTGTGATGTTAAGATTGACTTCCAGACTAGACCGGTACTTTGAATGATTAGTATAAGAATTAAGATTAAATTTTTAGTTTACCTAATGTTGGAATTGGGTTATCGTCAGGTGTTCTTGGAGATAATCCAATCCTAACATAAATTCTAGCGTGGATTTGTGGAGTGCATCGTTTTCATTGGTTCCAAGTTTTCAAATAACTTTTTTTTTATTTCGCTAACCATAAGTTCATGTTCATTTCAATATTCAATGAAGAGTATGTTTGTATTATACCATTGGATTTGTCAACTGTGAGCTAGACAAATATAAGTGTTCGTAACTTGTTTTCTATTATTTCATCCATTTCGACTGTCAACACTCTCGCATGTGTCGACGTGCCAAATCAAGTCCAAATATAGCTGCAAAAAACTCAGGAGCAGCAAACGCAGATTTTTGACGTTCTAGAAACAATATTTATTTTAGAGAGCAGAATGTATGTACTAAGAACTATATTTTCCCCGATTTAAATCATTTCCAACCTATATTAAGGTGTCACCAACAACCGTAACATTAATTTCCTTATCATCTTTATCTTTATGTGCCTAGGCTTACCTTTTAGGCTTCCACCGCTTCATAAAAACTCCAAACATTGTTTATCCTCGGCACAATTCCAAACAAAAACAAACACAACACACAGAAGCTAACTGATAACCAGTCAACAACTTCCGTACCGCCAATCCACAACAATCACTTGTAAATAATTGCACCGTACGATAAGATAAACATCGAACTCCTTAGTACCGAAAACGTCTGACCTAGACACACTGACTGAGAACACTGGCCTACATCAAGAGCATCTCCAAAATCGATATAACCCTAACTATACTGCACATATAGCAAAGTATTTCGTTACGCAATAGTACTTAGGATCTCACATCATTTTTGTTTATTCCGTGAATGAAACATCGACATCGTTATCGTTCGTTTGAACGTTCGATTTTATAAATAAACAATGCGCGCGTCGCTTCCCTCACTCGGTCTTGGCGCAACTGAGTCATTCGTTGAGGCGAGCTAGCTGTAGACTGTAGAGACTTGCGACTTCGGCCGGTGCGCGTCAGGTGCGGTCGATCAGCTGCTCGCCCACCGCCATCTTGTATTGCATTGTGGCGCCATCTCGCGGTGACCTTTCAACTTCCGATACAATAATATGCTCTGTTTTGTAAATATTGTGTATGTTTCGAAGTAGATAGGTAGAGATGCAGCTGCACAACTTATGTAACTGGTTTTTGTATCTAGTGTTTTTTTCCTGACAGCGCATAATTAAGTAGCTACATTATAAATCAAATTTGTACCATTTTTCTTTTTTAAATGAGTAACCTCTGGAGTTTCTTGCCGGTTCTTCTCCATTGGAATGACATTTTGGAACCGTGCAACTAGCATCCTAACGTTTCATAAGCGGCTGTAATAGGTTTATGTGAACTAAAACATTTTGAATTTTTGAATTTTAATAGTACTTAGTTATATTTAGTGGGTCTACTTAATAAATAAATTCAGTTTCTCAGAAATCCTTTATCGAGGTATAATTTTTATTCAATAAACGCTTGTTTAAGATATTAAACGAAGCATGTCGTTAAACTTTTGTAACCAAATGTTTATTTTACACTGACTGCTCTTTAATCAAAGTTATTGATTGCATACAAATACTAAAAGTAGGTTGTCAACACACTGTTGAATAAATAGGTAGACTACACGCGCGTTACTAAAGCCCCTATTGCTTAACCCATGAAATACCAAACAAATCAAACAGGTACCAAGCCAAACTGTAGCCTTTCTAAAAGTCGGCTCAACGTTAAATGTCTCATATTGACAAACTAAATAGTCTAAATACCAGAGGCACCTGTGCCAACACAACAGTAGGAATTTTAGTCTAATACTGCACGTTGAAGTTTTTTATTCTTCACAATTTTAACACTTGTGATAACATTATTCATTATGTTGTGTTCGAATACATATTCCTATTTTAGCAGAAGATCATAAGCATCGGTGGTTCAGTGGTAGAATGCTCGCCTGCCACGCGGGCGGCCCGGGTTCGATTCCCGGCCGATGCATCTCTTTTTGCATCTTTTGAGTCAATTTTATCAACAAAAATTCAATTAAGTGATCTTTTTCTTTTGAATAGTACATCATTACAAATAAAATACGTAGATATTTTTTTTTCTAAAACTACTTCTCTTGACACACTGATAAAGAAACACTATGACCTCTGCTCCAATTAATCAAAACTTTCTTTTTGTGACTTAGTCACTATTAATCAATTCACCCTCACAAACGAATTATGTACCCCTTACTGGAGGGTTGGTCGACCTTGAACTTCGTTCCGCCCCTCTGACAGGGGTGCTGTGACCTTAAAAATCTACATAGCTATACATTGTTATCTGACTAAAAAATACAATATTTGTTAAATTTAAATTACTTAGCAGTTTTAAAAACTCAAGACTTAGTTTTTATCTCATAGTAGGAACTACTTGGATCCAATATCTATGGTTTTTATAGTTTTTCTAACCATGCGGTGTTCAAAGATTTTATTGTAATGATTTTAATATTTTTGCTTTAGAGCTCTCTATCTAACTTAGATGCAGCAAATCGCCAGCATATTATAGATTAATTTATTAAATTATAACCAAAATACTTACAACATAAGGTTGAGAATGAAAAGGCGATTACTATTTAAAAGAAATGCATTTAAAAAGCAACCCTGCAGATCATCGCTGTGGCTGCCCCATTTATATCAACTAGCAAAGAGATAATCAAAAGGAATAAACATGTCGACTACTGCACCATTATCACGTCAATTACCGATTTAAATCGATTGAAATCTCGATGCTATCGGCACTCGATCATTTATCGATATCGGGCATTACTATCGAGTTAAGGGAATTGACTCTGTAGGGGCCAGCGGTCAGTTATATAATGGTTGCGCATTGTTATACAGTCGAAGGGCTCCTGTGCTACGCTTGGCTAAGTTATGTTGCTGTACTCAAGTCCTAAACGTGATAACTACGTTATTAAATTGCCATCAAGGGAAGAATGAATGTGGAATAGAGAAAAACGAGAAGTAGTCGTATACGACTACGTAACTACGTAAACCTATAGGTTTGTCAAGTTCCAAGAATAAATAACCTAATAATAACTCGTTTTTATATTAGGTAATGTACAGGAATCAGTGGCGTTTAGGGGAGGAGGCTTATGCCCAGCAGTGGGTCATTTAAAAGCTGATGATGATGAATGTACCGATCATAATTGTATATCAGTCTACTATACACACCGCCAAAATTAGAGGCTAGGTTAGCATTTTTTTAATGTTCTGGTTATTTCGACAAGTGGCTTCGTTATTTAGGTGATTACCATTTCTTATGTAACATTTTATAACCTTATTATTTACTATATATTCCGGTTATACTCACGGGTGTATTCGGGAATGCCCGACTAGTTCGGCAGTTCGGCTCGCGACTCTGCCGCGTAACCAGCTCATGAATAAGGGCTCCGATCGAGTCCGAAACTAGTCGGGCATTCCCGAATACACCCGTGAGTATAACCGGAATATATAGTAAATAATATGGATAACACTCACGAAAGTTATTATAGTAAAATTTTATAACCTTGTCATGACTTGTACCCTCATAGGTGATTTATTACAATTGGCGCCTCTAAGTGTTTTTGATAAGAATCTTGGTTCATGTAGTGTCATGTTGTTCTTCATAGGTGGGCAGTAACAATCGGATTCTTATTATTCTGTGGTTACAATGAAGGAAAACAGTAATAAACGGTAACGTGAAACATGTATGCAATAAATATGTTCTTTACTTGATAACAGCTATAACTTATTTTAAAAGTAACTACATTTACACTAAATTGCATGTATAACTTCTTCGTAGTCGTCGTTGGTCGTCGGTTCCGTTGGCTCTGGGGTCGTTGTTTCTTCTTCTTCCGTAGATTCGTGGTCAGATTCCGGCTCAGATTCTGACTCAGATTCCGGCTCAGATTCCGGCTCAGATTCCGGCTCAGATTCTGGCTCAGATTCCACCGTCGTCGTCGGCGGCTCAGTAGTAAATTCCTCTTCAATTATATCTTGCAGTATCTCATTAATCTCTTCTAAAGGCGTTTCATCTAGTTCTTTCAGTTTCTCCATGATCTGTAATTCTGGTTCCACCGTCTTGCACTCGGTGTCGCAGGTGGCTTTGTCAGGAAACTTGTTGTATGTAACACATCCCCTCCATGTCGCTTCTACACAAGTCCCATTTATGTGAGTGTATACCGTCTCTGTTTGGTTCGTGCATTTGTCGTCATTTAATGGAGGGGCGCATTCTGTAAAACCAAAAAATATTGTTATTCAGGAATAATGATCATCATCAGCAATACGTCCACTGTTAAACAAAGGCCTTCCCCTTAGAACGTCACAATGAACAACAAATTGCCATTTGCATCCACGAAATTAATAAATAGTGATTATAAATAAGACGCAGGAATAATACAAGGGGATTCATAGTAGTTGGTTTGTATTGTTTGGAATATTGGAAGCCTAATAGCTGATCATACATAAGTGTTTATTGCTAAACTATGAGCCTCAATTCTAAGTTCCTAGTAGTAACGTAAGCTCTGCCCCTGCTACAGTTTTTCTAAAACAAATGCATGGTAGGGTTCATATTATTTTCTTCTTTCACTGTAGATCATCATCATCATCATCAGCCGGAAGACGTCCACTGTTGTACAAAGGCCTCCCCCTTAGAATGCATTATGAATATTGTCGCATTATTATTCACAAAAATTCAAGTCCAATAAAGTCAACAATAATTGCTGTTGATAACAGAAAATTATTAGATTACTTGTCATAAAATTTCTAAATACATAGTTGCTTTTTCTAGAAAAATTTTCACTTCATAATCTGTGACATAACCATCATAACATAATATACTATGGGTAGGAAAAATTGTTACGTAATCAGACAAAGTGTACCTACTTGTGCAAGTACAAATGTTTAAATGAATATAATTTAATTTATATTGTTACTTAGGTATGTATGTACAGTTATACTATTTTGTTTGTCGTATGTTTCTTGAACCGACGAGCATGCATGAGAAATGTGATTCGCACTGCATTTCATCTCGAAACCTATCAAACATGCTTCTAATCACTTACGATCGATGAAGACTATATCTGACTCTTCCTCCTCTTCAGATTCGTGAACGCGCGACACCCTGAACATACAGTTGAGGGAACAAACATATTCATTCTCAAACTTGTTGAGTGTTGGACAGCCTCGCCACGTCTGGATCTCACAGCGGGAGCCAGGCTTGTAGTATGAGAATACTGGTGTCGGCTCCATGTGGCAGTCGCTGCGGTTTAGCGGAGAGAGGCAGTAGTCTGGCGGTACTGCAGAACAAATTTTACATTAGGTACAATAAAACGGGGTGAATCGAAACTTAGGGGTGAATAGAGACATAACTTTGGAACTGATTTTAACATTAAATTACTACTTAGTTGTCAAAAATTACTCTAGATTGATGTATACAATTTAAACAATCAATTATCTATATTTTTGCTATAAAATCTGTTTCAAAGTTTTGTTTCTATTCACCCTTAAGTTTCGATTCACCCCGTTTTACGGTAACGGTGAAGAAACATCGGAAGGAAACCGGCACTCCTTAGATTTTTCAACGGTGTTTATAGCCATGTCTACAGGAGGTTCAAACTCTGATACCAGGTTGTTCATCAACCATACGATAAGAAGAAGAATGGGGTAAGTACTTTTGGAATGATCGATTATGGGTTAAAATGTGCGGTGATAGGCAATTATAGTTGAGCGGTACCTACTATTGGGTATTATAAAGGTCCTTTTGAAATGTATGATAATTATAGGCATATTTTGGGAAGTACCTACGGTAGGTTGGGATGGGAGATAAGCGGGTAGAATAAGGGTTATAATTTTTTTTTGTCCACAAGTACCTATTGGGAATAAGGCAGGGAATGATGATATATTTGAATCTAATTAGATAGTTATAATATTAATATGGTTACATTATATTATGATAAGTTAATTAATACTTGCCTGTGTCAACAATGCTAAAAGAACCAAACGCAATAAAAAAACAAAGCAGGCACAAACTCATTGCGAAACGTAACGTATCCTATGGCACAATGCGTGAAATAATTCCGTAGTAATCGTTCTGTAGTAAATTAACTACGTTTAATAGCTTAATTAAGGCTTAATGACTTTTAATTACGCTGATAAAATGTTACATAAAAAAGAAAGTATTACATAATGCAAAAAGAGATGCATCGGCCGGGAATCGAACCCGGGCCGCCCGCGTGGCAGGCGAGCATTCTACCACTGAACCACCGATGCTCATACACTAGGTGTCAAAATTATTAATCAGTAGCTGATGACAAATTACGAATGTAAAATAATAAATAATGCATTCATTTCGACATTATCATTGAATGAAATGCTGTTAATAAATATGTCTTTATTTGGGTGTATGAAACAATACTTTCCTACTGTGGCTCTTATTACACGCGCAAAAGAGTCAAATTTGCAAAACCTACCATTATAAAAATAGGAAATAAGTACCTATTATGTTCCGTCTACCGTTATTAACTTAACATTGCTTTATTGCCTTCGTCATTGCGGGTGGAATCTAACGAAGGCTGATGCAGGAGCGTAAGGAGTAGGAAATGTCACACATCACAATATTATCTAATGGTAGTTGATAGGTAGGTAGTTGCCATCTAACGTATGTGATAATTAAAGAGCACCTATTTAACAACTTACTTACTATGTAATGGTAAAGAAAGTAGTGTACAGTAAGTTTTGTTTTCTAACGTTAACTCTTACGTAATTTAAATTTTAAGCAAATAAAATATTTCACACGTGCTGCCATCTAGGATCTAATTTACTTACTACATCGTTTTTAACTAGTTTTCAATAATAAAGTATAGATGGCGGTAATCTTATAAAAAGAATAATATCACAGATCTGCATTTATTTTCAAATAATTTCCTTAAATAATTGTGATTTTTCTTATCAATAAACGTTTATAGCTACTAAAACAATTATAGCTATAATTGAATACATTGTCATTAAATACAACATTCACACAAATCATTACAATAGTATGTACCTATAAAAGTTAACTCAAAGTCATAATATTATAATTAATATGAATTATTATTTACAGAACATTTTTTTAATAAACAGAAAAAAGGTAAATAAATTTTTCTAAATAGTCTGCCACAAGTTTGCGTATGACGCCATCTAGTAAGTATTTTTAGAACTAAATACTATTTGAGATCTCTACGGCTGGACGATAGCTAAATTTCGATGCGTTAAGTCACTATTTTACCACTAGATGTCGTTATATATTTTTAAATGCACTAGGTATAACATTTTTTTAATTCAAGTTTAACACAGTTTGAGTATTTCAGTGGGTCCCAGTAAGTACAGTAAGGAGGTTGATAACTCAACACATTAGCTAGCGCACATTGTAGACAATTTTTAATAATTTACCTAAAATTGTATACTGCCAGTATAATAAATGAGTAAAAGGAACCACTTTTTAAATTCAAGATACTTTTAGTTATTAGAGTCCATTCAGCCTTGAACGTGAGATAAAAGAGTATTTTTTAAATTAACTGTATCGGCGAGTGTGGTCAGCCTCTTACGGTAAGTGATGGTAACATTTCCAGCGTTAAGCGTTTTGTCTATTTTCTCTGCATAAGAGCGCACCAACGATGATCAAAATGACCTGAAAATAAAATAAAAACGTTTTTTAAATAATATTTTTCCTAATAAGAAATGATAATTTGAATGACATGGCCTGAAATGGCATTGGACAGGGTTTTGTGGAAGAATAATTGGGACGCAGTGGGCTACTTAAAATAACCTCTAAAATACGAAGTATGTTTCCATTAACACATTTTTTAAGGTTATGTCAGCGTATTAATTAATCAAAACAGTTAATGGAAGTCCTCTTGACTGCCAGTGATAGGCCTCTCAATATTATCGTTACATTAAAAGCTGTCTTAACCAAGCCTTTTATTTTAGTTTTACTTTTTTCAATACATATAATTTGTAAACTCACCTCCAAAACAATGAGTATAATCGTAACAGTCAGCACCATAGAAGACGTCTCCTTGAAGACCAACAGCACCAGGTCTTTGCACCCTCCATTGTAGTACGTCTTCTTTACCTTACAGAGCTCTCTGTCCCTCTCTTGCACCAGGTCGGACCTTGAGGAGTCGTACGTGGGACAGCAAGAGATCGGTACGTTCGGGGGGAAGTAGTACGGCAACTTCGGGTTCCTGTAGTCTTCTGGGCCGTATACTCCGCAGCAGTTTAGCTGGAGCAGAAGAATTATTGAAGGTGAATTTGGGTGCTGTCTTTTAGTGATATCGATGTAAAATAAAGTTCGTGTGCATATCTATTAATTGCCAAAACTTCCCCGTGAGACTATTCTTCCTCAATATCATGTGTCTTGATCTCACGTGCTCGAAAACTTGCTAATTGAGCTAACTAGTCTAACAATTCAAATTGTGATGATGTTTAGAACAAAAGTTATAATTTTGTGTAAGTGATACATTATTTATAAAGTACATATACATGAATGTAGATATATGTAGCGTACTTAGTTTCAATATATAGCAATACATCTCATGATCATTTTTTAATACCTACAGCCCTCTTACCATGAACTCTTAAAGCAGGACAGTTCACGTTGTGGAAGCGAGACGCCGCTACGTGCAGTACGTAAACTGTTCATTGTAAGGGGGCGTAACTTTTTTTTTTTTTTTTTTTTTTAACTTTGCCCCACACTAGGATTTTCTCCTGTGTCGTGGCTAAGTTTTACAAACATAAAATATCACATACAAAAACACCCAGACTCGGGAAAAACATCTATGGTTCGCACAAAGTTTTGCCCCGAGCGGGAATCGAACCCGCAACCCTTAGCGCAGCAGTCCAATAGCTTAGCCACTGCGCCAATCAGGTCGTCAAAACTAGTTGGGAAGACTTATGATGTAGGTACATAATAATATGTATTTTAATGTATCTCAGTTTTAGGTTATATGATTCTCTAAGCGATATGTTGATAACCTATAAGTTTTTGTTAGCAGAATTTTATTTCTGACAGTCACTTTCGATTCGTCCGATTGATAAAATAAATCATACAGCCTAGAAAAAAAAAGGTGAGAATTGACCTTATCTTTCAGTTCGTTCAATAGTCTGTATGGAAGGTGTTGTAGCTACAAACTCACATCAGACTGCGTCATGGACCATATCTTGAGGTGTCGTTGGTTGTCGTCCCGCGCTTGCTTGAATGAGTCTGAGAGGGACTTCTGTAGTTTGGCCTCGTCTGCAGGCTCTACGTTCACTGATATACCGGCGATCATAGATTGGATTATGGCCAGGAGTAATAACACCACTGCGGCCTGGAAACAATAATAAAGTTACGTTAGTTTTAAGACTAACTTGTTGGTCGAGTGGTTGTAAAGGGCGACTGTTCCGGCTGAGGTCTTGAGCTCGATTCCTGAGACAAGCAAAGTGTTACTGGATTTTTCCTTTAAGGAATTCTCAGCAGCATATACAAGGGGTCTGGATTTGTGCCCGTATAGTTACAATAGGCTTACCCCCTGTTACATTGGTACATAATTATAACTAACTAGCTTTTGCCCGCAGCTACGCTCGCGTTAAGTAGCCTATGTCCTTTTTCGGGTCTTAAACTTTCTACATGCCATATTTCATCAAAATCCATCCAGCGGTTTAGTCGTGAAGGCGTAACAGACAGACAGAGTTACTTTCACATTTATATTATTAGTATGGATTTGGATTACTTAGGTGTGCTATAGGTATACTCTGCCAACCTCGTCGGGGAATACAGGCGTGAGGTTATGTGTTATTTTTCAGTCTATGTTGATAGACCGAACCATACCGCAAACCACAGACCACGATTGTTGCCAACGTTAGTTTTGTTTTATACTCGCTTATCACATTTGTAACTCGTGCGCGTGTTTTGTATTATTGCTTGTAAATGCCTGACTTCACCTATTATCATTTTACTTAGAAGTTAGTTTTAATCATTCATCTGCTTTCTAAGTGACGAGAACTGGCATCCTGTAAAGGCCTCATCTAATACAGAAATGAAACAAACTTTGATCAATATGTGTATTCGTAATCTTTTTGGTAGGAAAGTAGTACCTAAGTCTGTGTAATCTAGTCTCAGATGGGAAGTGGTGCTAGGGGGTTGATTAAACTGTTTCTTCTAGCCAGCACTCGAAAGCAGTAAAGGGTGTTTTAGAGACTACAATATTTTGTAAAATTTCACTTTGTAAAATATTTTTAACATTACAGTTACAAGGGAGAGACAAATCATCATTCGGTAGACGCCCAAAGGCCTCCTTTGTTCAACAGTGGACATCTTCTATGTGGAGATAGATAATCTTAATTATTTAGTAATAATATAATCAGAATAGTCTCTTCATTCGTATGGTTCTAGCTCTTTTTATCGTCGTCAATGACTAGAGTCCTAACTTCTAGCCTCTTATCAATATTATTTTCTCTCCTGTATTCAAACTCAGTAGTTTAAGACACCGGTGAACCTGTGGTTACGATTAGCTCGTCACGTTCGCGTGATATGCCAGCTCTCAATTGAACTTGGATTTATTATCGGCCCAAGGTCGCATGTAAGTTACCTTCGAGCATTTTCTATGTGTTACGTGATTTACTCCTGGCTGTACTAAAATAATTCAAGAATTAATAGTGCCTAGTACCTCGCTAATACTGCAAAGTCACTAAGTTTCAGTCCAGCAGTTCACCAAAAAGTTTCTAATAGAACTTAGTCTTATACGATACAATTTGTTGTTGTACCGACGTTTCTCTGCCCCCGCAATTTTTTTATAAATTTTAACAAAAATTAATTGATTTGGTGATTCTTTTGTCTATAGGTTGATACTAGGAGCTGACTATCCAGTGCGATAACTGCATTCTTGTTAATTGGGAAGGTTTTAAAACCCTACAGGCCTATAAGGAGTGTAGTTATCCACAATCTTCACGTCACAATACAAGCCGTCAAAAAACAAGGGCTTATAAAGTTCTAAGTCCAAAACTTCCATTTATACCTCAGCAACCTATAGTCACATACCGATATCTCTGCACGAGTGAAGACAGGTTCGTAAACTTAGTTATAAAATACTTTATGACTTATTGTTAGTCTAAACACTTAAATATTTTTATACTAGCAATACATTATCGGAGTTAAGTTATAAAAAATACATAAAAACAATGTTTTATTACAATTCAATACAAAATACATATCTTGTAAGTATTTTAATTGGTTTCGAGATTATTTTGTTGAAACTTAAATTACTGCAACTTTATTAGGAGGAGAGATCATTCCTGAACTGCAGTTAAATGCGACTATGTAAAAGAATTACGCTACGCACAATAGTAATTGATGCACGTACAACGACGTACCTACGAGTAGGTATATTTCAAAACGTCAAACAGGTTAACACAGTATTATGGCTCAGATATGATACATAGTGACGAGCAGTGACGAGTGGAAACGCTACTACGTCATAGGTAGAAAATTAATCAGTTTGAATAGCAATCTTCAATGATCTGTGTTGAGTTCTCAACTATAAAACTTTCTGAGATGAGACTTTCTTGGGGAACCTGATTAAAAATGAACTTCCATTCGACAGGTAACAACCAGTGTAGGCGAAATGTCCCCAATACGCTGGCTACTATGTTACTTATGATTAGTGGCGAAATATTATTCCTTATTACCGTTAAACATTGTAAATATCACATGTCTGATCAAGTAAAATTTCCGTAACGTGACAAAGTCGCTAGTTTTGCGCACGTGATTTTGGATCAAATTAGTAGACCTTCAATATTATATTATCTTACAGTGTTCCAATGCGGAACGATGGCGAACCAATTTCTACAGTATATCTACCTCCTATATTGTATTTTATGCACTGAATAGCCTCCAACAAGAAACTTCAAAAAAAACTCAAGGAGGTAACTGAGGTGGTAACTTATCTTTCCCAAATATTATGTATTAAGTCAAAACAAAAGATGTCAGAATAACTTACGATTTGAATAGACTTGTCCTGTTTCTTGAAGACGGCCACTTCTCCGTATATGACGACGCACACTGTGACTGCTGCTGTCACTGCCAGCACCACCATTGACACCATCCTGCTCGTTTGGTCTGCATCGTACGCCTTCGTGGCCATTGATGTTAACACTGCTAAGACTATCAGTGCCAGTGCTGCTATCTGGAAATTTTGTGGGTAATTAGAAATCGGAATCATTGGGTCTTGCATCTTCATTTAACATTTCTATTGCTTTCTTTCTATCATTGTTTTGCATTGCTTTTGGTCATTTTCTTTACCGATTTGTTGGTGTTTTTTTCTAAAGAATATTCAAGACTTTGGTAAATTCAAATACTCCACTTCCACTCATCAGTCAACTTGAAATTCATGAAAGTGGGTTTCTCGCTATTTAATGGATGTATGTTTACCTTAAAAATGGCGGTAATCTGTCAATCAAATGTGTTTCGGTATACCGTATCAAAACCGTTTCATTAAATATCGTCCATAAAATACTATTTTTATCAAAACCAGGGGAAGTGAAGAGAACTTGGTATAGCTATTAAACAAAAAATCACTGACCACAGAAAGTACTCCTAATATCACAAACAGGATCTTGATACATTTCATACAATTTTTACTACTTTTTATTTGTTGGTCGTCTGTGCTTCCAAGTTCCGTCTCGCCTGATCTGCCTTCCATGATGACGTCATGTTTGATCTCGATTTCTTTTGCTGTGGAAAGGAAAAGGCCGTATATTTTTAGTCTGGCAGTTCTAATTTACTTATAGACTTAGTTAAAACCTCACAAGAGAAGAACTGCAGTATTTTAAGTTGATCTCGGTGAGGTGTGCCTAAAAGATCTCCAGGGTACTCTGGTCTATTAAACATGCTACCACCCTTATTGATGGATCATCCTTTTGTAAAGGACTCCATTCTATGGGACAAAAAGCCCATGCAAATACGGATAGGAAAATGATTATAAATACAGTATTAATTTCTTCTGCCATAAAGTGAGAAACATCTGCATCTCCAGTTACCAAACTGTTATACCCAAATGGAATGTAATGGCTTAAAAATAATACACAACGGCCTTATCAATTTACTTTATTCGTACGAAAGAGTATTATGGCATTAGTCAGAAGCCCGTTCTTCATCATTTAGGTGTTACACTTCACTTCACCATTGACTATTGTGTGCACGTTCCGTAATATCAACATCAATGACGTCATATAGCGATAACGCTTGAAATAACGACAAATAGTTCTTGAAAAATGAAAATATTTCACTTTAGTTAAACTTGAATAACTTTAAGAGTTATTTTACTAAAAACAAATAAAAAATGAGGATACATTAAGCTTCCAGTCATTTGAGCCATATTGAAGAAATGCTTATTTCACAAAACAATCTCCATATTACTTTAAATATCTAAGCTCCTGTTTTTGCTGCTTGATCATACTAAATCCTACTACTTACATACTTATCGTCCAATAGTATATCAATAGCCTTAAGCAGAGGTACATTATTTGTATACTACATAATGATTCACTGTGTACAAGACAGTGCTATGAAAATAATGGTACTGCCAATTTGGATCAGTTTCATGATCCTTATTTTCATATTCCAAAAAATAGTTCTCGGATTAAAGTAGTTTTAACACACCATCATTCAACTGTTGATAATTCCTTAACGATTAATTAAATTAGTTAACTTTTCTATTACAAATTAATGAATTAATAAAGCCTACTTACCCTCACTCGTGGCCATCTCGTCCCAAACAGTGGGAATCTCGTCGAAAATGAGCCGCACATCCGTCGCACCTGCATTTATATGACAATTACAATACACTGTGGCCGAATGGTTGAACGCACGGATTCGATCACATAATACATGTGGTCTTCATTCACCATGATTTATGTGCCGCTGTGGAATTGCGTTTGTCGGACCTGATAGCTAGTGTGGTCATGACACATGTCTTGGTCAAGATTGCGGTCTTGATCTTTGGTGGAGGCTACAGTAGCGTAATCTTCGAAACAAATGATTGTTGATATTCAATTTTTTGTTTATTTATTCTTGCAGTTCATAAGTACATAAGCACTAGTATTTTCAAACCTGCGATTATGGTGGTAAATAAAAGAGAAGAATGTTAACAGAGTAATCAGAAATCACCTTCCAAACACCACATTAGATTGTTTTTGATGGCGATATGGGTAAGTGATAAAAGCAACTATGGAGTTTTTTACTAAAGTATGGATTGGCATTGGCACATTTTTCTTTATTTAAAAATATAAAAGACGCTGTTATAAAGTTAGAGGCAAATCCCCGAGCTGGCAAAATATCATAGAAACACAAGATTTTAAAAATATTATTCTCACGTATAATATAGAAGTATGGTCATATTAATAGAAATGGTGACGTCATTTTATATCCATTACGATAGCAAAGAAACTTACTATCGTACCAAACAGTCTTACATACATACATACATAAATAATGTCTTTATTATACTAAACGGGAGAGCTATATCGATGCCCGTATTCATAACAATTATTATCGCTCTCTACAAAGGTTTCTCCATATTCCTACAGAATAGATTCCCCAACTCATTTAAAAACCCAATACATCAAGTGGTATTCATGCATCGTGGAAATAATTAATAATTGTTTATTTATTGTCTTAAAAAGATTATGACATAGTTAGTAAGTAGGTACCCTAGACCCCACGCTAGGCACAAGTCATAATACTACAGATGATCATAGAACATTGCTTGCTATAGTTATTTTCAAGAGATATAGACAAAACACGTGGCTTCCTGTTGCAAAGATGTACTAGACCAAATTTTCAAAATTTTTACAAAGAAAAAAATTCGGTTGTCAAATGATTGTGATTCTTTCTGGTTTTTTTTAATGCTTGTTCCTACTATCACAGTAGTGTAGCAGCCAGGAAGTGTAGAAACTAGAAGAGGCTTAACTATCCGAAGCACGCGAGGGTTGCGAGGTCAATCGTTATCTATTCATTATGAGTGCTTGTTATATTTTCAGCAGCTTAATTACAAATCATTTTTGTCACATACAAAAACAATACAGGGTCTACTTGAGTTAAATTAACTGATCTGAGTCCGTTTCATGAAGATAAGCATGATGATTGTATAAATGTAAAGTGTCTGTGTGTACTCATTCAGCATAAACTAACTACTCCCCGAACAAAAATACAAACACTTTTACTAACCTGAAAAGTAGTACCAAACACTGATGAGTCTCTATCGATCGGATTTGAAACAGTCACGTGCTACCGTCATTAAACTGAATTTAGGACATATCTGGTATTTCTAAAAATAGAACTACTTTTTTTAAATTAATCTTTTTTATTTCTTTTTTTGTCGTTTCGACATGTGTCGCCTAATACGGTATTGCCAGCCAGAATGCTGGTCGCTTCCTTCTCGTGATTAGCACTTGCGTTGTCGTACGGTGCTAAGTATTTACTATACATCGTGATTTTAAACCGTGCCGTATTTTTATTTAGGTTGATGTTGCTTTTACTTAAGTTTGGTTATCATGTGTCACTTGATTTTCCTGTGGCTGCGACAGTGAATTAAGGAAGATGAGCCGGATGTAGCCGAAGGTATTGAATTTGATCGAATAACATCTACTAATCCACGTTAAATTAGTTTTACAATTACACAATGCTTTATCTTCTTCATTTGAATATGTAATGACTAACGATAGAGATAACTAGGTGAAGTGTACCTACGATATGTAGATGATTCTTTTCTCTTCTTCTTGGTATCGTAAATAGTCGCGTCATGACGTGGTGTAGAGATTGGTCAGTCAACACGGATGGTAGCAAGGTGCACCGTCCAGGGTGCGCCGCGTACAGCATGGTCATGGAGGCTCCCTACTTGAACTCCTACCTTCCTCCCCTTCCTTCATATATAGTCTTGAACTCAGTACTTTCTTTGTTGACAGGCCAATCTCTATATCCCCGACATGACGTTTTTCTATGAAACAGTTAACTCATCTGGGTACACAGAAGATCCATAAAAACCTCATTTCTTCTATTACCGAGGTCGACACACTATTGCAATAAAGGCTCTAGGATTGAATATCATAACATTTAAAATAACTTTCATCAACTAAAATAATATGTATAACGAAAAGTAAATTCTTTGTGAAATGTATATTTAAAAATTCGTTAGCCTGCAAGGTTAGACGGCGCCAACTGAGGCCACAACTCAAGTAGATGACAGTTAAAAAAGCAGCTTTAATCTAATGATTGTCTTCCCACTCAAGTAATAAGCGTCAACTGAGAGAATTGAGCTATTTTTATGTTATCACCGCACACAATTGAAATTTACGAAATAATTGGCTACAATTTTGGGATGGCGCATGCCGCCGGAATTCACTGAAACCTTGTGAATATGGCAACGTAGATAGTGCTACCAA
The DNA here is from genome assembly GCA_946251915.1 of Abrostola triplasia. Lineage (NCBI taxonomy): Eukaryota > Metazoa > Arthropoda > Insecta > Lepidoptera > Noctuidae > Abrostola > Abrostola triplasia. The sequence continues at coordinate 1,776,772 of OX276424.1, read as the reverse complement.
ATGCACTACTGAATACTGAAATAAGTATCTCTTGCATATTATTATACTCTTTGTCGTAAACAATACCAAATCAATATCTTTTGCCCTAGTACAGAGATAAGCCAGTCACTCGAGTAAGCACTGATAGCATAGCTGGATGGTAAGACCGTTGGACTGCCAAGTCAAAGGCCGCAACTTCAAACCCGACTCGCACCAATGTCTTTTCGAATTCATGTCCGCATTATTAAGAAATTATCGGTTGCTAAAAACGGTGAAGGAAAACATCGTGAGGAAACTCGCACACCAGACAGATTTTACAACGGTGTGTAAAGCCATGTCACAGGCCTACAGACGGTTTAAACTCTGACACCAGGTTATTCATCAACCATACGATAGGAAGATGTCACGTCCATCAGCAAGATGGTAGAGTAGTTAGTGACTGCGCATAACGTATAACTACAAAGTACTGTCGCTCAAGGCTCTCTACTTCCACGGTCCTTAAAATTGGAAGGTAGAAACAAAAGATAAAACAAAAGATAGCCGTAAATACTAAAAGGGAATTTGAAATTTGATGGATGCAAGCAGTGACACGGTGCAGCGGTGGCTCAGTTGGCAGAGCGGCGCCACGGTACGGCGACTGTCACGGGTTCGAGTCCCGCTCGTGTCTATCATTTTTCAAGGTTCCCTTAATCAATTTAAAATAAAAGATAACTTTAGAAGAAATCAGGAACCAGCCATATATTAATCTAAGGATACTAAAAGAGAGTCTGTTAATACTCGATAGGTATAAAGTATGTTTATATAAAGGCTAACAATAATGTAAAAATTGTATTCATGTGGCGGATGACGGCAGTTTTAACGTTTATGGCGCTGTTCTAATTTATGGTTTCAGTGGTGTGGGGAACAAGCGAAAGTATTGTTATTTTTTGGGTGTACAGTCGCGATAAAAGGTGTTTATATGAATCATTATAATTTTTTTTTTAAGAATTTGACGATAGTGAATGGGGTGAAGAGGGCATGTCAGTGTTGAAGCAAATTGATATCTGTGGGTTTTTGGGCCTCTAACTTTCTTCTCTAATTTTTGGGTTTCTTAGAAAGAAGCTTAGCTATATGTATGTATATGTAGGCTAATAAAATTTTGTTGATTTAATATTAATGGCATGATGATAATTAAAAGATAGGTTTAGTATTTCGCAGAAAATAAAGCTTTATCACCAAAATTTGGATTAATATACAATTAGGTAACCAAAATAGCAAAGTTAATGGTGGCAGACTTTAACATTCCAAGAAATCTTGAGAAGCGATATTTATTTCTAGGAATATATTTCACTAAGTCAATTTTTAAAACTAAAATACACCGAATAATTATTTTAGAATCCATACAAGATACAAAAAAATATTACACAATCAGTTTCGCCGTCGCCTGTCCTGCCATAGGTCATAGCTATCAAGCATGGCACAGGTTGCCACTCATTGCGCTGTTACCATGGCAACTGGCACACAACACCACGCACAATGGCACTGACCACCCCTTCTCACCACTTCGGCGTCAAGGACGACAGGAATTCGCGATTGTACCATAGAGAATTTATTCAATTGAAAATAACAATAATTAGGCTGTTCGCTGTTTTTGACCTTTGCCTGTCAGTTTTTTTTGTTGTTCTTCGAATCAATTTGTTTTTATTGACTTTGAATTGTTCTGTTTTATTCAAATATTTGTATTTTATGAATGCTGTCTGGAGGTCTAATTTCGTACTAATAAAACTCTGTTTGTATTTAACGAATAAATATAAATAATTGCAAGTAGTCAACCTGTCGCTGTTACGGAACGTAGTAACTAGAAATAACATTCGTAATAATGATAACAAAAGACCCATCCACATCCAGGAACAAAACTAATGAGCTGTGCTGTTGTTCGAGCTTTATCCCCGTCACAGCCATTTTAAACCGATATTTAAGTAGCTAAAGTACCAAACACGAACTAAACAACAACGTAGCATTAAACATCCCATACAACACGCTTGAAATGATTAATGACAACCGATTGAGTCCACGGAAGTAAGTAAACAAATGCGGAGGTAAATGACTGCACCATCACCGCGCTATCGATGGGACCAATGACAGGTAATACGGTACTCACCTACCAGACGTATGCACGGACAAAGGATCCAATTCACAGGAAAACTTCCTAATTAGTGTACAAATAAAGACCGTTTTTGACGAGCAAGTTGGTGTCGATATTGCTCTACTTTTGGTGCTAAGAGTTGACAAATATTTTGATTTCTAACTAATATGCTTAAATGTAGTAAATATGGATCCACGCCTTGTAGTTTGGGTGTATTATTTCCAAAATAAGTAAATAAATAAATTGATTGATGCACTATCAAATAAAGATTATTCCCCTTACTGATAAACGATGATAACATGTGTTTTAAGATAACTACTTGTTATGTCTATTGACATCTCTACGTCAAATAATTGTCTTTGACATGCAAACGACAGTGACAGGTATAATTTAATCAACCCTGACAATTTTTATAAGCCCTGTATAGGAGGTAGCCACAAGTTTCTTGATAAAGCTCATAAAGGTGTGTTGCAAAAACACATTCTGTCACTCAGTATTATTATAATAGACATATCTATCTACTCTGATGATAGAGAGTCATCAGAGCTGCGGGCAGCTGGTGACTGCAAATGGCAAGTTGTCGTTCATTGTAGCGTTCTAAGGGGGAGGCCTTTCATCAGTGGACGTTTTTTGGCTGATGATAAAAGTCAGAAACCCAGGCCTCTGCTGATAATTTCTTTACAAGATACTAAGAATTTACCAGACTTAGAAACAAAACAAGACCTAACACCAACAGTCGGAATTTTGTACTCTTTGCCAACCAATGCGATAGAAGATGTTTCAAATGGAAAATTCAGAATTCAGTCTCAGACTATAGCTATCTACCATTTCAGAGTTTCTTTGTAAGATTTCGTTAAAAGCCGACGATAAACATGTAAATGGTCCGGCATTTAACACGACGCTGTCAATACGTGCGACAGTAATTGAGATCAAATACTATACACAATAACACAAGTATTTGGTAATGTATTTACATATCAGCCTATAGGTAAACAGACAAAAATAACTGTGCTTATAAATAGGCATTATAACATGTTAAATCAGTCATAAAATAATATACTGTGGAGAAAAACAGGGATACTATTCGAATACTGTGCATTATTGCGATTTTTTCGCTTCGCAAAGAATGTTGGCAATTGCAGACCTTCCCTAGTCGCTGAGGCACTTTAAGAAGAAAAGCGCAATTGTTTCTAAAGTTAGTGTCCTGTGTATGATTCCTGGTAGAGCGTTGCTTCTTACGCTAGAATCATCATCAGCCAGCAACGCGTCCCCTGTTAAACAAAAGCCTCCCCATTGGAGTGAGGGGGGGTTATCATAATCCCTAAGGGGCTTGGAGATCGCAGTATCGGTGGTGAAGTTACAGAAGATTTTCCCTTAGTCGCCCCTTATGACACCCATGGGAGGAAAGGGGGTGGGCAACTCTAGACTGGATACCACTAGGTATACTAGAATACCCAAATTGAATCATAGGGCAGGAACTAAAAATTGGATTTACAAATATTTGTCACGAATCTGGGTGTCACTGCGCTCACTGCATATGATCTTATATGTCGATACACCTAAACAAAAGAAATCCTGGCACCTAAGGCGATGGCCACACACAAAAGACGTAAGAGGAGGACACGTTTTTAAAATCTATAGAAAACGAATAAACGTTTCAACACATTTTGTATGAAGATAAATCCAAGGGGCATAATGTCTGCGCCCCGTCCGCGACGCGTCTTCGTCTTTCCTGTGTAGCCATCACATTTAGGGGCTATGGGGCATTTGAAAATAATGTTTATTCTTCAACTATTTACAATAAAAACGATAATTAAAACAAAACACCTCTCTTGCTTTTCTTTTACATTTTGTTCCTCACTAAACCTTCCAATGTCGACAATCTTTAATCTAAATCATGAAAACATAATTACAGGCACAATAAATACTAGACGCTCTAGCCGTAAAGCAATTAAGTTATAAATACTATTCGTGTCAGGTTCAGGACTAATCTAGGTATAAACTTAGGCTACGTAAGAGTAAGGACCTAGGTCTGATAAACTTGACATTGTTCGTTACACGAAGCTAAAACGCTAATATATCACCGGATACTGGCTGCTGAAGTAAAAGTGCCTTATTTTTACATTAACTATACCTATGTACTAAGGTTAAGTGGTGTTTTAATGTTGGGTTCTGTATATCAAAAGCTAACTGTTAATGGATAATACTAATCAGCCCCGTGTCCGAGAAGTCTTAAAGCAGCAACTTAGGAGAAAGAGAAGATTGCACTTGTTTAAAGTGAGATAAAAGATATAGGTTTTACAATTATTAAATTATGTTTTCGAGTCAAAAGACCGGTATCTTTTTGAAGCTCTAAAAAGGTCCTTCTTTGAATGAGAACAGCTCCCTTACTATGAAATCATTCTCGCTTTCACAACGTAAACTGTTCTGTTCATGGTAAGGAGGCAGGCCTTTGCCCCACAGTGAATTTGAAAATTTTTTTTTTAACCATGACTAGATTCATCAATCTACCTCAACCTTATAATAGAAGAACTGTCAAATGCCAGCTTACAGAATTGGTAAAGGTCTGTGTCCGAATCAATAATGTTGATCTACTTATAGATTGGCCTATAGGGTGACGAGTACTAAAACCATTTCCGGTATTAAACAGTAGGTAAATAAGGTAACAAGTTGTATCCTTTAAGAATAATTAAATGTTATAATAATAAAGATATTTATGTTCTGTGCTATCTTTAAACTCAGAATTTACGTTCCAGATTTTGTTTATTTAATAATAATTATTCCTCGCATCGATATCAGTTATTTATTGTCGTATGTATATAGGTCATACTATGTTGTACGAGTAGATATCAGCCAGCTAACAAGGATGGTAGTGAGACGGACCGCTGAAGACGTACTTAGTTCACTCTTAAATGTTTTCTACTAGCACTCCTTTTTATGTGACTACGGTAAAGCTTCTTCTTATCGTATGGTTGATGCACATTATGAACAACCTGGTGTCAGAGTTTAGACCGCCTGTAAGCCTCTGACATGGCTTTAGAGACTGTTGACAAATGTTTTCCTTCACCGGTTTCAGCAACTGATAACTAATGTAAAGTACGCACATGAGGAAAAGTTATGATTTTGGAAATGGCAACTTATCGTTTATTGTGGCGTTCTAAGGGGGAGGCCTTTGGTAAACAATCGGAGTCTTCCGGCTGATGATAATGATGATGATTTTAGCAGCCTATGTACCTATATGTATGTAATTAGAATTGACAATCAACCCTTTGGGCACAACGGAAGAACGGGGCTGCGAATAATAGATCTTCTCTTAAGTAAAGTGCGTGCAAAGAGGTTATACACAACTTTTACGCTAATAATTACATAATTCTCTATTACTTTCACGACAGAGTTGCTGTCACTGACTTGACTTGATGACTTAAGATGTAGAGGTATACTCAAATCAAGATTTCATAACTGCCTGTCAAAATAATCAGGGAAGAGCGCTAACATGAACTATTGAACCCCAAGCATACAAGGTAGTTACAGTTTCATTGACCCGAACGCGCCAACGTGTTAAGCCGCGGTAAAAGATTTTAACCTGGGGTTAAAGCACCTAGTGGTTCAACATAGGTTGCCATGACAATATATCGTATTCGTGTTTAATACGAACATTTTTAAATACCTATTAAAGTTAATAAAAGAGTTTTTCACAGGAATCTGTTTTGAACGAGGAAGGTAACGGCTTTGCGCTCAAAGGCTCCTTTGGAGCAACGATTAGCTGCAGGAGTCCCAGCCAAATGGCAAATTTAATGCCTGCCTCGTTCAAAACAGCTGCATAACCGATTCCTGTGAAAAACTTTTTTATTAACTTCATAGGTATTCAAAAATTTTCGAATCGATAACCAGACATATTACATAACATAACATCACGCCTGTATTCCCCGAAGGGATAGGCAGAGGTGCACATACAGTACACCCACATTTCGCCAGTTATGTTTTTAGGGCCCAGTGTAATAGGGGGCGAGCCTATTGCCATCAACCGGGCACAAATCCAGACTCCGTGCTACTAAGAATTACCTAATGGAAAAATCCAGTATCACTTTGCCCGACCCGGGATTCGAACCCAGGACCTCGTGCTCAGCAGTCGCGCTTAGCAACCACTAGACCAACGAGGCTTGTGATACGTTATGAATACACGAACTATAGTCCTGTTAAAACAAAGTCTACGGTCTTGACATTTTAATTCCGAACAGTGATGGAAACCCTGACACTAAATTAATTGAATAGGAACTCATAAATATCTTTTTTTGTGTAATCATTGTTGTAAGTGATAAGTGATGCCCCTGACCACGAATCCTGGAATGAATCCGAAACGTGGTAAAATATATGCCAAAAAACCGCGATAAAAATGGTTTCTATATCAATTATGATTATGTTATTTTAGTACTAATACTCGTATAAGTATATTTGGCCAGTTGTCGTTCATTGTGGCGTTCTAAGGGGGAGGGCTTTGTTAAATAGTGGACGTCTTCCGGCTGATGATAATGAAGTATATTTGGCATTTAATTGTTATAGGCAGAATGCAGTTGTTTTCTAAATAATGTTCGACGATGGTAATGGGCACTTTTAATACGTTTGGTAGGTATTATACAGTCTAAACTATTAGCTTAAAAGGAGACTCTATACATAATATGAAACAATAACTTGAATTTATGTGTATTTCTTTGAATTATTTGACATTAGCTTGTGCCCGCGATAAGTAGCCTATGTCCTTTCTCGGGTTTCAAACTTTCTACATACCAAATTGCATCAAAATCCGTCCAGCGGGGATGATGCATTGTCGTGAAAGCGTAACAAATAGACAGATAGATTTTCGCATTTATAATTTGACATAAGGTTTCTTAACATGTTAAGCTACTTATGCCGCTGACTGTTCTCCATATAAACATTGTCCAGTCGTGGCAAACAAATCGATTTAAGATGGTCGGTGTCATTGGAATCCAATGTCCAATTGGTCTAAATCGACTTTACCATTAGTCGGTAAAAAACATTGAGCACGATTGTCAGGAAAAGAATCGAAAAAAAGAAAGATACAAAGTGTCTTTCTAACTAGTTGCGTGATAATGCCTATTTAATATAGGCATGAAGGAAGTACACTTGGTCTATGATACAGGTATACATAGACCCTTACTAATAAAGATTGTCAGTGTTCAATTCAATTAAATATTTAAAGGTTATGGGTAGGTAGGAGATAGCATAGGTAACTGTAATGCCTATTTATCAGTTTTTGTAGTGATTTCATGCATTATTTGCCATGAATCAGCTGGGTACTTTTTGATTAACATTTCATCCGCGACTTCGTCCGCGTGGATTTTAAATATGTTATAGCCATCCTTGATAAATGGACTATCCAGCACAAAAATGTTTTGTTCAATACGAACTCACAGTTTCTGAGATCAGCGCGTTCAACTAAACAAACAAAAAAACTCTTTAGCTTTATAATATTAGTGATGGTGACACTTAAAGATGGATTCATAAATATAATTGAAGATGTGGTTCAGTTATTATACGTTCTGGCTCCTTAATAAGTGAATTGGTGACGTCAGAGGAAATTGCCAATAAAGGAATCAAACATTCACTCGTTCATTGCGTTAAAAATCTAATGATGTAAGACTCAAACATACATACATACATAGATTCAAAACAAATGCAATTAAAAAGTATTTATTTCTGATGAACGGATCTCTATGGTCAACATTATGTAGGTATATAAACCCACAAACGGATTCATCCTGTTGGCTAATGGTCCTCAGATGACTGCAAAGATTACGATAATTATTATAATACTGAGAGAGGTTATACTGTTCTGTAATGTCGATCATAAAGTTGCATACCCTCTTTATTAAATACTCCTTTTACGATTACATCTGTCTACCCCACAATACTGATTTAATCACAGTTACTTTATAAAACGTTTTAATTAATAATACTTCAAGATGCAGAGCACTTTATCTTTTCTTTTGTCGTCGGTTATGCTAATCACAAATGTCTAAGATTAAATACCAAGTTATGAATCATCTTGCGGATATTTCCATCCTTCTCTACAGTTTGATTTAACGTTCGTATATACATGAAGATAAGTATATTTTATACCCCAATGCGTATAAATTTACACCGAAAACAATAAAAATCAGTCGCCTGTAAAAATACGAAGGCTTTCTGAGGTAACTAACCGCTTAACTACAATTCTTAAGACCAATAACCGATCGCCAGTAACAACTGATTAACAGTGATCTCTATCAGTGCTTTACGACGTCAAATTTGAGGGTCGAAGTAAACTGGGGGTGGTGTTGGTGCGTGACTACATCCCTCACGCGACTTCGCACCACCCAACTCTTGGGCTACTAAAATACAAAACGGGTCGAGCTTCACCGCATTCAGCCAGAGACGCCGTCCGCGAGCGAACGACCGTGTCGCTATTTAAAAAGTTGAATTTCAAATTCGGAACTCCCGCTCTTTTGTCTGTCATTGCATTTCGCTGGATCTGAATTTAAGATTTTAATTTATATTGTGGTCGCCTGTGTTTATTTTTAAATAAATAAATTCAAAATGGAAGGCTGCGGGATGAATTGTATAAAATATCTCTTGGTTGTCTTCAATGGAATATTTATGGTAAGTGGAGCATTTATTTTTGCCTTGATTATAAAGCTTAAGGTTGGAAGTTTGTTTTGAATCGGAATGTCACAGTCTGTTTTATTTACTACTGGTTTTCGCGTACACAATGCAGATGGTTCACACTTCTATTTTAATGAATGGTTATTTTTGTCACCGCTCGGTTCGTTTCGCGTCGTTGCAGCTTTGTAAAATCTAAAACTCACGACAAAAATGCAAGAACATTTTTTTTGGAAAATACTAGTAGCGTTTTCCGAAATACTTTCACGAGAAAGAGTAAAGATGGCTGAATTAAAATTCGTCGTGGGAGATCTGAATCTCGGTCACGTTATTTTAAACATCAACAATCGTAGTATTTTCGTCTTGAAAATGAAAAGTACCTACTATAACGCTTTTCAAGGGAAATCATTTACCTACGCATCGCTAAAAATGTCCGCTATGACCCAAACTCCAAAGCTTGCGTTATTTAAATATTGTACTCGTTATTTCTAATCACCTTGTTTATTTATTTACTAACATACCAAACTTAAATTAATATATATTCAAGGATTAACTTAATATATTCTTTTACGTGTGTGATTACGTATTCAAATAATATCTATCAGTCTAAAGCTGCCCAATGTAGGGCTAAAAAGAAATTATTTTTCATTCTTCGAAACAATTTGTTATCACCCTACGCTTGCTTATATTTTTTTCCAGTTTGTTTAATTGTGTTGAAATAACTATCACCACAGTCACAATTGTACCTGTCCGGCATAAAACCTGCAAACTTGCGCATAGAAAGCTAATTCCTATGACTACTAACTAGGCTTGTCAATAAAACTTATCAGACTTATCTACATAAGAGGGTTTAATACATCTAATCAAAGACTCATCTTACTGTACTAAGTATTGTAATACGACAAAGTAATGATCTGATTAATTCATTAGCTAGGTATTCAGCCCTTTTTCGCCTTAACAAGCAGGATTCCCTATTTTTTTTACCATTTATAAACATGTTTCGTCTCAATGCTAAGAAAATATTGGTGATACTGTTCTTAATTGTTCCTAATGAGAATTCTTTGGTCTTGTTTCTTATATCGTGTTAAGTATGGCCCTATTTCATTGAAATTTTCTTAACATAAAGACTGTTACATAAAGAGACAACACAGTTCTCTTTAAGGCATACAAGGCTTGAGTATTAACTTAAATGGACAGGTTCTGCCAAACAAGTACTTCGAGAGGTCTGCACAGTTTTTCATTTGTATAATGATGCAGTTTATAGGTATATGTGGAATTATATAAAAGCAATTATATACCAACAAAGTTTGCTTCTAGTTTTGGTATGTAGGTACCTATATTTAAAGTCACGAAGACATCGATACCTACCTTAGGTAACGATGTCTTCAAAAAGGAAAGTCATTTCGTAAAGTCCAAATATTAGTTTGGCATTACGGTCGTAATTAAGAAAAATAGTCACTTGTCATAAAAATACTGCAGTTAAAATTGTAATGGATGACATTGACATAAATATTTGAAATTAGTTATTAATTTAAGTCACAAAACTTCAACTGTATAAAAGAGGCGCCAAGCCAGTCGTAAATTGACTTCTATAACTCTATTACATAAAGAATCTGTGTGACTCTCGCGTGACCGGTTTTTAATATTTCAAGAGTTTGACAACAGTAATTGGATCTTTAGAATGATAATAACTTACCCATTGATTTTAAAAATTCGTTTCACGATTAAAACTATTCCAATTATAACTATAACAATTATCAACACAAATTCCGGTTTTATACATTTTTATTCGATTTACACACTCTTTTACAGCACTTTATTTCTATAGGATAGTTGACTTCCAACTGAGCATTGACTGTGAACATAATTTTTCCTTACAAGTAAGTTATATTTCCCACTTGGTGAGGAGAATCTGATATAAAAGGTATTTCCATGGCTGTTCCTATGTATGTTTCGGGTTTACCTGGCGAATGACAAGTACAAACACATTTAAACGTCATCCTGACGTTTTTGAACGTCACAAGAGCGTCAAAAAGATTTCCTTGATTATTAATTTCTGTACTAATAACTACCTAACATTATTATCGACGTAGCAATGTGTAATTTTATTATAACATCAATCTATGTGAGGACATTTTGTAAATGCAAGGCTGGGTAAATTACCTAATATTTTTATAAATTAATAAACAAATACACCGTCAAATAATAATAAGATTATCAGGATAAATTACAATATAGCAAAATACTGCTTATGACACTGAAGGACACAATAGACTATAATCACAGTTCAAACTATTATTAAAACGAAAGTTTGTGAGTGTGTTTGTGTGTTCCCCTGCACGCTCAAACGGCTGGACCTGTTTTGAGAAAATTTTGTATTGTAGTTTGTAGGTAGCTCACACCCTGTATACAAAATTTTCTAAAATCCATTTCGGATCTCCGGATGTCGCAGCTGGGTTTATGTGACACGGAACCTTATTAGTTTCCTCTTATTTTTCCTTATTCCGTCATTCAGTAGTCATAGTGATAATAATTGTTTATTACATAGTCATAGAACATGGCTAAATACCTTAGGTACTGTATTAGTCAGTACCTATATCTCTCCCGTGATAGTGATGATGGTATTATGAGTCATAAACGCGTCATTGATGACCACAGCAATAGGTTAATAAGTTATGTTGTAGTTTACTTTAATTATTTTATTACCTGCCCTTACTATTAACTCTTAGAGCAGGACAGTTTAAGATGAGGAAGCGAGACGCCTCTAAGTATAGTATAATGCGCCGTCTCGTTTCCACAACGTAAACTGTCCTGCTTTAAGAGTTCACGGTACGGGGACTGACCTTCTTAAGTATAGTTTTCTTTATTAATAGAAGAGAAGTAAACGATTGCTAAAAATATAATAATAATAATAATAATCGTTTATTTCAGGCAATTAACCCATATTAGTGTTTATAACAAACAACTTAAAAATAATAATAAACATAAAAAAAAAAAAAAAAGTTTGGCATTCTTATAACTTACTACTAACTATGCTATTTATTAATGTTCTTTGCTAAAGTCTTACGTATATGTCAATAAGTTGTGATAGCAATGGGTAATATTTATACGCGAATACGATCAATAAACCAGTTAAAAGATATGTATGATTAAATACCCTAAGTAGTTAATAATTATTATGAATTCATGCTTAAAGTGTGTGTATACGGTATACATTATTTATGGCCGTTGACTCAGTCGCCACCTCAGTCACCAGTCATTTGATATATCCCGATAAAGATCAGACAAAAAAAAATGGGTGGATAGATCTTGGTAACAGAAAACTATCTACCCATTCAGAAATTGACATATGGGTGCCTAACTAAGTATAAACATGCATTAATAATATTTCTGATTCAATATATTTTATCAAATCTACAAACAAAACTTGGAATAAAACTTTATCAAGATGGTCGTGTTCATGGGGTCTTTTCGGCAACTATACACCGAAATCAGTCAACCGCATAGACATTTGAATCACTCAAGCGTATCTAAGGCGGTTGAGGTCCGAGTAGGAAACATAGATAACCTTCACACTATTTGGAGATAGTCTATAGAGCCCCCCACCATGAATTCTTAAAGCAGGACAGTTTCCGTTGTGGAAGCGAGATGCCACACTACCCTGCAGGTAACGACGCGGCGCGCGCCGTCTCGTTTTCACAACGGAAAATGTCATGCTTTGAGAATTCATGGTAAGGGTTGAGGTAACATGGGCTTTCTTGTCCTTTCACTTAGCTTGCCAAGCTTACACGATATTTCCTTTTGAGAAACAAAAGAGGCGACATGCGATGTAGGTTTAAATAAGCTACTTGGGTACCTATTTAGAACTTATGATGAATAGCAATCTTTTTATGTCATTGGTCCATTATGTTAGGAATCGCCGTACTCCACGTATTTTTAAATATATCAGTATTTGAGATCCCTGTCACCCTTGTCAAAACTATAATTTAGTAATTAAATGTCATACTGTTATCTTAATTAAGCCTTATTGGCACGCGACTCTCCAGCTAGTAAACGCCAGAATTTATAACCACTCCTCTAAAATAAGTAATCATTTACAAACTTTTAATTATGAAATCTTTTTAATGATTCTCTAAATTAGCCGTTCTGGAGTTCGACTTTCGAGTTTCTGAACGCAATTATAGCCCAATCAAAAGTCCTAGTGTAGGAAAAAGGTTTTTTAAATTCCAACAAAAACAGAAAACTATAACTGTAGGATTACAATATACCATATAAACCGGTCAATCGATGTTGTAAGTGTGACTTGGTGAAGTCACGCGATTACCTAATTATAAGTACCTAGTAGGTACTCAGGTCTCTAACGGTGCGATGTATGAACAAATTGAGTGACACTATATATGTACAGGTAAATTGACTTTAGGTGATTCATTTATTTATACTAAGTACAGTATGAAGCAAGAATCATCCTTTATTGACTCCTAATTAAGTACAAAGAAAACATGGTTATATTGTATCTTTTTTTTAAACTCACAAGTTATGAATAGCTTTCTACGATATTTAATAAGTATGTACAAAATATAGTAGCTGCATTGATATGCAGTGATATAAGTCATTTAGTGATCTAAATGACTTATACAAATTCTATTAGTGCATCTGTTTGATTCCCGACTGTATCCATTGCGTGAAGGACAAACGTTTTTGTTAGAGACCGACAAGCGCATAGGTTATGGTAGGGCTGCCACGTACATTTAGTTAATTAAACTTAAACAATTACTTGAAAAAACTTGTAAGTTTAAGTGTAGGTAGAGAGTTATTTTGCCGAAAGGTACTAGTTACAAAGAGCTTTTACAATTAACAACAAAAGGTGCTAAACGTTTTAATTTTTAAACATGGAGGACAATTCGTTCTTTTTTTTTTAAATTTATATACTTTTCTATTCAATTCCTAACTTAAGCTACTTCTGTTGCTGGCCGTACATGAAAGTGCGCTATACAAAGTCATATTACGTGAAGCCTGCGATCAATAGAGATTATAATATATAATACCTCCTTACAAAATTTGCGTAAGGCTAACTGACAAATGAGGCATAAGACGGATACGAACATTAGACAAAGCCATGTAGGTGGACATCCCACGCAGATGCTTATCGTAAAGGAAGATGGCTCGTCGATATTGTAATGAACTTTCTACTGTTCCCTTACCATGAAATCTTAAGAAAGATAATCTCAAGAAGCGAGACGCCACACTACACTATATATATATCGGCGTCTCGCTTCCACAACAGAAATGGTCAGATTTAAAATTCATGGTATGGGCCCTGGTGTGACTTGAGGCGGTGTTGGTCGGCCACATAAGAGATTTGAATAGATAGAATAGAATAGGGTTTACTGCCTACTCAGGATGCTATGGGAATACAATTAAGGACCTACTGTTCTTTTGCAAAGTCTCTATTAGTAGGTGCTATTAATACCTACATAGTTGTCCAAACGAACCGGAAGACGCAGCGTTGGCAGGCGTTGGTGGACCGACGATATCGTCAGAATTGCAGGCAACCGGTGGATGCAATTAGCTGTCGTTCATTGTAGCGTTCTAAGGGAGAGGCCTTTGTTTAACAGTGGACGTCTTCCAGCTCATGATGATGATAAGTTGTCAAAATTATAATCATCTCCTAATCACGATCCTATGAGTACAGTTAATCGTAGACAAGTAGTTGTCTTTTATAAATCCTTTACTAGCGAACATAGCTGGCCTAATCATAAAATGCTCCTTATTATTCCAACCATATATTTTATTTTGTTTAGTAGTTAAGTAGTATTTATGTGAAGAATTTAAACTTGTTATTGCAAATGGTTCTTAGTATCTATTTGTAAAGCGTGGTCCTGTCAGTATAGGTTCCAAATATCAATAAGACTGTCACCTAGTGTACTATTCTTTCCTTTTTGTTGGTATAAACGTAGTTTGCGTTGAGTGTAAAAGAAGATTAATCGACAATGTTTCATTTATTTTAAAAGCCCATAGTACTTACTGTGTCGTTAAAAGTAATGGAAATTGATTTCTAAGCTATTTTTCATTTTCAAGGCTAGTTTTGGTACCTAATACCTACCTACTAATCTATATAAAATATTGTTTTAATCGACAGCACTAAGATTGATAGATATTAATATGTACACATACTTAAATGTAACGCAAGTTTAAAAATGTCAATAGTCAAATATGTATGTACACTTTCATCAAGTGAATTTTGTTTTTCATCATAAAAATGACATCAAATTCTACATTCGTTTAAGTATATTCATAAGCCAAAAGTAATTCAAGATTACTACATTCTCATTTATCCTATTCTGATGTATCCTATTATCTAGGCAGGCAGTAAATAATAGCCTCGTGAGATGTAAGACACATCCACACACGTAAACAATGCAATTAGCTTACATAAACAAAACGTGAAGTCTATGGTACACATAACTAATAATGATTACCTCTTGGTGAGACACGTAATCCCATACATGTTCTCCTGTATTCGTACATTAACAGACGTAAATCTACCATGCTTAGCCTCGTGTCAAATTTCTGCACGTCAAACGAAAACTAAACGGAGATGGAAGCTGCGACTTTTAGCACAGAAAGCTTAGCAGTTGGTAGATACATTGTATACCTATAATTATTGAGCTTTCTACTACTTTGACTAAAAAACGAATATAATAAACTACCTATACCTATATTATTGCTAAAATCTTTAATATTATGTAGATACTAAATTAAACAAACACTTCGATACGCCCAAGTGGCGCCTATAAAGTGCTTTGAACTTTTGATCCAACTCTATTAAGTAACAACAAGGTTTCCCATAATGTCGTAAACTTCATTCTTTAACAAAACAATCCAAATGCGATTACCAATAAACCCTTGAACTGAGATCAAAACACTCCAAAAATATTAATTTAAGACCAATATTTGTCAACCCTGGCCACCTCACTGTTGCGTAGCTCAAATGTCATAATAGTTAATTAATTCATGCGCTCACTCGAGGCGCCTCCTTGCATTTATGTGACGTATTTACAAGAACAATGATCCTCAAATAAATTGGTAATGCATCCATTCATTCAGCAATAAAGGAAATGGTGACCTTATTACATTGAATAGGTACGCTTTTCCTATTTACAACCCTGTTGTTATTAAAAGATAGTTCTTACTATATTGTGCTATGTTTTGTTCAAAACCTTAACCTTTGGAGATACTCGCCGGTTCTCCTCCATAGAAATGGCATTTTTGTAACCGTTATCCTGGAACCTTGATGTTTCATAAGCCCCTGTCTTTGGTCTTTGGTCTTTAATATGAAATAAAAATATTTTGAATTTGAATTGTTAATTGGACAGAAAGCGAACGACTAACACTAAATTTTTATTGAACAGTCTCAAAAGTGAAATAAAACAGATGCAGCCGCTATAAATTTAAAAGAGTATTTGTCGTTGAGTTGAATTAGCCAATTAAGTCGGGTATAACAACATCCAAGTGCTTATAAAATACTCGTTCTTCACATCACTCAACAACAGTAGGTGTATAAAAATGTCATTGTAAGTTAGTCATTATAAAACTATGTAGATTTATCACAGCATTTATTTATATGAAAATTACTTATCAGACAAATCCATAGTTACTTTTGTGTTTTTATACTTAGATACTCGTAAAGATTTTATATTCAGCATGTGTTACTGGGATATTAAATAACTAATTATATGAAGAAGTGAAGCAAGGCAAAGACAACAAGTTACTCAGCACACAAAACGTTTTGGTAGTGATTTGTATGTTTATTTTGTGTACACGGTTCACTCGCCACATATTTTTGGTCACGTTAACTCTTGTTAAACAGCCAGGCATTGTTTAGAATATTAATGTGCCTAACACGTGGTTACACAGTAGTCTTTATAATAAACAACACCACTATTTAGTAGACTAACAAAAGTATTGCACAATCTGTTATTTTTACAAGTGAGATTTAGTTTTTAGGCCTAATTGAGTATACTAAAATCTAGTTTGACCTAAGTTTTATTAGTTTTCTATTAGTTAGTTTATGAATAACTCAACAGCTCATAATAAGCTCGCACCTAGAACATTATTTAAATACGACTTTGTCTCTAGCATGATCCATTTAATATCTTTTTTTTAATCTCTTGCTCCAATATAAATATCATTGAATTTTTGCACGTAATAGGACACTGTTTACTCGATGCTTCTATGGCCTCGACAAGTAATCGTTTTAACAAGTAGTCACGCTTGTGATTCTACGGTCAAATCAACTCGTAGAGGCTTGTATCATTACATACTTAAATTATATTACAAAAATCCAACATTTAAAAAGCTTTTAACAGTTATAATCACGATTATGATAATGCAAAATAAATTATGAAAGTTTATAGTAGAGGGTAATAGATCGCGTACTCAATATTAACTAATTTCTTGTTGGTATCTACTGAAAAAAAAGCCTTTTTGAATTAGGTTCTTGATGGTAACGGTAAAGCTGCTCCAGTTTTAGAGCGACCTGACGGAAAGTCTTCAGAAGTAAGCAACTAGCTTAACCCTCGTCAATCAACAGAGCACTACGAAAACAAAACCCTCATCGCATTTGCCAGACAGGGACATAATTATAACACCTATTATATATTACATTAATTTGCAAGTTTTATGAAGTATTGCGTTTTTCAACATATTTTCTCCTGAATACTTTGATGCATAATTTTTAGTTTAAATTTTTTATTTTGTATATATTTATTTTTAAGAATTGTAAATAACCTTGTAAATAAATATTTTTCTCCTGTAACTTCAAGATCATTAAAAAACAAAGCTTTTAAAGAAAGTAATAAGTGGATTCACGTGAGAATAAAGCTTACGACACGGCAGAAAAGTGAGCCATATCTAAAAGTCAATGTGCCTGTAAAGAAACATGTAAATAATGTACATTATACGTTTCAGACTAATGTCCTTATAATGATTTCCCTAACCGGGTTTCCATCATTAATAATGTATGGGGATTTATGTCCATCACGGGGTGGGACGGTCTAATCCGGCTTAGAATGATGCCGTGACCATCAATTATTAAGGCCCGGCCAATCAATAGTCGTTAATGCATTTCCACTGAAAGCTCCGAACTCTATTAACTATTCATCTAAAAAGTACTCGATTTAGCCATATCACTTAGGTAGGTATAGCCAATCTATGTATGTATAGTTGAACTTTTAATTAAGAAGAATGCCTACCATAGCCTACGAAAAAACAAAGTAGTTTTATACGTTTAGTTTCAGTTAACCCAAGAAATGATAAAGAAAGACTTTGCAAGATGCAAGTGAAATATGGATGTATCTATGTAGATCCATGTTTCTTAGACTTATTAAATTTTCTCTTGATAACCAATTCGTATATTGCTAGCAGCTGGTGTCATTTCTCCCTAAGACTGATTCACAAGTTACTAAACATAAACAACACACTATAGGTATAAAGCTTTGTAAACATGAGTATACAGAAAGATTTTATGGTTAAAGACATACAAACAATGAATCAATCAGGTTGTATCCATATTACCAAATATTAGAACATATCGTCGACATGTATGCAGTCACAATTACCGTTGTATTTTTAAATCGACACCATAACGGGGTCATGGAATTGGGTCGCGAGAAAATATGACATCGGTCGATATAGCACTATTTCGATAGTAGCTCGTAGCTACGGACCTACCGTGTAGATCGACTGATCTAAGTTAAGCAGTTACTCGCTGCGACTAGTCTCGAATTTGTGACCGTTTTCACATATCGATACCCATCCGTGCTTCGGAAGGCACGTCAATGCGTTGGTCCAGCGCCTGATATCTCTCCAAGCGTCCCATCGGACAATGAGAGTAAAGGAATAAAGAATTTGCACCTTTGTTTGCACGCATATTATAATGTGCACTATAATTTTGCTTGGTATTCTCAGCGGAGATAGGCCGCCGTGATCGAAAGACGGACATTATTGATTGGTGATAAATACTGGAGATATGTTTTCTACGCCTGTCTAATATAATCCTATCCAGCTAAACTGATTCTAAAATAATAGACGCATAACTGGTTATCCACAGCTATCTACATTATATGCTAAGAAATTATTACAATTGTGTCGAGTCTTCGACCTCAGAATTTAATATCGTTAAATTTACATAATCTTCCAATATTGTTATTAAATATTCACCTGTCAACGAAAATCTGTAATAATGATATAAAAATAACCAACCAAACCGCCTTTAGGCAATGAAATGCCAATTAAAATACTTGTAGTATAAAAACGATCGTTACTCTATTATCCATCAACGCTCAAACGACAGCTAGTATAGTAAAGAGTGAAGCTAGTTTAATTGAACAATAAGCACTATGCACAACATTGTATTATGGAATAATGATATGATGTCACCCGATGTTATCAAGCCCAAGATTGTAACAATTAGAATCGCCAATTTACTGAAACCATTTCAATGGCAGATGTTCAACAGATTTATAAGTCTATTCCAAGGCTTACTGCATAAAAATAGTTATGATACTCAGTGTTCACGGCTTACTCATTCCGTTATTACTTTGGAGAACTCTTCGTTCCTATTTCATTCTTATTACGTGTTTTATGACACAGTGCTCGTAATTGTTAATAACTCTAAATCTTTAAAGTTTGTTCTGTCAAATAGGTAGCGCAAAAATTCTGTTGTGTCGTTTGGTTCCATTTGCATACATTAAATATCAAGTCTCTTTCGAGAATTGGCACACATTAGTTTAATTTAGTACATATTATCTACCAAATTTTATTGTACCTACTCACATGTTCATTTGGGAGTGATCTGACTCTCAATGCAAAAAATTAACTATCGCTTAACAATACGTCTTAGACACAATGCCAACCGTTTCTTTTTACCTGGTTTAGCCATCACAAAGTAATTTAATTTTTATTTCACTACTATAATATTGGCAATTGTTTTGTACGCATCATGAAATATTTATAAGCTTTCTACTTTTTGTTGTCAATCAAGATTGGTTCATGTTTTTGGCCTGTTCGCATTACCATTGTATGCACAGACGATATTTGCAATAATTTTAGTCTGACGTAGATTGAAGACTTCTCGAATCTCTTTCGAAACGCGTTTCATAATAAGTTCTCTTGGTCTATCTCATCACATTTGTCCCATATAATTGAAAATCTTCTTTGCTTGATTCTTAGTGCAAGTATGTTGAATTTTTACTTCGATTGAGAGCTTACCCAACGCAAAAGAGCCGTGCGCTTTCCCTTTTTATACGAATATCTTCTTTAAATCGGTTGTCTATCGGTAGATAATTGTAAAAACATAAAAACTTGATAGTGCATTATTTGGTTTTCAAATAGACTGTATTAAAAAAAATAACGAGGCCATTAATAAACTGTATTCAGTTGTTTTGTTTATAATTAGATTCACAGAACAAGTTTGCATTTCCATCGAGTTGTCGTCAAAAATGAGTTTACCAAACAGTTATATAACAACCAACGACTAGTAAATACAATTACGTAGGACGCGCCCGTTGACATTGAACAAATAACCATAGTCGTACAATACCTTGACGCCATGGGAATAGGGTGACGTCATCACACGCTACTATTGATATTATGCATCTGTTCACACATGCTCGATAGACTAGGCCATATCTCGCAATTCAAGAGTTAGTGAGTTACAGATCGTGTGGCATCCGACTGTCCTTCTCATAGATGTAGCAACCGATTCTTATTAATTTCTGATGTTTATATGACTAGATATTAATAAGAATCACGCGACCATTGAATACTACGCACTTCAATTAACTACCACGGGCTTACTAAGATGGCATCTAGACTATACTGACGAAGGTTGCTGTATATCAGGTTCGGTAAGATAGACCAAAAGGGGGAAGATGCAGGAAAATTGGCATAAAAGAATATCAGTATCCTGCCATAATAGACACAGATTTTCGATTTAAATAAAGTTAGTGATGTACATAGACACATTACCAATACGACACCAATTTCAAATCCTTTTGAAGGTAAACTTCTACCATAACATAGCATTCACTATGAATCGGCTGTTAAAAATAACATGCTAACACTGCTCACATTTATATATAGTCTATACTTATTTAAAATGCATAAAAAACGTAACAGCACACAGGAAGGGCGATCAGAGCAGCGATTTGCGGCATTTGTGGCTGAATAACTTTTTTGCAAGGCCGTCATGAACTTGTGGACAATAATAACAGCGGTGGTGATTACCATACGTTAAGTAGGCTAGAATATTATATATGCACGCATTGTACATAGTATTGTGTGAGTACTGTAGATAGATAGTACGTTATTGAAACAGAAAGTTTTTATGGTTACAAGTCCCTAAATTAAGTGTATCCATGCTTAATTTGGAGTAATAAGGGCAAGATGGGCAACAAAATTAAAAGACCGTAATATAACTTTTGGAACCGTACTGAAAGTCTACATTCTGGTCATCACCATCATTATCCGCCAAAAGACGCAGCGTTGGCAGGCCACCGACGATACGTCAGAATTGCGGGCAACTGGTGGACGCAAATTGTGGTCAAATGAGACCATTCTACTAGAATTCTACCCTGAGTTTTTACTACAGAAATGCTGAACCATCGGTTATGTATCTCTGCTAGCCGATATCAAGCTG
This sequence comes from Abrostola triplasia, assembly GCA_946251915.1. NCBI lineage: Eukaryota > Metazoa > Arthropoda > Insecta > Lepidoptera > Noctuidae > Abrostola > Abrostola triplasia. The sequence goes on along the minus strand of OX276424.1, from coordinate 1,755,311 downwards.
GAATCAAGTTCGTACGAACAACAGAAAACAGAAATCTAAACTCTTCGTGTATTGGGTTACCAGACATCAAAATTTCGACACCTCTGACACGGAACTGACTTTTTTATGTGATGTTTACGGCCCATTTCCTTGGTATCTTATACAACAGCATAGGGCCGCCTGACCCATTTTAATGGCTACTATATCAAACTGACACGGATAGACATTCATGTCGGCCATAATGCCAGATTTATGTGGTCCAATAGAATCGTAGCTGTCCCGTCAAGAATCTAGATAATCCTGTATATATTTTACACGTTATTGAAGTGACAAGAATTATAATATAGGTACCTTTTCTATCAAAGAGCTTTCAAGTGTCATAACTACATTTACCAATTAACTACTAATTTTGAATACTTAAAACATAAACATACATAACATCACGCCTGAATTCCCCGAAGGGGTAGGCAGAGGTGCACATATAGTACACCCACATTTCGCCAGTTATGTTTTAGGTCCCAATGTAATAGGGGGCGAGCCTATTGCCATCAACCGGGCACAAATCCAGACTCCGTGCTGTTACTGAGAATTACCTAATGGAAAAACCCAGTAACACTTTGCCCGACCCGGGATTCGAACCCAGGACCTCGTGCTCAGCAGTCGCGCTTAGCAGCCACTAGACCAACGAGGCAGTCTTCTTTGAATACTTTGAATACTTCTTTGAATACTTACAGCAATAATATATGATATATTTAATAATGCATCTTTAATATTTTATTTCGACATTATGGCAGTTTATGGTAAATATCTACTATGACGCGTTTGGACAACCTTTACCTCAGTCAAGCTACTTGTCTTTTTATTTCTGCTTTATGTGAACTTCGGTGTGAACGAATGTGGGTGTTGCCAAATAGTAGCCGGATATTGGTACTAATTGAATACTACCCACCTCTCATTATCGGTCTGTCGTATTTCGGAATCAACTGCTTTATTTATTAAAATTTAATTTGGATGATTTAATGAAGACTGCCTTGTTGGTCTTGGATTCGATTCTATTAATGAGACCTACAATATAGCTGACGAAATGTGGATGTACTATACACTTCTGCCTAAGTATCCCTTCGGGGATACGGGGGGGCATCAAGATTTCCTTGGCTTTTTAAACCTAGATAACTTTTGACTTTTCTATAACTAAACCAGACTTCAAGGGGCTCCAGAGCAAACACAGCATCTTCTAAAAATCTTAACAGATAATTGAAAACTACATTTACAGGAAATAACCATTCACATTAATATAATCTGAATCTTCATTCAAAAAACGTAACCATCGTATTTCTTTCCCCAGATCTTCGGCATCGTGATCATAGCAGCAGCATGCGTGGACATGAGTATGATCAAGGGGTTTGCCGGCATGGAGCCGACTGGCCACGAGACTGACGCCGTGCTGATTGCCATCGGAGTGCTCATTATCATTATCGCTGCCTTCGGCTGCTTTGGAGCATGGAAGGAGAGCCCGAAGCTATTGTACATTGTGAGTTTGACAAACATCAATGAATTTTTTCTATCCTCTGCCTAATATTTTCCCAAAATGTTGGAGAATACATTTATTTGTCTATGAACGAAGCCTAATTCCAACCGAAGCAGACTATCAGTGTATTATATACATAGCGATTGTCTTTCTAACCTCCACATCCCGGTTACTTGGTATTACCGATATTCTGTGGTAAGGAATGGTATTGAGATTTGTCGAGTCAATATCTACGAATAAATTTGTTTTATAGCACACTGTTAAACATAAAAAGCCATGGTATACTTTTCAATGTAGATGTGGTTTATAAACTAAGAATATCTGCTACAGCAAAATTGTAGACGATAAACACATGTGACTAATTGAATACAATAAAAATGAAGAGCATCACAGACAATGTAGACGTGTGGTCTTCGCACTTTATTGGTCAATTAATTCATTTATTGGTGATTCGGAAGTTACTGCTTCAAGGTTAAACGAGATAGCGTCATCCATTATATTATCTTTAGTGATGATCAACCTAGTATTGTTGTCAGCATTTTGTCATACTACGTAATTGATACCTACTATTTCTAATACTGGTCATAATTTGTGAGTTTGTTCAGTTTTATAATAACTACTTTAAATTTCACGTTCCATAGAACGTGAAATTTAAAGTAGTTATTACTACAATTGACAAGTACAATTGACTTTTTATAAAAAGACAATTGTTATAGCTTAAATTAGTATCAAAGTATTTCAAGAGGTCATCATTTAGGAACCATTTTTAACATCCTCGACGAGTCCACCAAACATAACAAAACAAAATATTGTTCCTGGAAAAATCATAACTCATATCATCATAATTAGTGTGATTACTTCTGGTCGAACCTCAAAACACTTCACACCCACCTTTAGTCGGCTCGTGACTTTTGCCTATATTTCACTATTGACCTAAAAACGTAATTGGGCAGGCCTCGCTATTGTAATTATGTAGGCAGCCCGATGAACTGCGTAGGTAAATGTCCCATTGTTTTGTAAGTAAACCTCATTTCGTCCGAAATCAGATTAGTTCTTATATCTTGCTTAAATAATCTTATTTTAATTTATGTTATTTCGGTAAGGTTTATTTTGCATAAAATCCGATAAGTATTAAAATTTTGGTCTACTGAAACATCATCAAATAACGACAGATGTTATTTATAAATTATATTTCGGGATCGAACTTAGCTTGAAAATAAATATATAAAAGATTTTGACGAATTATTTTTCCATTCATTTTTCAGTTCGTCGGCTGTTTGATCATCATCATTCTCTTGGAGCTGTCAGTTGGCATCGCCGCAGCAGCGCTTCGGCCCCAGATTGAAGGAACCCTAAAGACCCAGCTGCGAGCCTCATTCATCAAGAATAAGTCCACCAAGGAAGAGGACTCCACCTACAGGGAGTTCTGGGACCGCATCCAGACTAGCGTGAGTGATCTAATTGTTCAAGTCTGGGTGTTTGTGAGTGTGATATTTCATATTTGTGATTCGATACAGGAGAAATTCCTAGTGTGGGGTGAAGTTCTTTTTATTAATACAAAACAGTAGAAATCACGGAGAAAATACACTCTATTTTACAGTTTCATAGTAGAATACCATCATTATGTATTCCTGTATTTGAGGAAAAGTACCAGAAGCTAAACGTTCAAATCACACAGTGTCCGTAAAACTTTAGATGGGGTTTAAAAGTATTGTAAAAGTAGTCCTAAACAAAAGTTTTTGGTGCTTGATATTCATGCTCAAATAGATATGTATATCGTTTGTTTCTCTACGTGGTAGAAAATAGACACTAATACACGTCAGTATCTGTTCTTGGTATAAATGTTGTTACCTCGTCTTCTCTTTCTAGCTACGGCTCAATCCGTTCTATGCATCCGATTTTTTCTCTTAGTCCCAACAAAATTAAGTTAACTATAAAAACAAAACTAACATATCAAATATCTGGCAAAGCCTCTTCTGTTTAATGTTCAGCACCAACAACTCATAGTCTATTGAAGGTACTATAAAAATCTCTTACATGTTGTTGATATTTGTCTTCCAGCTGGAATGCTGCGGCATCACGGGCCCAGACAACTACGCAGCCTCCGAGCCCCGCATCAACCCCTCCTTCAGCTGCTGCCCCAACGACGGCTCTGACCGCTCCGCCGAGATCAAGCGCTCCGACTGCCTCTCCTCGGAGAAGTACTACAAGGAAGGATGCGAGGACAAAGTCCTGGGGACCGTTCACAGCGCCGGCATGACCGTCATCGTTTGTGGCATTCTCTTCTGTTTCTTGGAGGTGAGGGATAAGATGAGATTTCGTTAGTATTTATTTAGGTGTCATATCATATAATTCCATGAAATATTCTTTTGTCACTATGCTATGAGTAGAGAGTGTACTTGAACTAATAGCTCAGAATATTGTTTTGATAGTAAGTAGGAGGGCGAAAAACTGCTAACGTAAGGACAAGTCAATGTGACTCGTTTAAAAACTTTTAATAATACTAAAACATAACTATAAACATGCAAATACATTACCATAATAAATCTTGTTTTCATATTAATTCAAACTTAGTTAACATACCTTCGTCACCATAAAACCTGACGTTTTATTATTAGACTAATTAAAATCGTGTATTATTAGTCGTGCGTTTTCACCGAATATGAAACTGCTTAAATTGCTAGTAACAACATATTTTAAGCTTACCAGCCACAAAATAATATCTGTTCATGTTAAAACACTATTTGCGTGACATGAGTTCGTACTAAGTATAATTTTGACCTATCTGAGTCAGTGGGTTATCACGCGTTATCTCACTTAATTATCATTCTTTACTAATGAACTGACTATTTAGATATTTCTGTCCGGGGAAACCTGCAGGAAAATTGTCGACGAAAGTTTTGAGGGTTTTTTTTTAAATTTTTTATTAGGCCAGTAAATTATGCTTTGAAAATTAATTTTGCGTCGAATGTATTTTCTTAATTTGATTGAAGTGTAGATGTATATACTTCTGACCTATCACCTCAGTCTAACCTTTAAAGATAACTGGCGATTGCATGTTTTGATAAATTAATGATTGTATGTAGGACAAATATAAGCGGCAATGTTGACGACAATCATACAATTTTATATCTAGTTCTGTAAAGTAATATAAGAAGTACATAACCATCATATATCCATATAATTATTATATTATTTGTTTAAATTCTATTTCCTAATAGTACGAAAACTGATTTCACGTGTAACGTATTTCATTTACAAAGCACTTTTTCCTTCGACATGCAAATGAGTTAAACCTTAGTAGGTGCCTTCCGAGTCCACTTCACAGTGACGTCACAGAGGTCACGCTATACCTGAATTTAATGCCGCAATCTCACATCTGACCTAGGCCGGGTTTAAAGCCTTACTTTATTGAACAGTCGGCTAATCTAGATGGCCTCCTTACGTCTAGGTATACTAAGCAGTCAAAGGGTCGGCAATAAGATGGTTGCTGATAGGCTTTTATATGCGGAATGTGAAAATAACAATGGTTACCACTTTGCATGAAACTATACAACCCTACAATTAGCACATGACAAAGTAGAAATGTATCTATATGGCCTGTTTATCATTGAAGGTTTAAGTCATGAAAGATGACGAAATATATATTTTTTCAATCATTCTGAAAATTGAGGTAAACGCAGCTATCAACGATCCATCGGAATTCTGCAGGTATTACCGACATAATTAGACCGAATTAATAATTTGTACGTTTTATGAACTATATTAGCTATAGTATTGTACTGAACAAGTATCGGGTAGCAACCGCAGTGCTCTGAAACGAGGGAGTTTCAGCGCGGCTGCTACCCGTGCGGGCCCTACTCGTGCAGGTCTCCCGTGTACGGAGGGCCCGTACGAATCTCCTGGACAGCTGTGAAACTAGCCTTACGAAACAAAATAACCTATGTGTAAAAACGCTATAAAATGCTAATGTTAATGTATTTCGGTTTCAGGTTGCAGGAATCGTCCTAGCCTTATGGTTAGCGCACTCCATAAAAACAGAAGGGAAGAGCCGGGAATCAGCTTAATTTTAACCATAAACACACCGCACAGCTACAGAGTATAATTTCATACGCAATGCACTTACTTGTAAGTTAATATAAGTTACCTTATTTATTGTAGACATAGAAAGATAGATTTTATAGTTTATCCTCTAAAGCCCTTAGTAGACAGCTAACTTTAGACGTAATATGAGATTCTTAAGTGTAGTTTTGAAATACCTATTTGAAGTTATAATATAGTTTTTTTGTACAGTATGATGTCTTGTTTGTACAATTTGTGATTAGAGCGAAGTCGTTTAATGTTGCAACTACATAAATGTCGAAGCATTTTTTTTAAATATTGACTGGATTTATCGTACAATGTTATTACGCATTTTCGTTAAAACTCATTTGTGAATGTAAAAGCTTTAGAATATATAATTGTAATCCGTTTAATTATCATTATTGAAAGCAGTATAATTTGTTCCACGCTGACATAGGTCATTTCGTTAGGTTAGATGTTAGTTTTAATTGAAACCAAAGCTAGTGAACGTACCTAAATACGAAATTAGAACTTAGAAAAAAAAAATTCAACTGACTTCGGTGTACTTCGGTAATCATCGGCTGACCGATGATTTTAGCCGAGTGCCTCCGAGTAGAGTCGAGCAAGTTTAGTTATGAAATTAAATTCTAATATAATAAAAAATTAAGAAAGCAGATGCTTTAGAAAGCAAACGTATTTTTCATAATAAAATTCATGTATTGATAAAAACAAATTCGTTATTATAATCAATGAAAAGTTTCAAACAATTTAATGAGAATTTTATCGACAAAACCCTTAAAATCCTTTGTTCTGTCATCGAACAAAATATTATTCAACCCCAAAAAAAAACATAATTCTCCAAAAAGAGGCATTTTATTGTTAGTTTAAGACTCACTCGATCTATAAGTATTTGTAATGCTTTACTAGTCATTAATTTATTAACATTAATTGATACGTTTCTAAGTATTTATATTATTTATTTTTACTGCCTCGTTAGTCTAGTAGTAGCTAAGCGCTACCGCTAAACACGAGGTCCTGGGCTCGAGTCCTCCGTCGGGCAAAGCGTTACTGGGTTTTTCCATTCGGTAATTCTCAGTAGCAACACGGAGTCTGGATGTGTGCCCGATTGATGGCAATAGGCCCTCTATTAGATTGGGACCTATAACATAACTGGCGAAATGTTGATGTATTACATACCTCTGCCTACCCCTTCGAGGCATAGAAGCGTGATGTTATGTTATGCTTATTATTACTTTTCCCACCAGATTGTAACTTCATTTTATATTCATTCCTTGACATTAGAAATTACTAGAAGTTAAGTTAATACGTTTTATAGCGTAAATAGTGTTCCTTCGAGTTAAGCTACTGAATCTGTTTGAGTATAATATAATTTAGTAATATTCTAGATAATCATTCTGTGACTATTAACTACAATGGCTCTCTAATTTACTACTATTTTTTAACAATGACGATCGACATTCAATGTACGCAAGAATTGCCTTAAAAAAATGATCAAGTTAAATTTGGAATATCACTTTATATAATGAACAACAAATTCAGTAGCTTATTCAATACAATGGCAATATTATTACTTATTATAAAGTCTATTAGAGTTTAGTAACTACATGTTATAAAAGATTTTCTTAAATAAATTATCTGTGTTCCATATTTCATTTGTTTTACTTATTATAATTATGTAGAATTAGGTACCTGCACCACTATGTGCATTGTACATACTGATAAAGGAATAATATATTATAGTGATGGTCCTTTTACGATAAACACGACCTGATTAGCGCAGTGGCTAAGCGAATGGACTGCTGCGCTAAGGGTTGCGGGTTCGATTCCCGCACGGGGCAAAACTTTGTGCGAACCACAGATGTTTGTCCCGAGTCTGGGTGTTTGTGTATGTGAATATTTCATGTTTGTGAAACGCACCTACGATACAGGAGAAATTCCTAGTGTGGGGCGACGTCTTTTTCTAAAAAAAAAAAAAAAACACAAAATCCTTTATTTCTGTAACGTCATAATAATATATTATGTACGTAATAGCGCCTCCTTCTGAGTTCATTATGAAAATATACAAATTGTTTATTTGTAAGTAATTTAATTGAAAATATATAATACCTTAGTACAAAAATGTATAATACCGTAGTATTCTTTTTATCGTATGGATGATGATCAACCATGTTTCAGAGTTTCAATCGCTTGCTGGCCTCTACCTACAAGTTATGGCTCTACAGTGTTCGTAAAAAATCAAATAAAATGATTGTTTGAACTATTTCTACCTCGTCTACTCTAGGATATATACTAAAATACATATTATAACAGGTAAAAATGCATTCAGATATGGAATTAGGTAGATAACTATACTGCATTGTTCTGAGTAAGAACATGAGAAAACTGGGATTTTGTTCAGAAATCGCGTGATCATATTTCAATAATTTTCATTATAAATGAGCGAGCACCTTTAGGAAATATTTCAAATAAATAACCAGCATTATCGTGACCAATTTTTATTAACAGAACTTGACACGAGCACAGTAAATACACCAATATCCAAAAAAGTACAAACAACATGTAAATTTAGCACACGAATGGGACAAGTCCGATACAAATAGACACGGGGACACAGTGAATCACATTTAGTGCCTTAAATTAGGTGCAACTAACAATCTACTAGTGTAAGTTTAATACACACCTACATTAATTAATTAATTAATTATACTGCTATACAAAAAATGGACGGATATTGCCTTCCTACATGCATTATAGCCCGGCTTCCAATTTTAATTTCAGTTAAGTTTTCCAAATTTGATTTTAAATCCGCACAAAATATTCTATGCCTATTGTATTTAAGGCTTTAATAATTATATTTAATAAGACACATATAGCTATGTACAAATAGTCCAAGACTAGCATCTAGGCACAATTTAGTGTTGCACATTACCGGCCAATTTATTGTTATAAATATTAACACCTAATTATTATAATATAAGAAAAATACCTATATAATAAAAGTGTTAAAAAAACTACTTTAACATAATTCAAAAGTTCTGTGTTTAAGAAAATACCAATATAATTTCCGATTGATCGTGTTTTTTTCCAGACACTTTTACCATAAGTATATACATTTTCTATTTTAATATACTTATAAGGAATATATAATTTACAACTATTTGAGTTATGAAAGAAGGTACCTATGAAATGCGCTTGTACACAATATACACTTAACTCTATGGACATTAATCTGTCCAGTAAACTTATACAAACATTATTTTCTATGCCTTAAAACTAATCGCTATCTTATAACTACCACGCTCTACCCCTCCGAGAGCAAATGTTACTCTAATGCAAATTAACAGGCATAAACATATTATAAAAGAAAGCCAAAAACCGTAAGGAGCTTGATTACATACTAGATAATTTAAATTAACTTTATCTAAGTTAAATAACTATAATTATTATTACTACTAATACTTAGTATATCTACACGCTAACAAGGGCGATCAATCATTAAACATTATGGATACGTAAACCCGATTCATTTATACAGACATCTTAGTTGCAGACACTTATATAAAAGTGTCTGAGCCTATATCGCGTCTGAAGCATAACAGCAGCCGCTAGTTGTTAATATGAGTACGTTGATGAGAATATTTTCATGTCTGGTAGGTACGAGTCTTTTAAATATGATGTCTGAAAACGTGAATTGAGCTTTAACGGTAAATCGAGATTTTAGATGTTGTGTTATGTTGGTTAAAGAAATACACCCTATGTCAGCCCCTATCTTAATGTAATAATTATATTATACTAAAAACTCTAAATATTTATTAAACCTACATTATAAGTTATGCGGCAGATACGCAGCTGATTTGCACACATTTATACAATCATTTCCACTCACATATATCTACTTAAACCTAAGAATACTAATTAGTTTAACATAACCGAAATATACCTAATATGGCATTTATGACTGAAAATTAAAACTTGGATTATTAGTGGCACTGAAAGCCGAAAATAAAATTAATTTTTAATCAAAGAGAACTTTTTAAAAAGTTATTTAATAAAAAGTGAAAAAGACTACTTGAAATTTTGAAATAATTAATTATACTATTAATATACCTAAACTATATGTATTGCTTCGAGCTATTATCTTAAAATAGAAAGGCGTTGGATAGAAACAGCGTGAAAACACGCAAAGCTCTTACGGTGTGATAAAATTGGAGGAAAAACACTATCTTATCCTAAACTTAAACCTAGACTATCTTATTTTAAGATGGGTTCATAACCCTGGACTTATATTTAATCATATAACCTAGAAACCTTATTATAAGTGACTTAAATCTAGTAGGCCGAAAACACTTAAGTAAAACTTCCAATTTTATGAAACAAATATACGACAATGCGTGAAAAAATTATTAAAAAGCTAACAATACTAGTTTATACTATGTATATTAAAAATCAATAAAAAATATACAAGAACTAACGTTTATGGTTCAGATAACAAAAATAGACCTAGTTGGTCTATTTACAGTGTGTTTTAAATTAAACTAATTCGTATAAAAATATAAATACAAATATTTTAAAAAAATAACAAAGTATTCACTATTATTATTGTGAATAATTTAGTCTGTAAGTTATTTGTTTGTTAATTTACTGGTGTACAAGAAATAGTCAATAAATAAACAAATTAAATACATCAAAACATTAACTCCAATTTATGTTTTTGCCCAAAATCAATTATTTAAGGAGAACAAAATACCTTTTTAAAACTTACAATACTGATTAATTATCTTCTGATATAAATATGGTTTACACAATAATTAAAGTAACACAGAGCAAAATGCATTATTTTGAAATTTTTACATAAATAATTTAGAAAACACACTGTAAGTATACTAAGTAAAAAAACAGAACTTCGCAAATTAATATCTACATTTGAAGCGTATCTATTTCAACCTATTTAAAGGGAATTTCAAACTAAAGCTCTAATATTTTATTGTACCCTTACATCATTTTGCTTTTCACTTAATCTATATTTTAATTTATATAATTCTAAGGTCAAAATATAATCTAATATAATAAATGACTATTTATATACTGACTTAATCTATTTTTTACCTTATATCCCAATTTATCAGCTTAGCAACTTTTTACTGTTCTCTATTTTTTGATAAGTCGTTTCAGCTTTAGTGACCATTTTAGAAGTCATGAAATAAACATAATAATACAATTATAATACGAAACTAACTATAGGATAAATTCTATTTTAAGCTCATATTTTACAATAATGGACGTATACACTTTGGTAGAAATAGAAGTCATATAAGCACATTACAAGTAGATATCGATGGGTCCTAAGTGCCAATGTGCAAAGTGATAAATTTTCTAAAGAGTGTCTTCAAGTTTTAATTTGATATACATTTTTTACATGCTACAACTGGTAAACCCTATGACTGCAGCAAAAAATAGCATTTTCACATGTGTAGTTTTTTCAGAGCATGTTGTCCCGCTCGTGTCTCTCGATTTATACTCTATTTAGTTTAGCATGGGCAATATGCAAAAATGACACCAAACGTCATATATATTGTTGCTTTGGCCCATATACGTAGGACCCATCGATATTCTGTAGACATGGCATAAAGTTGGTTTTGTAAAGTTGTTAATTACTGACTATCATTTTTGGTACATGTATGGTAGTTTAAATCGTCCAAATGCTGCCGGCTACTATTATTAATATTAAATTCAGCGTGCATAAATTTATGATAACCAACCGCTCATTTACAAAAATATTTACGTATTGTGTAAGAAAAACTGCTTTTATCTCTTCCATAATCAAACATAAAGTATTGATACTAAAGGAGATGAAAACTGTTTAGCTGAAACATTTCGTAAATATTAATTTAGATGAGCGGTGTTTGAGAAATCTGCAAAAAAAATCTAGTTTAATTAATTCTAAGATGAACATGGTCCCACTGGCTTATTGACAGCCACATCTCTGTTCATATAACTACTATTATATCACAGTCCATAGCTTAATTTACTTGTATATTCACAAAATAATAACTATTGATAGACTATTGAGTTACTAGTATAGAGATAAAATATTATGTTACTGCACCCTATATGACAAAACGGTCCAAATTGTATTTTTAAAGCCACTTAAGAAATCCAAATGTTAAGTGAATTACTATTTTAAGTCACACAATATAATAAAACATAAGTCACAAAAAAATAAATTATAACAGTAATTTTGTTGTTCGCCTTCAAATTTCTAATTTAGTCTGTTTATAACGTAGGTTCTAAATTACAATTTAGAGTTAACTAAATATAACTGCTTTTTACAGGGGCCTTTGACCTAATTCTATTAATATTATTTTATACTACGGCTAAATGAAGCTCAAAATAATTATAATTCCAGGAGACTGACTCAATACTGGAATTATTTGCATCTAATTGAAATTGACTCTGATCGCTTTACTATATACCTATAATTAACCTATAATTAAATTACAGTAAATATATATACTACTTACAAGTTACTTCTAAATTACAAGTACAAGGTGCATTTGGTTATTTCCAATTTATCATAATTATAACATGGCAAAACAGTCCAAATTGTATTTTTAAAACCTCTAAAGAAAGCCAAATGTTGAGAGAATTATAATTTATGTCACACAAAATAATAAAATATAACACTAACATAAGATATACTGAGAAAAAAAAAATTAACATTAATTTTGTTGTTCGGCTTCAAATTTTTAATTTAGTCTGTCTATAACATAGGTATTAAATTAAAATTTTGAGTTAACTAAATATAATTGCTTTTGCCTTAAATATATTAATATTATATTATACTACGACTAAATGAAGCTCAAAATAATTATAATTCCAGGAGACTGACTCAATACTGGAATTATTTGCATCTAATTGAAATTGACTCTGATCACTTAACTGTATACCTATAATTAACCTATAATCAAATTACAGTAATACTACTTTAAGTTACTTCTAAATTACAAGTACACAGTGCATTTAATTATTCCCAATTTATTATAATTATATTATGGCAAAATGGTCCAAATTGTATTTTTAAAATCTTTAAAGAAAGCCAAACGTTCAGTGAATTATAAATTTATATTACGCAATATAATAAAACATAAGACGTACCCAGAAAATTTAAATTGATAACACTAATTTAGTTGAGCGCCTTTAAAATTTTAATTTAGTCTGTTTAATAAAACGTAGGTACTAAATTACAATTTAGAGTTAACTAAATATAACTGCTTTTTACAACGTAAAACGTAACGTGCTTTTGACTTAATTCTATTAATATTATATTATACTACGGCTAAATTAAGCTCAAAATAATTTAATTCCAGGAGACTGACTCAATACTGGAATTATTTGCATCTAGTCTAAATTACTGCCACCTCTTAATAATGATATATACCTATAATTAAATTACAATAATACTACTTACTTTGTTATTTCTAATTTATTATAATTATACTATGGTAAAAGGGCCCGAATTGTATTTTTAAAACCTCTAACGAAATCCAAATGTTAATAAATTATAATTTTATTTCACTCAATAGGTAATTTGACGTAAATATATTAAAATTCAATAAATATTATACTAAGGCTAATTAAGCGTCAAACATAATTTCAGGAGACTGACTCAATACTGAAATTATTTGCATCTAATTGAAATTGACTGTATGGGGTCACCGCTTAATAATTAATTGGATCCTATAATTAAATTACGGTAATATATATTTACAAGTTAATTTAAATTATAGTGCTTTTGGCTATCTCTAATTTATTATAATTAATTTTAAAAATATGAAATATTCAAAATGTGCGGCTTATTGTAATACTACTTACAATTTTGAGTAATTACGTAATTAGCTTAGGGACGTTTTAGTGCCTTACGGATACTAGAAAAATATTAATTTTCAAAATGTGCTTGTAAGTTAGCCTGAAGTTTCCGACGTTCTGAACGCACCGTCCGCGCCATCCATATAGCTAGCACTATACAGAGTATCTGTAAGGGTAAGATGTATTTATTAATTATGTATCCAATATACGAATACAAATTTACTTAAAAAATCCATGTTACCTCTACCAAAGCAAAAATTATTCCGGTGGAGATGAATATGTTTCCTTTGAAAGCTTTTTTCTGACGTAACGCCTCCTCGCAGCCGCGCATGTAGTAGGTCCGGTCCGTTATACAGCTGGAGTGCAAGTGACGCCTAGCGCCACCCTCTCGAAGCGGATGTGCGCGGGCGCAGCACGATGCGGGTATGTCTCGATGGATGATCGCGTAGTCTTGTGGGCCGTCGACGCCGCAACATAGATTCTAAAAAAAATAAAATAATATTATTTTTTCGAATAATAGGAACATTAGGTATAAAAAATGCATTTTTCGATTCTAATAAAAAGAGAAACGAAGAGGTTTAATGCACAGGTTTGTCAGTTAATTTTCAATTATAATTTTCGATTCGATTCACTTTAAAAGTAAAAATACTTATTCCACTTCTTGCAAGAATTATTACCAAAACTTCCCATCTCAACTAACGTTGCAATTAATTTGTTCTATTTTGCTTTTTTATGTTTTGAAAATCCCTAAAACTTCACGTCAAACTCACATCAGACTGCAGGTCGTCCCAAAAGGCGTGGTACTTGGTGGTCTCGTCGTCTATAGTGGTGTTCTTGTAGAACTGCACGCGCAGCTCGTTGCCGCCGCCCACCCAAGCGCTCAACACCGCACCGCCCACGCCTACTACCAGCTCCACCGACACCAGGAATATGAAGAACCCTGCGTGCTGGAGAATAGAAGTAGTTAAGTTAGACGTAAGATCATTAAATACATAATTGTTCATGAGTATATCCCGCCTGTGTATCCTACAGAGTGCTTTACAGCCGCGTTTTGCTATAGTTAGCATGTCCTAAGAGAGAAAAAGAATCCATTCATCATCATCCGCCGGAAGACGGCACTTTTGAACAAAGGCCTCCCCCTTTATTGGGGTAGGTGCCATTATACCCATGCTTGGCAAGCGGCTTAGGGATCGCGGTATTGGTGGTATATTATTATTGGTTTACAGAAAAAGCTGCTTCCTATCTTCTAGAATTTCCCTCAGTCACGTCCTACGATACTTATGGGACGAAATGAGGAGGTGCTATTTTGACTGACACTCCACGGGAAACACCTTTGTGCCTAGTCAATTTAAAGTTTCGGGGTTTGGTATGAATTGTTATAGAGAATATCTACACAATTGGAATCAAAGGAAAGGCATCGCGGTGCCATACCGGTATACCTATGTCCTCAGGCAACGTGATATTGAATGTCTTATACTTTGCTGATTTTCCACATAAAATACACACATCGACATCTCCAACACTAATTTATTCAATTGTGATCGATAAATGGCAATTGGCTCGCTCACAGCTTAGGGCATAAATATAGGGACGCATAAGCATACCTCTGCCTACCCTTTAGAGAAAACAGGTATGGTACTTAGTTGCGGTAATTTGAATAATAAAAGAAATGTTTTTAAAAGAGAAGATATACATTTCTTTTTCATTGAAATGTTAACTTTGCGGCCTAATTAACGATTTCAAACAACGACGTATAATTAAGTCGGTATTGTATCGATTAACAATAATTGTTATATATAATTGCCGGCTCGAGGCACTTTCTGACTTTAATCACTAATATCGATCTTGCAAGGCAGTTTCGAAAGTAAGCGTTAACAACAAAATAATGACATATCACATATTTGAAAACTAACAAAATATATTTTTTATTTATTTGGCTAAGCACACTCGATTTGCATGATATTTTAAATTATGCAATACGACACAGCAACTTTTAAATTCTGTAAATGTCATTGAACATTTACGTCGTTATAATAACATAACGATTGGTTTGTAAATATTTATTTTTATCTATTTATTTTTAACCACTTATAACAATCTACTCTCTTGTAATAGTCGCCGTTTTACACCAATATCAAAATAATTTACAAAGTATGCGCTAATTAGTGTATTGTACTGTTTTAAATTTGTTTACCACACAGACAATAAACCAGATTATATAGATTTAATAATCATTTTATTATGATCCATATTAAACCAGAATATCCACTATAAAATACTTATAAATATCTACAAAACTAAGGGAACCGAATACAGATTAAAAAAACGTTAATATGCTACACTATGATCAATAATATCAGTCCTTCAAAGACGACCTAAGCAAGTTGGACCAAGCAAAGTGGAAGAGATATACGGAAACATTTGAACGTCTCAACTTTTTAATGTTTAATTATTTAATTAATAAAAATGTTTATTAAACTTAATTTTGTTTAAAATGTTTTTACTCTTTTGTCGGTTCCTATCCATAAAAATCACAATTTTGGAGTAAAGCAACAAGGTTGACGTTTCATGTTAGTGTAGATTTCAGATAAAAATCATATCGAATTATTAGGCCAGAAACACCTTTTGGGCGTCCTCAAAAGACCAAAGTTTTATATCAGTCTGAACATGGTTTAGGAACGCATAGAGGACAAATATACAAACATTAATTTTAATTTAGATACTTAGAAGATACCTAGAAAAAATATTTTGATTTTGATGGACTGCCTAATTAAATAAATACTTAATATCACTTACCACATAGAGGGTTTTGAGATGCTCCCTCAGAGCACCGACGCAGCCGAGGATGGCAGTGATGATGAGGGCCAGGCCGATGGTGAGCAGGAACGACAGCACCCCTCTGGACAGCGCCGACTGCTGCTCAGGCTGCGACTTCTTGTCCCGCATGTTGATCACACATACTGCCATCAGGATCAACCCAAAGAGCTAGAAAATAAATATTTCAATTAATATGATGGTAAAAGGCAGGTTCAAACGAAGAGTAGAAAGATTTGGATTAGAATGCATCCAGAAATTTATGAATATTATTTTAGAGAAATATTAAGTTAGAATAATCAAGTTAGTTTAAAAATCGAGCTTTTAAAATTTTGAAGAATTTAATTTATTTTATAAATTCCAACAAAATAGTTTTAATAACCGCATTAATTCCTATTCCATTACGCCGTACTAAAAGACAAAAGATCCACATTTTACTTACAATGCAAATAATATTGAAGAAAGTTAGAAAAAACTTCATGCAGCGAATGCTTCTAGACTTCATTTTGTTAAATCCTATTTCGATGCCTATGTCCGTTATGGTCGGAGTGGACATCGGAAGTGAAGGCTTGGTAGGACTTAGGGCTATAATATCGATCAATGCATTTGACGAGCTGTGCCGGTGATTACTTGTGGAAGCACTGTGAGGGACGGAGCGACCAGCGAGCTCATTAAAAATTAAAGCCCTCGATTTCACGCTGAAGCGATTAACTTAGTAGACAATATTGGTTTGAGTCGTTTAGTTCTCAACGTTATTGTACAGTATTTTTGTAGGTAATAAATTAACATCAGTCGAAACATGTTCAAAAATATCTGCAATTATTCTAGCAATCTCGACTGCCACACTATAAAAGAAATGATAATCTGAAACATTGGTTTTACGTGTTTTAACTGTATACAATAATACATAAGCTTTATAAGCGTTTTGTTGAATTTGATTGCATCAAAACCGTCAACGCTTGTATCAGTGCCTTTTTCATCTTCATCTTTATGTCTCACCAAATATTGTTAATTAGTTTTAATGAAACCGTCTCATGTGTCTGCTATTATGTATTCTTAGAAGATTGGTCAGCCAAAGAGGCGGCAACATTGCGGTGATGAAGAAAATGGCGCGAATTGTCTATGAAACACATTTGAAAGATAAAAAGAAATGGTTGCGTTGTTAAATGTTCTTTGCATATTTGTAATCAATGTAATTGATAATTAAATAATTGATAGGTCGTATTGTATTTTCTTAAAAAAATATTGAATCAGCTTCTGATCCTCAAGAGTATATTATTTCACTCGCTCCGCTACCCTCTCCGCTCATGTCACCGTCGCAATATATAGAATGTGGGAACCCATGTGTCCACGTACCCACACTTCAGGGTCCGTCTTCAGCAGTCTTTGTTTCCAAACAATAATAATAGTGCATTCGTAATAACTCTTGTATCTTTCTCATAAAGACTATATTCCTGTATTTAAAATGACTACAAGTTTGCTAGAAAATTCTTTGTTATTACCTGCTACAATTACTTTCAAACTTGTTTCTTGGTATTAAGGCAGAAAATACCTTGTTTGATACATTTTATTTTTGCCATGTATTAGTAGTTATTAATTGACATGACATATCGACCGGCCCCAGCTAAAATAATTTATGCACTTTTCAAATAGGTCATTTTATAATTTCATGACGGCACCGACACGCGCGATTGGTTGTCTATTTCCAACCCGATCAATAATAAACCACAAGCAACTAATTGCAGGGTACGAACCCTTAGTTAAATGTTCCGCATATTACAGCCCTACTAAATTGCAGCTTAGTAGTGTACTGTACTAGCAAATTGATACCCAACGATACACGACAAAGCTGGAATAGCTAGATGATAGATAGTATTTTATTGTACTACGCAACTACTATTCACTTACCATCTTGCAGTTTTATTTACATCATGATTAATTAATTTATTATCAGTGCTAGTATTAAATTATTTTTGGTAATCGTAGGCAATCTTAGCCCTTATAATTTTGGGTGCTACTTCATTTATTAGGATACAAGGACAGTCATGATGATTTAATGTTATCGTTTTGGACAGCAGCATTTTCAGTCCTACTGTTGCGGTCATCTCGTCGTTGACGGTATCCCATAGTCGTCTTGTTGTTAAGTTGTGGTACAACAAATCCACTATTATTTACATTATACTATTCACTTAAAGCGTTTATTGTTATAAAACTTACAGTTTTGCATAAGTCTATCTATGTTTGTTATTGTTTAGTAAGCTGAGTCGCACTTTACGTAATATTATTTGGTTCTAATATTGACACATACATTAGCGCGTGACGAATATTTTTTACGACTGAATATGCATAATGTCAATTAATTAGTAAGTGCTGTATGAGCATTATTGGCTCGTACACCTACCTTAATAGGTAAATTATAATGAGTCACGTAAGGCACGTTAGGTCGTTGGTCCTGCGCCTGATCTCTCTCCGGTTGTGTCGGTCTACCGTCCCATCAGACTATGAGAGTGAGGAAATAGGGAGTGCACCTGTGTCTGCGCGCATGTTTGTCCACTATAATATCTCCTACGTAGTTCACCAGTTTCAGATGAGATAGGCCGCCGTGACCGAAAAGGTGGAAATGTCAGGAGATCATAATTATAATAAGAGGAACCTATGATAATGATATTTATCGCTGAACTAATGCTTATTGTTGATTAGATAGATCCTGAATTTGCGAATGAAGTTGCTTTTTACAACATTCACAATTTTGAAAGTAACCATATCTTGTAAAATAATTCTAAAGTTCAATCAAATAGTAGAATTCACTACTATGATGTTTTTATTATAATTAACATTAAAACAATACCACACAGCATATCCACATTCTTCCAACGAAAACAGTACAGCAAAATAAATGAAACGACGTTTTGCATATTAAATCATGTAATTGCATATAATCAGTACTTTACCGTGTGCTTGTACACCTGCACACTGTTCTTCAGGTGGCTCGATACCCACATTGCGAGGACAATACTGGCGGCCTGCAATCGATAAAACACTTACATTTTTAATGTCCCTTACCATAACGAAGGAAGTATTGAGTCGTTACATCAAACTTTTGAGCTAAATAATTCTCTTAGACCGATTCGACTCTGTTATGCATTGGTAAAGAACGCGGTAATTTGAAAGGCATTTCAAAGCGGACTCCTTATCAATAAATTATCTTCGTATGGAACTTTTTTGTCTCTGTATTATATAAATTACTTGATATAGGGCTAGTACCTTATGAATTTGCCAGTTTCTTATTTTGGAAGATCGCCCAGTAGTCCAAATGTTGATACAAATGTTAGCTTTCTTTCCTAATTCTTCTCTATACAAACTTTAACTGTGCCAAATCTCAGTTTTAGCTTCAGCATAAAAATATTAGCTTTCTGCTGCCAAATTTTATACTTGTTCGCAAGAATAATTTTCGTTAAAAAGGGATACAAAGTTTGTGAATGAAATGATGCGCTCTTTATTCTGCAGTAATTTCGGGCTGATTTTACAATTAAAGTTAATTACGTTGTGAATAGAGATCCAACGGCCAAGACATTTTCTATATCTAAAGTAAGACCCTATATTACTGTCGACTCTAATCAAATTCAATTAATTAATGTAAATAAAAATTATAAAGTTATTTGAATGATTAAACATTGTTTATTTCAAACATATTTGAAAAAAAATAGTCGTATTGTAATGTATTATTTTTATTATTTAATATTGTACAAGGCTCTGGATACCCTAAGTAACTCTACTAACCCCACAGGTTAGTGTCGTAGTGTCAAGGTATAGTTCATAAAAGGCATATCTACCTAGATATTGTAATAAATGAAAATCGAGAATTTAAACACTACACCCTGTTTATGGTCATATGAACTTATATAACTAAATTGGAAAAGAAATACGAGGAACTTAAATTATCAATGAGTTTCACCGTGTCTCGTGACTAAAGTTGGAGGTGCATGCATGGCAACTCGAAGCATATTAAATTAGACTGTTTGACTTAAATGTCACGTCAAAGGTAAGCCTTAAACTTTTCAAAGAATTCCCCTTCAGTCTTCAATTGGTTAGTTTAACATGCTTTAGGGTGGAAAATTAGGGTTAAACATTCAAGTTATCATGTTCCTTAGTTGGCTTTGTTGATTTTGATAGTTACATAGCTGGATATAAATGAGACAAAGCACACATATAAAAACCTGCATATATTTGACGGATCAACATGAATAAATAATAATTGAAACATTGATATACAAGGTTGTATATCAATGTTTCAATTATTATTTTGAACAATTGAAACTTAAAAATATGTATGGTTTTTTCATTTATAATTCCAAATCCAGCCAACTAAATGGCGAAATGTGGGTGTTCTATATGTGCATCTCTACCTACCCATTCGGGGAATATAGGCGTGATGTTATGTTATGTTATCCAGCCAAGTTGTTATGTTACGTTAGCTGCCAAAGTTCAAAAAGGTGGGGTTTTTTGGGTTGGGACACGTTACCGACCTCAAACCAGAAGCAGATAACAGCGACTCCAAGAAGCCAGTCCGCGTCAGACTGTAGGATGTCCACGATCTCGTCCTCGCAGCCATCTTTGTAGTAGGTCGCAGTTCTGGTCAGCAAAGATTATCAGTAGTAGTGTCGGTCTACGATTAAAACTTGCTAATGGCAATAGCGCCTCATTACAATAGGCCTATAAACGTAACGGTCGAAATGCGGGTGTAGAGTAGTTACAAAAAACTACAAGAAACAGGCGTTTTGTTGTGTTTTATTAAGATCCACTTTCATTCAAACTGTTTACCTAAATATATGTAAATACCATAATGCATTTTAAACTCACTCAACACAGGACTTGTAGAGTAGTTTCTTAGCATGCTGAGTGCGGGCGTAGTAAGCTCGTGGGCAGCAGGAGAGCGTAATGTGTTGGCCTAAAGCCACGTAGTCTTCGGGACCGTTGAGGCCACAACATTCATACTAGAATAAGCAAAATAGAGTCATGGATAATAAATATCCCAGAATTTTCACACCACTTTCTGAAGTGAATGAATTTGTTCTTGTAAATATTTACCTTTAGAATGAAAATGTAATAGTTATTTTTACGGGTCCAATAACAAAAAGCTTATTGCTATAATATAAATATATGCGGCATACATATTTTTCAACTATTTGTGACCATTACCATTAAATTATCATAATAATAATTGTTTTATCTGTATTTTCTCCCTCTTACTGTGGTCTGCAGCTCATCCCACAGCTTGGCATGATGTTCTCGGTCCTCGCCAGTCACATTCCTGTAGAAGTCCTCGCGGATCCAGTCGGTGACCCTGAACTGGAGTCCGTACCGTTGCACGGATACGTAGATTGCTATCAGCAACTCTACGAGCACCATTAACATCACGAAGCCTACGTACTGGCGAAAAATAAAGAACCATAGTCATTAGTTTAAGCATTTCTTATCTATAAACTACTTATTATGATAAATGTTGAATTATGAGGCATTTGGAATCCTTCTGTGTCAATAGGGATGTATCGCTATGTTAGACCATGAGTCACCAAGAATCGATCTCAAAATGTATTGTTACAATGAGATTATTTGCCGTTTTATAGGTCTTAATAATTGTTATATGTAAATAGTGCATTCTACTAATGCTCATTATTAATACAAAGTGAGCATAGATAACCTCCATTGTACACGGCACTGTATGTAATAATGGTACAGTACACAGTAAGTGACATTTGATCCAACATTCCAAAACTCCTGAAGCCCTGAATCTTACCAAATAGAGCATCTTGACGCTCTCTCTGCCAGCCCCCACACAGCCAAGGGTCGCGACCGCCACCAGCAGCAGGCTGGCCACGATGATGACCACGTCACCAGTGACAGAACCTGCAGACTGCTCCTCGCTGTACTGCTTCAGGAGCTTTATATCCACCACCGCGAAGCCAAATGTGCATAGTGCTACCAACTGTTATGGGAAAGTAAAAATTAAATAGGTATGAAGTATGTAAGGATGGATCATACAAAATCATTTTATTGCTGTCGACTCTGACAGGGGTTTTATGGCCAACGTTGATTGGGACGGCATGGCAAGGGATTTTAATTTTTACCAATGAAGATTCAAACTTATTGTTATAGAAATACGACATAAATTGCTATACCTTGAAACGATGCCGTGGCATCCCGACGTCGAGATGCGGGGTATGCATTTAATTTTTTAGACATTACTGTGTTATTTGTTAATATAATTAATAGCGGTATTGATTAATACCTATAATTAACAGTAAGATAAAAAAATACAAAATTAATTTACCGTAATATCCAATATTAAATGTCGTAAATTTCATAAAAAGATTGATCAAAATGGATGTATTTTTTCATAATAATTATAACCTAACTGATAATTATGTATTTTCCTTTTTTACTATTAATTATAACACTAAGCTTACATACTAATTTATAATGTCAATTGTTATTCTTTGAAAATAATTGCCATCCCTAATATGTATCGGATTTTCCTGCAGCATGCCGCGGCATACCGTGGCATGCTGCAGGAAAATCCTCTTTCATCCCGTCCCGGTCTGCGTTGGCCATTATTGGGCGCCATATTATACTATTCGTTTATTATAATATGATATCAACAGTTCCCAAAACGCCAAATATTCAAGTTTTCAGTGACCAAATGTTGTTCGAAGAAAACTTTCTGTTTTAATATATAAGAAATTTTGAAATCCTAGATTAAAAGGTCTAAAAACTACATAGGTAGTTAGAATATATAGAAAAATAGGATCCTTTATTCCTATTCGACCCACGTCTCCTTCAAAAAATATTGAACAGCGAAGAGCCAAAGTTTTGAAATCGTCTTTGATAATATTACCATTTAGAACCACATAGTAACAGTTTTACAAGTAGCCCCTTGCAATAACCTATAAATTAAATATGATCAGATCGATACCCCTTTGTTACCGCTTGCATGTTAGACCGCACGTAGGCTGCCGACTTATAAATAGCCCTTATATTTTATTCTTCATAGGTACCTGTAATTTACCTGTTAAGTGAATACTGAATCACTTGTTATAGTGTGTATTACTGCGACATTACCTGCTAGTTTTGTGCCTCTCTATAGCAACAATTTATGCAATACTTTTACTTGGGTTTTTTAATCTTTGTGTTCCATCTCGATCTTCATGTTTGTCTGAGAGCAACACGTAGCGTGGTTGCTATTCTCTATAACATTATTTTGAGGAGCTAGGTAGTTACGTGGTTATACCGCACCCATCAGTCGATATGCGATGTTAAGCCGTGCTTGCCGCGGTCAGTCTTGTGATAGGTGACCGTTCTCACATTTCGAGACCCTTCCGTGCTTCGGAAGGCTCGGGTCTATTCGTTCGAGAAAGTCATGCGTGAAGATTGTTTTGCTACTAAAGTCTTTATTATTATATAATTATGTATATAAGATTTTAGTTCAAAAGATATGAATGTCTTTTACATGATGATAAATAATGTGCCAACAACCTACATATGTACATAGACATCCAACCTCGTATTACGTTCCGAATGCAATATTCCATAAATATATAATCGTAGGATCGATAATCCTTTGTCATAAAGTTGCTAGAAGCTATCTAGGACAGGTCACTTAATAGCACATTAATCATTTTCCCCTCACTTCAATAAGCTATATGAAATAATCAATCTTGAGGTAAGACAGAGTTCTGTTTCGATAGATAGATAGATAATATTCTTTATTGCACTCCAAGAAACAGAGAATACAGGAAAACCTTAATATTAAAAACAGTGCAAGTAGGTAATGTACTTATAGTTTAGTACAGTTATAGGTACATATGCGTGATAAAGTTATTAAATACCTAACAGTATTTTAAATAAATAGGTACTTATTGCCTTAAAACTATGAAAATAAAGAGATTCTGATTCATAGGTTAGAGAGTGCCTATACAAACATACAAAAATGTATCTAATAAAAATTATTTTAAGAAATATTGTATGGAAAAATATACTAGTGATCATAAACAAACTATATTATCTAAGATACAATAATGTTATTTATCCAAACACTGGTATATCAAGGCTACGTATTTTATAACAAGAAAACAAAAGAATACTTACAACGCACAACACGTTCAGCACAATTAGCAAGCCTTTCGCGCATCCCTTGCTGATTTCGACAAAATTTAACATAATTAACGTATGTTATGTCGTCTCTGAACATAATATGACATTGAATGAAACCATGGCTTTTCCCCATATCCCCTTCGGCGGCATGGGAACAGACATGTGCGGTGTTCATAATTAATAAGATACTGGCGTCTAGTCTCCATCGATCGAAGTGAGTCATTCGTTATGTAAATTGTAGTGTCCATTGCAGTTGATGCGTCGTTGTGTTTTACTTTTTCTTTGGTACTTATCTATTCGTCTTAAGTAGTATAATACTTAAGTAAAGTTTTTACCTATTCGTTTTCAATAATAATTTATTTAGTTATCAAATTACATGCACAACATAACAGTTTTAGCTAAATCGTTGTACAGTACAGGTATAATACAAAATATATAACAAAGAGAGTAACAAAGTTTAAAAAAAATAAAAGAACACATAATAACTTAGAATGACCAATTTACCTGTCGTTCATAATACCTAAGTTAAATTGTTTGTTACAGTAAAGATAAATGATTTGAAGCTTTCAAGGTTTTTTTCTTTTCTGAGTCCACGATGCATAATACCTGTATCTACTACCTACTTCCCAAATTAAAAATAAAGTAGTACAGTACAATAGTCGTAGTGGTTTACATACCGGATTTCTATGCACAAGGTTGTAGGTTCAAATCTAAGCAAGTATCTATGTGACTTTTTCAATGTCATAAATACTTTCTTAGATATTCTAACACACTACTAAAGGTGACGGAAATCATTGTCAAGAAACCTGGATTTAATTATCTGATCTTGAAATCATCAACCTGTAGTGAGCCAGCTAGGTGTTCAAAACTCAATCATTCTATATGCGAAAGAGGCCTTTTCCCTGCAGTGATAAATGATAAATGATGTGAAAGGTAATTGAACACATAGCTGCTCTATAACAGCGCAGCTATGAACATTTTACATAAAGATGAAGCATGACCCTATCTACTCCTGTACTCTGTTTCTTCAAAAAATGCTTATTTGAGAAGCTCTACACTAAAAAGCATTTTAAATTGTACGGTGAACGGTTATGACGCAAAAAAATAGTGTTTTCCGAGCGATACATCTGTCAGTGTACATATTTGCTACGTATTACTGGTATATAACCTTTTTTCTTTTATTATCCTACTTATTTATTAAAATATCGTCAATGTACCTTTATCTACGTAATACATACGTACCGGCGTACCGTTATGGATGCTGGCGATTATTACTACTAAAAAGACCTCGTTATTTCATAAATAGATAAATTTTATTATATCCGCTTACCGTTCATATTATTATGAGTATTACAAAAAATAAACAATAGTATTGGAGGACAATAAAATAGCCATATAAAATACGTAGTTTTATTATGAAATGACAGTAATAATATGATCATTCTGTAACAATAATATTTTAATATATATTAGTGAAGGAATAATATAAATTAAAACATAGTTGTAGTATATTATTGTTTTGTGACTACATCCGTGTTTTAAACGACCAGCTAAGTAAAAAACTTAACAATAATGATTGCTTGACAAGGCGTTTATCTAAGAACATTCAAAAAAAAATTTTGTAAAAAAAAGGTTCGACAATTGTAATATTTGTTGATGAACAAATGTTTTTGATTCATATTAGGGACTACATTTTTATAAATCTATAATTAAATAAAAATTTATTAAGTCACTTCGCGCGTCGTAGGTTTTATAAAATACAAAATATCTACATACAAAATCAACGAATAAAATACTTATAGAAAAATAAAAATACAGTTTTTTCTTAGACTTAAACTAAATACTATTTAGGTACAGCAAACCATTTTACGTTAATTCAAAAATCGTTCATGATCAATTCTTTAACAAAATAAATAGATATATTTTTTTCGTCAAACAATGGTCAAATACTCAATGCATTAGTGCGGCCAACATAGAATACAAAGTAACTGATATCAAGATGCTGGCTGATGACGAAGATGCTGCGCTTGACGACGGAGATGAGTCCCTGAAAGCGAAAATAATAGCTTTAGTTAATAAAAAATGTGAGCCATCATGGGACGCCTGGCAGATGTGAAACATCTTGTGTGTACATTTGTACAAGTAATATGCATAAAAGATAATATTATTACAGAAATTAAATTTAGCCTAATGAAAAAAATATATATATATATGTATACCTCAGTATAGCGTGGCGACCCGTCGCCACACCGTACACTCTACTACACATAAAATATATATATGTATACCTTAGTAAAGCGTGGCGACCCGTCGCCACGGCAAGCGTCGCCACGTCAACAATTCGGTTTACAAGTGAGCCTATAGATGTTTCACACCAAAACCTGTCAGGGCCCATACTATGAACTCTTGGAGCAGGACATATTCCGTTGTAGAAGAGAGACACCCCTATGTGCAGTGTAGCGACGTCTCGCTTCTATAACGCAAAACATCCTGTTTTAGGAGGCTGCCTTACTATGAACTTCTTTGTAAGCAGCTGTAAACTGTAACTCAATTATCATAAGACTTAACTTGTTTGTATATGTCTGTTTGAAGACAAAAATAACGTTCTGGCTACAGCTTTAATCGATATCTCTCTTTAATATTATAATAAAAAATAAATTAACAAACTAAAATAATTAAGAGCGGCCAAGACTGGGGTAATATTTTTATTACCTGACCTATAAAACGTGATAGAAAAGGTTTCATATAAATACATTCAAAATAATTGGGTTCTGAAGTCAAAGGCTTACAGGGCTGGGCCAGTAGACCTGATATAACAACAGGCTTGCTAATTTACTTGAGACTTACGATGAACAACAAAATATAGGTACTTAAACACTGCTAATCAGAGAGCACCTCTGATTCACCCGTTCTATAACTTCAATTAGAGATGGCTAATGTAATAAGCTATAAGTAGAGTTGGTATCTTGGTATGTACTCATTGCATGTCCTAATACATCAACATAATATCTTCTGGACTGTGATCCGCAGCCGTGTAGACAAATTTTCAAATAGTGTATAGTATTCTAATTATAAAATAAAAAATAAAAATAGTTTATTTCTGTAACTTTCTTTTTACAATGCAATATTATGCTGCAAAAACAATATTATGCTGTGGCTGGAACTACCCAGGAAGCATTGGTAATGCTTGTGTTGGATGGTTCCGCTCTTCCTTAGGATCTCTATATTTAAGGTGATAAGTTAACTAAACTAATTTAATTATTATTTAAAGTTATTATAAATTTATGAACGATATACAGAAAAACAAGCAATAAAAACTAATAAGAACACTGGTATGACTTTGCGTGTGAGTGTGTGCGCGCGCGTGTGTGTTTGTGTGTATGTGCACGTGTGTGTGTGAGCGTGTGTGTGTGCACGTGTGTACGTGTGTGTGTGTATATGTGTGTATTTATTTATGTATTTATACATAAAAGAACATGTGTAATTATAGTGACAACCTGCTACACCAGCTGCTATGTCAGATATAGCCTAGTGAGTTATTTATATTTATATTGGGAGACTTAGCCCTACGATATAATATCTTGGGATCGGGAAGTACCACTAATTAAACACTAACGTAGGTTTTGTATGTGTTGATTTTTAAAGATCTTACCAAAATACAAAAGTAAACGCTATATAAGCACACGCAAGGTGATTTATAACCATTTCCTCAAAAGGTTCTTGAACATAAAAATAAGGAAAACAATTATTAAATTAAAATTAAAGTCTGACATTTAATCATGAGATATGCAGTTCCAACGTTTATTTTTAACCTGAAGGATACCCTAAAGGCAGTGTGTAAGAGAATTGTGAATATTAACAGTTATCAGTTAACATTACATTTCATTTTCAAAATTTGACTGAGACACGACTTATACCGATGGTGTATGAGTGTAAATTTGACAGAGTTGAATCAATCGAAATTCTAATGAAGTCAAATAAATAAATACCTACATATTATACCCAGAGATATATTCATCTCTGACCAATCTCAATAAGTTAACGAGCGTGCACACTAGGCGTGATACGACCAGCCATTAGCTCACAGCCAACAATAGATCAATCATTATGACCTTCCAACCTAGCCCGCATTGTGGACTATATGTCTGGATGATCCAATACGTACCGAGTTTATATTGATACTCCTGTCTTCTCTATATCAGTTAATATTGTTAAGACAACAAAACGACTATAGTATGCCTTAACATATTTCATATTAGTATAGGGACGGTTTGTGCCCCTATCTTTGTTCTTGCAAATATACATAGAGTCAGGATTTTTGCCCGGCGGACGGCAATAGTCTCGCGCTTACATTTGGACCTACCTATAACATGACTAGCGAAATGTGGGTCTACTATATGTGCACTACTGCCTAGCCCTTCTGGAAATACAAGCGTGATGTTCTTGTTATGTTGTGTAAAAAAAAATCTCTCTCTAAACTACTGCGCCTTTACCATGAACACTTAAAGCAGGACAGTTTACGTTGTGGAAGCGAGACACCACATTATACTGCGCGTAGCGTCATCTCGTTTCCAGTACGTAAACTCCTGCTTTGGGAGTACATGATAAGGGGGCTAAGGTTAATAAGAGAATAAAGAAGAAAGTGAAAATCATGGTCAACAATAAAGCATTTTCTATGTATCAGTGTCAAAAATATAAACCGAAAATATACTATATAAAAGCTATGGAATGACAGTAAAACAACATATATATACCTACTATCTAGCTAATGTTAGACTCACAGTATTACGAAATAAAATAGAAATTGAAAATCTAGGCTAATTAGTTACGTGGTTATGTTTTTTTTTATACCAATTTAATTATTATGTTCCTAGTATTAAAAGCTGTGATAATACTCATCTGCCTTTGCAAACTTGCATCATATAAACTCTAATTTCCATCAAGTAGGTATATCCATAGTAATAAATTATAGTCTTAGTTGGTCACGATTTAGGCTTTGTAATCTATTCAAAGAGAAAGGAAAGTCCCTATAGATTTGTTTTTTTAATTTTGCACAAGTAATTAATTATCCAAATAAAATATTTTTAATCAAAATTATTTTAAGAGTTCATTAATTGACGTTTTTAAAGGAAAATGTCACGAAACCACAGGTTTAATCAATAATTTCACAATTGCTCCAAAAATCATTCTATCAAAGAATAGTTTGTAACGCCTACAAAATAATAAAAACAACATTTATGTAGAAAATTTATTCAATTTGGCAGTACAGGTAGTTAACATGGCCTTCAATATGTTTGGTAAATAGTAACATCCTAATCAATATCTATGCCACGTCAAAACACGGTGTAAAAATATAAAAGAAATTAGGAATTTGTCGTATAACCCTAATGTCTTCTGAGATTCTTAAAAATAAGTTTTTTACCAATCGAAGTACTCCTAATCATTATTTTGTACCTTATCATAATATCATAGAGGTGTAGAAAAAGATGTCATTATATTACAAAAATAATAAAAATCTGAATTACTCAAAGAGGTAGAACCGTTCACAAATGATGCGACCTCTTTGAGTAACTTTCAAGGAGAAAGTCAAAGTATTTTTGTTAGTAAAGAATTTTATATAATAAAATTATTTCACATACATTTAAACGATGCCTTCATATAGTTTATAATACAAAACAGATTTGTCAAGCTCATAAAATCACTGTATTTTTGGATAAATGAAGGCAAGGTCTAGAAATATAGTCATCAAGTTAAACGAACTCCCTACAAGATGCCAATGACTCCGCAGGCGACGCGGCCACCAGCGTTGCCGGTCTTCTTGGAGTCGGGGTGGTCGGTCTTGCCGTAGTCGTCAGCACCAGCGTGGAGGACCAGGCCCCTGCCAATGATGTTGTGGCGGCCGTTCAGCTTGATCTGGTGGTCTGTGAAGTCCACTTGCGCAACCTTAGTTGCGTCGAACTTGATGTTGCCGAGGTCTCCAACGTGACGGTTCTCATCGTGGGGGTGGCCGTGGTCATTCTGGAATTTGGGAAGAAAGTGTGAGGACAGTTAATCTAAAGAAACCTCCAGGATCTGTTTTACAAAGGGTCTAGAAGATCCTCTCGATAAGGTATTCAAAACCAATTGGCCTTCTGGCAATTTACTGTGTGACCTACTTTATGAGTTATCAAACTTGTCAAGATTTATCTCTTACAATAGACTAGAGATAGCTAATCTCTTGGATGGAATAATATACATTTTTGTCTTCTTATGATGCAACTACGTTGTCAGATTTTGTGTAAATAGATAAACAATTTGCTACAGAATTTACGCCCAGACCAAACCAGTAATACCAGTAGGTATATAGGCATTTTCAGGCAATTAGGATTTTAAGTGATGACTCAAGTATTGGTCTAAAAGAAGATCTTTAAAAACGGAATAATCAAAAGTTGATGTTGAAGCTTTTAGAAACGAAATGATTTAAAAACTTAACATCGTTAAATATTATGACCGCACGCAGGTCAACGTTATTGTTTTTATAGTGATCCAATCAGTGCAAAAAAACTTGGCATCGACTTAACTATCGAATTTAGCTTTAAAAGCTCTAATAAACAATTATTCGCCATTAATACCCAAATCTCATCTATGTCTTAAACTATTAGAATTTCGGACAGCGTATTATGTAGCAAGATGTAGATAACCAATTATACTTTTAGCAATCTACTTAAACCACAAAAGGATATATACTGATCCACGCTGCATCCCAAAGATTTACTCATTTTCATGCAATTATCTCCAAACATGACGGTTCATCATCAGCCGGAACACATCCAATTGAACAAAGGCCTCCCCCGGGGAGTGGGGCTTGGGGACAGCAATATTGGTGGTAAAGTTGCTGCCCATCTTCTGGATTTTCCCTTAGTCGCCTCTTACGACACCCACGGAAGGAAAGAACTGGTCAATTCTAGGTCGGATACCACTCGGCAAAACATGACGCTTGTGTCAATAAAAAACATATAAATGAAAAAAACAATTCAGAAATGAAACATACGCCGTTAGGGTTGAAATGCGCGAGGGTGGAGCCGCATCCCTTGGTGATGTCTCCCTTCTCGTGAATGTGGAACCCGTACATGCCGGGCTCCATACCGACGACGGTGCCGGTGATGCGCAGGTTGCCATCATTCTGGCGGGTGAAGGTGATGTTGCCGGTGACGCCGTCACCATCGAGGCGAACAATCGCTTGCTTTACATCCTGAAAAGTTAAGGATTAGGTGAATAATGAGTCTTTAATCCATCAAAAGAAAATATATTTTAGTAATATTTTAAATAAGAAAAAGCCATGCCCATTGCCTCACAATGACGTAAATGATCGTACTGATGGTTAAGACGGAATTATTACAACGACTACTAACTAATCACTTACAGCTTACGCATAGTGGACGATAGCTAAACGGATTAAAAATGACAGCAGGAGTAAGTACTTAGTATTATTATTAGTATTTTAGAAACTAATATTTTATTGTAACTGCCCCCGTACCATGAACTCTTAATGCCGGACAGTTTTCTGGAAACGAGACACCGCTACGTACAATGTAATGCGGTGTCTCGCTTCCACAAAGTAAACTATCCTGCTTTAAGAGTTCACGGTAAGGGGGCAGATGTCCAAAGGTGTTAGCAGCCTCAATATAATAGTTAACCTACACCATTACCAAGTAACTGTGTACCAGTTAATTGCACATTTTTGCTGCAACTTTTGTTTTGCATTAATTGAATTGTACTTACTTCTTCATCGGCGGCTGATGCCAACACCACAGCGGCCACAACGAACACGAGTGTCTTGTACATCTTCTTTTATTATCTGAAACTAAGAAAACATCTTTTGTTAATAAAATTATTATAAAAAGTTAATACAATAATGATAAAAAACCTTTGAAACCATTTTACACATATTTTTCCTTTTTGTTTCTTACAAGCTACCTAAAATCTTTCACCGTTTTTAGCAACTGATATATAATTTATAATACGCACACTACACACTACGAAAAGATTGTGCGTCCGAGGTTTGAGTTTGCGACCTTTGACATGGTCATACCAGATAGGGTCATAGGGTTAGAAACCAACTAGAATAAGCCTAGGTTTAAACACCACAGACCAATAAAATTGAAATGATATTTGAGACAATATGTCACCACTTTGTTTGCTGGACAAGAAATTTCGCAAGCAGACAAACGCGACGTGCAAATGAATTAGACACGTCTTTATTTGTATCTTAGCATAGAAAAACCGTGAGTTATCTAAACAATATATACCTATGTATTACAAAGGATGTCTTGTTTTTTTTGTTATTATAATATGCAAACAAAAGAGAACACGATAGAGTCGTGTCGTATAATTTAAAATTAGAGCAACAAAGACTGAACGAATGAATTAGTTCACAAACTTGTCCTCACTATTCAAAGATGGAGATATTTATATAGGTGCTATTAGCCGACTATCCCCCTTACCATGAACTCTTAAAGCAGGGCAGGCACCATACAAATGATTCTTAAATTAATATATTAAAAAATAATTCATAAAAAATTAAGTTGTGGCAGCGAGACTTCCTTCCACAACGTAAACTGCTTAAAGATTTATGGTAAGGGATCAGTAATTGAATTTTCACCATAAATTAAAAAGAATAGGATACTACACTTCTTTTCCTAACAAACTTTGACTATGCCAAAACTAACTTTCCTCCGTGCACGAAATATTCATAACATAGGATCCGACTATCGAAGTTTTAGATTCACGTATTAATATAATACCTGTACTTCTATAGTCAAATGTAACCAGACATAAATATAGGATGTCTGAATTTCGTCCTAGACGACATTGGATCTTTAGCGCATCGTATAACTGGTATGAATGACCTATGTGTGTGTACAGCAGAACCGGGAGCTCTCAGTGTGAACTGGACTAGTTATTGCAACATAACGATTAAATATATTGTAATATTTATATGTTATGGGTTGACTCTTTCTACAAACTGCAAACTATGTAAACTAGATCTAAGAAGATTAAAAAATGATTTAAAATAAAAAAATACTTATATCCTATCATAGTTTTGACCCATAAGAGCAGGTTGTTAAGTTTTAATGCTTCTATGATACCTCTTCTTCTGCCTACCCTTTTATACTCTTCAAATGTAAAGTAGATAATATTACTTCTTGTTAGTTAGACAGTTTTATATCACCTATCAAGATAACTCGATAAAAATATTTAAGTGAGGGCTAAGAATCTTAAAGGAATTTGCCTATCTATATTATGGATATTGAAAAACACATCTATCACTATGTTTAACCTGCCATTATTGTATTATTAAAAGGTAAACAATAATATAAGATAACCAAAATCAATTAAACATACATAGTTCTCATATCTGATTGTTTACAAACAATAATGCAGCGACTGCGATGAGGTTACCCAATGCCACGGCCCTCGATCAAAACAACAGACTTGCGCTTGCGCAGTCTAGAGCCGGTTTTTAACGATTTCGCAAAGCACTTGTAACTAAAACTATACCACTACACACTTTAGTACTTGAAGAGAAAGATTGATAATTATAAAATCTATTATACAGATTGGATTAAAAACGATTGAAAGGCAGACCCTAAATTGGCACACTTCAATCAAGAAGTTTCTTATAGTCCAACAATAACTGTCTGCATTTAATTTTAGTTAACCTAACACTGATATTGAACGTAATTATTTACTTATAGCCCTATAACCTACATGCACCTACCTCTACAATAGTACTACACTTGGTGGGACCAATCTACGACTTAATTATTTTACAGCAATAAAGACCCCAGTTAAAATAACAGTTTAAATAAACATCTACCATATTTTTATCAAATAGCTGTAACCTCTGTACGAGCAAGTATATCAAAACACTAGATTGTTTAAGAATCTAATATCTAAGCCGGTGAGAATCAGATATAACAAGCATGGTAAGGTTTACAAATAGAGCGACTTACCTGGCTGGCGAGTGGCTGTGAATGGCCGGGCTTGCTCAATGCACTGGAATACAATGTTGAGACACATTCATACACGATATATACTCTAGTTGTACGACCACTGTGACGCTCCAATCGTCAGTAGTACCACTCCGCGCGATTTACTTTTTGATTGAAATACAAAAGATTTAACCCTTGAAGAATTATAAAGATAGTCAATTTTCTCGCAGGTAACCTTAACCAGAGTATAACTGCTCGACAAAAGGCAGTAGGGCCTTTATAATTATAAACAATTTATTGGATAGGCGTTTGGTGAAGTACCATCGACATAAGGTTAATGATGAATGTAATGCAATGATTAATGACCAACAACTATTGCACAAATCCATTTGTGTGTCCTTTAATTTTATTCGAATACAAATTTAATTCCTATAAGAATAATTGAATATTTTAACATTAACTACTATATATAAAGTAGCAAAAACAGTCGTTTAATTTAAGATAAAAGATTTTAACAAATAATTTTAGTTCAATATAAATATATTTTTTTAGATATGCATATAATCTTACTAAGGAAAATTGCTAACATACCTTCTACATTTTTCAACTAAAACTACTGCAGTTTTTCTGTCGTGTATGCTACCTACACACTTACAATTAATGAAGGGAAATAAGGAAAAATTGTTGTGAAGCTCTCAGCAGACAGAACAACCGGTTCGTTTAATATTTTACGACAAACAAATAGAAGACTCTCAATTTTGGAAAAAAAATATCGAATTAAAGCGATCTACAATTTTAGTGTACTCTTACAGGTAGAAAGGTGACCAAGTTATACAATGGCTATTGAAATCCAGGATGTCAGTACATCAGTTGAGCCCAAGGGATAGAAATCCTCAGGAACACCTAATTATTTTCCATATTTATTGGACAGATGCTATGATAGATGAACAGATTTTTAATTTCGCTTACGACGGAAGACAATGAGATCTTTTACTTCTCTACATTTTACACTAGATCCAAGATAGAAATTAAAATTAAAGCGCTAAAGAAATAACAACCTAAACTGATATAAGACTTATCTACCTCTACTTTCTGAAATCCAATCTTTGCCAGCAACTCTACTACTCCGCAATTTTAAGTAGCCGTGCAGAATATCATAGGGCCCAATCATAGGGCACGGTTCGTGTGCTAACTCAGTTATTCTCTATCTCCTCACACTCATAGTCAAAAGATAACTGGACTTATGAAGTTTGTTTTTACAGGTATTTATTACATTTAGGATTTCCCTGACAAAAAATGGAGAGGACTATTCTTGGAGGTCACTCACCGTGAGGATACTAGAGCATAATCTCCAATATGTGCGGTTGATGGTATTGATGGTTATGCAGCTCTAGGCAAGAGTAAAGATGCGTAGAGTTTTGTACCAAACTAACATCGCTAACATTGTTTATGTGGCATTATCAAGCCTGTTTTAGGTGACTACCTTTTAAAATGTTTCCGATACTCAGTCTAGCTCACGAGCAGCTTTTCCTTAGCAACCGAGTTTGGAAGCCTAATCTAAACCTTAATTTATTTCAGACATACAAACATACCTATATTGAAACCTATTGAAAATATCGCATTCGTGTGTAACGGTTTGATCGTTAGATATGCAACAGTAGGAAAAATCTTGGGGATTCACATCGACGCATACCTAAGAGGAAACATGCAGGGATTTTTTTGCACCAGCTGTGTGCAGAGTTTGAAAATTAGTTATGCAGGCTTGAAATATTTCCTGCATATAGGTAAAGTACCAGCATCGTTCTAATATGGAGCTAAGTATCGTATGTAAATGAATGAGGTAATAGAAATGAGCATTGTGAACAGCATGACATGTTGTCTTTTCCAACATATCTTGAATTGTTCAGAGATTACCATGTGGTTTTATCGATTTGACCATAATACCATATTAATCTAGTACCTTAGTAGTCTTTCAAAGCATTCCAATAAGATAAGGTAGTTTTACATCTTACGAATCTTCGCTACAAACAGCCTCTGATTTACCTAGACACCTGTATTTATCAGTTCGACTATAGTGATTTTATTTGTCAGTCTAGTGGCCCACTTAGACAATGATGACTCCAACGTTGGATCAAAAAAGGAGATACTTATGCATTTTGCGACTAGAAGACATCTTGGCATAAACTAACAAGATTACTGTTCTCCCATACTAGTTTTTTGAAGTTGTAGTACCCGAAAATGGCGGTTTTACAACCTCATTCACCAGAGAGCAGCTTCAGCAGCGACCCCTGCATCTAAACTCTTTCTAGACGTGACGGAGTACAGTCTTATGTTATTCTTTGTAAAGGTTATGGAAAAAGTGCATCAGTGCTTGAGCCCAAAGTTACAGACTATAGAGGTCTTAATTTTTTGGAAGAGTAGGAAGTTATCTGGCAAGGATTACGATACCAAATTTCATCGTCACCAAAAGCTTAAGTAATAAAATATATAAGACTGAGAGCTGGTCTTTGATAACGTAGAAATGTAGCGCATGACATGAGAGTCATTAGGTTACCTACTTGAGTATTTTTTTCGCTTTGTTTTCTTCTAAGTACAATTTCTGGAACATTGCTATTTACTCGATAAACAATAAGAAACGTAGTTAAATTCTTATTTCACTCCTCTTGAACCATTTAATGGAAAGGTTTATTAATTTCATAAACATTGATAACGTTGTTTTTGTTTGTATATACCTATATAGATAGGTGATAAAAGTTAAATATAGATATTGCTCAATGTATTGAAATATAAATAATAATTTGGTAATAAAACAAATTACTTGTATTCTTTTACAGCCCAGAAAAATACTACATCCATCCATAGTTTTACCTGATTGGTGTAGTGGCTAAGCAATTGGACTGCTGTGTTTGTGGTGGGTTCGAGAGACAAAAAATTGGGCGACCTGCATTTGTTTTTTCCGAGTCTGGATCTTCCTGTACCTGATGTTTTATGTTTGTAAAGCGCAGCCACGATACAGGAAAATTTTTTAGTGTGGGGCAACGTTTTTTTGTTTTAAAGTTTCATTTAGTGTCTCAACTCCAAATAGAAGATTCATCAAATAACCTCAAGGTATTTTTTTTTTAATCCGTGACTACAGCTGGTCAAATAAGGACCATCTACAAATCGCGTACAATGAAACACCCAAGGTTTGATGTAACAAGAGACCTTTATTTTATGTAAATTTGACTAGATATAAAACTGTATATCAACCAAAAAACATTCTGACATAAAAAAAAACATCCAATAGGATTGGATTGTTTCTTTGTAATAAAAGTAATGAATACTTCTAAGGAGATTGCACATAACTCCTTTGTGTTTGAATCTCGATATTTTCGGTCGGCTCTTCCAATTGTTCTGGAAGGCGGTACTTTGGTATATCAAAACAGACGACCTCAGTGGCTAAGCGATTGGTCTGCTGCGCAAGGGCTTCAGGTAATGCGACAAAAATTGTGTGGTCCTCAGATGTTTGTCCCGAGGGTGGGTGTTTGTGTATGTGGTATTTCAAGTTTATGAAATTCATCCACAATTCAAGAGAAATTCCTAGAGGTGGCTTAGACGAAAATTCAAATACTTAAACCATAACGGGAATTTGCTTAACTTGCGTTAAGGTAAGCAAATTCACGTTGTGGTTTACAACTCTCTCTTCATAGTTCTCTACATTCGTGAAGTTAAGCTCAAGTTGTACAACTGAGGTCTTATAAATTACAATACTGAGGTCCGAAAATAGCCAACGATGACGTTGGTCTCAACTGGAAGGTCACCAGGACATTATCACCAGCCGAGCGACTTATTTACAGACCTTGATGATTATACAATTCTACAAGTAATTTAAGCGAGTTATCTTGTAATTACAGATCATATTATGTTAATATGTTTTTAGGCAAGTTTGTCGTGTGTTTTTGCTACTTAGTCCATGGCAGTGAGTTCTTTGCACAATATTGGTAGAATTACAAACATAATAGCACACTTGTATTCCCGGAAAAGGTAGGCAGAAGTTTATATGGTATACTAGACCCACATTTTGCCACTTATGTTACAGATCCCAATAAAGTAGGGGTCGAGCCTATTGCCATCAACTGGGCAGAAATGCAGACTCCCTGCTGCTACTGAATGTCACCTAATTTAAAGCCCAGTAATACTTTGCCCGACCTGGGATTAAAGCCCCGGAATCTCTTGCTCCGCAGTTGCGCTTGGAGACTACTAGACCAACGAGGTTATCTTCCTTCTTCTTCCAGCCAGATAAAATTATTTTACCCTGGTAGAAAATAATTGGGACCATTATTTTGATCATAATATTAGACTTTGCTAGTTTTAGATAGGTATCTATGGATTTATAAAGATATCTTCCTTTTCTTCAACCAGAGAAAACATACTTCCCATAAGGTTACCAAGTCGTATTATTGTCCTTGTTATCCTCAACCTCAGTACTGGTTCTTTTCGGTTTATTTACAACCATTAAAATATTGTGTATAAAGGAAAACAGGTTATCTGTAAAATATATTGATGCTTCAAACTTGCTAAAATACTTAACACAAGCTAAAATATGATCTCATAGTTTATTTTGGTAAACTTTTTAATATGAATATACAAATCAACAAAAAATATACGCCTCGAATACATAACCTTTTTTTGAAGTTGGTTAGAAACTTGTTTGTATCTTCAGCTTCTGTTTTGGCAGAAACTAAACCAGAATAAGTTTTTATCCGTATTAGAAACATTGTTGAAAGTGTTGAAACCCCAGGAATATGTCCCGAGTCTGGGTGATAGTGTATGTGATATTTCATGTTTGTGAAACGCACCCACGATACAGGAGAAATTCCTAGTGCGGAGTGACGTTAAAAAAAACTGTACTCTATATAAATCTCTGATTTACCTACACAAACATTTGTTTGCGGTGATAGCTACCATAGCGCTGCAGTAGAATCACTGGACATGTCACCAATCAAGACTCGATATGCATTTGTTACTTAACCTTTGGAGTCTGTTGCACCAATGACACTGTAGAACATTCAACTATAAATATCCATTTAAAGAACACCCTAAAACCATTTGAATAAAATTATGAAGTAAATGGTAACGTTGATTAGAAATATTTATTGATTACTTAACTAGAGAGCTGCACCGCCCGCGGCGAGCGTTGCCCTTTCCAGTTTCTACTAAGCAAATCTATGAGTACATGTAATGCTCACAGCTTGATGAACTTGACCCAGTAACAACCTGATCTTACACAACACACGTTTAGATGTAGATCAACACTATACAAACGTGTAATAACGAAGGAAATTTTGAAAATGATGGGCACGAGCGGGACTCCAACACGCGACCTTCGCAGATCCGCGGCGCAGCTCTACCAACTGAGCTATCGTGTCGTATCTCGATGCAACTTAAAGTTATCTTATTACTCTTTTTCAATCAATTACAGATGGTATACTTACTGCTCATTAAATGGCCACACTAAATAGTTCTTTAGGTTTTTCTTAGAACTTGCCTAATACCCGAACTGGTAGTCATAACTCCTTAAAGTTTGCTTATTGAGGCACCTTAGAAATCACCTAATAAGGCATGTTCACAATCTCTAAACTGCTACTGAAGATAATCTGTCAAAATAACAGTTCGAACGACCTTCAACTCGAATGCAGAACTTCTCAACTATACCTATAACTTCCACTTACGTTTGACCCCGAAACTATTGACAATACGAGTGATTAATGGCAAATAATGTCTCATGGTAAGTATGTACAGTGTACACTACTCATGCAAAACTTGTCACCCTTGCGCTAAACCTTGCTTAAAGGTATTTGGCCCCAGCAGGAGACTGGCTCAGAAAGCGGAACTTCAGTATACACTAAACTGCCAGCAATATCATTCATCATCATCATCCACAGCCTTCAATATCCCACTGCTGGGTATAAGCCTCCCTTATCATACCAACGTTAAAAACAAATAACATAATATGTGAAAAATAGAAAATCTAAAAATAATGCCTCGAAGTATTCTTTCTCATCGCTGTCGACTGGTAGGGTGTCCAAAAGGCTGGCGGCATTGCCACGTTGAATGGCATTACTAATTGTTTGGCCGAACAACAAGCCAGCCCTTTGGTCACATGAAGAGTTGACCAACGGTTTTGAAAGATCTCTAAATACGAGTAGAGCACTCGGACCCCATAACCCGAGTGTTTCGACTTCAAACGGCTCAAAAATATTATTATTATATTATAATTAGGTTGTTATATTTTCGCCGCTTGAGACTCTCCGCAGCGGCAGCAGCAGCGCCAGAGCAAACCGCTATTACCAACAATTGTAGTTGTATACCTGCCTACAACTGTCTCCTCAAAAGGCCTCTCCAAGTTAATACAACATAACTCTAAGCCCATCTAAAACACAACTTAATAACAATTCCAATACATCCATGAAAGTAATTAAAAACAACAATATTTTATAGATTGGATAAGGTAAAAAACCTCACTGACCGATTAAAACGATCTATGTTGATACCTATAAAATCACTAAAAGAAATAGATACGTACCTCTACCTACCTATCATGATTAATACAAAAGTTATCCTTGTAGAATAAAGAATTATATGGTATTATAGATATAGCGTAAATTGATTAGATTCCTTATACTACTCGACGTTACGTATGTCAATACACCTGGGGCCCTAAGTAAAGACTTAAACGTACCTACTTTACTAACCGTAAAGAAGAAACTAGTTTTATAATAAAAACAAATTTCCTTCACAGTTTTTCCTTCCGCATAAGATCAAGATGAATATGCAAATGTTTTAGCAACCTAGACAACTGTAACACTTACCTAGTCACTGAACAAATGTTAGATAAAACTTCGCGCACGTTAACACTGATAAATGATAACCGAACTCAACTGAATCTCAAAATACACTAAGACACGACACTTCAAAGCTACGTGTAATCACGTGCGGCCGTGAGAAGCCGAAGAAAGAGCTAGTCAATGCCAGGCAATGCCAGTAATATTAAATTAATGCCAATTACTTTTAAATAATGCCGACAATGTAAGCCAGGTTATGTCTGGCTAAGATGGCAATAGGTACTGATAACTACTGAAAACGAAAACGCTAATTGGACCTAATTATTGCTCTGTTTAATGGCGCTGCAGTTACTGATAGGCAAGTATTTGTTGAGCTTGAAGAGTTACCTACTTTAAGATATGGTGACCTTATCGTTACTTACCGTTCTCCAGAGACTGCCTCGTTGGTGGTCGGCGCAACTGCTGAGACATGGCAATAGGCTCACCTCCTATTATATTGGGACTTGGGACCTATAATTGGCAAAATGTGAGTCTACCTACACACCTCTAATAATAATAAAATTCTTTATTCGAATGAGATCCGACACAATAAGCATACAAAAGAAAAACACATAAAACATAGCAAAGATAAAAACAATAACTAATACTCTATAGTAAAAAAAACCTGGTCCTTTGGGTGAGTTTCCACACCAAAGGACAGTCGTATTTTTCAGCAATGGTGCTCAGGAGGCCATGGCTGCTTCGACGCAACCTGCCGAGTAATGAAGCACATATTTGCGCCATACTGCATTGAAGCAGTCTGTGAGCACCCCTGCCTACCCCTTCGCTTGTAGATAATTTTAAAACGAAGTAAGCATTTAAAAATATTTTTGCAAAAAACAGCTGAGTCATTACGTTCACATCACTCATTGGCTAGTAGATAACTGCCATCTATGACAAAACTATAAAACTAGTGACTTTCAAGGAAAGAACGAATATAGGCACCAAGTTACTGATTCAATGTGGAAATTACAGATGGCAGCACTTGTGATACGTAAGCGTACTATTATATGAGTATTTTAAAATTAAAAACAATAGTTAACACTATACTTTATTTATAACATAATACAAAATTAACAAGACACTGTACAATGATTAACGTATATAACTTAACACCACTGTCACAGCTCAAAGCGAATCCCTTTTGAGCTTAGTTAGAGTTAATACAAATAATACCAATCCCTACCAAATATAAAATATTTTTATACACCGACCGAGCATCATCCCGCATGGCTTGAACCTTTTCACAGCACACATATCAACTCGGAAAGGGATCGGCACCGAATTGCCTTTTGCCTCGCCGTCAAACAGGAGTCAATCCGAGGCGATTACGTTACGATTCCGATTAGCGAATTTCATATAAATAATACTGCACGGCTCGAGATGATTCGGCGACGATCCCATTTCGAATTGATATGTGTGTGTATGTGTGAATACCATCCCAAGACCCTAATAGACTCATAAACTCAAAAGTATTATTATTGACAAGTCTGTTTTAATTGTTCATTTACATTTAACTCAAGAGTTCTTAGAAACTTAATATTAATAAAAGTATGCGCTATTGTTCAAAAGAGTCATCAAGTTAGAATTTTCTATACAATAATCTAATTAGGTCTTTTGCAGGATGTAGCTCAAGAAAGCGGAATACTGCGACTAAACTTTAAAAATACAGCTCAAGCGCATAGGTGTGGTATATCTAATTGAGGTGTAAATAGCCGAAAATATCGTTACCTAAAAATTAAAACACTAGATTGTTATTATAGTTCTGGTTAGCTGAAAGAACCGTATAGTAACGACTTCATAGTCCCCACAAAAAGATAATATTGTCTTCTTAAAATAAGAATTGCAGACTGAAACAGACTGGTCAGGATGCGGCCTGGCCACAAAACCATGACATGATCAAACAATCAAGTGTGAATTAATAAAATCTGAAAATATGAGTACGTACTGGTAACATTGTCGTAAATAACAACCTCATAAGGCCATGGCCTCCAAAAACAATTAATATTCTATGCTCAAAGCATCGAGTTTAAAAACCATTTCTGCACAGCTATATTATGTATATTCTAAAAAACCTTCACGCGCAGATAATCACATAATTATATTTTAGGTAACGATATTTTCCGGACAAGCATCTCGTATTTAGTGGCTCTAATGATTAAATACTGTTGAGGACTGGCTCAGCCGGGCTCGGGCGAGCGTCGTGCGTAGTGCGGCAGCACTGGCAGCGCCGGCTCCTCCTGCAGCTTGGAGAGGGCGCAGCGCACGGCGGACAGCGTCTCCGGCGTGTGCTTGCGGCCGCGGGGCGCGTGCGGCCGGTGCGGCCGGCTCAGGCGCTCGGCTGTCGCTGTTGATTCTGTTGGCATGTAATGAAACTTGAAGGGCTATCGGTAAGGGTGTGAGGTGAGATGAAGGAAAACTTTTGATCTAGTCCCGTCCAGTTAAGTTGAAGCATAAAATTCAATTTAAGCGATAAAATACAAGGAAAACATTTGCCCGAATGAAAATTTATCGATTGCAAAATAACCCGATAGGATCAATTTTCTAAATAAACAATATTCTGAATACACAATTGTAGAGTACAGTTATTAAATCCTAGTAATCAATTTCTAATC
This sequence comes from Abrostola triplasia, assembly GCA_946251915.1. Taxonomy (NCBI): domain Eukaryota; kingdom Metazoa; phylum Arthropoda; class Insecta; order Lepidoptera; family Noctuidae; genus Abrostola; species Abrostola triplasia. Next base: position 1,711,438 of record OX276424.1, on the reverse strand, counting down.
ATTAGGCAAAACGCAGAACCCACAAGTCCTTTGTTAGTGCCATAGTTCAATGATGCGCAACTCACGATAAGGCAGTTGAGTCATTGTACCCTCGACACTCTTACACACTTCACACTGAACAGATGTAATAGCAGCTATTAATCCAAGTAATACTCGTTAGCCATTTAAGCATGCCTCTGAAGTAGACGATAATACAGTACATAACATATAGGTAGGTACTCATACGTAACATACTTTTACAGTGTCGGTACCGAACCTTTTACACGGGAGTCTAAATGCTGCGACAGCCAATCGGGTTTTTCTTTCCTTGCTTTACATAGGATTCTTCTTTAACTTCGGATCGGCATGAGCCAAAAACCTCATGGAATGGATCATACCGTGGTGCAGAGTTTGGTCAGTCAAAAAGGATGGTAGCGGGGTTGACCGTCCAGGGTGCACCGGACGTATTTAAGTATCGTCATTCGTGGAGGCTCTACTTGCATTCCAATGCGATAAAAAGGATCCTCAACCAAATCAAAATCTTTTAGACTCCCGGTACCTATGCTACTCAAAGGGCATCCTCTTTATGCTAATATTATACAACTATTATTTTATATAAGGGCCTTAAACAAAGGTTTCTTTAAATAAAACGTCGATCCAAACTGGGAATTTCTCCTGTAACGTGGATGCGTTTCACAATCATGTAATATCACATACACGAATACCTAGACTCGGGAAAATCATCAGCGGATTACACAATTTTTTGTCCCGTGCGGGGATGGAACCCCTAAACCCTAGCGCAGCAGTCTAATCGCTTAGACACTGCGCCAATCACGTCGTCATAATAATTTAAAAAAACATTTCAATACATTATCTTGGAAACTTCTTCGATTTATTATAATGTATAGAAGCCGACTTGACAAGCTAAGTCAAAAGTCAACCACAGTGTCAATTTGACGTCAAGATACTTACGATTGACTCTGGGCCGGTCTCTATCAGGGCCGCCATCGTCGAGGCTCTCGCAGCAGGTGCAGAAGTAGCAGGGCACGCCCGGCACGCCGCAGCACAGGGCTCCCCACAGCCACCGGTTGAGGGTGCTGGCCGTCCTCGACCATGCGGTCGGCCTGTCCTGTAACAATTGGGCAATAGGACCGACAAACATAAGGACCAAAAGACAAGAATGTATGGTGGACATCCTACTGGAGATAAGCTGAGAGTAGCTTGCAAGAATTCGGGGAAGGGATTGTCTTTTGGCAAGTTGGATAAAACTTTGGAAACTTCGTTGTCTTTAGAGTGCTCAATAGGTCTTCGATAAATATATATATATACTAGCTGTTGCCCGCGACTTCGTCCGCGTGAATTTCGTGGTATGAAAAATAGATGTTGGCCGATTCTCAGACCTACTCAATACGCTCACAAAATTTCATGAGAATCGGTCTAGCCGTTTCGGAGGAGTATGGGAACGAAAACTGTGACTCGAAAATTTTATATATATAGATAACATTGAAGAATGTGTCACATTATAAAATTAGGCGCAGAAATATAAGGAGCCCCTGACGAAAATGAAGAAGAATGAATACATTTTATAGGTTTGTAATGAGCTAATATTCCTGTTGAAGCACAAAGAGATTAGTATCACACCATAGGAAATCTGTAGCTCTTGCTTCTAAGGAACAGGCGTAATTTAATATACGATGAGGACCTAAGTATTTTGATAGAAACTAACAATAACAAATTAGCGGCCTGCTCTCAATAGCCAAAGTTTAGGGTACTGGATACTTTACTAACGTAGTTGAAGGAAATTGTTACCAGCACTCGCTGTCTATTTAAAGTAACTTGATTTACAGCCATTTAGGTAGCATAACATCACCCCTTTTACTTCGCAAAAAGAAATAGACTAAGATGTATAACACCCACATATTTCTATTTATTATATTAGTTCCCAATGTCGGACGCAAGTCTAATGCCATTTATTTCAAAAAAATACCATTTTCGAAATGTTCTACTGTTCAATCTGGTTGTTTACCTGGTGGTTGAACACGAAGTCCCGGTTCATCACCACTTCATCTTAGTCGAGCTCTCATCATCCGATAACACCTCAGTATGCCTCCTGACACTGTCACCGTGACTGATTGGAATCGAGCTTTATTTTTTCTCTTTGTGCGGGCAGTCATCAACTGAATGAAAAACTTTTTATAGTCTATGGTCTCGTAAAAAACTGTCATTATTTAAATTAAGTTGTTCAAATATTTTATCTTTTTAAAAAAGTTATTATGTTTTCGATAACTGCTTATAATTAAAGCGGCCTTGTCGATAATATTTTTAATATCGTAGTGCATTGACTGAGATCTAAGATATTCTTTGCGTGAAGATATTATCAAACAAACTTGTGCTTAAACTTGGAAACCTGAAACCATTTATACACTTATTCTGTTGTTAACAAGCTCCTACCTTGGTGCAGTATAGCCCTCATCAAGAAGATATATAAGATTCAAGTTATCTTGATACTGCTACTAGAAGAATTAATTACGTCTTACCTTAATAATATTTATTCAAGAAATTCACTGGACCATCAAAATAATTAGCAGGTTTCTCACGAGACTACATAACTTGACATTTTCTTACATAATTCACATAACAAACTCAACGTTAAGGAAACCACTAATCTCGAAACAATTTAACGACAACAATCAAAACAACCTTAAATATTCCACGACTCACAGAACTGAACTTCTAATTACTCCAAGCATTTTAATTACTCTTATATCTTATACAAAACATGAGAATATCCTATTCGGCTTCAACCTTCGTAGTTAATTAGTGTTTAATGTCCCAAGTGCGCACGCTTCGCACCGGATTGAAGCCACTTCCAGGCAGGACAATACCGTGGCTAAACTATCATTAGTCCACGGTGTAATATCTTGGGACCTTGGCAGAACACCAGTAATGACATCTTGGTGTTTGACTATTAATAAAAAAATCAAGTGTTAGATTTATGTTTCGTATTTAGGTTCCGTATGAGAAAATTTATAATATAATGTGCCTGATAAGGTCCTGAAAGATCAATTTTCGAATCCGACTTAAAAATGGAGGAGTTTCTATTTAAATTATTTTTTATGCATTTAATTGTACACCTTTGTGAAACTGAAGATGGTGTTAAATGTATATTTCTGAAAATAAGTCGTTTACAGGAACGGCAACTTTAACTTCGGTTTTAGCCTTGGCCAGTATATCTTAACAACTGTCTATATCGATCTACATAATATTATCTATAATTATAAATATGGCCTCAAGTAAGGCTCAGAATAAACGTTTCTTTCCTAGTAACAGATATAACCAATTAGGATAGTCATCATCGTCAGCCAGTGTCGACCCAGTGTTGGTTAAGCATCCTCTTCCTTGTACCAATGATGTAACACAAATTCCTCATCATAGGTTACGGATCTCTAAAAAAGAACATCAATTGCAGCAAAACTATAAGCACTCGAGTCATTGATATCCAAACTCTTGGCAAGTTCACACGCGTTGTTCAAAAAAACTTCAAAAACTAATTTCTTACGTTTTTTACGAAAACGTTTAAGTAAAATGAATTTGAGACTCCATGTGTTCATTGGACAGTTTCTATGGCTGCTGGCAGCTTTGAACGGGAAGGCGATTCAGGGCATACCCGGGTACGGCCGAAACTTGGTCATAAAGACGTTGCCAGCGATTGAAGACTACCAGAGCAGTATCTATGAAGTGTTTATGGAGCCTTACTTGTATGTAAGTATTTTTTAATTTACATTACTCTAAAGAGGCTTAGTCCTACGAAGTATTTATTAGCCTTTGGGGCTAGTGGTTTCTAAGCGCGACTGCTGAGCATGAGGTCCTGGTTTCGAATTCTTATATTCGGTTTAATCGCTGATCGGGCAAAGTCTCACTGGGTTGTTCCGTTGGGTCATTCTCAGTAGCACAGCACGACGTCTGGATTTATCCCCAGTTGATAGCTATAGGCTCGCCCCCTATTACATTTAACGGTGGGACCTATAATATAACATTATTGGCGAAATGCGGCTGTACCTACTACATGTACACCTCACCTTGGGGGAATACATGAAACGTGATGTGACTTAAAAAATGGCATATTTCATACAATTTAAACTGAGATCTAGATTTTCTCCTGACCCACATACATAATATCATAACCTTGAAAGTACAGGACCACTGAAAATTTTAGCGTTTTCAGTTAATAATACGTCTTCCTCTACTTTATAGGTACTTATATCATTCTGATTTATCAGCAAATACAGTATCTAACTAGCCCCATGAGCGCAGTATTTGGTACAAGAACTGTTGTAGGCTATTATAAATATTTATAGATTCGATGTCCGGAAAATTAAGTAGATACGTCTCCCACATCCTATCGCGGTCCAGTGCTGGAAATAGGCCTCTTCCAGGTTGAGCCACAACACCCGATCCAAGGCAGATACCTAAGTAAAAAATTAAGAAAATTAACATACAGACAAACAGAACCTCCACCTTTTGAAGTCGGTTAAAAAACCTTTTGCGTTCTTAAAATATGAAAATCGCGCTGAAGGTTGAGTACCTACATATTTTTTGTCAATGAAACCAGGAAGACAGCCGATAATACACCATCTGCATACGAGTCAAGGTCGATTATAACTTAAATTAAACGTTACAATGGGTGCTTACAGTGACAAATATCTTTGAGATCTTGTGACGGGAAATCTTTGAAAAGTGGCACCTTGTAACCAACATTCAATTCACATATTCTTTAGTATATATATGTATATAGTAAATATAACAAACGCAAACATTCAAACACCTAGGATGAATGTTTGTATTTGTGATATTTCATGTTTGTGAAACGCACCCACGATACAGGAGAAATACCGACGCTGCATCTTCCGGTTCCTGGTCGCCATCCAGGATACGACAATAATAATCTCGTGAAGTTTTTAAAAAACAACCTTACATCTTTTTCTCTCTCTTACAATATCTCTTTTACAATATATTATTATTCTAATCGTTATAAAAATCAATAAATTAAATTGACTGATAAATTGCCTTTTATAATGGGCCCAATGCTTAACACTCAGGCGTCCAGTGAATGAAGTCTATGGCCATCTTTCAGAGTATGGTTAGAGAGCAATCGTGAGGGTAGCACCTCGAGTTTCCAACTTCGTGTATCTTGTTTTTTAATTAAAATCGTCTTCATTATTTTCTTTTTCAGGACTTCGGCCACCAGGTGTTACCTCCAGGGAATCGGGCTGAGAAACAAATAGACATAGTCGTTGTAAGTGCATACATGTTTTGTATTTACTTTTTTATGATAATTCTATGTGGGATATAATCTTTATTTTTTACCCGATTCAAGGCTTGTTACTTGTGATGTTTGGAAAATATAAAAAGCTGGATATATCTACAAGTGTGATGATGCATTACACTCGTAGGGGTAAGGGGTTTCCGGAAGGGGTAAACAGAGATGTGTTAAATGCTGCTTTACAATACTTAAGTTACTTAGTTTAATGCCTTTTTTAAACAGTATGAAAATACGACGAATGAAAAAGACTTCAAATTCTTAATTAATCTGACGTAAGTATCTTATATCCCAATAACAGCCGTTCAGCACAAACAAAAAGCCGTATAATCACAGTGCATAGTGTTAAAAAACATTAAAGCTTCATTTCAATAAACATTAAGCAAAAACGACAATTAATCTTAATATCTAAACGGTTGGAATCATCTTCAGCCGTTTGATCCAAGGTTCACGGCCCTACCGACTTCCCACTATGTAAATTACTCACTTACGACTATTAAAACTGTTCGTACACGTTTAACGTGACTGTATAAACAAACCTGCCTGTCTACGGGTGCTACACGATTGCATGCTGACGTCACTATAATAGAGTGTCAATTAAAACGTATATTATGGATTTTCAATCGTGATTGCGTTAGGAACACTTCCTTAGGCGTGAAGCTAGTTCAACATAGTATGTAATTCTTATTCTAAAGCTTAGCACCTATGAGTTCCCTTTTAAGATAGAAGACGAGTGGCACATTAAGTAAATCTCTAAACGGCCGTTAACGATTAAAAATGCGTAGTTATTACGTGAAACATACATTCGTCCATACATATAAACTTTCGCGTTTATAATATTAGGGATAATACATTAAGTAATAATATGCGACAGGGTAGTGGTACTTGTTCTGTCTGAATGTCCAAAGCCGGTGGTGTATGTAAATAAGTATGTAGACCGCCTAATATTGTATAATTATAAAGAAACATCAATAATTCAATACCTACTTAATTAAAAAGGCTGTGTTTGTGATAATTGCGTGTTATTATCTCAAAGGAGGAAGATCTGTTAAAACTCAAATTTTATTTATATAGTCATTATACTATTAGCTCTCATTAAAATGGTTTTTTATCCTTTAATGGATAATAAAAAATGCTAAACTAAAATACAAAGCAAACATTCTGCTTTGGTAAAATATGTTTAATTTCAGTATTACTTCTTAAGATGTTTAACAGAGGCGCAATCGTAAGTCCAATGGGATAAAAAATAGTAGGTCGTCATCAGCTGGAAGACGTCCACTGTTGAACAAAGGCCTCTCCCTTTAAGGGGGGGGGGGGGGGGGAGTTGGTGGTGAAGTTACAAAAGACGCGTTTTAAAAACAAGCGATCGACGACGAAATTGAGTTGTTTATTGCTTTTCCCTTTCTTAAAAACATAACTTTGCACTTAAGTAATGTGAACAATAATTTATAGATTGGTGTTATGAATTTGGCGCTATAAGGGGGAGGCCTTTGTTCCACAGTGGACGTCTTCCGGCTGTTGATGATCATGATGATGACACTTAAAACTAAAAATGCAATAGATATAATAACATTTAAAAATAGTTGAAGTCTAATAGCGTATGCAAAGTATAGCCTATTGACATAAGTAATTAAATAAGTCCTTGGTACTAACAGCAGTTAGAGGTAGGTTCGTCACGGCATATTAAAGACACGCGATGGGCAGACGTGGTCATTATAATGTTCGTATATCATGATGTCGTTTGAACACATAGTACCACATTCCACCAGTTATATTATAGGTCCCAATGTAATAGAAGGAGAGCCTATTGCCATTAACCAAGCACAAATACAGGCTCCTACTACTGAGAATTGCCTAATTAAAAACCCCAGTAACTCTGCCCGACCCGGGATTCGAGCCCAGGGCCTCATGCTCAGCAGCCGTGCTAAACGACCACTAGGCCAAGAAGGCAGTCGTTTGAAGAGTAGACTCATTTAGTCGTTAGGGTTGTAATTTAGGTTATATATCAACTGTGTTATAGATATATTCTTCAAGAAGGTAGGCGGGTTGACGGTGGTGCGCTTTTGCATTGATCACATCACACTAATATTATAAAGGCAAAAGTTTGTGAGTGTGTTTGTATGTTTGTTACCTCTTCACGCTCTAACGGCTAGACCGATTTTGAGGGAATTTCATATTTAGGTAGCTGACACCCAGGATTAACACATAGGGTACTTTTTATCCCGAAAAAATGTAGTGGGTAACACTGCGGGTCGCAGTTAGTTATATCCCCAGACAGAATGAGTCCTGTGTCATGTCTGACGAGCGACCCATAGTGCATACAATAACAGCACTCCCGGAATTAGGAATAACGTGTACCTAGCGTAGGTCAGGCAATAACGTATCGTACGCTTGTCGAACGGTCGCGGGTTAGCCGGGAAAACAATGACAAGACCCTTGCGCTAATAAATCAAGAAATTAGATGATTGCACGACATTAATAATTATATTATAATGTGACAAATACACTTATGTTATTATAGTATTCTAAGACCGCAGAACTGTAGGTCTAAGTAATAAACTCATTGCTTGGACCTACACCTATCATGTCAAGGTTACACAGATTATAACTTATGCCTGTTGACCAATTACTGAGTATTTATCCAGCATCGTGCTAAGACAACGTGTCTTACGTTAATAACACTTTAATGCAGCTTTTTACACACATACAAGCACACCTGTAACTCCCTGAAGAGTTCGCAGAAGTGTATTGCTTTTTAAGCAGTCTATACACCCGCGTATTTATAGTTATTCTATTTGGGGCGGAGACGAATGCAACAAATCAGAGATCAATAAAATCGGTTACATAGATTCTATAAAAACGTAATCGTTTTTCTTTCTATTTTCTCTCGTGTGCAACTAGAATAGGACTGCCCCCTTACCATGAATTCTTATAGCAGGGCAGTTTACGATGTGATAGCGAGACGTCGCATTATACTGCATATAGCAGCGTCTCGCATCCACGACGTAAACTGCCATGCTCAAAAAAGTTCATGGTAAGGGGCAGTAGCCTTATCTCGGAAGTAATACCAAACTCTCTTCATCGCCAGCCCCACAGAGCGCCAGGCCTGCAAGCCATAGTGCACCTGCAAGCGGACGAGGAGTCAGGAGTGGAAGGTGACCTGATCTTTACGCAGCTGGTGCCCAACGGCCCGGTGAGCATCGAGGGCAACATCACGGGGCTGGCAGCGGGTCTGCATGGCGTACATGTGCACCAGACGGGAGCTGTCAAGGACAACTGCAAGGATATCGGGCCGCATTTCCTGGCCTTTTATGTAAGTTACAACAGACATACAAACTTTACTTCTTTATAATGTGTTTTGTATTGGTCTATATATCACGTAAATTGGTAAGGGTTTTCCATGTTTTACTATACTCAAATCATGAATAAGTAGGTCAATTCTCGTAACTTAGACGTTCTCGAACAGTGCGATATCGATGTGCTTTCGATAAAAATCAACGATAGTCAATACGACAATAAAAGGGCTTGATTCGAGTTCGAAACCTTAAACTAAATCCCAAACTGTATTGTCAAACTCTGTATGTTTTTAGTTAAATAAACATTATTATTTTTCATCTATTATGTACCTCAATGCCAACATTTATACCGTAAAGGTCGAATTCTACATTTAAGACACTAATACAGGATCGACTATAGTTTTCCTTTTAAAATACTTATTGCTTATGATCCAGGGTCGTCACGGCGGCCCCCGGGACAACGTCCGACACGTCGGCGATCTCGGCAATATAAAAGCTGAAGAGGGCGCCCCTGTCTCCGTCAAGATCATAGACCACCTCATCTCGCTAGCTGGCCCGCGGTCCATTGTGGGCCGTTCACTAGCAGTGTCCAAGGGAGAGGACGACTACGGGAGGGCCAGTACAGAGGACAGCGCCCTCACCGGGACTTCAGGCCCAGCTGTCGCGTGTGGCATTATTGGTTACCTACACTGATCTGGTTTTTTAACTATAGATTGTATTGTGATATTAAGATTTGTACTTATGTTAATATATATGCGTGTGTAAACGTTTTTTATTTTTATATTGCGTACTACTTTTTAGATTGAAGTTACGCATTGACAAGAATAACCATCAAGATGTCCAGGTATAGGTTGACAAAACTCACTGGTCCTTGCCTTTTTATTCTTAGGTAGCATACTAGAATTACAGTTAGACTTTGGCATACAGCCCCCTTACCATGAACTTAACGTAAGGGGGCAGTGGTCTCGAAGAAAAGTTTTAAGCATAAAACGATTTGCGCCTAAATTTAAGTCTTTCACGTGGTTAGCAGTCAGCCACGACTTTCTTTGCTATGACAGGCAAATCAATTGGTAATATGTATTTCCTTTAAAATGCCCAAACAAGCCACAGTGGACAGTTGACTTCGTATGCTGAATTCACATTGAACCAGCGGGTATAAAATAACAAGAACTAGGAATAAAATAAAAATACAAATCAATTCAGTAACCAACGGATATATTTGATGTATAAAAAATCTTTTTCAACAAAAATGCAAAATACAAGAGAAAATAAATCAGAAACAGCACCACATACCAAACGTATGGAAGAATTGATTGCGTAGTTAGATATACTTAGAATTAATGTGATGTTACGCCTTAAACTAAATAGTTGTGCCTAAACCAAAATAATAAATAATGATTTGATGAGACGGACGGGCGTTATCGACGATACATTAGGAATACTTTTGCTGTTTTAGAAGATTATTTAGACGACATCAGACTTCAAACTGTGATTTTTTATATAAATAAAATTGCAAGTGTTATAGCTATGCTGACAGACGCATCTAAATAAACTTAACCCTGCTCGTACCGCTCTATATATGAGGCCTAATCTTGCCTTTTATACAAAAAATAATAGTTGTTTTTTTATATAAAATATCCAAAGTGATTGTATATTACATGTACGCTATGTTACTTAGTTTACTGGAGGCCAATGGCGGCGACAAGGGACTCGACCTTGGCGATGTAGGCCTTTTGGGCGTCCTCCTTGGACAGACCCTTCTGTTTGCTCCACGCCTCGAACTTTGCCTTGCCTCTGAAGTCAAGCATGCCGGGGGCCTCTGTAATTATAGAAAATAGGTTTTTGAGTATAATGCTTCTTCAGAATAAATTGGTGAAAATACAATTCGAATCTTGAAAGTAATAGAGGTATTGTAATGGTAGGTTGCACTAGACCTGTAGTAGAATAAAACCTGTATCACAAACAGGACACTGATTGACTATGGAGTCGAATAAGTGTTATACATATAGGTATATATATGTACAGACAATAAAAATAGCAGGTAAACACGTTAAGAAACGTTTATGACAAATTATATTTTTGATAGCAATAAACCTAAGGAATATACCTGAGGAAAGGAAAAGGTGGCCTTTACCCTACAATGGGCTCATAATATATTTATTATTTACTTATATACCTTGGTGCGTTAAAGTTATGGTTTCAAAGTTTAACAGTCAATAAGATCTAAGAATACCTTCAAGATTTTATGGACTAATATTCCAGTGACTATCATAATCACTAGCCTATCTCAGTTCACAGCTGGACATATGACTCATGTTTAGTTGTAGTTATTTTACTTAGAACGTGTATAACACCAGCTTAAAAACATGGCTTCTAGTGCTACAAGTTAGTGTTTATTTTAGGAACAATGGACGATTATAATCTTAATCAAAACAGTGATAAGAGGCTATGACCTATGAATCATACGCTTTCAAGACATTGTGAGTCTTATTTTCTATAGAATTAAATGTAAAATCCATTGGCACTATCCATTAGTTTTTCTAAACATCAACGTGGGAGACATACATATAACAAAATACTATTTTCTTAATAATTAGGAACTTTTTGAATAGTTACAGCCTAATTTCAACGTTATAATAATGACAAATGACATTATAATGTTCGCCTGACCGAATTTCGGTCACGGTGGCCTGTCTCATCTGAGACTAACTGCGCAGGAGATATTATAGTGCACAAGTATGCGCGCAAACACAGGTGCACTCCCTATTCCCTCTTTCTCATAGTCCGATGGAACGGCAGTCCAACACGTTCGGAGAGAGATCAGGACTAAGGGCTTAACGTGCCATCCGAAGCACAGAGGGGGGATTTGACTTGTGAAAACTGTCACCCATCACAAGACTGAACGCGGCCAGCACGGCTTAACATCGAATATCGAGTGATCATGTAGCTACGAGCCCCTCAATGACAATAATGTGAAGTGACGTGACATTTACCAAATTGAAACCAGAACGAAACTACGTTTAGATAATGGACCCCCCTGATACAATTTGATGTAATTTGTATCAATTGAGTCAACCCACATAGCTGCGTGTACGCTTGCACGTTTTTATCACGGATTGAGTAATTTTGCCACGATTTAGTATTGACTCATCTAGATTTATATCGATATCATGAATTATTAAATTTAATACTTTATCAGATTGGATAATCGATTTAGCAGTTGATCGATTTATTATTTAGTGTCAGTTTATAATAATAACTTAAATGCAAACTTTATCGGATTATTAAGGGCTTGGGTTTTGTAAGTAGGTAAGTAGTTACTACCATCGTGTTTGTTTTCTTCTGAATTTCCTTACTATAACTGTACAGAATTCAAAGAATATAATATACCTAACTTGAATCTAGTATACAACATTTACATGACATATTATAATATACATTGTAATGACTAAAACACGTTTTTCATAATTTTATCCATATCCCTATAGCAGATTTTTTAATAGATAGCAGTAATTTGAGTCTACCCTTAGACTAGCCAAGTTTTATTTAGATGCGACTATAATGAACCCTTTTTGTTGACGTCAACCGAAAAAATAAACCCTTTCCTATATAAAAATAATCACTCAACAACGGTCCCAAAAACTGTTCTACTGACCCTAGACACTAGACTCACGAATATTACCTATTGCTTTACAAAGTTAGATGTAGATAATCTAACTTAATTTCCATACAATAGGATTATTTATTTTCACACAATTCTAAACTGGAAATTGTAAATTACATAACATAACAATAGCTTAGGTGGCAGACACGGGAGCGTAGCTATCGAGGTCTTCAGTCTAGGCTAATTGGCCTGACCTGACTGGCGCGGTGACTAAGCGACTGGGCTGCTGCGTTCGGATTAGTTTCCTGCACGGGACCATTTGTGCGATGCGTTTGTCCCGAGTCTGGGCGTGCGTGTATGTATTATTTCATACATAACGTAACATCACGCCTGAATTCCCCGAAGGGGTTGGCAGTGGTGCACATGTAGTACACCCACATTTCGCCAATTATATTTTTAGTTCCCAATGTTTGTGAAATGCACCCCCGATACAGGAGAAATTCATATTATATATTATTATTAGTCGTAAACACCACACAATTACAATTAATTAGGAACTTGTAGACATATCACAGATATTGCACTAGGGCGGGGTGATGGGTCGAGGTTTTTTTGTCGGGACTGCCTTGTATGTATGACGAACAGACAGTCATATTTTAAATCTATTTTCATTTATTGATTTTAATCTTTATCAATTCAATTCAATTTGATTCCCGTACGTAATCAAAAATAATACTATTTTTGTAGACAAGAAATGGTTATTATTTGAAGGCAAGTAATCAATTACAATTCTTAAAGAAAAGGTGTGGCTCGACATGAATATGATATACTTATAGCTATGGGTTTCTAAACAAACTCAAAACGTTAGCAATTCTTAATCTTATCGCTGATAATATTTGACATAACTTCAGTTACAAGTAAATGACAGCTTATACTGAACGATATAGACCAGATACACGTAGAAATGTACAGTATTATGTTTATTATTAACTCCAAATAAATTCCGCATATAGTACCTATTTGTATTGCCATAACTAGGTTAAAATAATGATAACGTAAATACAAGCTTGTTTGCCAGTTTGTCCTTTCACGCAGGGCGGCGGATTGACCAGATTTTATAAATATTTATAAACGGATAGTTTTTCATTGGGAATAGAGGCAGAGAATGACTAAAAACTATCATTATTTGCAATTTCCAACGAAATAAATAACATTTTCGGTAGGTATATTAAAATTTTAGCGTTCTGCCACACACTACGGGTTTTTCTTCTTATCGATCAATTAATAAATTAACCCTTTGAGCGCTATCCAGCTAACCAGGTAACCGCAAACAACAGTTCTACAGTGTGACAGTCGTTTACTTAAAGAATATACGAAAACAATACCATGACAGGCAAAATATAGTCTCATTAGCATCGTTAGTGGCTAGTTTATACAAGCTCAGCTTATCAATACTTTATACAACTCATTACACTAAAATCCAGTTCATTATGTACATAATCTGGGATTCAGTGGCCGATCACGGAATTCTACCATTAGGCTACACGAACCACCTATTATGTCAAACGTACTGAAATGCACACGTATGATAATGGATAGGTAGTTAAGATTTTTACATTGATATCAGTGTTAAAATGTAGCTGTATTGTCGTGTCTAAAAAATCCCTATGATATGGAATGTAAACGTATAAAAGCGCCACTAAGACTTTGACCGTATGGTGGCCAAGGTTGGGTCAAAGATACTAAGGACGTCTAAAAGCACGTAGGGTAACCCTACGTGCGTCTGGTAATTTGTTTATATCGTCATATAAACAAATTACCTAAGAACACCTGGACAAGAGACGCTCAAGAAAGAGAGGATTGGCACCCAGCAGAGTGTGATACCAGGCTGAGATGATAATGAAGCGATAGGTTAAATTCCTGGCTAGGGAAAATGATTTCTTAATTAAAATAGAATGATATTATCTTACTTATAAAAATCGGCCTTAAAACTCCTTCGATAACTTTTTTCTTTCTGATGCGCATTTGGGATCCACGCAAAAACTAACCCGTAACATTGGGTAGATAGTATTTAATTGTATGAAAGAAAACGATACCATTTCATTGCATTCAGCAGCAGAAAACATAAAAACGTAGTATGTTCCATTACCCACAAGGTAGACCGTTTGATGTTTAAAAACTCGTTTTAAATTTAAAACGCAGATTGTTCCAGTGGGTACTTAATCTGATAAAAAACCTGAACTACACAAGCATAGCATTGTGAAAAAAATATCTGCGTAACTTGATCGCAGAACCACTTATATTTCAAGGCAATGATTCATCCAAATAGAACGTCACGCCAAACAATTTTATGGGGTATACCGTGAAATGTGACATTTAAAACTCAATTATACTCAATGAGAAATATTAAGTTCGCAATCGCTACATAAGATTGATTTTGATAAGTTAAACATGGTGATCAATGACGCGTTATCGAATTTCCAATTGTTCTCTCATTAGAGCTGTGGAAACAACGCAATTTTACTACTTGTTATTATTAGGTATTGAGGCAAAAACAACCACTTTGTTGTCCACTTAATAGACTAATTATGCTCAACCATGTTTCGGATTTAATGTCTAATAGTAAACAGGGATAATTACATTCATCGGTGTTGGTAATCAAAATGGCGAGGCTAGTATAAGATTTATGAGCAGATTAACTTTTCTGACATCTACCTAATACCTATGTACTTATGTATTTAACTTACTCCCAAAACTACTAAGAAAACTATTATTTTTCTAAAAATACATCTATTAATAGTAAGTATTAGCTGATCAAGATTTAGGTAACATATATTTTTTATAAATATAATGTTATTTATATTATGACCGTGTTCAAATAACTACTAATTGTTTCTATTTATTAGCACAGCAACATTGTCTCGGGTAACAGGAAAAAAGACGACATCGTAAGGAATTAATTAAGTTTTCCTGCACATAACTCTATCTGGAGTTACCATAAAGTAAATAGAGAGAATCCTTAAAAAGGCAGTTACTGCTTCTGTTCGTTTTACTGTTCGACCAAAATGAGTAGGTCATATCGGTATTAACATACATTAGAATTATATACTAATAAAGTAATTAATGATAAAATTATGCATTTTAGCAGACGGGGCCAAACGGCCAAAATCATGACTACAGAACTACTACCTATATTATATAGGAAACATAAATAAAATAATAAATTTTGGAGTTATAAACACGAGCAGACAAAGAAACAAGCAAACTGAACACCTAATTAGCACAGTAGCGAAAATTGCATTGAGCATTACTGCGATAAGGGTCGTTAGTTCGACCCCTGTGAGGGGCAAATATACATATGATCTACAGATATTAGCATTTAGCATATGCTATTTCATAGGCACCCATGATCCTATATGAAAATTCCTAGTGCATGTTAAAAGGGCGTCTCTTTTTATAGAAAAGCCCACGTTTAACACGTGTATTTATATAAATGTAAGTATAATAATCAGTATTGGTTCGTGGTACTCACTTGAGGGGTCAGAGTCGCCGACTGTGGCCTGCTTGAAGTAAGCGTACAGTTCCAGGAGCTCAGCGTCGCTGGGCAGCTTCTTCAGGTTCTTAACGTCGGCGGCGGCCTTGTCGAATTGCTGGAAACAAACAAACACTCATTTTAGCTAACTTTGGATAGAGGAAGGATGAAGGAAACTGAATTAATGGAAGATTCCTGTCATAAAATACGGTAAATATGTAGCAAAATGGGGTGAATAAACTTAGGGGTGTATAAGGACAGATACTTGGAGACTTTACCGTTGAATCAATTTATATTGCTGCCTTCCAGGATCTAATACTTTAAATATTATTCTAATTTATCATGTCAAGTTCTTATCGGCAATAAACAAGTTATTCAAAGATTTTTTTTATATTCACCTTTGAGTTCTAATCACATTATAGTTATTAGGTACTAAACTTGGTCAGCCATTTGTATTTATGCAAAAAAAATACTTGCAGACAGTAGAATAAATTCTTGTTATGGAAACCTACCCATATTAATATTGTGATTCAAAGTAACAAGTTACAGGCGGGTCACCAGAACTGTGTTTTATACTAGACCAAATGTAAAGTTAACTGTTTATGCGAATAAATTTCTAATTCTATTTTTAAAGTTCCAGTTGTCAAACGTGGTTGCCAACATCCAACGCTTTTAGCTTTCCAGTTAGTATAGATTGATCATTCAAGTAATGATACAACCTACCAGATGTAAGGGATCCTCGTGGTTGTTTGTTTCACGAAGTAATTAACTCGAGATAGCATGGTTCTTAAGCTTTTATCGTTGATCGCAAAACGAGTTACAAAAAATAATTTCATTTGGAAACTCCCAAACGACGATTGATGAGGAAATCCAATACAGGTAGCTTTAAAACTAAATGGCATAGTATATCCTGTCTAACCACTAAGGAGAAATGCCTCACGTAAAATTGCGTTAAAAAATCCTAAATTGCCGACGCAGAAATAGAGTTGTTTCGCGTGAAGACCTTAAATTTAAGGCATTGGTTGAACCAGAAAGACAGAAAATACATAGGTATATTATAAACCTTCATGTAGGAGGACTTTTCACGACATTTGAATTAAATAAGACTAAATAAAATGAGATTTTTTGGGCCAAATAATGCTTAGACAAGTTTAACAAGGTTACAGTGTGTCAAAATTGTCTCGTAAATCATACACATTGACGCAATTCTATAAGTGTACCTACATCCTGGTTGTAAAAATAATACAGTGCTAATTGTCAAGTCTCCTCAAACGACGTTCAACCACAGGCTCACCTAAGTATAAATCATTTTTAACTAGCCTAGAAGCCAAGTAAATTATGGCCTTCATTAATAATTTCACATAAAATACTCGCATAGTGACCTTTCAGCTTAGAATATACCTGTCTGATGTTGATTTATTATTTAAGTAACAACTGCTTTGTAGTTTGGTAGATTCTAGGGAATGTTAACTTATTTTCTAGTAAAATAGTACTAATAAATTGCTACTTTTATTGTCTTTCGTTTCGAGCTATGCTTGCAGACCCAGGGAAAGCGAGACAATAGAGGCGACGAACTCGCTGGAGATCTTATCAATGGCAATAGGATCACCAAACAATGGACCTTCTTGGGATGATGAGCAATGAGTTGGAGTGACAAAATTGTTGGAATGAACAATCTTGATAAAATAGTACAACCGCGGTTTAACCCTTCAAGGATTACAGGCGTAAAGAAGTAGGTACCTATATGCGGTCATCCATGCTGGCAAGGACTAAGAAGTATTACTATTCAAATCTGTGCAATCTATGTACACTTATATACGTGTGGACACTTATAATATGTATAATTAGTAAGTCCATAAGGTCAAAATGAAGTAATAATTGTACATTGTACCAGACCAGCAGTGAAGGTGTTTGTAAATAACATTCACACGTAGACGCTATGTGACAATGTCCCGCTTACTAATTCTATGAAATGTACCTAGTATTAGTGATATACCAATAGACGCAAAGCTAATAGGAATTTAAAACTGTTTGAATTGAATTTACAATCTTGATTGTTAGCTGTGAATACGAAATTCTAAATGCTTGATCGCCGATTTCGTGTATATGAATTTGATTACTTGTTTAATTTTTATTAGTGTACTTAAAGCTATTTTTTTCCAAGTTCAAACTCTCCATTCTTCTCTAATCTTCAGTTTAGGGCTTACTCTGAAAACAGTTACGTACAGTAAGACGAAACCACTACTTTATAATGTGTGGACCTTACAGACCTAATATTTCTATGGTTGTACTTTGAGTTGTACAACTATGACAGCCTGAACCAAATTAGAATATTATTAGAATCCAACTACAAAACCCATATAGATAAGTCAAGCTTTAGTCCAAATAAAATAGGTATCTAAAATTTGTTCATACTCAAGTTTAAAAAAATGTAGGTACTATATTACACCTATCCAAAATTATAATGTTTTCCTGGGCCACCTTCAAATAGAGTAGAATCATCAAAAAAGTAATTAACATAATTATCATTGAATTTAAAGGTCACTTAGCAAGGTTAATATATGTACATAAACATTATCACATGCAGTATTCTGATAACAACTAAGAAAATGAATTGCAGTATTTATGAATCAAAACAATATCTCCTACCCCAAACTGAAAATAATTATTACTTTGTGATAAGTAACTGCAGTATTGTAGTTATGGAAAAAATTTACATGTTTCAATCTTAAATTACCACTACCCACCAGTATAAAAGTAAAAAAAAATCCTTTTTAATCTATGGTTGAACTGCTAAAATAAAACACCAATGAAGGAAATATTTTACAAATTACTGTAGGTACCTACATATAATTTAATATTTATTGTAAACAATAAGTTCAGTGTTTTTTTTTTCAATTATACAATTAAAGAGAGGTCATAGCACCAGTAAGTCAAATCAAAGTCATTCAATTCCAAGCGCCAACATAAATGTTTACAACTTCACCATATTCTTCTTATTATCTTAAGGATATAGTGATGATCTTATTATCAATCAATAATCTATATTATTAGAAGTATAAACAAGCCATTCTTTATGAAAAGCTAGTTGTTTAAGGTAAATATAGAAAAATAAATAATAATTGAACTGCAGTTTAAATTTTGTAAAACTATGTCGGTACCTTGAATATTTAAAAACAACTTTTCTTATCCATATCATCGAATCAAAATATACTCATACTGCGACCTAAGTGTTTAACAAACAATGCAGACTGATGGAACCTCTGTACTGTGCTTGGTATTATATTAATTTAATAACTATTTAAAAGCTTTATTGACACTTCATTTACATACATTTTCAGGATTCCCTGACTCCTGCATTAGTAATGCCTGTATTACAGAGTCAATTTATTTCCCTTATAAAAAAGTTTAAGCCAAAATTTATTAAACTAAAACATTAACTACTATCACATTTACCTACACAACTTATAAGTACAACACGGGTAATATTTACAAAATAAGTACTTATTTGAGAAGAAAAGGTTATAGGGTACTTGGTTAAAAAGTCAGTCCATAGTACCTAGTATGGTAAATGGAATGTTACCTAAATTCAGAGATGCAATATAAATTGTTATCTTTTTCTTAACTGTAGCTAATTCACCCTTGAACTGAGAGATGTGTCATAAACAATAGGTACTCAAAATATACTCACTTCTTGGAGAGACATGGTGATTGAGGATACAGCTAACTAACCTAAAAACACAGAAATAATAATGATTATAGCACCACGGTAGCAAATCAAGCGAATTGGGGGTAAAATGTGATAGCCGGCAGAATGGTAATGACACTTAACTTCATAAAAAAGTTGCAATTTAAAAAACTATTACAATCCTTTAGTGCCAATTGTTCAAGTCAGGTTATACCATTTCAAAAATGTGTATGTTCAAACTTCTAGATTTATAAAGAGAATACTTTATGAAATTAAAAATACACGTCACTAACTTACAGTTACACAGAAGCGTGTGCTCGGCACGAAAACTCGTTAGGAACTGGTCGGTACAATGCTAAAGACTACGTAGTTCCTATACTCAAAACAACTCAAACGAACTTAAACCTAATAAAATAGCGGTGACGAATCGATTGTCATTAACCACGTAATGCAAACGTTATCCTTATCGAATCTGACGTTTATTAATTAGGAAATAAGTATTTACTTAATCTCAGTATAATTATACCTCGAAAATGTTTTTCTTTGGCCTACTTAGAGTACTTGCTGATTTTGACAGTTTGATTATGGACTTGACAGATCACAGATTAACGATGAGTAGGTAATTTTTTTATCCTAACGTTGTGCTATGTTAATTAAGTTAAATACTTACCCATGATAATAGCATTAATTACGATGTTATATCTGTACGTGTCGCCTTAGACCTGATTCCCTTAGTGGTTAGTAGGTAGTTATTATTCAATCTTAAAGTACCTAAAAGTAGGTTACGAAAAACCAATAGAATCACCTAACTACAAGGTTTCTGAATGTCTTGATGCTATTAGATTTTAATGTGAGTATATTTTCTCTATACGAGAAGAGGCCTTTGCCCTGCGGTGCGACTGTTGTAGGCTGTTATTATTATATTTTAGAACTTTGATCAATGGTATGCATTTATCAATTATTTCACAGCTTGTAAAAAGGTCACAGTATGCAAATACTTCATGACGGAAAAGACATATTTTAAGAAGTACCTACTGACCAGATTATTTGTGATAGGTACCATTAATAAGAACGCACAATTTTTATCCCGTGCGGGAAACGAACCCGCCACCCATCGCGCAGCAGTCCAATCGCTTAGCCACTGCACTAATAAGGTCGTCAATTACCTACTAAGTATATAATACTAGTTTGGTAGGTTATGGATCATAGATCATAGTATAAAGCATAAAGTTACAATAACTGTGACCGCAAGATGCAGTGAAGGAGATGCGCCTGCATTCAGTTGCTCACTGCTTCAGTAAATTATAATCATAAATATCTTCTTCATAGAGGAGATTGGAATCCTTACTTTACTGTTCCCCACTGCTGCACTTATATGATAACCAATATATTATTTTATTTCAAAGTCTAAATGATCTTGTTATATAAGTAACATGTACCTACAAATATTTAAGATATTTATATTGTACACATTCACCCATACTCAGAACAAATGTATATAAAAATTAGAGAATTCATTACTGGACTAGAAAATAAAATTGTCCATTATTATATTTAAATCGCACTATACATTTACTATTTCTATCGTACCTGCTACGTACCTAATTAAAGCATGTACATATCTACTTATTTCTAAAATAAAAAGACGATTTCTTAAATGTTTCGTTTATTTCATTAATAATTTAATTAATATGAGACGTATTCTAAAACAAACTTATGCGTATTTGGACTGGAGTTTCTCTCCCATGTCGATGTACTGCTGCTTGGCTTCGTCTTGGGACATTCCCTTGCGACCGACCCACGCCTTGTATTTGGCGTTCTCTACCAGACCGCTGGGCTCAGCTGGAAAATACAAGTTCTTTGGTTAGTATCCTGATTGCAAGCCAATATATTATATGGGAAAATAATCCTTATACATATGGGATATTTAAAGACTGCACAGCCTGAAATAGGAGCATCTAGGTGATTGTGGCTGGTATCCAACAAGACAACTCACTGGCGCTCTTCACATTGGAGTCGTTAAGCTACTTACGTAACTCTAAGGAACTTTGTCTTACACTCTTGGTACCAACCGGGTATAATTATTCGCTTACAGTTTTCAATCATTCTTTCCGCATTAGGAATGGCGAACCTTTATAGATCAACGTGGCACTTTTTTCAGATTTTAAATTTTTAAGGAGGCCATAGATGTGCGTTCATACGTTTTTAATTTGGTTATTATTGGGAAAATAATAAAAGGGTGTGCCTAAGATATTTTGTCGCGTACTATTGCACACTCAGTGCCATTAGTCCGCCATCCCTATTCTACATGTTTATGATTGAGCTTGCATTTATCTCTTGAATAAACTTGAAAACTAACTGTTAATGCAGGTGTAGTAAAACTGAGTATACTTACGAATGTTGACGTCTCCGATGGTGGCCTGCTTGTACAGGGAGTACAGCGCGAGGTTCTCGTTGCTGCTGGGGGTGGTCTTCCAGTTCTTGACCTGGCCGGCGACCTTGGTGAATTGCTGAAACAATCGAACAAAATATTTTGTTGAAAAGTTTATAATATTACTAAAAACACTAAGCAAACCAATCGTGGGGTTACGTGATTACATCTGTGTCACTAGCTCATGTCCTGAACAATGGAACTGGACCAGCCCCCTGCCCTTACTATGAACTCTTAAACCAGAACAGTTTCAGGAAGCAAGATGCCACACTGCACTGCAGGTACTCGATTTCACAACGGAGAACGTGCTGCTTTAAGAGTTCGTGGTTAAAGGGCAGGAGAGTGGAAAAGAGTATTACTTAACAGGGATCAGCGCTTGAACATGATTATTGTATATATATTTCGGATTGTCAAGCTTCGAAGTCAGAAGTAAATCCAGCTCTAATTTACCTATATATTTTATTTAAATAATATACTTTGTTCTCTAGTTTCTATAGGCAATAAATATCCTTCCTATCTATTAACGTTTTCCAGTCACTAAATCTGCAAGCGGTCAACGACATCAGGCAATTCGTATTCATTTCATCTGTAATTGGATAAGACTAGGGACAACTGTGGTTACTCACATACCAGCATAGAACATGAATCGGTATACCCGGAAGAAGGAATCGAATATTAGCGTAAATAATACCTCCTTATTAGACTAACTTGTGTTTAATTTTTTGTACTCAAATACGTTGTAGGTAAATTTTGCTATTTCCAATCCCGCATTGCAAGTGGGGCGATAGATGCATGAACCTAGCACCGACCTCAAAGGGCTCAAAGTAGTTCTTATAATGTTCGTACGCACATATTGGAC
Source organism: Abrostola triplasia (assembly GCA_946251915.1). NCBI lineage: Eukaryota > Metazoa > Arthropoda > Insecta > Lepidoptera > Noctuidae > Abrostola > Abrostola triplasia. Next base: position 1,688,729 of record OX276424.1, on the reverse strand, counting down.
ATTTTATTAAATCTTTACGTAGTTCATTTTCTTATGTCAGTATTTTTTTTTAAGTCGTTCGAAATATTTAAATTGTTAACTGCCGATATAATTAGGTTCTTTGGTGTGACAATGTAATGAAATAGTTCAAGAATCTTTCATTTCTTTTATTCACGATGTGATCAACAATTGAAGCGTAGAATGATCATTGATTTATTTAAACTTTATGTTACATAATGTAAACTATATCATGTCCTATTTGATCGCAGTAATAGCCATGTTGTAGTGTATCCTATCAACTGTAATAACGGTGACACTCTATCCGAGGAATGCCTTCACATCTTTAATTGTCGGCTGCCAGAACCAAAGACTTGTTATTTAGTGCTCTATAAGTTGTGACGCTATGCTGCCTAATAATTTAGCCAGGAAACAGCTAAGACCGTATCTTATTGATAACATCTATAAATGTATCAAAACAAACCAATTTATTACTAGATAATGGAAGAATTAAAAGTATGTACCTATCTTATTATTTAGAGATAAGTAGATACTATATAGCTTATAGGCATGCTGTAATAATTATATCTAACTTGAATATCCAATGAAGGTCAAGAACATGATACCATCAGCCAGGACTTGAGTTTGGCACGAGCCAAGCTAGGAAATTAAAAACATTGCGTCCTTTAGTCAAGGTATCTAACTCTACGAGTATAAACTCCTAAAAAATCATTTAGTAATGTCATGCTACTCCAAAAACGAGGACCTAGGTGTCGTGTATAAACTTACCTCGTCAAGAGACATGATGTTTGATTAGATTTGAGATCTGAAACAAAAATAAAACCATTATAATACAAATCTTAGATAAGTGTTTTGTTAATCTAAGATTTAATGTCATAACTGGCTGCAATTGATTGATATCTCAACATTTCGTTTGGTATCACAATAAACTGTTATCAAGATTATCATGAAAAATATAAATCCGCACGCGATGTTACCCGCAACATTTTTTCAGGATATAAGTAGTATATGTGTTAAACCAGGTTGTCAGCTACCTCCATACCAAATTTTATCAAAATTGTTTCAGCCGTTTGAGCGTGAAGAAGTAACAAACACCCAAACTGTCGCCTTTATGGTATTAGTGTGAAGTGTGATAATTGATGTACTTTGGTAGGTACTTAGTGACTGTAAATGCGCATTTGCAAAGAGCAAATTTTAGTAGGAATAATAGGGTAGAGCCATGGTTACTGGAACACGTATAACGAATGTATCCGTCCTTTTAAGTAGGCTAATCGGTATAATACATTTCGAATTCATAGATACAGGCGTTGGATAACCTTTTTATTTAATACGAATTACACTATAAGTCAGCTCCCTTGAATGTTCTACTAAATCCATATAATACAAGTTTAATAGTAGATAGGTATATCTATGTATACCCAAAGAAACGTCTTACAAAGCCAATAAAAATATTGTATCATGCAAAATCATCATCATCGCTATCATCCACATGCCTATATATCCTACTGTATACATGCCTCCATAAAACTTTGCCATTTGTCGCGATTTAGTGCCAATCTCCCCGTTATTCGTGCAGAATGCAAAAGTAAGATCAACGAAAGTCCGTTTCGCGGTCCGCAGAGTGGCCGCGTGGCGTGCGCGCGCATTTCTCGGGTTCAACGGCCGGTATCCGCGGAAGTGGAGCTGTTATTGCACTTTCCAACGTTCATTGACACTTTGACAGTGCCAGTGGAATCAGAATGGAGCTATGCAGAGGAAATCCGGCCAGGAGAGTGGAGTGCAGCCGGGGACTGTTACGTTATGATATGTAGATCACCAAAGGAATTTGAGACGGGACAGTTAGGAATTTAACGTTTCTGTTTTGCTTATACCGTTAGGTATACAAATTTGGATTATTGATGGCTATTTTCTATTAAATTCTCGATAACTCCTTGTAAGGCGTTCTTGTCAAACACGTGGCATGAACGTAGTGCGTCTACGTTTTTCGTTGATGTCCTGACTTGCTTACGAATTGGTTAAATATTGATGGCTTTCTTCCAATACAAGTCATGATCCACTTGTATTTATAAGTACCTATGTACTTATGTTTAAGTTTAGATTGTTTTACATACTCCTTACACTGTACTTATGCATTTGTTTTTTGGTGTGCAATCAAGAGAAATCTATCTACTTATGTTTAAATAACTAACCTAACCCAAGACCGCGCAGCAACTACTAAACCGATAAGAAAATCTGCATTACTATCAACAATATACGATCCCCATTTTATCTGCAAGTGATTAAATATTGATGGATTACGATATTTTGCACCAAAATTGTTCTTATAACAAACAAAACAATTTTCTAAAAGTGGGGTCTATTATGCACTAACACGGATTGGTCTCTAGTCTCCACACTAATTCAGTCCACTTATTACAACCCATTGATGCAATCAGTATAGAAGAAGAAATACCTACAGAAAAAGAAAACTATTCAGCTCAAATTCAATTATTTTTCAATTTGTTTTTTATTTTTATTATTTTTACTGAGATTAGCCAGTGAGCATGCTGGTACCTACTCTAGTAGCGGTGATGTCTCTTAAGGATGTACCGGGCACTTGTTATCACAATTCAATGTCACACTTGTGGAGTCTAATGCACACCCAAAACTGGTCCAACAAGCCTACATCACTATCATAAACTAGGGACTTGGAAAGTGTTTAAAGTTTCAAGCCTCATTAGCGGAGATGCGCAAGAGATCAATCAACATCATTTAAGTACACGTAGTACACCAGTATTTAATATAAATACACAAATACAACTCTTATCATAATTTGATACATATCAATTAAGCAAAAATACAGGTCACAAAGATTCATAGTAAAGCAGGACTTACCACAAGGTAGAGAAGCTAGATCGAGATCCTAATGGACACTGAACGACTTTCCGTGGGATCCTCAGGTTAAATTTCGGCAAATGTAATGTAATATAATACTCACAATCAGGGCTGTCCAAATCCTGTTTGAAAGATACAAGATATCCAGTAATCAATATAATTTGATAACAGCTTGATTATGGCTGTATTTTAAAATTTGTATTTGCGTCATTAGTCAATTATTGCGGATGCTGAGCACGCGGTCCTGGGTTCGAGTTCCGGGCCGGACAGTGTTATTGGGTTTTTCCATTATGTAATTCTCAGTAGTACCACAGATTCTGGAGTTTTGCCCGATTTATGGCAATAGGGTCGTCCCTATCACACTGGGACATATAACATTACTGGCGAAATGTAGGTGTACTATATGTGTACCTCTACTTACCCCTACGGGGAATACAGGCGTGATATTATGTATTTGGAGTTGTTTATGAGAGAAATAAGTTGACAAGAAGAACTGAGGAATAGTCGACGTGTTCCAGTGACAAATCGCAAGAGTCGATGTTGATCCATTCAGTAAAATGCGAGGCAATTTGGTTAGGAACAATCTTCTAACTAGTACTAAGTAAGTTTATCCAGTTTAGTTAAGATTGTTTTACCGACATTTACAACTACCTCGTGTACTGACTAATAGGACCTTTGTGGTAAAATGTGCATTAAGTTTAAATAAATAAGAGCTACATTAGAAGACACAATATCTTGGCACAAGCCTAGATAAACTCTAAGCAGGAGAACACAAATCTTTAAAATGAAAAAAGGACTCCAAATTAAAAAAAACACAACCTTCACAATCTTATCAAAATAGAATTCCTAGAACATTGAGACAGAGTTCTTCAGATTTCTTTTGTTAAAAATATTAATAAAAATCACAAAATAAATTATTTCTATAAATCTGAAAACCCTACGCTAAATGCAATATAAATAAACGATATCACGCAATAAAATGTTGATTTTTTTATCATGGACGTAATCCACGTAAGATTACCAACACGCTTCAAATCGAATCTTGAGCCTTGGGTGGGGTGGATACGTGGTCCCACGGACGCTTTTGTTCATGCCGCAGGTCCTGCAAAGGCTAGCCACACAGCCATCATCTGATATCAATTAAATATCCTCTTCACTAGGAAGGAAAGCCGTTGGAAATAGTCGTAGGTCCTCGAAAAAACGCCAAAAGAAATGTGAGTATGCAGCATTGTGAGAGGTGTGCCTCCCTCTGCGGAAAGAACAAAATCAATCCATAGCATCATAGACCAGACGGTATGTCTTTGATGCCATGGAAATTGGGTAGGCCTTTGGTGTGGGATGGAACATTTGTGTCGACACCCTTGAGCCATCTCATGTTTCCAGCACAGCGGTTTCCTCTGGCGCTGCTGCTGCAGCTGCGGAGACTCTCTTATCATATTTTTAAGCTGTTTAGAGTTAAAACATTTGAGTTATGGCTTTTGAGTGCTCGTCTCTTATTTAAAGACCTATCAAAACGGTTGGTCGACTCTTCACTTGACCAAAGGGCTGTTGTTTTTCAGCTAAAGAATTAGCATTGCCATTCAACGTGGCAATGCCGCCAGCCTTTTGGGCATCCTACCAGTCAACAGCGAAGAGGAATAATACTTCGATGCATAATTTTTAGCGTTTTCATTTGTATACATTTTTTGTATTTAATGTATATTTATTTATAACATAATTGTCTTAATAACACATTGCCACACACATTTATTAAGTATGTGTTCATGTGCAAAAATTAAGAATTCACAAACCAGACTGTCTGGTTTGTGAAAAAGAAAGACCCTTCAAAACATCTTTAGAAGCCCTCATCGCCCGTCAAAGATGAAAAAATATTATGCGGCAGTATGTAATCTTTACGATGTATTATGTCGTAATAGTTTCGTATTGATATCGCAATTCGTAGTATTAAAACATTTCCTAGCTATAAAACTGTGTCGATAAGTACCAGAGGTACTCATTGTTTATTTTCTTCCTCACTGCCAAGACTGACCACATACGTCAAGTCTAGGTCGATATCGATCGATGGCTGCGTCATTAGGAAAAGTATCATGATTTCGCTCTAGGTGAGGGAGCAGCTGTATATTATCAGTGCATGTAGATTTTAGATGCACATCAGGGTTAATCAAGACTTGTTTTCCAGGGAATACTTTCATTGTAATGATATATAATTATATATCTACCTGGTATCAAATTCAACCCATCTATGTAACTTTTTTTTGAGTCGTAAAGAACTTGTTTTGAAAATATATATAATTCCAGAACATGGTAGGTTTTTTTCGTTTGTTTGTTGTCCGGCTGCTGGACAAAAGCCTCCGATATATTTCTGCCAGTACAACCTACTTATTCGCCAAAAATCGTTTTCCCTTCCTAACCTAATCTTAATCATTAAATACTACTTACAATGTAGAGTTCGGTAGTATCAAAATAACAATATTCCCTGGGGAAAGATTAGCTCTCCTTTCACATCGTTAACTGTACTGATTTAAGAGTTCATGGTAAGGGGGCTTAACAAACGTAATATTAGTCTAGTAGTAGCTATGTCGTCGTGACGTAGGTAGTTGAACTCCAATATAGGTCAAACAGTGGAGCCACAATCGTAAAACAAGCTAAGTACAATCTGCCTGTTTTGCTCCATAAGCATACAGCCGTACCATGCCCCAATACTCGTTGAACGTTTACGAGCAATCAGTTTTCGCACAATCATGCTTTACCTTATAACTAGTTTCTCAATTCATAAGAGGATCGTGGTTTAAGAAAAGACACAAATGTCGATCGATAAACGTTACGCTAGGCTTGTAACAGACGGTTCATGGATGGGTGACTATCAATTTTCATTCCGAGACCCAAGTCTGAGAGCTCAAGGTATAAGTCATATTTACACACGGTATTATCTAGATAGATACTTACTGTATTTATTTGTGAGATAAACAATATCGATTAAGATGGGTGTTTAACTCGGTTTAATATATGGATTACGGTTTCTACGCTAAGTACTCGTATGTCGTATCATGTAAAACATAAGTAACCAGCCCCCTTACCATGATCTCTTAAAACAGTACAGTTGCACGTAGCGGCGTCTCGCTACCACATCGTAAACAGTCTTGTTTTAAAAGTTCATGGTAAGGGGGCAGGTACAAAAACAATGATTATGAGTACGTGTTCAGTGTTTGTAGATATAATTATATCTATGTATATCTTCACGCTTAATTTACCAAAGAGGATTAGCGAACACCAAAATACGTACATTTCTAAAAACAAAACGTATGACAAGTTTCTTAGTACCAAGTGTACAACTTTCTTAGTACTTAATCAGCGTTTTTTTTATATTTTTATCTTTACCATGTATCTAGAAACCTGTAGATACGAGTAGTCAAGTATCAATAATATTTGATAATAACCATAGGTCCTACAACTCGCGAACCTACAAAAATATTTGCAGAGATTGACGCCTCAACCTCAATATATTTGGCAAATGATAAACCAATATCAGCCCCTCTACCGTGAACTCTTACGTTCTGGAAGCGAAACGCCGTATTACTGCACGTAGTCTTGATTCCACATCGTAAACTGTCCTAGTTTAAGATTTCATGGTAAGGGGGCAGGCCTATAATGCCTTAGGGCTTATGCTATAGGAAATAGGTCGCGATTACAAGTGTATACAAATAACATTACTAGTGAAGTGATCCTTATCTTGTACCACGTACTTTTCCGCTTGAGCGACACACCTTCCGTTACTCTGTAGATTAGGGAGCCGCGGAATCGCACTTTATCAGAACTTGCGTTTTGATTGGCAAAAACGAAAAATGGGAAAACGGAGAAAATCCGGAATTAATAAAATAAAATTCACCAATATAAAGTACATGCATTCATAAAAATATTAACTATTATTATCGATAGAGCCAATTACATAAGCTATTGAATTACCACGTCTTCCATAGTTTTATCGACTTCATCTCTCGTAGCTTAAAGAAAGTCGCAAGCCTAACCGGGCTTTAAGAAAAAACACGCTGTATTCCCCGAAGGGAACTGTAAAGTACACCCACATTTGCCAGTATCTTATAGGTCTAAATGTAATAGGTGCCGAGCCTATCAATAACCTCCAGCCAGTCAGACTTATTAAATTGCTCATCTAAGGTTATTTTATAGTGAGGCTTGGATTTATAATCTTCGTGCCAGGAAGCTAGAGCAGCCCCCATACCATAAAGGCCGCACTCCCCTGCACGTAACGGCGCATCTCGCTTCCACAATGGAAAAGTCCTGTTTTAAGAGTTCGTGGTACGGAGGCTGGTTTTTTGATTGAGGGACATTTTTAGAATCTATTAATTTTGTACGTGCCTAACTACCCTGCGTTTGCGTTTGCGTTTTGTGTTCACAAATAATAAAGCCATACTATCCGTCGAAACAATAAAATTACTTAACGAAAGAAAATTGCTCTTACAAGACAAGAAAAACAAAGAATCAAGAAAAGAGATTGCAGAGATAAGTAAAAATATCAACAAAAATATAAGGAAAGACAGAAAGCAAAATAGGGCAAACACTTTCCAATATCATATTAAGAAAACAGGCGGGGTAAAGAAAGCATTTAAAGAATTAGAATCGAAAAAGAATTGGATGCCAAATATGAAGGATAGACAAGGAAGATGTACTGCAAAAAGATCCGATATACTAAATATTGCTACAGAATATTATAAGGAGCTGTATAAAAGCAAAATTAATAAACCTGTTACGACTATGACAGACGACACGCAAGATACTGAACCTATACCACCTATTCTAAAAGAAGAAACGGAAAGAGCTATTACTACGCAAAGGTTAGGAAAAGCACCTGGTCCCGATCTAATCACCAATGAACTTCTTAAAATATCCATGCCGGTAATTGTTCCTAAATTAACCAGTTTGTTTAACGAAATAATAACAGCAGAAGTCATTCCTGAAGATTGGACGAAATCAATGATAGTTTTGTTACTCAAAAAAGGAGACAAAGGAGACATTAACAATTATAGGCCAATCAGCCTAATGTCAAATATATATAAGGTGTTTTCTAAAATACTACTGTTTAGACTAACCAACACCCTGGATGAAAATCAACCAAAGGAGCAAGCTGGATTTAGGAGCAACTTCTCGACCATTGACCACATACACGTCTTACGACAGATACTTCAGAAATACAGGGAATACAACAAAATATACTATTTGGGTTTTGTAGACTTCAACAAGGCGTTTGATTCCCTGGAACACCACTATATATGGGAATCACTAGAACAACAAGGGGTCCAAAAAAAGTACATACGCTTACTAAAAATCATTTATGGGAAAAGTAAAGCACAAATAAAACTGGAAAGGGCAGGAGAAGAGTTCCCAATAGAAAGAGGCGTCCGGCAAGGTGACCCTATTTCGCCGAAAATATTCTCAGCTATGTTGGAGTTAATCTTTAGGAGACTAGATTGGGATAATTTCGGACTTAACGTGAACGGAGACAAATTAAGTCATTTGAGATTCGCTGATGATCTAATAATTTTTTCTGAATGCCCGAAGACCTTGGAGAAAATGTTACAGCAATTATCAAACGAAAGTGCAAATGCCGGGCTAACAATGAATTTAACAAAGACAAAAGTCATGAGCAATTCCTCACAAAAAAATGCTATTACAATTAATAATCAGCAGTTAGAATATGTGAGTGAATATATTTATTTAGGACAATTAGTTTCACCGACAGAGAGCATGCAGAAAGAAATTGAAAGAAGAATAGCAAACACCTGGAAGAGATTTTGGTCGTTAAGCGAAATAATGAAAAATAAAGAAATGCCTATGGCGGTGAAACGAAAAGTCTTCAATGCTTGCATACTGCCATGTCTTACTTACGGATGTCAAACTTGGGCTTTAACTGAACAACAACAAAATAAACTAAATATATGTCAGAATGGGATAGAGAGAAGCGTACTTGGAGTAAGAGTAAGGGATAAAATACAATTAAAAAAGATCAAAGGAAAGACTAAGTTTGAAAAAGTTCAATCAGTATGTAGAAAATTGAAATGGCGTTGGACAGGACATATGCTAAGAGAAAGGAAAGAGAAGTGGAACAGAATAATAACGGAATGGTACCCAAGAGAAAGCAAAAGAAGTAAAGGAAGACAGCCTAAGCGATGGGAAGACGACTTGAAGCAAGTAGCGGGGCCAGAATGGTTACGTATAGCAAAGGACAGAACCAAATAGAAATCCTTAGAGGAGGCCTTTGTCGAAAGGCAAGCTGTTAAGAGGGGAGATAAGACGACTGCCTAGAATATGTTTTAGTTTAAGTTTTATGTTTTTTTAAGTTTTCTTACTTCTATTTTTGAATTTTTTTAGTAATATCTGTAAGTTAAAATCTAACAGCAATAAAGGCTTATTTTATTTATTTATTTTAACTACCCTGCAGTCTTTGTACGATCGTATCTTTGTACGAGCAAGGGTCGAGACTGTCGGAAGGGACCTCCATCCATGTGAAGATGGTTAATTTAGTTTCTAAATGTGTGTTTAATTCGCGTAGTAGAGTTACATTTAGAAAACATTTCTCCCCAGCTACAATCTCTACGGTAGGCAATCTTTACTGCAGGTACTAACCTACATTCAAAGAGTCCATACCATGTATTACCAAGAATCCATTAGCATACACAGTACACATTCTTTATACGTCGAGGCGCGAAAATAGGGTCAACTTGGTACTTACCACGGTACATGTGTATTGGTCAGTGGTACCATGGCCTTAAGTTTTTATTCTTATTCTTACAGACTGGGTCCACATTGATGATACTTAAGAAGTGAAGATAGTTTTTTGGAAAGAAACGACTATTTAGGTTAATAGTTAATCTTATTTACTGTATATATCATGGGCGTCGGCAGGGGGGTGCAAGGAGGTGCACTTGTACCCCCCTGGCATACAGGAAAATACCTAGATTGTTTTATTCTTTATTAATTTTATTTCAAATGCTCGTTCAGTCCCCTTCTATCCATAATGTTTTCAAACGTGTTTAACTTAGTCAATGCGTCTAGTCAATGTATTCTACATTTTGTATTAGTGGTGTAGCAGTGTGTATGTAGTTACTAATGCAAATGCACCCCCTTGCAAGATATCATCTATGGCATGTAAAGACCATAGAGGGTAGAAGACGTTGATACGTCATTAGAAGGCAATATATATATAGGCTTTTACCATCATGTGGGCTTTGGATACTAATCGAGGACTAAAAGTCAGGTTTGAATCGCCTATCGAATTTGTAATCCTATAAGTCGGTAAACATTTAATCGGCTGGCATCGTGTCGCCGTCTCCACATCGATTATGAAAAATGGCGCTCTAGTTAAACCATTATCAGCGATTACAGTTTTCCGTTATTTAATCGATAAAAGATATTATTATTTGGAAGTCGATTAGATAAAGCGTTATTCCAGATTGGTGAAAGACAAAAATAAATAATAATAAAACACTCATTCTCAATAGAGCTATTCAAAACGTCACTTACCATCGCGCTTGTATTCCCTGCAGGGGTGGGAAAAGGTGCACATAATATAGTACACCCATATTTTGCCAGTTATGTTAAAGGCCCCAATGTAATAAGGGGCCAACCTATTCCCATGAACCGGGAAAAAATCCAGACTCCGTGCAATTAACCCGGAAATTATCAATAAAATGATTTATAAGAATTATGATGATGTTTTATTTTTATTCAAACCTTGAAGTTTGAAGATCCCTGGCCTCGACAAGGGAAGACAGCCTTCATAAGAACGACGGACGAAATACTAAGAAGCTTCTCATCTTTCTTTTCTGCCCACAACATTATAACTCCTATAGTTCCCGAAGAGTTACAACCGAAGCTAGGAGCGTACGTGTCAACAACACCTATTTATTACATCAGGAACGTTAATCAAATTGTATAATCCCACAAGATTTATGTGATAATTTGAATAAATTAACATCCACTATGTAACCAATAGGTTACTGCACTCATGAATAGGTGCTGTAGGTATGGGTACATCTTTATTGATTGAGACGTTGAATATGGAATGAGTGTGCTAAACGATACATACGGGTGTTACCTTCTTCTGAAGCAGTCTACTGTCTACATCATGCCTGATGAAATGTGAAGTTCCTCAAAGTAGGCGCTGGGAAAAGATTTTCTTGCATTTTGGTTTTTGTATTGATAAATCTTAAACTTTGTACTTGTATATTAAATCCTACTATCCTACTTCCTACTAATATTATAAATGTGAAAGTTTGTGAGTATGGATGTATGGATGTGTGGATGTTTGTTACTCTTTCACGCATAAACGGCTGGACCGATTTGGTTGAAATTTGGTATGTAGATAGGTTATACCCTGGATTAACATATAGGCTACTTTTTATCCCGAAAAAATGTCGCGGGTAACACCGCGGGGCGCAGCTAGTGTACTTATATAATAGTACAGTCAGAATTAATTTAAAGTTAGTTAGAAATAAGTCCGTGCGCCGAAGTGCTTTCGTAAGTTTATATACTAAGTAGGTATGTAAAAAAATATTCTCATGTAAGTGAAATGTAAATTTCTTATTGAGAAAATAAATTCTTTAACCATAAACATTAAAAGTATTGAGATCACCGTCAGTTAACTATCACGTTTGTATTTCTCGGCGGGGTAGGCAGAGGTGTATTATTCTACCTACAACCACACTTCACCAGTTATGTGTGTCCCAATGTAATCACATTATTGACTTTACACAACAATGCAGTTTATAACAAAACGAATGAAATTTGAATTTGGCGACGTGGTTAAAACAGTTAAAATGTGAAGGTTTTCGTGAAGGTGTCAAAGTTCTTTTAACATAATCAGGTTTATTGTTATGCATTAACAACCAACATACTTAATAAGTAGGTATTGTACATACACATGACAGACATTTTTAATAATGTTAGTACCAAGGTACCACTGTAAAAAAAACATAACATAACATAACATCTAGCCTGTATTCTATGAAGGGGTAGGCAGAGGTGTAGGTAGGTATATTGTATACAATGAACACCCACATTTCGCCAGTTATGTTAAAGGCCCCATTGTAATAAGGGAGCATAATATTGTCATCGACCGGGCACAAATCTGGACTCCGTGCTGTTACTGTGAATTACCTCATGTAAGTAATTGGCACCGAACTATTAACATGGGACCCCTTGTCCCAGCCAATGGCCCATATAATCACCCCGCAAGGCTAGATAACGACGCACAAAATATTGACTTGTATAGTCATTGCAAATAATGATTATAACTTTTAATGTCAATAGTACGTTGCAGTTTACAAAAATAATCAATTATATTACTTAGCAAACTGATACACCGATTGCTAATTTCTAAGTATTTTTGTGTTCGTGCTGTATGCCACGGGTGCGACTTTATCGGTTAACTGTTAAGTAAATGGTACATTCCAGACCAGTAATACATACTTATAACATAGAACGCTTGGAAAAATCGCAATATTTGTAGAATTATCATACTTTTTAAACTAGTCTACCAGCCTTCACTACTGTGTAGGCACGTAGTGGGGTCTCGCTTCTACTACTTACAGAAAATATCCTGCTTTAAGTGTTAGGTAATGGAAGGGGGCAGTTCATCCTCATCATTGAATTGTCTAATCTTTTTACACAGATACGTCTCCGTGCTTCAGAAAGCACCTTATACAATTGGTCTGGCCTGTTGTTCATGTCATCTTTGACTATTTAGGGTATCACGATAATTTGGAAGTCCAAAAACACCAGTTTTTTTAAGGGTTAACAACTTTTATAAAGTTACTATCATCAGCCGGAAGATGTCCACTGTTCAACAAAGGTCAAAAGACCTCCCCCTTAGAACGCCACAATGAATGGCAACTTGCCATTTGCATCCACCGGGTGCCCGCAACTCTGACTATATCGTCCATCCATCTGGTAGGAGGCCTGCTAACGTTGCGTCTGCTCGTTCATGATCCCCAATCGAGAGCCTTTTTCCCCAGCATTATAAGCTACCAAATACGCGAAATAGGTACTTCAATTTACCACGATCCTGACATATCGTTCGCGGCATTTGTCATCACATTGCCAACGTCCTTTGGAAGGTCAATCTCGTACCTAGAACCCAGTTATCACATAAGTCCTATCTGTCAGTGGACATATTGCAAAGATATTATATCTTGGACGTACACACTAATACCTCGTACAGTACCTAGTCGGGGCTAGTAAGTTATCAGGCACGGGCAGCGCAGGCTTAGATAGTGTGTGATAACAGTATCCTTCTCTTATCAGTCATGATAATACCTTAATGTTATAGTTAATCTTTGGTACAGTCAGGTGGGGAAAATAACTGAAGCGATAGGAACTGTTATCTACGTGGAGTAGGTATACCACATTTTTTTTAATTTCACCCTACTCTTGAAATTTCTCCTGTATCGTGGGTGCGTTTTACTAACATGAAGACACAAACACCTAGAGTCGGGGCCAACAGCTGATCACACAAATTTTAGAACCGTGCGGGAATCATACCTATTCTGTCATAGCCCTTAGCGCAGCAGTCCAATCGCTTAGTCACTGCGTCACTCAAGTCGTCCATACTTAACGCATTCCAGACGAGAGAGACTGTATTGATTTAATTAGGATCTCAAACACACTCCATTCTATGTGTGTGTAATGTTATTCGCGACCTTTTAAGTATAATTAACGATGTTTTTTTCAAATGTATGCATTCTAGCTGTAGTTTGCACAAATAAATACAGCTACTAATAACAAAGGTTCGCAGTTCACACCTTAGCATTTTATTTCTCTCTTTCTCGACTGTACACAGTACAGTGTAGGTACTTGTTCAACACTCTCAACTCTAACTGAGCGCGAACACAGTCAAACTGACAGACAACAGTATATTATTAAGAGGGAAACTTGAGAGGAATCAGGGAAAGGATTGAATATTCTTTTTAAATAGAAAGAACAGCTTTAATTAATATATTTATAATATAATATTATCCTTATAATACCAACAGAATGTACAATAACGTGATTAATATCAATAACGCCCACAATATACAATGACGATCACATGTGTAATATAAATTATTTTAGAAAAGTGGGACACCCACATAGATATTCTGTAATGTCTTACTTAAAAGGTTTGTTAAAAACTAAATGGTAAAGGAAATATAATATTATTTTTATCCATTCCATTCCATAAAATATGACAAAATGACATTCCGTCAATAAAGATCTAACATTTTTTTAAATATGTAACGAAACCCTGTAAGTATGTAATTGGATAGTTGACACCAATAATATCAAGATATTTTAGCCCCAAAAACCCTACACATTTTTAACTAACTGTAAAATTCTATTTTTATTTGCTTTGAAATCAATAAATGGTAAGTCAATTGAGTTTACTAATTAGTGACGTCACATGTTCACATTTTCATACAAAATCTATGGACGAATAGCGTTTTGACAGCTCAAAAAAAGTGTATCAATAGATTGGTGTCAAATACCTATACACTCAGTTACGTCTTAGGTGGCCAGTTATCATTCGCTTCGATGCCGGCTACGGCCTGCATCTTCTCGAAGGGCAGCATCATGGGGTCAGTGGGGGGCATCTGCACGGTGGCGGCCAGCACGGGGGTCTGACGGCCCTCCTTCAGCAGGAGCACCTTGACCAGCGCGCGCTCCCCGCCCTGCCCCGTGACCGGCCGGAACAGCACGTCGGGGCTGATGTTGTCGTCAAACACCTCCTCGACCTTAGTTGGGAACTTTAGTTTACCACCCGGTGAGAGTAAAGGTACCTGGAATTGATGAAAACTCATGAAAGTTATAATAAAACTATGTTTACGGATTTTATCGCGCTTTTCCTTTCCCGACATTTTTTTGAATCTTTATCACATTTACGTTACGTAGCGTTCTAAGGGGGAGGCCTTTGTTCAAGGACGACTTCCGGCTGATGATGATGACGATCATATTTACAGTATTCATGGTAATTATTGTGTATAAATAAGTATATTGGAATTGAGTTTGCTGTCATAAATTGAAAGAGCAAGTTAACTCTGACTGTCCGTGTAGCAGACACAATACGTAAACCATCGACATATTATACCATTTAGGCATTTTGGTACCTATAGCCCATCGGACTGGGAAAGAGTTAATAAGGCAAAAAGCCGCTCGTGCAACAAACTACAGTTTGCTATCATGATAATCCGATTACTAGCAGTGGTCAACGAAGTTTATAAGCACGGGATTTTAAAAATAAGTCGCTTTTAGAAATTACTCAGGTACCAATCGTAGAGAATCATTGCCAATGAAAAAAGATTTTATTTAAAAAAAAACTCAGAATAAATGCCTATACCTACACCACAAAAATAATAAGACTCATTCCAGGACGACTTCGTAGCTTTTTGCGCTGAAGCCAGAATACTCAACTCTTGTTCTTATTATTATTAAACAAGATACCGGTGTTACCTTGATATATGGGTTGGACACCTTGTAGTTAATGGTTTGGACATGAAACAGTATCGACAGCCCGATCACCGCCTTCTCTTTAGACGTGTTCTCTATGATGAGAGTCACGCGGAACACGGGGCCCAGACCTTCCACCTGTAAGATAATTTACATAACGCTTATTCAAGTGTATGTATATAGGAAAACGGTGCCTATATGATTATTACTTTCCCCTATGGCGCCTACCCTCTATAGGACACTGTAAATCGACTGTAGTAGACGCTATAGGAAAAATTGTGATAGGAATAAATAAACATAATTATGTAGGTATGACCTATTTGTTTTAATTTAATTTTGTAGAATATTTTTACATACCTCTAAAACTACCTCAATAAGGTCCAATAGAATGCCTTTTGCATTTTTATAGCAAAGAAAATCACAAGCACAAAACTACCTATTATGCAGATTAAATAAATTAATGAGATGAATTTTTAATTCATCTCATTAATTAGACTCTCTCTAGAGTCCACTGCCCAATTCCAGGGTTACTGATCCTTACCTCAGCAGTGAGCCGCATGGACTCCATGGGTCCGGTGCCCACAGAGTTGTCGGACTTGACGTGGGCGTCCAACAACGTCTTGGCAGCTAGCAGTCGGAGCCTGTTCAGCTCGTGCTGAAACGTCTCGTGCATAACTGGAATGGAATATATTATATTTAAAAACTCATAACATATTATCATGCTTCAAGGGATTTGCCAAT
This sequence comes from Abrostola triplasia, assembly GCA_946251915.1. Lineage (NCBI taxonomy): Eukaryota > Metazoa > Arthropoda > Insecta > Lepidoptera > Noctuidae > Abrostola > Abrostola triplasia. The sequence goes on along the minus strand of OX276424.1, from coordinate 1,672,622 downwards.
AGTGCTGTTATGTAAGCCGGTCTTTCTTTCCACTAATACCTAGGTAGGTATACCTTGAATCTTGATATTCGAGGTACGCCGCTCAAGTAGACTAGAGTTTAATTTATATCAACATCTCTATATTACAGGCATTGTTTTTTAGGGTATGGTTTAATGGACGTGTCCAATAAACCAATTCCAGTAAATGAAAGCCGCGTGCGCGCTGAAATCCACTGCGCGCTGTAACAAGAGCAACTAACACACAGCGTTCTCCCGCTCCCTGACGGACTGCTCCAGGAACAGCTTGGACTTCTTGGGGATGAGCCAGGGCCGCTGTCCGGGCGGCGCGGGCGACAGCTCCACGCCGGCCGCGTGCGCGCTGAAGTCCGCCGTGCGCTTTAATATCTTCAGCATTAGGCTGCCGCCTGTGATGAAATAAAACAATAGATTGGTCTAAAAAGATAACTATAATCACATCAGGATCACCGTAACAAAAACTGGTTGAAGATGTTATTCTCTTTTACTTTCGTCTTTAAACTGCAGCTATTACTATTAACGCAATTAAAAACTTTATTCAGTTTTTATTACAAGTTATCAGTTACTGGTTTTTTATCTGTGATGACTAAAAATAACTTACTTCCAGTTATTATGATGAGCACGTGTTCTTCTTGTCCCAACTGACCAAACTTCATTACAGATACAACGTCTGGAATGATTAAACATACATTATTTATAGACCATTACAGACAGGACCTGGAAATGAATATACAGGAAATTAAATTCAAAGTTATAATTATTACCTTTGCAGGATTTTTGTATAAATTATGTATGCCTACAGGTTATGTTTCATGATTTTGGAGGAGGTTTAAATACAAATCATTACATCAAAATAGACTACCTATTTCAAATAATATGTAGGTACTTTCCGATCGTCATACATGAAGACAACACCCAAAAACTCCAACCCTTCAGCATTTTATAGTGCTAATACCGGGAATTATGATATATTGATTTTGAAAACCTCATATGAGGGGAGAGAACTACTTATTAGCAGGTTAGAAGGTCCGTAGGTACCTCTAACGAACACGGTGTCTCTCCGCGCCTTCCCGTCGTACAGATGCACGTGCCCCGAGGCGAGCGCGACCCCCGCCAGCGTGACCCCCAGGTGCAGCACGGGCACCAGCGTCAGCGCCACGGGCCGGTGCTCCAGGGTCAAGCACCACTGCTTCTTACCCTGACCGTGTTACAAAGCCATACATTATACATACGATACAATTATGTTCTCTGTTTTCGAGTAAGTAATCGGCATCGTCGCCCCTTCCAAGCCAAGACACAAATTATATGTCGGCTTTAGCCGACGGTGGCGGGTTGGGCATGTTTTCTCCTGTCGACTATGTCCGACCGTGGCGTTCAAAAAGTTCATGTGTTTTATATTTATACTTATGTGTGCACAAACACACCTTTGCTTTACGTTCGTAATACAGGATTGATGATATAAATACACTCACTTTTCAATAATTACATTTCATATAAATAAAATACATACTTTCTTACTGTAACAGGCCATGGTATGATCGGCGCATATCACCATAACGCTGCTGTCGGCTGTCACCACTTCAATGGCGATGATGTGATCATCTGTGTTAAACAGGATCCGACCCTCGCTCCAGTCTCGCTTCAGTACACATACAGATTTTTCTCTGAAGCAAAAGTAAGTACATTATAGAGTCATGAAATGCCAATGAAAACAGATAAATACATGTTTGGTACTGGTGCAGAGATATCTAATGTTGTTTATGTGAAGTGACTAAGGCAAAAAAATATAAATCATACAAGTTCGTAGGTACTCTTTCTTTATTTACCACAATATATTTTTTAATATAAGTTTCTTACAAAGCGTAAGTTTTGAAAACTATTCCCTTACCTACGTGAACTTTCGAGGCGAAGGTCAGGCTTGTATTACACTTTTCACTTATTACCACAGACCCATAAATCATACCTTAAGGCATTCTATCTAAAAGCAAGGTAAGCTAAAACCGTGTTTTGTTAACAGTGCACTACTTCTTATTGTAACTCCAACATTGTGCACTTGTGCCTAAAGCAGTGTTAAAATCAAAAGTGCCTTCAAAACAAGAATAGCAATGATTCACAGTCACACCTTGTTGCTATTGTAATTCTGTAGTCAACATTATACAGTCCAGTGGGTATAATTTGGTATGGAGTTTTCTTTACTCCACATATTTTGGCCTGGACAAATTAAACAAAATGACATTGAAATTTACAAGCCAACAAGTTTGTAGTAAGGCTGTGTGTCAAACAGTCAATTGAATATAGTTACTCTTGGAAACTCATTTTATCTTTATCCATGTTTAGTTTTAATCCATACATAGTAGATATTGACCTGTTTATTATACATAGTGTACAAAAACCTGCCTAGCCTAGCATGGTAACAAAAATTTATTTATATGCAATGAAATATGGAATAATAAAATCCAAACCTGAGACAACTGGGTAAATGTTTGCCCATCCAACATGATCACATCTCCGTCCTCCGTAGCCACCACCAGACAGCTTACAGAGTACTTATCTACGGAATACATCTTTAGTGTGCTAATACAAACAATCTCCGCATTCTTCTTACTCGGTAGTTCAGAATTGTTTTCTAGGTACTCTAACTGCTGTTCCGGTGTTAATGAAAGTAGATTTTGTGACTGCACCGTCAGAATATTGTTTGGTATTAATTTGAGACTATCTAGAAGTGGCAGTATTGCATCTATGTTGTGATTTTCTGGGTTTATTAGCTGGAAATAGAAAAATAATTTTACTTAAATAAACTATAAATAATAAAGAATGTGTCAATTATTGGTTTCTAACTGCCGAACTCAGGGACTTCTAATGATTACTTAAACTATCATCTTTTCTTAGTGTCAGTTCAAGTAGGTAATCATTAATGTCTCTGAGTGTAGCGTTGAACTATTTATTAGAATGTGATAAAACTTTAGTTAGGTCTTCTGGGGGTGCCTGAGGTGAATTCACAGACATCTGCTAGTAAGTCATATAAATAATTAATCTTTAATACTATACTTAATGAATTTACTACAAAAACACAAACCTGTTTCCAAACCTCCATCTCACACATACTGAGCTCAATAGAAGGTAAGTAGTACTTATAGAAAAGCTTCATGTTGCGGTACATGTACACACAGGAGCTGTATGCTACAGCAATTATAGGAATTGACCGCGGCACAGCCTCACTGATGTAGAAACCTACAACTCCCAGAGGTAAATCAGGCAGAATTGAGTCTGAAATCTGCATGGCTCCTTTGAACACCTTTAATAATGAAAAAATAACATGTTTGTTGATAGAATATAATAAGCCTAAAGGCTTAGGAATGAATAAAAGAATCCTTTAAAAGTGTTAACAAATAACTTGGAGTTACAGTAAAAGTTATAAGATCACATTTCACTGACAGGTAGGCAGATATATAAAGAGAGGCAATTACCTTCAATTTAGGCCCTTCTTCCCCTCGACCTAAGTCTCCAACAAGAAGTTTAAACTCATTATCATTCTGTAGATCCACGAGCGCTATGTTTGGCGGCAAAGTTATAAGACCTATGTCATCTGTTCCAACTTCTACATCCAGCCAGCGTGTCATGCTTCCCATGTTTACCGTTAATTCAATGTATTTTACTTTACAACCAAATTGTGCCGCTCTAGTCTTTATTTACATTTTACTGTTACCATGACAACGAAGCATATCATTTTTCTGACTGACAGTAACAACATTGACAAGAGTTCTTGTACATAGCCAACTCTACGAAAGTTTTTAAACACAAAAACAAAATGTTTGGTGCTGAATAACATTACTTCATTACTTAAAACTTAAAATAGAGTACATAATGCAATTTTGTAATAAATAGAATTTCGACTCAAATGACTTGGCTTATAACTAAGATTTGTACAATAATCAGAAATGCTAAAACTGGGTTTGCAAACACTCTTAATACATGAAAGGTGCATTCGTAACGTAAGTTTGACAAATATTTTTTAGTATGTACTATAAACTTATGAAAAACTTTAGCCTTAGTTCATTAAACGCTATCACAATATTATCCACACAAATTTATAATTTTATAACCAATTGCTATTTACTAATTATCCTGTTTTTTTTTGTTGTTTTGACTTTTTATGTTTTCATCCTTGACGTTTAACGTTTACGCTTTGTTGATCTGTATTTCGTTGTCTTATGTTTATGAAATTGTGATTGTGTAGTGTGTACTATAATATTTGGTAAATAATTCTTACAATATAATTATCAGTTGAATTTTTATCTAGTTCATTATGTTTAATGCTAAGTTAAGTGTATTTTGTGTGTTGTGTGAATACAAAGGTAAGTGCGAAACTTTAATGAAGTAAACAAGCTTGTTATTAGTTAGGTATTGTAAGTTAAAACTGTTGTAATGGACTAGTAATTAGCAACTACCTGGTAAGCTACTGCCGCAACTGTTTATTATTATATTACTCGCACTTGAGTATAAGATAATAAAACTTTTGAAGTTTAATTTACAACTTTAAAAGTTATCAAAAAGAAGACTTTTGGCCTTTAAATTGGCTTTATAGACTGAGCACTTATAGCGTAACGTTGAGAGCCTCCAAACCAACTAAGTATCCTATTACAGCATGGTTTTTCTTCCGGTTCTTATTGGAATTTTATCTTTTTCTATTAAATAAAATATACATTTTCAGAATTCAGTTTTGGTACATACCTGCAAAATATAAATAATTCAAATATAATTATCCTACATACAAATCACCCCCCCCCCCCCCTCCATTAATAAATAAAAAAATAACATGTTAGCTGTGGTATACTCAGACTATAAACTTTTTGGAGATAAAATTATAATGATGTAACTGTACAGGATATTATTCTATATTAACATTGGAATCATACCGCCGAATCTAAGCCTTGATATCATGTACTTCCTGAACTTAATTTTCTAACCTATTAATTTTTTATGGGTATTATAAATTTTGTTTAGCCTTTAAACTAGGGTAATTATATAACTTGTTCTGTTTTATGAGATAAAATTCCTAAAATAAAAATGAAACAATGTTTTTATTTTCTAAGAAAAACTATTTTGTGCCCATTAAGAAGCCATGTTGGTAGCTTTTTTTTGTGAAGATATAATCAAACATAGAATTTAGATTGTAAAACTTTAGGGTAAAGGTACAGCGAAGGTCTCTCTACCCTCTTTCCATGTCTCTCTTGAAGGCTGCCAAAGAGTAGAAACAACATAAATCCTACTTAACAATGTGTAATAGCTGGTTTTCCCAAGTGGTATTTCATATATTGTTAAGGAACTTTTTGCAAAGAATGATAAGTCATTTGAATGATTTGTATTACTGTTATCTAGTATTGATGATTCACCAATCATTGTCTATCAATAGATTTGTGGACCATAAGTGTAGTTAGTAATAATGTAGATTTGTAAAATGTTAGAGGTATTTTTGTATAAATGGCTAACTGCCTGCTAGATCCTCACTCGCCACTATCATGCTTAGGAGAACTCATAAGCTATCCAATCATAAATTATTGTACTATCAGAGACATTTCAAGCAAACAGATCGAATGAAACAAGCTTATGATAAGTTATCTGGGATTTCGTAACCACACCGAATATGAAGACAATGTATTAATTATTATGTCGTAGCATTTCGCAGTCGATTAACGCTTTGATTATGGTCTTTCTAAAACCAATACTTTTTTGCCATAAAAGAACAGCTAGTCGATGCTCTTATTCATTAATAACACTACTTGGCGCGATTGAAGCCATTTTCGCTCGTTAAAATTTCATAACCGCGCGCAGGAATAAACAAAATACTATCGTCACACGATATCCTGGATCTGAAACCTGAATAGTATGTGGTTATAACAATGTTGTTCTCGGTAGCAATCAGTGAAATACCAGCATGAGTCAGCAGCGAACGGAAAATCGTCGCTAGGCCTGCGAGTGGTTCTACAACTTCGCTCTTAGTTATTTGGCCTTTCTGTCTGGACGCAGCCCGGTGACTCACCAACCTGTTTTACTATCAACGTGTAGCACCTATTTTGATTTTTAAACAGCAACAATATCTATTAATTTGTAAGCTGATACGCCGCGAGTCTAATCCTGACGAAATTAATTATGTGGACATGACAAGCCGTCGAGTTATCGGTACCTTTGTGTAGGTTCAAATAACGGGCTTGGTGCCCTAAATTGTAAATCATAACGAATCGCAGCGTGGTCGTCACGAGAGACCCGTTATACAAGAATTCGTGATAGATGACCACAATTTAGACACACTTACCCAAAAAAATGACTACACCTTCAGTTCAATAATTACCTATAATTACAACTAAAGGATCCTTTTGGCTTTACTAAATATACGAGAGGTCGTCGACATCAAGGACCTTGCACTGTTGCTTATTTGGTTTCACAATCTTTTGCTTCCTACGCACGTGGCTGTTACCGTTTTTGGTAGTGGAGTTAACTTTATAGACAACAAAACAAACAGAAGAGACACATGAACACTGTAAGTTATAACGTCGGCATTCCGCAATATTGAAGGGAATTGGTTGGGATTTTAAATTCTTTCGATAATCAGAAATGTTGATACCTACGACATGTATCTCCATTTCTAGGTGCTAATGCTAAGACACCACAGAGGCCAAAAATATACTAATATATAGGTAGTTTGTACCTACCGTATAAATAATAAACCCGACCCATATAATTAATGCTTGGCAAAAAGTGCAGTGTTCATGTTGAACAGCTCACACTGTTTACTTCTTCGGTCGGGTTGTACTCTAACTATACTGTCGTCTCCGTTACATATGTAGTAGTTTCTTAGTTATTCCTTGGACTCTCGGATTGTAATTAGATCATTAGGCCAACAAAAGTGAGCATCAGGCATTACGGCGGCCGTGCGGGGGCCGACCAAGGAAACAATGAGAAAGCGACCTCGACACCACTTGTGTAACAGTCCCGCCGACGACCTTACCCGAGTTTATTCAGTTATATATTTAACTCCACTTCTAATTATTAAAATTTGGTGCTAGTTTTGCAACAATCATAATTATTAACAATACTAGCTGCGCCCCGCGGTGTTACCCGCTACATTTTTTCGGGATAAAAAGTAGCCTATATGTTAATCCAGGGTATAATCTATCTACATACCAAATTTCAACCAAATCGGTCCAGCCGTTTATGCGTGAAAGAGTAACAAACATCCACACATCCATACATCCATACTCACAAACTTTCACATTTATAATATTATAGTAGGATTAGTAGGATAGGATAGTAGGATAGGATATAATATTAGTAGGATTCGTTCCCAGAATTAATAACATTTGTAAAAAAGACATTAGTACCTATTATTTCCAACCCAACGGTTACAAGAGAGATGCATGAGGGCGTTCTCCATAAACGAACAATTATAATTATGATGTTTCGTAGATCTGAAATCGTGATTGTGGTCCTCTGCTTTTCAAAACAAACATAATTATATTATTTTTAGGCTTTATTCACTGTTTCTCTTTTTATTCTTGATAGTGTCAATGGAAACTGCATCACCTGTTTTATTTCCGATGTCCTTAAAAATACGGACCTGATTTCCACAATAATGAACTATATCAGCCACCTTATCATGACCTCTAAAAAGCAGGACATTTTTCTTTGTGGAAGCGAGAAGTCTCGGTTTTTTATGGGAAAATGTCTTGCTTTAAGAGTTCATGGTAAGAAAGCTGACCTCTCTTAGCTCTTAATATAAGAGCGGCAGTCGGCTGAACTAAATTAACGGTAAACAAAAAAATGTGGAAATAATACGCGTTTTATGGTTCAGTTATTTCACTTAATTCAATGTGTTAACTTAAGTTATTGATTATTTGTTTTAACCCGACCTTTATCCGCTGTGACTTAACCGTGTAATCCATAATTTCACAGATTTTTATTACATTAAGAATATCATTATTTGTAAGGCTTTAAAGCATTGCGCTACTTTGTTTCGAGTATTGAGAGAAAGATGAAACATTTATATCAATAAATGATCACCTGATCATTTTATAATGTTATATCCCTTAGAAACTGCAAGATAAACCTAGTCAAATCATAATTAAATGAAATACATCGTTAGTTAAGCTGCCTGTTACAAATTTGAAGATTTGTCAATGCATTAATTATCATATCAAATTGATGGTAGGGTCGGAAATCAGCATAGATAACAGTGTGATTCACCATATTAATCATGCGCATTATTCCACACTTGTCGAGAAGTATTTAGGTCATTAGGAATCTCTCTTATCTTATAATCAAATACATTTTATCTATGTTATGAACTTATGAATCATTGCATTCATTGTATAAGCAAATAACTGAAATCCCCTTGTGTTTATTATCTCTTGTCAGATAAGTCAAGAATTGATTAAGGAGGCGCATTGATAGGTACTTTTAAAACTATCATCATAATTAGAAATAAAATAACAAAAAGTGTACGCTTAAAAGATAGCTAAATATTGCTCATGATCTGCAGTATCTAGTTACGTGTTAGCTACCTAAAGTTGTAACTAAATAACTACTTTTGACAACAGAGATTTATGTTTATGTAGTAAACCTATGAAGCGTCAAACTTAATCTCTCGGATTACCGTCCCTAAATTAATTACAATTGAATATGTAGTTTTTCATCATCATCAGCCGAAAGACTACTGTTGAAAAAAGGCCTCTGCCTACGTAGTTTTTATTGTAAAAAAATTCGTGCTAGCTTCACTAGAATACTGTTCTATCTGGGCTATATTTTAATCCGAAGCTAGTTACTAATGTAGCCACATTATTGTGTCTTGAAGACATAGTCGCGATGCATTCCTGATTATTGACGCTCGCTCTACACAATCACGATCTTGCGCTAGTCTATTGAGAACGTGTTGCTAAAGAACTGCGTGTTGTGTTCCGTGTTGTGTACCGAAGAGATCTTCGAAGATGTGAGATAAGTTAGGCGTTGACAGCCTTAGAAAATGTAAGTACCTGCCTAACTAGTTAAAAGTGAAAATGTCCCCCGTCCCTTCGTCTCTTTGATGACAATATATGTGATGAATGCATCTGCTTAGCAATTCATATCGAGATTTCAGCATTTTAAACTATACAAAATTTTAATTAACTCAATTAGGCTAGTATCTTGTACTTAACACACTACTTCTCGAAAACATTTAGAATAATCTAGACTACTTAAACTGCTGGTTACCTAATTTATAATAATGAAGCCAATATTAAATCACCAGAATCGATTTGCGACGCTTTTTCCAAGACTTTAACAATTATTTACTTTAAACAGTTACCAATTAACACTAATTTAGATTAAATCCGTTATCTGTAGCTGTAAATTACATTAATGATTTTAGTAACGCGTCTCGATGGTTTGGTTACAAAGAAAAGCGAACTGCTATTTTGTAATTATAATAACTGTTGAAGCGTTATATGGCAACGAAAGATGAATGAACTGTTACAATGGATTCATCGGAAGGAAGATGGCTCAACGGAAGGTTTGTGATGTTTGCTCATTTATAGGCAAAGGAAATTACTATCGGCCAAGATGGCGTACCTGGATGTGAATGTATCCGATCTTCATTACCTGTTGTTCTTTTAACTTTTTATGAACTATACAATCAATCCATAAAAGGAATAGGAGAAAAATGCAAGCAATAGTTCTATTGTTGTTGTATGTATAAGTAATTTTTCTACTGGTGTATTGGCAAGTAATTAAGGTGATAATGGTACTGACTGATCACTTGTGCTTTACGAGCAAAGATTAGAAATTGTTACCTAAGTAACACTGATGCTGATTGAAGGAGCGTAATGATTTATGTCAAGATTTTAAAGCTACTGAGTAGCTTGCGTCAGCGATTTCGTCTACGTGAAAATTCTAACTACCTTTATAATAATTTTCTATACGATCAGTTTATAGGGCAATCCACATTCAATAATATGTACCTATTTTGAATAACACTAACCACCAATGACGCTTAGAATTAACTTCATGGTAATGTTATATTTAATGACTTTAGATGGCTTATTGTGTAGTTATGTACAGTTTCAAATGCTAAACCGTTATGATAACAAAACAGTATTCTTTATAATTGGAATGTTTTTTTTAAATTTTTATTTAATGTCCTTCGACTGTCCGATGTGTGGGCGATGACCCATAAAACGGATACAGATTAAGCATTAAGATTTAGGACATGACGGAATTACTATATCCGTGCTAGTTTGTAATGTGATAAGTTCAGCAGCTGCGACTAAACATTGCAAGTACGAGATAGATTAGAAACATATGAAAATGAAGTGATCTGTCATGTGAAATGAGGAGAAAATGAGGAGATGTCAAAGGATGAAAATCTTAACCCTTTCACAGTGTAATGACCCACATATGGGGCATGGCTATTGTTTAACTATTTTGTCTGCTTTGCGCACAGTCAAAGTGTCAATTTACACACATAGATAGATGCAATAGCCCGAATACCTGAATGGAAAATATTTTTTAGGTATAATTCCCACCTGCGACAAAATTAGTCCCGAGGTAGCAATCTTAGTGGCTCTTACGTAAACAATTATAAGACAACGATCTAAGAAAATCGTGGCTATGGTGACTGCCTGTGTTTCGTGTTTGTAAGACTTTCAAACCAGCTTGAAACAAACTAGGTAGTTCTCATGTTGAACCTGAAACTTGCTTAATGCATCAAGTTACGCATGCATTATGTACCGCGTGCTTAATTTAACTTTGCGGTCATATTACATAAAGTTCCGGTGTCCTGAATAACACAGGTTGTTGATTACAAGGTTTTCAGGAAATCCGAAAGTTGTTTATTTCCCATAGTGAATTTAAAACTCTGTGCTGCTAAAAAAAATATTCAGACCTCAATACTAATTCGTACAAAATCTCCCCTAATATCCGAATTACATGCTTCAGAATAATTTAAAAAAAAACATGGCTCTGATCTTACCTCTATATGGACACAAACATTGTTCTAATTCAAGTAAAGTATCACACTAGCAATCAGATTACAGTTAGTACAACGACCATAACAAGATCAATGGTGATAATTGCATATATTCGCGTGTCCGCCATCAATTCATGGAGTACAACTGTACACGTATGAAATCGAATCATCCTTGGCCCATTAATTAGTGGATTGTTCAACGCGATCTCTTATCTCAGCTCTTCCGCACTCGCAAGGAAGTACTATTAATTATTCACAGGGTAATTGTGAGGTTATAAATAATCTTGTTTTCCATCCATTAACTTTGATTGATCGAAGCTGGCTTGGTAGTCGGGTAAGGGACATTTGACACGCTATTGCAACTATAGTCATATTTTTTTTACATTATTTTGTACTTATTACACTAAGCTATAAATAGTGCTAACATTTGTTATATGTTAGTTTGTTCATATATAATGCAAAATCAGACACTGTATACCTATGACATGACAACATAATTATGTACCTAGATGTAGGAATAGGTTTTTGAGTTCTGGGTATATATGCATGTATATCCTTTTAACGTTGCCTATATTTGCATTCTTTTTTTCGATTTGAGAATCAACGACACTTTCATTAAGTCATCCTGGATAAGAAATAATTATTTATAGATATAAAACTTCTTTAGCAACTCTGATCATGGCTTCTAAGATACGATAAGACACGCGGTCTTCGCCCATGTTACGGCTGATCCTACAGTAACGGTTGTAAGAAGGCCTCTAGCGCTAAGTACTGCCCATTTGCTGTACGCACCAAATCAATGAAAGCAACACAAATCTTATAAAATATGCTCTGTTTATCATTTATAATTGCAGTAAATATCCTGTTACAGTTGCACTATAAGTTCGTATTTATATTATTGAATCATGTTATTATTTCACATTCCTTGATAAAGTGCGGTGTGTTGTAGATATGTATTAATTATTACCTAGGTACAATCAATGCATACGTAGGTGTTTAATAAATCTGATATAGTTGCTGATGAATACGGTTTAGCCAAATAGTTCAAAGCAAATACAATGAAACGGAATCGTTTTCGTCAAATTGATAACCAAAACAACAAATTGTAGCCACCTATGTATAAGTCAACTCAAAGCAAATATAGGACGGCTGTCACATTTTCTTACCTGCCTCGTGAAAATTCTGTAGAAACCATTCCACTTATAATTAGTTCATATTATAGACCCTATAATATAATGCTACGACTTTGCAGAGCAATCACAGACAAATTTAATTAAATATCGATTACAAATATTCATTTGCATATCTTCCTGCAACGGATTCTTACGACGTTGATAGTTATGGTCGTAGGATTTTCATGTCCCCATAACATTTGATGTTTATTTCTTCCGTTATTTTATTTGATAGCAGCGCAATAGTAGCTTCAATTTGTTTGCAAATTTTATTAGAGTACCGTGAGCGTAAAAGGTAATGAAACTAGTTACTATTCGACGAAAATTATTTACAAAACAAGGCGGCAATTAGAAAACAATTATATACCCAAGAGTCTTAAGAGCATAAATTGCTTTCCAATATTAATTACAATTGATTTACACAGCAAAAATGTTCGTTAACGGCCTAGTATTTAATATTATGTTTTAATGTTACCACTTCATTTCGATATCACAAAACCAAGCCCACTTGCATGCTTTTAAGTTTAACTCATAACGCAGTGCCGATTAACAGCGATGCAGGAGTAAGTAGCAAGAGAATTGAAGTCAATGACCTACTGTTACCCTTCGAAATTAACCCAGACGAGATTAAATAGCTCCATGGGTTTAAGTAGCAAAGGATCCTTCACTTATCAGCAGCGATGGCTACCATATTATAAAGTATGAACATCAAAAGGCGAGTCTATCAGTCAAGTGATCAGCGCCTGCAATCGAGCATTAAATTGCCCCGCGCCGGATGTCTGCGCACACGCACCACTATAAACCAAGTAGTAGTGAGCAGATAACCAAATAAACATTTGCAATGAATATTATGAGTTACAGAAAGGTTGTTAAATAACTGTGACGTAAATTGTAGGTATTACATTAAACGTGTATCTCATAAGATCCCATAAGAACGAAACGTATATTAAACAAAAATAACTAACCGTTTAATTTTGTACAGTTATGCTTTAAGTGGGACTGTTTACTTCCAACCTAAGTATTACCCGTATTCTCTTGAATATGACTGTTCATAATTAAGCATAATGAATGTGTCCTTATTTTTATATTGTTTGATTTTTCGCAGTGAAAATGAAGACTATAAATAACGGTTTTGTTTTTGTAGTGTTCTTGCAAGTGTCATAAATGATGACCCTGTGTCTCTGGTCAGGCAATTCTAATTACAAATTACTGAAACAGTTAAATACTCTGGATTTAAATTTGCAATTATTGCCTCTTTAGATTTATGGGTCTACAGGTCTATGGTGTAATGCTTTCATTGGTCTCTTGCCTTTAGACCTCCAATTTAAAATGAACCTGTTCTTATTATAAAATATTTTTAATAAAGTCAGTGTTTCCTGTAATAAGATCTTCTTTTGTCATTAAATGGCATCCTTTTCCTTTGTCGTCTTTCTAATTTGCTGAATTAGCATTGTGTATTTACAGCCAGTGGCTCGGGTTAATGACCACACAGTTACAGTCAACGCTGTACCGATGCGCCTGTTTCTGCACAATGCTTCTACTTATAAGCCACGAATTGGCAAGCAAAAATGTGTTTTCAGTGGTTTGTGATAGGGTGCATATTAGTGTGTAATTGGCTTTATAGGCTTTAATTGTAACATCAATTGTTTTGATGCATACTGATATTAGTAATGTAAGTTTCAGTTTCTATTGATCAGTGTGTCTAGGCTGGCTTTTCGTGCTCATTTCGCCGAATCAATTGTGTTTTACACACTGAATGGCGTATTGTTACAAGGTTTTAAGTTTGTAGTACCCAGTATACCACATCAACGATGAATACGAGAATAATTTCAATAGACGTTGGATTCTATGTTACCATTGCAGGGATACGGTAAGGAGAATATTAAAGACGCAAGAAAACGCCGAAACAAACTCGTCATTAGTTAAACTCAACGGTCAAGGTCTCCTTCAAAGGCTGGTTACAACAAGCATTAGGATCACCCACATACAAATTAGATAATGACATTTATGTCTGTACTTACAAGATTCCTTTACACATACGTATGTACATGCTAGATATTACGCTAAGCTACGTCAAAATTAAAATATATTCGAAGTTACAAATAATTAAATTACCTATACGATGTGACTGCGCGTCGTTTTACAATAGGTACGTTTAATAACGTTTATTTCGCAAACTTGACATTGATAACTAGACGAAATATTTGTGAATATGGCACAATTTTCAAACTGTCCTTTTTCAAGAGCTCATGTTAAGAGGCAGTAATCTAATAAGTTATGGAGTAACGAGCATTAAATCTGTAAAAAGCATTTATCCTACTAATCCTACTAATATTATAAATGTGAAAGTTTGTGAGTATGGATGTATGGATGTGTGGATGTTTGTTACTCTTTCACGCATAAACGGCTGGACCGATTTGGTTGAAATTTGGTATGTAGATAGGTTATACCCTGGATTAACATATAGGCTACTTTTTATCCCTAAAAAATGTAGCGGGTAACACCGCGGGGCGCAGCTAGTAATAATATATAACTGTTACGGTGATGTCATTAGCTCGTACAAGATCCTTAGAAGATGCATTCAATAGTTCCCCCTATAGCGTTGTATATGTGTTATAAAATCAATATTCTATGGTTCCACTCGCCCGAGTCACAAACAGATATTGCTAAACAACAATTCTTGTTCGATCTTCACCTTCTTGACCTTTTGAATTTTAAGGATGTTCATCAATATTAGCAATCTGATTAAGATAAACAAAGTTCTGACGTTAATTTTGCTGGCAACATTCTTGAATAAATGAATCGTAATGATTTCTATCACTGACGCGTATATATGCATCGTCAAGTTTATGTAGATTTTCAGGCTTTAATATCTTTGATGGTTTTATTTTAACCGCTTGCGTTTCTTTCTTAAGAGTTACGTTAGCTTCCTATTTCCTTCCGAGTATTAATTAGGGGTTGGGTTGATCATTAGTTTCCGGCTTTATGTTATAACAGCTTTATGATGCACCTATGCCTGATCGTATCACTCCTTTGTTTATTATAACTGCATTAAACTCTGATTAGAGCCGAAACTGTCTTGCGTAAATATTGCTTGTCTCGAGGATTTTATTGTATTACACATTTTCGATGCAAACGTCTAGACTTTGTCATAAAATAAAGATTTACATCTCATCATACTGATTTTGATTCCAAATAATATTTTTATTGTGCAAATGCTTTCCACGAAGATGATAGGAAGAACAATAATGACACGTGTAGTGTTAATTCTAAATCATAGGAATACAGTAGGTACCTTTGGACATAATCTATCTTATAGCTTGAGACAAAGCTGTAGCAGAGAGCCTCACTAACATGTTTGTCAGTGGCGCGCGGTGCGGACGTGCTCGCGAAAAGCATTATAAGGTTAAACACCCGTTGGCATGCCTCAAACATGTATTTGATACATCTTACGACCAAAATATTACACAAATAGGCGGGCCCGTAGCTCTACGCTAGATAACAACTATTTCTAAGAATGGTAGGT
The DNA here is from genome assembly GCA_946251915.1 of Abrostola triplasia. NCBI lineage: Eukaryota > Metazoa > Arthropoda > Insecta > Lepidoptera > Noctuidae > Abrostola > Abrostola triplasia. The sequence goes on along the minus strand of OX276424.1, from coordinate 1,656,913 downwards.
GGAATTCAAAATAAAAGTCTTTTGCCTACAGACAAGGTTTCAGCCTTTTTTGCCTATATTTACTTTTTAACTGGTAGTATCTGTTCTATAAATATTATTTATGGCCAGTTTGTAATTAGTTACGCACGACGATGACATCTTAGAAGCTTACGAAGTTACGACTTACTTGTTTGATTACCTTCCCTGATGTCTCAGTACCTAATTGAATTATTAATAAGCGCAGACGTTTTTATAGCTTTTAATAAAATCTTCATTACGAAACTTATGATAATAAACGTAAAATGTCAAATCTTAATAATTTCCTAATTGTAAATGGCAAAACTAACATTTACCAAATTCTGGTTTTATTTTACGCCATGTATGAACGTAAATAAAATATTTAGTTGTCCACACGCTTTCACTACAAATAAGTATAACATAACTATGCAATATATTAACTTAAGTGAACAGTTGCGCGCCTAATAATAGCTTTAGTTTTTTTCCTTGTGGTAATTGAGTTGAGTTACTAACTATTTAGCCAGAGTCGAGTTATGGTGGCTACGTTTGTCGTTGAGCATTTAGGTGAAACTACCTCTTATTAATCGTTGATAAAAATACCTTTCATCAAAATACTTAGTAAGCTTTTTTTAATCTGACAGCTGACAGGTGTCAAAGTAATCTAGAACATTATCAGAACTTTTTTAAGAGAGAAGAGTAGTGATATGATTTATTAAGCCACGCCACTTATCTAACAATTTGCAAACATAAGATCAAATTTAATATTCCTTACGCAATCTGTAGAAAGTAATGCTATTTTCTGCGTAAGATTACGTAAAATCTATAAAAACTTGCATAAAGTTATTTACTAACTACAAAGAGTCCTATTAATATAATAAAATGAAAGCCTTTTAATTGCTCAATCACACGGAAATTTTAATCACAGGTTTAGATAATATTGACAAAAACCCTGTTTCATTCATGTCTGATATTTTTATTCCTGTCTATTGGTTCTTGTCCAGGATAATATAAAAATTGTATCTATTATACGTAGGCATCTAACCCGAGAAGGATGCTATAACCTATGTTAGGCGCAGACAAAGAAATAATGTGAAAAATATTTTTCATCCGATCAGTAACTACAGTGCTTTTTTGTGCCAGTCTTTACACGCTTGGTTTTTATCGATCCAATTTGACCGTATTCAGCATAAAAAAATTGTGGCATGATCTCTTTTCTGCTTTTCACGATAATCGATTCTGCACAGTTGTCATCGTTCTTTAAAATGATTTTTAGAATTGGTATTCCAGAAGACTTATTTGAAGCCTAAAATGAATTTGTGGTCTAAGTTGAAGAAACTAGAACCATTACTAATAGCTTTTGTATGGGCAATGTCTTGTAGTTACCAATTCTACTAAAATCAAAGTCTTGCATGATAGATCTGTTTTCAGAAATAGGTCTAACGGCATTCATATTCGGAGGTCGATATTTAACTGCATTAATTTAGACGACCCCAACACAGTTGAGAAGAGGCTAATGATGATTATGGACGCTGTGGGCGTAAGTAGGTGAATGTCTGTTGCCTGTTGTTTGGTACACACACAAAGTTACATGGTTCTCTTGTCCTTAGGTACTAATTCATGCAATCCATGACGTCACGCGTACCGAAGGTCTTGTCAAATTTGATCAAACGTAGAGAGTAAATAAAAAACTCAGAAGAAATATGTACCAGCGATGTAAAAGAATCAAATTCGTGTGAGGATAGAACTGTAACCTTCAGGGCAGTCAGTACTGGAGTACAACTTCCTAATTTATACAAATGTTGAAATTCTAGGGATCAAAGATTCCATCATTCGATTAATCTTAGATTAGATTTTAAAAATTGAAATTAAATACAAAAGTCTTTGATACCTACTCACTCACTAACGCTGTCCATTTCAATTATAATTAGACACTTATTTTTTTCCTTATGCGGTAGGTATGTTGGTATGACAACTATAGCTAATGCGTACACACGGCAACGCAAAGTATTTGATTTAGCGGGGGATTTCCACAGTATACCTAGATTTTGAGTTCATTGGCCATCTTGCACAGCCTTATAACTTTGGGTTTAAAGTTCGCACTAAGACACGTAGGTACCTATGCGTTAATATTGTTACTATTACAAACAGCCACGTAGAGCAAACGGGCCGTACATACGAATATAGTGTACGACACACATAAAGTGACAAGAAGACAGTTACCACGTAACAGTTGGCACAATAATACCATAAAACTAAACACATCGGAGCACATCCACACATATAATATGCGCAGGACATCGTTCGTTACGATCGTCGTCTTGCAAAATGTACTCAAAACATTAGCTTTCGACTCCTGCGCAAGGACATTCTTATTTCAAACGTTCGATTGAGATTCGTCTCTCGTCTTTCGAACAGCGAATGACGTGTGAGTACGTGATCCAACTTCGTATGAATTACTAGTATTAATTAACACCTTTCTAGCATAGCTATCAGCCGTGCACTTTCGATTTTTTCTCAGACGCTTTTGACAAGTAAAAGGCGTGGAGAAGTTTGTACAAGGGTGCCTTGTGAAAGTGCTTGCATAATCATTGTTTGCTCCTTAAAACCTGTAAATACTGGTGTTGTTTGTACGCGATCCGCACTCTTAGCTTTGGCAAACCCGTTATCTGCTAATGTCAGCTCTTATCTATATTCAGTGTCCGTGTGTAAAGAATGAAGTCACGAACTAAATCCAATATGTTGTGTTTTTTAGAGTACATACGTTGGTTGTCTTTGCAATGTTTTGGACAGGTTAGTCCACTCAAGGCCGTGTCATATCATCTTGTTAACGAAGACTTTGTTTTACCTAGAATGATTGTTTTAGTTCGAGTGCAGAGCTACATGACATGTTTATAAATATTTATGTTTTACGTTTAAATGTGTGAGTGAGTAGCTGTTAGTCAATTTATTACATGTAAACCCGGTGAACAACAAATCAATTATGATTTAGTGTTTATGTGACTTGGCGATAGGCTGTTGATTTATTGTTTATTCATAAGGCACTAACCTGGGGAACTTCGTGCCGCCTTCTCACCATTAAAAACTTCCTTGGACTTCTACGAATGTTCTAAGACTACAAAATTAGCCAAATTGGTCCAGCCGTTTTCGAGTTTTAGTGAGACTAATGAACAGATTTGTGTTACATAATAATTAAAGTGCTGCAAGACACACTAGCTGATGATCTATATCTCTGGTGTCATACAATCAATCATCCTATTTGACCCATTTGAAGCATAACGACATCAACTGATTTACTGTATAAATCTGTATTATCGTAACCGCGGTAGTGTATTGTCAGTATTATGTAAACGGTATTATTATAGTCACTACCGCTAGACATGGTTAGCTTGCTTGGCATGCTTTGTTTTATGCGATTAGTATCTAGATAGACTAGTATCTTCCGACGCCATTTATTCCGTTAAAGTGGCCAAAGGTCTATTTTAGAACGTCAAATTACATCAAGACAGCTCCCAAAACACCTGTCTTCATCGCTTCCTAATGCTATAACTGGGTAGAAGAACGGCGTAACAAACTATCCAGCAGAACAATTCGAATGTTAAAATTGTAATTTACACACCCTGTAATTTATGTAGCAATATTAAAAAGTTGCTTTTAGACCACAAACCTCATTTTCGATCTACCTACAGAATGAGTGACTCTGCCATTATATATTGGTTTGGGACACTCGATAGGGCACGTTTTACTCGTAAAATTAGATAAAACTTAGTACCTATACATTCTGAAAATTATAACTTACGTAAATTACGTCATACCTTTAATTTTGTAATCGGTTTACACACAATATAGACAATTGAGTACCTACCTAAAGCATTTTGCAATACTTACACATAAATATCTGTCTAAAACATCTTTTGCAATTAATAATTTATTCAATTTATTCCAAAGAGGATAACCTCACAAAATAGATACTAAAAACGATATTAAAGAACTATGCAAAATTAAATTCATACACAAAGTCACGCCTGTTTCCCAGAGGTGTAGGCAGAGACTGCGGATTTCAATTTGCTACGATCCTGTCATAATTCCTTCACCTCGTTCACACAAATACCTACCTATGCATATTATGCAGCAAAACTTACTAGGGAATAATTCTTCAAAACAGTATGCAATTATTTCGATGTTAATAAACACAATCGAATTGTATGAAATATACATATTAATACGGCGGAGTTACTACAATCTTGCAATACAGGTCATAGTAAAGCACCTGAGCACTAAACACCCTGTTAATATTATGTCTCTCCAATCGCAGTTTCACCATTAAAAAGTAATGACAGATTCATCCGCTTTTATTAACCAGAGTACCTACCTACTGTATGTTATGTACTAAGTACCTAAATAGCAGCTGTACTACTGAATAAAACAATAACAGACAGACGTTACTTAATAATAAGGACATGCGTATGTTGTGACGTAGTTATCGTACCAACTGGTACCATGGTGCTCGCAAAATAAAGCAACTCGATCACCGCAGTAGCATTCCCGCTACCGAGTGAATCATTACAGCGATCTGCGAACATGGAGACTTTTAATTGGTATTAATATGCCTTAATACTGTCGCAGAAGTTAAGAGAAATTAACATTTTACGCAGATCAAAGATGTTTTATGAAAAGTAAAGGTAAAATAAACTTATAAGCTTCATGAAAAATATGATATAAACCGAACAAAGCCTATGTGAAATTCCGAGATCTTAACTAGAGGATCTCTTTTATTACTCTGAAAAACAGAACTTTAATAAGACAGATGGTCTTCAAGAAAATTGTTGTCAAAAACCCCACTAGGAATAGAAGTAGAACCTGAAAACCCAATCTGAGCAAGATAATAGAGGTTATATGTTCAATATATAAAGTTCCGCCATTCAAACATGTAGTTTATAAGCCTCCCGACACCTAAGCACGTTTTTAACATAATCCGGAGATAAATTCCTCATACTCTCACATTGACATCATTATGTCCATTAGATGCAGTTGGCGCGCGACAAACATCGCCAGTGCCTCGGAACTGCGCAGTCATTTTGGGTGACCAGTCAGACGGCATTTTTGAGACTAATTAATACTGTATCGACATATATAATTATTATTTTCTTGGAATTGGAATTTGGTCGATTGTTTTTTTCTTAACAAAGTAAAAGGAAAATTGATTTTTGCAGAAGTCTGGCATTGTAGGGATATGTAGGAAAGTTTTTTGGAGCTAAATCAATATATTTGGTATTCCTGTTCAAACATGATTTGAATATGTTAAGTTAATTCTCTTAGATTAGCTACAAACAAGATTCTTGTTTTTATATTTTAGGACTCGAAATTCTAACAACGATAGCATTTATACTTAGGACTTAAAGCTGCCTATGTCATCAAAAGTAGCCTCCATAAAAGTATGATTTTTCTCAAAGAATACAACGGTCCTAGTCTGAGATCAATTTAATAAATCTTTTCTCATTTACTTCCTACGCTTGTTTAGCAACAAACACTACCCAAATAGTGGCTTTGCAATATCGAGATCCTACAGCTCGATAACACATGAATGACAGAAGCTCTGGTTCCCAAGTACGAGGAACCGACTGTGACGCAATTGTTTTACTTTTTATGCAGTCGATGGAATCTGATATTATTACTTTCCCAACATTGATTGATAGAAACTTTTTATTGTTGATACCGTTCCCAAACTCTACAGTTACGTTTTCACTTACTTTCGTTTGCTGTCAAATTATCATTTTACATCATTCATCTTTATGTATTGAATATTGATTGGTGGTGTAGAAATTAGGAGTCAAAATGAAAGGATGTATGATTTAATGTCGTTTAATGCTCTTACGAGTGTTTTATTATATTAATTAAAAAGAGTCTCACCAATATCAGCAATGCCTACCGTTTTTCAATTTTATAAAACAAAAATCGTGTATGCTCTGATTACAACGAAATATTGATTACGACGTATAACGGTGTCTTTTGGAACCATGAAAACCGTAGCTTTTCTTACAATTATTTTCTCAATGAACCGTGCGTATAACGTTTGTAAACATCTGATATCTCTTACATGGGTCTTTAGCTTTAAAAGCCTATTGAAGATAACTTTATCTGCTCTTCGATCGCTGACCAGTTCCAGTGCAAGTTAGCTTTCTTTGCTTTCCAATACACCAAGAATGTTGTTCTAATATAATTTACAATTTCTTGCTATTACGAACTCAGTTTCCAATCAATCGTTAATATTATTGATGGGATCAGCACCTTTTTTGTAGCAGCTTCAACTATTAATCTCTTTCCGTATAAGGCTTGTCACTTGATCTTGTTGTGTAAGACAGGTCAATACTTTAACGTGTAATTAATTTTATATTTGCCCTGCCTGCTACTGATATTTATTAAAAGTAAAATGTTCATTACCCAGTCACAAATGTCGTGTTTGGCCGAAATGATTATGAGCATTATCCCCATAATAATAAAATTGACAATTTTAACCACTGAATAAATTATACCTGTTACTGTCGTTTGTATGCCAAAAAATAAATAAATAAAAAGAAGCCTGTTTGTTACGTCGACAAAAATTAAGCAGTTCTCTGATCGTCTACCAAGATTACTACTTCCTCATTTTCCTTCAGCGTGGGAGAGATATACCACGCAGTGACAGTTCCGTTTTCCAAATCGTTATTTTAATTTTTAATAGAGTTTCATTCGTCATCTAATCAGCTGTCTTTCACGACGGATACTTATATTATTATTACATGACTCCGCTATTTCTACTATGTTACAACTGGCGATTAATCCGAGTATCTTTGTCCACGGTTCCCAGATATTACGAGCGCGTTACATAAGTTTCATATGTTCATTGTTTTAGGTATATTGTCTAAAATGAGATAACATTTAATTTTGTCGAGTCTGGGAACATTTCTTTGGCGCTTTCCATATTTTTTGTTACAATGTATGCGTAACGTCCCCCTTTGTTGTTGTGTTGACCGTTGTTAGAAGTTTGATAAGCTGTGTCGGCGTTACATGTGCTGCATCCGTGTGTGATAGCTTATAAATGCATGGCTTGTACTTGTTTCATTATTTTATTCTCGGAAAATATAATTCAGTTTCATGTCGAGTACCGATTTCGTTGAGATGGTTTTATACAGCAATATTAATCCGGCCGGGCAAAGATTATCAAGAGCTCTCAACGCTTTAGTTTTCTTCATACTCATGTTTTACAAAACAAAAATCTTTATCTTTCACATCCTGGTGTCAAAGTTTAAATCGCCTGTAGGCTTCTGACATTATCTTTCAGTTTCCACACCCTTGAAACATGTCTCACGATATTTTCCTTCACCCTTTTTAGCAACTGATAACTAAATTATAGTACGCACATGAATTTGAAAATACGTTGGTGCGTGCGGCGTTTGTACTTGCGACCTTTGACTTGGCAGTTCAACGGTCATACCACTCGGCTATCACTGCTATGTTAACCCTTAGCAAGAACAAATAAAATGACCACTAATAGTCAAAATACATTTCGGGAAGCCCTTCAACAACCTAGCCTTCAAACATTTTAGTAGTGCCTTCATAATTATACTAAAACTGAAACTACATCCCACACCAATCACAAAGCATCTAATACAATAACCCAGAGTGCTTGACCTCTGTTATTTGTTAGTGTTGCAATATCTCCGAACGTCATTGACACATGGTCTTCAACATCCATATGTTTTACGTGTACGCTTGTGATTTTCATAGTTGTTTATTTTTTTCCATTGATAATATAGTCTTATTGTCAATTACTGCAGAGTTTACTACTTCTATGCTATTCAATTACGGTAGAATAAATTGTATACAATTATCTTACACACGGGAGGAATTTGTAAAATATAATAGTCGATTGTTGGAAATTGTGTGGAGTTTCATAGGTTTGAATGTATTTCTTCTGACTTAGCAGATGTTTAAATCACTGTTTGTTTTTATTATCATCCGTACTCGTGCCTTTCGCTTGTCACGTTTTGCAGACACAATAGTAAAACAATGGCCACACGCCTTTAGGAGGAGTCTTAAAGGAAGGAATAAGATTTCTAGAAAATCTAGTTGGGATTGCTAGATTTTGCTTGTCAGATATTTCACATGACAATTTTAGTCACGCATATTTACCTTCACATTGAATAGGTACTTATAGCCTTTGCCATGCCGCAAGATTTCAATTTAAAGTGTTATCGTAAATAGTAATTTTATCCATGGTATTGTCGTAGTATAATTTGTTGGTTATTCTAATAATTTTACGTTATTCTGTCTATCAGTCAACAAACTTGCTATTACGTCTCGTACGAGACTTTCTAAGCAATATTGATAGACGTGACTTCGTTTTATTACTCTTGGTATTCCGGTGGCCTTATGCGTAGTTACCGTGCTAGAAGTTTTGAAGTTCAGTAGGAAAAATAAATATAAAGCTATTTAAAGTTATCTGTTATGTCACGCCGCTATCATTGTGCAGTTCACTTAGTGTCCATTCTTTACAACTTTATTTATTTGACATAAGTCAAAGTTTGCGCGGCCATTAACATAGTTTTTCTATTTAAAACAATCATTAACATTCTTTTGTAGAAACAAGGAGCGGCCGACACATTATCTCGAAGGATTTCAACTTGGTAGAAGCTCACATGTTACTTCACAATTCAAATCCAAACGTTGGACAATGAGTTTAATATCACACAATCGAATATTATTTCGTCAACAGTAAGGTTTATTATTATTGTTTATTGTCTGATGAATGATAACCTAAGCATTATTTCACAATGCCTCTTAATTTCCCTTTTTTTTGCAGTGAGGTGCATTATTTAGTCCAGTGCGTTAGTGTTCAGTTGTGGCGCAACTTGGGAGTGGCATATGTCCAGCGATAGGCTGAAATATGAGTTCAGTGTGTTATTGTCCTGTGTGTGCATATAATGTGTAGTGATAATACACCTGTGTTGGATGTGTAGTTGACAGTACGGGCCGCCTGTGATAACGTAAGCCGCTATTTCAAGTCTAGTGAAGCGACATTCAATTTGAGAAACAAATCGATATCACACTTCAGCTGGTTCACAATCACAAAGTTTGTGTAAGTTACATAGCAGCTAGGAGATTAAGATTATTCAACTAGTTTTGCAATATTATGCATTTTTTACACAGATAACACTAATAAAAGCCACAAAACATCTTGGTCGATGCTGTTTATATTGCTTTTTTGACCTCGCTGCAGTCTCAATAACACGAAACTATCTAAAACTGGTTATTTAAATATTTGATAAGACGTTTCTACTGCTTACGCCGAATAGAAATTATGTTCTTGTGTTTTTATTAAACTGAATTGTATTTAGTTTGTTTATCCACCAGTTCGTGTAGTGTAAGTATTTATTAGGAAACTTAGTGAGTGAATGTTAGTTATCCATAAACGCTTGCGCAAAATGTGTTACAAACTATTATGATATGATGGACCGTATGCACGAAAATGCTTACGAATGATTAAATTAATAGTCATATGCCCCGTAACAAAACACATTCGCTACCCATTAAAGATCAACTTTAATACGCGTTTATCGAGACATAAATTAAATCGATTGTATCGGCCAATCGGCATCGGTTACGCAAAACGTCTCGCGTCCTCATCTCTAGAATTACAGCCTTCGATTGAAGCCTGTCGGGCGGCCAGTCCGCCGCTCGCTGTCGGTGCGCCCGCGCACGAGCGCGACACACGTTGACGATCGAAATTCAAAGTATCCCTATCGATATAGTGAAGTGCTCCTCAGTTCTAGTGTTTGTGCTATTATCTTCTCTTTATTTAAGCGATAAAGGGATAGATTCTTCTAACTGTTCTGTTTGTCTAGTGCACACTTTGTGAAGGATTTAACATTATGCTTGGCGCGGTAAGTTCTATTTACCTACAAATGATGTCAGGCATTAGGACCGTTAATTTTTTTGGTGACTATTCAAATGTGTTTGTTATAACTGACGATGTTTGACCATTGTGTTTGGAAACATATGGAATAGATCTAGGTTGTCTAACTTCGCTATTTTCAGTAGTTTGTTTATTCAGGTGTCAAATTGAGTGCCATCGATATTTCTTGATGTGGACATTGTGAGTCATAGTACTCATAGTGTAAAGCAGATTCCCTTAAAATTGTATTCTCTGTTGATCGCATTTAGATCGTGATTCTCCTCACGCTCCTGCATTGTCGAGTTCTTTTTCCAAAACTTCTTACAATACGACCGTTACAAGGCTGTTTTCAAAAGTAGGTCCGTAATTCTGTATGTCCTATAACAGTGTTTTGTTCGAAGTAGTACTCGTCATAGTTTTCGCACTTGCTTCGTTAAAATCTGCTCTCGTGAAAGTACTTATTACATTTGTTTCTCCGTTAATAGATACACTTACCTACTTAAATTTTGGGCCAACACATAACGGGTATCGTAAAAGGGCCATAATCATTTACACCTTTTGCTTTTTTATAGATGTAGGTCCGTGGTTGAATGAACGGCCATCTTATAGAAGGCGTTGATACATAAGAAAGTTTTATATAATTCAGAATTTTCTCTTCTTTATCTCATAAGAAAGTCGTAGTCAGGTTTTAAAGTCATAACACTAAGCTAAACGTGAAACGAAGTTAATTAAATATTATTAGCGGAATGGTCTTGCATCGTAAACATAAACCGTACATTACCCGAAGGAGCAGGGAAAGGTGTACCTACAGTACAACATTTCGCCAGTTTTCTGATAGTAATAGGGGCCAGCCTATAGCAATCAACCGGCAACAAATCTCCGTGCTGCTACTGAGAATTACCTAGAGAAAATCCCAGTAACACATACCCGAATAATTGTAAACACTCAATAATTACCATAATTATTACCAAAAGTTCCGATAAATATAATATGTTGTATAAATAGTATCAAAATCGTTTTATATAGGTACCTACTACGTGGTATGTAATTGTACTCCCACGTTTTTATTCTGCATACCACAATCCACTATCAATCGAATCGGATGAATTCTCGCATTATCTAATCAAATAAAACCTGCTCAATCTGCATGGAACTAATTTGTGTTTACATATATGCTATAGTTGGTGTGGCACACGTGATTATTGCCATGTTTTTATATCTGGTTTTCAATTTGAAACCTATGCTGCAGATTTGTTGAAACCTGTAGTTTTCATCTGTCGTTTTCTAATCTAACCTAACACGACAAACTCACAACTTCAATCGCTGGAATTATTATTGACGACTAGCGCAGTGGTTAAGCGATTGAACAGCTGCGCTAAGGGTTGCAGGTTCTATTCCCACACAGCACACGATACAGGAGAAATTCCTAGAGTGGGGCGACGTTTTTTAAGTAAAAATACAAGATTATGACCATACTACGTAATATCCTGATGATAATCCCTATCACTTAAAAGTTCTACAGCACAATTTACTTGTAAAGCATAGCGAACATTTCAAAGATTATAATTTATGATCCAATAAAGGCACGTGTAACACCGATATTGCAGTTTCTACATGAAAAACGTCCGTAACTAATGCAACGAATACCGACGCGAAGCTGATAACAATACTATGACAGATCTTAGACTTTTTATTTACATTTGGCCTTTAACGTTAGCATTTTATTTTCACGTAGTACAGCTAAATACTAGCTTTCATATTCTAAGAAATTAGGTCTAAAAATAAATATACAAAAAGACAAGAATGAAATACTGTTGATAACATAACAAACCATAGCACACCAGTATGAAATATGTTTAGTCCAGTAGGAGTTTCCCTTACCCATCTGAAAGCAAGAGTACCAACTCATGCTTCCATAGGGGTAAGGGAAACTCCACAATTCCACATGCTACATTCTTGCCTTACCGCATTCGCGAAAATATTTCCAATTGCCCTAAATTCATACGAAATTGGATGAAATAACTGCATGTCTCCACGTGATACCATTATCCTAATGGCCTTACCCATCAGTGAAATGTATTACATTCCTTGAAAAATGAGATGTTATTTAAAAGACATATTTGCCTTTCTAAGCAGCATTTTTGGGTTATTAGTGTATTGAGGCAATAGTTTTTTAGACGAGGTTCGAATTCTGGAAGGTATAAAGTAAGTTTATGTATAAAGGTATAAAGTTTAGAGGTAGACCTAAGACAAGGTAAAACAATGTAGTGCTAATGGACACGAAAATGTATCAGATGTCTAAATACGACGACACAGTCAAATAGAAAAAGAAGGCTGACCCGACCACCACAATATAGGATTTATAATATAAATAATATTCTTGGTTGAAGCCAGTCGCGAGCTTTTGCGGGTAGTTAACGACTGAGCTCTTAATAGGTATCTATTCTTAAATTGTGCAATTCCAATACATTAAATGGTTTGAATCAAGTATCTTCTGATGAAGCTTTCATATTTCATTCGTTGTCCGCATGGATATACCGTGTCGTTATGGTAGTATGCAATTCTCAATACTAATTTGCAATATTGTATTGTACGTTATTAAACGTCGTCTGTCTATTTTCTTTCATTAGTGACTCACAAATTTTTCCAAGAAACGATTAGCGAATGACTCGTTAAATTGTATGCAACTAGAAAGTTTCTATTTCATTTACACGTTCAAACAGACGCGTTTATTATTTCTTAAATGTTGTATCCTAGCTACATTCACTTGTTAATTACAGCTGGATAAAGTTTGCTTTACTTTTTGCCTGAATCATAGTTAAAATTTTAAATCCTACAAATATCTTAAGTACCTTCTATAACTACGTTCATTGAAAACATTTTAGGCATGCTGTTGGACACTTAAAACCTTTTAATGTTCTTATCAATACAACATTTTAGACTACTATGTTATATGTTACTTTCTTTACTTGTGATATCAATTTGGTAGAAGATCGGTACGGTGGTTGATGGCACTTCCTAATCTTTGTCATTTGCCATTGTTGAGTATGACAATGCGTCATGATCATCAAAGTTATCTTTGTTCTTAGAAATAAAGAAAGGCTCCGTATATAAAATCTGACAGTATATTTAGGCCAAATCATTCCGAAATATTTTTCTGAACACACACTTAAGGAAAACAAATAACATTCAGTTATCCTTTGTTTATATTCTAGTTGCATACATTTATAGGACTAATAAAAACGTTAAGGATGTTGCGAACACTTATAGACGAGTATCTACAGTCACTTGTCACTTGTGACTACTGAAAACCCGTACTAATAAGACCTAACTGTCTTAAAACACCAAGTTATACTTTTCTCAGTGACACATATTTCTTTCGATTATGCTCCTTTTCTTTTTAATCAGCCAGTATCCCCTGTTCTTGATCATCCACATGGGCTTATTATTTTTCTTTATTTGTAACACATTTAAATCAAATGAAACGCCTCCATTCCATTTCAACAGTTTGACGTAAATAAATGCAACTATTCCAACTGTCTCCACAAACGCCATTGTTATCTTTAGTGCGGGGATTTCCGCGAATACCCGCTAATGTTTTTATTGCGCGCACGCACACTTGCAGCGCCGTATTAACATTCTCTAAGCATGCTGTGGAAGGCTTCGGCCTCTGGTTGTCTCGTCCCTTTCCGTGTATTGCCAATCGACTTTCCTCGTAAACTATGAGGAGATGATGACCACAGACCTTGGGATACTTTGCATAGTAAATCGAGTTTCGGGTGTAACAGACACTTGAAGAGTTTCCTTATATAAAAATAATCAAATGCCTGTTTGTATTTTAACACTACTAGCTTTGACTTTTCTTTCTTTCTTTAAAATTAAAATGTCGCCCCACACCAGGACTTTCTCCTGTATACAAACACCCAGACTTTGGACAAACATCTGCAGATCACACATTTTTTTTTGTTCCGAGTGGCAATTGAAACCGCAATCCTTACGCAGCAATCCAATCGCTGAGCCACTGTGCCAATCAGGCCGTCCTGTTATTCTGTGGTTTATCTAGGAATCGTATTTTATACGTATTTTTATTTTCCAATGGAGTCTACCCCTCTCGGGATCATGCTTTTTTCATAAAGTAAGTTAATCTGTATACAGCAAATTCTATCCTTAAATAAAAGCTAAACTGTTATTGTATAATAAATAAGTCTATTATGTATTGTAAACGTTATTACAACAAACAATAAAACATGAATATAAAAACAAAATACAATGTGGCGCATGTGCGGTCTTATCGCGAACACAATATTATTTGTAACGCATTTTATTGCTGGCTGGTGCAATAGTGAATATAAATCGAATTTATTGTTGCCAAAGCAAATATCATGCAAAATGATTGAGTGTTATCTTAATTTCGATCACATAATGATTGCATTAATATCAAAGCTCAATCACTTACTCGTTATCCTGTAAAATCTGTTGACTATTTAGGAAATGGCACAATCAAATGTTTATGTTTATTTCATGGTAAATTATTTTACTTAAATATTTTTTTAGATAGCTTAGACATGTGTCGGCATTTAGGTACGAGCTGATTTTGTATATCCTATGTAATAAAGCTCTAGCTATCTTCCCAAAGTTCTTTCCATCAATTGGAGGAGTAGATGTTTGAAGCTATTTCTTATAGGAGCTGTGAGAGTTGTTGGAAACAAAACAGAGACCTACATTCCCCCTACAGCTAAAGTTGGAATCCTTTGATTCGGATGTATTGACTAACTGTATTCAACTCAAATGAGTGTAAAAACAAACACTGTTATATACCATTCAATACAATTTCTGTAAAGTCTTTGACAGTCACAAAAGCTGGTCTGATTTCCCCGAAGGAACAAAAGTGAGCATCAACTGTATTCCCTACAAGGTCCGTTAGTAAAACTGAGGTATAAAGTATGAAGAATGTGGTTTTCGCTCCGTCATTCGAGTCACGATCGCGAAACTGCAGGTTGGATGAACTTGGGCATTCCAATGGCTGTCGACGTTCTACATCTAAGACAGGGTTTCCCAAAGTATGGGAGCAACGCTAATAACTCGCAAAAGAAATAAAATGAGTTCAAAAGGAAAGTAATAAAGAATATGGTGTAAAAATACCCTGAGAAGCCACAGACTCGATGTACTAGGCCAACTACATGGGACTCAACAGAATATCATGGAACTTATGGTAAGCGATGTTATGTGAGTGTGAACTGTTTTGTTAACAAAATATCAGGCCATAATCTCATTACTACGGATACTAAAAGCCTGTAATTTCTAAGGAATCGTGGGTTAATAAAAGGCTTTGGGAACCACTGGTTGTAAGTTATTCCATCCACTTGTGGTTGCCTAACAAGATGCATCGCCTAACTTGTTGTAGAATGCGGAATTTTGTTTGGGATGGTCAGCGAGGCGTACGTAATAAACTAAATTTGTTATTAGTTGTTATTGGGAGGTATTTATTTTATTCACTCATTAATATTAAACTAGCGATGCAAGGAATACTTTAAGGTGAAGTTGGTACATTTTATGTATTTATCTTTATTTGAAGATACTAATTTTTAGCAAGCATTCATTTAAATGTACATTTTTTAAGATCGTGGCGGAAACTTACTTGGTTGAAGAGTTTGGCTTAAGCAGGATTATATTTCTTTATAATACATACTAACATAATATAAACAAATTTCTTAATTATCCAAGTTAATTCAAGTCTTTTTGTCAGCCAGTTAGACTGCCAAATCAAAGGTCGCAAATTCAAATCTCTGCACTCACCGATATCTTTTCGAACTCACGTGCGTATTATAAATTAGTTTTCGATTGCTAAAAACGGTGAAGGAAAGCGTCGTGAGGCAACCGGCACACCTGAGAGATTGTTCAACGGTTTGTTAAGCCATGTCAGAGGCTTACAGGCGGTTTAAACTCTGACACCAGGTTGTTTATTAACCATGCTATAAGATTTCAAGTCTATATAAGACTCCAGCCACTATGTCCATGGCGTATACGTTTTAATATCAATATAATAAAACCAGTATTAGCTAGAATTATAATACTTTTGTATGGTTTTCCCTTACAGTCCAAAAGTCCAGTAGGTACATATTTTTAAGTATAGAATACTTGAAAAGAGTTGAGCTTACGTGCGAGTGGTTAGATAACGAGGTACTGTCTAGGGCGTGGCAAAGGCAACAGTTGGTACAGCCTAGAAAGTATTAGATAAACCTAGGCACTGCGTCGTTAATGTAAAATTAACAATTTACCGAATGGTAAGAGGTCATTATTTATTTTTAAAGATTGGCCGTTTATAATAACTAATTCTACCTCTATAAGTTACACTCTTTAGTACTACAACAAATATGTTAGGGATCGCGTATTAAGGTATTATTAATAATATATTATCATAAGTCACATGCAAACGCTACCGTTTGATGGATAGAAGGAATAATCTCTTGTCCTAAGCTGGCAGGATAGTTATAGGACTGAAATCACTCTTTTTTAAAGACCTTTTTACAATATACTTTTGCCTGCATATTCTGACAGCTGTCAATCAATAATTAACTTTTTTTAAGCAGTTACACGCTCTGTTCGAATTGCGAATACATTTGAATGTAATTGCGACCGCGCCCAGGCAGCGGGCGATTCTAAAATAATTACAACTTAGATTGTTATGTCATAACTTAAGCTAGCTTCAGGATGTACATAAAATATTCATCTTGGGCCTACTATTAAGTATTACTTGTATAGTTATTACATGTTATATAATCACTGTAACATGTATAACATATTTTTTTCATTACGCACCCGTCATTTCAATCAGTTATTAGATAATTCTACTGAAGTAACTGTTACCATAAAAAAATATGGAGCATAAGCATGGCCGATAATAAGTTAATTAAAAAATTCATTCCTGTCGATAAACATGAATTGCCTACTTCAAGTACTTGTAATTTAACTAAGTATAAATATTCCTAAAACAATCGACGGAAGCCTATACTTTCCACGCCACAAGTTACGAAATCCCTGTGATGAATGATAAGCTGCGTCCGCGCAGATAACATCGCGCACCTACATGATTTATTGTCCGTTCAATTATCGGCTACCATTATAAATTTACTTTATACATTTTTGAGACTCTTATCTAGATTATGCGCATATTTCTGTAGAAAGTGTAGGTTAATAATGTAATCAATCAATTATAAAAATATTGACCATAGAGCACTTTTCTTTTTGGCTTATCTAACTGGGACTTATAGTATAGGTGTTATAGAGTAGTTTCTAGTAAATAGCGCCCTACCCGCTTACTTATAAACGGTGCTGAAATGTTTTTTAAAATAACGACTTCTTAAGTCCATTGACATCCCTATCTCTTGACATAACTTTTTTTAAATTAATTCCAGTCCGAAAACTAACACAATATCCTCCAATTATGTTAAATAAGAGATTTTCTTAGAAGAATGTAACTCCGTTTGATGGTATCCATTGATGTTGTAATTACAGGCAATACGTTAATTATAAATGTCACACATAAGGAAACTTTACACGCGAGAGAACCGCGCGACCGAAAATATGGGTCTTAAATTAAAAAAATCTATTATTAGTTCGCATAATTATATTTTTTTTTTCCTTACTGTAACAAATCTTCATAATTGTGTTATCTTTATGTGACCAAGCACGGTGACTAACTTGTCAGTCAATCCTTTGTTCATCAAAAATAGGTTGCAATAAGAAGCTTTAATAAACAATGTTATATATGCTTATTAGAAATAATGAAGGGTAAGGACGCATTATGCGATTAATTCCTCTAAATGTTCGTTTGTTTTTATTACTTTCTTTTGTTGCCAGTTACATGATCAATGACAGCTGGAATAAGGACTAACTACTGTAGCTCACTCGTGTGCCCACGGGCTACGAAATCGGGAATAGCCTATAGCGTTTGGCCAAGTCTAACAGGAATACTTAGGACTTTCTCTTAATCCTTACTAATATTATAATGCAGGATCATGTCGTCATCAAATCCGTGGTCTTTGCCTATCCCTCAGGGAAACAGGTGAGACTTTATGTACGTAATATTATAAATGCGAAAATATGTGTTACCTTTTACCTTTAAACCACTGAACCGATCATCATGAAATTTAGCATATCCATTATCACTAATACGGAAACAGGCATTGGGTACCTATCATCCAGAATAAAGTACTGTTCACAATTGCTGCCATTAATAACGCTATGTGTCAACCCGGGTGAATCTGCGGGGTAGGTACACCTAGTATAAAACAATAGAATCTATGTATTATAATTTATGCGCTTCTAAAGATAATTAGATCGGTTAGATCACCTATTGCATCATAGTGCATTAGTTATTTCATACTGGTACAAATCACCTCACTTTCCTGTAAATTGTTTTTCCTATAGGTAGGTAACCTAATTATGTATGTGACTATACTAGCTACTACCTATCACTTCTTTATTTAAAATTCGAAATTCTATGCGGATTTCAGTTCTATACAGAACTTATTACATTTATTTTTATTAGATATCTACATAAACCTAACATCACGCCTGTATTCCCCGAAAGGATAGACAGAGGTACACATACAGTACCTACATCCATATTTTGCCATTTGTGTTATACCTACGTCCCAATGTAGTAGGCGGTGAACCTATTGCCATCAACCGGGCACTAATCCTATTATTATTACATACATAACGACCTATCAAATAATTATGTCATAAGTATT
Organism: Abrostola triplasia; assembly: GCA_946251915.1. NCBI lineage: Eukaryota > Metazoa > Arthropoda > Insecta > Lepidoptera > Noctuidae > Abrostola > Abrostola triplasia. Next base: position 1,638,229 of record OX276424.1, on the reverse strand, counting down.
CACACATGTTATCGTCTAGGCAAAGATTTTCATCATAAAGATTATAAGTTCCATGTTCCAAGGTGTCGAGAGCCCATTGCCGTTTATTCTGAGTTCGTCTTCTCAATCCGTCTCCTCACAGCACTTTATTGGTATTATATAATAATATGATGTATTTTACGTCAGTACTTTACGGATCCATAATAAACGTCACCGTTACATTCGACCTAGAAAATTACAAGTTTGGCAATCTCTCTATGATTCACGTTTTTTAAGCGCAAATTGGCAGAAAGTTCCTTTAATAAACCAATGAAAAATATACCATTTTGTATTGATTTAAAGCTTATATTTGCATGCACTTTGGGCCCCATTCATGCGCAACGGAGAAATGAATGAATCATTTGTTAGTAAATATTTTGTAAACTCAGCAACTACGCGGTTAGTGGTGTCGTGTTGATGACAAGGTCGCCTTGGTACAACCTATCAAATTACGTGTAGTATGATTCTATGTTACCATTATACATATTCTTTCAGCCATTGGTGTCACACTGCGGGGCATAGGCCACCCGTTCCTTTGTCTATTCTTTCCGGATTTGAGCTGCAGTATATATTATGAACTGTAGAACGAGTATGTTAGTAGAAATAAGAATTAGACTCGTGTCTTGATTAGAACATAAAGTTTTAGATTAGGGCGACTTATTTACCTACCATAAAAACAAAAAGTCTATTCTCATGAGCAAATTAAAACAGTTAAATGAATTTTCAACATTACATCATTATCAGGTCTAAGAATTTTTAGACTTTTCATGCACACTAAACAGAATTCTCTTGAAAAGCAGAGACAAAAAATACAAAATCATTCTCAAAAATACCTTAGTAGATAAAACTACATAAATACTTTCACAATACCTTCAGTTTAAAAGCTATTTTCCTGCGGATCGAAGGCATACATTGACGTCAGTCATGAATAAGTTAGTGTTAAGCAAGCAGTCAGGGTTGTCAGGTGCTTGTTTTACTTTCAGACAAAGAGACTTGACAAGTGTTAAATATTTTGAAAATACGTAAAGTTTATCTCAATGAGTGGTCGCAGATAACAAGGCATTATATAAGGCCGATAGACACGTTGCCTACAATTCTTCATGCCTTAACAATTGCAATCATACTATTCATTTAGTTACTGATTTCACTAATTTGTAAGGTCCACTATTATTTTTCCTCCTTTTGTCTTAGACGTTGTTTTCGTGCTTTTTCTTAGCTCTGCTTATACGCTAACGTGCGGCTTGAAAAGCAGTCCATTCTTTACAATTAACACAAATAAGATATATGACACGTTTTAAACACAATAGTAAGAACCTATTGTAAACAAAAGAGCTTTTCATAATTAGTGTTTATTAGGGACTAGGGTCCTGCCCTTATCTTTATTTCTCACTTGACATCCCTAACAACAACGCAGTGTGGCGTGAGGCATCGACAGACACAAACCGCGGCGACCGTAGCCGGCCATATGCGGCGCACTCAGCTGTTATTAAAACAACCGTACATTATGTAGACAACGCGATGATTAGCTAAATATAATGTAGGAGATTTTCATGTTTGTACTTGTTTTAAATTATAACATAACAACACTCATTCCCCGAACACCTAGGCAGAGATGTATAAAAAACGTCGCCTATATTGCGCCAGTTACTTATTAGGCCCCCTTGGAGGCAAGCCCATTGCCATCAACCGCTACACTAATTAAGCCTTGCAAATGAGAATAACCTAGTGTAACAACATATTGCCCAATCCTCGATAAACCCAGGACCTCATGCTCACGCTTAGCGACCACTAGACCATCGAACTCTTAAATCTTAGCTTTTCACCTAGGCTGCATTCATCATCACCATCATCATCATCAGCCGGAAGACGTCCACTTTGTCTTGTTGAAGCGTAGAGAATAGAAGTGCTTTCTTGTGGAATACTTATATTCCTCGTCGTAGTAACAGACTGTACGAAATAATTGTACACACTTTGTTGTATCTTAACAAAGAACTAATAACTAACACAATTGCCACACAAACCTTCGTATGCGATAGTTTGTGTAAATAAATAGTAATTGCAATAATTTGCAAATGGCTGCGTGGTTGCGCTTGCGCAAAGCGTAACGAACTGTTCAACATGGTAATGGTAACTTTGTTTCAAATCGGCCAAGTACATAACTTAATCATCCATACTTCAATTATAAGTACCAAGGGATTTTTTTATTTTTGCCTGTTTTTGTCATCTTACCACGCTTTAACCGGTGTTCATTAATTCAATCAACCTATTTCTTAAAACTTTTAAGTTTATCTTGAAATCTTAAGTTATATCTACTTAATACAATACTATGATTTCTTACGGATATCTATCCGAGACTCTAAATCTACTGACATTTACACGACTGACCTACACACGAAGTTTAAAAATTAATCTGAAACCCTAAGAAGTAATAACTAGCCACCTGCGCAGTGCGCCCTGTACACTGTATCTACAGGTGTGCGTGTTTCTATCAATATTGTGTTGATAACAATCTTCGTAACCCATCATTACAACTGACTCGTGATAACATGAGAGCTTGTTGTCTCCCACACCTATTCTCTTAGTTATTTAAGTTGCTTATGTAACACCATTCTTTGTGACATATTATGCAGGTCTGTTACGATGTTATTGTTCATTAGATAGATGTTTTTGTGAAGGTTAGATCATAATCCACTTACAATGATAGTAGTGGATTGTGTTTACTACAATTTTTTTATTGTGTTGTTGTAGCGGCATATAATAAACTATTCAGAATGAATGAGTATCTAGTCAATAAACGTTAAGCCAGCGACAAATTAGTAAGGATTTTTGTCTGGACATTCTGCTCAAATGCCGTAAAACAGAAGGGTGCCCAAAGAACAGTTTACATGACATAAAATGATCGCTGGTGATAGCTTTGTTGTGAAAGCTCTAGCACAGGGATCCCCAAACTATTTTGGACAAGTGACCCCTTTACCAAAACGAACTGTTACCTCAGACCCCCATGGCCAAATTACCTACTTTTAAGATCAACATCATAATGATCATTAGATCATTTATTCATAATGGTCCGCTAACTTATAACAGCTGCTACAGAGTGTTATTTTTATTCTGACTTAGGTCAATAGAAGAAAACAGAGTGAGAATTAGCAATGCTTTAAGTTAGCAGACTATTATGAATAGGGGGGCCTATCTTTAGTTTTTTCCTATTGATACAAAATACCTAGGTACTAAGGTACCAATTGGAAAACTTTGCACTTGGTTGAGTGAGTAAAGTTGACTTCATTTTCTCATCAAAATTTAACAAAATAAAAAGACATCATTCAGTAAATATCAAGTTTAATTTGTAATGATTATTACAAATTAAGTACTTAAAGAATCTTAAGTAGGTAGGAAGTTTTAATTAAAAAAGTATTAATTCGCAAAGAGAAAATAAAACATTCAGTGTGATGGATGAACCTGGTGACTATCTACCAATCTAGCTACATCCGGTTCAATATTGGTGAGTTGCAGCCTTAAATCTCCACGTTCGTTGATTTTCAAACGGTTTCTTTGTTTCGTCAAAATGTTTGTTACCACACTGAAGCTTTTTTCAACTAGATATGATGATGGAAAAGCGATAAGGTATTTTTCAGCAATATTCCACAATGTAGGATACTGTGTTTTAATGTTGCGTTGCAACCAGAACTTCTGGTAGCCTTGGTTGAACTTCTGCTTAAGCTCTTCGTCTGTGCTGATGGTAATCAACTCTTCTTGCATTATCACATTAGCTTCTTCTATGGCTGTGGTATTGTACGGATTTATTATCCATTGAGGAATTTGTAAATTTAAAAGATCCTCAAACCTCTCCGTAAAATCCTTGTGTAATGCGTCCAAGTGAGTGACATATAATAAAATGTCATCTTCTTGAAGCATTTCTGGTAATTTTGACAAATGCGGAAACTGCGAATATTCTTTTCTGCCTAAATTTTGTTTATAAAGGATTAGTTTACCCACGAAGGCCGATATTATTGATTTTGTTTTAATCAAGTTAAGATCGTCACCCTGCAGCTGCAAATTAACTTTGTTGAACATTCCAAAGATATCAGTCAAGTAATAAATATCTGTTTTACAATTGTTCAGATTTTCTTTCAAATTCGGATCTTTTTCATGTAAAAACTCTAACACAGATTCAAAAATGGCTGAAAATCTTTCTAAGCATGAGCCTCTTGATAGCCAGCGCACTTCAGTGTGCAGAAGTAATCGAGTAAAGACTTCGTCGTTTTCCTCACATAGCTGAGCAAATAACCGAGAGTTCAAAGAATTGCTTCGAATCTTGTTGATAGCATTTATTCCATATTGTAAAGACTTATGCAATCTAGGACTCAGTTTTTTTGCTACTAAATGCTGCCTGTGAATCACGCAGTGAATGACCAGTACATCAGGCAGTTGTCGCCTTAAGTGAGCTATAAAACCACGATGACGACCAACCATAGACGGTGCACCATCAGTCGCAACAGAAACAATGTTCTTCCATGGAATAGCTTTGTCAGTAAAAAAATGTTCCACGGCCTGAAAAATCGATTCACCTCTGGTATCAGTCTCTAAATATGTAGCAAAAAGCAGTTCTTGGCACATATTTTCATCTTTGATATATCGAACATATCCTAACAACAGAGCTTCATTGCCGGGTAATGTAGACTCGTCCAACTGGAGAGAGAATCTGTTGGTCTGTAAGAACTTGCATAAAATGTTTTCCACATCGCGTCCCATCTCGTCTATGCGTCTCTGAACGGTGTTATTGCTCAAAGGTATTCTCTTTAAAATATCATGTGCGGGTTTGTGCAATACATTGTTAAGGACCTCTGCAATGGCTGGTAAGATAAGCTGCTCTCCAATTGTGTGGGGTTTCCCCGACTTCGCTATTAGTAAAGATATATTATAGGACGCTCGTAAACCATCATCGTCTTTAATAGATGATGACGCAAACATCGATCTTATGGATGGCCTTTTGTCTAGTTTATCTTTAAGTGCTTGAAAAAATGACAAGGGCTTACTTTTTTTGTCAGCATGTACTCTTGATAAGTGGTCATCCATTTTTGAAGGCTTCATGGCATCGTTACTGAATACTTTTTCACATATGAGACACATCGGCAAGTGTTGATTTGATGGAGATGCAATAAATCCGAACTTCAAATAGTCCAAACTGTATTGTCTGCATTTTTTTTTCGTGTCCGCCATCATAAAACTCTTAGTAATCCTGCAAATACAAAAATAAGAAACTACCTAAATAAAAAACAATAATAAACTGTTAAATTTACAGGTAATTTTTTACAATTGAAACAACTGAGGCAACTGCAAACTGTTGCAAACAATCTACAAATAGCTCAACTGATCACTATCACACAGTGGGGCAATGCAGATAGCGTCCCCAAGACGCTGGCTGCAATGCCCCACTGTATGGCAATGCTGATGCGCTGTGCCGGATAAAACTGTTTGGTACTTACCCTGTTAATTTTTCATAAACTGCAGATATTGCATGGTTACGCTATTAACTCGCGTAAGAAGGTCAGCATTTTGTAAATTCTTTTTCAGTCACTTAACTTCACTTAATTTAGCTATGTAATAACTTTGTAATCTCTTGAAATAAATGAGTACATATATGAGTTATTATCGTTCAAGCTCCAACGAATTTCAAAACGCAAATGAACTTTCAACCTAAGTGCAAGCTCGTTAAATAGTAAAATATCAGGAACATGTTTGCACTTGCAACTTGATCATGAATTCGTTCGTGTTAAATCGCGTAAGCTTCAAATAGAGAGCAAGTCAAAACGCGACTGAAAGATGTACGCTCGAACTCATTATCTTGCACAAACTTGTCCACACTGACTTGCCGAGTTTTTCATCTTGTACGAACTTAAGACTTTACATTACTACAACAATGCTATTTCCTACAAAAATACTAATTATTCTTAGAACACGTAACACAACATAAACAATACAGTACCTACCTACCTATCTTGAAAGTTTTAAATAAGAACTTGTGTTAATTTAATAGGGGTCGATTTTTAGACCTTCTCGACCCCCACAATCAGTTTTCGTTTATGTCGACCCCTAGGAAACCGATATCGACCCCAAGGGGTCGATATCGACCACTTTGGGAATCCCTGCTCTAGCACAACCAACCTGTCAAGTAAATAGATAGGCTGCTAACAACGAAACGCGATCCCCAATTAACAAAGATCAACAGGCACAGAAGTCAGTTGTGTTTGCGGAAACATCACAGATTCGTACAACAATAACACACAATCTGGCATGTTATGAGGTGCACAGTGTAACACGGTGTTTCGACACAGTGCTAAAGTAACAATGGGTGGGCTTCATTCACTTCCTTGCCACTGTAAAACATGGATTCCACGTAAATTACACGAGTGTTCGGTAAAACGGGCGAAGTTTTTACCATGATTCAAAGCGATGTAGTTATGGTTTTTCTTCCGCGGTTGTGATGACTTCCTTTATGTATTGTGACTCCGTATTGAATTGTTCTTCGATGTTGATAATTGTGGCGATGAGTGACTCCTTATAAGACCGCGACAGAAGGCGTTTAGAATCCGCACCCCTCTGTGCTCTCTCATATATAAACTAGTAGCTTTGGCTTACGTTATGTTCATGATCTATGTTACAACAATTGACCTGACGACCATTCGGGTTACTTGAGAACAGAGAGAAGTTTATGTCAAAAGAACCATGAATAGTTTAGGAATAAAAAGAAAAGGACCCTATGCAGGTTCCTATCCATTACACTATCTCTGTCCTAAAAACCACGTCTATCTGTACCTCATTTGCTTCGTGAAATACAGACAAACAGACAGACACGCTTTTGAATTTATAATATTACAGCTGTATACATAGGTACATAAATGTAATTTAGGGCAGAAATGTGCAAACAAAAGATCTATTCGCGCCAATGCGAAAGTTTATTTGGTTGTCCGTGTTCTTGTTGAGACGGCCGCGGAGTCAGAACGACCTGATTGTGAATCCCTTGCATAAGGATAGTTTGAGCTGCAGAATGTAAATAGAACTATTTACCTAACAAATATTAGTGTAGGTATTAATTATGTAGTTTTGATTCTATTCACTTGATGTGCTTCTGTTCTCATTTCGAGTTGTTAACTAATAAGTTTTTTCTGGTTTCTACTGCATTGTTTTTAAACAGAACTATTATTATAAGACTCTATTTATTAACTTATCAGAATTCATTGTACTATGTACATCTCGGGTACCATTAAAACTTGAATTGTATTCCAGTTTCCATACACTATTTCTTTTGTAAACATGTTTTAGTTAACTTTTAACTAATAATACCCTTATTGTTTCAGAATCTGCAATCAGCTCACATAACTGATCAGGTAAGAACGGCTTTACTGTACGAGGTAGTTTGCTCTTTGACTTTAAAGCTGGGTTAATTGCCACAATACAAATCTAAAAGGCTCCGTATATGATACAATTCGTCGTAAAGATCCGACCGATCGTAACGAAGCACACACGATTGACTATATCGTAGGTGAAATCGCAGATCGCAACAAAATCCTATGCAATCTTGAATTCACTTCTCTTTTGTTCCGCTTCAAAGACTAAAAGAAGAATCGGACAGATCGCAACGATCGACGCGTGTGAGCCGAGATTTTCGTGCTGTCGATGTTACGTATATGAAACTTTAAGCTCGAGACTTATATTAACGTAACTACCTTCATCTCTGACTAGACCTTTACCGAGCATGAGGGAAAGCAACACTAGCACATTGTTTTCTCCTAATCCCGTATTAGTATGTAAATATTAAACGCGAGGTTTCTATTTATCTTGACAGTTCATGAATATTTTTACATGCTTTACAAGTTATTGCGAGGTGTTTGTCAATGTTAGGTGCTTATTATGAAATGTAAGTAAGGTCGTCTTTAGAAGAATGTATATTTACTCTAGTCTTGAAATAGAACTAATAGTAAATAATTAATAATAATATATAAAACTCTATATGAAAAGCATGTATTTCGTATACAAAAGTATTTGATGGCTGGCTAACTACTTGATAATAAAAATCTATTCACAAAGAGCTTTAAAATAGGCCTCCGACTGAAACTCCGTAGATACACCGATATGATTGTGTTGTAGCATAAAACATTCATTGTTATTATTTACTAGTCTTATAAGTAGGAGCTACCCAGTCATTTGGTACCTACTCCATTACCAGATGATAAAAAATTCATTGTTGCGATTTTCCGTACGCATGACACACCCAAAACTTGCTGACTGGTTTATTATACACACCATACTCATTCATCATATCCTCATGTCATCACAGCATGTCAGAAGAAAACCTAAACAAGATTAAATAACTAAATATAGAGTTAGAACCGGTTCAGCCAGTTTTGTTTGATGATAAATTCACCGCCAAATATGGCAAGCGACCATTTAGAAAGGATCCAAAGATCAAATAAATATGGTCTGTTGTCACACTATCGTACTATTAACTAAATATGGGCTATATTGAGTACTAAATTATCTTAAAAAGTAGGATGACACATACGTGTTCTTGATAAGCTACTATAGTATTTAGAATATGGAGTAAATTTTTTAAATTATGAAACATAAAAGATGTAAACTTTTTACTGCCTAGTGACGCTAAAATCGCACTAACTTTAGAGCCATAACCCTACAGCATAATTTCGGTCCCGTCTTTAATAAAAACATACATACACACAATCACAACTACCTCCTCTTTCGGAGTTAAAACTACATTTATTTGTAAGGAAATTATGTCAAAATGTGACATTAAACACGAATTTAAACCAAAACCATTTAAAATTACGTGAATAACTACTGAAGTTACATACAACGTAATCCGCCTCATATTCTCTCTCCCGGAAAATGTCAAATTTAATTCGGTATCACCTGCATGTATACCAAGTACCAACCAACTCGTATTTTATTTCAAGCAAGCGAGGCACTGATGACCAAATAGTAACAGACAGTGCATAAACAACCGGCCCAACAAGATGTAATAAAAACTTTTTCGTACAAAAATAACAATTTTCTCATTTTAACGATCCACCGGTTGTCGGCATTACATACAAATGTTAATAATTGATTAATTAAGGGTCCACCCAACTTATGTAAAGCATATCTTTACGTAATTTTTACATTATCATCGCCAATGCTTTTCGTAGGATTTTCTCCGTAGAGAGAAAGTTTAGCTCATAAAACATCATGTATTATGTTTCTTATACTGTAATTATCTAAAAACGTTTGTAACGACAAAGGCTTTATTAATTGGACAATTTAATTTCATTATCGACATGAAAACGATATTAATTCAAAGAGGCTTTGCGGAAATCCGCATTTCACTCTCTCTTGGACTTGACGATTTCAGCGATTGAATCGTGAATCATGGGATGAGGATTACGCAGTGTAATGGCTAAGACCAATAGATATAAGGTGGGGTTCGGACATCAAGTTAAAAACTAGTTAGAGCTAGAGACTTAAATTTAGTATGGATATTGAATACGGCAATGTACTCGTAGCTTAAGCTTTCACCCCTTTATCTCAACAACTTATTAATAATATTAATTTACAATTATAAATATGATGATTGATTTTATTAGAAACTTATGTTTCTCCGCTACACACAGTCAGCTTGTTCCACCATTTTAAATTCGACTATCACTCGACGAAGAAATGAGAAATCAATACAGTGGTTTTATTTCTGTTACCTACATTGTTCTTACATCATTATTTATAGCAGTTTATTTTTAGATCGAACGGTCACCTGGTGTTTGAAACTCGACCGTATTGTCACACTTCACACGAATATAATAAACGTGAAAGTTTGTGAGTTTGTGTAAAACTTGGTATTGAGGTAACTGGCATCAAGGACATGGACATAAGGAACTTTTTATCCCGAAAAAATGCAGCGGGTATCGCCGCGGGGCACAGATATCATATAGAATAAACTTCTGTAGTTCTCCATAATTGACTAAGGTGAATAACACACTCCGTGCGCACAAAAACTTTTCTTCATCATGACATATTTGATGAATACTTAAAAACTAAAGTTGGTGATGATATACCTGGCCGGCTGAATTGCTCTTCTTAAAGCGAATAAGCCACAAGTATTGCCATTAAGGATAAGAAATAAAACTAAAAGCTTTTGAACTTTGAACCGAATATTTTTTGTTTTGTTTACAAATGGCTTTCACTTTTGTTACCCGCTAATACACGCTACACTAATTGCCATTATATTTGGAGTACATTTACTGTATGGGAGTACTCTTGTTTCCAATCTCTTTTTATTTCACTGCTCAAATAACAGCCTATTAACTTTCTCCGGTGTAATGCACGCGAATACGATTCGACATTATGATTCCGATATCACGATTCTTAATTGTTATTATTTCAATCGATATTTCCTACGAGGGTAGAATTCTTCACATTCTCCGATCGGAATTTGTTGATTGGGTGAAGTCATGTTTTAATCGAACTCAGTAGAATCATGTTGACCAGTCAGCTACGCATAGATAATCAGCTGTATAATCTGTACCCTCAATTTTGTTCAGTCTTTGCCGCCCAGCCTATGGTTGTTGTACCATACTTATTCACGAACAAAATTACTGTAATTGGTTACCAAATTATGCGTCTACAATACATCCATTTGTGTTGATAGTAGGCTGTACAGCATAATACCAGTGCTATGAGTACCTCTTTAAATGTGATGATCTAACAAGTCTTCAATGTCGAGGTTGAGAGGTCACGTCCGATCGACAGGTGGACGTCAATCAGTATTATATTATAATCCGACAACGATGTATATATTACACAATATAAACAGTTGAATGGAAATGAATTCCAGCGTTTTAACAACAATTAATACAAATTATACTTATTGAGGCCTATGTCCAGCAGTGGACTGAGATAGGCTGATGATGATGATGATGATGATACTTATTGTGGAGACTCACACAAGAATAGAGGCTAGTGAGTAGGTGGAAGAGCAGCTGCGGATGATGATAATAGTTATTGTTAAATTGGCCAAGATTTTAAACAAATTCAATTGACAGAAGATTTAGTTTTTAGTATTGTTCTAAATAGACTGTCAACTAAATATTTTAATTTTATTGATACTATTTATAGACTGAGAAACAATTTATTAAAAATGACATTAATTTGTGGTTATGTCAATATAAGTCATGCACAACACGAACCTGAACAGTTTCCTATGACGTAATCCTGCTGATTGACGCAATGACTATAAGCTAAGCTACTCTACACGGGCATCCCTATATAAACTTCACCTAATATGTCTTTGTAATACCTATGTCATACCGTTATATTAAAATTAATTATTATTTAGATCTTTGAACGCCACGGGTCACATCTGACCCGCGAACAATAAAATATCAATTGTGTCTGCGGCATGGCAGTTAAAGTGTTAACCATTCTTAAATTCAAATTTAAAAATTTATTTGCAAAAATATGGTGTACAAGGGTGTTACAGTTAGTTCCACATATTTTATCATTATTAAATGACATGAAAATATTCATGATAACCTAATTAACATTTAAATTATAGTAATTATTGTAATCTATCATAATTTTACAATTTATATGACAATATAATTATTACGAATGTCAGAAATATTAAGTATATATGTACGTATACCGAAAAAAACAACTTAATTTTAGACACTCATTCCTAATTAGCTATATTATAGGTTCTAATATTTACCTGTATCATACCCAGAATGGTAGAAATAAACCGATTTTGGTTTAATATAGGTAGATAGTCTCCGTAATATAGCGTTTTTAATTGTGACTATGCTCTTATATTCAATGTTGGAACTACAACAATAAAGCTGGCAATGGGCACATATAATTGTATTAATTATCCACATTATTATAGATATTACCTAATAAATCGTAATTGAATGATAAGTTACGGATCGTCTTACTGACCTTCAATGTAGGGCATGTAATAACAATAATCTTAAATTATTAATTGATTAATTAATTATTATATTATTTTATTGGCCCATTGGTCTCGTATTTATAACCGCGACTGTCTTCCTTTACGTCGTGTTTCTAAGTTCTAGATCTCTGAAAATATGATCAGGTCAACCGCCCCACTTTTACATTATTCGAAGTTTTGAGATATATGGCCCAAAAAATGGGTGTAGACCCACCCTCTATTCCTTGGAAGTTATTGTCGTCTTTCGAATTGTTTTATGTGACTAGGATGTGTTTCCTCAGATACTTCTTTACTGAGAACAATGTAAACATACTTACGAACTTCTCTCACAGAAGGTCAGCCACTAGCCTGGCGCAGTCAGTAGTGGTTGACCTTCCGTCAGGTGCATTTTTTTGTAAAAAGCCGAATCGCGTTTAACATGATGTTGAACGAACTCTCAATCCTTTACAATTGTAAATAACCGGTACCTTTGCATTGGTCAATACAAACCCTTTGCTTTGTGAAATCGTGGGCCCATTCGTTAAAATGTCAACTACAGGTGTACAAGGTCCATTGAACCCTATATTCACTTTCCCTTGTTCCTGGGTGCAACCGAAGAGGCAGACGACATGCTACAACCTTTTAGAGTCAGTGCGGAGCGCGACCGGTGTGGAACGAGACTCGCTTGTGCCTGGTTTATTGACTGCCCAGCTACGATGGAACGCCCTACACTGGTTGTTTTCACTTTCCTTGCTCATTAATTTGTATTCAAATAGGAATAGTCGATAGTAAAAGTAATACCGGGAAAGTCTTTGTATATTATTTTATTACTCATTGTATTGGTCCTTATAAGTTATATGGAATGTACGTACTAAGTAGGTATATGTTAGTTTAATTGTTTATCATTGCGGTTTTCATATGACGCGCGTCATAGCTGGTAGGCAACACTTAATTAATATTCAGAATATTCTTAAATGGCATAATATGCAGTTATTATCGAAAATATGAATGAAGACAATGACTTTGCCATGACTTGAATTCATTTAATAACAAGATCTGCGATACGAGTATCACGCTACATTTTTACGAAATCTATAAAAACTTATTTTATTAATGGATGTTTCAGAAAAAGGTTACCACTTATTTCTTCATATCCCGTGCGGCCCAGACTTATTTAAAACCTATTGTCATTGATTTCCTTTCTCAGTCGCAAGGAATTCGTTCCACAGTTGTCGCGTCAATACCAATGCTGATTTATGCAGTTTCTGCGTGTTTTTACAGCAGTTTCACAATTCGCACTATTGCATGAACACCCCGCGTACTATTGACGCCCCATTGTGTGCCAGTAAATGTATCATATTTAATAAGTGTGTGTGTTTTATGTTTTGTAATGTTACGAGTATATTTCTCAAGTAAAACATGCTGCATGTTGCTTAACGCGCGCAAGGTTTGTTGCCTAACTTATATCATTCTCTTTGGTCTCCGTTTTTATTCTTCCTAATGCCTGTAACATCGAGAACTCAGAGACTCAACACTAGTATACATTTGAATACATCGTTTAAGACATGTGTTGAGTAACAATAGAGTTCCATGGATGGTTTGGATAAATATTTCCTAGTTAGATGTATGTGTCTAAACTCCACACCACGTTTTTGCCAGGACCACCAAAAACGAGGCACAGAAAGCAATTTAAGTTCTGGTGAGACTAGTAATAGAGCAAAAGAGTTGTGTATGGTTTATTAATATTTGAGAATTAAACTTACACGTGTCTATACACATGCAACTTTTATTTCTAGCTCTTTCGCCGTTGTTACGAACCCGCAACGTTCATGGCCACAGACGAATGTCATAAGCTGCATCGTTGTGAACTTTAACAAGAATTGGTATTGCATCGAATTGAGTAGCAAGCAGTTTCCAAATATTACATCTACTGCATTCATTATAATTAGTTAGTCTAATTTATTTATTGTTCGTATTTTTTTAACATTAGAGTATTGAATGCTGTGCTGTTCCCGGTAAAGATGAATCATTAACGTATTTTGTTCTGTCTGCTTAAGACATGTTACTAAATAATGTTTACAGGGGCACCAGCATCCTCTATGAGTTGCTGGGGTCACCAACAGTCGTGATACCTAAAGACAATAATTCCTGTAGGACCCTACAGGACGTTATAACTTATACTATCTACAATGGCCATTGCCGGGCCATATCAAGAGTGTAAATTGCAGTTGGTGCCGATTACATTTTTAATACGGACATATGCAATATCCGGGGGTCCGCCATTACGATAACAACCACATGTGCAGTATGCATGCGTACTGCGTAGCTTCTGGGAATGCCTTTTTTTAACACCATACCGTACGACTGGAGCGTTGAACAAGTTTTTTTAACCTAGTCTTGTAAAAAGTTATGATGTTTATAAAAGTGTGTTCATTTTGATTTCTGATGTGATAGCCCTAAATGCTCTTTCATTTAGTCCACGTCTCAAAAAAGAGTTTTATAATTAACCATTTTTCCATTATACAAAATTCAAAAACAAAAGAGCAACCGCGTAGTCTCCAGGTGACTCCCAAATAATAGATTTACTTGGGTCGGCTGTGTAACAGCCAATGTGTACGCCTGCGACTGCGTGACAAGTTGCCACTCCAACATAGGTGTCGACATCGATACATTGGTAGATATGTAAATCGAGATTCGGAAACCGTACGCGTTGTGCAAGAATCGATTCATAGTCAAGGAAGGAAACCCTAGAGCGTTCGCTTCCGTGCACCTTCCCTAGCGTAAGGATTATTCCTACGTAATGTTACACCGATGATTACACGCTTGCTGTATTACATGACCGTCTGGGCTCTAAAGATACGGCGTGACTCAAGTTTCGTACGAAGTCCACTGTCTGAACTTTTAGCGAACTTTGTCAACCAGATGTTACTCATATCGAATTTAGTTTCGCGCTCACTACTGACGTTAACCTTATTCCATTTATCTGGAAACTTCTTAAATATGCTCGTTTCTATGCATTTCGTTCAATATGCAACGAGGGTGTTTGTTAATTATGCTAAATGTTGTTTCACGAGCTGTTTGGTAACAAAATAAATTAAGATTATTTTTGCTTATTACTTTGTTGGCATCGTAATCTCGAAGTTTGCTTTTTAAAGTAGGTTTACAGATTATAACACAAGGCTATGTCCATTATGCACACCTGTTGATGTTAGCAGAACATGTTCTGTTAATAATGTATTAAATTCAAGGATTATAATTATATTTATTAAAAACATTTAGAGTAACTGCTAATTAATGCAGTGGTGTGAAAATATCTTGTTGTGTGATTACTATACAACAAGATATTTTCTTGAAGGTATAATTCTGTACTCGTGCAGTACGAGTTCACCTGCTACACCTATCTTTAATTATACTTATACCAGTGTCCACTTATCTCTGTCATTGAAGCCACAATTACAGGCACAGATCATCACTTATTGAGCCTCGATGGCATTCACAAAAAGTGGTCAGACTCCCATAGATACCGGTTGTGATCTTTGCTCAGGAATGTTGGTATGTATGTAGCTATGCAGTAGGTATGTAATTGTCGCCACTGATAGCCTTGTTTCCATTGATTTTGTGTCGGTACACTTTTCTACAACGTAGTGACCCGTTCATATTCTATAAATAAAGCCTAAACTGATATGCTGCACTTTTATGCATATTTTCCTGTTTGTCATTATTGTATGAAATAATGTTTCGTGAATATGGAATGTGGTAGAGAGGGTTATCGACTTGAAAGACATCTGCATAAATATTGCATTATATTATCGCAATTTTTGCCAATCAGAAGCACATCGCATGGTGCGATGTTTACCATCATCCAATGAGTGACGTGCTTATGCGCGCTATTCACAAATTGAAATAAGGAATTCCATTGAAACTCAAATAATAATTATGCTTGACGCAAATGAAGTGTTTGTTTTCTTGTTTATTATTTTTAAAGAACTTACGTTATGCGAGTTAAACTTGAGCTCTGAAGGTTGACCTCAAAGTCAAAGTTTATATATTCGTAAAAACAAAACTAACTGAGAAAGTTAAAAGCTTTCGCTGACGCGCAACAGTAAGATCATAGTTTGGTTACTTCAAAACTCTAAAGGATTTATTATTTTATGGAAACCTTCCAAAGATCATTAAACATCTAGTTTAATAAATAGAATTGAAATATTAAGTAGATGATATAAAAGAGAAACCGCTTAATTATTGCTTTAATGGGTAAATTAACATGTAACAGAAAAGTTGTGTAAGATTTCATTCCACTCGCACGCAACCCTAAAAACTCCCTAATGATTGACGTTCGATATTATTCAACAGCCTATTTGTCAAATATAGAATTAAGTCGTCGAAACAACAGTTTTTAACGTGTGTGGCAAAGGCAAGTGACCCAAATTCCTCTATAATTGGATGTTAGGAGCGTGCGCGGGCCGGCACAGAAAGCCGATAGCGAGCATTGTTCATGTTATTGTCATTATTTAACTGCCTGTATCTTTGTGGCGATACCAAGGTCGCTGTAAAAAGTTTTTGATAATCCTTGTTGTAATAATCCCAGTAAGGCGATGGGAATCACCTATTGTCTTCTGTCCTTTCGCTTCCTGGCAAGGTTGTTAATGTGGGAGGATATTGAGATTAAGAGAATAAATGATTAAATTCGCATTTAAATGACCTCTGGAAAATTTCCAAAAAAAATATTTTTTTGTTTTCATCAGTCTATAGATAGACTAGATCTATATCTACAAAAATAAACTTAAGTGCAATGTATATATAACGATTTAAGTTTCAAGGTAAAATCTTGCAATAATGTTCCCAAATTACTACCAGATGTCCCACACGCGATCTCTTTCAACGGCGCTTATCAATTATTGTATGTACGCGGTAACTGCAGAGATACTGTACAAAAGAATCCAGTCAGGTAGCCTCGCGTTCCGTCCGCTTCACCCATTTGCCATCAGGTCATGCCGTCACCATTCACCATCATCAGGCGTCACTCGCCAGTCAGAGCCGGCGCGCCCGACACAACGGACGTACGCTCCCACGTCATTTTGTTCGTACCACGTTCGAAAACCACCCGCAGAGAAAACGCTTATAAACTGCTAATAATAACGTTATTGATCATGGTATGGCTGACTTGTGTGTTGTGATGCGAATTAATTGTATTAGTGCTTTGTGTTCAGTGGCTTGTGCTCTATTGGATTGATTAAACAGTGATTGAGGTAAATGAACTTTTATTATAAAGCTATTGTTGCAGAGTACCTGGCGATGGTTAATTAAGTTGTTTTTAAATTGTATTCGGGTCGAGTTGGTTTTTCTGGCCTGATGTAATTCCTGTAATTTTGAATCTACAAAAAATCACCTAAAATGACCACCACGGCAAAGCTTGGTTTCCCCAGAGAAATTATATATTTTTCCTAGAATTACTAAGCATATGATGAGTAAGAATGATTGAGCTATTAGTTACAATCTGGTCGATTGATTAGTTACAAATCGAACCTGTTCTATTGGTACATCAAGGAATTACAATTTCGTTATTTCAGAACTCTCTACATGTGACACATAACGCCCTATAAGAAAATATGCAAACAATATTAGTTCTTAATAACTTTCTATATTTGTTTCGAAAGGTTTATCAACAACTTTTTTAGCAGTCCAGTTATCGGTTCATTCTGAAAGGTAACTCTCATACAATAAAAACATACTATGTTGTTTATGTCAATCGTGGCATTTATTTATCATTCCAGACTAAACCGAAACTGTGATTTAAAATTACTTGTATTACTACAGATACATGTGCGTTCTTTATATTCATTAAAAATGCCAATTTTAAACCATGGTTGCCAATTATACCTGTCACTGTCATATTCACGTCAGAAAATATAGATGTCAATAGACTTAAGACAGGTTAACATTAATATAGGTATTATCCTCGTCCATGAATTAGAGGGAAGTAGTTAACCACGGTTCGAGTAATGTATAATTTGCCGCATGAAAATTCCTAATTACATTCTAAGATGAGTTGATGAGGTGCACCTTTATCTCATCAACTCACCACACCTGGATGCGATTGGCACACGCGGCTAAAGCAGCAGGATATTCAAGAAGGTGGATTATGTTCTTTCATTCATTCACCCTGAGCGTTCAACATTGGAATCGGTATCTAGTAAACCAAGCTTTTCGCTCGCTCAGACAGCCAACACGCATTTGACAGGTTTTTAATTATGAATTTTGCAGATAATCGATGTGTGTGCGGTTTGCAATTGATAGCTCCACCTCTTAATGGCTAGTATTATTATGTTTATGTAACAACCTAATATTAGTTAATAGAACTCGTTTCTGAATGAAATTTAATTATATACAGCAATTATATAAACATCAATTTAATGGCTTTTTTCAATAATATTTTTTATTGTTCGGAAATGGGAGTTACTCGTGCGTAGAGCTATGGAAATAAAAAGTATTTACCATCGGGCTGATTCAATTGAGAAGTCGATTTGATTTGTTGACTTATTTATCGGTTTCGTATTTTTGTTTGCAAAGTCTCTGATGTACGAGTAATTATTTGTTGTTGGATCAATCTTAAAATTGTACGTAATACTTGAGGAATGTATCTCATAGCACCATTTACTTCTTATATCAAATGAAACATCATTAACCAATAATTCGTCAATGCGTATTTGTCATCACGGATGCGATCGATATTCTGGTGCTTATTATAATTACCTATTGCTGCCATAATAAACATACACAATACACTCAGGCCAAATGTAATCACAGTAATAACGACACATGAGCTGCAATAGACAATACAAACGGGGCCATTTCAAATCGATCGACTACGTGAGTTGATTTAGTCAAGATTTAGTAAATCGACTAGTCTCGGTTACAACAAATCAGTTACCTAACCATGGAAAGCGATCAAATTCACGAGTTGTGTGTTATAAGTATTATTTGTACGTTTGTCTACAGTGAAAGTAATGGTCAGTATGTCGGTCGAGTTTAGTTAAATTGCCAGTTTACGTCCATATTATTCGGACGTTTAAGTTTAATGTTACACGAAGTATGAGATAACTATCATAACAAGGCAGTTATGTGTGCTTGCTGGTCTTTTTACAGTATTTAGCCGTTCGTGTAGTTAAAAATATATTTATGACTGTAATAATATTTGGGTCATTCTCAGATATTAAATTAGAAAGTGTCTATTAACCATTACAATTTAGGATAAGTGCCTTCATTATAACTTTTATAACACACATAAAGCTTAAAAACACCGTGACCATCACGTTCGAATTTACGACAACACTTGATACTTGACTAATTAAGTAGAAATCGACTAATTAACTTTGGAGAAAATAAATCCATTATAAATGGTATTCTTATAATTGTATTCTTTTGGGAGAGAGGAACAAATAGGCACTGTATACTGTAATCGATTAAGTATATCCGATCGGTGAAATGTCAAATGGAACCGATTGAGATTATGATAAAACAACTCGATTCGGTTGCAGAGCTCAGATGCCAGCGTGATCATTAATCTTTCCGCAACACCGCACAGTGGTCGCGTGACTTTGTTTTGCATATTCTTTTACATTCCGATCATCGTAATTGTCTTGTTCTTATTAGCATGGTGTTTTCCTCATAACTAGCTAGAGAATTCATAATTGCCAAGAGATTGTTAAGAATAACTAAAATGAAAAACTATTCGCGGTAGAGAACAAAAAGACAGATTTGCCTGTAAAGTTGAATTACGACTTGGCCTGTTAGACTTGTATTACGATATAAATAATGTCATAATTTCGGGAATGAGGCATAAATACTTACCTATAAATTGTGTTTTATTATTTTAAAAGAAATAAAAAAGTTTTGCTACCTTTCTATTGCAGTTGTGTAAAGGTGACTAACTTATTGAAGAAAACCGATTTATGATTTAACATTTCTATTACGGATTTTATGCTTATTGTATGCATAATTTACATTACCATATGTAGACGCGCGTATGAATTTTAATCACCGATTGATTTTAATAGCGAAATACACCGGCCATCGACCACATACGAGCAGCCTTGGAATAATAGAAACAGAAAGCGTTTCAGAACACAACATCAGTAATCAATTCAGAATCGATATCTGAAGTAATCGACTATTTCAATCGATATTACGGAAAATTGCATCACTCGATTATACGTATAACAATCGACTAAATTATGATTATAACTTCTGTTTCTAGAATAAAAATAGAAATAAAGTCGGGCGTCCACATGTGTGTGCTACGTCAAACATTAAGGTCGGTAAGTCACGCGCGAGCGGCGTCGGGTGCAATTATTACTTTATTACAGACTTGTTAACTTTACTGATGGCGGTGAAGTAATGTGCTTGTAACCGCAATGATCGTGATCAACTATGTTACTAATACCATTGGTGTACCGTCTAGAAACTGGGAAACTACTTCGGAACTCTGGGCCGATAGAGCATCAGCCTTGATAATTTTATGTAGCTAAGTTATTGTCATAATAATATTTATCAATGTTGGAACAGATCTCAATGTCATATCTACTATATTGTAAAACTTTAGATGATTAAATATTAGGCAAGCATCAACAGGTCGTCTACGTAGATAGACGAAATTAAGATACATTTTCCTCTTGAGAATAATAGTGAATTGACTTGTTGTGTAAGCGACGCAAGTCGTATCCCTCAGACAATACCTTAATTTGAACAACCCCTACCAACCTATAAACAACATCGAAACAAATAACATGTTATACTTATTGTTGTAGTTCCCGCTGTATATAATTATGTCCATTACTAACCACTCGTATCTATCAAATTTTCTCCGTAATCAAAATTAGTAATGGGTTATAGAATTTTCCAGAAAACGTATTTGTTTTAGCTACACAGACCGTTAGCTAACAACAACTGTTTATAGATATTAGCTACGCCTTTGTCAAAATTTCCTCACTTCACAAAACAATTTAAAGATTTGTCTAACACGGTATCCATTGCATTGTTTCATATAACAATACTCATTGTGAGTATACACGTCCGGCAATGTAAGTAACCTTGTGCATGGGAAACGTTTCTTAATGGACATACTTAAATATTTTAAGCCCTTTCCCTTAACCTCATTAAGACACGTTTTATTTTAAGATAAGGTAAATTCCCTTACCTGCTTTGTTCTGATATGTTTCTAAGAAGTATTCCTTTTTGACATACCTTTTTTAATCATAGCGTAGTCTTAAACCGCCTAGCCTCCTGAAACTTTAATACATTAATACCTTCTTAATTACATAGGATTTAATATAATGAACTTGACGGAAACACTGCGACGCATCTAGATTCTAGATTTATTTATTTTATTAAGTACAGTGAAACAGGGATTATGATTCCAAAGTTTTTATAAATATAGGCACTAGGAAACCAAAAAGAAAACTTTTAATCTACTTTGTTTAAGTCAATAGAGTTCATGATAGCAATCAACTAAAAGATTTTCAAGCTTATCATTATTTTCCAAGTTCGGCCTCTATTCCCCATACCTAACCTTCGTATAATATATCTTCTTTATTACACCCACTTTCATTGATGTTATAGTAATTACCTTTGTCATTATCGAGTAATTCTTTCGTCTATCATCGATAAGGCTTCGTCTAGACAGGTTGAATCGATAAACCGGTGGGAACCGTTTCACTGACATTTATTATAAATTCAGTTTCTAATCACGTGTCGACTGTCAAGTTATTGTTTGGTACAGGTGTGGTCAAACAAACTGGATACAATGATCGCTTAGTTTATAAATATAAAGTTACTGTGCTTACTTGCATGTGCAAATTATACCAGCCTATGTCTGTAGTCTGTACCAAGTTAAGCCAGAAAGAAATTGTTTTGTTAAATTCCATATTGATAAATAATTATAATTTTGTGTCTTTATATACGCCAATAACAAGTAAAAATTATAAACACAACTATGTGCATTTTATTTACCCAAACCTGGCAACGTATCCTCAAAGATACTTGCACACTAGGTCAAAATTTATTGAAAACTTGGCAATGTATCTTCAAAGATACATACGTGATCTCACTATCTGGATATGTGCGATTTTTTTTAATATTTTTCCCTTAATGCTTTTTGGATATCTACCTTAATATTTAAAAATTATTTTTAAATTATGTTTTTTTTTTTTTGCCAAGAATAGGGTTAAATAAGAGTCCTATCAGCCACTGCGCCAATTATGGCATAGGTGTTGGATTATTGCGTCTAAGGTTCCAGAATTATAGTTTTTTTATACGTCGCCCCACGCTAAGGGTTTCTCCTGTGTCGTGGGTGCGTTTCACAAACATAAAATATCACATAAAAATCACCCAGACTCGGGACAAAGATTCGCGATTAGAACCCGCAACCCTTGGTGCAGCAGTACAATCGCTAGGCACTGCGCCAATCAGGTTGTCTGTAATGGTAACAACAAAGTAATGGAAAACTAAACTAACTCAAATTTACTCGAGCACACACTGGCCTATAATGGCAATAGTGTGGCAAGAAGCAATTTAACTACTTTTACTGAGAAAGACGACATCATTTATTGACGGGACCCACGCGAAACTAATACCAGCTTTAGCTCCGGAAGCAGGACATTTAAAACCGATCTATCCTGTGGGAAAAAGGGTGCGAATTGCAAATGTCTTCCGTTCAACACCTAAGGTGTCTCCACGGTATCGATGACATAAACGTCAATTTTAACACCTACGGAAAGTGGTTGGCGGTTTGATGGCTAATCACTACCGCTGAGACTACAGAGAAATACATGGAGTACTTACAAGAAGACTTGGTTATTTCTCAGTAGAAAACTTACCCAGTTGATTTGTATCTCTTATATTTTTTCCCTGATCACGAAAATGCTATATTATCTGGGTAATTTTGTTTTTCAATAACTATTAGATCACGATCACATAAAAACGGGCGTTTGATTAAAGTTCTTAAATACTGAATTAATTAAAATTAGTAAACTTAATTTCTTTATTTATGATTTATTATATGTATAGATAGGCTTAGTATATATGACTAAATTAACAGCAAATGTGCTCTACTTTACCGCTTTCATTACATGAATGTGTTGTTGTTACCATCGTTCTGTATAACTGATTACGACACCAATCATAGTGAAGAAAGTGATATTATTTCATGGCTTGTGATGAGAATCTATTCGTTCCCACGTCGCACTTTTACTTAAATCAATTAGGAATAGTAAATGTCTATTGATTACTGTTATTATTAGCAATTACATAGTCATAGCTATTAGAAACACATAATCGTTAATAACATCTTGGTAATGTCAATGTCATGATGCAACCAAATGTTACGATTTTATTATATTTTTATTTTGGCCTTTTCTGGCTTAACACTTCTTGCCATCATATCCTTATTTTAATCTAAAACAGGATAAATTATCGTCTTCACAAGAGCTTTGCAGATAAATAAACAACCTAGGACGTGTTCGCTTAAAAGTGATTGTATTTTGTTCCATTCATCTTCTAAGCGCTACTGAGCTATTAGCACACAATAAGTCCAGAATTTCAACAGAAAGTAAATAAATACGTTTTTTTTGGAAACTCGTCCAAATTATACCTTTTTATGTGACTTTTTATACTGCAGCTTATAACTACGTACATAACAATATCTTACAAGTAAACTTCCTGTCATTGTGCGGCGAACAAAATGTTTGAACACTGTCCATAGGGAGCCCCGCAGGCCGCACCATAAGAGGAACAATAGGAGTTGTTTAATTAACACACGTGCGCCTAGCTTTATTTAGAAAGAAAATTATGTGACGTCACTAGCTGTGCAGCATAGGGGAGGCTGCAAACCTACTTGACTTCTTGTAAAGAACTTTACCTATCAAAGTAGGTAAACTCGCTACGAACAATACCTGACCTACATCAATACGGGATGTATTATTATAATATATATATAATAAAGGGTAAAGTTTGTAATAACACGTTTCCCCACGATTGGCAACATGCAGGATGTCACGTTGTAATCAATCACGTGTGGGTCAGTAAGTGTTTAATAATGTATATAACAAGAACTTAGGTTTAACTTATTACATAACGAACTCATTTACTTTGAAACCTTTTACGTTCGCCTCTGGGTTGGTGGAATTCGAGACCGAAATTCAAAATGTATTATATGCTAAAAGTTGATCTCCTATTTCTGATTTAAGAATAATATAATGTCCTGCAAATTGCAATAATATAAAATCCTGCGTAAGTAAATAGAAAAGTAAAAGAATTCCATACTTACTATGTGCAAATTTTAAGCGTTCATGCGCTAAAGTTCTGGCGAAGGAAATGTATGATTACTGTGTTTGTAGTTAATACGCTAACAACGCAAATTCTAGTGACCGTAATACACCTCGCCTGACTTGTGACACAGTACACATTGAGCCACTTCCTTATTTTCTGTGCCCCGAGTCTAGCTTATGTTTGGGTAGAAAATAAGTTTGACCATTATAAACCTTATAGAAACCTACTAACAACTAATATTATCTATATACTAATATAATAAAACTAGGTAACATTTGTTTGTTATGTAGGGAGGAGTAATTCCGGAAATATCTTTCCGATTTCCAAAATTATTTCTCCAATATTGAGAATGGACCTACAGAGTGGATATAGGTTACTGTTATTCCGGAAAAGACAAGAAAATTGTCACACCGATCAAGTTGTAGGTGGAAGCTCATCGATAATATGATTGTATTTAGTTTTAACTTTAAAATCATTATGGAAACCCTAATAAAAATGAAACATTAGGTAATGTTTCGTTTTTAATTTTGATATGACTTAAAATGGCCAATTTGATTGACCCAAATGAATGTGTATTTTGTGCTAAGTAAATCTGAACCTACCTACCATCCGAAGGAAAAATCCTGTCACCTAATTTAACATTTTATGTAGTAAATAATAATCTACTGTTTAAGATTATAGAAGAAACAAGGTCTTATGTCGGTTTACGTAAAGATTGTGATGCGCACGTCCAAGTGGGTTGGCTCTGTCCCTAATCGGAGACTCTATGGCTTCAAGTTGATATACATCTTGACTTGATATATTCACTTACTTGTGTATATCTCTATCACATGAGAACAATCTGCGACCACACAGGGCCATCAAACTTAACGGTTCTTATTTATCGTCAAGAATCCTAACTTCGCTTTTTAAAAACTGAGATGAGTTTAATTGGCATAACTTGACATTTTTCATTCGTTTTTGTTTATCATATCTATGATCTTTCTTACTTATTAGTCATCACTAAGTCACGGTAAAAATTATGGCGATTAAGTTTATAATGGTCTACAATCACCAATCGTCCAAATTCAAAAATTAAAGTTCAAAATATTTTTATTTCATGTAAACCAATTACAGGTGTTTGTGAAACGTTAAGATGCTAGTCTGCAGTTTCAAGGCCAGCTAGCCGTCCTTCTTAGTAGGAAAAGAAGCCTTCTACTAAGAAGGACGGTATAGGCAGCTTTAGACTGGTATTATTATTATTTATTACTAACATTGCATTTAAATGTGAAAACAAAGTGAAAACTTGAATGATATTGGCTGCGTAATTATATTTTACTATGAGTTAGTAGTACATTGTATCTGACATATTCGACATCCAATAGTTCTTTGTCTCGCACAATGCAGAGAAACTTCATGACGTTCGGAAACTGTAAGATTGGATAACGCAGTGCCAACGTGACGAAAATTATACACTTTATGTGTCATTGTTATATAGACGTTTACATTACTTTGATTGCTTCCTGTAATCTTTGAAATGTGTGGTCAAAGGTCTCTTATATCACAATACCTCATCTCCGTTTCACAACGTGACTGTAAGTAGCTAATTAGTCTTAGTAAATTACTGGTGTGTGTACCACAAGGTGTAATCTAAACATGTGTCAGTTTAGTTCTTATAAACAGAAAATATTTTGAGTTTGAACATTAGGTAGGTCAATATTTTGTATTTTGACATTACGTTTGGTAATCAGCGACAGTGGCCTAACTAGCGCCTAAGCTTGTATTGCTATACCTCGATGTTTAATAGTAAACATTAGGTACATTAAAGACGTAAGCCATAATATTTAAGTAATGTTTAGAATTCCTGGCTTTATAAGACCTAAAGCAATATTTTAAGTTATTAGAACATTGCCTAAAAGTTATGAATAAAACTTACTTATCATTAAATTTTGCAGTGTCCGCAATCCGACGTCCTCTCATCGATAGTAACGAGTGTTTGCGATGCATCATGCGCGTGCGCCGTTACTGACAGTTATTCAAACTGGGCAATGAGGCTTGCTCGCGCCTCGCGCTGCCGACATACGACCTTCGACACGGCATCGTACGCTTACCAATAGTGCTTACAATAGGTTAGGTACTTAGGGTTTCCCATCCGTCGAATTGACAGTACCTGTTACGTGTAATGACGTTACAAAACATGTTTCAAATACAAATAGGTACTGATGAAGACTTATTAAATACAGGCAGGCAAGAGAACTTGTAAATTGTTTTAAAGAATATTTTATACCTACATTGTTTCCAGAAACCGACGACAATTAGCTAATTGCTAGGAGCTAACCAACGCTAAAGGTCCTTCCAAGAAAATATCGCGCACAAATTGTATGTTGTATCATTAAATCCGTGGAAAGGCCGATTTTTATGGAATTTCTAGAACAAATTACAAAGACAGCCGTCTTTTGTTCATAAGATAGGTTTCTGTGTTGTATTTGTGTGCAAACAAAAGTGTTTCAAAGCAACTTTCGTTTCTTTTCAATTGGTCCACTTAGTGAGTAATGACACAAATTCAAAATTGGCTATTTAGTACTCAAAAGGCGTACATTTCTCACTTATTCATACTTGTTCACAGACTTTTTTAATTTAAGTTTGTGGAAATATGTCAAGACCATAAGTCAGGCATTATCTGCGCATGATTTAGCATAGATTATAAACCGAGTTATTATCTTAATGGTATGTGGATGTGGGAACAAAAAGAATATTAGCAATACGTGTCTATCATTACATGTATAAGGCTGTTGGCTGGAACTAATGCCTTGATGACACCTCGAGAACTGTTCTTCATAACGGCACGTGTCATATTGTCAGATCATTTATACATTACGTTGAATAATAATACATTAGTTGGTTATTGTTTTAAAGTAATAAAGGTTTAACTTTTAAGGTTAAACCACACTTACGGGGCTTAAGCTTTTCTCAAGCTAAGGAAGAAAGTTCCTCGTCATACCAGCCCCCTTACCATGAAATCTTAGTGGACAGGACAGTTTAAGATATAGAAACGAGACGCCGCTACGTGCAGTGTAATGCGGCGTCTAGATTCCACAACGTTAACTGTTCTGTTTTAAGTGTTCATGGTAAGGGAGCAGGTATACATATATTGGTGCATCGTAGGCTAGTATCAAGTGAGCACGACCGCCATACCAAGATTTGATTAGGAGGTCATTACCAACTTAAGAAGCTTTTAAAGTCCAGACAGATTAATACCCAGGACGGAACGAAAAAGGTTCTCGCCTCTGACTTAAATACTGCGTATCTCCCAAATAGTTCCACCAATTCAGATGCAATTTTCTGTAATTGTTTAGTTAAGTGAGACCGATCAACAATGTCTATACAAACTGGCAGCAGTTATTAAAGACGTAGTCATAGTCGCGATTTGTAGGTATGCAAGTGTGTTTATAATAAACGAGTTGAAGCAAGTAGGTTGTAGCACGGATAAGCCGCCGGTGTCGTCAGTGGTGTGTGAAGTGTTACGGTGCGCCACCTGCCGACTAGGGCTTGAACCTTGTGTATCTAGACGTCCTACCGTCCTATTGACCTACAAAGGTAACAAAATTCGAAATTACATAATTTACATATCTTCTGGGTCAGCTCTGTCTGGGACTTTGCGTCCTTCAATGTCCATTTTACATATTATTGGTGTGTTTTGTAAATTGAAAATTTCAAAAATTATTCCCTCAGTCCAAACTTTACCTTCTTTATAATATTAGCATTGAAACATCAGAAACACTCAAAATTTGTAATCAAAAACGCATTTGTAGCTACTTTCCATACTTTTTACTTTACATACATTTCACTGAATTTAGTAAATGATGATTTGTGTCTGGCTGCTTGTCTGAAAGTTTATAATAGACTAGAAATTTTGCAGCAAGATCGTCAAGTTATACCAAACTAGGTTTGATCACACTGACGGTAGTGTGAAAAGACTGTATGTAGGTTTGGGTATTAACATAAGTTCTTGCTACCTAGGAAAAGTGGCCACTAGTTTAAGAGGACATCTCATAAATATCCCGTTGCGCGAGATCTCAGCATTGTAACAAGCGACCATCCGCTCCTATTCAAACACGCGACGCTGACAATTAGCCTGGATTCGAAAACCGTTTTCTAAATAAACACCGCCATTAGATAACCATAGTGTTGCACTCTGGCGATACACGTTTATTTGCTATGATTTCCATCACGTATTGTCGGACTTTCTAAGAGGTATGCGCATGCGCGGGTTAACCTAATGGTGTATCTGAACGCGTCGCACGCGTCATTGTGTAACTGTTACAGAAGATCGATCGTTAAACACTTCCTCAGTTGTTATGTGGAGCTTATGCGATGACAATACCACGTTTATAAAGTAGAGCGCGTTGGTGGCAAAACATAGGTGTTGCTTATAAAAAATAACACGTGACTGAGAAGCTGCTGAGATTTATCGTCTGAACTTAAAGAGGTTTTTTTTATCTATATTTTATTAGGGTATCATCATGCCACCGTCATTGGTAACACAACCTAGCCCTCTATCTACGCTTAACTTAACGATACTGGGGAGCATTCTAACCTCCTCAGATTGAGGAAGAGCCAGAATACTATACCAAAGTCCTACAAATGTGCGTCAACTGTGCTCTCTTGAAATGAAACGTTTTAACATCATAACTTTAATAAACAAATATTTCACTGGTTTCTTA
The DNA here is from genome assembly GCA_946251915.1 of Abrostola triplasia. NCBI lineage: Eukaryota > Metazoa > Arthropoda > Insecta > Lepidoptera > Noctuidae > Abrostola > Abrostola triplasia. The sequence goes on along the minus strand of OX276424.1, from coordinate 1,609,210 downwards.
TAATCAAATGCAGGTACATATATTAATGATCATCTTTTACTTCCTGATAAGCGAAGCACGTCACTAATATTATAATCATTGTCACGCAAGTTAATGCGCAGTAACAATTGATTGCGACTTACCTAACTTGGGTATATTAATGCTTAAACTTTCTTGTCACCGTGCATAATATCTTCAACTAATGTCCTCCTATTTACCGTATGTATCTTCATTACATACTAACAATCACGACTGTAGCGCCCGGAGAAGTAGGCTAATATTTTGCATAGTAGTCGTTAAGCGACTACAGACGATATTATATTTCTACTAGCTGACTCGGGGTATGAAAAATAGATGTTGGCCGATTCTCAGACCTACTCAATACGCTCACAAAATTTCATGAGAATCGGTCTAGCCGTTTCGGAGGAGTATGGGAACGAAAACTGTGACACGAAAATTTTATATATAAGAAGATTACGTCGTGTATTAGCACTGTATAGTAATATATATTATAGCTACGTCTGTGACAGGCGTAAAGCTTTTTTAACAGCCTGTGTTGTCCCACTGCAGGGCAAAGGCCTCCCTTTCCTTCTTCCACTTTATTCGGTCGTGTGCAACTTTACTTACTTCATGAATTTTTCAAAGATAATAATATTTTTCATTCATTGCCATCTAAAACTCTCAACCATGTGCAAGCGAATCTACTTGTTTGTAGGAAGATAGAATTATTCTGCATCCTTTCTAATAACATTTAGCAACATCAGTTACCTAAGTTTTATGGCTAACCGTATCATCTAGCATTCTAGCCAGCTAGACCGTTCACTTGGCTCACTCGCTTCGATTACACATTAAACACCACCAAGTTACATCACCCTGTTCATCTTTTTAACTAGCTTTCAATTCAAGCCTGTTGTCTGGTATTTGAAGATAATGTTAGGTATTATTATTACGCTTTAATTGGCGTAGTTTAATTAAGATATGGTTTACAAATGTGCATTTTTCACTAATCGTTGCTTAATTGGTTTATAATTAAATTGTTAAGTAAGTAGTTAAAGCATTTAGTCATTGGGTAATCGGTTACTTAGATTTTATTTTAAACTATTTAATTTTGACAGTACCTAGGTACACTACAGCTGTATGCTACGCGTATATTAATTTCTTTTTGGGATTTGTTTAATTATTTTTGGGAACCTAACCGGCATGGTGTAGCTAACATTGTGTAACATAAGACATAACAAAGGCTCTACATCAATGTAAATCGTGGCTATACAAGATACAATTAACAAAATTTGTATCATAGAAAGCATAAAATGCTTGTCGAAGAACTGTCTTGTATGTATCTGCATGAAATTGTACAGATTTTATTGATAAAAATGTGTCGTGCTCACTAAATAGGTAGGTACACATGCATATAATGACTTAAGTATATTATAAATTTATAACTCCTGTGGTTACCAACAAGAGAAGTCAGAGCAAAGCCGCCAGGATTATATAAGTTATCAACAGAACAATAGATATTATAAATCAAGTGTGATCTACGGCGCGTGCGCAGTTCCCACACGGTGAAAGCGCTGCCCTGCACGCGGCGACCCCGCTCGTTATTACTAGAATAGGACCAACTTACGGTCCTAAACAGTTTCTAGAGCGAATTTACTGACATTATATTGCTATTATGAGAAAAGCGAAAGTATAATAGCAACCTGTAGGGGACAAGTGAGATAATAAATCCTGTGCCCAGGGTAGTTATCTACTAGTTGAAATTGTAGAATTGTTTACTATGTAGTTCGCGAAAAGAAGAAATACTTTTTAGCCCTACAGCACCTTATTTTACCCATTTTTAAACAACTTTAATTTTTCATCACAATCACGAAAATATACAATGTAGAGTACCGATTTTTCATCGTGAGTAAAAAGTGTTACGCATCCCCCGCCGCTGGCAGACGATAGGGGTATGTAGGACTGTCCTCCTTGAACAATAAGATGTAGCAGTGATAGCTGAGGGGTAGGACCGTTAGAGTGCCAAGTATAAGATCGGAAGTTCAAACTTTTTTAATTCATGTGCGTACGCACAAATATAAATTAGTTATCAACTGCTAAAAACGGTGACGGAAAACATCGTGAGGAAACCGGCACACCTGAGAGAATTTTCAACGGTGTACGCCTGTACACCGTTGAAAATTCTCTGTGTGGTTTAAACTCTGACACCAGGAACCATACGAAAATCTCTCAATGACTCACTCTCAAATTTCATATTGTTATTCAATATTTAAGTTATGTATACAATAAAGAATTAAGAAAAAGAAGACCAGATAAGATCGAAACGGGTCTACTAACTAAAAACTTCACATGCCAGCTGCGGAATCGCTATAGCGGTCTACTGCTAACCCCGCCAGCGCTAACCGCTCTTCAAAGAGGGATGGATATAACGCTGATATTGTAGAAAATCTAACCTAACATAGATTTTTTATATTTTATAGAATGAGCTTTATTTAAATAAAAATTAATGCAAAATGTTTGCTATATCAATAGTTCACGAACACAGACAGGTACATTGTAAGTCAGGTAACATACCTAATGCAAACTTAGCAAGCATACGTTGTGAAGAATGCCTTTGTTGCCTAAATACATACTTATTGCCAACAGTGGTCCTTTATCGTCCAACACGACTCGCGACTCACCATTGTCATTCAAATAGCCGTGAAATTACTGCCAGTAGTGATACTAACGAGTTGCAAGCGTACGAAGCCAACCGTATGCAAGGACCAAACGACAAAGTGGCATATTAAAAAAAATATAGCTTTGGCTCTAGACTTTTTCTGTTTGACAAAAACAAGCTATGACAAACGCTTGACTTAAATATCTGCCAGTAATTCTATCTGTTACCAGGTAATTAAATCTAAAGCCGGATCGTGTTACTGCGCAAAGCCATTTATAAGTTTGGTTAGGTTTTTCAGAACTGAGGTTAGTTAATAATACAAGTTTACCTCACGTGCGATGTGGATACAAGGATATAAAACGGAAATTATCTTACACTAAGAAAAATAATCCAATTAACACCAATATCAATACCACACGATTTACCGTGAGATATGATTCATGTAAATGTTATTTCCCCACTAAATTAACTTTTTCAACGCTATCAATTGGTGCAAATTACAAATACATATTTCATTCTATATCAGTAACACAATCTCGTGGGACATTTACGGCAGTAACGAGCTATTCAACTTACGCCGCGCGGAAAACTGTACAAACAACGCGTAATGACAATAGAAACTCGAACAATCGCCTTGCAACCGACCATTGTGATCTAGATCGACAACTAAACCAGGTTTATAATCCAGTAATTAATTTTAAGCACAAAACGTGACATAATCGTTATAAATTCTCCAACAACTTTAGGTAAACGAGTCGATTACGATGTGTAATAACTTCCCACACTATAGTTTCATGGAATTGAATGTTTATTTAATTTGTTTCAGATGGCGTAGTAAAGCAGACACACAAATGTTAATCAATCTAATGGAAGGGAACACGCTACCCACGAACACTCTTATATCGTCGATCAAAAGCTTCAACAGCGACGGCAAGCAACACGGCACTATCAAGGCTTTACTAAAAAACTTCATACTACCAGAAACGGAAATGGCAATAAAAGAAAACAAAAATAATGGGAACAAATATATTTACACAATACCCGCTAAACCGCCTCTGCCAACTATGACGGAACGTATGAAGTCCATTAATGACGCCAAACAAGCATTCTTAAATTCAACTGTCAGTTCTGCCGCAGCTTCAGCAAAGTGTGAGATAAGGAAAGATAATCATGTCGTCCACTATGCCCAAATAGCAATAACAGAGAGTGACGATACCAGGAGCACGGGGGGAGGGAGAGGTAATAGGTTTACAGCGGAAAATATTAACAACAAGGAATACAGCACGCCAATTCATCTATCTCCGAGTATAAAGAAAACAGTGGACCAACAGCAAAGAAAAGTAAGCTTTAAAATTAAAAATGCATCTACATCACATAAACGGCCGCCTCTCGCTAAAACGGTGACTATTCCAAGCAGTAAGGTTGCAGAATTGACTAAGAAATTTAACAATTTACAAACTGATAGTCATACTGTATCGCCGAAACATACTAAACTTTCAAAAACATTTGAAGATCTACAATCTGCATCCCGATGTTCGGCTAGCAACAGCTCCACGCCTTCGTCCACACTAAGTTCCAGTCCGAACATTAAAATTGTTGTGCGACAAAGACGAGGTTCAAAAAAACGAAACAATAGGAAAAGATGTTCGAGTATGGATTCAATGGATAACTTAATTATTACAGACAGTTTAAATAAGATACGGGTTATCCGTTCCAAGTCAGATGGTACCAAAATGCCGAAATCTCCAAAGAAACGCTTAAAATATCAGGATTCTAGTGAACAACCGAGTGGGTCCGATTCTGTTGACGGTAGTCCAGTAAAGGTAAAAGAAACCGAATCAAAGCAAGACAAAACTCCTGTAGAAAGTAATGTAGTTAAAAATGTAATAAAAAAGTTTGAATGTGAAATCACAGCTCAAACAAATTCGACCAACACATTAAAAAGACAACCTGATAAAAGTAAAAGTACAACACCTGTAAAAGAAAAACCTAAAGTACCTGAAAAGAAATCATCACTAGTATTAACTAAAAATCTCGTTGTAAAAGACGGTATTCCAAAAATAAAAACTATCAAACCTGTTATTAATGAATCACCAAAACTAGATAAACCTTCCGATCTAAATTCTGAAGTCCTAAGAAGAAAAGAGCCCATATACGACCGGAAAAAATATAGAACAAATTACATACACTCTGAAAAATTACCTCTGAAGGTAGTCGAAATAATTCCAGAAGATATTCACGAGAATACTACAGTAACTGTTACTGTCAACACCGAAACGAATAAAGAAGTGCCAGTTTCAGACATTATTAAGTCAATAGAAGAAGAAAAATCTCAACAGGAAATTAATTCATCGATAACCCCTAATGAATCCTTTTTGTGGCGTAGAAAAAGCAGTACCCAAATTTATTCAGACTCGGAAAAATCTATATCAGATAGCTCATACAGTTTTGTTAGTGTAAGTATGAACGGGACAACTATCAGCTGCTCTGATGAACCACATGAAATCTCCGCGACAGAGGAATCTCAAGCTGCAACTTATGAATCTCAAGTAAACGTTATTACTAGTGAACAGAATTCTGAACATAACATGGACTTCGAAAGCAATCTTGTTGAAGCTTGTAACAATGAAATAATCGTCGGTTTCACATCAAAACCAAAAATAGTAGATGAAATTGAAGATTACTATGAACCGCTTGAACCTAGGGATGAACAAAATATTGTTGTAATTCCTATTAAAAATGTAGATAGATCTTCCAAAATTAACTGTCCATTGCCGGAGATTCCTAAAGATGATAAAGAAGAGGATGCGCCAACCGACAAAGAAAATATTTACCAATGTCTATTAGAAATGAGATCACATCCTGAAGGTGATGAAAGTAGTCTACATAATTATGAGCTTTGCGATAATGAGCTGGAAGAGCGAACGCGAGGCGATGGAGACAGCGACGATGGCTACGAGTACTGCAAGTCTCCTGTCAAACCATATTGTTTAACTTCAAGCTCTGGGATCCAAATAGCTGAAAACTATCAACCCTTTTCTAAAAATAACAACAAAAACTACGCTATATCAAAATCTGTAAGTGGGGGGTCAACAGTTAGTTATGAAAAGATAGGATCAGAAAGGATTTACGAGAAAATCCCGGCTCGACAACCAAAGTCCAAAGACAGCAGTCCTACTTACAGCAGCAGACATTCATTTATTTCCGATTATACTGGATACAACGACAACGAAAATATCTATGACACCATAAAACATGGAGATGGAATTTCACTGTCGCACTGTTACGAGAGCATACCAAACAGCCCGAGTATGGTGAAGCTTCGAAATAATCTGAAGAAACAGTTGCCCTCGAATGTTCAGAAGAGGTTGTCGTTCGACACTGTGTCCAACATCAGTCAGTCGACAATGTCTAGTGAGCAGAAGACCAACAGCCTGTACGGGCAGCGCTCGGTGATCAGTTACAACGGGCAGGAGATCGCCTTCCAGGTGCCCAGCAGCGAGACTAGCGTCAGCGACAGAAGCGACCGGAGTGACGACTGGGTGGACGTCTCTGATGAAGAAAAGAATGAGCAGAAGATTATCATGTAAGTATAGTAATCATATATTACTTTTTTTACCATTAATACCTACTAGAATAATACATAAAATATGTGAGAACCATCTATTCAAACAGTAACCAAAACTAAGGTTGCGTCTGTTTATTTATAGCGACACGATAGTTTTTGAATAACAAATCATAATATTTACAGAAACCGTAACAGGTGCTCGATAAGCAGGCGATAAAACATATTACCTTTTACTATAAAACTTGACAAAATAGAACAACGAAATATCATTCTACATGACCCAATAAACTGGTTGGTTGCCTGCAATAACAGCTTCTAAAGAGAAATGCAAACATTGTTATCGGTACTTGATATGGAATTGTGCGGTGGCTCAGTTTGGGAAATGCCATGAATTAGTGAACACGTCTAACGTCTATTCGTTACACAAATTCTGAATTATGAACAATGGAAATTTTGAATTACAGCGTGCGGGAGAGAAGCCGTGGGAGAAAGAGTCCAATCAGCTGGTCGCAGAAAGTGCGCCACCAGTGGCAGAAGTCTCCGAAACCAAACAACAACGACAAAGGTTAGTAACTTCATTTGTTAATTAAGTAAAACTATAATAATACACGCGTACATACAAAAAAATAAACTTTTTCAACCACTTGAGCAGGCGATATATAAAAATATAATAAAAGCAGCGCCATCTATTACGTTACTGCTGTACTACGTGGACTGATAATTACATGCCTACTCCTTGCCGTAACAATAGATGGCATTTATAGCTTCGATCTATTTAGCAAAATCAATGCAGCCATCCTGTAATGTGCTTAATATTGAAGCAATCCAGCCTAGTTGTTTTTAAGTGATATTATAATCTGCCGATTGTAGTCGGTATAAATCGTGTTTGCGCAAGCACAGGCTTTAGCCACTGGTTGCGCAAACTGTGGCGACAGGCGTCCTACGCTCACATTCCGCCGCCTCAAGACAATGCTTGGCTCTCGTTGTTAGCCATATTTGATTTTTTTGACAACTCGCTTGGAACCCTACTACATTTATTTATGTTTAGTGTTATTAATAAATACTTAGGCTATATTAATATTAATAATACTTACAGCTAATTATACTTACGTATGTCTTCAATCTATACCTAAGTAGTTACCTAATTCCTAGGCTATCTTCGATCTTCTTTCTACTTACTCTTTGTATAGATGTTAACTATGAGTCTTTTCATTTCAAGTGTTAACCACCATATAATAAACTATTCGATTTATATCTAAACTTGTTTAAGTTTTGGACTTAAACGTACTTACTCTGGTTTTGGTTTATGAATGACGTACAACCACTAACTTCATCCATTTATATAACTTTCGTTTAGGCTGAAACCACGTAAGTCCATGTGACCATTATTTGTAAAATAGTAAAAGTAAATAAGAAACCTGGACACTATTTCTATAGAAAAAGTTAGTGATAGCAATTTCAAGCTGTTCTCAAATTTACAAATTAGGAACGCCAAAATAACCGTCACAATGAACCTAAACCTGCTTCTGTAAATAAAATAATCGATTGGAGCACTTCGAACCAGAACTAATAGGTTACTAAAAACAGTAAAAACAACAATACAGCTCTGTTTTCCAATAACTTGAGACAGTTTCAATCAATACAATGCCGGTAACAATTGTTTGCGGTACTGTTTCGAAACTAGCTTAAAAACCGCTATTTAATAGAATCTAGATTTCGTTTTACACTTTTTTTGATAAAATTCAATTGTTGAGATTACTTTTTAGGCAGTTTACCAGTGTTAAATAAAATAATAAATTATACCAAAGTTATGAAAAGTTCTGGAAATTCATAAAATATTTTATTCGTAATATGCTATTGTAGCAAGCCCTTACCAACGTCTGCTAAGTGATCATGTCGTTATTATGTAGTTATAATCAAAATAAAGTGTGGGCTAATATAGCCGCAAGTTCATGAACCGACGCGTGCGCCGTGGGCGGTTACTAATTGTTGCCGGATTCCAGCGCGCGCGCCGCCCGCCTTGCGTTGCGCATATGTGTTGTAAACTAATGTTAATTCGCGAATAAACCGATAATTATTTTAATTCGATGATTTTACGGATTTAATGATTACCTATGTAGATTTATTTAATTATAGATTAACATACTATTTTACAAATATATACAACTTAATTCTAATACAAAATAAAAACAATATATACAAAAATAAAAAGTTAAAAAGCATCAAAGAATTCATCCCCATCGATGTCAACCGGTAACGTGCCCAAAAGACTGGCAGCATTGCCACGTTGAATGGCAATGCTAATTCTTTGGCCAAAAAATGAACCAGCCCTTTGGTCACGTGTGGAGTCGACTAGGCGCTTTGCTAACTCTTTAAACAAAGCACGAGCGCTCGGACCCCATGGCCCAAATGTTTCAACCCCAAACGGCTCAAAAATACAATTACCTATCAGGTTATTGTATTTCCGCCGTTTGAGGGTCTCCGCAGCAGCAGCAGCAGTGCCAGCGCAAATTGCCGAGCCAGAAACATGAGAAGGTGCAAGGGTATCGACGCACGTTGCGTCCCACACCAATGATGATGATGATTTTACGTGTTTTACCATTAAGATTGTAGGAAGTTTTTCAGAATATGCTTTCACTTTACACTTAAGTTAGGTAAGACTATAGTTTTTATTTCCTGAACACATGATATAAACGGTAAAGGTTGGCTTCCTATTACATACGGGACGTTCTGGGAAAATTGACATTGGCGAATCCCATCGGGAATAAAAGTCGCGTTGACATACATACTTTCACTGGAGTTCGGATAATAATAAGTATATTAACCATTGCAGCCTATCATTACGAGCTATATATTAGGAGAGCTCTAAGAACGGGATTTACGTAGTGTAAGCTAATTAATCTGAAGGCTTGCTTCCTTATCAAATTAACTGGTAAATATCGATGCTTACTCATACAGGTTTCATTATTATGTCAGTAGGTACATACCTATTCACATAGAACTCTTTAGCGGTGACCCAGTAGAAAGGTATTGATTTTTCGCGTATACAGGTTAGAACGGTCGATATGATAGCAGATGACCTACATCGATAATAACTGTTACCATAGCAACATGGTACTCTTGAAACAAACAGTAATCACAAAAGAGGCTTCACTTGGTGTCTCAGGATGGGCAAAGTGACACTGGGATTTCAGAATTGGAAATCAAGTCTTTTGAAACCAAGAAAACTAGGCCTGTTTTTCAATTTTCAGTCGAGAGACAGGTGATTAAAATGATGTCTGACTTAATAGCTAAAGACGAAAACACTCATCTCCTGTTACATGGGTCGTTTAGTTTTATTGCAGAGATGTGAGTGTTTTGGCGGATAAGGATATTCCATACAAAAGGAGCGTAATTGATAACGTATACAATAAACAAAGAATAACATTAGGCAACTGTTAATCCTTACTTTTGGTCATGTAGCCTGTATTGCTTCAATCGCCATACTAGTTAACATCCATAACGTCAAACAACAAAGGCGCTACACGTCGGTCGGTGCAACGAACTTCAACGCAGTCACCGTGTCTTGTCGACTGTGCACCGGCCGTGTCTCAGCAGCGCGTGGAGCCGATGTAGATCGCTTTTGTTATGGCTGCACCATCCAGTCGTGCAATACGACTGCCCTCAGCTTTGATTTCATGGAATGATATTCAATTATCTGAATTGTTATGGATCCAACTATGACAAATGGACATAAAAAGTAGTGCCCAAAGTGGGAGCTTTGGGTAGTTTGCTTATGACTGGATAAACAACGATCCTCACTTCGCTAAATATGATGGATAGCCTCATTTATTACCTCGTATCCTTGGAGGAGTAAACATAGGGGACTATTGTTTAGGAATCAGACTATAAGTCCTATGTAGAATATAACAAGCCACTCATAGAGCACCATTTTACACCACCCACTACCTAAGCTAAGGTATGCACCTAACTAACACATGCCGGACCTGAAAATACTTCAGCCAACGAGGCATTTAAACAAGTATGGCTATAACCACATTTCGTCACAGCATCCTACATTAATATTTTATCTTAAACAACCATTTTGTTTCGCATAATAACATTAACTGCGTAACGACAATAATTACAATCTTGCAATCTTACTAAATGCTTTTCATTTTCACCTTCACTTTTAATGTCTTCCGTCTACCATTATTAGTGTTTAGTATTTATGCACAGTTACTTTTACCATTACTTTTGCTTGCGAATTTTATATTACGTTGTAGTAACACGATATTTCCTGTAACTCTACCATTAATTGAGTACCTAATCTCTTTACACGATTAGTAAAATTTGCTTTTGTTAGAACAAGTTTAACATCAGTAATCAGTATAATGTTCAGCGATATCAAAAGGATTACCTTTTAAAGATTTCGAAGCCTTTTGGTTGTGTTTTGGAAACCACCAGCCATTGACCAGCTTTTACTATTCCAATTGTACGGGTTTCAAATATACTCAGAACTATGCAAGACAACAAATAGAGAAACCAATCAGCTAATATATTATGAGCATGTACGCAGCTCAGTCAAGTGTAAATTGAAATAGAAAGTTGCGTACCTGTCAAGGTCTATGTATAGAACATAATACATAATTATTGGATACCTACCGTCAGCAACGTCGATGTCTAGTATCTATAAAAAATTACAAAGCCTTACATACATCCTGTTCGGCCGCACAAGTTTTTGGTAATATTTTCCTTGTTCAAGACCTAATGAAGCTGTATGATCATCATCTAGTGTTTTTCTTGTTTGAAGAATGTGTAATACCGTGTTTCTATGCAATATTGTCATTGACCTCATTATAAATTTGTTAAATCTTCTATAAAACTTAAAGTCACTTTGCCTGCTTTATATCTTAGCGGTTCACAAGTTAGACAGATTTTCATATTCGCCTGCGTCTATAACTAGGTTCTTCTTACTCATTAAACCTAAATATATTTAACCAGCAAATAATATCCTCATAAATGTTTGCTCGGTTTATTCTACCTACGTCTACCGTTTGTCATATAATTACAAGCCTAACACAATGTTTTCAACAACTCTGTGATAATGTATGTAGTCATTGTGCAAACTAGCCGGAGTGGACTTCCTTATTGGGCGCCGTCGCCCTTCGACCCGTGCGCACAAGCCATGACCATAAGGCCATAAGCCATTGTTACGACTTATGAGATACAAGACAGTCAGCTACTTTATGGGGGACCAGGGCTGCCTGAACAATTATCTGCTGCTGCTGCTGCAGCTGCCTAAAAAAATCATAAGTTTGGCATTCTTTTAGGGGTGGCAATCCATACTAGCGTTTAAATGTGAAAGTAACTCAGTCTGTCTATTACGGTCTTCACGACTAAATCACTGGACGGATTTTGATGAAAATTGGCAAGTAGAAACTACTACTTAACGCGGGCGAAGACGCGGGCAAAAGCTAGTACAAAATAAACAAATATACCTAATAAAAAACCTCTTATTTCAATGGCTGCCTTATTAAGTGTCTAGAAAAACCTAAATATACTCGCGATAATAAACGTTGATTTTGAAAATATTCTACGTATATACTCTATGCCTCATTCACAGTTCACTATACATGCTCCTCATAAAGGTTATGGCGATAAACAAAATAAAGTGCAAAAGTTATAATTATTGTAGGACAATATGCTTCACCCTCCGAACCTTATGTACCTACTCGGCTGCTATAATATGCAAACAAACGACTTTCCGGTTCAGTCGCGCTTGGTAAACCGGCTTCACCGCCTCTGATGCTAAACGTATCATATCTAGGCATCCAATACTGCATTACATACCTGAGTACCTGAGTATAATTTGTTTTGAGCCAGTCTCCAGTAGGTAGAGCAGCGCATTTCAATATACTAGGCAGCCCTACCCAAGATTGCCTTCTGTTGACAAGTTTATGTCAGCTCATTCAGAATTATGATGTTATGCTTATTCAGTATCAGGTTTGGCCATTTCATGAGTTACAACTTTCACCGCTCACGAACAGATGTTGGGAACAGTTCTGAATCATTCGGTGTTGGTAACAAATTGTCACCTCAATTGTTGTATTATCTGGTTTATTATCGAGGTTACGCGGAAATGATAGAAAACTGTTTGCTTGTCTAAGTATTGCTACCAACCTAGATTGGTACTAACTTAATTCTTTTTACAGTAATATTAATAGTACTTGATTGATATTTGTCCTTACATTATGGCTGAAAAAGCAATAATAAAAACTCGATACAATTAGTGCAAAGACCAAGTGACAGAGACTTCACTACAGAAAGTACATATGTATCTGAATAGACTAGACTTTCAGATCAAATCAAACAAGGACTAGACTCAAGTGTGTATTGCTGATTGCCTCATATTTCCACCTCCTCAGTCCTACTCAGAATGTAATAAATATCGAAGAAGTTTTACAACGGCTAATATTTTCGGTAACATTGCGTGTCCTGTCACTTAGGTACATTACTCACGTAGTGTGGTAAGCTGTGATTTACACATTCTTTGGCGGCCCGTCTGTCATGTGTACTCAGACGAACTCTTTAATATTGCACGCCGTGGAGACAATGCAATAAACTCCGTCCACGGCTCGCTACATGACTAAATGATGATACGCATCAGTGCACGCATGCGCTAAAGCTGTAAGCAGATAAAGCGAGGCCCGTGGCTGGAACGCTTTGTCTAGTCGTGGCTGAGTACGTAACAAATTTTAGGACGTAAGAATACATCTCTGCACCAAAATAATGGCATATTAACTTACATAGGCGTTTAAACATAATTATTCTAAGTGCCTACTAGGTTTTAAGTAGCCTGAATAAACTACCCTGCTGCCTAATAGGCCAAATTAAAATTGGAATGTTTGAAGGTTTGGGGATTAACGTACTATAATAGATTTTTCTTTCAGTACGATGTTGATATCTGTAAAGCTTAGACAAGCATACAGCTCCTAATGGGAAAAGATTCTGTCACATTGCTATTTCATTCATAGTCGCTGTGTACGACCGGTTGACGAGGCATTTTAAAAGCGCTTACCTCAGTATATGTGTACTCGTCTAACGGATAGCATGTCATTTTCATCATATTTTAAACACGAACATGATTTGACAGTATGTTACCTCGTTATGGTAATTGTAGTGTCATCTGCACATATTTCATCATGTATGTCTAGGTCATCTCAATGAATGTCGACCTCTTTTCTAGTTTTGGAAATTAGAGATTTGTTTGCATTCGTTGCCATGGTGATTTTAAATTTAAGAGTTTTCTTCGTGGTTACGAAACTGATGGGCATGAATCGAGAGTGCTGTTCCATTTCTTTGGCTTGTAAGGGAAGGAAATATAGAGAGTTGAAGCTAACCTTTGCTATTGAAGGGGCAATTTAAAAAGAATAAGATCCTTTATGTTGAATCTAAAACTATTGTATGTAGATCTGACGTATAGTTTTGTAATTACGTCTTAAATATACAAAGTAAAACTATATAAAAACCAGTTTTTGTTTCTTCTGGTTAATTTAATTTAATATTTTACACGAACCTTGAATCTTAAAATCGTACCCAATTTATTTTATATGTATAGCTTTGCTGTTAGTATTACAAGCAATATAGCCTTTACATTTTCCACTGATTTTAGGAGATATTCGAAATGATTTAGTGCATTTAGTGATACATATAATCTACTTCTTTAAGGTGCGTCCACACTTGTAACATTTGTCCGTAACGATTGCCGCCACCCTGTTTCTTCGGAAGTTTGGTATGGACAAGACAGGCCATGATACGGTCACAAAGAAATATACGTTGAAGTGTCACAAGTATGGACGCACCTTTACTTTATGGAGCCCGTCCTACAGTCCTTCCTGCCCGCCAAGTTCGTGCTCGAGTCAGGAACACATTAGCATCAGCAGCCACGCTCTATTTACACTGCACTCACTTTTCTCCGCGGAACAAAGTACACATCGCGTTCTTTTCAACAGTTTCCTTATGACTTCCGCCAACCTTTTTCATGCAATCGTACAAACAAAGGCAGTTATTGAACATACGGATTGATTTTATTTCACGCCTGATTTGAAGCTTAACAATAAAATTACAACAAATGTGTATGACGTAATTTTAACGCCTCAAGATGACCTATGTTCGTGGGCCTGTATGAAACAGTGCCCATGGACATAGGTGAATAAGATTAAAATCTAATGTTATCAAACATATCCCCTCGACAAAAGAATTCCTCGTCAAGTATTGTCATTCAACGCATAATAAACATACCTTCTCACGTTACGCCGTGCAGTACCCATTACTCATCCTTGACCGTAAAAATATATAAGGCCTTATGTACCTTACATACGAGTTATTTATGTAGTAATGATCCGTGAGTATGAGTTTTGATGTTGACTTGCCAAAAAAGTCGAATACAACATAATATCTGATTCTAATACGCTTTAAGATGACTTGCTTCGTATTCATAAGCATAATTATGGCTCAAGGTTTCTACGTTCTTAATTAAATAAATGATTAAATATATTGGATTAGTCAACTATAGAAAATAGTACCTATTAGAAAAGAAGAAGAAAGTGTTCTTAACGATAGAACCAACACATCTGGTATTGAACAAACATTTAAGAGAAAGAAAGAACTTTCAAACGTGATATTACACAAAGAGCTAGAATTCCGACTGTCTATTATTATCTTGAGAATTACAAGAATCGATAAAGCTCTAGTAACTGAGAAAATGTAGACAACGTCAAATGAAAAAGTGATAAATGAATTCGATAAATACGCGGGAAATTTAATTGTGTTAAAGATACACGATGATAGAATATTGACTAGAATATATAAGTAGTTTGAGTCTTGTAAATTTTTTTATGTATTAATGCAACATTCG
This sequence comes from Abrostola triplasia, assembly GCA_946251915.1. NCBI lineage: Eukaryota > Metazoa > Arthropoda > Insecta > Lepidoptera > Noctuidae > Abrostola > Abrostola triplasia. The sequence continues at coordinate 1,594,108 of OX276424.1, read as the reverse complement.
TATGTTCCATTAAAATTAACGTATATCTTTCAACATACAATAGAATGATGTAAAATTTCGAAAATAATACCTAGTTAACCAGCATTTGTGACTTTCGCTGGTCAATTTTAACAAATAACAGATAAAGACATAACTATGAGAATACATTTTGAACGTAGACAATGCATCGGTTTGCATTCGGTTACGTCGCGTGAAGTTGTAGTTATTATTGTTCAACTCGTGTGTGGTCATCGCAGTTAGCAAACCTGTGTCATTTCAGAATTTACGACATTTAAGCTCCTCCCACAGAAACAACCTACAATTTACGTGAAATACTAAAAGGCTTGTGTAGCCAACGAACCTATGCCTTACATACGTGCAAAGTTATCAAACTGCAGCGATGAACCAACATTTATTGGGTCAGAAAATGTATCGAAATGTTTCGCAGTATCCAAAGCGTTGTAGCTAAAAGGCGATACTATCATCGAGTCCGCCGGTAACCTTCATTGGCCAACCAATCACTCGCAACTGCTGAAGTAAATGCAAGTTTAAGGAAACCGCGGCGGAGTGCACAGAATCTTCAATTTTGTAATACAATTGCAAAATACGCATTCAAAATCACCAATGAAGTCGAACGTGGGATCAATTATTTACCTGCTCCACTTGTGGCGACTCCAACGTTATGTCACTAACGTAACGAGTGCAATGTTCTAGATTTCTCGCACAATTAGCGACTATTTACTTGGCTGACTAGTTTTTCAGCTGCTCTAATAATGCAGCTCTACAGCATTGTTTATTGGTATCTCAGCCACATTACTCGCTAGCAACTATTTGATTTATAGCTTCATTGATAGCGTATCGCCCTAAATTCTCAGGGACAGACTCACTGGACCAGTTTTCTAAAATGTTGCTCTTGTTGAATTAGTAAGTGTCTACTATCGCTGACTGGCTGGATACACTGGGTAGCTCCAATAGATGTTTTCCCAAAAGTTTAACTGTTTCGTTTTCACGGAAACTTTTGGGCACTGAAAATTATTAGATATTGTGACTTATTATTATTTAGACGACCTCCTTACTGATATAAATGATTCAAGGGTCCTCGACGAAGGCTATGCAGCTTATTTCTGCAGAATATTATCTCATTATTTATTAGGGATGTTACATACATGGCGTTTCTGGTACGCCTACGCGTTTGCTACAGTTGCCACAAAAGGTTCTCGCGTGGGAGAGGGACAGCGTCGGTCGTGGTGCGCGCGCGAGTCAGCCCTGCGCCTGCGCCGCTGAGCGGACGCGTCGCTCCCACACCGGCGCTCCACACCCCGCGACAGTGAAAGTGTTCAGTCTGTTAACTTCTGTGAATGTTCGTGAACATCTACTTCTGTAAACCTCGTGATAAACGTCCGTTGTTGTGCTGTGGTATCATTATTTTCGTCCATACTGCTGTTTTTAACGTATGACATCCGTGTACTTAACTCTGCCGCGCCGGCTTTTTGTCCATTAAACTCGTGACAACTGTTGCGAAAAATAACAACTGACGAATGTTTGAACAAAAAGTAATGTTAACTAGCTACCTCCATGTAGATTTTTTTTTACTTTCTAGTGTTTTTATCGCTTCTACACACATTATCTTCGGTCACGCTTCGTTTGACTTCACCAAAGTCAACAAAGTTTAGAGTTACAAGTGGTTGCTTCACTCAATTTCATGTATTCTTAACGGTTGTCCACCTTGAAGCATTGCAAGTTGGAACTTGTTATTTACATATCCTTTCATTTGTCACTAACTTGAAATTATTTTGTTAATGTGTATTTCTCCATTATGCACATACGACGCCAAAACGAAAAGTTGTTTCTTTTCGATCTTATAACAGGTTAATTTATGTTTGTAAGATATTAATCTTATCTTATTGATATCCACATAATTACCACCATCTTATATAATAGGATTTCCGTGATGGTGTTAAACAATGTCCGTCAATGTAATTTTTCTCACGGTAATTTGATATTTGAATTGAAATGCTCAACTTATGTTTAATTATACATTAAAATACATTGAGCATTTGAATGTACACACACTTTTCCAGACGCAAACCTAAGTAATCGACCTGCATTTGCGAAACGATAGCTTAAAAATCATTGTAATGTTATGAGGATGACACTAATTAAATGCAGGTTAGATAAGGAATAGATCGTGTCTTAATGATTTCCTCGTTCGAGTTTGTGAAGCAACTTGCATACTAAAGTTTCCGTATAAAATAACCTATTACACCGGAGATTCGTGAGCGAGTGTCGAGTCGACCCACAGAGTCTGCACCCAGCCGGAACTGTGACAACTGTCCAACGGAATTCCACCAACAAACGCCGTCTTATTTAGTTAATCCACATTCGTTGCATTCCACCGCATTCAGCATTGGTACCCGACTATTGTATGGCTATAATCGATGCAAATATAATTACAAACAATCGCTTATAGTTGTTAGTATTTAGGCACGTCGGTATTTACATTGACTTAACGATACTAATGACTGTAATCTGAATTAGAATTTGTATTGTCCTTATTAAAACAATATTGTACATTGTAATAGGTACAGTGAAGAGTGTCGCGTTCATCATTGAAAAAAACAATACATAACATTATCACTCGTTCTACAGATCTAGATCTAGAAAGTCTGCAAGTTGATGTAATCTCTTAGTAATTGAAGTAGTCTATATACGGTTAGGTGCTGTCTTATAGTAGTCTACTTATCAGATTATACTGTACGCCCAGTTTTATCTTGTAACCCATCTTCAACCATAGGTGCAATATCATGGCTATCATAGCGATCATTGGCCGTAAGTTCTTTACGATGTCCACGCAGCTGTTGTAGAAATTTCATGTTGATATCTCGATGGAACTAAGTCTTTTCGACTATAGTTGGAGGCTAGCTCCGTACATTCATGCAGTTCTGTAATGATACAGTTCTCTTTCCGCGGAACAGATTATGCGCCGCGTTAGGCCTTCATTGTTTCGCAAGCCGCAATGCTCTGATTACAACGCCATACATACAAACACAACTCGTTTTGCAATTACACCATAACTAGTATTTAACTGATAATATTATCTAATAACGCCGGTAATAAACTCACGTAATGTCCTTGCCACTTTCAAGTTCCAATGGAAAAATTACATTTTCCTCTAGTAAGAAGGCATTTTAGAGTAAAAGTAGGTACACAAATCTTGAGATATTTTTAAACTACATTTAAAATCGATTTTAAGTATTGAGCCGTGACTAATGATTTTCAAATATCGATTTAAGTGCATTAACCACGACCAATGTCAGCCGAACTATTACTTGGAATTGTTATTTGGCACGTTGCGTTACTGCGCTTAGCATTGAAACGGTGAAAAAATCAGCGGTTCTCGATTATACTTAGCGGCGATGGAAACACTGTGATCGTGGTACTAGTCGACCCTGAGATGGCCGGCAACGCAGCTGCCGACTACTTGTTTCGCTTTTTTTCTCTGACGTGATCACGCGGCTGAGTTAAAGATCCAGTTTGTAATCTTACATTTTAATTCGACAATCAGTGATTCAGCAGTATGATCGAAATGCTACAATGGTACATTGTTCGTTTACAGTGTAAATAAATGTCGGTGCGCCCGTTCTTTGTTTTATAAAGTGCTCGTGATTCAGTGAAGTGATGTGATGAAAGACGGTGATGATGAACAATGATCTCGGAGAAGCCTCAGGTGAACGGTGGCGTCGGGCCGCCGCCGAGGCCGCGGACCTTCCGAAGGAATTGCGGCGATCAAGGTGCACCACGCTGGTTATCTCAATCGTATTCGATAAGCGGTCCATAATTCAACTGGTCTGACGTGACTCAAGATTGTTTTGATTCATTATAGCCATATATCCTTGTTAAGCTGCAGAAACGTGTTTGTTTTAAAATAAACATGTTTCGCGAATTTCGTAACATGCATTTCCATAATTATGTGAACATTCATTTTTGGCATTGAAAACTTATTGATAATTTTGCAATGACCACGTAAATGGCGCGGTGTCTTGAGTTATGGACATGAACCAGTTGAGGCCGAAGATATCCAGATCGAGTGGTCACCTAGATCGTCATTTGTTGTTGTAGTGTTCATAACCTCACCGACGAAGGTGTACATCGACACGAGTGCCAAGTGCTCGTACTACAGCCAGAACGATGAGAGCGCCCGCAGAGCGCCGGGGGACCTGGCCGACAGAGTGAGGCTCATCGACGTGCTCGAGAGGACCTGCTCCCTTAACATTAGGACCGTGCTACGGGATGGAGATATCGAAATACAAGACCTCGTCGCATATTTAGGTACTTAGTTCAACTTAAATAGTACCAACTCTGATTTTTTCTTATTTACCTTAAACACACTGCGACTCTACCTATATAAGATCATGAAAAATTGAAAACTTAATAGGTAATACTTAATTTAATGAATTCAAATTCCTACCTTCAATAACCACTGTGTAAGCCAATACAAAACCAAAACATGTTTCGACTTAAGCATGAGAACTTAAACAAATCCGATTTCAATAGACAAAATGACTGCAGAGTAAAATATTATGGCACGGCATTATCCCCATGTTTGTCAACATCCCTCGGATGTTAGCATTCGGTTGCATCGACTATACATGCGTTTAATAACAGAGTGTACCGTATCATTAGCTATAAGAACTCGGCTCGATCGCTAGCGAACACTTTCTCGCTTTCTACTTGATAGACGTGCTCTTCCAGATCATGTGGTGACAAACTATGATTATCGATACACCGGTGAGTTTGATAAACGATTTATTTATAAACGGTTACATTGGTTATGGATACATTGACCCCACGTTGCACCATATTTGTAAAATTAGTTTTGCGTAAACTACTTGCTTCGAACTAAGTTGAACGGCCTTGAGTAGACATAGAGATGAACAGGCTACTAAATGTTGTGTAGCGGTTGTATGGTTACACAATGCTTTGTCTTCTTCTGTTGAATGTCAAATTACTGATGACAGAGAGAGAAATCAATGTGGAAACGCATGCGCTACCTAATACATCCTTGTTATTAAAAGCGTATAAGGTTAAACAAAAAAATCTTGAACTTTTTGCACTAATTGAATATGCTAGCGCCTTTATAATGAATTTAAATACTTAAATATTAAACTTTTATTGATATAAAACTCTAAATTCCATACCTCTAGGTCACTTGCATATATCCTAGACGTCATCGGGCGACCTTAAATTATATCCAAAGAATAGGTCAAATTGTATACCTACCTATTATCAGGTGGTGGTCATCAGGCTACATAGCAATGATTACGTAGGTATATAAAGAGTTGATTTCATAGACAACTCGCCTTGAAAGAAGGCGTATCTTTGTCACTATCCACAGTATTTAATATCCCAGTGCTGGGTATAATCGCTGCAGTCCTATGCCAATATCGTCCAGGTATGCAGCAACCAATATTAAGTCAGAAAATTATTTATAAATTATTTGCCTGACCTTTATTAGCAAAGACAGCCACAGCCACCTAGTCCAAAACTGTAATAACACTCATTGAATAATAGCGTTGCGTGCCTCACAAATAATACACACTTGTCTAACAACAAAGTGAAAACAAAAACGCATGCAAGACGTACACTTAACCCGGCGTGATTGACGTGAAAAAAATTACGCGGACAATGACGCTGGGTCACAATGACCCCCCATTATAAAGTATTTTTTTTGCGAAATAAAAGATGTTATCTTACTTTTTTTTAGTTATTTGTTAGAAAGGGTCTTCTGAGCTTGTTATAAAATAAAATTATGCCAGCATATTAAATCAATCATACTTTTATTAGTTTCCAAAGTAACACTTGCAAAATCAACGTTCAAAATTTAACATTCATTAGTTTGTTCTACTTTTAACAATTTTAATAGACTTTTCTTACGAATAATAGGAACTAACATTCATGGGTTATAGATAAGAGATCAAAAATACTTTTATATTAAAAATAGTAAGAAATATATATATACATAAAGTCCCATCTTTTCCTCTAAAACCTGCTGGCGTAAACGATTTTGTAATGGGAAAAGATCGAGATTTTCGGATGAATCAGAAGTCAATACTACTCGCATCTTCTTCACTCTCACTGTTGTTACTTCGTTCAGGCAGATGATCTTCATTGTCAACGTCCGAAGCAGTGTCGTTGTTCTCACCTTCGGAATCAGATTCTTCTAGCAACGTCAAAATTCAGTCTGGGTGGTTGAACAGTGACATTTTCGGCAAAATACTGTAAAAAAATAAGTATATTAACCACCGACATTGAATAAAACATAAAATTCATTAAAAAAGGATTCCACAAAAATACGACGCCCGCGATGACGGTGGGTCAAACTTACCCGCGTTGACTTGGTGCACGTGTATTTCGCTGCGCAGCCGACGTAGCACTAAACTTACCGGCGGACTGAGAAGAGGGGGGCCGTAACTCCAGCTACTCAAACGGTTAAAACAAATGATTAACTCATAAAAAAAATATGGCCGTTTTAAAACGCGCTGGGTCACTGTGACCCAGCGTCAATCACGCCGGGTTAAGTTATTACTTACAATCACAAATTGTTGCCACTTTTCGCGTTTTTCAACTCATTACATTCAAGACCTGTGATGAATCTCTTGGATATTCCCTCGATTTCTTTTATTGACGTCACTGATTTGTAGTATTTGAACTTTCAATAACTAGGTGTATATAGTCGTGCTTAATACCTGTCTGAACCGGTTCTAAATGTCAAAGGCATGCATCATTATCGTGTAGAACAGACCAATCAACTCATTCCACTTCCTTCACTGTATTTGTAAATACAAGGGCAGAAATAATAAGTGTTGCGCACGGCTTTTTATATTCAAGCTCTTTGGTCTTCATGGTTATTATCCTGATGTTATTATAAGATGGAAGAACATAGAGCTAAGGAAACAATACAAATAATAATAGACAATCAACATAATTGCCCTATCCCGGGAGAGTAGGGAACAATAAGAATGGTATTCGAGAAAGAAGATATTATAGTTCCCTACATTTTGCCTGTATTTATCCTGATCTTCAAAGATGATATGGCAAGAAATACGGAATACTATAGAGAGGTATAGGAACAGTTTTAAAGATGAGAATTTTAAATTAGCCTGTTCTGTATCCTGTTGTTTGGCAACGGCATCCCCTTCATTTCTCCACTAATCCCTGTTCAGTGCCATTTTTCGCCATGTCTTTGTCACATAACAAATACTCAAAAAAAATTAGAATGACTGTCCAACAATTTGTGTTAAGAATGTCTCGTAGAATGATTGTGTGAAAAGAAACGTATCCCTGTGACAAAATACCGACAAAAATATGCATGACACGTTGGAGTACGAATTCTTTTGTGACTCAAACAGGACCAAACGCAACTATATTTAATGCAATGTATCGCTTCATTAGACCGATGGTATCGACTATCGATCCTATTGAGCAACTATCGACTAGTCACGGTACCCAAATCGGTTTTATTGTGACCACATTGAGAAGCGCCTCTTAAGTTGCCTAAACAGCATTATTATTTGTTATTTAAGCTACTGGTATCATTATATTCGAAACTACAGCTATTGACACAAGTATTTGATAATAAGCTAATTCTGTTCAGTGTTTGTAAACGGCCCCAATTTCTGGGTGAGCCATGTGGATCGTCCTTTATTTAAGTTATTTCCAGTAGAGGTCTATGATTTGTCTTAGATATTTTGCAAATAGAAACAAACAATAGACCTTGTACATGGGAATAAGATTGTTTCATGAATGTGGATGGATATCAATTCACTTCTTTCTACTCCTTCATTAAATACAGGTGTAATCGTTATGTTATACTCTCAATTTCCAGTTCTCAACCCAATTTTGATGGTTAGATCATAATCGTGAATCTTTTCACTAAATAAAAATAGAGAACATAGTCACACATTAATATACCAGTTTTAATTAATTACAGCTCTTCCGCATTTAGTTTAATGGTCATAAATTACATGTTAGGAGTCGAAAGTACTAAATGTTATTACATACCTATAGCAATACACCTTTTATTTAAAATAGTTACTGAATTGATTGAAGTAGTTTTAAAAAAAGCGTTTAAACTCATAACTATCTTGAAAATGGAGAAGGTAGTTACAAACACAGTTAGTATCATTACGTAAGACTGTTTTATGAATTGCAGTACACTGACCTAGCGTCAACTAACGAAACAACAATCCGCTGCTCATTATTCACTAGCAGAGTTGGAACGCGATGCAAGTCGCTGCCTCGATCAGTCATACATACCGCTTGATCATACATTGTCATTGCGCAAGAGTTGCTAAAGTACCTGTCTGTGGCGACAGAATTATATAAGCTGATGATGAACCATGAAATAAAAACTTATAAAGGTCTTCGTAAAATAGGCGTGTTGTCTATGTTTTTGTACGTTTGCTCAAGAGGTCGCGGTTTCGGTTCCCGCGTGCTATCAGTGTGATCCATAGATTGAACTTTTTTTTAAATAATTTGGACAAAATAAAACAAACAGTTTCATCGTATATCATTTTTGTTCATCAATTTTACAAAGGCTGAGCGCTCAGACGAAAACATGAATCTAGAAAAATAATTAAAATAGTATACCTAATAGAGCTATGGATTAGAAACCTTTTTTTTTAATTTTTGGCAATCAGCACCTTGACTTAACTATTTATCTTCGTGTGTCGACATGCTTTCTGATGTTGTCTATCTAGCGCTACTATCTACAATTCTACATATAATATACATTGCTCACACCACACCGTGCGCAAGAGTTGTCAAATACGTCGACACGGTGACGTTATGAAAGGATACGACCTTGACTCAAGCTGTAGCTTTGTATATACAATGGAATGGCATTCTAACCTGAGACAGATTAATAAAAATGTAATCATAGATCTGATGGCTTTCATGCCTTTACTACAATTTTGCATGGCTAACACTAAAATATGGCAACTATCTATGAATATGTTGTCCTCTCATTTGATATACTTTCTTAATTTCTGACGATTGCTTAGAAATCAACTAATACACCGCTGGTATGTACGGGATGAGTACTTCATAGTCTAATACAACTTGCGCAAGAGTTGCTTCACCTGCCAGCCGGACACGGCCGCGACAGCTCTTATATAAGGATACGAGGGCCTTGACTTTACCTGTCTGTATTATAATTAGCGATCATTGATTGATGATTAGTTTAACATATTTCTGTAATTTATATGTGTATTTATGCAGATCGCTGAGCGAATAACTATGCTTTTTATAGAATGACAGACGGTATAAAGCCGTAAAATGTATAGGTATTGTATTATTGACACAGTTCTATGATCGATAATGACTATTGATAACCGTATCGTTCTATTAATAACGTGTTCACATCAATGAGGACCATTGTAAAGTTCAATCAATGAAAGGCATATTACTACAGTGGAGCTTTATATAAACATACGCAAATTGTTTTCTACTGCCACTTACAAGCAACTGCTGGAGATACTAACCTGTTCCATTTATTTAGATATTACAGGAGATACTCAATATTATTCATAAATAATTTGGTAATTAAATTGCATTAATAAGACCTCGATATTGTTCACAGAATGTGACAGCAGCGATTCAGGCCACCTGTACGAGTCCCTAGAGCCGGCGCCCGCGCAGTCTCACCCGGCGCACGCCCAGCCTCCTCCACTGCCGCTCGAGGAAGACTTCGACTCGTTCGATAGTGATTCAGATTCCGAGGATCACGATAAGGTGAATATAGATTTACGTTTAAAAGAGTGTATATTGTAGAAGTTATTTTATGTCTTATTCAATAAAAATGTTCTACATTGCAAGCAGAACCTGTAGCTCAATACTAGTAACATTGTGTAACATGTTCTCATAGAACATTTGTGGGATGTGCATTCGACAAAAACACACGTTACGAAAATTGGACAATTTTTTTTTGTGAAATTTTCAATTTTCTATTGAGTGAAACCTTCCCTCGATGCTGACTATTAAAAATGGTGCCCAATAAACGACAAGCCTCAGCATGAGTCTGTCAAAATAGTGGTCTATAAAAACTCGCCTCTGCCCACCCTATCGGGAAATACAGGCGTAATATCGCGAGTACATAAGCTAGTTTCTATTTAATAACATGTTATATAAATAAAACTAGAAGTATGTGTTATAATTTTCATCAATGTTTACAAGCAGCGCCATCTATAATTTAACTTGTAAACTACAACAAACAAAATGTTTCCTGTACGCAGTGTTCCAACCAATTCAAACATACAAAAACAAACAACAGTCACAGGGAAAACCATACGGAAATAATGAGAGAATTGAATACCTCTTATCCAATTAAGTCTAAGCAAAATGTACGGATTTATGAATGTGTCACGACTTAGTCTTGTTATTCCTATGAAGAAAGACGACGTGTAGTATAATATCTTATATTATAGTTACAATATATATTGTTAAAATGTTCCAGTCTACGTACGCCCCTGCTGCTCCCACGCTGCCCGCATCTCGCCTCCCCAACCCGCCTTCAGGGGGACAGTACACCCTCACTAAGATAGCCAGCGCCGCCCAGAGGAAAATGAGACAAATTAAACGGAACCTCACCAAAAGATATTCTGGTTAGTAAAAATATACTTTTAAAACGCAAAAAGATTTTCCGATACCGGGAATCGAACCCGAGCCTCCTGGGTGAGAGCCAGGTATCCTAGCCACTAGACCATATCGGATAGTGGTGGTGCTCTTGAAATAGTGTTTCATAACCATAGTAGTGTGTCATTAAAAATATAAGTATTTTTGACATTATTTTTAAACAATTTCTTACAATAGCCAAACCAATATCTGACAGCATCAAAGTATTTATTTAAATGATTAAGTTACTTATATCTGGAGATATTATTTAGTCCCAATACAAGATATCATATCTTCTGATAAAAGTGTTGAAGATAAAATTTGACCTAGTTGTAGCGTCATAAATATTGTTGACAATAAATAAACCAAACATTTAATTTCAGTGGCGATGGACGGCAAACCATTCACGAAGACACACAACCAAACGAACAACATATACGAGCCGACCAACAAGAAAGCGCCGATATACGCCAACTGCGAGAAGCTCGAGCCTGTGTACGGCAATATCAACTTTAACGACACGCGGCCAGTGTTAAATAAGACTGAAATTCCTTTGGCTAAGGTGTATGGTTCGCTCAAGGAGGAGTTGAAGACTGTTATATCGGATAAGAGGGTGAGTAATGGGGACGTGCCGCCACCCTTGCCGGACAAGCCTCCGCCGGAGAAGCCGGTGACCCCTCCGAGTGAGAATGCTAAGAAGGATAGCGGGACACTCTCGAGGAAAGCGTACTTCTCCTTCAAGTCCCGGTTCCGGAGAGCGACGTCCCTCGCCGTGGACATCAACTCCGACGTGCCCAGCGCCCTCAAGATCACTAACTCCACGTTCTATCTGACTGACTCTATGGATGGGGACTCAGGGTTTAGCAACTGGTGAGTTATTCTTCTTTTATGTATTTCTTTATGGGTGTTTCACAATGATCAAAAATATATTCTAGTCTAATCTGAAGATTAATAAGTAAATAACATCGTATATTAAATTACATTTTTCATGACCTACCTCCGGTTGGTGGGGTTTTTATCGGTGCCTTAACATGTGATGTGACTCAGAGATTAATCAGATTTTTTACAATCATCATCAACTTAGATTTTGCTACATTGGATAAAAGTAGATGTCGTATCTACTCTTAATTTTTATTTCTGTAACTATTCAATGCAAAATGTTTTGATTTTGGATGCACAGCAGTGCACCGCCAAGTACCTACAAGTTGAAGGTTTAATTCGACAGATCCGCCTTACTAACTGTTTGGACTTTTGATTGTTATTAGTAAAGAACAATATGACTCATGCATACGTTTGTGAACAGCAGCGACAACGGGCAGCCCGGCAGCACGGAGACGCTGTCCCCCGAGAGCGGCGCGCGGCGACGTGACGGTAGGCGGCGCCTGGCTGAGTCCTCTCCCTGTCTGTGCCCCGCGCGGCCCGCGCTGCCGCCGCCCCCGCCCCCACCCATCGCGCAGGCCCCGCCTCCCACTCTCGCCCCGCCCACGGCGCCCACGCCGCCCACCGCACCCACGCCGCCCTCGCCGCCCGCCACTGACTTTAGCGCTGTCAACGAAGGTAACGCACAGCCGTCAACTGGTTCCCGGGGTGGAGTAGCCTAGACGCTAGTCGTGACAGTGTACTAGAGATTGGCCCCTAATGATATAGTAACTATAACTGCTATTGCTTTACTAATGTTATAAGCTAAGTAATATGATAATCTTAAGACAGCTGCGATTTGTTGTTTATTCTTAAATATTGCATTTGTTGCCTCTTAACTTAGATAGTTAGACTATCCTTCTACTATACTTAACAATTTTATACAAAGTATGTTGTACACAGGCGAACTTGTCGGTGCACTACCGTGCGCCCGTAACGGATAATACCAAAACAAATTTCCCTATACATTAAAAGAGAATTATTATGATTATAAACAAAATGTATATAGGTACCTATAGTTATTACAGTTGACGTCTGTCCGTATCGCGTAACAAAAGGTTTATCCGAATAGTTATAAAATCGCCTTGGGACGAAGACAGCGCTAAACTGAGGTCAGTGCTTGCTACACAATGGGAATAACTATTCAACCTATGCCTTACATCATGGCTGACCAATTGGCCATAAAATTACTTATATGAAAAGTTTAATGTTCGATATTTATAATCACTTAGGTATTTTTCTTTTCTCGTATTGATTTTAAAATTACTAGAAACAAAGAGATCCGTATTATTTTGACTTATTTTCTCACTCATACAAAATTAGTGAGTCGTAACTACAAATTCTACGATATTAGGCTGGCAACTGTAACTTCGTAATTTACCTGTATCTAAATTAACTATGAGAATAATTAATCCGCCACAGACATCGTTGTTTATACTACACACGTGAATACATGCGCCTTGTTATTTTCCTCAATGTGATTTCACTTAATTTAAACTACAAACGCAATTTGTAGAAATTGGGACAGTGACTACTGTTTTCCTTGAAGGTTTAGGGAAAAGTATCTGCGTGCATGTTTGTACCAATTCTAGGTATTTGGTAGCCATGCATATGCTTATACGTACCTATAATATTCAAGTGTAATATATCGAAGGGAACATACACCACTAGAAAATCTTCCATATTTTGTCAACGACTGTGCAATTAGTGCACGACGGAACCTTTACAAATAGTGCTCCGAATACCTGTGATCTTAAAATTAAAACGAATTAATTGAGTTGACGAAACATATTTTTTATAACCGTTATAAATACAGGAAATGAGAATCCACCCACTTTCATACCTTTGTTATAATTTTCTTTAACCGATGCTTTAAACCTACTTTTTTCTAGTAATATAGTCAGGTAGGTTGGTATACTTTACTAAGTCACGTCAGAAATCTCCGAAGATGTAGCCAGAGTGATTTCCTTTATCACTTAGCCATATCCTCAAATAAGATGTGGCAAACCTAGTCCCTTTTATGTATAGAAATATGTATATACATTATTTAAAAATTGCGTTTTTCCTCACTCGCCCTTGAATTAGTTTTTTGTTAATTGGTTTTTATTGTAACGCAGCCTCAAGTATGATCTATAAACTAATCCCCTAATTAAAAACTCTTCGTAATACAATTATAAATAGATTTAACCACGAGTGTGTCAGTTAGATGTGGCGTAGTGAAACAATGATTGATATTGAATAGTTATTCTTATCGAGCGAGTGGTCGGGACTCCTACCGCACTGCACACATTATATGTTCGCACTGTCTCTCGTTAACTTATATTAACTAAACTAACTTATTTATTTATTTTATATGGCTACCGTACATAATGGCCCATGATGGACCTGTTGATCTTACGAGGTGTCTATCATATCAACATTTTATGCAATAGTTTAAACGTCAAGAGAAATCTCGACTTACTGTTTTCTTATATGTATGTCTAATATTGTTTTTATAGAAACCGTTAATGTTAGGTAAGTACCTTATAAATAAGTATTACGATTTATAAGGAAATTTGTATTTAAAATATACAATTCGCCAATAACGCATTCCAATTAATTGGATATTTTAAATCTATCATGCGCGCCATTTGTGCTGAAGCCATTATTGTCTGCAATTTATTTTTGTAGTAACACTTGGTTGAGGCTTGTAACACAATAGATTATCTCTATCTATCTTTCATATATTTTCTAGATACAATTACAGATAGCATCTAACCGTTAATTTATCTAGTAGATAAACTTCCATTTATAATGGTAGTCATAGTTTTAATGCGTACACTTGGCTGGAACAGTCACTATAAAATGTTGTTGGGCAACTACAAGTAATTAGATCACAATTTATAACAAAGCTGTTGGATGCTTCCTTAGATACTGAATAAATGAATCGATATGGTTTTACATCAGATCTAACAATATTTTGCTGTAGAGGAAAAGCCTAGGCATATTGTTTTTAATATTTCCTTTGTTTTAATGGCATAAATTAAACACAAACTTAGATGATACAAGCTTCTAGTCTTTAATAGCAAGTTATCTTTATGCACAAGTTTTTGAAATACAATTTTAGTTTCTTTTTATTTTAATTAAGCTCCGGTCGACGCGTACTAATTTGTTAGTTTCTATCAATAGGTAACCTAATAACCTATCTATATGTAAAATTAGCGACAGTTAATAACCATAATATAATTGAGAACGTGAAGAAGAATTTGATGCATAATGTTATTTTATCAGAAAACAAATATTCTTTATCCAAATCACTTTTATATAGATGTAGCGTTACATTACTCATTTATAATTTAGTGATTCAATTATTTAATAATTATAGAAAAAACATATGACTGATATTCATTGTCCTATTCAACAAAGGGTTTTCCATTCATATGTAATTCTTATTTCTATGATGGCTTGGTAACTATTTTAAGTAAGATATTTGTTATTGTTTTATTATTTGGATTAAATTCAAAATGTTATGTAGGTTATTCTGATAGGAATTTGGTTAAAAAAGTAGTTTATTTTTGTCCATTTGTTGCTATATGGATAGTTTAGTTCTTGTTTAAACCTCAATTTGTGCTACTCGGGTTGCAACTCCGCCTACGCATAGTCCGTAGATTCTCGACTTTCTAGCACGAAGTACTTAATGCTTACCACATAAACAGTTTTGTAAAGCAATTCAGCTTACAAGCGGGTAACAACATCAGTAATAGCGCATAATGTAATTTCCTTGCAAATCTGGGACATTAACAAAGGTACCTATATGATAGTTGTACATTACGGAGCTACATGTATTAAACATTATTCAGAACCTGTTCCACATGTGACTGGCCTCATATAAACTGGAACTATATAATATGAAATAACTAGTTCTTACCAGTTTTATGTAGTAACCAACGAATTACTTATCGAAGTCCAATTTATCGACAAAGGTACTACACAATAGTTTAATACAAACACTGGCATTATGGGTGGGCCTCATTGCCATTGTGCAGTTTAAAAAAGATGTTTTATGTGGTGACGTCATGGCTCTGCAGTGTGCAGATTTGCGGCTGATTGTTTGTTGTTAGTCGGTCGCGAGCGCTGGCACGGGGAGAGCGTAGATTCTGTGACTCTGCGAGGTTGGAGCCGGTCTAGTGTACGTTAGTGTTATGTGTAGCACTCTGTGATGGGTCGTGAGTTCTTCTCCTCTACTGGCATGAGTTCGTTATACACCTACTTATTGGCACTGTTTGCATGATTAGCACTTATCGTTTTATGTGTATTCGTTATGACTTATTATTACAACTTATCGAGATCCAACGCCTACGCATGTATGGTTTAACTGTTGTAAATATGTTTGATTATAGCACTTACTCATATTTCACAACTCTAATTCTGCACTGTAATAGATAACTTATTAACCACACAATTGTTGTGTAACTTAAAAACCTAAGACAAGTGAACAATCGCACATAGGTTCATTAGTAATTGTTCGTCCACACTGTTCACGTTTCCATTAATCTTTGTAATTGACAGTCGAGACAATAGAAACGGAACGATTGCATGCAACAAGCAACTACCCATTTGAGTAATTACACAGCGGTGACGCAGATTACTTGCCTATACAGATACTTGACTTAGAACATTTAAATCAGACGCACGCACACATGTAACTTACGTGTTGTATTATGTACTATTAGCAATAGAAAAGTCAAAACCTTCGCGTTCTCTATACGGGAAGTAAGGGGATGATGAAGGTTTTAACATTTCTAGTCGTGCATGTTTGTATGGTGTCCACTGAAGGTCGCCAGAAAATCTAACTCCTATAACATCTTATTCTCAAAACATAGTAATCCTGGCAGCTCTCGTTCATCGTTACTCAAATACCTGCGAGTGACAGGCTCGAAAAAAACATGTATTTATTGGAGATATAATGAAAGTTGTTAAGTTTTTGGCGACCTTAGCCCAAGTCAAGTATCTGTATAAGTAAGTACCTAATAGTAGTGTTGTATAGTGTGGTGGTGACGTAATGTTGTGGTGCACAGAACTGAAGCGGTTGCTGCCGACGCTGTCGCGCAAGGACAAGAGCCCGCGCGCGCGCACCTCCTGGTACGCCGAGTGCGGCGCCGACACTACGCCCAACACCTCCAACACTTCGTGGTGAGTACACGCAATCTAATAGTATCTAAGTATATAGGCAACTATGTACTTTTATATATAAATAAAAGCCTTAAGAATTTTAGACAGATTTCATAGCACAAGTTCAAGGATAAAAATTCAGATTCTGTAATTTTTGAACCTTCGCAATGTAACCCATAACTGAGTAATTAAGAAATATAAATATTAACACAGATGTCGTTATAAATCTTGATGGAAGATAGGCAAATGACCTGCCATTGACGGAAGACATAATCATCATTAGATGTGGGACCTATCTATACAATGCAATGGGGTTGAGTATTAGCACACATGGGCTTACTGCTTCTGGGAATATTGGCAGGCATGAACGTTGGTCTGAGAACGATCCTACGTCCCATCGTCAGTATCCTTGGAGAAGAGAGAGAAAGAGGCCATTCTTGACTTCTGACTTGACATATGTATTTATGTCTCTCTCTGTTAAGTATTGCTCCTCACTAAATTCTTCAAGGAGGTTTATATCACTCAAGCATACAGACCACAATTGTTAATTAACCACCTAAAACTACATTGCGGAATGCAATAAACACTGAGCATTGAGTGTTGTCCAGGTATAAACAAAGTAAAGGTGATGAGGATAACATTTGCAATTTTTTATCTTTTCGACTTACTTAAGTTGTGTTTGTAACCTTTACCAGTTGTACTTAACGACCCGTGTGGCATTGTGGGTTAACTCGTAAACAAAATGTTGAAACAAATTCGTTACGAGTCTCGGTGGGAGATATGTTATTTAGTTTGTAAAGTCAAGGATGTAACGGTACACGATTAATTGTAGCGTGGGCAATAAATTAATAGATATGAACGTAGGTAGGTACATCGGCTATACAAAAGTTAAAATTGGTAAAACTCACAGTCAGTCCAAGATTTACTACGGATCACACAACAAATATTTGCCCCGTGTGGGGAATTAATTCCGTAAAAGGCTGCCCTTTGGGCAAAGGGCAATTTTCCAATTCAGTAGGTAGTTCTCCAATCGGGACATCGTAAATAATTAAATGCTTCCAGTGAGAGCTCGGTTGACGGTAAGAGAAATTGTCGTGAAACGCGGCTCACTTGCGAGCGACCGACGACTTGAACGCTACAGTAACGACCGCGGTCCGTTTGGCATTCGGCTCCGTAACTGTACGAGTTCACTGGAAAGGTCAACTGCGACACGCCGACACGCCCCAGCCTGTACCACTTGGAGAAATTCACATCAAACATATATTTACAAGTTAAATTAAACTTGAAATAAGTCACGTGTTGGCAATAAGACACACGCACGATGCTGGTGCTATGTCCTCCAAGCTAACGTAGGTACCTACTTGTCGCAATAAGTTGTCACGCCGCACGAGTGCTGAGACAATGAAACAATATGTGCAATACCGCTCCGTTGTAATGGCCCTACTTCACGGTACAGAATAGGTCCCTAGCCCGTGTGCCTAGCAATATTCTGCCCTGATCCAATAGAATAGAATACATTTATTCGCACAAAAACATGGTGTACAAAGGTGTTATTTAAGTGAGAGAACATACATGTTTTGCTTAAAAACTAAAGCATGCAAATTTATAACCTATGTTCTAAATTTATTCATCCAACACACGGTTAGATGAATAAAAACTCTGAAATATCAAGTTTCGTATTTAGCTTTTTTGTTCAAAAACATCGTGTTACTAAAATGCCAATGTCATAGCATGCCAAGAAAACGTTTAGTTTTAAATCGCATTTGTTAAGCTTAAAATGCCAAAACAAAACACAAAGATATTCATTGTAAAATATAATATCTTTGTATGGGGTCAAGTAAAGAGACGTGCTCATAGTAATAACAATAATAATTTGTGAATGTATCGTAAAAAATAAATAATCCCGACTATACTGTCATCAATAGCATCATAGATTTTGTATACCAAGTAGTTCCTAGTTTGCGCTGCAATCTTTATATCCCTAATTAATTTATCACGCGTATCAGCGTATCCTCAACCTATTTCCCGATTACCTTCCACCGTAATCCGCCTAATCATTCAATGTAATTAATGCGATTTTTTTAAATATGTCGATAGATTATTGAGTGAAAAGTAAATCCATGAAGGAAATTACGTGTCTCAATTCAGAAGAAAAAATACAAGTCTGTCACAACAACAACACACGTCACCCATTTCTCGTATTATCGTACCAAGTGTTTACAAAGCTCCACATGTCAATACCCGCCACAATCAAACACCGCCTTTACCAGAATCTGATGCGCTACAGAATCCACTTACTCCGCTGGTTTATTCTGTCCATGTTCAAATACGATGACACAAGGGACAAGAGAAAACCATCTAACTGATCCGAAGTCCCCGAAAGTATCTGCGCGCCTCGGACCCCAGACGTTAGTCAGTATCAGTAGTGGCGCGAACGCATGACGTCCGCCATTATCCACGAAACAGATGACTCACAAGCCAGTTTTCCGTACCACCGTTACCTATGCCTCAATTCAAAAGCGACAAGCGATTTTTTAACACAAGAGTGGAAACATGACCTATAACTGAAAATATGAAAGATGATGTAACAGCAGTGTCATTTGTATCAGTAAATTTAATGTGGTAGTAGATGGTTAAAAAATGCATATTCCCCAATAATGGTGATTAAGAAAATTCCTCTTAACATTGATTTTGGCCATCGTGTATTGTTCGGTAACTCCTTTTATAAATTACCCGATTTGGTTGAAGTTCTAGTGTAGTTTACATAGCTTTAGGTACTAATAGTTATTTCTGATCATTATTCCCTGTATGTTCGAGCTCACTCGCTCCCGCCTTTATCATGGAACAGCTCATAACTTCAACTCTGCCTTTAGCGCATGCTCAGAAGGACGTTGGCAGGATTTGAATCGAAACCGTTGCTTCGCGACTTTTAGCGCGCTATTGAAATATAAATACTTTCGGCTAATAAATTCGGTATAAATCTATTAAGTGGAATAGTTTCAAACAAGTGAATGGACTGTTTTGTGTATTATCCATATTTTAAAAAGTGTAAAGTGCAAATTGGATTTACGTGTTATCGTTGTTATCAACAGAATCGAAGGATAAGCAAAGGTAATTCTGTCTGAACAATATAGTTCTAATATTAAATTATTGAAGATAATGGACACTATGAATAATAAACGTTGTTGATTGGTAATACAATTCATATCTGATTCAACCCACATGACAAGATGCAATAATGTAGAAACTACCTACAATGTTAGATGATGTTTATATCAATGTCACCTTAAATAACGAAGGTGTTGTATGTTTTAGCAGTACATACTGTTGATTTGAACATTTAAAAAATATTGTACAATCGTTCACGAGGGTCAGGATAAGGAAAACAGTGCTCAGCCTTAACTGTCCGGTAAATCAAACCTCCTTGCATCACAACAATGATGACCATGAGGACGTGGGTACCTACTAACTATATGTCTCAGATTTAGTACATCAGCTATGACAAATCTCAGGTTCGTCATAGCTGATGTTGTACTAGGTACGTCAGCTAGACTGTTTTTGTTCTATGCTGACTTTCAGTGCTGAGCAAACGTAAACACTTGGAGTAGGTAGCAGAAGCTTTCATGGGGGAGAAAGCTATTCCTTTTGAACTTATCTGGGATAAGTGAGTGACCTTTTTCGCGGATATATTTTACTATTACAACTTTCGCGCTGTTTTCCACATTATTTACCATTCTCCAGTTAAGCTTTTGTACTAATTTAAGAATGCCCGATCAGTTTGTACGCAAGCGGACCATTCTCGAGTCAAGTACAACATTACGAAGGCGAACTCTTCAGCAATTCCAGTTCCAATCATTATTTATTACCAGTTAACCTCAGCCACACCTACGTCCCCGTTTTATTGTTATATGTCATTGGCAGAATCTCTCACAAAACAATCAGGCCACTAAAGTTAATTTCGAATGCATTTCCTGTCCCAATTGGCAATTGAGAGTTGAGACCATTTAAACGGGCAGACTATCAAAGAATTGCAATTTGCTGTGACTAAAGGCATGCGTGACGTCACTGTAGGTACCTAGGTACCTACATAAAGACCTTGCAGTTAGCAATGATGATTTTCTCACAATGCTTACACGTAATAAGCAGGTGCAGGTACATCTATTGTGGTCACGTGACATCATAATAATTGTATTCTTTTCGCTTTTCTATTGATAACTTGTTGTTTGTTGCACGACTTACGAAGAACAGATGTCACGTACACAAACAACCAAATTCTCTACATTTGTAGTCCAATTATTTTATCTACACTATATGGGGTAAAAAGTTTGGTCGAGTATTATTGGGTCCTGGATTTTTGCCTGACGTTGTGCTTAAGAATCCGGTCCGTCACTCAAAAATTATGGCTTCCTTCTTAAGGTTTTGCGAGCACATGTTTTATTTTCATAATCTTTTTATGATTTAGGGCAAGTTGATGGTAACTTGATCATGGAAGCCCCTATGTACCTATACCTACCTATGCTTATTTTGTTAATTGTATGTTTCTTTGTGCTCAGGTACGCTGAGGCGGGTCTGTACCAGGCCGGCAACATCTCGTCGTCGTCGGGCGCGTCTTCGGGCTCGCACCCCGCCAGCCCCCTCCCTCACTCTCTCTTTACCCACGAGCCACTCTACCAGTTTTACAACGCTGCTAAAGTTGAGGTTGGTATTTATGGTTGCCGAAAGTCACCGTTAAAGATATTAATTTAAAAATCGATAATTTTTTTGTAAAAATTCTGCTCTCTAGAGAAAAGGGTTCACTACTTTGCTGAATGTATCAGTCCTCCATGCGCCAGTAACTCATTAATTAAATCTTCGTTGTCGCTTCACGTATTAGTACATAATGTAGGTATGTAGGATTTTATATTACGTATATCTCAAGAAATTCTTTCAAAAGCTATGTTGCAAATTTCTTTATATTACTCATGTTAATAAAATCTTATCGCTTAAACTTAGTCAATTTTTTTTTTCATTTGAAAGAACTTCCAGAACATCAAATGAAATTGCTCGATGATTTGTAGATACCAAATTGATTCGATGAAATTCAAGATAGATAGTGGACAAATGATAAAGAATGAGTCTATTTTATTTTTGGCAAGGACTGTAGGTATAGATACTAAATGGTGTTTGGAATTCTTCTACAAAAGGGACAAACAATGGTTACCTAGATACACACCTGCACATGATCTGCATAGCTAATCTCCCGGAAGGAGGCTCGGAATATGGGTTAGGGGCCGCAGACGATAAGCTGTCCCAACGTACGCACTAGTACTACACATGTTACAACCGATATCAAGTAGACAATGGAGTAACAATTAGGGTGGCGCCGGTTACGTCTGTCCTTACAAAGTACAAACATTCCGAGGTGTTAGGCTTTTAGCACACAAATGTGTGACATTGATTGTACGTAGAGTAGACCTTTATTATCAGAATACCGTCATTAGGTATCCTCGCTACCAAACATCTGCAGTCTTTAAATTCAGTAGATAACAACAGTAGTAACTTGAGTTTGTTAACAAATCTAAAACCGCAAATTGACCGCAAATCGTTTTGTCAAATCCATCCTTCACATAATTTTTGTACTCTGCGTAGTGACTATTCTCTTGGAATATCCAGCGGTGCTACTAATATGTTATTACCTCTAATTGTCTGACGTCTAACTAGGAATAAATCCTAACATTTAGTGGTTTTCAGTTCTCCCATATTATACTTACGGCATTAGGATTCCCGAGACTTGACTAAGTAACTTGTACACGTCTGCGCACTTACATGATTTAAGGAAGTAAACAATTTAATTACGCTAATCCACAAATGTGTCCAATTTTAGAGCCGCCAGTAAACGTGTCGGCGCTAATTGGCCGCTAATTGGATATAATTGTAGTGACCTCTACCATACGTGGTTAAACTTGACTTATATGACCTAATAGCTACACGAATTCCTCTCGATCATTGATCTTTTAGGCGTATCATTTCCGTATTTGTTTGGTTTTGATTTTCGCTTCATTTAGATATTGCATTTCAGAATTGTAGGTTTTTGCTTGAAAAACCACGTACGTAGTCGTTGTACATTAATTAAATTAGGGAGTTAAGAGTAGACCATTATTTTTTTGAAGAAGCACACTAACTATGCTTCCTCTGGAAGTGCTTCTTCCAATAGTAAAAAACACAGAACTATTGTTTCGGAAAAATACTTTGAATATGACTGGACGGACTGGTGATTATCAATATGGCTGAGGTAGAGTGGATGCATTAGATGGACGACACAGTTCTGCGGCGAAATTTTGTTTGAAGTTAACATTCCTGTCTTTCACAGTCGGTGTGTCGTGAGACCGGCGACTCGGACTCGGACGCGTACGACCCGGGCTCGCAGCGCAGCGCCACGCCCTCCGTGAGCGAGGCGGCGCCCGCGCGGCCCTCGGCCATGGCGCTCGTAGCCCCGCGCGGGCCCTCCCGCACTCTGTGGTGCGAGGTGCCCGAGGTGCTCAACTCTACTGTGCTCAGTAAGTGTTTACTACCCTCAGTATATAAAGCTGGCTCTCTGTTAGCATTCTAGAAAGGGTAAGACTGTCTGATGGTAGAATGTGAACAAGACTCCCAATTTGGAAAGTACTGAATTTCAAAATTCGTTTGTCTTAGAAGATATTATCTATGTAAATCTTGCAGGTCCCCTTCAACGCAGTTCTTATAACAGGTTTCTGAAAAAGAATTAATTTTAAATGCTATCCTTATTTATTATCCAAACAAAAATATGTTAGTAGTGCCCTGTTTAAGACCCAACCCTGTAAGTGTAACTATTTATACTAAAAGTCATTGTTTATCTCCAGGTTCCCTTGCGCCTGCGCAGAAACGTCTTCAAGAAGCGAAATTCGAACTGCTGACCTCCGAAGCCTCCTACCTGAACTCCCTGAACGTGCTGGAAGCCAACTTCATCGCACACCCCGCCTTCCGCGACCCGCACGTGATGCCGCGTCATGAGTGGGAAACACTGTTCGCGACCATACTGCCTGGTAAGCGACTTGCGTATCTATTGCTTCTTATGCAAAGAAGTAATTCCTCTGTCGTGACGGTTTATAAAGACAGGTCAGAGAAAATTTGTCATGAGTGAACTTTTTAGGTATTTCCTGCTAAATTGTAAGAAAATGTACGTGAACATAAATATTCAAAAAAAATTTTTTAATCCTATCCTATCACATTATGCCAAAAAATATATTTCATTTGTTAATACTTTTTTGCACCCACCCACTACAACCATCCTCATTGCCCACAGTCCGCAAATGCTCCCAGCTGCTGATGAACGAGCTGGAGAAGTGCTGGCAGGACAACATCCTGCTGCAGGGCATCTGCGACATCGTGCGGCAACACGCCGAGCAGCACTTCGGCGTGTACGTCAAGTACTGCGAGAACCAGGCGCTCATGGTTAAAGCGCTGCAGCGGCTGCAAGCTAAATCCGCCTTTGCGAACGCGCTTAGAAAGTTAGTATCTATTGTTATATCGTTGTTTTGTTTTCGACTGGGAGATCCTTGCCCTTGGCACTACCTATCTTTTCTGGAATCATTTAATTCCTGAAGTTGTATACAGGCTTGGTGGTATACTTGCTTTCGGCCACCAGTGGCAAGTTTCATGTCAGAATGTCAGATAACTCACCATGTCACTTACAATTCAATAACGCACACGCCACACGGCTGTTGTCTTAATACATTTCGTTTCTCAAGCATTAAAGTTAATATTATCATGTCATGGCCTTTGCCCAGCAGTGGGAAACAAAATAGGCTATGAAGAAAAAAATCATGGGCCTAATAATTATTTTCGTTACTGTAGGCTGGAGAACCACCCATCCTGCCAGTCGCTGTCGCTGCACTCGTTCCTGATGCTGCCCATGCAGCGCGTCACGCGCCTCCCGCTGCTCATGGACGCCGTGCTGAAGAACCTCAACAGCGAGGACCTGGAGTACCACTCCTGCGCACGCGCACTCGTCACGCTCAACAACGTGAGTACACTACTGTGCCTAATACACTATGCGCTGATCAATGTCGAAGATTTATGTTCGATATGCGTCTTCTACAGTATTAAGTAGCAATATGATCTTTATAGATAGTTCAGTCATATATTATTATCAACCTTACGCGTTGTAATATAAAGGCTAGTTTTCCTTGCGTCTATCCGAGTAATGACAGAAACACTTTCAATGTTAAACAGATCCTCCTATGTATCACAGTAACGATAGCTTGGCACATATAAAACAGTATGTCTGTGTACGCAGTACGTGTCCCAGTGCAACGAGGGCGCGCGCAACACGGAGCGCGTGGAGGAGATGTTCCGGCTCAGCCAGCTCATCGAGTTCCCCGCGCACGTGCGGCACGCGCCGCAGCTGGCGCCCGCCTGCTCGCGGAGGGACCGGCGGTGGGTGGACTACTACTAATACCATATACTAATATTATAAATGTGAAAGTAACTATGTCTGTCTGTAACGCCTTCACGACTAAACCGCTGGACGGATTTCGATGTTTGGCATGTAGAAAATTTAAGACCCGAAAAAGGACATAGGCCACTATAACGCAGGCATAGCCGCGGGCAAAAGGTGCTATCGTATGAATAAAAACTTTCCAATTCGATCCCTAATCGATTCTATTTCTCCCTCAGACCAGTTCGCTGGTTGGTGCGCTCGGGCGAGATGACGCAGCTGATCTGGAAGTCTGACGAGCTGAAGCTGACCTTCGGCAAGAAGTTCCACAAGGTGCCACTCCATCTGTTCCTCTTCAACGACCTGCTCGTCATCACCAAGAAGAAGAGGTATGTATCTTACAAAATATTGACGTCTAGTTCATCATGACATACAAAATATTGTCAACAAAGCCGACATTAGGAGGTGCTTTAAAATTACTATGAATTTGTCTTGATCTTTTTAATCGCATTTTAATATAAAATAGCTTTTATATAATAAATTAAAAACCCCGAGTAGTGTCCCAGAAGGGAAAACAATAGATAGTAACGCCCCCCCCCCCCCCCTGCAGCGAGGAGCAGTTCGTGTGTGTGGACCACTGCTCGCGGCCGCTGCTGGAGGTGTGCGCCAGCGACGCCGCCGCCGCCAAGCACGCGCTGCTCGTCACGCTGCTCGACAACCACGAGGGCCGCACGCAGGAGATGGTAACACACTTACATAATATACTCATATTCATCACTAAATATTCCCCCCACCCCTCTAACAATTCTAGTGTATTATTATTTATCAAGTTCTTTCCATTTGTCAGATTACAGCCTATTATAATATAGAATTATGAAGTCGGATCACTAGTTCCGAAGATTAACCCTCACATATAATGTTCTCTGAATCTTGGCATGAGACAACGGTCACCCATCATAAGACTAACCGTGGCGAGCACGACTTAACCTCGGAGATTGACTGATCTGCGTAGTAGCCTCAGCCACGAGCCCCTCAATATAAATATTAGTATGGATGGCAGACAACTACAACAACACATAGCTCCAACAACACGTAATGCCCATAACTTGAGTATTAACTGTTTTACCCTCTACAGCTGATGTCGTGTCCGAGCGAGACAGAGTGGTCCCGGTGGTCGGAAGCTCTCCTCCCACCCGCTGCGAGCACGGAAGGCGAAGCTGTGTACGCGGGCTGGGATTGTCCCCAAGTCTGCGCACTGTACGCGTATGCGCCTGCGCAGCCCGACGAGCTGACTCTAGCTGAAGGCGATGTGGTCAATGTTACTAGGAAGACCAGCGAAGGTATTTATCCTCCTGTACTTTACTTTCTCGTTTTTATTAATTAGACGGCTCGTTTAACTTTTCGTCCGAGATCGAACCCATAACCTCTAGTTCAGCAGCCTTGTAGCTGTTTCACTCATTTAATTATAATGTTTATAATTAATTATTTACTTAAATCTACTCGTGATGTAAGTTATTAAAGGGCCGTTTAAACATGTGAGTACTTGTTGTGTAGGCTGGTACTACGGCGAGCGCACCCGCGACGGCGAGGCGGGCTGGTTCCCGGGCGCCTACACGGCGGAGATCGCCTCCCCGCACGTGCGCGCGCGCAACCTGCGCCAGCGCTACCGCCTGCTCGCGCTCTCCGGGACATACCTCGGCCAGAAGAAGCGCGCCGCCTGACCGCCCGGGAACACCGCGGAATACACCTTATTCCGTGCTGTTAAAGTCTTTATTGCGTTAACGGTGCTCAGTTGCCCGCCTCTACCGGCAACTGTCTTGCATTTACTGGGCAGCCTCAGGGGAAGTACTTTGTAAAGGTGCTTGAGTGATAGCTTTGTTCGGATGAATGAGGGAGTGGAAGGTAACAGACATCACGTTGGAATCTCACAATATTGTTCAAGGTTGTCTCACTCTCTTCCTTACATTTTTACTGAATGAAAATGTCGTATTCATGATAGAGTATTAACAATCTTAAACTATTGTCGTCAATTTAACTAAAAACATTTGAAAGACGTCGTCCGTCCAGCTACTGCCTTATGTGAAGTGTAAAGCTATGCGTATGTTTAACTGACTGTTCTAAGTGTGGATCGAAGCGATCCGACACGTTAGGAGGTGCTTACTTGTGATAGTTCCGCTGTAACTGTTGAACAAAATCATTTAGAAAATTATGTCATTGACTTAAATATTTTAATCATAAAATTATATTATGTGCGATCGAATTCTATTTAAATATCTACAATTATTAATGAATCAGCTGTAATATATATCAACAATTTATAAATATTTTATTTTAATTATCTATAAATTTCGTCGAACGTCGGACATGGTCCGGCATTCTAATAATTGCAAACTATAACTCACATATTATTGAATAGTTGATAACACTGAGTGGTTCTGCTAAGGTGCGGGCAGACAGCGCGCTGTGTGTCCGCAGCGTTACGTTAGTGTAGTATACGTAGTTATTATCGTCAAGTGTACAGTTACGTATGAGATTCGCGCAGTTTGTTGTACAGTATAACATTGTAAGACATTTACTGATTAGGTTAAGCTATTGTACCGTCATGTCACGCTTCACTTGCCCGCTGTATTCGAAAATTGCCTAGTCATAATGAGCGGATAAGTTGATCATGAAATTATCAAGTATTTTAGTCAACATTCCTTAGCACGGAGCCGGGGTGGCATCGGCATCTATGGTCAGAGGCGGACGTTTGGAGTTCCCAACATCACGTAGGTATGAGACTCTAACAATGTATGATAATAATGGAGGTTTTTATCTGTTTTGTGTTTAAACAATCAATGAATTAGGGCTATGTTGTGTACATGTAACGTTAGGGCCTCGAGTTTGACTAACGCGTGCTGAAGATGACCATATAAAGCCAATGTGACTCTGGCTATAACTTTGCACCATTTCATTAACCATTAAACCAAGTTACGATTGTAATGTACTTAAGTAAATTATTGTGTATATAGGTTTAGGAAACAAATGTAACAAATCATGGATGTTATATATTTATGGTATGATAATAAAATGTAATTATATGATGGTGCCGTTTCATTGCTTCACACTGAACCCTGATTATGTAAATAGAGATTAGTGTGATAACCTAACCCTTCAGAGAAATTTAATCGGATGTGAAGAAATAGAATGTTTTAATTTGCTATGTAATCGAAGCGCGACGGTATCGATAAGAGTTGTATTGAACACAGGATAATCACCGTGTTTTGACGGATACAACTTGTGCTATAACGCATAGAAAAGATGCCAGATCTTCGAGGTTCGAGGCATATTTATGTAATAAGAAGTGCTATGAAAGGGAGACTGGTAAGAATATATCACGTAATCTTAATAGTAAGAGTATTGTCGATTTAAACCGTTCTACGTCGCAAATAAATATTATTATTTGTTACAGCGCTGAAAATATTGTTACCGTACAGGCGTAGACTATATAACAAGCGTAACAGATTCTAATACCAAACAGCATGTCAAGCTATAAATCTGGTCAAGGTGCTTTATCGACAATAAAGTACATATAAACAATAATTGTGGCAGACAGATTGTGCTGGTGGGGAATTTGTTGCGCCATTTCTTCTACCCAGCTATAGCAATAGGAAGCGGTGACGGGCGGGTGTTTTGGGGGCGGTCTTGATGAATTTGACGTTCAAAAAGTACTTACAAAGGATAATAAAAAAATAATGTTTAAGGCGAGTTGAGGGTGTATAACTCCCCATCCCTTCGGGGATTAAAAACGTGACGTAAGGTTATATTAAAAATAAAAAGCAAGACTAAGTACATGTTCAGTTTATTACATGTTGGTCATTTATGCATTCATCACGCTGCTTATATCTCTTCCATTATAAATCAATAAAAAATAATAAAAAATAAATTGTCAGTTGATGCAGCAATAAATTATTTTAAAAATACAAATCCTATCAAAAATATTTCCAAAAATGTATTTAATTGTATTCAGATCTTATAATATTTTAAAAATAAACTCTGAAAGTTCGAACACAATAATTTGTAATTCATAAACGATTCAATATTTTATATAAAAAAATGCAAAAAGCGATTGTACTTAACTAAACAATATAATAATAATTGTGCGCCTAACTAACAAAGGTTGTTACATGATGACTTAGGAGAATATAATTATGTAAAAAATGTATGTCTAAGGAAATCTCTTGTAGTAAGTAATCTCTAAAGAAAATAATTGTGACAAGGAAAGGAACTGAGTGTGAGCATTCACCGTGAACTGTTACTGGAGGGGACACTGTCTCGGTTCTGTACCAACAACGATACTAACGGTCATTCTAAATAAGTTTCGAAATGAAGTATTCATTTAGTTTGTGCAACTGAATTTCTATAGCGTTAATACTAATACATGACGTAGGATTCAAAATCAGAGAAAAAAGTTAATAAATATGTCTTTTCGTTTTGTCTTTGAGTTTACAGTACAAAATCATTTTGTTTCATGTAATGCATTGTTTGTTTATGGATTTCCAAAATGTAGAGTACTAATGAGTTATTAAAATTAATCAAGTTTGTTAGTCATTTTCAATACTAATTACGCAAATCTATAAAAATCTACTTACACCAAAAAAATGTATGAATTGAATCATGAAAATTGATTGTGACTGAAAAATATTATTAACATACTTTTAAATGCCATTTAGCCTTAACATTTTAATAACCGATCTGGAGCTTAATAATCTATGGCCTAATAATCTATGTACCAATAAAAACAATTAACAAGCATAGTATATAACACAATGATGAAACAAGAAGAGATCAACATTAGTTTGGAATGGAAGATCAGCTCAGAAAACAGTAACAGTTAGTAAAATATATTTGTATAATATATGTCATGCTCATATCCTCGTTTTAGAAGAATTGTCTTTAACTTCAAACAGTTTCCTTACAAAGTAAACTTGTAATGTTGCTGTCGCTGCTATGGCTAGGATTTGGACCATAGACCACCTGAAAACAGACCAGACACATTTAACCACCAATAAACAAAGATGAGTTTCTAAACCTGAAATCCCGGGTAAGGGGATGAATTAACCTTTTGAACGCCAGAGCGTAAACGCATCGGCGCGGCGTCACTTCTACGGTTAAGACTATATTCCCTACCACTGTAAACTATATAAATATTATACTATATTACTACTTGTTTGCATGAGCTCTCAATCCTTTCTCACTTCACCTTTACTTTTACTAACAAGTTTAGACTATCACAACAATATTTCATATAACAAAAGTTTATATTAATGGACAGAATCATTGAACATTATGAATGAGTACACAATGTGTTTGGTTACCTTAGAACATAGACATTGTTGTCTTGTAGCAGGTTGTAGTCCCGGGACTCCCTCGCTCGGGAGTGGTACTGGTACTGCAGAATGTCATTGATGTTCCTCTCCACAAACTGGATGGAGGTCTGCAACATACATGTTTGATAAGCAATTGGGTATATAACTTCTCTCTGATGTGGTCAAATCTTCAGAAGTTTAGAAAACATACATAACATTACACCTGTATTTCTCAAAGGGGTAGGTAGAGCTGTATAGTACACCCACATATCACCAGTAAATAAAGATAATTTGAAAAATGATGGACTCAAGCGGGTCTGGGAATCACAACCTTTGCCAGTCTGTTATAGTTCCCAATATCATTGGATGTGAAACAGGCACAAACCCTAACTCCATGCTGCTACTAAGAATTAACTAAAGCAAAAACTCAATACTACTTTTTGCCCAACCCAAAATTTTAATCCAGGACCTCATGCTCAACAGTTCCACTTAGTGACCACTTGTCCAACAAGGCAGTCCTGTAAGTACACAATAGTTGAACTACATCATTCACTACCTAGCCTACTCTAGGGTTTAAGATATCTCTATAACAAAATAAATGTTACGTATAGCAGATAATGTAACATAAAGAAAGGCAGTATTCCCCTCACAATAAGTAGAATAGTTTGTAAATAGAAATGGTATAAAATCTGGGTTTAAATTTCAATAGATATGATAATACAGATTATGCTATATGGTATCACACCATTAAATCTTATTGCCTATTAGCAGGCAATGTTAGTAACCCAGATTTGATGATGTTAATAAGCATTCTGATAAGATAAATAATATTAATAGTTAAATATTACACTTACAGTAAAATTCTTGATGTTCATATCTAGCTCCTCTACTTCCTTGGCATATTTCTCCCACATATCATATCTAATCACTGAGAGGTATAAATTGACTAGTTTGCCAGCAAATCTTGAGAACTGGTTGTCAATGCACACTGCATAGTATCCTCCTGAAGATGACTGGTCGGCATACTCGGCACTCTGACGCCACTCGTAAGGATGCACTATCTGACCATTTGGATGCCGCACGGCGAACCCACACATTCCGTCACCTCCTTTCAATACCTGTTGACATGAAAGTTTGAAAAACTTTTTGTGACAGAAGTACACAAACTTAAACTATTATATTTAACCCATGAGTAATTTAAAAGTACTACAAACATTATTTCGAGTAGTTACATATACTTTGCTACAGAAAATTCAAGTTAATTACCTGGTAACTAGCGTAAAAAGTTGCGCCTGATGGAACATATTGATAGTAACAATCTTCTTTGCCTGCATCGATGTGAACTTTGTAGTCCATGGTCACTGCAGGCATGTTCTCATACCAAGGCGCCGGCGATGACGAGAAAACATCTCCAACGAGTGATAAAACTGTAAATATTAGTGTTATCACAGTAAACATATGCCACGTCCGTTGTGCCATTTTCGACTTGAATGAGTGACGCAAGTGACATTTAGAACCAACTGTCAAACTTGTAAAAAATAATGTGAAAGGCATTCTGCTAAATCGTTTAGAAATCAGGCCATTCAGAAATAATTAAATTATATAAGAGAAACTAATTTGAATACATAAACGAATTTAACTAAGGATATATTTTCACAAGTTTTATATCATTACTTCGATGTAAGAATTGGACAAGACATCTTATGTATACACCAGACCAGACACCAGCTGACTGTCACAAAACTGACATCGATTTGATAAGACAACAAGTAGATAACCTAAAAATCAATGCATTCGGTTATTCAGTAATGTTCAATTAGAGTTATTGAAAGTTAATGAATTTTTAAATGAAAACGTCTTCACTAATGATTTTTGCATTGTACAATGAAAGCAAGATACTTAACTTTTTTCTCGTACATAGGAACGCCTTTCAGGTTCATTACAATTATAAATGTAAATACTGTGCAATGTTACTAAAAGAACTCTGTTTTCATCAGATATTATAATATACATTGCAGGGCTTCAGAGAAACTATGGTTGAAAGAAAAGCGTAATTATCCGGATACGGGCAGTGTGCAGGGTTTGATGGAACTTGCGCTACTGAGACTGAAATCATTGAACTATCCTTCTCTTTTTTTATCTAGCCGGTAAGGGAATAGCAAGCCTAATAGTAAATATTCCTATATTGTAGACAAATATGTAATTTATTAAGGAAATTGAATATTGAATTATCTATAAATGATTCTATAATTACGATTTATAAATGATTCAGTATTCATTTTCCTAAATAGATTACATATTTGTCTCCTAAGAAATTAGACTACAGACAGCTTTAAAAAATATCCTACCTTTCAAGAACAACTTCATAATGTATTTAGGCCTTCCCTGAACATTAGGATTTGCAGCTTCACAGTATCAAGTATAAAGAGGAACTGGCAAAAGTTAGTCTCCATGTTATGTTGTTACAGTACAGATGGTGGAGTCCATGCCCTGAACACAAGTGCACACTTTGACTTAGAAAGGTATGGGTCCAACATATATGACCCTAATCGTATCACCTATCTGTTGAACAAATTCTTCTATAACACCAAAACTACTGTTTATGTCAAGAAGTGTATCCGGGTTCCAGATAACTTCAGTGCTAGGCATCAGGCTACATCTAGGACATACTTATACAGGTATGTATGGATTTGTAAGTGATTGCCAGGGACAAAGAGAAATATTCAAAGCTGATGTAGGACATCTAATAATTAGAAAGGAACAAAAAGAAGAATTATTAATTAAAATATTTTTCATAGTATTTGCTCTGAGTGCACTACCACAATATAGAATCTACACTGATAACACTGTGGAAGTGCTCATAAGAAGACAATAAAATAAGAATACTTTTATATTAAAATAAAACTAGTTTGACGGATTTTATCGCGGTTTTAATTGGTTGCCACTCTGCCCGTGACCATGAATGCTGTAAAAGATTCGAAACATTGGGATCAAAATACCTATTAAAACCGCGATAAAATCCGTAAAACTGGGTTTATTTCTGTGTCTAATATTCGCGTTAATGATAGAAATCATCATAATACTGTTATAGTATACTGCAGTCTGTACTTTTTAATTTTATTAATTACTAGCTGACCCAGCGAACTTCGTACCGCCATTGGAACCTTTCCTGGACTTCCAAGAATGTTCCAAGGCCAAAATTAGCCAAATCGGTCCAGCAGTTCTCGAGTTTTAGCGAGACTAACGAACAGCAGTTCATTTTTATATATAAGATTATTAACTCCAGGTTGGCAGTGATAAAGCAAGATATAGAATTACCTGAGGATACCTCAATAGCTTCGTACATACCTATTGAAGAGTGGCGGAGGTGTCATTTTACCAGGTAACCTGATAAGTCACTTACTTTTGTCATACAATTATTTAACAGTTTTTTAATTGTAGGATTAATCCCCTTATCAAAAATCGCAGTTGTTGTATCTAGCTTTGAATTGTATATTCTTCAGGTTGCCTGGTTTCGACATAGAGAAATTCAAAGAAGGTGCAAAATACTTGTTGGGATATCACGACTTCACGTCATTCAAGAAGTTCGACAAGGAGAAACAGCACAAACATAACCGGAGAGAACTGTATTCTATAGAAGTGCGTCCCGGCAAGCCCATCGTCACCGCGTACACCACTAGTAAGGACAGCTTTTTCGATTATTGGGACATCGAGATTAAAGGGCGGTCATTTGTGCATAACCAGGTATATATAATAAGTCACACACGCACACAAGGACATACACACACACACACACACGCATACACAGACACACACATACACCAGCATATAATATATTTTGTTTTTTTGCCACCAGAACTACTGCCTCCTACCACCTCATGCAAAAACCACGCGTTTTTCCAGATCCGGCGCATGATAGGGACATTGAACTCTGTGGCGATAGGCAAGCTCCCCGCCGAGGAGATCAAGGTGATGCTACAGGTGCCTTCCAAGCACTCGTGGCACAGCTTCATACAGACCGGCCCGCCCGACGGGCTCTACCTCTGCGACGTCCACTATAACCCTCAGGATCTAGTGTACGACCCTGAAAAGAAGCAGGAGACGAGGGAAGAGGAGAGTGAGATTGATAGTGATTGATACTTGATAGACAATATCTAGTGTATAGAAGTTTTGCTTGAGCAATTTAATGAACTGTGCAGATTTTAATTAACCCTAATGTGAAAACGAACGGGTCGTTTACCGTAAAAAGATACTTCTAGGGCTGGCTGTTTCATTTTGACGAAACAAGAACAGATAAGTGCAAAATGAGTTTCCTTAGTGAGCTTAAAAATCAGAAGAATAGGCTGAAAGGCACTGAGACAGTAGTGACTACAGTCGACGGGCAGAGGTACGTGGAAACCGGTTCCACAGTCACCGCCATACGCCCCAACACATACGGGTTTGTGGTCGACACTAAACCGGACAACGTGCCGGTGTCGCTCACCAACCACTTGTATATAGGCTCGCAGGACTGTGCGGCGAACAGCGTCATAGAAGAGTACGACATAAAACATGTGCTGAGTCTAGGGATCAGAGTCGATGTGTCCGTCAACAATAAGTTTAACAACTGCTTAGATTTACCCGAGACTAAAATAAGAGATATACTGAAAGATTGCTTGCCATTCATTCACAAGTGTGTTCAGTCCAAGGAGAATGTTCTCGTTCACTGCAACGCGGGCGTGTCTCCAACATCAATGGTCGCAATAGCCTACCTCATGCATTTTGAACGAATGCAGTATAAAGATGCGTACGATCTGGTGAAGAGTAGGAGACCAGCGATACGACCTAATGATGGGTTTAGGAAGCAACTACAAGCTTTGACACCTGGAGAAATTATTTAAGAGAACCTGAAATCTTTTCTCTGAGTTTCTACAATGGCTGTTTTTTTGGACAAATATTTGAAAATATTTGAGTCTTATAAATATAAGCAACTTGCTAAACTTTGAAGTACACTTGCGTAAAGGGGGCACAAGTAAGCTGTAAAAATACTGTTGGAACTTGTGTTTAAGTATTATTTGATAAGTGTTAATATGTTTAAGAGATGTGTGATCAATGTAGATAGTGTTATATAAATATAGAATATTAAATCTACTGTGTTTCTTTTTATAAACCTAGAAACATGTATTAACTAAAATAATGTTTCATATTAAGAGTTCGTTTATTTTTTTTAAAGAAACTAAAGCCTTTATGATGTTGAATAATGATTATTGTAATTTGTTATTACATAAAGGTAAATTCTTACGTGAAAGGATCATCCCATCGCATCGATAGGAGGTGAATAAAAATATGCATACTTTATCACACGTCAGTTTCACATGTAGAAAGGAGGGCTATTCAAAATAAAACCACAGTATACAAACAACTATTGTAATAACTAATAAATAAGGCAGTTTTAAGTACATGAGCCCAAACGTGAGTGTATAACATACCTAGAACCACTTGTTACAGCGAATGGAAGCGCTCATTACACGTTACACAAGTATTGTAGCACCAAGTCATAAGTAGTCCGGGGCGACTTAAACTTAATCAACACGTTCCATAAATATCTGTATGTACAATTGTTTATATTGGCTATGCAAGCTATTTTATTATCATTTATTTTGGCAACTGTTTGTTCTTTTACAATCGACAGATTTACTGCATGGCACGTATAATGAAGTTATTTAATCCACTGAAAAACCTTAATGTCAGCAAATAGACGACCTGATTAGCACAGTAACTAAGCAATTGGACTGCTGTTCTAGAGCTTGTCGTTCGGTCCCGCACGGGACAGAAAATATATGCAATCCGCATATAATATGTGTCCCGTGTCTGGGTATTTATGTATCTGATATTTAATGTTTGTAAAACGCACCCATGACACAGGAGACATTCCTATAGTATTAACCCAGACGTTTAAAAAAAATGACTATCAACGTACCTGGCACTCTCAATGTAGTTTCTAAAAACTTAGCGGATTAAAACTCGACAAATATACACCGTTCGTTATAAAATAGTGTACCACGAATGTCCAAAGTTAATACTTTTCATTATTTATTAAAATAATATACAGTCAGCACCATAAGTAGCTTAACATGTTAAGAAACCAATAATTGAAAGAAACAAACATAAATTCAAGTTATTGTTTAAAAATATAGAATCATTCTTACTATATAAGAAGTTTTTCTTTATTTAATGGTATATTAAACAAATGTTGAGCTACTTATGATGCTGACTGTACCTCACAATGTTAAAAGTTAATACTATCATTACTACCATTTTCCTAGTGGTATCTGGCAACATTGTTACCGTGGCATGCTGTAAATCTGAGTTTGCAAAGACACTTGCTTAATAATATTATGTATTTTAACATTATGATCAATTATATATTATTTCATAGCATAATTACCTGGGGAAGTGTTAATAAATATATATTAAAACCATTCATAATTAAGACAGATGATAAAAATATCAATTATAAAATCTTTTTCTGTTTGCAGTCTAATTAGGTACAAATTTAAACATTTCATTATAAATCGGTGGCGATTTCAGGCGTTCCTTGAATAAAATCTGATTTAATTAGATAACAATACATAATATTTACATTTAAGTATACGTTTATAACTTCATTAGTGGACGTTATTGTTTTATTTCATATAAATTAGTTCCGAAGCACCTTTAAGCACAAAAGAAGGCTCAATACTGAACAATAATAATATATTATACATGTTTTTAAACTATGGTTGGAGACACCACAGTCGATTAACATAAAAAATGATTTTAATTCTCAATATGTATTTCCATTGCAATACAAATTATTGATGGTAATGAGCCACATTACAAGCAAGCTTAAACTAAAGACCATTAAACATAGTACTTAACAAAGAAACAATTTGGTTTACCAATGAACACTTGACTTTTTGGTGATAGCAACCTCAGGTTTGGACAGTGACAGCTAACTATAGTTAATACAAAGCAGACTTAACCACTAAACATAAACCAAATCGTGATTATTGTGCTTCATAAAATGCAGAATGGCAAGTTAAGTACTGGTTAAGATTTAGAAATTAAACATAAATACTAGCAAAAGATAATTTTAAATCTTGTTTTCCTTTTTAGTTACTCTCCCGTTTGTAATAAGAACTTACATCTATCTAAAGCTAATGTCATTCGCGTTACAACCATTTATAATGATTTTTGAGACCACAACAGTACATAATAATTTGATTATTATATCGTAGCACTGAACGGACGGGAATGTTAATTTTGAATCACAAACACTAAACCAAACGTAGATCAAATTGATGCGCATTCTGAATACCTGAGATCTGTCATGTCAATGTAAAGCAGTAGTCCGCATTTAATGCTTAAAAAAAAACAAGTTACATTTTTGTACACGATCGACGACATGTCCAGTTACCTATTTCAACGCTCAGTCTGACAAGTGAGTGCAGGGGGGCGTGTCTCGGACACGCACACAGTCATAAACCATGCGCAGGTATTCAAAACGTAGGTGTATGTGTACAAGTCTCTCACACAACAATAAGTAGCTATGACCATTGACCAGCTTTCAGTCTTCTAGCTTTATGTATAAAATCTCAAATTTGTCAATACGCTTAAAACTACTTTGTATATTATTTATGAAGTCTGACTTTGTTTCGCGTCGGGGCTAGTTGTAAAAGGCCTTATTGGTCTCTCTATAACAAGTTTAACATTTACTTTCCGTTAAGTATCTGTACTAATTTCTTATCACTTTTTTGTATGTGGTCTTACATATTATGATTTTAAGAATGATGCCGCACCAGACGCCTGTCAGTCTCCTTCACTATTTAAAAAGCATTATTTACAAATAATTATTAATCATACGCTGTACATATAAAAAACGAGTCTTACTCGCGGTATTGTTTGATCTGCGAACTTCTGTGCTCAGCAATACAACACCTGATTGTTCAATGTTCTAATAAAGTTTTGGCAATTTATGTTAACATTGTACAAAATTGTATAAATAAATAAAAACAATGTCGACTACCGTTAATTAACCAAAACTATATTAAAAGCAATCTATAAACCGTTTAATTAATATTCCTTGATCTTAACATAATGTAATTTGGCACATGCCTTCAAAATGTATTTAGTCATACTTCGAACTTCAAACAGATCGGACGGACACTGTTCCCCACTTACTGAGCTAAGCGATACTAAGTCAAATAAACGAGTATCTACATGACTAAATAACTTTGTTTCCCTCCTTCCATTTTTGATATAACTTAGATTATATAAACAAAATTGTAAATGTCCGTTGTACTTTTAGCGCAATAAACACACTTATTGTACATAGAACACTAAAATATCGTTACAATAATAAATGACTTAAAAAACCAACTTGTCTATAATTGTCTGTACAAGGGAGAAGTATAAGCAACAATTACTTTCCTGATAGGACTAATGTGCCTCTTACTAGCCTAATTTTTAGACCAGTTGCTTTGTAAATTTTGGCCATATATGACATGTTTACAAATTTCGAGACTATTTAACGATGAATATAATCTACAACTGAGGTCAAAATCAAGATCTGTATAATTTATAAATTACATTCTTATAAAAAAACATACCATGTTATAATTTTCAGCTAGCAACA
The DNA here is from genome assembly GCA_946251915.1 of Abrostola triplasia. Lineage (NCBI taxonomy): Eukaryota > Metazoa > Arthropoda > Insecta > Lepidoptera > Noctuidae > Abrostola > Abrostola triplasia. The sequence continues at coordinate 1,554,948 of OX276424.1, read as the reverse complement.
CTGTATCTATTTTGATTTATACTCTCTTAATCCCATATAAATAAGAACGAATATTAAAATGTCTTACAACCATTCGACATTCCCTAAAAAGGAATGTAATGTAATATTATAGAACTTATCTTATACTTCGTGAGCATTTTAATCACCTACATCTCTGTACCAACGCGACAATATCTATGCGTACAGCCCCCTTACCATGAACTCTTAAAGCGGGACAGTTTACGTTGTGGAATCGAGACACCACATTAAATTGCGGCGTCTCGCTTGCAGTTGTACCATCTTTTAAACTTATCTGCGTAGAAGTGAACGTTTTGGAAACCGGTATTTTACCTTATCGTTATGCACCCTGCTTCAGCGGGCCTACGCTAGTATTGGTTGGATGACAAAAGCAGATAATTAGCACCCAGCACAGTCTATTTTTAACCTTAAGAATCAGTGTTAAGGTGCATAATTCTTTGAAATTTTATTACAAAAAGCATGGCTTTGGTAGTGTTTTCACTGCCTTACATGAACACGAATCCCGTAAAAGAAAGTAATCGTAACTGACCGTTATGTGTCCTACACCAAAGTCAAACTATTTTATTCACATTATCTTGCAAACTATGCATCTTAGGGCCGAGTCACACCGGAATAGCAGAGACGCGGCGAGCACTATCAGTGTGAAATGATTTTAAACTTTATCTACTTACTTCAAAGACCAGTATCGCTTGAAAAGGTCGCCAGATCGCTGGTGGTGCCGCCGACCGCTGCCATTCCGTTGTGACTCGGCCTTTATAGTCGTTCGAACGTATAATTGTATCTCCGGGATACATCCATACAATGTACTACACAATAACTATGATATAAAAGTGTCATATGTATACAAAATGCATATTTTTTAACAAGTCTTATTCTCAGTCATATTTTCGTATTGGCCGATTTTAAATATCATTTGTCTAATGAAGAGATATGGTTGCTGCGTCATCATGCTAACAATTTTATTATTACTCAAAGCTTTCATTTCTTCATTTGATTTTGGTGTAAAATAAAAAAAATATTGTTTTACAACGATTCCAGATTTTTCTAAGCGGTATTACAGTTATATATTAGTAGTATGTATATTTGGCCACAAGTATTTAATGGCAACTGAGGTCAGTATATATTTTTTGTTCTAAAGTATATATTTCGTACATTAAACTATCTAAGCCACGCGACATATGGGAGCGAGATGTTTCAGCAGCATTAAAATATCAAGTGTTACCAGTTCAAAATGTTAAAAGAATCTGCAATAATCTTGTTCCCTGACTAAACAATCGAAATGTTATTGTTCGAACTACAGCTATCGTCAGTGTACCGCAAGTCAACTGTGAGGGATAATGATCGATATTTGTACAATAGAAACAATCGATGAAACTTATTGGCCTCACCGTCCCTAGAAGCTCTTGAGCGTGAGTCCCCGCGCGGGCAGGCTGTTGGCCTTGGCGGGCGCGTCGCGCGCCTGCGAGTGCGCCACGGCGATGCTGAGGCACTGCACCCACTCCTCCGCGTTCTTCCCGTCCTTGGGCTTCAGGATCAGCGTCTGGTCGCCCGTGAAGATCTCGAAGGCCTTGGGGATGTTGCGCGCGCCGCGGGACACCTTCACCGACCGGATCTGGTTGATGTCGATGCTCTCTCCGCCGCTCTGGAACAGGTCCTAATTTATATGCTAGGATCTCAGTCTACTGTGACTAGCTCCCAATTGTGAACAAAAATAAACAGGTTGTTCCTTAAAGATATATAATTGTTTTGTGTATATCGGGAACAGCCTTCGGCGGCCCTTCTTGACCCGGCCCTCGGTGTAGCTAGGAAGGTGTGAGACTCACGGATCCTTTGCAGGAGAGGTGCGCCCCGGACAGCGTGAAGTAGCGCGTCCTCCAGCGGCGGAACAGCCTCCAGCGGCCCTTCTTCTCCTTGAGCTGGCCCTCGATGACAGGCGCGCCGTCGGCCGCCAGGAAGCCCACCGCACGCTCGGGGTGAGTGCACAGGAAACAGCCCCACGTCGCCTGCACGTATAATTATGTCACAGATGATAAATAATTATGGCAATAACAAAAGGTTACATGATGTATAAAGTAACGTGTCAGTGAGTACGGACCTGTGTGGGCGGGAGCGCGGCGCCGTCGGTGCGGCGAGCCACCACCTCGAACACGTCGAAGAAGCCCGCCGAGCGCAGCTCGTTCAGCAGCATCTCTTGCTCCTAGCGGGCGATGACAATTAATAAAAATACAGGAACAACGGTCGAGAGCTTCTGAGATGAAATTAAAATACAAACAAATTCGATCACCATGATAAACTACAGTAATGATTATACATATTATACATAATACGGACCTTGATCCCGGGGAAGGCGCCGGTGACGAGCGTGAGGAAGGTCTTGTTCTCGCACTTGAGGATGTCCCAGCAGTGCTTGAGCGAGGCCACGGTGGGGTCCCGCGACGACAGCGCGGCCTCGTGCCGGGCCTGCAGCGCCAGGAACATCAGGTGGATCCACACCCGCGGCGCGCGCGTGCGCATGGAGAACAGCGCGCGCGCGTACAGGCAGTGCGGCCCGCGCCGCCCGCACGCGAACTGCAGCCGGGCCAGCTTCTTGGAGCGCCGCTCTGCAACGGCAGGCCAAGGACATTGTAGCCCGACTTGACGGAATGTTGGTTTTGCTTTTGATTGTATTTTACGACCGATCCAAACACTTACCTAATGCACATAAATCGGTCCATGTATCATGGCAAAACCCTCCAAATTCATTCGATTACAAAATCATAAAAATGCTCGTAAAGCCATAGTAAACTCACCCTCTATAGTACACTTGGCGGGCGGCGGCAGCCTGAGCGACACGTTGTCCATGTACGCCTTAATCTTGTCGAGATGTTTCTCACAGAAGTGCTGCACCGTGTCGCGCATGGGGTAGGGCTCGAACACGCTGATGCGGTGGTTGGAGCTGGTGTTGTTGCCGTTGTTGGGCCCGTTGATCATGGTGACGCTGGTGTTGTTGGCGCGCCGCGACGTCACCGTGACGGGGCCCGACACGGCCACAGGGCTGGCCGGGCCCGCCGGGCTCAGCACCGACACCGCGCCCAGCGCTCCGCCCCCCGCCCCCGCCCCGCCCAGCGCCCCGCTGGAGTGCTGTATGGACACGCCCGGGGATAGCGTGGCGCCGTCCCCGGACTTGCTGGACAGCGGATTCACGGATATCGACTGCGTTTGCAGCGACGGGCCTGAGATTATCGTCTGCCCGGAGGTCTGCAGCAAACATAGCACGGTTATTCATCTTTACATACTATACAATCCGTCTGACTATCAGACATGTTGATATAATATTTTACGGTATTAAATATTGCAATTGGAATATTTTACTGGCTGGAATTTGGAACATGAAATAGGAGTGAGAAATGAGCCAAAAGAACTCACAGAACAGGCGGAGGTCCCGATGATGATGTTGTGGTGGTGATGGGAGCGCGGCGTGGGGCGCAGCACGCGCGGCGGGGAGATGCTGGTGACGGTGATGGCGCCGCTCGCCTTGCCCACCACCCCGCTGGACGACGACGACGGCTTGCTGCTCGACACTGTGGCACCGATAAAGATACGCTTGCTTTAGAATTACGTCTCTAGCACGACTAGCCTATCGTAGAACACGACATATGTGATATGAGGATTGTTAGACCTTTAAGGTCCTTATTTAAGTGAGGTTCGCAAGAAGTTCGTAGCATATACCTGTGTTAGTGGTCCCGTTTGGTGGCGCGTTAATCTGCTGCGACGAAGACAAACGCGTCATGCTCTTGTGCAGACCGCCCACAGAACCACCTGGGTCATAAACATACAGGTAAGTATATAATTTGCGTAACAGTATAAGGTTAACACAAAATGTTAGACAAGCGAGCCGACCTGCAACGTTGAGCCTCGTCATGCTGCGGTGCGGCGCGGGCCCGGGGTGCAGGCGGCCCGTGCTGCGCGAGTCCCCCAGCTTGGCGCGCCGCGCGTACCCGCCCACCGCCGGCGCCGCCCCGCCCCCCGCCGGCGCCGCCCCGCCCCCCGCCTGCGTGTTCGCGGCCCCCGCCTGTGCAGTCACGCCACCTGTCTGTGTAGCCACGCCACCCGCCTGTGTGGCCCCGCCCCCGACCTGCGTCGCCCCGCCCCCCGTTTGTGTAGACGCATTCCCTGTTGTAGTGACATTACTGGAAGCGCTCGTGACCCCGCTCGTCGGCGCTTGGCTCCCGCCTAACCGCACGATAGTCACGCCTGTTGACGTCCGGTTCACTTCGCTCTGACTTGAACCGGATTTTGGACGATTACTGCTAAAAATGAGAAATTTAAGTGGCACTAAGTAAGTTATATCTTATTTTATTTATCTTTAATGTAGATGACATAATATTTGTGTTACCTGCTGTTGGCCCTGACGGCGGTGAGCAGCTTGTCGGTGAAGAGCGCGGGGAAAGCGCTGCACAGGGAGGTGGCGTCCCTCAGCAGCGCGGCCTGCTGCGCTCGCTCCGCCGTCGACAGCCGCTCCAGCACGAAGTTCAGTGCCTCCTGCGCTCGCTCCTGCACATCATAATACATTTTAGAACTGGCAAACGAGGTAACGATACAGTCCACACCGATAATATAAGAAAAGAGATGCAATCTACGCAACAGTCATCACAGATGGAGTAGGGCGGTATGTAGCTATTATTGAAATGAGCTAATTAGGCCAGTTTGAAGGAGGCAGTTTCGTCTCGTATAGGATTAGGATGTGCGGGGCACGCACCCTGGAGGTGTAGCCGAGCTGCGTGAGGATGCGCGCGGCCAGCGCGAGCGCGGCGGGCGCGGCGTGCGGGGGGCGGGCCGCGCGCCGCACCGCCCCCGCGTGCTCCAGCACCAGCGACGCCCGGCTGCGGCTCACGCACGCCAGCACCTGCCGCAAACAACACCTTATTACGATCATCTCATTACGACAATTACCTCACTTTTTGCTTTAGTGCTTTGCACCAACATTTTAGGATCCAGAGCTATTACACGCATTTGTATATGTAGTACAATATCGACGTCGAATTTAGTACCAACATTAAATATTTTTTGAAAAAAAATGTCTTATACACTATTAGACCCTCGTAGCTCCGTAGTCTCGGTACCTGCAGGATGTCCACGCACATGCAGGCCGGGTCGGGCGGGCGCGCCGCGGGACACAGGTAGGCCAGCAGCTGCGGCAGGCAGGGGCGCAGCGCGTCGGGCTTGCGGGCCGCCACGTGCTCCAGCAGCGCGAACAGCGACGAGCGCTCCACGGGCTCGGCCAGCGGCAGCAGCGAGGCCAGCGCCGCCGCGTGCGCCTCCAGCGGCGCGGGGGACACCTCGTACAGGCTGTTCAGGATGCGGCACAGCGGGTAGTTACCTGACGAATTTAGATCAGCTTTAGAAACTTCTGAGCTTGTTGCTGAGCAATCAAATAATAATAATACCTTATTTAATTGCTCAGCAACAGCCATATCAGTCAATATGAGATCAGTGAATGAAATTAAATCATGACTATACTGATATAGTCTTTTAACTATAATAATATAATACAGGATACAATGGTTTACCTAGAAGGATTTTTATAACAATAACATATTAAGTCTTTATAACTTTATTTAAATTCCTAACCTTATTGCCCATTAATAAAATCTGTATCCTCACCAGACATGATAGAGTCCATGATGGTCTGCACATGCGGCTTCAGCAGCACGGCATGGTGTCCGGCCGCGAGGGACAGGTAGCGCGCCATGTGCCTCGATATCTCGCGGTTGCCCTTGTGCAGGAACTGCACCGCCACGGGCAGGAACAGCTCCATCACCCGCTTGTTGCCGTAGTTCTCCTTCTCCGATTGTAGAGGGAATGATACCTGCAGATTGTGCAACCAGCTTATAGAACATTCTAGAAAAAAAATCTGTGTGATGATTTCCAGGCCATTCGGAGTTTTAAGTGTGCATAAAAGAATGGTTAATGCAGTCATTACTTATTTCAAATTATAAAGTCTGAACAGTTTAATGAACCCAATTTTTTTATACAAACATAAAAATGCGAAAGCACTTAATAAATCTAAAAGTATAATTTCATATGAATAAATTTTGTAATCATCTTTTAAATCAAAGTAACATCTTACCAAAACGATGCATGCTATGATATCTGAGGCTATTTTAGCATGAGGTGGATCGTCATCCCTCAGGTGGCCGAGCGGCATCAGGTTGTGGTGTAGGCAGGACTCCAGGAGCGCCACTAGGGCTTCGCTGTACTTCTCCAGCGTACTGGTCTCCTTGATACATGACGTCACTCGTGTAACACAGATCTCGATCAGCGCCTGGTCTCGGTCGTTCCGACAGTAATCCGGCCGCGACGAAATCTCTGTTATTTGCTTCAACTGTAACACAAAAATATTCAACCCTTATTTTTTGTTTTAATAGTTCTATGTAACTTGAACCCTAATGACTTTTGGTTACTGTCAAATTTTACACCTGATGAAAGGAGGATTATTAGGAAACCTTTAGCACAGCAATCACAATAGCTTAGCCACTGTGCCAAGCAGGTCGACAATATTTAAAGATAGTTGAGAATAATAAAGTAGGTAGGAATCTCTGGAAATCCAGTTTTAACTGACTTTATTATAAATACTATTTCTGACTGAGATGTATAATAATAGCAATCATATTATTATTATAAGACACAATCATATTATACAGAGTGTAGCCAAAACACTGCAATCAGAATTTAAAGAAATTTTATACAGTGATATTTCACCTTAAATGAGTAGCACCTCAATATGATAATTTCAATAATCTAGTATTTTTTGGCAGGCTGAATAATTCAACATAGGAATCTTATTTATAAAATCAGCCAAGACATGGTGACAAATTAAAAGTAAATTAGCGGTTGGTGTGTGGTAGTAGGTATAATAGGTATTTTAACGTGACATCTGACTAGTTGCCCCAGTTTTTGGAGATCAGTATCTTAAAACTACTAACAAACAAACATATTATTATATATTGTGGTGTTATCAATTGATAAGTTATCAATCATGACATAAACACAATGTTATTGATAAAATTATTTTATCAAAAGTATTGGTCACACCTTTTACACTCAGGGCCAAATTGCATCATGATATGCATCTCAATTGTCAAACATGTGCAGATTTTTTTTAAACTGTTGAATCTATTTAATAACTTTAAGCACCTATATTTACTAAGCCACATGTATGAGCACAATTCATATATATAGTCCTCCATGTCGATTTCGACAACGCCGACCCCCGAAATCACCTTCCTTGATGAGCCCTAATATGGCTCGCTAGACCGAACTTCATTATTATTTATTGTAATACATGCGACCGCATATTTAAATGAGCACATTACACCTGTCATATATCACATGTAAACCTTATCCTATATTTCTTTAAACACAATCAAAATAATTATTATGTAAACATTACAGACATTTGACCTTGTTTACCTATTGCCAGATAACTTACAGCAGAGGAAGAATATTTACTGCTTTTTCACAAAATCTATCAAAATGGCTACTCTTTAAATATACTTCTCTGGCAATTGGAATCTGGGCCCAATTATTATATACGAGTACATACCTACTACAACAATAGAATTGAAATAAATAGTCCAAGCTAATGTATTGTGGAATACAGTTTATTTGAGTTTATTAAGAAGCTTGTCCATACAAGCCTGCATGTATACTTAATTACTTTATTACATAGCATTATTTTATTTAATAATAAAAGGTCTATTTATGAGGCAACTATTTGGTAAGGTAGGTAAATATAATTAGATATGGCTTAGCATATTTTTTATTCAGAAATCAAGCCAGTGAACAATAGCCACAGCATTGAATTGAAATACAGTAATGTTGTAAGATACTTATCCATTACCTGTTATAATGTATGTGTATAAATGTTATTTACATAATGTGAAAGTGACATAATGTACCAAGAATGCTGGGACTTACCAAAGACTAAAGAATTAATAAATACTTTACAGGAAAATAACACAGCTTATATTTATGATTCATAACTTTAAGTACCAGACAGTTAATATAATATACAGCTTAACTGTTTTTAGTCATCATCTACTTAAACTAACAAGAGGAATCACTTATAACTCTTTAACAGTTTACTTAATTCAGTAGTTTTGCAGTATTGCTAATGTACAGTACTCCAGTTCCATATAAATAAAGCAGATTGCAGATTTGCGCTTACCACTTCATTCAAATCATCAACGATATCAGCGTCCGGGATCGCGAAGATGTCACCGGCGCGGGTGAGGTCCCGCTCGGTCAGCACATGCTTCAGTAGCTCGTGCATCGCGCCGCCCGTCTCCCTGCACCAGGCACCACCACGACGCACCTTCACCGCACCGTAAACAACATTCACCAACGACCCATCAGTGGACACATCAACAGTCGCCTACTACAACCATACTATGATTATTCAACACACGTAACATGTATAACTGGTTTTTAACGTCCCATAACTAAATAGAAAGCGATATGAATAAATAAAAATAAAATAATATAGCGAAACACCGAAATATGTAGTCTTTAGATGCAATGCAGGCGAATACGTTTCGTTTCGTTCGGAAATATGATTGTCAATCAGTCAATGAACTTCATGAACTTGCGTAGGTTATATTTAGGTATATTTGGAATGTTGGCAATGCGATACTTAGGCATTTCAGAGCTTTACTATCTGATCTGCAAATTCTGCAATAAAAACTAGTAAGTTTACAGATTAAATATGCTCAACTTGGTTAAACCATTTTCAACAAACATATACTATGTTGTCTGCGGTATATTTGTGTTTAGGTTTCGTGGTAATTTTCCTCTTTAAGATAAGATTATCTCGGCATTTAGCTAATAAAGTACTGAAACGCACTTGTATGAAAAAGATAGACAGATAAGTCAGTATAGTCTACAATTGACTAATCAGGTATTTGAGAGTTGGAATGACCCATGAGTAGCGTAAGTGATGACGAGACCCATTTTCCAAATTTTGTCTTTTAGCTCAGCAAAGCTAATTAGCCGCTAAGCTAAATCTTGTCATCGATCTTGTACATCACTAAAACTGGTCGCTGACTTGCTGTCAAATTTCAGCATGTTGTGTCATCTTGTCGATGTCACCTGAAATGAAGTTTCTAATCAGAAAAATAATTATCGTGGCATAGGGTTATGTTTACATATTATTTTCATACCTAAACAGATATTAAAGTGCAATAAAAATATAATTAATACTTTACTATAATGCCTGTACCATGCAGAAGAGATTGCGGGAAAAATGCTGTATTAAAGGTTGGTTACTTAATTCATAATAACATGATGTATTTTTGACGTTGAGTTGCATGTGATAATAAAGCAAGCATTATAATTTCAGCGACCAAAAACAGGTGACGCACTTTGTAAGGAATGTTTCTTCTGGGCGTTCGAAACCGAAATTCATTACACCATCACCAAGGCAGAACTGTTTAATATAGGGGATTCTGTTGCAATCGGCGCATCTGGCGGGAAAGACTCCACAGTACTTGCGTATGTACTCAAAACGCTAAATCAACGATACAATTATGGGTTAAAACTGTTACTACTGTCGATAGATGAGGGTATCACAGGATACAGGGATGACAGTCTTGAAACGGTAAAGCAGAATCGGGATGATTATGAAATGCCTCTGAAAATTCTTTCATACAAAGATTTGTATGGCTGGACTATGGACGAAATTGTGGCTCAGATTGGGAGGAAGAACAACTGCACCTTCTGTGGGGTGTTCAGAAGACAAGCACTGGACCGAGGGGCAGCCATGTTGGATGTCAAGTGTATAGCAACTGGACATAACGCAGATGACATAGCTGAGACAGTGCTGATGAATGTGTTGAGAGGTGACATTGCTCGCTTGAAAAGATGTACAGCTATAAGCACTGTAAGTAATATAAGAACTTAATAAATCACACATTACATAGTGTAAGTTGCTGCAAAATTCAGGGATATAGTGACATAAATATATATTTCTTATTATGAAATACTTAATCTTTAGTATTGTAATATTATGATTTCTAGGGCAGTGAGGGCACAATCCCAAGAGTTAAACCCCTCAAGTACACCTATGAAAAAGAGATAGTGATGTATGCCCATTACAAGAAGCTGGTGTACTTCTCCACAGAGTGTGTGTTTGCCCCCAATGCCTACAGAGGTCATGCCCGGGCACTGCTCAAGGATATGGAGAAGATTAGACCTTCTTGTATCATGGACATTATTTACTCAGGTAATTTTTATTAAATATAAATGTTTGGCATTATAATGACATAACCCATTACTGTACCACTTAGTAACTAAGTATTATAATCATACCTGGTACAATAAAAAGGAAATTACTTTCTCTCAGATCAGGCATGTAAGTACAAGCATTCACTGAACCTATCATGATACTTTTTATCATCATTACAATGAATGTGTTAAAAATATGGGTATACCATACACCTGTCTACCTCTTGCTTGTCTAATATTAAATTTATAATTAATAATTTCAGGTGAAACCATGTCTGTAAAGGAACAAGTATCCCTACCCACTCAGAGGATATGCAGTCGGTGCAAGTTTGTGTCTTCACAAGAGGTGTGCAAAGCATGTGTACTCCTAGAAGGCCTTAACAAAGGACTGCCCAAGCTTGGTATCGGAAAAAGTTCTAAAGCAAAGAGGATGCTTGAAGAGTACCATTCTAAGCAAACAAAGAATCAAACAAATGGATTAGAGGAAGCTGTTAAAGATTTAAATGATGTTAATGTTGCAATAGATAAAAATAAGGGGTTGTGTAAGAATAAGAAGAATAGAAATAAGGAAAATTCTAGCAATAACTGTTGTGGAGGTTCTTGTAAAAGTAATGCCCAAAATGTTGATCCAGCTACTAGCAATAGGAAATTAAATATGTTACTAGAACAATATGGCTTGGATGAGCCTTCGAGTATGGAAAAACTCTCAAGTAACCATGATAAGGTTACAATAAATGACACACATGGTACAGACAGTTCTGATGATGAACAGACAACAGTAAATGGTCAAGAAGATGATGACACATGTTCAGGGGGATGCGGCAGATTGGGTGCCTTGCAAATAGGTTTCTGACATCAATAAAAAGCAAGATAATTTACAAACATTTATTAATTTCATTTATCACACCACTAGGCTTAACAATATTGACACATGTATCCGTTGAGATACTATATCATTATTTATATAATTTACTTGTATAAGTTTGTAGCATTCTTCGGAGAGGCAAATGCCTTTCCAACCAGCCCTGCACATCTAGACACATCTATACCTGTACAATCTTTTACATCAAACTTATAAAATGATATTTACTATTACAAATACATTAGCTGATAAACTTCTCTAATATTTATTACGTATGTACATAAAGAATCTGTTTACGCAGTGTGTAACAGTTTTTATATCTATTACACGTCAACATAGCACCTATTTACGTTACGTGGGAGTGACAGACAGCTTTGTTTGATATACTAGTGTAATGTATCACTGTGTTGTAACGCCTCGCAACAATCCCCTCGTGTAGTTTTACGTGATAAAAGCCGGCGCTCTGGACTCTATCCTCTCCCGGCAGATGGGACAGTTGTCTATGATGTTGTCTGAGCAGTCCTCACAGAGGCACACGTGGCCGCATGGCAGCAGGATGATCTGAAACGGGAATAATTGGTAAGTAACGTAGAGGTGTGCTATTGTAAAGACACTCGCAATTTATAGTTGTGGCTTTAAAACAGGGCAGCCGTCAGTGAACCACAACAACTTCGAAATACTTACAGTCTTGCTATCGTATCATCGTTTTTGTTCTAACATCATGCCTACTACACTGGCCAGTGGCCATAGCACCTGATAATAATCAGCTGACATATTATATATACCTCTTTTGGGTTCTCTGTGCACACGACGCACAGCTGCACGTCGGCGAGGTTCTTTTCTCGCGCATGCGCACGTCGCTCACGGCGGCCGGCCGCCAGCTGCTTCTTCATCGAGTCTTCGAGTGCACGGCGCCGCCGCCGTTTGATGAACTTGTAAGCGATGCGACACGACGCGGCTGCGGCCACTGTGCCGAACACTACTAGTAGCACCCTATACAAATATAAAAACATTCAGTAATAGGAATAAATACAATAATTCTGGTTGATCACATCAGCTGCCTGAACACACAATGAAGATAATCTGATGTCACATTAGGCATAATTATGATCTTGAATGAAGCCAATAGCATTAATACAGTCCCATATGAATTAATTTAGCTAATCATACCTACTAAACAAATAATAATACTGCACCTTAACAAATCCCGCGAGCTAGCCAGCCTCTTGAGCAAACTGGACTTAGTAGCGGTAGTGAGGTAGAGTGGCAGGCCATCCTTCGGCGGCTGTATCTTGAGCGAGCCGGTGTTGCTCCTGCTGAGCTCACCGATCGCCGTGATGTAGGACCCGTCGCGCAACATCTCCTCCATGGTCTGCAGGCCGCGCTGCCGCACCCCCGAGAAGAATCCCCACACGTGGTCGATGACTCCCGGAGACATTGGCTCGAACTTGTCCGATATCACGTCCATGTCTGTTGAAAATGGAAATAGTGATGTACAAAAATGCAAAATGTCTATAAACCTAAACCTATTTTTTATTTTTCAGTAGTGTTGCCATTCATTATCTTTATTGCAGTATGTATGAGAAAAACATCTAGCACATATTATTATCATAATTTTCTACATCTCAAATGACAACTTTGCATCCAGTTTTGCGTCATATAAAGTGGAACTGCATTCTTACCAAGCAGCTCTGCGGCCAGCGCGTCCACTACCTCGATGCTGTACTTGCCACTGTTCAGCACAAAGGGGGTGGAGTTACACACTTCATGTATCGTGCGCGTCTGGTCGGACCAGAAGCCCGCTGACGTTCGCGCTATGACATGTTCTTTGATTGTCAACCTGCAACATACAAAAATATTGTTACTACTTGTACCTATTTAACTCACATTCTAAACTTCTTTTTCATAATGTTATTTACAGGACACATTGTTATCAGTTTAACATAACAACATCACATCTGTATTTCCCAAAAGTCATAGATGTAATACATATTTTACCAATTAATTTTATGTTATAGATCACTAAGTAATAGGGAGAAGCTTAATTTCAATGTAATACCAATGTGTATTGTTAAATATAAACAGGTAAGACAATATTTTTGAGCATCAACTCTTTACCATACACAATCAGCTGCCTGAGCAGTCAACTTCCTAAACCACTGCAGACTAATTATTGTGCACATATTTTTTAATTTTATTAGTATTCTACATATAACAATAATATGTGCATACTAGAGATAATTGCTTATATTCAAGGTTGGGTACTATAGATTCAAGGGCCTGACTCAACATTATATATGTAGTTCTCTAGTATAATTACTATAAAGGGTATGATTACACAAATATAATTAGGTCTTGCACAATTATTACTTACTATTTACTATATATTCCGGTTATACTCACGGGCATTCCCGAATACACCCGTGAGTATAACCGGAATATATAGTAAATAATATGGATAACACTCACGAAAGTTATTATAGTAAAATTATTACTTACTACTCTAACTTTTATTAAAATACTAATTTGCAGGACACTAGACTCAAACAGTAGGTACATACTTAGTATCAGTACTTTAACAAGAGCAGTGCCAGCAGTGCCCAGGCACAGGGTGCACATCCTAGAGGGGCGCAAAAATGACCAGACCAGGACTATAATCAATAAAAATGGTGCAGTTAAAGTAGCTCACACTGGGTGCATAAAAGGCTAATTATGGCCCTGGTTACTATGTACTGTTTTGGTCTAGTGTTTGTGACTACTGCCACATCTTTGAAAACTCCTTACCTCTGTATAACACCAGTGACCGAGTTATTATAGTTACTGGTGATGGGGTTCCCAAGGGGCTTTACCAGTCCTCTGATGACTACATACGGAATGGTATTGTTTGAGTATTTGTTGATTTCTCTGTTTAGAGTAGCATCTATATCCAGAACGGGAGCTGTCTGTAATCATATATAATATTTTCAGAAACAGTGGATTTAAACAAGCTGTTAATTATATATTGGTTATTGTGAATTATGATAATATAATAACTTATTTATACTAATTAAGTTTGCTGCTTTTTTTATTAAGATCCTTTATACATTGGTTTGAAAACAAACCTAATTAAAACTACGTACTAGATTTCCAAATTGTAATAATACTATATTGACCTAGTAAATGTCCTTGTATTGCAAATATAACGTACAATTAGACTAGATACTAGTAAAGTTGATGGTTTACCTGCATAGCGTTTAAGATATGTTTACATTTACTCAGCTGTTTTACACAAAAGCCTAAAATAAGAGAATCAATCCCCAGAATCACTGTTTCGCCGATAATCTCTGAGAAGAATTCCATCGTTAATCAAGTTTGTATTGTTCAGTGCGACGATAAATTTTCTAAGTAATTGCGTAACTATTTACAACATTTTCAGCTCATTTTCCCCATTAATTTGCTTAATTTCAGTCAAATTTCCCAATCACAGAATTCACATTGACTTTTGACGTTTGCGTTTTGTAATTTGATTTCGATTTGATTATAGCATAGACTAAAAATACCTAGCAGTGACTGAATCATATTTTTTTTACTCTGACATTGAATCTATCCTCATTTTCTTACTAAAGAAACTTTAATGAAATTGTATTAATTTCTCACAAAAAAAAGAATTTCGTGAAATACAAATGTTTTTTATCATATTTCTTGGGCACTTCAGAACCTCATCAGCATCAAGCGCCCACCGTAACATCGGAAACCTTATAAAAAGTTTTTTTCGGGAGATATAAGAAAAACAACTAAAATGGTCTTACTTTTGTTACTTCTTTTCTGAGATACGGTGCCCAAACTCTGTATTGCCTTAGGGCTGGTCTGTTCCCATAGTCCACTAGGGCTATATATCAAGGAAATAAGTGCCTACAAGTTTTCCATACACTCGAGTGTCCACGACGTGGCATGGAGATAGATAAATATGTTCTAAATGGCCGACGCTGTTTTTCTTGAATTCTATCTTTTTATTATATTGAACGTGGGAAATCCTCATGGATGCCCGCCGGTTACGGGTGAAGCGAGCGGGTTATGTCGGACTTTAACCGACTCCAATTCTACCTATCTTATCTCTCACATAATCACAGAAAATCATAACA
Source organism: Abrostola triplasia (assembly GCA_946251915.1). Classification (NCBI taxonomy): domain Eukaryota; kingdom Metazoa; phylum Arthropoda; class Insecta; order Lepidoptera; family Noctuidae; genus Abrostola; species Abrostola triplasia. Next base: position 1,539,684 of record OX276424.1, on the reverse strand, counting down.
CTAGAACAGCCCTACAGACTAAGGCTAAGACTAACTGCCCTTATCATACATAGAAGGAAATAAAACACATTTCTATACATTCCTAAGAGATTTATTAAGAACGTGAACACATTGAACAGTTTAATTCCTCCTCCTCCGCACCCTGGATATCCTCCAGGCGTTAGGTTCCTCGTACTTGTTGTACAGCGGCTCCAATCTCTGGTTCTTCTTGAACTTAGACAGTTTGGTAGGATCGGAGAACTTGAAGAAGGCAGGTGCGAACTCCACCAGCCATTTAGGATCGATGGTGGTCACTTCGCGCATGTACTCCTTTGTAGTCTGCACGAGCTCGTGGTAGATGACCCTGAAGACAAAACAAGGCATTTTAATAATTGAATGTCATGAAATTTGTATATGATTTTGTGGTAACTGCAAACTTAATAATTTTTATGACACATTAACTTTAGTTTAGCGTGTGCATCTTTGGTACTGTAACTCCCAAACGAATGAACAGATGTTGTATGTGTTGTACAAAGTGTGTATAAAGCTTACCATTCTGGTTGTCTGTTGAAGAGAGCACTAGAGGGATGTATGTAGACCACTTGACTGTCGACCAGGGTCCGGTAGCCTTCCTGTGGGTCCTTCTTAGCGGCGTTCCTGAAGAAACCGGAGCATATTGTCTTCTGGATGCGCACCGTGTTCTTACCCGCCGACACCACGTCTAGTTTATGCCTGTTCGAGAGAAAGGAAACGTTAAAACATAAAATCTATGGTGTCGAATATTTATTTAACCTAAATATGTTCCCATATGGTGGAAGGTCCAGGACCATGGAATTGTGGATGATGCTGTCCTAAAAATTGCAGAAATTTTACATGTTGAGGTGCTTCCTCATCTGTAGGGCTATCAGGTCCAAAGGCCACAGAAATTCTCATGATAATTATATTCCTGAAACACAACCTAGGCATAATTTCACAAGTTACCTGTCCATAATACCGAGCAGCTGTTTCCTGACGTCTTGAGCCCGCTTCAGCGTCCGGATCTGTACGAAGTTCTCGTAGCACCAAGCGTTAGAGAACTTGTTGTTTCTCCAGCTGTTATATACAGCCAGCAGTGTGAGGTGGTCGCCCTCTGGCTGGTTGAACTTCGCCTTCTTTTGGTCTGCTAGCGCCTGCTTATCCTTGGGTCGATAGAACACATTCTGGACGCTCAACATTGACACTATTGTCAGAATCTCGTCAGAACACTGTAAGGCTACTGACATAATAAGGATTTTTGATAGGTTCGGCTCCAAGGGGAATTCGGCCATCTGAAAATGGAAATTTATTTTTGGTCAACATCGATCGTATTTAATCCGATACCTAAAGCAAAGCACGATAGTCTTAGTGCTTACGTAACCATCTTTTGTTACATTTGTTACCAACTAGATTTACCTCTATATTATATGACCTCATAAACTAATCTCAATGACTACTGACTGAAGAAGGAAGAATTAAAGCTGATCTTTAAATAGTGCATAAACAAGGTCTAGACATGCTTTTTAACCGACTTAAAAAAGGGAAATTATGTATTAAAGGTCTATATATTTTTCATATCTACAGTGAGAGCCGTACCCTCCGTCCCAGGCGGGTGAGCAGGCCCTCGGAGTCCAGCGCGGACAGCGAGTGCAGCTGCTCCAGCGCCATGATCAGCGACTCCACCGGCGGCGCGTCCATGAAGTCGAAGTGCAGCAGGTCGTTGATGCCCATTGTCTTCAGCTGCAGCACCTGTGACATACAACCATGGAGCTATATTACTTTGGAGTATAATTATATTGATACATTAAAGAATGCTGGCTAAGACAAGACAAAGTTACATGGAGAGTTGAATAACTAACGGCCAGATTAATGTGAATCTACTCTACGTTCTCTCCTTAGACAGTAAATACCCCAACAAGGTAACACCAAAAGTTTTTAGTCCATAAAACAGATTCCCCCCCCCCCCCCCCGTCTTTCACCTTCAACGTTCCGTCAAATTCCCACCACTGCCCTAAATTTTTCCTGTATACACTGGATCCAATATATCATGTAACGTGATTTGTAGTATTTTAAGTAATTATTGAGAAGACTAAAACAGGGCAGGTTAATTTTAGGAAACGCTAAATGTCTGAAGTTAATAAGTAGTTAGTAAGTTTTACTTACAGTGGTGGCGAGGTTGGTGCGCTGTATCTCGGGCACGGGCGTGGGCAGCATCTCGTCCCGGTAGGCGCGCTCCGTGTACAGGCGGTAACACTTGCCGGGGCCCGTGCGGCCCGCGCGGCCCGCTCGCTGCTTGGCCGCGGCCTGCAACACACACGGTACGTTACTTACCTTATATATCACTAACTTTGTTTACTGACTATTGTTAGATACTTAATTAATAATTTATCATTTCAACTACTTGTAAATAACTATTCCTTCATAAAAGTGAGTTATTTTTCTTCGTAACCTAAGGAAGTGTACCTTAGGGTAAACACCAAAAACATAAATAACATACCTGTGAAATTGGCGTCACAACCAAGGAATCCATTCCAGTCTTAGAGTTATAAACTTTTTGCTTTACGAATCCTGGATCAACGACATAATATATTCCGTCTATGGTGAGCGACGTTTCCGCAATGTTGGTAGCTATGACCACCTTCCTGGAGCCCGGGGGCGCAGGTTCGAAGATGCGCGTCTGCATCTCCGACGGCAGCGCGGAGTACACTGGCAATATGATCAGCTCCGGCACATCAGGGCCTAGAGACTTCATCCTTTCATACAGAATCTCACAGGCTGTGTCAATCTCCTCCTGACCGGTCAAGAACAGAAGAATATCGCCAGGAGGCTCTCGTAAATGAATCTGCATCACAGTGATAAGTGACGCGTCAAGGTAATCCGTCTCTGGTTCCTTCGTGTAAAGGACTTCAACAGGGAAGGTCCTGCCCGGTATCGTGAAGATGGGGGCCTCGAAGAAGTATTGGGAGAACTTGACGGCGTCCAGCGTCGCTGATGTGACGATCAGTTTTAGTTCGGGCCGTTTCTGGACGGCTTGCTTGAGCAGGCCGAAAAGCACGTCCGTGTGAATGGTGCGCTCGTGCGCCTCGTCCAACATGATCACGGAGTACGTCTTCAGGTCGAGGTCCATGAGGCACTCGCGGAGCAACATACCGTCTGTCATGTACCTAGGGATAAGAAAAAAAAAATAAAATTATCATATCATAAAAAACATTGTAAATTAAGAATGCTCTTATTTAAATATAGCTGATCTTTTCTTTTAATCGTAGTTCTGAGTCATAGTGATGGAATCCAACAAGGAGCCTTATGATGGCGATAACACCAAAAGTTTGGAAGCTAACGAAAAAAGAATGTAGGTATAAATTGACAAGATATAAAATAATGGGTTATTTTGAATTCGATTTGAAAGTGCTTATAATGTCTGATAGGGAACACTAATATTCCCTATACTCACTTGATGACAGTCTCGGGGCTGGTGCAGTCTTCGAACCGTATGGTGTAGCCCACCTCCTGCCCCAGCCGACACCCGAACTCCTCGGCCACGCGCTTGGCCACGGACATAGCGGCGACCCTGCGCGGCTGTGTGCAGGCGATCTTGCCGCGCGCCGTCAGCCCGCACTCCGCCAGGTACTGCGTGATCTGCGTCGTCTTACCCGAGCCAGTCTCGCCGATCACTATCAGAATCTGGTTTTCTGCTACCGCCTGCATATAGGAAATAAAATTGTTAATAGGTTTTTTTTTGCTTTATACTATAGTAAGAAAAGACCAACACCTTAATTCCAGAAATTACAAAACTATGTCATTTGCGTGATTAATAAATATGGCCTCATAAATAATTGTGTAACATTGAGAAATCATTGTATATAGTTACACAATGTCAATAGTTACACAATGTTTTGTCATCCTTTAGAAGTGGCTTCGCCGCGGTCGACCTCGACGACGAAGCTTCAGGCGTTTATTAGTAAGGATAAATTACTTAAAAATAAATATGAATAAAAATATGTATACACACCTTAGTGAGCTCATCCCTCAACTTATATATAGGCAGAGACTGTCTTTGCTCCAACAAGGACAAGTTAGTTTTCTTGCCAAATGAAGATTTCTTCCCTCCAATCACATGCTTCTTCCATTCTGGCAGGTCTTGAGGGGTGATGCCAGTTCCTCTCATGTTAGCAGCTAAAGCTCTGCCATCACTTTCAGGTAATGGATCTATCCAGTTCTTGTTAAGTCCCATGGGTAGACTCTCCATTTCTTGTTCTCTCTGTATCATCTTCTGTTCTCTTCTCTCTTTGGCTAGAGCTGACTGCATCATAGCAGCTTGGGCCAGAGAGCCGTCAGGGTTCTTGACGATCCTGACTGGGGACAGGTCGTGTAGCGCGCGGCCGTGACCTTGTAAGAACGGAGGTTCGTCTTCAACGAGTTCTATTTCGATGTCAGCTTCGCCGTCTTCGTCTTTCGGCAGTAAACCGGTCTCCTCATCGAAGTCCGGTAGCTCGCTCTTGTCTATGACGCCTGATGATATCATCTGTAGATCAAGTAATTTGAGTCAGAAACAATATTCTTTTAATATAATAGTAGGTAACATTGGAAAAAATGAATATTTTTTACACTTAGAAACTGGAAAAAAATGTTTGTATCCTTTCTTACTGCTAGGAAACAGTTTGCCATGGTACTAGTATATAATAGTAAAACAAGACAATTAAAGAGTAATATGGCCCAAAACCAAAAGCTGTCATATGAATGAAAGTAGTACAGGTGTGATGTTATACATACTTGTTTGATCTCCCATCGCTCGGGACTGGAGATCCTGGTGACCCGCTTGCGGCTGGAGTCCTCGTCAGGGTCGAGCCCGCCCTGCAGCCCAGCCAGGACGGTGGCGTTCGGAGGCGGACGATCTGGATTACGACCCTCGCGCTCAGCCTAAAAATATATAAGTACTGTTAATTTACCTAGTATGAATGAGTTTATTAACTAAATAATAGATGAATAAATAACTTTACCTCCAAATGTGCATGTGATGTTGGATTCAGATCTTTTCCAGTATCTTGACATACATCCTTCATAGTGAGTGATACTTTTTGTCCAGTCACAGATAGGACTTTAACCTGTAAAAAGTAATAAAGTATAAATAATAGCATTAGCAGAGCAATTGTTAGATTCTTGAACCATAGTTTCAGTTAAGTATCAAGTGCCACATTTAACAATTCTTTTTAGCAAAAAAGGTAATCAAACTTAGTCATTCATATATGCAATATTGGGACATATTAACATGACTGGCAAAGTGTGGGTGTACACACTATACGCCTCTGCCTACCCCTTTGGAGAATACAGGTGTTATGTTATGTTGTATACCATATTCATTGTTTTGTAACCATACCTTTACTTTGTCACCTCTGTTGACAACATCAGACACATTGGTCACTCTGCCCTCTGACCTGAGCTGGGAGATGTGGACCAGTCCCTCCCACCTCTTCCGCACACCCTCAATTTGAACAAAGCAACCAAATGGCACTATGTTTGCTACCCTCCCATTGTATATCTGTAAAAATAATTCTAAGTATGAACATATACAACATAATATATTATTACATTAAGGACCAATTTCTCAATTGCCAGATACTTTTTATACAAGAACCATACATTAACTGTGAAATTGAATTCATATTACGATTGAAAAATCTGTACTAATAAATAATATTGTGAATAGAAAATAAATTCATAATAGTGTTTTAAATGAGTACTTACTTTCCCAGGTTCAGGATCGTCACTCATTTCAACCTCGGGGCTCCTCTTCCTTGACTTCTTACCATATTCACTATACTTATCTTCTCTCTCTCTGGATGGAGATCTCCTGCCTCTAGATCTCGACCTCCTATGTCTATCTCTAGATCTATGACGACTGGAGTTTGGACGACTCCTGGATCTCTTCCTCCTATCTCTGTCCCTGTCACGACTTCTACTCCTACGGTCTCTACTGCGACTCCTCTTATCTCTACTTCTGCTACGTTTACTTTTCCTATCTCTGGACCTTTCCCGCTTCCTGCTGATGTCTTTACGGTCTCGACTACGGCTTCTTTCTCTTTTTTTCACTTCTTCTTTTACAACTTCCTTTTTATGAGGTTCTTTAATGGGACCAGAGTGGGAGGGTGCCAGAGCTTCTAACTCAGCCATTGCTTGATCAACAATAGCATCATTTGTTTTGCTCTTTGATTCATCTTTGAATATTTCTTTTGAGGTCAGTCTTTTGGTTTGCTTATCCTCCTCAACCTCTTTTTCACTGTCTTCATCAGAGGAGAACTTTGGAGGCTTCTCATTAGGTATCGCTAGCCCCGGGAACTTGTTTGCCAATGGGTTATTACTCTCATTCCTAGTTTCACCTTTTTGTGTAACATTGTTAATAGGTTTCATATGCTGTATAATACGCAACAAATTCGTCATAAAGGAATCTGAAAATTCAGCGCCATTTTCGACGAGTGCCTTCTTAAAGCCATCGAATGTTTGATTTTTGTCTGCAATGTCAATTATAAACTCCGCTGCAACAAATAAAACATCGGTTAAATCATACTTAAATAAAATTATTTTAAAATGGGAAGATAAACTTATAAATTACAAACTTATTTCGTGGGATTTAATTTGTTATGATGATTTTACATAATAATATAAGTATTATCATATAAAAGAATATTGCAACATGTAAATAAATGGGGTACTATGTTAATGATGGTTAGAACTACACTTACCTAAATCTTTATCGTTTAGTCCTAAATGATTGTCTAGCTCCGTGCAGACTTTTGATACGAGAGATAAATGTTCTAACTTAGCAACTTCATCCATCGTTAACCACTGTTACAGTAGTTACTTTAAATGAATGAATATAAGACAACAATTCCACCCAAACTATTATAAAATATAAACTCTTGGTTGACAGCATGACATTTCATGACACTGACAACTCCACAGCAAAGCAAGTGATATATTTATGAAGACGACGTTCACAGACTAATAAGGATAATTATTAACAAACTATCTTTACATGAGTTGTTATAATTATAACTTCAATTACAAACAATGTTTGTCTATTTAGTAAAATAAAGGGAAAGAAATAATATTTTTTTCTGAAATTAGATAGAAAGTTACTGGAATGTAACATTAATTCAACCACTTAAATCCTCCTTCTCTATCATAGATTAAATATTCTCTTTTATTTATTGTCTATTGCAAGCACATAACTGAAAACTGCCAGCGAAATGTGTTCAAATTTAAAGGATAGAGCCAAAGGCCAAAATGAAAACAAGTAGTCAGTGGACTTTACCTATATTGTAGAAGTTCTGAAAATATATCACTAACTTTCTAATATACCATATATATACTCTGTGGCGTGTATTTAAAGATGGGTAATACATATATTTATAAATACAAGCTAATATGAATATATTAGTTTAGAAATATTACAATATTTGAAAAAAAAACTTATCTTGAACGCTTATTAAAGTTACGCTTGCCCATCTCGATGCGTCAATGTAGACATTTCATGATTTCACACAATATGATGTCAAATTAACAATGTCAATCACATTGTCAAATGCATGGATCATCAAATGATTAGATGTGTTCTGTAATTCTTCCTGTTCTTTACATTTTACCAGTAATTTAGTTAATTTTTTATAGTGATATTTTAGGCAAGTGCGTTTTTTTCATTTGTGTCCAGTTCATGTCACTTTATATGATGGAAAATAACACAGATCATTCTGAACAAAACAACTTTAGTCCTATATCTGTGCAAGACGTAGACGTAGATTTTTTACCGATTGTTTACGAAATAATACGAAGGTACTATATGTAGTGCTTTTATTTTTAGAATTATGTCATCATGTTTATTACTGTGAAGCCCATATTTTAATTATATTTATTGTTTAGTGTCGAGCGGGACTTTCATGACAACTCTGCGAAAGCAAGGGAATCACAAGATTGCAGTCAAAGGGTGCTAGAGTTACAAAAGAAATTTGATGTAGCTCGCACACAGGTAACAATAAACTATGTTTATATTTAATTTTAGTAGTAGACAGCATTATTTTTTATACACTTTATGATTACTTAACAAGACAAATAGGTTAAGTGAAAGATTTCTGACAAGAAGAGTTTTATTTATTGTTGTAGATAAAGCGGTTACCTGGTATAGATTTCAATAAGCAGGATCAATTGAAGCAGTTTGAGATATTAAGGACCCAGCTGAGACTGAAGCGAGAGCTCTTGCAAAAGTACCGTAATATGTGCTCATTTGAAACTTCATTTAAGTGATCTACACAATATAATGCCACTCAGAACTTTACTCAAATATTTAGCCAACAATGAGCATCTTGTGCAGAAGCTTGCAGAGTCATACCCAGTCCGACGGGCTGCACAACTTGCAGTCTCAGTATTTTACAGAAGTAAGGAGAAGATGTCAGAGATGGATCCTCAGAAAATCAACAGAATTATGTCTTTTTTAAAGAAGTTCAATGATAATTTAAAGGATGGGATTCAGGATGCTAAGAAACAATTGAAGAAAAAATAGTGTAAATAATTTTAGATTAGTCTAAAATGCTGCTAATTGAGTCATTAGTTAAAACTTTTTCACATGTAGACATTAAATAATACTACATAATTAATCTGAGCTAGTTTTATTTCACTCACTCTGAACAAACCATAAAAATATTAATTTACTTAAACTACAAAAATCACATAATAATGGTACTGTGAAGTAATCGAATACTGAATTATGATATGAAGTAGAGCAGCTAGCCTTACTAACACTATAATATTATTGTATTATTTGTAATAGATCTGACCACCAAGTACAACAGATTCATCACTTGTCCATCACTTACCACCTGCTGCTCACCCACACTAACTGGGCAACACAAAACACATATATATTGAACTTAGACTGCTCAATGAAAGTATCAGTGAAATTGAAATCAATATAATCTAGGAAACCAAAATATAATCAAATTATAAAATTGAAAACAATAATATTCCGAATCTTGCATAAAATAGATAATTTAAGTAACAACAAATAAAATATAATGTATTTTGGGTTTAAACATAGATATCTGTTTATAGTAAGTCCCGTTTCTGTTGTACCCTTCTAAGAAAAGAGATTATAAGCTACAATATATAATTAGCAATATGTTGATAAACTTAAGATTTATATAATCCTGACGAATATTAAGGAAAATTACCTGTAGATAGAGAACTATGTAAAAAGTTATAATTATGGTTTAGTCAAAAATATGTAACTGTCATCTGAGGGCGTGTACTTATCAGTAAACACATCACATACGTTAGGCATAGAAGAGTATGTGATATCTATTTGCACAGCAAAAAGATCGAGACCTAAGTACCTTGTACTCTGATTTAGTGCTTTGGACCGAAAAACTGCGCTAGGGAAGCACATAGTAGTAGAGTATTTAAAAATATTTTCTTAAAGCTATTGAGGAAAATATTTACAGGAGTAAATCCAAAGTTTGACACCGTTAAACAATAGTAATTTAGAACATTTTAATGTAAGCGTCATCCGGCGCCGCCGACTGTGAATTCTGAGAATAGAAAAGTCAGTCCCTAGCGCTCATCGTTTGTACTGGTCGGAAACAAAAGCGGCGCGGGCGCGGGCCGGCCTAGGTGGCGGCGGCCAGCGCGGGCGCCTCGGGCGGCTTGTCGTGCCGCTTGCGGGCCCGCCGCGCCGCGCCCCCCGCCGCGCCCGCGCCGCCCCCCCCGCCCGCCGCGCCGCGCTTGTCGCCCTGCACCTCGAACGGGGAGTCCGCCGCCGTCACGTCGCTCTCTTGCTGCGGATTCAAACATTGCTCCGTGTCAACACACCGTAGCCGAAATGGACCGCGAGTCACATCGTGACGGAAGCCGGTAACGTACCACGTGCGTGTTGTGCGTGTCGCTCTTGTCGTGCGGCTGCTGCGAGCGCCGGTCGTGCCGCGTGTTGGTGGTGCGCGGCTGCTGCTTGACGGCGGCGGGCTCGGGCCGCAGCACGTTACCCACCGCCTTCGTGCGACCCTCGCGGAACACCTGCACAACTCAGATACATTAAAAGAAGATCCTACTATTTGCATTATATTAGTTATTGTAGTTTCTGCCTATCCTCGGTAACGTAACAAATGTTTAACTACTAATATAGGTGTAAATATACCCATGCTGAGTTTAATAGTACAAAATGATAAAAGCAATGTAAACATTACCATCCTCTGCCCTCTCTTGAGATACTCGGGGTGCTTGATGAAGCGAAACCGGACGAGCGCCTTGTCCCCGGTGCGCAGGCAGTCGCGGGACATCGACAGGATGGACGCCGTCTGCCGGATGCTGCCGCAGTGCACTGCAATATAACATTACATTAACCTCACTGATGTCAATAGCAATAATCTGATCCAAAAATACATTTATTATAGTCTTAGTGCGATGGGTTAAACATAAGATTCTCTCATCACCAGGTCAGCAAGTTGTAATGGACGGCGAACTCTTCTTTAATCTTAGCTCGATGAATAACAATAGGCTAGCGACCGAGTCCCATTATATGGAACTTATTTTAAGTAACGTTAATTTTTGTAAGTAAGGAGACGCGCCTATGGTGATTACATAATTGTATGGTGCACATACCCATGGCCTGGTAGCGCGAAGAGATGGTGGTGGGGTGGTGCAGCACCAGGATCTCGCCCTCGAACTGCCAGCAGGCCTGCGGGTTCAGCGCCGGAGACACCATCACCATGCCTTTACGGATTTGTGAACGCTTAATCTGTATTTCAACGAAAATAACATGAGTTTAAAGATATAGTTAGAGCTATTGCAACCGACTCTATCACTGACGTTTAAAAAAACATATCATAGTAATTAGTAGTAATACAAAAATGTAAATACCCGAATTGGTCCCATATAAATATTGTCATGTTCTGACAATGAACTTCTGTAATAAGTAACCAAATTCCTCATAAGAACTGTTGTTACAAGTAATATTGCTATTTTATATGTCTCTCTAGTAGTGATGTTCCGGATATCCGTTACTTTTCTCGCGGATATTTCACGGATCTTTTACTAATTTTTAAATTCAATTGACAGGATAAAATGCTGCACGATAACTAAATGTCACAAAATTATCAATTCCAAATTACACTAAAAAATTTCTTAGTAGACATATCTTTATTTGCATGGAATGTAGGTACAATAATAAGGTGTTACATTTATATATGGATACTTGTACAATTCTGCCTTAATGTAGCATTTTATTTTATTTTATGCAAATATTAATAGTAAAATATAAAATTGGAACAAGCAAACATATTAATTACTTAAATTTAAATTAGCTTATCATCTAAAAAGTCTTGTACTGAATAATAACATTTATCTAGTAGTAAAGATACATTTTTTTTTTAATTTAGAAAAAGGTAGATAGAAGGCATTATTTTAACTTTGGTACCAAAACCATACAAACACGTTATCCCTGCGGCCTAGTGTCACACTAAACAAAAGTAACACAGTGTTGGGTTAGGTCGGCTCACCTTCTTGAGCGCGAAGCTGGCGGTCTGCCCGCCGCGCACCTCGGGCACGGGCATGCGCTTGCGGTGGATGCTCTTGACGGTGATGGGCGTGAAGCGGCCGAGCGGGTCGGGGCCCAGCAGCAGCGTGTCGTTGAGGCGGATCACGCCGGCCAGCGTCGTGCCCGACACCACCGTGCCCACGCCCTGCGGACAAGCGATACTAACTATATAACTACCAATAATCGCTGCTGTATAGCTTGTTTTCTAAAGAATTTCATACCACTAACATAAGGGCAGTAGCTGAGTGGGTAGACTGCTGCGCTAAAGGCCTAAACATATAAACGCTGTGCGTTGCGTTGCAGTGCCACGAAAACAAGCGTTCTATGTTCATAAAACAGGGCGTTCCTTAACAAAAGATATCATCAAATATATGGCAACGTCTGAAATTTAAGTTTTTAAGCCACTTCCGTATTATCCATGCTTGTCACAAATAAACTGATGTTGGAACCGGCGGCGCGGCGCAAACTCGGCTTGTCGCGCCGCATGTTGATGATGCATGCATGCATGATATGTTTTACCTCAAATAATTTATTTTTGATATTTAAACGACTCATTACAGAATACCTTCTCATAATTATAGATATATCTTACTACATGAGAATGAATTCCAATACAATACCGGCACTGAGTAGGTGTCATCTATCTGGAATTCTGCGGGTTTGTCGTCCTGCGAGGGCATCCTGGTCTTCAGCAGGTTAAGGAACATCGTCAGCAGCTCCAGGTTCTCACCGGTCACGTTCGACACTTGGAAAATTGGACATAGCCTGCCAAACAATATTATTCAAGCTGTTAACAAAATAGTCATAATATACATACAGCCATGCCTTAGGTAAAGTGTGCTCATAATATATTAGGGAGTGCGACTATTTTGCTCTATTTACTTTTAGTTATTTATACCTAATCCAACTTTGGACAAATATCGACTCTGTTGACGATGACGACTATTAACTCCGGTTCTGCTCACGTGTTTACTATGAAGGCTTATTTGTAGGTTAAAACATATAACACACAACTGGCAGAAATAATATATTACATTAGCACGTAAAATACGCGATTTCCAACCGAACTCCATAAATTAAAACAAGAATCGGTATAGCGTCCATACCTCTGTGAGACAAAGTTAGTGGCGCTAACAATGACATCGTCTTTCGTCTTCACCATGACGGGCACCTTCCGGCAGCCGGAGGACTTGAGGATCCTGATGAGCAGCTTGAGGTTGTCCTGCAGCACGTTGGGCGGGCACATGTCGATCTTTGTCACAACCACGAACACCGGCACCGACAGCGCCAGCGCGAGCCCCAGATGCTCCTTGGTCATGCCCACTATGCCCGCGTTGGCCCCGATCTACCGACCAATGTACATACTGTTACTCTATGTAATCGTTAGATGGGTAGACGACATTGGAGAAGATGTGAATGCGATAAGGAAAGTCAAAAATTGGCACAGAAGAGGAGGATAACAGTAGGTCGACGTCGATATGGGATAGTAAAAATAACGCTAACTATATTTTTCTAATCATGAAAATTTCAGTTTCCTACTACGATAATGACGAGTGACCTGTTAAGAGCCTGTTGAGGAATGCTTACCATGAGCATGCCGAAGTCGGGCGCATGCCCCGTCATGCCGAACACGGTGGTCTTGAGGTACCGCTCGTGGCCCGCCAGGTCGATGAACGTGATGACCTTGGAGGACTTCTCGCAGATCTTCACCCAGTCCAGCGTGCCGTGGTCCGGCTTGTTCACCACGTTACCTGTGAGGATGGTATTAGTATCTAATTGAGTGATGATATACGCATGATGATACAGCGGTGTATGTCAGAACGATTTATACTCATAATTAGGTCTTAAATATTATAAGTAGTGTATGCTGCAAGATTGATAAATCTTAATAAATTAAGGAAAACATATTTTAATAGCCTAAGTAGTATGCAGCGATCTCATACCAAGACATTTGCACTTTTGGTAAGTAAAAAATCATACTATTAACTAATTGAAATCGATTCACGATAACATAACTACTCGTACTAATCAATAGTCGGTCGAGTGCTAATAATAAAGTAGTGAACAAATCAATTATACTAATTACCTAATTACATGAATATGCAAAGTAAGTATTGCGGGGCGCGTGTTACAGAACCAGACTAATTATTGCAATATTACGGCCTAAAAACCCTCGCCATTAGTTACGCGATTATACTACTAAGCAAAAACAAATGATTTTTCTGATTGTTTTGGTGGTATCTGCGTGCATCATAGACACTAGTATATAAAGTATATTGTGTTAATTATGTAATTAAGTTATAGGTACTAATTTTGAAACGATTAAAATTTCAAAATGCATTCATAATTAACCATCATGTTACTATGAGATCTTTATTATACACTGCATACAGCATGACTAATAAACGCAACTCGTTTATTAGATAAGCCACGTTTATTTTTACTAAAAGCGATTACTTGAGTAGTCACCTACACTTCCCTTATTTAACGTTAAACTAAAGTTCCAAACGTGAAGTAGCACAACCTCCTTAATTCACTTTCAATCTGTGTTGATACACTGTACCAGATTTACTACTATTTAATTAAAATGAAACACGATTGAAAAGAATAAACAATAAGGCGTAGGCAATATTCTTGTATATGAATGTAGGTAGATACTATAGTAGTTTTGGTTCTAGAGAAACAAGATTTTATCGTTTTTAATGTAGCTACATAGATGCGAAGTATGTAGGTATTTTTATTCTTTTTTGCACCGTGTGCTATGCCGTGGACCGTAAAGCTTCGTTATGAGAACTAACGTTACACTTTGATAGGTACGCTTCACGAAAACGTAGTGAATGCAGAGTTGATCAAACACAAACATCTTCAACTCATTATCCAACGTCGCGTCCAATTGTCCTATACAAGCAACACGGCAAACTTAACAACATTATTACTATTTTACTATAATAACTTTCGTGAGTGTACTATACATTTTTTGTATTGTTTACTATATATTTATTGTTTACTATACATTCCGGTTATACTCGCTTATGATAATACAATTACTTTAATCCAGCTCCGAAGGTCGCTACACATGAATGTGATCCATGCGTGCGACCGATGCGTCAAGCTGACCATCCGAAGTCCTAGCCTCACCTATGCTGTCGAAGCCCAGGATGTCGTTCCCGACGGAGCTGGTCCGGCCGCTCTCCATCTCGTGCTTGTGCCTGAACAGCCGCTGACGCGCGTACCCGCGCCCGTTGTCCAGCTCGCCGTGGGTCAGCACGCCCAGCAGGGTCGACTTGCCGGCGTCCACGTTACCTACCACTGCCACTCTGAGTGACGACAAGCGTTAAATAGTTATTAGATCTAATTTTCGTCTTTTGGTACGTTTGAATGAAGCAAGCGGAGTTTCTAGTGACAATACCTGATCTCCATGAAGTCCGTGTGGTCCAGCTCGGTGCGCAGCAGGTACTGGCCGGTGAGGCCGGAGCCGCAGTCCCAGCGGCGCAGCTCCACGCATGACACGCGCTCGCCGCTCACCAACGACTGCAGGGTGGCCACAGACGCGCTATACTCATCCTCCGTCAGCCCGCGTCCGTCTGCACAAACCAACCATGTTCTGACTTAATATCTTACTATCCTGATCTGAATCCGATCTCCATAAATCACGTAGGTGTGAAAATAACAATGACTTAAAGGTAACTTTAAAATCTGCAAGTAACCATAAACCGTACAAAGAACAGTACAGAATCCTCTATGTGAGTATGTGCCAACAAAAATGCACCACAAAGGTAAGGTTTTATAGCTACAGAAGTTCGTCGCATATGTGACGCGCTGAGAAGGATGTGCTTCAACCGCAGCCGTATGAATAGACGCACTTCCAGCGCACAAATGGCATTATGAGCTAAAAATAAAATTCAACAATGCTTTGGCTGTAAGAGAGAGGTAGTACCCGTGTCATAGCTGACTGTTATCATTTACGCTACCAAAAGGCGTAGAATTGCGCGGGTTAACTACTTTCGTAAAAGTAGTAACCTTGGTGGTTGTCCTTCATGTCATAAAAGTCAGTGCGCGCATACTTGTGGAACAATCAATGAGTAAGTATTTATAGTAAGATTGCAGGTTATTAGATTATTACCTGCTGACATTAAAACATGGCATTATGTTATGATTATAACAGCAATCTAGACATAGGCCCTGCAAACATAAAATTCCGTAAACCTTCAATTAAAATACGTGAATGATTGTTTTGAAACTTTAGACAATTGATTCTCGCACATACCAGGTACATATTACATTCAAATACTAATCATAGAGAACCACTAGACATAACTATTACACACAGTCGCGTGCACGTAACTAAGTGATAACTTAGATTAGATCTAGACTAGATTAGGAGTTGCAACATTCAGTCTGCCTTATCTGTTTGGACGTGTAATTTACATGCCTATCATCACGGATAAAAGCTCCGAATGGGTATGCAGCGATGTGACTCATTGTTTGCCAATAATTGTGGTGTAACTAAGCAAAAGACACACCAATTTGCTTTATTCTTTTAATTTATAGGTAATGCTTACACAGCTTGTGAGTGTTCGTTTACTATAATAGATATCATTAAGCATAATAAGAAAAACACAATGACGTTGGCAATGATTGTGTTAAATGATTGTTTGTTACGAAGGATATTACGGAATTTGTTAGATAAGCTGAACATATTATCAAACACTGAATAATCTATAAACTGATCATATCATTAAATATATTACAATTGTATATATTGTTTTTATTTATATTAACTATTGTTAATATGAATATACATTCGGCGCATATTAGTGCAAGATATAGAAGATTTCATTCAGGAGACATATGACAGAGGACATATTGCCACAAACTGGGCACAAATCCAGATTCCCTCCTGCTACTAGATTTCATGGAAAAACCATAAGACGCCTGAATTGAGATTCGAACCAAGTCCTGACACTAGATCAAAGAGGTAATAAATATATATTATAATATGTATAACCAGTGCCATAATTAACCTTTTATGCGCTCAGTACGAGCTTTTTTAAAAGCATCCAGTTTAATTGTTTGTTGTCTCGTTCTGGTCATTTCTGCGCCTCTCTAGGGTCTGCGCTCTATGCCTGGGCACCGCTGTCACCAACCTAGTTATGGCACTGTGTGTAACATACAGTTAAACCATATTGATTAGAATTGGAATAAGAATATTCTTACCTTCTCCTTGTCCAATATCATAAATGATCTCTCCATTGCCTGAGTCCAGCCTCTCTAGCAGCTGTTTACGGAGCAGTTCATATTCATCTGCCGTGGGGCTCACTAGCACCATCTAAATAAAAATAAATACACAGATAATAACACAAACACTTCTTTACATGATTATTATTACTATAAAATGTATTATTATAAACTTCTTTACTGCCCTGCAAGAGACACTTGAAAGGACTTATTTGTAGGTCAACTGTTATTGTTAACAGCACTGGCATTTTAATCGGAAAATAATAATGAACTGTGTTTATAACTATACTGCTTTGATGCCTTTAAAGGTTATTGATATTGATTCTACATGTACTTATGGAATGCACTAAAGTATTGAGTATTGAAAGTATCTGTGTTCTTTTCATATTACCAACAGAAGTTTTTCGATGCTCCCGTTAAGTATTCTAGTATATTTCTTACATTTACAAATAGCTCATGGATAAACCCTCAGTCAGATTCATGCATGATTGAATTAACTTTTCCAAGGGTGAAGCTAACCCAACCTAATTATTTATCTGGAATTTATTTTATACTGAAGTGCAGTAAACAGTCTTTTTCTATTATACTATAATATAATAATACTTTTTGTTTGGTCTGTAATTATCCTAATTATAATTTATTGAGACGGTAATTGTTTCTATAATAAACAAAAACTAAAAAAAACATTAGTGTAACATTACACTTATGTTTTTTTTAAGTTGTGCCATGTCACACAATTACAATAACTTGTTGACATTACTGTAACAATAGAAACATGTGTTCAGCAAAGTTAAGATCTTTTGTAAATGATGCAATACTACTTATATCTGTTAAAATCTGCTAATGCTTTTATACCTTTATAAGGGACTTAGTAATACTGTTTATTAAATAAAATCAATAATTATTATTGTGTACTAATAATTTTTTTTATGTTTATTTATTAAAACAAACTAGTAATAAAAAAAATATATAAACAACATGATGAAATATTATTATGGTGCAATCTTTTAGTCCAATGCAATGTTAAAGTAAATTACTTTAAAGTTGATATAATATACCCAAAAACATGTTTCTTGTATATAATATAATAAATTCGATAGATTGTACAATGTACACCCATAATGTTACATCTTATCTTAATAAATAAATAAACAAGAGTAATTATAATGTCTTACCTATAGAGTATAACATATTTTAAGTTTACTAATGATCTTTTGTGAGTTCTATTAACCAATATAAAAGACACACTGCCTTAGTAATAGTATAAGTAAATAATTAGTATAAAATCTAACGCGAAAAGCACAAGGGAATGCAAGTAGGCGTAATTTACGCGGGAACAATATGTTGGTAAACAAAGGCATCTCTGGAACTTACCTTTCCTCTGATGCTAGAATAATCCGTTTCACTTTCCAGGAAGCCCTCGGGCTCCGCGAGCGGGCTCATCTTTACTGGCGACTCAGGAACACTGTCCATCTTGAGGTCTGGTGACAATCCGACAAAACAGCAACAAACTGTTACACCATTATGTCATCACGTTATTCTACCGTAAACACCTCCCCTTAGGTCCCAGTTCCTAAAAATTGTAACAAAATTTCAAAAACTATAATGAAGACAACAAAAGATAAAAATTGAATAAAATTTTATCGCAGATGCTTGCTACGAATAGTTATGTTATGTGAATGTAATAAACAAATGCACAAATATATGTATATTTTACTAAATAAAGGCATATTTATATTTTATTATTAATGAATACACGACAAATACCTAAGAATTAGCCGCAGTGTAAGTTATGAAAATAGATTTGCTAAATAAAACAGATGGAATAAATGCCAACTTTTTGACAACTCACACACATGGTGTTGCTACTGTTTTCCTTATTTGTTTTATTTAATGCCACACACGTGTAGGAAAATATTATTGATTCCAAATTATTTTAGACTAGATGACCAAACAAATATTGTACATATACGCTAGAATAAAACAATCCAGTTCAAGATCAATGATTATATTATTAATAAAATTTATACACTACAAAAAATAATAATTATGTATTTAAAATTGTAGTGTTACAAGCTTTTCTTTTGTTGTTTGTCCTTTTAATCTTCTAACAAAATGTATTGTGATCCTGTTCCTGTTCTTAAAACTGTAAAGTAATCCATAGTCAGCATACAATTTTTTTTTATTTATATAAAACTTACTTGTCCAGAAAATGCAAGTATGGAATATTATTAATCAACGCATATTGATCGCACCTATAGAAGAGTACTCATAAAATAAAATATAAATGGCATGGCAACCCGGATCAGCATTTTAGTTTTACTTTTTTTAGTGATGTTGGTGAGGTACTTTAGACAGTAGGTTCTATGTTGTTTTTCGCAACAATATCACCGATAGTAAATATCGGCGTTTATAATGTACTTGTGAAGTGTTAACTAAGATCTGATCATAATTTAAGTACTATATATAACTTGGTATATTGTTTAATTCGTGTAATATGGTTTTGTGGATACCTCTATCCTTGAACAATCAATATGGGTGATTTAAATTCATCTGAAAGTTCCTGGAAGAAACTGGTGATAGCGAAATCAAATGACGAATACTACTCTATCTTATTCTCTTCTAAAAATTCTAATGATAGCGTACAGAATGACAAGGTGAACGCTACAGGTATGAATTCAGAACACGAACTGTCTTTGGATAATGTTAAAAAAGAGTTGGATGAAACTAGTGATAATCACAACTATGAGATGGATGAGCATGACGATGGGTCATTGACGCAAGAGGTGGATCCACTCATGTTAGAAGCTGGAAAACGAAGACGTCGTAAAGGTTCTGGACCTAAGTGCGAATCGCCAGATGAAAGAGCTTTGCGGCTAGCGAAGATGTCCGCTTATGCCGCACAGAGACTCGCCAACGAAACCCCTGAACAGCGCGCTTGTAGACTCCGGCGCATGTCAGAATATGCTGCTAAGCGATTATCATTGGAAACCAGTGAACAGAGAGCCAACCGTCTGTCTCGAATGTCTGCATATGCTGCTAAAAGGTTGGCCAACGAATCGCCAGAACAGAGGCAAGCTAGACTTTCAAGAATGTCTGCATATGCAGCCAGAAGGCAAGCCATGAAGAAAGTGACTGACCCAAGTACCTCATGCTCGGGGAATTCAAACTACAAAACTTCCAACATAATGCCTAACCAAAGCTGAGAATACTTTGTATTTGAGTCAATGATAATATTTTTTAAAAAACACTTAACTATACTATCTTTTTATACAGAACTTTACACAGTCATTTTATGTAAATATTTACTGTTATTTTATTTTTAGAGAAATAATGAATAGGCACCTATTTAGATTTTTTGTTTAAAAGGCTTCGTAAACTTTAATGATTAATCTGCTGTAGTTGTATATTACTTAATCAGCATATTATTAAAATATAAGTTAACATCACAATAAATATTTTACAATAAAAGCTTAGGTATTTATTATTTTAATTCCTACAAATATCCTATAAGAAGTTTTGTGTTGCTA
Organism: Abrostola triplasia; assembly: GCA_946251915.1. NCBI lineage: Eukaryota > Metazoa > Arthropoda > Insecta > Lepidoptera > Noctuidae > Abrostola > Abrostola triplasia. Next base: position 1,519,347 of record OX276424.1, on the reverse strand, counting down.
AATGATGAATAGGATCAGCCTGTGTGCTGTAACATTTTTTATGATAACTGTCATTACAACTGTATTCCCCAATGAAGTAAAGCAGGTGGACCTTACAGCAAAATTTGGGTGTATGCTGTTAGGTCCAACCTATCCTATTACTGTTAAAAATCCAGACTGTGCTTCTATTGAGAACAATCAAATGCCCAATAATATAAAATTAAAAATACTTATAACACTGCCCAATCCAGAAATCAGACATAGGACTAAAGCAGTTGCACTATGCAACTTGACCAATGAGGGAGTAAGTACTAAAAACTAATTAACAATAATATACTTTATTTCAATCAAACAATATAGTGTTGATACAAGAAAGAAGTAAATATGCAATAATTAATACACACCATGATGTACAATAAATGTTACACAAATACCATTTTTGAGATTCAGCACACAAAGTAAAGGAATGTTCTTATGTCAGTCTAAACATGCTATGCTATACTTACCCTACTTTATGTAATACAAACTTAAATTTAATTTAAAGCCTATATCTGAATATTATCATACATAAAAATACATTATGCCATATATACACTATAGCTGTCGACCTGACCCCTTCATACAATACTTATTACTAAAAAAGATTGTATAAAGAAGTCGTAGCTACATATTTAACGCGCAGATCAGACGATCTGTAAGGATAAACCTATGCTTTCTACCCTTGATATATATTTAATATATAGAGCAAGACATGCTCCCCCCCCACAAAGGGTATCTAGCCGCTGGACGTGCGCCTAAACATTCTGATGTCTGACAAGACATGTACATGTACTGACAGTATGCCGTAAAATCTGATTATGTGTGCAGACACTTACCTACTAGAACCAGTTTAGATTGGCCAGTGACCAATGTGAATATTAAAATAAGTCCTAGTATTTATACATAAGCTATTTTACGCTGCTGCTCTCAAAGTATATGCTTACCAATTAATCAACTTAACTAAGAAAAGATGATTTTAAATATAAATCGATTAAACATCTCTGCCCAGAAAAGAACTTCAACATCAGCAGTTTGATAGTAAGACCAAAGTGTTCTGATATAATATATTAATATAAATTGCATACATAATAGTTCCAGTTTAATTTAAAACAAACCTTAGTTTTAAAAACCTTTATCTATTTAATTTTAAGTTAAGCATGGGTAACTTGCAAAATGACACCAAGTCAAATAAAAAATCTCAGTTGTTTACTTTCTTCTATCACTAATTCACCTATAGGTAATATTTATTTAAACACTTAATACCAAATAATCGATTTTAAATTGATCGATCAATCGAGTTGCCATTTAAAACGAGGATATTACGATATTATATATATACCTATTGCAATAATTATGTATTTTAAACTACCCTATAATTCCCGTATATAAGTATTTTTAGAGAGATTAACATGCTTTACAAAAACTTTTATTTATTATACGTAGTTGCCTTATTTTTTGGTTGATCAACATAATTATTATTACACATGTTTAATTACTGTCTTAGAAGCTATATAAATAAAAAGCTAAATAAAATTGAGCATTACGCGAAGAAAACTAAAGACAAATTGTCATGTACGAAATAATAAATATAACGGACGGATGTGGGACCTGTCTTTATAGTCAATACCAGGCATGGAAATGATTGCTACATTTAATTTATTTTCAATTAAAAAAATATTTTTTTTCATATGATTTCACATGTGAAATTTCGAGTCCTAATGTCACAATTGCTGCTGTTCGCTTCTAATCATGAAGAATTAATAATTATGATAAATTGCTACTTATATGAAACTTAACATTTTCGTCATTGTTTTTTTTTTTTTTTTTTTTTTTTAAAAAAAAACGTCGCCCCACACTAGGAATTTCTCCTGTGTCGTGGGTGCGTTTCACAAACATGAAATATCACATACACAACCACCCAGACGCGGGACAAACATCTGTGGTTCGCACAAAGTTTTGCCCCGTGCGGGAATCGAACCCGCGACCCTTAGCGCAGCAGTCCAATCTCTTAGCCACTGCGCTAATCAGGTCGTCAATTTCCGCGATACAAATGAGCTGTGTTGTATACTTTAACTAAAACCATGAACTTTCCAAGGAAGTCGTCCGCCCGCTACTAACGAATGAATGAAATGCGAACGATCTGCGCTTTCACAGAATTTGAATTGTAGCAGTCTGAGTGAAGGAAAGTAGCAGGTGTGACGAATGAAAATAATTTCATATGATTTTTTACATGCTATTCATGGAACGTCCCATGCCTAGTCAATGTTGCAAAGCTTCCGCCCGTGACTTCGTCCGCGTGGATTTCGAATGTTTTATAGTCTACCTTTCTAACCGTGAAAGAATTTTCAAAATCAGATCAGCCCCTTTACCGTGAACTCTCAAAGCAGGACGGTGTCCGGATGTGGAAGCGAGATGCCGCTACGTGGACTGTAATACAGCGTCTTACCTCGAGATTACCGGAACATCCAAACTCACAAACTTTACCTCTTTATAATATAGATGTATACAGAACAAATGATCAAAATTCACCCCAAATGGAATAATTTACATTAAATTTGTTACAAGATTCAGTAAACATCGATTTGTTCTTGATATTGCACATTATTTCACATCCTATTTAGTATTACAAACACTCGATTTGCGTCAGTGTATAGTTTTTATGTTACTAACAATACGTAACGACCTGAGTTATTGAATACATTAAGAAAATTATGAATAAAACATAGATAAAATGTGAATAAAATGTTTTGCTTCATAGTAATTTTGCAAATAATGATGAAACCTTGGAACTAGTGTGTGTTTTCCAAATTTATCTAAATTAGTAGATAATAATATATTACCACGACCCTCTAGATGGCGATGCTAGTTTCTTCAGATTCCGACATGCACGATGGTTTCGTTACTGAGATATTAATAAGACGTATCTGAGGTTCAAAACGCTATTCACTCATAGTTTGTTAACGTTTTGACTATGTTTTTTCTTTTTATTGTGTAAACCTTATTCCCTTCTTGTTGACAAAAGGGGCCAGGCTTATCTTCATTAACATATAAATATATTTTATAAATACAGTTGAGAACAGTCTAATTTGCTTACTTACAAATCACTAAAATTATATTTAACTTAAATGTATTACGAAACATTACGTACGTCTGTTGCGTACGTATGGGTTTTTAAGTCCGCTTTTATACCTCGCACCCGCTACGTGAAGCTAGTTAAAAATATACATCTTTTAGGCACAGCGCACACAGAGATATTGTGAGGACTACAGGTACCTAATACATACTAACAGATGAGAAATACAAGTAGTGGTACATGTAGGCTCCCTGTCATAGTTTGAAAAAATAGCGCTATCTCTCTTTCTCAGTGTGCATTGTGTCAAATAATTAAGTGCGATAGAAGAGTACAGTAACCAGCACGAGTCGTGAAAACTCTCTTCATTAGTCAGTTTGACGCCGACGTTTTACTGCGATTGGTTCGCCAGTAGACGCTCGCCTAATGGGCTCACATGTGTTCTTGGACTACCGTCCATTGTCGGGTGACTCTTGTGGGCTACTGTAGGGGACAAGTGACGCCTCAGAAGGGCGGCAGCGCGTACTCCCTGCGGTTGCAGAGGAGTGCGGGGTGGGCGGGGTGGGCGGGGCGGGGGGCGCGGCGCTAGCAGGCGGGGTCGGCGGCCAGCGGCGAGCCGGCGGGCGCGGCCAGCAGCTGGCGCGTGGACGACGTGGAGCTGTACGAGTCGCCCGACGACCGCACGCTCGACTGGCTCAGGGGGGTTCCTACACATCAACCAACTATTACACCAGCTTCATAGGCCTACTGTTGCCAAGGTGCATTTTTAAACCGACATCAAAAAAGGAGGTTATAAATGAAGATATCTTCATGCCTAGCTATTAGTTTCAACAAGTTGATTACATTTTGTTGAAAACCGGCGACACAAAGACTTTTTTTTTAAACTATCGTACCGGGCAAAGAAGTGACGTGATGTGGCAAGGCCCAGCGCTGTGGAGTACAATCTCCATTGTTTATCGGCTCCTGCAATAGACACTTATATTAATGTGGGGCATAGTAAACAAGCAATCTCTCATCTAAAATGTATGTACATATTTCTGCCCAAATACGCAGTATAGAACAGTTATTTTTTAACATGCATAAGTACAATTCTTATAAATAGTACCACATAGGCAGTAATATGCACGTACAGAGTAGTGTCAAAAGCCCTGCAATGCATTAACACCTTTAAGCTATATCACGTGGTTAACGCAGTGCATCGCTCAGCGCCTGCGACATCACCTCAACAGTGCTAACGATACTAGTAATGAAATGAAAGTGCAAATTAAAAACGACGCGTACAAACAAAACAAACATCGCGAAAACCAAAACCGAATTAACACGCACACAAAAAGCTCAATGATGACGTCACGACTACGATGACAGCTGATGCAAGATGGCGGACTTACTGCAAGTTTGTTCGTCTTAGGAACGGTCAGTATGGTCGTGTTGGTGTCTTCCGGCGTGAAATAATCTGAGTCCTCGGCGACTGCCGGCGACTCCACATCGTTACGAGACTGTGTTCCGCTCGCTGCGTGCGATTTTACACCCAATTATCAAGTGTTCATGAGCTACTTTACCTCTCACACCCTGCCTACTTCGGACCGGCGCGCACGTTCCTCTATCACCCACATAGACCCCCAGTATTCCCATGGCGGTAAGCGAAACCTCCCAACGCCACATAATAAGGTTCTTACAAGCCTCCTTTACCTCTTTCTTACATAATGAACAATAATAAGCAAGTCGAACATGAATACTATAACTCGACCGTAACTACTGTATTGAATTTGATTGAATATTTCTAAATGATATCATAGTATTGGCTCCCCAATTTCTAATGCTATATACCTAAACGTATATCTATATCGACTGTTTGAGAAATAATGTATTTGAGTAATGGCAGCTAAAATAAAAAGACATTGTATGTCATTCGTCCGAAGCCACAGAATTCAGTCAGGACGAACACGTTCCAACTAGATGAACAGCCACCTCCAAATCGATTGTATCGGAATCATACCAAGCAAAGCTATCACGGAATGTCTACGAATTTGAATAGGTAAATACTGTAAATAGCTGCCTACTAGCAGACGTTCGGGTACGGTTGGTAAGTTACATGATTTATTAAACATGAACACAGATTATATCATCTTTATGGTACTTGACTTTTGGCTGCGACCAGAAGTTCTGTCAGCGCAAATGTATGTTACATCAGCGTAATTCTCAATGTTTTGTTTCAGTGGCCTAATGCGTTGAGAATGTTGTGAAACTTATATTTGTCTCTGTCACTTGCATTGATTATTGGTTGAGATATGGCACTTTAGACCAGCTAGGACTATTAGCGAGATAGAGACCAAGTTCGCCATAATTATTTTATTTATGAATAGAGCACATCTACGCAGTTCCTGCGACGTATGCAGGTAGTCAAGTACCAATCATTTGTATTCTGTGCCATGAACAGGGGTTGTATATGTTAAGAGATATTTATGCACTTGTATGTATGCCTGGAGTATCGGCAAATCCTTTGTATTAGTACAACCCAAGTTACTGGCTACATTTGCCAACATTATTAGGTACAATTTACTGTGTGTACTAGTTTGTATGTGGTCAAAGTGTTTTCACTAGAGTTACAATAATACAATCATATTATATCGTAATAAATATGTGCTAGTGGCGTGTGTGTGGTAAGTGTGTATGTATGTATGTGTGTGTGTGTGAGCGGGGAGAAGGGTGGTGGGGTGTGTATGTATGTGTGTGGCGTGTGAGTGTGTGCGCGGTATACTGACAGTGCTTGTGGTCGGTGTCGTCGGTGTCGGTGTCGTCGATGTGCGCGAGTTGCGGCGCGGCCAGGCGCAGCGCGTCCCCGCCGCCGCCCGGGGAGCCCGCGCTCGACACCGTCTGCACGGGGACACTCGTTAACACACACTCAACATACGCCATCAATCATACTATGTACTAAACAGGGAAAAGATTACACAATATTAACTAACGTTACACAATAATATAGCTCTCCTTACGATACATTATCAATCGTAGGGGGATATATAGTCGATCATTGATCGTCATGTTTTTCTTCCGATTGATCAAAACGATTAATCACACGTATGGCGTTCTATAATCTAATCGTTCAACGAATCATACTCGATACTGTAACAAGATAATAATATTGAAACAAGACAGTAAAACATTCTCACCCCGTTAGTAGTAGGGTGCGTCAGCAGCGGCGACAACCGCTCGGCGTCGCTGTCAGGCTCCGGGTGCGTCGCCCGCGCCTCGTCGTCGGATCCCGAGGCCTCCTGCACCGACTCCATGTCGCCGGGGTACTCCAGGCTTAGCGACGACTACAAAAAGAAACATTTAGTTACCAGCGACATAATGATCTTGAACGAACATAGTCCACGAGGGGGGGATGTATAATACAATAATTCCTTCCATTACCGGAAAGTGACGACGAATTTGTTGTCGGCCCGATAATTGGCAGCTATCCACTTATTATGGTAGGAGGTGCAGTGTGGGAATATTTATGATAAAGGAAAACCGCCCATAGATATAGGAAATAATTAGAACACACCAAATTTTCGGCTGATAATGATGATGAATACATAAGGCCCCATACCTTAGAGATCTTATCCCCATTGACGCCCTTGTGGTTGTAGAGCAGCGGGCTGTGCGCGGCCGCCTTCTCCTCGGCGCGCTTGGCCTCCTCCTCGCGGGCCAGCAGCACCGACATACGGAACTGACACACAGTTTTATACTTAACAAGTTTATAATAAACGTCGACGTATCATGACAGTGAAGGTAAATATGTCTGCTGTATGTTACTTTAACAGTTTAACACAAAAAATATCCGATCAGCCCCCTTACCATGAACTGTGAAAACAGGATATTTTTCGTTGTAAACGCGAGACATCATTACGTGCAGTGTAGTGCGGCGTCTCGCTTCCACAAGGGAAACTGTTCTGCTTTAAGAGTTTATGATAAGGGGTCTAGCTCTGCTTGTTTGTGTCAGCATGACCTAAAGTCCCAAGTGCTAAACTAATCAAATGACATTTCATACGAAGATAGTTTGAATAGAAAAGGATATAGACTCCTTTTTATTTCGGAAAATAAACTACAGTACACTTTCTACGCAGACGAAGTCTACTAGTCTATTCTGGCGCGGTTATAAAATACCAACATACCTCAGGAGTGACGGTCTGTGCCGCGGACCTATCGCGCACACTTTTGACGTCATCCTTGGAACCACTCTTGGCCTTTCTGCTGCCGCTGCTGCCCAGGCTGGTGGACGAGCTGCGCTCCAAGTTGCAGCGGTTCAGGATCTCAGCCGCCTAGACAGTACATAAGATGTTTTTAATAGGAGAATTGGCTACTTTGACATTTAAAGGTACGGTACATTTTGTAGAAGTTGTATAATGCACTGTATACCTGCGAGGCGGTGTCGGTGTCGGGGCTGGCGATGGCGGGCGCGGGGCGCGGGGCGGGCAGCGCGCGCGCGGGGTGCGGCCCGTTCAGCGCCTCCAGCAGCGACACCGGCTCGTAGCCCGCCGGGATGTTCTCCGTGCTGCCCTGCGGAACACAAGGCGAACATCAAACGGGAAATCTAGGAGGAGATACAGTAATGCACCGCCTATCGTAAATATACTGACATCATTAGCCGTGGCGGGCAGAGCGGGCGCGTTGTCCGCTCTCCTCTGCAGGGCCCGTATCTGCAGTAGGGCACGGAAGGGTGCGCGGCAGATGGGGCAGTTGTTGGCCTGGTACCGCAGCGAGTCTGCGCAGGAGTTGCACAGACATAGGTGGCGACACGGCAGGATGAGAGTGTCTCGCACGTCACACATGCAGATTACGCATTCAGAACCACCATCTTCTGTTTCTTCGTCTGAGCTTGGCTAGACAAGGACAAATGAAAAAATGCTCAGGCAGTGGCAACTGTAGTATTAAGTTTTAAACTTCACTAAACAGTGCATGACACATGTTTTATTTAGCTGTTTTCTGCACTTAATTGGAAGTTAGAACACATAAATACAAAATGAAATGTAACCTTTTCTATCTACTTATTACTAACAAGAACTACATAAGTATTTACCTCCTTACTTAAGCATCAAGTGCTAACTCCTTACCTTAGTATCCAGGTTCTTGTTCTCTATGCCGTATATCTCCTGCAGCAGGTAGCACAGGCCGTCAACGAACAGCTTCTGTTTGAGCGCCTTCAGAACATACGTACCGTCCGAGTGTTTCTCCACCACTGCTATAGTGGTGTGTGATTGTCTTATTTCTGCTAGAGAAACAATAGTAAATTATGTCTAGGTGTAATGAATATGATATGTTGTATGAGGCAACAAAAAACACAGAGAAACAGAAGGGTCCTAAAGAGATGTATACTTGGACAATTTTTAAATGCTAATTAATCTTTCAATTTAAGCTTTCAAATGACCAAATTCTTCACATCCTCACTAGCAAAGCAAGGAGTTATAAGTGCAAATCATATCCTGTGGAAAGTTTTATTAAAGAACCAGGCAGACATAACAAAAAGATTGAATTACTAAAAATAGTATTATATTAGACATAACTACATGCTGTTCATACATTTCAAAGTCGTCATCATCATCATCATCAGCTTTTAAATGGCCCACTGCTGGGCATAAGCCTCCTCCCCTAAACGCCACTGATTCCTATTTTGGGCCTTTTGCATCCAGGTCTTTCCCTGTACAGCAACAACATCATCAGTCCACCTTGCTGGAGGTCTGCCAGGGGCTCTACAGGATCCTCTGGGCCACCACTCTGTTAGGGCCTTACTCCACCTGCCATCACCAAATCTTGCCAAATGACCTGCCCAACTCCACTTGAGTTTGGTAATACGGTCTCCTACGTCTGCCACCTTCGTCCTACGCCGGATATCCGTATTACACACTCGGTCTTTTAAGGAGATGCCGAGCATGGAGCGTTCCATGGCCCTTTGTGCGACTCTCATCTTGTACATAGTCTCCTGAGTAAGCGTCCATGTCTCAGCACCATAGGTCATGGTGGGCAGAACACATTGGTTAAAAAGTTTGGTTTTCAGGCATTGCGGCCTTTCAAAGTCATAATCTATATTATTGTATTGTGGATCTGTGATAGGGATCTATTATGGAAACCACTGACATAAATAAAACACCCTGCTAAAAAGGAAATAACTTTTGAAACAATACCTTTGCATGTATTTTTTCAATAGAATACTGAAACTGACTTGACTGACTGATAACTAAGAAGTAATGCATATAATTACACACTTTATTAAGGCTTACCTTCTTGTCCTTCATCCACAACACAGTATATAGCAATAGGTATGATCTCCCTGTCAGCATTGTACACCAAGTCCTCCTCTGCATGCTTAGAGGGGTCAAACACATGTGATATCTGACAGAACTGCTGGTTTGCACCCTTCTTGTAGTGGTATGTTTGGGAATTCATGGCTGGGTCACGTGGGTAGTACCTGGCAGACAAAAGAAAAATATAATTATAAATATAAAAAAGTGACTAAACAAAGATATTCATTAGCTCATAAATATTAAAATAAATATAATAAAATTATTATAAATTGCACATAAAGATTTTCAATCTATAGTAACAACTGTTGTCATTAGAAATGCATTATTAGTTACAATAAAATGGTACTTACACAACGCCTGTGGGTGTGACCTCTTCAGTACAAAAGTAGAATACCGTGATAGCACATCTTGCATCACAATCAAATGTGAATTCAATGTTGTAGTATGTGCCTTTACCATTACTGTCCACAGATTTGATCAAACCATCTCCAATCTTGTTTTCAGCCAACTTTCCAACTGGTTCAGGGCATCGTACGAAACGTAAAGACTCCTTACGTATATTCACTAGACTTTTTAATGTTTTTGTTGGTTCATTAGACTGTGGCGGAGGGTACGGGAACTGAGGACATATCAATTTTGATCAATTTGATTGTGATAACGCTGATTATACTTGTATATTGTAAAATGCATTTATTAGGAAATATGTAAAAACAAACTACTTAATTCTTTAAAACTAGACTGTAATTTATCATGCAGTCAATAGTAATTAATATAAAATCATCATGTACTACAGTTTGAACTAAATAGGCAGCAAGCCTTTGTCTAAGTTGTGAAAATATCATTATACTTACAGGTGTGGGTCTGCTGCCAAGAAAATTTAGATCGGCATTTTCTCCAAATAGGTAGGCTTCAGGCTGTGGTGTGTCAAATCTCTCACCACCCATAATAAAGTGGCTCCCGAAGTAATTACCTGCATCATCAGTTTCTAAATGTTCCTTATAGCATTAACTAACTTATATAGTAAACTTAATTATTACAATAAAATAAACAAATATAATATAAAATGAGTGCATAATCTATTTATTTTAACATTTAATTACGGCTATAAGATCCGCATTTATTTAACTAAACAATTAGGTACGTCCAATGTAAAGTACATAAAATCGATCGATCCAGTGGCAGTTGTTAGCTTGTCCCTCTTGTAAAATGATAAGTCTAAGAGTTGTCTTGGATATTTCATAAATATAATAAAAAATAATAGTTATTAAGAAAGAAAATTGATTTGTCTATTGAACACGAACGCTACAGCAATGTAATAGAATAATAAGGTCGCATTTACCTGATCTTGGGGGATATTTATAAGCATGGTTTGACACTACATCAGCTTCTTCTACTCCCGCATTTTGCCTGCTTGTTAAGGCACCCATTTTTATAAAACTTACACCAATTACTGGAATACTAAAGCAATTATAATTTACGCAATTAATAAAAGTTGTGTTTTGCTCTTACTTCTAAAACAGCTGTCATGTATGTCATGTCATGACAGATATTTGACTCAATATGTCCACAGACTATCTACTAGTTACTTCCATGATTGGTAAATAAGTGTGAGATCTGTTTAGTCATTTGCCTCAAATGATAAAGTCGTTATTGATAGAGAAATATCGTGATTAATAACATTTAAAAAAATCAAATAGTGATTTGATTACTATAGTAGAAAATATTTTTTAGCATAGCCACACCGACGAGTTTACAACGTCAACGTCAAACTGATTTCCGTCTGTCTTTTCGTGGTTGTGGTGTCACTTTGTGAAGGTGCTGATAAAACTTTTAATATAAAATCTAATGTAATCTTGTTCAGCAATGAATATTTTTGTGTGATTTTGTACGAACGTGTAGTGTAAGACTTACTAAGTTAAATTTTTGGTTTATTTCAGATCACAATGGGGCGCCGACCAGCGAGATGGTAAATAATTTACAACCTAAAAGCTTGTTTTGGTGGTTACTTTTGGACTATAGTTAATTTGTTTAATATGTTTTTTTACAGCTATCGGTACTGTAAAAACAAACCGTACCCCAAATCACGGTTCTGTCGTGGTGTGCCCGATCCCAAGATCCGTATTTTCGACTTGGGTAAGAAGAAGGCATCAGTGGACGACTTTCCACTATGTGTGCACTTGGTGTCCGACGAGTACGAGCAGCTTAGCTCTGAAGCCCTGGAAGCAGGCCGTATTTGCTGCAACAAGTACCTCGTCAAGAACTGTGGCAAGGACCAGTTCCACATCCGCATGAGGTTGCATCCATTCCATGTCATCCGAATTAACAAAATGTTATCGTGCGCTGGAGCTGATAGGTGAGTTAACTTTGTGTTGTTTCAAAACTTTCCAATGCATGGTTGTAATATTAATTATAAAGTTAATGGAACCCATTGTGTTTGTGTTTAACCACCAGTAATGCACATGTTAGATAGTGTTCCACCACTTGTTTATTGTACTATGTACCTATTAAATATGTATATAGAAAGATATAACTTGCTGTTAGTACATGCTTATAAGTTGTCATACTGTTAAATTTTAGTAAATTTTTTGTGGCTTGGTATCAAAGATCCAATTAAGTATACTTTTTATTATGATTTAGGTCTGAATTATCATTCATACAAAGCAGCTTCTTTCAATGCTTTAAATGGGAATTAATGCTGTTGTTAGATGTATTAAGATACTATCTGGTTGGTATTATTCTACACTTACTTGTTTATCTTGTCTGTATTTTGATAGCCTTCCATGACTGTTAACTTGATAATCCAGTTTGCAAGTCATTGTTGCGCAATATGGTTCATACAACAATGACTAATTTATTCAAAATTGAATATCATGGGTTTTTACCACATTATTAATGATATGTTGTAGACCTATGAACTGTTACTGTTTCAATAATTTTAATAGCCCAGTGCAGATTATTCATCTGTTTGTGGCTCGCTATGCTGTGCTGTGTCCATACACAGAACCCATAACAGTAAAATATATTAGTAAGTCTTAATGCTGTGAAGTTTTTGCCTAGCTTATATATGGCTTGCGTAGTTGTGAAATGTCTCAGTAAGTTATTAACAATTGTTAGCTGTTAAATCCAAAGATAAACATTACAATATGAACACATTTTTGGAAATTAAATTGGTGATACTGTGAAATTGTAACACATGTTATTTAAATTGATAAATGTTACTACAAGGATTAACTTTAGTATCGTTTAATGAAAATGAGTGTACTGCACTCATTACTAAAGTAATTTTATAGACTCCACTATTCCTGTAATACAGTATACCAATAATAGAATCTGTATTGTAAAACCACAATTTATATTTCAGGCTCCAGACTGGGATGCGTGGTGCGTTCGGAAAGCCTCAGGGTACCGTAGCGCGTGTACGCATTGGACAACCCATCATGTCGGTGCGTTCCAGCGACCGTTGGAAGGCGCAGGTCATCGAGGCTCTGCGTCGTGCCAAGTTCAAGTTCCCTGGTCGCCAGAAGGTAAGACGAGATATTTATACTAACAAAATCCATTATGAATAGTTAGTATTATTAGCTTCCTCCATATTTCACCCTCAGGTCTTTAGTAAAACGGTATACCAAAAATTAAATGTGATTGATTAGAATTGGTTGGATGCAAAGATGTATTCAGTAAGATAAATTGATTAGTTATGTGAAAAAAGAATGAAAATACATAGGTAATTGTGTATGTCATCGTACATGTTCTAATTGCAACATGTGCATTTACAGATCTATGTTTCCAAGAAGTGGGGATTCACTAAATACGAGCGTGAGGAGTTCGAGAAGCTGCGTGAAGACGGCCGTCTCGCTAACGACGGATGCAACGTCAAGTACCGCCCCGAGCACGGACCCCTTGACGCCTGGAGGAAGATCCAGAATGAGATCTACAGTGTGTAAATCTTTTTAATCACCATAATATACTATAAAAACAACAGTACTGAGTTTTAATTCATTTATATCGTCATCTGAAAAACGAATCAATAGGTCTACAAGGCATTTTATTCTTCTTCACAGGTGATGCAGATTTTCGTTTTCTCTTTACACTGGTCCCTGTAAACATTGGGCAAATTTTCTTATTTAGTTCTCTGCTTAATTTTTTAGCTTCATGAAAATCTAAATGCTCCCCAAACTTTTCTATCGGTATTTTTTTGCCACATTCTGAGCACACTTCTGTTGGGACATTGTTATCTATTTTTACTAAAAAGCTAGCTATTGATGAAATAGTTTCATTTTTCAAACTTTCATCTGGTAGATTTTTTTTGAGCTCCTCATTTTGTTTCAATGTTGATACATTATTTTCTCGTTTAGCAATACGACTTAGCTGCCTTTCCTCTTCCCTCAATTTTAAAGCAAGGTGGTAATCTGAATGCTCTGGGACCATATTTATTGGTATTGATTTTCTGCATTCTGGACAATTAAACACCTCTTCTTGTTGCTGCTGTTCTCTTGGAGGGGATGCTGGTGGAACAGCTTTGGAGTTTAGTTCAGATTCCAAAACTGATTCAGTATCCTCCTCATTTAGCATTCTAGAGCTGCTAAGTAACTCTCTCATGCTTTTAACACGAGCTATGTCTTGAGGATCATCTTCGAACAGAGCCACACTGTTGTTAATTTCATTATTGATAGTTGATTCAGAATAATCTGTATCATTGCTATCTTGTCCACATGTTAATATGTCACAAACCGGTGTCGTTGGTCGTATTTTCTCATTGTCTACATCTGCATCAAGTAGTCTTCTGTGAGAAGTATCTTTTTTAATATTTTGATTCAACATTTTAGCAAAGAAGGACTCCTGCTTATCTAAACTTGATTCAATAACAACATTTGTATTGCTACTATTCTCATCTACACCCTGAACAGGCAATTCTTGTGTTTTAGATGTTGTGGGTTTATCACAAACTTGTAAGAACTTCTGCATGATGTAATCTTTGCCACTATTTTTTGAAGCAGTTTTATTTTTCTCTAAATCCTTTTCACTGCTATTAACTTGATTTATACAATCCTTAGGTTTATCTACAGATACATCTTTTGATGTTCCTGCACAAAAATAATCTATTATCTTCTTGGTTTTCTTCACATCTGTGTTATCTTCAAATTTGCCGACACTTATGCCGAGAAATTTTATTGGACCTTTTAATTTCCTGTTATTTTCACCTTCTAAAAAAATAATTATAAGTGTTAATTGAAAGGAGATGTATTGCATACATATTGATGAGGAATTAAAATCGTACCTTTTATTTTTACTCCTTCAGAACTTTCCATGAGAAGCTCCAACGCCTTACTTGAAAATAGTTCGGCGCACAATTCATCGTCTGAAATAAAATTGTAAGATCTGGAACTGCTGGTATCCCTCCCATCTGGCAGCTGTACGGAGTAACTGACAACCATCTGTTTCGGATTTCTATTGTTTTCTAAAGCATCCTTTTCAAGTCTGTCGTCTATTTCGTCGCCAAGGTCTTTCAGCCACTTCCGAAGGCTCTCCAAGTCTACAAGAGCAGCTTTGCCTCTAAATTGTTTGCAGCATCCAATGCTTTTGGGATTAAATCTAGCTTGGACTGGTTCCAAGTCTATTCCACGGGCAATATTAAATAGCCATGTACTATAAAAAGACATGAAATTATATTTTATTTGTAATAAGAGATTTGTGATGAAATAATAATTGCAGTTGGCTGCCAACAAGGAGATCCGCTCGGGCCTGTTATTTTTAGTTTAGCGATCCACCCAATAATTCAACAACTAAATTCTAAATTTAATGTTTGGTATTTGGATGATGGAACTCTGGGAGGTGACGTGAACACAGTTATTGAAGATTTTAAATTTTTGAAAGCGAAATTGAGTTCTATAGGTTTAGATCTAAATTATTCCAAATGCGAAATTTACATACCGGACATTACAAACAGACTATCCACTTTAAATAAATTCCTTTCAGTTGCCCCTCAAATCCAAATTGCGACCAAATCATCTTTGCGCCTCCTAGGGTCCCCAATTTTAGAAGACTCATATGAAAATTTTATTGACGAAAAAATTCAAAATTATAATACAATTGCAGAGAGATTTTCTGAAATTAGCATACATTCGGCCATTACTTTAATTCGCTTTTGTTGTTTTGGCCCAAAATTTACATATTACCTTCGCTCTTCCCAACTCTGGAAGCATGCGAACCTTTTGGAAAAGATTGACCAAATTATACGGAACACCCTTACTACTATTCTGAATGTGGCTTTAGACGACCGAGCGTGGTCTCAAGCCACATTACCAATTAGATTAGGTGGTTTGGGTGTCCGTAAAGTTAGCAGTTTAAGTTTACCAGCTTTCCTGTCATCGGTCCACAGTACTGAAAAATTAACTAGAAATATTCTAGCCACTTCGCTAGTTGATTTTGAGGTACTGTGCATGACTGAGGCAGTGAATGCTTGGAAAATAGCTTGCCCGAATGCGGATTTACCCGACAAACTTTTTTCCCAACGCCAGTGGGATGAGCCGCTCTGTAGGTTGATACGGAAACAATTAATTAATACGTCAATCAACACTGCAGAGCGTGCCCGTTTGCTGGCTGTGGGTGAATGGGAGTCGGGTCTCTGGTTACAAGCACTTCCGTCGTCCAGCATAGGAACGATGTTGGACGACAATACGTTTCGAATTGCCACCAGCTTACGCTTAGGTGCACCCTGTGTTGCTCCTCACCGGTGTCACTGTGGTGAAGCTGTTGACAGCCTCGGGCACCATGGCCTATCCTGCGCCAGGAGCGCTGGTCGCATACCGCGGCACGCGAATTTAAACGACATTATTCGTCGTGCTCTCGTCACCGCCGGCGTCCCAGCTATATTAGAACCCAATGGCTTGGTACGGGACGATGGAAAGAGACCAGACGGTATGTCTTTGATGCCATGGAAATTGGGTAGGCCTTTGGTGTGGGATGCAACATGTGTCGACACCCTTGCGCCATCTCATGTTTCCAGCACAGCGGTTTGCTCTGGCGCTGCTGCTGCAGCTGCGGAGACCCTCAAGCGGCGAAAATATAATAACCTTATAGGTAATTATATTTTTGAGCCGTTTGGGGTCGAAACACTCGGGTCATGGGGTCCGAGTGCGCGTCTTCTTTTTAGTGACCTTGCTAAACGGTTAGTTGACGCTTCACGTGACCAAAAGGCTGGCCTGTTTTTCGGCCAAAGAATTAGCATTGCCATTCAACGTGGCAATGCCGCCAGCCTTTTGGGCACCCTACCAGTCGACAGCGATGAGGACGAATACTTTGATACATAATTTTTAGTTTAAATTTTTTATTTTTGTATATATTTATTTTTAAGAATTGTAAATAACATTGCAACATAACTTACCCATTTTTTTCATCAAATATTGATTGTAATTCCTTTTCAGTGAATTTCAGTAGCTCGCCCATTTTATGGATTTTCAATAATTCACACACTGTATCTCCAAACTTTCCACCAAGATGTTTTACTTTTTTCAAAGGGAGTGTACTGAAAGTTAATGTTGATTTATTACTATTTTGTTACTTAGTACATTCTAAAGAGAACTATTAAAGAACTAAACCTACCTGAACAGGATGTCAACTGAATGTTTTGGCAGCACTGTTTGTTTGTTGGGCTTGTTCATGCCACAAACAAGTTTTGCCAAAATTTTATTATGAGCTATACCGGCAGAACATCGATATCCTGAAATTATCACTATTTTATAGGTGGATTCTTAACATCACATGAGAATTGAAAGTAGTCACTATAGGTACTATACCAGTTTCTGCATAAACTGCAGCTCTGATCTCGCTGACTATGACAGCACCAACCAGCAACCGCTTAGCATGTTCATAGTCAAACTCTATGTTCTCCATGCCACATGCATGGACGTCAGCTAGAAACTCATCCACACAATCATACCCAAGTGCATAAGTATTAGGCATCATGTTAGTGTCCACTCTGTTCACATCAAGAGTTTTTAACCGCTCCTGCACCTGTGAATTGTATCATGAAACTTAAAATCATAAACAGAAAATGGTTAGTTTCATAAAAAAATGAATAAAACAGGCATTTTGGGCACACTCAATAAATTTGATACTCACTGGAGCAGTGATGTCTAAGTAGGCTTCATCAATGGATGCCCTCTCCAGAAGAGGTGTGAACTTCTGTAATACTCTGGCTACTTCTTTACCTGCATCTCTATACCTGTAAGTAGAATCAGCTTCATTTAGACAAAGAAGTTTAGTTTTTTGGTGCATGTTATGGACCAATCATCTTAGATGTAACTTAATAAAATTAAAGTACGTACTTATTCATTTTAATGAAGAAAATGTAACTAAATTCTATGTTTGTGTTATAATATTTGTTATGTAGCTGTAAGAGTACACCAGTTATATCCGTTAATTTATTTGAAGAAACTTAGAGTAATGTCGAAACTAAACTCACTTAGTAATATCAGCTTTGCCTCTGAGGCACGGTACAGAAGGCAGCTCAATATCTGGACACTTCTCCTTGGCTTCGTCTCCTCTCATGTGTCGGGTGACACCTCGAGCACGGGCGACATAATTTACGGCAATGATCCTAGAAGTGAATTCAATATTATGATCATACATTACGCTTCACGGGTAGTGGTTATGTTAAATATATAAAACGAAGGTTACTTACCCGCCACCCTTCCAGGGATTATATTGTACTACAGCAATAGGCTTTCCTCTCAATTCTGGATTCAGTTTCTCTTCTACTTGGCAATAAAAGCAGTCCATGTCTATAAGTACAACAACACGATTTTCCTGATCCATTTTGACTTCTTCCTTGAAGATTAATGCATTTAATATATATACAAAATCAATAGATGTCAAATTTAAAATGTTTTGTCTGAATTTTACATTTCATTTAAACTTTTATAAATACGCATGTTTTAACCCGCCAAAATTAACAAGATCAACAATTCAACACTCAACAGCTGATTAACTGACATTGACATTTTAAAATTTTACTGACAATTTTGACATTATGTTAACGATACATTGGTGTGACCAAAAAGTGATACTGTGTATTATTTAATATCATAACATCACGCCTGTATTCCCCGAAGGGGAAGGCAGAAGTGCTCATATAGTACACCCAAATTTCGCCAATTATGTTATTTTTAGGTTATTAATTTTACATTAAATTTGTATTCTATAGAATAGAATAGAATAGTTTATTTGCTTGAAACTTATGAAGCAGTATGCACACTTTTATGAAACAATATCAATTATCAAGCATTGATAGCCGATTGTATAACTATTAGACTGCCAAGTCAAAGGTCGGAAGTTCAAACCTGCACCAATGTCTTTTTGGATTTATGTACGTATAGAATAGTTGCTATAAACGGTGAAGGAAAACATCGTAACGTAACCGGCACAACTGAGAGATTTTTCAACGGTGCGTAAAGCCATGTCAGACGCCTACAGGCGGTTTAAACTCTGACACGAGGTTGTTCATAAAACATACGATAAGATCAAACAATCCGGATTTAAAAAATATTTACTAAAAATTATGAGACCCTAAGTGCCACCAAATCCATATGCAACACTTCAGCTGTTCAAGAGTAAGAGAACTCAGTAAATACCATATTTTTAAGGAAAAATTGTCGCATATCCTTATTAATTCTTACTCTACGTTAAATCTCGTATGAATGTCTGTTCAGTATAGTGTTAATTGTTACATGATAAAATAAGTCACTTCTGATGATGAATCAAATATATAAATAAAATACTAATCAGCTGACAAAGACAATGTTTATTAAAATCCTTGTCCATAGGTTTTATTCCATTTAACATATTGACCCAGATCATCTTGCGAGACACTTGGCTTCACTCTTTGTAAGGCATTCACAAAATCTTGTATGCAAACTGGCCGTACCTGAAAAATAAACGTAGGTATTCATAACTTACACAGAATATTTAATAGAACATTTTCAAAATATGACTACTACCGTCATTGTGCAAAAAGTGGGTATCCTGATAAATAGTTCCTTTTGACTGTTTTATTAGGTGGTAAACTCTATAAGTACCTTGCTCCTGTCGATGCTGACGATTTGCGAGAGCGGTACGGAGCGGATGGGCCCCATGGCCGCCTCCGAGCACAGCGAGCGCATGTCGGCGCCCGAGTAGCCTTCCGTGAGCGCCGCCACTTCGCTCACGTGCTGCGGCGACAAGTCGTTGTCCTCGTTCTTTAGGAGGTTACAGATAATCTGCTTGCGGGCCTGGCAAACACTCATTATGTTACATAACGAAGTTAAAACTATTTCTTAATATGAAAATCAAACTATGATGGTATTAAAAATAAAAAAACTTGTAAAAATAGCCTTAATTTCTAACTGTAAACGTTTTGGAGCTAAGCTTTTCGGCAACCTACATAAATCTTAGATTGAATAATAAATTATTGTGTCACATAATAAAGGAGCTGTATACTCACGCCAACATCAGGTAGTGGTATGTAGAGACGTTTAACTAGTCGCCTGCGTGCTGCTTCGTCTAGCTCTTGAGGACGATTGGTCGCGCCGACTATTAATAGCCGATCTTCATCGCCTGGTATGAAAGCAATACATTATAACAGAATCTGGATCTGAAGTGTCACTCAGAGAAAATCGTAGTACGCGAAAGGTTATAATAATAATATGTTCTAATCCAGGTAAGGACCTCTTTTCATACAGAGAGTTTATAAAATAGTGTTGTAGGTACCTGTAGCAGCACCGTCGAACTGCACTAAGAACTCCGTCTTGATCCGCCGCGTCGCCTCGTGCTCTGTGTCACTCCTCTGGGTCAGCAAGGAGTCTATCTCATCTATGAATATCACCTGCAAGGCCAATATCATTCAATGGGCTGATTAGGACCCTGGAAAGTGCGTCATAACTAAAGAAGCTCTAAAGTAATGTGGTGATTTATAGCCTGCGCCTGCGCAACGTAATTGTTTCATAGATTAATTAATTAATACATAGATATAGGTATGCGAGATTAACTGAAACTTGTAGTAAATAACGGCTACCCATTCAGGGGTTATGGGCATGATTCTACGTATGTAATGATGTTTGTCGTCGATATTGAACGCTCACCGCGGGCTGGTGGCAGCGGGCGACGGCGAACAGCGCGCGCACCATCTTCTCACCGTCCCCGATCCACTTGGAGGTCAGCGACGATGCCGAGATGCTGAAGAACGTCGCCTGACACTGCGCCGCCACACACCTGCCTGGTATACACATATTTAAGCCATCATAGAAATAAAAAAAAATCCTTATCTAAGTACAACACCAGTTGACTATTTCATGGCGTAACATCAGTACCTGACTTGAATGCTTATTTAAATTACAAAGCCTAGGTGTAGCCAAATATATAGCACTTTTGAAATATACCACAAGGGAGTAGAGTAGTAGATTATTGCCCTTATTGTCTGAATATAACTGACTCTTTTTGTTTGGATGACACTGATCATCTAAATAAAAAGGTTCTTGTGTTACCAATCAATGTCTTCCCAGTGCCAGGTGGTCCAAACAAGAGAATTCCTTTAGGTGGCCTCCTCAGTCCTGTGAATATGTCAGGACGGAGCAGCGGCCATACTACTGCCTCCTGTATCACTGACTTGGCTAACTGCAGCCCAGCTATGTCATCCCAGCCTGTAATAGTTATGTGAAAGATTAAATAGTTGTTATAATGTATCTTTGTATAAATAATATAAGAATTATACTAAAGACTTACTTATCGGTGTTCCCCTATCAATAATTTCACTCTCAATCAGCTCAACCATTTTAGGGTCAATGTGTTTGAGGCGCTCGTCTGTCACCTCAGGCTCAGCAGTCTCCTGTTTATCCCTGAAAGACAATATTCATCACAAGTACAGTTATAATTACCTAATATTTGTGATAATTAGAAAAACTTGATATTTTCTGCATATTTCAATCATCTGTAATATTGAAATTTAATTTATAGATATGTTTGATAAATATGTGTATGTGCAACTTACTGTGCTCCAATCATAGGTGACACAAACTTAGCTTGAGCTTTCCTTGAAGTCCCTAGAGTTCTTTTAGCAGCAGGGTTTGAAGCCAGCAGTTGTTCCCTGGCTGTCTTAAATGTTATCTTTGCCACACTGCTTTTGTGAGCTTTATTTTCATCATCTTCTTTATCCAAGTCTACATCTTCAGTTATTTGAGAACTTATCTTTGTTGTCTGGTTTACATGTTTTATAGTATTGTCAGTAATATTTCTTGTTTTCCCAAATTTTGGTTTAAACAGTCTTTGGTCATCCCCAGATTTAGACTCTTGACTTGAATGTTCTGAATTAATATTTTTAACAAAAAACGAACTTCCTTTGGCTTCCCCATTTCCTTTTTTGGGTTTATCTGAAGTATCATTGATACCTAGACTACAGATGCATTTATTTCTTTGAAATTCACTTAAACCTACATTACTGGTACAAGCACACTTTTCACAAGTTCGTAATAAGTGCCCCATGAAAGATTCTGCATCACATTTACTGTAACATGTAAAAATACTTGATTAATGAATAGTTAAAGCAGAGAATAACGCTATTTGAAGATAGATGTACTTACTTTAAACATGTCTTCCATGATTTCATATGACTTGTGTCTGAATTTTGTAGAAGAACATTAGCATTGTCCAGAATATGTTCAATTGCTTTTTCATTTAACAATTCATGGTTAGTATTCCAAATGTCGTTCAGCAGTACATTAGATGCTATATTTGAGGCACTAACACAAAAGGCTTATTACATTTTAAGTAGCTATACATAAAATACCAACAAACACCTATTCAAATATGTTTTACCTTGGCAGAGAAAGTTTGTATTGTTGCATAGAAGATTTAACATTTGTAGATAAATGGTTATCATAATCATCCTCAGGCAGCAGACCAGCAATTTGATCTGTTTCAAACATTTCTAATTATTTAAAATGTACAAGTTTACAATAATGAAGTTAAAAAACCACGAATTTTAAAGTTTATTTGAATACTCGTCAGACTCGTGGATAAATGTCAAACTCGAAACTTGTATATATTCCCGCGCTATGGTATTTTTTTTTGTATTGTATTGAACTGGTTACTAACGCTATGGTAATGTGATGAAGCCTAACGATGCAGCAAAATGAACTAATTCAAAATAGTAAAACTGATCCACAGACATTTGGAAGTCTGTGTACCGTACCTAATCCCAACTCTACTCTAACATCTTGCTGTCAAAAATGCTTGTCAAATAGTCAAATCAAAAGGAATCGTCAAGTTGTTTTAGGTCTGAATTAGATAAAATTTAACAAAATCCTTAATATTTCGCGTATCCAAATGGAAAAGTAATAAATTTCGGCTACAAAACATCCGTATCAATATAGTTCATAAAGACAATGTGAGTTTGTTTGGTAGAAACACTGAATGGGACGTGAACGCGATGAGTTCGAAACCACCAATTTATCATGAAAAACAAGTTAAAGAGTTGTGCGCTCTTCACGCACTCAACAATTTATTCCAGGTAATTATTTAATTTTAATGAGTGTGCCTGAACTTGATGCGGTATTGTTAAATTTACTAATGTTTCTTGTTTGTTTATAATGTTCATATCAATTTGCTATACACCTAGTTTTAATATAATAACTTTTGTGAATGTAGATCCATATAATTTAATATCTATCCTGGTGTATGCGGAGTGCCTGACTAGTTTTAAATTTAAACTTTTAACTGTAGTTTTGTTGTCTGTTGTTTTTAGATGCGGAATACATATTCTAAGTCTGAGTTAGATGCAATATGTAGTAGGCTGTCTCCAAATGTGTGGATTAATCCGCATCGCTCCATGTTGGGGCTTGGCAACTATGATATCAATGTAATAATGGCTGCTCTGCAGAAAAAAGGCTGTGAAGCTATCTGGTTTGATAAGAGGAAGTAAGTCTGCTACTGTTAACTATTATTACCAAATAACTATAACATATTCTCACTGGGGATCTTATCTATTTAGTATAAATTATATGATTATAATGTTTCTTATATCACTTCTTTTCTACCATATTATCTTTGTGTTACTTAATATTTTGGTTTATTCTGAAGTCTCTGTTACTGATTTTAAATTTATTTTGATTCTGAACTACCAAAAGGAGTACTTATTATAATGAGAGTTAAGTCCTTAATTAGAAACATAGTAAAATAACAAATAATTATTTCAGAGACCCTGGTTGTTTGGACCTGTCAAACATCTGTGGATTCATTCTGAATGTGCCATCAGACTATAAGTTAGGTTTTGTGATGCTGCCGTTGCGTCGTCGGCATTGGATCACAATACGACAGATACAAGGGAATTTCTACAACTTGGACTCCAAGCTGGAGATACCGCAGCTAATAGGAAGGGTAAATATATTCAATAGTATCCTTACTTATTTAAGGTTCCAAGTATTGTTTGTAGTCATGCGTTTGTCAACAGACATATTCTCTGTTGAAGGCTGATGGAACCAAGAGGCCTACATAACAATGGTACATGGTCTATTACAACACTACTCTTACAAACTTCCCTTTAAAATTATCGGCCGTCCCCTAAAAAACTCAGTCCTTGCATATACATAATTTTAAGATATTTTTAAGGCATTTGAAAAAAAGTAAGTGGAAAAATTACATAATTATATACTGCACTCACATAGTAATTAATTTTTCAATAATTATATTTTTAGGAAGTAAATATTTATTTATTTAACAAAACCTTAAAACTATCGTTACAGGCGAGTACTACCCAATAGGTAATGATTAGTTCGTATTGTTCTTTAACTTTCAGAGCAGTGACCTAATAGCTTACTTAAAAGAGCAACTGGACAGCAAGGAAAAGGAATTGTTTGTTGTGGTGAGCAGAGAGGTTGAAGAGAAGCAACTCTGGATGCACCAGTACAATATGCAGAATAACCAACCAAATGTACAGAATTCTGCGATGCAGACCAGGGACTGTGACAGTCCTGCAGATAGTGAATCATCCACGTTACAATACGACTACAGAAACCGTGACGCCGAGTGCCTCCAAGTGACGGAAGTGACGAACTGTGTTGTCAATAGAGAAAATGAATATTAGCGTGTGAAATTTTTGACTTTGTAACACTTTTCACGGACTGGTGATCGCATAGCAATTAATATGGGTTAACAGAACAGAATTATTTTCTGTATGTGTGTTGTGTATTGAAAAGAGGTTTTATAAGTTGTCTTTTTAATAGAAAAATATGGTGTTGGTTTGTAAGTGATCATGTAACTCCACGTGAAACAAACATGCTGTTGTCCCAGTACTTAACAGAGTATTGTTCATATTAATTTATTGAAACTATTTGTTTTTATATGCACTTTAGTTTTGTTGCACAAATTATGTTGTACATGGCAGCATATTGTTGTTATTTTTTATTTAATTTTATTTCGTGTTACATAAGGCCTTTGGTCCATCATTAAAATATATGCCTAGATTTTAGATCTTGCCTATTCTGATGGTCATGTTACAGCAATATATATCTTAAGACTGTAATAATAATGTAAGCCATCCGATCTTAATAGTGATTACTGAATTCGTAGAGATCTTGACATGTTTATATAAAGTATTAAGTCAGTAATGGCAATAGTCTTGATTTTAATCAAAAATCTGCCTGTTGAATGTTATGATGTATACTATGCCAAATATAATAACCAAACTCGACTCTATTTAAATGATAAACTTGGCCAAACTAATAGATTACCAGATAACTTCTATCTCATTATTTTTGTTATTTAAATTTTATGTGATAACTTTACATTCTACATGCACTTATTTTAGGTTTATAGCACAAAACTGTTTTGTTTCAAATCTTTATAAATACTTATCATCACATAGGCTCTGTTCTACATAGTTGTGTAATATTCTTATCTAAACAATGACATTTACTTTGCAGGCTCGTTTTTTATATTAAAGAACTCTAATGGTACTTGAATTTATGAACAGGGCCTACCTTTGATATTGGTCGTGAGTGATAAATTCCTTGTGGATGATAATTATTTCGCAATGAATTGTTACTGAACTTCACGTAAGTTTTTTACTATATTAACTTTACTGTAAATATGAAATATTTTTCCAAAAAAATAGAAAGTGAAATGCTGGAATTGTTTTTTATTTTTTTTACTTTAAGTCTTCACAAGGGGTTTGGTTACTAATTTAGAAGTCCTACCTGATAATTATATTACAGGTTTTACGACTCGAAATTAATGTATGTAAAGTACGAGAATATTATCCCTTTCCGTGAATGAAAGTCAAGAGTAGTCTATATTTGATTTAATGAGGTGTCGGTACAGTTGTTGTTCTTGGATATGATGAGCCTGTCGGGGTCCAGGCGCAACTCCTCCATGATGGCGTAGATCTGCGCGCGCACCGGCGCCTCGATCTCGCGCCGCCGACCAAGCACCCATATATGATCTGTTTCATAATTTAGTATTTAATTTCCTCCCATACAACCAATACATTATTCTGAAAAATTGAAACTTTTTGCACGAATATTTGCAATACAATATTGAATTTAATTGAATTGATATAGGGCAGAAATTTAATATTTATTATCTTCAGTTAACAACCCGTCATTTCTGCTAGGGTGTCCTGGTATCATCCACAGAAGACCTAATTATGATTTAATGTATTATTAACATTAAACCTTTTTTTCACATACTAAACTTAATCATATGAATTTGGTCTTTAAACATATTGCTTTAAAGTCACATATTGTATGACTTGCACACGAAATGGCTGAAGCTTAATATCGTTGAGACGTCAACACAGCATACCTGAATGTGCAATACTGACGCTGGTGCAGGACCACACGATGGCGAACTGATCGTAGTCCGTGAACAGGATGTGGTACACGCCGGCGCCGGGCAGCAGCCGCCCGATGATGTACGGCAACCGGTTGTTCAGCTTGTAGCGGAAGATCGACGAGCCGTTGTGGCTCGGGATGCCCAGCCCGTACGTCGTCGACGGACTGTTGGTCCTGGAGACACGGTCGGATATTAAATCATAACATTACTCACGTATGTATTGGTAGGTAGTGACTAGTGGTGTACACAGTACAGTCCTAATGTATTAGGAAGGTAGAAAGGTAGTTTGTAGGCGAGTAGGCATAATTAAGTCAGAAGTCATAGTCGGCCAGCAATTTGAACAATTTCTGTTCATAAGTTTAGACTTATGAATATAACATAACATAACATCACGCCTGTATCCCTGAAGGGGTAGGCAGAGGTGCACATAATATAGTACACCCACATTTTGCCAGTTATGTTTTTAGGTCCCAATGTAGTAGAGGGCGAGCTTATTGCCATCAACCGGGTACAAATCCAGACTCCGTGCTGCTACTAAGAATTACCTAATGGAAAAACCCAGTAACCCTTGCCCGAGCCGGGATTCAAACCCAGTACCTCATGCTCAGCTTAACAACCACTAGACCAACGAGGCAGCCATTATGAATATAAATTGTTCAAATTGTAACAGGAATCAAGAACTCAGGTTCTAATCCAAACAATGAAACATTATCAATGCCACATAATGTTCTTTCTTACTTTCGACTGCTTCATTGGTATAGACTAGTGGTCGTTAAGCGCGATTGCTTAGCATGAAGTAATGGGTTCGATTCCCGGGTTGGACATAGTGTTACTGGGGTAATTATCATTAGCAGCACCAAGTCTGGATTTGATTCTGGTTGATAGCAATATGCTCGCCCCCTATTTCATTGGGGCCCATAACAAAACTGGCTAATTGTGGGTGTTCCTAGTCTAGTCACCTCTGCCTACCCCTCCGGAGACTACGGGCGTCATGTCATGTTTATGTTATGATCTTTCTTAGTTATTTTATAACACCATTGACAAAAGCTACTTATTCGTAGGGTAAGTCCACCATCGATTTTGAATAAGGTATACATATTATGTAAGTATGTACTTCATCATACAAGTGACACTGCTTCCATAAACTATAAGGACCTGACGATAATGAACACCTATCCTATTAACTCGACTACGCAGTTGCAATCAATCATCAATCGACTGCAAATTCATTAGCTGTAAGTGTTATCAGTAAGTACGAAATCACGTTGTACAACACGCTACACCAATAAACTTTTACTTCCTTTCCTTTTTGTTAAGAAACTGCCCTGCAGAAGTTACCATACTATAAACTTAAGTCTGTACAGTACAAATCCGATATATGAAATATCCAATAAATATTTGAGTAGGTTTTTTATTACTGCAGGGATATCGAATCCATGAATAGAACACGGCCAAACACTCACGCAGCTTCACGGTATATCTAAGTTCAGTAGCAACCCTAAATGATTTATTCGGTAAATGTCCCGTAGAAAGGGCTCAAGGGTGACCAACCACGAAAATAAATCGTATTTAAGCAATACAGTTAAAAAATTCCTGCGTCAAGTTATAAATTGTAATCAAGTAATAATTACCATTTGTTAAGCGTATTTATAGTAATGAGTAGATATCCTCGTTCGTTGAGTGATATGTTGAGCTCGGTGCAGCTCGCCGTTATTTCCACCAGGTAGAAGGATCTCTCCACCTCGTACCAAGTGCCGGTCATCTGAAATAATAGACAATCAAGTTACACCAAGTATACAGGTAGGTACGGCTAATGTCACACTAAGATATACTTAAGTGCTGCCTACAGGGGAACAAGGGCCTTCACGAGCGATGTTACCTAAATATAACAATTAGGTAGCTTAGGGAGACATCCTTTATTTGTATCGATGTATAGTAAGCTATACCTACATCGGTACACCCCCACGGCAGGCTAAAGGTTTTTTAATAAGAAGCTTATTAGTTTAATAGCGATAGGTATAGCAGTGCAACAGTCAAATCTAAGTATATCGCCTCAAATGACGTCG
This sequence comes from Abrostola triplasia, assembly GCA_946251915.1. Taxonomy (NCBI): domain Eukaryota; kingdom Metazoa; phylum Arthropoda; class Insecta; order Lepidoptera; family Noctuidae; genus Abrostola; species Abrostola triplasia. The sequence continues at coordinate 1,491,052 of OX276424.1, read as the reverse complement.
ACTATTATTGCTTCCAATGTAAACAGTCATCAAGGTCAGTGATTCAATTCATTCATGTTGGTTGATAATGCATGAAGCTTCGAGTATGCAGATTATTTAGCTACTAAAGATAAGTTTAGGTAAGGAGTGTAGTCTTAATCTAAAATGGAATGTAATGCCTGTAAAACGATAATTCTCATGAAATCCTCAATCATTACAATTCACAGCGAAACTGTAAAGCGATTTTAAGTAATGAAAGGTATAAAAATTTCTCGAGCCGTGGGGAAATATAATATCTTGAACAATCGCAGTCAATTTTCTGAGAAATAACTTTGATCCATATGAGAAAACTCGATAACCCATTGTTCTTTCTATCTAGCTGAGTTTCTTCAAAGCATTACGAGATAGCGAGGATATGAAATGAATTGTCCAAAGAAAAATCACGATCCCTCAAGCAAACCGATTTAGTTACAAGTATCAGCAGACTGTCCATGTTTGTCACTAGAGCGAGAGTATATTAAGCAGACGAGCCTGCAGTGTAGGTCGAATTTCAGAAGACGTTTAGAACTTTGCCCAGCTACCTATACCTATGGACCCATAACATAAAGAAGACGAACCGGGAATAAGTATTTATAATTCGATGTGGAAGGCAATGTGTCGTGTGGAAATAGATGTACATCCAATGCTAGAGCTACGATAGGCGATAGTTGATCGTTATAAAGCATCAGTATGATGAGCGACCTTTTTCCACAACCAATATTACTGTGACATTGTAACAGACAGTGTAAATTGAAATATGTATTTGCTTAGAATGTGGTATTACAGAGAATGTTTTATTTAAGTACAGTAGGTAGTTACAGATCAGCACATCTTGTCATTTTTAAATAGCACGTAAATATTTGACTTTGGTATCTTCAAAACTGCACCCTGTATAAAGGCATGTAAATGTAAGGGCCTGAACACCGAACATGAACGCCGTGTTAATCACACTAAAAAGCCATTAATGAATGCGATATTTACTCCATTATAAAATATGAAACATGAAGTCATAAGTGCAATTCGTTTTTTAAAGGCGCACCACGCAATAGTTTCTGTAACGTTCACGATTCTAGTCGCTTCCTTCCGTTTCAGAGCGATGTATTATGCATTACGTAAATAGTATGCATGGCTACGTGTTGACCGGCTGACATTCGGACTTGAGCACGGCAAGGTGACTGTTTACAACGTACATCGGAATATGTAGACGACACGCCTACACGTTAACCCTACGTCCAAAATACCTGATTCCAATCAACCACAAATCGGATGTGTTTCGCTTATGGCCAAGAATGAAAGAGATCTGCCGGAATGTTTTCACAGAGCATTAGAATCAGACAAGAATTTGTACAAGTATTCATATAACGAATGGGCAATATAGTATAACTAGCTGCGTCCGGCGGTATTACCCGCTGCATTTTTTCGGGATAAATAGTCTATGTGTTAATCCAGGGTGTCAGCTACCTCCATATGAAATTTCATTAAAATCCATTCAGTCGTTTTTACGTGAAAGAGTAACAAACATCCATCCATACTCACAAACTTTCGCGTTTATAATATTATTGTGATAGTTTATAAAAACACACAGAACTAATTTAATTTACTGTTTTACATAGGTACTTAAAATTCCAATGATTAAACAAGTAGTTGATTGAAAAACAAAGGCACATCAAAATAAATAGGTGTTAGGTAGACAGTCACTTAATTCTCTACAACAAGCTTTATGGAAATACCAGGACTCAGGATCATCTGACAACTCAGATGTATCTTAATATTGCTGGGTCACCGATGTTGGAACTGGGGCAATATGGATTTAGGCAATATTAAAAAAATGAAATAACTCTAACCGACCAGAATACCCTAAGTATATCCCTTAGTCATGTAGATTGTGATTGATTATTCAAAATATATATAATATTGATGTTATAATTCTCCATATTTATTAAGTATTTTTTAATCACCAATATAACAGTAACGGTACAAAAGGATAATGTAACTCACCCGCTGGATGTCGTAGTTGGGCAGAGGCGGGTAGACAGGGCACTTGCCCAGCCCCGTGCTGATGACGGCCTTGATGATGGTGCAGAACAGGACACAGTATATCCTGGTGGCGGTGACTCCGGAGCCCCCCATCGCACACACCGGCGCTGTATGCGGACGTTCAGTTGCGGCGCAGCTACCTCTTGTTTTGTAAACACTGACATTATTTGTTCAACATGGAGGTTGGCTCGCCGCCGCCGCACTGCGCGCCCGCCGCCCGCCGCGTGCTGCAGCGGGAGCGGGGCGGGGCGGGGCGGGGCGGGCCGCGCAGCTCGCTGCTGCCCCTCGCTAGATCACCAGTTAGCCACGGGTAGTTAAGCACACTGACTTAACCAATATTTGGTAATATTGTTATGAAGCGTGTCAAGATTGCATGTAGGTATGTATTCAGAAAATATTAAGTGATCGCTTGGAATGTTCACATTTTATAAGCCGTTACCCAAATGATGTTAAGCTAGATTACTCGCAAAAAATCGTGCGCAATATTTAAATTTTATGTCGTTAGAACGTAAGAAATACTGGCAAATCCTTTTAGTATTTACATAAGGGCGATAATATTTACTCGACCAGCATAATTACAGGGTCAGTTAAATCCCTTTTTTATGTTTTGTAAACCACGACGGATTTAAATCACGTTTCTTGTAAGTAAAATGAAAATATTATTGTTTTTGGATCATATTAGTACTAGCTGGGAGGACCTCAACTGAAAAATTCAAATGACAGCATTTGGTCGCGACACAAAGGTCATCCATTTACACTAAAAAGAAATAATTAAATATTTATAGTTACTAACTTGATCGTAAATATGTAAATGAGTGGCCGACACACAAACACAATGCTTTTTCAACAAGTGTATTGTTCTTATATTGTTCTTACAAATTACTAGTGATATTTACAACTCGTATGTATAACAACAAATATATATTTCAGCTTAAAATAATAGTGTATTGAGAGAGTTTATTTGGTTGCGGGGTGGGAAGGTCGGTTTTTTGGTAGAAATTTATAAATATTTTAAGAAAAATTGGAAATGCTACTAAGCAAGGTGTACAATATAAAATAGGCATCTTGTAGGTATTTTAAAATACCAATATTTTCAAAAGCACATATCACTCTATTTAGTAGATAGTTCATTACATGCTTATATTACACAGACATCTGCTTAAGAATTCATAATAATACAATTGTATCTAAACATTAATACCCCAGTCCCAAAAAGCGACATGTCAGTCCGCAACTGAATAAAACCTCTCAATACCTTGCCTGGAAAATACTCACTACAACACATAGATCTTATTATGAAGGGCCACTCCTTAAGAGTCAAGACCCCAACCTAACTCATTCTCTCTCATACGCATTCACACAGCCCCGCTTGGTTACGTTTGGCGTATCACTTTGACATCCCACAAACGTGTCCAGCACAGTTCGGTGCATGAAATAACAAATATATAACGTAGCTTATAAGTAAAGACAAAAACAAAACATATACATAATACAATAGTGCGTCAACAAATCTTATATTATCCGTCGGGTCAGATCTACCCTGCCCCATCAGTTTCCCTACCAAATCACCACTTAATATTAAGCGCTATGTCGGACTTCTCGACGGCGTGGTAGCTGGTGTGCAGCATGGCCCGCGCCTTGTCGGAGTCCCGGCCGCCCAGCCAGTCGGCGTACAGCTTGCGGGCCAGCCTGTTGTCTGCGGGCGCGGCCAGCGGCAGCTCACTGTACATGGCCTCGAGCTGCGCCACCAGCTCGCGGCCACTCTCTCCCACCACGGGCCGCACCTGCGCGCCTCCGTTTAGACACCCTATAATGATACATACTGGTGTAAGTTCTTGGATTTGATCCATTTGGCGCAAATAAAGAAATTACCATAAACAGTGCTCAGGCGCAGTGATAGTTTGCCTGCCTGAAGCTCACCTTTAATAAAGAATTAATAAATAAGATAACTATGTATACTTTTATTAACTCTATAAATTATAGTATAATATGTATGTTTTATTTAGAACTAGCTAACCCGGCGAGCTTGATTCCGCCGCCACACACCTTTCCTCGACTTCCACAAGTTTTTCTAAACTAACATTAGCCAAATCGGTCCAGTCGTTCTCAAGTTATGGGGGACCAACAATCAATCCAAGTACAAACCTGAGGGGCAGGCCATGACTTCAACGTAGTGGTACGGCGACTTGCCCCTCTTGAGCTTCTGCACCAAGTTCTGGATGTTTCTGAAGCCGTTCGCCACCGCGAACTTGAGCACCTCTTTACCGTCCTTCTCTAGGGTTACCTCGCGGAAGTCAGGGTTTCTGGGGACGAATTTTATTATATAGCCAAAGTATACAAGTAAAAGGTACTTATTCTTGTTCTTAATAAGATACAAATTTTCAGGGTGTTTTTAAGAACTACCAATTTTTTTACGGCTGCAGTTCCTAAATATCGCTCTAATCCGTTTCGAACAAGTTTCGTGGCTAAATTTGTAGACTTCTAAGGTTTGTGGATATGGATTTTCGGATGTTTTCATAGTATAATCCGTGAATATGAAGTTATAATAATACTAAAATATATGAACGAAATTATGGCTGAGCGAACTGGGTAGATAAATCACAAATTGCAGATTAATATATCCTTAAATGGTCCATTCATACAAGACAAGAAACCGATTGCAGTGGTTGCGTCACTGTGAACACTAGGCAATAGGTATGTAAACAATTCGATGAGTAGAACATTGACTAATTAGTGGAACGAACATGAGCACACAATGGCATGCCTGGGACACGTCGGCTCGTCTCAGGTCTAACATCGCAACACTTGCGACGCGCTGCTCAATGGACATTGTTTAGGATTTCCGACACCAATCGATGTTATGCTAATAACAATATTGACGCGTTCATTTTCTGTTTCCATGTAAATGGCTTAATGGATTTAGGATTATACTTTTTATTTATTCCATCCCACAATGAAGTTTAGAATGTAGCTACGTGTTACATAATAACACATAAAATGTTAGTTTCATAATGATGATCAAGGATTTATATTCTGCTGGACACGGCAAGTTGATATTCATTACATAAAGATACTGAAAGGTATTTATATTACCACAGAGTTAATATTATTTAGTTATGTCTTATATGGAATATAGGCCGTGACTAATGAGCCGTACTAAGTACAACCAGAGTTTATGGTGAAAGGGAGTGGAATACGGTCCATTGAGGAGTGATCTGACCAACGAGCGTGTATGAGGAATGTGATGTGTAAATGAGGCGCAAGAAGTATGTCAGCAAAAACTAATCTATTTTTTATTACACCCAACTATAGAAACTAGTATAATTACTGACGTTTAGTAAGTGCCTGTTGTAAGTACTGTAAGTACCTAATTTGTTAGCATGAAATAATAACAATTTGTATTTAAAATAACGAGAAATAGAAATACAAGCCTACCTGAGGTTCTTATACACGAGCTGCGCATTGGTCTCCCCGAACAGCTGTTCCGCGGCGTACAGGAAGACGTGGTCGGCGTACCCCCCTGAGCCGGAGCCCACGTGGCGCCGCAGCGCGGGGGGGGCGCCCCCCGACGCCCCTCCCCACGCCCAGTCCAGCTCCGTACCGCTCACGTCACTCAGGCTCTTCTTACTCAAGTCCAGCATTTGCTCCAACTCAACTTTAGAACAGAGATTACAGTCAAGAAGAAGAACGATAGAGCCCAGTATAGGTTATATTCCGTGTCAGTGTTAGGTAGCGAGTCTTAATTGGGTTTTCTTAGTGAATAAAAAATCGTAAAAAGAAATCCTATTCTTTGATAATACGGTGGTATGTAATCGTAGTAAAAGTACAAATACATATATAATTTCATGAAATTGATATTATTTATTTAAATCTGTTATGGTTGCACGTAAGAAGTTTCATAGAACTACTACGCCGGATTTTCGACGGCAGAATAATGAACGCGATTACGAGTAAAACACTATAATACTCACTCGCCGTGATAACACAGTCGACGTCGTGGCAGCCGAGCATCTCGCTGTAGAAGTCTTCCCTGGACGCCTCGAGCTTCTTGTCGTAGCACGGCATGACGGTCACGTGGTACACCTCCCCGGGGGCCAGCTCCCGGCTGCGGGACAGGTGCTGCTTCACCAGCGAGCCCATGATCTGCTGCGGAGACTTCGTGCTCGATATGTACGGGAGGATGAAGCTGCCGTGTGTTTTCTCCGCGTAGCATACCCATCCTGTGTAGGACAGTCAAACTCACATTATAGTGTACTCAATGATATTATAAAATTTGTGCGATTCGCAGATGTGTATCCCGAGTCTGGGTGTTTGTGTATGTGATATTTCATGTTTGAAAAGCATCCACGACACGTGATGTTAATATCATTACCGGGACAAGAACTAGCGAGCATAGGCAAGTTCTTGGAGGAAGGATCATTCTGCTGGTTGTGGTATCTCTGCAGGAACTCTTGCTGGGCCTCCAGGAGCGAGAAGTCCTCGGCTATTGTCATGTCCAGCACTAAGTCTGCCCCCAAGCTCTTGAAGTAACCTGAAAGACAGCAGTGTTACAAATGTTTGGGTATATTAGACTTTAATTATCCTACAAGCCAGTTTAAGCAAATTATTATTTCTATTTTGATAGTACATATTTATATTATAAAACAATTTAAAGGATCAATATTTTAGTCAGCATACAAGGGCCTTAGACAAGTGGCAAAACACTTGGCAAATAAAAAACAAATCGAAAGCTAAAGGTATGTGGATGACATAATGGTTTGACTATGTAATCTGTAATATATGTGAATCTCGTATTTTTCATGCTATTTGTCTAGTATTTTGCTTTTGTCTCAGGCCCCAATTTTATAAGCATAACTTTAAGTAAATAATTTGAGTATATAATACATGCATGGTTGCCTACAATACAGAGCTATTGACTAATTCATATAAAATCTGAAGGCACCTGCTAACTTGTGTGTGGCTTCCTCTGCTGAGAGCTTGTAGCGGGCGGCAAGTGAGAGGGTTGCCTGTGGTGACAGAGATATCACTATGAGACTCACATCTTTTATAATTCCCATGTTGTCTGTGTACTTCTTCTCAGAAAACACTCTGGAAAATACGAAAGCAGATTATAGTAATAATAATAATATATATACTACTATTCTCCTCATGTTTCTAACCAACCTGTAGCAAGTCAGTCAGTTTGCCTGCACTGATAATTACCTAATGGAAAAACCCAGTAACACTTTTGCCCGACCCGGGGTTCAAACCCAGGACCACGTGCTCAGCAGTTGCGCTTAGCGACCACTGGACCAACGAGGCAGTCAATTTAGCATTCTATCTAAATTTTTCATTTGAGACCATTGAATTTTGTTGCTTTGCCATTGTTCTTGAGTTTTTAACCTTCATTGATAATGTAAATGTATATATTATGTTAGTCTTGTTCAATATAGTATATTATTTACTCAGCTTATTAAACAAAGCAGTGGACCAATTTAAGTATTAAATAAATGTAACCTTTTCAATGAATTAATATATCCTTGATTATTTTAAGACACCGCTCATTAATTTGGATTTATATCTTTACATGTGAATATGCACTTTAATAAAATACCAATTAATATTAACACATTTTATGAACAGCTAGTACCTAGTTACTGATGCTCACCTCAACAGCTCCTCCTGGCTCTGCTTGGTGACGAGCACGCTTTCAGCTGACGTAATACATCCACTGCAGGCCAAACAGTCGGCCAGAGTAATCTCCACCTTCTGTAGCTTCTGCTCCACTCCACTTGACACATCAAAATATCCATCTTCACCTATTTTTATCTTCGCGCCAGTTTTAGTCTTTGATTTATCAATTTTGACTGGTTTTATACACTCCTGGTGACATAAACAATACCTGTTAGATCGTAGATCAAGTAAATAACTATAAAGTAATTGAGTAGTTAAGCAGACATATAATAATATGTAGGTAGTAACCTGAAAAACGCTAAAACTAGTAATGCTCGTAATCATTACGTACATTATTAAATAGTCAAGGTAATTGAGAAAAAACAGTTAAAGAACTTTTGATAACTAAAAGGTTATGTTATCGTACAGACCTGCGAAGGAGTTATAAAATCGTCAAGATCAGTCAGCTGCAAAGCCCCACTGAAGCGAGAAGCCATATTTAATGATTTAATATTTTTAAAATTAGAAATACTTCCTTTGAATTACTTTTATTTATGTACTACTTGTTATACTTGTAGCAAAACACTTTACAATCAGCACAGCTGATTTTGACATTGACAGATAACTAATGTTGTATTTAATTAAATTATTTTACTACCACGAAAACGTAATTTGGTAGTTTGTTTTAAGCAGTGATTTATTTTTAACTTATTATACCTGACTGACTTATAAAGGCCCCCAAGCCGTTTCATGAAGCCAAGGTGAGAAGTCAACGTTAATATTAAAAAAATTTCACACCAACTTTCTCAAATACAGCTCTATACCCATATAGTAAGGTGGTTTGTATATTTAAGTGTACGTAATAAAATTCTCTTTACGGGGTACAGTTACAGGGATGTTACTTTGGGCTTGATATAGCAATCACCAAAAACACAAACACAATCAGGGGAAAGAGAATATTAATGTAATGCCAAAGTAGGTAGATATCCACCTATTTTGGATGTGATGGTATAAAAGGACTGTAACATAACGTATCGACGTAGAACTGACTAATGTAAATATAGCTGGTTTTCGGCATAAAATAGAATATCAAGGTGTTCTAATCATAAAAGAAATCTAATAAATAATTTCATTAATGACATCCATTTTTGTATCTTAACTTCAGGGTTGACTTAGTCACAATGATAATGATGTTATTACAAAGATTCGACGTAAAGGTGAAGCTATATTCCCACGCGCAACCTTGAAGAACGTGCCTATTATTTACTACTATTAGTAGTTTAGTGGTCAGTAACGCTGGCTGGTCAAAACCGTGCCACAGTGCATGCACTGCGTTGAGAAAAATCAATCAGAATCTTCCCGCCTCCGTCGGTTTCCAAGGCAACGGGTAAACAGTGGGGAGACGTTGCATTGCACGGACCACGGAAAGACGTCGCGATTCGACAATTTTGTTTCGTGATTTAGTGCATATTCTGATTGTGTCGTGTTTATTAAGGTGTTTGTGAGTTTTATGGACGATGGCGGAAGAGGCTGCGGCTCCGGGAGCGGTCGCTGAGAAAGTAGTACATACGTATCCTCTCATAAGGGTAAAAATATTATTTATTTTAATATTCAATCGTTCATACCAGTATTTCTTGATCTATCTAGTTCTTCTTGTAGTTATTACACATCTGCCTACACATTCGTAAATCACAATTGGGGCATGCTATAAGTTAGAAGGAATAAACCCCAGCTACTTACATGATACTTATACCGTTCGCGATAATCGAATGTGTTATATTTACTAGGACTGTAAGTACGGGTTCCGTCTACTTTTGTAAATATTTCAACTTAGTAGGTAATCTTGTTCTTTAAAGGGTCACAATCACAATAGATTTGCAATTAATTAGTTTAGGTTGTATTTATAATAGAATCAAGTTTCAATCAGACTAAGTAGATAAACCTATAGTATATACCGATGGATCAGTAATTATGGTTAAGGTTAGCTGGCATAACTATCTAGCTAGCTTATCATGGTTTGACGTCTAGCACTGCATAACAGGAAGTCTGCGCAAGACCTGCTGACCATCCCGACTTGTCGCCCACGCATTGAGATACGCTACTCACCCATTTCGTAGGCCTGCCTAACAAAATATTTAATTCTATAGAGTCCCTAATAGTGATTATTGTCATACAAGAGACATTGATCAAACGGGTATAGATATTAAATTTCGGCGAAGTCAAGGTTCGGCGGCACGACTCGCCGATGCAGCGCCTCTCGACCGTAACACGCTATAGAGTTACCCGTGGTTACCCGACTAATGATCCCGTGTCAGCTTCGATGATCTACGAAACATTTTGAATACGCACATACATATTATAGGTGTAATAATATAATCACGCCTGTAATTTCCGAAGGAGTAATCAGTAAGGTGTTCTCGAGACGTTTTTTCTCAGAAATTATACACTCACATTTCGCGTGCTTTGTGCGAGTATTTGCCGAGCTATACTCGTGCTCGTTACCTCTTAATACTGGCTTTCCCCATCAACAAATTTTAAATAAGCATATAAACTATAATATTATATCCCGCGACACTTGAAAGGGTGATAGGGTAATCGTACTTTGTCGACTGAGGTCGTAAAAAGTTTTAAGTCTGATGTTCGCAGCCAGTCTGGCGTTTGACCGAGCGCTGACCTTACCCTTATGACAATAATTTACATCGTGTTAATAGAGGGATGAGAATTTTAATAATAACATAATTTCAAAAAGATATTAATTAAAGTAACACTTTGTAACCATGGAATATGATTTACCTATAGCACCTAAGATCCCTTAATAGAAGATTTGAGCGATGTCTCATCATCATATTCATCAGCCAGAAGATGTCCACAGTTGAACAAAGGCCTTCCCTTTAGAACATGCAATAGTTACCTAATTTTCGGAAATTACAAGCCTAATTTAATTGCTTAATTCTAACTGACACACAGTATTTCACTTATGCAAACTTGACTGGGAACGTTTGACTGTGGTCAGAATTCAAATGAATAATAAAAGAAATAGAATACCTACCTTGGTAATAAATCTCGGCCTGAGTAATGTTTTAGATTGACTACTAACTTAATTGCATTCAAGACGCAATATATTGTAACGAACGACTTGAGCTTAATAACTAAGCACGAAAACATTTCTATATCTGTCTGCATAATAAAATTTGAATGTGTAACAAATACTACTTAGCTTGCCAACTTTCGGTAACAGATTTCTCTCGTCCAAATATCGCTATAATTTTAAATTTCCGTATGGCGGCAAGTAAACACATTTCGTTGTTTGCCGACAGCTCTCGATCTCTTCGATCGCGATGTTTCATTTGTTTGTTTTGGCAGGTGGACCCAGGCTTGTACTATCTCCGTACACATTATTCTCGAGTGCGTGTTTGGATAATCGGTTATTAAAGTGTAGACACCTAGTTTAGTAATGGGTAGTTGTGTTGTGAGAACCGATGACGCGTTGAATTTGATTTTAGCTACGTAGGCTAAACTTACTCACCGAAAACATTTCACACTTTCACTGTAAGTATTTTTTTGAGCGGAATACTTAGTAGCATCAACACGAAGTACTTTTGTGAAATATTGTTAGCGTAGTGCTTTGAGTTTAACTAATTTTTGTTCATATTCCATGATGAGAATTCGATGATGCTGAAAGATCAAATACTTTCCAACTTTATGGAAAGTCATCATGCTGATATCATTATCAGAATGAAAAAAGATCACTAAACTTAATCGATTAAAGTATGGTATCATTTTAAATCCTGCAGAATGTATCTTTAGGTACGAATGTGGTTTAAAATAAGCGAATCCATTGTTTATGGGTAAACCTAAACACCAATGATAATTGGTACTTCCCAGCAACAAGACGTTACTTTATAAATTCTAAACTTGTTAATAAAGATAATGCACTGTTCAGGTCTGACAATGTATCATTTGTTCACAGCATTCAGACATGTCGGAAGAGATGCGAGTTGAAGCACTAGAGTTATCAGTGACAGCCTGCGAGAAGTTCTCACAAAACAACGAGCTGGCCGCTCGCATGGTCAAGGAGTCCATGGACAAGAAGTTTGGGCCTGCCTTCCACGTCGTGGTCGGCGAGAGCTACGGCTTCGAAATCACCTATGAGTGTACCACCATATGCTACATGTACTTTGGAGGGAACCAAGCTATCTGTATATGGAAGTGCTCTTGAAGCTTTACGTAAAGTTACTCTAACCAAATGATATACCGAAGCCAATTAATTTTACAGTTCTTTTGTAAATGCAAATAGTTTATATTAATTCACATATAAAACCGATTACCTACTAGAATATCTAGGTATAGTTCAAATACTTCCAGATTAATCGGGAAAATGAGATTGTTAATGTAAATAGAATTTCATTTGTTTTAGTTCATTCTTTTACATGCATTGTACCTACAGAAGTTTTATGCCGACAGAAAAACGTTACAATTCAGTACCAGAAAGATGTCGCGTTTTAAAATAAAACAATGGCGCTGCCATGTCGTGGTCTTGTTTCCTATGTAAAACGGCTGTTGACACGCGAGAGTAGTTTTACTTTACAAACCTTTCGAAGAAAACATTAGCATAAACATGGGAAGCATTCTTCAGCCGGGCTACATAAAAGACGTTTTTCGTGTTTTCGGTTGGTATTTTGGTTATGCACAGTACAATACAATTTCGTTATGAACGTAGGAAAGTTATTATGCAAAACGTACGTATAGCATAATTGCCATCTACATATTATCTAATGCATATAATTTAATAAACCACTGAACGCTTTAATAAAAAATGCGAGTAGGTTTTACTACGGATAAAATAGGTTCAATAAGCGCGAGTCACGCACGCACCCTCCGTGCACCACACACGTCACCCTGGGGCCGTCCTGAGTATTATAGTAATTTTCCCTCTAGACACGGTCGATTTGTTAGGGAAATTTGGAAGGGCGATGGACCATAGCTGCATAGGTATTTATTTAGTAGTTGCTTACAGGCACTTTAGTGCCTAGGTATCCGTGAACTTGGTCTTATATCTAACAATCTACTTTGATAAAGACCAAGTATTACCTAATAATGTTGATAGCTATAGGTTCAAATAATAGTATATCTGTGATCCCCGTGTGACGCTTCTATGCCGAGCAGTACATACAGACAGAGGCTGTGCCAATCGGCTCACTACTACAGAAGCAGTGAGAGGGACTAGCTCAGCCTATTGTCAAAATTTTGTAAGGCACAGTCCCCAACTGATAGATTGAGATTATTGATATCAGAATAATCAGAATAACTCTTTACACGACATCGGAAACAAGCTCCCACTTTGAGACAGTGATAGTATAGCACATTATTTATTAAACGATGACTATAGACAGGGGATAATATACCTAATATATTAAATAAGAAAGCCTTATGAACTTATGAGATTTGAATTAGGGCTTATAAGCAATAAGCGTTTTATGAATTGAATTCAATTCCTTAAGTCAATGACTGTTTGGATTCGAGTTACCGGCAAAACTTTTCAATTATTTTCAATATCTGTTGTTAAACGACGTATGTATTTTATATAGAAATACACATGTCGTAAATAAACAACCCTGTTTGATTGACCCCAAAGCGATCTGAAATAACAGCCAAAATGCGAAACTGTACGACACAACAGCTAATAACGAATACCTTTGTTGGGCCATTTTCAGTCAAAATTTATTGGTGTCTAATTCTGTAAAAAGTCCGTGTTTAAATATTTTACTTTGTAGGTTTTATTTTATTAATATATCTTTATTTGAATTGAATTGCATAAGTGCATTAAATGTATGTCAATACCTATTAAGTAGTGACTACTTATTGATGCTAATGAATTCAATTAAGTGTTGAAATAGAACTAAGCAGTGGGATCGTTAAAGATGCCACGTAGGTTGAGTTACTGCATAACAGCATAAGGACAGTAAGGACGTACGCAATAGCTCGGATGAATGTAGGTAGGTATTTAAAACCTAGTTTTTGAGTAAGTCGTTCTTTTTTGTTTTAATTTTATTTTCTAACGTTAGATCAAAACCTCACCACCGCTCTTTATTACGTAATTATGTTTGTAAGTCTACATACTTACCAGTTACCTCAATAATTGTTATAAAATAGGTGCCTATTATAAGGCTTCTGTACATTTCCCACGGCCAGTCTAAATAGCGGCCAACCTATACAAGTAGCTGTAATATAATGGATATCTTTTATAACATTAATTGAACCGTGACTGTAAATAGTTTTTTTATTTCTTGGTCACCATAGTAAACCGTTTCTAATTACAAAAGTCAGGGTCAAACATGGTATCTATGTGTAACGAAGTCATTTGTGCCGCATAATGTAACAATTTAACGCTAGAATTTTTCGTCAAGTGGCTGTCCACATAGACAAAGTATATTTTTACACAGTACCATACTTTTTGCTAATTTAAACTAAAGCCTTGAGTGTGTTGTAACAAGAGATCGTATTATACACTGTGTTACGTCTTAATGAGAATAGCAATCAGCCATGGTATTTACAGAATAATTTTGTCAATTATAATTATGATGTTTTTTGCGACAATTACCTCACCGCGTTTTTAAACAAGACACGCTATTTGAAACGTAATGTACAAAATAAAATCGAGGCCGTGTTACCTACCTGTGTTGAATAGGTATAACGTAATTACGAGTACCTAATACCTATGTATGTTATAATTATTACGGACGTGTGAAAATTTTATAATGGAATAAAGTATGTACCTATATTTTTCATTTTTGTGGTTTCATTTACGATTGTGAACTCTAATGAAAAATTATACAACCTTTAGTTGACATATAAATTAGTTTTAGGTAATAATAAGCTTTGAAGAATAATGTAAGAGATTGGTTATGTAGTAGATAGGAGATGCTTAAATAGATCTTGTAAGATAACTTACGCCTATGTTTTAGTTTACAGAACATGGGTGTTACAATGTATGCACCCGCTGTACCTCCCCACCCCAGCTCGACCTGTAAAAGTAATAGACTTCAAGACTTCTTGAAGACGACCTGTTTCGTTTCAACAATCGTTTTGTTGTACAAAGCATGTGCAGGCACGCATTATGCAGGGTCAAGGTCAACAGTGCACTAGCGACGCAATAGTACCAACGTCGTAGTACCGGCCAGAGGTAAGGGGCGCGGGGACACGCCCACGTCGCTCACCCAGCCCGCTGCGCAATGACTATGCATGATTGATACGCAAGCATCCTCGTCACCATCATTACAAGTCATACTAGATAGTACGATAATTGTATGGTTGATGGACAGATAATTATGCACGTCATATGAAGAATAAATTTATTTTAAAAGCGTGTGCTAGATACGGTGTTTGTTCAACTAATGTATTACGTTTATACTGAGGTCATAAATTTCATTAAATATTCTCTTAAAGATTTCAGATGTTAAAGTTGTCATAGACATTTCGTAATGTGTGTCATGTTGTGTGATGTCTTATGGATATGCGTTTACTTAGTGACCTTATAATCTTTATACAAATAATATAATGATGTACTACGCTTTACTTGAATAGTGTAGTCTATCACTTTACACTCATATTATCGGTCCCATGTTGGGCGCCGGTAGCCGACGACGATGCTGTAAACAGCTATCAATAATATTTTTTTCAGATTATAGGTTTATCAGTCTCCTCAGCTTATTGGCATGATGATTTAACTTAATCATGTACAAATAATCCGTTGATCTTATTCAGTAGGATCTAGAAACAAAGATTCAGCATACTTACTAAAATAAAACAACAAAGTGATTTCAAAATTAATAATATTATAAATTTTAATATGTTAAACATTAAAAATTTCAATAAATTCCATACGAATTAGCTTGAGATCATGTTTCCGTAGCAATTTAGTGAAAAATACAACTCTATAAATAATTGTAAATGTATATTACTCAAATAGTTTTGTGGTTTATTGTGATTCAGGCTGCTGGTGATATTTGAGTGTGTACGAACAGACAAGTTTGCTAGAGTAAGTCTGCTCAGCTGAATAGGATCAGTTACAATACCTACTAAATAAGTGACAAGGAAGGTCATTGTATTCGGCCGAAGCGAACAACTTAGTCACGGCCATCAATGGTGCCGTACACATCCAAACACCAAATACTGTATTGTAAAGCTAATCTATGGTGTTGGTGGGACTGTAAATATATACAAAAATACAGAAACAGGATCCCGCGAGTGCTCACCGCTTGCTATTCTACGTCTTTTACATAAACATTGGCACATAAAGTGATCACATAATACTCATGTATATTATACATACCTATACATTGTACGAAAGCTAATATCGTTATATCATATAACCACAAGTAATTCCACCTTGTTAACTATACAAATACCTATCTAACAACGTAATATAGATTATTATGAAACGCTCATATAAAATCTACCAACCGATAAACTTATCTAGGTACGTCTAACAAATGTATCAATATAACATTTTTAGGCACAATTTTTTATCAAAATTCAGTGTGTACTGGGTACCAACGAGCACTGGGATGGAGAAACTATTACGTATCAAGCACCTCTATATAGGTATCGTGTAGGAAGTACGTTGCTAAGGGATCGCATATTTTAGGGGAAATCAAAACAAACTGCGCATGCGCCAGAATTTTTGAACAACGAACCCACAAATTGTGCGAAATTAGATATCAGTTTTTCATAATCGATATGATAAATATTATTGATTGATTATTATGATTATGTAGATCAGTTCGATCTGTATGCTTATCCAAAAATAATTACCTAAAATATGCGACACCATAGCAGCAAAACTCTTATATAAATCGAAATACTGTTACAAGATAAAGTTAATATAAAGAAGTGGAAGTATTATGAATATATCTAAAAACTTTACAATATACGAGAGAACACATCGAATGGAATGACACAGTGTAAGTAGAGAAATGCAGATTTGTGACAGTAGACTAAAATAATAAAGTACGTCAATCAAAAATAATATGAGAATAAGCTTTGGTCACACCAATTTGAAGCAAGTAAAGTGTTTGTTACCCCGCGGGCATGGCACTTGGGTTCACCACGTTTATGATCACATTGTGGCATACACTAACACAAAATAATGACTCGACTGCGCATCGCAGGATAGACCAAGCAAGTCTTCTTAATATCGTATGGTTGATAAACAATGTAATTTGTAATGTTTTTACTAATCAAATTCTTATATAATTCGTTTATTAAACAGCACTTGTCACACAATGCCGGTTTCCTCACAATGTTTTCCTTCACCGTTTTTAGCAACTGATAACTAATTTATAAAACGCACACGAATTCGAAAAGACATTGGTGCTTGTCGGGGTTTGAAATTAGGACCTTTGATGTGGCAGTCCAGCGGTCATTCGGCTATCACTGCTATCGTGTAAGTCAAAATAGTTCATGTCAAAGAAATCTTCACTAATATTTAGTATAAAATATTCGTGGCTGAACAACTGTATATTATTACCAGAAAATACCAGTATCTGCGACGCACAGTCGAGTCTAATAATACAACAAACGAATACATCAATACTTCAATCTTACAACTAAACATAAACGAAACTTCCTTTACCTTATGTTTCTGTAACTTAACGCGATCCTTAACATTATTAAATACATCACTAACTCAATCCTTGCCTAGCAAAATTACTAGGCCAGGCGACACATACGATTACACACTAAGGTTTAAATTACACGATTCCTTCAACGAAATTGTATATATTTGAACTAAACGTTTTTATACATTTCATCTAGTATATAAGTGTCGCTAAATCGCAATTATATTTAGGTACATCGAAAGCGTAAAGCATTTTTGTAAATGTGTTGTATATTATATATTTATACCTATATAAATAATAGGAAATGAATGAACACGGCATGGCTGTCAGTCGTGCAATTACATAAATGGAGATAGAGACATTAGATTGTTTGCATTGAAATACGCAACTGTTGGGGTTGCCTGAACTGAACACAACATTCAATAATCTACATCTTCAATATTGGTGTACTGTGTGTGCACCTCTGCCTACCTCTTCGGGGAATACAGGCGTGATGTTATGTATGTTCAATATTGTCAGTGCTCGAGCTCATATTGTCATTAAAAAAAACACCCATTTAGATACGCGGAGTTTTTATGACCTGACATTTGTGTGCGGCGTCTCGCTTCCAGAACAGAAAATATGTTTTCCTAGAATAAATTTTCTCTTCTACTTTTCCCTAATCTAAGGTGTACAACCAAGCATACAATATATTATATTGTTAATCTCCATTTCTTGTTATAGAATGTCATGAACTACGAATATTGGAATTTGGAACACAATAACTATTCTGAACTGAGTTGGATCTTAAGACATTGTTTAGCCTCTAGGTTTGTCCTCAGAATTTCAACTCTATATACAAGTAGACAAAACCCACTTAATATTGCAAATTACACTCGTCATTAACTTTTCTAAACCTACCTAGCAACGCTTACAAGGATAACTTACTAGTACAACAATCAATTGATCGAAACATTTCGCATTTGAATACAATTTTATAAACAACATTTATCTTTGAACACGAAATATACAACGGCGACACCTAACGCGTATAAATAACGTTATAATTTGTTCTTTCCTTTACTGATACTAGAATACTATTATGACACAACCTTTAAAAATACATCGCGGTACAAAACAACTTTACGCATGCGTCAAAAGGCGAAGAGGTGTGGCCGAAGTATCAACGAAACTTTCATATATTTGACATAATTGTTCTTGCTTCTATATAAAGAAGTATAATGAACGTAAGCGCGTATTACCTTACAACTAACAATTAAATAAAGTATATCTTAGCTGCGGTGACGTTGAGCTGCGTTTTACAACCTATTTCAAAGGAAGACGAGCGGCGAAACTCTGTCATGACTCCGACATCCGATTCTTGTCCTTTCTTCACCAAAAAGGTTAATATATATATTTTACTAATCGTAGTGTTGATCTTACAACCACGCAAGTCAACAAGTGCATTTTTTGCACTAAGATTGAATAACTGAAACATTATTATTTGTTTGCTAATTCACAAATGCAATTAGAATTCACTTAACACGCATTAGTAAGCCGTCTACACGAGCGAAAACTGCGCTTCAAACGAAAGATACTCACAAACACTCGCAGTCTTACGTAGTTCTCGAGTGACAACTACAGTCCTGTGCGACTACACGGTGGTGTAGTAGCAGAGGGGCGATCGCTATGAGTCCGGCTGGAAGTGCGTGACCAGCAGCTTGGTGGCCTTGGCCAGGTCGTAGGCCGCGGCGCGCACGTCGTTGAGCGGCGCCGGCGCAGAGCACGCCAGGCACACCTCCGAGCACGCCGCGCGCAGCTCGCCCAGCACCAGGGACAGCTCGCGGTCCGCGCAGCTCTGCGAGGGGCGCGTTGTAGTGTACTCATGTATATATCACAGCACTTAACCGAGTAGTGAAGGAGATGTACCTGCGGGAAGAGCGCGAGCAGCGCGCGCACGGCGTGCCGGATGGCCAGGCCGCGCTGCTGCAGGCGCGGGTGCTGGTCGCGCGCGGCCGCCCACAGCTCGGAGATGCCGCGCGTCACGCCCTCGGCGCGGCGCTGCACGAGCTCCGCGGGCGGCAGGGCTCCGCTCTCGTCCTCGCCGCCCTCCCCGCCCAGCGACAACGGCGACAGAGACCGCTCCAGGCTCGACAGGGTCGTCAACTGACAAACAACCCGTTCAATTATCGTAGCGAGGGTAGGGGCCCAAGATGAAACTCATCACTATCGCTATATCAAATACTTCTAAAATGAATATTAGGTATTTAATAACACCACCAATCTATCATATTTTCCGTCAGCTGGTGGCGAATTTGACACCATTGATCGCCCGGCCAATCAGAAGTTAGCTGCATGCAGTGTTCCTTAATCGAATTTATAAGATAATGTGTCTTACAGGCATTGTAGATCGTAGCAAAGAACTATCAGGATAAATCAAAAGCTCAGACCACGCGTCTTGCACAAAATAGTTGGAACTCCTAAGGTAGTATTTATAATATTGTATCTTCTTGGGTAACAATAACAAGTTACAGTAGTAGCTAAAGTAAAGTAGTTCACACTTTTATGTTATGAGTAGATAATACCGACATGCAATATCACCAGTCTAGCCTTCCAGTGTTCGTTCCGGTTGAAGTTTGTTACCAATGTTTGCAGAATTATTTATATGAAGCGACTACCGGACGCCCACAAAAAGAACTGATCATATATTCAGATGACACCTCGTGAAATAACTATAGTGAATCTAAAGTAATTGCTTTTCTCAGAAATGGTCATAGCAAGAGCTAATATGCGTGGTAACCGTTAAACCACGAGCCCCCTATTTCATATTAATAAGTACTACAAGTTAACGAAGTTAAACTGATATATTAATCTAATATCTACTGAACTGGTCACCTTAATTTCCTAGTTTAGTATGAGCATAACTATTAAGTTAGTATATATATTAATGTAGATTAGTACCTGGTGTTTAGTAACCTGCCAGTTATTCTTTGGTCCCTCCCTAGTCTCATACATACTGACCGGTCGCTGCGCGGCTTTCAACAACAGTTTCGCGTCGGCCTCCTCCGGCCGGGTGAAATGCTCTGTCTCGAGACTTTTTCCTCTCTCTTGTGTCTTAGAAGCTTCTAGAACGTTACTAGTGCTGTCGTTCATGGACATTTGTGACGTCATACTCTGATCGTCGTCCACACTGCTGGTGGTTTTCAGGACACTGTTTTCTTTCGTGAGCTGTTCAACTATTGTCTGTAAGCTTTTCAGTTGGTTCTTGAGTTCTGTGATGGTGGAGTCTTTAGTGTATAGTTCCTTCTTCAATGTTTCTATTTCGGGGTTTTGTTCGGGGATCGCGCTCTGTGCTAGAGTGGTGGGGGAGTGTGTGCGCCGCGGGTCGCCACATAACGTGTGCTCGAGGGGAAGTGACGGGTTGTATGTGGAAGACACTGTTTCACCGGCGCGTGGCACCACGGTGGATAACTGCCGGAATAATTTTTTATTCTACATACATACATAGTCAGTTTCTTGACGTTAAAGGGTAAATAATAAGCGTTAAAACGACGCTCTGTGAGATCTAACGCCAGCTTTAGTTTAAACAACTTCAATAGTCCACATATATAAGTAACAGATCCTAATACCAATTCTACAAATCAGAATACGTATTTCTTCAGTACTATGTTGAAGAACCACAAAGCGACTTACATGCAAGTCAATGGGCGCTAAAGCGGCGTAGTCTTCATCGGAGGCTACGGAGTCATACAGGGGCTCGTCGTCCGACATCTGGGAGATGTGCTTCAGGTGGCTCGCGGACAGCAGCGGGTTCAGCAGGCTTGTGGGCGCTGGAATGTTTATACGTATAACAATCTGGACGGCGCATGCGCAGCGGCCAATCACGTATAACGCCCAATACCCAAGTGAACTATTTCTTATTTTAAGAGTTCTTGCAGTATGACGCAAGTGAATGCATAATAAAAATCGATAAAAATAGGCATTGTGAAAAATATTACGGAGGTGAAAATGTTTATCTGTGTGATGTTAAACAAGAGTTTTGTTTTTATGGTGCGTCGAGGTGATCCACTACTGTTATTGCATACCCAAATAATGTTTAGTACAGTAAGTTAATATTATAAGGGAAGAGGGTATTGCCATTTGAGGTGTGCAGACTGGCGGACGGGATGGCATAATTCAAAATTATTATTATTATTTTTTTTAAACTTCGCCCCACACTAGCAATTTCTCCTGTATCGTAGGTGCGTTTTACAAACATGAAATATTCACATACACACATTTAATTTAATACTTATCTAATTTATGTCTCTGTCTCTTCTTTACCATTCTATTTTATAGTATGGTTAAGATGAGACAGAGACGGAAATTGCTCGACGGACCTGCGCGGAGCTGAATATGGGCCTAACTTCAGAAGGCTCATAAAGTCTGTCGTGAACGGCCCTTCTGGGCTGCATCGTGGCGATGTGCTGCCGCCTGGTGGCGTCCACGAGCACGTCCCGCAGCAGCGCGGCCATCTCGGCCGTGGACAGGCGCGCCAGCTCCTGGCGGCCCTGGTTGTTACCTCTGGGCTGCAGCGTGGCGATGTGCTGCCGCCTGGTGGCGTCCACGAGCACGTCCCGCAGCAGCGCGGCCATCTCGGCCGTGGACAGGCGCGCCAGCTCCTGGCGGCCCTGGTTGTTACCTCTGGGCTGCAGCGTGGCGATGTGCTGCCGCCTGGTGGCGTCCACGAGCACGTCCCGCAGCAGCGCGGCCATCTCGGCCGTGGACAGGCGCGCCAGCTCCTGGCGGCCCTGGTTGTTACCTCTGGGCTGCAGCGTGGCGATGTGCTGCCGCCTGGTGGCGTCCACGAGCACGTCCCGCAGCAGCGCGGCCATCTCGGCCGTGGACAGGCGCGCCAGCTCCTGGCGGCCCTGGTTGTTACCTCTGGGCTGCAGCGTGGCGATGTGCTGCCGCCTGGTGGCGTCCACGAGCACGTCCCGCAGCAGCGCGGCCATCTCGGCCGTGGACAGGCGCGCCAGCTCCTGGCGGCCCTGGTTGTTACCTCTGGGCTGCAGCGTGGCGATGTGCTGCCGCCTGGTGGCGTCCACGAGCACGTCCCGCAGCAGCGCGGCCATCTCGGCCGTGGACAGGCGCGCCAGCTCCTGGCGGCCCTGGTTGTTACCTCTGGGCTGCAGCGTGGCGATGTGCTGCCGCCTGGTGGCGTCCACGAGCACGTCCCGCAGCAGCGCGGCCATCTCGGCCGTGGACAGGCGCGCCAGCTTCTGGCGGCCCTGGTTGCGGGGGGCGGACAACGCGGGGTTGACCGGCAGGAACACCACACCTGCACGCTCCAGGCCCGTCGCGCTCGTCTGCCATACTACACAGATATGTACTTTGTACTACTCACTCCGGGATAATGTAACTTACTAACTGTGAAAAACTTTTTAGAATTGGGTAGATAATTAGTTCCAGAGATTACCCCCTACATAAAAACTTACAAACAATCCATTAACACTTTTGCCGGGGAATAAACTAAGAACCTCATGCTCACCAATCGTGCTTTGCAACCGCTAGACCAACGAAGAAGTCAGTGTTCATTGAATTACACAAACATAACTAAAAAATTTCAAAATAATTTAACATAATGCACTTACTGGCTTCAGTCTCCCTGCGGTCTATTTCGTCGTAGATGTCCATGACGAGCTCTTCAAACAAATGATTCGGTAACTGAAAGAAACACTCCAATCACAACAAGGAAGCGATGCCGCTCAATACTTTATATTGAAATAATAACATGCTAGTCACTAAACTAACGCAACAGTAATACATCATTGATACATATTAAGTAATTTATTGTTGTATTCACGATACACAGCTGAGCAAAACGTACAAACAAAAGGCTGGTTTTCAATGTTGTTTTGTTTTTATTTGTACCTAGATATAGTGTTATTAACTGTACGTGTATTCAGTTTCAAGGCTGGTTCCAAACTTACGTCTAGTCTAGTAGTCGTATTTTTTTCTATTTCACACTTCTTCATATTGTACACTTTTTATAATACCGTCATCAAATTTCTAAATTTTTAGTTAAGTTCTTAAGTTACATGTAGCTATTTTATAATTATATGATTTGTGTGTGCAATAAAGAATCATGGAGCATGTTTCATACCAGCTGCAACTTCCCCCTGGCAGCTTTAGCGACGTCGGTCATCTCGTGCGTGTCGTGAGCGCGGGGCACGATGTAGTGGCGGCCGGCCGCGTGCTCGGGCTTCTCGCCCGTCAGGAAGTAGATCATGCGGTCCGTGGCCTCGTACACCAACTCTATTAGCCGGTCGGCCAGCTCCGAGTGGCCGCCTTGGCTAAGGAAATAGAGCAAATAGGTTCGAATATTAGAAGAGGACTTTGCTCTGAAGACAGTTATATAATAATAATATATTTTATTTCAGACAGTCCCAAAAGTAACAATTAATTAATATCTATTAGTATAGGCTGTTATTATTTGAATATTATGTTTATGTTAAATAGAAAAAAACGATGTCTGGTCAGCTGATTGTATGATATATTATGTTATCATCTAATGTAGTTTTCATCATCAGTGTTTTTGGAGAAATACATAAATTGAATTTAATATAATAATAATATAATATAATATGTATTTATATCTCCATAAAAAGTACAACAGTTTAGTTACAAAATCTTATAGGCTAATATTGTTATAGTATATAATGTGGGAGCATCTGTAGCCGAAGTAGGAATTATCCCGTATCTCGGCATTCAGCGCCAAATGTGTGAATGTCTTGGCATAGCTGGGCATTTACCGCACTTAGCCTCTTTAGTGGGCAATTGTGCGTGGTGTGAATGTCTTATTTGTATTCTAAATAATTATATGTTCCAATTTTTAGGGAGACTATTAGTGGGCCTTGTAGCTATTGTGCAGATCACTCAAAATGGGTTAAGCAGTACATGTGGCGGTAAGTCTTGTGATGTGTGTCTATTTATAACCCATGACCCCTCATTCATCATTTGTTAAAAATACAAAGGTTCAGAAAGTTTGTAAGGCTGTTTGTACTGCACCATATATTTCTCCGTACGTGCGGAATAACTATAAGTGAAGAAATATGGAGTGCACTTGTGTTTGCTGTGTTCAGGAGAACATTATTACTAATTATATTTTATTTTACATTTTATGTGCCTTTTGCAGTAAAACTTGCGATCGTTGATTTACAAAACCATTGGTGCGCGTGCGCATAAGGATAACAAAAGCAATATATTTCAGTTCACAAACAGTATTATTATTCAAATTGATGTCATTATGAATAAAAAATCACATTTAAATGCGAAATCATTTTCAGTTTCGTTCATCACAAAACTCCTTATGCTTCACCACTTCCATATTCTTTCATTGTAGGTGTCGGACTACAGTGGAGACCTTGAAATGACCATATTTATAAACACAAAGGTTACGGTCTATTCAAGTGTATGATTACGTAGGCAGATAATAAATGAGCTTCCAAACAAAGCTGGTTTACGTAACTGTACTCACTAATCGTCGTAATATGAGTTATGAATACCAACCACCTGTATACTTGTTGCCTTGGTAGGTATAATCAAACTTAAATTAATTCTTCCTTTCTTGATAGTGGTTTATTTAGTCAATCATTTTTTTGTTATAAAAGTAAGCACAGAATCACTATGTAAATCACTGTTTTAGTAGGTTTCTATATTACAAGTAGTAATACTCTTGATTATTCAATGATATTTTTCAGGCATCGAAAGCGAGAGCGTAATTAAATATTAAATGAGCATAGCTTTGATCCTGAAAAGACGGGACGAGACGTGACGAGAAAATCGTACTAGTTCTTTCCACCTGGAATCCCGTGTTTACATACGTTGTAAAGCAGACTACTATAAAAGTACAATTTTATTATTACACATACCGGGCGCACTCCGCGGGCGTGTTCCCGGAGTGGTCGCGCGCGGTGGGCTCGGCGCCCCACGCCACCAGCAGCTCGGCCTGCGCCGGCTGCCCCGCGCGGCACGCCACGTGCAGGCATGTCGAGCCCTTCTCCTGGGGAACAGGTGGGAGTTGAGAGGTGAACAGTTATATGTATTACAATATAGAAATGAAACACATATTCTACGGGTAGTTAACAATAACCAGAAATAAATGGGTTGCTGAGATGAAAAATAAGCATTGCACAAAAATATTTATTGAAACTGAATGTTAAATAATATAATTATGTTGATCTAAGTAACCTTTAGGTAATAAAACTCAAATAGAATTATCAACAGTGATATTTAGGTATATACTCAGTAAAAACAAGTACTATTAAGGAAGGAAAATCTCACCTAAATATATTTTAGAATATATTATGTTAATAAACTTAACATGACACATAATGGATCTGTATTGCTAAAGCCATTTTGTGGTTAATGTAGTACATATTTATATACTCGGGCATTTCTATCAGCACCTATATTATAATGATGTACTCCTAAAGGGTAGGAAAAGCTGTACTGGTGTTGCTCCTTTACATATCACCAGACAGAATAAACACATTATACATGTGTAGAAAGCCAGTCCAAATTAGTCAATGTAGTCTAATAAATCTCAGGGCCACTATATAATATATTCTACAGTATCATACCATCAGTATAATACTCATAGTACCTGATTATAATAGTTGGGGTCAGCTCCCTGAGCCAGGAGCCTCATAGCAGTGTCCAGGGAGGAGCTCCTGACAGCACTGTGTAACTGTCGCCCCAGTTCACTGGGGGGCTCATCCCTCCGTGCTCTCAGTACATATGCTAGCCTCAGATGCTTCGCTAGAATGAATTCTGACTTCACTGGGCTAAAAAAGGTTTAGATTGATGATTGAGTTTCAACCGAATAGTTTTTTTATTGAGTACATTTCTAGTCTCTAAGTATTAGACTTTAAATTTAAATATATAAGAGACAGCCTCTCTTATATATTTATATTTAATCTCCCATATAACATTATGCACACTACAAATTATATATTCTTGTTCTAAAATCAGAACAGATAGTGTTAGTGTCTTGCCTTTATTTCTTGACACAATTTTGTATACAGATAACAATTTTATCAGATACAAGCTAATGTGTCCGAGTATACAACATAATATGATTAAAGTACTTCTTACTGTAAAGGATCTTTGGGCTGTGGCTTCTTGCGGAGGTGCTTGGGTGCAGAAGTATCCAATAAGGAATGCTCCCAGATGCAGTTCACATTCTGAGCAGTCAGCGCTTGTACCATCTGTACCATGAGACACATATAAAACATTTTTATTTTAATAATTATCTTTAACATAAAAAGTTTTAAAGACTTAAATATAGGTATATAGAATATTTAAATTTATAATATAATCTCTTCCTTCCTTTCTTATATCTTTTATTTATAAGTACTCCACTAGGCATGTTGCTAAATTTAGCCACTTCTGTGAAGGTAGTTATTAGACTCATTGTTTAATTGAAACCATTGAAATGACCATGACTAACCACGGGATAATAACAACATCTATTAA
This sequence comes from Abrostola triplasia, assembly GCA_946251915.1. Lineage (NCBI taxonomy): Eukaryota > Metazoa > Arthropoda > Insecta > Lepidoptera > Noctuidae > Abrostola > Abrostola triplasia. The sequence continues at coordinate 1,464,227 of OX276424.1, read as the reverse complement.
TACCACTTATTTATAAGATAATTAGGGCAAAGCTCATGACTAGTTTGAGCATGTAATTTAAAAAGAGAGTTACTCACAAAATAAACTATATCATAAATATATATTGAAGTATTATTTTACTACTATTACTGTCTTTTCCTTAGCTACTATTACCTTCCTAGCTGTAGCTTCATTTATTATACAGAGGATCTATTTGTTGATGACAAATTAATGCAGGGTACATACAGCTAACAGTGATGGTGGCCAAGAACCCTGGCGCAGAGATTTAACGTGCGAGATGTGACGGCCCATGCTGCGGTGGACACTACAGCATTCCGCGCAGAGTAGCAGCCCGCGGTTGATCGACGCCCATGACGGATCTGTGCTCAGTAAACAACACAAAAACCACTTAACATTCAGCACCGGAACTATTAAAACTATATCTAAAACTGGAACATCGCCCTGACCTGATGCACCGCAGTCGGCGCAGATCTCCACCGATGAGCGGTGCTTAGACCGCGATATAATCATTTTACCAGCACTTATGAAAAACTGTCCCGTCAAGTGACCACTCAGTACGTCTCACTTTACTTATTTAGCTAATTCCAAGAGCAGGTTTTCGATACAAAAATAAATCATTTTACGAAACGTCAATCAAAATAAATTGACACCACAGGTAATAAAATTGTGCTCCAATGTCGCCAACAGCAACAATCCAAAAAATTGTCTATTCTGTGTTTCGGCTCAGTCCACTTACAAAATTTATTACTAAAAAAGTTTTCAAGTATTACACTGGGTCTATACTCCATTCACTAGTGCTTTGATTGATGTGTACGTTTTTCTTCTTGTCTATAGTATTCACGTACACGTCATTTTATTGAAATAGAGAATTTACGGCTAATTTGCTATACAAAATGAAGATTTCACTAATATTAGGAATTATAGCTAGCTTTTCGTTAGCATTAGCTGAACAAGAAACTCTAGTTCTCGTAGATAATCTTAACATAAGAGAAACTCATTCACAGTTCTTCAAGTCTTTGCAGGGTAAGTTAAATTAATGAAAGCTACGCCGGTTGTGTTAGTTCATTAAATAAGGATAACTGTATTACTATTGCATGCATACACATCGTAACAGCTTTCTTAGCAAACATTTGATCAATAATTTGTGTAAATATTTCCAGATAGAGGCTACAGTCTAACATACAAATTAGCAGACGACCCTAACCTAGTGCTTTCCAAGTATGGCGAGTATTTGTACAAGAATCTGATTGTGTTCGCACCATCGGTGCTGGAGTTTGGCGGGCAGATCGACACAGAGGCCATCACGAAGTTTATCGACGATGGCGGTAACCTGCTCATGGCCGGCAACGCTGCCGCCGGCGACGTGTACAGGGAGATCGCGTCTGAATGTGGATTTGAAGTAAATAGTTTTATTTTGTCTCCTACTAATATACAATTAACACTGAGTTATTGAATTTGTTGCAATCAGTGGCTTGTAGGGTGCCTATAAACAATCTCAGTTAAATATCTCCTATTTACGAAGTGCAAGTAGACAGACTTTATTAAGTATGTCGAGCGCGCTCTGGATGGTCGACGACACCTCCATCCTTGTTTATTGCCATATCTTACATGAACCAAACTATTTTTAGGAAAAATTAAGTTCCTACAGAAATCATGTTCTCTCTTGTTTTTAGATGGATGAGGAATCAGCTGCGGTGATAGACCACTTCAACTATGACGTGTCTGATGAGGGTGAGCACACCAGGATTGTGGTGTCTCCAAAGAACCTCATCTCCTCTCCTACCATTGTCGGGGATCAGAACACCCAGCCCCTACTGTTTGAAGGCACTGGTCTCATTTTGGACAAGGACAACAGTCTGGTCCTGCCTATTCTTACTGCTGACTCTACTGCATACAGCTACAACCCTAAAAGCCAGGTTTGTTAATACTTCTATACATATTTATAAAATTTAGTTTATCAATGACAAAGCCAGAGATTATCAAATGGTTTTAAATTTGAAATAAAGTTCTAAAAATGTTTTGTTACCATTATTGGTACCTTACTGCTAAACTAATTTAATAAAATTTGTTTAATCCCTAGTGGAGGACATAACATAATATCATATCTGTATTATGATATATACTTTATATTATATAGGTCCCTATGTAATAGTGGGTGTGCTTATTGCCAGCAACTGTCCACAAATACAGACTCCTGGGACAGACCAGCATTTAACCTACATAATAGATGTAAAATGTTCATATGAACATTAAAGTTTATCCTTGATTTCTCAGGTAAAAGAGTACCCCCATGCTGTTGGCCGCAAAACCGTGCTGATTGCTGCCCTGCAGGCTAGGAACAATGCTCGCATCATCTTCAGTGGCTCTCTGTTCTTCTTCTCTGATGAGGCTTTCAACTCTGCTGTCTCTAAAGTACATGTAAGTATTTATATACTAGTTATGTCGCTATATTAAATACTGCTGTTTAATTTATAGTTCCAATAAGAACTAGCAATATTATAAATACCAAGTAATAAGAATACAATACATAAAAAGTAATAAAGTTAATATTTTTAATAATAACATAAAGAACTTTTGATAGTACTAATCATTTGCCAAGTGTACATTTTTAAACCAAACATGAAGTACAGTTCTGTTTCACAGTGCTATATGCATTTTGCAAGCAACCTCATTACTTATTTATATTTTCTGTCATAGGGTGATAAAGTGAACTCAGCCCTGTCTGGCAACAGAGCTCTCGCAGTGCGATTGAGTGAGTGGTCGTTTGGTGAACGCGGACGTCTGCGAGTGCGCAGCGTGAACCACAACCGCAAGGGGGAGAAGGTGTCGTCCAATACCTACACCATTACTGACACCGTTGTAAGTATGAGTATTTATTACTTTTTATTTTCAATTTATTATTTCCTAAAATTTATTTTAAATAATTAATTATTATTACAATAAATTATATAAACTAAAAGAGATAATACAGCTGATTTACTGAAGTCGCATTCCTCTATTTCAAAAATAAAATTAATACCTAATATAAAATAAGAGTACATGTGTTATGCAGGTGTACAGAATTGAAATTGAAGAGCTTAAGAATGGCAAATGGCAGCCATTTGATGCTAACGATGTGCAGCTTGAGTTTGTACGCATCGATCCATTCATCCGCACCACACTACAGAAGAAGCCCAATGGAGTGTATGAGGCTGTGTTCAAGGTCCCTGACGTATGGGGGGTCTATCAGTTCAAGGTGGATTATGACAGAATTGGGTACACCAGGCTGTATCACTCCACACAGGTAAGATAATATGCACAATTTGTTGTTCATTGAATCTTTTAAACTGACAACAGAATATATAATCCAAGGGAAGACTTAACTATGTTGTTGTAACACTTGCAGTTTTTACCAAATGTATTCACTGGGTATAAAGTCAAATAAAAGTCATAATTGTTGATAAATTATTTACTTAAATCATAAACTTCGGGGTAAAGGGCTGATAAGAATGCTGGCATACTACCACCAAAGTACGTTCAGAACACTGTTGTTTTTCAATCTTATTACTTTCCTTCTTGACCGGCCAAGTTGCTCTTTCTATGTGCCAAAAATGTAGTAATGATATAATACTAAATGGTGTATTATTTACAGGTGTCAGTGCGCCCGCTACAACACACTCAGTATGAGCGGTTCATCCCGAGCGCGTACCCGTACTACGTGAGCGCCTTCTCAATGATGGCGGGAGTATTCCTCTTCTCCTTCGTCTTCCTCTACTACAAGGAAGACACTCCTAAGTCTAAGAGCGAGTAGATATTTAGAAGAATGCTTTGTGCAAGTAGTTCAGTGTAATGTGGCACTAGTGTATGGAAGTGTGGATAGTAATTGTTTAAAATGTGAATTACAATAAATTTCTTTACGCCTGATATGTGTTTTATTAAAAAAATGTGATATTGTGATTGTTTTAGTGGAATACAAATATGTAGGTAGATCACGCAATTATTTGCGCTGATGCATTTACGCACAATCCCTTAACCTGTAGGTCAAAAAATATAATATATTAATTAATTTAAAAATATAATTTTGAAGTTTCTAATAAGAAGTGAAATAATCTTACTCCTCTTTAGAACTTTACATCCACAATCACTTAAATTATTTTATATCAGAAGTATAAATATTCATCATCAGTCGGAAGACGTCCATTGTGCATCGTGGTACATGGGGTGCTGCCATAATCATTTTACCAAGTATTGGTATTTGGTGGTAAAATTATAGAAGACGCTGCTGCCTACCTTATGGAATTTTCCCTAGTCACCTCCCACGACAACTACGGGACGAAATAAGGAGGTGCTATTCCGGACCGGCACTCCTCGGGAAAATATTCCATTATAGACTTGTTGTACAGATTTAAACAATAAGTCTATTGTCTGCCTACCTCATGTAAAAATGTTAGATAGATATACAAATTACCTTAACAATGGCAACACCGTGTAATGTTATAGAAGGAACAGTGTGTAAACACTTATTTATAGAATTATATCTTAGGTTTAGTGTCTAAAAATATATTAATAGTCTAAACTCATTAAATCTGCGATGGATGAGCTATTGAAAACCACAATTTTAAGGGCGTTAAATGTAGTTAAAACTATTGAACGCTTCTATAAATTTAACTGACATTCCAACGGGCTGTTCCCGAACGCAACGGTTTTAAATGGCAATGGCATGCATGTCATACATGGTTTTTGTAAAATTTAATTTTAGTAAAAATGGCATAATTTACGATTTCAACGATAAATAAACCTTATAATCAACCGTATGAATTCAAAACTGTGCCAAATAGTCCGTAACTGTATGTGCAAAGTGTTATTTTAATGCATAATCAGTGTGATTCGTGTAGGCAGTGAATTGGTGTCGCCGTATTTCTTAAAAAGTTGCAATTTTTTTACGTTCCTTTTGCGCTTCGGTGTTGATTAGCATAATCGTGAGATCGTGTCGGGACTGATGACCGATAAGTAGGTGATAGTGATCGTTGCAGTGATGTGTTTACATCTGTAACTGTCCCAGTAAGTATGCAATGATGTCATTGTAGTGACTACCATAAAAAACTGTGTTGGCTTTGTGCCCACCCGTTTTCCTGGTGATCGAGACTCCAATACTGTTTTGAGGAAACAAGCATGTGGGATAAGCTCAATGAACCCCTTAGGTTATAGCCAACCTCTTTTTGAATTAATGTTAATTATTTTGTGACTGTGGTGGATACTGTTGATGAAAATTGGTTCCAAAATACATCCGCGACTGTATCGTTTTAGGTCATGTATTATGTGACTGCTGACTGTAACAATATTTATAAATGTGTATCAACATAGTGGGGTTTCAGTGTATTGAATTAGGTAAGAACCAACTGTGGATTGTTAGTTATTGTAAATGTTTTGCTATTGTGATGATGGACTGCTATTCATTTATAATACTTGCAAATACTGTTATTTCAATTGTGTCTATGTAAACACCTTTATCTTATCAGATTGATTCAATATTCTGGTTGTGACAATTCATCAAGATAATGTGCACATAATAGATGTATGCAGACAAACAAAAATATATTTTATCATATGACACTATTACTAGATTTGGTAGTTGATAGAATATTAAGGCATATTGGCAAACATAATGGATACAGTTAATACTCATTAATATTTTGCTTAAAACATAGTCTAATTATCCTCATATGTGCAGCTACATGTATGGCGATAATTAGAATATGTTTATACAATCATTATGTACAAATAGCACATTTTATGGGTATTAAAGCCAATTGTTTACACTCATGACTATTATTACCCATAGACAATAAATAGATTGAATGTCCACAGTGGGCCAGGTGTGGCTCTAAGCATCATGTGCGGAATAAGGATACAATGAGTAATATAAATAACTAGCATTGTGTTATATATTCTAACTTTACTCATCAATTGTATCCTAATTACCTCATCAGGTACAATAAGGCACACATAGAAAATAGTATGTCCCACTGTTTAACCTGGGAACATCAGATACATGAAAATTAAATGAAGAATGTAACAGATTCCTATTATAGTCTATATTGCTAAAAGGGGAAAAATAAGATTCAGATGAATTAAGTATTCTTCTTTTTGAAGTTGCTTATTAAGTGACATTTGTATTGAGGAAATATTATATGAGTAAAACAGTAGCACAACAATACTTGTCATGTGATAACCTTGTTGCTGGCGGCTTTGTGCTGATAAGGCATGCATCTGACACATAGGTGTCACAGCTATCCGGTAATCCAAGGTCATGTCATCGACACAGTGGTTATCAACACAATTTATTGCTTGTTTAACTAATTGTTTAACCATTATAAAATTTACATAGAGGTTTCACTGTATTTGGTTTAGCCATGAAGTATTTTCTAATAGAAAGTTGTTTTTTTAATGTTAATTTTATGTTAAAACTTTAAAAGACTACCAATTCAGCCTTAAAAATATGTAGGTACTATGTGTTCTATTTAGTATTTGTTTTAGGTTAAAATATTATTGAAAATGTTAAAAACCGGAATAATAATAGGTATAATGACTTTATTTTATTTCATATTATCAATTATTGTGTTACTGTTTCTTTAAAATAGATATAAAATGTTGGAATAAAGACAATAAAATCAATAAAAATATCCTTTTGTTTGTAATAAGGTCAATACTCAAGATAATCATTAACACAATATTATCACTTAATAACAGTCTAATGAGACCACTTATAAACTAATATTCACACTATGTAAACATGGGATACAAACACAGGAATTATCATATTACTAGCTGCACCCCGCAGTGTTACCAGCTAAAAAGTATGCTATGTGTTAATCCAGGGTGTCGGCTACCTGCATATGAAATTTCATCAAAATCGGTCTAGCCGTTTGAGCATGAAGAGGTAACCAACATACAATCACACTCAAAAACTTTCGCCTTTATAATATTAGTTTGATTTAGTTATTTTTATTTAGATATTTTTTTAAAAGATTTTCTAATAGTCTACAATCCAATTAGAGACATCATTATATTAACACGAAAATCTTGTATTCTATAAGAATATATATTATGAAGTACTTATTATAAAATTACATTTTTTTTTATACAAGTAAATTATCTAGGTACATTTCCATGTAAAGTTAACAAAGAATTTGGTTTGTGTTCAGAGTGTGAAGTGTGTCGTGCGGAGATGGATCCGTCGCGGCGGCAGCGTACACAGACCAAGGCCACAGCCGAAGAGCAGGCCCTCGACCAGATCGCCAGAGAGGTGAGCCTATCCTTAACTATAAGAATAGCTACAGTCCAAACTCATAGTCGGCCTATCTCTAGTTAGAATCGTTTAAAAAACATTATTTGCACTACGTTCAAAATTGTTTAAGCTAAAGAAGTTTTAACCAGCAGCTGGCAACATAACATTTTAGTAGTAACTCGATTATTTTAAAATAATTGATTGACGTATTTACGTTACCACTAAGCTCTTAGTAATGAATTAAGAATAAGATTAGCGTCTATACTTGTCTCATGCTAGAGTAAGCTGTATTTAAACATAATCACATTATTGAGGCATGTGTCTGTCTCCCATGTGACTTATTAATCCTTCTGTGTAGTAAATAATCTCATTGAACCAATTAAAGTGTTTGCACGGCTCTTGAACCAATATATAAAGTTTAATTAATCGATACACAATCTGCCGCTATGCATTATAATGGGCACTACTTAGATTTATCGGGTTTAATCCCTGTATGGAATAACATTTGTATTGTTTTGTTTAATATGTATTTAGAGTCTGAGTAAATGAAGGTATATGTACTTGTACGTGCGTGAATACACGGTGTGGCAATGTTAAAATAAATAACATACCATGATGCCAAAGGTAGTCAACAGATGGCGCCTGGCAGTTAGAGTATGAATTTGAAATCCCTCTCGACGCAACTAAGACTGGAGTTATTCACTGATGCTATTAACGGAGATTCACTTATTTTTGGTTTCATGAATCAAATTATTGTTCATCTAAAATACTATAACAATACTGAATACGTTTACGAATATCAATGCGAAACTCGAGTGCCAATCACACTAATGACTAACGAGAGGCTCGGCTATCTTGTGATAACATAAGATAAGATACACGATATCTTTATTGCACTCACTTCACTGTATAAATAATTTAATGTATGGGGGTTATTAAGCACGATTCGTTTCACCTGTGTCGCCGAGAGTAGAATATGATCCACAATGTAGACTGGCGAGCATCCCGCCGCGACGACGATACAAAACCCGACACACTGTGCCAACTACGTTCTACTCTTGGAAAAAATACGCGGGTGTTCCAACTATTTGTTTTGAAATTGATTTGTTGGTAATCAAAATATGGTTCGTAATGAGATCGTAAGAATCTAATTTATGTTTCGTTACACCCAAGTTTGTAGACGAGGTGTATTAAAATCATTATGGTGTGAATTTATCTGGTATTGTTAAGGCCCTTGTTTGTTTTTCAATACAGTTATCAGTCACACTAATTAAGGCTGTCTTAAGCCCTTAAGGCGATAAATGAATTTCAGATTGTGAGTATAATTACCCTTCCTATACACCCTGCTTGTATGGACTAAGATTTAAAATGTTTTTTCTTTGTTTGTTTAGTCACAGGCAAATCGCCTTGATATTATTAAGTTATTAGGCTTCGAATCAAAAAAGTAGTAGTAAACTTCAATCAATCAAGTGATTGGTTTAATCGATAAACTAGATACGTATTGATACACATAGTGGTTCAATTCTAATATTGATCCCTACACCTGCATGCTCGAAGCACTGTGTAATTTGCCACCTGTTAATAGCGGTTATAAAATAAGGCGCGATCAAAATAGACTTCCGCGTGCGACACCTCAACGACCGACTGACTCCTCTGATCTCGCCTTTGATATCATACTCGGGAATTAGTACGGGAACTCGCTAACGAACGATAATCAAGGAACACAAAACGTTGCGCCTCTGATTATTAAGCAATAGCTATGATTGATTAAACTGCCCTATATTATGTTAAATAAACTTGTATGGAGAGAATTTCACTGTGGGTCCAACGAATGACGATTGGTTTAACACCGCCCCATGATGATGACTTATGAATTATGATGAGGAGTATCAAGGCAAATTTGGCAACTCCGAAGCTTGGGTCTGAGTCTATATGTAGGTATGTTTAGACTTCTAATAAAAGAGAACACCTCGGGGACCAATAAGAAGACAGATAAGGGCGCACAGGGTACAGGCTGAAGAGAGTAAGAACGTTTAAGTTAGAAAAATACTGTTTTACAAAACCAAAGATAATTATGTATACCCCATGATTCTTGGATGCACTCTACGTCATAAACCTGGTACTCTTTATTATTCTTACACCTAAGTGCAGTGCCATTAGCGCCACGTCAGCCTTATATATACATATTTTCCTTATGAATCGCTATAAAATTTCTGTCACCATTCACACCAATATTCAAGTACATAAGTAGTAAATTTGTACTTCGTAGGTCCTTATAAGAAGTACTAAAGAAAAAAACATAATAATTGTAATAGAATATCTTTAACGTAATAAGACATTCATTACTAAATTCTATTCGTCAAATAGTTTTCGTTAGGATCGTAGAATAGCTAGAATAAAATAAACAGATATCTGAATTTTAGTACCTCAGTTGGTGGTCAATAATATTTCAATCGGCATATTGAAGCTGGCTTAGCCAATTCAAAATATTATCGAATTGAATTAAACGTGTGCGTAAAATAATGACGAGCGAATCGAATGTATTGCAGATCCATCTGACCCGACGATTATTACTTTATGAGCTGTGAGTCCATAGGGTTGCCACTTGCCTCTTACGAGATTAGGTATTTAAAAATGTAGGTTTCTTATTTTCTATTAGATCAAAGCCATATTTAATGCAACCTGTATGAGGCTGGCACAGACGTGTGAAGATGAGCACAAAAGAGAAGCCTATACTCAGCAGTGGGTAGAAATAAAAGACGTGCTGATAATAATAACAATAATGACATCGAATTCTTGTACAACTGGCAATACTCTTAAGCTCTTGATAGATTGCATTTTGTTTTATGCTTTGCTCCAAATAACTTCAACGGCAATGATCATTATAAGCCCTTCGCGTTAGTTTTTATTATAGGATAAATTAAATAGTTTTAAATTAATAATAAAATAAGATTGTAGTACTTCAGCGAGTCACAATAATAGCTCGGCCATGTTTTAAGTTATCATACACTCGCGTGCCATTGTTCTGTATGCGTGTGTAAATATTTTACTTAGTTTGTTAGCCGAGTTATGAAGATCCTTAGTTTTAGCCTACACATTATAAAAGATGAAGTTATGCAACACAGAAGACACAACATTTAACACTAGACAAACCTGTCGCTGTGTAAGACAAACAAGCGTTTCTTGAAAGATAGGTATTTTTAATAATATCAGAACCTTCATAATAGTTATTTAGCTTAAGTTGCTCATTCTAATCAGTCTACAGAGTTTCGTCGATTTGGTCCTAAGAGTTAGGGAAAAATCGACTCTCACTTTTAGGATAACAGTTACTCATCCATATAAGACCTTGATCTTTTTAAAACTATATTTACCCGCTTTATACCTGGACATGGGCAACCCTTATATATGGATATGGCTTTAAATATATTTATGCGCAAGCGCATACAGCGTGCATCGGAACGCAGTGCGAAACAAAACGACGTTCGGCCAAAATAGATGCGGCCCGGCCGCTCGCGCTATTTACGAATATTCGGAGAATGAGAGTTGGGACCCTTCGCGACACTAACTGGTAACTAGTGCATGCTGCAAGTGACGCTCTGCCCACTGAAACTAATTGCGGCCGCGATGTGCCAGGAATGTAGCTATCTTAATTAACGTGGACTCCCATCTCTATCTTCTAGATAGGGTTAAGAATTCTCAATTCTTGTAATTTCAAATTGATCACAATGTCTCATTTTGACATACAACTGTCAAGAATAGATGTTAAAAGCAAATTTAGATGCACTTGATTGATGAATGACTTATACATGTCTATTACTTTGAGTATTGAGCAAATCACTTTGGCAAACGATTTACTAGGGTTTTATAGTTTTATCAGCTTAGATAATGTAAATTGCCTCAACCAAATTTCAATTAAACTGTTTGCCAGTGTGCTTAAATTCCAAAAGATTTACAAAGACTTAATTTATAATATCACCAATCTCCATATAAGAACAGAAAATTGCTCTGATTGTTTGATCCGTAAATTACATCAAGTAATTGCAAATTTATTTTAATGACTGGTATTGCAATCCACATGGCAAGACTATTTTTAGAAAAACAAGGATGTGCGGATACTTTTTTATATCCTATCTTGTTGTAGGTAATTCCGGTTGAATAGTTTAGTTGTTAGTATTACTTGATAGATGAGTAAACAAACATGTAATTGGTACGCGGGAGTGGGGTCGGACTATAGACACTGATATGACGTGCGTGGCTTTATAGGGTGCCACTTATGACAGGCACGTTGATTCACGACCCACGCTTAATGACCAAATCGCAGACAAGAGGCATTAATGGATGGAATAATGCTTGTAGTGTAGACAAACTGTTTTAATTGCTCGTGGTATATTTATTGGAAAAACTGTGAATAGATGGATTGAAGTGCCAGTAAATGCTGGTGACATGTCATTTAAGCTTTGCTTCGTAGACTAGATAACCTTTAGTGAATTAAGATTGCCAGCGGTAAGAAGTACTTCCTCAACAAACACCATTACAAAGAAATAGGTAGGATTATAAGCTTTTGGGTCTCAAAGTATTTGTCGTATTCTGCAAAAGTAGGGATTAGACTAGTCATTTTGAGTATACAGCTAACAAAAAAGAGTTTTATGTCAGAAAAAAGACTTTTTATAGGTTTATAAAGTATAAGGTGAGCAACGGTATGAGCCTAAGATACGTCGGCAGAGTAAACTCGCGTGTAATCTTAAGCGCGCGTGCCGCAGCACACGTTGCAGTAGGTCAGTTGTTTCCGCGAACTAACGGGCCCACTTGGCGTGCTTTATCTCGCTACGTTCACAACATGCTGCTTTTTTGCTTGGAGTAGGAACGCTACGGAAAATGATTCCGGTCCCGTGTAACACTTTTGTTTGTTTCAATGCGAAATCTGCTTTTATTGTTTGAATTTTATTTTCGTATTTGGATTGTAAACATTGTCGATTAAGAGTTCCAGTCTCGACCAAAAAGGTTATGCTTACCTTTTCTGGCAACACCGTTATCCTTCCGTCTATATTTATCTGGATGACTCTAAACTAAATCATACCCTACCTTTAACACCTTAAATAGAGAGAAATGCCTAAATAACACGACTAAGGTTCTTGGTATCCTTAAGAAGCAGCACAACGCATTCTACCTATTTAATGTAAATATTTCCCCTATATAAGGCCAAACATACCATTTGCCTTTTAAGTATTGTATACCTCTATATAGAAATACCAGCTTTGTACACTCGTTCAAAATCAATGACACGGCTAAGAAACGTATAGAATAAATTTATTCAGCTTCATACAGAATACTGGGTATTGCTCCTACAGAGAAAATAAGTTTTCAATAACTTGGCTCCACTAATGAATGCATCTAAAATGCTATGTTAAGAGCGAAAGAGAGGCCTCTCTCCCTCTATTTTAAAGATATCCTGAAAAATACTTTAGATTCTGTATGAGTTTATTATTTTTCTTTATAAGTACAGATTAGAAGCAATTTTAATACAAAATGATTTGTCACATATTATTTATCTAATATTCATCTTTCATAAACCTGAGTCTTATACATGGTTGACTTATTATTTCGCTCATCTTTTCAGTCCTTGCGTAATATTGCAGTCAGTTGCAATTAAACCTGCATTATTATAAAGTAGGAATAACGAATTAGGTCACTTGGCATGAAAATGGCTGGGGTCGTCGTCCTGTGGCAGATCGATCCAACGACGTCCTACTTTCACAGCCTTACAGAAGGGGCCTACCCTTATCCTGGCTACGTTACGTAAGGGCAACGCTTGCCAGTAATATATGCACCGGTGGGACTTAACTTGAGAATTAATTTGATTGGCAGGTAAAATATTTGAAGACCTTTACAATTTCCTGCATTCTTACTTAGATTAGCAATAAAAAGTGCGAAACAAGTAGGATGTTATTAAAGGTCACTAAATAATGTATTAGGGAAGTTGCATACCTTAATTAAAAAACGAATAAATAATTAATCTGCGTTACCAGCAAGGATTTTCATTCGTATACTTTTTAGCATTTTTTTTACGTTACATTTACATGCGGAGGAACTTGAGAAGCATTTATTCATTGTTAAAAGTGGCTGTAGGTAGTAGTTTTTAAACTGAAAACCATGCTTATTTTTAAGTCGTATGCGTCTTGTGACACAATAGAAAAGAATACATATATATATTGTTAATTTTACTGTAAATTGCTTATTTGTTAAGCTGATTTACAAAGAAATTTAAAGGCGATCTAAAAGCGAATATGAATAGTGCTTGTACCTATCCAGTATCCACCCACCCCTAGACTTGGCTTTGCTGACGTCAGACGCAGCATCGATCCGTCTGTGTTTCATCCCCCACTGCCTCGCGCCCCGGCTGATGCAACTCGCGGACCTATGTCGTTATAATGTCATTATATTCTACCTATGCCTGTTCTGCTCAAATATTAGGGCCAAATTAGACGTCTTAAAACTTTTGACACGTAGAAAACGTGTTAAAGGGCATGCATGTTATTTTTTACGTATACATTTTCTTATATAACAGTTATAATCGATCCTGGTTTCAGTCTCCGCCTTCTGTTGCCATCGTCATCGCCATTCCATAATTTTGTTCTTCAGAACTATAGGCTTCATAGGTGGATGCTTTGTCTTCTTAATATTTATTACGTTTTTTGTTGTTGCGCGTTTAATTGTTGATGTAACGTTATATTTTTTGTGTCATTTATTTGTAAACATATATACACTTACTAAATGGTTTATTGGCACTTAAAATTTTTGCTTACAAGCACCTAGTTAACATCAGCACTTTCGCTGACGGCACTAAAATCCAATTATGACTTCTTGTTCATGCAATTCAGGATCGGAATTAAAATGAGTTAATCGTGTGTAGCTTCTACATTTTGGCTAGTTAGTCCTTCCAGCTAGCAGTAACTTTGCGTTACATTCTCTTGCATGTAGGGCTACGAGGGTTGTTCCTTTTGGGCGGGCGGCTGGAGGGGCGGTCTGGGCGGCTCGGCGGAGGGGGGCTCCAGCGTCAACGACCGCCACTCGTCTGTCTGCGAGCGCGAGGGAACACCGTCCCATGCTGCACCCGATGTAACTTTTAACTTTCGACAATTTTCAACAGTTTTACGAAACATTCAATTTCGCGCAGTGTGCGTTGTGTTCCGGGCGTATTGTGAGGCAATCGCCGGTCGTCTGTGACAATTACCGAGTAGATTGTGAACTCTCACTCGTTTGGCATGATGCGTTTCGTGACGGTTGTGTCTACCATGCGTCGCTGTCCCCTGGCATTTGGCAGCTTTAACAACTTAGTTAATCACGAGTATGTGGAATAATAACTTATAGTTCGGCCGCGCACGTGTGATGTTCGTCTGCCGCTGACACGTTGATGGATAATCCGTGGCGTCCGCTCGCCGGTTTCGGTGACACATTGCATGTGTGAAAGTGTGTGAGACTGCATCGATCTAAAATAGACGTTTTTATTTAAGAACAATGCGCTAGGCGACATCAGGCACTTCCTAGTGCGGTGACGACGCTAGCAATGTTGTGAGACTATTGTTTTCATTTTTGTGACTGAGTGCCAAGTGTTTTGGTATGATGGTTCGATTGGGGTTAGCAATGGTGGTGGGTGTGGCGCCAGCTCTGGTGTCGTGGTGGCGCGGGCAAGGCATTCCTCTGCCGCAGCCGCTGGTGGTGTCGCCGTGCACGGAGAAGGCACCTAAGTCTTGGCCACCTCACCGCTCGCCCTCTTTATCCGACTGTCTGGAGAGCAGCAGCGACGAAGACTCCGCTCGATCGATTGTTTGTTTAGTCAGACCTAAATTAGTGAGTATTTTTGGTATGAATAGTAATCATAATTGAAGTGATCAGTTAGTAATCATGTGAGAAAACGTAGTTCTATAGGGAGGAATGAGGAAACTACAGTATCATAAAAATATATCTACACACAATATATTATTCTAAGTTGGTGTGTTATATCTGCTAATTTAAAGCAAAGACCTTTACAAATTTAACATGTTTTTTGTTTACAATCAGACTGTAATATGGATGAATTATTTTATATTATATATAAAGATTTGTATCGGAAAAAGAAATCCGGATGAATCTTGTATCATTTCTAGTACCCTATAAATCAGCACATTCTTGACATAGCATAGTCTGAAAGTTTGTAAACACACGTTAATTAGACACTCATTAAATTAATTGCAAACGCGACGGAGTTGCAATCAAATAAACTGGAAGTATATATTACAACATCGGATAAGGATATTCGCAATTACTGCGTCTGTTATGCAATAACAAACTCAACGGCGATAATGCAAAGAGATCATAATGTTTTGCAGATGTGTGCACAAAGAATCTCAACCGGTCCGCGGACTACGGTGAAAGCAGAATATTTGCATAATATAAGATGAGATACATTTTGGTTGAAGTTATGGCGACGAACGCGTGTGGTCCCCACTTCACAGGCGTCTCTCCCATGAATCACACAACACATTTTAATAAATTCTAAAAATAGTTTCGTCTCGTAAAACTCCCCTATCGTTTCTTTTGATTTAGAGCTAAATAATCGTTACGTTAATTGACTGCCCGTGTCCCCGTTGTTAAATATTACCAATAAAATGAAAGCTGTGTTATATTTATGTTATCGATTGTTTGGTCCTTTAACCTTTTGTCTTTCGGTACGAGGCACTTGACTTTACACATCACGATGATGGATTTGCTCTAGTTATGTGTTGTGCCGTATCTGTCATTGGCGCTGTTTAATCATTTGTTATCAATAATAAAAATATAAGACATCGATCATTCACCTTTGCTATTACGAAAGCGCATCTCACGTGCGTTGGCGACGGCTTCATAGTGGCAGATGCGTCGCAAATGTCACGATATTTATGTCCGCGAACCGTCGCGTGCGCACCTCTCCGTCCATCGATCCCGTTCGATCTCCTAACAGTTAATCGTTCGCGATCGGTTTTTGCGTAGCTCTCTGCGACAGTGGCGTGGCAGCTACTTCAAATATTTTTCCCGCGTGCGGTCAATACTTGCGTTCGCGCAGTTTCCGAGTGTGTTTCATGCGTCTGGCTGGAGCCTATTTAATCAGTGCTTATTGGCTTCTCGTCCAGTTTAGTGCGTTCTGTTAATTAGTGCGCGTAATATACTGTTCATCGTGTTTAATGATGCATTATTTGCACAATATTCCGAATTGATAATATCGTTAATTAATATAAATCAATTGTTTTTAATTAGGTATGTTTCGTGTTTGATTAAAGCAATTATTATTTCGTAGCGTATTCCTTTTTTTAATCTAACGCTATCTGTGATCGTTCACTCGATGCCCATTATGTACCTAACTTATTACTTTTGATGATAACTCGTTAGCCCGCATATTTTCACTTTCAAAATGCTAATAATTCTTGATGATTATTATTAAAAACACATAGATATTGCCCATATTGCTTGCAGCTAAATATAAACTAATGAATGTAATGCTTATACTTTCATATAAGCTACTATTACGTACTTGGTATTTCGCAACTTTAAGGCATTCTACTCTAAGCAGCTTTTTGAGATTGTTAAGTCTCTTCTGGATATAACGTGTGCAAATTTTTTGTGGCGCCACAAACAGGGCCCATATAACTAATAAGACTTTAAATTGACACTTTCATGATTATTGTTATCTTTACTAATATTAAACCTGCTTGTACTTACTTATCTATTCGGGAGTGCTCAGAAGCTGACTCAAGCGGAGCCCTTAGGAGCGGCTCGTGACATCTCAAGAATTAGGGATCGTTAGTCGGAAACCAGTAGGGCCTTTACTGGCATTACTTGTAAACAATATTGACACCACTCATGGAATTTATTAGAGTAAAATTTAATTATTCTTTCCTTTAACAGCGAATTGGAACTTTTATCTTGTTAAAGTTATTCGACATTTGCTTATAAAAATAAGCAAAAGTCAAGATTTCTAGGGCCTTCTCTTTATTCAAATTTTTGCGTTTTAGAGAACTAGC
This sequence comes from Abrostola triplasia, assembly GCA_946251915.1. NCBI lineage: Eukaryota > Metazoa > Arthropoda > Insecta > Lepidoptera > Noctuidae > Abrostola > Abrostola triplasia. Next base: position 1,446,926 of record OX276424.1, on the reverse strand, counting down.
AATTTGCTACGGTTACAAAAAATAATTAGTGAACATAGCTGTTATTGGGACCATAACTAAGTTTTAGTGCTTCGCTCCAAAGAATCAAGGAATTGATCAAATCTGACTTTCACATATTGAAGAGCAATTTCATTTTAATTTCTTTTTTAGTTAGTTTAGATTTTATGAGCAAATAAATCTGTGACTTTGACTTAAGATTTAGTGATAGTCTGAGTATTCATTAGTCAGATTTAGATTTCAGATAAACCTTAGTTTCCCATAACTCTCCTCATGATTGTTACCAAGAAAAGTACAATTAAAATGATCTTTGAGTGATGGGCTTAAACACTTTATTATAATAATGTGTATTTGAAGAGCATATTAGTAGATGCGTAAGGCGGGTATTGTGTTGGACAGTGTAGCCGTGACGTCCTTGCACCTTTGTCTGGTGTCCGTTGTGTGGCGGAGAGCAAGTCCGCGATAGTAATCATACAGGAAACGCTACTTACTTGAAAAGTAGGCTTATGGAATAATTTAACCTTGTGTCTATAGAATTAGAGTGGATAAGAAGACCCTCTTAGTTACCTACCTAACCTATATTATTTGAAATCGTTTTATTATAATTTGTATAGACGAGTGTTGTTTATTCTTATTAAACCGTAATAAAATCTGTAAATTATAGTTTGACAATATTAAATAAGTACCCGAAATAATTTTAACCTGCTCTTGAAATCCCTAAATATTCGGATAAAAAGAACAAATCCTAAATTACTGGTCCTATTAACCGAACGTCCTCTTATTAGTGTTTACGAAAAATTGCATATAATCTGCATAACATTAAAATATTGGAATTGAAAAATAATACTGGTTTTTAGATCTTTGTTACTTTCGATCGCTAGCCTTAAACTTTTGACCTTGCTGTCTTGAACAAGGTCTTACTAAAGCATAGCAAAAGCATGTCTATTTGCACGAATCTCGGCTATCGATGCACCGATATTACGGTGACTAGGACCATACCAAAGTAAGTTTAAACCAAAGTTTTAGACTAGCGTAGCCACGTGTCTATAGATTCTTTAGTCTAGGTTCTAGACGCCAGTGAATGTATATTATGTGTTTTTTATGAACACTCATAAAACTTGCGGTTGCTGCAGTTACATAAAATCTTAGAAATTGGCTATTATAGACACCGCAAAACATACAGCTTAGTTAATCAGCCCGCAACAAATACGCAACCGTATTGCACCATTTTAATTTCCTCGTGAATTGGCCACAGCTTGCTCCATAGCTCGGCTATATATATTTACGTGACTTGTCGTAACCAGCACAGGTTTTACTAAACATTTCGGCTCATTTTATGGGTCTCTACAAACAGACACGACACACGAAGTCTATCAAATTACAAATGCTTATTCAATATTACTTCAATACTACGCAAAATTCATTGATTTCTGAAAGACAGTCCAATGAAATTAGAAATTTGACGATAACATAATATCGACAGCTTTATAATAATGATTTTAGCGAGATAAAAGAAAGAAACATAGTTTTTAAGCACACATTTCCTTTTACGATCATTAATGAGGTCCTGATGGGTGGCATGGGTCTTGTCTGGCTTCATTGGTGTCACAACTTTGATAGAGCCGTATAATTATTTAAACCAAAAAAAAGGCAAACTATTTAATTTAAAAATCCTTGCTTTAAATGACGTAACTTATTAATTTTGGTCCCATATCGATAATTAAGTATTTTCAAGATTGAGTTAACAATTACTTTCACCCAGCCCTACCTATGATAGTCTTCATTGGCCAGAAAATCGTGAAGTGTGTAAGTAGGTGCCGTGTTTATGTAAACTATTGGAGCTTGACAATGCAATAGTTTAGTTTTACAACACAGTATAATAATATACTTACCTAGGTTTAATAGTAACAACTTATTTCGCGCATATTTGTTCAGACGACTGAATGAATACCTTAGCTGGCGTCGCGGTCGTCTCCAAACCTCGTTAAATATTGCGACGTTCGCTTCCCGGATGAAGCAATTATTCGAGATAGGCTTCATTTATACAGTTTGTCTGCGATAAACTTAAGATTTTCTTAAACCATTTCTGTATATAATAATATATAATAATAATAAACAACATAATTCATTCATTATTTAGGTTTTTTTTGTAAAAAATATATGATGACCAAATTAATTAAATCAGATCACATAAGTTTTGTACGGTAAAATGCATTCAAATTGATAAAGGACTGTCAATGCAAATGCATGGGCAACATGATAAAATGTAATTTAAAGTAATGGTAATTTTAACAGATCTTATAATACATGAGATTTTACATAAAAAGGTTTTTAAGCTTTAAAGGCTGCGTGTTTAGTGGGTAATATAGATATTTTGTCTAATTTTCCGCTACACTATAAAACTAACTGTACGTACAGGACAAATCTTAAAAACTGAAAATCAATTTGCAAATACAATAAATAATGTAATTAATAAGCATGATTGACATTGACTACAAAATGAAATCAGAAATAGTTGCAACGTTTATTTGATTCCTTATCTAACACATTGTAATGTAGTATTTTGTTTTCCTGTGATAAATTCAATGTCACTATTATTAGAATTATTGTATTGTCATTTGACAGATGGCCGTACAGTGTACAGGCTTTTTTTAGATAGCAGTACATAGTGACACCGAAGCAAACTTTAAATGTTCGACCTGCAACATAGTAATTCCTTTCTTGTACACCGGAAAACGATTACCGAAGTGTTTTCCTTCATAATAGTATTTCCTCAACGAGATATACGTAGCAGTCCAAAACAAAGAGTAATTAATCAAAACGAGGTTGGAGGTATAAGAACCTATAATATGTTCATAATCTCCAGCTTCACTCTGTAATGATTTATCGAGAAGGTCTTGAGCCCGTCGAGGCTAATTTTTACTACTAATTCATGTCGTGAATGCCATTTTGGTATGTAAAACATACCACTAATTAAAGCATTCATATCATCATTATTGAAACATATTTAATGCGATGCATATTATCTCTTTTTCAGTCTTGGTCTTTTTTTTGTTTATTGTAAGCAAGATTATTAAATAAAATAAAGATCCATTGTTTTCTACTTTGAAACTGTTTTTACTATTAGAATTTTCCCCTTATTATGGAATTGGCCTTTTTGATTCCTGCCATGTACCGTAACAACACGATTTCATTACGAAAGTGATAGCGACTTAAATTACGGCACGGTGTGACGTGCGGCCTAAGCATGGCGGTCACTCGCAGTCGGTCGCAGACGTCGTTGCAACCACACGTGTGCTTATTGCCCTAGCGTGGCAATTATAATCACAGTTGCGCGTATAAGTTTTCGCGTTTTCCTAATGACTCGATCCTATTGTTTGTGAGGATACGTAAACAATCATTGTGATAAGCGTTTCTTAAGAAATTATTTATTGCTATAAATCAACAGCACTTTATTTGATGATTACTAAAATAAAGAATGTTGGTCAAGGAGCGCTTAATAAAGTGGAAAATATCGTCGATAAGATAAAGCTATACCGCGACAATAAATGTTATCGCGATTGGTTATAGAGTGCAGTTCGAGAAGAGCACAGTGCTAAAATTGCGTCCTTCCTTTCTATTCAAGCGGCAGAGACGATGCTGCAATCTAGTCGCCTGCGCACACAGAATATTTGTTGACGCGTGCGGCACGGGTGGGAATTCGAAAACAGTGCGCCAGAACGTTTGTTTGTTTTCTACGTATAAGTGCAACAATACCTGGCGGATAGCGAGTGACGCTCAATATGGGACATCGTTCAGAGCTGGCCACGCCTGACAATAGTGACGAAGAGAGCGGCGATGCGTTTACTGACGCAGATTTTGGTGATTCCGATGATGACACAATCGTAGAACGTCACGACACAGCTAAATCTTCTCACATACCCATAAATGAAACTATGAACGAAGAGGTCCAGAAAAGTGCTGCTACCAATGGTCATTCCAATGGTAATATGGTAGAAGAACAACCGAGACTTAATGGTCGAAAGAATAGTGAGAATCAAACAAGTGATGTTGAAAATCAAAACTTCGTTTTATCGGATTTGCGCAGAGATTCACACGGCGATCAGAATTCTTCGATAGTTGGCATTCTCGGAGATCAACAGAACCATGTACGTATGGCAAATTGTTTAGTGTTCATCTCATAACCCTTGAATTTCGTATTGTGACATTAAATCCGAAATTATTTTCCGCTTCTCAAAACGCCTCACGGGTGAGGTTAGTGAGTCATTACCATCTGCTTTTGATATTCCTTTCCCTTTACTTTTGGTATGATCGTATACTTGTATCATACTTTTAAAGGTTAATATAGTTAACCACCCAAAACACGCCTAGCTGTGAATTATCTTATCTTGGTATGTTTCGCTTCGCTCCGTGCGATTTGAAGGTCGCTGTCTATAAAGTTGTCTCAGGTGAACATCATTTTTGTTAGTTGTAAGTCATTTCGTACGTAACATACTGTCCGAGTGCTATTGTGGTAAATACTATAAGTGGCTCACGTAGTGTTGTTTAAGGTATTATATCGGTCGTGACTGATATGTGTTGCTACAATAGTAGTGGTCAGGTTAGAGCTATATAGTACGGTAGTTCGTAATCGCGGCGGGTGCTGCGGTGAGATGACCTCGTGCTGCTAGATTGCATCGATATGACGTTTCCGGAGAGCTTGTTAGCACTCGGCTGCAAACTCTTGGTCCTTTATGTAAGTCACCTCTAAACAAATAAACAGAACAATCATAGAGAACGATGGCTTCCTAATGCGGTTTGAATGGGGTATATTATAATTTTCTTTACGTTGCTTATATATGTATTCTCATAATAATACATTAAACAGAATAATGGTCAGTGTACATGTGACATCAGTTAGGAACACTTGTGTGATGGTATTGTCACGTCTGGTGAACTCATAGTCGCAGACGTAGCTACGATGATGTCTCCGCTGGAGCTGTTATTTTGTCTGGCCGCTCGTATTTTGATCCTTTATGTAAGTATGTATCTAGATAATCATTCTAATACGTAATGCCGCTTGAACAAGTTTTTCGCGAACATATTAATTACACGGATCTCGTAACTGTTTGCTCGACCACAATTACTGTGCTCTTATTTGTGTCCTTGACGTCCTTACTATCGTTATAGTTATTTTTTCTGATTTCGAAGTTTCCAATGATTATTGAAATTCTTATATAACCAGTTTTTAATCATTCTAAGTTACATATGCATATTTTAAATATGTTGCTTGGTGTTTATTTTAACTATAAATGTATTATGTCATCGACTGGAGTGTGTTGAATATGATAACTGGAATGTTTTCATTCAACACGTGTGCTATGGTTCAGTTAATGTGCTGGTGATGTATGTACGCCGCTGTCCGCCAGTTTGCAACTCATCCTTGAGTTATGTGTTTGTGCTAACAATATAAACAATTAACGTTAAACCAAGCAACAGTGACGATTTGTCACGCAGTGCTGACCCGTTGTCTCTACAAGTATGACAATCATTCTTCACAGTCGAATAACGCTGTTAGCTATTTAAAATACGTTTTAAACTATTGTAAAAGTTATACGAGACAATCTGTTAGCTTATTACTTCTCAATCAATACAATTTATGAGAATATGCTAAATTATGTAACAGGTGATTAGTTTCTCATTCCGCTTCTGTGGGTTTAAATACAACACCGGAAATAAATCTGTATCAAATGAACCGATAAATAGACAGACAAATTGTATTGTAACTACCAACACGCGGCCTCTAGTGACCAAAACCATAAAACTGTAAACTTATATGGTAATTGGTAATGGACAAAAGATAAATGGAATGTAGCTTTGTATCTCAATCGATTTCAAATGCAATAAATATGTCAGCGGATGTAAAAACACCAGTAATGGGCGACTTGCCACTACTTGAGATTATCGCCCTGTAACTAGAACGACTCTGTTTATCCTTGCTGGCGTACGGTACGGCTTTCATTTATATTTGCTTCGCGTCAACAATGTCAATTGATTTCTAACGGTCAAAATAAATTATTAATTTATCATCTATATTGAGGAAGTTACTCCTACATTTAAATACTAAACGAAGATCCTCATTTGGCTCTATAGCTTCTTTAATCCAAGTGTTGGGTTTACAAGGACCGGCGACTGGGGAATGACCTTCACATCCTTAACGCATTGTGTTCAAGGATGATGTCACCATCGAAGGCACGTCACACGTTTTATTTACTCCGGCCTGCCATGTGTCGTGAATCACATTTTTAATGAATATTCTGTGTTGCAAATTTTTGGTAGCAGTTGGTTGTGATCATTTTAAATAATAGTTTTATATTTCAAGAAAAGTTTACCCGAAGGAATATTTTATCGCATTTTTCTGTTATCACCGGTAAGCTCATTTTGTAATCGATCCAAGCATTAACCGATTGGGATATCTTTGTTTTAAAATGTTTTGTTTCCCTTGTTTCTAACTGATTGTTGGTTTGTAAATAAGTTTTATTGTACGCTATTATTTTTATATTTTTCTGATTCAATCTTTTGTTTTGAGACAATATGATATTTCACGCCCAAATATTTAAAACGGATCAGCTGGCTGTGTTGCAGAGAGTTATTGGTATACATAATAATAATAATAATAGAGCGGTGCTCGATGGTCGGAAGACAAAAGATAAGGTTATAATAATAGTCTACTGTGGCGAACTAAGGAAGGGCATTGTTATCGCTACGTTACGCCACCGCTTGCTTTCCGCCACCCGTATTCAAATTGTAAGTTTTAACTTTACGCCCGCATCATATGAAGCCATGCATAATTTTTACATTAATGTCATGTGGAATTTTTAACGACTCTGCGGATAAAAGGATCCAAGTTATTGGTCTCTTCTTTGCATAATTTTACTTTGCATATTATAATCTGTATTTTATCTCCCGAAAAGTTTGCATTTGTGTTTAAAAGCAATTCCATTTTTTGCATTCGGTTATCCAAGTTTAGTTTCTTAGCTTTATAACTCTTCAAAGAAAACAACATACCCATGTCACACGTTTTAATCAATGTATTCTGTATTGTGCAAATCATTACCGTAATTGTTTTGTTGACTATCGTATGGTTTAACGTGAGGCATCAATTGTAGAGGGTTTCCCCGATTCCGCGCTCTGTGTTGATATGTATTACGTCGGTGACCATGTTGTATAGGTTGTTCTCGAGCACGAGTGACCAATCGAGAACCCACGCCTACGTCGTACCTTTATGTATTACCCTTTATTGTCTTACGCCATCAGAACACAAATACGACGTACATAATTAACGCATCAAATCATTAACCTAATGGATCTCTTGACAGAGATTTGAAAGTTCAAGTCTCAACAATTTTAATGAACATCATTTGGCACTTCTTGCCCTAATGCCTTTCGTGACGTCATACTAGTTATTTTAACAGGTTTATCTACGTAGACGACTGATGAATTTATAAACCAGGTCGTACGTAACAAAGGCATTGTTCTAAATTGCCTATTATTAAAAAATGCCTCATTGCATTATATCATTCGAAATGTATACGGTAGGCCATTGTTGCTTTATTAAGATGGAATCAAATGAATTATGAGTTATATTCAAAACAATTTACAAAATACGCAAAAACAAATCTTGTGTCGTGATTACAAAATGTCTATACAATAAACTACTCTTAAATAGCTGTTTCTCACTATGGACGAATACATACCTAACATGTATGTATTCGTCCATAGTGAGAATCTAAACATAAAGCGCCGTTAACACCAAAATTAGTTTAGTTCTTTCTCTCTAGTATCACAGCTAAGCTTTGTTTATTAAACATCTTCCCGAGTGACAGCATGACAAGCTAATCTTCTCTTCATAGCACAATATGACGTTACTTGTTAATATTACATCCACGTGGTATAATGACGGTCACTTCCGACTCAGTTTCAACACCGCCCTTTCTGTTATGACATAAGGCCGTTAGCATCCCGCATATTTCATGCAACAACTACATGTAAGAAATGTTATTTTATAATGAACTAGTTAATGTTATGTTTGGAAATTGGGGCAACGGATATACGAAGTGAACATTTCTCGTAGTTTTAAATAAACAGTGCTTGTTTCTTATACATTTTAGTTGAATAATTTATACTGTCTCGTTGGTCTAGTGGTTGCTAAGCGCGACTGCTGAGCACGAGGTCCTGGGTTCGAATCCCGGGTCGGGCAAAGAGTTACTGGGTTTCCATTAGGTAATTCTCAGTAGCAGCACGGAGTCTGGATTTATGCCCGGTTGATGACAATAGGCTCGCCCCCTATTACATTGGGACCTAAAAACATAACTGGCGAAATGTGGGTGTACTATATGTGCACCTCTGCCTACCCCTTTGGGGAATACAGGCGTGATTATGTATGTAATTTATATGATTATGACTTCTTCTGACTTCATCGGATATTTACAACCGCTTAATAGTTGCAACACGTTCAGGCAATGATCGTCGATCAACTTTGTGTAGAAATCGACTAATTATAAACGTATAATTCTTGTTTAAATCCAATTTAAGTGGAGCCTAATAATGCAGTTATTAGGTAATTACGGTGTTAATCTTCAATTATTTGATCTTATCTGGAGATAATAAATACATCAAATGACTTAGTTCAAGATCACTTTTTCCTCGTAACATGATTCATTTGAATTCTTTTACTGTTTCATTTAGTAGCAAAAGAAATATGAATATATTAAGTCTTTAAACATCTTTTTGCAATATTTATAGTATGAGGTAATGGACACATACTATAAATATGGAACACTCGTAACTTACGATATCCCGCCCACTTGGTGGCTTGGGCAACATCGCCGCACGATGCTGGCAACGCTTGAGATTATCACATATTAATTAATCAGCGGCTACAACTACACTTGTTTGATTTCTTAGCGTTGCCAACTGTTGACTGAATGATCCACAGCTTCGATTCTGTTTTATTCAGTCTGTGACGAACGGGACTTCGTTTAGGCAGGGTTTAGGCGATCTATATCTAATATTTATAGAGACTGTACAGTTATAATTTTGTATCCAAACGACATCTATTTTGTGTAATCAAAGAACAAGGGTCTAATAATAACAGAAGTGAGTACAGTAAGTGGCACGAAGAGGAAGTGTTATAGGTACCTATTATGTTTCTTTTACGCAGGTGTGAAGAGAAAGCTCATGTTCGAAAATGTCCTTTTGTTTGGTGTGCAGAATGCGTAAACATAATCATAATATTATTTACGTGTCTTGTTTTCAGGCAGAGCAACGGTTAGCAGCACGTCGCGCAGCGCGTGCTGAAGCGAGAGAAATACGCATGCGTGAGTTAGAGAGGCAGCAGCGAGAACAGGAGGACCATGCCGACAAAGCGTACGACATGTATTCTGGGAAGACACCAGGTAATTAGCGCACGCCTGATCTAGACCCAACATTGGTGTCACATTAAGCTTCTTCCATCATTAATAACCTGCTGGCTACTAACGTGAGCCGTTACGTTGTGCGAAAGCAGTAATGGAAGATCTAATCCATTCACTTACAGAGACGGTGGGCCGTCGCGGGGGCACGCGACTGGCCGCGCTCAGCCCGGCCGGCGTGCACTCGCCAAGGCGCAGCTCTGAGGACTCTGCTGATGACACTTTCAGCATCAAAGACCTCAGGGTACGTTGTGTTAGATTATCACTCCGTTTCTCCCAGTTATACAAATGCATGCAGCTCTATCAGCAAGACAGATCCCCAGAGACCATTTACATGTTTCTTCTCTTATAATATAGAGTCGGTTACAAGGACGTTAAACATGAGCCATTTTGACCCTTTCAACACAGCAGGTGTAATTATGTAATAGGAAAAGTTTGCTGAGCGAACTTGGCACGCTTATGAAGAACCTCTTTTATTGTTATTGTGCGTGCGAAGCTGCAACTTTACTGTGAGTCATAAATTGCATATTGATTATATTAGATCATGTGTTCAGATCTAGTCAGTACGCAGATTCTGGCATAAGATAAACTATGTATTGCCAAGTTAGAATATTGTCGTTTATATAATAAATATTTGAATTGATGGTGTATTTTGTTTCCAGCACGACTTGAAGGAGGTTGAGGAGAAGTTTCGGAAGGCGATGATATTAAATGCGCAGCTGGATAATGACAAGGCGGCGCTGGGCTACCAGCTGGAACTGCTCAAGGACAGGATAGAGGAGCTTCACGAAGAGTACGTGCAACTACAGGTACGTAGTAGTTGCATTTTGGCTTGTAAACTGCTCTCAGAGTTATCTCTTGCGCAACGATTTGTAGTCTAGGTTAAGTACACTAGATAGAGTATTCCAAGAAGTTTGAACTACGTCCCAGGATTCTGATATAAAAGTGCAAGAGAAAGTGAGCGTACAGATTCTTATGCGATTCTGTTTGTCTCAAAGGAGTCTGAGGGACTTCATATTATTAGACATACGTATAACAATAGCACGCATGATATTCCAGCGCGAGCACAAAGAGAAGTGCTCCTCGTTCGAGCGTCTAAAGCGCGAGCACGAGACCGTGAGCCGCGAGCTGAGCGCGGCGCGGGCGGCCGTGCGCGCGCGGGACGCCGCCGCCGCGCAGGCCGGCTTCGCCTTCGTGGACGCGCCGCCCGACTGCCCCGCCGAGCCCGCGCCCGCGCCGCCCGCGCCGCCCGCGCAGCCCGCGCAGCCCGCGCTGGCGCTCGTCAGCCACGGCGCCGAGCAGCTGCTCAACGACGCCGGGGAGGGCACGCTAGGTAACACGCATATCTGTAGCACATAGTAGACACGCTTGAAATCCTTGAAGAGGGAGATATCAATAACAAATCGAATAACTACTAATATTATCCTTATTCTAACGCTAGCCAATACGAACCAATTTTCCAGACGTGCGGTTGCAAAAGCTGTTGAGTTCGAAGCAGTCGCTGGAGTCAGAAGTGCGGAAGCTGAAGCTGCAGCTGAACGAAGAGCGCGCGGCCCGGCAGAACGGAGTCACCAACCACCACGAACACGAGTACGAGAACGAACGTGAGTAAAACTACATTAATAAGGTGTTAGACAGAACGAGGAACGAGTGAATGAATACATGAACGAACGAATCATTAACTTAGTAATTAGTAGGCATGAATAAAGCTAATCAAGTTAAAGCTTGTTATCAAAGGCTTGTTAATCTAAAACCAATAATTTGTTGATTATTATGCCCAGTGGAAACGGCGCGAAAGGCAGTGTCAGAGGCGAAGGCCCGCGCGGCGCGGGGCGAGGCCGAGGCCGCGCTGCAGGCCGCGCTGGTGGCGCGCCTCGAGGCGCAGCTGGCGCGCCTCCGCGCCCGCCAGGACCACCAGGACGAGCACGAGGAGCAGCTCAAGCAGGAGCGCCGCCGGCTGCAGAGAGAGGTAACCTTACCTACCACAGGCTTGTCGGAGGCGAGGCCCGCGCGGCGCGGGGCGAGGCCGAGGCCGCGCTGCAGGCCGCGCTGGTGGCGCGCCTCGAGGTGAAGCAGCGAGGTTGCCAAGCTGAAGCATTAGTCATGTCAATCATGACTAAAGCTTCTACCACAGGCAAACAGGTTTAATAGGGACACGCGGGTGTATAGACAAAACTTTATAAATAATGAACTTAATAATGATGTTCAACTTAAACTTTAAAGTTAAAATCGTTGTTTTAATTTTGCCTCTAGTTACCTCGGCGTTCCTATTACTATTAACCCCATTTGACGGTAATCTAGAATACTTGACTGTTAGGCTCAAATCACACCGACATGACAGCGGCCGACAGTGAAGCGGCGAGCAGTTTCAGTGTCATATGATTTTAAACGTGAACTGCGTTATTATAAACACAATATCGCTTGAGTAACGGGAAAAGTACGCGTGGCCGCTGCCCCGCCGCGAGCAGTCGGCGACTCCCGCGCAGCGGCGGGGGGCAAGCGATACTATGTATTATACTAATAAAGATAAATTCAGATGACACTGAAACTGCTCGCCGCTTCGCTGCATACCGCTGCCATCTCGGTGTGATTTGAGCCTTATAAATATATGATTTAATTTTCAGGAAGTCGTTGACTTCTGGGCCGTTATCAATAATGACGACAGTTAACGGTACAGTTGCGTATACTTTATTCACGGAGTGTGCCATCCTTTAAACGCAACCGATTACCAACCGAGGTGCCTATCACACTGGCCGAATTATGTTTAGACATGGGTCACAAAAACACAATCGTGGCGCCGGAAAATAAGATGCGCAGACGCATTCTTTTCTAGGAGTGGAGGGGCGCGCACACACATACCCAGTGTGATAGGTGTCATAACGTTCTATGCAGAATAATCAACTTAAAATGTTCTCGTGAATCCTGCACTTGTGTGCTGTGTATTAAGTATAGCCCAGCTGTATGTTAACAACTTGTACAAAGGTCTCACCACTGTCACCGATGCTTGTTCCTACAAATCCTCTGTAATAGGATTTAACCTCTCCGCATGTTATGTGTCAAGAAAACCAAAAATATTGCCATCGCTTATTGATGTCAAGTTTTAAATTAAGTCTGTACATAACGCTATTGACCCCTTTTATAGCTAAATGCGACCTTAATACAATTATATAAGACTTGTTTTTATATTGCAGGCTCGAGAAGCTCTCAACCGGGTGGAAGAGTTGGAGACTGAGAACAGCCACCTCACGAAGCGACTAGACAAGCTCAAGAACGCCAAGTCTGCACTCCTGAAGGACCTGTGACAGAACTAAACGCTATGCGGCGCATACAACGCCGGCTCACTGCGCGACTAACTAACAGAATTGTGACACAAACAGCCATGTATTAGGAGGTATGATATTCTTCCGATATGTAATAACCGTGATGAATACAACATGAGTATTGTTCAGCATACAGGTTGCTGCACAGTAAAATAATTTTTTTTATGAATTAAATACCCAACGCGTTTGATCCACAACATTCTTCGTTGGAGCTGGTTAACGGAGTCAGGAAGATGTTTTACCGACGAATGATATTGAAGTATTCAATGAATAATAATTTAACATTCATATTCTCGACATAATAATTTGAATTTTTATTGTAATAACTTGACATTATATCGTTTCGACCTTGTATTATGTTGATGATAAAATCCATGGTGTCATGAAACTAATTAAATTGCATGCATTATACAAATCCTAACTAATATCATCATTCTAGTGTGGATTTGATTTAGAGTATCGCATGTTGAGTGTGAGTCATCTGGGCCTTAGTATAGCCTAATAACTTGAGGTGTGCATGTCGTTGACTGTGTTCAGTTACGTGAAACACGTGGACTAGTTCACCAAGGTATGTAAATAAAATGTTGTTCGTAATAATATCATTCCTTTCACTATATATTTTCTATCATTGTGCAATTGACTGTCTACAATGTAGCAATAGACAATATATATTGAAGGATCAATGAACTTCATAAGCTAAAACTTTGTGAACTAGTACTATTTATGAATGTAATGCTGGCATTTTTAATGTAACCATGAGTCATTTAGATGAAAGTCGGGGACTTCATCCTCTGTAATATATTGATGTTGGGCTGGCTCAGACACGGACGCGGGGGGTAAGCTTCACACTTGAATATAAGTCTATATACATTTTGGATAGTTAGAAATATGTAGGAAAATGAGTCTGATTGAACACCGCCGCGGCCGCGTTTGGACCAACCGCGAATGGTGAATGGAACACTTGTATAAATAAATAAACTATGCTTATGAGTGTGACACGTCAATGTAATGTAATGCAAATAATGTGGTTGTATTATGTACAACCAGTATATAACTATTGTAAATCGCTTATATAACTGAATATTCCCTGTAAAGTATGAGAATAATGTGTAAAGTTAATGTTTTGTTTAATATTAATAAATAATTATTTATTTTAACTATGTTCGTATTTTTCTGTATAGTTATTATGTAAGGTTTATTTAGCTTGCCGATTTCATTTCGCTTTCTTACTAATCTTATTTGGAGTGATCAATTTGTTACTTGCCATTGGTATCACAAATTCAAATATTTTAAGTTCGGACGCAACTCTTTATGCCCACGTCGTTCTGACGAGTATTAATTAATTTAATCAATTAATGCTTTTATCTTTAATACAATTGCTCAAAATTATATCCCATGAACAATGTGATAGTCAGTAGAGAACATAAACGTCCAATAGGATTAGGCACTCGAAGACACGGTTTTCGTGGGACTGGTCATTGTATTTTTTATATTTGGAGATTGTTTTATTAATGACTACAAAGTTACCATGCTGTTCACTGATATCATTGTAAATTATTTTATCTTGTTATTGTGACATTCTTTTATGACTTTATTGTGACCATTTCGATTAGATCTCTAGTCGAGTGTCGACGGTGGGAAACTGAATAAAACGTAGGAGTATTAACTGTCTGACGATGTACAGGGGATTGTCGACCCTGTAAGCATACGCGGTGGCTCTTTAGATGTCTTACAAATGGTGGTTTGGGATTGAGGAATATTATAGTCGTAGCATAACAACAATTATTTTTGTTATTATTGTCAAGATAAACATAATATAAACAAATGCACATTTAAACTTATTTTTTCTATTTACATTTAAACTAAATGGTCAACATTTATCCGAATAAATTAAAACAATCACACAAAAAGAACTTAGAATTGATTGGTCCGGACTCATTTAAGTATACGACATTACAAACCTTGAAGTCTGTAGATATACCCATCAATAGTGTAGTATCGCACACACCGAGTAGTAGAATCGCTAAACAGACATCGTGTATGCAAATATAGTTGTAATAGTTGTTAGTGATGCTCACTTTTAACGTACAGTGCCATGGCGCACCAAAATGTATTAGTAATACAATAATTATGTGTATTGTAGTTACGTGTAGTAATGATTGGAAATGCGGGTAGCGGTAGAGACGCGCGCTTGTCAGATGTTTATATGTACAACGTATGGGTGTAATATGTATGTATATCTGTAGATTTTTTATTAAAATGTTACTTACATAAGGCGCCTTTGATTACAACTCAATTGTCAGATCTGTTTGGGCGACACATGCAGGATTTTGTGTTAAAACCAAGAAGTGTTGGCTGCTCCCTGCTCGCTTACATTCTTTAAGTAAATGGCGGCACATTAATTCTACCTATCAGTCGCCGAAATGCTGCGCACGAGCATGCTATCGCACATAAACTGGTTACACACATACAAATTGAAGTCTATCGACTGACTGTTACCAGGGAACTTTCTCACCACCGACACATTCACGCTGATGACAGTCAGCCGACAATTTGTGTAGAACAGTTTCTTCACAAAAATCTGCGTGTTTCGTAGTAATATTCAGAATTAATTCTGCGTCTAGTCGATGTACCTTTTGCCTGTATGTAGACAATATTTTTGTATTTATTATAGAAATCACAAGTGGTGTACATATGTATAGTACAGAATCAGGTGCTTGTTTGCCTTATGCCGCCACTCACACTAATTTTTCAAAGTTAAATCGACTCGTCTTAATTTATGTATTTTTTTACAAAATAATAGAAGAATGTCTTAAGTAAACTGAGGAAAGAGCCATAGCTAATATCAAGAGTTAGAATTCTTACAATAGTCGGGCGTAACGAAAACAAGCATGTGATTGATGAATAGTACTGAATAATTAACTAACTAATAATAAACCTACCTAACATGAACTCTTCTCTAAATATTGTCTACATAAAAGTCAATGTCTGGCGGCCGGCAAGTCGGCCAGCGCGGAGATCGGTGTCAGTACCATTGTAAGTAGGACCCTAATGTTTTATGTAAGATGTATGTATTTTGGTGCTGCATTACTAATTTATTTTGTTTTCAATTTAACTATGAATGACCAACTGTCTTTTTATATGAAGCGAAAACAGACTTAATATTGTATAAATTTGAATATTTTGAATAAATTTCGCTCTGCAAGTGTTGTTTTATTTTGTCAGCTATAAAGCGTACCTAGGTAGTTAATAGTTATTGCGCTAGTCATTGTCATCATCAGCCCGTTGCAGTCCAGTGCTGGACATAGGCCTCTCCCAAGGTGCGCCACAGAGCCCGGTCTGGTGCTTTATGCATTCTTTTTTGCGCTAGTGACAGAGGTAAATTCACTATGCAAAGCTAATTTGTCCCTTAAAAAGTTATTTACAAAGGGGTAATAATGCTTTAACTTTAAATTCGAACATTTTCTAATATCTGTACTACCGGGTATTTAATATCACGCCTGTATTCCCCGAAGGGGTAGGCAGAGTTGCATATGTAGTGCACCCACATTTCGCCAGTTATGTTGTAGGTCTCAATGTAATAGAGGTCGAGCCTATTGCCATCAACCGGAAACAAATACAGACTCCGTGCTGCTACTGAAAATTACCTAATGGAAAAACCCAGTAACACTGCCCGACCCGGGATTCGAACCCAGGACCTCGTGCTTAGCAGTCGCGCTTTGCAACCACTAGACCAACGAGGCAATCAATGCCGGGTATTTCCTATAAAAAAATCGAACCTGCGACTATGTGCATAACCCGCCAATTAGGTCACTGCATATAATGTGGCCAAGTCATAGTTCATTAACTATGAAGGCTAAGTTGAGGCCAGACTGAGAAGCTGCTGGTGTTCACTGGCACGGGTATTAGCGCTCCTATGTATACCATGCACCAAAACGACTAAAGGCATTGCAATAGACTCCCTTCTATATGAGCTATGTGGTGTGTCAATATGGCCTACAACTTCGTAGGACATATGAACTGCTGATGTACCTACCTAAACTAATAACTGAAGTAAATTTCGGCACAGAATTTACATAATATTCTCTAAATTATGATTGAACAAGTCTTTTAGTTAGGTACTTACACCTCTTGTATTTTATAGTATATTATCTATTATATATTATCTTACACCTAAGTATTTCCTACAAGTAAGGTACTTAAATTAATGAGGTTCGATCAATACCTACCTACTTAGTAAATGCGCCGTCGATAGACCTTGACTACATTGGTCCGCTTCACCGGATATATTGATTGATACTATAAATATATTACGAAGGCTGGTTTTAAACTTACTTTCAATAATTGCCTCGTTGGTCTAGCGGTCGCTAAGCGCGACTGCTGAGCACGAGGTCCTGGGTTCGAATCCCGGGTCGGGCAAAGTGTTATTGGGTTTTTCCATTAGGTAATTCTCAGTAGCAGCACGGAGTCTGGATTTGTGCCCGGTTGATGGCAATAGGCTCGCCCCCTATTACATTGGGACCTAAAACATAACTGGCGAAATGTGGGTGTACTATATGTGCACCTCTGCCTAACCCTTCGGGGAATACAGGCGTGATGTTATGTTCAATAAGGATGGGTTATGCTAAGAGGAAACCTTAATAGGTATTTATGTAGGTATGACGTCTTATTCACCATGTTTCAACTATCTTCAAGCACACCCCACCTCGATATAAGGCAGAATTATAGTTGCCTGTTCTAATATGAAGCGTAAAGATGACTAGCTAACAACATGAAATATCCCATGTACAAAAACTCAGATTAAAAACAAATATCAGACAATTATACAAATATATGTCTTATGTAGAGATTTTGTCTGGAACTCTTATCATTGCAGTTATCGAGTCCTGACGACATGACCTTTATCAAAATAATAAAACAACAGGATAACGTTCTATCAAATTTATTACGTCTATGAGAATGGTACTTCTTAATCATAAAATAAAAACAAAATGTTGAATGTTTATTTACAATGATCTGGGTTTCCTGAGAATATGGAAAGAAAACTAACAAAATGGTAAAAAAGAAATATTAATTACTGTATAATATTACTTAATTTTATAAGAGTCAAGCCCAAAGAGATGACAAGATTTATACAAGTTTAAATATCAGAGTAATAGTTACATTATCTAGAGAAATAATTGTATATACACAACACATTCCTTTCAGTCTGCTTACCCAACAACATGAAGACCAAAGAGGCAATTTTCTTAAATTAGAAATGTTCTAAATATAGTTTCGATCTCGGCTCATGTCCATGCCAATGTAACATCACCAGACAATTGGATGTAACTTAATTATACCAAGATCGTAACACAATTTTAAACATTTTGAATTAAGATTTTTGGCCATCAAACAAAATAAATCATAGTAAATAGGTATATTATGGAGATGTTAATATTAATTATAATATGGAACTATTTACAGACCAATCCCTTCAATTTAAAATTGTATGAAAGGCAAGGTCTGCTGACTACTCCTATCTGGATTCAACTCAAGGAGAGTTAAAAAAAAACAAATGTCAATCACTTTCATTAATTTGGTCCATACAACTTACTTAATTCAAGTGCAAAAGTATAGATCAACATAAATTATAACATAATTATGGATTTATATAAAAAAAAATAAAGTTATATTTTTATTCCACAATATAAAACACATTTCCTCAAGCCTACTATTTATTCTATCATCCATCACCATTTATCTATTACAAATATTAGCATTTCCTAAAATTTCAGTCGTGATTTTCGGAATTCTTTTCTTACAAAAATTCAGTTTCAATTGCTTTCAATAAAACTCCTAATCAAATATGGAACTACCTAGCCATTGATCACCCTCATAAACCTTTGCTCTTAGTTTTATAAAAAAAACCACACCATTCATAGGTGAGGCTCCATTAAAGTGTACACAGATGTTGAGATTATATAAATAAGGTTTTATGTACAATATCTGTATCTACAAGGCTAAAATGAAACAATTACATGAGAGCTGATTCTGAACAACATATTTGGTTGTAGCACACAAATTGTAACTGTTATAAAACTATAGTGCAGTCTCTTTGGGCTCAATAGCTTCAACTTACATGCTACAGTACTCTAGCTTACGGTACGGGGTGCTGGCTAGGTGTGAGGCCTCCATGCTCCGGACTGTGTTTTTGCTTTTTCCTCTTTTTCTCCTTTTTCCGTTTCTTACGTTCCTTGTCGTCGTCGTGCCGCTTTTGCTTTTTGTGTTTCTTCTCATATGTGTCTGGATTTGACGAATCTGTAGGTTAATAATGAAATGTTAATCACATACTAAATAAATAGTAGCAGGATAAGATTTCCAGGGCAAATTGCACTCTGGTAACACCTTATGAACAATGATGCATCTTACTAAAACACACTTTAACAGTTAAATATAGCTTATAGCAAAACATTTATGAAACTTAGATGGTTTGGGCATGTAGAAAGGTTGGACGAACGAAGAATGACTAAGTGAATATATAAGGCAAGTGTTAGTGGAGTATCGGAAAGGGAAAGACCTAGGTGAACACACCTAGACCGAATCAGAGACATTCTGCAAAAAGGGCAAGTGAGGAGTACCCGACGAGTCAACCGACGAGAGAGTATGAGGAATGTGATGTGTGTGAATGAAGTAAAAGAAAAGAAGTATGCCAGGATCGTAGCAAATGGAAATCTGTGGTCTCTGCCTACCCCTCAGGGAAATGAGCATGACTTTATGTATGTATTTATGAAACTGAATTTTTTACCAGTTGATAGTTACACATTTAAAAATAGTATTATCAAATTGTAAATGCTAGCTTACTGCCACAGAGACTATTTATGATAACAAAGCATCCATAGCAGTAATATATATGGCAGCTTTAATACTATTTACTATATATTCCGGTTATACTCACGGGTGTATTCGGGAATGTCCAACTAGTTTCGAACTCGACTGGAGCCCTTATTCATGAGCTGGTTACGCTGCAGAGTCGCGAGCCAAACTCAAACTAGTCAGGCATTCCCGAATACACCCGTGAGTATAACCGGAATATATAGTAAATAATATGGATAACACTCACGAAAGTTATTAGAGTAAAATAGCTTTAATACTTATTTAACCTAAATCCAAATGCACAAATTATTTAAAATACAAAATGAAAGATAGAATATTATAGACATACACTAATACTTGAACATTTACTGCAACATTAAATCTCTAGTACCATGCAAGAGTTAAGCCATTGAATGGTTAACTTAGTGTCTCCCAGCAACTTATAAAAATACTATTAGACATAGTAAAGAGCTTTTACATAATGTTCCAAATCAATAATTTTCTGTATTTAGTTTAATACATAAGGAGTAATAGTTATGTACATTACAGCTCATATTAGTATTATATTCATTACTATTGGAGCTAAAAATATTGATGTTTGACCTATGACCTACACTACCCTAATGGTTGTTAAATTACAAACCTATGCACATGAGAATAATTTGTGACAGCATCAAGTTATTAAATCTAACATGTTACAAAATATATGTCTAAATATAACCATTAGCAGTTGCTAACATATTTGTTCATTTAAAAAGATATAAAATTGTATTTTATACTTTAAGATAAGCATAGTGCATTGTTGTATATTATTGTAAAATCAATTTGATATTGTACCATTCATCATGTAATAAAAAGAGAGTTTATATTTGGGTAAACAATCATTCAAAATGTTAAACTTGTTACCTTGCAGTGGTGTTTCTTGTCCTGGGGGGACTCCATCCTTATGCTTATGCTTCTTGTGTTTGGTCTTATGTCGCTTTGGTGGTGTTGCACTAACATAACGGTACTGTTCAGGCAATGGACCTGGATGCAGCCGGAAGCCAGCCAGCTGAGCACTGGTCAATGGTAACAGTTCCTTACCACCAATAGGCCTTTTAGCTATCACTGACCCTAAAGTACTATTATCTTCCTGTCCAGGCCCATCTAGGATACCAGGGAGATTAGGAAGAAATGACGACAAAGATTCCTTTAGTTTTTTACCGTTAAATTTACTATAAGAGTGCTCAAGACCATAATAAGCCATTAAATTTGTTGCGCCTGTGAGTTCACATTCTCCTGCAAATAACATTAAACTGTGTTATAGCTTGTAAATAAATCCGTATAACAGTCTTGTTACGGAGTAACACTATACCTGGAGGTTCTTTCATCAAATAGAACGGCCCACTATGCACTATAGACGGGTTCTTGCCGAGTGAGATAGTAGTTTTGAGTGTTCCAGAGGAGTCCTGACGAGAAACCACTGGTGACCTCGCGCCTCGCGGCGAGGACTTTGGGGAATATGGTTCTACTTTTCTAAACTGATCAGACATCATCTTGCATCTGCATTGTCTACATAACAAACGTAAAGAAAATAAATCTCACTAAAGAAAACGATAAAAACTCAACACCCTCACTTCGATGAACCTTTTGACAAATTTGCAAAAAAAAAATGATGAGGAGGTAGGTAAGTCAACGAAGTAACTAAGTTTTTGTTTAGTCGATAAAGTAGTTTTTATTATCACTCATTTTATATAGATTTCTTTTTACTCCGTACAAATGGTCATAATGTCATTACATTGCATAAAATTAATAAATGCTGTTTTATTTATACACAATTAATACAACTATTTTGTTCTTAATAGTCGACTAAAATAATGACATATAGAAGTTTAGTATTCCGTGAAATCTCTAACAAGTGAAAGGAAAAGACTCAGAGTAATGACTAAAGCATAGAGGGAGCGTTGCTTCCAGCAATACTGTACACTTTTTTTGCCTCGGTAGTGATGTGCCGTATTTGGTAAGTCGAAGTATCGAAATAAATTTAGTTCTTGACAGAAAATGTACTTCTATTGAATGTACGTTATTTTCACGTTGTATAAAACATACATCACCAAGGCATCAATATAAATTTAGTCCCAAATTTAAGAATTATCTAGTAAGGGTTTAAATTACAACAAATACGTGATTCGTTGACTAAAATATTTATATTGCAACACAGGTCCACCAATCACTGTACTTGCTATGAAACATTTGATAAATTAATGGCTAATCTTTATGTTGATCGGCCTTTAGAAACTGGGAGCAAAAGTAAAAACGCATATAAATTTAGTAAATTTTTAATAAATAGAAACAATATATATTTTTTTATAATCTAGCTGTGCCCCACGGTTTCACCCGCGTCAATAAGTGTTGTTACCGATGTCTTTGTAGTTATTCTGTATTATTAGGGTTTTATAGCCAAATGGCAAAAACAGCGGCTATGCTTAGTCCATCTATTTCTAGCTCTTGTAAGCACTTTACACCAGTTCTCTTTCATTTGGAGGCATACTGTAAAATAAAACGATATTTGCTATAATTTAATGACATAAAATTAATTATCGTATCGAATAGTATCGATGAAAAATATCTACTTCACTAGCATGACATAACCTCACAAATAAACAAATTACTTTATTGTTAAATTAATTCGTTAACACAATATAATTCGTAAAAAAGATAGCCTGAAGGGATCATCATCAATCTAATGTGTATGTATAAGTGATAAGATACAAAAATTACGCGTGATTTTATAAGAAAATTGCATAAAAACACTTACCCATGAAATCTTACAAATTCATTGTTATCTTTCCGTGATGAATGTGATTTACACGATAAAACAAAACTAGCCATATTAAACGCTTATTTATCTGTCCTTTGCACCTTTTGTACACAATCAAGTTGCTTATATTATCCAAAAAATTATATTATTTTTAAAATAAACAATGTCAGGACAAGGACTGACATTCACTACGTATAATACGACTAAATCAAATACTTTGTACAGTTAACCGTGTAGAACCGTTCTAGTAAGCAACTATGTCCTTTTTTAATTGGTAGTGTAGTAAGAGACCAAGTATGACCGTTTGACAATTTCGGAATGTACATTTAGTTTTAAGCATATATGAGTCCATATATGTTTGTCTCTTTTATATATATAATCTGCGTCATAAGAGAGAGGAGCTTGGATTTATCGTAATTTGTGTCTAATTTGTTCGCTCTCTCTATGCTTTAGTAATTACTCTGAGGGAAAAGAACATTCGATGCTTTGGATACACACTTAAGGGTAAATATTAAGATGAGAAAGCTATAATTTTAAAGTTACCAATTATTACTAAAAAAACCTTAATATTAATATATTAAGGTTTTTACTGTATAAAGTAAATGAACCCAATTCACTCATGTTAAATGCCTATATTTTCCTGTCTATGGTTAAAAACCACGTGTTCATGATTAGCGCAATTCACGAACGGAATGTTTAAAAAAATAAAATTTAAGAAGTAAAAATTTAGTCTATGGTTCATGAATTAGCTTCTCGTAATACGCTACGATTTTCGATAATGTGTTTGGAAATAAACAAGATATCGGGGTTAATTTAGTTTAGTTAGTGATTATTTGTGTAATATAAACCCTCAAAAATGATCGAGAACTGTGATTTAAGTGGTACAACTACACAGCAACGCTTTTGATACCACGATTCCTCACTGTGCGGAGTGACGCCATTTTACGGGAATGATCAGCCCGCGGCAGCCTCATACTAAACCTGATGTAAGGATTGCTGTGTTCAAACGGATGCATGGAAACGAATCTTTATTCTTGCACTCGTGCTGGACGGACGAATTCCGAGGTACAGATCGTATATTTATATTATTGTTGATACGATGATAATTCAAATCATGTTTCGATTTCCTCTTGTTTGAGCGTCTTTTGTTTCCTAGTAGTCAAAAGCACGTGTTTTATTTTTCCAGAAAACTATGGAAGATGGTAATATTGTCAATACGAAAGACGATAAAAACACATCAGCGTCATTGACAAACTTATACGGCGAACGCCCTGCAAAATTAACCGTCAATGGGCACGAATTCGCTGGCGAACCGTCTAGTCCGCCCGACGAGCCGTTCGAACAGTGCCGGCAGCCCGCCGATACTTCTATCGACGACAAGTTCAAGAAACGTATAAACCCTCTTAGAATACATCTTGGAAAACGACCTTTTGTAGATAACTCTCTTCAATACTATAGTACATGCAAGAAAAGAAAGCCTTCATTAAATAAAAATTGTGATAGCAGCACGCCTGCAAATTCAGTGCCCAGAGTGCCCAAACTTATACCTAAGCACATAGATCGTAGTCAATATCATAATGTATCATCACAAGCAGAGAGTGATGCCATCAGTGAGCGGGACAAACCTGTGCCTCGGCTTGTGCCTAAAAGCCAACTTCTACAGTTCAAGAAGGGTAAAGCTGAAAAAGGAGCCCAGTTGAAAGAGTATGCGCAGAGCTTGGGTTTGCAGCCTATGGTGAAGTTTAAGTGTCGGAAATGTTGTTCAATGTCATTTAAAACCTTGGCCATGTTAAAAGAACATCAATTAGTTTGTCGAGCCCAAGCAAAAGAACCAGCACTAAGCCCTGAGGCAGCACCGTGTCCTGAGCCTAATACCAGTGGACCATCTAGAGTAACAAGAAAAGTATATTTGTGCTCAGCTTGTGGAACTTACTATGAAAACTGGAATCTCTTTTTACATATGAGAGAAGTACACAATAGGCACATTTGTCTATTTTGTTTAGGCATGTTTTCAAAAGCAGAGAAACTGTCATCTCACTTAATAAATAAACATAATGTTAAAGAGTTTAACTATGACAGTAAAGAAGAATTCTTCAATGTTTACAGTGGGACTTTATATTTGATGTGTTGTGTATGTGATGAAATATGCAGTGAACAAGATGATTTTTTCAACCATGATTGTAATAATGTTAAGCCGAAACCTGTGCCTGTTCTTGTCAGCAAAAATGCTGTTAAATCTAATAGCATAAAGAATGCTAAAAGTATAAATGAAGTGTCAGCTAATGGACCTACAAGTATAGTAAAAGAATCATTAAAACCTAGTAGTGATAGAAAAGAAATTAATGATGTTAAACTTGAGACTGTCACATCTCAAACACATAAAACTGCAGCTATAATTCCAGAGACAAACACTAGTGAACCAGTCATTAGTGATACAAGTATTAGCTCTGAGGGTTCAGTAACAACTGGTAAGGACACAAGCAACACTGTTGACTCTGGAATGGAACTTGAGAGTTCAGATGCTAAGCCACTCTCTAGTCCAGTTTGTCAGAATACCTTTAGTCCTGAGAGAAATAAACCAATGCCACTTAATGGTGATGAGATCTTAGAACATTCAGATGAAAGTGATTCACCTGTGTCAGATGAAATTAATGAACCCATCAAAGAGGTTTCACCTATTAAAAACGAAGAAACAGTTTGTCCTCCTGTGGAAAAGGAAAAAGAATGTGGTATAAAGTTAAAATTAAGTTTAAATAATGCAAAGTCACCAGTTATTATAAATTCCACTGTTGATCCTACCATTGGACAACAAAAAGTACACAAACCCCCAACACGTGTGAGGAGGCCACCAAAACGATATGAGAAGGAAACACCTATAGAACCAGTGGGACCTCCCAAAACACCATCAATAAGAATGACAATATGTGACAGAGCAGACAGCCCCTTTGTAAAGACAACTATATTTGAAAATAATAAGGAGACTACTTTAAAAACTCTCTTGAATAACAACTCTGAAAGTGCATGTAAAACACCAGAAACCAAATTAGAAAACACAGTTAAAACTACTATTTATGACAATAAATTGGAAGATATAAATACATTGAACAGGGTTCCAAAGTTGACAGTGAGAGTTCCTAAAGAACTATTAGATAAAGATTCATCTAGTGATTACTCATCTGATAGTGATGTTAGTGACAAACTGACTGTAGATGAAAATAACACCACACATGAAGAAGAGAAAGATAAAACTCAAGATGAATTGCAAAGTACCCAACCAGTAATTAAACCATTGTCACCACCTTCAGAGGTCAAGGTCGAAGAACCTCCACAAGTTGATGAAGATGTACAAGTAGAGGATGAGAATCCAGATATCAAAACAGAGCCCAAAGCTGAACCGGAAGCTGAGAAAGAGCCACCTGTTGAACCAGCAGTTGAGGAACCATCAATTCCTGTTACAGAACTGTCTTTGAATAGGCCATTGGATAAATATCCTCTTAAAGACCTACTAAAAGTATTCTTAGCATCAACAGTTTACAGTTGTATATATTGTAATCATGTGCGTAAGATTGCTGTAAATTGTGAACAGCTTGCTTTACACATGGTGGCTCAACATCGCTTTGCAGCAACTGTTGACAGTATCACTGCTGAGGAGCTAATGCCAGAGACAATTACTGCTAAACTTAGAACAAGTGCTTCAGAACTTAGTGCAGTCTATATAAACTTAGACTCCTATGACAGTGTGGATAAGTGTGATGAGGTACAATATGACTACAAGTTTGAATGTTTTCAGTGTTATTTTAAAACTGCTATCCATAAAGATCTCTATTTACATAATCGTAAAATGCATCAAAAAACTATCTTACTGTGTGTTATGTGTAAATCTAATTTTTATAGTTATAGTGAGTTATTATGTCATTTATGCCCTGGAACATATGATTCTGAGTATGAAATTAAGTTTAGATGCTGCTTATGCAATGTAGATGCTATCCCATCACCATTCAGATTGATGGTACATTTACGAAAGATTCATCACACCTGCGATGTCTGCTTGGAACTCTGCCACAACCAACCTCGCCTCTCCAATCACGTATGGAAACACAAACTGCACCATTTATGCTATAGGTGTGGAATCGCATATAGAAATAAGCCAGACATAACAAATCATTTATTTTGGAAACATGGCACTGAAAGTGTGCTGTGTAAAAAGTGTCTACAAAAGAAATGGCCCCATGTCTATCATTTCTGTACACCTCCTGCTATATTTGTTTGTGAAGAGTGCAGTTTGCAATTTACAAAAGCGGTGTACCTAAAAGTTCATAAAAGATTTCATGCTGGGGAGTTTCCTCACATTTGTACAGAAGAAGGCTGTAGTGAAAAGTTTGTTTCAAAGAAACTTCTTGATAAACATTTAGATGAACATAGAAAAAAATTACTGACTGAAACTTTCAATGAAATAAAGCCTACTGTGCCAAGTGAGGTAGTACCAGAAGCATCTAAAGATCCGGTTCCTGTTGTCGATTTGGTAGATACTAAACCTAAAGAGGAAGCTGGGACTTCCGAAGCTAATGCTGAGTCTGGAACTGAGCAGCTAACCAAAAAAGAGAAAAAGAAAAAATTGAAAGATAAAGATGCCCTTTTGCTTGATGTAAATTTGCCAGCATTGAATCTCTCAGAAAGCGACAGTAGCGATGAATCGGATAGTGGTATTCCACCTGTTATTAAAAATGAGAAACAAGAAGAAAAGTTACTAGAAGAGACTCCTAAAGTTGATACAACAAATACAAACCACACCGAAGTTGAAGAAACTCCTAAAACCGAAGAGAAGTTAGAGGGACTAGAGGAAAAGCCTGACGAACAGCAAGTACTAGACATATGGGACAACTTCAAAAAATACCAGGCAAAAGTTGAAAAGAAAGAAAAATCTCCTCCATTAGTTCCTATCAGAAAACATGTCTGCGAGTCTGACCACGATTATTGTCTTGTACCTACTGATATGAATGGTGATGAAGATTTGTTTAATAATAGTGATACTAAAAAGAAGAAAAATAAATCTCCGAAGAAACAACGTGGAGATTTATCGTCAACTAGTAGCAGCAGCAGTGATACTGATTCCAGTTGCTCATGTGGTTCCAACTGCAGTTGTTCATCAAGTTCGGGCTCGTCTTCATCTAGCTCCTCTGACTCCGATTCATCGGAAGATTCTGGCACTGAGAAGAAAAAGACTAAACGTATTAAAAAAACATTGCCCAATAGACGATGTAGCACTGGTTCAAATGTTGATGTAATGGGCATGTCTGAAACTCCAATTTTGATTCCAGAAAAGACTGAGCCACCTATCGCCGAAACAGATCTTGAAACCGATGAAAGTGAAACAGATGAAGAATTTTATGATGAACATCCGCAAAAAGTAGCCAACAAGTTTTATGAAGAAAAACGTAATCAGTTAATGAATGTTTCGTCAGTGGCACCGTCGGATGCTGGATCTATTTCTGGTGAAGCCAGTCGACCCACTACACCCATCAAGCTAGAAGAAAAAGACGATAAGGAACCTAAAGAAGAACCTGAGACTAAAGTTAAATCATCTAGCAGTAAAAAGAAAAGTAAAAAGAAAAAGAGATCTAAGAATTCCAAAAAGCATGGGCCTATTAAAATTAACATTCCTAAAGATGTCATAGCTAAATCTGAAGTAGAGGTACCACCGCCTTTAATTCCTAATAAAATTACAATATCGTTACAATCCAATACAGTACAAATCCCAGAGGCGCCAAAACCGACCCCAATTGTAACAGAAATGACAACTCAAGCGTCTTCCGTCGAAAGCAAACGAGCGTCGAAACGGAGACGAGTGCCTAATAAATTTTATGGGTACTCAAGTGATGAGGAAGCTCCACAAACTCCAGTTACTGCATTAAAACCACAACAACCACCTAAACTTGAGTGGAGAAAGGAGGATTTGCCATCCCCAGTGACCCACAAGGCAAAGAAAGAAGTACCATCAACTGTAATTCCTAGTAGATTGTATTATACAGACCCTATAAGGTTGACTGCCCCTATACCTGACCCTGAGCCGCCGCGTATCTTAATGAATACTGAATCAATGGAGTCTAGCGACTCCGATTCAAGTGACGAAGGGAATTTAGAGATATATCAGCCTAACAGCCAAAATGCAGTGCCTCCGCCTCCGACATATCTAAATTCGGGCACCTCCAGTTTGCCGTACGCGTTCCAGCGGCCTGCGGTGCGAGAGGCGCGAGAGGGAGAGAGTGTGTACTGCTACTGCCGATGTCCGTACGACGAGGTGTCTGAGATGATCGCGTGTGACGCAGAAGGCTGTCCTATTGAATGGTTCCATTTCGAATGCGTAGGTATCATGGTACCGCCTAAAGGCAAATGGTACTGTCCCGAATGTAGGAAAAATCAAAGTTTCTCAGGTTACAGATAATTCTAATTGAAATTTAAGTGTATATAACATTGCTGTATTGTTATTATATCTGTATATAACTTATTGACGATTGTAGATAATTTAGGCTTTACCTGTATATCTTTGTAGGTAGTTTCTGTAAGTTTTAGGTTATTAGGTCTGAAAAAATGTATCATTGTTATAAAAAGTACACGTTATGCTTGATACCGGCTGTGCAGCCACATCTGTAACCTGGCAAATTGTTAATGACATTAACCTACTGCAGCATGCGGAAATATAAATCCGATTTTTGATACCAATTCAAGCAGTTTTATTTCAATTTAACCTAGTATTTACCCATGATTATTTGGTAGTATTTAGCTAAGCAGATAGCTAAATCCTTCGATACGCTTGTATCTAAGGTTCTATTATCATCATGCGCCGAGATTGACTTTGCTTTAATGTAAGTATCGCAATGTAAGTTTTTACGGATTCTACACGTTACTAAAACGATAAGGCAGGCCCCCACGTTGGTAAGTGTGATACCTACCATATAAATGGTTTTCCGTGTTTATTGAATGAACTAACAGTTACCACACTCACTGTAAACTAAGTACTTTTATGTAACACGGGATAAGCAGATGGGTACTGACTTCAAATTTATTAGTACCTACCTATGATCTTTATAAAATATTTAAGAAAATGAATTTTATCAATCATCGGTGTAAAAATGAAATACGATACATACCTCTTATTATAAAATGAAACTGGTAGTTTCTAAGATATTTGCAATAGTAGTGAACCCTCGCAGCTCTGCGTGAACTGGGATCGGAACTTAGACGGCATGTTCACAATCCTCGCGGTGTCGCGCACGACCTCCAATTTAATACCTAATAGGTAGGTATATTTGTGCATAATGACTTAACAATTCCCTCTAAATCCCATTATGATAATTACACAGGTTATTATGATTGATATTATTGTTGGATACGGTGTATTACATTATCAGTCATTTTTAAAATGTACGCTTATTTTACCGCTCTCCGTAGGAGTCATGTTATACACACTACCTTTATAAGGCTTTTAAAATAAGTTTGTAATCTAAACAAATTGCCTTTTTTCACTAAAACCATAAATCTATGGTTAACATCAATGTCACTTAGACAGAAACAGGTTATATCAAGGTTGTAGTTGATTAACATTATTTGCAGCAACACCATAGGTACTAAAGTAGCAGTAAATATGAATTTATCTAATCTATGCCCCAACAAAGAGCAGTGCAGCAAGTATGGTAAGATACATTAGTACAATTTGTACCAGATAACTAAGTAATACATAATCAGTATCGTATATAATGAATAGGTACCTACTAAACATAAAGAAATATTATTACCATCGTAATATGCATTTAGATAAAACGATACTTAGTTAACCAACTATTACATCAATTATATACGACTTATTAGTGAATAAGTAACTGACTATCGAACAGTGCATAGTAATGATACAATCCAAATAAGTTGTATAAGTAGGTATAGTGTTGAGTGCCGAGTGCTGACTTATGACTATAGGTACTTACTTACGTACCTACTAGTTCTACTTATTTGTGTATGGTATGGATGAAATATGAGGACACCACAAAGATAATCATGTGTTTTTGTTGTATGTGCGTGTGAAGCTGGACACATTTTTATAGGTATGTAACTATATTATGTCAAATACCTACAATTAAGTTGTGTAAAAGTGAAACCTACATAACTTCTTATAGTGCAAGTGCCAAAGGTACCTAGATACCTAAGTATGCAACATATTGAGAATCGTATTCTATAAATTGTTATAAGCTCGGAAAAGCTTACAGATTAAGAATTATGATTCTGGATGTTTCCTCATCCAAAGCGATATCGAAATTATCAAGTAAGTCTTAACTACCTATATCGATTGGACAAGTGATTTGAAGCTATTTTAATTATTGTTTTAGTGAAAGTATTTTTTTTTCTTACTGGTTCTTATAGCTAATAAATTGAAAAGTAAAAACAAACAATATACATACGTAGGTACGGTTTTTACTTGTTACTTCCGTGTACAAATATATAGGTTTTGTAAGTACTTCCTATGACGAAGACTTTTGAAGAGAGGGTTTTATGTTCGTCTGTATGTATTTTTTTGTAATGTGCATACGTAATAACTTACGTACATATTTTTATTAATTAACTTGTTACACCTAATGGAATGGCCTGTAAATGTGTAGCTTATCAAAAATAACGTTTGATTTCATTAAAACTTATCGCTAATATTTGGGCGTTGACATTTCCTTATTAGAAATGCTATTTTTTTGAGATATAATATATTACGACGAGTAGGTACCTACATACCTATCTGCACTATATCACACTTTAACGATGTATCGATCAAACCATAATTAAACTGTTATAACAATGGACTGATATGTGTGATTCCAAACCCATCAGCATCATAATGATCTATGTAGTAGACTAGTATGAAATGATTTCGCCAATTTGTATTAAAATTTGACGTGGTCCAAAGCACGAAGCGGGTAAATTATGGACACGGCACGTATTAGGTATGAACCATTGTACTGAGCACTATTATCATGTGCGCTGGATATTATTACAATGAGATCGATTTAACAAGTTTACAACGGCAGACGGGGAGACTTGGGTCTTGCACCACCGGCCTCCGTTCGATTGAAGCAACGATTTAAAATAAATAAATGATTTATTTCTATGTCTTTTGGTGTCTTGCTTGAATCTAAATTGATAAAGGAAATTTGAAAACAGATAAACCTGACTTCACCCTTAAGACGTAAATACTAAAAAGGGCACTTGAAATTTTATAGCGAGCAGCGACACGGTGGCTCAGTTGTCCAGTTCGTGTCCAAGATTTATTTCTGAAAAAAGGTTTTAACAAACACTTTTACACATCAAATTTCAATAAAAAATAAAAACTAGATGGCGTTGGCATTCCCTAACCATCTCTAAGAAGAAATGCCGAAACGGACTCAGGGGTCAATGTCTCGCTTAAAGTCCAGACGAACGTAAGTTTATGTATGATAATGTAGGTCGTCCTACATTGACAGACGCCCCATCTTCTACCATCTGCAAAAACTTATTGTCGTTTTAAAACTTGTTTTTGAGCTTAAGTTGTAACTCAATATTCCATGATGACCGTTTATTGAGGCGACCCTATAGAATTATGGATGCATTTATAAGGAGCTCCTTATAAAATATTAGTGTACAAATCTTTGTACAATACTTTGTACAAAAAACAGTTGAGTACTTTATTGTATTCATGGGAACCTCCCTGCCTGCTTTCTTTAACGTAAACGTGTCGATCAATACTCAACTTGAATTTGACTTACTCTTCACGAATATTTGTTAGGCCAAATCATAGTTACCCATTTACGTAGTTCCCACCCAGGGAATCGAACCCGTTTACCCCTAGCGTTAATCTGGCGGAATAAAGTTCCAGGGCGCCCAAGGCAAGCACCTCATCGGCACACCCCCCTGTGTCTAAAGTAGTCAAAAAGACATTTCGACTAAAATAAATTAATAAGAAAATAAAAACCACCTTCAAAAGACACGAACTTCAAAGTTATAAATATTATTTTATTCAATTCACTTTACATAAGCCAAGTTAAAGTTGGTACCAAATCCAACTTTTATAACTAATTTAGACAAAAACGAACCTACTTATGAGAATGCTCCAATACTATTAACAAAGCGAACGCATGGATTTTGGCACCGACTTTAACTTGGCTATTCAATAGTCACTAATTTTGCAATCAATTTATGGTATTGTTTTAATAATGACTTGCCTGTGATATGTATGGCATATACATATATTAATATATATAAGGTATGTGACGAGTACCTATAGATAGTTCAAGTCATCTTGTTTTACAAATATACAAATTACTTACACGTACATTATTCATAGCCTCTGATAACGAGATATATTTATAGAGATCGTTTCTTTAGGGCGCGGGGCGTAGTAAAATGGTGTTCTTAATAATAACACGTACCTACCTACCTATTATAAGTTGACTTGACAGTCATTATTTATTAAGGAATTTCTACTTTCAAGTAGATACGTTATAAAGTTAATCACTATAATGTGAGTCGGTTACAACTACCTAGTTACCTGTGAAATAACCAATGCGTAGGATTTTATGGTGACTAATCTTTAGAGTCATGTAGTAGGAATTATGTAGAATGATGTTGCAGTTAACTACCTAGTAACTTTTCTGCTTATTCATAAAATACAAGTTGTCAAATGTCCTGTCCTTATCATAAACATGTAAAAGAAAAGAGATGGGTCGACTTAATAGTCAATTTTGTTAGATTGTGTATTCTTCAATTTCTTCAGGCATTGCGATTAGTTGTTAAGCGCTCCAACTTCTAAGTTTCTACGCATGGAATGATCTCTAACAAAGTCAAGCCACCCTTTTGTGGGAAGAAACAGCTGCATACACGGACAGTGCGCAGGTAGCGGGTCTTCTTTGTATAGGGCGCATATATTATTATGAGTAGTTATATGTATAGCCGGCGCCGGCGTTATCTTTAGGTATGTACCGAAACTGGTAGATGTTAACTTGTCTCACTATGTTAATTAGTACATAATCATACCTATTACTTACACTTCGCTGTTGTGGTTTTTTAACAAGAGACAAACAATTTATGGCTTAATATTATGGGTTTTATATTTTCTGATAAAACACTCGTCGCTAGTCCCAGGGGATCCAACCGTGATGATCTATAGTTACGAGCATATTATATAATATACTTATGGCTTCTTAGGTACATTGTTGATCGGAGCTTCTTAGGAAACAACATAAGCAAACGACCACTTTACCCAAAACTTTTTGGTAGTTGTCCAATTCCAAAGTACGTTCCGTTACCACCATATTAAATAGGTATCTACTTGACAATACAATATTTGTGTGTTCTCATATAAATTATTGAACTTGTTTAAACAGTGACCGCCTGAGTTTGTTTCGGCATTTCTTCTCAGAGATAGTCAATTAGGAAATGCCGACCCCATCTAGTTTAAAAACAATGATGTGTAGAAGTGTTTTGTTAAGCCTATTTGCAGAAATCAAATCATTTATGTAGGCTCTCTGTAATATTTCTAAACGATACCTCCCTATTTACAGAAAAGGTACCTACCTAGGCAGGGGTTAACACTGCCCCATTAAAGCGTTTTTAAATAAAACACGATTGATTAATTAATATGAGTAATTATTTCAGTTGCACCTAAAGGATTTTCAAGTAATGTTATACCGGCTGCATTAAGTAAGGATCTCACGAAGCGTTCTGGATGGGAGGGTAAGTCTATTCAGGATAAGAAGGTACCTAAGCTACATCTTTCATAGTATGCCTTAAACCTCGTAAAAGTTACAAAGCTAGATAGTTACGTATTGATAGAGCCTATCATTTAATTTCAAGTACTTATAATAATATATTTATAATAATATATTTTATATGTATGTTATTTTCATGTTATCTTGTGTTAGTCATAAGTGCCTAGATATCGCATTGGGTAGTGCACACCTGTAATTATAGTTTTAAGGTTTTGTTGAATAAATAAATATTGTAGACTACGAAAATTCTATCAATGGAACCCACGCATGAAGAAAACTGTCATCTCAGATAAAAACGTTAGAAGATGTCCAAGGCGCCTACAGAGATAGTAAAAGCAAAATATCTGTGTAACAAGTGATTGTAATTATTTATTGAAACAAAATATTTGTTTTATGGAGATAAATAAAAAACACATTCAATAAAAAGTATTTATTTTATAACTACAAAACCTTAATAATTGATCACTTAAATTACCACGGCAGTTCCGTACCATCGTAATTTAGGAATTTTCCCGTATCAGCTTCGCCGAGTTTGTCTATGGTACCAAATATTCCAGAGACACTTGTATCGATATCGAGTGGAGCGTTTTTGCCCCCCATATCCGTTTTCACCCAACCTGGGTGCAATGACGCCACAAGAATACAATCTTTTTTTAAATCCAAACTCATTGATTTAGTTGCCGCGTTCAATGCTGCCTAAAAAGTATTATAGTTTTTAAGCGATATAAGTCTATCAACTATAATCACATTGGAAGATTTTTTCTAAAGTATTGTAAGAGGGTTGTATTGTATAAGTACCTACTTTTGAACAGCGATAAGGGTAGAACCCTCCTTGGTCGTTCTGTGCAATGGACCCAAGTATGGAGCTCATATTGATGACGGCAGCGCGATGCCCTCCCATCGGTTTATCTCCGTTCGCATCCGCAGCTTGTTTGAGAACGGGAAGAAGATGCTGGAAATCCATAATCTTAATTTTAAAAGTATGGAGTTATCAACATTATGCTACAAGGTTTTCTAAATTTGTTTTTCTGACAAATTAATAGATTATAGTGTAACTTTTCCAAACCATTTGTACTTTCGTAACTTGTTAGGCAGGTATTCTAAAACTGCACAGGCACACAATTGCACTGATTATGGCTATGGATTTGCATCACCTTTTAGATAATATGGCGGGTAAAGAAAAAGGTCAAAAGAAATTACAAACCTTGGTCAGCATAATTGGAGCAATCGTGTTCACGGCCAGATTATCCAATAACTGCTCAGTTTTGACAAGCGCCAGCTTAGTGAATTTGGTGGAAACGCCTGCATTGTTGATGAGCAAGTTTAATCCTTTATCACCCACGATTTTGGTTATTTGCGAAGATATTTCGCCGAAACTGGCTGTGATTTTAGCATCTAAAACATTAACATTTATTAATTAGGTAACTCTGCAACATTATATAAACCAAGCAGGTAGTTATTTATGGAGTAAGTAATACCTATATATTATCCTGTTATATGAGACAACCGTACTTATATCATTTAAAATTATAATATATGAACCCTTGAGTCAAGTCTTTACTTAACGTAATTTTAATACACAGTTCCGGTTGAGTTTCCATGAATTAAATGTCACATGATATAACATTTATACTGTTATAAAATACTTAATTATTTTTTCACACGCAGCATATTCTGGGATTCGAACTCACGTCTCAACTCTCAATGCTGCCGCCTTGGCTACTCATACACTAATGGTGCGATTGCCAGTATAAATATTAAGACTTTGCCAATCTTTATAAGCCTTTATTTATTGGCAAAGAAGAGCCTCGGAATTCGGATCCTTTTTGCCTTCATATAGTCCGTAAGGACTTTGCGTTTTCGACAACAAGTGAGTATATATGTATTATATACTCACTTGTAGTCGTAAACGCAAAGGAAAATAATGTTAACACGCATACGTTTTTAGGGTTCCGTACCCAAAGGGTAATAACGGCACCCTATACTAAGACTTCGCTGTCTATCCGTCTGTCTGTCCGTCCGTCTGCCTGTCCCTGGCTGTATTTCAAGAACCCCGATAGCTAGACAGTTGACATTTTCATTAACAACAAATACTAAAAACAAAATAAAACAAATATTTAAGATGGGCTTTCATAACAAACGCAATTTTTTTGCCTAATTTTGCTCGATATCATTAAATGGTAACGGAGAGACACCAGGACAAAAGAAACTAAAAAGAGGTTACAATATGAAATTTATGTACCTACAGTTGTTTACCTAGTCAATGGTGCGGAACCCTTTCAGCGCGAGTCCGACTCGCACTTGGCCGGTTCATTATGTATTATATACTCACAGGAGTTAGTTATTCCTGAGCTATAAAAGATCACAC
This sequence comes from Abrostola triplasia, assembly GCA_946251915.1. Taxonomy (NCBI): domain Eukaryota; kingdom Metazoa; phylum Arthropoda; class Insecta; order Lepidoptera; family Noctuidae; genus Abrostola; species Abrostola triplasia. The sequence continues at coordinate 1,410,354 of OX276424.1, read as the reverse complement.
AGAACAAACATAGAAAAAAAATAACAAAAAGAAATACATTTACCTAAATTTAAAACAACCAGATTTTTATTTTCTGCTGATAGTGTTTTGAGCTCCTGTAATGTAAAAGACTATATTATGCAACGGTTTTCTTAAAGAGAAAGGAGGAGAAAGAAGTTTTCTTGCTAGCAGTGGAACACCAACTGGGCTACTTAAAATACTTAAAGTAATTAGAATCCAGATACCGGTACAAACTGAGTAGAAAAGTAGGTAAAGCATGGTTGATCATAACACTACTTTAATCTTATACATAAAATTCTCGTGTCACAATGTTCGTTCCCCTACTCCTTGCGGCTAGACCGATTCTCATGAAATTTTCTGAGCATATTGAGTAGGTCTGAGAATCGGCCAACATCTATTTTTCATACCCCGGGTCAGGTAGTAGGTTTATAAATGACTTATTTTATTTTTAAAAATCGAACTTGAATTAATTTCATCACATGTTATGTTGATGACTTCATAAAAAATGTGATACGTCATCATCACAGGCGCTCTTTTCAATGGCAGTGACGTCACCTGCCGCTGTCAAACGAGACCTGGCGAAGCGGCGAGTGGAGGAGCGTTGCTGATCTATCTCTTTCGCACGCTCGCGTAGTTCGCCCCTACAAAAAGCACTTTACGCCTTCAAACGAATAGTATTTGAACGTGAGACATCGTGCGTTTACTGTGCGCCTTATTATAATCAAAAGTTAGCTAAGTGAGGATATAACTTGTGTGTAGTTAAATAACCTTTGAAGCGATGGCACCTATAGGTAAGTGAGAAATAAGATATACCTCTGACACGGTTCGGCACGTCGCTATTATAGTCTGCGTTTTTTTCTGTTTAGTGAGATATTTTACCATCCCAAGGCCGAGTCCTCTGTTGGCGCCGGTGATCAGCACGGTCTTCATCTTGAGTTCACGAAACTTACTCAATTATAACACATTGACATTTGTTCAAAGTTATCATTAATTTACAATCCGTGTAGGTCGGTGTGTATTTTCATTCTTGTCTTTGACACTTTTATGTCAAAATGACAATCTTCAATAATTTTGTAAGGATAAATATTTTGTTAAAACCGAAATACATCGACTGTGCGGCGATATTGACAAAGCGAACAGTTACTTCTCGTAAGTAGTCCGTAATTGACGATGTTTTAACCTTGAAGTAAAGATAATCGTCTAACCTCAAACAACTCAACCTCTTCATTGGGCAACTCATTTAGCCCAGTTTCCTTTTTTCAATAAGCTAACGATATCGTTTGTTTATGTCTTTATAACACTGTTGTATTCATTTAGTAACAATTCATTATATTCTACTGCATCTTGGGGATATTGAATCAATACAATTATAGTTTATTGCACAATATTTAACTATGTATTTATTAAATTTTGTTCATTACATTTATAACTATTTAAGAATACATAGTAACATTTAAAGTGGTATGTAAAAATTGCTATTATTATGGTAGGTTATTCTCATGAAACTTTTTACAAATATATCTCACTGTATGTTTGTAATAGTTATGGAACTTTAAAAACATGATTTATGCTACAGTTTTAAAATCTGTTTGGTGGTATCAGGAGGCTGGCTGTGTTGTAACCGTAATACCAAGTTGGTTGCTCCTATAGACAATACCGATAAAGGTATGAACATTGTTTGACACATTTATATTTGTCATACACATGCTGACCCTTGCTTCTCTATGTGAAGCAGTATGCAGGCAACACAAGAAGGGCTGGATAGATCTGTGTAGATTTTGTTTAAATTTTCTGTAACAAAGCTTTCCACTTTTTTGTGAATGTATGAATTCATCTCCATAGGGGTTGGATTCACATTGCTTATAAGTCAGAAGCTTCCAGGTTATTTACAGACTAACTAGTAAACAGTTAAATAGTATAATTCCTTCAAATCACGTTAGCCTAAAAAGTAAGATGATGAACACAACAATTTGTGCACAATTTTATAACAGACACTATTCTATGTTTTAATAATACTAATTTTACCATGGTGAATATTAACAGTATTACACGAATGCTTGGTTTTGTCTGGGTAAATGTACTTAATTTCATATCACATTGTTATTTTAAATAAGCCATAAAATATGTAATTCATATGCACATTAAAATAATTATAAAGTTCCATCAAAGTTGTGAATGCACACTGACAAAATGATACTGCATATTATAGATGGAAATTTCGACTATGACTTGGCGGTCATTGGCGGTGGATCTGGGGGGCTCGCGTGTGCGAAGGAGGCAGTGAACCTCGGCGCGAAAGTCGCGGTGCTGGACTATGTGACACCATCCCCACAGGGCACTAAGTGGGGGCTTGGTGGAACCTGTGTCAATGTAGGATGTATACCCAAGAAGCTGATGCATCAAGCTGCATTGCTGGGAGAGAGCATTCATGTAAGTTTTTAAATGGTTTACTTTGAATGTTTTAGGCTACTATAGTAGATTAACTATAGTTACTTATGAACACAATATTATATTAGATTTTATTTTGTTTTCTAGGCAGTAAGTGATGTGGCTCTTATCCAATATCCTACCCTCACCTGGAACCTACCCCATTCCACCTCAAACTCTGAACCTCGGATTATTCTTGACTGCAGATGGTTATATACTCCTTTTTTTATTCTGTAGTTAGTTCCCATAAAATAGATAATGTTATTTTTATTAGATACCTATTATTGTGATAGAGTAAGTAATAGTGTAGTTTAACAAACTATTTCATTATTATGAATGTCTGTAAGATGCTAAATTATAATGAACAATTTACAAGTTGTGCTAGGTAGTTACCTCCTTAAGTAATGTTGTTAGCTACTGAAACAATTGATATATCATCTCATTCAAGTGCATTTATTGATGTCTCCTTCATACATACACAATGACTATACTGTAGTTTAATGAGCTCTGTATAGACGTGAATTTATCACGAAATAGGTGGACCTTAATAAACTTCTACTCACCAAATGACTAGACTCGAATTGGATAACTTTCGGAACCCAAGACCAAATTTGGTATGAACAAGAAATTAAAACTGAAATTTAGTTAAATAGACACCTGGTCTACTGCGTTCCGAAATGTAGCTGCTACAGCTTTAATGTTATAGCAGTTTATTGGCTTTATTAATAATATTTATTTATTTTCTCACCACAATATAATAGGGATGATGACTACGATTTTTTTAATATTGATATTTTGAAATGTGTAGAACTAATATGGAGACTAAAAAACAAATTAAATACGGCAAAACATCGCAAAGTTACAAGCGTATATAAAATTGACTGTCATACTGAGATGGGATTTGATTAGAAATGACGTCACGCCTAAGTAATTACTTAGTATAGTAAATTTCACGTCGCCGTATTCAAATTGTAGAGTTTTACGCCCCCTCTACAATTTTGTTCCATAGATTTTATCAGTATTGTGTATGTATTTCTTCAGATTTCCTATTCCTTTGAAATGCTTTTTTAGATTAAATGAATTACTAAGATTTTTGTAATGTAGTCATCATCCCTATTGGTTACGAAAGTATTCAGCAGCAGCCGTAGCCTGGTTTACCGCGGCCAGTTGCTATGTATGCCTTATCTCCGCATCTGTGCATCGTATAGCGGTCGGCTACAATGTCGAGGAACCGCACTACAGTTATGTACCATTGTGCTTTGTTTCATGTATCGGCCGACGTGCGACGTTGCAATCATGAGTTGAAGATAATAATTTTGTACCGACTTCAAAAAGGAAGAGGTTCTCAATTCGTCTGTATTTTTTTATACGTTTGTAACACGATATCTCCTTCAAAATTCTTGATGTAATTGATAGAGTATATTCCCGAGGTGGTCCCATTATCACCAAGTTAGGATCTGATGATGAAATTCAGAGAAATGGAACGGAACTCCTCATAGGATCATAGTAGAGTTGTCGTAACAAGTAATATTGCTTTGTTTACGTGTAGTCAATGACTGACTACTAACAAGGGGGAGGGGTGCGTCTACCCCCCCACCACATTCTAAGATTCAATTTATCGTGTGAGGTATCGTTTGAAAGCGCATTTTGTAAGAATTCCAATTACGTATCTAATGGTGGACTGCTGAGCTGACTGGTGACTCGGGATTCCAACCCGTGTTTTTTGAAGGTTTTAATTTTTGTTTTAAAGATTTTTAGTGGTGTCTAGGATTACACCCCATACTATGGTAAGATTAGCATATTTATAAAATTCTTAGAAAAAGCCGTTTCGCACGATACCGCACCCCCTCCCCCTCTTCCTTGTTATTGGGCAGTCATAAACGACTACTAAAGCAATATTAATTGTTACGACGGATATGATCTACCAATCCGAAAGTATACCCTTTCACAGGAAAAAATAGATCATAACGGTTCTTAAATGACGAGAGTTATGAAGGAACATATTACATACATAAAAAAGGTTCCGGCGAATTGCGAATCTTCTTCTTTGAAGTCGGTTAAAAAGGAAACATTATTTTTGCATAGCATCATAGTGTTAGCAGGAAGTACTAGTAGGCACTTGATGTGACATAGTACAGTCATTAGTTTTCCTTCCTACTGTTTTGGATTTTACCCTAGATATTGTTACTATTGTTTGTATAACAATAGTATAAAAGGTGAGCCACAGTGAGAAGTTTAACAGCGTTCATTATATGATTATCAAGATCCTAAACGATAGCCTTGCTAGGGGTCATGCAGGAATCTGAATGTACTTCAATTTAATGTTACTTAAGACTAACAAGTTAATGTATGATCTTCAATTGGCAATCAAAATTGTCTAGACTTCAAGTTCAGACCAGAGTTCAGATCAATCTCTGCGCTTCGTTTTTATTGCACGCGTCTGTAGGCGTACGGAATGATGCCATTAATCAATAACACTTCATTCTAAAAGCAGGCTTGAATGAATTTTTATCTTCATATTACAAATGTAGCTGTTATATAAAACGAATGAGACGAGTGGTATTACAGTTGTATAGCCAAATCAAACGTCGCAAGTTCAGACCTCGGCGCATGAATGTCTTATCAAATTCTTTCATTTGCGAGCTATAAATCAGTTATATTTTGCTAAAGACGCGGAGAAAACCGGCACACCTAATGATAGAATAGAATAGAATTAATGGTCCGAGAGGTAGGTAGCGTTGCAAATTAAATAGTCATAGAATGCCGGCTGATATTGTCATCGATGGTTGATCTTATATGGCCAATAAGTAAACTGTCCAACCGTCTGCTGATCAAGTTGCGGTGGGTGTCGGTGATTTTGGAAGTGGTAAAAAAATAAAATTAATTGAAGTCATAGTAATCCGGCTGAATCTTTTTCGTCAATAGTTTACATCACACTGAGCTGAAAACAAAACGTCAGCTGCATGCTGGACGGGGGACTATGTGTCCACCACATTGATACTTGCCCGGGTTTGAACCTGCAACCTTGTGCATACAAATCCGGTTTGTTAACCACTAGGCCACCACGACTAGTTGTGATGAGTACCGTACAGATGCAGTAGGTTAAAAATATTACAGCATTGCTGCTACACTATGTCCTTTTATACACATGGGAGCTGTTTGATCTCATAACACGACCTTCCGGCTACCTAAGCCTTTCCCCCAAAAATTTCGCAGTACCATCTGCGTGTAGAAAATGCAATCTCCCTGATCTCGAGTTATTTTCAGAAATCAATTTCGAAACATAATTTAATTTATTTATTGTTAAGTAATGGCAGAACACGAATTACAATAGTTAACATATAATCAATTTCGTCAATATAATAATATAACGCTAGGCAAATAAGAGGTATCAATGTCTACGGTTTAAAACTGACCAACTTGTGTTATGTCGATGACATTCTTCTAATGACTAATGCCATGAGACGGAGAGTCGAGGTAGACGGGCAGGAGATACAATATAACGACGAGTATGTATTTTTGGGCCAGATAGTCTCGTTTCTAAACCGGCAAGTTAAAGAAGTCGAAAGACGGATTGAAAAGGCCTGAAAGAGTTACTGGTCCATGAAGGGGAATCTTCCGATATCCCTGAAATGCAGAGTCGTCGATACGAGTATTTTGCCTGTCTTTACCTACGGTGCCCAGACATGGTCATTGACAGAACAGCAAAAGTCTAAACTCAAGGTTTGTCAGAGAGCCATAGAATCCAGCATACTATGTGTTAAACGTACAGATCGAATGAAAAACACTACCCTGTATTCCATGACTGGTATATCGGACGTCGGGAGAAAAACTGTCAAACTAAAATGGGAGTGGGCCGGCCATGTCGTGCGAATGGACTCGCAAAGATGGGCTAATATTACCACGAAGTGGACATCCACCGCCGACACGACCAAGCAAACGTAGAAAGCTATGTAGGCAAAATCTGGACACCTTTGCGCGTAAGACATGAACGGAAATAGCACTGAACAAAGATTTGTGGAGCAGTAAAGGGGAGGCCTTTGTCCAGCAATGGAATACATTAGAGGCTAATTTAAAAAAAAACAATAAAGTAACAAGATCTTACCGAGATTGACGAGAGTGGGCGGCAGTAGTCAGCGACGCTACACGCGTCCAAGTTCAGTTAGTAAAGTAAATGATGAGATGGATATGAGCGTGGGAGTATGAGGTAGATTTTTACAGTTCGCTTATAATACTTAGCTTATATACGCAGTTTATTCATTTTCTTCAACATAAAAACATTAGAAAAGGATACGTTGTTTTACTTCGATGATATTTTAAAAGTTCACATTAATCAATTACGTTAGTCAGTTTTTACTTACTATGTGTTCTAAACTGCGTCGCATCAAAAAAATCTCAGAAAATAACTTATGTTCACAAAATATGTCATATAATCGGCTGTTCCTGTAAGGCAATGGGCCTTTCTACGCTCAGTCCGCGACGCATCCTCGTCTTACGTCTTTCTGTGTGTCCATCGCCTAAGGGGCGATATATTAAATAAAATATATAAGATTAAAATGTATAAGGAGGATGCCTATTTTGGTTTCACCCTGCAGTAGTTAAAATACATCGTTGGATTGGTGTTTTAGAGCTTAACAAAAGTTACTATGGCGTCAAGTTCAAATGTCAGTCGGATCAGTTATGCATTATTGAACAATAGCTAACCGTAGGACCAAAGTTCATACAAACCATGGCATCGTCCTTTGATAAGATTGTAGTTTGCAAAACCAATCAGTCAGCTGGGTGCGGACAGTGGAGTTCTGTCAGCTAGACCCTGCAAAAAACTGTATTATTCGAATAATCTGTATCTTTAGTGCGTCAGCTGACGGTCTTCCCACCACAACAGACGCAGTTGATTGTTCTTTTGTACTTCCATTTATTAAAACAATCTCCTCGGCATACTATGACTTATTTTAACCACTTCCGTAACCTTACAATTCTGCACTCACCGCGGGTTCGTCAGCCGACGCTTGGTTCACTCATTCGAAATCTATTAGAAAACGTGGCAATCTAGGTAGGTAGTGTTTTTACGCCGATCGATTGCCACAGTTCCGGACCATAAGAGATTTTTGTGTCGGTTTTCATGCGTGTGGTCTACAGGCGGTTTAAAATCTGACACCAAGTAGTTCACCAACCATACAATAAGATAAGAAGAGGAAACTGTAATTAATACGTGGTCATTTTCCAACATGCTACGGATGAAACACGACGCATCGGTTGGTTTAAAATACTTTTTATCGATGCAGTTTATGACAAATGGTCTTCAAATTCAATTCCCTTGCATTAACGATTTAAATTTGCGTTGCAAAGACTTGTTTCAGATAATGATGGCGAGTAAGATAGTGTCGTTCCATGCCATTAACGTTGTGTGGAATTCTGAAGTCGCTTCACGGTTTAACGCCCGTTACTAATGGGATTGACTCGACGTCATCTACTTTGACACCATACATCTGAACATACATCACCTAGTTCGTTCGTAGGTAAACTTTGAAAAAAAGTTGCCCTTTGTTGCTTTTTGCGCTTCATATTTCACCGTACAATTTTATTACAGTTCACAGAGTAGCTAGTATTGGACTAACTTGGACTTAGTTCAAGAGATTTCCTATTAAACCTAGAACCATGTCGTGCGACAGATCTATTATAAGTTGAAGGCTGGTTTCATAGTTAAAATTAGTTAAGGAAGATCTTTAACATAGACTGCGAAAAGAAGTGTAATCTCTATCATTGTGATATTGTCAAAATTCATGGATTGGGGCTAATCTTTTTCTAGCTAGTGGTAGGCTAGTGTTTTAAAGTAAGTCGAGGCGATTGTAACATACTCCGTCCGCAGGTTTAGGGGTACAACCGAAATTAAGGGTAGGGCAATAAAAATTATACGCGATGAAAGTTTGACCTCGCTATGTCCAAGGTCGAGCGGTCGATTATAAAAGTATAACACCATAAACCATTGGCACATGTCTACACGATCGATACTGGATGGATGTTTATAAATTGAACAAGTGTTAGCTGTTTTGTTCATGTCGCGGTCCACGTACTACAAAGAACAATAAATGAAATAAATAATACAACATATATTAGAACATGTTTTAATATTGTTTATAGTTGCACACGTTTGATGCATAAATCAGTATGAAGCAATACCTATGAGTACTTACGTATTACTCGCAGTGCTGATATTACTAGTATTATTTCAGTCGCGGCTGTTCGGATAGTATGTAGGTGAAATATACCACAAGATTTCTACGATCCTGGCAGTCCCCGTTCGCTTCATTCACTCTGAACACTCTCTCATAATACATAGATATATTAATGATGGATATCATATGGTTGATAGCCGCGGGGTTCAAGACCCGAACATTGCAATCAAGCGAGGCTTAAGCCACTTCAGCTTCAGCTTCTGTAGGGTCGGTGATGATGAAAGATAGAATAACCTCCCTTATTCCGAAAGACCACTGCTTCTCAGGTAAAGATCAAAGTTAATTAATCTAAGGATCAAGTACGGCGTTGGTGTGTTGCATTGCATCACAGGGCCTGTCTGGCTCTGCAAGTATCTGCATGTCTCACTTAGTGACACATCACACAGCTGTTAATTGTAACAGCTATACGTCTTGTGATAAGTTATTTAATTATATTTAATGTATGATCATGATTATTTACTCATAAGTTGTTTGCTGATTTACAGTTAGCTGACCACAATCAATTATCCTTATACTTTCATAACAGCATTGTAATAAAAATTTAAATTAGTACAGTAAGACCACGGAAAATCAATTCATAGTTGCGCAATTTTGTTAGCAACCCATCTCTAATTGAATTCTCGACGGCGTCCGCTTTACTTCCGTCAAGAAAACGACACCGTTATGCAATTGAGAATGTTTTGGCTAAAGTAAGCCGTGCGTTCTGGTTGAACACTCACACCTACATATACCTACCTACAGCTTATAACTGACTGTTTTAGTACCAACTTACTACCTACATACTTTTGATAATATAGGTACCTACCTAATGGTATCATTACCACAGTAAAGTCAAACTGTAACAATTAGGTACCTATTCAATACATCGATATAACGTTTTTGATATATAAGTAGAACATTAATTGTCAATTGGAAACTATTTAGTGTGACTCATATTTTACTAATTGCTCAAACAAGATACCTACTATTTTAGTGTTAGTAATATCCTGAGTTCAGAACCAACTCTTATCTACAAATTGCAATGATAGAAAAAATATTTAGGCTATTGGTAGATCCTAAGATATGAAGCTTTTTTGCTAAATCCAATTCGTCTTTCGATACGTCTGTGCAGGTACGTCAGAAACTGCCCCAAGAATAATCCGAGTTCATGTTTCATCGTCTGTTTGGAATCAGCCATGTAGCATGTAGGGCAAAACATTGACGTAATCCATATTCCATAGTATACATTCTGTAATTACTGAAAATTCTGGTTCATTTACGTAGATTTGCTTGTATTTTCGAATTACCATTGCAGGAAGCCGTCGCATATGGCTGGCAGGTACCTTCTGTCAAGGACATCAAAATCAACTGGACAGCACTCACAGAGTCTGTTCAGAACCACATCAAGTCAGTCAATTGGGTAACCAGGGTCGACCTCAGAGACAAAAAGATCGAGTACATCAACGGTCTGGGCGAGTTCAAGGACACGCACACGCTTATCGCGACCATGAAGAATGGCTCTAAGAAGGAGTTGACGGCGAAGAACATATTAATAGCGGTGGGCGGGCGGCCACAGTACCCCGAGATCCCCGGCGCCGTGGAGTACTGCATCAGCAGCGACGACATCTTCAGCTTAGGACACCCCCCCGGGAAGACCCTCGTGGTCGGAGCTGGATGTATCCTTTATGATATAGATATACATTTATCACCGTAACACGGATCTAATATCGCTTTCAAATCATTATAGTAGGGTTATCTACCCAATAACTAGATATAATCTGATTATTACTTTGATATGTTCATTATCTTTTGGGACCGTAAAATGTACATACAAGGACGACCTTAATAAAATAGTTACGCCCACTACCTACACTCGAAATCCAAGAAATAACTGATAATGGTGAACGGATATTACGAAGCATATTGCCTATTTATAATGTAGGAAACGTCAGTGCGGGTCATGAAGATCACTAAAACGATGATTCAATGTCAGTCAGAATGTTATTTCAATTGTAATCAATGTCGTATTTATTCTATTTTCTTTTTTATTCTAGGACTATGTTGTAATCATATTTTAAATTTGCAAATGACTTAAAGAACAGTGCTGTTACAATAGCGATATTCCTTGACTGCATTTGGTAACAGACATCGGTCTGGAATGCGCGGGCTTCCTGAACTCCATGGGTTTCCCGGCGTCGGTGCTGGTGCGCTCCGTGCCGCTGCGGGGCTTCGACCAGCAGATGGCGCGCATGGTCACCAACGAGATGGAGCAAAAAGGCATCACCTTCCACCACAAGTGCGTGCCGCTGTCCATCGAGAAATTGGAGTCCGGACAACTGAAGGCGCGTTGGTTGAACACGGAGCTGCAGGAACAGTGAGTTCCCTGTTTATGGTTCTTTATTTCGTAAACCATATTTTATTTTCAGAATTTGTGATACGTTACATAATTTATAAGTACCTATATACAAAAAACCGGCAAGGCAACAAACAAAACATTTAATTTGCTAAACTGGGTGTCAATAACGATGAGCTAATTAGCACGGTCTGCCTACATAGCTCCAAGGATCATCTTTTTTAATTTCACAATAGCTACATGAATATATTGTTTATAATACATGTATATCGTATTCCAGGTTTGAGGAACTATTCGACACAGTGCTCATGGCGACTGGCCGGTACGCTCTCACGAAGGCGCTCAACTTGGAAGCGGCAGGTGTTAATGTAAGCTTTATGCAATAATAATACTAACTTAACTGCATTGTCGTATCTACACGATATACCCGCGAGTTCTCCGCCCCATAAACCATTATGAGCTGGTTTGTAGTTTAAACAGAGCACAGATTGCTGGTAAATATGGTGATTCTCCTGATAACTTGTCAGAGTTGTAAAGTCAGCAGTGTCTTACAAAGGATTCAAACTTAGTGTGCCACACTAGATACGGTGTTCAGATAACAGTTTTTGTGTTAGTTAAAAATGGTAGCCTTGACTGACATGTAAAAAAAAAATAATCAGCTTTGTTAAACAATACATGTTTTGTCTACGTGAGTTTGATTCCATCATCCATTTGTCCGTCGAGGATATAATAAAATCATAATGTCGCCCTAGAGAGTCATTAATGAATTCTCACAAAACTTATATTAACGTTTCATTAAGTTGACTATGTTTTTAACATTAATGTGCAAGTACTTCTATTTTTACATTTTAGCATATTATTATGTAATTTTCATTGATGAGTTTTACTGTTGTGATAATTTTCGGCTTGAAGTCACTCTTTTTCTTTCGTTCTGTTTGAGTTAAAAATATTGTCTAAACGTAATGCCAATATGCCCGCGTGTCTTCAGTGCCTGACGTCGAACGGCAAGATATCGGCGGCGACTGAGCAGACCAACGTGCCGCACATCTTCGCGGTGGGCGACGTGCTGCAGGGCCGGCCGGAGCTGACGCCCGTGGCCATCCACGCCGGGCGGCTGCTGGCCCGCCGCGTGTTCGCCGCGGCCGCGCACCACATGGACTACGACAACGTGGCCACCACCGTGTTCACGCCGCTCGAGTACGGCTGCGTCGGCCTCAGCGAGGAGCACGCCACCGACAGGTTGGACATCGATTCCTGACACATAACCTATTTTTCAACTTCTGAACAATAAAGAGCCTAGTTTTCGTTAATAACGTATAAGTGAATGCAATCTTTATGCCCCTGAAAGAGAGAAAACAGCTGACTAAGTGCATTGCAGAAAACTAGCAACTGATAAGGCAAGACAAAAAATATATTATGCCAATCTTTTTAGCCAAGCGGATAAAGCCTTGTAAGTTCGAAGAGCTACATTTTCCATAATCCGGTCACAAGTTGCTCAATACAGGCGCATAAAAATCCAGAAATCTTTAGACAAATTCTGAAAGATGAACGTAGGCCGGCCTTTGTTAGTCCACGCCAGCCGCCTAGCGTAATTATTGAAACGCCATTGGAAGATGTGTTTCAGGCGGATAAAGTCGCGTTCAAAAATATGTTTCACGAATGTCGTCCTTTGTGTCCTTCAATACTAATCTAAATACATTAGGCGGTTATCGTATCAGGTATCGTTATGTAACGTAATAGATCTTTTAATATACAAACACACTTCTGTTAGATGTCACTACTCATAATCACCACTTCACCTCAGGGGTGTAATTGACTGCGTACATTACTCTACTTCTTTTAAAAATGGGGTATTTATAGTATTCAAGGATATTAACTCGCTAGATAGATTATATTATAAACATAACTGGAGGATTGCGCGATTGCATTGATAAGTAAATTGCATGCATTATGTTAACTCGAGTGTTGTGTCAATTATGAGATAATGTTGATGCAGCATTATCTCATAATTTACACATCATACACATATTACATGTTTTAAGTAAATCTCGCCGCACTTACAATTTCTCCTGTTAGCACAATACTCTGTGTAACCTATTTAAATATTATTAAAATGTGAAAGTGTCATTTTTAAAGCTAAACTGGATAATTAGTTTCATATGGCTGATCTTGAGCTCAGCAGAATGACCGCGTAGCTTATGCAGATGATGTAGGTATATGTATGAATTCATATTAAACCATGTATTATCTGTATCCTCAGATTCGGTGCCGACAACCTAGAGATCTACCACGCGTACTACAAGCCAACAGAGTTCTTCATCCCGCAGCGCAACATCAAGAACTGCTACCTGAAGGCCGTGGCCATGCGGGAGGCGCCGCAGAAGATCCTGGGGCTGCACTTCGTGGGGCCCGTCGCGGGGGAGGTCATACAGGGCTTTGCCGCCGCCGTCAAGTTAGTATCGTTTTGTGTTACAACACCCAACACCAAGGTTATTTATACCAAGAAATACTGTGTCTGTTGTCCCGCCCATCTATAATAAGGTCAAATCTAGGTCATGGGGAGCTTGGTACCTGGGGTTATACTTCGCTTTGTACTTCTCTCTTCTTCTTCTTGCGGTGAATTCCACTACTGAAGGTTGGCCGTCAGCTCCGCATTCGCTTCTTGTCCCTCACCAGGCGAAACAGTTCTTCTACCTCTCTCTTACTAGGTTCCAAATTTCTATAGGCTGTTTTCAGCTCATTGACTTTTTGAGCTTTCAGCTTTTTTATTTCTATAAGTACCATATTATGTAGTGTTCATTAACACTGTAAGTAATAAAAGTCAACTGTCCCAATGATAGACATAGGGAGAAAGAATAACACGAATAACAGAAGTTTAATATATCTGTATCATCCATAGGTGCGGCATCACGATGGAGCAGTTAATAAACACAGTGGGCATCCACCCGACCGTGGCGGAGGAGTTCACCCGCCTCAACATCACCAAGCGCTCCGGAAAGGACCCCAACCCCGCGTCCTGCTGCAGCTAAACCACCTTGCTCTCCTGCACCACCAGAACTGCACCAAGCTCTGTACCTACAGCGACGGTATAATCATGACGTAACAGTGTTACACTGTGATTGTAGTTTATTTGTCCATGTAAATCACAGGGTATTCAATTATTTAAAGACAAAAAGGTCTACACGTTGTATTTTCCGATAATCGACTAAAAATAATTAATAAATGTACTAAAATTATATTACACCAGTGATTTATTATTAGTTATTATATTATTGTTGTAAAATCGTTGATCTGGATAATTTGTTTTATTCAATACTCCATGTTGTACTTAGTTGATATCTTATTGAATCCCTGAATTCGTGATGTCGCTGTATGTACTTATAGTTCTTACTTGTTGAGTCAGTTTAGGAGACGTTTTCACAAGATATTAACACCGATTATAATCGATATTTTACTATTTTAGCATTTCTAAATTGATTTATAGTTGAATTGGGGAGGAGTAAAGAATATTTTGGTAGAGGAATTAATTTAATACAAAAATGACATCGTTATAGTTCTCATCACATAAGAGTTAGCTGCTTGCCCTAAGCACTTCTTCAATATTATCTTAATGATTAGTAGTCGTCATATCCCTCCTCATCAACTGTATTTGGATTCAGGTATCGTATATTTGTTTTATAATTATATAATTGGTCTCCCGTGTGTGATCAGTTACCTTATTGTGATAGGACATACAATGTCGACGTAACCAACCGTTCGGTGCTTCTCGTCTACAAGTACTCTTCAGAAATGATTATTTCAATGTTATAGTACAAATCCATGGGACATTATGTATGAATTGTTATCTTAAATTATGCATGAACAAATGTATTAAAATATTGTTGCTATAATAAAATGGTACAGTATTATTGTTATTATCAGTTACGCTCATTTAGACAGTCGATATTATTTCATATCATTCCGGACGACTATTAAAGAAATCAGTTTTTAATACTAATGTGTATTTTTTAATTTAAATGTGATTTTGAACATAATAAAGTGATATATTTTTAATGAAAAACTTTTTGGTCTGGGTTTTGTTTTTATTGGTTTACATAATTTCTAGGTGTTGTAAGGCGGATATTTTATGAACGTGGGTCCAATTAAATTGAACCTCAATAAAGTTAATCCATAGCAGTAATACTATTGTGTGTTCGTGGTTTGTCGCTCACCCGATAGTTTAGGGCCCGTCGTTAGTGCAGTACCTGTCCATGTCTGTGGTAGACTGGCAGTGGAACCACACCTGTGCAGTGGGCAGCGGGTAGTACTCGTGGGCCTGCACTAGCTGGTTATCGAAGCGCCAGAAACGAGGGCCTTGGAAGAAAAACGTATCTGGAAAACGATATAAATAAACGATTATAATAACCACCAGAATTGTGAGTGTTCTTCACACACTATTCTGGTTAACTTAGGATTTAATAACACGGTATTTAAAATATTAACAAGGGATTTATACCATAAATTTCTATTGGTTACGATTCTGGGTACTCCAGAGAAAACATAAGATCAGTACTAAGGAAAGAATAAAACAACTAGAACACACCTCCTTTCCAAATAATGGCAGCATCCACAGGGTACGGCACGAGTCTCCACATGGACATGTCCTTAGGGAACCCTCGGTCCATGGTCCCTGTGCGCTCATCAAAGCGCCAGTAGCGCTCCTCCTCGATCAGATACGTCTTGTTGTTGTAGTTGGAGAGGAACGCCGTGGTCAGCTCGGAAACCTCATCGGGTATGGAATAGTCCGATAGAGTGCCCTCTCGTAACGCACGGAATGAGGTGTCGAACTCCCAGTAATTACGTCCTGCGTAGCATAGAGGTGATGGAAAGCGGTAATTATTTGATACTCCAATTGATAGGTATATGCTGATCGGACGTTTAGTTATACCTGGTTATACCCATAAATTTTCAATACGAATTTAGTCTGAGGTTATTATTGTTCTTGTTACCAGTAATACTCGGGCGCTGGACCTGAAGTAAGTCTTGGCGTACAAAACGAGAGCGTTTCAGCTTGGACGGTGTTACCATTTTTTTTGCAAATAAAATTACGGTTTTTGATCTCACGAAACGATCCAGCCATTATCCATTAGTCCAGTATCTAACACGACCTTCGATATTGATAACCTCACTATATAATTTGGAACTTACCTGAGAAAATGACGACATTTCCATTTTGTTTCTGATAAATGGTTCTGATAATGTTGACATGTGAAGGGAGCCCGCGAAACACGTCGTGGAACCGCTGTGGGTAACCATCTTCCATCTCGTTCCTGTCACGAAGCACCCACACCCACTGAGGATATGTTAATGAATTTAGTGTTATTGACATCCGAATACTAGCCACCCCCTAGATTAACTTACTTTTTTTATAAATAAGCATTTACTATTTCAACATTAAATCGCTGATTGATCATTCCTAATTAAATTTACACATATGACATATTATATACCTATGTATAATATATATATTTGTAATCTTTTAATTTCCTTTATTCTGATACCTAGGTACTCGACAAGTTTGGTTATTTTTTTACCCGCTGCTCCAGAAGGAGGGTTATTTTATTATCGACTTACAATTTAGCTCCAAAAAACCGCCATTTCCATTTTTTATACTGTTCATATATCCAGTGTCACTCTCACAGTTGAGACGAATCTAACGACACCTTTCAAGTAAAATTCCATTAAGCCGTTTAAGCTACAGAGTGTGCCAAAGAAATATGAATACATACGTCATAAACTCGAAAAACTTAACCCTCTTTCTGACGCAGTCGGGTAAAACTTACAGAATTGCCTTCTTTAGAAGAAGATAAAGCTGAAAGACAACTGAAGATTTGTGTGAATATTAAGATCTATTATCTATACGATGTGCAAAAGCCATGTCAGAGGCCTACGGGCGGCTTAAACGTCACCACCAGGTTGTTCATCAACCATACGATAAGAAAAAGACTTTAGATAACAAAGGTGTTTCGAACCTAATACGAGAAGACTGCGTCCCAAAACTAGTTTACACAAACCTCTTCCTCAAAGACAAAGATCTTGTCGTGTATCACTTGCAGCGTGTCGTAGTTGGTCATGCACAGGTCTGGCATGTAATACTCATCCTCATCGCTGGCGGCCTTCGTGAACCGGGGCACCAGAGACGACTGGGACACCGCCGGGCTCTCGGTGTTTTCAATCGACTCGGGCTGGTCTTTCACTGAAAGTATAATATAGAACCGGTGAATAACAGTTTAAAAAATGTTATTAGTTTCTATTTACTCTCTCGACTTGAATCTTAAATATTAAAGTCCACGCAGA
Organism: Abrostola triplasia; assembly: GCA_946251915.1. Classification (NCBI taxonomy): domain Eukaryota; kingdom Metazoa; phylum Arthropoda; class Insecta; order Lepidoptera; family Noctuidae; genus Abrostola; species Abrostola triplasia. The sequence continues at coordinate 1,393,023 of OX276424.1, read as the reverse complement.
CAAATTCGCGAGTTGTGCAGATTCTTAGTGACTAAGATCAATAATATTGATCGGAGGATTTCAGACAACTTAAGAAGTTGCATATAGCAGGCTACTTCAATTTATCTTACCATAAAGCTCCTGCATGCCCAATATATCGTCCATATGCAGCCTCTCTACCGGCACCTGGTAGTAAGGATACATAACCGACGCTTTCACATTGGAATGTGACATCCCTAGCGCGTGACCAATTTCATGCACGGCGACCGCGAAGAAGTCTGTGACGTCATCGTCGTCCTCCTCAGGGTTGTCACCCCAAGATTCGTCATCGTCGAAGTGCATCGCGCCGTGCGGCGGAGGGAACGCGTGGGCGACCACACTGCCTGGCCCGTCGAATGGAAACCTGCGGCACAGTAGCAAAATGAAATTAAGCAGTTTAAAGATACGTTTTCAAAGTTCTCAAGATCAAACAACATTATCAGGATCAAAGCATTTTTGATATTTATTTTTTGTGGCATCTCAAGCAATCTTGTAATACAAACGCAAATAAGAATAGAAGGAAGATAAATAGCTGAGTACTTGGACACTTCTAAAAAATACATAATAAGAATGTCGTGCTACCCGTCTCCATGGTCTCCGCTAACAAAGGTGACCTGTATGTCGGCGCGGCCCTCGTCGAGGCGGCTGAAGCGCAGGCCTCCGTGCGGCGCCCACACCTCCAGCCCCACCGCCATCAGCTCCTCCACGCGGGCCTTGTCTAGGGTGCTGGAGCCGTTCACCACTCTGGAAATGTTACATTTTATTTTATGAGACAGGAGTGCACATTTTACTGTAGATATACGGCGACGCTTATAATTCTCGAGTTGGTGTAGCGCAGACAGGGGGTGCGAAAGCTTATAAAGATGGGCGTTACATTGAACGTACCTGTACGAGATATACTTCTTGTTCCACGCTTGTTGTAAAATGTATCTCTTGCTCCTTGCAGATATAGGAGTGGACTCAATATCCTTAACACCACACCGCTTCTTTTTAAAAAGCTGAAATTAGTTTATTGACTTTTTAATAATGGCCTCTACTTTTCCCAATAAAAGTAGCCTACTTCCGTCCTTACCGTAAACCTTTTCTTTAGCAATTCATTTTTAGGAGCTACGTCGTGGAAGCGAGACGCCGTACTACTACACTGCGAGTAGCGGCGTGTCACTTCCACAACAGACAATGTCATGCCTGAAGTGGCAACGGGTTTAGCAAATGGCAAAGTCAGGAATCCATTTCGCATTAAGGGCTTGCCCGTATCATATAAGCGTCAGGAGTATGATTTGATTAGATTTGTCCGTGAATGTTTCGTGGATTCGCAGTTTCTGGTTAAACAGATTGTACCTTTTTCGTTTCATCATCCAGTGTGCCGGTCTCCGGAAGGCCAGCGAATGCCTGCATCTTCTTCAATGCTTCGGATATAGATTGTGGGGTGTACGCGAAGTCCGCATCACCTTGCTCTTCCGGCAAATATCCATATTTCTTCAGAAAGGCGAACTGTATGATATAACATATAAATATTTATATTGTGTTCAAGGCGATCTGAACCACCCTGCATCCATAAACATCCGTTGTAAAGATTCCGATTGTTCCGAGTAAATTGTAGGTAGCTCGAGGTAGGTACCTACCTAAAGCGTAAGTTTAGTCATCGCTTGATAGTAGGTATACTGAGTGTTTTGATCATGTAACAATTTGGTGGACTATGCATAGCTTCGTTAAAAAACCAATCGATTTGCCAATCAAATAGATAATCATATCATCATTATTTTTTATAAGTGATTTCATTGTAAAGCTTTAAAGTCAATAACTGCAGGCTGCAGCAAAGATAAATACTTCTTGTGTATCAATGGAAATACACATTATTTTAAAACCGAATAATTGCACAGCGTATGTTTTGTTTGACGACACGTTAACTTTCGTACATAACAAGTAACTGACCTCCTCCTCGGTTGGCGAGTTTAGCTCCAAATATAATGTCCTGCATGTAACACCAGTGAAGTAAATGATGCTAATTACACACAAAACACACTTGAAATACATCGTAGTTTATGTAGTACTAAAGGAATGAAGGAAACATGGTGGAGATAATACAGTGTTTCAACTGGCCGACCTTTGACTCTTGATAGTGAATCATTATTGGTCGACACACGCTGATCTGGTTAACGACCTTCGGCAGAAGATTTCTTTTTATATTTGCGTTAAGAAAACAATAGGTGTTATTAAATTATGTATGTCATTATCATCATCATCATCATCAGCTTTTAAATGACCCACTGCTGGGCATAAGCCTCCTCCCCTAAATGCCACTGATTCCTGTTTTGGGCCTTTTGCATCCAGATCTTTCCCTGTACAGCAACCACATTATCAATCCACCTTGCTGGAGGTCTGCCAGGGGCTCTACTTACGTATGTACTAATAGAAAATAGGGCTATGACGATATGGGTACATTTAAAATAAGGTTTACTTTGACAACGATAGCAAACACAAACCTTGCCGTATTATTATCTGGTAAGGTAATCGGAAATACGGACCATACGTTGTACGGTGAGTTAAACGTGCATGCACTTAAAGACACGCCAGTTTCACAATGGGATAGGCATTGAAGATTTCAATTTACTTCGATCCTAAATATTTTTTGGCTATTTCATTCTCGTCGATTTTTTCTCATCATCTAGTACAGAAAGAATGACTAGATACTCTTTAACCAGTTAACCTGGAGCGTGAGAATTTACATACTACTAAGCGACCATAGATATTGGATCCAAGTAGTTCCTACTATATACTTGGTCTGAGTAAGCGCCTATAATAAATTGTGCATGAGGTTGTAAATGTTAGCACTTTAGCATTCAAAGACTGCACTAGTATCACATTACGATTTATGGTTTTTGACGAGACAAAATTGTCATATGAGATGTCATTAGTTATTTATTTTACAAGCAAGTCCTTATAATATAAATATAATTTTATCAAGAATGGATACATCGTCAGAAGATAGGACATCGTCTGTAAAAGAGGGAACTTTTGCCACCAAAGAACAAACTTCAGCAACCATAGACAGAGCATCCTTATCAGGAGAGCGTACTTCTGTAGCGAAAGATAGAACTTCCATGGCGAAGGACAGACAATCAACATCGAAAGAAAGAACTTCGGCATTGAAGGACAGACCGTCCGGCTCAAAAGATAGGGCGTCGATGTCCATGCCCAATATGATGACAAAATCGGATAGCTTACCGGATATAGACAACCTACGACGAATCCAAAGTCTATCTCAGACTTACTTATCAAAACAAGCTGAGTACGCCCCGCAACATAAGCCTTCTCCGTTTGTAAATATCTTTTTATTTACTAAGTATATATAAATATAAACAATACGATATTTTCTTATTCAAAAATTCCGCCTTATAATAATAGGTATATAATTTGCCCGGTACGTTTGACATACTTGCATGACAAGTCCACAACAACAACCACCGATCCGAGACTCTTTAAGTGCAGTCCAATCGCTTGTCCACTGCACCAATCAGGTCACCAATTAACATCTACGTTGACAACTTTATTAAAATATTTTAGATGTAATATTGTACCTTTTATCGGTACAGAAAATGCGCTGGATCAACGGGTACAACCACAGGGTCGGTGTAATCAATTTAAACGACAAGGGCTCTACAACGCTGTTCTACGCCGCTTCCAACTGCGGAGTGCTATACAATTGGACCACCCACAACATGTGGCTCATGCAGGGACACGTGAGACACTGCATCTTATTTTTCTATGAGAACTTACATCTTCATGAACGAACATAAACATAGTTCGTCATTGGCTCCTCACACCACGAAAAGGTCGTGGTGGCAAAGTATTCTTAATGATTTTGTATGACTGACTCGTGAAGAATGCACCCCACTTCATGCGTCCCTTAATTAAAAAGAGGACTTCTTCATTATACGAAATACCTAGATATATTAGATACAAACATGAAAAATCTATTACGTTACGTACCTTTGTGTACACCAATAACGAATTTTAATAAAAATCTCCTTCATAAAACACAAGCTTAAAAGTGTTAAATGATATTTTATTCACTTCTCTTTACATAAGCCAAGTTAAATTCAGACAAAAACAGACCTACTTATAAGAATGCTCTAATACTATATTTAAAATCCTTACAAAATGCGCTTTCAAACGATACCTCACACGATAAATTGAATCTTAGAAAGTGGTAGGGGGTCGACGCACCCCGTCTACCTTGTTAGTAGTCAACTATTGAATACACGTATAAACAAAGCAATTTACTTTATTGCAAAATACTTGATACGACAACTCTACTATGATCTAATGAGGAGTTCCTAACTCCATCATATCCTAACTTGGTGACAATGGGACCACCTCGGAAGTAGACTCTATCAATTACAAAAATAATTTTGAAAATCATCTCATAATTGACGGAAATATCGTGTTACAAACATACCAAAAAAAAACATACAGCCGAATTGAGAACCCACTTTTTGAAGTCGGTTAAAAATTTCAGCGCCACATGCTTACATGCATAGCATCGGACGCGGTCGGCAAATGGCTCGTGACGGCCGACTCCGGGCCAGAGAACGTGCTCATCATATGGGACAGCGCAGACCTCTTTCCTCAACGAACCATCTTTTCACCGCACGGCACCGCAAGGATCGCCAAAGTGGCTCTTAGTGCAGACGCTAAGTACCTTCTCACCATGGCTTACCTGAATGAAAGGGTGGCGTTGCACTGGTGGATATGGTCTTACGGAGATACCGCACCACATGGTTAGAAAAATTATCTTTTACTCAATGACTTGATACGAAGTTTAGTCTTTGAATAAATATTGGCACCGTAGCTAATTTAACAGCAATCATTATTATATCAGGTACATAATAGCTAACATAGCAGCTATAGTTTCGAGTCGATCCTGATTTGAGAAATTTTGATGCATATTACAGACTTTTTAACTAGTTAAAGCAATTTTAAGTCTGCAGTTGAAATTAAAATAAAAAAACTGTTTTCAAGTTTCCCTTAATCAATTAAAAAAAAACTGTTTTAATTTCAGCCATTAAAGAAATTGAGAATATGCAACGGGATTCAGTTTTACAATTAGGTTTTAATCCTGCTAAATCAGACCAATTTCTACTAATGACAAAAAGTGCTATCTTTCTTGGCGTTTCCAGGGTAAGTATAGTTACTAAACTAAGAAAGCTGCTATAAGCACCGTACTTTATTTTATTTATAAAAACATCATTGTAATATTCGTGCTAGGGAATGCTCCCATTTTGCAAATCCGGAATTTTGAATTTGAATTACCTAATTCGTGCTCTCTATAAATCTTTGTAGAAAGTCAAATTAATGGAGAGAGGTATAATCAAAGAGACTGACAACTGGGAGCTTAAGCTGAGGAAGCCTGAAAAAGTAGGAAACACAGACTTTGGGAAGCTGATCTGTTACACGTTCGTGGAGAGCACCAACCAGATCCTGGTGGCCACGCACCGCGGCACCGTGATAGTTTACGGCTACACCATAGAGTACAAGACGAACTTCGAACCCGCCCACGAAGACCATCTGAGGTTTATCAAGACAGTCAAGCTCGACAAGAAGCAGATCAATGTTATCAAAAGCATCGATGGGTTTGTTCTATTCTTGAATATTTTATTATAAAGTAGGTACCTAGGTAATTAATTAATTAGTTTGCCACTTTAACCCGAGGATTTTTAATTCAACGACAATTTGACATTGAATATGTTGTTAGATTCGTATTTTAGAATGTATACAGACTTAATATATGACCTCGTAGGTAGGTACTAGGTACTACTCAGTATCTCGGTAATTAATCTATTCTAAATGTCAGTCTTGTTCGTCAGCGTAATAGTGACAGGCAACAGTGGCGGCGAGATTCAATTTTTCGACGACCAGCTGAAGCTCCTGTACTGGGTGCACGGGTTCAGCGTCAACAGGGTCAAGGGCTTGAGCTTCAACATCTCGCCCAGGAGCTCCATGATACTCGACCCTAAATGTAAGATGGAGATTCATTCACAATTTCATCGAGTTCACAATTGAAAAACTCTGTAGCCTCTATTTTCCTAAAAACGATTAGAAAAAAACAATACGAAAATTAAAGGAATATTTATTATTTATATTTTTTTTTATATAAAGCTATATCAATAGTTAGAACAAGCTTGATAGTATTGAATTGCCGAGACAAATGTGAATGTCGCAGGCAACAAGCCGTGTCTCTGCTGGGAGAAAGTCCAGCTGGAGAAGGACCCGAACACAGGCGAAGTCAAACAGAAACTGGTGAAGATGCGCCTCCCCTCCGATGCTACTATTAGCGGAAAACCGTTCCTGGTCAGGGACTTTATTATTTGTAAGTTAATTCCTGGCGTTATCCCTTCAAAACCATTGCATCTTATATTGTGATCTTGTTCTTATAAATCTGGTTTGTGTAACGTGCTTTAAGTCTGTGGCGGTTAGTGAGGATTGAAATTCAAAATTCAACAAACTGTAACTTTGATAGTTAAAGTTATCCGGAGCGATCTAAGCTCCGGGTATATTTAATTTACAAGACAGAAGATTCTTAAGAGAACGCACTCGCGGCATGTGAAACCTAGAATTTTAATTTACTTCTTGAAGTATGAAACGCAATCACAGAATACTACTGCACTAATTAAGTTGTCTGTATCTAAGGTAAATAATAATAATTAGCCGTAAAATTTTTATAGAAAATAGGCTATGCCAAGGACTTTTGGGACCCGGAAATTTACTTTTAATTGAATCTCATTTTGTTAAGAATTTTACGGGTTTTTATTTTTTTCCACGGATCCTTAAATATTTTTAAATTAAAAGTTGCCTTAGATACTCCTCATAACATTAGCTATTTGACAGCAAAGTCCCGTCAAAATCCGTCTAGCTGTAGCTGAGAAGCTGTATCCCGCGTTTTCCTAATTTTCCCGCGGGACAATAAACATTTTTGAAATTTAAAGTAGGCCTATTTTAGAGCCTCGACCATCAGCTATCTGCCAGTGAAAGTCCCGTCAAAATCGGTCCAGTCGTTTCGTAGATTAAAGCCAGAACAAACAGACACAAGTTTTTTTTTAATAAAATTTGAGTAAAAAGCTGTTATTTCGATTTTACATACAGGCACTCCAATTTTATTAATGTGTATTAGATTAAAAATATTTATTGCCTTTTTAGTGATCTGATTTCGATGAAAGTACGAACTACGTACGTACTCTCTATACCTATAGTCAAGTAGGTATCTAATTATGTTGATATTGTTTATAGGCACGGATAACTGTGGAGTGGGTTTCGTCGACTTTGTAACGGAGAAATACAACACCGTGCTAGATTTCAGGATTTCTCCCGTCCTCTGCATCTCCGTTCATCCTGAGAAGTGAGTCGCTAAATAACATTTGCTATAGTTACCCAAATAACACTTGTGTAGGTATCTCATTAGTAATTGTGGAATAAACTTTAATTCTGATAACTGTTGCGGAACAGACAAATTGTGCAGTGACGAGTAGCCTTTTGGCGGATATTTTTTTGTAATTGCTATTAAAAGTAGGTAACTAGTTTTCGTTAGTTAATTTTGAATAAATTTTTTTTTTTTTATCTAAACACTACATTGTGAATTTACAGGCCCCTGTTGTGCGTGGGTTACGGGGACGGCATGGTGGACCTGATCAACTTCGTCCAGCATAAGTTGTGTGTCAGGCTGGACCTGAGGAGTCGGTTCACGGTAGTCGTGCCGCCCGACGACGACTCAATCAACTGTAACTTTGAAATTACCGTGCCTAATTTATCAGTGACCAGCATTTTACATTCTCCGTCAGGTTAGAAAAGCTTTAGTTGAAAACAGGTATATATTTTTACCCGACTGCGCAAGAAGGAGGGAGGGAATTTTCTTTTTCGAGTGTATGTATGTATATTTCTTTGGCACTCTTTGTAGCCTAAAATGGCTTAATGGATTTTAGCTTAAGAGGTGTTGTTAGATGTGTCATAAGTTTCTCTTCAGTTTTTTAGCAGTCGGGTTTTTTTATTTTTGACTTACTTTATTTACTTAAAATGAAATTCAGTATGTCTGTGTCTCGGTATATCAAAGTTGCGGTATATAAATTATTCCTTCTGTTCCAGGTTTACACCTCGCATGTGGATTGAACACAGGACAGTTGTTGTTTTTAGACCCTTCGTCAATTGAGATCATCACTCCGTCCCCTTTTAAAGACTCGAGCCATGCCATCAAGCACATAAATTACAGCGAAGACTCTCTGACCCTCGCTACAGCTGTAAGTAGTTCACCTCACAAGTCACATCTTATACCTTAGTTCTTAGACATTTTAATACTACTTACGTCAATAAGTTTATATTCTTTTGTTAGCTATAATATGTCTCTTCTATGTAAAGTTAGAATATAAATAAATAAATAAAAATTTCCTTTATCAATTTAGACAACTCATTATTTTATTGGAGCTGCACTGCTAACATTTCTGACTGGATTAGTTTAGCGGGCGTCGGAGAACTTGCGAATTTACAATCCAGATCAACTACTCATGATTACGTTGGGTTATTGGATAATAAGAGTGTGCATCCGACTTTGCTAACATATTACCCACAACAAGAAGTTCCTAGAAATAATTTTGTGCTAGACAACGTAGTAAATTATTATTACAATATTAATTTTCTACAAACACCTAAGTATTTTTAATATTGATTGTCATGTAACAGGATACAGGCAGAACGGTCTGCGTGTACAAGTACCAATGCGATAGCCTAATCTGGGTGTTTATTGGAAAGCATCGAGCTCATTACAACGACATCACGTCCATCACCTTCCTGCCTGCTAAGAACCCCAACGGAGAGTACAAGCTGATGTCCATAGGCCTCGACCGATGCATGGTGGAGTACGACATCGGTTCTAGCTCCGATGAGTTCTTGGAGATCATGAGTCTCGACCGCGTGGAGCAGACTGCACTGCCGCTGGCGGTCATCGTGTGGCCCACGCCGCACGGTCTGGATCCTGAAGAGTTCAGAACCGATTTGCCCATGATACTAATCGCTAATGATGAGGTGCCTTATTTTCTGTTATAATCATTTTGTGACCAAGTTCCTTTACACTGTCATCGATTGTTTTTAAATACTCTACGCTGCAAGTCTAGTTGACTCACATTGCTTATCCTACTTAACTCTCAAAAGCTCCGACCTTCTGGCAATAGTTAGTACCAAAGTTTTGCTATCGGCCTTCATCCATTTGAAATTCAAGCATTAACACTTGCACTGAGCTTAATATTCTAAACAGGGGCGTTTAGCCTATCCATTTATTCATGCCATTCAAAACGAATTTTCAGTTTATATAAAACTTTCGTTCAGTTCAAGTTCAAGATAGTGAACTACGGGACGACCATGACTCTTGCGACTGTGCTGGGCCCGCGCTACGACTACCCCGTCGGTAAAATACAGCTGATTACTAGGCGAGACACGACTGAGGGGTCTCAGTACATACTGTTCGCGGCTAGAGACATCATAGGGTTACAGAAACTGCCGCTTGACGGCAATCCTTGGAAACACGTCGGGATGCTTGGACATCCGGCCAAGGTACATATCCCTATAATCTTTTACATATATACTATACCTATTTTATTTAAGTAATTGCTAAGTATATTATTGCCACAGCCATGAAGGGTTTGGTTTGTATGAATGCGCTGCCATATTTAATATTCACCACCTAAAGTCAAGGCATCATTTTCTAGACAAATATTTCGCTACAGACTAGTTGGTTATAATTAACTACCTGCGTGATCTTTCATCCAGGTGATAAGATATCAATGTGTGGGTACCAAGGTATATGTAAAGGTATTATGAACAAAATACAAATATGTATAGTAAACAGATTGTCTTGTTTATTTAGATTCTGCAAATGAAATTCCGTGAAGATCTTGGGATTCTCTTTACCATCGGTATAAAAGACACGACGGTGACGCAATGGGTTGCTAACTATAGGTTCGTATTTAATACAATTATCTGCAAACTTGGATTCAGTATGTCGATATCTAATTGGAGAAAAAGATAATAAAGTATAATATATTATAGTTGAAATGTAACGCTAGCAATTGTACATGCGCGAGGTTGCACCACTGCTGTCCATCTGTGGTCACGACTCATGCCGCTTACTATACCTACCTATTTAAGTATTTACCTGGAAAAAATAAATAAGGAATATATTCAATCAATCATCGTCACTAGGTCCGTGGAATCAGCTGCAAAACGTGGTGGGGATGAATTGGATCCGTTCTACTGCCTCATAGACAACGGACGACCTGGCTGGCTGTTCCAGGAGATCAGAGACCTGTTCTACTACATCCAAATCTTGTGCCAGGGCACCTTCTCTCCGGCTAGAAGACGCGTCAAGGATTATATACCGATAGACTCGTTACCCGACTTGATGAGGGCTTTAGGATTTTTTCCCTCCGAATATGAGGTGGGTTTATTTAGCTTCAGCTTAAAGTTATTTTAGATATTATTTTCTTATTCTTGCCTTACCCAAGGAGTACCTACTTATGTAAGATTATGCTAAATTCGTTGGGCAAAAGCTCACAATAAAAGTTTATCACGGGATTGGTAAAAATTAGGGCACCATTGCGCAATGTAGGGCAGGTCCCTATGATTATCGAGATTATGTGCCTACCGAACTTTGACTGGTTCACTAACTATTAATCATAGATACTACTTACGCGTACAACGGTACGGTACGAGTCTTACCTAACTACATGAAGTGAATCAATAACGACTTACGTCAGACAATAATTTACTTTCCCAGGTAGAAAATTTGATAGTTGAAGCTAAATACAAGGTCTACTACCGAGTCCCCGTCACGGAAATTGAGTTTGAGGAGTTTGTAAGGCTGTACCTGAACCATCGGCCAGCGTTCGGGGAGAATTTCAAGCGCATTCGATACGCCTTCCGAAACTTCGCGTACGCTACCAAGGATGGCTACGTCATCAGAAGAGACGACTTCGTCGATATGCTCACTATGAACGGTACCTACCTTGCTAACTTCAGGAAATGCAATCCGAATAATCCGATTTCAAAATCCGGATTTATAAAATCGAATCCGGATTTTTTGATCCGGCTTATGTAAAGTGAAATGATTAAAATATTATTTAACACTTTTAAGTTCGTTTTTTTTGAAGGCGGTTTTTGACCAAAAATCCGGATTTGCATTCCCTAGCTACACGTCATGAGTAAGTAGATACATAGTTAGCAATTTTAAAATCTGACTTTATATAAGTCGAATGTTTCTGTATTAAAGTAGGCAACAATGTCATTATTTCTTGTATTTGGTTATGATCGGTGATGAGTTCAATGTTTCGTTGATTGTTCTATGTACTTGTACTTGTATGCTGCAGGTGAATGTTTCTCTCGGGAGCTGTGCTGGTATTTGCTGACCATACTCTGCGGCCACAGCTTCGAAGACAGGGCCGTTATGGCCGAAGACGACTTTTCATTCTTACCAAAGGTTACCCATAAGAATACGATATTAGCGTGGCTCTAAAACTAATTACATAGGTTTTTTTTTTGCTCTACACTGCACGTAGCGACGTCGCGATTCCACAACGAAAAACGTCCAGCTTTACGAGTCCATATTACCAGCTATGCTATTCTCTAAGGATTCCGCTTTGCGTACAGCGTTGCTGCAGCGGTGAAACTCAGTTTGGTATTCACTAAGCTGCGTAAAGCTACACTAGCGCTCAAGACTGTGACGGCCGTGAGTTGGAACTACCCAACGGCGGGCAAATTGACACAATTCACAGTTTACTCTGATACTTAAAATACCCAAAGACCTTTATTTAAAATTAAAACCCCAAAAACTCGCAGTCGAGATAGATCGAAGATTAAAACAATTTTTTTTACGTCCTTATCTCGTCTACAAATCAGCGAGAGGCTACAGCTAGTACGTCGACAACCACAGCAGCGCTAGTAAATACCATTTGAATCACCGCTATACGCTTGATCGATCTTAAGGTTGTCTCGTCGACGAGCTCGTCGCCGCTTACAGCAAAGAAATTGCTTAAAGAATATCACCCCAGGCCTCCGTCACTCGCCTATACCTACGCGATAAGCACCTATAGCGCGCGACAACTTGAAGTTGCACATGCAAATCAGTGGGGGGCTCGTGGCCGCCCCGAGCTTGTACACGCATGCCTATACGAACGATCCGTCTTTTTATTTTGTTTATTTTTAATAACTCAGTGTAATTTATTAGGTTGTAGGAAGGCGTGTAGTTATACACATATTCAAAGACAAGTCATAACTATTTTTTCTTGGATAATATTCTTTTTATTGTTCTTTTTATTTTGGCGAATTACTTACACCTATTACGTACATTCCGGGATTTAAGGATTGCGTAGATTTATCATGCCCCAGTATTGCTACTTGAAATGCATCACAAATTATATAAAATGTATAAAACACTACATTAAGGTTAAACAATTGTAAATACTTTAAATGATTCCTAAAATTATGTTATTTACTTTACTTTACTCATACAACCCTAACGCTGGAGCTGTGGTGTAGGTAAATTTGGCGCAAAGGAATTTTGCTCTTGTGAGCGTACTCGTAAGGTGCGATTTAGAATGCACCAAGTGCGTTGGAAATTTTGTAGGCATCATACATCTACACTAGACATTATACATCTACTGTATAATGGCGGCTTTCATCAAGATTAAAGAAATGCACTTACTGTACAATTCTGTGATACTACTACGACCACTACTTATGCTGCTGTTATAATGATCTGTCTCGAGTGGTCAAAAGTCGCAAGTTTTAACCCCGGCACGCACCAAAGTATTTTAAAATTCATGTGGGTATTATAAATTAGTCATCAATTGCTGTAAACGGTGTAACATAACCTGAGAGATTCTTCAACGGTGTGTAAAGCCATGTCAGAGACCTACAGGCAGTTTAAACTCTGATACCAGGTTGTTCATCAACCGCGCTGTCATTGGACTTACGTCGTACCTTCATTGAACTAGTCTTAATATCTTTGTTTAGTTTAAACATGTGACTGATGCTGGGTATGTCTACTGTATATTTTCATCGAATATTACAGGCATAGTACCTCTGATTAGAATTATTTGCGCAGAGCCCGCCAGCCGACGGCCCACCCTATCACACTTGGGTAATAGGGTGGGTCTTCATACAATCATTATTATAATTACTGTAGTATACCTCCCCATAGTAGCTAGTCATATCTGATACTACATTGTAATGACATTTTTTTCAGCTTATAACATTCAGTGACTTTGTGACAGAGATAATTGGTATACAAGAAATAGACAATGTGTCTGACACATACTCTGGAGTAGAGTCCGTGGCTTCCTTACACACCATCAACTCCATAGACTCGGATGACTAACAACAGCCAATAAATTATATATTTTTATTGTTATCTTATTATAATATAATACATTAAATTAACATTTACAATAATTTGTTGCATTATTATTTTTATAAAAACAAAACATATGGAATTAGTTACCTACATATTGGTGATTTATAGACTATGAAAGCATAATAAAATATTAATAACATCCTTATGATGCAAGGGAATTAATTAAAAGAATGGTCATGAAAACTTAAAAGATTAGTCATTTGAACACAGTTTCTGGAAGAAACACTGACTCTTGGCTAATAATATAATCACATTAGTCATATAATATATATAATTTGTTCATCAAGCTTTAGGGCCATTTTGTAGTTACTACAAGTAAGTTCAACTGTAATGGTTGGATTTTCAACCAGGTAAAAGGCTGGCAGTGGGTGATTGTATCATACACCTGTGTAAGAGCTGTGATATATAAGAGATGCAAACTCTAATAAAGTCATGTAAGGTACCAGCTGCACATTTTGCTACCAAATGCTAAGTTACTTTTGCACTAACAGATTATTTATTTTATGTATCATAAAATATATAAAACCTATTGAAAAAAAAGAAGATGATTCTGTTTCACAGCAGAATATGTAGAAATTTTATTCTTACTTATTTTTGTTCAAATAGACCTTAATATGGTGGTCACCAACTATAAAAGGAGTACATGATCATTATATAGACAGTTAAACCACCAATGTGTAGGAATTTGAAGTTGGCAAAACAGTACGCAATAGACAATCCTCTACAGGACTTCTGTACTGTCTCTAGTCACAGGGATACATAGTCATACAATATTATTTCTTCATTACTCTTTCACATACAAATACAACATTATGTGACAAATATCACATTTTGCAAACATCAATTCCCAATCAGTTTGTTAAACTTATAAAATAATTTACATTTCTATAATTAATTTAATTAAGTCACATTTTATGAAACCGAAATTATATTTACAATAGTAAGGGTAGACCTTAACCTAGGAAAGAAAAATAAAATACTATTTTCCAAAATAAAATTACACCACTCTAGGTCATAATGACCAAATCAGAACACATTTTGAAACTAATTAGTCAAGAACACACTTCCTTAAGTGAATAATAACTAAAACACTTCAATGTATTTTTGTAGCTATAAGTGCTTAATTGTTACTATTTAACTCTTTGAATGCACTCATAATTTAAATTCACAGCACATACCTAAAAGTTTGTCTGTTCCATTATAAAGTTAAGCAGTCTCTAACTCTAGGCTTGCACCTTGCAGGTTTCATTTCTTTGGCAAGCCTCAGTCAGTTTTTAACCGCTTGGCTGGTGTTGTGGTGCCACTACTTTGAGAGTTTGAGTCTTCAGAGAAGTTCATGTTTGTTGAATTAAACTCAGTAGGCCCTTGGGAGTCACTGACTGTTGAAAAACCTGAAAAATACGTGGGTCAGTTTATAGGGATCAAATTCGAATCACATTTATTAGAGGTGTATGCAGCAAAAACAAAAAATACATTATCTTTATTCTGCCATATTATTAAATACAATGCAGAAGTTAATTACCAGACATTTGGAACCCTGACCTACTAAATGCTTGCTTAGACCAAAAAGTCCACCATCTTAGAAACTTACAAATATTACATTTTTGTGACTGTTCTCATCATTATTATGAATACTCACAGGTATTAGAATCTTCGGCCATGCCAAAGTTAGAGTTGGAAGAGTCGTGCACTTTCTTCGGTGTCAATGTGTTCTCCTTATTCTCGCGTTTAGCCGCGTGTTTTTTCTTTTGCTCATTTGTGGATATCGGAACCCATTTGTAAATCTTCATAGTGGTTTCACCAATTGTCACCCATTTTTTCTCCCTATAAATAAAGTTTGTATTATTTCATAATCATTGACAAATCTCCAAAAATATTTGCTAATTTCAAGCTTACCAATGGCGAACTTTTTCCACAGCCTGCATTACTCTTTTGATATCATCTTTGACACGATTCCTGGTTTCCGCGCGAACAGACCGGGACATTTTTTTAAATGTATGGATGTTTTAGAAAAAAAAGCCGTAACAATGTTTACAATTTATTTGTATTTATATGAATTGAACTGAGTTCTCACAAGCGGCGTTCTTTCTATTCATCCGCCATTGACTTAAGCGTAGTTAAATTTGACATTTAGAAAATAGTACGTTTTGTTAACAATTTTATTGTTTACAATTAATGTATTCGTTATTTTTACTTCGTACAATAACAGAGCCAGAAACCAAAAATAGAATATTTTACTAAGCCGTATAGGAATATGAGTTAAAAAAAACATTAAAGCAAATCTAATTATGCTATGTATGCCGTATCCCTTAGATTTATTTCGCTAATAACAAAACGGAGACAGAGACACCTTGTTAAGTTACGTTTGGTTTCCGTCTGAATTGTAAATATATATAAACCACATATGTGTTTAGAAATTCGAAAAAAACTTCTAATAATTATATATAATATAGCGAAGTGATTACAAATCTTAAAATATAAACGAAACTAGGATTACTAGAGATTACCCAAAAATATGTATGCAATTTCAACCACGTAGAGTTAGGTACCAGTAACTAAACGTTTTTGCTTGCATAACCACACTTACATTTGATTGGTTGTATTATAGTAATAAAATATTATACACCAATGATAAAGGAAAAAGAAGTGAAATAGAAAACTAGACATTTCGAGGAACAAGAAAAATCGAAAATTGAAAACAGGGAAAAAATCTATGTAAAATTTTATTGGTAATATCTGCCGAGTATAAATTTAAACAAGGAGTGATAATAGTGATATGTCCAATATGATGCTTTAATTCGCAGGTAAGTTGACGAACCCCTTTTTGTCGATTCTAAGTGCAATATTTTCGCGACAATCAGTATTTGTGAATTTTATCATGATCAATTTTGACTTATATTTAGCGGCTGTCAGTTGTTTTACGTCTCATCGTATTTTTATTCATGATTTATTTCTATTATTATCGCTAAAGTGTATACAAATTTCATGCGGCTTGGACTACAGGGATGCACATCAGTTACGATGATGCAACGAGATGATAAGGTGCAAAATACTATAGATACCTTCGATGTGTGCTTATTACTGGTGTAATGCTTTTTTTGCACTTCCTTTCATTCTAATTTGGGTGTTACGTTTGAATAACTGTTATTTTACTTGGTTTGATCACGAACATAACCTCAACGCTAATAGGTCTCTGGTGCCTATATGTAATGGCATTGTAAGCTCTTAAGTATGTCAAAATAAGTCTTGCATGCTGTCAACTGCTAGGCTAAATTAGATTGTTCACTATTATTTTTAGTCAGAACTACTGTCAGTTTTATTCACCAAATGAAGATTATTTTAAAATTTCTATGATATAATACTGCAGAAGTCTTGGTATACAATAAACCAAATTTACCTTTTATTCTTTCAAGTAAGCCATTCACACGATAACAGTAGATTTTCGTAAAACTTTATATACATAATGCTTTACTAAACTTAGTAGATGTGTTAGTAACATCTTTTATTTATTCACGTAGCACTGTTGTGTGTCTTTTTTTTTGCACTTCTTTATGCCTTGTTATATTTTTGTTGCAGTTTTACCCTGCATGCATTGTTATAACTGTAGAAGTGATACAGTGACTATATTGTTGGCATTGTCCGGCATAAGGTCCACCTAACGACAACCGTGAATATTTCCTTCCCGTATGGCTGCGTATGTTAACCGTACGATATCAATGATGGCTGGCGACGGGCCCCACAATGTTGCGATGCTGAACAATGGTGCGGTCCGCGTAAACATGTCCAATGTGGATTCACCACTGCAGATATTTGTGAGGGCCAAAAAGAAGATCAATGATATATTTGTTGAAATTGATGACTATGTCAAGGATGCCGTCACTTTCATGCATGGTAAGAGTATGTCTGCATTATACTTATCAGTAAACATTATAACTGCTTGTAATAAGTTGAGTATTATACTACTAGTCTACAGCTTTTATACATGACCATTGGCAACACCAGTTGTTATAGAACTGCTGTAGTTTATCCAATTAGGTAAAGAATTTTTGACATCAATTAACTGAGCCTTGAAGCTACTGACATTCTGTTTCAATGGCACATTCTATGATATGTAGTTATAATTGTATTATATATAGGTACCTAATAATAGATTTTTTACTGTTCACATTTCAAGTCGGGAGGAAAACAACTAATTAAACAAAAATTGAATTAAGTATAAAGACTTGTTTGAATTATTGTAATACATTGTGAATGTAGTGTTTCTCCATGTGAGTGTAATTAGATTAGATATGTCACACCTGAGTGCCTCAATCCTGAGGTTTCCTGGTCAGGATACAATTGACGAATTATTAAAGATATCACTACAAGTTGTGTTAGTAGTTGGTACTATCGGGAACACAGAGATATTAATGTGTTCTATAAAATATATACAGATTAGAGTTCTTATCATTGTATATCTCAAATCATTCTCAATCCTATACCCAATACCTAGTAGAACCCATTTTGAATAAAGAATCGAATGACGCGTCTGCCACTGCAAATCGTCTTAGAACTTTATTTATTAACAACTGGCTGTGTGACTAAAGCTAGGAGTCACTGCTGCCGCCGCAAATGTAGAGAATAAGCATGTTTATTCTAAACTCCATAACTCAAACAAGTACTTGACTGATAGCACTTTAGTTTATCTATTGGTTGAATCAGATCTGGTTTATCTGTATTCGTTAGGTTTATCGACTACACCTCGTTAAGGTCGCGTGCCCGGCTATTTGAATAAAGGTCATTATCATTAATATTTTATTGAGCTCAAAGTATTATGGGCTCTATGCTTGTGTTGTAATCCTAATAGAATACGTAACTTCATTAAAATTCTAGTCTTGTGCTAAATTAATAGTGTTATTCATGTCTCAGACATGCTTACTCAAAAGAGTTCATCAGAGATGTTTATCTTTCAATCTTGTATTTTTCCGATGGCGGTATAATTTCCATGTCGTGTACATATTGTGCAAAATATTCATAAATAGGCTTTTTAGGTTCGCTGTTGTCGGATGAAAATATTGCGAATACTTTTCTTCAGGTCTTCATTTTTAGGGTTCCATACCCAAAAGGGATTATTAAGACTTCGCTGTCTGTCCGTCCGTATGTCTGTCACCAGGCTGTATCTCAAGGACCGCGATATCTAGACACTTGAAATCTTCACAAATTATTTATTTCTGTTGCTGCTATAACATCAAATACTAAAAATAGAATAAAATAAATATTGACGGGGGTTCCCATACTACAAACACGAATTGTTTTGCCCCTTTTAGCTCGATATCAATAATGGCAACAGGTAGGTACTCGAAATATTCACAAAATACTCAGTTGTTTTTTTTACTTTAATAATCTATATATATAAAATTTTCGTGTCACAGTTTTCGTTCCCATACTCCTCCGAAACGGCTAGACCGATTCTCATGAAATTTTGTGAGCGTATTGAGTAGGTCTGAGAATCGGCCAACATCTATTTTTCATACCACGAAATTCACGCGGACGAAGTCGCGGGCAACAGCTAGTAAATAATAAAATTAAAATAAAATAAGTATTTAAGGGGGGCTTCTATTCAAGAAACGCCATTTTTTACCTATTTTTGCTCAATATCAATAAATAGTAACAGAGAGACACTAGGACAAGAGAAACTAAAAAAACCTTACTAGTTGTTTACCTAGTCAATGGTACAGAACCGTTCGTGCGCGAGTCCGACTCGCACTTGGCCGGTTTTTTAAGGTTGCCAATATTTTTTTTGTTTTGCTTTAACTCATGACATTGTCAAAAGTATAAACATTTGACAATAATATAGAAATTTCTGGAGTTACATGATCTGAGAGGTATTAATGCCTGGCAGATATCCAACAAAGCCAATACATATTTGTTATATATCTTTCATAACATGGCTCCACAACAATGTATCTATAGCTAAGGGTGAAGGCCTGGTTGATAATTATGCTGACGCACACCATAACGGATGCCCGACGACAGCAAAAGGCCGTTTTTTTTTTAGTAAACAATCTACTCATTATTAAATACACAAGTTACATTGATGCCTTTGTAAAATGTCACTGCAGTTTAACAGTTACGTTGCTAAAGTTCGTTGATCATAAATATTCGTATGTGTGTGTGTACTCTTCAAGGCCTTTCAACAAGACACAAAATGCCTCTGGTTTTCGATTTTGAAGATTCATCTGTGTGTTTCCAATTATATGAATGCACTTCTTGCTGAGACTTTCTGTTCGTATAAGGGTACGAGCTCGTTCAAACGAATACTAAACTAATGGTGTTTCTAGTTACTAGATCGAGAAAAGGCACCGTCTTTCTTTTAAGGTACCTAGTTACGAAGTTACATGTTTATTTTCACGAGCATTTTATATTATTTGTAAATCTATTAATCATCCTGAGTTACTATGTATTCAATAAACGCATGAGATAATGCTCATGCATTTATCTATTTATGTAATGTGTTATCCAAATGCGATACAGCTAATTAATACACCTGTGGCTTCGTAGTCGATACCGTATTACGAACTGTAATTTGAGTGAAATAATACAGATGAATGAAGTGACATGTTTAATTATACAAGACTTTGTTGATATAAATAATGTTATAATATATAATGTACTGCCTAAGTGCCTACCACTGTGGAAAAGAGGCGTGAATTAATGTATGTACCTATGTATAAACACCAAGAGAGCTTGTTAGTTAAACATGCACTCTGCCTCAGACATTTGATGGGCAGTAGCAGATTTTAAGTCAATAATAACTCACTGTGCGAATTGCAGTCTTGTGTAGTTTATGCAACCCTATCACCATACTAACTTTTTACATAACTATATTAGTCAGAATGTTAGGGGTAGATGGGTTATGTAAAGTATAACCATTTGTTAAAACATGAGTATATTGCAGCTGTCACTGGCGAGAATGGGATTGCGACGCCGCAAGACCTCGCTAATGTGGAGGCCTATGTGTCGAAGGTACAGGCCATACGGGAAGTGCTCAAACGAGATCACATGAAGGTCGCCTTCTTCGGCAGGTGAGACATGAGACATTACTTCACCTCTATTGTTATTTTCAGAATATATATTCAGCATATAACATTGTCGTTTTCAGGACAAGCAATGGTAAAAGCACGGTGATAAACGCTATGTTGCACGACAAAATCCTACCGAGCGGCATTGGGCACACAACCAACTGCTTCCTGCAGGTCGAGGGTTCCGATACCGACGAGTCCTTCTTACGGACTGAGGGCTCTGAGGAAAAGCTCAACGTGCAGGTAATTTGACTTGAGGTATTTCAGAATATTTTATACATAAAGGGCACCGCCCATTTCCGATACATAGCGAGAACCAAAACTTGATAAAAACGTTTCAAATTAAGGTCATTTGTTAGATAACAATATTAGCTTTAAGCTGCCTTAGTTTCCGTTTTATTGGCAATGGTAGAATTAAAGTGTATCTCTAACATAACCTCACATAAGCAATGTCGATAGAGTTAATAATATTTTTTTGACTATTTTATGAATTCGGTTGAACATAACATGTTCCCACTGTTTATTATGTCTGTGACGCGTCGGACCCAGAAGTGGGCGTGATCCTTTAGTATCGAGCGACAAGTAGTCTGTACACGTGCGTGTGTGTCGGCAGTCGGTGAGCCAGCTGGGGCACGCGCTGTGCGCCTCGCGCCTGCAGGAGTGCTCGCTGGTGCACGTGTACTGGCCGCGCGAGCTGTGCGCGCTGCTGCGGGACGACGTGGTGCTGGTGGACAGCCCCGGCGTGGACGTCACGCCCAACCTGGACGAGTGGATCGACAAGTACTGCCTCGACGCCGACGTCTTCGTGCTCGTCGCCAACGCCGAGTCCACGCTCATGGTCACCGTGAGTACCGCCCCCAGCCCGCTCAGACCAGTGGCAAGACGCTCGACAAATAGATATTGAATAGAATGAAAAATATATGGATTTGACATAATATGTTATCCACATACCATCATTCTATTGAATTTTATATTCCTCAACAGTTTTGCCACTTGTCTAGAAGGGCTGTACTGCCTGACTACCAATACTGTTGCATGTTGTAGAATCAACAACGTATCACGTATTTGTAATATGTATCAATAACGATCCCATAATACATGCATAGTCTCAACATCACAAGTGCACACAGCTGTATCACTCCTCGATAACCGAGCTTATGTGTGTTTCAGGAAAAGAACTTCTTTCACAAAGTATCGACTAAGATATCGCAACCGAATATATTCATACTGAACAATCGATGGGATGCGTCTGCATCCGAACCAGAGTATTTAGATCAAGTAAGTGTCTATCACATATGTATATAACAATTTAGCAATTCATTTTGGTTTACATGATAAGATATTTGTTCGATTATGTATATAAAAATATAAAAACAGTGCTACTTTTAAAGGACATTAATCCGAATTTTTAGAACCGAACGGGTCCGCCTTTTGTTTATAATAGGTACTATTATTTGTAATTTGAACGATACAATTATGTAGTGATATTAAAACGTTCTATCGGCACATTTGAGCCGACGAGTTTTTCCCCGTGTAACACTGACGGTAGCGCTGCCCGGCAGGTGCGCACGCAGCACGCCAACCGCTGCGTGGACTTCCTGTCCCGCGAGCTGCGCGTGTGCTCGCCCAAGGAGGCGGAGGAGCGGATCTTCTTCATCTCCGCCAAGGAGGCGCTGCTCACGCGCATGCGCGAGCGGGAGAAGCCTGTCTCCTGTGAGTTACACGCTCTGCGTACTTATGGACCCGGTGCTTCTGCTGTTAACTTGTTAAGACTGGGCGCTCTCATAGTCATATAATAATAGTGAGCTTTAAAACATCCTACATAAACTTTGGTAAAATATATATTATATGAAGTTTTAGTTCACATATAATATGTAGTTCAATGAAGTACATTTATCATGTCTACACGACGTATTTCATATTTATAATAGCTTGCTTTGGTTAAAATTTTAGTGTAACTCGATTTTCGTACTCAGTATGTTTTACTTCCTATCAGCGCCGATCCTGGCCGAGGGTCACCAGGTGCGGTACTTCGAGTTCGTGGACTTCGAGCGGAAGTTCGAGGAGTGCATCAGCAAGTCCGCCGTGCGCACCAAGTTCGCGCAGCACTCGCGGCGCGGGAAGAACATCGCTGCTGAAGTCATGGCTGCGCTGGAACTCGTAAGATACAATACTTTCTACCTGAGTGGTCAATAAGATTAAAATATCTTCTACGGTTCAGGCGTAAGACGAACACATTCAGTTATTCATAACAATCAAAACGGATAACATTTTCGTGTCACTATCACTATCGCTTTTTTTGAAAAGTTTTCGACGTAAACTTCAAATAATATGTATTATCTGCAATTAATTAATTTTGCTTATAATAACTTGCAAATATTTTATTTGGTATGTTGCCGAGAAAGGAAATCCTGATAAATATATTAGGTAACCTTACATCACAATGTTGCAGGTGTACAACACTGCGACGGACCAGAAGACAGCTAAGGTGGAGAAGCAGCGCATCCTACACGAGCAGCTGTCGGCCATCGAGGAACAGCTCACCACCATCACGCGCCAGATGAAGGACAAGATCAACCGCATGGTGGAGAGCGTCGAGCACAAGGTACATCCTGAATACATAACCTTTTAAAGTCGAATACTAATAATACCATAACTGGTGCTTTGTGGTTTGAAATAGGCGTGTAATTGCTTATAAAAATTGTTAAATGTATCCCCCCCGCAGGTGTCGCTGACGCTGAGCCAGGAGATCCGGCGGCTGTCGGCGCTGGTGGACGAGCACGAGGGCGCCTTCCGCGCCGAGCGCGCCGCGCTGGACGGGTACAAGCGCGCGCTGCACCGGCACGTGGAGGCCGGGCTCGGCTCGCGGCTCAAGAAGAGGCTGTCCGCGGACATCGGCCACGAGATGGACGCGGCGCAGAAGGAGATGGCCGGTACGGATCATACAGGAGCCCTTACGCTATCAAATCTCTCGTCTAATAAATACGTAGCTAGCTATCGGCGGTCGTAATTTTCGTAATCAAATTCAGTCAGTAGAGAATTTTTAATATCAATAGCTGTCATGTCGTATTAACATTCATCTAATCATGACTAAGAATGGTTTAGATATAAATAGCTTCCAAAGACATCAATAACACCGCGCGGCTCTCCGCAGACCGCATGTACAACATCCTGCCGGCCCACAAGCGCGCGGCGGCGGCGACGGTGATCGTGCCGCACCAGCAGCCCTTCGAGGTGCTGTACCGCCTCAACTGCGACAACCTCTGCGCCGACTTCCAGGAGGACCTGTCCTTCCGCTTCTCCTACGGCATCACCGCGCTCATACAACGCTTCCAGGGGAAGAACACCAACAAGATCGCACTTAAGAACCCGCCGCAGTATACGCCGGTACTGTTCACATTCTTGTATATGTATTATGTTCACTTTATATGCCTTATTTTTTATATTTTTACATGATACCCAAAACATAACTGGCGACACGACCCGCCTGAAACCGCCGACGTGCTGCCGTACTACGGAATGCGTAATGTATTATTTCCACTGAGACATGAAACCGTAAGGGTCTTGAAGACGAGACACCAACATGACTAAAGCACCGTCTACGTTCTACAGAAAGCTGTGTTACTGCCTGGAAAACATGTATATAGGCATGAATTTCAGACATGCGGGGCTACGTAAGAAGCGAGAGACGGAAGTTTTAGGGACGAAGAAATTTTAATTTTAAAAGACATGATCTCAATGCTTAGCTGTTACCCAAGTTGAAAAAACATTTCACAATTGACGTTCCAATTTTGGTAAACGTCGGCAGAATTGTCTATGGTAGGAGAGCCCGAGCGAGGATCTTGGGATTTACTGCGCGGGAGAATAACTATATTAATTCTACAATCTACATTCATCATCTCTATTATGATTACAATTTGCAACAAAAAAAGTGTAGATGGTATTTTTTGGTGAAGATGTTTTCACAATTATTTGATTTCTATCGTTTATCTTAATATAAATAAATTTTATTTCTAATTCTAGCGTAGCCACTTTTATTAGCGATAGACTTTTAAGATGTCTTAGTGAAGTTTAAGATACAAAATTGGAACATTCCAAATTCCCCAGCTTTTGGAGAAAATGTCATTAACTTGCCACATTACTCGTGCCCTTATGCGCATGTCAGCCGACGTAATTACTTGCCGCTTTCGCCCACATTCATTGTATTGTTGCTTCAATTTAGAGCAGAGTTTTGTACAAAACTATTTCTCTAGGCCTTAATTATTCTAAGCATACTGTATTTTTGTCATTTAAATTTGTTAATATTAATGATAGAATTAATAATTAAAATGAGTCATGGGAGATTTTGTGAAAGATTGGCTTACATTTTGCATTCGTAAAAGTGTAAATTGGGTCTTAACGGTACATGACGAGTATGTCCTTCAGATCCCGGCGGCGCTGCCCCCGGCGGGCGGCAGCCTGGAGCTGGCGCGGCCCAGCGGGCCTTCGCTGGCGGGGCAGGTGGGGCTGTCCCCCGAGGAGTGGGGCATGCTGTCCAAGTTCGCGCTCGGCGCGCTCACCTCGCAGGGCACCATGGGCGGCCTGCTGCTGTCTGGACTCGTGAGATCCTGCCTTGCTTATCCCTCAGTTTATAATTAAATATAAGAGGAAAGTGATGACAATTTTGCACTATAAATGTCCAAGATCGCAAGTGATTTAATGCTTATTAATTACAATTACGACAGTAAATAACATTTTGGTACTTACATGTATCAAACATGTGCTTGTAAAATTGTCACTCAAATTCCCCTATCAACTACTATTTACAAACTGAACATGTTCCAAATTGTCTTCCAGTTATTAAAAACGGTGGGGTGGCGAATAGTGGCGGTGACGGGCGTGATCTACGGCGCACTGTACGCGTACGAGCGGCTGACGTGGACGGCCAAAGCTCAGGAGCGCGTCTTCAAGAAGCAGTATGTGGCGCACGCCAGCAAGAAGCTGCGCCTCATCGTCGACCTCACCTCCGCCAACTGCAGCCATCAGGTGCAGCAGTGAGTACCCGCACGACGCTACCAGCTCATTATCAAAGTAGAGATCACTATTACAAGCTAACTTGTAATGTTTGTGTGTAACTATGTATGTGAGTTTGTTTAGGTCGAATCTTGCACTTCAAATTAGAACCACTTCTTGACATCCTATTGAAATAAAATTTCGCATACACATGTAGGTTCGGTGACAATACAATATTATGGTACTTTTGAACTGGTCTGATGATGGAGTCGAAGGTGGTCATAGGAACTCTGTAACGAAATGGCGAGACCCCATCGTGTTAGGGCTTGTTTAATTCGTCTTTGCAAGTACTTTGACTCTAGCTGGTTTAAAAGCTTGGGTTTAAAAATATATTTTTAATATAAACTTATTATTGAATCATTTATTCATAAGAATATGAACTCACAAAATCAATACAAACGTAAATAATATGGAAAACACAAAAGTTATTATATAAGTAGTCATATTTGTTACGAAAATTAATATAATGTTTGCCAGTAAATTAATTCTAATTATAAAACATGTTTTGACTTTCTAAATTATAGTGGTTTTACAAAGTGAAATTAAATATTTTCTTCCCTCAAACGTAAATAATTTGCACGTCCCCTTTGGCTTTGGTACGTTAAGAGCCCATGTATGTTCCAGGGAGCTATCAACGATGTTCGCGCGGTTGTGCCGGCTGATCGACGAGGCCACCACGGATATGGACTCGGAGCTGTCGGAGGTTAAGGAAGCCATCAAGATGCTGGAGAGCGCCTCCACGTCCGCCAAGAAACTGCGCAACAAGGCCAACTACCTCTCGCACGAGCTGGAGCTGTTCGACGACGCTTTCCTCAAGCACAACTAGCGTCCCGCGCTGAGAGGTGTGTACCGCGCGGCACCGGCGAGTCGCAGTCAAGTATGGAAACTGATATAGGTGCCTTACATTGCTCCACCTCGTGACGGATATCGGCGGGGCCTAAGTTTGCGCTTTCATATTGATATCACATAATCCAGATGAACATTATTATGGTTTGATAACTAATTGCGGATGTTTAATTAGTTATTATAACCTCAGTAATGTGACTAGTCTACTTATTTGGTTGCAGTGAAAGGTGCAAAATACGCAATGTTCACGTTAGCTTGCCTGCGCGGGCCGCTGGCGGCGAGGGTCGCGGGGCCGGCGGGGGCGCGGGGCGCGGGGCGCGGGGAGCGGGGAGCGGGCGGCGCGTGCGCACTGGGCCGCCGCCGGAGCAACTGTTTGTGCCCGAGTTATGTTCATGTCGTTGTTAAGAAGAGTATGTCTATTGTCCGCGTCTTGTATGAAGTCTGACCTGCGTGTCCCCGCCGGCGGCGCACTGCGGAGGCCGCATGACAACTGTGTAGAGTCCTCGACCAGCCTCTAGGAAGGTAAACGAGTCTCATGTCAATGTATAGTTGAATGATATACCTCTATTGTACATTAGAGTTTTGTTGTTGTTTTAAAGTTATTTATTAGCTTTTATGTGTTGTATCGCAATGAAATCACGTGTAGACGAACGTCTAAAAACTTGTTATGGCATTAATATGTTGTATTGAATTTATTTTAGTTTTACATGGTTCCTGACATTTTTAATTTACTTTTAGCGTTTACCTTCCTCTTTATACTAAAACATCTCGGTGCTACCTAACAGATGTATAAAAACAGTAAAATCTAACAAACGTTTTGTTTGTACACATGATTGTATAAAATTGTTATTACTGATAAATTCTACATGGAGGTCGACTTATGAAATATTTACTACTCGTGTGGTTACGCTGTCTATACGCTTTGACATCCAATTTAGGAGACGTGTTATTTATACTGATAGTGTAATACATAGATATTGGGTACTCGTTCAAATTAAATTTAAACCTCGACCTCGTTAGCGTCATCCTACTGATTAGTTACCATTAACGACATTTTCTACATCGAAATTCCGCAATATCGGCCATGCGGCCGACTTCAACATTTTATGATCTGTGATATTACTCATTTTTGTTACAAAATTGTCTGAATCCATTTGAACACAGCCCAAGTACTTTCAGTGCGTGTTACAAATGGAGCATTTATTATGTGTATCGGTGACTCATCTTAAGCAACAAAAAAACTAATTTGAAGTGTAGCATGGACGGCATGGTCAACATTGCGGATTACAATGAAGTTGTTTCAATATAAGAATTAATTTATTTATGATGTAGTAGCGGAAGGGAGTGTGGTTCTCGGCTGTAATATATTGTAGGCAAAGCTGTTATATTTTCCTATACTCTCGCTACCTTATTATATTGTCAAGGAAATGTCACCGTATTTTTCTATATCACTTAAATATGGACTATACTATGAAATATGTAAGGTCTAAAGTAGTGAATGATTATGAAATAATTAAGGTACTGGATTACTAACTATACCATCACTTCTTTGACATATTTACAATTTTGGCAAATTTTACATACTGTTATGTTAAATAATAAAAATGAGCTGTTGTCACTAGTGACCTATTAATTGTAATGGGTAGGGAGGTACACAGCATACATCATTAAATGAATTAGACATTGGGAGCCATGCAACCATTTGATATTAGATAGAATTTTGTTGTCCATTGTAATTAGTTAATGCATAATTAGGAGAATTTTCTTATGTAAATAAAACAAATAAAGGATTCCTTTATAAATATTCGTTTTATTGTAGAAATATAAATAATAATTACCTACGTAAATGTTTTACTATAGTAACTTTCGTGAGTGTTGTCCATATTATTTACTATATATTCCGGTTATACTCACGGGTATATTCAGGAATGCCAGACTAGTTTCGGACTCGAACGAGCCCTTATTCATGAGCTGGTTACGCGGCAGAGTCGCGAGCTGACCAGACAGTTCGACTCGCGACTATAATAATGCGAATATACAGTAAATAATACGTACATATTTATTTAACGGAAGTATATGTAAATATATCAATTATACTTATTTTGGAATTCTGGTCCTTCGATTGATTTTCCATTTTAATATTGTCAATAACTAAGTTTGATTTTTTCTGAAAATAAAATAATACAGGCCTTAACTACGGTCATTCTAAAACATCTGGGGATGTAGAAACGTTAACAATCTATCTTTTACCTCTAGCTTGTTATACTCCTTTACCTTAAAAACATGTCTTGAAAGCAGGTAACAGACTTGAGAAAATAAATACTGAAATGCCTGAACTAATATATATTGGTCATGAGTGGCAAACAAACCCGAAACGACTAATGTAAGTCTTATTTGTTGTCAACTTTTAATTTTTTTGCCAGTTTAAAATAAAAATGATGTTGAAGCATCGACCAAAACTGAAAGGTCGGATAGACTCACCAAAATTACATCAGGTTTGAACTCTGTTTTGTCAAATCTCACTGCGGCTCCGTCTACTTTGAGCCCATACTGCGTACACGCAGCTTGCGCGTCGTGATCATCATCGAATCGCAACCAACGCTTCAGAACTTCAGTGGGTACTGTGAGACGCTTATTATTGTATGCGTGGCTCATAACTTCAAGAGCCCGTCTGTAAGAAATTTAAAAATAATTGAAAAATTGTGATCTGATTGTAAATGGATAATTTATTCAACTAAAAATCCCCCTGCGGCCAAAACTTGGCCGTAATTATGATACAAATTCTAGCTACTTTACTATAATTACTTACGGGAGTATTATCCATATTATCTACTATATATACCGGTTATACTCGAGTGACGCCGCGTCAGCTGCTCATGAATGAGGGTTTCGTTAGAGTCCTAAACTAGTCGGGCATTCCCGAATATCGACGGGAGTATAACCGGTATATGTAGTAGATAATACAAATTTTAGCTTTCTGCACTTCAGCTCCATATAAACTTTAACTGTGCCAAATTTCTTACCGCTACGTTTTCGCAAAAAGGGATTTCAAAGTTTTCGCTTCACATATTAAGAGCCATTTCACATTTTTTGACAGTTTTCTGAATTTTCGGACGCGAAATTTACCATCTTAGGTAGTACTAAGGAATTTCTAAATACATGTAGAATGTAGACCAATCTTTCCCATTGTTACAAATAGAATTAGATTTTCAAAATATAACTTGATTGCTGTGTGGTGAGCTATTTCCCGCAACACGTTTTCTGAAAATCCATCGCAGAGCCATTTTCGGGCTTCAAATTCTACCATTAACATCAACAAATTTAAATGGAAAAAATACAGTAGGCATAGGACATATACTTTTGTTGTAACATACGGTGGAAAATTTGCGATTAATAACACTTTTAATTGATAAAAAAATAAATACTTAAACCGGTTTTCACGGTTTTATATGGTAATTTTATCGCGACTTTTTGGTTTAAATAAAGGTATTTATTACTTTTAAAATTATGTCATAATGAACTATGCTCTCTGGGAAATCTATTAATACAATGTTTTTTAATATTCCTTTATTTAATTAGATATAATACCATTTTCAATATCACTCAAAATCACAATAAATTACAATGCACAAACGTAGAACGATCAGTCGGGCCCGAGCGCCCTTAGAGGCAGGACCTGTGTCACTTTTTTCAAATTTTGAATTAGGAAAATTCGTATAAAAAACCCATTTTTATACTACGACCACAACGTTTTCATTTTCTACGAATTATTTTCATCCGGTTTTTTTTATTATAAAATGTTATTAAATTCTTTTAAAATATTTTATTTGATTAATATTCAGCAACCATCCAATCAGATATTATATCTGATGACGTAAGTTTCTGTTCTGTAGCAGCACACTGAATTATAAGTTGCGCGAAAAATGTTGCCAAAAATGTTGTCCCCTCAATGCGCAAAGTAGTCCCAGCCAACGTTCATGCTAACCTGATTTCGGAAATTTTGCACAAACCTCACATCTTATCTACTTTCTACCCCCTGCTCGAGTTCGTCCTTATTTGCAATTATAAGGTCGGTCAGGGAAGGGGTGGCGCCGCTATTTACCTCCGTAACGATTCCACTGCATTCGAAACTGTATTATAATAGATAGGTTCATATTATGCACACCACATCATCATGGGAGATTTCAACACTTCCTTACTCCGCATACCTCCCAATCCTCCAAACTCTTGCACATAGTCGATTCTGCCAGCCTACTCGTCGTACTGCTTCAAGCCACTCACCACAACGATGTAGCTGAGCACACTCGGCGCGATTTCATTAATACCCCCAATCCTTCCCTGGTTTCCTCTCATGGCCGACTCGTCACCGCTGGAGTCTCTCACCACGACCTTATACTTTTATCGTATATCCTCAAACCTCATAAACCTAAGCTCAAGGTACTGTACAATGTACATGCACAGCTTCGCGCGAATCAATGTAAGCAAACTGAGTTCAGATGCTTCTCTAATCGACTGGAAACCTATGATGGAGGCTCCCGCGGTCGACGAAAAGGTTAGCGGTTTTAACCGGGAAATCATCGAGCTTTATGATATACACGCACCGGTTGAAAAGGTAAAGCTGAAGCGTCCAGCTGCGCCATGGATTTTGAATGGTGTAAAGTTGGCCATAAAGCGTAGGGATCGCGCTTTTTGAAAATTCAAGAAAGATCGTGATGAGGACTGGAATCTTTTCAAAGCTGCACGAAATCGGTATAATTAAGTAATATCCAATACCAAATGCCGCCATATTCTAAATTACATTTATTTATGTTCCACTTTTGCCGATCTCTGGAAGTTCCTTGAAACTCTCAGTATTGGCAAATCACCACTATTTGACCGGTTGAATTCCATTTATTGGACGATCTCAATTTGCATTTCTTCACTAGCCCAACTTTAGACAAAAGACCAAACCTCAGACACTTGCTTACGTCGATGGTCTCCCGCGTCCCAACATGAATCCCTTGCACATATCTCCAGTCACTGAGGGAGAAATCAAAAAGATCATCCTCCATCAAATCCATAGCGTTAGACTGTGATAACGTCTATTGCGGAATGATCGTCACAATAGTTGACCACCTTCTTCCAGCAATCACACACATAATATCGTGCTCCTTGGATACCGGTTACTTCCCCTCCTTGTACCGCAAAGCTTTCGTTCACCTTTTACCTAAAATATCGAGCTCTTCTCTACCCAGTCACTTCCGACCAATCTCTATCCTTTCTTTCCTATCTAAAGTGCTCGAGGCCTATGTCCATGAGAATATACGAAGAGTCAAGCAAAATAACCTCTTGTCTCCCTTGCAGTCCGGTTGCAGGCCAGGCGATTGGCGACATTAAGGCAGGCATAGAAGATACTAAAGTTACAGCCCTAGTTGATTTTTCCAATACCTTCAATATAGTCAATCGTGATATCCTCGTCTACGTCCTATCCCATCTCTGGGCGTCTCCTAAAGCGCTGGAATAGATCCCTTACTTTTGGGAACGCCAGTGGTCGGTCCATGTGGAAGAGTCCTCTTCTTCCTGGTGTGAGCTAAAATCTGGCCTTCCACAAAGCGGTATTCTCCGCCCATTGCTGTTTTCTATCTTTATTAACCTTATAATCCAATTACTTCGGTGTGCGTATTCCATATGCCGATAACTTGTAGCCTTACTCTGCTTATGGGATTGATGATGTGTACTAGACAATGAGTGCAACCAACTGCGATCTTTAAGCTACAATGGACTGGTCCGAGAGATTTGGCATGGCGGCAATTCCGAATAAGTGCCAAGCAATCATACCTGGTAGGTCTAGGAGTTTGCGCAAACTACACGTGGCAATGCTGCCAGTCTTTTGGGCACGTTTTACATCGATGGGGATGAATTTTTTGATGCTTTTAACTTGTTATTTTTGTATATATTGTTTTTATCTTGTATTAGATTTAAGTTGTAAATAGTTATAATAGTTGAGATAATTAATTAATTATTGCTTTATGTATATATATGTATTGTTTTGTTTCATGTATGTATGTAACGTATTATATGTATGTTTATTATTTTGTGTATCGATATACGTCATCATCATCATCATCAGCCGGTAGACGTCCACTGTTAAAAGGCCTCTCCCTTAGAACGCCACAATAAACGACAGCTTGCCAATTGCATCTACCGCTTGGGCCGCAATTCTGACGATATCGTCGGTCCACCTGGTAGGAGGCCTGCCAACTCTTCCGGTTCGTTGTCGCCACTCGAGAACCTTTCTTCCCCAGCGGTTATCGGTCCTTCGAGCGATATGGCATGCCCATTGCCACTTCAACTTGCATATTCTTCGAGCTATGCCGGTGACTCTAGTTCTTTTGCGAATTTCCGTATTCCGGATCCTGTCGCGCAAAGAAACCCCGAGCATAGTTCTTTCCATAGCTCGTTGAGTGACTCTGAGCCTTTCCAAAATGCCAACCGTTAGCGACCACGTCTCAGAGCCATAGGTAATCACATCGCATGCATCGATACGTGCAATGTGCATCTACCTAATATTTGTCTCCATATCGGTCTAAAGTCGACTGGTAATAAATGCCTAAGGTATTAAGTTCGCCTTTGTATATTTATTTTGAAAACTTTAAAATGGAGGAGGATATCAATTCGGATGTTTAAATATATTTTTTATGTATGTTCGGGCATAACTCCGTTATCTAAAGACGGATTTGCAAAATTCTTTTTTTGTAGGAAAGTAGTTTATTTCCAAATAGTCCCATTGAAATTTCATGTAGATCTGATGATGATCTTTGGAGATATGGAACTGAACTCCTTATAAAATCATAGCAGAACTGTCGTTACAAGTAATATAGCCTAAGTAATTGTCGCCACAAACTAGAAAGAAAGAGGGGGAGGTGGTGCCTTGTCCCCCCTTCTACCACTTTAATAGTATATATCGTGTGAGATATCGTTTGAGGGAGCATTTTGTAAGGATTTCAAATACTAATCCTCAAAATGTCTACGGCGGATGAATCCTAGGCATCACTAAAATTGTGAAATAAAAAATATAAAAACCGCCTTAAAAAATAGGAACAAATAAATAATATGATCAAATTACTAATGAATTCAAAATATTTTCATAAATCTCGAATATAGGTATATTGTAATAACGATCAAGATTTTTTTGTCCGTCTCGTTTTTTGCGCTACACTGTTAGCATTATTTTTGTGTGGGTGTGTCACGCACACATGACAATTCTACCGAAATTCGAACGTCAAAATTTTGTGAAATGGCTCTTAATATATAGATTATTATTAACATGATTAGTTGATAATTTGAGTTTTCTTCAGAATATTGTTCCTTAACATAGCAAATGATAGTTCTAATTTCAGATTCTTTAAATACAGATGAGTAGTCTACTGACTTACCTTTGCAATTTAGGTAAGTAGGTATATAATGCACAGTAGGTGAGAGGACACACTTTGTCTAACAGCCGGCACACTTTTACATAGTTACCTTGAAGATTTGCTATTGCTATATCATAGGCTAGTCGTATTTTCGGTTGTCTGAAAGAACGTTTAAATTGTATGGTACATTTTCTTTTAAAATATTATTATTCATGTTTTCTTGGATGCATTATGACGACGTTGCTTTTCGGTAAAAAAAATGATGTTTCAATTAAATTTTAATTTCCAACTACTTTAATATTTGGGATGTTACGGAGCTTCAGTTTCGATTCTAAAAGGTCGGATCTTTCGATTGACTTTCGGTTTTGAAAACTCAATCGGATGTTTGTTTTATCGAAGCTTGAAATCAATACGCAGTGTCTACGAACGTCGAGTGAGAAGAAACAACAGCAAATAATTATATTTGATGTGTCCAGTTCTAATTTGTTATTTGACGACCTGGTGGGCGCAGCGGCTAAGCGATTGGACTGCTGCGCTAAATGGTGCAGGTTACATTCCCGCACGGGGCAAAAATTTGTACAGAGTCCCGGTGTTTGTAACCCACGATACAGGTGAAATTACAAGTAGGGAAAATTAAAAAAAAATTATATAAGTACATCTATTAGACCCGTTAGTGCGGCGTCACCTAGCCTTAGCAGTCGAGGTATCGGACCAGCTGATCAGATTTGGTTACGTGCTTACGTAAGCTTGACGCCTGTTCGACGGCGTGACGAAAGGCGATACAGTGACGAACCCTTTCCGATTTAATATGTGTGCCTTATAGATTAATGGATTAAATTATAAATGAAGTAATAAAACAGCTCACCTTCTTAGATCTTTGGATTGATTGATACACCTATATAATGGATGGAAATCGTCTAGATTGCACACTATGTACAGACTCTCCATCAATACTCGGTCATTGGTAAGTTTGTTAGTATTGGTGTTGCTGTTTAAGTCTAGATTAGAGAAGAACCCAGATAACTGCTCAAGCTGGCCCCGGCAGCCAGCAATAGTGTCACAACAGTAGAGGTACCACTTCATACATTCTAACAAATACTTCTTGTTGAGCACTGGATCATAGTCTTTTAGTGTCAGGTTTGATAGTCTGGAATTATAAACGTATTTATCATTTGTTATTGTAATACAGTATAGTGTGCACAAATGTAGGAATATAATATACATATAGGTTGTAGTTATTTTAATACCGCTTAGCTTATCAACAGAATTGAATTTGAAGTAAGGATTTGTGCTACTTCTGAATTCATAACAAGGAAACAATAAGTCATAAACTCTTTGCTAAGCTAAAAAAATAGTTCCTCACATAATTATCCAGTCTAACTTCACTGTCGGATACTATCTCATTTCTCCACAATATTTGTATTACATTATTGTTATTTGATTATATACTAAATTGGGCATTTGTTTATTACTTACTGATAACTATAATAGACATAGAACCTGACCATAGGCTCTAGCAGACACACACACTCTTCAGGAGGCAGCCGCTGTATCGTCATGTCCTGCCTCACGGCCCGCAGGCGGTCATCCACAAAGTCATAAACCACAGATGCTGGAACATCTCTTCTTCTTGTTATTCTGGAAATAAGTGTATCATTCTCATCAATGAACTTTACTGAAAATTATCATACACATGTGGTTATAATTTGTTGAATATACAAGTCTTGAAATATGAATGATCTGGGTGTGAATTTTGAAAGTAAGCTCTGTGGTTTTAGTGAGGTAGAAATCCCACACTCACCAGTCCCTACCCCATAGGGACAGGGTGCATTTTGAAGGATTCCCCCCGAAAACAAAAAAAAACAAAGGATGCTAGTATGTGAGCTCATATGATTTTGTTAAGCACATATTATTATTATTAAAAAAAATAATAGTAAATGTATTCTTACTCAAACAACAAAAACTGTACAGTATTGACCAGTACAGAATAAGGCCTCAACAGATGAGGGACAGCCATGTTGGAGTCTGCTGCTGATCGGCAGTAGCTTTTCACCAGCTTTCTCTCACTGCCCCACACTTCTAAGACATGAACAAGACGTTCTACCTCCCGTCTGGAAATAATA
Organism: Abrostola triplasia; assembly: GCA_946251915.1. Lineage (NCBI taxonomy): Eukaryota > Metazoa > Arthropoda > Insecta > Lepidoptera > Noctuidae > Abrostola > Abrostola triplasia. Next base: position 1,357,079 of record OX276424.1, on the reverse strand, counting down.
GACTAATATACAGTATAAACTTACTCAAATGTTTATCTATTAATAAATATAATTCATCACCCAATGTAAAATTTGAAAGTTTTGACTTGGTCAATATCATTACACAGATCTATGCATTTTTCAGTGCTGTCAACCAGGCATGTTACAGAAGTGGTTTTATCAGAACTGAAAGTGGAGATGAAATACACAGTTTTATGTCATAAAAAACTTCACATACTCCATAGTCATTCACGGAACCAAAAGTATAAAATCAATCAGATGTTCCGACCTTTCCGAATTGAAACCCTAGCTTTAATAATAAATTTATAAATATATTATAAAAAATCACGAACAGGGTCCAAGCTACTGGTGCTTAGGGCTACAGAGTGGAACTTCCTCACAATGCGTGCTGTGTCTAGGAGTACCGCTTTCTGCATCAAACCCTAGACCCAAAGGCCCAACATGAGCCTCTTTAGGTGTTGTTTTTGATTATTAATTTTAGAATTTTATGACCGGAAATCGGTTTACCAGTCCAATCGCAATTGTTATCACACATCATATATCAGCCTGGTATCGACCACAGCCTAGTGCTCAGTACAGGACTCCCCTTTTCTTTTGCAATGTTCTCTATTCTGAGCGAAACTTTTGTGACTGACAAATGATGCCATCAGGTGTGAATTATATTTGAGACGATAATTTACATAAATATTACAAGAAGGACGTACAGCTTCACTTCCTCTTCAGGGCACATGGAGTAACAGGTGCCGACGATGCGATCGGTGTTTCGTGCCTCTTCATTTTCTATGTTTTTACAAAAGAAATCAAAGTAGGAAGACATCATTTTATTTTATCGCAATACCGTGTTCGATATATTTATTTGTAATTATATAGACTTTAAATTAAGGTAATAAATATAACACAATATTAAAATAAACATAACCTGATAAAATCATTCTGTTGTGATTACAGTGGTTTATAATTTATATTTTATAGATTTGATTTGACATAATGACATTGACAATGATTATTTTTTTGAACCACGACGAATCGGAGAGGAGAAGTTATATGCGCTAAGGGTGAGAGGTTGATTGTGTGTTTGTGCACAAATGATTGTTGCCAATTTTCTCCAAAACGGTTTTAGTAACGGGTCTAGGGTTCATTAGAGGTGGTTCTTAGATACGTAGAGCAAATTTACCAACTGTTGGTTAAACTCTCTAAGCTTAGATATCATTCATGAAAATTTCTTCAGCCATTTCAAGATCATCAGCTCTTTTCTGTGAAAACAAATGCTAACATCTGTAATTATTATTTCGTCGAAATATTAGCCAATAGTATAACTAATTAGCAAATATCTAAAAAATATTGTCGATTGAGGTGTCGCCACTGAATCGTACAAGGCACAGATATAGATCTACATAGATAACGCAAATGCATGTACTTCGCGTGTCCGAACCCCGACCAAGCGTCTTGGTTGGTCGCCGCTAACTTCAGTCTACGCGCGTCTTTTGTTGTAGCCGGTCGACCGTAGAAATTACAAAAATGCCTCGTTGCGTGATAATTAATTGCATTAGCCCAAAAATTTCGAACACCCAAAGACAGGAACATATTTCGTATCACAGGTAAGTTATTTTAAAATTATATTATTCGTGAATTCATTTTAAAACATTTTTTTAAGTATTCCGAGCGGTGATTCCTGGAATAAACCTAAGTAACAATAGATTAACGTTAAGTAAAACTATATTTACATTACGTTGCTGCGTTTGCTTTAAGAATTTAATCTGACATAGTGTGTTATGAGACGATGAATATCAGAACAAGCGATACTGTCGCGCATCGCTTCGTTTTCGTGGTACAGGCAATTCGTCTGTCAAATCTAGCGACTAGTGTTGTTCGTTCTATAATATAATATCAATAATCGATTTTAATCGTTATCTGACAGACGAATGATATAAAAAAAAAGAAATTTTAGTGGAAAAAAACAAACTTGCGTCCTAATTTTACACGACAACTTTAAAAAAGTTTATTCTATGAACGTATACTGTTTATACATTAAGTAGGTTTACAAATAAAAAATATTATTTTTTAGTTTCCCGCATGATCCACACATAAAAGAAGAATGGATTGCGGCCACGGGACGAAAAGACTGGTTCCCGACTAAACATAGTACGATCTGTTCGATACATTTTGAAAATAGTAGTTTTATTGAAGGGAAAAAATTAAGATTATTAAAAAAAACGGCATGCCCCACTATTGATATACTAAAACTCATTGACAATGAAGATAAGGTTAGTGAAAAGATTAATAATGTGTAAGATAATTTAATGAATGGCTTACAAAACATATGACATACACTCATTTGTACTTTACAGAATAAAGATACACCACAAAAACTTTCATCATTGTCAAGAAAGAGAAAACTAGAAAAGGTATAGTTAGCATATATTTTTAATGTAAATTTATACATATTATATGTACATACATACATAAGAAAAGACTAACGGTAGAATGTAAGCTAGTAGCAAAAGTAGAAGACATAAGCGTAAGCATGTACGTAACGGAACTAGAGTGGAAGTGGTAGCGGCAGCAGAGATCGGGAGTGACTGGTAACCAGCAACTAGAAACAAATAAAACTTACTTTACCTTACAGGATGTCAATGAACTACCCACATCAAAAGGAAAAAGTGTAACGAATAAGAAATTATTAACCAAATTAAACAATGCACAAGAAAAAATAAATCAACAAAACAAGGTGATAAAAAGACTAAGGGAGCAGAACCGTCGCAAAGTCAATAAAATTCTCACGCTGATGACCTTACTGAACTGCTTAAAACAGAAATCACTTATTGATGATGAGCAAGCTAATTTACTTCAATCAACCAACGTTACAACTCGAGAATTGTATTCTAGACAGTAAAAGAACAGAAAAAATATCAGTACATCGAAGTACTGGCGTTTACTGGCGTTACTGGCGCGCGCGGGGTGAGACCACAGATATTAAATGTATGAGTATGAGCGAGAAAATCATAGCGGACGGCTCCAGTTGAATCGTTTGAATCGTGCTGGGCGGATGGGCATCGGCGGCATCGGTGTCTTTGAATCGGTTTGGATTTCCCGTCACTAAATTTTGGCTGTGACGTCACAATAGGTATTAAAAAGTCGGCACGCTTGGTTTCAATACAAATCGTGATAGGTACTTGCGTTATCTATGTATATCTATATCTGTGGTACAAGGTCTAATTTAGGGTAATTTTTGAACATCTAATTTTTAATGTATTGTTAGTACTAATTATTATTGTAGATACATAATGAATTAATAATAGATCACTATTCGAAAATTCATTAATATTTTACTATTTTTCCTTCAGTCTAAAGATCATACATACCACTCGGCTATTACTGCTGCAAAGTTACTTGGTACTTATTTTATTTCAATGTTGTTTATTGTTTAATCGCATATAGCTTTCTTGAGGTAAACGAAGATTTTGATTGACGTAGGATAAAAAGCAAGACTCTGCCACAATCTTTAAACCATAATAATTATTCGACTTGTTTGAAAATCGAAACAAGGCATAATATTCAGTCAGTACATTTTGCTTTGTTTTAGTTGTTTAGTTTGGTAGATTTATCCAACTCTTACAAAATGCCTAAAATAATCCTATATAATACCGAATCCTAAAATAATTTTATAGCTTGCGTGCCGCGTGCGTATTCCACGCATTAAAATAAATACTTGTATGAAAAGGACATTTGCACGCATGCGGGGCAATCCCGCACGCGTGATGAAATCCGCACGATATTAAAAACACCCTTAGTACTTAAATAAACTCCAAAATATGTTATTCAAACGGGATGTTGAGAAAAAAAGTATTTTTATATTTACTTTCTAGCTATTATGTTTTACGTCAAGGTTCTAAAACTAGCATAACTAGATTACTTTTAAAAGGAACACTCAATCCACGCACAGCTTTATGGGCTGTAGTTTATACATATATTTGTGTACAAATTCCCATATTCGTTCTAAATTTGTTTTAGATCTACTAAATCCTACGTTTGTTATTTTGCGAAATACCAGTTGGTCCCTCAGTTCATACGCACACTGATAATGTACTGAATAACAGACCAGAAATCATGAAAGAAAAAAATAACGACAACTGTGGTCCCTCATGTCACACTAGAAATATTTTAAAGTATATCACCGAATCTAATAAATAAAATGATTCTATGTGGGGGGGTCAAAGCTTTAGGAAAATAAAAGATTATCTTTTTTGTAATTATATTTTACTTAAAAAATGTTCTTAAAATGATAATTACTGTAAAAGAATTATTAAAAAACTCTCACACCAAAGAGTAACATTTCACGTACAACATTGTTTTATTTTAACAAACAATAACATATGATTAATATAGAAAATGTTACCGTGTTATTTAACACTGACTGTGCGCGAAGCAGACACAATAGTTAAACAATTGCCATGCCCCATATCTCTGGGTCATTACACTAAGAAAGGGTTAACAAAGTATCTCCCCTATTTCAAAACAGACGACAAGTATTACCTAACGATCATAAATGTTACATTAATTAAAGAAGTAAGTGTCCTAAGCCATACTTCTTATTACATCTCCTTCGAATCATACCTATATAATATAATATTCAATAAGTTATTCTGTAAGCAAATGTAACAACCAACGAACGGTAACAATGAATACGTTGAATAACATGTTATCGAATGTTTATATCATATAAAAACAATGAATACTTAGTAATGTTCGTTTTGGTGTAGAGTGGCTTTGTGGGCTACGTGACACTTGCTAGAACCGATACGCAATTTACTCATGAAAATTGAAATTTTATATTATGTGTAAAAAGCGAAAAGGTAATTTTTTGTACTTACAAGTGTAAAGAGTCCATTAGATTAAAGGACATTAAATCGGCACTACTAGGACAATTTTTATTAATAGACAATATTTTATATAGCATCAAGCACCAGCTGCAATTTTATCTTTAAGATCCTTAAGTTCTTTATTATGCATCCATCGGATACCCGTAGCTGACGCGGGACTGGCTGGTCTTGAAATACATCTGCGTGGAAACAAGACAATGTTATTTTCCCAGAAGTTTAAATACATACCATCTAACCTGAGTGGGCCAATTGTTAACGAGGCTCCCTAACTAGATAAGTACCTATATCAGATCTATATTTAAATGTTTATTTACAAATTACATATCTTATAATTTAAATCTAACACCAATTAAAAACAATACCTATACACAAATATAAACATTTAACAATCGCTTTTAAATATATTTTTTTAATAAAATAAAACATTTGGGTCATGGGTTCCGAGCGCTCGCGCTTTGATTAATGATTTAGCAAAGCGCGTAGTAAACCCCTTGTAGATTGCCAACTGCAGATTCCAAATGGTCTTTGAAGATTAAATTTGAAGGGTTTCTGTAGCATTGCCAAAAGGAACTATAAATATTTGGGGGGGGGGGGGGGGGGGTTCTTTTCAACTTCTGCCAACAAGGAGTCCCTGTTCACAGAATTGAAAGCATTCTTTATATCAGCCTTTAAGTTAAATTGTAGAAAATGTGAGGTCATCTCACCTTTTCTACAATTTAGAAAAGTTGGAAAGGAATTTACACGGCAGCCTTGCGGCCCCCTTCTTTGATGCCAAAGCCTAGCTGAAAGGGCTGAAATTTGTTCGATGTTTCATTGTAGTATTTACAAAAAAAATTGTTGCCAAACGCCGATATGTGCTTCATTCTGCATTGGGACGACTACGACCGTCTTTTTTACGTAGTAAATAGTAAAATACAGACAATGCATTCTATCTTATTGTAAAAATTATAAAATTTAACCGCCTTAACAGTTCAAGTCAGGTACCTACTTAAAAACATCTACAAATATTCAGTAGCTACTTACTCCATTTTCTGTTCGAACAGGTTCTCCATGCGAATTTTGCAAAATAGCCAAGGACCCTGGTTCTTGTGCTCCTCTTGGCACCAGTATTTCTTGGCTTTCTCATATTTACAAAACTCTTTGAGAACAAGGTCGTATGGGAATGGGTACAGTTGTTCGACTCGGCAAACCGCAATTTTGTCTTCTAGTTTCTTCTCTTTTCTGACCTCATCAATCTTTACGGCAACATTTCCAGAACAGAATAATAGTTTCTTGACGTTCTCTGGCTTTTTACTAGCTGGACCTTCGTCGGGAATAGCCCTGTTCCAGAAAATGTCATATTTAAATAATTAAGTCACTTAGTAATCTATATTCAAGAGGACCAGAGTCAAGATGGATTAATAGTGTAGACAGTTTATAAGTAAAAGAGAAACCCTAAAACAGTTAAATCGCAAACATACCTCCTAAATTGCGTTCCAGGAAGGAATTCTGCAAACTTTGACCTGTAGTAAGGATGCTTGAGTCCGACCTTAGGTGTCATCACAATGAGGGGCTTACGGAACGGCATGGCTATTTGCCGGCGCATCATGTGGAAGTAGTTGGCTGGCGTGGTCGGCTGGCAAACTATCCAATTTGCAGCGCGTAATTGTTTTACTGTACCAAAAAAATACAATTTGTGTTAAAATAAACCGTGTGAAGGATGCAAGTTTATTGAAATATAATCTGAAACTGAAATAGCTATGTGAATTAGTGCCTTTGATAAGGTAAAAACCCTGGTCCTGGTCCTGGGTCAGATTATCCGTCCCATCGGGCAAGATATTTATGGCACTAGATTTTATTGCTTCTGTGTTTGCACTATTCAATAACCCGCAAAGAGATCAATAGATAAAGAGCAGTAAATCTACTAACATGCCATGTCCTTATCGTCCAAATCCGGAATGACAGCTTCGTCTTCATCGCATTGCAGCAAAAACCTTTCAATACGTGCCGACGAATGCTCGGGGCCCTAACAAAAATATGATTATTATGATGGTGATAAAGTTGGTGTAAGTTGTGGACGCAGGTTGGATTGAGACACCTCTTAGTTAAGTTTACTAAACAGAACTTACTCCATATTTATTTACAGATTTTCAGGATGTACTCACGTGTTGATTCGTGAATGTTCAAATAGATACACGACACTAGTCCAGCATACCCTTAAAATTACGTTAAATATGGATAACCCTCACAAATGTAAAATAAATTACTTACACCGCCGTCGAGTCCGTGCGGCAGTTGGATAACGATGCCCGACTGGCACACCCACTTGCTCTCCCCGTTGGCGATGAAAGTGTCAATCACGGGTTGTGCCGTGTCTGCAAAGTCTCCGAACTGCGCCTCCCACATTGACAGCAGGTGCGGGCTTGAGTACGAATAGCCCGTTTCAAAGCCCAAAATGCCTATTGAAGTAAACGTTACCAAACTTAAAATAGCTTACATTATTAAAAGTGATTGTTAGGAATATAAATATCTATGTAAGCATACTATGTTCTTAGTGGCGGATTAATCTATAGGCAAACTAGGTACGCGCCTAGGGATGCAGATGAGGAGCTTGCCGCCTAGGGCGACATGGACCTTTAATTCGCCACTGCATGTTCTAAAGTATAATAATATGATCGTACTTGATATTTTTACCACACTTTAAAAAAACCTAACAAAATAGTATTACTGTAGTTTACTCACAATCTCTACTTAACCTATACTATAATAATATATTTATGTAAACATTATACCTATGTCTATGTCTTACCGAATTCAGACAGAGAGCTGTTATGCAGCTCGTACTGCGCCTGGTCGGGATACAGTGAGTCCAGCACACGGTACGTGGCGCCGTCCACTCCCTGGTGGTGGTACACGTGGTGCCTGAAACCAACGGCCAGCTTCAGTACACTTTCTGACGCGGTTTAGAATAATTTATTAAGAGTTTAGAACTGAGTATATTAAAATCAGTTTGGTACTATCAAAATATTATGAATTGGTAGATCTAGCGCTTCTAGCAGCGTGTACCTGTGGGCCAGCGTGCCTCGCTCGACGTCCTCGCCGGTAAACCGGATGTGTATCTTGTCTCTGAGCAGCGAGCCGTACGCCAGCGCCTCTCCCATCGGCCAGTCCGCAATGCCTTCCGCCACCTAGTAGTGTTGTCATTGTTGTTACATGTATACGGCTCCTTATATGTTTTTATGATTAATTTCGTTACTGGTTCTAGTACAGTCGAGTTGTAACTCTAGGACGCCTGGAGCTTCATAGCCTCGTTGTTTCTTAATGGTTATTATTGTAAATCCCGACTTACAGGAGTTACAATGATGGGCCCCACTGGTGGGCTTGTACCGTATAAAAAAGTACGTCGTCAATAAAAAGCTCTACGACCGGCCGTTCTGTAACTTAACCTTACGCCAGCTGTTGACGCTCGTCGAAACACCACGAGACAAGCCGAGTATGAGTGTGTACATCATGGCGCTCTCGGAAGCTCACAAATGTCAATACCGAGAAGGTTGACAAAAGAAAAGGAAGGCCTAGTAGCAGTAGGTACCTGGCTGATATGAACATTATAATGATATGGTACTTTCTAAACTATAATGTATAATAATTTATAACTGCACTGGACTGCAAATATACCAAGCCACCCACTTTCTTTTAACTAGAATTTCTGAAAAAGTATTAAATTTACAACCATTAAAGTAATATCTACAGGAAGTGCTTTTAATGTTCATTAAAATGAATGAAAATTCATTAGGATTAATCTATTTATTGAGTCGGATTCATGTCCGGGCTTCGAGCTGGTCAATCTTCCGTACAAATACCGACGTACTATATACTGGGACACCACATAAGCAACATGAGGCATTGTGCAGTATCATGCATTAACTGATTATCCATGGATAACGAGATTTCTAAGTTATCCCTAAGAAAATGTAAAAAAAAATTTGCTATATACACGTTTTCAAATTTAAGGTACTATTTTATACACCTTTACTATCGCTTATCTGCCCAAGTAACCACAACCCAAACTATATAGTCCCTGGTCGTTCTTACCTGTGCAGGGGACATGCACAGAAAAACTTTCAGCTTTTATAAAATAACGAAGATCTGGCCCTCGTGGGCTCTTAGTCTATAAGTTGGATATAACGATCATCTGCTGCTGATATAGCCCTACGTCTGCAACTGCGAATGGCGATCGAATGCTCCAGTCTCTACGTATCGTGTGTAAACTGCACCGAAGATCTGCTGATTCAAAGTCTTCGAGCGACCTCGCATTGCGCAATGCCGGCTTGAATTAGTGCTACGGCTTGTGTTGTATCCATTGACAGCAAAAAGTGGCAAAAATACACGCGTCTGAGCAAACGATAGGCATTTACTAAAGAACTGATAAGAAATATCCGACTAACCTCGTAGAAAAAAAGAACTCCAATCACTAGCCAAAACAGACCCAAATCGTTAGCATTGTGTTTGTCCCTTGATTACAATGAGAGTTGACAAAACTTGAGAATAATTTTATACTCATAAAATAGACATGAAACGCACTTTCTGTAGGTATAACTTTGATGTGAAAATCAAATCAGAGTTTCAAGGTAGCGGGTGGCCTGGTTTATTTGCTGTCCAGTGTGTATCTACTATAAACTTTACATACCATTTTCTCTCGTTGACCCAGGAGTTTAGTGATACCGGAGTGGATCTCAAAGGCCCATGGCTCCGGAGGCTTGCAGAAGTGATTAGCTATTGTTAATAGAGAGGCCTGATTGATGCCAGTATCTCTGATCTGAAAAAAGTCATGATTGTCACAGTAGTTAAAAACGCGACGGAGCCGTGTTAAGTTTCACTTTCGCCATAAAATTAAATCGTACCTTCTTGGGATCGATAGACTCCCAGAAGCCAGTCCAGGGCGTATCAATCCAGTCCATGATACTTAGCTTGGTGATTTTTTTGGCGAGGTCAAAGTGTTGGTTCAATGTTGCCATGTACTCTCTTTCCCAACCCAAGATATCAGCTTCGGTCGCAATGTTCGCCGCTTTTAGTTTCTCACCGTAAATCAAATCAACTACAAAGTTTAAGTTATTACATATTTTAGTGAAGCTTTATTTAATAAAACGAAAGTTTGCGAAATTGAAGTAGTTCCAGTAATATTTTAACATCGAAAACAGTTTTGCAATATTTTGTCTCAAATCGAAGCAATATTAACAAATAATATATTTTAGATTAGGTAGATAATAAGTAAGTAGTATTTATGGCGCTATATACTAATGGGACAACCCCGCTTAAATAGAAATTGATAAAGAAAATGTATCTTATCACTGACCGGTCCTCATATTCTTAATCTTCTTGTACATGAAAGGTTGCGTGAACATGGGCTCGTCCTCCTCACTGTGGCCGAAGCGGCGGTAGCACACTAGGTCCAACACCACATCCTTCTTGAATTTGCAGCGGAACTCAATCGCCACGCGCGCCACGTGCGCCACCGCCTCGGCGTCATCGCCGTTCACGTGGAGGACGGGTGCGTCGATGCACTTGGCTACATCTGTAGTGTAGGGGGTAAGGAAAGAGAGAGATATACATAGGTTTTATAAACGACAGACCAACCGCCGTGAGCCCGTTACCAAAGACTTGCGTGTATTCGCGAGTTTATGAGATAAATAAGGTAAAAGCAGCAATCAACAATCCATCGAAAATCTGCAGGTATTACTGACCTATAAAAGTAATTTGAAATCTTTCAGTTTCCAAAACTATTTTAGCTATAGGTAGGGTAAAGGCTACGCAAAAGTTTGTTCCTTGAGCATCGTATACTTTTACTATCGTATGAGTGGCAGTCCAAAAAAGAGATTAAATACGTCAATAGGGTCTTTATACAATCAAATTGCCCGCAAGAGGTAAGCTTTGGCATTGGACAGAACACAATAGAAGTTGCTTCACTGACAATAGCCTGGTGGCTCTTAGGATAAGAAAAATAATGGACAAGGAAACTCACCAGTACAGTAAGGTGAGCTCCTGGAGAACCTAGGGTCGGTGGTGTAGCCGATCTGATTGTTACACACGATGTGGATGGAGCCGTGCGTGGTGAACGCGGGCAGGCTGCTCAGCGAGAACGTCTCGTACACCACGCCTTGCCCGGACATGGCGGCATCACCGTGCATTATAATTGCCATTACCTGGTTGTACAATACAAGTATGTACAGTCATTTGATACCTAAGGTGGCATATCGTATGGCACGCGCGGAGAGTGTTAAAGAAAACGTAGCGTGTCAGTTGTACGCTCTCCGCCTATTACATCCGCCTGTAGCCTGACAAAGTTGATAACTCTATATTCAATGACTCAAAACAGCTAAAAAGCACAGCTATTCATTCATGTGTTTTTTTTAGTTACAAAGTTTCTTACTGTATTTATTTTTAACACAAATGTAAGTTTATTATGAAATAAAATAATGACAAAATAAAACAATAGTGGGGGTAGAAGGTCACCTTGTCTCCATTACTGTCACCCTTCCAGAACTGTTCAGCTTTCGCTTTGCCCACCACGACGGGCGATACGACCTCTAAATGGGAGGGGTTGGCGCTCATTGACACCTTGATGTACTTGTTAGTGCGTCGGATGAACCGGTGGATGTAAGTGCCCAAATGGTACTTGATGTCACCGGAGCCCTGGGGAATAAAATTATAGGGTACTGATGTTTTTTCGACAGCAGGGCGACAAAAGGTGAGTCCGCTTTTTTTATCAATAAAGAACTTGTACCGCTTATATACCTATAAGAGTTCATTATAATATGTTACAACTTACTGGTTCTTTGGGCTCCATTGGCTTAAACTGAGCAAAAATATCAGTTAGCTGCTTGCGACATACATTCACTAACATATTTAGACGACCTGTACAAAAAAGGTAATATAGGTACATCGTTAACATACATTTGAGACGGAATAACCAATGTAAAACCAAAATCCATTTCTACATTCCACAAAGCTAAACTAAATGTAAGCTAGACTGCATACACTGTAGCGTTACTCACCTCGATGTTGCATGGCCATCACAATGGACTGTACACCGAGCTTGGTGCTGGTGTCTACGATTTCTTCTAGCATTACTATCATGCTCTCTCCTCCTTCTAGACCGAACCTCTTCTCTGCAGGCCACTTGGTTGCGAAATACTTTTCCAAGCTAATCAAAATGTGGTAGTTAGGTATATACAATACTCTATTATAATTGATAAATATTGCACTAGTAAACTTATCAAAAGTGGTCTGCTTAATTCTTATTTTAAAGTTAACCTTTGTCACAGTTTAGGTCAATTAGTTTAGGTAAATTAAATAAATTGACCTAAACTATTAAGTGGAGGCAATGTAGATCTTTATGCATCATTTTTTCTGACAAGATCTAACAGTAACAAGTAGAGTATTTAGATGATCGAAGAGAAGCGGCGATAGTATCAACTTACAACACAGCCTTAGTAAGTCGTCGCATGATGAGCCTCTTCTCTTCGTTGGTCTTTTCCAAAACGCCGGGCGTTTCCATACGCTCCCTCATAAACTGAAGCTGGTCTATATCGTAACAGTGCATGTACTCGACACCGATAGATTGGCAATACACGTTCTCTAGACGGCGGATAATCTCCCTGGAATATTTAATTGTTCTTATAATAGAAGATTAAACATATGAAGTGCCTATATACCTACTTAGTTGGTGCTCGCACACTGCTGTTAAAAATTGTTTACAAATATTAGTAATTAAATATTTTCTTAAAAACATTTGATCACTATGTAAGAAAATGTTTCATGTGAAGGTAAACAAAAATGTTAACTAAACAATTTCGTTATAAATAAAGACCCCTTTTTAGAAATCGGTTAAACTATTGCTTGAACGATTTTTAACAATTTTAATCCTTCGTAAAAATAAATTAAGCAAATGACAATGCCCAAATCCTTAAGATAGTTTATGGCACTGTACTTTTCTCTAGCTCTTAACCTCAGCTTAATATAATAATACTTAGTGTATCGACGGCGACGGCCAACCGGCACGACCGGAGAGAGATCAGAATAATGGTATGTATAAATAATTTTGCCTCCAAGTGTTAAGAGCTCAGGAATTCGATTGGACAGTTACTCTTCTATTAGTTCTTCTACGACGAGTGAGACGAACGAGATGTAAATACAGACTAAACAAAAATCAAATGTCCCACCTGAGTGTTAACTGAGTTTCTTTACCGCCAATACAAGTTCTTTCAGGCAGGTCAAATAACATATCCATGTGCTTTTCCTCTAATACACAAAAATAAATAAGTTAATAAATTACCAATGTAGTAGGTAGGTAGTACGTAAGTGTGGGTATTTACGTACTAGGTACCTACTTTTTTTTTTATCATTCACAGCAATTACAGTATTCGAAGCATAAAAGCAAGACGTTAACTAGTACTAAACCTACACATTAATATGGACTGTATTTAAACTCAATCTGGTTAATAAATTTTGTGTGGATTTTCAGTAGATATCTACTACGGCCAGTTTCATTGACCATAATACGTATTTTGTTTTTATGTACAAATATAGTCTAGTTGGCACCTAAACTAGAGCATCTAGAAATAATATACACTTACGCAACGTGGATGTGAGTTCTCTAGCTACAATGGAGCATTCCAATCCTTTTGTGTCCAACGACAAATTCTTAGCTTGGGCAAAAAGTCGAGCCGGCATCGTTAGGCCCAGTGGATCTGTTTTAGCAAGGAGATGACCACGAGCCTGCATCAAACAAATATCGATGCATGAGTAAAGAAGGTGCTATAGTTCGATTGGACGGCAAACCGACACGACTATAAAATGGAACGTTCCAGTTACCTGGTAACTTCGAATCAGATTTGCCACCGCCAAACTTAATTTGATTTTCTCCCTCGCTTCTTCTTCGGAAGCACTAGAAGTCTTCGGTTCTGAAAGTATTTTTAGTTCTTACCCATATGGTAGGATACTGACTTAGTTCTAATTACGTACTTTAGGTGGACATCTTTGGAAAGCGCCTATATATTTGCATATTAATTGGAAATGATGACGAGGTTAGCGCTAGGCCTACGTTCATGTTTTTACTAGGGGACATGTCACGGAGACAAATCCCCTAACATTTACGTGGTACCTATGTCTTTGCAACTTCGTGGGACGGTATCGCTCGACATTTGCCTTGTTCATTCTGCCTAGTGGTTTGTCGCTCGAGGAAGGTAGTGTTGTTCAGTGCAACTTACATAAAGCGACTCATGTTCTCACTACTCAAAACGTGCGTAAGTCGACGCTCCCCAAGCCGTAGATGACGCAAGCGAAGTCAGACGACATAGCGCGGGACACGTAAACTTCATGTCGAACAACAGAGTCGCGGGACAAATGTCGCCTAGTGAAAACGCCGGTTTGGAAACTATCTAATAGGATAAGGATGAAAATAAGATAAAAGAAATAAAAATAAAGGATATCCACTCGCGAGACTATATTACAGCATTTATAAGTGTCCATCCATTCGATGTTCATGTTAAGCGTGGTCAAATCGCCTCCCCTATAAAATTCATAGCAATCTAAAATGTTCAGCTATATATTCCACTTACGGACAGTAGTAGGACTAAACTCATCTTGAACTTCATCAATCTTCAAAGCTGGCCCGCAAACGCTGTCATAAAATCCATCCCACGACTGCAAATTCAATCAGATGATAAAATACTTGCCCTTTTTACATGCTTTAGTTTCATCGCATTCCGGATCCGATGGAATCAGGTCCAATGAATCGTCGCCTTGTTTATGCATCTGATTGTTTAACGGATATTTAAATCTTACTGGACTACCAGACCACTTAGGTTCGAATAACTAAATCGGCGAAAGTCATGGTATTGGAACTTCACATTGTGATCATACTGCACTAGACTTGACTAGACTTGGGCTTTAGTTGGCAAACTTTTCAGACACTAACGCTATTCGCTCTTTGTTTAGGTATTCAAACCAATGTGAATATGAAACAGGGTACGGTTTTACTCGCATTAAGATAAAACATTTCTGATTAAGTAAAGTGCGCGGTTTAGATAAGAAGACAATTTAGAACAACCTCTACAATAGTTAATAAGTTCTTTCACACTTTCTGTGATGATTTTTAATCATATATTTGCAAATGTTTGAATTTCTTCGGTAAAAGTAGAATTTAAAAAATAAATGTATATTTTAAAACTTACCTCCTTCACTTATAAAAATTGTCTGTGTTGAACAATTGACTAAATTATACCTGTCACTGTTGTTTAAATGTTAAAAGATAGAGACAAATACATATGAGATAAGTCAATAGACGAAACAAGTTAATCACTTGTCTCGTCTATTGACTTATCTTTAAACACATTTTAGCATCATTTTTAAGTAAGTAGGTTAGCTTATACATTATACACTTACTGAATCGATTGATCCTTTAGATTTAGCCCAATCTAAATATTGGGCTTCTAGGAAATTTGCATTCGCACCGCATAAAAACGACTCTGCATTGGACGAATAGAACAAGTAATCCTTAATTCGTATCATAAACTGCAAGGAAAGACGAAGATATTTGATTGAAGCCAGAGACCTATATTACAGTTATGTCATTCAAAGCTGGACTGATAACTACCTACAGTGTGCTGTAAAATTTTGTAGGTATGATCTGGCGAGATAAGAGTCAATTTCTGAGCATCGCGTTAGATCGCAGCCGCGCACATGGATCGCGTGCATCAGACGCGCGCGTCTGATGTGACAGTATTGACATATTATGAGAATGTATCAAATGTATGACACCGTTTCTGAAGTCTGCCAAATACGCGTGCGGATAAGAACAGATGTAAGCTGCACGCGGCTGTTTAAAACCTCGCAACTTTTCTTCATCACATTTGAAATGTCTATATACCCCTCTTTTTAATAGCGTAGTTTGCAACCCATTACCCAGCAATGGCCTTTCTACACCCATTTGATTTTATTTCTGGGTTTTCATTTGGTATACTTATATAATTAGACATAGTAAGTTGAGACAGACTCCGCCCCCTTCCGAAACTTTGATGATATCAAGTTCGGGATTCGATAACGGATACCTACGGAAAGATTTTCATTTCAAATATCCGATAGTTTCGGTTACGGAGCTCCAGTATTCAGCATAACGTTTGTTGGAGATTACCTACATAAATCGCTAAGAACAGTTTGATTGAAACCAAATCTACGAACAAACATGACTTTTCGACTTACCATAGGATTACAAGCATTTTTATATTTTTGAGTTGTTCTTAACAACTGTAAGGAACGAGTCAGAGACATTGTAATCTGAAAATAACCAATTACATACATTAAAATCAACTAACAAGGAACGTCAAAACGTCGCTTCAGCGCTAAAACCCGATTCTACTAGAGCAATTTCGTTTGTTTAGGGACTTCATTATAGTACATTACTGAACCCATTTCTTCGCTAAGGTCCAAAGGTTCGAGAATATTCTATTCCTAGTGAGATCTGTCCAGATATCCCAATTAACTAGCAACTCGAGGCCTTGCGATGACTAGATAACAAAATACAACCGATAAGTTTAAACTTCACTACTGCCAAAATAACTAAAAATATTACTCGTGCAAATAAATATTGTAAGTACTTACATTCTTCTTCACATTTGTTATTTTATAATTTTTTTTATAACATAAAATTTTTCTTAGTATAATCAAAATATATAAGTTAAATAAAAAATAAATAATCAAGAAAAGAAATATATGCGTGCTGTAACTGTCATTTTTAGAACATTCTGAACTTCTACGTTTAAATCGTTTATAAGTAAAGTACTGGTAGCACAGAATATTTGCAGCAGGTATTTTCTGAAATAGCTAATAAATACTTTTTGTACGTTTTTTCGGCATAAAACGTTTTAAAAACTCTATTTTTGAATTGACAAGTGCTTACGTAAAGAAACGGAACTTTACTGCGGGGTGCCGATTTCAGACCATTCAATACAAGATATCTAGGTTTGTCACGGAGGTTCGTCATCATCATCAGCCGGAAGACGTCCACTGTTGAACAAAGGCACGGAGGTTACCTGCATAAAAATAGCATCTGTGCAAAGTGATATTAAAGTCTGACACTGAACTTCGACCATATTGAGCACGTTCTCCTACGTATTGGCATGGATATGTAATTAATGTCCAGAGATTGGCCATCTAGCATGGGAACGCGGTTGACCGCCTGGGGATGCTGCGTCAGACACGGGTCTTTTTTTGCGCTCCACCCATACGTTTCTAACGTGTATAGACTAAGGCTCAATTCACACCGAGATGGCAGTGGCGGGCTCGGCAGAGAAGGCGAGCGATCTCCCGCGACTGACGCGACGTGCGCCGATGTGCGAGGTGCGCCCGATGTACTTCAAGGAACTAGTGAGTATGCGGCGTATGTGCGCGGAGCGGGCGTGGTTGGTAGGACACTACAAGAGGCCGCTCGCGACTACAAGAACAGTAGTGCGCCATATTATTATTATTATATAGTAATCTATGAGTGCACCACCGGTGTGCGGGAGTCATCGGAGTGCTCGCGAAAGGTCCCGCGGACGGCCGTGCGACCTTTTCAAATTTATCAGGCGATACTATGTATTATGCAATGAAGATAAAGTTGAAAATTATAGGACACTGAAAATGCTCGTGCGCTTCGCTTCCGGCCGCTGTCATCTCGGTGTGAAATGAGCCTAAGGCCTTGTTTACTGCTCAGTACCGGCAAAGATATTTTTTGTATTTTTCACTTCGAAAAATTGCGTGGCAGTCCAGGCGGTAGTGAACCAACCTCCATAGGTATGTGTGCATGACCTTTTATAGTGCTTCGGTGACGTCACGAAGCACAGACCTTTCATAGGCAGCACATGTTGCGGGGTAGGGAACGAACTAAAGAATAAAAAAATAATGGTGTAAATACAAAATGTTTATTTACAAATGTATGTAATTACAAAAAGGTTATCCGTACCAATATCAAAACCATAAAATATCCATTAAAAATATATAAAAGAAAATAATTTCAGCTTTACAATATTTTATGTAAAAATAACACGTTATGTACATTTTTTCAACAAGTTTTAGGTATTGATAGACTTTAAAAATGGGCTATCAAATCAAATCTTAATAAAATGTGTCACCTCACCATAGTGTCGCGACACATAACAATTTAAAGTTCATAGATAAAACATGCGAGGGAGTTAAACAATGGGATAAAAAGTAATAACTATGTATTACTTCACATAAATAAAGACATGTCAGTTATTTTTACGAGTAGGTATCTACTTTTATATTGCCATCCGTGGGCAACAATACTTTATAAATATATCATATTTTGTACAATTAATACTTGATATTGAGCATTTGTAACTATTTTATAGGGAGCTAATAATAACGAAGTTTCATATCATTCACAGTTATACATAATTGAGAGTATGTTTCTAACTAACTTCAAAAAAAGGAGGTACTCAATTGGGTTGTACGCTTAGTGGCCGACATCTGAAGCATTCTACATTGAATACTCCCAATTACCTTGATATCGTCTTCTGAAAGGAGTAATAGAAAAATATTAAAACGAAATCACTTCGGACTACCCGTAACTACTCTCATATCATAAACGTGACTGGTATATTCTCACCAAGATCCGTAATGATCTACTACCCGTCTAAATAATTACAGTGCCATGCTTAACATCGCTATTCTACTGGCAGCTCAATTTTTTTCCCCAATAAGAATAAAAGAGAAGTGGAATGTCCTAACTTATAGGTATGGATTGCACTTGAATTATCGTAACACAATACTAGTTTTTGTGTTGGGATACTATTGATATTGATAGTAACAGACATATTGTATCGTAAAAATAATAAGCTAAGCGAATGTTCTTTCAACATTCACTGCCTGGTTGTCATACTAGCTGTGACCAGAAAAGGTAATTTAATACCAATTCAAAGATCAATATTTTCAGCCCAAAGTAAATATGAATATGCTTTCTAGTAATAGAACATGATCACAATGTACAAGGTCTACACACATAAAATAACTTTAATTGATATAAACAACATTTATAAATTGAAACAGATATGATATTATACTTTGGATTTAAAAATATAAAACGTACAAAAATCACATTAAAATCAATGATATGTCAAAAAGTATAGATACGTCATGTAGTAACAAAATGAAAGAGAAAAGTGTTTCGAACTCTGATGAGTCCGAACTGCACTAGTCTTATGTCAAGTCTGACAGTAATTGTACTACACAAGACTACAATTCTTCCCTTTTAGAGTCTTTAAAATGAGCGCGCTAGTAACATATCTGTACTTTTTTGAAATATCTTTGGTCAGGATCCGGTAGAATATAGTTGCTAATATAATGCTTACCGATAACACACGCAAGACAATAATGTAACATAATTTAAATCACATTGCACTTATAAAAATATTAAAAATATTGCATTATTTTTCTGAGTGACACTCTTTACTGAATTCAATAGTTATATAACACTGTTTTATCGTAAAAGAACACATTACTCACATTGGTAGTTACATAAGTAAAATATATTGATAAAATGAATGAACCTCTAATTAATGTTAAAGATACATTTCTTTGTAAATAGGTATATTATTTCAAAATACAAAAGTCATATGCTTAATGTATTGTCCGGTTAACAAAATTGACAATAAAGTGACTGCACTATTGAACTTTAACGAAACTGCAGATATCTTTCTCAAATATCCACATGTCACAGGAAAGGCGCATCCTAAATTCATTGCAGCCAATAGCTATTCCAGAAATTTACGCCAAAGACAGTAAGAAATTACAATTATATTGTTATCCAACCTATACTAAAGACTTGGCCTGACACTGCTGCAATGCTCACCTGACATTGCGGCAGAGCGAGAAAAACCTCGCACAATGATATATTATAAGTAAAAATGGTAAGATAAGTTATATAATCCCCCATTAAAACTGAAACTAATTAGCACACCTGTACTCTGCTCATCTCATTTCCACTCGAAAGTTACGACCCGCTGTCCAACTTCCACGTGTTATCTAATGTAGTGTGACATTACAATATTGTGTGCTATTTCTGAAGATCGAATGAGGAGTAGATAACATGTCCACCACTTTGTAACCGACTTAAAAAAGTAGGAGGTCTCTGTTCGGATGTATGTATTTTTCTACTTATAATAATCATCATTGGCAGTCTAGCAATGTCTTACCGCGTCTTACTATTATAACTAGCGAGGCATCTGCGTGGTGTGTTAACTGTATAGTTTTTGGTTTAGTCGGCTTTCTTGGACTTTTGTTTCTTGTCTTTGCCCTTCGGTTTCGAGGGGTAGATCACGAACAACGCCAATTGTGACGAGCATAGAGCCACTGCAACCAGATTTTGTGCCTAGGAAATAAACGTAATTAGTAACAAATACAATGTGTATATCTATACTTAATATTATAAAGCTGAAGATTTTGTTTGTATATTTGGTTAAACACGCTAATCTCAGAAACTACTGGTCCGAATTAAAAAAAGTGTTTGATAGTCCATTTATCGTATATATAAACATTCAAAATCCACGCGGACGAAATCGGGCGGTAAGTAGTGTATGTATATTCGTGAGAAGCCTATATCGATTAAAGTAATATTCATTCGAAACAAAGAAATGAAACTGATTTCAATAAAACTTTGAAGAGGGTACACTGTGTCCTATTTTAGCGCAATAAAAGCTAAATCCAATAAACTTGCTTATCTATCAATATCGACATGTGATTGTGATATTTAGTGAATTTAATAAACTAGCAGCGTGCACTGATAACCGAATTGAAATTTCATTAATATAAAGGAATAACAGGAAACTGAAACTGAAGGTCACTGCGATTGTCTAAGGTCGACTGGTAGAAAATGCCTCAGGCGTTACGTACGCCTATGTAACGTATTTGTTACATGTTAAATAGTTACAATAAAATGAAGACTGGCCATGGTCGAAACGTTAAGCCAATAAAGGTAAATGCATGAGTTCGCGTTAATTCCCGTGTCGTTATTGTTTTAAACGTAAAAGTTAGTATGTATCTACATCATCATCAGCCGAAAGACGTCCACTGTTGAACTAAGGCCTCCCCTTTAGGTATGGAAGGAGGGTCCTGTAATCCCCACGCTTGGTTACAATTCAATTCTAGGCCGAATAGGCCGATCGGCGGCAAGTATGTTTAGTACAAGTTTAAATAAAATAATATTAAAGTTTGTTTAGTATCAAACAGTTATACTTACAACAAGGAACTTATTCCTCAGGATGATGCCGTACAGCAGCCACATGAACGTGACGACGGAGCCGGACAGGATGATGGGGAAGGGCAGGCCCTCCGTGCTCTTGTTCTTTATTATATCTTTCTGTAAAATTAATTTAAACGTCAAAACACGCTTATAGATTTTGGTTAACGTTGGGGATGCGGTGAAGCATACGCAGATCCCGCGTCCTAAGGAGAATACACTCTGGTTTTAGCTGTCAAGAGTCCAGCATAACCCGCCGTCTGTCCCAGAACAGAGGAGTCCAGTTCAAAGAAATACGTCTTTGTTTTTATTAGAACCAGCTACAATGTCTCTACTGTTGACCATTAAGAAATTAACTCGTCTGGAGCTAATCCTAGGTGTATTATCAAGTCATTCTTAAGAAACGGACCAATAAAAATTTAACAATAAATATAAGTTCCATAGTTACTAATGAACAAAAACCATAACTCGACTCCAGGAACCATGTCTCTTCGGAAGATGCTTTCTGAATATCATACATCATCCGTAATACATTAAATAGCCCCCAAAGATACGAACCTCAGTATAAAGTTTAAAAACATCAAATTTTATCAGTTCACATCATGTCATTAAACACCATTACAATGATGAGGTTGTGAAATAAAATCTGAACTTTTATATCAATAAAATTTAGAGTAATTAGACATTATGTGATAAGCGACCTCAAATGATGACCTTATTGACCTAGACCGTACCACACACCCAAACTTCTGTCAAAACTAGTTAGTGATAGGTACTTATACTTTAATATTCCGGTACCAAACAAGATTTTGCAGTGCTAATAATTTTGCGAGCGTGTATCTCGGTTTCGCAAAGTTTTTTTTAGATGTAATAAATATAAGTGTAATTTATGAGTCCAAAACAGATAAGCAACTGTATAAGCTTCAAACGCATGGTTCATCTGCAATAGATGAAGACAGTGAAGCCGCGAATAAAACCTAGCCAAGCCAAAATTCTTTGACTTGACAATGATAACTGTATTTATGTTGAGTGTACGCAATTAACTTCTATGTCAACTTACGCACAAAAACGGAAAGACTAGCAGCAGCATTATGAGCTATTTAGAACTACTCAGCAAAGATAATTCTATGATAATTATTACGATACGATCTATATTTCCTGACAGTCAGATCATGCGATTACTAAGTATAGTATAACGTTGATAACGATTATAATTATTCCCCACTATCGCAATTCCCAATGACACAATGATTACGTGCATTACGCAAAGGTACACGTATTACCTAAATATGAACTGTAAGGATGACAAGGATAACTGTCCAGGTCGTCTACTTACGGATTTAATTTCAATTCTAATACAAAATACAAGACTAAAGCAAAATTTATATAGTTTAACTAAAACATGATTCAGTTTAATTTAAAAAAAAATATCTTTAAATCTCAGTTAGTTCCTCGAAAGACCTTAATATATAAATAAAATAACGAAGGCAAACTTTTCACGTAAATATTTCTAAACTTACCAGTCCCAAAAGCGGTGACGCGATCAGATAGAACATAAACGCTGTGATGATAGATCCAAATCTATTCTCCACTAGCGCCGGGTCTTCGACCTGGGCATACCCAATCAGGGCGGCTGAGATGGCGCCAGATATACCGATCTGAGCCCAGACCTTCATCTTCTCGTGTGTGTAGTGGAAGAATACCATGACGTAGATGATGTTGATGGCTAGACCGATCAGGTTCACTTGTATCATCTTGTCGTCGCGGAGGATGAAGCCGAACTTCAAGTTGAGGATGCTCCTACACGGAAAGAATTATATTATACATAAAATATAAAACACACGTAACACCACACGCCCGTATGTTCCGAAGGGGTAGGCAGAGGCGTATATAGAACTCCCATAATCCACATATTGCCAGTTATGTTTTAGGTCCCAATGTATTAGGCGGCAAGCCTTTTAGACACTCATATAGACTCTGTGCTACTACAGACTCGGGAATCGAACCCAGGACCTCGCGCTCAGTAGTCGCGCTTTGCGACCACTAGACCAATAAGGCAATTGTGATAACGACATCGCCTGCTTTACAGTTCACCTGATTTACTGACGTAGCTTGCCATTATAAAAAACTGTTTACTAATACTTAGTTGAGCAACTGTGTCGTTTGTTCACCTGTTTCACCGAAATTATATTTGGCACAGTTCACTTTGTGTACAAATAATAAGAGTTGTGTAATGAGATTGTTCTCTTATGTTAATAGCTATACTATTTTAATTATACTGAAGTAAGCCTGGTTTATATAAATGGCAATATACTACCACATGGGACAAACGTGGATGTATAATACACCCCTGCCTAACTCATCGGGGGGAAAACAGGCGAGTTTATAATATGTAAAGAAAGCCAGTATTCTTAACACTGACTACGCGAAGCAGACAAAATAGTGAAACTATGGCCATTCCCCATATGTGGGTCAGTACACTGGGAAAGAGTTGACTACCAATAGGTTCTCTCGTTCTTCTCTCTCAAAGACCCTTTACGTAATGCAGGCCTAAATGTTTTTAAGGAGACGGAAGGACTTACATGATGATACCTCCTAGGAAGGGCATGATCCCGATGCCCCTGGTACTGCCCTGCTTGTATATGTCCCAGCAGATGAAGGTGCCCGAGAACATTTGGCCGATGGTCACAATGGCCGCCGCATTGCCCACCACCTCCTTGTACGGCTGCAGAACGTCCGCTAGTAGCTCAAACATAGTGATAGCCTGAAATAGAAAGGACGGTAAAGCCTCGGTTTGCTAGCTAACATATTGACCGGCACATAGCAGACAACAGATAATAATTATTGAATGGGTCTACAAGTAAACGGGCGGTGTAAGTATGAACTAACGGGTTAAGCTTAGAAGGTATGTGAGAGACCTTTATCATGTGAAATGTGAAACAACGCTGTGGTTCTGCAACATTTGTGTAGTGTTAATTCAATTTCTTCAACTGATTTCAATGTATGTATTGTTACAAAGTAGGTAACAGTGGCCGACCACCGGAAATACTTAGATCTCAAATCAATACAAGCAGCAAAACGTTTTCAATAAACAAATCTTGTAGCATTGATTTGTTTTGCGTACGATTTTCAGCGACGCGACGGAGAGAACTTCTGAACGCAGCAACAGTATCTACTAAATTGCGTAATTAGAGTAGTGCGTATATTTCTTCGTACAATAGAAACATGACACGACGACACTATATCACTTGATCTGTAAAACGGTACAATTCTACTGAGCGTTGTAACGAGGCCGAACAAAAACAGTTCTAATTCAAACGACGACGCACTTATTTTCCAATATCTAGATTCTAGGACACGACATAGTCCGCTCTCATTAATTCATACTGACTACTTTCATGAGGTAGAAATGTTTAATAACCTATTCTTAAACCTAAAAGTATGAGTATGACGAATAAATTATTTATTCGTAACTTTCCCAGCAACCGTACGGACCGGGACGACTTCTGATGAAGTAGAAAATTCCTGCCTACCCTTGGAGGATCATAGGCGTAAAAGGATTTTTCTTGGTGGAAGACTACGGAGTTAGGTTTTCTAACATTGACATACAACGGATGAACACTTGTGTAAAATTGTTTTAGATATACTTTGCAACTAGTTCTTTTGGTATACAATATCTTCATAACAAGACGTGACAAAGGACAATTTGGGTATCGAGGTTGCTAAGTAATTAAGGTCAGAGCAGGCAACTATTTAAAGATATTTCCACGCAAACGTATCGAAATGTCTTAGGTTAGCATATTTTATACTATTTTCACCTTATTAGCATATTTCAAGGCTTTATTTAGGTTGAGACTGGTAGTTGAACTATTGAGCGCGCTTATATTCGGCATTTGATGCGCATTGAGCATTGCTAACAGTTCCAGTTGTTTTGTGCAAAAAAATTGGCCATGACACCTCCAATACCTATTAACTACTTTCTGCTTATTTAAATAACAGGTATTAGGTAGTCATTGCGTACGTAAATATACAGGGTGTACACTTGTATCGCCTATCGGTAGCTTTAGGTAAGAAAAGCATTTCCATGGTTTTCATTCAAATCAGAGATAAAATATAGATAGGCACCGCAAACTATACCAAGAATTCTTCAAAGCTAGCTCGCAAATCCTTCTACAAGTCGTACTTTAGACCGTGACCCCACTGTCACATGTAAATAGTTTCAATAACAAACAATCACTGCCTCGCTAGTTGCTTGTTATTGCAACAAATTACTTCTGTCGGCGAACCGGCCGAGCGTCATGCGCACACCCACCGGAGCTGTGACGTCACATCATGGCCACTTGTTCCACTCGACTGTGGGACCGCTAAACGAAGGCAATTTAGAAGTGACACTACAATAGCCTGTTAAGACAATATGCGTACCTACCTATCTAATTAGGTATGTTTTAAGACTGGTTCTGTGTTTTAAGTCAAATAAAGAGAATAATTAGCTAGCGTAGATATAGGTATATGTATACCTGTGCATATTGTAGGTAGATACATTTTCGTTTCTTAATTCTATTATTCAGTATTATTACAACAAAAAGCTCAGTGCTTAGTAATACCCAGATATGTAGCGCTGGACCAAGGTGATCAAAGGTCAACATGAGTCGCTAACGTGTTTTGTGAACAGCTTAAGACCATGAGTACAAAATTAACACAATATTTATCTGTATTGACGTCTGTAAATCTGAATATTAAGACTACCATATTTTGCGCCTTTAAGTGTCATTTATGTCCAGACAGTTGGTCATTTTTATTCACACAAACATAAATTAAGTTAAAGAACACAATTTAATCACAACAACCCTTACAGTGTTTCTATTCTTAGCTTCTACTTACTGGACCACCTTACTGGTCAAGTTCCGATATGTCCGAACTTTAGTGTCTCCTGCGAGAATTCAGCGAAACAGAGATGAGTAGTGACTGCGAAATAAAGTACCTACCTAAGAATCTAATTCGAGAAAACGATGTTTGGGTTCCTGGTTTCCAAATGCATGTATTCATACGACATAAACTGATGACGGAGGGAGTAATGCCAGACTAAGGGTTCCCCAAACCCTAATAGCAAGTAAGAGAAAAGTGATGACAGAGTGAGAAAGAGGATTCGTAGTCACTACCTCGAGGATAATGCCGTCTAATGCATGTAGATATCAGGACAAAATGTACCTTTTACACAATTTGCACGATATTTATCAAATGACGGTGACGATAAACAAAAGAGTATCGTGTTTCTATAATAGACAGAAATGATTGATCTATCCATCATAAAATCACAAAGTAAGGTCTCATACCTACATGCTTATAAAACTAGATAGAAACATCTGAAGATATATTCCACTCGACATTTAAGTGGATATAAAAATGTAAATGATTTCTTATTGTGTTTTTAATGTACAGTATACTAAAGAGTAGGTAACAAAAAACTGGTTTGGTGGAACAGTAAAATTAGAACAAGTTACTTTCTCTTGATAATAAAAGATCAACTATAATTGACTTAATATGGGACAAGCTGAAAATACTGCAGTTTTATATTATCTACTATATATACCGGTTATACTCACGTCGATATTCGGGAATGCCCGACTAGTTTCGGTGCATGAGCAGGTGACGCGGCGGGGTCGCGAGCCGAACGATAAGAGCTCCGTTAGAGTCCGAAACTAGTCGGGCATTCCCGAATATCGACGTGAGTATAACCGGTATATGTAGTAGATAATATGGATAACACTGCAGTTTTAACTTACAGTCAGTTCATATCAACATGATCATGGCTTATACAGTGTAAACTAAGCACATGGAGGATTTTAGTTGTTATCATCTACAGATAACACCAGAATGAGTGTTAAAGTCAAATATGTAATCATTACATCTTAGAATTGTGATAAACTAATGTAATGTAATAATGACTTTACAATTCTGATCAACATTTTTGATAAAAATCATAATTTTACCCAGGAACCTGTTAGTGGAGGTCAGATAAGTAGTTTTACATATGGAAACACTGCTAACCCCAATAGGAAAAAATAAAAAAGGCAGATAATGATGACTTAACAATAATAAGAACCAAATAACAATAATAAGAACCAAATAAATATACAAATTGCTATGTGTATGACTCATCAAATAATAACATAATATTATGTAATCTCTTACACAGGTAACATAATTATAGTACTTGTTTATTATCTATAGACTTTATGCTTAACTATAGAGGTATAGCATTAAAATTGATTGACTTGTGGTGTAGTATTGTATGTTATTGTACATTGTGCAAGTTGCTAACTCTAGAGATATTAGTGTGACTGGCTGCTTGACAAGATTTCTTGTGAGTTTTTAAATCAGGCTTCAGCTAGTTTGTCAGCTACAATAAAACAAGCCATACCTATAAAATTTAAGAAGATAGGTTCATAACACAGTTAAAAAAAAACATGGTCATAGACATGTTTACTTCCATAATTATCTTCTTTTTATCTATTCAAGATTATAAGCAATAACTTATTTAAATATGTACATAAATTATTGCAACCTGGTCAGTATGGACAAAGACACAAGAGAAAAGATAATGTATGGTATGCTCATTATAATGGTGATAAGAAACAATAGACACATAATAATGTTATTATACATCTCAAGACATAATTACTTCAATATGTAGATAACAATACTACAATTTATAATTTATGAGTTTTTTACTAGTGTGCTATACATATACTAATGGGCTGTACTTTAATGAAATATCAATATTACTGCAATTAATTATATATTTTTTATGATATTTTTCCACTGATACATAAAATATAAATAATATAGACTAGGGACTGGCAATTTTTTTTTTATCTATGAAAGTAAAAGTTATTATATAGATAATATAGATATTAAAAGTTTAAGGTTAAAATATTGAAACTGCTTGACATTCAAAGATGAAATTTGGCAGGGAAGTAGTTAATAGAAGTAGAGGAGTCTACTAACTATAAATGATGAACTATATATGCCAAATTTCATTTTTCAGTTAAGAATGGTCTTTCGAAAAGACCAGAGTAAGGAGGTCTAAGGGCTCTCGCAAATTTGTATGAAAGTACATTTTTTTTGGAAAATCATTCAACTTCATAGTACTTTAACGCTTTAGTAATATTACTATGTTGACGAAATTGCGGACTACAGCTAGTTAATAAGAGATCATTTTTCAAACTAGACAACTCTCTCTTACTTTTAAAATTAGTAAATATTATTTAAAAATACACCATCTTAATGAAACTAGCCAATCAAATTACACCAATCTGAAAACATAATGAGTGCTACCATTGTTGTTCTCCCCAGTTATTGCCACTGTCAAGTAAGGTCCTGAAGTTATAGCTAATATATATCTAATATATGACATATTATGCTGTTTGTTCTGGCTGTTTTCAGAGACGGCTGGACCAATTATTATGGGGCTTTTTACTGACTGTAACTTCTAATTTTAAAAATATTATAGAATCAATGGGAAAAAAAAAGAATTCCAGGCCTCCAGAAATTACATAGTACAATATAATTAAAGTGCACATAAATAAATTGTTGGAATTCTTATTAAAAAAGGCCTACTATTCTATAACTGAATTTTTAAATGATAAAACTAATTTTTGATGCGAATTCCGAATGTTATAAACTTTTATGTACTTTTTTAATAATAATGCGATACCTGAAAATGGAACTATAATAATTTAATTAATGTTATAAAATAGAAAACTGTAATTGTACTTAAATATTATGATACTTAATATTAACATTTGTATACCAATTAAGGTGAAACATAGTGATACTCAATTTTATAATTTAACACCATTTATGTTACCTATGTTTAAGCAAATAAATATTTTATTATTATTATTATTATTATAACAATAATTATAGGTCGATTACCTAAGAAATCACTTGTTTTAATTTCCTTATAGTTAAATAATAAAAATCTCTTGAGACAGTGTGCACTGTGTTATTACGTAGCAATAAAAGATTACGTAGTATTTATCACAAATTATAACTTTGCTAACTTATAACAAAAAAAAGTTAAGCTCGAATTACACAATGCTAACTTCATCACAATTATTTACTAATTATTATCAGAGGATTATTGTAACTATTAAAAAGTATTTTATACGTACCGGTGTTTACTTGAAGAAATCAAAGATATAAATAGTTCACAAAACACACAGTAATTAAATTTAATCTGAACTTCTGAAGAGCAGTCAATCAGCTGCGGACTAGACGTAAGTTTAGTTTGACAGCCGGGTCCCGGGTCCGTGGGTGAGTGACGTGTTGACCACAGAGTAACCTCTAGAGTAGTACTACGTGTCGACTGTTTGAAGTCGATACGTGGGCCAATAGTTAGTGATTTCAAAAGTTTGTCGATACTCGAAGAAGGAATACTTTTTTTTTTAAACAATAATTGGTGTAATATTAATTTTGTAGAAATATAATAAACTCATCATAATTCTAAGGCTTCACAGTTAGTTCCTGCCAAAACAAATATAAAATTAACAAAGCACCTTCGCGGCTCGCGATCTTGTTTGCTTACGCCTTCTGTTAGCTTAAGATAACTCGCGTCGTTTGGGCTTCGAAGTAAATTTGCCGTGATTTATCAGTGGCGGGTGGCCAAATATGTAAGTGAATAGAAAAACACTGTACGTCGCGTATTATTTTTCAGTAATTGTTATTGATCCAATTTAGATTTTACCATGTAGGAAATTCATCAAGCATGAATTATAAATTCAGAATAGCATAAAAAATGTTTTAGGGCTATATTTGGATTAGAACAAACTTGTTCTTGTCGCCCATTTTTCAGAAAATATATACTCTATCGTGCAATTATATTTTGAAATCTTGTATGTGATTATATTTCAGCATAAGCTACTATACCCCTCAATCTTAAAATACTAAGAAGTTACATCCACGTCACAGTCACATCCAACAACAGTACCTTATGCGAGTTTCTTTTATAAATAAACCTACTTTTTATCGATTAAAACACATCCCTTTTCTTATTTTGACATCTATAGTGTAACCAGGAACATTTATTAGTCATTTGAAACATTTAAAATCCATTAATATCAATTACATTGGTTATATTTCTGATAAATTGGTACGTGTTTGCTCAATGCATGCTAAAATTGATTAAATAGGCGACATACTATTTATAAGTATGAGTTGTAATATTGATCAAATACATTCCTGTCTTTATAAAGAAATTGATTAATGATCACTTTTTTAGGCTTAAATGGTGATATTTTTACCCAAAAGATAATATTATAAGATCCTATTTGATTGAAAATACGATTTTCAAAACATTTTTACAAATGTGAAGTGGTATTGATTTGATAGAATTTTTTACCTGTTGTCTTTGCTAGTTGCGCAGAAAAACAACCAAGTTGACTATGGTTTGGCCCAATTGACATTTTGTAATTTTTGTGAGATTTTAGAATTTCACCAATTTTCAGCCGTTCTATTTTAAGACAAATGACTGATAACAGTTTTTGAGTTTTCCGTGTTAAATTGGCATTAATCAGTCATGTGTTGCTTTGCCGAGTTCAGGATTTTACTATGAGAGTAATCTTCAGGAGTAAGGAGGAATTATTCAGAAGGGTTGATATAGAATTTGTTTGGTAATATGCAATGGAAATGCAAGGGTTGGAAAGGGCGATGGCTCTGGGCCTTGCTGTTGCTCGCGCTGTGCCCCCTGCTCTTTGCCCAGAAGATCGGTGACCCATACAAGACATTGGGCATACACCGCAAGGCTACTTTGCCAGAAATACGTAAAGCTTACAGGCAATTAGCTAAAGAGTGGTGAGTATTTTATTCATGCCCTCGAAAACTTTAGCTGTAGTACTGTATGCATTTGTTGAATGTGGAACCATTAAAAAAATCCTATGTATTATTTATTTACTTTTGTTATCATCAAAGCAAGCATTCCTGACTTATCTCGTTCAAATACCTATTGATTACTGGTATCAAGGTATGGAGAGTAATTAAATATTATCAAGTAGACAGTGTTTCCTTGACTTGATTTCTGCCTCATGGTGATTAGACTTCCAAATCAATAATTCTGACTACTTGTCAGGGCAATAGTTAGTATTAAAAAATGTATTAAAACATTGTTTCTCATTGATTTCTCCCAAATCGGCCTTTGTTAGACCTGTTACTTTGTTCCTTATTAAATACTTTCTTGCTGCTATATTTCTATTTTGTTCCTCTTTTGAATTAACAAATATTTTAATTTGAAGTACTTAAGGATGAATGATTAGATTAATTATTAGATTTTAATCATTTATTTTAATTAATCAAAGTATTCTTTGTTTACTGCTTATTCCTGTATTTTTACATTGCTCATATTTGTATCCAAATCACAAATAACAGTACACATTTGTAATGAACACAACTCCAACACATTTATATTGATAACAACAAAATGTTTCAGGCATCCTGATAAAAATGAAGATCCAAATGCGGAAACCCGTTTTGTTGAGATCAAACAAGCTTATGAACTGCTTTCCGA
Source organism: Abrostola triplasia (assembly GCA_946251915.1). Taxonomy (NCBI): domain Eukaryota; kingdom Metazoa; phylum Arthropoda; class Insecta; order Lepidoptera; family Noctuidae; genus Abrostola; species Abrostola triplasia. The sequence goes on along the minus strand of OX276424.1, from coordinate 1,325,362 downwards.
CACGGAACGGAGACAGGCGTATGATTTGTATGGCATTACGAACGAAGACGACCACCTGTATAAACCCAGGCATGATTACAGTCAATATGCAAGATTTAGGTAAGCAGAGCTTTATTTAAAAATAGATTGCAAATATTTTCATGTACTCTGATTAAAATACTTATAACCTACCTATTTTCTGTGTAATTTTCTATTAATTACTAAAAAAACAATTTAATCATTGAATATTATTGATTTTTGAAACAGAAATATTGCTTGGATAAGGATGAAATGCAAAACAATTCCATTTTCATGACAAATTATAACATGTTTAATGTGCAATCAAAGTAGACAAAGCAGACAGTTCTCTTCAAAAATCTAGACGAATAAACAGGTGTCTGTTCAACATCACTGACACATTTTATTGCTAAACCAATACATATGTCTAAAACAATATTACACATGTTTGTATAAACACCAACTGAAAATAAACTTTCTCAGAAATGATTGGTGAATGAGATGTTATATGCATATTGAATACCTATTTGTATTGCCTTGTAAGTTGTAGCATTACCCATGTTTTCTCCATGTACTCATTGTACCCATGTACCCATTCATATTCCAATTAATTATTCTGGCCTATTTCATTGTTGGTCCCACTAAAATCAATGAAGTATAGTTTATATGACACAAGTGAAAATGTACTGTATTTAGAAAACTCATTTCTTCTATTCCTAAATCTTTGTATATTTAATCAAATTTTAGTTATAATTAAAATAAAGCTCTTGATGTTATATGCTGGCTAGTAAGTTACACCAATAATTTTTCTGTCTTGTGCTCTGATATACATATATCTGTATTATAGATATAATTATGTGGACTACAAGTCAGTCAAAAGCACCCATAACACCAGAATAATCTCTAGTATGCTGTGTGAGCTTGTGAGGCCACAACAGAGAAAATACTGTATCTACCTAGTTATTGATTGTAACACACTAACTATAACATCATTTATATAAGTACATAATGTTATAAAAGCCAAACTGTATTAGTCAGTGCTATTCCTGCATCCTTTACAATCCTGCACCATGAGTCATAGGTCCATTGTTTATGCTCAGCCCATTAACACTGCATAAAATCTTTGACTGAATGAGATCTACATTAATGTCCATTGAAATAGCTGGAGTTTTTACGAGTGCTGTATCTGTTTATTTCTATCTATCTATATAAATCTCATACTGGTTCATGTCAGTGTTTCGTGAGGTTACTTAGCCAACATTGTTTGATAAGAAGATCATAAATTATTAATGTGGAAACTCCATCAAAACTTGTTCAGCAGCAGGTACTGCATGTAATCTCCTGTAAAATCCTATGTCTCTATGAACAGGAAGTTGGGAATGAATTTTATTATACTGCTCATTATAAATTATAATTAACACATCAGTGAGATATTAATAGTTCTTATTCATTTTCCTGAAATTCCAATATTGCATTCCTCTCATCTGACGGTATTTCAAATTAATCATAATAATATTATGTATGCATTAAACATAGTTGTGAAAGCCGTGATGAGAAAGTATAGCTGACTTTATAAACAACTTGATATTAATGCTGTGTGAAATATCCTATTCTATAATACATGCAGTTACCCATTTTTTTTACAGCCTTTAAATATCAGCTAAAAGTATTTATATGTTCTGTTACACAGACAATGGTATAGATAATAAGAACATTGTGAAAGAATTAAGTTGGTATGTCAATTTAATAACAATAATTGACATACCAACTGTATTCAGGCCAGAATCTGATTTGATTCATAGTAATAAGTATCAATGTTATTTCAGTAACGATCCCTTTGAAGAGTTCTTTGGGACCCATTTCCGGACACAGGACCAAGATATCACATTGTTTCACAAACTCTCTGTGACCGCGCGGTAAGTATTTTGATCAATAGTCTAATTAAAATTCTAATTTTATTTCCTTGAAGCAGAGCATCTAGATTTATTCGTGGTGTGACCAATTTACAATAAAAACCTAAAAATATGATCCTTAAATCCCTTTTAAAACAACAAAATATTTGCAGCCACTTCGAAAACAACATAGTCGAGAAGAGCGTCCATACCCCTGCATTAGTTCTCTTCTACACTGATTGGTGCTTCGATTGCGTGCGCTCTGCCGCAGCATGGCGCCGATTGGTCGAAGCCTTGCAGCCGCTCGGCGTTACCATGGCAACCGTGCACGCGGGACACGAAGCCAGCCTAGCACGGAGGGTGGGGGTGCATGGAGTACCGTGCCTTACCTTCGTGCTGGATAAGCATATCTACATCTATAAGGAGGGGCTGGCGTCTCTGCCTAAGATATTGGGTGAGTAATGAGTTCCATGGTCTATCTTCAAAGGTCTTCATCATATCTATCATTAGGAAATTTAAATAGCACTACCTTAGAAAATTACTGAACTAAATAAGAAAACGATTGACAAAGATATCTCTAAACATAATATACATAAAACAGTCCCATTGAGAACAAAGAGTCCAATTAGGTGTCAAGGGAAAATAAGCTTTAAACGTTGGTACACAGAGTTCATGCGCTGGAAGTTCCCGTACAAGCTGGTAAGCGCGATCGGCGACAGCAACGTGGACGGCTTCGTGTCGGACTTCGAGGACAACAAAGTCAAAGCCCTGATCTTTGAGGAGCGCCAGAACATCCGCCTCAGATACCTCATCACTGCATTCCACTATAGAGATAGAGTCGCTTTTGGGTGAGCCATTTATCAATCACATTACCTTCTATTTCTTCTTCCTTTTTCTTTACCTCGTGGAGTGATTGACCATTTGAATTTCACAGCTCGGTTATTGGGTAATATTATATCCCTTATAGCACATGCTCTGGTAAATAGTGGCAGGATTTATTGGCTAGGGTGTACCTACGGTCAGTAAAGATGGTCACTCATGATAGTTTTTATTGCGTTTTTGGCAGTATTTATCAGAATTTCGGTTTTTCGGGCCCGTTACGGTTGTCAAAAATGAAGAAAACATACTGAATATGTAAACCCTTCTAGTTTCATAGACATGCGCGGTCGTGACACGAGCAATGTGACCGCGCGCTACAAGGTGCAGCGGCACATGGACACCATGGTGCTGCTGAAGGAAGACAGCACGGAGCCCGCCGCCACCGTCAGCACCACGGAGATACCCACGCAGACGCTGCACCAGCTGATTGAAGCCAACCAGATGCTGACGTTGCCGAGACTGTCTTCACAGGTGAGTTTTAGCAACTAAAACAAAAAAGAATATGTGCGTTTTTAGGATCTCACATGGGTATATGTTGGGTTATGTTATATATCAATTATAAAGTGGCGAAGTATTAATGTCGGTGGCGCCCCGCAGAGCGTGCTGGAGAGCGTGTGCCCGGTGGAGTGGCGCGCGGCGCGGCGCCGGCTGTGCTGCGTGCTGGTGTGCGGCGGCGGCGCGGCGGCGGCGGCGGCCCGGCGCGCGCTGCGCGAGCTGGCCCGCAGCGCGCCGCCCGAGCGCCTGCACTACGCCTACCTGTACGCGCACAAGCAGCCCGCCTTCCTGCACGCGCTCGCCAACGGCTCCGGTCGGTACCGCCCCCAGCCCGGCCTGCGACCGGCGCCCGCCCGGACTTACCGTTGCTCGCTATGTCGGCAGGCATCGACATCTCGGAGATGGAGCACCGCATCGTGGTCATCTGGCGCCGCGAGCCCGCGCGCGTGCAGTACGAGTGGCTGAACGAGACGTGGCCGAGCTGCTCGCACGACCACTGCTCCGCCGAGCGCTTCCCCGCCGACCCGGCGCTGCGGGACGAGCTGCTGAAGTACCACGAGAGGCTCAACGAGACTAAGCGCGCGCTCGACCAGCTCATCAAGAGGCTGCTGAAGCCCACGGAGGTGATGGCGTATGAAGCTCACGTACAGGTACAGCGTTTATCCTTGCACGGTGTAACTTTCAAAACAACCCCGTGACGTCCCATCACTTCAACTGAAAACTGTGTGTTCAGGAGCTGTTAGACGAAGCGGCGATGGGCACAGTGTGGCGCGCCGTGCTGAAGGTGTGCGAGTGGACGGAGCGCGCGGCCGCCGCCCTGCGCACGCAGCGCGCGCTGTCGGCGCTGTCGGTGCTGGCCACCGTGGGGCTCGTGCTCGCCGCCGGCTACCTCATGGCCTACCTCATGTATGTACTGTGCGGCACTGCGACTGCCGGTGGGCAGCGAGCGTCTACATGCTAAATATATTTATGTAATAATTACAGACGTGTAGAAGAAGAGTCAGTGCAGCGTCAAAAAGAAGAAAGGAAGAAGCAAAATGGCGCCCCCAAGAAGAACAACAATGAACCGAGCTCCGAACTCAGGTTGCATGAGCTAAGAGCTGAGAAGTACAACGGACTTGTGAGGTAACTTGCTTACATAAAATCCGTGAGTCCGAATTTTGCTGATCAAAAATAGGTCATTTTGGAGGCCAATTTTGACTTCTATTTCTAAATCATTATCGTAAATTAAAGAAATTATCAATTTAAATTGATTGTCAAAATTAACAATAATTTAAATTGATTGTCAAAATTAACAATAATATAAATTTACTGTCAAAATCGATAATTTAAATTGTTTGTCAAATCGATGACTGAACGAGCTCGTCTGAAGGCACAGTATTATTTCCAGATTGTTGAAGCCCGGCTGTCGGACCATCGTGTTGCTGGTGGACATGCAGAGTCGCGTGCAGCTGCTCTCAAAGTTCCATAAGATTGTGTGGCCTTATCGCAAGTGAGTGACTGGTTTTACTTCGGACCAGGCTGAATTTCACACGATAAAAATGTATCAAATTTTTTAAAGATTCCTTGTCCGATGTATCTATACTACAATTATAAAGCTGAAGAATTTGGTTGTTTGCTTAAACACGCTAATCTCAGGATCTACTGGTCCAATCAGTGTTACATAGCTTATTTATTAAGGAAGGTTATAGGTTATATATCATCACGCTAGGACCAATAGGAGCGGAGCACTAATTTCGAATGTTTCAAAATCGGGGTATTTTTCTATTTGAGAGCTTCCCCAGCGTGCTCAGCGTAGACTGTTAAAGTTTCTCAAAAATCTTGTATGACAGCAAATGTCTCAATCTATCTTTCGATAAGATCTTTTAAGGCTGGCTCACTATAATCATTTTATGCTAACCAAATTAGTACTAAAAATGCATTATATGCAAAGGTGTTTTTATTAACATGACATAAATACTTACCCAAATAAATACGTATTTAATTTAAAACAAAATGTATCTTTACATCATTAGACTTCAATGAATATCTTAGGAGATATCGCAATTTTAAAATAACATCACAGCAAAATAATAAGTTACTACTGACTACAAACTGATAAAAGCGTGGTTATATATTTTCACCTTCTACGGTAACGAAGACGCGAGTTAAAGTTAGCGTTAGCCTAAAGTAACTATTCCACGCGGACTAAGTCGCGGGCAGAAGCTATGTATTTATAAGGATCTTTTCAAATGCTGCCCAAAATGCACATGTCGTGAAAACATGGGACTGATAACGTAAATGGTTCGTCAAAATACCCTTTCCTATAGTTGCATGTTAGAATGCTCATAAACAAAACGTATATTAGTCATTCAGAAGGGAACCCTCAAAATTTACGCACTGAAGAATTCAGTCATGTTCTTTTAACCATCGATTATGTCAAACTACTAGAGAATCTTAACAGTGTGGTTTCAACAATAATGAAGATGATTTTACATTTGATTTCTCGAGTATACAAATGGCTCATATAAGGAAAAAGAAAAAAAAATCGTTTTTGGGAGGAATGACGAGGTCTGCTCTGCTGTCGGTATAGATAAGTCGCCACATTTGTAACTCTCGCAGCAAGCGGCACATAAGATTCTTCGGAATGGATTTCTGTCAAAGCAATCAACGGGTCCTAGCTTAAAGTCAGCCTTCAACTCATTAAGCTACTCATTCTAGCAGCAAGGCAAGCAGTGTATGTATTCCGTGTACAACTAAATTCGCAGAACATACAGCCTGTGAGCTTATGCTTCGCCATCATTAACATTCACCATCAACCTTTACCATTGTATCATGTAGGAAGAGATAGAAGGTTGCCTTTTATCTTACAACCGGCTGCTTCTTACACACATTAGGTACCGTCCGACGCTTACTCTTAGGTCACCATTTCTCTTTATATTTAGTTGGTTAAGATACTATGCCCAGTGACGATAATAAGCTCGCCCCCCGTTACATTATGACCTATAACAAAACTACCGAAATGTGGGTAAACTATGCGTGCACCTCTGCCTACCTCTTCGTGAAACTCAGGCGTGACGCTGTGTTATGTTTTACATCCAAATTTTTTGATAAGAGTAAACTACAACGGTTACCTATTTTCCCTTCACTACAAATGAACCGACATATTACAGACAAACAAAAATTCCAAAATAATAGGAATGGGTTGTATAGCTTCTTTTTATCACTGACAATTTTTTTCTACAGTATTTTCAATGTATAGAAGCACCCGGTGTGTTTCTATACATTTCAAATACTATATATGATATATAGCTGTATTTATTTTCCCATCTTCATCTTCAATTATGTGAATAATACCTTAAGGTATATAAACATACCTTTAGGTATTATTTCTGTAACTTTTATTGTCACCGTCCAATTTTTGCTAGTGTTAAAAAAATGCTATATTGAATGTAGATATCAACCAGAGTCATTGTTACGACATACATATTTTATGTCACTTCGTTCGGGTGAGAAAACAATTTTAGAATAATTTGCCATTTCCGAATGTTCACGCGGACGGAGTCGCGGGCACAGATAGTATAGTATAAAGTTCCAGTATTGTGTCTACTTCGCGTACAGTTAATTAGTTAGTACGTGGTGTTCAGGAACAAGACGCTCCTGTTCGCGTACCTGTGCGTGGAGCGCAACATCGTGTGGTTCCGGCGCGTGCTGCAGCTGTCGCTGGGCGGCGGCGAGCTGCGGCTCAACGCGCGCAACTGTGTGGGCACCGTGCTCGCGCTCAACCCGCACCGCAAGTACTTCTGCATCTACCACGCCAAGCACCCCGAGTGCACCAAGCCGCACAAGGTGCGTTACTATTAATACTGTAGTTATAATATTCTCGTTCGATTAGTTGGACTTTGGTAGAATTTGGATGGTGGAAGCTTGAAACGCTGACTTATCATACCGTTACCGTTCCAGCGCATGAGCCGCATGACACGCTCGCTGGGCGAGAGCGGCGCGCTGGACCCGGAGGCGGGCGCCTTCATCGGCTTCCACACCGAGCCCGACTCCTCCTCCGCCGACGAGGCCAGCGACCCGCCCGTGCTCATGCAAGGTCAGTACCGTTCCTGCGCATGCGCCGAATGACGCGCTCGCTGGACCCAGAGAACTAGTTTCGGACTCAAACAGAGCCCTTATTAATGGGCTGGTGTCGAACTGTGTAATATGCAGGCAATGCAGTTATATTTTTATCAAAACATAATATTTTCCTTTACAGAGAACCTCCTAGACGGCCTGGAGAACTGGCTGGACCGCCTGTTCGAGGGCAGCACCCACCGATACTACATCAACTATTGGCCCGACATGACCACCAAGTGAGCGCCGCGGGGCCTGCAGAGAGCCACTCAGTTTTGTTTAGTCTGTATATGTGTTTACCTTGGCGTAGCTAAAAATATTAAAAAAATGATAAATTATATCAGGATGTATGGTTTACTACTGTTACTTGCCTATATTTCAAAGAATTACGAAACATTCGTCAAATTTTTGGTTTGCAGGAATTAGTATGTGAAACGTTAGTATGCTTCTTAAAAAATCCAGCAATAAATTCTTTTTTCTGACTCTTCAAAGTATACTAAAAAGTTAGAACGATACAATAAATAAATACTTTTTATTCCAATTACGAAATTTTGTATTTCTGGTTACGCCAACACTATACATAGGTTCAAACATATTTTTATTAATCCAAATGATTTCTCGTTTTTTTTTTGTCGTTGTTAAGAAAATATACTGCCCGGTTATTGTCGTTTTTCGACCGTAGTTATAAATAAGTGTGATAGTTATTCGTAACGGTTTGCCTTAGCGCGGACATCCAGTTCCGATTCGTACCCCCAAAGTGAAGGAAAACACAATGGATGTGTTTATTTTACGTTTTGATTATGTTTTGTATTATTTCTCTTTTGGTACGAACCGGAATGTTGGCTGTTAGCGCTTTCTTGAAATGTGGACCTTGGTGCGGCTGAGTACGGTGTAGAACGATAGATTCGATCGATCAAGTCGTGCGAACATTAATCAACTGTTTTGAGCTCACTTCGGTTGAACAGAACTGAACTGTTCCTATATTTTGGAGTTTGGGAGTCGTATCGCTCGGGAGTAAGGACTGCGAACCTAATTCAATGATGAATTTCTTTTAGATATACAGAGTGGATTTCTTAATTTGGAAAATCTACCCTGTATACCTCATAATAACACTAAATTCATGGCAGTGTGGCCAATAAGATAGCAGCCATCAGTCACAGGAAAATCAGGACAATAAAACGAAAACTGTGTGTCTGTCGAATATTCTATGGTCTTTTTAATTCCTCCTAATTTACATAAGTGAAGTTTCCCAGACTAGGAACCTGAATACTTTCAAACGTGTTAGTCCTCAACCGAATTGTGTTCGGAGCGTTAGGCCAAATTGTATTAGTGCCTATGTCGAGTGATTAGGCGAACTGACTCTCCTTCGATAGGTGTTAGAAAATTGTAGCTCGGATACTGTATTCAACGCGGTTATTCAGTGTAAATGGGTACTTAGAAGAAAGATCTATTTATTATTACATTACAAAGGCATAGAAGAATGCATGTTATTTTGGTAGTTAAATTTATATATTCAAATATAACTTTTTGACATCACCAAATCTTTGTTAATTAATCATAAACATTATTTATATTCTAAACAAACTCTTAAAATATGTAATTTATTTGAGTTAGTGGTGATCAAAGTATTTCTTTTTGCATTTGTTAGAGCAAAATATTTCATAAATTTGTTTTGTTTCATATATTTTTAAAAACCATTTACACTGAAATCCGCTATCTCAACAAATTAAAATTAAACAAATATTCACACTTTTATATAAATAAATTAGCTGTAAATTAGCAGTTTGTCTTCACGATATCACAATAACTAGTCTTAGAGTACAATACAATAATAAGGACAGTATTACGTCACTGCACCACTTAGATGGTAACACTACTTGTCGTGAAAGACATCGATGTCTATTGCCATGGCATAGATTCTTTTTGTCGTGTCGACGACGAACTTTTTCATGCCGTGATTCAAAAAGGTCAGTAAGTTTGTATCGGTTCACGTAAATTAGATAAGAAGGCTTTTCCCATGTGCTCCGTGGTAAGATGCTATGCTAGCTGTGGTGATGAACTAGCACGTATTAACCTGTAGTTCCAAATTGTCGTACCGGTTTAATAATTAATATCTAAAGATTGTGACTGGTATATAAAATCTGCCAAAAAAAATTACACATAAGATTGCACTTTTATTTATGGAGTGAAAATGCTCCAAATTTATATGTACCTACATTTGACGTAGAGGTTTTAATAATAAGTAAGTAATAACACCACACACGCTAAGAGACCTTCACGGCCGCAGGTACCGTCACGCCGAAACCATCATTATTCTTTTCAAACATCAATGAAGACCAATATCATTAAAGTACAAACAAACATGTGCCATAATTTTGTAAAATAAATTTTATAGCAAAATTATACTATGGCAATAGAAATTGATATCTATCGCGATAAGTAACTAATACTTTACACGTTTTTAAATCTTTATACATTCTACTTAGGGCCATTGATTGAGCTTCGTAATGCTGCCTATTGAGAGCTAGTGAACACGATATTATTATGCAGGGAATCGAGGTCTTTATCAATTATTATATGAATGGAGTCGTTGCTCTCACCGAAGTTTTAAATTAGGTTAAAAGATATAAACTGACGACAATACAATATGTTTATTTATGGTTAACAATCAGGAATTCCTTCTATATAATTCAAAGTTCTGCTTCACAAAACGAATACTAATAATATTCTCTTTTCTATATAAAACTCGGTGAAAATAACGCCTATAAATATCGGAATTGCTAGACAAATCGCTAAATTGTATGAATATCCAGATAGTATTAACTTTGTTTAAATATTTCAATTTACAATCTCGTTTATTGTTCCTGAGTGAGGTCCGTTGTCCCGAACAACGTGCTAGTCAAATGTATTACCAAATGTTATTTATAATTTAGCTAAATATTATAGTTCTCGCCATAGTTTGTATGTATGTGCAGTCATGGTCAGGAGTGAGAGTTTTATTTATATGATAAGCCTTTACAATCGTGTGTTCAAATCGGAATGATATATCGCATGTCACGAGTTTTAAGTGTCGATAAAATTATGTAATTATATTTTTGTAGATATTCAAACTTATCTATCAGTATGTTATCAATCTATGGTTGTTGTTAGTGAGATTTTATCCTTTTTCTTGCCATGTTTTTGTCTGATGCCAGTCTCAAAAATGATTTAATGCATTGCGACTGTGACTGTACAGTTGTAGTATTTCGTTGTAACTAATTAAAAATAATATTTATAGAATTTTAATTGTTCGTCTATTCTTGTTTAAAGATAGTATTTATTTAAGGCGAAATATTTTGTTTTATCAATCCGTGTGTATGGTTACAATAAAGTGCATTTTTTTTACAAAATGAAGTTGTTTGATAAATAAAAAGACAAATTTGTATAAATCTTCGAAATCATTCATCATCATTACGTGAATGTTAATATTGTATCTGTTCTGTTTATTGGTGGGGACTGGTTGGGACTGGAATATGTACGTAGTGCATGTCTATTGTGAAATTACATACCACACGCTGGTAGGTCAACATAAGACTTGACCCATACGGCCATAACAAATTATATACAACCTATGATAATAAATCTGACTAACTCAAGTTCAAGAGGCAGTTATTGGTTAAAAGATTCATAATTTAATTGATAGATTTGTTGAAAAGGCCTTTTGAATTTGAAATATATTTTTAGTCTGACTGTACCTGCGTACAGCCAGGCTGTATCAAGCCTAACAACGTGTGGTATAATTGAGTCTTGTAAACTATTGTCTTCTATTACATTCAACATTAACATTTATAATTGTTGTGTAATTTTGCATTACTTTATACATCAATGTTTGCTGTTATGATCGCACTAGTTGAATGCGTACAATTTTATTAATATAGAACTTTAATATTAAATGTATTATTATATTACGTTCTATTAAAATCTTAATCTTCCTTGGAAAGTTTTTATTATGGACTACGAACTGGATTAAATTGTTTCATTAAAGTAAAATATGAATTACAAATATTATTTATTTCTTTACCGCTTTGAACATGAAACATATTGTTAAACTTGCGCCGTTACTGCTCCCGTAGACAAGTGGCAAAACAATTGACAAAATAGAACTAAAAATGTATGAGGATGACATATTATTTCGACTATGTTTTGATATGTTATCGATAACATAAATGCCGAATCCATGTAATCTTGATTCTATTAGATTTGTATTCAACAATTGTTTTGCCACTTGTTTAGGGGGCGGGTTAATAATCGCGCGGGGGCAGAAGTACGCGTGTTGCGCAGGCGTATTAGTGTGATTTCATTGGTGCTACAGCGTACATCACACTTTACCAAGTTCGTGCAGCTCTTCTGAATTCACAGCGCAGTTTTCACTTCCCCTCGAGTTACTAGCCAAAGATATGGAGATAGGATAAATACATGTTATTAATTAGCTAGAATAGTTGTTCAATTTAAAATGACGATTGATGAGTTTATGTGCTAGTTTCAGTTTGTCACTCCAATCTCAATGCCCTGTCCCTTCCCCCAAGGATTCTGTATAAATGCACTGTTTAACCTGTGTTGTCATGTTTTCTAGTTATAATGATCACCGCGTTGGGTGTCTGTATATGGGTTGTTAGTAAAGCTTGTCTATTCATACTAAAATATAATTATTATATTGTATTTAAATTATTTTTATTGTTAAGATACACTAAATCTATCCTTTATCTTAATTCCAGTATCGATTTGTACAATAAATATTAAATATTGTTCTTTATTCATGGTTTTTAATTTCACTTTACGACCTGACACTCAATTCTCGCACGGGACTATATTGATGACTTTTTATTTACTAAAAGTAAAATATTCAAAATAACACTTATTCTTACTCAATACATTAATTATTTATTTTTGATTATTTCATAGCTGTAAGAATATATAGTGTGAAATGATACAACAATAATTATGATCGAAATAAGAGTTATTATAATAAATTAGATGTTTATAAATCATAACATAACATCACGCACGTGTTCCCCGAAGGTATAGGCAGAGGTACACCTATATTTCGCCAGTTATGTTATAGGTTATTATATATTGTTAGGAGACGAGCCCAATGTCATCGACTGGGCACGAATCCTCACTCCGTGCTGCTACTGAGAATTACCTAATGGCAATAGCACTGCCAAACTCAGGACCTGGTGCTCAGCAGTTACGCGTAGAAACCACTATATCAACTAGGGTCTTCCATATTTATTTGAGTACTAGCTGCGCCCCGCGGTGTTACCCGCTACATTTTTTCGGGATAAAAATAGTCTATGTGATCCAGGGTGTCCATATGAAATTTAATTAAAATCCATTTAGTAGTTTTTACGTATTAGGAGTAATAGTAGTAGTAACAAACAGCCATCCATACTTACAAACTATGGCGTTGATGATGTATGAATTGACTTTGATTTACCATTTGTCTATCGCTATTAAAAAGCACAAAAATAAATAAACAGTATTTATTACATAATAATTAAATAATTATTTGTACAACAAAATTACAGTATTTTCTAAATGAAGTCTACATCAAAACGAACGAGAAGCAACTGTTGATTTCAGTTAGCTTTTAGCAATTAGTTGTTGCAGTGTAGAGGTGTTTTTTCCTTTTTGCAGATGAGTGGTGCTTTTTCATTAAGGCTGAAAGAATAAAAAAGTGTTATTATTATGGTCATATAATACGTTTAGTATCAACCCTACCCTAATAGAGGGAGTCAGTGTGAGAGTAAATTGTTTAGAGTTCATTCACGCAGTAGCAGTCTGAAAAATAGACTGACGACCATATGAGGTCCACACAGTCTGTCTAATTTTGATAACTGCAACCCTACCATAAACTTTAATTTGGCAGCCCATTATCATCACCATGACAGTCACAGAGTTATATTCTAATTTGTAATAATAAATAATATTAGATGTCTCGTTGGTCTAGTGGTCGCTAAGCGAGATTGCTGAGCATGAGGTCCTGGGTTCGAATCCCTGGTCCGGCAGTGTTACTGGGATTTTCCATTAGGTCACTCAGTAGCAGCACGGAGTTGTGCCCGGTTGATGGCAATAGGCTCGCCACCTATTACATTGGGACCTATATCACCTCTGCTTACCCCTGCGGGGAATATAGGCGTTATGTTGTTTTTGAATATTAGATCTTATCAATAAAATGCAAATAAAGACTTAGCTTCATATTCCGCAAGTGTGTGAGGTTACATCTGACTACTGGAAAATTGCTAAAGATATAAGTAAGATAACATAATAAACAATAAGTTATCGATGTTTATGCAATAAGGAACTAGTCCAGTGTTTCAGTAATTTTTTGGTGCATTATAGTTATATGTTTAGAAATTGCAAAATGTACACTTTCATAATTATTTGTAGAATAGGACTCATACAGTAATGTTAAGGATTAAGGGCAAAGCCTTCTACTGCAATGTATTACCGCCTTTTCTACTGTGTTCAATTACCCAAAGCCCCGCGATCGATAGGGGTACCCCTAGTTCCCAGATCACCAAGAGTTAACCGATATTTTTTACCGATGAATAATACACATAAATAAAATTAGAGTGATGCCCAACATAGACGTGAGTCGGAGCATCAACTTGTAATAAATCCCCCGATCCGTAGATGTCACAAGCGACATCACGTGGGACACGTAAATTTTGTGCCAAGCAACAGTTGCGGGGCAAAGTAATGTTGCCTAGTGAAAACGCGGCGTTAGGCGGCAAAATGATAAAAACGCGGGTTGCTGCTTTTCGCGACGGCGGGTCGGATTTTGACTGATCTTTCACTGGGAAATATATTATAAGGAGTAACGTAGGCTACCTTTAATTTTGAAAATATTTAGGGCTTTGTGGGAACCAATAAAAATCCATAAAATTGTTAACAAAATCAGATTCAAATAGGTAAATCGAAATCTACGGAGATAAAGTCCCAGACATCTGAGAATCAATGAGATTGTAAAGACCAAAGCAAAAACAGTTCATGGTGCCCCATTATTTAAATGTGCCCACCAATAGGTTTAGGACAGTCCAGGTTCTGAGGGAAAGGGAACAAATTAACCCCACAAGCCTACATAATCATGGATTTCTCAGGATAAAAAGAGGCAGAATACCTTCTATACTGTTCTTAACTTCAGTAAACTTCCTGTCGCAATCGTCTTTACGTATAACGCCTCCATAGTCTCCTGAAATTTACTTGTTTTTACTATATCATAAAACTTATACTTGAATATGGATGGTTCTTTTTAAGGCTGTAGAGACTGAGTGATGGTGGTAATAAAATATTTTTCAACACTATCAAGTAGGTTATCTGCCATATTTGCAGACTGAATTTGCAACATCAATTTGTATGGTCTTTGTTAGAGGTGTCTTAACTTTTTTGATATGGAGTTAGATTAAACCTGAGGAAAGATCTTTTTCTTTTTTAAAGGCTACTATTATACCCAAGAGTCAACCACATTTTCTGGCTTATTATAAGTCCCATTTATAACAATATATTAACATGAACATAATCAGAAAATTTTACTGCACAGGTGTGTACATCTTCAGCATTTTATTAACTTATCTTAAATTTATTAATCAGGATTGTGACTAATCAATATACAAACTTACAGCACCAACAGAGCAAGCAGTTACATATCAGTTATTTTCTCTTTTCCCAATCCAGTAGATTATATTATAGATAATAATAATATAATAAAAAAAAATGATATCTCACCAAGATTATTAAATTTTGCTATTAACTGGCTGAATATTACCCTAGACCAAAATTTGTACCTGCCTAGACCTCTAGAACATCACCTACATTCACTAGTATTGCATAAAAACCAATATGACTTAGTCTATACAAAATAATTCTTTGTTGTATTATAAATTGAACTAATTATTTGTATTATATATAATAGCAGCATTTTACCTACCATTAAAATGCTTGTGGTGTCTGGGGACTAATTCAGAGTCATATAAACATATTTTAAAGTATGACCCCAAATGAGGCCATAGGACACAACTCCAATGTTGTGGTTGGACTTGGAGGAAACTTTTTGCATAAACATAGACAACTTGTATTTTTTCTGACTACAGACTATAAACTAAATAGATAGTAAATACTTAATAATTGTTAAAAGTACATATGAGAATACAAAATGGAGTTTTAAATGCCTCTACAACTACTATGGATGTAAAATATCATAGTTTACAAACCAATCAACAACAAATATACTAAGCATAATGAAGCCTACCTGACAACTGTAGACCCTACTATAACAATAATAATGCTCATATTCTCTTTCTAGGATTTAGTGCATACTCGCAGTTGGCATAAGCAATGCCTACACCCATGCCAATCCCAGCTACGATTGGCCATCTCCGTTGGCTGAAGTAAAAGACTGATACTACTGTACCAAGTAAGAGGCCACTGGCTGTAAAAAATAACAGTCATCAGATAAAATTTACAGATGAAGTAAAGTAAAATTATGTATGGATAAGAGAAAAGTTTTTTTGGCATAAAAAGATACAAGATACGCATTACATCTGCAAAAAACTCAAATTCTTAGTTGCAAGGTATACCAGCTTTAGTACTTAATCGTAATTAGTACTATTTTTCATACAGTTTATTGCAATATTTGTGATTGTACTACTGTGGAACACATCGAAACACGAAGACCGGTTAGGTACAATTAAAATCAAAAGGACAGTATTTTCCATTAAATAACATTCATTACATAAAATATCAATACGCTTACTTGTTTTCACAATGCCATCAGTAAGGCACATGTCCAACTTGGTAGAGTATGACTCTTCCGGGTCTTTTCCTTTGCTCATTTTGTGTTTTTTATAGTGAGAACGGAGCTTAACAACGGGAGAATATTATCGGTCCGTGTTCGGAACACAGGTATCATTAAATTGATAAATTAGAATGTTACATAGGGCTTTTACATAATTCAGCAATAAAAAATTTGACACTGACAGATTCAATTTGACAGCACCGGGTGTGACATGATTATTTATCAAAAAATTAAATTTTGACCGTTGAGCTAAGAATATATGGAGGGGCGTATTGTTTTATAAAAAAAATACCTTATACTTATATCCACTAAATCGACATGTAAACGTTAAATAGCATGTTTTCTCTGTTTATCTAGGACATTACTGCATGAATTGAAAGAGATGAATAATACTTCGTGTCTTCGAATCTTGGCAACATTCTTCTGTGACGTTATTTATTTCGCTTTGCGGTGGTAGATCTGCTGTCAGTCGGTCCTTAACTTGTGATTTTTCATTTTTTTTTGTAAAAACTACGCGTTTCTCTTAGTTTTCATTGCACTCAAGGTTCTGCCTGATATCTAACAATCATGCTTTGACTTTTTATAGGTTAGTGACCACATTTCTTTGTTATTGTTAAATATTGTGAGGTGTTTGGGCAAAATTTTAATAATTAATTTGTTCAAAATAAATTTAGAAATGCTCGTAATTAAGTTCGAATCGATTACAGTTTAACATAGCTTATTGTTGATCATTTAAATCCAAACGAGATCAACAATCGATATAATCAATGTTTGTCAGACAGTACATCATTAGGCAACGCCACCATTTTATGTTCGAAAAGTATTTTATGTAGTTGGACCATAACAACACGCCTGTATTCCCCGAAGGGGTAGGCAGAGGTGCACATATAGTACACCCACATTTCGCCAGTTATAAGTAGTTGGACCACTTATAAGAAAATTATAATATTTCTTCCTGGCAATTATAACAATGCTCAAAATATTTGGAACAACTAAAACAATAAAGTATCTTTTCACGCAAACTACTTATGTCGATTAAAAAATAATAGGCGAACAGAGTTCGAAAATAAGTTTAATTCAAAATGATTCCTATTTTTTCTAGTCAAAACAGGCTGATTTAACTTACATAAGAAATTACTAGGTATTACTAGAAACTACTTAAAAGATCATTTTTCTGTTAGTCATTGTAAAGCTTTTAGAATCAGTTTAATCAAATAATAGAATCTGTTCTGGCATGGTTTTTTGGTCGGTGATTGCTGTTGCTGCTCACTCACGGTTCACTGGAGTCACGACAGAATATTGATGGTTAACCATAAGGGTTGGGGTCTACATTTTATGTCGTTTAGTCAAACGGTTCTAACTCAACATTAAGCCCCCACTATCCATAAATATCTTGTGACTTATCTTGAAATAAAATGCCCACTCCTTTCAGCTTCCATTCAGTAAATATTCAGGGTAACATTTTTTTAACGGGGAATAATAATTGTATATGTTTTTATGAACAATGAGGATGGCCTGCATACAGCTGAAATAAAAAAAAATATATAGATTTTATAGCTATCTGATCTATCACTGCTGAAATATGAATCTTCGACCTGACCAACTTATAATTAATATTATTTTAAAAGTAGAAGTTCGAAACGAAATACAAACATACATACATAAAATCACGCCTGTTTCCCTGAGGGGTAGGCAGAGATCACAGATTTCCATTTGCTACGATCCTGGCATACTTCTTTTGCTTTATTCACACGCATCACATTCCTCATACAAACGAAATGAAATGAATCTTTAATAGTAATCTTAATTTTAGTTGTCAATCGAAATACAATTGAAGTATTGAGTATAATGAAGACTTACCTGAAATGAGCCCACGGGTAACGTGAGCCTACTACGATACCAGCTAAGTAGGGCCACCTTAGGGACCGGCGAAGAAGGAATTTCCTATTACATGAGCAACTGTTAGGTCGAGCCTGAAACAAGAATCTATCGACTACATGCCTTGTATGCAAGTGTTTAAACATAAAATATCTTATATTTTCTGTTTAAACATTGAATACTAGGCGATTATCCTAGAAATGAAATGAAATAAAAAGAAAGAAATGCTGTGTCAATTTGATATCACCAATATTCGATTAAGCATGTAAGAACGCTGTCCACTGATTTCGTTTTATCCATTACTGAACCAGTGTTATTTCCTAATTTTTGCCAGTGTTATTTAAAAAATCATCACAATAGACACTATTTACCTGTTCTTTAGACCTTGGTGAGCAACGTGTGTTCGGGTTCAAATTGTCATTTTCTGTTTGGTTGAATCAAGTGCCTGAATTCTGTATACTTTTCAATCGGTGTTTAGTTACAGAAATTATATGTTAATATAGAAAGTAATAATTAAATGCAATTTGATTAGGTATGCATTTTATAGCAAATTTTTAAATAGTAAAGGATAGGGTAACGATGCCCTTTAATCATCTTTAAAAAGAAACCTGAAAGAAAAAAAGGTTTTTGTAAAAGGTTTTTATTATTTACCAAAATTACGTACACCGGCCAAGTTGTATGTTAATGCAATATTGTCTGATTCCAAGTGTATCTGGATACCCTAGGAATATAAGCGTGATCGTCTCACCCTCGTATAAATAAATAAAATTTGTGACGAAAACAGTGTGACGAGGATCAGTGAAGAATCCTTTGGTGTCGCCACCCTTGTATCTCGCTTGATAGAGCAGGCTGACACTAAGACCGACGGAAGACACGAATGGTTTTAGGGGCCGTTTCCAGTCTCGTCTGTCTGATCACATTAGCTACTACTTTATGTACGTTCGAATTTAATTCATACTTGCAACTGGTGAAGTAGGTATAGCAAACCCCAAGTGCAATCCCGGATATATGGGGAAACCTGCGTCCGTCGAGATAATACCTTGATATTATATGTCCAGCCAAGAGTCCGTAACCTGTGGAAATTAAAAATAAAGTAAGTGTACGGTTCAGACTTTTGAGTAAATCTAGAGATAGTATATTTTATATATAAGAAAAAATATAAAAATGCATGCATGCATTTATATAGAACATCATCTAGTTAATAATGTACCTATTTACTTTTATACATATGCTTGTACCTATGTTACAGGGAATATTTATACCCAATGAGGAGTATATTGAAATGCAAAAACAGTCAAAATATTTTCGACGAAAACCGTTGATCTGGTCTGGTACCTCGGACTGGTATCGAGAACAAATTCCATTTGAACAAATGCATGTATGGCGGTAAACGTTTCCGCGCGAAAATTCAAAATCATAAATAAAAATAATATTGCCATTTTTCGGTTTTATAATGTGTTTCATTACGAGTTCAGGATTGATTTAATGCAGTTTTCAAAAAAAGGTGTAATACCCCATTGTAGTACACTACATATTGATACAACAGAGACGAGTTTATTGTGTTAAAACCGATATAAGGTCGATCCTATTCTCATTTGAATTGCATTGTACCTACTATTAGTGGGTTACAGGAGTAATTTACATAATAGATAGGTTCTGACGCCTCCTTCATGTCATAATTGAATAATGATTTACCTGAATTGTAAAGGAGGTCGATAAAGCATATTTCTAGTTTTCCGGGAAACGTTTCGTAATATTTTTTCCAGGCCTCCTCTTCTTCTCCCATATTATTATATTAACTAAGAAATGCATAAATTTAAATTGTCACATGTTCTGTACTAGGGCGCACAGTATTGGATATGTTGTGGTTATTGGTATTATTATCTCTGTATATTATTATTTCATTTTGGTGTGCAATAAAGAGATATATTATTATTATTGGTGCAGTAGTGTTACATTATTATGTTAGTATACAATGCTGAAAGCGGCAGTGCCATGCCAGTGCACTCTGTCAGAATAAGCTTGACAGAGCTAATCATACCAATCGTAATAGTTGGTAATCAAGCATCCTGTTATCACCATTGAGGTAGGAAACTTTTTTTACAGGGCAGTGGTTCTCTTATTGCAATAACCAAAATTAATAGTACCATTTAGAAGGATATAGCTAGGATGTTAGCTATAGGATATTAGAAACAAAAGTTCGACTAATCAGCTTTTGAATTGATTATTATTTTTCCTCGCACAGGTATGTTTGGCCGTCTCTTATAACTTTAGTATTCTTTGATGAAAGTGTATAAAATTATAATCACACTTTCATCATAGAAATGATATAGATAAATAAATAGAATTTTAATAGATACTTAATTTATATACAACTTCACAGAGAATTATGATTTTTTAAAATAAATATATATTATCATATAATCTACATTAAAAATCATGCGTAAGATGGAACACATTTATCATTTAAAACCTCTTCTTTCACAGCTGATTTTGACAGTCCGCTGTTGAAGTCTGTGTTTATCGCCAGTGTTGGAAAAATGTAATTTTATTCTTTTTCAATTAATTAAAATGATCTCGAATCGAATAGTTAAGTTTAACAGACATAAACCATGCCTACTTGTGTCACGAAGTACGAGTACTACGCCGGATACGAAGTCAATTTTACCTCCGAATCCAAAGCGGATTAGTTCTGATATGGTCGGGCCCCCCGATCCTGTGTCTAATCTAAGGAAGGTAATTTTTAGAATACCACCTAACGAAACAGAATTAGAAAAAAGGTATAGAGAAATGAGGACAGAGGTGCAGGAATGGAATCAAAAGTTTTGGGAGAAACATAATTCTAGATTTTATCAGGTAACCTTTTTATTTATTTGATTGTATAATAGTTGTGATTGTTGTGTGGCATGTTTTGTTTTCCTGTATAACTTGTACATTGTGGGCTTGATAGTAATTATAAGCAGTAATTTATTACTGTTTACTATAATAATACTATTTAGTACTTTTTATAATTAGCCATTGTAGAAGATTTATAGGGGTACTTTGTTTCACTATTGTAGCATATTGGTAAAACATATATCACATTGTAGAAAGCCTTCCTTGTACTTCTGTTAATACTATGCTATTCTTCTTTTTCATATTCATCATTTTTTTCTAAAGTACCCAGTAATTCTCTTAGCTTCATTACTCAATGTAATAGTGTACAAATAATGTACTTCTCTAATAATTGTAATTGTTACTTAGTAACAAATGTCATATTCATATGACAACATTTGCATGCCTTTTAGAAAAGGCGGGACATGTCAACTGTGTGTACTTATACTAAGACCAAATAATGTAAAAATGACTGTTCCTGCGAATAAATTTCATATATTATGTAAAAAAATCCTTTAAATGGCAGACAAGAATAAACTATGCTCATTCCTATAAATCAGCTATCATTTGTCTTTGACATTGAAAATTAAATGTTAAACGCTATTTAAAATGTTCAAAATTGGCTCAATTTTGACCTTTATTATCATTTTGCTGAACCCAGATATACAAAAATATAGCTGCCATTTTCACCTCACTATCTTTATCAATAACACATGCTGTATTTAAGGTTGAAAGTTTACTCATATCTATTTTGTTTTTTCATATTTTAGATAAACAGATTTTTTTTTAAACATTTTGGTTACCAGTTTGGTTAATATAGGTATTATGCAATTCTAATATATTATTTATCAGAAAATTTGATAAAGTGGGTACCTATGTTATAGTTAGAATTTTAATCATCAAAAATTTTGATCTCATTCTAAAAGGAGTCAGTATAACTTATTATTTCTATAAACTTAACAAGATATCTTTTATCCACAGTTTATTTACACATGAGATGAATGGCACAATTGAATAACAATTCATTTTGATAAATGCATAAACACTAAAATGTGACAGATGTATTAAGTAGATGTGCGATGATAACTTAGTAAACTATGTGATTTCTTTCTTTACAGGAAAAAGAGGAATATGTCAAGAAAAATATGCCTACAGATAAACAGAACCTAACAGCAGATGAAATGAGTGTGTTTTACAAAGCTTTTCTAGACAAAAACTGGAAACTACACCTGAATTACAATGTGGAATGGTACAAAAGGAATTTTGCTCTATTAAGCCTATCTGTAAGAGTAAAACTAATGAAAATATTTAGATTTAAAGATTAGGACCCATTATCATATTTTATAGTGCAATTGTTTGTAAATGATGAATGTTTATTTTGTAATAATAAAATTATATATAAATTACTTAGTTATTTATTCCTGATAGAACGACTTGGCAAAGCGCCATAATTCGCTTGGCACGACATAATTAACTAAGTACAATTTGCGTGTCATTTTAAGATAGTTTTCGTACCTAACAGGCTGGCTGGTATGGGATGTCGTCTCCGACATTTCATAGGGCTAAATTTATTCACGGTCTAAACGTATTTGTAGATGACCAAATCCTGTATCTGCCAGATTTAAGACTTCATTTATAATGGCGTAGTATTCGATTATAAAAATAAAGGCTCTCCCACATAGGCGCATAATTAATGCAGTCCGATTCCTTACGCACAACTGCGTTTTTATCGTTTGATAATTTTATTTCGTATGTGTGGTTTTGGCAAGCTTTTTCCTAAAGTCGGACAGATTCGCCATTTTTGGAAAAATCTTACTGATCCTAAATAAATATATAGATTTTGATAACACTCGTAACTGTCAGTTAAACCTAATTTCGTTAATTACTACTACTACTAACGATGTCTCAGCTGTGTGGGATCGCATGCGTCTCAATACATTCGAACAGGACGGAGGAATGCAAGCGTGCTACTTCTATTGCTTCGTTATTATCGTACTAGTGTGTAACTTCCAGCCGTCTTAATACCTTATGAATGTACTAAAAACAGATAACGCATCCGGTAATGTAGACCGATTATAACGCGCCTATGTGGGAGACCCATATTTCTTGCCTGTACAATGTATATGAGTCGATAATGCGACAGTGATCGCCCTGCGTTCGGCGCCTATGAATAAACGCATAGCATTCCACTATTAGGCATCTTTCACTTCTTGCTAATAGATCGACTGCATGTACCTTCGGTGACTCTCATGCTACTAATAAATTATTTTCTCAACAGTCCTCTAGTGTTCTCTACCATAGGCTTGGGTACATATTATTACACCGCAGTAGACTGCCTCGTTGGTCTAGTGGTTGCTAAGCGCGAGTGCTGAGCACGAGTTCCTGGGTTCGAATCCCGGATCGGAAAAAGTGTTACTGGGTTTTTCCACTACGCAATTTTCAGTAGCAGCACGGAGTCTAGATCTGTGCCTGGTTGATTGTAATAGGCTTGTCCCCAATTACATTGGGACCTAAAAACATTATACTATAATTCCCACACTTGGCAAGTTGCTTGGGATAAGTATTAGTGGTGAAGTTAAGAAGAAGCATAAGACGCTGCTACCCGTCTTCTGGATTTTTCCTTAGTCACCTCTTGCGACACCCACGGGAGGAAAGGGGGTGGTAAATTGTAGGCCGGGTACCTATAATTATAATGCACATAAAATGATTATAGGTCTCAGTATTATTAGGCATCTTTTGTACTTCATATAAACAATTAGAAACTAATTTAACACCATAAATAAAAAGGCTGCGATCATTGATAATAAAAGATATTTTTATGTAACAATGGCCACGATATAACCTATTTTCTGGCATCAAAATACTGATCGTATAGGTTGTGCCTTAAATTAAAAATAACGATGTCAATTTGGTTCATTCAGTGAAAATGACATTAAACTTTGTCACAAGTTTTATAATTTGCAAAATATGGTTTCGATAGCTAATTATAAATTCAAGGTTCGGTATCAGCGGCACTGTCAGACTATATTAAATGTGAAATAATTCGTAATTTGTATGTAGGTAACTTCCTTTCAATAAAATGTATATTGCCTTCAAGTGGCTTATAGGTTTGACTCTCGCAATGTGGTTATCGATGTGCAGCTTGGACTTAATTATCAGAAGGAACTTAGAAGTCAAACAGGATGGTTAGTAATCTAAAGAAATGCCGTGGGAGCTAAAAGTGTAATGTACATAGAATGTAGATACTAAAGTAAACCTATTTGATGTTATAGCTGGCCACCAAAAGACGTTTGGACTCAATAGAAATACTACAGTTCCTGTGAAACGGAAGACCGAGTTTCAAAGAGAGAGGTTTAAAAATCCAGAGGATAAACTAAACAGTCTTGCGTTTCTGCATTGCTTCATGTTCCTAGCTGGAGCTATAGTGGTATCATTATATAACAGGAAACACGAAATTATTGTATTTACAAAACGAAAATTTTCTGAAATAAATACAAACGCTGCCATTGAATTGTTCCAAGAATTTTCAAAAAGAACCGCCTTTTATTTGAATGTTGTTGCTACAAACTATAGCAAAGTAATGTGGGTAAATGGGCTTAAACTTTTGGATATTTTAAGAGACAAGGCAGGCGTCATGTTTAAACGGAAAGAAATTCAAAAGCCAAGAATAAATATAATGTTGCTCAAAAAATTACAAGAAATTGGCGAAGAGAGAAGAAATTTAGGTCAACTTCTAATCGCTGCTATTCATGAAAATAAGAATATTAGGATGCAGTATCAGCTAGAGAATATGGCAAAGAATAGACTAGTGCGACACATCGAAAATACACAAAAGGTGATCAAAGAAAACAGATCCAGATATGTCAGTTTTCAACAGTTATATTTGGTCACCCACCAAGAAAACACTTTCCTTAAGTCTCGGTTAAAGAAACTTGCTATGGAAAAGGAGGACGCCGAGAAAAACCTGTTGGAATTGATGAACGAAGTGTATAAATCCAAAAACAATGAACTCAAAACTTATTGCAGTCGATTCATAGTAAGGACAAAAGAAAATTTACTAAACACAGATGTAGGCGCAGAAATTCAAAAGTTTCTGGATAACTCACAAATACCAAAAGCGACGTCATCTAATTGGCAGTTATCTGATCATCCAGACATCAAACTTAGTTCTACCAGCAGTTGGCCAACATGCGGTAATACAAGATTTGCAGAAATCGTACAAGATGACGTCCTTGTACCTTTGGTGTCCGATGCACCAAAACTTAAAGGACTTCCCGGGGAGTACGTCTGGACAGTAAAAGATAAAGATGGGCTCATTGAAAAGTTGTACGAATATGATTACGAGTCGGATCTAGACAACGGTGATACAATTAGAAGAATCCGAGAATATTCTGTTTATTACGATAAAGACTGTTTATTAGATTTTTCTAGGTTTGTAATTTCCTTTTTTTTAAACATAACGTAGGTGTATGTCTGGTTTTAGAAATTTATTTTCTGAAGACTTACAAAAGTCACTTACCGAGAAAATACAAAATGATTTAAAGTATTTCGTATGCGCCTAACTAATTTAATTTTGTTTTTGAAATATTATGAAATTTTATTTTTTCCTTTTTAGTTCAAGAACTATCGTCAAAGATCCTCGAAAAGCGTCAGGGCCGCGGACCCATTGCGTCAGTGTGGATTTTCCGTTAACCAGTCAAAGGTTTCTTACTGGCTCAGAAGCATTTCAAAAATTCATGCAAAATAATAAAAATGTAGTGTCTATACCCTCCAGATTGTCGAGGCCGCCGTTATTGAACAGTTGATTTTATAGAAGTTTTTTTTGGATGGGATGTTATTTGAGAATAAAATTTACCTTTCTCCTGATTTTTGTAAATTATTTACTACTAGCTGTTACCCGCGACTTCGTCCGCGTAAATTTCAGATACAAACACCAGTAGAATATAATCAGATTTTGCAAGTAAGTGGAAAACACTATAAATTACTTATCGAAAGGAATATACATAGTATTTTAATGATAAAGGTATTTTTCAAATTAAGATGGGGCTAGTTTACTTGCTATATCGATTTTGTGGGTATAATCGGTGAATATTGAGTGACTAACAGGAAAGTTATTGACATGATTGGTTTGCTTATAAGTAATATACACATACAATTTTGAATGCACCTTTGTTTTACTGTATCTATGTACTACATTGACGGCATGCATTTCTCTAAACTACGTTCGTAGTTTTGTCCTCAGCAGACTACATTTAAAGAGAGTGTGGACATCATCAGTTTCTCCGATTCTCCTTCAATAGTATGCCTTAAAGCCTATGAAATATCCTCCGAGAAATGACGCCAATATTTTTCCCACAACAAAACCGGGCTTGCAATACCGCAGAATACCAACATGACGGCAAACAAATGTCGTAGGTGACTTGGGCTATCACTAACGCTAGTCTCCAGGAGAGTGTTGTCCCAGTGTTGGACACCATCAAGAAGATTTCGTGCTACGCAGGCTGCACAAAATGTCGGATACTCCATGCAATCAACTGTCCTTAAGAATGCAAATGACGTTGGCCCCTATACGATGTGAAGCAATAGCCGCAAATAATAGCACTCGGCATTATTGCTTGTCGTATGTATAGTACGACGGCACCTCATCATACGTAAGTGACTTTGCAAAAAGATCTTCTTCACAGAGACGTAAAAATGCCAAGAGTGTTGTTTGGCGGGGATTTTCCAATCGGTCTAATACATTCTCTAAATGGACGTCCAAATGCATGACCGTTGGATACCGATCATGTATAGAGAACGCCAGCAGAGAAGCAGCTTTGCGAATAACTGCTTCTGAAGTACTAATGTAGCGACCAGACTGGTACTTGGTCACTTCATCCCGATCAGTGCTTTGCAAAGCGAACGTTGCCTGGTCACTACCCTTATTTACGTATTTGAAAATATATTTAATTGACTCGACGCTGGAACACGATTCAACATTGATGTGTGTTTGAAACGTCCTAGAAAGCATAGGTGAGTATGGATCAACCCATCTGTTGTCAACGTGTGTAGTTTCAGTGGCGAATTGTTTCGGGAATCTTTTTGTGTATCAATCTTCTTTTATGCAAGGGGAATTTGAGTTGAAGTTGTTGGCTTCAGAATTGGACGCGGACGAAGTCGCGGGTAACAGATAGTATATGTTATAATTGTCTTTTTATTGATATTTAAGTCAAAAAACATCCAAAAAAAAATTAAGCTAACGCAAAAAGTAAACCTTCGGCAAGAATCGATCTCACTATGCATAACTCGTAGGGCGATCGTTAAACCGCCACGGTACGATGACACATAGCAATATGTTTAAAATAGACGTTTCTATACATGTCATGATTCACTGCTCAGTTCCTTGTGGATATAGCGTGATGATTTCTACTTTAGAAGTTCATCTGTAAGTAATCTGCATAATGCAACTATTGGTTTCGTCTTTTTATCATTCTACGGCAAACATTAGACAAAACAAAGACATAATGCAATATTGCTCAGCCCCCTTTGCAAATACCGTGATGATACTATGCATACCGACGCGCCGGCCCCTAAAGAATATATTTGCAAACTTTCAGCGGATTCTATTCAGTGGTTTTTACGTAAATCTAACACATACATACAGACAAACAGACAAAAATCCAAAAAAATATATTTTTGGCTTCAGAATCATTCAAACATCCCATTGCACTTATTTTTTTTCAAATATCTTCAATGTACAGTTTTGACTTCGTTACGATTTTATTATATGTATAGATTTCTTACAAATATCAAATTGTCATCCATACGTCATGACATATCTGTCATTATACGGTTTTGTTATTCCAAGTCTGATTCTTTTTTGTTATACCACGTTTTATAATGACTGACGTTTCATGTCAAGTCACACGGGAATGCTGTTGAACGGGATAAAAAGTATCCTATGTCCTTCTCCTGGCTCTAAACTACCTCCCTGCCAATTTTCAGCTAAATCGGTTCAGCCGTTCTTGAGTTATAAGTGGAGCAACTAACACGACTTTCTTTTATATATATATAGAAGATGAAACATATTTAGTTTTTTCTTTTTATTTGGCAACATTTAATGCCAATTTTTAAGTTGAAATGCAATCCCAGAATCCCACAACTGCCTTACGTCGAGATTGTTTTGTTAAGGTACATTCAATAATTACATTATTGTGAAATTTTTATTAATACTCGTGTTATTATACTGTACGTTTACGTGTGTGTAATAGAAAACCTGATACAATTAACTAGAAAACGTTTCTGTTTTACTCCAAAATCTTATATAAATGTCATGTCAATAATTTAAAATGTTGCCAGCTCAATAAAAAAATTACCGTTTTTAGGTATAATAGATTAAAAATGGAGGAATTACAGAAAATAGACGCGAGTTCAGTGATTTGGAAATCTATTAAACACGACGGTCTTGATTTGGAATATGCTGTAGTCATGAACAAAAATACAGCAAACTATATATTTAGAGAACTGGAGAATACGATAGAATATTTTACGGGAGACTTGACTAAAATAAAGTAAGATTACAATTTGGTACTTATTATTAAATATATTTTTATACTATGTAAGTATGTAATAAAGTTAGGTCTGTTTATTATTTTATAATATTAGCTTTATTTTTTTTATTTGGCTTAAGGGTTCTAAATTTTCCGGAATGTCAATAGATGTAGCCAGTTTTGAAAAAGAAAATAGTAGGTATGACGGCTTTTTACAAAGTTTATGGATTGATAAAGGGAAACTTGAAAAATGATGGACATTTCAATCACTTCCCTTTATCAATTTAAAATTTAAGCCTAGCATGGCAACATGCATAAAAAATACAAAAAGTCATGGAAAGTTTATGGAGTCAAAATCAGATTTTCTGTTTCATTAAAAATTAAAATTATAACCTAGGAGTTATCGCATTCAGCGAGATCAAATGGCTCATTCACCTTATGTTTATATTATTGTATTATTTTTAGGGTATTTGGAAAAGTTTACCCTTTGCCACGACAGCAAGTCGCTTACGGAGATCCAGGAATAACTTACACGTATTCCGGAGTCACCGTTCCCGCTTTACCTTGGCCAGAACCAGTACTGGCTTTACGAGATTTACTTGTAGTTCTCAAAGGAATAAAATACGACTTTGTTTTAGTCAACAAGTGAGTTTGATGTTGTCGTATTTTTAGCGTTGACTGTTATTTGAGACAAACGGTTAACGATAAGTTTCGTCTCAAATAATAATGGGTGGTCAATAGTGGTCCACTCCATATGCGGTGCTTAACAATACAGGATACATAAATACTTAAACATACCAATTGCACCTATATAACTGAAGGTCACTATTGTTACAAACTTACCAATTGGATTATTAGAGTCGTCATCAGTTTGCGTAATAATATCATCGTCATGATGCTTGAAGGAATTTACAATGACATTTTACTAAATAATATTTATTGTGATGGATGAGATGTATTGTATTAAAATTTTTGTATTTATCTGATTATATTTGAACTTAATGCTCAATAATTGTCCTGTGGTTTCTTGTACTATTACTCTAAGATGGTTGGTAGGTATGTAGTTCAATAAAGTGTGCCTGGATTTATGAATGCTAATGCGTACTACCGTCGCTGATTATTTAAAATATAACTATAGTAATAATTTCCATATTAAAAGTCACACGTTCATACCCTTATAAAATGTTTTGTGTTACCACGAACATGTATTGTCCTGTTATCTCAAATTTTTATACGTAGATATAGAAATGGGACTGATCACATGGGCGAGCACAGGGATAATGAACCGGAGTTAGATCCTACACAGCCAATAGCTTCGATATCCCTCGGCCAAGAGAGGACGTTTGTGCTTAAACACAAAGATGCTAGGAAGCCAGGAAGAGATAAAAAGCCAATACCTCCAGGTGAGCATTTATTTTAAATCTTCATACTTATTTATAGTCACAGAGTCGTCAATATTTCTTAGTTTGTAGAACATGTAACGTAATAAGCGCGCCTCGTATGTAACTGTTTGCTTAGCCTTGTTGTGGGCGTCTTCTTCTTGGAAGGGGTTCTCGATAACTGTGCTCACTCGCCGCCCGTATGTCTCGCAACCTTCAAGAAACTGCAGACAATCTTTTATAGTGTTATCTTTAACAACAATTAAGTGTTTAGCCAAGTTCTCCAGGAATGATAAAAAGCAACGCTTAGCGTAAAACCATGTGTCTGTCCCTAGACGTTTGTTGAATGGTTCTAGAGATTTGATTACTCGCGATATTCCAAATTCATAGTTACCCTTTGCGCAATATAACGTGCCGATAACTAAATTTACGATGCACAAATGGTAGAATTTCTTCTGAGGATCTTCGAATATTTGTTGTTCTTCCTCTTTTTCTATTTTTCGCATAATATCTTCGGCCTCTTCGTTTTGTGACGTCATTATGTAAGACACACATAGGTTAGCTAAAACGACTGCGCTTATATCTAGAATATTATCATATTGTTTCTTAACAATAGGTTCGTAGAAACTGGCAGCTTCCTTATACTTATTTTCTTGCATAAACAGTACATGAGCTACGTTTAGCCGCCAGACGTCAGATTCATTGCAGAACTCGACAGATTTTCGGAAAATCTTTTCCACTTGTCCATAGTTTTCCATATCCCAGTAAATCTTTGCTTGAGCCATGACAACTGGAATGTATCTTTCTAGAGCTTCTTCATATTCAACGACGGCTTTTTTTACTTGATCATTATCTCCTTGAGAGCGACTTTCCTGCACTACTTTTGTAAGCTTCCTTAGTTGTTCCGCGTGTTTGGATGCAATGTCCTCATATTTTTGAAATGCTTCCTCTGGGGATGTTTGGCTGGTAATGATGGCGTCTAAAAAGTCGTACAGGTACGGAGTTAAGTACTTGTACGTAAATTGTGCATTTTCAGCTAACACGTCAGCAGCTAGATCAAAGTATTCAAACTTACAATACAGAAGTAGTAAGTTAGCGAATGTTTCTGCCGGAAAAGGATCTTGTTGAAGCAAAAAATGTAGTTTTTCGAAGCCATCCGTTGGCTTGATATCAATTGAAGTAAGAGCTATGTTGTGTAATGTCACCGCGTCTAATTCGTGTTCATGTCTCGGTGGCATATCATTAAGGGCTTCGCGCGCCGCTTCTATGTTCTTCAATTGAAACTCAATAGCGGCTTTTAAATTAAATACTTCAGTGAGAGCTGTTTCATGTAAAGTTAGTGTATTTCCGACAGATTTTACTTCTGATGTTTCTGCTTGCATTCCTACTGCTAGCTCAGGGTGATCACGAATACCTCTTTCAATAACTAGAGTGATATGTTTCAATGCTTGAGGGTACTCTTTAAGTTTAAAATAACACAGTGCGATATTGTAATGGAGATGAGCATTGAATCCCACTACGTTGAGACTTCGGGAAAACTTTTGCAACGCTTCCTCGTATTGGTTTTCTTTGAACAATAAGCATCCGAGATTTATGTCTTTATCTGGGTCTTCTTGAGGATAAGAATCCACGAGTCCTTTTGCGGTTATCGTATCTTCTTCCCCATATTTAATAGCTGACTGCAGTTTTATTACTTTTCTTTCAAGTTCTGGAGCAGTAATTTGCATGGTGACTTTGTAAGATTCATCATACATTGATGCTTCATGCAATGCTTGAGCAAAGTAAAGTTTGTACTCAGGCACGTCTGGATGCATCGCCGCTAATTGTTCATAGCAATTAGCTGCTTCAACGAATGATTGGGTCCTGAAGTAGCAGAAGCCAAGAAGGGATAGCCCTGCGCGGTTTGGACTGAAGTTAATGGCTTCGTTGAGGGCCTTGATTGCTTCATCGTACCTTGTTTCTTTTATCTGAAATAGTGCAAGGGTCATTATATCGATCAATCAATCGGACGCTATATGATAATAAATTAGGTTCTAACGCAATAACGGTGTCTCTATGATTATCTAATTAGATTATTCAAATTATAAGTGGAATATAAAAGGACGAATATAACATGCCACCACCGAGTGTTCCTTTTCATCGTTTATCGGTTTGATATGCGTCGTGGATAGATAAGTTTACGTTTGATTGTCCTTTCGAAACTGTAAATAGGTTATCTAAGTGTCTGTTATCCTTAACTTAGGGTTCGCAACGTATTTCTCGTCGACAAGTCATGCATAGCTTTGTGTGTAAGCTAGTAATTTCAGCTATCTTTACGATTATGAACACTGATTGAATCAAATTGTGAAATATGTAAACAATTCATGGACGAGAGATTTATCCTGTTTACGTAAGAATGTAAAAACGTAATTAATATATTATCATAATGCGTATTCTACCTAAGTAGTTTCTAGATAGAATCTTTAGGTACTGATTATCTTGTAAACATTAAATCGAATTGTTTTCTTTTTTATTTCATTTTAGATTTCTTTTCAGCTTCGCCATTGCCCATTAAGCCACTTAGATTCGTGTCAAAAATAACATACGTTGAAGTAAAGATGCATTTGTCTATTTCTGCAGAAGTGCGGACTGTGACTCCAATTTTAGAGATACTGTTTCCACAGTCGAAGTACATCCCGTGCTGGTTCTATGCTTAAAAGGCTTTTATTATTATTAAAAGGTTCCTTATCGTGACCGCCTGAACGAAGGAATGTGACGCAGGAGCGAGTTTTATTACCGGAGACAATTTAGCACTTGATAAGGCATCGAAATAGGTATTATCGATGGACGACGCGCTACGAAAACATTGATTACAACCATTGTGTAGTTAGATCTGTGAAAGTACGTGTACCTTCATTTAGGTCGAAAGTATTATCGTTCGCTGTCGTTAATCTAATCAGCTCCTCGTTTAACGAAATGGCTCCATGCACTAATTCCATTACACTCGTTATCTACGTAACGACAAGAGCCGATAAATTTCGTTTATTTTTTTGCGAATTATACCCTTGAAACTTACTTCCCGTTTATAATGATGGGTTGGGCAGATTAACATATGATTGTGATGGTGTTATCGCTATATTATTTGCGGCATTAACTTGTAACACATAGGCTAAAGTCGAAAGGTGTTATGAAATTGTAGTAATTAGATTCTGTTTATAAAACTCTTGACTACAATTATATATATTATGTTGTTTCTAGTATACGAGGAATACTTAAGTTCATAATTTAGACCTTAATTATAAATCAAACTGTGATAGATCATAGAGGTAGTCTTAAAGAAGAGATGTGATCAATTATTAACAGTTCTGCTTTTTTTCCAACTGCGGAACCCTACAAAGATCCTATATATTTGGTAAAGTTTATAAGTAGCAACACTGTGTGATGATCACCAACTCGAATCGTGCTTAGAATCAAACCACTCAAAATACTCAAGCGATCTTAAGAGCTATTTAAGTACATAGGTGCACGCCTACTCTGTGAATTATTTCTTTATAACATGGTCATCACCACATTAGAGTACCTACGTAGTAACTTAAGTAGTTCAAATTTTGATATATATTCTTCCCAAACTACTACAATACAAAACGTATCAAACAATCCATATATCTACATACATACTAGAGTGAACTAAAGGAAATTAGGTAGTCTGGTAGGAACTTAAAGAAATCGTTCTTACCATTGTATAAATAGTTTTCGTGTATTGGCCGTCTTTTATTTGCATAGTTAAATCCATGGTCAAATTAGTATTTTAATGAAATAATCCTGTAAAAGGGTAGGTAGACATGCGTCTAAAATGGCCAAATAACTACTTGTTTTTATTATTTTCGTCTTTTACGCTGCCATAGCAACCGCATAGATATCATAGCACTAATGATTATATTTTTAAATGTGGTAGACAGGTACTCGTTAAAACCAAAGATTTTAATTAATAAGGGTTGTTGATAAGACTAAACAAAATATAATTTTATTGTTTTGCAGTTAAAATAGAATTGGAGCACGGCAGCATTCTACTCATGAACCCACCCACAAACGATATCTGGTATCACTCACTACCTACACGAAAAAAGTTATTGGGTGCAAGAATTAATTTAACTTTTAGAAAAATGCTCTTGAAATGCCAATAAATCTTAAAAAGCAAACGTTTAAATAACGTGTCGACAGTTTTATCGTGGGTGTTTTTTTATGAAGCTGAATACCATTGTTCCTTTGTCAACTTTCAATGTCGATGATGTTAAAAAAAGTAAACGTCAAATAATAATGATTTGTTGTGTGTGTGTCGATGTTATAAATTTGTTTTATTTTAATTAAATAATATATAATATAACCCTGCCATTGTTTAAACATTGAAGGTAAGTCTTTTATTGGTATTATTCTAGTTAATCACACTATTCTCAAGCTACGTAAATATGTCTACATTTAGATAGATTCATTTGGTTATCAGATACTCGAGTAGGTACATTTTCACGATAAGAGGCGGCTATATAACGGAGAGAATCGTTGAACGGCCACCGTTAACGCTGCGTATTGAAATGAATACTGTTTTCCTCTTAAAACCACTCTCCGTTTTCGTAAACTGTCAAACATGGGCTGAAAGTATTGACGGCGAATTCGATGGGAAACAATTCGAGTGCAGAGCGCTAAAAGCTGACTAAATTGTGGAGTTTATATATTGTTTTGGCCGTTCAGTCATTATATACGTCGGATGAGAATTTAGCATCACAGTGGTTTGAAGATTTGTTTCAAAATAATTAAGTATTTGTTTGTCAAAATCAAGTTTCTCAATAGTAGATTGTAATTGTGACTATGTGGTTCGGTCCTAATCTCCAGAGGTCTTACAAGTATATGATGTTTGCGTCCAAGATGCCGTCTCTGCGGATAGACCGGAGTGACTTGAAGTGCAAGAATGGGTGTGATTACTTTGGGAACCCACAGTGGCAAGGATACTGCTCCAAGTGCCACAGAGAACAGATGCAGAGACAAAGGAAAGCTGGTAAATACTTATTTTCTTTTTTTATATATAGATATTAATATGAAAAATGTTGTGGTTTACAAACTCGGGCAAGTGTCAATGTGACTTTTTTAATGTCATAAATACTAACATAATTTGATTACTACTTTGATACATAATTTTTAGTTTAAATTTTTTATTTTTGTATATATTTATTTTTAAGAATTGTAAATAACCTTGTAAATAAAAAAATAATATCTTACTTAATTTGATTACTTGGTGAAATAAATAAACTAAACTAAACTTCCTTAGACATTCTAAGACACTACTGACTAATGTTGATGGAAACCATCATGTGGAAACCTGGATTTAATTATCTAAAATCACTAAGCGCATTCAGCTAGTGTGTTGATCAATGCTCAATACCTTTATGAAAATAGGCCTTTGTCCTGCATTAGGTCAGTTATAGGCTTTTATTGTTTTTAGTGTGATTCCTTTCATATGGTGAACACTTAAGATATGATTAAAGAAATATTTGTCTCTGATTTATGTTTAAATGTGTTTGTTACTTCTTAAATAACATTTACTTTTTTGTTTATTCTATTCACCTTGGCACGTGATTCATGGTATTTGTTATTTACTTGCTGAACAAAATACTTGATTAGATGATTTATTTATTTCAAACAAAGGAAGATTGTGAAATTATTACTCTAAGAGCTTGATAGTTATTATTCTAAGTGTTTTTGTTAAGTACAACTTGTCGAAAACAAGTTTATTTCACATGTTGACTGTCCACTAAGTAAACGCAATAGATACACAATCGCAGTGTATATTATGTACACTGGACAATGAACAGATTATTAATATATTAGTAAGATTTTCCCTTGGGGTTAAGCAAATTCACTAATTATTTTTTCTAATAGTAAATATGCTAAGGACATGTTACCGTATTCAGATGATATGTTCTTCTTGAATCTTCAACCCTAAGCTAACCTTCAAATACTGCTAGGTATAGGCCTCTTAGGTATGAAATAAATCTTGTTATTACTTAGAACTTACTTGAATTGTGATTTATCAAGTTAGATATCCCATCATCTTTACTAATTATTTCATAAGTTTGGCCCAAATGTAATGCAATGTCCATAGTTTTGAAAATACTTTTTAACTGTTGAAACAGAAGAACAGTGTTCCAAACACTGCTCTTACAAAGATTGTGATCAACTTAATACACTTAGTTGTTTTATTTTTATAGCATCCAAAAACGTGCCATGTACACGGTACAGTCAATATCAAATTCTAGCAACTGAATATGAAATAATTAAACTGTCTTACAGTATAACAATTAATATGTATAGCTATAGAACCCTTTTAATTAAGGATAATTTAAATATGTTATACTGCTGCAACAGTTATGCTGGTCTACAGAAAAGTATATTCTACCTTCTACATATATACACATAGGTTTAAACAGTAATCATGTGCTTAATTTTATATAACAAGTATACACAATAATGTTGCCCAATTTTTTTTCTGGTTTACTATGTTAAATGTATATTATGTATTAGAACCTAGCCTTGTGACTGGTCCAAGTACACTTCCCTGCGGCATACCACAGTATATTTTTTAGGCGGCTAATATCTATTTTATTTTAGTAAAACACTTTTTTCTTGTTACATTAATTTTGTTGACCAAATTCTTCAGTGCTTTTGTTATATTTAAAATATTTAGTGAATAATCATACTGCAAAGTCAGCTTTTGAAAGTCAAATGCTTTGAACATATCGTGCGATTTTGTTTATTGTAAATAACATTTACTATTCTGACGTAAAGTGATCCTAGAAATACATATGTGTCAATTAATATTGATTATTACACAATATCTCACGAAAATCAAAACATAGTAACCGACGTAATATATTTCGCAAGAAAACTGTGTAATATGATATAAATCAAATCAGTGATTATATTAACAAAAGGTGTTTTGACTTTAACTGCGTTGATAATGTGAACTTCACCTTCCTCGCAGTTATCATCATGATAAACGATGGCTTTTCACATAACATACTAGATAATAAATGGAATCTTCAAGTCTCAAGGTAAATTACTTAGGTGCGCCGCCAGTTACGTGATATTATGTGTAAAAATATTGTTAGCTGTCAAGGACACCTATTCTAGTTAAAAGTTAGCGTGACCTTTTTACTGCCGTGGGGGTGTTGGGGTTCTAGATGATATTTTAGTAGTAAATCTGCTATTCGATATTTAAACATCATCATCATCATCAGCCGGAAGACGTCCACTGCTGGACAAAGGCCTCCCCCTTAGAACGCCACAAAGAACGACAGCTTGCCAATTCCATCCACCGGTTGCCCGCAATTCTGACGATATCGTCGGTCCATCTTATTTAATTCGATATTTAAACTTAAATATTTGTAACCTCTACCTGGATATTATACTTTTTGTGGACATGAGTGTACACGTACGATAGTTCAGAGTTGCATTTGTGTTCGTTGTAGACTTTTTGCTTTACCATAAGTCCATAACCCGTTTCGATTATTGCGATATTAGATTTTTTACTCCTAAAAGTGGTCATTCACACTTTGACTCTTAGAGGTCGGCTGGCGTTATACCTCTTTTTATATAACTGGTCGTTAATAATTTATATAGGCGAATTAAATATTGATTTTTTAAGATTAGTGAGTTCAGATCTATAAAAACGGTTATAGTATCGCTGCAGTTCCGAATAATGTCATTAAGATTATAAGAACACGGTAACTATAATGTGTTATATTGGTATAGATAAAAAATCCGCATACAACACGTAACGGAAATGTGTTGTATATGTAAAATGGTTGAGAATTGAATATTTATTAGATGACGGAAATTAAATATTTGCATAGTTTGCCGTTGTTAGATGCACAACGTATCGTCTTTTGCTTTCTATAATTGTCATACCAGTTAGGTTGAGGTAGTCTTTTAAATCATATTTTAAATAAGGTTGCTCTCATTTATACTCTAATAGACTTGATGTTTTTTTGTCGCGAGGGCCATAATTTAGGGAACTCAGTATAGTATGGTACTGTACCTAGTCTAAACGATCAAATCCTGTCGAAAGTCTAATGACCTTATTGGCGACGCGGTTGCTTCTCGCCGTAAATAAACGTGGGATGTCTATTTAGAATAGTATGAATCTAGAGAAATAAATTCATTCACAGTCAAATTCATGGTAAATGCACTTAGGGATCACACTGGGGAAAGTCCCAAAGTGCAATGTAACCTTTTCATTGCAAGTAAAACTGAAACAATCAGTTTTACTCGTCGCACACCTAAATGTTTAAAGACTCTTGACGTAGGTATGTAATGTTAAGAGACTGATTGAAACAACTCGCTCTTATTTGCATATGGGTTAAATATTCGTTCTTTGGACATAGCTAATTCTAAAGATCAAGATGAGGTACAATTTGCAATGTATCCTGTATTGTACGTGTACAATGGACTTTCCACATACTATAAAATATGTATAGGTATTATATTATGACGATGCAATTATGTAGATTATGTTCTTAACTAGATATAAGGATGCGCGTGTTAGTGTTCATTGACTTCAGAATATAAATATTGTTCGAGCGTGATTCATTTGGTTATACCGACGCAATTAATAATTGTTTGTTAGACCGTATCTTTTAGCCTTCTTCAGTGATTTATTTGTCTCAATTATTTTTAGCACACAAATATTATTTTGCATACTTAATAACATGATTCGCCAAGCAGTCGGACAGAACAGGCTATCAATTATATTTACAAATCAATAATAATATCTTTATGATTTGTGAGCCCGTAGATATGTAAGCGACGAAAATTATAGCCGTCTTATACGTATGTAGGTACTTGCAATTATTTTATAAGTATGTAAATCGATCGAGTAAAAAATTACAATATACTGACATGGTATTAAATTATCATTATGATCATTTCACCTGGGTTATACTCAGTGCAGCAGGTAAAATCTACCTTTTTTTCTCCTCCAAGCTTGTCGTGTCCAATGTCATAAAATAGGAAAATAACATAAGTACATCTTGTTGCTTACATTCAATATACATCTTGTTTAACAGAGAAAGCGTCATCAGCTACCCTACCAAAGCCAGAGCACAAGAAGCAAGAGCGCGTGCTGAAGCTAACCTCCCACTCCTCGTTCTCCAAGTTTGAGGAGAAGAGGCTGCGGCAGAGTGAGACCTTGAAGAAGGCCAACCTACTCAAGTTCAGCGTGTTCAAGAAGAGTAACACAGGTACTGAATTGCAAACAATTTAATCGCAATCCTTATATCTTATTGTTATACTTTAGTAATCCCATACGCATGCAGACCCAAGCATTGAGTTCAGTTATCTCACTGGCCTACATTTACGCTGTAATTTGGATGGATACCGGTTTCGAATTGCACTATCCGTTACAAGTTTATACAAGTCCCTTATATACATGTCAATCTAATTCGTGAACGGGTGAGCTTTTTAAAGGGGGTAACCCTAGCTCATCCTATGTTGTCCAATGGACTGAGTCCGTGGATGACGTAGACAAGAAGGCCGGGTCTGTTGCAACTTAAACAGTAATGATGACGTCACACTGTCTTTGTCCTGCACTATTATTTTGTCTGCAATGGACTGAGATAGGCTGATGATGATGATTTTTTTGCCGTGAATAGGGAACAACTCAATGTTACAGTAAATAACTGGTAGACTGGGACACTCTGGGCAATAAACCGCTATACAATTGAAGTTCTTCGTATCGGCTTAAGCTATTTAAAAAAAACAGGTCATGCTCATGTTATTGTAGAGACTGGCCAGTCAGTAAAGATAGTAGCGAGGTTGACCCCCCAGTGTGTGTTAGACGTACTTAGGTACACACGTGGGGGCATTCTATTTGCACCCCACAATCTTATTCAATGACTGGCTATTATCAGATTAATTTCTTCGATAACTCTCATGCTGCTACCTCCATAACCTATCTCGTACTTCCACAGATGACCACGACACAAACGAGAAGCGTCCCCCGGAGTTCAAGATCCCGGCTGCGGTGAACTTCAACATGAAATGCGAGTTCGGCACGCGCTTCCCTCACCTGCCGCCCAACGTGGACCGCGACGCGCGCGTGTTCGTCCACAGCTTCATCATGGACGTCATCAAGTGCGCCAACATCATGACCGTTGATGAACTTTCCGAGAGGGTGCAGAGGCAGTACCAGGTATGTTTTTTTAGTTATGTCGCCCCGACAGAATGGAGGAAGGAAAGGGAGGCCTTTGCCCTGCAGTGGGACGATCATGGTTGAAATAATAGTAATAATAATGTCGCCCCACTAGGAATTTCTCCAGTATCGTGGGTGCGTTTCAAAAACATGAAAACTTACAAAAAATTTCGTTCCTTGCGGGTATGGAACCCGCAACCTTTAGTGCAGCAGTCCAATCGCTTAGCCACTGCGCCAATCAGGTTATCGTCGGTAGGTTAAACATGGTCGGCTTTTATCATCAGCAGTGATATAGAAAGTAATAAGAGGTACCCGAGCTTGGAAGGCGGTACGTTTCAGCCTCCTCTTGTTTTGAAGTCGGTTTAAAACTAGGCTAATTAGCTCACTATGAATCGCTTTCGGCTGTGAATTGTGATGTACTTTATATACTTGTGATACTTTGCAACCCAAGATTATTATGAAAACGAAGTAGATTGCAACTAATCATTTTAGTGACGAATCAGTTCTGAAGTGGATTTTCATGTCACAATATTGTGAAACTATCTTTGTCTATTATGGTGCTTACTGTTGAGCGTTCGATTTCCGAGTTGGACAATCCATCGAAAATTACACGTGATTTTTGGTAGGGGTGGTGGGTTAGCCTAAAACCCAAGTATCACCAGATAGGTTTCAAAAGTAGCTAAAATATCATGTGATGAATGTACGTCCCCATGTGTTAATATGAGAGCTTCGCATATTATTATGATCTGTTAAAATTCTTTCCAAATTAAATGAGTAAAATAGGACATAGTAAATAATATCCTGATATATTTGGTTCCCAGCGCTTCATGAAGCACATGGAGACGTCG
Organism: Abrostola triplasia; assembly: GCA_946251915.1. Taxonomy (NCBI): domain Eukaryota; kingdom Metazoa; phylum Arthropoda; class Insecta; order Lepidoptera; family Noctuidae; genus Abrostola; species Abrostola triplasia. The sequence continues at coordinate 1,284,438 of OX276424.1, read as the reverse complement.
TCCCACTTCACGAACGTAGACGCCGACACCAAGGAGTTACTCATGGACTTTGTGGAGAAACACGCCATGACTTACCTACACGAGTGAGTTTGTTTTATCATAGTAATAATACAACTTAATTTTTAGGCTACTAAGGCCCATAGATCACCTTACCAACTATTTTTTTAATGAACGTCTCAAATTATGAAGTTATCCTGTATTGAAGGTACGTTTTACGAATATGAAACATCACATAATATACACAAATACCCAGACTCGAAAATCGTGATTAATCTATGGCGTTTTGGCAGCTCATTAAAAGTATGTCAATTAATTGGTAGAAGAATGGAACTTGTGACACCACAATATTTTACAACTCAATTGACTTATTATTTATTAATTTAAAATCAACTAAAAATCTAATTTAACAGTTAAGGTAAACAGGTTTTCAGTGCTAAAATAAAGATTATGTTTTTAGACAAGTAGTGTCTTTGAATTTTTGGTTAGTGGTGTGATACACAATTTCCTGCTAGTGCCTTTGGCGGGGAGGTGGAGTCGCTATAGCAATCTAACGCTAACGCGAGTGCGTGCGCCTGTGTGCGTTGATAGCGACGTTTGTTTTACAGTGAGTAAAAGTTGCTGCATGATGTTTGTATAGGGCTTCGGTGTGGAAATATACGTGTTTTAATTGTTTTATATACGGTTTATTTGTTTTAACAAATAAAGCAAATACAACGTAATACGTTATATTTGCTTGCAAAAAATAATTATTACGAAATAAATTGAATATGGTGTTTGTAAAAATTAAATTATTATATTAAAGTTTTTCTGCTTAAAAAAACAACTACTAATTAGTTTTCTTTTAATAATTCTTAGGGAAAAACAATATTTAAACAAATTGCAGGGAAAACAAGTGATAAGTTATCTGTGTTAAACCAAGTGAACAAAGTTACGTGCATAGAGCTTTCCACGTTAGGTTTTCCAATCCTATATAATCTGTATCTAGAATAAAAATAAAGTAAGTTGTCCGTTGTCGCAGGCTGCCGTCGGTGGTGTTCTCCCCGATCGGCACGGAGGACGAGCGCCTGGACCGCGCCATGTCGGAGCGCATCCAGCAGCTCAGCTGGGTGGGCGAGCGGCACCTGGAGTGCAAGCTGGACCGGGCCAGCGCCGTCTGCCGCCAGCTGTTGTACAAGGCTATCAGCGGTGAGTGACGGGTGTATATAATGAGTGGGGTCCGTTGGTTTTTTACCCGAGGCAGGTATCCGAGGATTTTATTTACATGTAACGTAAAACAGTTATTTATTATACAAGGTTTGAATTAATCATATATATACCTTCATAGGTTTTTTTTTTCATTTACAAAAATATTTTTTTTTTTTTTTAGTTAGCCTGATTAGTGTCCCACAAAAATATTTAATTTATAATTTTTCATTCAATAATAAACTGAACCCCGGCCGTTGACCGTAAGCATCGTACATCGACAGGCAAAAATTCAACACTCGGAATTTGTTGTCTCCCGTCCAGCTGATTTCTTCAAGATGTACATCAATAAACTGCCATTGCGTTGGCAAAGATGCATCGATTGCATCGGTGAATACTTTGATTAATAGAAATAAAAAATAAACGTTGGCGTAATGTAGCAGTTAAGATTGATGTCCGGGTGTGTAGAGCTGCTGGGCATGGACAGCGAGTGCGGTCCGGGCGGCAAGCTGTGGCGCGTGCGGCGCGCGTGCCGGCACGTGCTGCGCCTGTGCGGGGCCGCGCCCGCCTCCGCCGACGACCTGCTGCCCGCGCTCATCTTCACCGTCAGTATACCTCCACACCCTCCAACAGGCATCTGAGTAGGGCCGGTGGTCAGACTCATTACCATTGCCGATGCCTATAACGACAACAGTTTAATGAAAACTGAAAAAATCGACAATCTGCCTACCCTTCAGGGAAACAGGCGTGACTTTATGTATTTATCTAAAAATCGACAAGAAAATACAGCCAGAAGCAGACAAAGATAGCACTATAGGACAATATATTACGCCGCACCATGTTTTGTGCGAGATTGATTTACTGTGTACATGCAGTATTAATTAAATCTGTTAATTGTCATAATTTTTTTTCAGTTTTCATACTTTTGAATTTTAATTTCAGATTCAAATTAATTCTTACGTATTTCTTGTCCCTACTGATCGTCTCGTCTTGAGTCATTAACCCATCCCCAAAAAGATCAAAATTCTACATAAACGTGACTTCATCGCGCCTCTAAGTAGTTTCCATGGTGCACAGGTGTTGAAGGCGAACCCGCCGCGCTTGGTGAGCAACATAAACTTCGTGACGCGGTTCTGTAACGCGCAGCGACTCATGACCGGCGAGGGAGGATACTACTTCACTAATCTGGTAAGCATTTAAGTCGATAACACATAAACAAGTGGGATTTCTTTTGGATTTTATTAACTGTTTTACAAAATATGTATAGAACTACCCTCATTTCTAAGAATTATATAAAAAATACAGTCGATTGTTTTATGCGTGTATCCTCTCTTCTCATCCGTTGGTTAGATAAAACATGTGCAATAGTAAATACCACATATCACCTGGTATGGTACACCCATATAATTATGTATTCTCCTTTATCAGCATAATTTAAAAGATTCATATATTCCAAAGAGGTGTATTTCTTATTTTGCACATGCATTTTACAAGTGATTATTCTATAAAAACATAATTAATCAGCGTGTTTTATAATCGTTTCAGTGCTGCGCGGTTTCGTTCATCGAGAACCTGACGGCGGAGTCTCTGAACATGGACAAGAAGGAGTTTGACTGCTACATGGCCATGCCGGCGTCCATCGGCGGCAGTTCCTGGGTGATTAGTTAATTGAACTTGGTCATTATGTCACATTTGGGTATCAGAATTACGTTACCTGTATTTAGACACTCGCCAGGTTAACTTGTATACATTTCGTTATAAATATTATTTACTAGCTGACCCGGTGCACTTGGTGTACCGGTGCTTTCTCACCATTTAAATCTAGCCGTTCTCGAGTTTTATCGAGACTAATGAACAGCAATTCATTTTTATATTATTACTAGCTGACCCGAGGTATGAAAAATAGATGTTGGCCGATTTTCAGACCTACTCAATATGCTCACAAAATTTCATGTTTCGGAGGAGTACGGGAACGAACATTGAGACACGAGAATTTTATATATAAGATAGATTTTCCCGGGGTTAAAGACGTGTTTGTTCAAGAATACCCGACAAGTTTTGAACTCAAACAGTTATTCATGATATATATTCATGTTATAGATAATATCTTCCTACTCCTTGATCGCTTTGGTATTTTTAGACGAACTTCCAAAGTCGTTTTTACCCAACACTGTTCAGCCATTAAGCTAATATATAAGCAAAGTCCTTTACTAAGTATTAATTCAGTATGATGAGCATGTTTCTTGGCTTTATTCTGTTAACATAAAGTAAACGATGCTCATGTATCTCACCGGCGAGTATGTTTGTCCGTCCCCGGCAGGCGGCGGCGCTGTCTCTGTGCGGCGCGGAGCGGGAGGCGGGCACGCACCACGCGCAGGCGCAGGAGCTGCTGGGGAAGGCGCGCGACGTGCAGGCGAGGGCCAACCAACTCGCTGCCAACGCTCTGAGCTTTGAGGTCACTATTATACCTTTATATGATATACTTTATTGAAACGTTTCAGCTTTTTTTTTTATATAAACATGAATGACATCTTTCTCATTTCTGTATATATTCTTACTATAAATATGCTATAAGTGTAACTACTATAATTATCCTGTAGGATCTATTTATTTTAATATTATTTCTCACAATTACTTGTAAATTAACTGCCATGCTATAAGTCTGTTCTTAAATAATATAATCGATTGTCTTGTTTACAGGAGCAAATCGCTAAGAAGGTACAAGATGTTTTGTCAAAGACACCGTTAGAAATCAAACCTCAGAGAGAATTACCTCGCATTGTTAAATTCAAGGAAATAAGCACAGCGTCTCTCATCGACCTGGGCACCAGTAATTTCCGCGAAGAACCACAAGCGGGGACCACAGTCCCAACAAGGTCCAAAGATCCCTACGTTACCGTGGATACACCAGAAGATGAGACGAAACTTACCATTCTGGGTTTCGAAGTCGTAGAAACTCAATCACCGTCGAAATCACCACAAACCCTCGACCAGACTTGGGATTTAAAACAGACCGGCTCACTGGAACTTCTTACTCCATCACCCTTGGGATTCACGCCTTTTGATTCCAGATCTATCGACGAGCTCATGACGCCTGATGAATTTGCTAATGAACAACTACCACCCGGCTTGAGCCACATCAATTACGATATAGACCTGTCAGACTACAGTGGAGATAACAGCATAGCCGAAGACGCACCTAAATACGAACCACCAAAGGACCCGTTCAGCCCAGAGGCGCTCAAGCGAACGACTACCTTCGATCCATTCGCGCCACAGACGTCACGAGGATACGAGTGCTTAGACTCTTTTGATGAATTTAGTTATACCGATCATAAAAATAAGGAGACAGATCCGTTTGAAGTTGTACACAGAGGTCAAAACGCTTTTAGTCCAGTCGAATGGAAAGTAGATTTAGGGAAAAATGCATACAGTCCAGAGAAACAGACAACTTCAATTTTAGATGACAATGATTCACCCACGACGGCCTGTCTCCTGCCGTCGCCCTTACAGCCGCAGAGTAGCGAGAAGAAGTCTTAGTTGGTTACAACTACACTTGAATTAGATCTATGAACCAAAATGGTTGGTGCTAAAATGTTGAATGTCGATTATAGATTTTGTTCTTGTTAATATTTATTTAAATTATACTTTAATGCGTCCCGGTCTAATAAATGGCATGACAAAATACTTGCAGTTTTTATTTGGGAGCAAAAAACCCATTTTACACAATGAACATGACAATGAAATGATTGCACCCTTATAGCTCAACATCTATAAGGGTAGCAGAATATACAGTAAGTAGGTGTGTAATGAAAACTACAATATACATTACAAAATTTATTTCAACTAGAATTTCTCATAAATTTTTATCCGTTTTATACTTAGATATAGAAGAGATTTAAATAATAAAGTTACGACCGACGTCGCTCAGCGTAACACAGTTGCGAAGTGATATAGATGAGGCAATTAAAACTACACAATTAAGTAACGGATTGTATAAATAAAATGAAGCTAAAACTAACGAATTACAGTTACCTAAAATATTCATTAACTATAACAGTCACGACATAGAAAATATATATATTTCTGGTAATCTTGAGCTATTGTTCTCAGAAAACAAACTTAAATGGTAGCTACATACACTGGAGAGCAATTAATTAGCCGTCGATTTTCTAAGCTTTTCTTGGCGGTCTTTTAATATAAACTTGGCAAGTCCATAAAGAGTACTCCAAACTATTCTTAGTTTTGGAATGTAATCTTTATCGGCATAGCAAACTGATTGACACAAGTACAATACTCCTTATTAACCTATAACAAGTTGCGAATTTATAAAAACAATCACTTATATTTGAAAAACTTACACTATCAAGGGTGATGCTATTTATTTGCTCGCCACCGTGAATAATGTTAAAAGTATACTAACACAACTTACAGATAAAATTCGAAGATAATGGTGTGATGAGTCACTTAAATGACACATTTCTACCCAAGAGCACTTTAATATTTATATTCTACTTCATAAGTCAGGCAGTCAGGTACTGGCAGAAAAATAATTTCACATAAATAGTACAGTACCAATGTAATAATAAAGTAAGATCTTAAATGCATGCAATCAATGTAGACAGTATAATGTTTTTTTTATATATTTTGTAAGTTTTTTATATATTGATAGTCAAAATAAGTTTCACGCATTATTGTATATCAGACTTCATATTGAATATTCTCAGTTGGCATGGTCTTAACACCATTATAGACTTGTAACATTGTGTTGAAACACTTGCATGTATTTGTTAACTTGACTTTCAAAATGGTTAGCACTTAGTGAGACCAGCTGTGTGCACTAATGCAACTAAATGCACATTGCATGTGAAAGTCATGAGTTTTGTTATCTCCTGAGGATAGCTGATAAGTGCTAGTGCCTTGGGTGTCAGTCCACCAGTTGTGTGTGACCTTCATAACTCAGTTGAAGCTTTCTAAGTCCTCAAAGCAACATCACTCACTTAACATCAAATGTTTATGCTCCTATATACAAATGATTATAATTATTTATGTTAGTACAAATTTGTTCAATGTTTGGAATAAAATAATCACTTTCTCTTGTAAGAGGTCATAATTTCTTTATATACTATGTTGACAAGGCCATTCCAAAGTGAATACTTTATTATTCACTTTGAGAATTCAAAACTTTCCACTACTTAAACCCTAAAGTTGAACACACATTTACAAAGTAATGAGATAAAAAAAAAAACATTATTTTTGGCTTACTTTGATGTTGATTATTCCATAAATTCAATACAAAACATGTCAATTCAAAATTACTTCTCAAACACCACAACTGTAACAAAAATAGGGATTCACTTTAATTGCAATATGTCTATATTTTTTACTATTTAGTTATGTATATCATCACTATTTAATTGTGGTGATACCTCCATTGACATGAGAATATAATTAGATTATTATTAACAGCCAATGAAAGTCACTTGGTTACTGCTATAAATAATAACAATGTGGTAATGATTAGGCAATGGATATTGTGACATTTATTCCGAGGTTTCCATTATCCGCAAACAATTGTGCAAGAGACGTGTCAAACACAAGACAATCTGAATTCATGATGGCTGATGACACTCCTTCATGTATAGAGCGAGGCATGGCTTCCCAAGTGAGCCTCCTACGATGCCCATTAAGCTCTAGTCTGTACGCAAAGTTCTCTGCTTCTTTCCGAGATCCTATAAGTTGCACAATGGCAAAAAATTGTTGATGCCCATCAAACTTTTCTTGTTTTTCAAGTACTAACATAAAATGGTGATTAAAACAGGACTGCATCATTACCCAATCTACAGCTCCAGGGAGGTTTATATCAGTTGCTAGAAACACTATATCCTCACCCTGAAGGGTAGTAATACTTTTATGAGACATCATCAGGTGTGGCATAACTTGGTCAAGGCCACCTTGCCATTTGCATGATGCACCAGGGCATGGGCATGAGTAAGGCCTGAACTCGCAAGCTTCTTCATGCTCCGCCTTTTCAGTGTGCACTAGAGTGACTGTGCAGCCAGTGTTGGAGTGTTTACATGGAAACATAACATTACTAGCGACTTTCTCCATAGCGAGGTTACGTATGTTACCCAGCGGGCCGCGGCACGTCGGGCAGCAGGACAGCTTGGGGCGGCAGCTAGAGCACACCAGGTGCCCGCTCTGGCATTGCAGTATCGGCGGCAATACATAGTCAAAGCACACGGGGCATTCAAACAGCGAGGCGAGGTCGGCGGACATGGCGGTCGGCGCGTTCACAAGAGCGGGCACCCCAGGGACAGAACAACTGGAACTGCTAGCTCCGCGCCGCTTGTTGTTTGTGCTCATGTCACCGTCACGCGCATATAAAACCCGTCTATCGACGATCTCTTCACCTCTTCTTCGGGTTCCACAAAAGTAACGCTGCCGATTAAATCATTTGTAGCCTTCCTCAGCTGATTCTTTCCGCCTAGAGGTCGTATTGAAGTAAGTTTCCATCACAGTTCTTGAGGCCAATGTTATTCAGTACATACGACGTGATTAGAGTCCTAATCTCTGTGGGATTCAGGGCGATTGATACAATTTGTATTTTTCGAACTCCTTACAATTTAATACATAGTTATTGTGTTGAGTTTGTGTAAATAAATTATCAATTTATTGCAAATGTCCTAGTTCATTACAAAAGGACGAAATTTGTCGTAAATTCAATGACGGCCAATCGAACAAAACTCACAAATGACATGACGGGACATGACAGCAGCACCATGATGTCATGCCATAGAGTATACATAGATATTCTGGCATATAGACCAGCTGACAAATTAATTTCTTCCTAAAAGGTGAAAAATTGCTTTTTTTCATTGTTTCATTTATTAAATAGATGGAGTGATATAGATTACATAGAAATTTAATTTAAGTTAGTTAGTATAGTTCTGTAAGTTCTACATAATGTCAAACCGTTGAAATGACATGGCATATCTATGAAGTTAAAAAGGTTGGCCACATTGATGACTTTATCTTATAGTCTTCGATTCTTAAGGATAGTTAGATAGATTTTTGTTTAATTAGGCAAAAAGAACCCTGAATCACGATGCTCCAGTGTGTGTTGCATAGGGTCCATAAAATTTAAAACTAGCATCGTAGGGCAAGCTTTTTGTGGTCAGATAAGTAATAATCGAAGGAAGTCTTTTTGACATTCCATCAAGTCTTATTCTAATAAAAAAAATGTAAATTGTCTATTCTCGCTTATTTGTAACTTACATGTTCTCTGAGAAAATAATTAATAATCGAGTGCAATTTAATACTACAGAACGTTATTTAATTCTTTAATGTACACAACATAAATATTTACAAAATATCAATATGTTTGATGTAGGTACCTACAGAGGTGAGCATAACTGACAATTAAGTTCTCTTACAGTAAACCTTTGAGTAATTGAGAATTTAATTAACAATAAACGTTAATTATTATAAAGCAGTGGTTCCCAAACTTATTTTGTCTACTGCCCACTTTGAGAATAAATATTTTTTTAGCGCCCCCATTTTTTCACCTATTTAAAAACCACTATAACTACAAATTAAATTAATTAATTATTGTGACCTATATATGAACTACGCGGAGAGAAATATAGAACCTAGTTTGAGCAATATTTTAATTCATATTAGTTGATGTTCACAAGCTTAGAATATAGAACAAACTTGTTGTTGTTCACAAGTTGTTGTTGAGAGTCGAGAGCTCTTGCAGTCGTTGTTTAAGAGGCCTCCTAGCTAAATAAAGCTCCTAGCAATAAAAAATCATTTTCTTTCTGGGTCTCTTACCGCCCCCCTTGAGACCTACAGCGCCCACAAGGGGGCGTTATCGCCCACTTTGGGAAAGACTGTTATAAAGGAATAGTCACAAGAAATAAAATTATGGTCAATGACAAAAATTTTAGTTAGAACTTTCTTTTCATAATAAGCAGCGACGATCGGGGCGACCTCACGGATATAATATTATAGATCCAACAGATTAACGCACGCGATTTCTTAGAAATGTCGTGAATTGAGCAGTTACCTTAACAAGAAAACATTGCTAGCGAACATGAGGCTTAGTTTTTTATATAGGTAAGAAGTAGGTAAAACGACCCGACTTCAGTCGGAATAGGGTTCGGATTCGAACCCAGACAGTGATGAACGATTGAAACTTCATTATAACTAACTAAGCTATGCGACTGCCATGTATTGGTCATACAAGTCCCGAAACAGACAATTAAAAAAAAAACGAACTTAGCTATATTATAAGTAGGACTGCCTAGCGGTCTTCAGTGCGACTCCTGAGCGTGAGGTCGATTTCCGGATCGGTAACTGTTTATGTTGTGTCATGACTGTACATTGAAGGTCTTCTCGATTTCTTCGACCGGTGCATCTCAGGAACTAGGCTTCTCCTAGATTTCAGCCCTAGAGAAACCCGTGATGGATACACCTCTGGCTACCGATATATTGGTAGGTACTGAGAACCTGAGTGATCTAATTGCCGCAGTGGCTAAGCGATGACTGCTGCACTTATGATTGCGAGATCGATTTCCGCACAGGAGTAATATCTATGTGATCAGCAGATGTTTGTCCAGTCTGGGTGTTTGTGTATGTGATATTCATGTTTGAGAAACGCACCCATGAGAAGAAATTCCTAGTGTAGGGAGACGTTTTAATAAAACAATATTTATGTAAAAGTACAGTGATTCATCATGTTGCTAGCGAGTGCAAGAAGCAATGTAGGCAGTATGGTACACAAAATTCTATTATATACGCTATAAAAATAATTAAGTAGATATTTCTGAACAACATATAACAAAGTATTTTTCATATACATTATATTAGCGAGTAGTTTCTTCTTTATGGTCTACCATACCTGATACTTTTTAACATGACGTAACTAGTATTTCGGTGTATCGTATTATCACCATTCACGTATGCTGACTGGTGCTTGATCGAGTGACTTACTACTGTACTGTACTACTGTATCATAATCACCTGGACTGATGGACTCGTATCTGAACAGAAGCGTGATCGTGTTATGATACCGTACCTATCACGATAATATCAGACGTGATATGCTGCGATTGTTGCAAACTATTTTCATATATCGGATTATTCATAAACGAGGATATTACATGTATTAACTTAAACTAGATGGTATGAGTCAGGTTTAACTCCTCCGCCTGCCCCGTGACAGAGAAAGTCTATGAGGCTTTCCACAGCAAAAAAAGGTTTTTGTCGAGCCTGTGTTTCTTGAAGGGGCCAGCAAAGGCTTATCACTGCTACTCACCTACATGAACAGACAGTAACGTGCTTTTAATTGCTTATTGTCAATTATATGTAATATGCTAACAGATTAAACGGGAAAAGTCTTCGAACTCAGAGTCCGAACTGCACTATTCTTATGCCAAATCGACAACCAAGACTACAAATGTCCCCTTTACGAGTCTTCAAAATGAGCGTGTTAGTAAAATAGATATCTGTAGGTTGTTGAAATATCGCTTATTGTTATTTGTTAGGTACTACTAATAATGATTACACATAAGTTGCGTTACCTATCATAAATAAGTTAGAAAGTTTAAGTTCGTATTAGCATAGTTAAATTATAATTACTCCATTGTTTTAGGTAAATATTATAAATAACTTAAAGGTGAGGTAACTCACTATTATGCCACTGAACTATTGAGTATGGAGATAGCTATTCGACGTTAATACGAAGTACGAACCTAATTTCCTATCATCACGAGTTTCATCAGGTATCCACCATGAAAAGAATGTCGCATTACAGATTGCATGACCACCCATATCTGATGACTCATAGCTATCAAACATTGACAGGAGTTTAGCAACCGAACGTTATATTTGGTACGGTGCTAACGTTTTTGCAACACACGCTCCCAATCTACTATCTGACAACTCTTTGAGATGTCCAGATTATCTTACAGATAAGTCCATCAACAAGTCTGCTGCATGACTGTGTTTTGATAATAATAAAGAAAGCCATTGTTGCAATGTACTTGTATGTAGATAATTCTGGTTGTGGCGTAACGCCCTTTTCTATAGCAACGTGAGACGAATAACAAGCCCTATTTTGATTGATATTCTGAGCGGTTAGTAACACATTATGTGTTAATGTCTGGGGAAGCTGCCGTAACAATAATGAGTCGTGCGGTTTTAGTTGACTTAGACGTTTCACAGAGACGTACATCAATGGGTGCTTCGATTACGAAAACGTTTGAAATTCAGTCTGAGATATTATGTCTGTCGCATATTCGCATCTGTTGAATAATACGGGAGCTTTCAGACTTAAGGTCTAAAGCAAAAAGGTCTGAACATTTATAAAAAAAAAACACTATTGATCCCCCTCCAATTATAAAACGTTCGTGATGAAGCTATCTACCGGTTATCAATACCTGATCCTTCATTTATATAGTAAGTATGATATAAGTCAATATCTTTTATATAAAACACCAATCGACACTATAAACCTGTAACTTTACTGATAACATATATGTCTCGTGAAAAACACTGTACAATGCAATGTAAATCTTTCGGTCTTCTTAGAAGAAAACTAAATATAAGTTCCAAGAGAATATTAGGTATAGGTTAAGATTAGATATCTTTACCAATAATATTTTCTTGGAAATTATATTTATCTTCCACCCAATAAATTATTTTATGGATTTATATCCATTAACTATAAAAAGTAAATAATCCTCTCGTAGTATGGGTGTTTGAGTTTATTATGATGTTTAATGTTTGTGAAACGCATCCACGAACAAAATTCCTAGTGCGAGGCGTGAACGTTTTTTATTTTATTCATATTAATTAATTTATCATAATTCAATATATTGATCTAAGATCCCATGATCAATCAGAAAAATAACGCCGTTTGTCTCACGTCAAAAATTCATAAAAAGACCAATAAAAAGAAACAATATCTACGCTAACAAATCAAGTAATCACACGCATTATTACGCAACTATTTGTAAAAGTAAATAAGTGTAACAAAGTTTGTTCGCGACGACAGGTATTTGTCTCGGCCGTGTTGTACACAGCCGGGTGGGAAAAATAAAATTAGTCTATGGAAAGTATTGTTGTTGAGCGCACGCTGCACCGCACGCGCGTGGCGGGAAAATTGATTGACATTTCGTAATATAAAAAATCGATGTTAAATATTTTCGCGGGTGTCAGTTTATAATTTTCAGTGAAATAGTGATATATGAATTTTAATTCGGTTTGTTAGTGGGTGCCTTGGATTTTTTTGGCTATATTTATTTATGCTAAACACATTATAATATACAGGTAAATAATATAGTATTTTACGACTTTTATACTTATAATTTGTACTTATTTTAAAATTTTAATTAACATCATGGCTATTGTAGAAAGTAATTTAATTATCTCATCGCGACGCGCCGTTAAAGTTTAACTATACTGTTATTATAGTAATTATAACACGAGAGAGCGTATGGAGGTGCATAAGTGAAAAACAAAAAACATAATTTTATAGTACTTTTATAACATTCAATTTGAAATCATAATAGTGTAATACCTTAAACCGCCATTGGATTGCGAGTGTTTGAATAAATTACAAAATTAACTTGATCATAATATTGGCTTTATTACAAGTTTTTTATTCCGGTACTTACCTATCGGTTGCCATGATCTATTTGTCATAATTCCTCAAAAACAATTAAATCATTGCCTCCATTTTTTTAAGCAAATGTATTCATAGGAATTGATAAGGGTTTTCCTTTACAAGCTCTGACGTAGGTAGCACGTAACTTTCTGAATGAAACGTAATTTCGCAATTTGCTTGTCAATTAAACGAAGTAGTGAGTTCATTATTGTTTCCTGTAATACTGTGTATCTAGATTACCTACTTTATCATTACAATGAGATGATAAGATTAACTTACAATTTAAATTAAATAAATAGTTGAACGCCAAATTTTGTCTTTTGTTTTTCGGCAGATATAGCAGTAATTTTATAATTTTTCAAAAGTATTATATTATCTAGTACTATTCTGCTAATAACTACCAACGAAAAACCTAAAACTCGTCTTAACTCTTTTAATATATTTAACAACTAATTTAAAATTATTAAGTAAAGTGGGGAAAGCAATAACGTTCTCAAATTTCTATTTACAATTGATCCTTGTTCTATCCTTAGTAACGGAGCATTCTCTTCCGCCGTCGGAATAGCGATGTTTTATTAAGGTCCGATTGCACGACCATTAGTTAATCGTATGTAACGCTAAATCGCGTTTAAGTAACGTCACATACATACAAAAACTGTGAAATAAAACACGAATTAACGTTAAATACAATAAGCAAATATCAAGCAATTGGGCCTAAATAAGAAGTAAAGACGTAGGCACTGCCCCGGTATGAACCATATTACTGGCAATAAGAACTAACAATATTGTTAAGTAGTACATGTGATTGATGATGAATATCTTACTACTCGCATTCCAGGGAACAAAAGAAAACGATGTTCTTAATCTGTCTTCCCCTCTATAGAATTCGGAGTACAAATTCCTATGATCTGCGACCTAATCTTAAATTTTGTAGTCCGGAAAATTGGAAAATACTTACTGAATACCGTAAACTTGTAGAATACCTACTACATATAATAAACTCTGTCAAAGTATTGAAGTATTCGAGTGATAAGCAATAGCATGCTCGAGACAGTTAATACATGGAAGGCGGATAAAGTAGAGACTCGCCCGATAATAGTAGAGTATCCCTACACTTCACGCAAACGTATTCAATAAGAAGTAGTAAATACCGAGTGCGTACAGGCTGAGCAATAAACTTTATCTCGCTGTTCCTTATCAACGGCGTCAGAATTAGTTATTTGTTAGTTCCACGGTGTACGCGAATTCTCAAACAAATAATCTGTACAAATAGTGTACACGACCTACTGTTTTATAGTTTTCAATGTCATGTACTCCGAAAAGATTGTGAGTGTCGTAATCTTGAGGTTAAATGTCGTATGTTACTTCTTAGTTACTCTTAAATCATCGCTATCTAATTTAGGTCCTACAGTCGACGATATTGTTTAGGCAACTCCTAGTCCTAACATAATAGTGTACTGTCTGACTAAAAGTGCAACAGCAGTAAACTGTCACTCTCTTTAGGAAACCTCTTAGAAACATTTACATTCCTATATGAGATACACTATCTACGCCAAAGATGCAAAAACACAGTAACGTGAATTAGTAAAGTAAATAGATTAAAGTACTCTTGCTTAGTGTTGATGTAGAGACAAAAAATCCAGACTCGGCATTAATGATTATGAATAGAGCTGTAGTTCTTGACCTCGTCGCTCGCAGAAATGCCCGAGGGTGCGGCGAGAGGTGACTATAGTGATTTTAGCCGAGTGTTACGATACCGTCAGGAATTCACCTGTCTTGCGATCTGAATAACTAGAATTCCAGTAGTCATTTAATACATTTCTTAAAGTCTTCATCCAAATGTGTCTCTATTAGATATTTCTTCTTTGTATACGGATTCGTAATCGCTACTTACGAGGGTCAAACTGAAAGTTCTTAGAAAATCAAAAACTGATTACATTAGCCAGTTATTAGTTTTATTATATCTTTTCAAAATATTGTCCATTCACGTCAATACACCGCTGCATGCGATGGAACCACTGGGAAAAGCACTTTGCCCACTCGTCTTTAGGGTTCTCTTCAATGGCATCGCGATACGCAGCCACCGCTTCTTCAGCATTCATAAACCGCTTTCCTTTAAGTTTTTCTTGATTTTTTGGAAATAAATAAAAATCACAAGGGGCGAGGTCGGGGCTATACGGCGGGTGACCCAGTAATTCAACGTTTGATGTCGCCAAATAGTCGATCGTTCGCTTAGCGGTGTGCGACGAGGCGTTGTCGTGGTGAAGGAGGATCCTACTGCGAGGTCGTTTCTCTCGAACTTTTTCCAAGACAAGTGGCAAACAATTGGTAGTGTACCATTCTGCAGAAACTGTTTTTTGATCCTCTAACACAATTGTTGCGAAATGACCTATCCTTCCAAAGAACGAGGCCACCATTTTTTTTCCCGCACTTCGATCTCTCTTCACTTTAGTTGGCAACCTCTCGAAAGGAAACACCCACTGAGCAGATTGTCTTTTGGTTTCAGGATCATAACAGTAAATCCAGCTTTCGTCACCTGTTAGTATGTCGAACACAGCATTTGAGTCACCTCCGTTAAATCTTTCAATCATTTTACGGCACCAATCCACACGATGGAGTTTTTGAGCCTCAGTCAAATTATGAGGTATCCACCGGGCGCAAAGCTTCCTGACTGCTAAATGTTCGTGGAGGATTTTGTGCACTTGACTCATACCGATGCCTAAGCTTGTCCGAATCTGCTGATAGGTCACTCTTTTGTCAGTCTCTATCATACGCCGCACAACACAGATGTTATCTTCAGTCGTCGCCGTAGAAGGCCGTCCCTCACGTAAATCATCAGTGAGATTAGTGCGACCACGTTTAAACTCATTAAACCAGTTGTAAACTGTCGCACGAGATGGGGCTTCATCGTGAAAGGCCAATCGTAGTCTATCATAACTTTCTTGTTGACTTAAATGACATCGAAAGTCATAAAAAATCATTGCACGAAAATTTTCTCGTGTTAAATTCATGTTGACGTGACACAGACAATTTTCAATTTGCCGCCAAATCGTAAAACAAATGACAAATTAATGAAATATATACTCAGTAATATTGGCAAAGAGTTCTATTTTCAAATTTTAGAATTATTTTTTTATTATATTGTTTATAAGTGGCCAGTTCTAAGAACTTTCAGTTTGACCCTCGTATTTAGTTACATCGTAACAGTCATACATCACACATGAAATTTAATATGACTCTTGGTTTTTATTAAGGCGTTTAAAGTATAAATGTCGACCTAATTACAATGAACGAATTGGGCGAGGTCCGTTGCGACGCCCCTCTAGAATTCCTCCCGCACCACCGGACGTGCGAAAAATCTCGAGTATGCTCTCTTCAAATATCATAAATAATCCGATCCAGCAGCTCCTCCCCAGTAGTGGTAGCTTCTCCTTCCCCAGCGATGATTGAGCTGAGGTCTGAACCCCTCGCGGGGTTGCCCTTAGGCGGTGTCGCTTAGTTTGTAGTTTATAAGCCTGGCTGGAGGCCTTTTAATGGGTCTCGCCAAATACCTGGTTAAGCAGTAAGAGCTCCTACAGAGCTAACTGCGAGAGACAAGTCAGCAAAAAAACGAACTATTTTAAATGTTGAATAAAATTTACATAAATATTAAATATTGATAGAAGTTAATTGAATGGAGTAAGAGGCACCTAACTGTTTATCATCAGGTGGGCTGTCTGTCCGTGCGCCTTTGTATTGATAAGCTTCTATTATATGCAAAATAAGGTCCGCCCCTTAAGATATGGAGGATGACCTTCGCCACCGGACTTTTATTTAAGAATAATGTTTCGCGGTGCACGCATGCGTCATGATCGTCATGAAAGGTGATCCTGTCTGAATGTTTGGAATACTGTGAGAAGAACGCAAGATACGTGTGGGATTGTTTGTCTTGTTAATCTATTTGTAGTTATGATCACTGTTTATACGCGAGGTGGAAATACCACGCCCTATAAATGGTAGCAGAGTAGCAGTGTAGACTACTTTATATTCTAGGGTGGGCTTAAATGACTGGCAAATCATAAATTCTTTGCTTTTTATTGTTTATGCCCCAGATAAGTAATACACGACCATACCAGGGTTTAAAGGTCATCAGTTTTTGTTCGCTAGGTATACATTCAGTGCTCATGTTCTTAATGATAATTATTATCATTTGATCACTGATCAGTATAAAAAATACCTACGGTAAGTTTCTAATGAGCTAAGAAAGGCGCGTCTTCACCTGTAACATTGTAACGAACATTCCTCCGCAATCGTACAGTGGCGTAACAAATGTGGCTCGCGTGCTCTCGCAGAAACCGAGTTACGGGCAAATGTTCAGCGAACTGCTACGATGCGTCCACACTCGTAACATTTTAACGAACCACATGCTGTGGCTTGAAATGAATGGTTTCTATACCACATATTTGCTCTGTACCTTAAATACGTTTCACTGACATGAGTTCTCCGTTATAGTCATGGAGAATAAATTTATTATAAATAACCGACCTACCCCTTCAGTCACTAATGACATTATTCTTTGTTATGATGTAGGTATTCTGTATATTCGCTTTACATGTTTACCGAGTTATTCTTATACATAATTGTACAAACTTGTCTACCATAAACACCTCGATTATTACTTAAACCATTACCATTAGAAGGCGTTTTATCCGTTAAGGCTCTTCAATTTAGATAAAATTCCGATAATCGGTGTAGGCTCTCTACATATTTGTATGTTAAACCAAGTATTTGATGACGCAACTGGCTCAATACAAGCAGTTAGTGTGACCATCTGAAAACAGTAAAACACGTAGTATCTGTCGAAATTTAAGTGGAAAAATAAATAATAATTCAGATGGCAATCATATTATATGAATATTAATAATGGTCTCCTGACCGAATTTCGGTCACGGCGGCCTGTCTCAGTTGAGACTAGGCTACACAGGAGATATTGTAGTGCACAAGTATGTGCGTACATAGTGCATTCCTTACTCTCTCACTCTCATAGTCCGGTGGGACGGTAGACCGACACGACGTGTGAGAAATCAGGCGCAGAACCAATGGCTTAACGTGCCTTCCGAAGCACGGAGGGGTCCATCCCATAACAAGACTGATCGCGGCGAGGCTGAACCTAACCCTGGGCGGTAATGAATAGTAAGGGTAGAAAAGGTTACCTACTTTTCCTGAAAGGAAACCTGAATATTATAATGATCTCAAATCTCTACATATTAACGGTCTTCAAGATTCGACCAAACAAAATACATTGCTCTTTAGTAGGAAAATCGTACTATTGTCAAAGCGTATCCTAGAGAATCTATATTTTCAATTAAATAATGACACCTTGTTTTTACGTCAACTTATATTTTCTTTAGTCGAGGTGGCTTAAAGATTCTTACACTAGCGTAAATGATTTGCCTAGTGTATCTTAGATTAGAGAAAAGATTAGCAAATAGCCTGAAATATCTATTGGTGTTGGCGGGTTTTAGAGCCGGTAATATATTTTTTATTGTTTATTTATAGTTCAATAATATTGTAATGTATGAGCGGAATACCACTTATTGCTTTTTTATTGATTGATTGGCGGAAATACTGACAGATTAAAGCAAATACACGCGAATAACGAGACGACACCTGAAAGACTAGGTATGTAAACAGTTATTTTAACCCGTCTCCCCACGTTTTTACTTACATTTACGCTATAAATTCCTAATATTTACCGACACCCATTCATACTCTCAACACACATCTATCGAATTTGTGTATAATTTATCACATCTTTAAAACCACAACGATCATAATATTGATTGTTTTCGCTGTAGGATTCAATTGTTCGTATAATCTAATTGCGTTTGTTTGTATTCAAGTACACTGAGATAATTTGAATGCCATTTGTATACGTAAACATGTTTAGTTTTTGTGAGAATCTAATCAACACATTGTTTACTAATTATAACGTGCTTAGCTCAAAGGATCTTTCGCTCTGATGAACACTTGCACGCAGATTATGTGATTATTTGTGTTAGCCGTTCTATCAATCGCTGCGGATATGTTTGCTTGTTGTTTTCGATTTCGAGTTGAATGACACATCTCTCTATGTACAATACGGCATATGGCACTATTTTACGTCATGATCATCATCATCAGCCGGAAGACGTCTACTGTTGAACAAAGGCCTCCCTCTTATGTAAACAATACATAGTTAGGTGTAATGCATTACATAAGTATTATCTGTTTGTATATATTGTCATGTCAATAAAGAACTGATAGATGTTGCCGCTGAAGAGACGGACTGATTTTATATGGATGGTGAAATAAGTCTCTTACTTGCCTAGGTTTGAAGTCGCAACCGTGAGCTGTATAAGTACTACTAGTTTACCTGTACAAATATATTGTTTAGTTCCATAGATATGTCACTATGTTTTTATTCGCAGACTGTGCAAACAATCTGTTTATCAGAATCCCATCGTCGCTAAACCGAGCCATGAGCACGTTTTCACCATTTGAGCCCTAACGAGACCTCATTACGATGTTTAAAAAGTTAACGTACGTGTATTTAGATACGGTGATAGTTTTAGTAATTTACATTGTCAGACAATTTGTTTTGTTTGTTTAAATAATTTATGTTATCTTAACTAACGTGGACTGTCACATATTGTTGTTCTAACATGCTGAGTCCAATTCGTATTTTCAGTTTTTATTTCTTAAAGATTTACTCTCTGCATTTTGCGATCATTGGACGATGTATTCGAAGGTTGTCGGTCACTAATACACTGTTCCAAAGCCGGTTCACGGTGACAAATAAACCGTAACTGGATAGGTCACGATCCTGGGTACCGAGGGACCATTGCTATCGAAATTTGAGAAGGTTTTCAGTAAACTGTTTTGATCATAGAGGTGATTTACAGGTGTTGAGTTATGTTATGACTATATTATTACACTAATACACCTATGTATAGTTTTGAAGTTATTGGATATCCTTCAATAACTTCACCTAAGTCGTACTGTTATTAAACATAGATGAAAATTTAAAATATGATATTTTCCCACACACACATATTATGTGTGTATTTCGTCGTTATGAATAATATTTTGATGTTTTCTACATGTCTCTAAATGGGAAGCGAGTCTAGCTTTCTGCTTGATAGAGCTGTAAAGTCCGTTTCTATTTCCTATGATGAAGACGTGATGTGATAATTAATTCGTTACGTAAATAAGCCAGGATGGTAATTTTATTTATTTTGTGGTAATAATGCGATTTAATGAATCGCCGAGTATGCCAATGTCCGCCCCGTGCCAGCTAGTTCGCGTAATTAACAGTTTTATGAGCTAGCTATATTTGTGTGAACATGTTTGTCAGTAAACTGCCGTTAAAATATTTGAAGATTATTATTTGAAACAAAATAAATAAATAATACCTACATTTTAAATTATGAATTGAGCTCAAACAAATATATTTGAAACAAGTCTTCAACATAAATAAGCAAAATATTTTAACATCAAATTATGTATTAAAATCAAACTGTTTTGCACCCTTAAAATATCTTTAGATAGGTACCTACTCTATTATTTTTCAAGATTATGATGAAGGCTATAGTTTAGGTCATACTCCTTTAATTAAAATAAAGGGTGAGACCAAAGACTTTTAATTTTCGTTCCAAACAGATTTTTTTTCCATATTGAAAAATATAGGCTGTTTATATCCAATTAGAACAGGTTTCTTAGGCGGTCCGTTGTTGCTTGTTGCAAACACCTAAATTGAAACTAGTAAGTACGATCCAGGAAATGGTTAAAAGACTTGATTAGTTTAACGTAGGTAAATAGAATTACAAAATTGCAGTAGATACCTAAGGGATATTGTTATTTTAACATTTTCAGAGTAAGTTAAAAAGATTTATTTCCTATTGAATTTAAGGTAAGGTGAATGAATTAACTAATTGAGACCATGTATCGAAGATACGTAGTCATCTGCAGACCGTAGTTTCTATTTTCTATTATTCCACTAAAATGACATTAGTAAGCTACTATTATATAGGCACCAGTATTTACTATGAGTCATACTAGGTAGTATCCGAAATTTAAGAGAATGTTTCAGAGCCTAAAATTCCCAACTCTATATAGTTATCTTTAGTTATTATCTCAAGTTTATTGTATTTACGTTTGATAACAATAGTGTGTGCGAATATGAATCAGTCGGAAAAGTTCTCACATACATGCTATCTATTTAACTCGTTCATTTATAGATACTTACTTATGTATACATGTATTGTGTTTATTCGCATTCTTGAAATACTTTTAATCTTTGAAGTTGTAGATAATTTTATTTTACAGTTAGCGCACATTTCCTAAGTGCTGAATCCCACGTTGGTGAGATCTAGATGACTAAAAATTAATTTACACAAATAAATAAAGATTATTTTAAAACAAAGTGGTCGTAAATGATTATTTACGTCATTTCAGTTTCATAAATGACATTCCTAGGAACTTTCTATTGCCACCTGCTATAGGTGGAAATACTAATACTTAGGTAGATATTATTCCATGCATTATTTTCAACCAACTTCAAAAAGAAGGTGGTTTTCAATTCGGGTTACTTCTGGTATGATATACCGGTAGGTATATACAATTTAGCGTATTGTAATATTGTTAAGTTTGGATATTATACATTACGATGCAATTTGACATTGTACAAGTAGCTTGGGTAATACCTATGACATATCAAAAGCTAGCTGCCATATTAAATACTGTCATCGTTCAATCTCGTATTTCCGTCTTCACCGCGTAGTCGCGTTTCCGGTCGTTATATTTATCATATTGACGTCACTGTACATAAATATATGACGTCACATCTACAAACAAATCATCCGTCAGTCAATGTTTGTCACATTAAAGGAAAAGTATAGAAGGTGCATGGACTTATGTTTATTTTGGAACTCTCTCTTTGCCATACAACTCGCGCTGACTTAGCTGGGACTTGTCAAACGCGAATTATAATAAAGGCCAGACTGACTGTCACATATTTAATCAACTAGGCTTTAAACACCTTTTAATGAGATTCAGACAACTTAGTTTTTGCATTTTTTACAAATTGAATAGAATATGATTTATTTCCGAGTTTACAAAACCTCAACATTTGACTGATGAATAAACAGGCAGACAACATGGATGCGTGGTGATTATTTACTCTTCCCCTTTCTCCATGAGAAAAACTTTTTGTCTTGCAGAAGAACTTTTCACTTAACACTTTAAAAAAAGTAGGATTGCTACAACTTTAAAAGTGTTTTTGTATATTTCTGGTAGGCTTTTTTGGCTGCTATGTTCTGAAGTGCTTCTGTACCTTTCTATTCTATGGCAAACATAGATTTTACTGTTGTCTTTTACTATCGTTTTGTTTACGCTCTACATAATGGGCTGAAGAGTAAACCCTACTGAACAGTAAAGGTGCGTCATTTATAAGCACGCTGTCAACCTATGTCTTGTCTTTTATGGCATTTATATCTACCGTGTATGATAAAACTGCTTTTTATCAGCTGACCGCTTATTAATGACCATAGAAATCGCGAACCATTTATTAAAAGCTTAGTAGCTATAATAAACGTCCTTACTATGTTTACATTGTCTTTATATGCATTTAAATAATTGTATATAAATTTTTATAACATTTTATTTATTTACTTCCTTATCTCACATTTAACAAGTTACTTCCCAGACATCTTCGCCTTCACAAAATTTTGCACCTCTTATTTGGTTATTCAATAACATCTATCTTGAAAATCTCTACTTAGTTTGAAACGGTCGGAGATCTTTAGGTCCACGTGGATTCAGATATATTAGAAACATTAAATATATCGGCAACGTGCAAGACATAAAACCTAGCTAAAGAACAGGGTTATTGTACTAGAGAAGCGATGCACACATTAGCAGCGTGCGACCTTGACGTCACCAACCCAACATTACTGTAGGGAACTTCTCACGATCATTAGCAACTGTATTCTAACGCTTGTCTAGTGAAGGGCTCACAGGCTACAGTTACTAGAACTATTCGGATGTCTTTTCTGAAATTTATCTGTTACATTGTAGTAAAAAAATATTTGTGTGTGTTTTAACAGGTATTTAAATTGGGAACTTTTCTGATATATTTGGAATACTTTGATGCGTGCATAAAGCAGTTTTTTATCGTTCTGTTTCCACCTAACACCTAAACAAGCCACGCATAAAAGCAACCGAAGATCTTCTGCCCCAAAAGGGTTGAGAGACGATGTATTAGGTAAACGAACGTCTAGCTTTTTCTATCTTGTGGAATGTACTCTTATAAAGAGAATATCTCATGCCGCTATAAAAAACAAAGGCCGGTTAATAACTACTTAGGATAAACGGGTAAAAGGGGTGGATTATTCAGAATCTTCCATTCTCGGTGATGAGGTATTTCTACACATTTCAATTCTTCGAGTACAATGTTACTGAAATTAAACAAAGATGTTTTTCGAATGTTTGCTTTACCATAATAATTTCTTAGTAAGCTGTCTATCAAATAGGATAATTGGAGTGCACTGAAAGATTTCCATGAGTATCAAGTTGATTGTACCTACGGCGCGCCTCGGACACTCAGTCAGTTATGCAGCTATGCTATCACCGCTGACTGGCTATAACATCTTTCCTTACATTAACAATATTATTGTAAAGATAATGTCAAGATAAAAGAAGATATACGGAATATTTTTAACCACCTATCTCAATTCACAGAAAAGGTTTTGATGATAAGGCAATATACATAATTTCTTTGTGAGTAAAATGATAAACCTAAACATTGTAATTATATAGGTACAAAACTGTCGAATGAATGGAGTGTTGAATTAAACGTGGCGTAGGTATCATAATTATATGAACACATTGTTATGATTTAACTAAAATCATATACCATACTAAGAAAAAAATCGCAAAGTTTATACATTCATCCCTATAAGAAGAATGGGTATCCTTTAAGTAATTTACTATAATAACTTTCGTGAGTGTTATCCATATTATCTACTATATATACCGGTTGTACTCACGTCGATATTCGGGAATGCCCGACTAGTTTCGGACTCTAACGGAGCCCTTATTCATGAATAAGGATATGAAACATGAATAAGGGCTCCGTTAGAGTCCGAAACTAGTCGGGCATCCTTTACGTAGAAATATAAAGGTGTTTCTTTTCCATACTATACTAAAAAATGTAGGAGTTCACGTGTTGCTGTATCCCTAGCTGATAAATAATCTGCGCAGGTCATAGTACCTCACTCACAGTCACTTGTCCTGTCTTGACCTTTGGCCCACTCATATTAATACTAGGGTTGGTACCTTCTTTAATTTGCTATCATAAATTACCTCTTAATTCTTATTTTCTATGTAGGTCGTTTACCTATATAAATATAAGAGAGATGTTTGCAAAATAATAATAAAAATGGATTAGGAGGATTAGGGCATTTATAAACAGTAACTTTAAACCTTCAACGAAATATTGAGCCTATTTACAATGGCCTTAACGATTGCAAAACTGAAAGTTTTATATAATTATTTTCAGTGCAATGTATAACATTATTTTGAGGATGTTACAAGGAAACGCTAATAGGTGCCTCAATACGTTTCAGAACTACCTACGCGTTTCTCTATTTTAATGAATACAATTAAAGCTAATGATTAACGAATGTTTACTCAATCCAATGGTATTTTACCAAACCCACAGTGTCGCGTATTCACGACAAAACAACTCCACAGACAGTCCATACATTAGGTATCAAGCAATTTAAAGAAAATTATCGACTTCATTTTATTGCAATACTCGACATGTGTAAATCTATGCAATGATCCTGATGCAGCCAATCCGATCGACCTATGAAAATGTCTAAATTATTTAGCGTATTTGGAAAAAGTAAAGATGTTTTAAGGTTTGTCAATTTGAAAGGCGATGAACGACTAATACCTTATACTAATACATAAAGAGTACATACTCCACATTGTGCTAATATGCTAAATAGGTGACAATTGATAGTGTCGCGAGCATTTAACTGTTATACTCGAGCTGATTAAGTATGTGGCACGTTAATTTGTTGTTCCATTTTATGTGGCTAAACTACTGATCGTCTCATTTACAGCATACATCTGAGACGTAATTCTACATTACATAATCAATAGGTTGCCTACTGCTAATCAAATAGTTTATATCTGCCTTGTTTTATAGGAATAATATGGTCTTTAAAGAAATATGAGTTTGACTGACCTCAAACCTCAGTTCTGTCCATAATTATCCGAAGTGACGATGATGAAGTACAATTTAACTAATTGCCATGGTTACCAATGGACTAATGGAATCCACCAAAAATGGCGTACCTACTGCTTTACACATACAATTTGCACAGGTAGTAATCCCATGTAACTTTTACTTACTTACATCATGATAATATTAACTTAATATTTAGGATCATTTTTGGAGTTTAAAAACAGTGCTTACTGCATAACTTTCCTGTGTCAACCCTACGCGTTCATTACACTCTCACGGTCGTCATATTATAATTATGGTAAGATTTTTTTACCACAATCAACAATGCATTGTTTTGTAGCTTCTAAACTGCAGTCATGCGTTGTAGAGAATGAACTAGTGTTGAAGTATGAATTGTTAGCACTCGCTGTGTATTATGTAAATTATTCAAATATTTGCTAAAGCGTGCAGCATCTCGTGCAGCGTGCAAATGCAAACATCTATGAAATGGAAAGTACATACTTGTCACTAATGGGACGCCAGGCCACAGATTATCTACATGTAGATGTTAAGGTATGAGATGGCGATAAAAAATACTAGAGAACTGAGGAGGCGTAATAACGAGAAGAACAAAATATTTAACATATTAAGCTTTTGGTACAGCATCTGAAGAAACAAGCCTCTCTCGGAATCACTAGTTGTATCAGATCTATGTTCTTTAAAAATAACATTATTTTATTAGCGTTGTCAAAATAAGCAAGTTTATCTTATATCCAATAACTATAACAGTTCGGAAGTGGAACTCAGACAATAAACAGAGTGCAATGAAGCTAGACCACGTTTCCAACCTTGTGACTTTCTGGCATTGCACCAAAAGCAAAACAATTAGACGCCACGGTTCGACAAGTACCTATAGGCTTTTTTGGGGAACTTTTTATTCAATACCGAGCTAGCTGCATCTAATTGAAACTGTTATTCGATCCTACTACAAATGTGTATATCTTCTGTATTCCTTAAGTATCTAGAGCACATTATCAAGAAATATATACATACCATCATGCCCGTTTTTCCCTAAGGTAAGCGTAATAATGGTGTAAATTTAGATACTATTCTATTACTATTTTCAAGCAAATAAACTATTCTTATTCTAAATTTCGCCAGTTATGCTATAGGTCCCAATGTTTGAAGCAAGCCTATTACGATTACCTGGGCACAAATAATTTAGTTCGTGTTGCTACTGAGAATACCCTATAGAAAAACGCAATTGCACTTAGCCCGACCCTCATGCTACACCAACCACCTGACACGAAACCAACGAGGCCGTCATACTAAGAGTCGCAATATTAATTAGTTTGGATGCGACATGTTTTTGCAGTGCGCTGCGCTCAGTCATGCGTCCAGGCGCTCAGAGTGCAGAATGTGCACTTTCCTTCTGCAAAACGTTTCTTATCAACTTTCAACGTGGAGCTGCATGCTTGACGTTTTTCACTAATGTACGCTCTGCCCTGAGATAGACGTGACCTTTGCATTAATATTCTGAATTTTTTGGTTGGGTCTTACTTCCCTTTTTCCCATACTCCGATAAATCCAATATTATGAAATATATATATACTTATTATGATCAATATTTACTAAGAAAATTAAGAATTTGGTTTTATAGACATCGATCTACTTGCTATTTAGAGTCTGATTATCTATATTTTACATTAAAATCAGTATTTTTGCCCGTACGGAGAACTAAAGCCACTGCATTGGTGTAAGTTACATTTAAAGAAACATTTGGGGTGCCTGTTACTGTTGCTTAAGATTATCATCTGGCACTAATGAGCAAAATAGAAAAAAATGTATATTGATAGTATATTCCAGCAACACCAATACTCCGCCGCAAAAACAACAGTACTGCCAAATGAAGGTAATCCAAACAAAAAATAACATAAGACATTTGTTTATAGGCCGTAAAATTGATTCAGTTGTTGAAGGTGATCGGTCAGCCACCCGCCTTGATTAATGAACTGTGCGGTGTCAAACTGATGTGGAACACTTTACTTTGATCAGTGGATATTCAGATCCCTTGCTTCTGAAACCCTGAATCAGTAAACATGTGATTTATCACTTCTCCCTCTAACTCAATACCTTTGAAACGTTAAAGCTAGTAAACAACTTTTTGTATTTAAATCTTGTTTTGTTGAGATAACTCATTTGATAATTTCTTTATAGTAGGTATTTCATATTACCATTAGTAATCAGGGTCTTAAAGCTTTTTTTTTTATTTTGAAGACGTCTCTGAATTGTTAGAAAATGTACCTACAGCTATAAGTAGCACCTTAAAAATCTTAGAAAGCTTCTTAAAATCATAATCTCACCTAAACTTTATATTACTTAATTAGGATGTACCTGTAGGTAATAGGTATATATTATGATATGTTTTTCATATGTCAGATGAAGAATATAATTACTTAAACACTATTTTAAGATAATCTATCAGATGATCAAGATTAAAGTAATTATAGATAATAATTGTTATTAATTCGGTAATTAATTTAATAGTGTTTCGAGGAGCTGTATCCGGAATTACCAATGAATGATAAATATTTCAAGTAAAAATACCCATGTGTTCCCAGTGCTACATTCAATCTTCACAATCGGCACACAATATTGTAATATCATAGGACTACATAAGACGAAACGTGGAAGTAGGACGGCCCTAAGTGAATATCATGAGTGAAAAAGAAATGACCTGACTTTAGGATGGTTAATCAGCTTATTTTAAAAAAAATCGCACCATACTGCATTTCCCGTATGTCGTGGGGGCGTTAAAATATCTCAAACACAAACACTAGGTGATCTTTTAACAAGCACTTCAAGAGCGCGTATAAAATATCCTACCTATGATATAATTTGAAGATATGGTTCTTGTCACTCCAGAATTGGGTTATTTAGCCACATGACACGGCCTAAACCGTCTGTAATAGACGTAGAGAGAGGTATGTGGTTCATACAAATTACATGTTAGCGTGTGATTGTATAATGTCTCTTAATATTATAATGACTTAATATTATATTAATTTAATTAAAAAGGTGTTGCAGACCATGAACCCGTTATTGCACCATATAATTACTTGTAAGTAGGTATGTATGGACGCTGAATATCGTTCGTATGGAAACTTGAATTAACGCCTCAAGGCAATTCCTGAGTGATGTCTTTATTACTTTCTCTTTACAAGCGCTCATTACAAAGAAACATTGGTAATACCTGTCACAATTCTAGTATTGTTTTGGACTACGCAGTTTAGCCACTATTTTTTCTAATCCGACCTTGGAATATTATTCCCGTTTTGCAGACATTATAATTATATCAAATGTATCCACACTCACACGAACAACCTTAACGTGGTTGGCTTAGAGGTCTTAGGAAAAGTCTTAAATACCTACATGAAAAAATAACAATGAAATCATTTCGCATAAAAGTATATCTCATTTATCAGACTAGTGAATTATATGCAGTAGTCGAACATTATCCTAATACTCAAACATTTGCCTCTTAGGATTACCGTCTGCTTTGTTACTGCAGCTTCAAAAATTATCGTCAGCTGTTATAATTTTAGATTTGGGCTGCTAGCTAGTTATTTTATCTGCTATCATTTCCAATGCGTGATATATTTTGATGATTTTGGCGTGATCACCGTCTGGATGGCACTAAAGTTATCTCGGCTCATCGCGAATAAATGACAGTGTTCTCTCGACTGCAAATGGTTTCTATTATTCAATAATAACTAGATTTGCCCGGTTAACTTCAATCAAAACACATAAATCAGTCCATACGATTCTATTACGGAAGACTGCATTAATACAATTATATTTTAACGATGTCTTTACCGTTGCTCAAAACTCTTTAAATAATAATCACAATAATAATTGCGTGTGAACAATACTAAGTATTTCACAGGGAAGTGAATTTTCCGTGAGAAAACGTGGCATTATGGGTTGTGTGATCGCACGGCACTTTATGTGCCTTCCAGGTGAAAGCAGTTTGTGCATGAGTTATTGTCTTTGGTTGAACAAAATAGCGGTAATCGCCTTATCTTGTAGATAACGCGGTTTTGTTGTGGTTTTTTTTTAATAAGAGATCTCATCAGTATGATATTATGGTGTACCGATGTCGAGAATTCTTGTATGAAAAATGGCGGTCGCAAAAAAGAATGCCCTGACGTTATGCTGCTACAAAGAAAATTTTTTAATCTATTTTTAAAACCGTAATGGATGCATTTAAAGAAATTGATCGTAAAATGAATTGGTAAGCAAACGAAGAATTTGCAAAGCATTCCACAAATTTATTTGCGGCTACCATTAAGCAAATGTTCACCTTTATGACCCATTTAGTTACACAGGACACCTTGAACGAATTGATCAAAGATCAGCTTTGATATTTAAGAAAACAACAACAAGAAAGATACCAAGAATTTAGTGTGCCAATTATTCAGTTAGTTTTGGCCATGAAAAAGGCCTTGGGTAGGGAGAAAAATATTTACGGGGCGTAGAGAAAAATACCAAACCGATCATGATTTATTCATTAAATTAATATTTTGTGCTGAAATACTCTGCTGTTATGACGACACAGTGCATAACTATAGTTACATTACAGCGTACCTTGAAGAACAATGTGCTTAGGATGTTATGACTCGATTGAATAATCTTTGAAGTGACTGTTAGAAGTATCAATCAACACTGAGATCAGGACTCGAATCTGCGTTACCAATAATTAAATCTATTATGTCACAAATATGAGTAACAAACAGAAAATGACGACAATGATTCTTCCAACAAACCGCTTTTATGAATTTGTTATATTAGGCGTACTGTTAATCAAATAGTAAATCTATTTTGATATGTATTAGAAGAGAATGTGTCTATCATGTGACATAAAATATTAAAAATATATTTGACCTAAACAAACTCACATATATACATACAATATACATACATACAAACATTGTAAGTTAAATAAATAAGCTTGTAAAACAAATGAGCTGTCCGCAAAAAACCACTCATGGTGGTAAAAATATCACATGGACTGACTGCATAGAGAGCGCCTGACGATCATTTGAGTATCGTAGTTCGTAAGGTTATTGCACGTAGCGCTACATCGCTGTCTATTACATAGAGATATGTAAACGGAGAGAAAAACGCGAAATAATTACATAAACCCAACCCTACGCGTATCAATACCGATCTATAGTTATGTAAATACGAAATGCGTTGTCTTGATTTAAACTCAACTGCTCTGTTAATGAGCGTCTTTAGTAGATAGCCTATAGGTAACTAGCCCGCCTATCTAACAAGGGAATCCGTGCTTCAGACAATTAGACTAATCAAGTTGTAATGAAACAAACGGTGTTACTGTCTCTCTCTGTTCGGAGATCGCAGTGAAGCTGTGTTTTAATATAAGATAGTAATGTATAAACACGCGCGTAGCGGTGTTGTTGTTAGCATATGACTATTATGAAGTTGAATCTTGAATAGTCATAAAACACAAGGACTGTGATAATGTGAACTCCATTATGTCAGGCAAGTTCGCTACTTTTCCTTATTCTTAATAGTTAAACAAAACATTTTTAAGATGTTCCTCTTCCATGAGTCAACCAGGTTTTAAAAATAATAAGTTATTAAATCGATGTATATTATTAGGTCTATGATAATACACCGAAAGTTCTGATGTCTAATATTTTTGTCCAAATATTTTGTAAAACCAAATGTCTCGATTGTACAAATTGTACTTTAGGGGGTAGATATCATCTGAAATAGAGAAGATACTAGCCTTAGACTAGGTAAACTAATCTCATCAATCATGGTGTCTGAATACTGAAAGATGTTAAACTATTATTAGGAGGTAATATCACTACAAAAATTGTTTTTGCACGTACTACGTACATACTAAGACTAGCTTGAAAATTAAAAGCATCATTGCTCCTAGGCAGAAAATTTTAAACTTACATTACACGGTGCACTACCTGGAAATACAATCAAGTTTAGTTTCGTTGATAAACGATCAAGACAACATGTTTGACTTGACGTGAACGTGTAAGTTTACGTTTCCCACACAATAGATAACTAGGACACAAAGATAATAGATACGTCTCATGTAATTGACGTACATAGTTTAAAAATTCTAAGTTTTTATAGACTTACTATTAATAGATTTATTAACTGTACAATCGTTTTATTACGGACAGTTACGGTGTATTAGTAATTAATAACTCGTGTTTTTTCCTCCACCTAGCTGTCATGATGATTTAAATGCTAGAAGAATATGACAGGTATCGAACATCTTTCTGCTGGACTCCTGATATTTTGGGCGACTTTAACCTTTAAGCTTACGTAATAAAGCTTCCAGTAGTAAGAATGATCTACTAATATTATAAATGCAAAAGTGCATACAAGAGTCTGTATGGAGTGTATCAATCATGTAAGATGTGTGCAAAGTAGAGAGCAAGAACGTAAGAGACGTTTGCGACAAACGACGAAGCAAAAGCAGTTCGATTAGAAGGAATTATTCCTAAGTGCCACTCACGTGGTTCATTTGTTAACATTATCTTTAAAACACAATGCTAAGTGCAATACGTAAACAAAGTGCTTTGTTAAAGTATGTCTTAGTCAACAGTTTATTCGTGTAGTGAAGTCACATACATTACGCGCAAGTACGCTATAAAAGATTCGATCTAGCAAGCAATTCTGCACCCATCGCACTATACGAAGTAATACAGAAATACCAGTTCTGAAAATCAGTGTCCGTAAATTTAAAAGGCCTGTAAATTTATCGTTAGTATAAATTTCTATATGAGTGAATACTATACAATGATCGTCGGAAGGAAATAAGGATAACAGTTATGGGTCTTGAAGCCAATAAACAAGACTACAAACTTGAAGGCGTGATCGGGCAGATCAAAAGTTCTTTAAGTTTTCTTCCATTATTTATTCAATATTGGTAACAGCAATCCATCTGAATCTAAACCCATTTCTACCTGTTTGCGGAGTTTGGTATGTAAATGATTTGATACTGTGTTCCAAAACACAAATTGCCGATATAGCTAAAACGGCAGGCGAATCTAAATGGAACTGGGCTTGACACGTCAGCCGCATGTCAAACGAGCTATGGGCGAAAACAACAACGCAGTGAGTTCCAAAGAGCAGCAAACGACTTCGCAGTACACCGACAAAAAGACGGTGTGACGAACTGAACTCTTATTTCAAAGATTGGCGTCAAGACGCTGTAGACAGAGACAAGTGGGAGGACGGAAGGGAGGCCTTTGTCCTACTCTGGGACAGTACAAGCTGAGTGATTTGTTAACGACAGTGATCCTTCTGTACCGTATTGTCATGTGTCTCTGTTTTGGGTGCTCGCTCCCCTCTAGTTCCTAAGTACACCGAAGTACAGCTCATTGGTCCGGCCTTCCGCAAACGTTATTACTCTGTGTGTTTATTGACCAATGTCTGCCTGTAATGAGACCTTCGTCGTACTTAAGATATTTTTAGGACTGTTTTAGTAAGTTGACAAGGATATTTATTGTATTTTAAGGCGTCTTTATATTCTTCTTGAATATTCATTCCGTGGTGCTAGATTGGTAAAAAGGTTGACCACCCTGGATGCGCCTGACGTTGGTAGGAACTAATATAAGTAAAAGTTTTTAATTGTCCGGCTATACAATATTATAAATTTATAAATACTCACAACTGGGTCTTGGAACTACAATAATATATATTATGCATTGTATCATTTTGGCAAACAATTTTATTTCATTATATCGAGACGTAAGTATGTCTCCGGTTTGACACCTTTTTACAAGTATTCAATCAAATGTCGTCTACTATAAGTTAGCGCGGACGTGTGAAGACTGGAGACCTATATAGATAGGTGTGATGTCGATGAGAATGTTGATATCAGCGAGTCACGATTGAAGTCGTATTTACGAATTCTTCATAATTGTGTAGATACTATTTCGTCAAGTTGAACCTTTAGAAGTTTTAATTTCACACCAAATCAGCTGTCGGATTAATGAGATGGCAAGACTCCAACCTGTGTCATACAAACTTTATGGTGTAATATAGTTTGGTTCTATAAATAAACTTACTCGCATCCAAAGGAGACTACTTAATTCATAAAACTGAATAAATAGTATCCTAGTCCTGTATCCTAAACCCAGCCACTAAGGTCTTAATTTCTACAGACTTCAAGACTAGACCAATTTCGTACATTTCAACTTTCCCATCTATAATGTTAATAGAATGATCTATTTCTAACAGGGTTTTTCGTAACATACTGTATGTGTACGTGCCTAGCTGCATATTGCACATAATTTTACGCACGTAAATATAACTATTATTGTCCGCTAATTCTATATTTATCTAATGTTATCTAATATAATCTTGTATGTTTATGTTGCGTGCATGTTCCACGTATTGTTCTATACAGATGCCTTGTAAGTAGGAAAACTCAATGATGTTCCTTTCTTACACTGTTATTTATCTTAAGAAAAAAATGCTCCCTTCCTACTTGACCTTTCTTCGCTATCGTGGTGGCGAGCACTCACGTTCACGATATAGTCTTTCACTGACATGAAAAATAAATAATGAAATTGGGATAAGTGTTTGCAAAGCACTGACAGCGAGTGGTATGGCCGTTGGTCTGCCAGTCAAGGGTTGCAAGTTCAAAACCTCGGCACGCACCAATGTCTTAATAATTCATGCGAGTATTATAAATGAGTTATCACTTGCTAAAAACGTTGAAGGAAAACTAATTGAGAAAACTGGCACACCGGAGAGATTTTTTAATGGTGTATAAAGCCATTTCAGAGGCCTGCAAGTGGTTAAAACTCTGACACTAGGTTGTACCATATGATTAGAAGAACAAGAATTTCGACGGATCACTCACATATTAGTCCCATGCAGCGATTAAAATTATGGTACACCACATGGTACCACCACAGCGGGCGTCATTACTTTGCCACTGCACTAATCTGATCTTCAAGTATAACATTAGAAACATAACATTTATACTCTGATTACTGAATATAACTTCAGCAAATACTTTTATCTTTGGAACAGTGTTGATGAGATAGTGATGTCATGTTGCAGGTAAACTGTGTCTCTGACAACTGACTCACGGTAAACTAAGATAAAGCACGTAAAGATCCGTTATCACTGCACATTACTAAGAAAAAGGTATTGTTTCAGCTGAAGGCAAATGTAACCAATCGATATACGAGGAAAAATTAAATATACGCATTTTCTACACTGATTGATCTATTTTTGTATTTTTGAATGAAATATTTTGAATTAAGGAACAAAAGAGCTCGAGGATTACGATACCTTGTTGATTTACTTAACTACTTAGAATCGCTTTTTTAATTTTTGGCAATCAGCAATGATCCCATTTTCTGCTAGTGTCGTGTAGTGACCACACATGGGTATATTGCGGGCTCTAGTAAAAATGGAAGATTGATACTGTTTACGGCGTTATTTCGGTGCTTTTTCTTTTTAAGTTATCTCATTTTAATGACAAAGTGTCAATCTTAGTATCTTAAACGATTTCTAGGTCTTGGAATATTCCTTTTTTAGGTTCCCATGACATGCGACACAGTTCTATTCATTTAATTAAGGTAAAACATAATTATGATGTAAAACACGTTGTAACTAGGGCAGATAAGAAAAAATAATAGGTAATTTCAAAAATAAAACAGCCGCAATTGTTTCCTACTACATTACATATATTATATAGGTATTATAAGCGAGATGTTAAGGTACTCTACCTACACAGTCGGCTAAATTTAAAGGAGACGCAATCATGTGATCGCCCATGGCTTGTATATTTTTACCGGATACCTTTATTATACCGCTTCTTTTTAAACATGACACGTGAATAAAAACATTTTAGCAATTGTATTGTTCATTCAGTTGTTTGATAATGGATGTTACTTCATAATGTCAACAAATACAGAACAAAGACACTGCTACCGGCAGATACAGTCTACAAAAAGTCGCCCTTGACACAGTTAAAAGATTAATTACTAAACAAAAGTTTTGTTGTGTCTAGAAAATACATTGTCGTCTTCTCTGTCCAACACTGTTAGTATTGATACTGTCGACTATCACTTATCTCAATGAAAAGAGATGCAGAAAATTAATTTGTTAAAACGTACAAAAATTTAAAACTGTCGTAGTGATTGGACTTGGATAAAAGCTAAACAGATTTTGGACATAATGTATTTTGAAAACCAGGCCCTTACATAACTAGTTATTTTTATATTTTAAGGTATATACTTACTTGTTAATTGTACTTTTGTGGTTTTAAGTAAACTGTGAAATATTTTTTCACAAACGAAGATTAGTCTTGACCTTTACCTACATATACAATACAATTTTTCTTTAATGACTGGCCTAATAAAAGTTATGACGTAAAACATTTCTTAGTATTCATTGTTACTGATCACGCAACTAGATTTAATAGCTTCAGTTGCCAGGCCACCAATAAAGCTAAGTGTACCATTTTTAATTTTATACCCAAGCAGTTAGGTTGATATTTCGGTAAAAGATTTTATGATTTTATGATCTTCTAAACGGCGGAAACGAAGGTGTTAATAGGTGCAATTATTTAATATTATTTTATAACGATCTGTAAATCAATAACGCTATTACTTTAATAAAACTAAAGATAAGACCTTTTTTTTAAGCTTTTATTTAACTTGCAATGTTTGTATGTATTTATGTGAGTTTGTTTAGGTTAAATCTTGCAATCTAAATAAGAACCTCTTTTTGACATCCGATTGAAATGAAATTTTGCCTACTTATTGAGGTTTGGTGACAATACAATATTATGGTACTTTTGAGCTGATCTGATGAAGGAGTCAGAAGATGCAAATAACAATCAAGCTTAGATAATACTGAATTATCATTTCGATTTAATTCAGAATAAATAAATTTATATATAGGTATAGTACGGTGAGCTTTTATCCATGATGCTACCAAACTCATGAACAGCACAGTCATAATTTAAGTAAACGAATTAAGGTCTTCTCGTGTCCAGAACCAGATAATTTAATGACAAATGACCCTCAGTAACAATCACAGCTTATAAAAGTTAAGGCCCCAATTAAATCATGATCCCTTGACATATGCACCGTTATCCAATAAGGTTACGCAATTACATTAATGACACTCTTTAATCTTTCCAGACGACGCCGTTGAACAACTTGCAAGACAACAACAAGCAACTTTGAACCTTATTCCATATAGTATGGAGTATTAGTTAGACTGTAAGATGTGGTGTCTCGAAGCACACGATATCATTTACGTTCGAATAACTTAAAGCAACAAAGGTGAGAAAGATTTTGGTTATTTCATTTTTAAATTAAACTTATTATGTGTGTGGTGTTGGCCCAGTGGTTACGGACAAGCCCCCTTACAATGAACTCTAAAAGCAGGAAAGTTTACGTTGTGGAAGTAAAGACGCCGCGCTGCATTAAACACGTAGCGGCCGACGATGGGACTGCTGCGCTAAGGGTTCGATTCTCGCACGTGACAAAAATTTGCGTTATCCGCAGATGTTTGTCCCGAGTCTGGGTGTCTGTATATGTGATATTTAATGTTTGTGAAACGGACCCAGAGGAGATACAGAATAAATTCTTATTGTGGGAGTTTTATAAAAAAGGACAAGCGACTTCAAGGTATTACAGGCGTGATGGTATCCAATGATATCATTGTTGACACAGGAAACGATTAAAATTATCAGCCAATTATATCGAAATTATGTCAGATTATCCCTATCAACGAGCAATCTAACCATTTTCTAAAATCACACTACTGATAATGTAGTGTAGCTTTAATAAACTGAGTCATTAATTTTGATGAATACAATAGATTTCAAGATAAACATGACAGCGCCATAGTACCACTTTCAGTGTCAAAGAAGTATGTTTGGAATCCTCAAAAATAAAGCGTAGGTATTTCTTGTGAGTTATTTGTAGGCGCTTACGAATTACGATGCTTAGTTAACACTATGTTCAAAACATATGTAATTCTATTGGAAGAAGGCAAAAATCTTATCCCTTTTTTATAATCAGTAAAGAAGGTACATTTTCTAGTTATGTTTCAGACTAGTAGGTTATAAGCTTAGGTAGGCACATAAGCTTGATTTTAAAAAATTTGCGGCAGTTAAGAGCAGACCTGTCCTATCAGATGGCGCCAGTCACGAGGATAACGCTATCACCTATTGTGTAGGGAATCTTGCGGCAAACACGCTAGCGCCCACAGAACATTAATTATAAACCCTGCGGTAAATAATAGTCACAATTATGTATTAATGTAACAAGGATATTTGAGTTGCATTTAACAATTATAAATTGTACCTGTGTACGTGAGTCAGTGCTACATGGGAACTGGGAAGTGCTGCAGCTGCGGTTCACACAATCAGTGTAGTGACCGATGTCCGTTTCAATACACCTACAAATGCTATTGTTGATTGAGGCGGAAACAGATATTTTAGCTGTCTAGCAATACACTAAAACAAATGACACTCGCAACGTGGGTTGCGGTGCCAATGTTAGCTACTTGAAATATGTTAGTTATTTACATGAAATATTTTTTTTAATATTACAACCAAACGATCCTACGAATATAAAAGTTTGGATGTATACACGTGTTTATAGATATTAGTAAATCAATCACTCTTCAAAGGTTTTGGATGATTTTTGAGCACCATGTAGATCATAATAAGGACGTAAGTATTTTATATTAGGATAAGATATAATATGCGATAATAGAAGGTATCGTTTTGTACTATAATATATACAATTGTTTGAGAAACTCAAAATAAAAGGGCACTAATCACTGACGACATTTTCTAGGCGGGTTTTAGTAGTTTTAGTATTTACTGTATTAACGAGAAAATGCTATATTATACAGAAGTATTTCGAACGGGACCTCGCTTACGTGATTAAAGTCGCAAATAATATGAAGTAACAATTACGTCGCATTTTTTTGTAGCGGTCACATTTTAATTTAATCTCCGAAATGAAGTAATGCGAACATTGTAGACTATTTGTTTCATTTAGCTAAAAAGCCTACGGTGAAATATAAAAATAATTTTAGAACTCGCCTATTTCCAACTGCGGAGTAAAAGCTTCTTGTCTTAGGAAATAAGCATAGATCACCACTCAAACTTTGCGCAAATAATATATGGATTATGATCCATTTAATATTTGTTGAGGATCGTCTGTCGAGGATAACGGAGGTCGCACTTGCGACAAGTACCGCGTCACGTTGATGTCGCAAGCGCTGTCGCTCGACATCGCGGAGGACACGTAAATTTCGTGTCGACAGCCAAGTCACGGGGACAATTAATGTCCCCAATAATTAGATCATTATTGAACATGCGTACGCAACAAAAAATAATATCTATTAGGGAAAATATTTATTTTCGCATAACCGGTGATTAAACATGAATCAAGCTAATTAATAATACAGATATAAGTAGCCTAATTAATATATAAATCGGGATCATAGACACGATAACTTTACGTAAACTATCTAATCTGATTTTTATGATACAATCTTGATTTTCTGATAAAATACTGCTTAACATTGTTTTTTTTAACAATGAAGTTATTTTGGTAATTTGTATCTAACGTGTTGTAGTAGTATGAAAAATAAAAAAGATAATTATCTTGTTCCTTTTCTTATCGTATAGTTTAAACCGCTTGTAAACTTCTGACATGGCTTTACACACCGTTGAAAAATCTCTCAGGTGTGCCGGTTTCCTCGCGATGTTTTCTTTCACCGTTTTTAGCAACTGATAAGTAATTTATAATACATACATTAATTCGAACAGACATTGGTGCGTGCCGGAGTTTGAACTTGCGACCTATGGCTTGACAATCCAACAGTCATACCACACGGCTATATATTTTCTGTGAAGAACAATAGGTTATACAGTCCATTTGGGCAAGAAAACCTACAGTTTATATGACATCTTGTAACAAAGTTCCCGAAAAACTTTTCTGTGCGTTTTAAGTTTATAACTGCAAATATTTAATATGGTGAAGAAGACCTATGCATATAATCACATGTAATGTAATTAGGGATTTCAATCAAATGGAGGTACTTACACACATTTTGCAGTTAATATAAGTGGTATAAGCCTCTCGTAATAGTTATATTAGTCAATTGCAATTTATTGAGAACGCACCCGGTTCTTTGCTTCTTAAAATACACTTTCTCGGCGACACGACGACAGGTAGATGAAATTAGATGAAACCTGAAACCAGTAAATAATGAGAAAGCGATTAACATATGGCATCGATATTTTTTATAAAACAAATGTAGGTAGTGAATAAAAGCAGAGATAGGTAAATGACGAAATTAAAACATCCACAACTAAAAATACTTTTCTTAATCAAAGAACCGATAACAGAAACGCCATAAACTTATCCGAGCGAATTTCCACCCGAATTTTACGCAATCGGAGTTGATAATGCATATCGGTATAGGCGTTGAGTGGTTGAATGTCGGAGTTATCTCTAGATGTATTGACAGTGAGATAACATAATCAGCGGATAGATCATAGGAAAACATCGTGCCACGAGAGCGTGGACTCTCACTAACTTTCCTAATTGAGTTTTGTTTATTCTTGGCTTGCTTCGTAGTCATGAAGCTTAAGTAGCTTTTCAAAAGCATTTTATTTCGTTAATTACTATAATTCATCTTAGGAATTATTAGATCATAACATATTCTCCTTTTAATTTCAGATGGTTCTGCCTTACCGAGTTCCCACCGTAGCTACGCTAATACTCCTATTATTACTACAATCTTCACTCGAAGCAAAGAAATTAAAAAGAAAACCAATATGTCCAGTAGGCTTCCAAATAACTTATTCTAATATTAAAGGGGATCCAGTGTGTTATCGATTGAAAGGTCCCGAGAAAATGTCGGACAAATTTGTTAGCTGTACCGGTAACTTGTACACAGCAAATTTGTACAACAGCTTAAATTTGACTAGGTCTGAGTTAGTTTTATGGACTGATTACAAAACTATGTACCCCGGGGGACCCTTCATTGATTATTCGTTTACAAAATCAACCGGGTCCCTTTTAGAAAATACCTTCGAAGTAGAGAATTCACAAGATGGAATCGATGAAGAATTATGTGTAGTCATAGATCCTGTAAGTAACTTTACAACAGCGAGATGTGACGAGGAGTATTATAGGTACTGCTTTGTAGAGCCGTATGTGGAAGAAGAGGCTATGTCTAAAGAGGGCTGTGAGGACCTCCGAGGTGCTTGGAGGTTTTGGGCACCGAAAGCGACTTGCCTTTCTCCAGCAACAGGTGTAGCAGGTGGCGCACTCAGGGCGACTTGGTACCAGTCTAGGGAAATATGTGAGAAACGAGGGGGGGCTGTACTCTACAACGGCTGGAGATACTCAAACAATCCGTTGCTACATATCTCTGGATCTTTTCCTGTTTATCCACTGGGAATAACGTATGACCCTCAACGTCACAGTCATATTGTGAATGAGGAGAGCGCTACGGTGAGTTACGTGTTGTTTAAATTCTGTTTAATTCACGTCCATCAATGTTGTATTGTTTTGAGTTGGATCTCAAAGTCAGCTATCTATAAATGTAATCTTAAGTAATTCTGAGAAAAATATCGCATTGGAATAATATAATAATATTTTTATAC
Source organism: Abrostola triplasia (assembly GCA_946251915.1). Classification (NCBI taxonomy): domain Eukaryota; kingdom Metazoa; phylum Arthropoda; class Insecta; order Lepidoptera; family Noctuidae; genus Abrostola; species Abrostola triplasia. The sequence goes on along the minus strand of OX276424.1, from coordinate 1,243,602 downwards.
CTATGTATGTTTTGTACATAATATAAATACACTCTTTTTCATCAAATAGTGCCCTTTTTTTTCCTGTACTCTTAAAAATAATTTATTTATTCAATAATTGTGTTTACGTAAAATTCAGTTTTTTTATTCTTTCGACAAATATGCCATAATTTATGGCGGAAAACAGGGCATGTAACGGCACTATGTGTTTATATTTGCTTAGGCAATAAAAGCTTATAATGTGAGCAATGAGCACCAATCTGCACTCGCACTTAATTATATTTATATCAGACTAAATTGATGTCTATTCTGTCCGTTCAACCACTAAAACGAATAATATAATGATTAAAATAGAAATACAGTATGAATACTTTTAGCAAAAATGACTTTATCATCTGACTGTATGTCAGCTTCATTGTCAACCGTGCTGCTTCATATTTATGTTGTAGAATGTTTTGTTTTAATAGCTATTGGACTGTGGTGGCTGGTTCCCATTCGTATCACCTTCGATCACTCAGAGGCCCTTTGAGCTTGAAACCTGGGGCTGTTGTATATATGAGACCGAGAGACCAGAAACTAGCAGAAAGACTCAGCGACCTGAGTTCAGAGATGTGTGGTTGTTGGTGGGAACATTCAAAATTTTGTTCAATTATCGAGTTACTAATGATTCTGCATGAATGGAATTTTGACGAATGCATTGCTTAGCTGAAAACTAAAATCATATATATGAATATGATAATGGTAATAACAAATAAATGTTAAAGAATGGCTTAATAATTGACAGATCTCACTTAATTTCCATGTAAATACCAAGGACAGTTGTATATTATATGTGGTGAATGAGACATTAGTGCGGCATGCTAATTTTTCAGAAAAAGAGGTGAACGACTAAGGATTTATTTTCAGATATCTTAACTCAGAAAAAAGTGATGTGAAAATTACATTTCTGTTTGTAATATGCCTAATATGTGCTGTATGACGCCTGCTATTAAAATAATACATACTTAATTGCGAATTTAATTTTCTAATGTAAAGTGCTTTATAAAATAGTATTATTTCTTAAATTCTAGGCGCCACCAGCGGAATGGGGTTTAGACGACAACATGGGGTTGGCCAGTGGCAATGAAACTTCTTACGGAGCAGTACGAAATGGTCTATGGGACTTGGTCAACGGTTCCTACTTGTTCTTTGATGTTATTTGCGAGAAAAACATTGAGTTAAGAAAAGTTGATTTAGTTGTTAATGCTGACGAGTAAGTATTTTTATTGAAACAAAAATTTGGCAAATCCTGTACGGAAAAATACCATCTAGAAGTACTAATACAATAATATTGTTTTTGCAGACAAAACAAGGTGATATTGACTGTAAGCGACAACGTTGATGAAAGTAATATCCAGTGTTTCACTGATTCCGAGACATTTTCTCCAACACCTGTCAAAATTAGCTTCGATGATATTCACAACAAACTGTTAACCTTTATCCTCAAACCTATAGCTGATGGCTACTACTGGTGCGTTCATATTGATTCTAAACGCTTTCTCGTCTCAGAGTCGAACAAAGCACTTTGGGTGAGAGAGGAACAGTCCCTCCGATTCCACTACGCTGTTAGAATTAAGCTGGAAAAAGATTACAGATTTGACAATATAGAAAGACTGAAGAAAATCTGGGAAAAGAAGTTAAAAGAATACATATTTTATTCAACGACTTTTAATAGAGTGAACGGTGGTCTAGACCAAATTCAAGATCCTAAAACCTTTGAAGATGTTTTGAAGGATTTCAAATCAGCTCATCCGGATCTGAATCCGCGGGAAAAAGATATATTTTACGGGTTGAAGTTAAAGAAGGTTTTCTTGGATGGGAAGACAGTACTGGTTCATTTGCAGTTGAATCCTAGAATGAAGCCGGCACAACCAGGAACTTGGGATGACATGAAAATTGAATACATGAAACCTGTACACTACTGTACAGCTGACAATCACGAGTTTGGTAAGTAACGCTTAGGATTTTGCAAGTGGTGATATAGGATTCATAGACATTCTGGCGAATATGGACGCGAGGGTCTATGACCGGATTCGTTCAATTCGCCAAAGCGGTGACGGTGTGCCAGGAAGCATTTCAACAAGGCTGAGGCGGCAAGAACGGCGACACGCGCTCGAGCTGTGGCACGACCGGCTACAACAGCCGCAATATTCGTGTAAGCGCGTTGTCGAAGCCGTTCTACCGCACTTTGAAGACTGGCTGAACGTGAAGGAGCGCATCTCCTACAGACTTACCCAGGTGCTCACCGGGCACGGTTGCTTCGGTGAGTACTTGAATAGGATAGGGCGAGAGGCCACGACAAGTTGTCACCATTGTGGAAACGATCTGGATACCGCACAACACACGCTCGAAGAGTGCCCTGCGTGGAGCAATGAGCGACAAGTCCTAGTCGCTAGGATTGGAACAGACCTTTCTCTGCCTGCAGTAGTGAGGGCGATGTTGGCAGAGACAGAGAACTGGAAAGACGTGGCCTCCTTCTGCGAGACCGTAATGGTAAAAAAGGAGGCTGCTGAACGGGATCGTGAGAGGGCTGATCCTGATCGGAGAAGAAGGCGTCGGGGAGGGCAACTGACTCGAAGTTTAACACGTCGAAACCCCGTCTAAAGCATGATAGACGGGCCTTTGGAGTTGCGGGCGCACAGAGAAGGGGACTCTGTTACCCAATATAGTAACTTCAGAGAAGACGGCGGTACGGTGGTCACGTGCCGCCGTATACAGCGATGCTAAGGGGAGACCCCTTTACAGTCTCCCCAGGGATGTGCCACATAGGCGTTGCATGGGGAGGTTCCGGAGTTGTTCTTTTTAGAGGTCCCGGGACTTCCCTTGTTCGTGCAGATGGTGACCACCGGGGTGGTTTTAGTGAGGTAGAAATCCCACACTCCCCGGTCCCTACCCCACAGGGTCCGGGTGCCTTTTGAAGGTTTCCCCCCGTAAACAAAAAAAAAAAAAAAAGGATTCATAGACATTCGCATATTTACAAATGTTTTGTAAATTAAGTCCTTGTCAATAAGACGAGATGATAATGACCTATCAAGCGTAGTATTGTATTTTCTTTTTATGCTTCATTATATATATTTTTCCATGATTTGTAACTTGGTCTGCTTTTAATGTTTTTTTAATCAGATTTTTTATCTGTCTGGGGTAATATCTGATTCATTGTTTGATCAGTTACATCCATTTGGAAGTGCCTTAGTCATATAATTGGTCCCATTCGTATCCAAGCGGCGAAGTGCAGAGGTTAAACAGCGTTAAGCGGTCAGGGCTGCTGTAATTATAATTAACGTTATCATTTCTTGTGTTTTTGTTATCTTTACTTATTGGCGGTTGAAACGGAAAGGCGATGGTGGCTCTCTGTCTCATAGAACTTTAATTACTTCTTTAATCAGGCAATGAATAAAGATAGGACGGTGGTTACATATTGATTGATTGGGGTAGTCAGATGCTAGCGAATGGGTTTCCAAAAGGTTTGTAAGAGCTATGTTGTAAGCTTGTAAAGGTTTTAGCGTTCCTAGGGTCTTGGGATTCGACTAACACTATTATAATTATCTCCGTTTTACCTTGTATCCATAGAATATCTTTGTTTCAATTTCACAACAGATGTATTATTAACTCATCAATTAAGTATAATGCCATTCATTGTTGACGACAGACCTCTTGTAAATTAAAATTCTGTTATGTCTACATTGTCTTGATTAAGTACGTAAGATGAAAATCTCGTAATTTTACGTCTTGTTCTCGTAATTTGAAGGCATTTGTGTATGATGCAATAGAAAAGAGTTATCGACCGAACGAACGGTTCAGCCGATGTTGACTCTTAATAAACTTTCCAATAATGTTTTATGAAGTGGTAATTTTAACTCGTTCTCTTTTACCTCACTTTTGAAGCCTTGATACTCCGGTTATTAGTGGCCCACTTCTCTTCGTTCAGCGAATGTCGGCAGGCCATTACCCTCGTCTCTTGTAAAACAAATTTCATTTGATATAACTACGACACAAATAAAAGTGAGGATAATAGAATATTATTTATTATACGTCATATAATATCATTAATTCTGGGTAAAATTATGATATTATTAAATAATATTATAAAGAAATATTATATTATTATTATAATTTCATCACAACGTGGCTATATTGCCAGTCTTCTGGGCACGCTACCTTTTGACAACGGTGAGGAAGAATACTGGGATGCTTTTTAATTCCATTTTTTTCTTTATACGTTCTTATGCATTTTTTAATATTTAAGTTGTAAATAGTTTTATGGTAGATAGAATTTAAATGTATATAATATTAATTACATAAATACAATTTTATATTTACTTTACAGTGGAATCTATAACGGTGCAATGCCAAATCCACACATGCGTGGGTAATTTCAACGATGGCGTCCAAGTGGTCACGACGAGTGATGAAGCATGTGGCTCCACCCAATTACCGATGCTATTTAAAAACGAAGTCACGATGCACACGCCTACCCTTTTACCGGTCTTACCTGAAGTCCCGGTAAGTTTAACATTTTTTTATATTTTCACAACATTATTTCAGCGTCATATCGCTGTAGTGCAGTTATGTTTCGGTAGAGCAATCATTTGATAAGCATTCCATTGTTAAACCTGATTTGCTGAATATTTTAATACTATTTTTCAATTATCAGATCTTTTTGGAATTAGTATTTCACCTTAACAGCCTGCATGATTTTGCAAACTTAATTATATTTCACAAGTTTTTGGAACCTGGAAAGGAAAATGGTCTAACTGTGTTTAACATGTTATCATGACAGCCTACACAATGCCGCAATTAAGTGTCCAAATCATTCGCTTATCTTAATACTATGTGATCGTGCCCGGTGATAGTTTATGATCAATATATATAGATTGGTAATAAAGAGAAAGCTTTTTGGCCACTACGGAGGATTTTTGTGATAATTTTTCGAATCTGAGTATACACATAAAAAAGAGTTTAAAAGATGTGTCCCTTTTCTGTCAATGTTTGGCTTATCTACCAATCATTTATTACTCAGTTAAAAGTTGATAATGGTACAAAATAAAGCGATCCAGTTCAATCTAAACTTCATTGTAACAGAAATGAACGGGAACTAAAAGATGATTGTGGGCCATCTTTATAAATCATTGGCACTAAACTCATTCATCTCAGCACCTAATAACAAACTAACCATTTTAGATATACGATGTACAAAATAAGGAAAGTACAAACGACAGTTCAGATGAAGCTTACGATGTACAAACGACTGAGATAACGCCTTCTGTCTCTATGCCTACGCCTACCACCTCGTCGCTGAGTACAGTAGATAATAACGTGTCTATTGCTCCTATACCACCTATCACCACCACCGAGATGCCAACGACTAATGCAACGCTAACCACCCGAGAACCTACAACAGAACCTACCACAGAGCCTACAACAAACTGTACAACAGAAGCGCCAGAAACAACAACGACAACGGTGGTTACTGACCCACCTACCACGCTAGCTGTAAGTCTAGTAAATATAAATACAGTTGTGATTGTTGATGTGGAGTAAGATAAGGGTAGGCACGTAATATCTTTATATTTCTATGACGACGAGATTTCTATGACGAGAGTAGTCAGAGTTTGGATAGTTTATTTAATGTATAGGAGTAACGATAAATAATCTATTGATGGTCAGCGCACCCTTTTAATTATTCACCCTTCTTATTAAATCGCTCAGGTTCACAGGAGAAGAAATACAATATATTTATGTAGTATAGCCAACAGTTAAAATCATTTATTTGTTTTAATGCCTTATTACCTTACATTTTATACCATTGCATGTAGCTTTGCACAGAATGCATGAAAACATTAATTTCACCTAATTAACAAAACCTCTAATGTTTTAAAAGATTTCTGACCGAAAGCATTGATTGTGTTGCCTAAATTATGTGGGAAAAAAGAGGAAGAAGTACTGATCCGAGGTTACATGATTTATTTTAGATAGCTCTGATCCCATGAACCATGATTGTATTAACGCTAAGCATGTATGAAGTGTAAACGCTTCGACACTAAAAAAAATTGATGTTGTGTTTGTATCTTTAATTTGGGAGAATAATGCCATCTGACATAACATTTGTTACAATTCAACCTTATTGCTTTCGGTCAGTATTCATTAGAATTATAACGGCCTCGTAAGTTATAAACTGAACATGTAAAGTTAACACATAAATATAAAACCATTACAGCCAGAGGATCAGCTGCAACAAGTAATAGACAATTTAGAGAACTTGATCAAAAACGACACCGTACCAGTATTAGCAGAAGACATCAGTGTAGCATTTGACCAGGTAAGCAATTATTCATAAACGTTATAACACAAATCGAATGAAAATTGGATTTTTCAAATCCTATATTATTTTTCAAAAGACCACAACTTTTTGTAAATTAAACTGGTACTGTAAAGAGATCTGCAACATTTTTAATGTAAAGGTTCTGTTTTTGCAAAAAAAAAATGATGCAGGATTGTCTTAGGAAAACTTTACCAGCATCTACAAAGAGCCTCGAGGTAATATGTCATCAATTTTTTGCAATATATCCAGCTTTCCTAGCCTAGTATTTAATCAAATCATTATAAATTTCCAGGTAGACGAACTTCTGGCAGAAAACGTGAACTTGGACATTCCGGGGCAGCTTCTCCATTTACTCGACGGGATTGGATCTAGGATGGACCTGAAGGGATCTGAGAATGTGACAACCATACGAGAAAATATAGCGCTGTTAGTTACTGATGCTGTGCCCGATATGCCCGTGAAGGGACTCCGTATTGCTGCTAGGGATAACGACACTTTTTTTGAAGGTGCATTTGAAATAATAAGAGGTACGTCATTTTTTAACGATAGCTTTAGAATTCTGGACACCTAGTTTAATGGTCATGGCCAATGGTCGTTCACTAGATGTGCAAAGTAAATGCCCAATCACTGTCTGTTTATGATCAAAAGGAAGCACCGTTTAAAGGTTATTTGGACAGGTTCCAATCGACTGGTTTCAGTTGCTTTTGTTAGGCGATTTTCAGTTTCTTTATAAAAGTTTATAATTAACTCAAAAAGGGAAGTTTGATCCCTTTCACGTGGCACTAATATCTTGACAAACATTTTGTTGTTCATTAGTAAGGAAACTTTGCCTTATCGACCTAGAGAACGATATATGATAATATAAAAACATAGGTATTATGATTACGTACTCGTTCGTAGTAATTATATTATTTGAGTTTCACGATAAAATCAGTCACGATGAAAGGAGCGCCATAGGCATAGATAGCAGTGACGCATATGTATGTAGATGGCCACTTATGCGTGCGAACACATTTATCCGATCGTTAATAGTATGTATGATTTTTATTATGAAACCGGTAAACCTAGACCTCAGAGTTTATTTTTTAGTTTGTTCTCAGAGAACAGACAGCATTTCCATGCTAGTACTATCACAAACCGATTTATCCATACTAAGTATACTTATACTATAATATTATAAATGTGAAAGTAACTCCATCTGTCTGTTACGCCTTCACGACTAAAACTCTGCACGAATTTTGATGAATTTTAGCTTGTGGAACGTTTAAGACCCGAGAAAGGACAGGCTACTTAACACGGGCGAAGTCGTAGGCAAAAGCCAGTAGAAAGAAAATATTTTTTTAGCAAATTGTTTTTTAATCATTTTATTGCTTTTAGTTGGTAGTCTGGCAAAAAGAAATAAATGAGGTAAGAGTATGCCTAGCCTTGGTATGTTGGTTTGATTTCAAGTGGCACAATATACCTACTTTGCAGGATCAGTTTATAATTTTATTATTGTTCTTCGAAAAATACCGCAAGAAATCCTAGTACCAATTATATTGCACATGTGTTTCATCTAATTCCGATTAGTTCAACAGTGCGTTCGAGATGTACGTCACAGGTGATGCAAAACTAGCGCTAATTTAAAACAAATGTGTATGGAAAAAATATTTCCTTCGTTAGTAGCCTCTCATAGTCAGAATACATAGGACATAGTGTTCTAAATACTCATATAATAAACCGTGTAATCTGTTTTTAAATACCATTAAAACTATTCTTTGAATTAAAAACAAATTGTATTAGGAGGAAAAAGAAAATAATCTTTTTTAAATTTGTTTATGACGATATAATTGATTGTGTTCGATACTTTCCTACGACGCAAATGTTTATTTTCTAAAGTCGCTTAAATCTGACAAGAAATACAATGGCTGCGTTATCTGATGGTGGCCACCATTTTATTTCCACTCACGTAAAACAATTGCTTCATGGTATTGTAGCACCGTACAAAGAGAATAAGGATGAATGTCCCGGCAGCATGGTGTAATACAGATGCTTACTATATTTTGTAATGTTCTTTGTTTCCTTATAAACGGAACCTTTATTGAATCATGTTGTGACTGCCTGTTTGCCTTAGATAGCCCCCGAACTATTCCACGTAGCTGATTATGTGGCATAGTTATTGGAAACTGATGACTACCCAAGATAAGACTAAGAATTTAAATAACATGATTATAAATCGAATAAGGGCAGGTAAAATGTCTGGTTGTCTAAACAAAACAATATCATAAATACATTAACGATGGGTACTATACAAAATGACACAATCAGAGAAGTGAACAAAACAGTGCTATGTAGCCAAAAAATCCTTCAAAATGTTCTCTTCTTTAACTTTATAGTATATGTCAGAATCAGATATTTATTTGTAAAACAGGTGTAGTACAATTAAAGGTCTTGTAGTTAGATAAAATACATGGAACGCTACAGGAGCATACACATTTTAGATAATTATTGGGGAATTATAAATAATACACAAACACAAAAAAGATACAATAATTACTATTATATAACATAATATTATAATTACTATTAAAGTACATAATTATAATATTTCAGCGTCATTGATTCAAGTTTATAATTAAATTTACAATATATTATCAATATTAAAAAAATATATATAATTCAGGATTAATCAAGAAATCGTGTCATTTATAATAAATTTCGAAATTATTCAATGTCATTGTGTATTGTATTTGTCATTATATGTCTTGCAGAAGAGTTCGACTCATCTCACCTATCATCTGACAACAACGAGGCAGTGGTCCAGCTGCCGGACTCCGTAGCCAACTCCACCCGTCGCATCAGCTTCGTGGTGTTCCGGAACGACCGCGCCTTCCGCAGCAGCACGCCGAACGAGTACTCCGTCAACAGCAGGGTCCTCAGTGTCAATGTTGAGAATCTTACTCTTTTCGAGCAAGGAGAGGTGAGTGAGAGACAATTTATAACAATAGAATAAATACCTAGTATTGCTGGAAATAAAAGGTATAATGTAAATATGACCTACATATTTAATTTTCTTTTTCTATTTCATTACCTATGTTTGTAGGTAGTGTATGTTTAACTACAGCTTTATCACATTTTATATTTAAATTGTTTCTTTTTCAGTCTGTGGACATACACTTCAGCTCTCTCTCAGGGGACCCAAATCGTAACCAAAGCCGTGCTTGTGCGTTCTGGCAGTTCTTAGAAGACGGACTCGGCGAATGGTCGCAAGAAGGCTGCACCTTCATCAAGGCGACTCAGCCAGGTATGCTGGACACTTGCCGCTGCAACCATCTCACACACTTCGCCGAAATCCTCGTCCCACGAGCCGTGTTTTCCGAACGAAACGAACAAGCCCTCGAGTTAATTTCTGTTATAGGCTGCTGTCTATCAATATTCGGTCTAACTATGATTGGTCTCACTGCAGCTCTGTTTAGATCTTGGCGACGAGATTTCAGCAATAAAATATGGCTGCAACTGTGCATCGCTATACTGCTGCTGGTAGTCTGTTTCCTAGTCATTGTTTACGCCCACTTTGACAATTACGACATACCTTGCATGTTAATCGGCGTGTTGTTACACTATTCCGTTTTGGCATCATTCTGCTGGATGTTGGTCGCCACCGTGCTGTCGTACAGGCGACTAGTGATGGTGTTCACTCGAGACGCTTCACATAAACTGCTCAGGGCATCTGCCTTTTCCTGGGGAGCTCCATGTGCTGTAGTCGGCATCCTCCTTTCGGTCGACCCGCATTCTTACGCGGGACGCTTTGAAGAGAAAACCCCGACGGGAGCTTTCTGCTATCCTTCAGGCCTCGGTCTCTGGCTGGCCGTGTATGCACCGATCGCGGTCATGCTGCTCGCAAACTGGACGCTATTCATTCTGATAGTCCGATCCGTGTTTGCTTCTAAAAGGATCCAGAGGCACGGCGATACAAATGAAGCATTGCGCTGTGCCTCAGTAAGTTGCTTACTTGTGTTCTTGTTCGGTTTACCGTGGATATTTGGTTTGTTTGCATTCAACATAGTGCTGGCATATATGTTCGCATTCTCAGGTACTTTCCAAGGGTTCATCTTGTTTATATTCTTCGTCGTTGGTAATAAAAAGACGAGGGATCTGTGGTTGAATAAGCTAAAGATCAAGCAGACTCGCAAAGTTCCAGTTACTTCTTCTACGTTCACTAACAGGAGTACAGGGCCCGGCTGGCGCGGCGGGGCTCAGACGTCCGTCGAGGCGAAAGTCTCGAAACCTAGGTCTCTTGCATCGCCCGATGACTCCCGGTTCTCCTGATGAAAGCAAGCCCAGTCCTCTAAGCAGGACAGGCCTATGAAAGGGCCCGCTCGTAACATTTCTTTCCTGATCAATTATTATTAATCGGCGGAAGTGAAGTGCTGTTACGAGTATCTTTGTGAATATGAATGCATTTACATTCCAAATGTTTTTCTTGTATACCAATGATAGATGTCTATAGATCCTATGAAGTCATAGTTCCTTGTTTGGTTGTTAACATTTTTGCATTTCTGTTCGCATGCAGGGTGGCGAGTATTAAAATTGTTTATATTCTAAGTGATATACAGCAGCCTATTATTTTATACACTCTTGCCAATTTCGAAGAGTCTACATAATAAGAATTGAGTTTTGTTGTTGTCGAATCGAAATGTATTCGAGACTTGTGTTGAAAGTATCACACTTTATTTGATAGATGTGCATTGCTTGATTTGTATACTTCAGTCCGGTGATAACTTCTAAATTTCAGTAGTATAATATTTTCATTGTAGGTACCAACCAAAGATCCGATTTTTTTTGTATTTATAAATTATGAATTAACATTGTTAACTAATTTTGTTATTTATCTTAAAATTTGTATTGTAATTAAAAATACCTTGATACATTTTCTAATACCTAATAATGTATTTATTTATCTTGAATGTTTTATGTATATAAATTGTCAAGAAAATCTTAGCCAGAATTGTTTACGGACGAATAATATATTCCACAATTAATATTCATAAATCTTACTATTATAAAGCATGTTATACACCAGAGTAATCGTTGGATAAAACATAACATCACGCCTGTATTCCCCGAAGGGGTAGGAAGAATGCACATAATTATAGTACACCCACATTTCGCTAGTTATGTTTTTGGTCCCAATGTCAGCCGGGCACAAATCCAGACTCCTTGCTGCTACTGAGACCTAATGGAAAAACCCAGTAACACTGCCCGATCCGGGATTGGGACCCAGGACCTCGTGCTTAGCAGTCGCGCTTAGCAACTACTAGATCAACGAGGCAGTCAATAGTTGGATATTCGTATTAAAAATCATAAGAAATGATAAATCCCAACAATTTTTCTTGCGATAAATTTGCGATATCAGTATTAGATTTACAGGTGTATAGCCGGCTTTATGTAAGTGTCACTTTCTAGTCTGTGTCTAAAACGCGTTCTGTTTCACGTTTAAATGTTGCTGTTAAATAATGGTATCGTTAAAAGTAGTTTTAAACTTTACTTTTAACTTCAAGAGATTAATATTCAATTGTATTTATAGTTTTAACTGGAATGGCGTAGTCTTCAGAAGTAGAGGTTTACGTATAGAAGTTAAAAATATGACATTTGCAAGGAAAAAATACTTTTTTAGACAAGTAAACAGTTGACGTTTAAATTAAGAATTAAAAATACCGACATGTATATTCGAAGCGTATAACGGAACGCAAAGGTAAGCATCAAAGAGAGTTACCAAATAATTAACTTATAACTATGCTAGTTTGATATTTTATGTAGAAAAATATTATTATTAGAAATGTTTGCAGATAAATAGACAGAAACAAGTTAATTGTTTTTCTGTCAATCAACTAAAAAGGTACTAGGTTGTAATCGTAAAGCTAAAAACGATTATTTAAATCAAATTGTAGGGAATCATCGAGTAAGACGCCGGCTTAAAAAAACCCGACTAGAGCTGTAATTGTATCAATATTTTATGTCCGGTGACTTCCATCACGCGTAGGCACCTAAGCAACTATTTATCCGACTATGGCGAAATAAAAAGGAGGCTGCACACCTTTTGTAAGGTATCCCGAAAACGTTGACCAAGCAGCCTCAATTCCTCAGTGTTAGCTACGAGGGGCTGCATAAAAAAGCGCCTGAAATGGAGTTTCTAACGCATTAATTTCCATAAATGATAAATGATTTTATTTTTGCAAATTGGTTTTACACATCACTTTTTTAAAACTCCATGCATCGGCATTTCCTAACTGACTACCTCTGAGAAGAAATATCAAAACATACTCAGGGGTCAAGGTCTCTTTTAAAGTCCAGCCAAGCTCAATACTTTATGTGAGACTAGTGCCGGTGGTCTGAGTATTTTTCGTTTAACTCATTAACTGCCACTCAGCAGATTAAAAAGCTTTTTCGCGGTCAGTGTGACCGCTGTGGCGTTGAAAGGGTATCAATAAAGTGGACGTAATTACGACTTTTAAATTCTTCTTTGACTCTGCTTGTCGCTATTATCTTTGATTTAAATAATCGTTTTAGTTTAGTTGATGGAACCTTATATGAAATTAATTTTAAACAATACAGTAAAATATTGTATGCGTTTTCGGCCTGCTTTAGGATATACCAAACGAGGTGTATCCAAATAAATGTACTAACATCTTAATATTGAAGTGAGAATATTTGTATTTCCTTGTTTTTACACAGAATACATACATATAAGTAAACGTTCCACGTCTTAACTTTGCCTACTATAAATATTAAAAAAATGCACGAGTGGCTTCAGTAGACTGTGGCTATTCTTGACAAAAGATTGTTACGCTTGAAACGACGCTCACGGTACACCTCAATGAGCAGCAGGCTTTATGTAAAACGGTAGTTTAAATATATGTAATATATAACATTGTTAAACTGTAAATATTGGTAGTAAATTGTATATAAAGAACAAAATATTTTAATCCGAAGACCTCATAGATAGAGGTTTCTAAATGAAAATAGTATACCCAAATGCATATTATTAAGGGAAAAATCCACGCTCCTACAATACTTACTATGTCTAAGCTTATCTGGAGTATGGAGTCCTGCCCCGCTATCCAACTGGTAAAAACCTTGACAAAAAGCAATCGAATAGAATGAAAAATATATGGGTTTGATAATCGATAACATAGTCGAATTATTATGTCATCCCTGTACATTTATCATTCTATTGGCTAGGGGAGTTGTCTTATATCTATTTGTGATAGCAGTATCACAGCTCTAATCAACATTCTTAAAGCTTATCAGTAAGTAATGAACTAAATATATAGGATCACCATTACTAATAACAAAAAAAATGTGGTTCGATGCTATTTACTTATAGATTGCTACTCTCAATCGCAATATCGATTCGTCTTTATAATGTCTTGTACGATATTAAGACGGTTCAGTTTTGTCACTTTATGGGGTGATAGACTATCTCTGTTCAGCTTCATGTAATGGTTTGACTGCACTATCTTTCTGGTCAAGCTTATTGTACTATTTTATAATTAATATTATAATCACAGAGGCATTTACTATAATATGAAATATTTAATAAATTATTTTAAGATATTATTGTCGTTTTATTGAATCTAATATTCATTTGTTGGTCTTTGACCGTTTGTTACGTGTCAACGTTACCTTTTGAATATTTTAACTAATATTTTGAGCCATTGGGAAACTTCACCATTAATTTTTATTTTTGTTCAGATATATTGAAATTATCGCCTATGTACATTTTAAGTTAATATTAACAATCCGATTCACGCATAATGAGGTCCCTGTGTTACTTGGTCTTGTAGTTTTACATATGTAATTAACTGTAATTGAATCTATTATAGGTTCCAAGCAGACGGTGTGACCCAGCTATCTTCTCTATTGAAAGGTATTTCTTATTTTCAAAAGCCGCGCGTATCATCTTAGGAAGGAATAATTTTTGTTTGTATATACCTACTATTACAGTCAATTTATTCGACCCTCCAAGCATTATGTGAAGTTATTAATTGCTTACAATATTCTCGGCTGTAACATATGGAAAATAAACTCACATCATAGGCACGGTTGAGCTCTGAAGAAATCGATCCACCAACTTATTGCCACTCGACCGACTATCTAGGACCTTCACGATATAATTAATCAGTGATATATGCATCCTTTGCGGTCTCGAGCGCCAATCAACACGGAGGCTACGTGTGCATAAATAGATCGTAACCATGGTTACACCCCGTTCGCAAAATAAACACGCTCCACCGAGCGTCGCCATGACAATGACTTTCATTCCGCAATTGTCAGCCGTGGTGACAACACAAAATGTTCTGGGGCATCAGTCCAGCTATCGATTTGCAAGAAGTGTACCTAAAATACGGCGACAAGAATGCCTACGAACTCAACTTCCTTGTTATTGGAGGCTGTGATGGAAGGCATCTCCTCAAGACGTTGGCTCAAGCGTACCGGCACGACAGGCGCTACATGAACCTGTTTGTCGTCGACGGGTGTCCAGAGTTGGTGGCAAGACAACTCCTCCTCATGTCTTTAGCCCTAGAGAGGACAACGCGATGTGGTCTCCTCGATAAAACACGACGTTACTTAGAAGTTTACGGAAACTTGCTGTTGCGCCCTCCTACATCGAGGTATGTAATCGCTAAAGCTCGTCAATTAGTGGGCATGGTTACTAACCCTGAGTATATGAACTGCCTCTTGCCGTGTGTCTCCATTGAGCAGATGAAGTATCGTGAGCGAGATTACATGGAAAACCTTCTGAATTTCTGGACTACGGGTAACACAAATCAATTCAATGCTTGTGAGCTCTGGGAACATCGACTAAGACTTAGTCTGGGGATCAGATATGACTGCCGAATGGGAGTGTTCGACTGGGACTATCATATGAGGATGAAGGAGATTGGTGGTCAGATTTGTTATCCGGAATATAAGCACTTCCGAGAACACGGTGTTGCATTCACATGGCTCGAGACCGAGGTCTGCAGACCAAACGTGAGTCTTGCTGCCGGAGTGTACAAGTGCGGTGATAGATATCTACACCGGGGTTACCTTGGTGATATCGTTACTTCCCCGTATATAGCGTATGGGCTTAATTGCGAAGATAAGGACATGTTGAAATCGTCACACGGCGTTAATTACAAACGCGCGACGGACATTGCAGAAAGGAATGTGATGAGGATGCTCTACGAAATAGAAAATCGCCAAGAACTGGATGCCACAGCTTTAAATTTAGAAACTGAAAAGAATTTGGGCATGGTTGTGTTGTCTCAGATCGACGCTAAGATATCTGAAAGTGGCCCTGAAGCACCATTACTTCTACGCGAAGACCGCGATACATACATCAATGTTGATTATGGAAAAATACATTTTCTGTCTTTGTCAGCGTTGGAGCATTATCCCCATAAGCCGCAGTTCCAAGGTTTGTTTCATGGAGTGTTCGTCGGTCAGAACATGTTGCCCCGAGTGAAGCCGAGTGTTTGGTCGATGGCGCGGGACGACGCCGTGGTCTTCATGGAGTCTAGGAAGTATCTAGTGGAGCAGAAGAGGGATGACGTCAAAGCGTATGGCGACCAGATACAGCAAGCTGCTACAGCTGCTCAATGTGAGAGAATCGCGACCTTCGACCCAGAGAAGGACGATTACGCTAAATTCCTCATTAAAAGAAGAAGCGAAAGTACTGATGTTTCATTTTAGATTTTTGTGGTTTATTTAAACTTTATTCGAGTTACAATATATTCTATCCAGGCGACGCTTGTTCAGGTAATATTAGTTTTAATTATGTCAATTTAGTCTTATTCTATCAAAATATATTCTTAATATATAAAATATTGTTGTTTTATTTAAAATACCGCTATCGAGTTTTGAATTATGTATCAATATCATCATCATCATTAGCTGGAAGACGTCCTCTGTTGAATAAAGACCTCCGCTTCCCCCTTAGAACGCCACAATGAACGTCAACTTCCTATTTTCATCCACCAAATTCGCATATTTATCAATATCAATGTCATAAATAGTATTAATTAATCCTTGACTATTTTTGGGGATAAATTTTGCAGATAAATATTATTTTATGAATAAATATTAAATAGTAATATTGCTAATATAATTATGACTTAACTATGGCTAAGTTAGATTTCTTAGCTTAGCTTCGATAGTGCGGCAACCTTTTACCTATTAGCAGATCCCATTCTCTTATATTTTGTCTTACCATGCCCGATGATTTCAGCATTCCCTGGTGTTGCAACAGGATTTTAATTCTAGTAGACATTTACATAATTTAGTTCTGATTTTATTACCTTTATTAGGTGTCCTAAAAATATAATATCGGGTTTGTTATGTCTTGTGTGTGTTTGTTATTCAATCAATTTAATATTATGTAGAGGATAAGAATTTAGGATAGCAGGCGCCATCTAGTTTTAGTACATGAAATGTATTTGGATGGTTTTAATCAGGTCTGAACATAACATAAAGGGTAGAAAGCAACAATAAAACAACGCTTAAAATTTGTGTTCATCTATTTTGTTCATTAATAATATGTTACATTCATTTAGTAAATCATATAGCAAATATATTTACAAGGACAAAATCAAACGGAAAAATGACAACGTCTTAACGTTTTTTTTTCGTTTAAAATTCGTATTTTTATATTACATAATATCACTTAAGTTTAACATTTTCTAAGTCAGTAGTTCGGAAGTGGTGACCGGTTCCTACGAATCATCGCAACTTCGCGACTGAGGATACGATCATTCATTTTATTGAGCAGATCCCTCTTAGCAGGACCAGTGCAAGTCCGCCATACATTAGTACAAAACATTCAATATTCAGTGTTCACGATTAATAACTTTTCGATACATACAATGCTATACTGCTGATTACTCGTAACTGTGCTATGCACTTATTTACTAAATAAGTACTTACTGTTAGTATGTAAGTCTAATGAACCTTGTAAGGGACGTATGTCCAACATCATTCTGTATAAACCAACGCTGTCAAAGGACAAGTGTTCGACATTTGAACGTTTCACAGCGCAGTGACCACGTTGGGTGTGACGTCATAGCACAGTACGGTAAGCTATAACTCCAATAAATGAGTTACGAGAATTCGTATAAAGAACAGAGCACTACCGTGAGCAATGACGGTGTCCGGCGCCGTTCGCAATTGACGTGTTAGCCCTACGCGGGCGAGCGCGCGGCCGGCGTCGGCCCCGGGCATGCCCGCGCCGCGCCCGTCGGGCCTCGGCCGCCCGCTCGCTCGTACACAACGCGCGCACGCGACGCCCGCTGGGTGCCCGCACTCGCCGCTCCGACCGGGGCCCGCCGGCGGGGCGGCCGTCCGACGAGGGTACAACATCGAGGCGCCTCGCGGCCGCCCCGCGCCGCACCGCGAGTGCCGCACCCAGCCACAGAGTATTGCAATCACATCTACCCTGTACGTGTTCATAGTTCCTATTTAGACTTACTTAACTTTTAACGATTATCTATGAGAATAATTATGGAAACAGGGCGCGGAGCCTCACAGCGCCAGAGAACATCGTACCATTGTGACGCAACCATACGCGGCCGCTCCACTTTATTTTATTATTCATTATTTAACTGTAAGTAAACTACAAGTTTATATTCGTGGCCGTGCCACCTAACCTAGCGTAAACGCGAATGAAACGATAACTTCCTAAATTGTCACAATAAAATAAACTTGAAAACTATAACATATTTTTAAACATATATCTTTCTCATCACTGTTATCGGCATAAATTCGTTTTAAGTCAATACAATAATAATAATAAATAGATATTCTGATAAAATCGAAATAACTTTTATTCACATTTAAGTTTTAGAATATGTGTACGTTATGGGCTAGTTACATGAAATAATTAACTGGTGCACGGTGATACGAGATCGCTGAACAGAGCGGCAACAGAACTGGGACCTACTGATGAGAACGTAACAGACAACAACACATCACAACTAAACACATCCGTACGCGCGGTAATGAGCACGTTGTTCGTATCGAAGAGATCGCGGTCGTAACTTGTGGAACACGAAGCTGGGCGTATATTCGGAGAGATAACAGTATGAAAGCGATTGATGTTGAACTCTCCGGGGACGGTTGCAGGCGCCCACCTCCTGACTGACGCGATGAGCGGACTCAGGCACAACTTATACTACAACCACCAGCTGAAATTATACTCTAGGACAAAACATAGACGTCGTGACGCGACGTCGAGCTCAGCCTTCGTTCTCCCGCTAACTTTGTGTTACATTAAAGCTTCGCTTATGAATTAGCTCAATTTGTTAATCGCCTATCTAATTTGCAAGCTACTTACTTGAGCTTCGTTTGTCGGAAGTGAAACGAAACCGAGCTCGACGTGTCACAGGACCTCGGCACCGTACAACTTGACTTACTGACTACGTCCATACATCGATGAGTTATACTTAAAGTTACTTTAGACATACAATCCGCCGCACCTCCGTCAGGGTGGCGGCACTCAAACAGAGATAAGAGTTATAAAGCGTATCGATTTAATGAACGAATATAATTATAAAACATGTGAACGTAACAGATATCACCCTCCGGCGGCGCGGCAGGCAACACTTCCTCAAATCGAGACTTACATTCAACGGTTATTCTAAATCGTTCAAATACTATATAGTTCAGTCATCATTTTATATAGTGCTTTTAATATGTACGTCATAGGTCGATAATATTTACAAGTCACTGATTCGCTAACGATAACTACGTATTCACAAGCGGCGACGCGCCGGCCGCGGCCGACGCCGGCCCTACGTCCGACTCACTATACCTTTATTAGATTAACTACGCGTGAAAAGATTTATCGTGTTCCTTACTAACGGTTAAACTAGTCGGTAAAGTGATTACCCTAACAGTGCAAACAGCTCGATACATCGAATACTAGTAGGCTAGGACGTGCGGTCGCGCTCGGGCGGTCGCGGCGCGCGCGGCGTGCGGCGCCGTCAGTGCGTGTACTCGGGGAAGGCGGCGGGCGGCGCCGGCGCCTCGCTGGCCGAGCTGCCGGCCGGCGACGGGAAGTAGCCGCGCGCCGGGCCCGCGCCCGCCGTGCCCACCGTGCCCACCGTGCCCACCGCCTCCTCACTCGCCCACCGGGCTAACTGTTGTTGAGCTTGAATAAATTCATCACTAGAAAATGATAGAGAAGAGGAACGGAGAGTCGAGCGCGGCGCGGCCGGCGGCTCCGCAGAGCGCGCCGCGCCTGCCGGCTGTGTCGTGTGGCTGGGTGTGCTAACATGTGTATTAAAATGTAAAGGGCAAGGCCGACCAGAACCAGTGCATTATATAACTTCAAAGACTCGTAACAAGTATCGTCACAAAAACAAAAATCTAAGAAGTACTTTCCTGCTTGATCTTTCTCAAAGTTTTGTTTTGTGTCTTTCTTAACAATGTTTGCCACAATCCTTTAAAAAAAAAAATTGAACTGCCAACCTTTTTAACAAAATGGATTTCACTTTGGCCGTAGCTGTGGTTAATTGAATAAAATACATTGTAATTGAATAAATAAAATATTATGACGGGCGTGGTCCAAGGCGTTTTCGGTCCGATAACCCAATCCAGTAAATTGAGTCACATTGTATATTTTGCAGTAGGTGATTGGCCTTCTCCTTTACTGTATCAATGTCACGTTTATGAATTTTAATATGTACAGTGAGTAACCTAACAATTTTGGGAAATTCATCATTTTAATATGATTTTACTGCCAATAGGGAGAGAAGGCCGCAAGAGCAGGCCATAGTTTTGAAAGTGATTCTCACCTCTCGCTGTCAGGTGCGTCACGCAGACGTTCCGCGTCGGCAGTTTCGTAAAGCGCGTCATCATCGGGCGGCGGACGAGCGTGCGACGCGTGCGGGGAGTGTGCGGCGTGCGGGACGTGCGGCGCGTGCGGCACGTGCGGCGCGTGCGGCGGCAGCGGGGCGGCCGGGGGCTGCGCGGCGCCCGCGAACATCGCGCTGTGGTGACGCCCGCTGCCGCGGAAGCGGGGATAACCGAACCGCGCTTCCTCCTCACTTCCACCGATGCGACCGCGGCATCGCCTGTAAATCACGATAACGTAATCATCAATTTTAATTCTGGATTTATATTTATAGGTATATCTATGAGTCACTTTAAAAATAAGGTATTATTTATAACCAAATATATATTTTTTTACTTACGAGGATGTCATCTCTCCGGGTTCAATTCTGTAATGTCTATCCGTCTCCGTCTCGGACATTCGAATGTCTTCGGATCCAGAGGGGCTCATGTGCCTGCTCGAGTGGTGCTCCAGCTGTCGTATGAGGTCCTCTAGGTTCCTAATCCTGATGGGTCCACATTGGGGAGCTTCGTCCTCTTCGTCGTCGGCTCTCTGGCGGCGGAGCTCGGCCTCGTGGATCTTCTCGGCGGAGGGAGCTCTCTCGCGCTTGTATTCGTACTCCTGCAGCGCGCGCAGGTCCCCAGACCCTCCTGCTGCGCCAGCACTGGCTCGCTGCGCTGCTGCTGTCTTGAGTGCCACTATTATGTTTTCGTGGTAGCCGTTTAGATCCTGAAAATGAGCAGAGTTAAAGTTAGTACACTGTGCATTTGTGATTTACGTTTTGTGTAAAATAAAGGTAACCTAATAATTTAGTAAAACATCTATACAGGTAACGCTGAGTTTTAAAACAAACATCTACTGTTATAAACGGTTCTATCATTTAAATGCTAGCCAACCCTGTTTGCAAATGTTTTAAGGATGGTTGGAGTACGTACTTTTATTCCTCGAAGAATATAAAAAGTACCTTCACTAAGTTAACTGAACTCACCTTAAACTTATACTCCATATCAGCGACCGCCCCCGCGGGCTCCTGTCCATCAGACTGTGACCCTGCCTCCAGCTGCTCCGACTGCGAGTCATCGCCCCACTTGTCTTTGCCGTCCACAGCGCCGTAGCCATGCTTTTTGAGGATGCCTTTCTCAGGAAGTTTCGCCATCGAGTTTTGCGCGACGTCAATGAAAGCTATGTCTTCTTCGCCTGGAATTTCACACAATTTTATAAGATGTGAGTTCTAGAACTATAAGGATGATTTCACATTTTGTTTAAATAATTAACTGTACAAATACTATACTGTAAATTAACCCACCTGAATGAGTAGGCTCATCTTCGCTGCCAGAATGCACTCGTTTCATTTGCTTGTGATCCCTGAAATTATACAAAAACATGACATAAATATTGAGAAGTATAGCTCTGACCTCAATGTGAATGCCTATCAAGATGTAGTACTAATACATATGTATGTCTATTAGGGTTTGAACCTTTAAAGGCAGTGCTTATATCAAATTGCCAATTGGATGCTCCTTCTGAGGTTTCCATGCAATTTCACGCTTTTATTACACTGACTTACGTCTTCAAAATCGTGGAGTTGCCTGGAGAACTAAGAAAGTATCCGAACTGGTTCCATCTTACGAATATATCATTTCTTCGACATATAAAGTGGACTTACGGATATCTGCTGGTAGTTCCAGCGCCTGACATGTGGTTCCCATGTCTGAAGATCACTCGCTGCGAGTCTCCACGACTGTACATACAAATCTCATTTAGAAAATATCCTTTTGTTTACTGTATGTGTAGTAGTCTATGATTCAGCACCACAAGTCTAACTTATGAGAAATCGATGTCTAAATTACCGTAGCGCAGATAACGCCATGACATATTACTTATGTAAGGTGAAAAGCACGTACTTATGCCTTTTAAAACTAGTAGCAGTTATTTTTATAATATTTTTTAAGTTGGCTACTATTCTTTTAAAAACCATTCTGTCTATGTGACATATAATGTTGAGGTGCACAGTGTGTCTAAGTATTAACTAATATTCTTATTTCTATCAACCAAAATGGATAACAAAAAGCGTGTTTAGTGTGAGTGCTTTCTCATGTTGTGAACACACAAATAAAAATAGCAGTCTGCTCAAGGGTTTGCTATAGTCCAAAGCGTTTGGGACTTAAGCTCAGTGTAATAAAAGCGAAAATCGTGTGAGCGGAAAAAAATAGCGGTGCGTAGTCCAATCCACGCGAAGCTATTGACATACCTTAAAAGATTTCTTTGAGTAGACGTGTTCCGTTAAAAAGAGGAAAGACAGTTTTAATTTGAGGATACACTTAACGCAGCTACCCATTTAAATCTATTACAAAATCTCATCAATGTAAATGTAAAGAATTTTATACAATTTAACTTCAAGTTAGTAAATTTATAAATAACATTGTACTTATCAATTTAAAATACTCTTGCAAATGGGTAACTACGATCATGGATAAAAATTAAAGGGATTACAGTTTACAACATTAATTTAGTTAAAGTTATTTACGGAAACAAAATATAAATATTATTATATGAATAGGTTTAACATTTTATATTATAAACACCAAGTTAAAAAACTTATACTACCGTTTGCAAACGTTCAAGTTTCAACTTAAAGTTAGCATTCACTTAAAATCGTATAGCTGACGAAACTGTATGGGAAAGTTTAAAAGACTGAAGTTCTCAACAAGATCAAACTTTAGTTTATGTTACCCACATGTTATCTTTAAGTTCAACTGAGCGTTCTCCAGCTTGCCAACCTACCTGAAAGTGTTATTGAAGGAGTGCATCTTGCCGCCGTCCAGGGAGATGTCCTCCTGTGAGTTGTTGGAGGTAGTGGACCCTGCTGCGAAGCTCTTCGCGATTGGTTTCTTGACGTAAGGCGGGTCGTATTTCCGTGACGTGCTCTTTTTCCTGAGGCAGGCGTGGCGTGGGAACGCACACTCAGATCAATCGATAAAGTTTACGAGAGCGGAGGTCGGTGACGACAACAGATGCTGCCGGCACCGAGGGCTCAGAAGGAGAGGAGTGAAAGACGATGTCAGCTCTACGTTAACAGAGCTCGAAGGTTGAGCCCCCAGATAAACATCAAGAATAGCAGCGATGCTATTTATTGTGGTATTCGTCTTTTACTCCTCAAAAGTATTTCAAAATCTGAACTGACAGCAAATACTGGTGCTTTTGGATATTACAAAACAAAATTCTTTTATAATTTCTTAATTTGGACTTTAGAATCAACTTTTCGTTTCATTCCTCATGGGAATTGATGTCACATGGAAATTAATATCAAGAGATCGATCTTAGCTTAATGATGGTAGGGTCCTTCCAGTAAATAAAAGCGGGGGGACATATGTACAGTTAGAAGTTAATTTTCAATTTCTGCAAGGGTTGCAAAGGTATTGAGCAATGTTTGCTGGAAAGATCCTAAAGACTTAAAAGTAACATTAGGCGTTGCTAACTAGATAGACAGCTGCTTGAAAGAAGAATCCGTGCATCGCACATTCGCTTCTCGTGCAAAAGTTAAGAGAGTTTAGTGGTAGTGGTAGTGATTGGTGACGTTAGAGTCGAGCGATCTATATCTTCTCCGGTTCATAGAACTGTACTGTACATACCTCGGCGTGGCACAACACCACGAACCGTCTCCGAGCGGATCTGTAACTCGCGCGCAATCGTTATGAGTATAGTAAGCGTATGTATACATCGGAAGATATAGACGCGACGCGCCGCCGGCCGCGCAGCGTGCGGCGCCCGGCGGCGCGGCCTCCGACCAAGAAAGGAAACGAAAACGAGTCACAGTTCACATAAGCCAATGCATACATCCAAGAGCCCAGAATCTTAAGGGTTTGAGTCGAGGTGTCTCGAGTACAACGAGGAAAGCCTTGTCGGCATGCAGCGAGGCGGTCGGACGGCGAGGCCTCGCTCAGTGCGGAGGGCGAGCGGACGCCGCGCGGCCCGGCCGCAGCGCGGACACAGAACCACAGATCAAATGCAGTTGTGGCGCGCCAGCCAGGCCGACGCGCCACCCGCCAACTCTAGCTCTACGACCACAAAGTAAACGACATAAAGAACGTATGTCCAAAAGGAAAAATAATAAAGTAAATGAAAACCAATCGCCGACGTAAAAACGAACAGAAACACCAACGCTAACGTCTAAAATAAACATACAAGTAATACGAAGGTGACGATTTAAATTTCTTCTTAAAGACTACCTTTGGTCTGTTTTCTGCTCACTAACCTTAGGCACAGGGAGAAGTTTTTGTGTACTACGACTGACCTGTAGCAGAGAGCGCTCAGGGCAAATACTATGAATACCCCCCCTACCACAGACATGAGCACCGCCACGAGGAAAACCGTGTTCGAGCCGTGGTAGTTCTCTGCGCCCAAACAGAAGGGAGTGAGTCGCGGCCGGCGCGATCGGTGACGTCACGGGGTTCGCGTGACGTCAGCGAGGCGGGCGGCCGGCGCCGGCGCCGCGGGGGCTCGCGGTCGGCGTCAACACACGACACGGACACGACACGACAGGCACGAGCGACACACACAGTGCGACAACACCGAGTTACCGGCCGTTACCTGAAGCAGTACGCCATCCAGGCGAACCCCACGAACACGGACAGCACGACCGCGAGCAACAATATCACCATGTTCATGGTGCTCATCTTATTCCCCTCGTGCTCACCTGCAAGAGAGGGGTCCCGCGCGTTAGTGCGCCGGCGCCGCCCGCCGCGTCGCGCCCTCCGAGCAATGCTCCATGCATGCACCGCTGTGCGCGCCGCATGCACCCGGCGCCACCGAGCGCGGGTGCGTGTCTTACGTCAGTTGACTTCACGCTTATACGTAAGTACGTATAAGCATAAGAAATAATAAGCAATAGTGTGCTTCTACGTTGTTTAGTGTATGGCCTCCAAGGGTCAATATCATACTTTTAAAACTGAAGTAACTTGAACTCAGTCAGCTGACATAAGACACGTGTGAACTCTACTGCTTTATTGTTGAACAACTTCATTTCCAAAATACAACGAAACGCGACGCGACGATTGGTTACGCAATTTATGCGTAATTTAGAAAAGCAGTGCTCGGATTGTTGGCCAATTGATTTAGTTTAAAGTAGGGGGAATATTAATAGATACAGTACAAAAACACCTGAAAACATAGAAAATAATTAGAGTAAAATTATATAAGTGGTGAGTTTTGTAAATGATACGATAATTTGATTTGACATTGATGAGTTATTTTCTTTTGTAACTATTATGATTGTTGAAGTTTAATTTTACATGGTAGATACAAGTTATAAATACAATATTTTTCTGTATTTATTATCTTTGATACGATTGAATGTGTCTGTATGACCACCAAAGTACTACAAGGATATTTTTTATATATTAGTTTAAAAGTTTAACTTTAATTAGTAGAAATAAAATTATTATTATTAGTCAACTATTTATTTTTCATCATTGATCCAAAATTGTTCTATCATAATATATAGGTAGATATAGAAAAATATATGTTAGATATATATTTTAATATTATTAAATAAAGTAACCCATTAATTACAAAAAATAAAATAAAAACAGGTAAAGATTATGAGGAAATAAACAGGGTGTAAATAAACATACATCTTAAAACTAAATTCTTAGACTAAACTATATCTGGTATTAGTGTACTTTAATTATACTACTTTAGTACTAAAATATGTTCAACTAAGTGTAATCACAACTCTATTGTTTTATTGGAATGATTTGGTATTTTACTAAGTGTTAAAATATTACTCAATAATTTAAAAAAAATTGTCAAAACTATTTTTGAAAATGAGTACCTACTTTTTTGTTAAATTATCAGCAGTACTCGTAGTATATTCTTAAAAAGTACTCAGTATAACAAGTCTCTCAGTATATATACCAATGTAGTCAGCAAGTATATTCTATATTGTGGTACTACCTTAAAGCTACGTATATAACTGGGGTCGACTCACCATACGGTGTTTCCTTCTTGGTCATGTTGTAGGCAGCTTTGGTGGTGTTGTCGGGGACGTAAGGAGTGGGGGAGGGCGGCAGCGCGTCGTGGTGGGAGCAGTCGGGGCCCGTCCAGCCCCGGTTACACACGCATTTGTTCGTGTTTGAACATAACTGGAATGAGGAGAAATAACAATAAGTATGATGATTAATGTAAGAGTGCGTACGCATGCGCATTGAAGGCATCTTAAAAGCACGTTATTATATTTATTATACCTGGTTTCTCAATCGGATTCCATCGGACCATG
Organism: Abrostola triplasia; assembly: GCA_946251915.1. Taxonomy (NCBI): domain Eukaryota; kingdom Metazoa; phylum Arthropoda; class Insecta; order Lepidoptera; family Noctuidae; genus Abrostola; species Abrostola triplasia. Next base: position 1,217,133 of record OX276424.1, on the reverse strand, counting down.
ACTGTGAGGAAACAGAGAGTGACTGACATTTGGTCATTGAATATTTCCTATAAATCCTATATAGTTGCGCCATAGCTATATCCTATAGTTGGGTATAGGTAGTGCGCATCATTGTATCATCCACCCGACTTCACCCGATTTCACCCACTTCTGGGTATAGGCTTTTTGTCTCTCCGCCTCTATTCCTTAGAGTGAAAGCGTATGGCTACCTGTGTGGGCAATTATTGGTTGATTGGGAAATTAAGTTGACAGGCCTGCACCAAAAACCATAAGCATACGGATCTGATATCCAAGCAAAACATTTTCTTTCAACTTGCATAACAGTAACAAAATGTTCTTCCACTATAACTCTTGTTTACGACCATGCACGAGTCGCCGCTCCCATAAACAATAACAAACTCTTTAAGAACTACATTACTTCTGCACATGTACCCTCATACACAAATTATTCTCTCCACAGAATAAAACGTATCTTTTTTTTTTTTTTTTTTTTTTTTCTTTAAAAACGTCGCCCCACACTAGGATTTTCTCCTGTGTCGTGGGTGCGTTTCACAAACATGAAATATCACATACACTAACACCCAGACTCGGGACAAACATCTGTGGTTCGCACAAAGTTTTGCCCCGTGCGGGAATCGAACCCGCGACCCTTAGCGCAGCAGTCCAATCGCTTAGCCACTGCGCTAATCAGGTCGTCAGACGTATCTAAACTTATCCCATTTGGCTCACACAAACATTATGTAACAGCCAGATCCGAACTTAATATTATCGAATCAATTCTAGACTTAGAACAAGTTTCAACGATATTAAGGGAATTAATTTCGTGGTAGAATCGATTCGTATTACCTAACTGCCACAAATTGGAGTCCGGTGGCCACTACTATTTGTAACTCGATCGCAAATGCAATATGCATTAGTGCTATGTAATTTTAAATAATCTCTTGTATTACACAAAAATGCATGTAGAATGACTTGACCGTAATGTTACTTTTTTAGCTCCTTTTAAGCTCAAACTATGCCAAATTGGACTGTGCTTCGTTCGCGCAGTATACTTAAAAAGGGATCCAAAATTTTGCCTCACGTATTAAAATATAGATTTTGAAGTTATGAAACTTCCAAGGATGAACATAGATATGAGTGGAGCTTACTATCAATACTAGCTATCTAACTTAAGTATTCAACATCTAAGTTTGCCAATTCTGCGAAGCAGTGAATATATATTATGTTTTTTTACTAGTTAACATTCATACTAGCTTTCACCTATTGCTAATTATAGGTTATATTCTAGCTTAGAAGCCTAAGGAGGTAATAATAACTACACACATGAACCCACGGAAGATGGATTTTCTATGACACTTTATTGAGACTCCACAATTTTCCAGGTGGTTACAGGCTCGCCATCAGTGATGAACAAAACAATTGATAGAAGACTCCAGTTTACAGCCTACCCCTTACAGATTTAAAGTATGTTTATACTTATGCAAGTTACAGTAGTACTCTACTACCAACAGCGTTGAAAAATAAAGTCGTAACGGTGTCAATAAACCAAACGCACACTAAGAACACAAAATCTCCAATTATTCACGTAAACACAAATAAATCACTTTAGTTAAATCCAAAGGGCGCAAATGAACAAATTAAAATCGACTTTGAAGCGAGTTGCCATGGTAACTCAATTCTACGAGAATTGGGTTTCGGTTGAAATTGACGTTTGTGAGTGCGGAATCGGTGTTGAATCCAGTTCACAGTCGAACGGAGGTGAAGAACGGACGGACAATTTATTAAACTTATACGAAATTTATTCATGCCAGAAACTCCCATTAAGTACTTTGTTCGTTTTATAATTTCAGATTTCTTTATAACGATTTGCAAAATGAAGGTAGAATTTGCCGTGAAAACCGCTCCTACTATTTGAAAACTTTATGAATTTATTACTTGTATAATTCAATAAGTTAGGTTTTTATTTAAATTGTATGCTCAATATAATTTAAGTAAAAGGCAATCAACCTCCTAGAGATCTGTGGCTATCTTCGCAAGAACCAAATATGTAGTACCTACTGTATGTAACCTAAAATGCTAAGATCTTCATTAATAAATCCATGTTTAATTTAACTACTACATAAAGCTTTCTTTCTTTTCACTAATAAATGAAACAAGTGTACATAGATCCAAATTAAGAGCACTCCGTAGATAGTCAGCCAACAAGCTGACCGCGGTAACTGACAGAAGTTAAACACTCCAAAAAGTAAATCTAGTACCGAACACTTCCACGAAGCTACATAACGCACCAACATGGTACCAACATAGTACCAACTGACTATTTAAACTATTTACGTCCTTCAGTCGGGTACAACTATTCCGGGTTAGACAGTTGAGCAGAATTCGGGGCACGGCGCACGGCCAATCGGATTTCCCCAAGGGATGGGCACCCGTTTCACCGAGATTTAGTTAAGGTGGCTCTGAAATTTCTACACTCATGCTACAATTTCGTGACGGATTTTAGTTCGTATATGCTTCAGAGGAAATATGGTGCACAAAGTTTTTGATACTTACTTAAAAAGAATATTATTATCATAGATAACCCGATCTCCGTAGAGACATTTTTCTATCGTCTTCCGATTTGTTTTGTTTTTGAATACCATAATGTTTCCATCATGACCCAAAGGTCATCATCACCGTCATCAGCCGGAAGACATCCACTGTTGAACAAAGGCCTCCCCCTTAGAACGCCACAATGAACGACACCTAAAGGTGATCTGTGAGAAATCGAAGATCCCACAACACCACACCATATATTGTAAATTAATTTTTTGTTCACAATGAACATTAATTTTTAATGATACATCACCAACCGTACCGTCATGCAGCAACCAGCTGACCACTGGTCACTCCCACAGTTGTGTAGCCCATTGATTAAAATGCGACGTATATCCTTGACTATTCGAACAGGAATTTCGTTGTGGTGAAGTGTTACAATTAATTAAAGTTTATCTCCCACTGCCACAGCGTTAACTCTAGCCGGGCGGTACCGCGGTACGGGCAAGACAATGTGTCGGCTCAACATTGCTAGAAACTTGGACGTGCCGCCAGTAATTACGATTTTAGAAATCCACTGCGCCCGTCCTAATTAATAAGGTAAAACTACGGCGGTAAAGTGGTACAAGTGACAATATGTAGCGGTGGAGGCTGGTTCACAATGAACTTTGTTTTAGTAACGATTTTAGTTGATTAAAAAACCACGATATAATCCGTAAACCTAGTTTTATTTCACTTTGTTTTAGATTAAGCTTCGCAAACACTATCAATAAGTATTATGAATTTGTAGTTGTGTTGGTTGGTCTGCCCTTCATTCGCGCCGCACTGGGGCAATAATAATTAGAAGTGATTGCACAGATGAGAACTGATTTCTTGTTCGCGTGGCTTATATCGCTTTATCTGTAAGAATTTCCTCAGTCGCAGTCCAAGGTAGCTGTGCTGCATATGGACTTATCCTGTTTCACAAGAAGCTAGTCAAAAAGTGGGCGAAATAATAGCACGTATAAGTTCATGTTAAACTTTGAGCAGCTTTTTCCTGTATTCCTTCGTTTCCTCCCGTAACTTAACACACCTCATTAGGAAGGCGTCGGTACATCGTCCAAGTTATAATTAACGATGTCCAAACTAGTGCTCGCGGGCCAATTTAATTATATTGAATTAAAACTGTACTTGCCACGGTCGCTATTAATCCACTAGAAATAAATTTATTACTTCAGTTTGAGGTATGTTCCGACTGCATTGCATTTAAAACGAATGTTCTGTATATTACTCGACTGTAATTAAGTTTTTGCTCGTGAAAATATGAATTTTAAATAAGCAGTGGATTGTGGTAACATGGTATTTATTTGTTAAAGCCTGCATCTGTGTTCTTGTTGAGGAAATGGCGGTCTTGACGGGAGAACGGACATGCCCGCAGCTGTTGGAGTACTACAAACAAGTGACTAGCGCTCTTTTATTTTGACGTTATGAAAGTTCTATTTTTTAAATAATATTTTTTAAATGTTCACTTGCTTCCTGCGTATGGAGCAAATGTTACTATCAATGCAAGTTTTTACTATTAAAGATGATATGGTTAGCGGCTGATACTCGTGAAATTGGCTTCACTTTCAATCGCTAATCATGACATTTAATGTGTCGATTACCGATTAAAACTCTTATTATTCATGATTAAAGTTGCAATTAACAATTCTCCTAATAAATCAAATGTACCTAACAGAAATGTGTGTAGTCCTAGTCCTGTAAAAAGTTGTGACATACTCAAGCAATTTCATACCCGACGAAGAAAATACTAATTCCTTTTCATTTATAGCAAAACTCACAAAGCTCTATATATTTTTATAGATAGCACGCTCAACATGCTCAACTCAAAGCTATTCATAGCACGATGAAACTTCAATAAATAACCACAACAATTCATTTTGATTAATAACATACATTTTTAAAGCCATTTCGTTAACGAAGTACCAACACGGAACCGAAATTAATCAGTTATCATTTCATTACGGAGCGCGTCGCACGCTCCTGTGCAAACGTATTCTGTTACTGTATACATTACAGCTGTTAATTGTAATGTGTAATGTTACTTACACTTTATTTCTCACATTCTCTATATCAGTACAGTGACGACGTACTTACTTAGGTATTGTTCACATTCGGCGAACGCAAAAACCTTTTTGTCTATTGAAATTGTACGGCTTGGATTTAATATTCAAAATTTAACTGGAAAATCTTCAATAATGTATTGTACATTTTTTACAGGTTTTATTATTTAGATTACTTCAAAATGGTGTTCATTGAAGTGGCATTGATTGGGGTAATCTTAATAAATTACAATAAGTGTGTCTTTTGACATTTCTCTGTCCCAACAGTACCCTACTATATTATTTCACACTCACAGATATACATACAGGTATAAAATGTATTGTAAGTTCACGTGGGTATAATATTTTTATATCAGAGCGCGACCCCGAGTTACTTTTTAATAGTTTGAGTGGTGCCTCGGGCTCCATGTTATTCAATTTTTGCTTCGCCACGCTGTTAGATTTTATCCGTTTAGTACCGAAACGTTTGGTGCTACGTATGGATACGTGTGTAGGGATTACATTTTGATTGCCTCGCGTAATGTTTTTATCCAGCAGCCAATTTTCGTACATTTAAAATATTCCGCCAAACCTTTATGGCCTGTGATGGAACAAAGTAGATTTTTAAAGCCTTTTATTTTGATGTCCATGCTATAACTCTTAAAGTTTCATTAAACATTAGACGTTGCCATTTACTGGGCACAAAAAATTTAAGCGTATATCGTTGATATGAAAAGAGGAAGAAGTAGGAAGTCGAAGAAGAAATAACACTTACCCCTTTGCCAGAGCACTCGTTGTTATTATGGTCAGTCGGGCACTTGGTGTGGTCGATGTAGGGGAAGATGGAGGTGCAGGTTTGGTTCACGCAGACCAGGTTGTCTCCACACGGCGTGCCGTCGCGCACCAACCCCAGCGGTGCTATCTCCGAGGGCTTCGGAAGACCTGTGGTTGCCCTGGAAACGACGATCGAAAATTGCACTTAGAATATCGGAATTTTCTGTCCATAAAAAGTAGTTAGTTTTGAATAAATCGGATCAATATGAGACCAGGCATATAACGTAATATACGTTTGTTGTTAAGGGACCTAATTTTATAAAAAAAACTGCGTAGTTCCCTACACTGAGATGAGAACACTCTGATGAGGCATAAATAAGGATTCAATTTTTAGTCTTTCTTTGTAGCCAAATATTCTGAAAAACGGCGATATTAATTCGAAATTTAAAAATGTCGGCTAAAAATATGGCTAGAATAATTATGATCATAAGTCCTGATGATGTTGGTGACTCACTTGCATTCGTACTCGCTGCCCTTGATACTGATGACCGTCCTGGTGTAGTACTCGTCCATGCCTGACACGATAGGGTACCTGTTGCCCTGCTGGCACTGCAGCGAGCCGCAGCGTACGTTCCTAAATAAGTTTTATTTAGTGTTAAAAAACCAAACGTGAAGTCTTGTTATACATTCATTTCTTTATAAGTATTAAACAAATTAAGCAGATCATTTTATAGATAGATAAATAACATAATGGTTTTTCAAGTAAATAAGCCCTAGCAACGATTACAAAACTGTAAATAGAGCTAAAACTTATGGTAAATACAAATGCATGGTTTAATTACGTTCGACTGAAGACGACTGTACCACTACATAATCTTTAAAATGTAAAGAAGTACTCACTCAGTCTCGCACTTGATAAAATGTCCGTTTCCATCCTTCCCGCAGTGGCCTGTGACTGCTCCCTTGGAGTTGAACTGCTCGAAGCACTCCTTATCAGCACCCACAGTCCCCTGGCCCCAGATCCTCTCGCATTGCAGGGAGAGAGTGGGGCATTGACCCGCGAAGCAGTAGCCCTTGCCTTCCTCGCAGGGCTCCCCATTCTTCCGATGTGCGTCAGCGGGGCAGGAGCCTGACATACCCGTGCAGGTCTCCTCGAGGTCGCACTCGTTGGTCGCGTCCCGGCAGACCACGCCGCGAGGCTTGAGCTGAATGATGAATCCAATTAGCTTTTGTCCATTAGTACCCACATATTTAATTCGAAGGTCAAAACAAATGTCCTTCTACCGAAACCTTACTAAAAACTCCACTTGTATTCACGCTCTAATACTTCATACTCAATCCCCTACTAAATCACCTCTTTTTGCAGTAGAATTTGCATAGTAGTCCAAAACTTTACGTGGAATTAACTTTGTATTATTCAACATTATGACACGGATGGAAACGTTAATCAGTTTGGAACTGATGTAATACAGACGTTAAGTTGTAAATTAGTTTGAATACATTCGTGAACGAAGTGTAAATGTGTTTCAACTAAGTGTTGTATTTAAATGTGTTGATGTGACTTGTTGTACGGAACTTTAAGCTTCACGTTTTCGTGTTAAACCTTTGTCGTTGCGGGCTGATAGTAGCTTACAGCTACTTTGTTAGGAATATAAATTATGTTTAGGTGTTTAATGTCAGTCAGGTTCGAAATTTAAAAACCCTGGAATCATTATATTTTTACTGTAACTGTTATAACTTGCGTAACACAAGCTTTAACTTTCTTAGCACAACTCACCTGGCACCTCTCGCAGCACTCGCCGGTCGCACACTGGGACTCCTTGGTGAGGCGGCAGGTGAAGGGGTCGCAGCAAGAGTTCAGGCTCTGGCACTCGGCTATGGTGCCGCAGTCACAATCTTCGCCCTCATCCAGGCGACCGTTGCCGCATTGATGGTGGATTATTAGCTAAGAAAGATTACAATTAAAAATGTTGTCATGCTTTAATGTATCTTGGGACGTTAATACATTTCACAAAATATATAAATAAGCGGACGCGGCAGACGTCGTCCTACCGGGAAAAGCAGCGCCACCTATCGAGTGCAGTTGTGTTTTCAAACCATCCAGAAAGTCATTGTAATATACACTCAAAATTTCATCCAAATCGGTCCAGCAGTTTAGAAGGAGTTTTAAGTGATCGAAGACCGACTTCTACTCCTACTAGCCCACTTTTTCAGTACTAACAACAACAAAACTTGTAACAAGAGCATCTCCAAATAGAAAACAAAACGACACGACACGAACCGAAATGTCAAACTCAGTCAAAAAAGCATTAGGCGAACAAGGGAAACATTTCAGAATGCCCAAAGGGTGAGACGCGCACATACTCATATTGAATTTACATCGGAAATCGAGATTCAAAGCGGTACGATGTACCTTCGTAAAGGTATCAGCTCTGACTGAGAGAGTTGCGGTATTTTTGTTTTTGGAAGTTTTAGCTCCTAACAAGAAAAAAATGAGCGTATTCTATGAAGTCTTTCAAGGTACCTATGAAAAGTCCGTTGTGGTTGCGGGTTTTTATTATTATACTTATGTAATTAAAGGAATTATTAAGAGTTTTTAGATAAGCAATCAAATAGGATACAATTTAATACTTAATGAAAAAGGGGTTTGACCTTTAGAAGGAGTTTAATAACATTTTTGTTGATTCAAAATATATGCATGAAAGATTTGTTCTTCTTTTCTGAAAAGTAGTCTACAGAACAATTTAGAATTGACTATAAAATATAATTCAAATTGTCAAACGAAAACAACATTTCGGATAACGCACATAGAGTTAATAATTCAAAATAGTCTAGTTTGAATAAATACATTTGAGATGGAAGTTAACTGTAAACCAATGACAGGTCCTCATGAATACTAGATAAGATAAAGTTCAACTTGATTTCAGAATAAATTGGTATCAAGAAATCAGTTGCTTTGACGTGTTCTGAGTAATCTATAAGAATGAAGTTAGCTTCGTAGATAGATATAGATTTATAGGTCTAGACAACGAAAATGATTTCGGCGAAACGTTTTACATTTTTTAAACTTCATGTCAAATCATATGTTTTTCACGCTTACCCAATATGAAGATGAAAATCAACGTCACTTTACTCTGATACCTTTTACCTACTTCATTTGTAGATATAGAATGCTAAACTGATGTGACCCAATTGTTATGTCCCAACAGTTACGACACAAAAGGAACACAAAGGTACTAAAGAAAAAGAGACTTATATCCACCGATATAAAATCACCACTTCACACAATATCATAACAAATCACGCATTACTATGAGCAACCGCTACAGGAAAATAAAGGCATTCACAGTCCCTCGATAAATATGTAAACGTGAGAAATCGAAGGGGAGAACCAAGGCAGGCATTATCATTCCTGACTATGCAAATTTATTCCAATAAACCCTGGCTGCCGTTCGTTCCTGTTATTATATATTCGCAAACGAAGAGATAATTCAGAGCGCGGGGCAGACAACATTACCATAACTTTTATTAAAGGAGTGGGCCTCCGGAGCGACTACAAACAATACGTCAGGCACTGATTAATTTTCAACGTGGAAATCTGTTTTGAATCCGAATGAAGTGTAGCGTGGAAGTGTGCCGGCGTCTTCTGCGACACCGACCGTCCTATTAGGCGGGCGTGAGCGAATCTTCTGAGACAATGCGCGCCAGATATGTTGGGGACATACATGTGTTGGTTTTAAAGGACCTGACCCAATTGTAAATTTTCTAGTTTTGTGTTGCAGCTTTTAGTATTGCGCATGGAACGCTTGTCAAATTCAATTTTAAGGTTTTGCCTAAAGCTCAATATTTAAAAGACATTGACGGGTTCCAATAGGAGCCATCATTTTTAATGTGATATAAAGTGATCAGCCGAAAATGGGGTTTGATTTTACGTTTCGAGTTAATTAAAGTTTAAATAGGTGAGTTCGAGGATTTAAAACTAATTAATTTAAAATTGAATTCTAGAATGAGTTGTTTATTATAATAGGATGGTGTTAATATTACGTCGTTAAATGTTTTGGAATTAGTTTTCGTCAGGTAGCATTAATAAAACGTCCCTAAATTACTTTCACTTCAGTTATTAAAGTTGGAGCAGTCTCAGTAAAACTGTTCTCAACTTCTTTTGTGATTCGGAACTTGTCCTCCACTCGCTCAGACTCGAGTGTATCATAATTCATGAAGTTACCTCGTTGGGTTTGTTGAGCAGGCACAGGCCCTGCCCCACTCTCAGCTCGTTGATGTAGTCGTTCTTGGAGCAGTCGGAGAACTTGTAGGGCTGTACGTTGTCGGACCCGACGATACTCTGCGCCATGATGCAGCCGTGCCAGTCACGGCAGAAGCATTGCTCGCGCCCGTCGTCATGCCCCATGCCTACGAAGAATTAAAAAAAAAATGTAAACTGAATATTTTAAGCGAGATTTATAAGCGGCGTAATATTAGCTTTGCTATCTGAAATTTTGAGAATAGGATATCTGAAGCCGCCCATCTCTGAAATAATAAGAACACACCTACACCAATCGGACCTTTTTATAAACGTAGGCAAGCACGTAGAGAATGTAGTTGATGCTAAAAAGATACCTTGTACAGTTGCCACTAAAGGTTTCTTAGTTCTGCGATTGTACATGTTGTATATAAAACACACTAGGTACTTGTAATAGGAGATATGAAAGTATTTCGCGACAAAATGCCATTTGTTTTTGTGTTGTCTGTTTACAGCGATATTTCACCGGACCCAGTGAACTATGAATTCCATTTCTAACAATGTCAACTGATGCTTTTGTTTTCGGAACAGATACCAGTTTGTTATAGAAGTTGTACTTTCATTCCTAGTAAAAGGCAGAGAGAGTTGCCAAAATAAATATTCAGAAGATTTGATGTAACTAAGTAGGTAAGTGTTAGTCATTGTTTAACATATTGAAATTAAATAAATACATAATTAGAATTTCCCAACATTTGATTCTATAAAAGCATGCAATAGGTATATTTAAAAAAAATCCTTCCCTTTGTAAACCTACAATTGATTCCGCTGGTTACAGGACTCGGTATTTGTATTAAATTAAACCAATTATTTAATTTATTATAATGAACTGACCGGCCAATAATTTAAAACCATATTTCCAAAATTTAAATATCAAAATAATTATTGTAAATACATCCACCAATTTATTTTAAACTAAATAACAATTTACTTACCGATATTATGTCCGATCATGTGCGCCATGGTCCCAGCTAGAAGATGCGGCTCATATGTGTTGGTATCCACGGATATGCCCACGGACTTCGGGGTGCACAGCGTGTCCGGGACAGATATCCCGGACTCACCACCCGGGAATGTCAATCCGCTGCAAATGATTACACGAGTTAGATGGCTGATGGTAGCATTGGATCCGGTGGTTTTTATTTAGGTTCAGGTAAGACAGACTCATAGCTACCTAGCTACCGCGCAGATCGACCTGAGAGGTTAAGCATTGCTGGCTGCGGTCAGTCTTGTGATGGGTGACCGTTTTAGAAAACTTGCTCCTGCGCCTGATCTCTCAAACAAATGATAATATCCTTGCTATAACAACATACTGCCTACTACAACCATTAACGAATAAAAATGCAACTCGACTCTACAGCGGATAACACAGATGTAGTGCTAAACGTATAAATCAGGTCGTACCGCGCATTTCTCTCTCAAAGTAACAAGAATATAATAAGAGTACATATATTCGTGTAATTATGTACTTACATACTCAACCTTGTGTACGCAAGGCGAGTGCAGCGGATCTACTTCCATGAATCTTTGTACGTGGAATTGCACATACGTCTTTATACGGCGCTCCGAGTGCTCTGCATACATGCTGTTTAATTTTACGTTTAGGTTTGTTTGAGTTGCATTTGTGGTGTATTTCCTTTTATAATAAGAATATTTTAAGATATATTTACGACTTTATTTGATTAATTCCTTTAAAATAATTTTTTCGACATAAGTTATTACATATGCCTAGCAAGAAGCGTCGCGCGATGAAGTTTATTTACTAAAAAGTCAAATAGTAAATAACTTGCATCATAGCTGTACGGGTTCCACATACTATGTAGAGTAGATATTAGACATACAAGAGGCATGATTACTTTATTTGATTTCGCTAACAGCCTATTATATATATCTCTTCGATTTAACGTGTTTTAAAATAAACATGACACAGAACCTATTGTACAGACGAAACGGAATTATTACCAAAGAGGGACCTCTAAAGGCAATTGGGTACCTAGCAGGGGCCATAAAAATTATAATAATCAAGCGGTTTGGGCTATTATGTCATCGTGGGGATTAAGGTCATATGAGGGCCTGTTGGCCTTTTTGTAAATAAATTACGGGTCGCGAAGCTGAAAATGGGTTTAGATGTTTTATTAATTGCAGGCTAATTATAAATGAATGAGGCTGGCCATTAAAGCAAATATAATAAAATACATTGGATAACAATAGCCAGATTTAAAGCGATAAAGAAAGGGTTAGGTGGACTTCAATAATACCAACATCATAGGAAAATAATAATTGAAATAAGAATCTAAATCTTCCAGCCAAGGTCGCAAAAATACTTATCTTTTGTAAGTAATCGCTTATCCAGTTTGTGATCGAACGCGAATATGACAAACTTGGTAACGAGAAACGATAGCGTCAGAAGTTTGTGGAAATATTACTTGAGACGAAATGTGCGGGACGAGATAGGGGGAGTGGCCGGTGTGATGAAAGAAGCCTGACTAATTATTTAATACCTAAATTGTGACATTAACGTATACTAAAATTGTCACCATAAATAAGTCCTTAATTGTTTAAAGATACCGAGATTTACAGCCCGACAAATAGCAATTTTCTCTAATGCCTAGTAGGTGTCTACCAGCGTACCTCAGCCTTCCCCTTTGGGAAATAAAGGCGTGTACGTACATAAACGACGTATCTACAATCGAACAAATTGGATCGTCACATTGACTGGTTCCATTCCACAGATGAACAATGGAACAGAGCGAGTTCACACTTTCAAATAAAAATGTGCAACTCGCCTCTTGTGAGCTCTCCACCGGGCGCGCCACTACCGCTTCTTCTGTATGTTTCCAACACGTGAAGTACTCTGCGACGCAACTTTCAAAGGTACACTCGATGCTCAAAGAGCGGGCACGCTTCAACGAGAACCGATTCAACTCGGATATCGGAAATTATAGTTGAATTACTTCGCCAACAAGCGATAGCGCTGATGTCACGGCGCCATCTTGGATCCTTTTGTAACAGTCGTAAGGAGATAATTAGAAAAAAGTCCCTGTTTGTGCATTGATCCAATTGATTTTGCAATTGGAATAGTTTGCGCTGATAAGGTTAGCAAAATTTTCTTCGTAAACACAGTCTTTATATAATACCTACATATGTATTTTTATTATTATTAATTGAAACTGTCAGGAGAAGTAAATTGGAAGAGATTGCGTGAATCTTGATCTACCAGCTACATCTATTCATCTGTAGGGTGAGTTATAGTCGTTGGCAAATTATTAATGCGATTTAATATCAACTGTGAGAAAAAGAAATTGATCAATCGTCAGAAATTGTAATCAAACAGCACTAAAACTCTGCTAATCTTAACGTAATCCTAGGATAAACCGTAAGATGAACACTAGAAGACATAACAATTAAATGCACATTAATCAGGAATTAACCCTAAAATTACGATTGGAATAACTAATACCTTTCAGAGAACCATAAATCGTATAGGCATAAACCTGCCCGCGTTTTATATCCGGCTCATGAACCCGCAGGTCCCATACCTGGGCAAGCCGTAAAACCCGGGCAATTGTGGCCAATATTCAAGGCACGTCAGGTGGCTCTTAAGGAACCAATCACTTAGAATTTTTAGGAATGTATAATCTATTAGTAATGTATTATGAAAAACCAAAACCATTAGCAAAGAGCCTGTTAGAGGAACATTCTTGACATAGATTTTGAATCAAAGATTTTTCGCGCTTGAATATTTCGATAAGATTCGCAGAAGAAGGTGTGTAGTAAGAATATATTTTTAAAACACATTATACATGCCTAGCGAACAGTCATGTACTATAATATAAAACATTATTCGGTAACTACTATAAAGATCTTACTCTAGAGCAATTTAACGACGTCATGGATATTTTTCTGTTTTTCAGAAAATTTTGTTGTTTTTCATCAAACACTCACATAACGAGAAGGCATTTGATATCTACTTTAAATTGGGTAATTCTGAATCCTATAGGTCACCAGATTGCCAACATAAAGAGGCTCTATAAATTAGATAAAATTCCCATGTTTGTCTATGGCCCGGGGCAAAAGGCTCGTCGGTCAGACTATTTAATTTCACTGCGAACTGTTATTGCGTTAGCCCTGTTTGTGTTTGGACCCGTAGAGTCGGTTTGGGCCCCTTCAGACCCGCCCGGACCCGGCCGAGGAAATACATAAATTAATAACAATGATTCGATTTATTTCCAATTGAGTTTCTTAAATACGGTTTAGTTAGGTTAGCCTGATTTAATTTTATATTGATTGAACATTTCAAAAGTTGATGTTGTCTTGTTTCCATAAGAGAAAAGAAATCACTTAATATTATGTAAATGTATATAATGGTAATAACCTATAAGATACCAATATTTTTTAATTAATCTTTTTATCCAGTGGTATAGCAACATAACCTATAGTACAATAAACTATCCATTTATTAGCGATACGTATTTACTATCTATTGAATATTGTAGTCAAAACAAATATTTAATTATACACACCAATACATAAAAATTAAGAACAGGAGAAGTGAATACCTAACAAGAAATATGAACACAAAGCTTATGTATCGGTTACGTCACGCCACGTCATCGATCCACTGGGCCAGATTCCTGAAAGCTCGCATCGGCACAAGATGAATATGTAGATTCAGCGATAACCCCAAAAAACGGCCAATAAATGCCAAGACCGCATTGTTCGACTGTCAATCCGTTGGCGGCATTCTTTCCCGAAGGATTCCAGCCATTTTAGGCTACAGCACTCGTAAATATTTGATAGACATCAATCATTCACACGACAACCTTAGGATCCACCCCAAATCGAATCGGAGACACTGTAATGTTCCGAAGATATCGACGCGTACATCTGCGGCCGACGCCTTAAATTATGACACGATAACGCCTGCCTGTCGGAAGCATTACAGCGGATTCGTAGTAATTTGTAAAATTAGTACGATAATGGCTGATGATATTCCGCGGGTGGCACGACCACGCCAATATAACCCCCAAAAATAGGATATTAAAGCAGAAAACAGGCTGACAACAAAACCGTGAATCTATCCGTCAGATTTGTTTATCGCTTGAATTAATTCTCGACCTCGGTTCGCTTTCGAGATTAATTTTCGAGCTGTTTAGCGCACAGGCAACTGTCTATCTAGCAATTTCGTCGGTTCAAAGTGAAAAGGGTTGTGTAAGCAGATTTGTGGAGCCTCGCTTCCCGTAGACGTCTCTTGCGAAATATTTGTATTACTTCACAAAATGCAAGCGAGAAAGGACGCTTTAATAAAATGCAATTTAAGGAGTGTTATAGCACTGAATACTCAAAGGATGTTGCTATATTTCTGGGATGAGATGGGAGTCTGTTGGACTTAATTTTAAAACTGAATTCGAAATGCGGTAAACCGTCACCACGCTTAATTCCCTGAAGTGGTAGGTAGATGTAGGTCCTACTAGTAGGTAAACCTTTACTATATTTAGTAGATCTAGTTTGAGAATCTGATTTTTTAATGCGAAAAGATTGATGAAGAAGTAGAACTTATATAGCCACTTACGTGAGCAGTTGCGTGGTGTCCTTCTCAATCTTGAAGAGTTTCCTGGCGGTGTAGTCGCTGAACTTGTGGATGGCCCTGGTTATGTCCGCCTTGCGGTCGATGTCGGCCTGGTCCATGCTCTGCCAGCACTCGATGTACACCAGCGATACTCGAGTGTTCAGGGTTCGGAAGTACTGGAAGCATGAAGACAAGTTAGAGGCATGTAACCGTTATGCAATCTAAAAAAAAGGATGGAAGAGGTGTTCTTCTATTAAGAAGAAGTCAACGAACACAAATTTCGTTAGGTACTGATAATTTATCAATTCTAAACCGCAAGATATTCATTGATTCGTGTATGTTAAAAGTTACGCTTTGACATTATTTCTATAGAAATAAGAGATTATGAGACTAGTGTGAAAGTACAGAATGCATCATATTCGTACAAAGGGCACAGTAGATATAAATTTGACGTTTGGCATATTTTTTTAAAATATTTTTTTTATCCTTCGATTAAAATTTATCTGACGCTTGAAAAACCGGCCCTTAATCTTTTAACCGTTTTGTATGCAGGTTGCAATATTCAAACTATCTTACGCATAGTTAAAGATTAAAAATCCCAATTAAAGCCTATTCACAAACAGTCCCGCACTGTATATTAATGTTAGTTTGTTTAGAAATAAACGTTGGAAAAATTCAACCGTCAAATAAAAATATGCTTTCATTTTTCGACAAAAAATTTAAATAACATTTTTGGTCATTGCTTTTCCCATATAGGTAGGAATAGAATAAATAAGCACATACTTTCTAGTTATAATGTAATTTCTAATTCCCAAAGAAGTACAAGCGCGTACCTATCTCCTTCAATCATAAGTGCCATGTGGTGGCGAACCTATAGCCATTTATCGAGCCCACATTGGGATCGCCACCTCTTACGATTCACTTTTCCACGAAAGGGTACTTTATTCACAATTCGGCCCACGGATGGCACGAATCTCCCAGTAAACTAGGTGCCATGTAGCGACAACTTCGTTAGGTCGAAAATTGGCATCCAGCTCAGTTTTACCCCGGAAACATGCTATTATTCGCTGGAAAAACGTTTTGATGAACTCAAAAATTGAATTTTGGACAGGCATTACTTATTTAGGAGGCTGGCAACTTTTAATGAGATTATAAGTTGCCAGATTTTGCTGAATAATATTGAAACTTTTCGAGTTTTACGCACATTTTTTCGGGTATCATTCCGCGGGTTTTACACTGTGAATATAATTCATATCACAGGATTGTGAAAGTTTAATATAAACGTCCTTTTTATACAGACCAATGGTTTTAGATTTGGAATTTCTATATCTTCAAGTCTAATATTTAACTTAAGTTTAATTTTTAACGTGGCGTAAGTACTAAATAGTAGTTGTATTCGCAAGCGGTTTAAGTAGGAACTAATCAATCACGTACTTAGGCAGAGCTCTGGTTTTTAATGTTTACGTATTCAAAAGCAAAGATATAATTTAAAATCTGTCGGTGTCTATAAATATTGTCACCTATATTCAGTAAAAATACATTTCCATTCATTACGGTATGCAGTACGGCGTCCTCTTACCAAGGGATCAAATCGTCAATGTAATTGGATGGTCTTCGTAGTGACGTAATAAGCGGGCATGCTAAGTTGCACAACTTGTGCCTGTTAAGTTTGACATTCGGATTACTTGCAATTGCACGCCTAGAGATACTACGGCATGGAAAAACCTACATTCTGATATTAATATCATCATATCAGTTCTCTTAAGTTTATACCTATTACCATATGCTTAATTATCTTTTCTTCATTTTTTTAACATCGCTCCATACTAAACCTTTTTCATGTATCGTGCGTTTAATAAACATGAAATATCACACAAAATGTTGTCCCATGCAGGAATCTAACCCGCAACTCCTAGTGCAGCAGTCCAATCGCTACTGCGTCAATTAGATTGTCAAAATAATTCCGGTCGTAATATATTCAGTAATTATTCTTCAAAACTTAGTCTCTATTAGTTTAATATCATATTTTGGTCCCAAAAACGCACAATACAAAGGTTCTTCTTATTCAATTATAAAGTGAAATCTCGACAGGGTGTGCGAATATAAATGAGATCTGTTTATTTGATTAATGAAGATATCTAAAGGCGGAGTTTATTCGTAATGAATCTTTTCTGTTTATTAATTGTAAATATATACAGCGGACAGTTCCCGATGAATGTGAACTGTAAGATAAAGGAAAAACATGCTGTATCAGGATTTCGCATCTTGTTGAAGCAACTGATTAAAAAAAGGATTATTTTAGCTTTGGACCGAATTGTAATCTCTGATTGGTAAGGAGGCAATTTAAGATTTCTTTTAATTCTATTTTGTCAATACACAGAATTTCTCCTGTCCCCCTGCGATTTTTATAAACATGAATTTTACGTGCAAAATAGCCGAGTCTTGGACCTAATAACTGAATACCACATAAAATGATATTGCCACAAGCTTACAAGCCTTTGTATTAAGTCGAATTATGAGGTCTAAAACATTAATTAAGTGAATGTTTAGTATAGATAGGTTTAGCACAATTTTTCTCTACAACAACTTCAATAACAAAAATATCCAAATTCTCCTTTTGTTAAATCCAGCTCACAATATACATACGTACATTCAGGCCGTACAACAAGACCCAGACAACAATAAATCATCATAAACAGAAATAAAAGCATTCGTAAAGGATCAAAATTGTGGAGCGTCGTATATCAGCTTCATCACCACGGCTGGCACGGAGCTTAACCCACAATAAATGTGTTTAACCCTTCTCTGAAATATGTCACTCTTGTCAGACGTACTCCATGACATGTGTTGTTACGGTTTTTATTGTTTCTCTGTTGGTGTTTTAGGTAATTAGGTTCGGCGAAGAAGGGCAATGCGCCATATGCGGACGATTGTTTGGAAGATTACTTGATACTTTTATAATGGACTTAAGCGGGCAAGGACCAAGACTGGCTACTGGTTAACATTGTTATGCTAATCTGTAGCTTAAGTTGACTATGCGTTGCTATTTTTAGTTTATTGTTCGAAATTTCAAATTGTATAAGAAGGAATCGCGGTTGATTGTCATATTCATACCAGACAAACATTTGTTGGATCTCCATAGAAGTCTTTTGAGTTGTACTTCTAATAGATACAAAATATCTGCGATTCTGGCGATGGTGTCCCGAGTGGGCACTATGCTACACTATTTTACTCTGAGGTATATGACAAATTTTTACATCAACATGTTGTAGCTTACATACATACTATATATACATTTACTTACCAGATCAGCGATGTTAGCTACTTGTATAGCGTCGTGGACGACCTCGGTGCGCGTGCTTCCATTTCTTCTGTCGAACATGGCCTTGTCGATGACTAGCGCTGTCTCTATGTATTTGGTGGTCTCTCGAACATCACGCCTGCGTCGGTTGAGGGCGCGCAGACCTGCGTCCTGCCACCACCGCCATGTCCGCTCCTCTTTTGTTCTAGTTGACGAGTCTCTGAGAAAAGAAAATAAAAATATAGTTTGAATTTAGAATGATGTCGTAAATTAATTATTACAAAAATTTATTAATTTAAAGAATGTGATAAAATTTGTCGCTAGTAAAGACTTGATCAATAAATTTAATATAAATTGGCTTTGAGTAAGTAAAACATGACATGAATATTTAATAATCTTAATTGAGTTCGACATCTAGAAAAAGCAATATGATATTTCACAAGTAAATCTACTATTGTTTACTATAACCCGTGAAAGGCCATCCTATTACATCACATATACTTTTAATATGTTTAAAAATGCTTTCAGGGCTATTTGTAGGGAAGTTTTTCTGCAGCCCCGGGGTGGGGTAGTGCTTAATCAAGTTTATCAACCCCTTCATGGCATTATTATCGGAAACTAGGGAAATTTCCTCCTCCCGCCCTGGGTAGATTGCTTCCGGGGACTTCGATTGGCCTATTGTACATAGAAATGTAATTTTCTGTACACGCTAGATACGGTTATGACGGATGTGAAGAAAAACAATTTAGTGTTTATTGAAGATTGAACTAATAAGGTTTCTAGTAAGTCTATCTGTTTGATAGGGTTCGGTTACTGCGTGGGGCAAAGCGTTATTGAGATTTTCTTTTCGATGATTCTTAGTTGTGGCATGGAGTTTCGATTTCTGACAGTTAAGGGAAATGGTCTCGCCCTGCATGGCTTATATAACACAACGGAAGAAATGTAGGCGTCCATTTCTTCTATTAAACCTACGGAGGGAGGAAACACTATTAACTCTTAGAGCATGACATGTTTCCGTTGTGGAAGCGAGATGAAAAAGTGCACTGCACGTAACGGCGTCTCGCTTTCACAGCGGAAAATGTCCTGCTTTAAGAGCTTATGGTAAGGGGGCTGTGCCATAACATAAAATCATTCATTTCTATACAATGATACTATGTAATATTTAGATAGTATATAACTATAATCACGTGTATAGGCATGGAGGAATTGTATAGTGTTCTCTTTTATGATAGGTATATAATTATTCCTCCACATTTCGCTCATCAAAGTCCCATAAATAGGTAGCTAGCCTACTACCATTCATCGAGCCCACAGCAACGCTCAGGATAATTTAATGTTTAAGATTAATTCCTTTCGGGATTGCTTCGGGGGTGGACGAGGCGGGGGGAGGGGGGGGGGGTTGTTGCGTGAGCTAAGGAGATTAGTCACCAAACCTCACGTCTTGTTCGTATCAGACAGTCCTTCACAAACAAACGCGTGATATGTGGCGTTCATTTGTAGGAGCCGTTGCGGGAGACGTATTTAAGAAATATAGCTAGCTACTCAATTTTTGTTCTCTTCAAAAGGACGTGTGTTATAGTATTAGGAAGAGGTGACTGGCGGGCGTGTTGGAGGCTGTCTTATTGTAGTTGACGATCAAAAGTACTTTTTTTATAAGTCTATTTAGAATAAATTATTTTTTATCTTTTATAGGTTTTAAGTATTTGTAAGTTGTCAATATAAAACTGGTTTATTTATTTCCTCGTGTGTTTTTTTTCTTTATAGTACAGGATCAATTTTGACTGCCTCGTTGGTCTAGTGGTTGCTAAGCGTGACTGCTGAGCACGAGGTACTGGGTTCGAATCCCGGGCAATGTGTTACTGGGTTTTTCCATTAGATAATTCTCAGTGGCAGCACGGAGTCTGGGTTTGTGCCCGGTTGATGGCAATAGGCTCGCCCCCTATTACATTGGGACCTAAAAACATAACTGACGAAATGTGGGTGTACTATATGTGCACCTCTGCCTACCCCTTCGAGGAATACAGGCGTGATATTATGTTTTTTTCAATTTTACCTTATTTATAAGTATCTACCTTATACGTTAGTAAGTTATTAAGTTTCGAATTAATAACAGTAATGAGGATTTTCATGTTTTACTTAGATTAAACGTTTTTCTATAATTACTAAGTTGAAAAATAAGTGGTATTGTTTCTACGAAATAATTCAAACAATATTAGAAAAACGTGCCTCATACTATAAAACCAGTTTTTTTTCAGAAATTCAATTATATAACTGGCATACAATTAATTATAACAAAAACGGATTTCCTACATTCCGTTCGTTTAATAACTTTCTGAAATCAAATCGCTCGCTTACCGACACTTTTAGAATGTCAATGCTGTCATTATAATATCGCTGTCAGCGATAGCGATTCGCTGAGACATCAAAGTGAATGAAAGAATGAACGGAAATAAGAGCGAATCTTTGAATGCTTCTTGTCGTTCATATTCAATTACTGCTTTCTTTACAAAGCAATACTTTTGATTAAATAAATATTTGTGTGTGTATAACGTCTGTATTTCCTCAAAGGGTAAGCAACAGTGTGCTTTAGGCAATAGGCAAAGTCGTAAAACTGTACATACACTTTTTGCCCGACCTTATTAGCTTTTTGTATTGTATTTACATTTTTAGACTTGGCATATTATAAAGTGGTATCTAAGAATAATTATGAATATTTTATTACATATTGAAAGAGTGTAGTTGGTAATTGTGCGTCAGAATTTGATCCCACAGTCTCTTATTCCGTAAATACTAGGCGATCACGATAAATGTATAAAATCAAATAGTTACAGAATAAACACCGTGTATAAAATATTTATCGCTCTGTATTTCTGTAAGGGCTTAGTATGATGATTAATAACCTAAATCGCCAGACTTAGAACAAGTATTTACTTATAAATATTTGTTCTCAAACTTGAAATGTTGTTGTTTAAGTTAAGCGCTATTTACGAACACTTTCGAACAATTGTTTGACAAAAATATTACTGTATAGAACTAGTTGATACAATAAAAGTACTGCGACGAGACTGTTCAGATAGGCACTTACACTTAATAAATGATTCACGCGAACCCAATTTGTAGGTCTGATGAAAGTACCCCTAATATACCCTTATCTCACGGGATATGGAGGATTTTATTGATACTACTCAGGAGACATGGGTATTTGTTCCTGTATCTATGTATTCGCTTTATGTATATCATCGGCTAAACTTTTAATTCACTTCGGAACTTTCAATGAATTTCAGATGGGTAGGTATAGGAACATTTAGCATTTAGTTACAGCTTCCTATTGGCCATAGAATTTATGGGGATTGAAAAGGATTCACTAAACCAAATATTATTTTTTTATTGGAGATATATTTGACAATATCGTCGGTCCACCTGGGGCGAGGCCTATTATTATTATTAGTTATTCATAATACTTCCTTTCGGTCGGAGTTGCAGGCAACCGGTGGACGTAAATGGAAAGTTTCGTTTATTGTGGCGCTCTAAGGGGAGGCCTTTGTTCAACGGTGGACGTCTTCTGATGATGATGATGAATACTAGGGAATCCGTAGACGTATTTTAATATCTCTAAAATCTGCTATAATGTATACGCCCAATATAAGGAGCACAACATCTGAATATCGGAATTCAATCTATCTTTGAAGCATTACCAGCTCGAGCATGAAAATATATCCTAACAACCGCTGTACCTTACCTATATCAGGCATGATCGATGACATGCCACGGCTACACGGACAGTGTAGTTCTGAAAGTAATGTCATCACAGACCAGTGAGGCGTGCGTGTCAATAATTAATTCGAATTAACGAACCGTCGGGCTGCGGTCACAGTTATCATGCGAGGTCATACGGACTGTGACACGAGGGACACTGCTTTGGATTTGTTACTGTCAACAGTCGGTCGCGGGAAATTAAATGGCGCGGACTGTGGCCTGTTTGATGTGTCATTGAATTGAAATGCTTTTTGTTGCCTATTTCCAAATAGGCAGTTCTGTTTTTTTTTGTATTCTTTGGTTGTGACTAATGATTTGGTAGTGTTTTAATAAATCCTTTCCATTTTTCTTTATAGAGTTTTATGCCAGCTTTGGGTAGCTATTGTGACAAGCGAAGAGTATACGTACTGCTGCCTATAGTATTTATGATGAATTTTTTGTCCTATTTGTATGAGGCAATTTTGAACAATACACGTTAATTGCACTTAAAGTTAAGGTGCGCTTACACGGGCAATTTATTGCGCGATTATTAGCAATTTTGGTCAAAAATTATGTTCCGGCAATACCTAGTAATGTGTGGCCCAATTTTAGTTATCTATGTAAGCGCACATTAACCTTCATTTTTAGGAATTTGTATGAACTGCAGCTGAGTACCAAAATACAATCACATTTATATAACTCTCTAAAACAAAAATACCAATGTTTTCCAACATAATGGTTCCATTCAAAACAATCCCAGAGATTTCAGGACCAAAGAAAAATAAATCCGAAAAAACAGGGCGCGAAAATATGGAGAACTGCATAACAAAGTATTTCCCTTTGTCGTCCAAGTTTAAATTATTTTCTCAAACAAATTCAAATGGAATTCATAAAGGAAGCGCGCAGTGTGTATTCGACCGAAAAAAAAATCTGCTGCCAAGTTGGCACGATGCATTATTCACTTTGCACTTGGTCGCGGCCGTCCAGAACTCCAGACCTATGATTAATAGTTCGGAGCTACTTTTTTTTACTGAGACACCGGTGTTGCCAGCTAGACAAGTTTTTTTGATAGATAGGTTGGTTTTTGTTAAATTTGTACCTATACTTTTTTGTAGAGATCTGA
Source organism: Abrostola triplasia (assembly GCA_946251915.1). Classification (NCBI taxonomy): domain Eukaryota; kingdom Metazoa; phylum Arthropoda; class Insecta; order Lepidoptera; family Noctuidae; genus Abrostola; species Abrostola triplasia. The sequence goes on along the minus strand of OX276424.1, from coordinate 1,193,718 downwards.
GATTTCATTCCAGTTATTGCTGCATGTTCGAGTAACTATATACTACTATAGCGTGATTTAAACTTGTTACCATGTTATTGTTTTCATGTCAAACAAATTCTGCTATGCTTAAAAAGCTCGATAAATGGCAATATTATAAATACTAAACAACTGTTTATTTAAGGTAATATTATAAAGTATTTGCGACAAAATTAAAATGATCGATCTAAAGCAGTTTGTGACTATGGCGAGATCTTGGATTTGTCAAAGAGTTGCAAATCCTGTTCATTCTCTAAATATTTTATGTTTTTGATACTTCAAAGAAGAGCTTTTATTCCAGATCACTGAGCACCTTCACAAATGCTAAATAATTTAATTTAATAAACTATATTTATATAAACATGGCATCGTAAACGGGTGGATGATTCAAAATCAAATTGTGTCCAATGAAGACGGTTGAATAATTCGGGAAATATCACCTTCAGAGGGTCCAAGATGGACATCTTAACACTCGAGTGACCCAATAAGCTGTATGTATTAACTTAACGGGGTTCATTGAGTTTCCTTGGAGGGTTATGTAGAGGCAGAGGTGTTACACATGCGCGTGTAGTCAATGACAGTTCGAAGTGTAGCCTATTGTAAGGGCAAGCTGGTTTCCATTATAAGCCAAATCAAAATTTGGGCTGTTTTTATAAATTGTCTGACATATACAAGAATCTTTTAAGGTATTATTTGACGTGGGCATCGAATCAGAAATCGACTGATTGTAGTTTTTCTCTGCTACGGTTGTTGAGTACGATCCTAACTGGTTACCTTCAGGAATATGGTTTACTGTACCGTTGAAGGTCACGCCCTTACTGAGTTAAGTGGAATAAGTAAACATTTAGCTCCAACATCTGAAGTTAGCAAGTTGGTTAACAAACAATAATGTCGATAACTTCTCCAATAATTAACGGTTTTAATTAGTTGAGAGCCCGAAGATGTTTAGAATGTTTCGGTTGTGAAATCGATGTTAATGTTTACTCTGCACTAGGTATTTACATAGATCCTTGATTAAAAATCAAAATAAAGTTTAAAGAGACTTATTGATAAGGTGTTCTGTCTCGCTCAAACTCACGACTATCGCCAAAAGAAGGAAAAAACCAAGCACAGTGTATCTTAATCATTAAGAGAGTAAGTGGTTTGAATAATAGATGCTGATGGGATGTTGAAGTTGCCTGATTATGCAAATAAGGGTCTGAGGAGCTGTCTGCAATCAACTCAGACGTTTGTATGCACAAAAATGTATACGTATAGAACAGATAGAGAGATTTTTTACTGCATACTGGGACGTGCTATATCGTGAGTGGGTCATTATGAATTCTATTAAGATATTGGGGAGTGATTGACGCTAAAGCCTTTTTAAGATGAAATACTCTGAACTGTCTTTAAAGATTTACATTGTTTATCATTTAGGCGACTTTTTACTGTTTTCGGTCGAAAATCATTTTCTTTCTTGATATAGAGCCAATTGACTTCAAATTCCCCAACTTTATCATCATAACTCACCAAATGTAAAGGATAAAGTGCGGTACAGAGAACAATTGCTTTAGATCCTACAAATAGTGCTTAGTCATTTAACATGGATTTACTACTTGATCGCTCAGATTCCCCTTTCTAGAGTTTATTGATATAATTATTCCAAAATGTATTTCACTTACGCGTTGCCAGGGTCATCAGCGAGCGGTTCCTCGACGTAGGAGACGTGCTTGGTGCGGCGACTCTTGGGCCTGAACTCCAGTTTGTTGGCACACCCCTTGTTGGCCTTCGTCCTTGCCTCGAAGATCACATGAGGGTGTTTCTGCTGAAACGAACCGGTAAAACGTGCTCACATTAGAGGGGGTCAGGATATAAGCAAGCTTAGAGTAATAATATCTTAGGACTATCTTAAACTAGCCAGAGCCTGTATTAGGGCAACCAGACCACTGATAAATAACAATTGAATAAAAAGTAACAATTGAATTGAAAATAGATGATTAATAAATTGTTTATTTGCACCTTTAGACATTATATAACTTAAATTTTATGACTATATGTCATAAAATAAATAAAGGTAGTCAAGACAACTATGATAGACACGTCATATATTTTACCGATTTTTTTATAAATTCAAAACTTATGTGCTAGAATTTTACATAAGTAAAATGTAATTTGAGAACCTTTCATGTTAAGCTTGCCAGTTGCTTGACAAAGGAAGAATGATTAATTCCCTTGTAAAGCAACTAGCTAGTTCAAACTCAAAATATTTGCTTATTTATAAGTAGCACTTAGGCACTGCGTAAACAAGGGCCAAGTACAGAAGCACGTAGATGACAGAGTGGTATAACGCTATCGTGTAAAAGATAAGTACCAGTAATATCTAGCTAATAAGCATTCCGTTTTCCCGTCCAGCGGCACGGAAACAAAGTTGCTTACGTAAGAACATTTTGGGACATTTTTTCCGTTAAAATTAGTTTCATTAATCACATTTAAGATGGCTGCCGGTTCAACGCTTACTAATTTAAAAGGAATTACTGTTGATTCATGCAAAAAGTGAGACATTTTAAATTTGGGGCAGTGTGTTTATTTTTGTCCAAATAATATACAGGGAGCGTATTTAGAAGATATTTTTCATGAAATTGTTGTGACGTAATTAACTTTTTGATGCGATCTAGCGACCAAACATCATGGGGAAACAAATACACCTGAGAGATTTTTCAACGATGATAAACTAAGTGTCTACAAGCGGTTTAAACTGATACCCCAAGGTGTTCATCAACCACACCATAAGAAGAAGATGTGACCATATTTAGGATCCTCTAAAGAGGGCAGATCTATGTATGGTGATGACAATAAAACGAAAGAAATTCCTCCATTACATTAATAATCACGAGAATGAATAGAAAAGTGAAAACAAATCATATTATTATTTAATATAATACCATGTCTACGACCCAAGCATATTACGATTCTGGTCATTTAATAGAAATGTGAAATAGACTTAAAGAACCCCTCGTTGACAATTTAGCCAATCAGCTTTCGGGAGATCGTCTTCGTTGCTATGAAAGGAACAATTGTAGCCTGTCGGCTCCTATTGATTAAAGGTTCTCTGACAAAAGGAGGTCAAGTTAATCTGAACGAATCAGAACGGAGTCTTAAGTATCAACTTTACTCTTCTGATATTTGATTGGTCAATAAAGTACGAAATTTAGAAGAAATTATTTAATGTCGCCGCGGCTAAGTAGCTCATAGGCTGAGCTGCATACAGAACAACTGAATAATTAAAATCTCATTACCAATTGACTTTTTCAATGAGCTAAGACTTTGCCCTGGTTGAGGTCTTTAAATCTAAATATATTACTCCGTCAGTATGTAAAAAATATTTGAATAAATGCACATAAATGAACATTATTCAAAAGAAAACTTTACTAAAAGAATATTAGAACAAAAATAAAATATTATTTTCTTTTATAAAAACAAGGTGTACAATTACATTCTTTAAAACCCTGAAGCCCACTTTTAATGAAAACCAACTTTGCGCATACAATTATAAAGTAGAAAGTAAGTTAACACGAAAGTCTGCAAACAATAATTAACTTTATTACTGGAACTTAAGGTGGAAATTCAAACTTGATCAGTTTCGGTCTAGACGCGCCTCTTTAGCTGTCCTAGACGACCTTGGCATCACTTAAATTCTGAAGGTTTTGTCTTAAGTCAGTGTAATCATATTTCGATGTAAAGCCTAGAGTGGGGTTCGAAGACTTATACTTTATAATTAAAATTTGAGAATAATGCTGTATTAATTTGATAGACAAGGGTGTGCTGAGTGCTTTCGAGTTTCAAAACTGACAAAGGGGCCGGTTGAAGTTGACAACGGATCAAAATAATTGGACGTTATAGATGTATTGGGAGAGTACGCTAAACAATGGCTACTTGGTCCCATTCTGAGGATATTACAAAACGACGCTGAGGTAAATAGACAGATGCATTGACTAGTTATCAGGTAATGTCCCGATAGAAATCAGCTTTATGGAACATTTAGATATTCGACCGTAATGTCCGTAACTGTGACAGTGATTTTGGAGTTTCGTGATCAAGATTTTTGATATAAAGACAAAGATAAAACAAATTTTATATATTTCAAAGATGAGATTTGTCTGCTTACTGTCATATCTTGTATTTAGAGAATACAAGCATCCATCAACCTTACTCGCTTACTGTGTTTTTCCGATTTTATTCCCAATGTCCAAATTTTCACACAGACACACAATGCCAATAACATTAAAAATCTTGCAAGTCTCGCGAAGCAAACTGTTTCTGAGCTTGATGAAATAAATAAATCTTGGCATTACTGTTTATTTTAAGGCTTCATTTAAGCTTATTTTGGAGATGGCATTCAAAGGGTTTATTTCTGGCTTCAAGGTTATCAGCATTAATGTGACCTAGAGGAACTTGGTTTTGTTAATTGACGTTGCGAAGGATTATTTAGAGGCAGCTGTAGCTATTTTAAGATTTGAGGAATGTACTGTCTCTTAGCTTTACGTTGGTTAGGTTGGTAGTTGATACGCCCTAATATTCCACCTTAGTAATTACATTTATTAATAGATTCATTTTGAGATTACATTATACGCGTCAACTGTAACATCAATTATGGTTAACTACCGAGCTGATCTAGTACAAAAAATAAGGTTAAAGTTTGATTATTCTTACAAATACATTAAAATTTTGGCCTCATCAACATAGATTGAAATTTTGGTAGTCTACTACAATGATAATTTAATTATTAAAATATGACAAGACTTCAAGAGGGTTAAGCCATTTTTGCATTCTTCTACTTTGGATTTTCTTTTTTTATCGTTTATGTACCTAAGATAGCTTTTGTTTTTTCTAATCGAATAACTTTCTGTTGAACACATTTGTGATTCATGAATAGACATGGTAAAGTACAGCACACACTACAAGCATTCAACTCGGACAGAACATAAGTTCGGCTCACCACGGGCCATAATCTAATTCCAGCGTGACTACCTTAGAAGGGACTATTGAATGCCGCATTGATGGACTGACCAGGCGGGCAGAGACACGTTGCGAAGCTTAATGATCTAATAAAATACGACTGGTCCGGAGTACGTGAGGTGGCAGCCAAGTAGATCGCGGACGTAGGGAGGAGCGACTTGGCTGACACTTGCCCGACTTGGTGACTGGAAGTGCCGAAGTGGTTAGTTCATTTAAGTCGTAGCGCACTGCAGTTTGAGTGCTGGAAAGGTTGCAAAAATTCTTTTGAAGACTAATCAAGTCTTTTCGCGTCAGTGTTAAGTTTTTGAATTTACGCTCTATAAACGTATCCATAGTGTTCATTTTTCCATATTGTAAGATTCTCAGATTTGTTGTGAAGTTATGCGTTTGTTTTTACAACTTTTAACGCATTCAGGATACAAGAAATCGTCTTCGATTTTGCCTTTGCGACAATGTTACCTTACTTTCGATAAAATTCATTCGATAATAGCAGTCGTTCAAAATATTGAAGGCGTTTTCTCCAGTCGTGAAGCCTAAATCGACTGGAAGAGAGTGGAAATGCACGTGGACGTTCAAAACTCCATGACTGAATTTTTGAATGCTGTGGCTTGCCATACCATTTCTCACATAAGATGGATTGATGATCTACAGATAATTTATAGTTTAAGGTTTGTTGAACTTGATTTATCTTGACTGTTACCCATAAAAGACACGACATAGTTCTTAGATTCAGGGTCTTCCTAGGGTCCCTTTTCCCTGTCCCGCGAATCATATATGATACATGGCCATTGTTTAGCTATTGTGTTTACCGTTTCGACAGGCAACCTCTTAATACTAAGAAATATTAAATTCCTGATTTTTTTTTCAGAAGTCTAAACATGGAGACCCTTACAAGAACCATTAGTATTTATTGATAAATGACTCGCTATACGTCGCTTCCAGCTCCGTGAGTCGGTGTCCCACGCAGTCATAGTTTTAGACAAGAAGCAGTTGATCGATGTTGTGGCCAGACAATATTGATAGCGGCCGGCTCAAATCGTTTAACTGGAACCTTATTGTTTGTGTATCTTTGTACAGCTCGGGGACTGTGGGCGAAAATTGAGAAATATCAACACGGAGTTTTGATTACGTTTTGAATACATAGATATTCATTCATCATCATCAGTATCATCATATAACTAATGAGTCAGATCCTAAAAGAGAAGAGTAATCTTATATTTAATTATACCCGAAGATATCTAACTTAGGGAATAATTAACTATTACTTTTACTATTAAGATAAAATAGTGAGTAGGTAGCAGGTCTTTAGTAGGTCGGGGAGAACCGAGTCTTCCCAGAAGAGTCGTAAAAGTAACTAACATACGATTTAATTACAAACAAATAAGGCTTTTTTCTAAGGAGCAATTCAAAGTAGGTTTTTACCGAGGTATATCTATCTGTGTTTTTTGGATAACAGTCTATTGAAGATTGTAAGAAACGGTACTTTGTTTTTATACTGGGTCTAGTTAAAAAGTGGCAATATGTTTCTTCGATTAAATCAATCATTTCTAGCACTCACTTTCAAAGGTTGATAATATTATGTACACTTATCTTAGTTACTTTTTCTGAAATGTTTGGAGGACACACGGTACTCCCGACAAAAAACGTCTAATTCAGTTGAGATAGCAACATATTAGGTTCGTACGTTACGATAATGAAGAAAGTGTAGGTTTCAAAAGGTAGGTTGTCCTGCAACTTTATATTTTAGATTTCCATAAAAAAATGATCCTATCCAAGTTTAATTCTTTCATAACTCGTATTTAACTCCTGGCAGCTGACATACCCTTTTCATTCACATCTGCATACAAATAGAAAGTAAGTCACAACTTTAATAATATAAAAAGTAAAACTTGGTAACATTATTCTCACGTTTGTTACCGTGAAAGATCATTTGGTTTTTCCCTTTGGGCCGCAAATAAAACGAAAACTGGAGTAAAAACAGGCAAGTCTACGTAGCAGGAGGTTCAGCCGTGAGAAATATCCAATTTAGCCACGTTTGCCCTGTAAATTGCCGCCATTTTTCATTTAGACCGGCAGCCATGTTGTGTGGCGGCTGTGCGCGGAATGGCCGCGCCGCCACTCAAATATTAAACAAATAATAATACTAATGTTTTAGAAAATAGTGTTTGTTTGATTAAATTATGGGTTTTCCGGCTTGGTTTGGGGCTTTAAGGGAGTTAAATAACTGTCGCGATACTTGTTTCAACAGTTGAGCTGCATCAGTCTCTAGTCTTGTTTGTGATTGAATATAAAAGTGTTTTTTTTTATCGGTCTCATATTGTAATTTATTGTAATTAATTGTCCCTTAATTAAAGTGTATATTATGTTGCTGGAGCCCTTTGACAGCAATACAGAAAATAGCTCCTATTCTAGACAAGGACATACAAAATAATCTCCTTTTTTTAAATTTCTTATGTTATGTTCACAATATAATTCAACATTACGTATCTCAATCAATTCTAATTCCTAATTCGCACGCACGTGATTGGATGTTTTATGTGGCTCACACCTGCCTACCCGACTAAATGGAAAGGTCCTCATTTGTTCTGATCGACCTTTTGTTTCTGCCTATTGTAATTGGTGGTGTAATGTATTTTGTTTAGTACCGTGAATAATGAACGATGGGACGTCGCGTCGTTCAGATTTATGTATGATATTATTAAAGATTTTATAGATACAGGCTATGTTATCATTTGTGTATCCTCTACATACACATTTCTTATGGTTTATTTTCCTTTGCAAAAGAGCAGTTCTTTGTTCACTAGTTTCTTAGAATAATTAATTAGGAAGTTACTTCCATGGTCGTCATGTAAGGTGCTCTCATAAAATAATATCACATTCTTGTTTAATTAAAAACTAAAGGACCCTCAACTGCTATTAGAATGCTATCTGTAAAGAGTCTATTACCAGTAATTAGTGTTCTAATAGCTAATGTTAATCACTTCAAGTGTGTTTCTTTAAAACCATTTCTCGGAGATAGTTATTAATCATTGGTAATATTTAAAGGCCCAAATCAACGTTCCTGGAAGTAAGCAGCACCGTAGGTTTAACAGAAACATTGAGAGTAAAACAAACAAATAAAATAATGTATTCCCGCAAGTAAATGTTGCCACAAAATAGGAATAAATATAAGTTGAGAGTGAATGTTTTTGTTGTGTAAGGTAAACAGACCCTTATAAATGGTGCGTAATTTAGGCAACCTACAAGTAAGGGTTTTCAGTTAGAAACAGTTTTCAGGGCAATAACAGCGTAACGTGACGTCACAGTTCATGTTTCTGTAGGGGTTGTACAAACAATCACATCTGTAATCGCTTATTAAAGGCTAAGTGAAGGTGTTCTTTAAAGATCTGGTTGCGAAGTCTTTAAGTCATACACCCGAATTACAATGATCATCATCATCATAAGTATTCCATTTACGCCTACGGCATGGTATGCCTACCCCTTTGATGACCGTAGTATGTTGTTTCAAGTACGAATTAACATGTATTTGGCCGGCGCGCCCTGATATACCATGAAATTTTCTTAATAAAATATATCAAAGTGTTTGTAGAGCCATCAGAAATAGAACATTTTCATACAAGATCGTATCCAATTCCCGTTTTATTTATCAGCGGTTGATTGCCTTTGCTAAGAGTTCGATGCAATTACTGGAGTCTTAATGCCCGTCAAACTTGCTATAACGAGAAAACTTCACGAATGAGACCAGAACATGTATTTTCTTTTTTTTATATAACAGTATTTGGCCGTTTACGGATTTTTAATGAGTTCTTTTTTCGATTTTCGCGTAATGGCTGTTTCGAGTTTTGAATTTTAGGTTTAATGATGGCTGGACGCTGCGTACTTTTTTGGGAGTTTGAGAGCGTGTTAATTGGCTGAATGGAGCCTGAGGGTTGTTTGACCGCTCCTTAGAGGGCGAGGTTGAAGCAGACAGGAGAATGATTTAGTGGCCTAATCAGGAATTTAGATTGACAGATTATTGACTTTTTGTCTTTGGCCTTTCTACATTCTGCGATGAGGCAGATTAATTATTATTTTAGTGGTGTTACTGTATTCATTGGGGAGAATGGGTATATTACTTTAAAAGTTGTAATAGCTTTTAATATTTATCAGGTGTACATCCGATCAGTGCAGTCTAACCGGCTTCATTTTACATTGCATTACAAAAAAATCTACTTTAATTATATTCGGCTATCGTCGCTCAAACTAAGCTTCTCATATTTAAGCTTATAAAATGACAAACTACCTACCAATAAAGCCAAATGCATTGGAAGTTTATGACACTTGAAATATATAGCCACCGATTTTATATTAAACGGCGCTTGGTAGATCACACTTCAATCAAATCTTAGCAATATGGATTGGAATAAATCACCTCCTACAGACCTCACAAATTTCAACCAGCTCTGCAAAATATACCTCGTAACAGTTGCTTAGCTCATCCTAAAACCAACCTTGTGTCAAAGCAGCACGGTTTAACACGACAGCATATTAAGTTTGTCATCGTGAGCAAATACTGCAAACAGCCTTGTCACTTCGTGCAAGCAAATATGAACCGTATGTTAATGGCGTATGTGTAGCAAAGGATGCATAAGTAATTTGGTATTCGAGGCATTCTATGGGAAATACAATATTAAAGCGAATGATATTTCTTCATAAATCGTTGCAAGGTGTCGGGCTTTTGTGGTGTCTTTAAAATATTTTGTGTTCGGTTTAAAATATTGGATGCGACTTTAAGGCTTACCATTCACTTGGTAATTTATCGTCGCAATATAAAAACAAATTTCATATCGCCTGATAAACAGTTATGACCAATAGCTGTGGCCATTTCGGTTTACGTTTCATAGAGGCAGTATCGATGTTTTAAGAAGAGAGTCATAAAATGATCATCCTCTATCATCTTATATAGCTCGTGGTTATAACGCTATACGTTGTTAAAGCAAAGTATTGAACCCTTCTCATGACCCAAATGTAAATATGATTATGATGGAGTAGCAATAGGGCTTTGAACACAATGCAGGTAGTAGACGCTAATGGCGCCCTAACGTGGGACACATTCAGCACAGCCCGTTCGTTAATTAAATCCAGATTAGGTAATGTTAAGAGCCTGGAAAAATAATATTCAATGTACAAATCTTCCAGTTGACTGAACAACCTTTTTTAAACGAGGGCCATTCCCCTGTTTATGTTAACAAAAAAGTAACTACAAAAATAAGGTTTTACTGTAGCTTTGAGGACGAAAACTCTTCTTTTTAAATAACCCCAGAATTCATGAAACCTAATATGTTTTGACCTTTGCTAAAGTGCCTTTGTATTTGGTAACGCCATCTGGATTTGAACTGTTTGTTTATTCAATGCTGGTAATAAGCAAGTTCTATAAAATATTATTTATTACAAAAAAAATCAAGTGGCATTATAAAGCGCAGTTGTTAAGCGATTGGACTGCTGCGCTAGGGGTTGCGGGTCCGATTCCCGCACGGGACAAAAATTTGTGCGATTCGCAGATGTTTGTCACGAGTCTGGGTGTTTGTGTATGTGATATTTCATGTTTGGGAAACGCACCTACGACATATGAGAAGTTTTTTAACTAAGAAAAAAACAAAACAAATATCAATAAATTAATGTATTTGTCATTTCATTATTATTTAAGGGTAGGTAGTTAGAAAGATGCGTGCTTTGTTCACCGGTATTCGGTGAGTTTATTGCTCATAAATCTTCTTCTACAGATATTTTTAGTATCACAGAGTCTATTATATATTTATTAGTGTCCATTCAATCCCTAAATCCGGACAGGAGACATGTATAAAATAAATTAAATAAATGTTTATTGAAAGAGTTAATCGTACAGTTGCACAAACATAGCCTGTATCTGAGACGTTAGTACTTCCCATGTTAACAAAAACATGTACATGGTGCTTAGTATTAATCTACAATTTCTTGAACATCGTCACATGACACATCTGTCTCTAATTAGTTACTCCATGAATTTAGAGTATTGCATCCGACGTCATTAGCGGCAGCGCCATTAATTACCCAGTTGAAAGCCTTTAACATCACGCGTCAACAACTACGACACTCCAAAACTATGCCCAAACTTCTAGTGTGACAATATGGCGGCACAAATCAAAGCGCATTACCATCGTCGCCATGACGACTGTAAACAATTGAAAGTTAATTAAACCCAAACTTTCGTGTAACTATGCAAATTTTAGTGGCTGGCACTAAAAGTGCGGTTTAGTGGCATTATGGGGTTAAGATGCGTGCTTGCGACTGAAATACCCGAATGTTGTAAAATTATGCAGAATTTTGCTGTAGAGGACAAGTTTGCATACAAAATGCTGAGCTGGTGTCGTAACTTATCTTTTGGTTTTGGGTAAATAACTAGGGTTTTCACAACGAAGTTTTTTAGGGTTATTGTACTGATTGTCGACTAAAATACAAATGGGGTATATAAAAAAAAGAAGAAATACAGCCATTATTATCATTATAATGAAGCAAGACCTTCTCAAGTCAATGTGTTAGATTATTTTGTCCCCCTTATAGAATTTATCTCTATATTCATCACGATATGAAATACTAATCACTGCTCATTCTTTCTGTAGTAAACAAGTCCTTACTCTGCAGTGGGAGAGTGTTTTGTTCTGGCAACGGTGTTATTATTATAAAAATACCTGTGACACTAAAGAAAAAATAAAATGCCTGTGGCGTCTCTTGTTTTTCCTATTGCGTCAAATATAAGAAGTGTTGTAACTTTAATAATTATCTTAATGCCAAAATTCTTAATAAATTAATTCTTGATTATACGATGTCTTTTTAAGACATTGATGAAAAATTAAGTTTTTCCAGAGATTAATTGGTAGACCAATTTTTCTTATAAGTTAAAATTTGCTATTCATCCTGAAAGGAAATCTTTACAATCCGAAATGTATTTGGAAACAAAAGTGATATTTGCTAGAGAATGCAATATTCAAGAACATAGCCGTATCTGCGTCTATAAATAAGCCACAGGTGGGATTGAAGCAAATGCACCACTTAAATCCACTGTTCCCTTCTAAATTACATCTACTGTGGGTGCAAACACGACGGGACGGACTTGGGTGTACGAAAGGTGCAATTGTAAAATACCATTTATATAAATAACACGTTACTTTTTTGTTTTGATTTTGGGTATTATTTTTGAATGTAGGTAATAAATATTTTTATTAGCATTTAATTTAATTTAACACTTGTAGTCGGTATTTTTTAGTGCATGTAATTTTTTTAACTAATCATCATGGCTTCTGTGTGGTGTGGAGTAGTCGATTATATTTTTACTTAACTTGAAGCTTTTAAAAGTAACAATATGTTTAATTCTTACTCAAATTTATATAATTTATACTCATAAAGTTACGCGTTTTTTCCAGAGGGGTAGGCAGAGACCTCAGATTTCCATTTGCTACGATCCTGGCATACTTCTTTCGCCTCATTCATACGTATCATATTCGTCATACATGCTCGTAAATTTAAAATTATACATTTAAACTAAACTCTTTATAACTATATTATCTTTTAACAAAATTATTTTATACAAATTCATGTTACGCGCACTCGTAATTTTTCAATTTTCAATACGGAATTTATGGTTTAATTAATATTAAATTGCCTCTGCACGCTTAAAGCTATAAATATTAATTGCCCATAAATTGACTTAAGTAAAATAGGTTATTATTTTAAGGGCCTTAATTTTAACGAAGTAAACAAGTATGCGGTGTTAATAATTTTATTCACTTTAACACTACATATTTTTAAGCATAATTATTTTAACGAATTTAAAGCAAAGGAGACTTTACAGAGAGTTCTCCGAAAATGTCCTGTATTACAGAATATTGTCAACATTTTTATACTCGGGTGTATACAATCTATGGTTTGTACGTCTGTACGTAAGTCACATGTGTTTGTTTTGTTTGATAATTTTTTATTTTTACATTATTATCTAACCCGAGTCTACCAGATCCTTTATTGCGTTAAGCCCATCATCGACCAGGTTGAACATGATAGTTAGAGACTTTAGGCCAGAAGTGTTTGCCATAGACCAATCTTTCTACAGACCATAAGTACACAACAAGTATCATTCATTATTGCGCTGTGCATTGTATTTTATGGAGTCCATTTGCACCACTTCCACGGACCCAGTGCGGCCCTGGTATCGAAACTGATTCAGCTCGGCTCGAGAATTGTCTCCTCTAGTTTTTCTCGGTAACATATTGGGGGAACATAAATCTAAGTGTTCTGCTGGATGGTGCACTCCAACAGAACCGGGGGAATTCGTTACAGCGGGTAAGAGGAATATCTACGTCTTGTGATTGTGACCGTATTTAAATAATATGTAGTAAGATTTGAATCTAAATTAATAGGTGTACCTATATTTTAGTGAGGATACTAGTTAACTGTGGCGTTTTAAGGCTGAGGCTTTGTTCAACAGTGGATGTCTTCCGGCTGATGATGATGAAGTTCTAGCGGCATAAGTTTATGACAAAATTTATCTGAAGGAGATTACAGAGTTAAATTATATACCACTGACTGAAAACATTAAGATGAAATCGCCAACTACCAGTGAGATAGCGTGGTGATCAATGCTCAATCTGTAAGAGAAAAGGTCTTTGCCCTGCAATGGGACAGATATAGGCTGTTATTATAACGTGTATTATATTTTAAATTGACATACTGTTTAGAATATTACTAGATGCTGTTAACTTTTACATTCTATAAATTTTAATCTTTCCTTTATATTGAGCCAAACCAAGTCAATATAATTGCCAGCTCAGGGTATATACAGCGGGGTTACTAAGCCACATTATCCGGCGGCCCACAAAGACAATTATGCAAACAGCGTGACCCCCGATGCGGTGACAAAGGCATCTACGGCGAGCCTCTCCACCATCATGTATTATGGATAGATCATGGATCTAAGATGTTCAGGATATTTGTATACCTATTATTTTTTAGTTAGGTCGTGTGTTGTAAATTTTTGTTTACATATCACTCTTGATACACACAAAGATATTGGCAGAGATACTGACATTTTACGGCTTATCCAGCATAAGTCCCATGGCCAACAAACTTGAAATGACAAATGATTTTAATTTTGCAAATAGGTTTACAGGAATCCCTTTTACACATCATTCTTTTTTAAAGACTAGATGGAGTCTGCATTTCCTAATTGACTACCTCTGAGAAGAAATACCGAAACAAAGGGGGCATGGTCTTTGTTGAAATCTAGACAAATACAGTGTAGGTGGTCTGAGATGTGGTCTACCATCTGTATCTTTAACTGTGATATACTTCTGCCTAATCTTTCACGAAATACAGACTGGATGTTATGTGTAGGCAATGATATAAAATAACATCACGCCTGAAGTCCCCAAAGAGTTGGAGAAACCCAAAAACATTTTAACACCCTCTAATACACCATCTGGGAATCGAACTCAGGACCTCTTGCTGAGCAGTCGCGCTTTGCAACCACTAGACCAACAAAGCAGTCCATCTTATGTTCTATACATAAGATGAACTGCTTCGATGAGTGAATTGAATTCGCCTAAATCAGGATTTTACAGTAATATACAAAATGTGAGTGTGTGCGGCCAATGAAGCCCCTTCGATCCCTGTGTCCCTTTTCTATCATTGTCAGGATGACGAATTAGTCCCATTTGTTTGAACAGAGGGGCCTATAATATAAGGCCCGTTGTATAGTAGACACAATAGAGATGCTTAGAATATTTTAATATACCTATGGGTATGCTTATTAGGTACTTGAAGATTCAGAATTCTGTTCAAGATGTCCGGTCGGTGGGAGAATGAGATAATAATTAAGTACCATCGCCGGTAAAGTGATGGACCCTGTGTACCCGGTGTGTGTAAATGGTGAAAACCCTTTATAAGAACACATCCAGTATAAAAGATAAATAATCATTTATTCTAATAGATTATAATAGTATTTTTGAACGTTAAATTACATCAAGACAGTGCTATAGCTGGGTAGAAGAAACGGCGCAACAAACTACCAAGCAGCAGAACTTGTCTGTCAAAATTTTGAATTTGGAAGGATGGAATAATTATCTGGAAGTTATATAAACCAAGAACAAATCGCACGTTAATATCAAGTGATCTATGGAAAGTTAGGTGTGATGCAGTATATAGGTTAAGTTATAGGTTCGCCACCAATATTTATGTTATTTGGGATTAGCATAACTAGGATCTATAGACCCCTTATAAATAATTGCATATATACATAGACTGATAAAATCATAACCCTTCCTCGCTTCGCCGTAGTCGGGTAAAAACACATTGCCTTACGCAGGGTTGATTTAGTCATCAGCGAAATGCGGAACTTTAATTTAATTTTATCTCTGCCTACCTAACAAGGACTTAGTATGCATATATATAAACACTTGAAAAGTAATTAATTCCGGTATTATTACCTCAAAACACGAAAACAATTATTAAAACCAAATTGAGCGTACGCAATCGTACGAAGGTTCATAATTTCTACACGACTCGTACCAAGGATTTATAGCAGCCCATTTCTAAGGAGATGAGAACTGATTCTGAATAGTTTGAGATATTCACTCGATTTATCGTCTTAGGAACCGAATTTTACACATTATTGTCACCTTATCGAACACGGTATGCAAAGGAATTTGGGCTTTATTACGTCGGAGGTAGAGTTCAAATTTGATGGAGGTAGTATGATATACTGCCCGTTTAAGGCCGGTAATCCATTTATTTTTTGTCCTAAATGGTTATTTGGGTAAATGGAAGTATTTTTAGGAATGGATATTATAAAAGAAATGCTTGCTGAAAGAGTAAAGGAAAAAAAGATTTTAAATTGTATGGACAATGTTTTGCAATAGCTCCGACATTTCAAAATGGTAAAATCCTTTTTACCTGACTGACTACGCCAGAAGGAGGGTTATGTTTTTCATAATATTAATATCCGTATTATTATTACATGAATCAGATATTCTACAATGTACTTAGGACATGTAAATTAAAGTATCAATGTATGTTAATATATTTAAAAAACTCAAATGTAAATGTCCCGATTTCTGCATTCCTAAAACCATTAACTAGTCGTTAAGAGCAGACCAACACTAGTCAAAGTTTATTCAGTCAAAGACTAAAAGGTAAAGTTACAACGAGGTGCACAAACTGCACCGTCTGAAGACGCTTTTAAAGATGGCTGCAAGGAAGCAAACACTCCGAGTATAGATTTTAGACGTACAGACGCCTTGCTAAACAAACAGCACGCCGTTAACTGCCTAAGTGGGGACGAAGCCCGGGTCAACAGCGCGGATTGTGTGAATGCAAATTAACAACGCTTCGATTCCGAAATTGCACGACCAAACCCGAACAGACACGAGCGTAGGGTTGCTTGTCATGTAAATTGGGAATTAAAATTATGGGGGAGCGTGTGGAGAGATATTTCATGATCTAATAGTTAGGGAGTGCGAAAATGGCGGAACATGCTCATCGATGGAACGAAATGTGCGTGTGATTTTTTTCGATATTGAGGCGAATGATTAGGTTATCTTAATATTGTGGATACGATAGAATATCGTGTGCTAGTTAATGGTAGATAAATTTGTCTTAAACATTTGATAAATATTTACTCACATAATTTATGGCATCGGTATTTTCTAAATAGAATAAAAAAACAAACAAACCTTCTATTTTTAAAAGGCTATCTAACCTAAAACAAATTTGAATCTGGAAGTCCCTTTAAATAGCTGTCTAATTAAAAACAAAATCGAATCTAGTAGACTCAAAATCAATATATATAATATAATGTTCCTTCGCAGTGTTACCAGTTACAATATAATTGAATATAACATGTACTTCAAACAGATCCCTCAAACAATTTGTACATGAGCTCCCAAACTATAATAGGAGGCGTAAACTAGTGTGAGTTTCAATTTCACTATGTACTTATAAGTTTAAATCTGGTGAATTTAAGTATGATACTATAGCGGATCGCGACCTCAGCGTATTAATATCTAGAGGTACTTACGGGTTTACTTACAGTAGGAACAAAAGACGGGTTACCGTGTCTACTCATGTCTCATATTAACATATTAATGTAACATTGTTGTAAGGTCATTGACTTTTTTTTTCTTTTCGTGTTACCTTGGAAGTAGCTTTTCGTGAATAACAGTTTCGTGTGTTAGCAATATGTAAAACGCACTCACAATACAGAAGAAAATACTAAGGTAAAGTGACGGTTTAAAAAAAAATGTAACCTGTTTATAATATTATAGAGACAAAATTAATCGAAGCACAGCCCTATGAAATTCTCAATAGCCTCACTCGGGCCAGTTCTTACACACTGTGTTGGTTTTGGCTGCGACTGTGCAACTATGCGCTGCGCTAACTATTTTATTGAGCGCTGTTATTGGCTGTACCCTGATAGCTTCATTATCGCTTGGCTTTCGGTGGCTTACTTTGTTAATGCATTCGTATACAAATTGTTGTTATGCAGATACACGCAGACTATGACGCCCGCTTCGCAGATGATCGGAGACAGATTTTGAACACCGAAGAACTTTATTTAATTCCATCAAAAGACTGCCTCGTTGGTCTAGTGGTTGCTAAGCGCGACTGCTGAGCACGAGGTCCTGGGTTCGAATCCCGGGTCGGGAAAATTTTACTGGGTTTTTCTATTAGGTAATTCTCAGTAGCAGCACGGAGTCTGGATTTGTGCCCGGTTGATGGCAATAGGCTCGCCCCCTATTACATTGGGACCTAAAACATAACTGGCGAAATGTGGGAGTACTATACTGTGCACCTCTGCATACCCCTTCGGGGAATACAGGCGTGATGTTATGTTTTGATGTATTTTATTTTTATTTACTAATTGTGGGTGTACTATAGGTACACCGCTACGTGTTTGGGGATTACTTGCGATGCATTATGAAATATCTTGACTACTGGTACCCTGTTCTATTTAGCATACTTGACCGTCGGTTCAGTGGTTTCATATTACTAGTTGGTCTTTGTCTAAAACATTTGTTATGGAGTCAGAATACATTGGCTTCTTTGTTATGCATAGATACTTTTTTAGTCTAAACTTTGTGATTCATCATCATTATCAGCCCGATATCTACTGCTGGACACAGGCCTATTCACTTTAAATTACTTGTTCGATAATGTTCTATCCAATAAAAATGATCGTGTTATAAGAAATGTATGTAGCGAGTTCTTAGTTTAAATGGCTAATCTTAAGAATCTAATTTCTTTATCTAAGTTAAAGGTGTCAAACGTAATTGCTATAGCTAGGAGGCTTTTGAAGCTTCATGATAATCCATCTTTAGCAAAATCATGGTTATCTCATAAATCTAAGTACTAAGCCCGAGTAACGCTAGGTAACTTGCACAACAGTAGCTATCGGTTTAAGTTAGGTTAAGTAAGTTTAAGTTAGCTGTACTATAAGTTGGTCTCATCGTTATCGCTGAAGTCGTAATAGTAACATTATCGGTAAGTTTTGTAAGGGTCAAGTAAATCTGTTATCTATAAGGAGATTTGCGGTCTCTTCGCCAGTATTTTCTAAGATAGTGTATACCTACCTATCATCGGTAAGTGGCATGTTCTATTATGAATAAATAAAAGAAATAACGTGACTTGCCGCCTCTAAAATGTGTACTAGAAAACATTAAGCATCAAATATATAATTACAGTCATGGTAATTTGATATTTATAGATTTTGCTTCTACCCTGAATGTGATAATCCCAGAGATAAGACTGTTGGACTGCCAAGTTAAAGGTCGCAAGTTCAAACTCCAGCACGCACCAATGTCTTTTCGAATTCAAGTGCGTATTATAAATTAGCTGCTTAAAACGGTGAAGAAAAAAATCGTGTGATAACCGACATACCTGAGATTTTCTAACATTTTGTACTGTGTACAGCCATGTCAGAGGCCTACAAGCGGTTTTAACTCTGACATCAGTTAGTTCATCAACCAAACGATAAGAAGTAGAAGACCTTGAATTAGTTTCATGTCCGAAGGTTTTTAACAAATCCGTTTGCGGTCAAGCGATAAATTGTATTATAAAGATGTGATACAATCTAAAACCGTAAGTATCGTTTAAATTATTAAGCCCTTTAAACTCGCGATAAAAGTGTCGTAAATCTTCGGCTACACTCGGCTATCTTCGGTGATAAAGCGCTGTACTTGGTCGGAGCCATGACTTCATTCCGCCTGATGTTGGTTGACTCGCGTTTCGGTTATTTATGGTACAATTCCTCCTTTTTAATGATATTAATTTTAGTTTTAAGTAGCCGATGTGGTTGCTGCTCATAGTTTGGGACACGAAAGCCCCTAAAATTGACTTTTTTTCTCCTATGGTGACAGGTAATAAGCGACAAACATAGATTTATTAATTGTTGGATAAAATAATATACTTAAATCATAAACGAGGATCATCCCGGCATTAACTAAACACCGTATTAAGTATATTAACATCTCTATTCTTTGATCTGTATACGATAGGTATAATTTATTTCCTGGAAAATGCCTGTTTAGGAAGTAAATCTCATCTGGCAATCGACAGTTCACTCAGGAATCGATAGGTTTAAGTGGAATGACAGCTTTCTACGCAAAGAGAAAAAAGGGTTGCAATTCTTTGGCTGAATAATTATGATTTATTTATTTATTTATTTATTTATTTATTATGCTAAAACGGTTCTCAAACCAATTACATTAACATATAATAAGGAAAAAAAAAACATAATATAGGATAGAAAATCAACATAATAAGTATAAGATAGAAAACATTAACAATGTGGAATAAAATATAAATAAACAAAACAAAAGGTTAACATACAATTTAAATCACAAAATATACACATTAAACAATTCGTTCGCAATGGCTAAGGCAAAAACACATTATAATTTTAAAATCGTTAACAAAAAAATGATAAATACACAAGTATAACATAATATGTAGATGGGGGCCTAGATTTTCTATGATAACACATATAATCATATTCATCAGAATCATAATAAGAAGGTTTCGAGCACCAAAACTCGACTAATCAATACATTATCCGCGCTATATCTAATTATATCTTAACTTATGGCTCCAAGTAAGTCATCTCCAAGCCATAAATCTTGGGCCATGACTCCGACACTCGCTACTCTGTGAACTTTCGACTCGGAGTGGGCAGAGCCACTCGACGTGTATTGATGTGCTGTGCCGGATAAGTTTCGGATATATCCGCGGGGTTAGAATTGTAGGTAAACCGCGGGTTTGGGATAAATGGATTGGAGATTTTCTAGTATTTGAGATATTATTTTTAAAATCTGGATTTACTGATGCATGACCTAAGTGTACTTTTTAGGCATGTGTGATTACCGCGCTGTTATAGAAACGGAATAAAATATTGAGCCTATGTTCCAAAATGTTTTTACTGTAGTCCTCATTGAGAATTATATGTACGAGATATTTAGCACTATATTATAAGTTTTTGTAGCTATGTAATAGGTATTATCGTAAAATAGACATTCTATTTTTGTGACTGATTCAACAGCCAAAGAAAATTGACCAAGCTTAATCTGGCAACGTTGAAGTGTCTCAGAAGCTAATCTGACGAGGAACACCGTACAGAAAAAAACAACATTACACACACCTCCGCATTTCCACGTCAGAATTACAAATACCTAAAGCGTAATCTGCACCAGCTAAACCCACAGCATTACGGTGCCGGTGACGTAAACCCCGGCATTCAATTGTCCGCTGAATAAGCGCCAAGTTAGGAACTTATTCCGCCAGTGTCCGCCACGCTTAACGTAAATTAGTTTAGTTCGTCGGTTGAACCGCAGCGGTAATCAACGCCAGGTCGCAGTACTAGTCCCATAGAGTAGAATAGAACAGTACTTATAATGTGGAATATTATTTCTGTTTATGCCTACCCACCTATACTTAGGTACATAACTATATGGTTTAAAACCTACCTTGGTTCGGAATATTTTAGGGTAATTTTTGTTTGGTTGATCAGCGAGGATTACTAATTATTATGAAGAGTGTGTTTATGAGTAGTATCATAAATAGTATATAAGTGTAGACCGTAAAGATTGTCAAAAAAATAACATTATTAGCATAAAGAAAGTAAACGTAGAAGCAATGTTTCCTAATGGTAGCGTAAAAAATATATCGAGAAATGTTAGTACAAATTCACTCGGACTTTCAATTGACTTACTGCAATTCGTTAGTCTGTGTCGTGTTAAGTGAGAGCGGCTAATCTGCAATGCATGCAAGAACTATTTGAGTAGCTAAATAGCCTCGCCTAGCTTTTTGTTAGCCAGTCGTGAGATTCTGTAAGTTCAGCCTTTTATTTCGCACGGAGGATTGCGAAGATACGTATTTTTTACCAACGATGCCCTACTTACAGTGTAGATTAAAGCAGTACGCTAATTAGGTCAAACGTAATTTAAATTGAAGTATTGCGGAAATAGACCAACTTAGTCAAAGAAGGCGACTTGTTTTAGTAAATTTAATTAGAACGATGACATCTTCTCTTATGCATATTATTTATAATTTTTCTAAAGCTTTATGTGTTAGTTAATTTTTGGGCCATTTTTCGTTTTTTTGGATTTCTATAAATCTAAATCACCGATAAATCCAATCTTTTTATAGAAAAACTCTGTTATTCCCATTACCACTACATACGTCATCATTAAAATGTTCCTAATGTTTAGTTATGAAACTCAGTATTGCGATCTATTTAAATCATATGACATACACATTGAATATACTTTAACTTCTCAAATAGATCTTTCACAAAAATATTTCTATCCGCAAGTGTACAGCCTCTCCTAACAGCTGCAATTCAAATAGCTGAAAAGCTTCACGTAACATTTTGTTGGAAACACGTGAGATCTACAAAAAGAACGAATGAATGTTGTAGAGATGTTCATTCGAGAATGAATGGAATTATTCGTTCAATTCAATTCGAAGCGATTTTTAAACTGAGATAAATGTAATAGTTTTTGTTATCTGATATATGTATCGTATTGATATTAAAACGAACAAAAATTCTATTAGGCGAATTGATAAAATACTTTTGATTGCAAAGTTGATTATGAAGTAGGAAAGGCACTGTTAACCATGTTTTAGGTATGGTTTCCTAACATAGGTATACATATTATATTGATGTAGTACGAATAAAAAGAACAATGGCTAAGCGGTAAGCTTTTGCACAGAATTATAAGTTTAGAAAGGTAGGGAATATTATTTTACATACAATATTGTAGGAAAATCACAGTGTAAAAAAACGTTCCCATAAAACATTACACTAATTGAACACACCACTCTCTGGATTTGGGTCCAAATAATGTAACAAAAGCACTCGTAGCTACCATCCATTAGTCAGACACTAAATTAGCTAGAGGCACGTTATAATGTATGAGCTACAAAGATTAGTATCCACATAAAATATTAAACGCCAACCCACCTAAACCTAATTACATTTTCTACCCATTAAAATTTAACCCTAAAATGCGACACTATCTGAATTTCGATCGCTGGCCGTTTGATTAAAGCGACTGCAATCCAATCCAGTGACATCTAAATTTATTTCAGTGTTAAATTAGCGGCCATTTTGTTTTATATGCAGTGCGGGGGTGTCATTGCGCGTGACACACAGTAGGTGTCGCTGTTGATAGAGCGGTGACAGAGTGATGGATAATGACTGAAGTGAAAAAGGTTTGCAGATAGAATGAGTGGTTTGCTTTATTTGAAAATTTAAAATAAATATATTAAAAACCAAACGTGCGATTCTGAGTTAATATATTTACGTTCTCTGTAATGATTGAAACTATTTATTTGAAGTAGCAGCACAGCAGTTTAAGCAATACTGGCCAAGTTATTATAGTAAAATACTGGCCTGCATGCAAATGTCATATTTCTGCTTTTATAAAAGTAGCTTTCTTCTACTAATTAAGATGCACCTATAACGTCTAGAAATTCAGCTGCGCTAATGTAAATTGTGAAGTTCTTATAGCTGCCTACAAACTTCAAGATGACATCAGTATAACGATGACGTCTTTGTAAAATGTAGAGTGGATAGATCCACTACACACCATTAAAGTCTCACCCAGAATTCTTGAAACACAAATCTCTTAGCACAATTGAAACTCTACCAAATGTTTAGGCTTGGTATACATACCACTTGATTTATCGTCGTAGATTTGCGTCAGACGTATGAATGCGTCTTAATATGTCTCTTGTCGGGGGATTAACCCTTCGTCGCCCGATTGACGTGTACAAAGTTGGTCCAATGGCTTTATAGACCCGCTTTCTTCACCTTTCAAGGGTTATGTAACGTTGTTTTTAACGGGGTTATTGTTGAAAGTTCCTTTTTTAATAGTTTTATTTTTTTGTGTTCAAGTTGAAAGTGTGCAATTTTAGGAAGAACAATGTAGTTTTATGATTTTAATAATGTCTATTGTTACTAAAACTGCTTTGAAATCTACCGAAATCAGCGGGCCTATTTTGTTGGACGGTTTCAAGCTTATATTGTTGTCAATGTTTTATCTTCAGCCTGCAGCCTCCATCTTAAGAGTTCTTAAGTAAGTAACTTTTTAGGTCACTAAAAACTGAACAGCCGCTGCAAAACTTACCCTATCATTCAACAGGCCAATCTCCATACGTTTGAGCAAATAATTTGTCCAACATAAGTCGCGCCAATCCGGGGTAAAGTCTAATATACAACTGAAGCTAGGTCTTACCCCAAGTTGGGCAAGTTATGACAAACGATGCTACTGCTAATCCCGATGAAAATTTACGCAAACATTTGCCGAGAGTTTCATCTTTACGGGTGCACTTGTTATTTATGTTTTAAATTTGAGTTATAGTGATATTTTGGAGTATCTTTAAGAGCTTCTGGCGCATGTTTGATTTCCAGTCGGACAAAAATGTATTGAGATTTTTTGTTGGGAATTGTTTATTAGTTATTTTAACACTAGATAGGTACCCATAAGTTGGGATGTTGATACCATTAACCAATAATTCGAAGACACTAATTCTTTTAAAAAAGTGCGTTTTTTTGCCCAAAAAACTCTATACCTCTTTAATTAACTGTACAATTCGATTTTTATTTGGTTTGAAATGAATAATTGTAAATAGTAAGTCAATTGAGTTTGCGTATATTTACCATACAAAATCTGTGGAGAACAGTGTTTTGACAGCTCATAAAAAGTATGTCAATTGATTGGTGGTGTCGACATACACGAGACGTATTACCATCTATGATAAATGGTAGAGATTTGTCATCATAGGTACCCCTTCCAGGATGGCAGACACTATAAAAAATACCAAAGTAACTGATTGTATGTCACAATATCATCTATCTTAAACTTTCATATGCTATAACTTAACTATAAACCAGTTCAAACAGAATAAATCAATATACTAATCACACAATACACACAACACATTGACATGATCTTAGTGCAACCGCTTCACTCTGCAAGGCGGCATCCATCTTGTGACGTCACGCGTCACGTGCGCTTATCGCACAGATCCTATAATTCCCGCGAGGCACTCGCCTCGACTTTGACAACGCATTTGATGCACAAACCGCCGTAAAGCATCGAACAGTATCTGCGATCCGACTGATTTGACGTGAAAAGGAATTTAGAATTCGCCACTCGCTTTGGCAATTTGTTCCTGCTCACAGTTAAGTGGAAGCAAGGTTTGAAAGTATGAAACTTTAAGTGTAGAATGTGAAACAGAATTTCATTTAAAAATTGAATAGGTGACAGTGTTATACAATGTTATATATAGGTACATAATGGTACCTAATGTTCTGTAAACACTATGATTAGTAAGGACTAAGATTAAAAATGATTTCAAGTTATCGAGCGCATTCATCATACAAAAATGTGCAGGCTCCTAGTAATAGTACTAGAAACAAGAAAGCTTTGGTACAGGTACAATATCCACACAATTCGTAACATTTATTAAACAGAAACTGTTGTCACAGATTTAATTTGTAACTAAACCTGCACTAAGAAGTTACTCAGACATTTTACGGAGCCAGCACCTGCAGCAACTCAAATGTAAGTACTCGTTAAAGCTACTCCCGCCGCAATACCGCGTTTTAATATTCCTAGACGTATATGAAAGATGCACATGTGCGCGCCGACAGATTTCAAACACGTTCCAAAATTAAACAACGTCAGTTTAAGATATTTCACCAGTGCGGCGCTAGCGTCGTTTGCACTGAATGCAGACGTGACAGCTTGAAATATTGTCATTGTCACGGAGCCGTCACGTCGACCTCACGTCGCCGTCGCTGGGGCCGACCAATAGCGTGCCGATGTCGAATGCGGTCTGGATACAGCTTAACGATTCAATGCTCAATCGAATTCGTATTCGGCGATTGGAAATAATCGAATAATGCGATTCGATAGTCTCCGATTATGATTGCGTTTAAGAGTGGCTTTGAATTTTAATTTGTAGGTAGACTAACTGCGGACGAAGTTACGAAGAATACTTCTATAAAGCTTCGTGTTTTCTCGTTTTGTTTCCCAACTAGGAATGCGGTTTGGTTTGAAATATTTTTTAAATTAATTATTTTAATTGCAGAACAGATGAGTTAAAAAGAAAGTATTTCGCGAAAGCAAGCTAATAGTTTTCTGCTCTATTCTACTACTTTGAGACATTCGTAGCTATAGTAACTTATCACTGTCTCTGACATTTAGTATTTCTCTTTCAAAAATATTATGACCAAGCCAAACAAGCTACAATCCCCATCACCACCCTCCTTCACAAAACTGCTTTCAACAAAACACGCCATGAAATCTAATATTTTACAAGAAACACATGCTGTTCATCTCATGAGCATCTTTATCTCGACTTGAGCTAAAATATAAAGGCTGGGTTCAGTAGCTGTTTGAAAAATGCGAACCGCTGGCTCGGGACATCCACTATTTATTGGGGCATACTTCACGTAAATGGGGCTCTTAGTGGCGCCCTTAGTGGGGCAGAAGAGGGTAGTTCTGAATTGTTTATTCTATTTATAATGTGTTCGGACTTTTACAATTGTGGCGTGTTCACAAGTTCCGAATTAATTTTGGTTTGGGATCGTTTTGGTGAGGGGTTGTCAGTAAGGGTTTAGTAACTATTTCTGTTAAGGCCAACGGACTTGTGTCGACAGGGACTAATGTTTAGGATGAGAGGTGAGAAAGTAACAGGTGCTTTTTAAATAAATTCGAATTCTATATTCGTCATTTTTCTTAGTTAGAAAAGGAATAACCCGTAATTTCTTAAAAATAAAAGAATAAAATGCAATATACTCAAATCCATAATAGCTACCTACCTCTTACAGAACACTTTATAGTTATTTATTATTGCAGTTGTAAAACATCAAAATAACCACCCCTTTTACCACAAGAACATTTATGAGTACCGTGACCAAGCAGGAGCGCCCACAACTCTTCGTAATGTTTTGTTGTGTATTTCATAGCAGATAGCAATCTGCGACAACTTTAAAAATAAAGTGCAGTACGCCTTGTCCCGTTTAGGACATTTAAAACGTGTAAATTAAGTGTGTTGGTACATTTCAAAGTTAACGTTATACTTTTTTATATTTAGTTTTGTTAAGATTTGTACGTACTATTAGTTTGTAGATGTCGGTAAATAAAGTATTACTCTCATCAGCTTAACACTTAAAAAATCACCGTGCGGTATATTTTGGTCATTCGGCGGGGAAAATGTTGTCCTTATTGTTTTGATAAGCATCGAAAAAAAAAGGATTAAAAATAATAATAATGACACCCATTGTATGGCCTTTTCTCGTATAAAGAAAAATTGAGCATTCATCACCACGTTAGCTTACTGCGGCTTGGTGATTTCTGATAATAATTAAATCCAGGTTTCTTCATAATGCATGTCTGTGTCTCCGTCACGTTAGTCAGTGGTGTCTTAGATTACCCAATAAAGTATTTAATATGACACTGAAAAAGTTACATTGAGGTTGAACCTGCCACCTTGTGCATACAAATCCGGTATGTCAAGTAGGCCACCATTTCATACTTGTAATAACAAATTTTGAAGTACGTATTAATTTAACTATTAATTAATTATGTCACCTATAAGCATAGTCCACTCTCGTAACTAAATTCGTAGGCCATAAAAACAGGTATTAAATTGCTTTAGTGTGAGCGCAGCCCCTGCACTAGTTAGGTCATTTATATGCTAGAGAATAGCTTACACTGTGAAACTTCTAGAACTAAACTCAAATTCCGAACTCGTTGTGTTAGCGCTCTGCAAATCTACATTACACTAGCGGCCAATCAAATTATTAGATTTGGATTGTGTTCTCCGCCAATGTCCCGGTTATTTTCATAATTTGAAATATGCGGCCAGTACCTTATGCGTGACAAAATGTGATAGTACAAGTATATGAAAAGTAGTTTTATTTGAAACTAGCTACGCCCCGCGGTGTTACCCGCGACATTTTTTCGGGATAAAAAGTAGCCTATATGTTAATCCAGGGTATAACCTATCTACATACCAAATTTCAACCAAATCGGTCCAGCCGTTTATGCGTGAAAGAGTAACAAACATCCACACATCCATACATCCATACTCACAAACTTTCACATTTATAATATTAGTAGGAAGGAAGTAGGATGATTAACAGTAAAGAATTGTTACAGAGCTTAATCACATTTCACCCTACGCTACACTACCTCATTACAATCATGAAACAGCCTTTCACTATCAAGCTATCAGTCACGCGAAAAGTAGGCGTACTTTTTGTGTGTCTGATAACCTGCAAATGCTATCAACGCCTAAGTTACAGCCACTTCATAAAAGGGCGCAAATGCGACAATAATTTGAAAAAAGGGCCAGCAAAATCATATCGGGACATTCAACCGCGCGGGCCGTTCGGGCCACAAGCTGTAACTCACACGTGGCGCCATCTAGTTATTTATCGCGCTATGATTGGATGGCCTTGTTATGTTTTATATTTACTTTATGTTTCATGTTACATTATGTCCCTATTATATTTCGGAGTTAATGTTCCACTCCAAATTGAGTTTCGTTTATTTTCTCGACGCGTTGCGTTTTGTTTCATTTTTATATTTTTTAAGGTTGTGGCCCACTTGCGTGTTTAGTTGGTTGGTTCATTAAATTTTATGATTGTAGGTTCAGGTTACTAATTTTCACTATTGCTTAACATATTATTTTTATAGAAGACCGAATTTTGTTGTACCAATTGTATTCATAGTATTCTTAGCCTTCGCTTAATATTGTAACCAAAAAGCCAAGATGTAACTAATTCCTAAATTACAATTGAGAGAATATCAACTCATTTGTTATAACATCTTAACTAGCTTAACTTTGTAAAGGATCTCCTATTTGATGCTGTAGGTAAGCAAGATCATCAATTCACCTCAGCGCCACGCCACACGTAATACAGATCATTTATATTGATCCCATAAACATAACTTATAAGCAATGCTAACCCTACTTTAGGCAACAAAAATATTTGGACAGAAAAGAAGATTTATAACACTTTATACCCGCAATACAAATCACAAACACACGGACCACCGCTGTAAATCTTACCTTAGCATATTTTTTTCCAAAAAATACTCGGATATTTATTAACAACATAAGTTCATATTTTCGTACATAACCGTCTGGTACGGGAAGCCCGCAGAACTCATTTCCTCAGTAAATTCCCGGTGGAGCAGTGAACGGGTTGAATTAATGTAGGACCCTCGATAAAGATCATTTTTAGGTCAAATGAAACATCGATATATAGCATGAAGTTTACCTTGTGTAACGAGGTTGGCAGTGTCCTCGGTAATGTAAAGTCAATTTTTGTATTTTGTTTAAATATATTGCATATTTGAACAAATTATAGACCAATACCGTTTTTTTTATCGTCTTTGTAACTGAGTCAGCGGAACGAATATACATATAGTTTTATGCGCTTTAATTTTCGTCTGTTCGACTTGACATACTTTTCTTCTGTAATTTATGTCTTCAATGTAGACTAGCAGTACCTAACTGGCATCAACTACGAGTATATTGAATTCAAAAAACCTGAACAAAAAGCAATAAATTATCCTCTAACTATAAAACAAAACAATTTAGATACTAGGAAAAATACATAACTCAGGGAAAGATTAAACAGAACGATTGTAGAGTATAAACACAGGAATAAAAGGACGTTTTGTGTTATCTAGGCCCGAGTAAAAAATATGTGATCGGCCCACCAGATAGAGGGGCTACCGGCCGCTTTTAATTACTTGAGACTTCTTTATTTATGGACACAATGTTCTCTATGTACTGGTTACTAAATATTATACTTTTAATTTCTTTGTCTGATAAATAACTTTACTTTTTTAAATGTTATGGTTTATATTTATTACTAGGCTGTATACGTAGGTTTTTTTTTGTTTATGTATGTTTATAAAGTGTCATTATAATTGTGGGATGAAATTAAGAAGACGTATTTAAGCTCATAGCATACAATAAAGTATTGGTCATTATTGTGTATTTAATTATGTCCCATTCGGGCCATTGCACATTGTGTACGAACAAATTGAATGACGCACCTACTTACTTACCTTCTTAATATTTACAAACTATTTGAGCACTTTCGTTTAGAAAATGGCCCACGGTGACCTAAAAAATATTTACGTCTAAATTAAAAGATATTTACGAGCGATGATATATTTATGAGCGTTACCCTTATTACCCCACTCTGTAGTAACCCGGATAAAATTTTACTGCAAAACTTTTGGTCTTTTTAAGACTGATCTACTAAGTTCGGGTGTTTGTCTCAGATTTTGTTGGCTTTATGGCTCCCTCACGTAACGGTCCCCTCTGCATTAAATGTAGGTGAGGGTAAAATGTTTGGAACTTAGATTTTAGTTACAAATGGCGTTTTGAATGGGAAAGTACCTGGTATAGGGGGGGGGGGGCTGTATAAATGTTGAATAAGGAATTTGATTTATGACTAGATTTAGTTGCATTTACTTGACGTGTTGGTCTCACTATTGAAAGTAGTTAGTTCTCACGATAGCATTTGTTTTGGATCACACGAGCATGTTAACACTATTCAGATTAGCGAAACTACCGGAACTCTACCCGTAATGTCCGTTCAGCGGGGTACCATGTGCTTGCATTGCGGGTATTTTTCGTCTGTGAAAGCGAGATGCCAAACTACATTGCACCTAGCGGCGTCTCACTCCCACAGCAGAAAATAATCTGACAGTAAGGTACCAGTATTGTTACGCAGCTGACAAGCAATCAGATGTAATGAACTCAATAAGACAGGACTCAGTAACAGCATAACATTTGAGAGGTGTACGACGCTGGCAGGTGCGAACACGCCGCGTCTCCTCACGTCAAACACAGGTGGATATAATTGCAACTGCTAAAAGCAATTCGTTGTTGCAGCTATTATCTAGACGAGCTTTACAAACTAATTTGCTTCAAATGGTGAGGAGTGTTACCTTTTTAGTGTTGTGATTCTCAGCATCTATTATAATTATCTTCATGTAATGTATAATAGACGCGTGGGGTATGCATATGGTATTAGGGGTAGGTATGCATTTGAGTAAAGGGTATTGTTACCGTAAATGCTGTCACTTGGAAGTAGTCCAAGTTGCAAAACGTCAAGTAAAGAGGGCCTACAATTGACGAGCATGTTTGAAGAATGTGATGTAGCGAAAGAGGTTGGTAGGTCAGGATCATAGCAAATGGAAATCCTTCTTTTTTACCTGTCCACCTGACTTGATGTATGTATATACCAATTTCTGAGAAGCTGATGGCTTCTCAGTTCCTCTTCTTGTGTTTGGACACCCAAAACAATACCGTCATTGCAGTTCCCATACGATCTGACCCCAAACTAAACAGAACCGATCCTCCTTCCTATGAGTCCGAAGTATACGTCAACACCAATTAAGCCCCCTCTATAATGCATAACAAGTTCGCGCTGACCGGCGGGTGGGAGCGGCAGAGTTAATGAGAATTAGTTTTGTTCGGCGTCCAACTGTTAACAACTGTTTACAATACTCGCACATGGAGTATTATATGGAGTTCGTCCACGTCCAGTTTATTTAGCACGTGCTAGTTGTAGATATACGAGTATAAATTTAATAAAGTTTTCGCCTATGTAGAGGTAGACGTAAATTTTATTAGAAATCAAATTCAGCGGAACGAATAAGATATTTTATTTTATAGTTGAATGCAGTCTTATGTAATCTAAGACATTACTGAATTAAATTGCCTGATAAAGTAGGCCCCTTATTTTGCCCAAATGTTGGTACCAAAAATACCTCTGTCAGAGAACACAAGCGTGATATACAAGGAAAAACCGTCGTCTACCCCTACCAAAGATGTTGTAAGAAACGTTTGCTCCAGATCTGAGCTCTCGATATGAACTTCAATCATTAACTATCGGCCCTAACTTTCGCCGGAACTTTTTCAATCGGACAACACAAGACGCCCATTTATTATCCTCTGTTGGACTGGACAAGTGTCGTGTGTTCCTGGCTGCCGTATGCTGGCCGGCAAACTCGCTCGGTAGCTGGTTTTTGCCTTGTCTACCTGCATTTGAGTCTGGAGCCATTTGAAGGTAGTTTTTCGGAAAGATGTATTCCGTTTCTTGAAGAACTTTCTTGTATATTGGTAGTATGTTTACAGATTGATACGGTTTTCTTTAGTGTTTGGGCTAAATGAGGGCACAGATTTGTTACACCTACATCATCTAAATTATCTCTAGACTTGGTACTACAATGTTCTGTTATAACCCTTATTACAAGGCAATAGAGCCTAAGTCAGCTTTTAGTTGTTATAGAGTATTTTTCCAGTAGTAAAGTGTTGACGTTGCATTTTTACCCAATGCACAGGAATAAGGTGTGTAATTAAGTCAGTTAGATTCTGAACGCTGTCGCGTATACTAGTTGCCTAATTTAAAGGAGAAATTAAGAGGGACATTGCCAAATATAGTTCATAAGAACTTGTAAGTCTGTGCTATTGTGTTTGTGGTGAAATAAAGTGGTTCCAGTAGAAAATTGTTTTTTTTAAAAAGACAAACGGGGTCGGCTTAGTAACAAATTGGTGTCAGAAGTGGGATACCAGAGACGAAATCTTACGACGTTGAGTCTAACAGATACTGGTATCCTGAACCTACAGCCCCCCCGTCGATTGACCGACAGTAAGACTTGTCCCAAGGTCAAGCCTGCGTCACTACTTGGACGACGGTCAGCCTCAGCCCTTCGGCTTGAGCCCGCTCCAGCCACATCAGTAATTGGACGACGGTCAGCCTCAGCTCTGCAGCTTGAGCCCGCTCCAGCCACATCGACCCTTGGACGCAGCCAGCCTCCACTGTACAGTGTGAGTCCGCTCCAGAAGGTATCGACATCACCAGCAGCTTCAGGTCTAACTCACCAACCTTCAAACTCAAGAAATTCCGCAGTCAACCAACCGTGTGAAAGTTCAACTCCGATAAGTCACAACGCAACGTGACTCCGGACTCCGAGTGCCACCGCGAACCTAATAATGCAGGTCTCAGCAATCATCGTGTTACTGTGAGTGTTTCTTGTGAACTTCAATTTTTCTAGTTTAAAGTGTCTCTGAATTCGTGTCTCTGTTTTTGGTATACATATAATTTTAAATAGTTTAACACTACCCTGCTTTTCTATATTCACTGATTTTAATTGTTTTGTCATTTCTATTTCTTATTATCCTAACATTATTACTTAACTGTTAAATTTAATTTTATCCAACATATCATAATCTTTTATGTCTATCAAGCAAGAGTTACCTAAATCAAAGGAAATGTCCGACAAAATTACTCTATCTTTCTTAACTAAATTTATAAAGCCTTATAATGGTGACAGGGAAACCCTCCCTGCGTTTCTCACAAACTGTGAGAATGCCATGTCCCTGGCTACAGTAGACCAACAAACTGTGCTATGTAAATTTGTCATTTCACAACTAGAAGGTAAAGCACAGGTCGCATGCAGCCTTAAAACATTTTCATTGTGGTCAGAGCTAAAGTCCTTTCTAAAGGCTACTTTCGGGGAGAAAAAGCACGCCACACATTTATTATCAGATCTGCAACACTGTAAACAATTATTAAATGAAGACGTTACTATTTATTCTTTAAGGGTGGAGTCAATTCTGACTCGTATACAGTCAGACATACATTATAGTTGCAAAAATGAAAAGGAACTGCCTGGCAGAATAGCAGCCATGGAGGACCTTGCCCTAAACACCTTTATGTTAGGGTTAAACCCTTCCATATCGACTATTGTCCGTTGTAAAAATCCCTCTAATCTCAATGAAGCCATACAGTATGCTATTGATGAAGAAAAATTATATAACCTATCCAGATCTAATCTAAAATCTTCTAAACAGTGTTCTATTTGCAACAAATCGGGTCATAATTCATCAGAATGTTTTAAGAATAAAAAACAGCATGGTAAAGATTTTAAAATTTACAAAAATTCGCCGTCTCCTAATTCTAATACTAATTTCGAAGATAATAACCCGAAAACTTGCAATTATTGTAAAAATGTTGGCCACGTGATCAAAGAGTGTCGCAAGCTTCAATATAATATGAAGCAAAGGCAAGCCGCTGACACTGCACAACGTGACCGTAACTCGGCACCCACTAACATTAATGACGCATCTACACACACGTGTGAAAATACAGCTAAAATTGATGATGATAATTTAAACTAAGCAAGATTTTGGTACCGTGTCTGCCAAAATCGAACAAAGTTCTAAATGACACGACCTATGCTAATTCTTATACAAATTTTTCTAAATTCGCACCTCATCCAAAAGAGATGAGTTCTTCTAAATTCGCATCTCATCCTAAAGAGATGAGTTCTTCTAAATTCGCATCTCATCCAAAGGAGATGAGTTCTACTAAATTTGCATCTCATCCTAAAGAGATGAGTTCTTCTAAATTTGCATCTCATCCTAAAGAGATGAGTTCTACTAAATTCGCATCTCATCCAAAGGAGATGAGTCCTTCCAAATTCGCATCTCATCCAGAAGGAATGAGTCCTACCGAATATTCATCTCAGTCGATTAAACTGAGTTCTACTACGCCTAATGATAAAACAAAATGTCAATTATGTACCGAAAAGTTACGAGCATCTTATACTAATTCTAAACCTATATACGAAATTAATAACTACTCTAGAAAGGTAGCTTTACCTCATATTTATCTACATACTAATCACGCTCGCGAACAGATATGTTTTCTTATAGATACAGGATCGACCATTAGTATCGTTAAAGAGTCCTGTTTACAAAAACTTCCAAGTCTATGTACTGAAACTGTCAAATTAAAGGGCATTAACAGTTCAGAAACTCCAGTTGAAACTCTAGGTACCTTCCAAATGGAGTTCAACTTGTCGGATAATACACATAAGTATAAATTTCATGTCACTAAAGATGACATCAATCTTGCTAATTATGATGGAATAATCGGTAGCGATTTTTGCAGTTATTTTAAAACAAACATCGATTACTCTTCAAAATCAATTTCCATATTAAGTCACTCTATTCCTATTATTTATACTCAACCTTCATACAATATTCCGGCTCGATCAGAAGTAGTTATCGAGTGCACTGTATCAAATTACTCTCCTAAACTTTATCACAACAATGAAGCTCTCATACTAGATCACATCTTAAGTGAAGGCGTTTATGTCGCTAATTGCATTGTCTCAATTAAACCGAATGGAAAAACAAACGTGACTATTTTAAACACTACAGAGCGTGACATTGAAATAAAAGATTATTACGTTACAGCGACGCCCCTTGAACTTGATTGCTCAGCTGTTAATTCTTATAATATTAATGCTACTTCTTGTTCGAAAAATGATCGCATAAATAAAGTACTAAACCTTATCCGTTGCTCTCATCTAAATAATGAAGAGAAAAAGGCTCTCTTAGAATGTTGCTCCCACTACACAGATATTTTCCATGTCGAAGGTGAACCTTTAACCTTTACGAATGCTATTGAGCATACTATTAACACAGGTGATGCCCCACCTATTAATGTGAAATCATATCGTTTCCCTGAATGCCACAAGGAGGAAGTCGATTCCCAAATTCGTAAAATGCTAGATCAAAATATTATTCGACCTTCAATTTCGCCTTGGAGCGCCCCAGTTTGGGTAGTCCCGAAAAAAATGGACGCTTCCGGCAAACAAAAGTGGAGGATAGTCATCGACTATCGCCGTCTTAATGATGTCACTGTTTCCGAATCTTATCCACTGCCTCTTATCACTGATATTTTAGACCAATTAGGTCACTCTAAATATTTCAGCACGCTAGACCTTACAAGTGGTTTTCATCAACTGAAAACTAGTCCCAAGGACGCGCCTAAAACAGGTTTCACAGTTAGCACAAATTCAGACATGTCGGGTCATTACGAATTTACCCGAATGCCTTTCGGGCTGAAAAATGCCCCTGCCACGTTTCAGCGTCTTATGAACACTGTATTATCAGGCTTACAAGGCCTTCATTGCTATATATATCTTGACGATTGTATAGTTTATAGTCAAAATCTACAAGATCATATACAAAAATTACAACTAGTATTTGACAAATTTCGTGAATACAATTTAAAACTCCAACCGGACAAGTGTGAGTTCCTAAGGCATGAAGTAACTTACCTTGGTCATATTATCACCGATAAAGGTGTATCTCCGAATCCTGAAAAGGTCAGCGCTGTATCGCAATTTCCAGTTCCTAAAAATCCTAAAAATATTAAGTCGTTTCTAGGCCTAATAGGCTATTATCGCCGATTCATTGAAAACTTTTCTAAGTTAACTAAACCACTTACGTCTCTATTAAAAAAGGATGCTGTGTTCCACTGGGACACGGAACAACAACAAGCATTCGATATCTTAAAGGAAAAATTGATTACTGCCCCTCTTCTACAGTACCCTGACTTCTCACAACCTTTTAATGTTACCACTGATGCAAGTAACTACGCCGTTGGCGCCATACTGTCTCAGGGTCCCGTCGGCAAAGATAAGCCGATAGCTTACGCGTCGCGAACCTTAAATAAGCCTGAAGGGAATTATTCAACTACGGAAAAAGAATTATTAGCTATTATATTCGCCGTTAAAACTTTCCGACCATATTTATATGGTAATAGATTTAAAATAATAACAGATCATAGGCCTCTCGTGTGGCTATTTAATGTAAAAGATCCGGGTAGTAGACTCATTCGCTGGCGTCTCAAACTTGAGGAATACGATTATGAAATCGTTTATAAACAAGGTCGTCTCAATTCTAACGCCGATGCGCTATCCCGCTGCCCTATCAATGCTATTGACGCAAATAATTTAAATAATTTCTCTTACGAACAGTATTTCAAGGCTCAATTTACAAATCAACTACCAGTCCCAAATACCATAATCGAAGAGTGTATTCAAGGACTACACTTATCTAAGTTAAATACAATCGCTTGTCCAGTCTCTTTAGACTTCGACTACTCTATGCCTCATTGCGAGGAAATATTATCGCAGCTCGATAATTCTGCTGATCTACTAAATTCCGAACGCGAGGCACTTACGATACAATGTGTCAACGATAAAAATAAAACCTACTATTTTCTATTTACAAAAGTACATCACTATGAAGAAACTAATTATAGAGATGTTTATAACTTATTAATTATGCTTAGAAATTTACTAATTGATTGCCAAAATATTACCAACCTTGCGTTACCAGACTTTACGGACCCATTTTCAAAGCTTAAGTATTCTAAAATCTATAATATGATTTCCTATATTTTTCACGATACTAATATAAAAGTTCACATATATAAAAATCAATTAATCTATCCTACTCCTGTAGAAGTCCCTAAAATATTAAAAGAAAACCATGACTCTGTTATAGCTGGTCACCCAGGGACACAACGAATGTACTCCCGAATTAAAGCTGCCTATTATTGGAAAGGCATGCGGTCCGACATTGAACAATACGTAAAGAAATGCAAACTTTGCCAAATTAATAAGCCTTTAAGGAAATCAAATAAAGCTCCGATGGAGATAACGTCCACATCTACTAGGCCGTTTGAAAGACTAGCCCTTGACGTCGTAGGTCCTTTACCCGATGCAGGTCACCAAAACTTTAGATTCATCTTAACCTTACAAGATGACTTAACGAAATTTACTAGCGCTTACCCAATGGTTACAGCTACTAGTGAAGAAATAGCAAGAAACCTTGTTCATTTTATGTCTCTTTTCGGTTTTCCCAAAACCATTCTCTCAGATTTAGGTACATGTTTTACATCCGACTTATTTAAACAATTGACCGAAATACTAAAGGTCAAGGCTCTTTTTACTACTCCGTATCATCCACAAACCAATGGAGCTCTTGAACGCTCACATGCTACTTTAAAAGAATACCTAAAATCCTTTGTTAATGAGAACCAGAACGACTGGCATTGTTACTTATTCACTGCGATTCTAGCTTATAATACTACACCTCATAGTACTACTAACTTTACTCCTTACGAGTTACTATATGGTTATAAACCATCCATTCCAAACTCGTTATATGAAACCTCTGGTAATACATACAACGAATATATTCGAGCTTTACAATATAGAATGCGCTTTAGTCGCGAGAAAGCCATTCAAAACATTATAAATAGTAAAGAAAGATCAAAACAATACTATGATGCTAACTCCCGTGACGTTACTTACAAGGTAGGAGATATGGTTTATCTCAAACAACATCATAGGCTTCGAAAAGCCTTATCGCCTATATGGAAAGGCCCTTATAAAATTATTAAAGTTCATAACAAACATAATGTAACCCTACAAGTAGGTCGCAAGGCTATTAAGTACCATACCAATGAAATTAAGCCTTCTACTTCTTAACCTATGTACTATGTTTCTTTTCAGAATAATATGCTACTATGGCACTTTATGCCTCGGCCGCACTGAATCAAACATCATCCCAATCTACCATAGCCCCGGGATTTATTTTGAACCTACTACTAATATTAATTTTTATACTGATCATTGGAAAGTGATCACCCACGTAGATTTAGTTTCTTTAGAACCGTATCTTAATAAAATCGAATCATTATTACACGATACTCTAGACTTATGCAACAAGATTCAACCGCAAGAGTTAGGTACATGCAAAGACATGTCTAGCCCTATCGAAGTTTTAATCCAGTCTAGTTCTATCAAATTACAATCCTTATCGCATATCATCTCCAACCAATTGACAAATAAAGTCAAACGATCTTTAGAATTCGGAGGTGAGATCTTAAAGTTTTTCTTCGGCACATTAGATGCAGATGATGCCCGAAAATATGATGCTGCAATTGAATCGTGCAAAAAGAGTGAAACAGAAATGTTTCATTTAATGAGAGATAACATTCACATTGTCAAGTCTACTATAAATAATTTTAACACTACCATTAGCAAACTTAATCAAAATGAGATGAAATTAAATGCCCAAATTAATCAGATGAATGAAATACTTTCCCAAATTACTAAAATCGATAATCAGTTACTATATACCTCAAAATTAAACAACCTTCTTAATATTATCGAAGGCTCTTTACTTGCTATAACTAATTTACTAGATACTACACTAAATTCTATTTTATTTTCTAAGGTTAATGTACTACATCCTAGTGTTATAAGTCCCTTAAATCTTTATTTAGAATTAACTAAGCATAGTAGTCATGTAAGCAAAAGGTTAGACTTCCCAGTTCCTTTAACCATTCAAAATATTCATTCTATTATTGATGTTTCCAAATTTAGTTCTTATTTTTACAACAATAAGGTCATTTTTATATTACAGATCCCTTTGATCACTCCTGATAAGTTCATGACCTATAAAAACATACCACTACCTACGCCTCATGATGACTCACATAATACATTTGCTTTGATTCAACCTTCTAACCCTTATACTGCATTAAGTGATGACAGAATGCATTATGCTATGTTGGATACTCTTGATAAATGTAAAATAATAAACAGTAACTTTTCTATCTGTGAATTAAGTACTATATACTCATGTATAAGTAATCCTAATTGTGAATCTAAAATTTTAACTGAGGTAACATTGTCATTACCTACAGAATGCAATGCTAAAATATTATATGGTCAGATTGATATTTGGCAAAAATTAAGAAATAATAAATGGATTTATGTCCAATCAAATATTAATAAATTGACTATTAAATGTGACGAAAATATTAGTGACCATTCTATTACAGGAACAGGAATTGTAAAACTATCGCCTAATTGTATTGGGTATTCTAAAACGGTACAGTTGATACCGACTAGTTCTTATTCTATATTTACTAAGTCTCCTTTAGATATAAGCTTTGATATAACAACTGATGACTGTTGTAAAAAGGACATATTTAATAAGAGTTTACCACATTTGTCGCCAATCTCTTTGAGCAAAATTAACTTAGATTCTCTCAAATATGCAACTCGTGAAATGGACAGTTTAGAATATAAACTGGATAATCTAGAAAAGTTATCTCACTTTATTAAATATGGCCCTTACTATTCTACTTTTACTTATATACTAATTGTGTGTTTATTTGTATACTTAGTTTATAAATTATATAGGTACTTTAAGAACAAAAACAATTTAAATGCTGGATGTTGCGTGCAAATATTTAATCAATGTTATAATCAAAATACTAAACGCAAGTCCAAGGTCTCAAATAGTATTGAGATGACGGAAGTATCTTCAACTTCCGAAGATGACAATAAGTCAGTTCAGTCTATGCCTATTCGTTACCCAAATTATAAATCCACTACTAATGTTAATACAGTCAAATCTATGTCAAATAGAAATCTAAACTTTTAAATGTAAAACTATTAATAAACTATGTTGTCAATTTTTATTCAAAATTATGTAACCTTTATATTTGAATGTAATAATAATACATGTTGTAGAATGTCTCTCTTAATAGTAATATCTTCAATCTTACTTCGCTTCATCTTAATGAGATAAAGCTTCGTTTAAAAGGGGGAGCTGTTATAACCCTTATTACAAGGCAATAGAGCCTAAGTCAGCTTTTAGTTGTTATAGAGTATTTTTCCAGTAGTAAAGTGTTGACGTTGCATTTTTACCCAATGCACAGGAATAAGGTGTGTAATTAAGTCAGTTAGATTCTGAACGCTGTCGCGTATACTAGTTGCCTAATTTAAAGGAGAAATTAAGAGGGACATTGCCAAATATAGTTCATAAGAACTTGTAAGTCTGTGCTATTGTGTTTGTGGTGAAATAAAGTGGTTCCAGTAGAAAATTGTTTTTTTTAAAAAGACAAACGGGGTCGGCTTAGTAACAGTTCGAAGATTTTGTTTGTTTGAAATTGAGTTATGTCTGAACTCTATGGAGATTAAATAATATGTGATGGTATATGTATTAGAGGGTGGAAACTTCCTTAATAATCTTGCAAAAAGATGGACTAATATTTGATACATGGATATTGTCACTGCACTTTAATATTTTCCAACTACTACTAATAATGTTATTATACTAATATTTAATTAATCGCAGTATTGCTTTACTTAAACATTTTACGGTTAAGTAATGAGTGAGAGAAAGTAATTGAGTTCTTAGGTTAGACGCTGCCAACTAAAGATCGAACCAAGTAGCGTACTTAAAATTGAAGATGATGGCTTTTTGCGTAAAACTTTATTAGCAGTCTTTGTTGATAAGGAAGGATGATAATTGCCTTTTTAATAAGTTTAAGGATTGTGACTGCACCATTTTTTATCAATGGTTAAATTCTATCTGCATCTACAAACTGCGTATTTACATATCTTATAGACAAGTTAGCTGCCTCATTGGTCTAGTGGTCGAAAGCACGCCTGTTGAGCTTGACTTCTAAGTTTGATTCTCGGGTCGGGCAAAATGTTTTTGGACTTTAACATTCATTCATTCTCCGTAGTCGTTGGCAATAGACTCGCCCATAGGGGGCGAGTCTATACAGACATGGGACATATACGTAACGGGTGCAATGTGGGTGTACTATACAGGGGTTATACTACTACTTTTTAGCGTCTTCATATCCAGAACATTCACACTAAACACCGCCAATCATCCACCAAACCCATCAAAACAACCCTTGTACTATCAACCCCTAACGGCCCGAAAATTGGGATATAACCTACCGTTAAGCAATTACGTGTTATCCCAAACTTATTGCTCAAAATGGGATAAAGTCTGGCTGAATGATCAGGAATGGGCCAAAACGAGCGCGGTGGGCCTAATGGGACCACAGCGGTGGCCGGAGCCCCATCGAGCCTTAATATCCTCGTATCTCAGTCTTTATCACTGAATATAAGTTTAGAGCGCGTTTTCTATTATTCATGGTAATGGTTCTGGTTTTGGTGTGATAAATGATTGTGTGGTAATGGGGGGTTAAGTTGTGGGGTGGTAGGGAAAGGTGCTAAGTTTAATGGTTAACCCTATAATTATCACGTTTTAGGTCGAACTAAATAATTTCTAGATGCTGACATCTGTTGTGTACATCCTTACTAATATTATAGAAGCGAACGTAAGTTTGTTTGATTGTTACCTTTTTACGCCTATACCACTGAACTTATCAAAATTAAATCATGCATAATATACCTTGCCAGGAGTACAGAAAAGAACATAGGGTACCTCTCATCTAGAAAAAAAGTATTGTTCACAAGGGAAAAAACGGTAAAATTCGGTGGTAACCATTTTTTGGCCGCTCGATGGCGCTACGAGCCTTATGAAATTCAAATATAAAACGGGTGAAACCCGCGGGGCACTCCTTGTATGTATAAACCCGCTCTCCTCCTACTTTCCGTAATTATCACGTTATATAATTCCTTTAATTTCGATGAAATTACAAAGTGAGTATAATATTATATTAAACATTGATTGAAGAATGTTCACCGAAGGATATCGCCGCAATCAATATGCCTGACAGAACTTAATAAACAGCATTAATTCGCGACCTTCACTATTCTAAATTTAAACCAAGACCTCTGATTATTCTCTTCCTAATTAAGAAATCTAATTCAAATTTCGAAATCAAACAGCAAAACGAACTGTAAAATTATTTAAATCAAAATGTTAATTCGCCACTCGTGGCGCCGGCGGCGGGCGCACCTGTCACGCGATCACGTCTTAACACTGTCCGAAAGTTGGTGCGCTCACCCCACAAACTCGTGATTAGCGCCCGTTTAGCGTAGGGTGGAGTGCCCAAAAGTTGGCCGCGGACGTGAGTGGGTAACGAGCCGTTAACATTTTTACTCGCGCCGAGCAACAAGATTGTTTTTTTAGGTTTAATTTAAATTTAAATTATTGTCAAAGCGTTTGGGGCGTTGTAAATAATTTTGGCGTAAAAGTGGATG
Organism: Abrostola triplasia; assembly: GCA_946251915.1. NCBI lineage: Eukaryota > Metazoa > Arthropoda > Insecta > Lepidoptera > Noctuidae > Abrostola > Abrostola triplasia. The sequence continues at coordinate 1,151,245 of OX276424.1, read as the reverse complement.
ATGGAGTGTTACGTATTAATGGAATATCTGTGGGGCTGTTATCAGTGTGAGGCCTATGTATGTTTAAGGAGCAAGGAATATTAATTTTGGCAAATGTTGAGTGCTTCGCTGGTTTATATGGGGAGTAGCACCTAATGGTTCGGGGATTAGATATTTTGACTAAATTGTACATGTAAATATTATATTATAATAGGTCATTTGCAAAACCTAGCACTTAAGGCTTCAACAATGTTTTTTGTCCTTAGACAAATTTGACACCCTGACATTTCGACGGATTTTTTATAAAAGAGCCAAACACAACACAACATGAAACCGTACTCGCGACACCACAAATTGGAGTCGTGACGTTCACGTCTCGTGCAAGTAATTCAAATCAAACATGCCGCATGGATCCGAATCTAATTTCCCACTTGAATTAAATACCGTCGCAATTCGCTGGATTGGATTAACGTTATGGCAAACATTTGGTGCGGTTACCCTGCTATGTAAATAGGGTGGGCGTGTTTGTAGTTTGCTGTGCGGGATAAGGAGAATCAGCTAGTTGCGACTTTGTCGACTCGCGGAGCTGCTGGGTACGCGACGGTGATGAGTGCATTGACGCGCCGTTTGATGGTACACTCGACTAACAATGGTACCAAATTTTAACGATACAATAAAAACACAGGTTTCCGAACTGGCCTTACACTGGGGTACGCCAGTACAGTAACAACCAGCGCTAAGTAAGTAAGTTAAGTTGACTTGACCTTGTGGGAGTCCTGACACGTCATAAAGACATTGATCACTGGGGACGTATTGGTAGCATTCTTTACCCTTCTGTAATCAGGAAGGACGACGGACTTTTGTCAATCACCTCACACCACTGTCCCACTCTTCGAGGATAACAGACTTAATCCGCTTTTAGATATTTCGTATCTAGCACATATGCACAGAAAAATAACTTGAAACAGCCTGCAAATGTTATATCTCAGTAAACTGCAACTATAAAGCTATTAAATATATTATAACGATACCGACCGAGGGCGGGCACCTCTGTCACCGTTTCATTACGCGGAGTGCAAGCTTACCGTCGGCCATTTTTTAGATCCAAATCAATTTATTTAATGCTGCAAATGGTGCTGGTGCGGCGATACTCCAGCTAAACTAAACCGCTTTCAGCTTTATTGCAGGATACATATTGTAATCGATTCTGGGTTAAGAGTGTGGGAATTTTTATTCATTTAAATTTCATGTTACATAAAGTAGACATAAGCGGACTTAATGCCTGAGGCATTCTCTACCCGTCAACCAACAGATGGTACAAAAATGTCGAAATACGTGCAACAACAAAGTAAAAAGGACGTAGAGAAAACCATTTAACACAACATACTCAACAATAAAACATACTCTATAAATATCTTTGGAACAAATTACATAAATAACATACACAAATATTTAGTAAGAAAACACTATACTTACTAATATATATATATATATAATATACTATTATATATCATGTTTGTTTGTCGTAAAGAGGTACAGAAGTGGTGTAGCATATCCACGAAGAATGTCATCTTGACAGAATTTTTGTCAGTGCACTAATCGGCAGTGTGTGCAAACAGGTGTACTCCTCTTTCCTCTATATATTAACAGTATGATGAAATAGCTTCCGACATGGCTTTTCGGATCAAGGAACAACACCTACTTATTTATTAAAATCTTGTTAGAATCTTCTTATTACTATTTATTAGCATAGCAGCAATCTATATGATTAAAACTAGTTTGTAATTAACTTTACGATGTAGCAGTAGTAATAATTACAATAATTTTCAAATATTATACAGAGATTTTTGAGCATTGGTAAAAGTTAACCCACGAGAACTAAACAAAAATAAAACTTAAATCTAGAGCACTAATTTTTTTGCGAGAATTCCTCCGTGCAACAAACTTGGGCAACCCTGCACAATACTGCCGAATTAATTCGCACCGCAAACGCGAAATAAAAAAAACATCGCGTCATTCGTTAAGCGAAGCCCCCTCGGAATACGCGTGCTTCGCGAAAAAAATATATCCTGAAAAAAAGAGGGGAAACTTTGAAAATGAAAAGTCAACTGAGTGAATTTGCAAAAATTGCTCCGGGACCATGGGAAAACGGCGCACGAGTAGGTCACACTCGCGGAATTGCAAATGCTTCTGACTGTTCAAGTTGCGATTCAATTCAATTTAATTGAATACACTTATTGTATGGAGGAAACTGGTGTAGGTACGTATGAGAACATATCAGGTTAGCAATCTACGAAGTTAGATCTAAGGGAGGTTTACTCCATTATCAGAAGATTAGTTAATTGAATCAAGCCTAATGCTATTTATCAGCTCACACAGGTTCATGACGGTAAATTAAGGTATTGTACTTTCACATAAGCCAATATTTATGCCCCTTTAATAAAAAAAATGACAATTCAAACTATGGGCTAAATTATACCCAACACGGTCGTTTGCATGTCATAGAATAGAGATGTCAATAGACTTAATACGGGGTTTAGTTAATGCCGGGATGATCCTCGTTTAGAATAAGAGGGCGTGAGACTACTGATAATAATGTTATAAATTCTTGGCAGGACAAATATGTGCCAAAGTTAGGAAACTGAAACAGGATTGTAGTATTAAAGATTGACCAACTATCAACCAGACCAGAGTCTCGAAGACAACATCTTCATAACAACATGATCCACCAAAGACTGGGAGCAAAAAATAAGAATTTAAATTCATGGTAAAGATTATCCGTTTGAAACAATTATGTCTTCAGTGGGCCGTCGATAATCCCCCTTGCCTGGGAATGCTAGTCGAATCGCTCATTACCCCAGCCAATGGTGACTTTGGGGGAAAAAATTGAATTATTTCAGGGAATCGTATTACATTTCCAATTTACAGAGGGGAAACGTTTCGATACTTAATGGACGTATCTGGTCGGGAAGGAGGTAAGGAGGACTTTAGACGAGAACTTCGGACAACATTTTGGTGAAACTCCTTGTGACGAAGTATTTTACGTTAGCGCATGCGTCATGCTGTTATCATGTTGACGTGTTGGTTGACTTGATTCAGGTACTCATCCGTTGTTAGAGGTTACATACGATTCATCTACAAGACTATTATTGAATGATCTGCCACGAGTCCGGGTGGTATTGTACGAGATTTTGCCTATCTATAAAACGTACCCATGACAAAAAGCAATCTGAGAATGGCCATCGTTTTATAGAAATAAAATAAATCGGTGAACGAGAGAACAGTAGATGGCTTCTATTAGCTAACAACGACTCTTACATGTATTGAAACTTCGGGAAGGTTATTGAACTGTAAAAGCTAAGAATCCACCCTTCCAGTATATAAATAGAAAAGACGTAATCAGTGTAATAAATCAGGGTCTAGTTGTTAGGTTAAAGGTCACCGCGTGGGAGTAATTATCTCTTATATTTATAAGGTTTCACCTGATTGCCGTTTTGGTTAATTACACGTACTTCCTCATTATGAGATGATGACCTTTCTAATATAGTAGGAAAATGCTGCTATGTTCTACCTACCTACGTATGACGTATATATATTAACATGTAAAACAAAATGAAGTAATAATGCCATTTAATGTAGTGGTACCACGGAAGGCACGTTAAGCCGTTGATACTACGCCTGATCTCTCTCCGCCCGTATCAGTCGACGAGAGTGAGTGAGTGAAGGGAAAAGAGAGTGCACCTGTGTTTGCGCGCATACTTGTGCACTATAATATCTCCTGCGTAGTTAGCTAGTCACAGCTGAGACAGGCTGCCGTGAGCAAAATTCGGTCACGAGAACATTACTACTACGAACTGATTTTGCAAATACACCAAAAACACGTTACATGCGTTAAAACAAAGTCCAAAACATAAATGCTAATGGTTGCCACTCAACAAAGTATCCTCCCTTAATCCAAATTTCCCATAAATCTTCAATAATTAAGCCGAAATGAGTGCCAAATGAAGCCTAGACTTAAATCATCGTAATTAAAATCAATTTCAACTGACAATTGCGAACACACTGTCTCTGAGAGGCTTATCAAAACCCACAAATCATGGCCACGAAACAATGAACCAGTACAATGGGGCATCTTCACAAAGAAACTCAACTCATTGCACGAGAAAGGATACGATAACACCAGTATTCCTTGGCCTCTCAAACTTCATTACGCCCCCCCTTCTATTGCCTGTTTTAGAGAACACAGGGGAGCGGGGAGGTCTTTACTCGTTGGGCGTTAGGTTCCACCGTTGAATCTAGATAATTGATAGATAAAGATCTGGAGAGCTTGAACGAGTTGGCTGCGTAAGTGAGGTTTTTGATTAAATAGTTTTATTTTTTCTGTCCGATTTATAGAACAAGTTGAAGATACAAGTTTTTATAAATCAGATAATTGAGTCATTTGTCTGTGAAGTCTGATAACAATACAAGTACCTAAAGAGGTTTATATGTCTAGGTTATAAATTCAGGGAGAGGCCTTTGGATGAGTTTACTATTAAATATTGTTTACAACATAGACTGCGAAAAATTAATGTTTGAACTCCTGTTAAAGAAGGATACCTCTGACTTACCCTTTGGGGGTATACCTATATAGCAATGGTAGCCGAGTGGCGTGGCCGTTGGACTGACAAGTCAAAGGTCGCAAGGTCCAACCCAGTACGCACCAATGTCTTCTAAGTTTCATGTGCGTACTATAAATTTGTTATTAGTTGTTAAAAACGGTGAAGGAAAACATTGTGAGTAAACCAGCACACCTGAGAGATTTTTCAACGGTGTGTAAAGCCATGTCAGAGGCCTACAGAGTCTATGCCAGAGGTTTTGAAACCTGCATGCAGTTGCTCGGTTCCAAAATGTCGTTTCTATGGAGATATTGTCACGAACAAGATTCTAGTTTCCCATTTCAAATGTCATGCCAATATAGAAAATAAGCGCAAATCTCCATGACAGTCCGTCAGTTTTTTCAATACCAAAGTATTTGTACAACTAGCTGCGCCCCGCGGTGTTACCCGCAACATTTTTTCGGGATAAAAAAAAGTAGCCTATGTGTTAATTTAGGGTGTCAGCTACCTCCATATGAAATTTCATAAAAATCGGTTTAGTCGTTTGAGCGTGAAGAGGTAACAAACACACTCACAAACTTTTGCCTTTATAATATTAGTGTGACGTAATTAGTTTGTTTTAAAATTAAAAAATGTATTCACAAAAATATGGTGTTCAAGAGCGTTACCGTTATTGCCACATATTTTTTAATTACGACATAAAAATCTTCCAATTATAATTATTACTGTTTAATTGTTTATTTAAAACCACAATATGTTGCAGCTGATGACCACAATTCATTGGGTATTATCAGTAATATTGTAATTAGTGTACATTACAGATTGTTAATGCATTTATTATTAAAATATTTAAATGAATTGGAAAAGCAACTGAATACTGGTAACACTAAAACAAAGTCCCTAAAGGAGTTTCAATATTATGTTACAATGTTTACATGTTAGTGCATGAAAGATGTTGACTGCCTCGTTGGTCTAGTAGTTGCATAGTGCGGCTGCTGAGTGTAAGGTCCTGAGTTCGAGTCCTAGATCGGGTAGTGTTACTGGCGTTCTCCATTACGTATTCTCACCTTCTACTACATTGAGACCTATAAAATTACTGGCAAAATGCTACTAGCATCTCTTTATTTCCCTTCGGAGCATGCAGGCGTGATGTTATGTTTGGGGTATTTTTTTATTTTTAATGTCGCCCATACTAGGAGTTTCTCCTGTATCGTGGGTGCGTTTTAAATATATGAAATATCACATACACAACCAAACTCAAGACAAACATCAACCTTTCATAAAATTAATGTCCCGTGCGGGTATCGAGTCCGCAACCCCTAAGACCGCCCATTGTACATTATCCTTATATTACTGTACTTATGTTTATTTTTGGTGTACAATAAAGAGAAATCTATCTATCTATCTAACGCAGCAGTTCAATCGCGTAGCCACTGCGCCAATCAGGTCGTCAAAAAAAAGTAAATTAACCGACTGTGGTGCCAGTAAAACAGTGTACGGAGATAATGAAGTTGGCTAGTGGTAAGTATGTTAGTGAGCGCTATGCTACTGAATTTTGAACAGAAATTAACTTTAAAAAGTTGTTCACATGATTACACAGCGGAGCGTTCAGCTTCCTTAGTTTTAAATGTAACATTCTCGTTTATTTTTAAATGTAGGTACATATTATATTAATTTTTGTTAGAGAGAAATAAAGTTATTTTTCTTGTAAATAGTGATTAGGATGTTCGTTAAAATATTATATGACAACTGGATTCACAAAATATTTCAAAGTAAATACACAATTTTTTACTCACTATTAAACATGATATAATATTTGGTATAATATCGTATTGGCATCAACGCTAAGCCTATTGCCATCAACTGAGCACAAATCCAAACTCCGTGTTGCTACTGAGAATCACCTAATGGAAGAACAATAATATTTTGTCCTATACGGGATTCAAACCCAGGACCTCGTGCTTATAAGTCGCACTTAGCGAGCACTAGACCAACGAGACAGCCTATTGGTAAAGAAGAAACAGAAATATTCTGCATTATAGGGGTCGAGTATCAGGTAAGTGACTAAAAGACCCACAAAACAATTTGACCCCAATACAGAAATAACGGTAACACCTCGCAGGGTTAAAGTGAGGTGCACAATCTACCCACATCTCCCCAATGACGTCATCACAGATATGAATTCCAATTCTCAACAAAGAAATTGAACCTCCAATGATTCTAGAGCACCGTCAATTGGTCTGGATAGAGGCACCCTATTCATTACGTAGAGGGTTACGACGCTACGAAAGTGCTACGCCGCGCTACGCTGCTACGAATATAGATGGTACCATCGGATAGATTGATTCTATTTCGATAGATGTAAAATATTTTGAACGTGTACATTTGTGAGGAAATATTTTTATTTAGATTTGAATTGTTTTAGGTTTATTGGGTCTGTAAAAGTTATACTCTATTCAAAAAATCCAATTAGTTTTTGAATTTATGCTCGGTTTTTTAAAATTTATTATAACCTTATCATAGGCTTATTAAAAAAGAAAACACCTTGTGGTGTACCTAACCTATATGTACATAATTAGGTGGTTATAACTGTACACTCTAAAATAAATAGTTATGAAACATTTCAACAAAAATATTTTGTTCATTTATAATCTCGAACGCTGAACATTTTCTGCTGTGTAATCATGTGAGTAAAACCACTGAAAGTTAATTTCCGTTCTAAATTCTGGAATATAATATTCACCAACTTTCTTACAACTATCCAACTTAATTATAAATTAACTAGTTGTTCGCTATTACGTGTTATATTTTTTCGGGATAAGAAGTAGTATATGTGTTAATCCAGGGTGTCAGCTACCCCCATATAAAATTTCATTAAGATCCATTTAGTAGTTTTTACGAGATAGAGTAACAAACATCCATCCATATTTACAAACTTTCGCGTTTATAATATTAGTAGGGAATTAGGGATGGAATAAATTGGTTTTTTAAAAGAGGTATGAAGATAGTTATTCGTACTCTAAAAGTGGTTCCAAATTAATGATTAGTTGCTAAAAACGCTGAAGGAAAACATCATGAGATAACCGGCACACCTGAGAGATTTTCCAATGATGTGCGAAGCCATGGCAGAGGCCTACAGGCGGTATAAACTTTGTCACCAGGTCGTTCATCAATCAAACGATAGACTATGTGCCAGTTTGAAGAACAATGTTGTATACAACCTCTTTTGCTTATGCACGTACAGCTATTAAAGCGGTTTCTTCCAATCAGTATAAAGGAATAGGATACCGGGACTGTCGCAGAGTCTGTGTGCTGAACAAACTGCATTACCCGGCGATGCCCGCATCCCAACGTCATTATAGCACTAGTCTTACTAGTGCCGCGTCATCAGACATTGTCGCCGCCAGGGATCGACAGACGTTCCTGAAGATGCGATTCAAGTCCTTTATGGCAGTCAATGTGTGTGTGTGCTGCGCCGACCTGATTGGCGTAGTGGCTAAGCGATTGGACTGCTGCGCTAAGAGTTGATTCGGTCGGTTAGATATACGCATGGGGCAAACATTTGTGCGATCTACCGATTTTGGTGCCGAGTCTGGGTGAGCACCCAGACTCGGGACCTTATGTATGTGATATTACATGTTTGTGAAACGCACCCATGACACAGGAGTAAATTAAATTGTAGCGTAATGTTTTTTTTAAAGTATGTATTTAAAGGAAAATAAATAATATCTATTGGCCTGGTAGTACTTTTTAACCATTTCTGTGTTGGCCCCCTAGTAACAGTTGTACATAAGGTTATTACAATGACCTATTTCGGATTTTGAGTGACTTGCATTCGATCCCGTTTACTTAGGTAAGATACACTACCCGTATTCCCTGACTGTACCAATATTTGTAGTACATAAGTACACAATTCGTTATCAGCGCTCTGCATCACCACGGGGCGTCAAGACATGTCACGTGGTCGACGCCATCTTGGATTATTCAGTGACATATTTTGACACGATAACGTCATTAATTAATTAATGCGCGTTTGTGTCGTGACCTTAGACTAATGAGGGAATAGATTTAATCAAAAAAAATGTTTAATAATTAAAGTATATTACCAATTGAGTGTGCTCCTCAAAGTTGCCAAGATACGTGACTTTGAATACCATATTTGTTTCTATGTAATATCGCTGTTAGAAATCCTTATAGCTTGTGTGTGTATGTGTGTGTGTGATATGTGATTAATATAATGGAATAACTCTCTTAGCCTATCACTCCGGGTCATAATACCATACAACACAACTTTAATCCCCATATTTTTCACAAAACACGATACAACCTCATAAATGCACACAACGCGTACACTCGCGCACACAACTCCAGCACTCCACAATAAATGCTTTGCTTGAAAAATACGGTACACTCAAAGACAAAGTTGTTTCGCTGATATTAATCACGGATAAGGGGAACTCGGTACAGCGTGATTTGCACTTTGGTACTTCGCCGTGCGTACGTACAGTCACGCTCGCTGCCTTCGAAGGTTTCCGCAGTTGTTCGCAGTGCGCATACTTTGTGTTTAATTAAAAGTAACTGGTGCTAGGCTTGGACCAACGTTTGTAGACGACTGTAGACGGAATGCAGTTAGTGATATTGGTAGGTAATACGAGTATGTTAGGTTTCTCTCCGAAAATGTCGGTTTATGCGGCTACGAGTAATATTGTAGGTACTAGTGAAGCCCTAGCTCTTGTTAAATGTGTCAGTTTAAGTATGCAATTATTCACTGAAAATCACGAGATTTTAAAACCAACAAGATATCAAACCTAAAACCCGCTTGGCCTTGGCTTAATAACCCCAAGAATAATAATGATAGCAGGAACTTGCATTCTAAAATATTTTTATTTACCGTTTCGCATTCTTAAGACAACTTGCTTCCTTCAGCTACCTTTGAGACTTAAATCGAAGTCGAACTTAAGTTTATTGGCAGCAGCACCACCGACCGGACAAATGAGGTATCGTTAAAGGGGAAATAGGAGGGCACTATATACAGCGGGATTTCTTGGAATAGCTACATCTTGAATCGTAGGAGCAATTATTTAGTGTGAAGTAGTAAATACTGTTGTGGTTCGAGACTTTAGACCAACACTGTCTAGGTAAGCTACGGGTAACTAGACTTGTGCTTAGTTAGAAACACGTACGGTACTGACATACTAAATATGGAACCCATAATATGTAGTTCAACTATTATAGGTACTTGGCAAGACTTTTTTGTTTTATTAACGGGTTTAGACAACTTTTTTGTGGATAATAAATTTACGTCATTGTTGCGTACGAGAGATTTGATATTCAGATTCGTGATACGATAGAGAATATTCTAGTGCAGACAATATAATCCAAAAAATGAAAAAATAGATGACAGTATACATTCTTGTCAAAAATAAATTCTGTATTTATTATCGACAAACACCAATAACTGGCCAAGCAAAAACGCCAGCAAAAAAACGTCGATCAGATACAATTTTTATCGAAAACCACTACAAATTTACATACAAAGAGTCAGAGAGCACGATAAAAATCTCATTTCACACACAAAGGGAGCAGAGAAAAACATTATAGATAGCGTGACCATATAATTTTGTAATACATGTGTTGAGCAAAACAAACTGAGTGGAGCTGTGCGGGGCAGATTATCGCCGACGTGACAAATGTGGCCCCAGCGTGACAAGAACACGTGTTATACAATACGTCACGCCGTTATTACACGAGCAGTTTTAGGGTTAACGTCATCGTGCGATGCTGCAGCAGTTTCGGGTTATTATTTTCTTTGGAGTGATGGACGGTTAATTTTGTGAGACGGGATTGCGAGCGCGCGGCGGTCACCTGCGATGGTGGATGTTTTGAATTACGTCTTTGCGTGTTATGTATGCTGTTGCAATCAGCTGTTATGTATGTTTCAATGTGTTTTAAGGTCAGCATACGTATCATCCTGGAAAAGGATCGAGTTTTTAACCATCTCACTCAAAGACTCTTATTGACTACCGGATTGGCACAATAAATAAGCGATTGGACTGCTGCACTAAGAGTTGCGGGTTCAATTCCCACACGGGACAAACATTTGTGCAACCGCTCGCTGTTGATTGTCTCGAGACACATTATGTCATATTCCAAGATTGTGAAACGTTATAAGTGTGATGTGTGATACACACGGAAAAATAATTAAATATAACACAGTACAACATACACGTGACCTCTAGTTTAAATCTGAGGAACGAACAGGTTACCATTAGTAAAACAATTTCTTCTAGATTATTTTTTTCTCAAACCCAATAAAAACTTATCAAAACTTGCCAATCCAATCTCACAAAACAAAAACAAACTCTATCACAAAAACAATAGAACTTACTTTTCAAAAACAACAATCCGAACCAATTTGGATCTGCAGGTCTTAAAAAATAGTAGTCATTAGGAGAAACAGGGTTCCTTGTGTCCACTGAAGACATATAATTCCATACAGTTCCGTACACAATTGAAGGAGCGTCCACAAAGAGATTAGTATAAGAGGATCTTAGACGGTGGGGCTGCCCCAGAATATTATTTGCGAAATTAGTTCTCTTATGTATTTGTTGTATTGTTATAATTGTTTTGTTTGAGAATGTTCTGTGTGGGTTTGGAAGCATTTTGATTGATATACCTTCCCCATTAAATTACGTACTTATACTTTTTTAACAATTGAAAATTTAATCCATTGCAGCTATTATGTATTCGCCTCAATGGTAGATGGACGAATTCTCTCGAAAGGTGACAGTAGTAGTGGTTTGGTTAAAAGAGATCTTCAATTTAGGACCTTGTAGCTTGAATAACAACAACATAACATAGCTAGAGGAGCACATATAGTACACACACATTTCGCCAGTTATGTTTATAGACTCAAATCTACAAAATAGAGTACTAATAACAGAAAGACCTTATCAATACTATTTGACGTGATTTTTGAAGCTACACTATAATTTTCGACTTCTTCCGAGTATATTCGTTCCCCGCATGACATTAAGAGGGCATTAACCCTTACATCTCACTTTTCATTCTCCCACAACACTCCCAGCGATTCAAAGCTTAGAATAATTACCATATCTAACTATTTTAAACTTAGACTTAACTTCGTTTATACTTAAGCATATGCTTAGACGCGGCATTCAGATGTTCTGGATAAAGTTAGGACGTCTCCCAAGTTCTAGCTAGTCGTACAGCTCTACCACATATTAGGCGTTAACTCGATAAACGTTAGCGCTTTTGTCTGTGATATGAGCAGAGTTGAGAATACCGTGGTTTTGGAGTTTGTTATACTTGATATTATGGAATTATAGTCGAGGGAAAAATTAGGAATAAGAGAGGTTTATTTGTTTTGTTGATGATGATAAGGAAGGAAGATGTGCTACGTTTTAGGCTTATGTTAGTGCTACTGCAACTGGCCTGCAAAACTTAGTATCAAACTTTTAAAATTACAATAATTTTATAAGACAATTTTTTATTCATATAATATTTTACTGGAGCTTATTTACACACTGTAACCTACGTTAAAAATAAATATATACAAAAGAAAAAAAAATAACTAAAATTTATGCATCAAAGTATTCCTTCTCATTGCTGTCAACTGGTAGGGTGGCCAAAAGGCTGGCGGCATTGCCACGTTACTTTATAATTGAATAAAAAGTTCGAATTAAAAAAGTACCTGATGATGATTGAAATTAGGGCTTCAGAACCGGTTTTTCCCGGTTCCAAAAGAACCGGGAATTCCCGGTTCGAAAGACCCAGATAGAACCGGTTCTGTAAAACGAGGAACTGGATTTTTCGGTTCTTACGGTTCTCTCTTAAAATTTTAGGAATAATATTATCTCTATAATACTCTTAATGCTAAATATCAAGTTATTATCCAAATTTATTATTAAAACAGAATATATGCAGTTATTTCACTGTTAAAGTAATAAATAACGTCATAATTTATTATTAATAATGAATCTTGAATGAGAATGGTGGTCAGAGACACCGAGGACGATACCTATCGCTCGCTTATCACCATTTACTATCAATTCCACCCACTAGTGTGGAGCCGGAACGTATATTTTCTTCCGCCGGGATAGTCTGCAATAGACTCCGTTCGTCTTTAAGCGACAAAACTTTAGACGCACTTATTTTTTTACGTTCCTTTTATTCAGGAAAGAAGAAAGCCAATACATAATGCTGTGGTAATGCTCAATTTAATTATTAATTTTCGTTATTTGGTTTTTGTTATATTTTTTTGTAATTTTATCATTTATTTACAACTGTTATGTGCTTGTTGATTTGTTTTGAGTGGATTTGTAAAAGTTTCTATATCTAGCTTGTAAGATGGTTAATTTTTTTAAGTTTAATTTTTATTATTTCCCTTTTTGATCTCTGTAGTGTAGTGAATTATAAAGAACTGATTGTTGCCAAAAATAGTTAAAAACGATGTTGTAATTTGAGTATAATTCAAAAAATATATAAATATGCGTACCAATAAAGTGTGTTTTATTTAGACACTTTTCAAATAGAATTTATGAAAAAAACCCGAAAGAACCGGGTACCCGGTGCCGTCTAGAATTCAGAACCGAAAGAACCGGTTCCTAAAATAGGTCCGGTTCTCGATGCCCTAATTGAAATGTCTCTGAAAACGGATAAAATTTGCTCTAAAACGTTTTTATTGGTTTAAATCTCAAACTTTTATAGCTGATACGAAGCAAAAGAATTATAATATCTACTACAATAATAATATATACAAGCATATTAAATTCGACAGTTTTGAAATACAAAACCAGTATTGCAATCAGCCTAATTGAAGAAGTCCTGAGCGAGGCTATCGTGCGTCAGGAATTTTGAGCTGGAATTTACCGAAATAAGTCAATTTCGCCCACCCAAAATCAGTTTACATGAACCAGAATATCCACTTCCCATTTCCGAGAAATCGTTCTATATCTGTACGTACTATTTTGAGATAAACAAGTGACTATTTTAAGACTAAGCCAATATACAGGCGGCTCCCATTTCCTTGGCGCGTGTTTATACCGTCCTGTATTTTTAGCTAAATTTCTCGTACAAAATCAGAAGTACTAGGGTAGCAGATTCGTCGAGTCACGAAGTACTCAAATAGTAAGCCTTAGAAGCGAGGGCTCATCTAAAAGTTGGAGAAACGGCGAGTCACTGCCACCAGTTTCTTCTACCAGTGATTAATGTTCAGCTACCATTCGTTGCTTAGAAATAATGTTAATCATTGTACCGCGTTGAATACTAGATGTGTCTTTAGGTTTTAGTTTCTGAAGTGGAACTCCTAAGTACCTGCTTTTGTAGAAAGAGATTAACTCTAATGAGACTGTTTTTCTTTTATTTAATTTATTGTAGGTATAAGGTATACAAATTTATTGTGTTTATTAAACGTAACCCCGCACTGGGAATTCCTTCTGTATTGTGGGTGTGCATCTACAAACACCCAGACTCGGGTCCAGCATCCGCCTTTCACACCAATCTTTGCCCTGTACGGAAATCAAACCCGCAACCCTTAGCGCAGCAATCTAATCGCTTAGCCACTGCGCAAATAGATCGTCCAAATGTAGTGCAGATACCTCGTGGGTATTGTTTGAAATCTAGAGTTGTACTGACACTGTCATATTGCTAAACCTCATCTCTCTCATCAATAGAGCCTTTGTATTAAACACAAACGTATTGCAGAATAGCTAGCTCTGCTACAAACCGCAACGCACAAGGAATCTAAATGAATACCCCGTTCACTCTATATAATAAATGTATAAGTTACGTAGGAATCAAAGTTTAGATCTTTCTTACATTTAACAATACTATCTGAGGTTGGAGAATATACATACATACCTACAGACATGTTATCACTTAAAAGGTATTTAAGTGAAGAGAAGTTTTAGTTTAGAAATTAATCGTTGAGAATTTATATTGCTGCGTGTATATTAATAAATAATGATGTATAAGCACGCCAAAATTAGAGGCAGATTAAGCATTTATCTTTAAGAACCTTCCGTAGTTGTGCACCTTATTTATGCAAGAAAAATAGTTTTGATTTTGATTTGATTTAAAGTTTTATTAAAATTTGACTGCCTCTTTGGTCTAGTGGTTGCTAAGCGCGACTGCTGAGCACGAGGTCCTGGATTCGAATACCGGGTCGGGCAAAGTGTTACTGGGTTTTTCCTTTAGGTAATGCTTAGTAGCAGCACGGAGTCTGGATTTGTGCCCGGTTGGTGGCAATAGGATCGTTTCCTATTACATTGAGACCTAAAACATAACTGGTGAAATGTGGGTGTACTGTATGTGCACTTCTGCCTACCCCTTCGGTGAATTCAGGCGTGATGTTACGTTTTTATGTAACGTTAGAGGATAAATGTCTTGCCCATTATAACCTAGGTAACACATCGCTTTGTTAAAATACAGATGTAAATTATCACCCTGTGAACACAGGCGTGATGTTCACAGACTATAAAATTACGCAACATTTAGTTGAAAACATTTGTTTGATAAAAATACATCAATGCGTTCGGTCCAGTCCACAGTAATTACTTCAGTGTTCGCTACACTAATCACAGAGCATTGCCGACTGAAACGGCAAGCATATCCAGTATATAAATTGAGTATTCCCTGTGGGGTGGGCAGAGGTTTAAGCGGTATTTGAATTTTATTTAGGTCTCTAGTAACGTATTATTACATAGTTATCACCTTAAAATCTTATTTTAGTTGAGTCTTTCTTTTTGTCCGTAAACCTTTTTTATTCTTAAGCGGTATAGGATAGTGAATTGTGTTATTTGTGGTTGTAATGATTGTGAAATAAGACAACTTGAACGTGAACTATAAAAAAAGTAATTTAAAAATAAACAAAACACGACTACTAAAAAACTGAAAAGAAATAAATAAGTCTAGAATTATGTTTAGTTAATGTTAAGCTATAGCATAGTAACTTCTACAGTCGGGAGCCATTCTTGGAAAGATCTCAGCCAGTCGAGATTTTTTATGGCTCTATACAAATCCCATGAAAATAGTAAATACAACATTCTTAATCTGTCCACGAAATATAACAACATCGAGTAAATTATCACTGCAGTATCAGTTTCTCTCCCTAAACCTATACCCAACATATAGTTCACAACACATACAGACACGCCCCCCGATGTTCCCGAGTTGTGTCAGCTTAACTTGTCTCACGCATGAAGATATATATTTTTCACAAGAGGGTCTGACAGTTAAATATTTCGTGCTCTGGCCTAATGAGAAGTAATCTCGACAATTATGCTCTCACGTACGTTTTTAGGGGTTCAGAGGTAATGGGCTAAGCTTTCGTTGTTTCTTAAATATGTTGTAGATATTGTCTGCTTATGTTGTTGACATTATGTGCATTGTGCAATATATAATGCGACGTTGAAGAATGGACTTACTAACAAGCATTTAACTAGACTGTAGACTTGTAGAGCAACGTGTGAAACGACATGTAAGATCATTTGATGCTTTAATGTAATTTAATGTGTATTGTGGTGAGAAAATAAACTATTATTATTATTTATTTATACTAAAATAGCGGACCCTGCACACATCGACCGGCCCGGAAAAGCAGCGTCACAAATTTCATCCATATCGGTCCATCCATTTTGGAGGGGTTAAGTGACAAACGTATAAAAGAATATTACAATAGGATAGTACGAGTTTTAAAACTGTGTGACCCAAAGTACTTTAAATATACAACGTAAAACATCACCCTATGCTTGGTAGAGGTAGGCAGGAGTGTACTTTTTGTTCAGCCACAATAATTCATCAACCAGCGTAAGACCATAAAAATCAACCTAACGTTAACCTATAAAAATTAACGAACAAAAGTTATCAGTGAATTAAAAACGTAGTACATTTTTAATCTTGCCTATTATATCTATCATTTCCACATAAGCTAAATCCAAACTGGCCGTAAAGAGAAATTACGAAAAAAATCCCGACGCAGACTAAATTACAAATGGGCACATTCTGTAATTAACTGTAATTCGCGCTGCGGCTTAACAGTAATTTACGAGTTTTAAACTGCTAAATAAATAGGCTATAACGAGACTGCGAGTGCCTCGGAGTTATGGTGGCTAAAGATTATGTTTTCATGGGAGCCGTTTAATGGCGATATTACAGAGACATCGGTTTAGTAACATGCGCATATCATTCCTCATTAAATACTGAGTTATCGTGGATTATCGCGAGAGGCTGTTTAAGCTGACTTCGATGGCAGCAACCATAGAAAATCTTTGACTCATATAAAACACGCAAAGTTAATAATTAATTATTATAAGTAGATTTAAATATTATCTGACGTATATTACAATTATTGTAACCTTTAATATAAATAAGAAGACATAAAATATGATTAAAATGTTTATTTTCGTGATGTGTAATGTGTATTGTTTAAAATCAAAAAGGATCAGACATTTATAATAAAACAAAACTTTAAAGTTACAAGTTTTACACATATAATTATATTTTAACACCTGCCATTTAAAATCGTTGCAAAATAAAAATATATAACCAATCCTTTGCGTCACTTGACGTCGTGTCATAAATAATAAACGGTTGATCCCGGCGATTTGTTACAATATTACGCCAGCGTGACAGCAATTATTACGCGGATTACACCAAGCGTGACTAACGCCGTGACGTACCAGGGTAGCATGGTACCAGGGTGACATAGTACGTTCAGCAAGAGAAGTAAGTTAACAGGTTAAAAATATATATAAAAAAATTGGTTAATGCAAGCTTTGCAAGCCGCTTGAAGATCGCAAATCGATTGTTTATATGTACTATTTTATATTTTTGCATAGTGTTATTGTATTTTTAATATGAGCCTTTGTTGCGTGATTCAAATAAATAAAATTAAGAACTTTTCACTACGTCTTTTTTTTTATTACTGGTATGTTTAGAGATTGAAATTTTCAGCTGCTGCTGTTGTCTGTACTACGGTAGCGGGTCAAGAGCCGGTGACGTCATGCATCAGACAATGACAGTACGTCTGATATTTGATTTCCAGCGTTTATTGCGCAAGCGTAAGAGTGTTTATGGAACGATTGTCAGTTTTGCCTACTTTCTTTTGTTTATATGGTGTCATTGTGTGGTGATTTTTATGATATGCATATACGTATATATACATAGGAAGATATATATGTAACTATTATATACTTGATGCCCTAATTGGCGCAGTAGGTAAGTGATTGGAATGCTGCGCACAGATTTGCGGGT
The DNA here is from genome assembly GCA_946251915.1 of Abrostola triplasia. Lineage (NCBI taxonomy): Eukaryota > Metazoa > Arthropoda > Insecta > Lepidoptera > Noctuidae > Abrostola > Abrostola triplasia. The sequence continues at coordinate 1,133,393 of OX276424.1, read as the reverse complement.
TCAATTCCTGCACAGGACTAACATTTGTGTGATCCGCATATGTTTGTCTAATTATTGTTATTAGAAATGATCACAAAAATCTTATAGCCTAAATATTTTCCAGATGGGAGTTTATGTACGTGATGTTTCATGTTTGTGAAACGCAACCACGATAAAGAAAATACATTTAAAGTGGGGTGAAGTCTTTTATAAAAAGCGCGCGTATTTGTCCAGACATACATAAATAACATGTTTTACTATTTGCCTTTCAAGCAGTGCTTATCTTTTCCACACGCAAAGAAAAAGATAGGTTGTATTCCTTGAAGCATGCTACCTTTTTGCATAACACTCGAAGCATTATTTCATAATATTTCGCGAGCTATTGTTATCGCGTGTAATTAATTTGCTCAAACAAAACACTGCACTCTCCTAGAACTTAAAGTAAATGAGAGCAATAAATTCTTATGTACAGGAAATTTAATAAGCTGTACCTATAACACCTTCTCTTTGTTAGGAGAATACTTAGCTAACGTGCTTACAGCTGGAAGAAAGCTGAGTTTAAGAAGGTAATACCAATATAGTATATCTACTAGTATCCTATCCCATGAAAAGTGTATCCTATGTAAGTGTAAGTTGCCTTGTCAAAGGATACATTTTATAATAATATAATCAGTTCCTAGAATTACTTAATGGAAAACCTTATAACACTTCAAGTGACATGGGAATTGTGCCCAGGAAGAGCGCTATATAGACCAATTAAGCACTCAGTTTTATATATCGAATTTAAATATATTGTTTCTTTTTAGTGTTTATGATGATTTTTCATATACCATCTTATTTATAAACAAAGATCATACCGGCATTAACTAACCCCCGAATTAAGTCTATTGACATCTCTATTTTTTGACATGCAAAAAACAGTGACGTGTATAATTTAGTCCATGTTTAAATTGAGATCTTTTAACAGGGAGTGCGCATTTGCGCATACGTGTGCATTATAATATCTTCCAAATAGAAGCATTATTTGGATGGGCTGTTCTGATTTATACCGGTATTTGAACAAGCACGTTGACTGTCACAGCAGCCCCTAATAAGTACACATCAAATAAGTAGGTAGTGAGCCTGTCCGCCCTGACCCTGTCACGGGAGACGCGGCCGGGGCTAGATAATCCGACCCTTATCGCGACAGTGCCATAAATTTGGCACGATTGGGACCTCGCACACTGTGTTCCAATGTCTGCCATTTTTTTATAACGTAGTTTAGTGTGGCCCTTAGTGTTTTGTTGTGGTCCTAAGGTGACCAGATTCAAATATAGATTGATAAACTAAGGTTGCGGGTTCATGCCCCGACTAGTATCAGTAATACCTTGCTGGTTAAGTGGTTGTAAAGTGCGACTGCTGAGCATGAGGTCAAGTGATTCCAGGGTTGGGTAAATTGTTTTGGGTTTTCCCATGATATAATTCTTAGTAGTGGCACGCAGTTTAGATTTGTGTCCAGTTAATGGCAGAAGGCTTGTCACCTATAAAATTAAACATAAAACATAACTGACAAACTTTTGGGATATACAGGCGTGAAGCTATGTATGTATAAAGGTTGTTAAAATAGTACGTTTAAAACGTCAATCTCATAAAGGCAGCCTGCAAAACACCCTCCCGTCATCACTAAGTGCTATAGCCGGGTAGAAGAAACGGCGCAACAAACTCCCCAGTAGCAAATTATTGGACACACTTGATAATGATATTTGGAAATAAATGCTCTTGATTTGATTGATTGATCTTGACACGAGGGCTAAGGATTTGGTGGATGGAGAACAATTGATGAAACAAATATTGTTAATGTCTGTCCCTCTTCTATTGAATTTTCTTTTGTTATTCTTTTGTGAGGTGTTTTTGTTTTGAGGAGATGACTGCCGTCTATTACGTGATCAGGTATCTCTTCAATATTAAGAGTATTTTTTTATAAAATGTCATCACTCTTTCCATTTTTTTTTCCACTTATATCACACAAATATAACTCCATTAGGGACATTAAGTCTTCTTACTTAGGTATGAGATTCTAAAAGACCTATATCTATATCTAACAACACAACATCACGCCTGTATTCCCAGAATGGGTAGGCTGAGGTGTATCTAAAGTACCTACACCCTCATTTCGCCAATTATAAGTTCCAATGTAATAAGGAGCCTATTGACATCAACCGGCCACGAATCCCAACTCCGTGCTGCTACTGAGAATAACCTAACGGAAATTCCAATAACAGTATACTGAGGCAGTGTACTAGAATAACAGCAGGCTAACAAAATTGCGCAGGCACTAAAATTATTCCCGTTACCATAACAACAGTAACATGAAACTAACTAACTCCAAATTATCAGAATCTAAACTAGTGTAAGATCAAATACAAACTTTGGTATAGGGGCAGGTGATCATAGGAATACGATACAATAAGGGTGATCTATTAATCTTGCCCCTCAGGCGCCTTTGTTTAGCGGCCCATAGAGAAGGGGGCTATTGTCTGCACCGGCCTTATAGCTGTACTCATGGTTATAGCGGCCACTGACGGTGTAACCTGTTTGTGTATTAGGTGACAGAAAATAGCCACAAGTATTAATAGTTTTACTAAGGTTTTCCTAGTCGAACGGTGGACAGGTTAGGGCGCTGAAGTTCTGCTAGGTGTAGAGTAGTTTTTAGGTCCCAATGTAATAGGGGGCGCTAATCCAGACTCCGTGCTGCTACTAAGAATTACTTAATGGAACAACTCAGTAACACTTTGCCCGACCCGGGATTCTAACCCAGGACCTCGTGCTCGGCAGTCGCGCTTAGCAACCACTAGACCAACGAGGCAGTCTAATATTTACCGCTCCATATTATAATATGTATAACATACAAACCTACCTACCTTTTTTTTTGTTTTCGGGGGAAACCTACAAAAGGCACATTGTTTAGTAATGTCTAATTTTAAAAAGTGTGTAACAGTTATAGTACAAGAAGTGTGAGTGCAGTTCTGGCCACAAATCCTTAAGCAAGCACCAATATTTGTAGCAAACATTTGTAATCAACATACGGCAAATATGTTATCAGATAATAAACCAGCATATTATATAACGCGCAATATTCCGGCACCAATTGGCTTATTCATCAATTAATTACGTTTTATAAAACGTTATGTTCGCACACCTAATCATAATCAAAGCGGAGCCACTCCTCTAATTATATCACAATGAATAACCGTCTTGTAATTTAATTATAATTAAATTATATAACCTACAGCAGGTCGCCTAATGAAGTATCAATTATACTTAATTATATCCACCTATGTAGGTAATATGATATTCCATTCATATTTTATGTAATGAAAATGTAATTAGTACCTTCTTTGTAATTTACAATTATTATGCTATTAGGTTTATTAGGAAATATGCCTTTTGATGGAGGCGTCTTTCATGTTAGATTGATTTCTTTGACGACGGATTGAAGAGAGACGTATACAAAGAGAGTTGGTAAATGAGAAAATGCCTGATATTACGCCTACAGTGAAGTCTTATTGAAATTAGAAGGTGGAGCCAGTAAAATAAAGGTCTTCAACAGTCAATCTTACACGTAGTAGGTCTAGATTTTTGTACTATGTATTTTGATTTCTTGTATAATAATAATTGAAGTTACAGAGAAAGTTATAAAAATTGAATTCAAGATTAACGATAACTTATGCTCGTCAGTTTTTTTTAAACAAATTTTCGTCCCGCGCGGTTATCGCAAACTTAGTGCGTCAGTCCTGCTGCGCTAACATTGTGTGACGTTAAACTGATCTGATCGGCGCAGTGGCTAAATGATTGGACACTAGCCACGGCGCCAAGCAGGTCGTCATCGTCAAATTCGCTTTGACTTACCGTGACTAATATAAAGTTGTGAAACATTTAACCACCCGCCACGTGGCGACCAACTTCAACACTTAACCTCACCAGTAGATTTGCGTATTAGATTTAATCAAAATCTCTTCGAAATAAGATTCTAGAGAAAGGCGCTAAGTGGAGCTTAAATATTAAAAGAGTGATTTATCATTCGCCATTTAGGGCATGAATAATGGTTTCTTGAAGATAAATGTTTCGTCAAATTCTGTGCGGCTGTAAGCCTTGTAGATGTTTGTGTGTTGCCCTGCAATCACGGCGTGGTGAGGCGTGAATGTGCTATACTTGTCAACGACAAATTTGCGCGTGGCCTTAATAAATTACGCTGTGGTCTGAGGCACACGCGGAGCGATCACAAGGTGTTTGTGTGCGTATTCATATTGGGTAAGTCAGAATGCGTGTCGCTGTAACAAATGATTCTGGAAAGGTGTTTGATATTCTGTTTAACATTGTGAATACAGCGCATATGATACCTAATTAATTTTTCCTTATATTATTATTAAAGTTTAATTTATAAAACCGACATAATGAAATAGTTACTAAGGAGAAAAACCTAGTGTTGAATGCTGTACCTCTTTTGTTTATCTCCTAATAAAACTACCAGGAAATCGTCTTCCCGAATACCGCGTTTCTTTCCAACTTGCACCAAACAATGTTAGAAGCTTACAAATGTAAACCATTTTTATATCGAAAGTAGACACATAAAAGAATTCGAGTCGTTTACGAAAATGGCTGTGAATAACATAAATAGGTCTTTTGACGCGTTTTCACTTACACGTACAAGTGCCTACGTAATATTGAGCAGTGGGCTTTTTAAGTGACCTGTAGGTTGTATATAAAGAGTTTCGCAAAGGGGGCTCTTAGTAAAGTGGCTACCGCGCAGATCAATCGATCAGCGAGGTTAAGCCGTGCTCGCTGCGGTCCGGTTTGTAATGGGTGACCGTTTACACATGTCGAGCCCGGCCGTCCTGAGGAAGGTACGTTAAGCCGTTGGTCCTCCGCCTAATATCTCTCCGGTCGTATCGGTCTACCAGCGCAATATGTCAATGAGGGAATAGGGAGTGCATCTGTGTTTGCGCGCGTTCATGTGTATCATGCCATTAAGGCCGAACAATCTGATAGTGGCGTTTAAAAAAAGTACCTAATGAAATTGTTGAAATAGAAATAAAATAATTTATTGGTTAAAATGTTTGTAAACGTAATATCGATTAACAGAATCATGAAATAATTTATGATAATGGATATTTAAAAATATCTGAATACGTTTTTATACAATTAAAAAGTTTTTCCTCCCTTTAAGTAACACTATTATAAAAAAAGCTTATAAAAATCCCAAAATTCTTTCAAAGTTAACCAATATAATATTCTTTTATAAAACCTTCAGATGAAGTAGGTACGTTAGGGCATAACAAAATAATCGAGACAAGATTGATCGCTGACTTATCCAAAGCCGACACAGTACGGCGGACTAAATTCTTCACTATTTTCGTTGATCGATGTAAAGTACTATAGTGTTGGGTCCCAGAAACACTTTTTAGGGTATATTTTTAGTTTCTTTTACGAGATTACTGGCTTTTCTTTAGGATTAGGATTATAAAAAACCTTACTACGTAGGTTTTAATTTAAAAGGCTTTACAATAATACGTATAGGTCTGGATATAAATGGTAATGTAATCAGCCCCCTTATCATGAACTAGACAATTTACGTTGTTGAAGCCAGACGCCGCTACGTGCAGTACAAAGCGGCCTCTCCTCCACAACGTAAACTGTCCTGCTAGAAGAGTTCATGGTAAGGGGGTTGGAGAATGTAAACTAATGTAGACCTACCATTTTGTTTCTGTTTACCAGCCTATTATATGTTTCTAGAGTAAACAATTCTACCATATCCTCATTATTTCATTTTACCTTCAACTTGCATATGAGTACAGTATTTAATAATGTAGGTTTAAACAAAACTACTAAAGTTCATAAATAAAATGGCTGCTTCATAAAAAGTTAATTTATTTCAGCTAAAGTGGACTATTAGTGGAGGAGATTGCAAATAAAAAGTATTTTTAATTTTGCCGGCTAAGTGGGCCGTAATTATGCTTATTTAAGGTCAAGTTGAGGCTAAATGAAGCCGCAAGTTTTTAATTATCACACTAAATAGAATGTAATGGGTTAAGCGTACTTTGTAATATGAGCACTGATTGGTTCAGTTATTATTATGATTTGGCTTTTGTGAGTTCAATTGCAGTATTCCTTTCTTCGTAAAAAAATACAATTTTAAGCCATGGACCAAATTATACCTGTCACTGTCGTTTGCATATCAAAGAACTGCCGCGTAACCAGCTCATGAATAAGGGCTCCGTTGGAGTTCTAAACTAGTCAGGCATTCCCGAATACACGCGTGAGTATAACCGGCATAATATGGAGTAAATAATATTAGATGTGTGTATTTATTCGCTCATCAATATATAAAAAGTCATGGATGATTTTGATCTATAATTTTAGCTATTTCTTATAGTGCTTCCACATGGTTTCCCACTGTGGGTCTCATTGCGCGTTCCAGAACATTTTGTACTGCGGTGTTACGGACGGCGCGTGACTCGGTGCGTCGCGCCACGCTCTACTAACTTCCACGACTCGTGGCTCAAGATCCGGGCAGACGTGGCGCGCCGCCTACCTTACGCGATCATGTTCAATATATCAAAGTACTATCAACAAACCTAAGCTAAATAAATGACGTGTCTATTCATAAATACGGTCATTAACATCTTAATAATATTCCTGAAATAAAATGAATATTATTATGAGAGTTATAAAAAGGCTAGCGGCACTGACCGACAAGTCACCCCCGTAAAAGGGGTGGATGACAAAAGTCTCGTTGCCGATGTGGATGACCCCGGAGACTCCGTTGCACGTGTGGAACGCTGCTGATGCCCCTGGGTAGTCCTTCACCGTGCCGTGGTAGTAGCAGTGTTCGATTTCCTGGAGACAAAAAATATTTATAGAAAACCTTAAATTTTTGGGCTGCCTTTCCATAGTCTAAGTACCTAACATGGATTGCTTCGTCCGATAAGATTGACACAAATATTGTACATAATCCTAAGGTTTTATTTTTAACATATCATTAATTAAAGAACAACTTCTTAAATAGTAAATAGTTTTAAATATTCTAAGATCACCATTTGGACATTTCTAAAATTTAAAATAATAGCTTCAATTGATGTTCAAATGTAGTAAACAATAAAGTGAAAACCATCTATTTGTGCCTTTTATGGGGAGACGGGTTAAGACTATATTTCCGTTGTGTCGCCGAAATTAGTATCTTCTAGTGAGTGGTGAAATATGGGTGTAGGCTCCTAGTTTGTACATTATTATTAAAATGCAAAGATATAAAAATGTTTTCATAAGAACAAAATAACTAATTAAGCTATTTAGCTGGATATAGCTGTCCTTCGTGATATCTAAGAACGTTAAAACAATTATTCAGGTACCTATAAATTCGATGACTAACCCTAGGAATATTCGGATCGTTAGTAAGTTTTATTACCATATTTGTGTCGCAAACAAAGTATTTGCCATCTCACGAATATTGATCCCGTAAGCGCAAATACAGCGATTGCGTTAATTAAGTCGTAAAATAATCATAACTAAGTGGGATATAGAACCTTCTCGCTAGCAACCTTCAACTAGAGTGACGCAACGTACATACATAACATCACGACTGTATTTCCCGAAGGAGCAGGCAGACGTTTCTCCATTTATGTTCTAGGTTCCAATGTAAGAGGGGGCGAGCCTATTCCCGTCAACCGGCACAATTCCAGACTCCGTGCCGCTTCAGAGTTCATCATCATCATCAGCTTTTATGTGACCCACTGCTGGGCATAAGCCTCCTCCCTTAAACTTCAGAGAGTTACATAATGGAAAAATTTTATAACGCTGCTCGAGCAGGCATTCGAACCCAGGACCTCACGCTTAGTAGTCTCGCAACAACTAGAATAACAAGACAGTCCGCTACGTATGATTACCATCACATTAAAAAGAGTCCCTCAAAATATATTCACGAAATCAAAACACAAAAGGTCGGTATTCCATGAAAAGCTGTTCTAAATATAGCCAGTGTATTGGATCCCAGTAATATGAAAGTGGTGGAATTCAATAAAATATTCCTGTGGAGCAATTTCGTACGCAGAGAGATCTCCTAATTTGTCATTCACGAGTATCGTCCTTTAACAGAAGGGAAAAAAGATGCTATATAAGTGTGCGGGCCACGAAAATAGCGGTTAAACAGATTGGAAATTATGTAGGGTTGTCTTTTATGCTTGGTTCAAATAAATGGAGAATTACTCCTGTTGTGGATTTAATAATTTGTTATTTTAATATCATTTTTAATATTGTCTTTTTAGTTTTAAGAGTACATAGCAATAGTTTTAACATATCTAATTAACATCGGGTCATACTCAATCTTGAAGCAAGTGCGATGGATTTTAAATAGACATTTATAGATAACGTATAGACTTCGTTGTCTACTTTCATTGCTGTAATGTCAAAATGACATTTAAGGTGATATCAAAATTATAATTTGATCGTTTTAAGTTAGGAATATTGCTGCTTACATGACAAAGGTTGACTTAAAAACAGCAGAGTTTTTAAATCTGCTTTAATTCGCTTCAGATTTTAATCGCTAGTCTAGTGGCCACCACGTAAAAGCCTCGCTCGCAATTAGGCTGCGTTCTTTTTTTCGCTCTGCGGCGAATGGAACGAATGAAAGACCGGACCGCACGCTCACAAGAAATCGGAAAGGTTTTCATTCATTCGATGTGAATGGTTTACTTCGAGTGACGTCATTTTAATTTTCTTGTAGATTTCATTAATCCAATCCGAGTAAAATAAATAATGATCGTTTTAAATTGAAGAGGTACTTACTCTCTAGAATGAACCACCGTAAAATGTTCGTATTTGTCGTTCATATCGATAAAGAAAATTTGAACTGCGCCACAGATTGGCGAAGGTCGCGGGTTCGTGTCCGACTCTTGTACCATATTTTTGCAATTTATTTTATCAATTAAATTAGTTAAGGTAAATCTATGAAATAAAAAAAAACATAATTGCACTCATAAGGAAAACGACACACATAGGTACATACTCTCACAAGCTATGTTAAAATTGTGTAACTACCAAGGCAAAAGACTGCATCCTGCAACACAGGGTATCCTAGTGCGTGATGCTGTATCACCTTATTACTTTGTATCCTTCTTGAAACAAATAAACTTTACTTTCTCCATACATTGCAAACCATACCTGGTACCATCTAGGTATACCTTTAAAGTATCATCTATCTGAGCTGTAATAGGACGCTCGCCTCTTGGGATAGGTAGTTATATCAACATTTCTCCGCCGAGTTCCCTATCATCAATCATTTGGAGAGTTCTTAGCCCTTGTTATTCCTTCAACAATATCGTTCGGTGATGTAAAAAATATATCTTATTAGTAATTGTTTTACTGGCTTTTTGTTAAATTATTTAAGCATAAAACGTGTTTTGGCTTTTCATGTACACGGTTAAGATTTCTGACTTACGAATGTATTTTAGCATAAAAGGTGTATTATCTATTGTAAGGTACATGTGACGGATATTTGGACTCTTAAAGTAGTGGTTTGTTACTCAAACACGGTAAAGGAAAACACTGTGAGGAAACCGGCACACCTAAGAGATTTTTTAACGGCGTATAAAGTCATATCAGAGGCGTACAGGCGGTTTAAACTCTGACACCAGGATATTCATTAACCATGCGATAAAATGATCACTTATGGACTCAAGTTTGGCTGATTAAAAACGCAACACATATTTCATTTTTCAAATAATTAAATTATAGTCATTGAGATAGTTGCCATTTATATTTAGGTAGTAGAAAAGCTATATCTAATTCGAATATCTCATAAGAAAACTTATTATCTACTTAGATAAAAATAATAAACATTTGCTTTACAAGAATTTAATTGGAATGTTACTAATTATCTAGCCATACTTGTTGCCATAAAAAAAGAAAATCACCATCCGTTTTTACAGCAACTTATCGATATCATACCTCCTAGTAACTCCAAGATACTGATAGCATATAAACTTGGATACAAAATTTTTTATTTTTTTTGCTACATCATCAGGCAAAACTCTTCGGAATTTCTAGGCTCTTCATACATACTAAGACACAGGGTAATTAAATAATTAAACAGCACAATTCCACGCTGCCACGCTTCTAATAGTAGAGAGCACATTTCAGAAGACCGTCGCTACCATTATTCATCTGGTAAGTAGTGTCTCGTAATTGTCTCTGTACCCTGGCCGTCCATCCCAAGGCAGGGGAGAGGAATTTCCCGAGCTAGTGTGTATCATTCGTCTTACACGTGTCACAGAATTATTGCGTTTAGACTTGAAAATAGCAGGACACTACCTACTGCTTTTCAAAAAGGTGCGACATATAAATAAAAAAAAATCAGTTATATCTAGATACTTTTTCTTATTTAAGTCGCGAACTGTTTCTTGTATGAGTTATTAAATCAATATGAATAATAGGTACACAATTTTCGAAACTAGGTTAGGATGGATTTCAAGGACTTATGAATAAATATGAAAATGATACTACAATCAAATCAAATATATATTCTATCAATACTAGAGATATACAGCCTACCTTCACTCACACGGGAACAAGCGTGGGTGACAATATTGTACAAAGATCGCCTACTATATGTAACAGTTTCATTTCAAAGCTATATTACCTCTCCCCAAATATAAATAACTGAATATTTCTATATTAAACACAGCTCCAAGGTTTCTATAATCAATATTAACTTCGTGACTGAACAGAAATAGACCTTTGCCCCACAGAACATAGAGGCTGGTTATAATAACATTGTGCGAATATTACGCCTCTTATCAAATTATTTTTCTCATCAGCTCGGCTGACAATTACCGAAAAAAATGCTCACAGAACAGACAGTATCCTTACACTTATACTAAATTAAACAAGGTGGAGGGAAAATTCAATCTAATCTAAACTTCCTTCAATCCAATTTGAATTTCCTCACCTTCCCCCGCCCCCGTCCCTCCGACGCCCTCGAATAGTCCTCCGTGCAATTTATCCTAGTCTTCCCTGTCAATTCGACGCTGACTTTAAGATTCCATACTTGGGATAAACAGATGCTAGTGAGATTTTGTCGATATAAATGTACTTTAGTGTAGCTACCTAGAATTCAGATTCAAGTACTTTTTTATTCATATAAATTCATTTATTGTCTCGTGGTCTAGTTCGCTTAGCGCGATTGCTGAGTATGAGGTCCTGGGTTTGGATCCCAGATCGGACAAAGTGTTATAGGGTTTTTCTACTAAGTAATTCTCTGTAGCAGTACGGAATCTGGTCTTGTGCCCGGTTGATGGCAATGGGCTCGTCCCCGTGATGTTATGTGTAAATTGTTATTTAATTTTTTTGAACAGGTAAGACTTTGTCTAATACAGCAACGACATGTCGTGTAATTGTCGATTTCAAACGTCAATAGTCAAAATGTCACTTTTGAAATCGGAATTACCTATATTTGATTTTATATCACTGGCAGACAGATAACCGAATCAGACAATATTATACAAAATAAGTGTTCTAAAACGAATTGACTAAATTAAACTCTAAAGTCATTAAAAATTAAGTTCACTTTTAAATAAAAGTCTACATTAAAGATATTTTACCCTAACATCTTCATACGTGTTTCATGTCCCTACTGTCATCACGTACCTCATTCCTTTGTTTACTGAAATGCATTGGCACATTACACGTAGTCCACAATACACGTAGAGATGCGGTACGAGGATCACGTATCGAAATTATAATGCAGCTACCATTACGCGGTCGACGCACCCAACGTGTCTTGTTGCAACACAATGCTTATATGGTTTGGATTCGATGACAATGGTTTGCAACAAATTAATAATAGTGACATGCTAACTACCTACATAAAATTAAATGTTGTATGATTTTGCTCTTAAAAGAGAATATAGAAACATGGATATTAATAAATTCTGCCTGTACTATATGGTGTAAAACGAGGGCATTTTTCTAATATAATGGCAATTTCTTATAGATTGTCTATGACAAGAAACATGAAATTTAGTATTACTGAAAATAAAATTACGTGCAAATATAAAACCAACTTTAAATGCAGAAAACCGAACACTCAGATAGCCAATCGAATCGTCAAAGAGCAAGTCGTTTAAAGAGAACCCAGATCAACACAATGATTTTATTACCTACTCGCATAGGTCATGTGACCTCATAGGCACATACTATGGCATTTCAATTCCCATAGGGTTGCCCACTGATTTATCAGTTGCCTCTTTATGTGGTCATAAATTATATGGGCGTTTAACGTATTCGGGTTCCGTATTGAAAAGTAGCGACTTCACTTGTGGTCTGTCACTGTAATTTATCGAACCTTAATCTTTGGAAGCAATTTAAGTTTTACGGTTTTTCTGTTATTTTTTTATTGAAAATATTTTATGGCGGTAATTTATGGCTGCTTTTGTTTGCTTCGGTATTTGAAAGTTTGGTTTGAAAGCTGTTTGCAGTAAAATTGCACCTTTGTTTGGCTTATTAAAAAGAAAGCAAGGTTTTATTAACTATCCTGTGTTGTTTATTGCTTTTGTATAATGATTATCCCTTCTTATTATATTGTACTCGATCTTTCAACTTCAATGAGATTTAGAGGATTTTTTTTCCACCACACATATCTTATTTAATTGCCACCATTAAATAAATCAGGAATCTTCAAATCAAGGATTGTCCATTTTTCTTATTACAGTTCTATTTGGCCAATATTTTTAAGTGCATTTGCAACCTCCTACTATTTATATGGCTTTTTGTGTCATTTTTGCATGTTGCCCATGCTAAGTTTAAATGTGATGGACACGAGCGGGACTCAAACCCGCGACTTTCGCCGTACCGTTGCGCCGCTCTGCCAATTGAGCCATCGTGTCATTCTCCTTTTATTTACTATCACTGAACTTAATCTTTGCTATTATTGCCTTCATTGTAAACTAGGTAGCAACATCAGCTCGGAAATCGTCGCCCCGGTACCAATCATCAAGCCCAAAGCATTATAGGTTGAACAAAATCAAGCCAACCCCATTCTCTTTTGTGGATATTGCCTAAACTTCTGGTATTCGCAAAGGAAAAGCGATACATATGAAGTTTTGTAACGAGTTCCTAGCTGAACCTATGGGAAATAGGATCACAACAATCACTAGTCCAATCTCAACTTATTGCCAGCCATGAAAATGGACCAGATTTTTAAATTCAGAATGGTTTGTGCATACTTTTTTCAATAAAAAATCTAATCTTATTTTAGTAGCGTACCTATCGTTTTGAAATTAGAATTCCATTTTTATACTGCCAGTGTTTAGTTCTGGTTTTACAAATAATATTTTGCTTTATTTTCCGCGGCGCTGGCATTCTTCTGGTTAAAATTGGAATTTGATTTAGATTGGCGCATGTTTTTTTGTAAAAATATTTTATGCCGTATTCGACGATTAATTCTTTTTTCAAATACGCTTCTAACTTCACTTAACTCTAGCTTCACAAGAATGCTTTTGATTTGTATATTGATATGCCTCTATAAATTACTATAAGCACATTATACATTAATGTTGTCCTATTTAAAAGCATTTTACACATTCATGAATATGTTTTCGTGTGTTGGCAATTCCTTGAACTAACTTGAAACTGCCAAAAAGACAATACCTAATTTACATAAAAGAGAAATCTTAATCAACTGCGTTACACAGTCATAGCACAATGTCGTAACAGAATACCGAATAAAACATTAACAATCCTTTTTTCCGTACACAAGAACATTAGCGCGGCTGCCAAAGCATATACCGCGGCGCACCACGATAATTTCCGAACGATAGACCTCGTCTAGCAGACCGATACAGTTTTACGACAACCTTATCTGTCGACGTTTGCATAGAAATAGAAAAGTACGAGTTTCTAAACCGTTTCCCACCGATGTGGGGGTAATACCCTCAGTACGAGGGATCGATAGATCTGATTCGAGATTTTTTTAAGATTCGAACTTTGTGTGTGCTTGTTACTGGCTGTTGTATGACGGGTACGTCACCCATATTCAGTTGTTGTTTCGAAATCTCATCGATTTTGATTGCTGGAATTTCTGGAACATTTAATGACGTTTATCATATTATGATTGTATTTGTTGTTTTCATTTTTGGGTCGTTAAGAATTTAATGGCCTCCCGTCAATGTGTTATGTGAAGCCGGTGACACACTTCGTATATAACTAAGAAATGTTTGGAATTTGAAGAACAAGATTATGAAACATGTCTATCGGTCATAAGGTCATTCATAGTCCCTACTGCTCAGTTTCACGAACATCATTATCAAGTAGGTAGCTACGTAAAACCGATACGACTATGTTAAAGTCCACATCTTAACGATCAATATCTTCATTAAATCCTTATTAAATTCCTTACTAAAGAAAAAGAAACAAAATGGAATCCGATCCGCCGTCAAACTCAGAGGTCTAAGATTATCTTTTTTCAAGCGCTGATTAATCCGGGACATTATGATCCACCTTTTGAAAAACTGCTAAGCGGGCATCCCGGTACCCCGCTTCACCCGGTTCACCCGGCTTCGGCTTGCTTCACCCGGTTTCTCCGGGTGTTATGCAATCGATTTGTCCTCACGGCGGGCTATTTACCCGGGCATCCGAGCGCGGCGTGTACCAGCTTTAATTAAACTTGGTACTAAGTCGCCCCGATGGCAATGCCTACATTTGATTGCAAGACCGGATTGCGTGCTGTTTTTTTAAGCATTCCGATATTAGTGTAGCCGGTTTCTTTTGTACTGGGTCAGGAAAGAATTACAAAGAGAAAATGTTTGATCGTACTATTATTGTCTGGTGGTTGGATTTGTTATATATTTTCTGCGAGAAAACGAGTCGTTAGAGGCCAAATATCCGATGTGGACTAGTTGTATGTAAGCTCGTAAATAGCGGAATCGGGGAACAAGACAGATGATGTAGCGCTTGATAAAAAATATATGAGATTAAAAAAATAATATATTTATCATAGTCGAAACAATGTCATACATATATTTATCCATACATTCATCATTCTATGTATTCGATTTCTTTTTGTCTAGCAAAATGCTACACAACACTTATCTCTGTGGTAACTTACAGACTTACATAAATGTGTGTAATGCATATAGAATTTAGTTACCAATTTTCATAAACTATTGAGAAAGATTCACGCAAAACAAATCCTAAAACAGAACAACGAGAAAAAGATAACACAAAGAATCTATTGGATTCAAACAGGTTGTTGGACTCGATAAAGTATTCATAATATTCCATATAATATGAAGGTACTTAGTTCTTGAATTTACGAAAGATCTAGGAAATAATCTAAGAATGAAATAGGCTCTGGTCTGACCAAGTCTGTTAAACCTGGAACAAACTGCCCCCATTTTATGTAACATGTTTGTCAAAAAGACAAATAAATATATTGCTAATAAGTTTTAATTTCCATTAGACCTAACTTCTATAATGTAGAATGACAATTTAGTGATAAACTTGTTGTAGAAGGAATTTTACTATTTTTGAATTATATACTTCTTGTGTTAAAAGTAAATAAGTGTCCATAAAGTATAGTATGGTATTAAAGTAGCAGCAAAACCATAGCGCTCCTACTATCCTTGTAACACTTTAAAGTTTACCAAATAAATCCAAAGCAAAATGGCTGCTCAATTAATTTGACTCAGCAAAATAACTACAGTGTCTTATCAATTTAATCCGCAGTTTCCAATTGAAGACAGGCAGCTTTCTAACCTGTCTGGGCACTCCAACTTAGACCATTCATCAGGTAGACAATTAAAATATTCGCGAACGCTTTTAATTGAGTTTTGAAATTTTAAGACTTACTGCTGAATTAAGATTGTGAGGGTCTACGATTGTTTTTCGATAATTCGAAAATGTTCGTATTTTCGTAAAGGGATTTGTGTTCGAGATTTTATTAAGCCCGAGTTTCTGATGGTTAGATTAAATACGAGTTTGATTGAAACTGTGTAGGGAGACCAAGGGTGCATGATAATGACGCATCAGTTTTTTATTTGGGTGTGTGAGGCTTGTGTAGGAACAGACTACTTGTTTTACGATATTGCCTTTCAATTGCAATGTGAGACGTTGTTCCTTGTATTGCCTTGCCAAGGTACCACGTGACAATGATTAACCACGTTAGTGGTTAATGCTATGTGTGCTATGTTATATATATTCATGATTATAACCTTTTTTTTAGAAGTTACTTAATGTCTTCAAAAGTACCTTGATAAATTCAAATTAAAAATAATTGTATAAACCAATTACAGACGCTTATGAAAGGTGATGCTAGTTGCACGTTTCCAAAAATGTCATTTCTACAAAGAAGTGCAAAAAACTCCAAATACAGTATCGTAGAGTAGAGTTTTTATACAAAATATTATTTATAATACTTTATATAATATATATATGGCGCCACGGTATGGCGAATGTTGCGGGTTCGAGTCCCACTCGTGTCCATCATTTTTCAAGTTTCCTTTTTCAATTTAGATTTAAGCTTAGCATGGGCAACATGCAAAATGACACAAAAAGTCATAAAATATTATTGTTACATCCAGCTATTACGAAAGTTTTTTGCTCCTACCAATTGCCCGTCATACGAAACCATGTAATTGTCCCTCTTTTTTATAAAATATGGCAACCCTACAATCAGAGGGGGATAGCTGAAATGATACTCGAACCCATCGCTAAAAATGTTAACCTCCATAACAGTAAAATATTCGGTTAGAAGCCGGACGTCAATTAGAAATAAATACTTCAGTTTGTAAAATAAACGCTGGTATTTTTTTAATTATTAAAGTGTACTTGATTCGACGATATTTTTGGCAACATTTGAATAAAAAAAATCTCAATAAATGTTGGCGTGGTTTTGATCTAACTTTGGGATATCATATACCTGTATTCTTCTTCTTCATTAATGATTTCTCTCTTCCCCTAACAGCAGCTATTCTATTATTACTGTATTGAATGCCAAAACGTTATAACTTCTTCTTATTGTATGGTTGATGAACAACCTGGTATTAGTTTAAACCGCCTGTAGGCCTCTGACATGGCTTTACACACCGTTAAGAAATCTCGCAGGAGTGCCGGTTTCCTCACTGTGTTTTCCTGTTTAAGCAATTGATAACTAATTTATAGTAAGCACATGGGTTTAAAAAGACATTTGCCTGACCCAGGATACAGGACATTGTAATAAAAATATCCACATCGATACTTAAGCAGCTAAAAGGCACAACAATTGAAATTAAACAGTGACTGCTTCAAGTTGGAATCGTTAAACAAAGAGCTTGTTACTACTTGGATGTAACTTGGCACTTAACTCCAATAGTCGCCGCGGTAAGGCATCGGTTACACTGCCAGCGAGTCAGTCAACAAGAATTATAAGTGCTATCATAACTATGGTTTGTGGCAATTGGCACGCCCTCTATTACATGTAACTTAGAATATAACTACTGCCTTGTTGGTCTAGAGGTCGCTAAGCGGAAGTATAAACTAGCTGTATTCTCTGCTACTTTTATTCAGGATAAAAAGCCTATGTGTTACTCCAGGGTGAGCTATTTCCATATCAAATTTTATTGAAATCGGTTCAGTCGTATCAAACACACTCACAACCTTCGCCTTTATATGTATGATGTAATAATATTATAGGTGGCCTATATTACTTAGGTGCTAATTCTTTAAATATTTTATGCAAGCAGTCACTTTCAATTCAGTAACTGCCTTTCAAACTATGCCAAAATCGTAAATGCTCAAATGGTCGCAATTCTCAAACCGGGGCCCATAGAGTCAGTATATTAAGTTCACTTCATTACATGCATTGGAACTTAAATTTATGAGCTACTAATGCATTTGCGGCACTGCAGTAGCTCGGAGATTTGAGTTATGCTTTACACACTCGATCGACGTGGGTGCTAGTAACGTTGTTCAATGAATTTTCAATTTTTGAAGTAGTATCAAATATTAGCACTTACCAAGGGTTTCAACCTCTATTAGAGGTATCCTGTAAATTGTGACGATTCGGTTTTGGTTATAAACTAGATTTAAAAATGTCGATAAACCTACCTATAAACCGTATTTCCTAAACTATTCTGCCTGTCAAATATACCTTCAATCTACATAATTCGACTACGCATGTAACATCCTAAGAGTAGTCAAAGGTGTAATGCTGTTTTTTTAACCACAATTTGATATCCATAAGGTAAGTCTTTGTAATCAGTGAAGTACTTAAATAATCCTTTGGCGATACAAATCCAGTTCGTAAACTACGAGGCTATCGCGATATATTCTGCTATACAAACGTTATATAATATTAAAACAAATTTGATTCTGAAACGAAACAGGCAACGCCTATATCAACTAAGTAACTAAACTTATCCTCACATAACATGAACATACCACTAAATCATTCCACCATCACTCCCCAAAAAACCAACAGTATGGCGGCGAATAGTGAAAAAACAACTCCTTAAAAACAGGGCCTAACGAAACCAATATTTCCACATTAGTCCTTTTTCAGCAAAAAAGAAATTTTCTTCCCAAAAATATTTCCTCCCTTGCAAATATATCGCGAATTCTAATTTCACGCATTTCCTTCTGGGGTGGTTGATCCGACAATAAGAAACTTGTATAAAGTAGGGGAGAACTCTGTAATATTTTTCCGGGCCTCCTGAATAGGATGCAAGGATTTGTCAGCATTGGTCCATCTCAATGGCCGGATTTACTTTTGATATCGTAACAGAATACCGTCTGTATGTCGCGGGCATACTGAAGGAGGATTTTAATAAATGCTCTTTGGTTACTTTGAGCGTTTTGTGTTTTTAATCTGATTTGAGAGGGATGTTTGTGGGTCTTTTATAGAAATCTAATCAATTACAAGTATCTTGCCGTGGTCTTGCTTTATTACGTTGAGGTTTTAGAAACCTCTTTTTAATTAAAAAAGATTCAATCCTTTTACTTCTACATGATAATGCCGTCTATTTTGGTATCGGAATTGGGGCTAGAGAACTAGGGGTCTGGATTTAATACCCAATTGAAGAACAGATAACATAACGCTAGACTTGAAAGATACGAGCCTTATTATCTAAACCTTATCACCAAATCCTTAATATCATCGATTCGTTTCGTAAAACATTTTGAAATTCATTAATAAAAAAGGAGTCCAGTTAAAAGATAAAATGCTTTCTTTTATTCCAGACATAGTCACGAGCCACCGGCAAGTGTAGAACAAATTCCGATTCAGATTTTGTTATCGTTTACCAAACTTCTCGATTCCGTTTGCGCGTTCCGTTGGTGAAAAGCAAAATATTCAGCAACATTTCTGTGGTACAAATCTTTCAGAATAAAAGATATCGTATCTTTAAACAAAATAAAAGATAGGAAATCTTTTGTTGCTAACGTAGTATTTATGTTGGTGTAAAATAAATGCATAATTTTTGCTAACGTTCTTATTGGACTTTTTATCAGCTTTCCTTTGTTTGGATTTTTGTTGTTTTTACCGTAGGTATGTGTGTTGTTAGATAGTTTTTATATTTATATGTGCAGATAACTTGAGTCTACTTCAAATGTTTGTCAAATATTATAGTTCTTTGTTGGATCATGTTTAGATTATACAGTTCTATCAAGGAAGTAAAACTATATTTAGTATACTTAATGGGCTTAACTTTACCAATTGTATCTATACAATTGTCGGCAACAGTACAGTAAGCTACCTATATGAAAATATCACCGTACATCCAAGGTACTTAGTTTTGATTTAATGTTATCTAAGACTGGAAAACTCTAGATGTTTCTAGAAACACATCGTTTGATGGAGCGGCTCACTTCTAACTTTGTATCAGAGCCTGCAACGTTGTAACTTTCCAATTACAGCAAACTGCACTATTTTATCTTGAGTGCAGTTTTCTTGCAAGTTTACTAGGGGAAACAATTCATTCGCTGCCCACTTAATCTTCGAGTTGAAACTGTCTGCGAATCGCCGGCACTATTTAAAAAGTTTTGTTATAAATCCAAGAGATGGCGCCGCGGACTCGCGGCCATGTCGGGCTAGTGATGTGACTAATGATGAATATTTTTGAATAAATTGTTTTATGATGACTTAATATTCGTTTTCGTCTTCTGATTGTTCGTATTACTTGTTGGTAAGTACACGATTAAATTAATTATTTTAGGGGTTATTAAAAATTGAACGAAGTTATATACCGACATCCTTACCCTTACATTTGCCAGAGGCGTAGGCAAAGACCACGGATTTCCATTTGTTACGATCATGGCATCTTTCGTCTCATTCACATTTTTCATACACGTCTGATAGTGAAAATAAAAAAGGAAACCTAAAATAGTGAGGTATGAATATTTTAGCTTATTACATTTATACTCACATTATTTGCCAACCACAGCCCCTTACGGTCACTCTTTCTTTAATCTATGCCTATAAAAGTCAACCAAACTAACTAATGTACTAAATAAAAGCGTATTAAAACAATTATTCATCAGTATTCATCCTCAAACCTCTACATCCCTAACAATACCGGCCAAAATCCGCCTGTCATGGCCAAATAGACGTGCTTCAGTCACGCGTCCAGAGAGATTGGCAATGCGCACCACGTCGACACCCGGCATTGAAATCTGGGCATTTTTGTGTTTTTACACTTCTTTTGGCAACGAAACTTTGACAGTCGCGTGCTACCATTTAAAACTAGGTTTAGGGAGGCAAATAGAACTAGCCTGTATTTGTAAAGTCACAAACATGAGAAATATTTCGTCTGTGTCAAAAATCATTCTGTTTCGTCGCTGGAAAAGTGAGTAGATCAGCCACCACAAGACCTTTAAGAGTTTATGATATAGGCTCAATTATGTGTCGAAAGTTCTAAATTTTGTTTTGTCTCGAAGAAAATTCAATTTATTAGCCCGACTGGAAAATTGAGCCCATAACCGCTAGATCACTAAGGTGCCCCAGGAATGTGCCATATAGGCGTTGCATGGGGAGGTTTCGGAGTTGGTCTTTTTAGAGGTCCCGGGATTTCCCTTATTCGTGCAAATGGTGACCACCGGGGTGGTTTTAGTGAGGTAGAAATCCCACACTCCCCGGTAACTACCCCATAGAGGCCGGGTGCGTTTTGAAGAAAAAAAGATCACTAAAGCAGCTTGTAACATTATATTACAGTCGTATTGTTGAGGTCGCCTTGTATGTACACTGTAGGTACCCAGCTCCATTTGGTAAACCAGAAACTCACTCCACAATATACAGTAGTTAATGAATAAAAGTAATATTTAGTTCCAAAACTACAGGAGCATACATCTGCTACGCTAATCACGGACTATTCCAAATCCCTTTTGAACTATTAAAATCCTTTGTCGTTTCCAATATTCAGCATGAAATGGAATACTAGATAGTTTTTTGTTTACAATGTGTCTATGTGTAGTAGTTACTAACTCTACTAACACTGCGTTGTTTTCCATTTTGATTCGAACTGAACTAAAATTGGAGGCTGTTCAAATATTTGTTGTTAAAAATAACTGGAATCCTATTGGACGATATGAATCGACTGAGATACATGGAAACGGATTTTGATGTTTGATGAAATTTGAGATGTTTTGTGTTCTCATATTTTTATTGACAGGCTATTTTCCTGGAAGAGGTGGGAGAATTTTGCTCTAAAATATAGATACATAGATTTCGACGAAAAGTTGTAGCTTCATATCTATTTACAAGGTTATTTACACTTATAGCTTCATATTATTGTGACCAAGAATGTAGGTGTATTTTTACATCTACATTTCATATTCATATATTTATTTGCATTTATTTGCATTACAATAGATGTTAAAGAGGCTTAAAGCTAGGTACAATAATATTATGGACCCTGTTAGGGCATAGCATTTTGACGGTTATGTTTTGGTATATACATATCCTAATGGGGAATACATAAAATATATAAAGCAAATGTACAATGGGCCGCCTTATCGCTTTGGTGATATAGTTTGTTAAATACATTAAACATTCGGTTGGTATACTTACAGTTCTGATGTCACTCTCGGCACCATTACTTAGATATTGTATTTGTTTCAAATTCGGCGCTAGCAGTTGCCTGTGAACAAAGAAATACATTTAATGAAAATTTAACGACAACACAATGAAATTGTTACTAAGTGATATTCTAACAAGTCGTAGACTAGATTATGGTCAACATTGCTACAAATGTAGAATATTATTATCAAGTCGAGTAGTCAAAAGTTTTTTTGGGGATGAATAATAACTTCTTCGTGACCAAATTTTGCAAGTGACTTAAATCAACTCAGTAGGAGATATATCCATTTAGTTATTTAGTGTAGGTACAAGTCTGCGCAAACAAAGGTGCACTCTCATAGTCCGATGGGACTTCAAACTTTCGTAAATTGGGAAAGTTTTAATGTAGAATAATAATATTATAAGGGCTATATATTTCCAACGACTACTATATATATACTAATACTATACTCGACATATCTTCTGTCAGATGTGACGTGCAGTCAGAACGCCTTAGCTTACCAGTAAAATAAAAGGTACACCTGAATATGCTACGGATACGTAACCTCCTTTTTTGCAGTCGGCTAAAAACAGTTTAAAACAATATCCAAAACCGTAACGCAGCATCAGACCCGCTCGAACCCGTTAACTGATTACTTTAATTTGTGGCAAAACTGTTTTTGTTGTAATTTGGCCAAAAGTTTTATGTTTTCTGGTTACTGCTGTTCGTAAACGCTTCGTCGGCCCTTGTTTTGATTGGCTGCTGTAATTAGGTGCTTGACAAAAAAGGTGTGGTAATATGACTAGCGGGAAATACATTTATTAATTATTATTAACTATGATATTAATAGAGACTTAGTTGTTGTTTATGGACCGGGAATTCATTTTCAATTTTTCAAGTGTCTGGTATCTCAAGCCAGTAATTATCTAAATAAATTACTTCAATGTATTATATAACATTGAAGAATCAGCCCACTTTACATGAACTCTTAAAACAGGAGAGTTTACGATGTGGAAGCGAGACGCCGTTACATGCAGAGTGTGTGAGCAAGAGTTCATGGTAAGAGGGCCGAAAAGCATAAAATAAATGGCAGTTCGTTTTAATTTACTCCTCTAATCACTGTTCGAAATATCAATTTGACATTTCCGAATTCAAATTTGAC
The DNA here is from genome assembly GCA_946251915.1 of Abrostola triplasia. Taxonomy (NCBI): domain Eukaryota; kingdom Metazoa; phylum Arthropoda; class Insecta; order Lepidoptera; family Noctuidae; genus Abrostola; species Abrostola triplasia. The sequence continues at coordinate 1,110,197 of OX276424.1, read as the reverse complement.
AAATGCCAACCTAATTCCACATAACAGAATGATACAATACAGTTTTCACTACACATTCTTTTCATTACGTCATACTAGTGTTGTAGCCAGTAATAATGAAGCCCATAGCGGTTTAAATGTGATTATTTTGGCCATTGTTTTCGTTTAGAGCGACAATCAGCGCTCAGTGATTGTATGGCAGCCGTGTTGGATTTAGCCGGCTGTTTAAACTGCATGGGTCAGTGTTTATCGGGACTATGTCCGTGATGAACTGTGGACAGCTGTGAATAGAGTATTCTAGCCTGGCAGCAAGTATGCTGTAAGTACGTATGTTTCAGTTGTGTCAAGAATCAGCGATGAGATTAAATGCTGGTAGGTAAGCTATATTGTTTTGGTTGTGTTTTTCATGCAATTTGGCCTGTAAGTACATCAGAAAACTAGACAGGTACATTAACTTTCGTTATCAGTCAGTTAGACCTTAAATACTGCCAGACATGATTAGGTAGGTGTACCTATAGATGTCCTTGTTTGGATTAGGAACGAAATATAACTTAAAACGCAAATATACTTATAGTTACAGTTAAGTACGCTAATAAAGTTACTCAATAGCTTTAAATTAAAAGCATTTTCTACCTTTGTTATATTTTTATAAAATATTTATTCATAAAACAGTATATAGCAATAATCTCGTTTGACTGGAAAGCTCATTAACAGGGCTTTCAGCGCATCATGTTAAAGCCTTTTCATGTACCGACTGAAGTGACGTAATGGTTTAAATTAACGCAAATTTCAGCGTTAATTATCGGGACGAGGTTAATTTTGGTTTTATACGGACATGACACGAAAGAGAACATTGTTTGTGGCTTTTGACGTGACAGATGTCAGCTGACAGTGACATACGCCAGAACACCGCAATTTAAATATTCTAAATTCAAAATTGATTGTCATTTTTTTTTGCTAGCCAGATGCCTTTCGTAGAAGACCGTTGATGTTTAGTGATATGCCCGAGTACGTTTGGGGAGGCCAAATGCAATTGACAAAAGCAATTAATTGATTGACAGATACCTGATTACTCAAAATAAATAGTAGCAACGTACTTCAAAGACATTAAGCTAGTGTTATTAAAACGGACATGACATATTAATTTATAATTAATGTATTATTCTCACAACTTTCTACATAAAACTTTAACGTAAATCTTCGATAAATTATCCATATTAAATATCCATGAAACTGAGTACTAGAACTAATATTCCTCCAATATTGTTACCAAGTTATGCGAGCCAGCTATAATAGCTTAAATGGTTGAGGAAATATGCTGAAGTATTTTCATAATACACTATTATTTTATGGAGTACTCGGTTAACGGAGAAATGTAGAAAATAGTGCAATAAATGCAGTATTCACATTTTTTAAAATAACGTCGTCCAACCATAGGAATTCCTTCTCTATAGGAAGGTTTCACAAACTTGAAATATCACACAAAATCCGGACTCGAGATAGACATCTACGCATCGAACGAATTTTTGTCCCGTACGGGATTCGAATCAGCAACCCTTAGCGCAGCAGTCTAATCGCTTGACCACTGCGCCAATAAGGTCCCCGACTGTATGCTACTCATGCGATTCATAAATATTCACACACGAAATCGAATGAGTCTGAAACGGTCTCTTCGACGCCAAAATTCCATGATTTACTCGCTACCTACCTGACCTACTGTCCTACATCACGGGTATTATCCCCTAAGGGGTGATCAGAGATATTGCGCAGATTGTGATTGCGAATATCCCTATATGGTCGAATGAGTGTTAAGTTGGGCATGACCGGACTATCCATTATGAAATACAAGGTAAAATCGAAGTCTAAAGAATGTGTAACTAATGATAAAATAACACTAATTGTAAATATCTATAATCTGTATGTAATTAAGAATATATATATAAGTTATTATTATGATTGCGAAAAAGTGATATGCTATTATAATTCACCCAACATTGCTAACGTTAGTGGTCATTTATAGAGCCAACAATAGGTCTCTCACCATTCTTCTTCTTCCTATTGTTGGTGGAGTCTAATGGTTGATGAACATCCTGGTATCAGTGTTTATGGATTATTCATATTATGGATCGGAATTTATGTAACACCTTAACTGTACCATATTCTTTTAAATAAATTTATTCTATTCTATTCTATACCACCTTTAGGCCACTGACATAGGTTGACACACCGTTAAAAATCTCTCAGGTGTGCCGGTTTCCTCACTATGTTTTGCTTCAACGTTTTTAGCAACCGATAACTAATTTACGCGCGTGAATTCGAAAAGACATTGCATTGAACTTGCGACCTTAGACTTGGCCGTCTAACGGTCATACCACTCGGCTAGCATCGCTATCAATCCATCACCATCACTCGCTTTCCCGATGGACAAATATAATTGTATTCTTAATCTATTATAAATATACGGTATAGAAAATAGAAATACATAATATCGAGCAAATAATTCCTACTAATAATATTACTGCTGAGGTAAGTTTGTTTGTTAGTCTTCAGCTAAACTGCTGCGGAGATTAATAAGGATTCTTAGAACGTAACATGAAACCCACCGGCTATATGATACTCTTGACTTCGGGAGGTAGACCGCCATCTTTGGACTAAGGCATGCTTCATAAGGGATCTTGGTGAGAATTGCAAGAACCGGAGAGTCGTTGATGCATTTTTTCTATTAAGGTTTTCAGAATATTAGAACTTTTTATTTGATACATTATTCGAAAAGGATTCTTTTATTGGAGCCAACCCCATCGAATAATCGATTCTCAGTCAACACAGTCGAAATAGTCAAAATATAGTTTAACTCATATCACTTGACTGCCTCGTTGGTCTAGTGGTTGCTAAGCGCGACTGCTGAGCACGAGGTCCTGGGTTCGAATCCCGGGTCGGGCAAAGTGTTACTGGGTTTTTCCGTTAGGTAATTCTCAGTATCAGCACGGAGTCTGGATTTGTGCCCGGTTGATGGCAATAGGCTCGCCCCCTATTACATTGGGACCTAAAACATAACTGGCGAAATGTGGGTGTACTATATGTGCACCTCTGCCTACCCCTTCGGGGAATACAGTCGTGATGTTATGTTATGTGTTTTATGTTTTTCATATCACTTACTAGCTTTTTCTCGCGACTTCGTCCGCGTGGAGTAATGACTTCCGTCAGAATTTGGGATTTTTACTTTCTTTTCAGGTTTTTTTTTTAGGAATTTCCAAAAATCCTCTCTTAGTTGTAGCCTACTCCTCCCAACAAACACACATGCCAAATTTCAGCTCTTTACGATCAGTAGTTTCGGCTGTGCGTTGTCTGTCAGCCAGTCAGTCAGTCAGTCAGTAACGGAAGAGATAAAACTCTTCCATATATAGATATAGATCACTGTTCATTAACTGACCTAAAAAAGAAAGACTACAGTACAATTAATTTATTCTCAGTCAACACAGTCGAAATAGTCAGAATATTGGTAGCCTCTCGTATCGAATACCGTCCCGTGCCGTCGAGCGTGGTGGCGGACGTGACGCGTGAAGCGCGCCCCACTGCACGCACCCACGCAACTACTAGCGCTGTTATATCTGTGGGCGTATGTTCAATGTGTATTGTGTACCATGCAGGTTGTGACGACAAAGCATTGAAATAAGAATAGAATGTCCTTTTTAAATTGTAAAAGGATCTGAGTTATTTTTGTATCACAACTTGTGTATAATTTGAACTCTTTCTAAAAATTTGTGTAACAGCTGACCTGACGAACTTCGTACTGCCTCGTCACCACTAAACGTTCCCAAGATTTTGATCTCTGAACTAGCAAAATCGGTCCAGCCGTTCTCAAGTTATCGCATGAGCAAGGTAAAGAGATAAATTTTTATATTATGGTTATAGATGAGATATGTACTGTCAAAGGGTAGTTTAAACAGAAATGTGTTTTGAAAGGTCTTATTTCGCCAGAATGTAGTCCAGTGGAAGTGAGCCTATTACCATCTATTTGGGATACTGGATACTATTTATCTCCTATACAGTTTGAGACATAGGCTAAATTAATTTAGTTTATAAATGAACACTTAGAGATTGTTTATATATTCAACAGTACTATTAAATTCTAACTTTATTCTTAAAGTCTCTAAGGTAATATACACCAATTACGTTAGACCCAACTAAAAGTTATTTAGGACCTGTAAAAGGAAGTTTCAACAAAGCAACTTTACCAAAAGATCCTGTTACTGAACGAAGAGCTTCGTCCGGTTCAAAACTTGCAATATGCAACTAGTTTTGTAAAACTTAATGTTGTTAAAGTGCCGCTGGGTATTAAATAACTTTAATTATACAACAACCTTGATTGGCGCAGTGGGTGACTGATCGGACTGCTGCGTCCTAGGGTTGCAGGTTCGATTTCTGCATGGGACAAAAAATCCCATGGTGCAGGGGAGAAAGATCTAACCCTACTGGTTATTATTACAATGTTTTTCTTCCCTATTATTCAATTGTACATTTATCAAAACGTCACTCCTGCGTTACTTTGAAATTATGTAATAACTGATAAGACAAAGCCATACGGGTAGATTCTGTCAAGTATGTTCGTCTACCACGTCATCATGAACCTGCAGTTAATATGGCCCGCTACTTCCCGCTTAACTTACATAATAACATTTAAAGCAAAGGAGGCAGTTTCCCATACTTTTGCCCCATTAAACTGCCGCGAAGTAACTTGACACACAAATCAGAGCCGAAACAAGAATGTAATAAAGCACGCAGTTCACGACACCGTGGAGGCGACGCCGTGTGGCGGTGACGCGGCGCGGCGCGGGCGCGGCTCGGCACGGGCGCGGTAAACAATTTTCGACAACATATTTTTCTTGTATACTAAAATGTAGGTGTTACGGATGTTTTGGTACAAGTCATGAGATTTGTGACCAAATATGAAATATAGTAAGGAGTGTATGGAAAAACATTATTACCTCTGTATGGGGAGTAGTGTTGAACATGTTATTAAATGGATTTGTTATCGTTATTCAGCTTACTGTCTTAGTTCTTAAAGCGTTTTAGAATGGAAATAGCGTCTCTACTTAACTACTTAGCTCTCACACAGTAAAAGGCTTCTAAAACCCTTAAAAAAATATGTCTGTTTAATTTTGAAAATGAGAAATAAACATATATTTACTATTTATATTAGTAGGTATTTCTGTATAAAATATTATTGCAGAAAAATAGTAATTTAATCTATCCTTACTTAAATCGCTACCTCGTATATCTAACACCACCGATCTTGTCATACGTTCGCGTATTCCTCCCCGTCGCTCGAGGCTGCATAAGGTACGGAAATCGCTAAATTGATGCCCAATGTAAATGGTTTCTGGCGATTTTTTAAAGTTATGACGCCATATCCGGCCGTTAGTCACCGATTTGCGTTACGAGAAACTGGGGACGGTTTTGTGGGTATCGCACTTTTCTCGAAGATATTATTGGTTATGGGACTCGGAGATTTATGGGTTTTGTGGAATGTAATATCTGTCATTTGGATCCGATTGTGGGACAGTAACGGTATCGTGCTGTCATAATTGATTAACTGAATAGCGGTTCTTTTGTTTCTAATATGTTTGCGTATCTAGCTGTTATAAATATTGGCTTCAGTTTGTTTATTCTGTTATTACTTTCAGGATCTGTTATTACTTTCCCAATGCATCCTGTTTGTATAGCAAAGTTATAACCGGAATGCAAGTAGGTTAAATGTGAACTACAGCATTAATACTATAATTATGGTCCGTATACCTTCTTAGACTTTTAGTCTTTGGCCAGTCTAGATACAACAAGGCGGCCACTTCTCCCTGAAATTCTAAAGTTATATCTATCAGCTCCAACCAACTCCAAAACGTAACCACATCAACGCGAAAAACCACTTTAACTGCAACACATTGCCCCAAAAATAAAAGCATGTTTACGAGAACAACAAAGTAACTTACTTTCCAAAAAAATGTTATTTGTATCATGGGCTGAAAAATGTGCAGCTCCACATTCAACTACACGAATAAAGACAGTCATAAAGACTGGCTAACGAAGAGGCATGGCCTTCGTGGGACATAAATCTGGGAGTTTTGGAGTTCTACCATGGGGTCTGATGGGACGACGGGCTTGTTTTTAACAGCCTGCTTTTAGGTGAGCCTTCTAATTGAATATAGAGGTTTATTTGTTTGGTTACGTGGTCTGGAGTATGTGGTTACGTGAGTTGATTTGTTTAGAGACGGTAAAAGAAGAATAATTTATTTGATAACGAGTTGTGAATGTATATCAGGTTTTTTGCAAGAAGCAGCTGAGTTTAAACCATTTTACTAAAGGATAAAGTGATATTTATCACTGCTCGTTACAATAACTATTGGGCATTAGAAAAGACACGCTTCCGAATACACAACCTTCAGAATTCCAAAGTCGGTCAAAAAGTATCAATATGCTTGGAAGTATTTAAATTCACAACCAAGCTGGACGGCCACATTATAAATAAACTAGGATCTCCTAAACACGCGCAAATAACACTAGCTCTATATGCAAACACATAACATTATCTAAACTAAAATATCACTCGCGTATTGCCCTCGAGGGGACAATATCTAGAACGTTCTACCAACGTCAGCTACAGTCAACAATTTAATTTTTCTCAGCCTGCTTCTGCTAGAATTCTAAAATAACAAGTACCATGTTATCCTTCGCTCGGTTTAGTGGGGATTTTTATGTTGTGAGCTGTTCACATTGTATAGTGCTATTTGAATGTTGATTTGAGGTGATTAGACTGGTGATAGTTGCGGGTTTATAATATGGTGAAAGAATGCAGCGAATAGCGAACACTATACGAACGAGGTACTTAACTGATATTAGTGATTATTAAATAATATTATTACCCAGATTAAAATTCTGAACCCTGGCGCCACATACCATATTATGGTCTGTGGCGTTAGGGTTTACAGTTTCATGTATATTATACTTAGCCACTAAGTCACTGCATCAGTCGCGTAGTGAATTATTAACTTAACATAGATATAGTGTATAGTACACCTACATTTATGCCAGTTATGTAGGTCCCATTGAATATGGGCGAGCATGCCATTAACCGGGCACAAATCCAAATTCCATACAGCTCAGTTGCTAAAAATCCTAATAAGACCCTACCCAGGAATCAAACCTCGTACAGTCGGGGTACGCTACCACTGAACCAAAGAGACAGTCCAGTGAATTTACTATCCTAATTTAAATATTTGGGCTGGAGGGCGTAATGAGAGCCAGGACCTAATTAAAAAGACTAGTAGACCTGCTACAGCCGTCAATGAAAGGGACTACATTAAGCTGCCTAAGTTACTTACGTTTTCATTACGCATACGAGCTATTTTTTCGAAAATGTATCTTAGAGTAGAAAAAATAGTAGGACTTATATAGAAATGCTAAGGCTGACTATACTTTGCTAACACTGCTTTGTTACTATAACCCCAGCAAACCCGAAAGTAGTGGTGGTTTTTGCTGGTAAGAGTGCTGCATACCTTCCTAAAGCCTCTCAAAGTGTCGCATTACCTTAAGTGTATCATCGAAGTACAAATTGTAGTTTGCAATCATTGATACTCAATTAAGTATTGCATCCGCAATGTATGCTTCTACTAAATACTAGTTTGATTCTATGAGAATTTCCACCAAGCCCAAACGTTCTTAGCATCCTGGAATACCAAGAACGTTTTATATGTACAGTAACGTAAATTAATGTCGCCTAAAATACAGTAAAATAAGTCTGTATATACAAGCACAGTCCTAAGTAAGAAAGCGCTACCTGTCCAAGAATCCATGTTAATTCCCTGCGGAGGTCGCCACTTAATATGATAATCAAGACATTACCAGTTCAAATACACAGCTTTTAATGAGAAAGCGTAGGGGCGTGGCGACAGTGTGACTTACGGACGTGCAGGATTTTAAGCGTGATTTATTTTATTCCGGAGGTCAGATAAAGTGATAATAATTATAATATTTAGCATATTTTTGTTATTTCACATCAAATCTTTACTTTTTTCTAAAATTCTTTTATACCTAATTATAAAAGAATTGCAAGCATTACTATAATATTCGTTTTCAGTCCTTGACTGTAGGTTGAACTGACAGATATAAGTATTCAAACGTCTTTAAAAAAAAGAGAGGTTCTTAATTCGTATTTATTATTTTATATAAGCTACAAAAGAATTTAGGCCAAGCTAGCGTAGGTAGTACCTATATAATTGTTGCTATTGGCTTAGTTTTTTAACCGTGCTACTAGATTTTCTGTTAGATCACTTCTATGAATTCACGTATATAATAAATAAATAATCTTTAAACAAGTAGACAGAGGTGTAAGTTCTCATTTTGCGCAAATCACAGCCCTTTTCTCTTTATATTGCTCACTCGTTGCCTCATAACTTCCCAGCAAGCAAGAGCAACGAATTTCTAATCCGTCGGAAATTAACCTTTACGCATCTCTGCTTTCGATTCCGGTAGCCGTGTGTATCAGTAAATGAGAGTGTGGGCCACATATAGCCGCGTTGAGATGTACGTCTGTGGCGGTTACCGAGAGATTTCTGCTACCCTAAGCACTCGCGGTCTTTTGAATAATGATAACTTGGAATGCGGAGTATCAAAGTATGCCTTTTTATATGTAATTTTGTTTTTAAGTTGGAGATGGGTATGTGGTTTTAATATTTAAATATGTGGGTTATTTCTTGTATGTTTTTGTGTAAACAAGCTCGTATTTTACGTGTGTTTTCAGCTGTGTTGTTCTGCGTTTAAGTTTTGCCAAGATATCGTATTAATGCGGAGTCCCTTTAACTAGATCTTTTTATGTTTTGTAATATCTAAGCAAGCTAAGCGAACTACTGATTTTTTAACCTATCCCTTAATTACAAGAATATTACCAAGTATACAAGATCAAACGTCAAACGCATTCGGAGCTTGCCGTCTTTGTAATAACCGTGTAAAAGAAAGATTAATCTACAAACCATTCAAAACAAAAGTGGAAAAATGTATTTTTAATCATTTTAATTAAAAATACATTGTTTGCGCCTATAGCTTTACAATCGCCTTTTCTTCACAATAAGGAATGTTATCTTGCAGTCTCATAACAATACATTACAAAGGTACTCGTATTCAAAGCCATCTCGTGGCCCTCGCGCACAAAGCGTAAAGAATTACAAAATGTAACAAATCAAGAGGAGGAAAAAACTGATGCTGTTACCACGTTTCTTATAGATGACAGGAAAATGGCGACCAAACATCCAAACCCAATCATATCGGCTAAAACTTTTCTTGCTTAAAAGGAAATAGAAAAAAACTTTTGAAAAATACTTGGCTGAAAACGCCTTAAAATGTGTATGGCGGAACTTGGCGGTACTTGGGTGTACTTGGCCAACTTGGCGAGGTAATCAGTTAAGTAAATACTTGGTTAGGTGACAGTTGTTGGGTTCTGATTGTTGATTGAGTTAACTTTTTAATTGTAGGCAATCAATTATGAATGTTGCTTTTTGTGATCATAATCGTTTATGAGGATGATGATGATGTCTAGTTTTGAATCTGGGACCTATTTTCATGCCGTTACGGCAGACCTCACCTCGCCATCCTAAACATGGTACATAAATACTAGATCACATTGAAAGCGAAGCTATATCGATACTATGTAAGACACGAACACATCCAACAAGCATCAACGATAAAAGCCAATCTCAAATGCCAACATCCTGGTACCGGTAACCCGGTTTTTTCACATGAAAACCCAAACACATTCTGGGAAACTCATTGACACGTAAATGCACATTTATTGACAAACTGCTTACTTGACTCAAAAATCTTCGAGCTGGTAACAACGTAGACATAAAAGTAGCTATAAAAAGTTTATCCGGCCCGAGCGAATGCCCAAATATAAGGGCGGCCGTCCAGCGCTTCTTACGCTAGGCGATACTAGCGATAGCTACAACAACAAGGATAAGAAGGTGTTGGATTAGGTGTGTGGTAAAGTATTTCGCAAACATATTGAGAAGGAAGTATTTATGAAATTAATCAAACCGTAATTGTTACCATATTATATTTTCGTTTTTTTTATCGTTAAAATTTAATTCGAAACATCAATGATACTGTCATAATATAATATAATACCTAATTCCTCTCACAGTTTTGTTAAATGTAAATGATTAGAATTCATTTATTATTCGGTTATTGGTGATGTTATTTAACATTATTTTAATCCCAAAATCACAAGTAAAAAATAGCATAGCTTCCAATAGCATAGCTTACTCTGTACTCACAACTCAATCCCGGCTGAATTCAATACACTTTTACATCTAATTCAATAGTGTTCTTCCTTTCACATGGTTTGATATCAAAGTCCGTTGCCATAGCAACCGTCCTCCTTCAAAACCATCGGAGCGGGGATAACGGCGCCCGAGGTGAGGTCACATCTCCTTTGGGATTATATTTTTGTGTCATTCATTGCTTAGAATGGAAATAGAAAATGAATAGCTAAATTACATTGTGGACTGATACTGCAATTAGTGTTTGTGTTTCTCTTTTAGCAATGATTTTCGTTTGGAATTTTGTGAGATTTTTGGCACCCAACGTGGGACTTATCAGAAGCGAAATGTGGTAGCAAACTCCTGATAGTCAATAAATAATTATTTAAGTAAGGTATATAATTTCCTGCCTCTTGGTTTAGTCTAGCGTTCATTTAGTAAGGTCCTGCGGTTAAATCCCGGGTCAGGCAGTGTTACAATAAATGTGTCCAAGTATAACAAAAAATCTCTTTCGCTCTTAACTTGTGGCCAACCTCAAACGCGATGCAATTTGATCGCAAATCGCTACGTCATCACAAACGACGGAATGATAATGATTTAGCAGCGCCACTGTGTGACTGTGGCGCCACCACGCCACCACGTAAATTGTTACGCCTGTAATTTATTAAAGTGTTGGCGAAGCTGATCAGCGGTGATGATCGTTCATAGTTTCACCAAAGTTTGAACATATTATGAAACATGACAGTACACTGCGTAGCCTATTAACGTTAATTTATTTGATAAAGTGGTTCTAACTGTACATTACTATTTGTCCCACGGTAGAAACAAGACTGTCCGTCGCCTAGAACTAGGACGTTAGCTATGGATCACAGGAGCATAAAATTATGCTCACTCGAGAATCGAACCTAATACTCTTAGCAGCACTCCAATAACAACGTCATTACGCAAAATGTCAAAATATTATTATTACTTGTTAATTCACGATCCATAAGGATATTTCCAGTATGACGTCACATATCACGTATTACATGACGCCGCTAACGCCCATAGCTTGGTCGGTGTTGCGTGGTGTGCGATTGTGGCCGCCGCGTCATCACGCCTGTGTGACGTCACGCCGCATACGGGCCCGTTGAGCGAGCAAGTTGAGCCGCACTGACGTATGCTCAACTTGACTTACTACCTAACTTGTTCTAACTGACATTACTATCTGAATATTTTCCTAACTAGCAGTAACTCCAAGTAGTTTGGCGCAGTAGCTAGATAGTGTACTTTTGTGAACCGGGATTCGATTCCATTACTAGACAAAAATATAATTGATTGTGATTCGCAAAAATATTTATTTGAGATTATAAAAAAACATTTAATTTTCAAAGAAATAAAAATAAACAATTGATTACTCGTATAGCTACAATTATGTTTATTGCATTTAAAAATAAATCTTTTAATTGAAATCCAAGATTATTATACTGGGTTATCAAAAAAGCTAGGTTAGGATGTTAGCGAGCATTTATGAAAAGGCGAAAGAAATCGAAGCCAATAGAACCTTATCTTATCTTTTTGGAGAATAGGCTACATAATAATAATATATGAATCTATGTATTTAGAAATCATTCTTCTATCATATGGTTGATGAACAACCTGTGACAGAGTATAAGCCGCTTGTAGGCCTCACGTGACTTTACACAGCGTTGAAAAATCTCTCAGTTGTGCTGGTTTCCTCACGATATATTTCTTTACCATTTTCAGCTACTGATTGCTAACAGTGCATGCCGAGGCTTGGGCTTGCGACCTTTGACTTGGCAGTCTAACCTCCATACCTCTCGGCTATCACTGCTTATATCTTCGATATTTCGATATCGTAGGTAGGATTTCTGTAATTGTGTTGTAAACCAGCCCTGTTAGCCGCTGAAGCACGTTGTGTCGGTTCAGCGGACTCTAAACTGCATGCATTGTCTTTAAGCAGTGATGCAGTCACGTGCGCATGGCCAGCGCACATTTATCGCTATCAAATAAGGCGGGATACACATCCAATAAACATCTGTTAGCTAATGACGTCATTTTATCGCGTTGATAAGGTGCAGTAATGAACCTGCGTTAGGCTGGTAATTTTGTATTGTTTTAGCAAGAAAGGAAAAGTTTTTTCTATATCTGCATCATACATTTGTAATTAAGGTTTATAAGAAAGCTATTTATGGCAGAAAAAAAATATTGAGTACCGTAAAGTCAGTTTTTTTGTAATCAAGAATTAGCATTCTAAATTTAAATAAACAGAAGTGAATGTTACCTGATGTAAACTTATTTTTTTATTTTGGCAACTGAGCCGTTGTCGACTATTATGCCAGTGTCAAGTGAAGTTTCAAGGGAAGGTTAAAAATCGTTAGTATACCGTATTATTGATATACATTCATATAATGATGAACACGTGAGTTCTTTACCGTAGTCGTGACGTCACTAACAGGACATGTCGATGATAAGCAACTGCTGCTGTCAACCGCTATCATCCTCAGCCGTCTGCCTTTGACATTGGTGACGTCACTCTATGCTGACAGCGGTACGTATAATGTATGCCACCGGCAAATAGATCGATAAATACTATGAGACCCTGACTATAGACAAAGTCACAATGCAATGGCAATGTCTTAGCACAGAGTTCATTTAACAATCACTACAAATTGTCGCGTCAACTATGTATACATTACCGCTTACATACCATAGGTATAGTGAATTAATTACGCGTGTCTGTCTGTCACCCATGCAGCGGAGCGAGGCGGCCGCGGTTAATGTCTCAGCTCGATCATGAACCCTATTGTGAAGGCACCAGTAACTGAACGTAGACTTTACTAACATTGTAGGTATGTATAATTTAAATTGGACAAAATGTTAGTTCTTTTTTAACGTCAAATTACATCAAGACAGCCACCAAAGCGCCCGCCCGTCACCACTTCCTAGTGCTATAGCTGGGTAGAAGAAACGGCGCAACAAGCTACCAGCAGCACAATCTGTCTGTCATTATTAGAAGAACTAGAATCTATGAGCAAGAGCATCGTCTGAGAGATGCTCATTCTACTATGCCGGTTCTAGATCAACAAAAAATATTCAGTTGATTATAAAAACCGCAATGTGACATAAAACCTGCCTGCCTTTTTATAATTTCAAAGAGCTGTAGTGATCCAAGAAGTACACCTAAGCTACATATCATAATCCGTATAACAAGACACAATGCATCCCAGTTCCTGCTGTAATACGACCCGGACGCAAGGAAGCAAGGATATGGTGCAAGGAAGCAAAAATATAATGCAAGGAAGTACGCAAGTCTTGTATCTTTCAGAAAAATATTCAGAATTATTGTCGCAGCGACCGTTACGAACAAAGAGGTCGCGTTTCAAAAATAATTCTTTTAAAATTTTCAGTTTTTAAATTTAGATTTCTTGTGTTCAAATTTTAAAATGGAGTTCTAGTTTAGTGTAACGGAATGAAAGCTGCTCTATTTAAATTGTTTGTGAACAACGCTCTGTGTAAACACAGTTTCACACTCATTAGCACTTGCTAATGAGGGCAGAAAAAGATGGTGGAAATGCTGTTTCTTTATAGCAATGTTACGTCGTATATTAGCTTGTAAATGTTCTTCTTAACAAACCAATTAGCTACAATTTGCGAATAGAACAATTGTATAAACATTATCAATATGTTATGTTGTAGAGTTCGTTATCAACGATTGGTCGGATGGTCCAAACTCTACATTATATTATTGACAGTTAAAAGTAAAATATCATACACAGGTCCTTTTTATCATAACTTTACTTAAATTTTGTTCAGTATTTTCCAGTCTTTATTTAAATATTTTAAGTACACTGGCCTGCAAAACTTAGTATCACACTTGTAAAACTGCAAGAAAAAATAGTAAATAGGACACATAATTATATTTTACAAGCTATAATGTAAGTTTTAAGTGGCACACAGAAATTTGCAAATATTATACTCTATTTAGCAATTGGCTCTACCCCTATTACTTGAGCCTTGGGATGCCGTCTTTGGCGAAAATTGGGTAAACATAAGTACACCTTCGCCTTTTTATAATGGGGTATAAATCCCCTTCAGGGCAAGTGGTACCGGACTCATGTCGGCTAAAACTGCCCTGGAATTATCATCCTATCACAGGGGAATAAGGTTCACTTTCGCACTAGCCTAATCATTACACAATTTATAACCACTTATTAAAATCAATTTCATAGTTCAAAATATAAAGTTTAGCAAGAAATCTTTAGTTATTCATTGTCTTTTTATTGTTGGTATAATCTGTGGCAACATAATATAGGTTATATAAGGGACACATAATCGAAAATTAGTATGGCAGGGAAGATCGAAGATCTGCGTCTATATTAAGCAGTGGATGATTCCGGGCTTTTATGAAGTCGATTGTACCAGTCTGTGAGCCTTACTGTACGCCAAAACTTTATACTTAAGGACGTATATAAAACAACGAGATCAATACATCACAAGGTATTATATTTAGCAAGTATATGCATTTTATATGATAAGTGCCTGTAATTTTCCATTTCAGTTTTTCTATCTTTTTAACCTAAATCTCTCCAGTAATCAAAGGTTTGTAGTAAGAGAACTCAATCATGAGTTAAGCTCTTATTTGTACCTACATCGAATAATTTTTTTAAAGTATTACGTGAATATACAATTAAGAATGAAGTCATATTCAGTGTCAAATAATAACCAATCACAGTTCACCTCAAAACTCATCTCCTTCACCGATTGGCTCATTATTAGAATATTCTCAACATGTCCGCCTCAAACACTTGTTTGACAAGTTCTCCATAATAAATGGCTGTTCAAACAAGGTGCTTCGTTTGTAGCGACGTAAATTAACTTGTTACACGGTGACACCGCCATGTCAACTTGGCTAATTATTTTAGTTTGAGGTAAGGCTGGGTTCAGATGGTGGTAGTCGCTTTGTTCTGAGTTGTGCTTGGGTTTCATGTTTGTTTAATTGAAATGTGACACTTTCTAGAGGTCGAGAAATTATGACTGTAGTGATTTTTTTACATTATAATTACTGGAATAATCCTATTATACTTATAGTTTACAGTTAAAGTCATTCTTTATTAAACTACTCGTATATCTGAAATGATTGTTTCCCTTTACTTGCCCGAATTTTAAAATAATGTTGATTATTTTGTATATAAAAAGCAACAAAACGAAAAAAAGGTCTATTACAGAACACACTTTTAATATTGTCATCAATCAGAAACTGTTAGCATAAAACAAATAACCTAAGCTCGACGAAATCTCTATTTGCAGCAGCATAAAACATTAGATAATATATAGCTATCAATGTACAGGGAAGAGGTGAAGATAGAAATACAAATAATAAGGTACTATTTATCACCCAACAAAAAAATATAATGATTTTAAAGTTCCGTACTTATTTCGACTAAACACGACTTTACCTCAACTATTTATAATGAAATTTGGTTCCCAAAGTTACCTTCGTGATTGGCTTTCAAATAGTCTAACAGATAACAATATAATGTATAATTTATGCGAAGGAAGGCAGTTATGTGTACCTGTATCGCGATGTTACAGTATTATTAATTTTAGGCATACAATATTAATATTACAGGCGTATTTTGTCGTCCTTTTGTATAAAGTTTCATATCACGACAATTGTTAGGATATACAGTGTAGAAATTTGGGTTTAAACTTGTAACTTGTGCATTGAAATCCGGTTAATCAGAAGGTCACCACCAGTTCCTTAGATTGCTATAGAGCAACCGAGCAAGGACCACCGAGTATTTATTTTCGTTTAAGTTGTAATAAATGTTGTATTTCTTAGGTATGAAACCTCATTATATATAAATTTATATAAAATTCTTATTTCCCTTAGTCACAGCGTCACGCGTGAACGGCTGGACCTATTTTACTCCTTTTTTTGTCGTATTCGTTATTATAAGGAGAAAGTTCTAAAAAGGTTACATTGGAAAAGCTTGAAATAGTCGTTCAGTTCTTAAATTTTCTAATGTTCCGCCCAGCTTTCCTAATTTTTTCTTTCATAGTGCTTTTGATAATATTAACTTTTATGTTACCATTATGGAGTTTGACATAACTGTCAGTCAGATTCAATATTCAAAGTTATGACAGGACAACGTCTGTCGGTTCAGTACCTAATAACATGAAGTTTGGAAAAAGAGCTTCGTCCACATTACACTTTCTGTTAGAGAATAAGAAACAAGTAATATTATTTGATCTAAGAGCGAATACTTCGAGTTTTTATATAAGTTTAGTGCTGTCGCCATCGATCATACTGCTAGACCCTGGACAAAGTTTGATAATGGTACAGACGACTAGTTGGAAGGATAAAGTTATAATCATGATTGCGGAATTATAGGAAACTGAAATATGATTATATCCCTAAATTGAAATTCTTTTATCCTTTCTTGTAAACCAACCACATACGTTTATGAAACGACAATTAGTTGGGCAAAGGTAGGAATTTGAATTTTAAAAAACATTATATTTATTTGTAAGGATCATTTCAACTTTAATCCAAATTTCATCAAAATCCTTCCAGCATTTTATTAGTTTAGACGTAACAGATAGACAGACAGACAAAGTTACTTTTTAATTTATAATATTAGTATGGATAATGGATGATTATCATGACCAAGCCACCATAAAAATTGCTGAACGATGGCGAAATACCAACGTATATAACGAGCTCTTCCAAAAGAAGAACTTACAGTGTCGACACTAAGTCCCAAATCCTACTGATCAGATACTAGGGATTATTGGTCCAACGTTTGACGACCGAGCTGCGAACCGCTGGAGCGGCATGATGACAGCTACAGCAGCCAACGTTCCCTATTTGAAAATAGGTGGGGAAATTGCTGGCCGGCGACATTTTTGGGAGAGAGTGGTCGGTTTTTTCTGTCTTTAGGTATTGGCACTGACATTTTTAGGTGTGTATGCGTGTTGGTATAAACAAGTTATATAGCATGCATTAAGTATTTGTTTGTGTGTCAGCATGCCTCTTTTCCCTGAAAGGTTTAATAACAATCACAATCTAGATAATATGGTGTGGTATTAATCACATCACACTTAAGGCGAAAGTTTGTGTGTTTGTTGCTTCTTCACGCTTAAACTGGCTGGACCAATTTTAATAAAATTTGCATGGAGGTAGCTCATACATAGGCTAATTTTATCCCGAAAGGTGTAGTGGGTAACACCGCGGGGCGCAGCCAGTATTACATAAAGGTTATGTTATTCTTATTTGATATTAGTGTGATGGTATCTGAAGACATTTGGGACTTTCATAGTGTATAATTGTATCTAGTATCATTTATGTAGGTAGTATCTAAATTCGCGGCTAGCGTGACTATGTCCGCGAATAATAATTATGTGAGATTTTAGGGTCTAACTAAACTGTATTTCAGCCAAATCGATCCAATAGTTCGGTGACAATAAACAGAAAGAATTTAGCATTTATAATACTAGTAGGCGTATCTTAAACAGCGTCTTTAAAGAAACAAAAATCATTTTATGTATGTATAGGTTTATACTCAACGGAATCCGGGGTCTCAGTACCATACTACTTAAATACGATTCGACATTCCCCACGTGAATTGAGATAAACCCTTTATAGACAAATTGAATCGACTTATCTCGCAGATGGCTGTGCTCGGCGTGGAGGTCCCTAATATATACGTTTTGAAAACCCTTGAAATAAAGGTAAATGTATTTTCGAGGTGAGAAATATGAAGGTGACATGATTTATAAATGTTCAAGAAGACGTTAACGTACGAAGATAATGCCTGTATTTTTCTAAAGAATAACTAGGTTTTGGAGGATATTACACAGGCTTGCTGGAGATGTGAGTTCGTACTTAGCAAGCCTGTCTGCAGCCTGCCTGTACCTTTTACCTTTCATTAGACACTAATCTTGACTGACTAAAGACTGGCCGCCGAACTGAGACGTTTATTGATTACTGAAACTATCACTAAGTAAAAGTTTTACGTGAAATCTTAACTCATTAACGTATCTGAGTGCGGCGGTAAGTCGGCTTAATTAATTGTTTAGTACTATAAATTATTGCTGCCTCGTTGGTCTAGTGGTTGCTAAGCGCGACTGCTGAGCACGAGGTCCTGGGTTCGAATCCCGGGTCGTGCAATGTGTTACTGGGTTTTGCCATTAGGTAATTCTTAGTAGCAGCACGGAGTCTGGATTTGTGCCCGGTTGATGGCAATAGGCTCGCCCCCTATTACATTGGGACCTAAAACATAACTGGCGAAATGTGGGTGTACTATATGGACACCTCTGCCTACCCCTTCGGGGAATACAGGCGTGATGTTATGTTTATAAATTATTTTTTTAATTTCAGTAAATGATTTTTGTAAATCTTCTCTGAGAAAATAAATGTCTATAACCCCACACAGTAATGTCATAGTGTATTTTATAAAAGTAAATTTCACCGAAGTATAATTAAGATTTGAAACTCGCATCCATGTGCTTATAATTCTCCTTTTGGAAAGGATCTAATTACGTAGGTTCCACTGTGAACAAAACCTTCATACAATGTATCAATAAAGAACAAAAAAGAAAATCAAAACGGACTATCCACGCGTCTGTGTGAGAGAAAGAACCAATGTATATTTTTATCATCTATTTCATTCAAAAGTTCCAGAACACACCCAAGGCTACAGATTATTAATCACAATACATTTGCGAAACCAGGTCAAAACTCATGCAGCATCGATTTGAATAAAACTTTGTTTCATGTAATAGAAAAGTTATGTTTGAAAAATGATTTCAACGGGCCTTGAGAGTGCTTTTGGCTGGAACTTATTTTGTTTACCTTTTAAAGTTTGAGGGATAGATAATACGAGTATTATGATTACGTATATTATGTAAAGTTAAGATGAAGGAAAATATTGTTGTGTAATCTAAATGTAATTAGGTATGACAGATACCATGAACTCTTAAAGCAGGACAGTTTAAGATGTGGAAGCGGGACGCCACTACGCGCAGTATAATGCAGCGTCTCGCATCCACAACGTAAACTATCCTGCTTTAAGAGTTTATGGTAAGGGGTCTGAAATATTGGCAGTTCAGATATCAATGTTTTAGTGATAAAGACGCTTGCGTGTGTCGCCACGTGGCAACCGTGACTGAAGGCTCTACATAACATAGACTGTCAATGTGCATGTACTTTTGTACACGCTTGACAACATGCATAGTCAAACAGAAATTCATCGACAAGCATCCAGATATCATAATGCGTTGCGTACGTTGCGCGCGTGGGGCCAGTTGGACTCTGCCATACTAATTATTTAATCGGAATACATAATTAAACTGTTTCACGTCTCCGTTTTCTTACTCATCTGAACTATTAAGTCTTTTCATAAATGTCTTTTTTGCGTCTTATATTCTTTTTTCTCTTCTGTGTCATTTTTACATCCGCGCAAATAAATACCTTTTCTTTCTTTCATAAAAGTCTTATGTAATATATGTAGGAGAGGCTATTGGAACCCATCAGAAATAGAATAGGTAACTAAGAAAGAAAAATAGTTATTACCATTCTGATTTTTCTCTGAAAGCTGGCACCTAGCAACAAGATTTATTTGGCAAACTTAAACTCTCCACTTTCATAAACCGCTGAGCCCAAACAATTAATATTAATCCAGAATTATAAACACGATCTCAATAAACAGTAACGAGGCGTAATAAAAACTACAGCTGAAAGGAAAATGATGTTCTTATAACGATCACCTTGGATCCAACAAAGTTGAAGTTGTAAACAAAATAAGTGCTTTTCACTTAACTATGTTTTTTGTTTTTACTGTCCAAGGTCCAAGGAAAAAAGGCGTTCCAAGTTATACCTCATCTTGGAAAGTCATTTTCCTTAGTAGCTGACTGGTAATTTTTTATAATAGCTTTCTGTTATCAGCTCTATAAAAGGAGATTATACTTGTTTATGTTTACAAGGCTCGCCAGGCGTGATGATGAGGACATAATTATATACATATATTATACGTATCATTTTACATATAATGTAGAAAAGTGAGGTAAGCTTGTGAGGGAATTATTCGACCAAATCGAATGGTGATAAAAAGCAAAGGTACATACATACTTTTAATGTTACCATAGCGTAGTAACTACGTCGTATAAGTTATATAATTAATGATTACAATGGATATGTATTAATAAAGAGCATGGAAGCATAATATTCGATACATCCGTCACAACAAGGGCGGTCAACCATACTACCATCCTTGTTAACTGATGTCTACACGGCGTAAATTGTTTCCACGTGATTTTCTTATACATACAGAAATAGCTCCGAAAGTTAGCAGGTTGAAGTGGCAATGGGCTGGCTACATATGTCGCAGAACCGACAACCGCTTGAGACAGCGTGTTCTGGAGTGGAGACCGCTTTAAGGCAAACGTGGCGTGGGACGTCTTCTGGCCAGATGGATAAGAGGGCCGGCACCTACTGGATTCAAGTCGCAGACCGGGCTCTGAGGCGTACATTGGGATAGGCTTATGTCCAGTAATGGACTGCAACAGGATGATGATGATGATGAGCTTTTTGTAAAACCAATACGACGAAGAACAAACATAAGAAATTACTAACAATAATCTGTCATTTCCATATGATTTGGATACCTCAGTACGCCTCTAGAGATCTATAAGAAACATTGCCTAGAAAATTAGTCACGGCACACTTTTTCCGCTTCCAGCTTAGCTGCATAAACTAAAAACTCAAATGAGCGTAATAATCGTGAGCAATAATATTAGGCCAGTGCTTTGTTCTGCGACCAAAACCGCGGGCTCGAATCTAATTTGTGCGGGTATTCGTGCCGCCGTGCGTCCAATATGCTAGCTTTAATGAAAATCTAAATTTAGGCGCGATCGGCTATTTATACCAATATGTTCTTTTACTACGGTTGTTGATTTTAGACAGTGTGCGGTTAGAATAGGCTTTGTTGAATGTAGGTACAGATATAATATAAAGGTCTTGAGGTTGAAAATGGTTTAGCTTAGGAACAGCTCAGGTTGTAAATTGACTGTAACTACTTCTGAACCGCATACCCGAAGAAGAAAGCCCGTAATATGATTGGTAGCACGTACTATTTATAATGTCACATAAATTTTGCAGAAGATGAGATTTTTTTTGTAGAAAAGGCTTTAAAATCGGAGAAACGTAAAATATGGTTAAGTATAAGTCAATTAATAACTCAGTCAAAATGTAAAATACTAAACCTATATATTAAATAAGCAAGTATAGATGACCGCCCAATATTCACTTCAAAACAACTCATCGGACTACAGAACTCATTAACAGTAACCGTAATTAGTGTACCGTCTTCACAGTTAAAAACGCAAGTTAATCCCGAGAGTAGTTATAAAAACAACAATTTGGCCGAACATTACGCGACCCTAAAACTTAATTGTGACCTGTGGTTTACGCCGATTGCTTTCGAGCCCTCAGTCACAATCAAAAGAGCTAAAACCGCAGCCCTCTACCGATGTGAAGTGGGGCAGGTGCGTCCCCATGGCCCACAAAATCGGATCTAACCTCCGGATTAAATTTTGTAACGGTTGGAGGCGTGTGGTGTGGGCGGCAGCGGTTGGTTCGGTTTGGAGGTATTTTCAGGATAGTGTTGTAATTTAGTATACAATATGAAGTATAAAGGTAGTCAGTAGTGCTCGGAATTGTGAGTTTAATGCTCGTTTGATTTGAGAAACTGTTAAAAAAATTACTTGGGTAAATGTTTGAGGATTCCACTAACCTATTTTCGGTCACGGCGATCAATCTCAATTAGTCTAGTTAGCCTACCTAAAAGTATATGGTGAACAATACAGGTGCACTTTATACACCCCTTACATTAGGACGAGACGAGGCGGAGTAATATCTGGCAGTTATTGGTAGACCAAACTGCATGTTTCGCTATCAAAACATAACATCTCGCTTGTATTTCACTAAGTCGTAGGCAATGTGTAGTACGCCCACATTTTGATTTAAAATTACTTGTCCACAAAATAACGGCCGTATAACGATGCGTCTTCTGTAACTGCGATCTCCAAGCCGCTTACCAAGCGTGGGGTATACCGATTATGGCAACCTTGCCTTTGTTCATCAGTGGAAGTCGTCCGGCTAGTGATGACGGTGATAAAAATACCATGATTTTCCGAAATTAATTGATGTTAGCAGCCCGCGAGAAGTGTTTACCACAGACCCCGCCCGCGATTCGTGCCTCTGACACGATCCACCCAGTATCGATCCTGTTTACAGTGCCAATCGTTACAGCATTGATTAGGAACTTTACACCTTGTCTTTTTACTTTTACGAGCTTTTTATTGGGTTTTATAACTTTGTGTTGGAGAGAAAGACTTTACAATTAATTTAGTTGGAAATATACATAGATTGTTGGTATCGTTATATCTGTTTGCTTGATATATACCTAAATTGATGTAGTTGCCTGTCACAGATTCCTCTGTCCGATAAGTTTACAAGTAAAGGATTATAAAATTTATGATATTTCAGGAATAGAATAAATATATGTGTATTTTATTTAAGTAGCCGGCCTATGATATTATCTCGAAATCATCTTTATTTTCCCTTTAAATAAACGTCACCCCACACTAGGAATTTTCCCTGTCGATCGTGGGTGAGATTCACAAACAAACACCCAGACTTAGGACAAACATCTGTGGATCACATACATTTTTGTCCCGTGCGGGAAGCGAGCACGCGACCCTTAGCGCAGCAGCCCAATTGCTTAGCCACTCAGGTCCTTATGTCTTTTATATTTTCAATTTGTTTAATATAGGAAATATAAGTTAACAACTGAACAGTCCACGATGCAGACACTAAGTTAAACAATGACCAAACATGTGACTCACGGGACAGTTAAGTTATTAATATTGCTAGAAAAACTGCAAAATAACGACAATAATCGACGCCAAAACGAACTTCCAATAGTCACAACGTAACATCTCAGCAACACAATTTACCGCCATCTTAACACGTCCTCGAGGAGTACCGTAACTATAATACAACTTATTAATTCAATTTTCAGCGTAATTGCCATTAGAACTTCAACACATTGACCTGAGCGGCATGCCAAACCACATACACCCATCCCTTTCCCTCAATCACGTACACATAATACTCACTCACTCACTCCCGGAGTACGTGGAAGGTTGATCAAAAGTTTTAATTGGCTGTTCAAATTTTATTTGAACCTCTATATTACAATGTTGAATGCGGTTATAAAATGTGAAGTATGTTGGTTTTGTGTTATTAATGTTGTATTTGTTATATAAATGTCACGTTTCATATTATTTGTTTGTGTGGTAAATACGGGATATTTTAAATAATGGGGGCAGTAGTTTGTAGCTTTGTTCCCGAATAATTGAGGTGCGTGCCCCACGTTTGGGCGGCGTTAGTTGGTTGTTTACAATTATTTTGGCTATCTTACATTTATACGTAGTTTAGGAATCGCGTTGAAGTATAGTATATGTGTTTGTCTAT
The DNA here is from genome assembly GCA_946251915.1 of Abrostola triplasia. Taxonomy (NCBI): domain Eukaryota; kingdom Metazoa; phylum Arthropoda; class Insecta; order Lepidoptera; family Noctuidae; genus Abrostola; species Abrostola triplasia. The sequence goes on along the minus strand of OX276424.1, from coordinate 1,086,368 downwards.
AGTAAACAGCAAGTGTTTATCATATTTTAATTAATATAGGTAGGTATATTATTAGTAGGTATATATTTTAATTAATATCCAGTAATTGTGTTGTTGAGGACTTGACATACAACCACTTCTTACTTCAGGTACTATCAGTGGTTCTTCTTAGTTGAGAAAGGTTCATGATCTTCCCCATCCAATGATGCAAACTCAAGTCTATGCATAAGTTATCAGCCAGCTTTATTAATGCTGCCCCCTGATATACCAGACCCCTTGCTCCGTAGTAGGACAATACATTATTTAAAACAATTGAAACATCGTAATAACTCACGAAAATAAAATAAAATTAATATTCCCATACATTACATAAGGTCGTTATAAACCGTCATACCCAAAAAATATACCAATACGGCAATTATGCAAATATGTGTCGATAAAAATAGATAGTATCGGTGTCGTGCGATCGGATCGCGCGATTTTATTGTCGTAAACGCGCAAAATGATATTAATGGACACATTTACATTTAAGGGTTAGTTTCGAGGGGTTGTTCACGGGACTTTATGGACCGCGGTTGGATTCGTCGGTGATAAATGACTTGTCTAGTTTTTAAAACATGTTGAAGCATGTTGATTTTGCAATGATGAATATTTAGTGTTTGATTAAGATATTAGGTACTAGAAGAGTATTTGGTTAGAATTTATTTTCTCAATTTACGAGAAATGTAACAAAAATAATACTTAACTAAGTATAATGATTTGTTTCACATTCCATAAAAGCCTGAACAATGAACAACCAATTAAGTATATTATTAATTAGTTACGTAGGTTATTTTTGCTCTCAAGGGGAGTCTAACCAAAATTATGGGAACTTGACAATAAAGTCAAGAATCATGTTACGAAGCCTGATTACTCTCAATTTTTTTCTAAAATTAAACGATTTTAGGCAAACGATCTCAAAAAATCATGCCACATAATACCTCATTATAACCACATCGATCTCTCATCCGACTAATGAGCAATTACATACAATTCCGACGTAATATCACATTTTGTAACTTAATTACACCGGCATGAAATACGTCCCACTCAAATTTGTATCGGACTCGAAATTTATGATAATCGATAATACTCGATTCGAATAATCGATTCTTATTACGACTGCGAACCGATGTATCGATTAAAGGTTTCGAGGGTGCAATCATTTTTATCGGTTTTGAATTGTATGTTTAATGTTGAAGATTCTCTTTTTAAATTTGGACGTACGTTTTTATTATAATTTATTGAGGAGTCAGAATGGCCAGTTGGACACTCGATTTTATTTTTTCGGATTATTATTGGGATTTGTTTGCCAGTGTATCATTTTCGTATGTTTAACAACATCTAAACTGGTGTAATTGGAAATAATATAATTATCTAGAATGACTACTTGGAAATATTTTTACTAAACAATCAAAATAATCTACACAATGTTTGCAATCTTTTATAACTACGATAAGAAATAACGACACCCGACTTTTAAGACATTCCTGCTGATCTCGGCGCTGCGGTGATCATTAGAACTCTTTTCACGTTCCACTGTCACACACCGCGCGGGCCAGCTTTGCACTTTTTCTACGGTAGACAACACCTAGCGAATTAAATGGTACGCCAACAAAGACTGCAAAAACTCATGAGAGGCTGATTGCAGCTCTCATTAACTCTTAATATCCAATAAAGTACTGCAACCATTATCTCTATAGTGATGAGAAATACTTTATTTTCACGTAGTATTCTTTTGTGCTCAACCCAATGATATTTCAAAAAGTACAGATATGTTACTAGCGCGCTCTTTTTGAAGACTCGAAAAGAGGAGAATTGTAGCCTTGGCTACTACAATTGTTGTCAAATTTGACATTAGACTAGTGCAGTTTGGTTTCAGAGTTCGGAACGCTTTTCTCGTTCATTTTGTGAAAATATGGCGTATCTATACTTTTAGACGTATCATTGCTACTGGGTAATATTGTGCTCGATAAATAGCATTGGTCTTGCACCTTCATACACAAAACTAATGTGTTTAACATACTTGTGCTTACTCCATAAAGTGATATAAGCGTGATAATCAAGCAAGAAAAATAAGCTTTTTCAGTCAACATACTCAATTTACGATACCTGATGTATAAAAAAGGCGCACCATTTTGTTTTCATTTCAGCAACATCACGCGAAATTAAAATCCCTTATTTATTATAATACGATGATGTAATCGATTGGTTAACAATTACTCATTTTGAGTAATGACATCGGAGACGTATCGAACTGAAAATAACGTTTCAATCAATGTGTTGTAAATAAAATGATTTATGGCAGGAGTGAGGCTTCGACATGAGAGTAGCGCGGGCGGACAGTACTACATATTGTTTCTATGTAGGATGGTACTTAAGACTGCCTCGTTGGTCTAGTGGTCGCTAAGCACTGCTGAGCATGAGGTGGTGGGATCAAATCGAGTCTGGATTTTTGACTTCGTGCGATCCGCAGATGTTTGTCCCGAGTTTAGGTGTAAGTGTGTGTGATATTTCATGTTTGTGACGTACCCACGATACAGGAGTAATTCCCAGTGTAGGGCAAAGTTTAAAAAAACTAAATAAAAGCTAATAAAATAATACTAATTATATAAGTCAGGAAGCATATATTCAATAGTAGATACTTCTTTAGATCCATAATAAGTTTAGCTTTAATTTTATTTAAAGCCACAGACTTCCATCTTACGTATAGGCCTCTCTGTTCATCTGATTACAAACACAAAAGCCCAACCCTTATTTCGCTGTCTACATTAATTTAATTCATTCACTCACTCGTTCAATTATCACGCTGACAATTACAAAATGCATTGAGAAAATATTTTATGTTGCCGCAAATAAAATACGACGCATTGATGGAATGAAAAGCAATTACGTTGATGGGTTTATTATTAAAATTTATGTTTTCTTTTGTCTTTTAAGGCTCGGCAAGTCGGCACTATATTATACGTATAGTTCGTTATAATATAATCTGCAGGATATGTTTTTGACAGCTACCAAAGTGGGTTATGGAGGTCTTAGGCGTAGTTGGTTAGTGTATAGCGTTTTACGAAAATGTAACTTCTATCTTTATGATTTGGTGAAGATTGAAGATTTTCACAGTGTAGGAGAAGAGTTGCTTAGTAATAAGAGTGCTGTGGTGCGGGTACTGTTCGAACACCAATTTTTTTTGTTTGATTTGCGGATATTTATATGGAGTTTGTGTGCACGTGTTAAATGATGGGTATTTATTAGTTTATGTATTTAATATTGAACATATTCTTGGCGATTTTGTTTATCTTGAAGGAAAATACCTCAAACATTATTGAGCGCCATCAATAAAACACCTCAGCGTAACAGAGAAAAAGACAGAGACAACAATGCCCACAAAGCCCACAATTCTAATGAAAATAATAAACATTTTCGTCATCATTGTACCAGAGAGGGATGCGAGGTAATTCATCTGTACCCCAAAGTACAGTCGTGGAGGTTGGGGTCCCCCCCTCAGAGTGGGCCATTCTGTCAAGTTGCGGAAATAATAAATAAAAGAACCGTAAAACAGGTTATTGTACGTTTTCCCAAAAAAACGTTACTATTTAATTGTAAGGAATATCTTCCGTTCGCTTTTTTCTGGAAAAAAGTGACTTAGTATTGTTTTGTTATTGTGAGAAAATGTACGTAAATACAAGATGTTACAACATGTAGATAGTGACACGTGTATACTGATTTGTTTTCTTTTGGTGTTCGTAGACACGTTACGAGAGACATCGTTGCAGGTTCGAAACCAGGCAAGTAGTTCTTATTTTTCTTATTCTAATATGTACTTTCTTAGTTATTCTAATACAGACTATTAAGGCTGCATCCTATAACTCACTTTTATTTTAAAGTCGCCCCACACTAGGACTTCCTTCTGTATCGTGGGTGCGTTTTACAAATATCAAATACACAAAAACCAGATCTGCGGATCGCACAAATTTTTGTCCCGTGTGGGAATCAAACCCGCAACACTTAGCGCAGCACTCCAATAGCTTACCCACAGCGTCAATCAAGTCGTCAAAGACTGACTTAAGATGAAGAAAAAAATCGTATAAAAAATAATATATCTACTGTTATATTATAGTCTATACCTTTAGTAAGCATAAGCCTAACGAAAGACAAATTCAGGCTTACAAAATAATATTTTTTCTCTCTGTTTTTCTAATAAAGTTATTTTGCCGGTTTAAATGATAATTATATTCATTAGACGGAACAACCAAAGTTTAATTAATTAAGACCCCAGTAAGACCAGTCTAGAAATTAAGTCTAAGATCATCACAATGCAAATTTCTTTTGACAATTCCCTCTGATCTAGGACCGTAACTAACAAATATACAAAATTGTGCAGAAAATTTCCCTTTGAATAAATTTCATTTCTAAGCAAAGTATAATCCTCGTCTTGTTAAAGATAAGGAGGGGCATTAATTTGAATTCATCTCATTACGGTGTTCCGTCGACCACTTGTTCCGAATAAATTATGAAAGACACGCGAAAATTGTTTATTATCCCTGCTCTCTTTGTATCTCGCTCTTTTTTTGGAGTTTCATGTGAATGTGAGCGAGAGAAATAGTGTTCAGACCTTTCTCTTTCATGCGCTTTTGACAAGTCCAATTTTTCTTGGTTGTTAGTTGTTGGGATTGGTATGCTGCTGTTGCGTTGGGCATTTTGGTGTTATAATTAAAAATATACAAAACATTTGCAACGTTAATTGGAAAAGCCAATGACTTGGAGATGCTCGGTGTCTCTAAATAGCTAGGTGAGTTACTACATCTAAAATGTACAAGAAAAAAACAAATGACCGAGAGACGTAGATATTTATTATACTTTCTTTTACAATACTGCTAATTAAACGTAACAAAAAGTATTAAAAAAAATATAAATTACAGTATAATAAACTGCTCCTCAAGACGAGTAGCATGAACGGTATATGAGTAGAATAGAATTGATAATTTATATTATAATCAATAAGTGAGGTTGCCATAAAGTCAGAACTAATAAGTCGTTGTAAATAAGTCTTTGCTCTCAAGATATATTAGTGTAATACCTATTCAAAAAATCAACTCGAAAAAACCTTTAATAAACTCGATATTAACCGTGAACCGTAAACATCTCAGTTTACTCGTTTCTACTTGAGAGGTACACTCTTGATCGTCATAATTACATTTCCGAAATATAAAGTAATTAAGTTCATTTCTGGTCCGGTTATAGTTTAAGGGCCCTCAACTCAGTCTAAACTACGGCGACTATTGACTCAAACAAGTCGATTTCCAGTTGTAAAGGTTGACAAATTCAATTTCCTGTGGGTCCCCCCTAAGTAATTTGTGCGTAGCTTTTAGTTAAAAGGGCTGTTATTTATAGAAAATTAATTTGCGTAGTACATAATTACATTTAAATTGAATTACGGTTTCTATATTGAGATGGGATGGAAGAAGACTGTGTGTGTGGATTTTTGTTTCTGATGGTAGATGTCAGATAAATAGCAAAATGTTTGAGTATCCATTTATGGCATATGACGTCATAACTTCTGTCCGCAAAGAAAAAACGAAACACAATTATTCTGAATTTAAATTAAGAAGTAAAGAACCAATTTTAAATTTTTGAAGAAGGAATCGCCGTAAGATAGAAAAAAAACAACCAATGTCTTAAACATGGCGCTGTCACGTGAACAAAAAAATCCGTACGCGATAAATATGTGACAAAGTAGAAGCATTTACCGTACGTCGCAGTAACAAACATAATAAAATCTTGAACAATCCCATCATTCTCGCTATTTACATGAGACCGCCCCGCCACTGTATTGTTTTTCAATCGGCCCCTTGTCTTGGAGGGAGAGGTGACGTCATCGTAAACAATATGGCCACCGCTAGGGAATGTTTTTGCAGAATTACGCTTACACGGTTACATTTCGGAGATTAACCGCAATGAATGATGACGTAACGAATTTCGTGTTTATATTTAGAAAATGAAATTTATTTTTATATTTTTGGCTTCTTTGGGTTATATTTTCTTCGTGGGTTTTGTAAATAGCTCCTTAAAGATTGTAAACTGTGTTTGTTGTCTTTACAAATCCATCTGTATGTACTACAGGATTTTTAAATTCTGCCTGCTGGTGAATGATTTACATCTCATTTATTTCTCTGGATATACCTTAATTATAATAATTGTATAACATTTTATAAACCCAGTTTCAAAAGTAATTAGTAGCTATAAAATATTTTTTAAAGCATATTATTACATGTATATTCCTACGATAAAATATTGATACATTTGCAGCTGGCTATCAACATAGTTTCACTTTGAGATTTTCATAGCCAGTTACATTTTTAAGGAAGTACAAAAAGCTTCCAAAAGTAACGCTATTCTAACCGATATTCAGCTACTGTGGCCATCTAAGAAGAAGATACTACAGAGTACAAGTAAGTGCCCAAATGTGTATACAGTGAAGATATATTAATTAAGACTTTAGACGCTCAACTGAACAAAAACAATTTGGCTACAGTATAAGAGAACTAAACATCCTACATAACACTTACAATTCCAACCAAAATGAAAACGAAATCAGTAGAAGCTAACTAACATATAATTGTGGTGTACGACCCAATCAAAACCGTTTCCTGGCGTTGCAGCGACCAAGTCGTGTCACCCACATGTACCAATTTGAGTCCCAAATTCTAAGCCCTTCGCTCTCTGGAGCAGCCTCGGTGCGAACTCGTCTAGATTGGATTGTGGTACAAGGTACAGGAAGAGCGATTTTTCTATTAATGCAGCTTTAACTAGGGGCAATTTCTTCTTCCTTTAGTGTTTATTTATCATCATTATCATCATCAGGTAGAAGATGTCCAATGTTGAACAAAGGCCAACTCAAAAGTGCTTATTATTCTTTCCCTTTTCCAATTTAAAAACCAATGATTAAACTTTATTCACAGAGACTTTTAATAAAGATATTTTTTTGAAGTGAAATTGCAGCCATAACCATTTCTATTAATAATGAATTGCAGACGAAGTTTACCAATTTTATTTTAGTTTAATTATGAAAATTAAAATATTTTAGACATCAGGCTACAAAAAATCTCGCCCCCACCGCTACCTTGTTCTCCAAACAGCGCCCCGTCCGCTGGCTCACGACAACTCCATTAAAAGTGCCTTATAAATAAATTGCAGCGTCTGCAACGTACAGCGTTTTGCATGCAAACCATTATTCGCTTTAGATATTGTGTAATTACAATTTTGTTTCCGTGCAAATATTTAGAATACCTACTCCTGTTTGCCGCTAGCGTTTATAACTTGTATTCTTACTCTTGCAACTTCATTAAAGGATACAAACAAAATGTACGGTGAGCCCGCGGGCCTTTGTGATACAAATCTTGTAAGCTAGGGCATCAGGTTCTGTAAATATTCATATTCGTGTAATAAGAGCGCTTTTATTATTAGCTCGTGTTTCTGCGAATTTTGAACACCCTGCTTTAATTTTAGGACCCTTAGTAACTTAAATTAGATACATAGAAAAATAATTGTGAACCTAAAGACAAAAATTTGAGAATTAAATGGTGCAATTTAATATTTCCAGGAAGACCGACTAGATTAAACGAGATACCCCACATATCTTGTTATGCAACGTTTAAATAAAAATTGTATAGTATATATACATAGTGTATATTTATACATACATATATAGTGTATATTTTGGATTAACAAAACGCGTCACTGAAAGCAAGTCTCTTATAAGATTTAAAAGCGTATCTCAAGCGTTACGTCCGGACGTAATTAACATCAACGAGAAACAAGAAATTAATTTTCTTGCAAACCACATCTTATCGAATGTCTTGGAGCATAAAGCGTCTAGCTCTAGCCCATAACTTGTCCCGCTTCTAGCACACGTCCACTCGCTTCGCTCGACAACTTCATTAAAACAGCGTGCAAACAAAACGCAACGGCAACACGGCCGCGACACTCTTTGTGTGCCAATCAACATTTTTGCTTGCACCATGTAGAAAATACTGGCACAGTGATTTTCAGCGTGTTAAGCACCGTACTCTTTGTAGTTGTTGCTTATTTTCGGGGGCAACAGTGAAGTTCCTTTTGATATAAGAGAGTTCGTTCCTCGTGGCCTGTTTTTAATATCGCCATTACTGTTGGAAATGCGGTGTTTGCATGTCATAATATGTTTTGGTTTAAAGTTGAATATGGTTTTTTTGTTGACTTGTTTTGGCTTGTGATAGTTTATTTTCTTTTTTGTTTTATAATTTAACTGGACTACAGCATGCGTATTATATTAATAAGAATATTACTCACGGCTCCAGTAAAATGTAAGTGAAATCATTAAATGCGTATTTCGTAACTGGTAGGTGTTCATTTCGCAGCTTGCCAAACTGTTACTTAATAGATTAAATTGGTGGAAAAGTTAAATATTAGAGACGATGAATCACCTGACCTTATTACATTTCTATCTTGATTACAATATCAATCAAAACCATTAAAACTAAAGTTACACAATTCACAGGCTCAAGTGATAAACTACAAAACCCCAGCCATCAATAAACTGCAACAACTAAAACAACAGACAAAACACCACACAGAACATGTCGACAAACATTTTCATTTCGAAATGTAAATTTAAAAATGAAACGAACATGTTTAAGCGGACCGCATTAATCACCGTCTGGACATGTTGAATATCTAACAGGACAAAGCGGAACATTGAAAACAGTAAACAATCGCGGAAAATGACGCCGTGAGCGAACATAATGCAGAAACCGGAGTTTCAGGGTACCATGGTGGTGTTAATATGCAGCATTATTTCTGAGGTCTGTTACAATATTTTGTTTCTGTAGTTTGCGTGTATTGTGTTCATTTGACAAAATGTAAAGCCCATGAAGTACCTAATGATTTGTAGGATCCAAACTGCATACTTTTACAATTGATTTCTTAGGTTGATATATTGCTCATGGTGAATACTGGTAAATTTATTTTTGTTTGAGTAGGATTTCGTAATAATAGTTCGAGGTTTATTTAAGAGAATTCCCAGTATCAATACGAGGTTGAAAATATTTCTTATTTTTTAAGAGGCTTTACGTTTTTGGCGTATTTTTCCATTAGTAATCCTGATACTCAAAACTTGCTTTTCTATAGAGGAATACTGGGTTTGGTCCAAGAATACTCAAAGGGAAACTCGAGCCTCTAGACCTTAACAGAAAGGAACATTGTAGAGAAAATAACAGCTTCGAATGTCATTTATTTCATACAGTCCTGTCATTGCATAAGGTGCAATTCTCAAGATACAGATTTTCTCAAACAGGATTTTTTTGCCTTTCAGAGAAAATTTGCAGGTACTGTGTGTCAACATGTCTAACGAGCTTGCGAACTTTTTGAACAGGCAACCCTATTATAAAACTAAATGTTGAGTTAAAGAGCTGGCGGTAATTGGGGGAGGTAGAGGGAAGGAAATAGGGGTGGCGTATCGTAGGTAACAATATTGAACTGATAGTTGTAAAGATTTGAGATGAACTGATTGGCGCAGTGGCTAAGCGATTGGACTGCTGCGATAAAGTTCGATTATCGCACGGGACAAATAATTGTGCGCTCCGCATATGTTTGTCCCGAGTCTGGGTGTTTGTGGATGTGATATTTCATGTTTGCGAAACGCACCCACGACACAGGAGACAATCCTAGTGTCGAGCGACGCTTTTTTTGGGATTTGAAGAAGGGAATTTTATTCATATTCTATCTCCCCGTGGACAACAATTATAATTGTTATTATTCACAACTGTTTAGTCATTTCTAATAGAACTAGTTAAGGTTTATTTAGTCTGGAAAGCGAAGCTAGAACATGGCAGAAGGTTGAGAAGTAGGTCTGAGAAATGGGTCAATCCAATCTGCATGGATGGATAGACCCATATAAAGCACACAGAAACGAAATCCCCCGGAGTACTATGTAAATACTTTACATAATATTTCCATATTGATTTGGGCAAATTCGTCGGAATTGGGATTCTATGGAAATCAATTGACAAGGAAAAATATTGGTGTGGTTTTTTGTTATTCGGCGTATTGATGTAGGGCTTCATGGAATATAGGGGGCCAAGATTCGTGTCGTCGTCATGTATTGTTACGCTAAATAGCAAGGGATAGCTGTAGACTTGTAAATAGAAAACAGCATACGTAAAAACCTGCCTAATTGGTCTAGTGGTAGTGGTTGCTAAGCGCGACTGCTGAGCACGAGGTGCTGGGTTCGAATTCCGGGTGGGCAAAGTAAAATATTATTCTAGGTGCGTTACTAATATTTCGATTGTTCACTCCTGTTTTTCTCTACAAAGATTGTAAACACGTTGTGGTAAGACGATACTCTATGTTCTAGATACATACATATACCTAACTACATAGATATCAGTTTATGATTGAGCAAGCAAGAGACCTAGGTAGTTCACGTTGGTGAATCGAACGAACAGTTATATAGGTCACAGAGTAATGTTATGTCAGAGACTTGGCAGAGTAATCAAAATGTACAGAGACTGATAATATTAATGAAGTGACCGTGTTTCGATGAAACCTTCAGTCTTCAAATAGCAGATATCTATTTATAATAGAAGATATGATAATTATGATCCTATCATATTATTAATTATGTGTTTACTACGTAGTAGTAGTTGAAATATGATGTTCTATAATTATGTTATATAACCTGTTGATGGCAACAAAAAATAATACATACACATTTGACACGATATCTTAGTTAGTAAGAGTTGCACTACGGCTAAGCGCAGGTCGCAAGGTTCAAATCCCGATCGTGTCAAATTTTCTTTATTCATTTAAATAAAATTGTATTTTGATACCTTAGTCCTGTTTTATGTTATTTCTTCCTGACTAGTGAAGTTCTTATTCCTATTATTAATATCAAAGTTGTAGTAGTCGCTGCATAGGCAACTGAATTGGCAAATTTTCTCACTAACCAACGTTATCAATTTCCGAACTATAAAGCGAATTTCTCACCGTTTACACTAGCTCGCTTGGTGGTGTATACATTGCAGTTCAGTATCACCTGCTTTGTGTGAAAACCGCATCGCTCGCACACGGCTACCACACTGCACAGACGGTATTGACAAGTCTTTGAAAAGAGCGCGACCGAGCCCGCACTATGAGAACCACCGAAATTTTAGCAAACGTGCTACTTCGTAAAACACTTTAAATAAAATAAATGTAAGACTCGTTCTCACTTATTTAGAAATTATGAAATGCTTTGCAAATAAAGTGGCTTAATGCAGGTATCTTTTGATTGACAGAGATAGGCTGACGATGATAATGATGCATCGAAGTATTCCTTTTCATCGCTGTGGATAGAAGGGTGCGCGCGCAGTCAGAACTAGTTGACGGGATATTGATAGTTTTACTGTAAGTAGATTTAACTGTAGTATGATAATTTAATTGAATAAAGTATAACATTTAGATAACGATATCCAAGTTGTGCAACGTAAATAGCTATCTATGACCTTTACCCTTGAGTTCATTTCAGCTTTACCCACATTCCCATTTACCTAGCACGCACATACTTCCTGGCCATAATATGAATTTTGCAATACGTGAACTCAGCCAGAATTACAAACAGCTTATCTATAAACGAAAGAAATCCTGCGGTTTCCAACTCGTAATAGCGAGACTACGGTGAACCCTTCTTTGTCCCACAAAAGGGATATACGTATATCTGTCTCTTTTACCCTGGTGCCTCCATAAGTTCCCATCACCCGTCCCTTTATATTTCATTTATGGTGTTGGCTCAAACTGTTTTCAAGTCCTCCCCAGAGTTGCCACGTTTTGTTAACATTTTGTACCGAGCGGATTCTTTTGGGCTCAATTGCTGTATTTATTTTCAACAAATTGGAAAGAGTTTTTTTTAGTTTATTTTATTTCTCTACTTGGTTCTTAGTGTCGGGTTGTGAATAAATAAGAGTGCGGTTGAACGGTCTGTTTTATCAATTGCGTGGGCGGTTATTTTTATTCTGTACAGGTTTGAGTTTTTAGGCTGGAAACGTATTATTTTGGGGTTCGATCTGTTATTGTTGTGGAACCCAATTACAAATTCCGCTTAAGAATACAAATGAATCTGAATTTAAAGTACAGTATCGTGAGTTTAGTTTTGTATGAGATGCGGACTGCCGGAGTGCCATTAGTAAATATAAGATATTTAATAATATGAGATATTTGTTCGATTTACATTTATACCATGCGCATGGTAACACTATTGTTTTTCCTCGTTAGAAGTCTAATAAAATATTTTGAACTCTTATTGGTAGAGCAGATAATAAAACTATATCTATTACTTACGTGTTAAGCTCAAGATCCAGTCTAAACTTGTGGTTGAAAGCTTTGATGAGAAGTGATGTCCTATGAAAGTGCTTTCCGGTCTGCAACAAACAAAAGTCATGGTTAAAGCTAATGTGTAGAGAACTTAATATAACACACAGTTACAAGTATTTACGTTTCTTAATACATAAACATTTGTCATTAGATGGAAAGAAGTAGGATAAAAAATTGTCCGCTAATCTTCCTTGGCCTTCCTTTGACTTTGGAGATTACACCTAGTAACTATTACTTATTTTTAGTTTAATTTTTTTTATTTTTGTATATATTTATTTTTAAGAATTGTAAATAACCTTGTAAATAAAGTACAACGAAGATAAAATACTTTTTAGAGATTAAATGTATACAATAAACATTGAAGCGTAAAAAACAAATAAATAGAATTGATATTGTAAATCAGAATAAAATTAATTCGTGAAACCGTCTGTCTGAGTGACTGCCAAAATCCCACAACCACACCAAACAAAACACGTCACAGAACTATGAAAACAAACCATTAGCTACACGAAATTCCATTAAAATCGAGACACGCAAATCCTCTGTCCCATGGAATCTGTCAAAACACCGACATCGTGCTAATGGCTTCACCCTGAAAGCTCGATGAAGGGGGGTCACAGCCGAAAGTATCGTGCGACCAATTTTACGCTTCACCAGATTGAGTACAGCGAATTTATGATAGTTTTCCGTATATGGCGTAGAAGTAGCTTTGGATATAGATAAAGGCTGGAGTGTAATAAAGCGTGAGCAAGGAAATAGGACTCTGCCGAGCGTCAGATCCCCTCTATTGTTCTAACCTAACCTAACTTTCCTTGCACACCCTTGACTACAATTTGACGGATAAATACACTCTTTCATCACATGGGTTCAGATAGGAATAAAATTACGATATAGTTAGGACGGTCTTTATAACTGCCTTTATAGTTCAGCTGTCGTTAACTACGTTTGCTGAGTCTTGGGTTCGATTTACGGGTCAAGTCAACATGTAGTTTTGGGTATTTTCATTAGGTTAGCCTTAACGGCAGCACGGAGTCAAGGTTAAATCACACTCGCAATGTCCGAGCTAGTTTACCTTTTATTAGAGTTAAAGTAGAATTTAGAAAACTGTTAGTATTTTTACTGACCTTTTTGTCTATGTAGATAAACTTACAACATGATGGTGGACGAAAAGAGATAGTTACTAGGAATGGGGTTTAATATCTTCACTCCTGACGTAGCATACAAATCCTAAACCAAATTCTAAGTGCGTCATTACAAGACCATTTGGCAAAAAGCCACAGAGCATTAGCCTCACTGTTTTTTACTTCAAAACCCAGTTTATGAGCAATAAAATAAATTTTCAGTCATACATTTCCTCCACTTACTTTTAAACCACATTAATCTTCTTATTTTTCGCCTTAACTTCGTCGAAGCTTGGTAAATTATTTCAACTTGGGCACTTTAGATTTTCATTATTACTTCTTTGGTTGATAGTCTTTGAGTAAATAACTATGTTTTTACTTTAACCTCGTTTTCAACTCTATCAATTATTAAGTCTGTGTTCTTTGAAAGTGTAAGCAGAGGTATTATTATAAGCTTACTTTGTTTTAGACAAATATTAGTTCATGAGAAAGGGGGCGAGCATAAATTGCCATTTACTAGTCATTATATTCTATTTTAAGTATTAAGTATTGTGGGTTATGCTGCTGTTGCTGCTAAATAGCAACCACGACCGATCTGATAAGACTGATACGAAGAAGAAGGTTATGTTTTAAAGTTTGCGAGTTGATAGATGACCACGTCAAATTAACATTTCTTTCTTTCCAACATAAAGCCTTAAAACAAAAGCAAGCCAGCAAGCTAGCTCATTGCATACCCGTTTAGATTCACCCGTAAAGAAACGTCACCCAAAGAGGTGTAAGAAATGGGTCATTCTATGAGAAAAATAAGTTGTGACGAGCCAATGAACCGAACATGTACCTATATCAGTTTGTTATGACGTCACCATTCCGTCTGAAAAGGTTTGGAGCAAACATAATTATAAAAGGTTGACTTTGTGATTGAATTTGCCAGTCCGACTGGCGTGATTTCCATTTTCTTTTTCTTATTTAGGTGCTGATTTATTTGAAGATCTATTGTGAGTTTCATGTTCTCGCAATCGTTTCTCACCCACAGTGAACAAGCATGGTGAACTATGCTCATTTCTTCACTGTTTAAGATGAGGCCTTTGCCTTGTATTTTGGGAACCATGTTATAAGTACCTAACAATTACAATTAAAGTAACTGAACTATTAGGAATTATGCCTTATCGCCCTTTGGAATTAACTATCTCTTTGATTTAACAGTTGTTTATAAGAACGAGTCTCAACCCCGACTCTCTGTCGTATATTTTAAGTTTTTGGTTCTTCCGTAATAGTATTTGTTTGACGAAAAATAGTACTATAATTTTTTGAGTTGTAATCGCTATCTGGTATTTGACATACTTTTTATGAGCTATCAAAACGCTATTCCGCCATAGATTTAGTATGGAAATAGGAACATGTGACGTCAGTAAGTTGCTAACACAATTGACTTAAGTCTTTTTATTTTAAAGCAAATAAAATTATAGCGTTAAATAAAACAATGTATATAGTTTTTAGGGTATTCTTTTTAGAGAAGCAGTGTCTTAGAATTATTGGTTAATAGTATCAACACAATTCTCACAATACTGTAAACATTTTAACGTGTAACTGTTTTTTGTCCCTTACAAATAAAATAAAATAAAATACGCTCTCTATAAATTATCAAACTCATCGTTTTATTAAAAATGAATAAACAAGTAGTCCCTGTTACTTTTCGTGACAGTAATACAAATAAAACAATTGTTATCCCAAAACAAGCAATATAACTTATACTGTTTGACAAATTATATTTGAGACTATTTGTATAGGTCGCGCTTAAAACTTTATTGACTCACAAAAAGTATTTGTAGATATTGTGTACGGAGAGAAGTAAACGTAATATTTAGACAACGATAATACTACGAATTGAAACGTGCTTCTAAATAAAATACAATTGTTGAAGGGATACGGACTGTTTTCTGTAGAATTTCGAACACTTTCATCTTATTTTTTTATTCTTATATACACGTTGGGGAGGCCTATGTTCAGCAGTGGACTAAGATAGGCTGATGATGATGATACACGTAGAAGATCGGTCGACAAAAAAATAATAGTATTACACACTCTCTCTCTCTCTCTTTCTCAGCCTATTGCGGTCCACTGCTGGTTATAGGACTCTCACAACTTGCGCCACAACACCCGGTCCTCCGCCTTCCGCATCCAGTCCAACCCAGCTACCTTTTCATGTCTTCAGTCCAGCGGGCTGGGGTCGTCAGTCCATATTTCACTACTGACTAATAATTGGGCTTGATAAATAGCCTTCGTAGATCACTTTTATGACGTCAGAGCAATGATTGATTATTTATCTATATTTCAGAGTGTTCTGTCATTGCAGACCTTAATGAAGTTTACCTCTACATCCAGATTCAAGGATTACAGGCGCGATGATGAACAAAAACAATAACAATACAGCTTAATATAATTATTATTATGTCTATTTGTGCACGCAACGTGCGGAATTATGGTTTAAAAGCAATCTTGATTAGTTTGAATGACTACAAAACTAAAAATATTTATTCACATATTTTTTTTTACTGTAAATGGTGGATGGTACTTTTCTTTTCTTTTAGTATGTAAGAGTAAATGTGCCATTAAAGAACAAAATGTATACGTTTTACGCCCGTTTGGTCTACATTGTTATTTTCTTTACAGTCTGCCTTTATGTAATGTATTTAGGATTGCTCTGCGGTACGCGAATATACTGGTAGATATTATTATTTTATTGGTATAATATTGCAGATGTGTTAGTTGATTGTTTAAGCGTTTCTAACTGAAAAATACATAGTATTATTCGTCATTAACTGGATTATGACCATGGCCTTCAAACACACATACTTCTAAAGTATCATCTTGCATGTAACCTAAATATTGTTCTATCAAACGACAATTTATGAAAACATAAAAATTGTGTCAAAGAGAATTTCGAATAACGCCCCCTAATGAGGGATTTTTACACGTGTCGTAACGGCTTTGTGCGAAAACAATGGCCGCTTACAAAGCAACAAAAGGAAGGATAAACAACTCTTTATTATCAAATATGTAAGCCATCATAAGACCTTCATGGTATTGTACTCGTCATAGAGTACTTTACCGCAGAGTTGCCATTCCTAAATTGAATGTTAAACATTGAATTGAACGTAATATAAGATCAAAGTGTTATATTTTAGTCTGAGTGAAACATCTTTGAGGCTTGGTTCGCTCACTAATCGCTATTCGTTTTTCTGAAGTGCTCCGTACATATTTATCGTTGTAGAAGTATGAGAAATTATGTTTGCCGGCAATTTATGTATTTTCTACTTTTTCCCTACGGTTAATAAAGCGGACAATTTATTGAATTTTTTCGTGCTTAATAATGATATAATTAAAATGGTTTCTTATTGTTTGAGCCTGAGGGCACGTTTCTAAGAATTTAATGGGGCCTTCGGCGGTTATTGATACCGTTGATAATTATGGCTCGTCCGTATTTATCCTCTAATACATTTGTTATCTAACACATTTTAATCAAATATTTTGGACATTTTCTTCGCTTAATCGAGAAATATATTAATCAAACGTGACAGAATAAGATTTCGATGAGACAAGAATTAAAGAAGTATTATTCAAGGAATATTAATAACTCAACTAAAACAGCCACTACCAAAGTTAGAGTAAATTACCAAACGCATTACATAGTTTGGCAAAACCGAGTGAAGAGACAAAATTTTCATATTAATAAAAACTTAATTATACAGCTATAACGAGGGGTCAGGGGCGGCGGGGAGGGGCGTGTGTCGGCGATGCATCGGATTACTGCAAGCCATCGCTGAAATTTAATAAACCTTCGCTTCAGGCTATGTACCGGCGCGTCAGTTTTGTGAAAAACAAACTGTACTGAAATTTCGCCTTTGGCCAAAACTGTCCTGGTTTCAAATGTATCACGTAGGTAGTTTTTACGTGCTGGGGTAAGCTGGCCACGTGAAAGAGAGGTTCTCGATAAAGACCTGGCCTTACTTGGTATATGGGAACCTGGGACATCCTAAAAAATGTTTAATGAAAATTTGGTATTTCTATGGAATCGTTTCATTTCATGATCATAATTTCTCGATTCTCTAGAAGAATCTGGTTTTTGGAATTGTGGTGTAACCATAGTAGTCACTAGAGTGCTTTGTTTCTCAAAAGTTAGGTAGAATGTCATGCACTTCCCCCTTTGTCGTGGCTTGGGGATCACAGTATTAAGGAATAATGTTGCGATAATAACATGCATTTATAACTTCCGACGAAATAATTTTCAATATTATTATTACATGTAATAAGTCTTTTTAATATTTCATAAAAACTTATTTTGCCGACAGTATGTCCTCGTCACAAACGGGATTATGTATTGCGGTTGGTTATCAAAGCGCGTCCTAAACAGCGTGGTACAGACAGCAAAACAGATAAATATGCAGGCAACGAACTCTGCATTTTAAAATAGACCGTGCGTGAGTTGTGTCGACAAGTTATTGTCGTCGCTTCTCTGACAAATAACTCAGGTTGTACGCACACAATATTATTGGCATTACGTACCGAGTTTATGACGTCACTGTAGCCGACGATGGGATGTGTATCTGTATTGATGACGCCATATTACCTACTACTGTAAATACGTATGACTGCTTAATTGGTCTAGTTGTCGCTAAGCACGACTGCTGAACAAGGTCCTGAGTTTGAACCCCGGGTCGAGCAATGGTTATTGGGTTTTTTGATTAGGTCATTCTCAAGTCTGGCTTTGTGCCCGGTTGATGGCAATAGGCTCGCCCCAATTATATTTGGACCTATAGCATAACTGACAAAATGTGGGTGTTATACAGGTACATCTTTGCCTAACGTTATGTGCGTTTATTAACGTAAATCGTAAATACAGTGCACGATAAAAGCCTACACACTAGTTATATTTTCTTACTTGATTCGTTAAGTTTATCAAGTTTTTTGATAAAACCTTGTAGGTAGACCTAATTATAAAATACAATACTTATGCAAACAAGAACTATAGAAAAGTTCTCGTTAAATGTTAAAGACGTATGTCAGAGAAACTTAATACACACGCTGTATATACCAGATTAAATAAGGATATTTAACCTGTATAGAACTAAAATTCTAACAAAGCAGCTAGCAGGTAGTAAAACTCTTTAAACATAATTGTTATTTCTTAAGCATGAAATGCAGTGAACATAAAACTTGATGTTCAGCACAAAGGCAAGATATACTAACAAGATGTCGATACAGCGAAGTTTAACAAATTGCGCAAACTTTCGACTTATTCACTTGATACTCTACAAGTTTGCGCAAGATAAGTATGTTTTTGAAGTGCTCCGGTAGGAAGTGTAAACAATGAATTCCTTTGCATTGCTTATTAGTTCTGAAACATGATTGTTTGTGTCAAAAAGTTTGAGCGTGTGTGCGTTGTTCATTACGGTTATGATTCTGGAGAAGGCCTGCAGGCGATTCCTGTTTTGGATTGTAATGTTTGACTTAGATAATGAACAGCGAACAATTTGAGGCTGAGTATGTCTACAGTAATAGATGGTAAACATACAATTATACCAACAATTCATTTAATGTATCTTTTAAGCCTAATAATAATAAACAAAATTAATTATGCTATTAAATTGAAGGGTCTATAAAATGCCCATGATTTTGAAATTAAATAAAATGTCCAATACAATATTCTAGAACAAAATCGTAACCAGCATTACCTATGTATATATATAACGAAAACCACTTCAAAAACGCCCAAACAAATATTTGATCCCAAAAATCCCCAAACATTATTAGACCCAAAGTCCAGTCAATACGTGTGTCACACCCCATTGAGAAGAGGGTTCAGTTTAATACACAATTAGTAAGGGTTAATTAGTGTGTGCTGTCATCGTGTCATCGATGTCACTGATAGATTTCGGAGTAATTAGTTTAGTGTAGACGAATAGGGAGCTGTGAATACACGAGATTGCGATGCTAGAATATGAAGAATTTGTGAAATATGTGTCCAAGGTCTTACGGCTTTCGGGGCAGAGACAAACGGTTCGATACAATGTTTAATGGTAAAGTACAGGTGATCGATCCGAAGGTGTTGTGAAATAAGGCCAGGTTAGGAAAACTCTGAACCAACGAATATATATAAGGGGGAATACAGTGAAAGGTTGGTATGCAAGGGGAATCCGTAGACTATCTCTACTTCTATGGAAAAATGGTGTGAATGTAAGTAAGTATGTTAAGATATAATTGGAGTAACCCATGTGTAGCAAGCGTCTAATCATCTGCCACACATTTTTTGATATTTCATAATCAGCCACTGTACCTATCAATCAGCCAATGCAATCCATTTGAAATATTTTTGTTACTAGTATATATATATATTAAAACTAGGCCACAGAATATTCCCTTGAGGAACACCAACACTTAATTGCATGTCCGAACTACAGTAACCAACAAACTAGCACGTTGTTATAGAAAGTAATTTATTTCGCAATTACAGTTCACCTATAAATATTTACTCTGCCATAATTCTGCTATACATCAGCATTATCGTAGCAGAAGATCTTGTGTCACCCTCAAATGTTTACCATTGGCCTGATACACAGGGCCGTCCAGTCTCAGCCATTATTTACGTAGGTACGCCTACTTTAAATGCCACTTTAGCGGCGTCCTTTGCAAACGGTACCCTTTGGGTAGGTCCTCCTCGTTTTAGCTACAAATTTTGTGCACACTCCGGGCTCTCAGTACAAGTCTCTCTTTGAACGAGGTATAGAGAGTTGCATCAGAATTGTTTGAAGCTAACAGCATTTAATATGAAACGTTATTGTAGTTTGCAGGTGGACTCACAGAATATCCAAACCCTGTTGGGACGATGCCATATCACAAACACAAGTGCAGTCTAGTGCAAGGATAAAGCATTTTACGAGTAGCAGTCGAAGAAAAAGTGGAAAAGGTCTGCATATTGAGTTACTTTGTACTTTGCGAACCGTTCTATATATCAAATAATATATTTTTACTATAGTGGATTTTAGATGTAAGCTAAAGAAGAGTTAGAAATTATAAAAATGCAAACACGTAGCCAAGCGGATAAAAATCCTTGTCTATTTTTTTTAAAGAATCAACAGCGTATCTTTATAGCCGTTAATCATTATTATTCAACATTACCACAAAAATCTTAGCGTAGCCGTGGTACGCTAATTAATCATCCGTACTCCCAGTGTTTGCATCATTAATCGCTTCCAATACAAACAAAGTTTAGCCCATAAAAAGAGCAGATCCCAATCTCGGGGCTTTAGAAAAAAAATGTGAAACAAGAGGAAATAAACTTACTGATTTGGGGTCCCGGACCTTTTTTGAGGATTAGATAGAGCTTAACGCTGCCAAGCATAAGCAGTAAATAACTTCTTCTGAATGGATAAGCAACTTTGAAAATTTAAAGGAATTTCTGGTTACATTGGCAAGAAATGAGTTCTGATGTGGTTAAACTAAGTACCTTAGAGCTCTTTTATGCAAATCGGAATTTATTTTTTATTTTCAACTACGTTGCTATTTTGTTTTTTAAACTCATTAAGGTTGGAGAGATTAGTGGTGAAGTGTTTTACGGAGAGAAATTAAGTGTAGTTTAGTGCGCTGTTTGAAGGTAAATACTTAGAACATTTAATATACTTTCGATTTGTTTGGTTAAATATAAGTTTCTGCAGAAAAATCTTTTTATTTTGGTATTTTTCTATACGTAGTTTTCCATCTACACTTTAACACATTTTTAAAAAGAAAGAAATAATTTATTTGTTAGAAAACCTTAGCGTTACCAATATTTCTGGCTACCTATGTAACCAAGCTTGAATCTGCTAAACTAGATAATATTAACAAACCCTGATGATTTTAAACTAGTTCCATAATTTCATAAGTAAGTAATAAATTCTGTTTAAAGTATAAGGGAAATGCTTGCAAAATATGTAATGTCTTATATAAAAAATATATTGCGACAAAAGTGTAAGAAAGCGTGAAACTTAACGACGAGTATACCATATTCTTTGTCGGCAAACATACCCACATAAAACATCAAGAAATACAACATACAAAACTTGGGTTGCTTTTTTCGAAACCCATATTCTGGAACAAGGAGCACTTTCTATGAATGTGTGTAGAATGTGTAAGTATTAAAGATACTTTTAGACATTTATTTAATATGATTCATCTGAATGTTACCGTGTCGCAACATTGCCACTGCAGTAATACGGGCTTCATTTTTTTCTGATAAGTTGCCAGCTTAAATTTCTGGTAAACTTATGCTAAGTAACTGGTAGTTTTTACAAATTTCAAGTAAGTAAGCTTCAATTACTAGAGAAAGGCTGTTAATCAAATAATCGAAAATAACTGGAAAGGCTACGAAGAAAATTGCTCCCTGTTTACTAGGAATATACGAATCTAGTGCAGTCCAGAGCTGGAAAAAACCGTTCATTGAAGCTAAATCGTAGTAGCATTACTAAATACGCATCCCAGTATGAGTGGGACACGGTGGAGCTTGCTGATTTAAGTAGGGTCTCTCCACACGATCTTTTTAATTAGCAAAGAGCCTATGTATCAAGTCCTCGGTTCTTGGAATGGCTTCGCAGCATTTTGTTTGAGTAAAGTTGTGTTAAAGTTTCTGGTTTGTTTACTTCAGAGTATCGTATTTTATTTAGATAAAAATTGGGACCAAGGATGTTGTTCCCAGATCGTACCAAATGGTCTTCTGGGAAACCATCATGATAATTATTATGTACCTATGTAATATGTATGTATAAAATAGGTGGGTACTCAAATAACAGATACTTATATAAGCAGCTAATAAGGATTTAGATGGGAATTCTTGGCTCTGATTAAACCGTTTCGGTACCCAAGGCTCAAACATGCTAACTACGCAATTATTTAGGAGTTCCGCAGTAAACAAATATCAAGGAAAATTAATCACCATTCTCAAGCGAACAAATAAACTAAAAGTACAAGTATATAAATCTTTCGTGAGCCCACGAAAACAATTTCCGTATGAGCAGTATACATTGCGTGTATTGTACGAGCAAGCAGTAAATAGTAAAATCCTGCCGGAGTATAGCTGGCGATGTAACAAACACTTAGCGATAATAAATTGCCGTTGTGCTAATGCATAGTGTTGGGGCCGAGATAATGTTACTCTCTTTGTTTGTTGAATGAGATTTTTTATGTTTACGCTGTTTTATATAAGCGGGTTCTCAGTTGCGAGAATTGGATGCGTCTATATTGCTTACTGTAAGAAACTGCTCCAATAGAAGGTAAAATTATATTTATTTCTATAGATTTTTTAAATAATATTTTTTTATTTTTCAATAATAATGATAACCGCCCATTACTGTCCTACTACAAAGGTCTCTTTCCGTACAGAGAAGGATTGAGCATTGGTCATGCTATCTCACTGTGGGCTGGTTTTAGATTATTAAATGCAGGTTCAAAAGATTTTCCGTCACTGTTAGTCAGTGGTGAAAGAACTTTATCACACAGTTCTTCAGTAAGAATAAAAAAGATGCACACCCAGTTAATTCTACAAAAAGGGACGACCTTCTAGTATTTTTTTTAGAACATTAGTATTTGAAATGTTCTGAAAATCATAACGTGGACATACTTATCGATAAGGGGCTCCTTTCAGAATAAAATACATGTAATATAAAAGCTATCGTTGCTCATTGGTGATACATTCTTTACCCAAGTGTGTCTCCTCCGATAGTGCTGTAAGATGTTTAGAGTTATATGTATATTATGTGTTTATACGTATATTATTCGTACAACTGTTATTGTAAAGATGGTGGAAAGATACAGATAAAAGATTGTGTACGATTTTTTTGGAAGAATCCGATTTTTTTAAATATCATTTGTATTATGTGTTTCTTATAGTTTTGATGTATAAATAATAATATACATAAATGTGTTTAATTACGTCATTACTCCAAATCGATATCTCAATTTAAAAAAATTGTGACTTGATCGCCGCAGTGGCTAAGCGATTTGACTGCTGCGCTTTAGGTTGTGGGTTCGACTCCCACGTGGGAAAACAATTGTGCGTACCGATGTTTAAGTCTGGGTGTTTGCTTGTGTGATATTTCATGTTGTTGTGTGATATTTCATTTTATTGTGAAAGGCACCCACGACACAGCAGAATTACATAGGGTGAGGAGAGGTTTAAAAAATATATCAGTTTACGTAAAAAAAGGGAAAAATCTATTTGGATTAGTTTTAGTTCTTCGACTCCCATAATATAATAAAAAAAACACCAACCTAAACAAGAAACCATTCATTTCGAACCACAAACCACAACTAAAACACATTCCTTCCACTAAAAACGTCGCTAAATCTCACAAATCATATTTCCTCGTGAAAAAATAACGCACTAACAATTTGTCCCCGTCGCCGCCGTAATATTTCAACATTGCAACTAAATTG
Source organism: Abrostola triplasia (assembly GCA_946251915.1). Lineage (NCBI taxonomy): Eukaryota > Metazoa > Arthropoda > Insecta > Lepidoptera > Noctuidae > Abrostola > Abrostola triplasia. Next base: position 1,062,384 of record OX276424.1, on the reverse strand, counting down.
CAATATCTTTAAGTAATAAATCATCAAGATATCGTGCTGGAATGGAAACAATAAACGTCTGTGTGTTGCGATGTCACGCGCAACAGAAATGTGCTACCAATTTTAGGTATGCAAGTCGGTGCGCGCTCTTTGGGCAACATCTTGGTATAATCGACAGCGATTTGTTTTGATACATAACTGTATTACTATTATTATAATATCTTGGTAACCTTGTGGTAGGCAACCTGGATTTTATCATCATTATTATCATCAGCTGGAAGACGTCCATTGTTGAAAGGCCTCCCCCTTAGAACGCCAACTTTCCATTTGCCTCTGCCGGTTGCCCGCTACTAGATTTGCTGGTGCAAATCTGATGGTTGCTGGTTTATACCCAGAAGTATCCGGCAGTGTTTTTAAGTTTTTTCATTAGGTACGTCACAGTCACACGGAGTCTGGTTTTGTGCCTGGTTGATGACAAATGGCTTACCCCCTATCATAATGAGACCTATAGCATAACTGGCGAAATGTGGGTGTACTACTATAGGTACGCCTCTCCCTATCCCTTCAGGGAAGCGTGATGTTATGTTATATTTTTAAGATGCTGTGATTGGATAGCAAAGACAGAGAGTGAAGACTCCAACCCTCTTACATTTTCCTTTGTGAAAGCGAGACGCTGTCACGTGCAGTTTAGTGTGGCATCTCGCTCCCACAACAAAAACTATCCTGTTTAAAGAGTTCACGCTAAAGGGGCTGGTTGATGTTAAATGCAATTAAGATATATCTACCAACAATTGAACCATAGGATAATTCTAACGATACCAGTTTTGACCCACTTCTCTCAGCAATCAGAGCACTATATAATACCAACTGATTGAAATACGAATGCTGTTTATTCATGAATGCTATTTTCAGGCACTCCTACAGTACTAGTAACTAAATAGATTGTAGCTGCTCTTCCAGAAATGTATTTCCTTTATTAAACAGTATTTCATTTAACCTATATTATAGTAAATCGTTTTGGAAATAAATCCACGAAATAAATAAATATCGCGTAACTTATACACACACTACATACAAAAATATCGATATTGTATTTTTTTTTTAAATCTATAAAAACAGCTAAAATCCCTTAAAATCAATCATAAAAATATGAATGCAATTTGAACCTAACGGTAACTAAAACATATATCTCCACTACGCCGTGTGAACACCTCTCTGGCCTCAAGAGTATTCCAAAACTGTTTACGTGTTTTTACGCAAAATGGTTTGAATGTCTATCTTGGGTGAGATTTGGGTCCGAACCGTCCGAGTGAATGCATCTTCGGGGAGCGCTGTGTTTTTATTTTTTTACATCTAACTTTGCGGTCGAAATTTGAGTGTTTTTGGCCAACTTTACGTGTTGGCGCGACAAAGGTGTGATTAAATTTTTGACATTCATTCTTTTTTGTTTTATTTGTTTATGGCCTGTATTCTGGTTTTTGGTTTTATGTGACAGATATAGGTTCTAAACTTGGTAAATACTGTTTGGACTAAAACTATCAATCATTTCAATATTAAGTCCTGTTTTAAGCAAATATTTGCACCGTTTTAATATTTTTTATTGCACACTAAGATACGCAGAATATAGAAAAGGCCTTATAATAAAAGCAGTGCAGGAGGCGGTCTTATTGCCTAAAGAAATTTCTTCTAGACAACCAATAATAGGCAGAATGTACAAGGATTCCTTATAATTATATCAGGAACACCAATTGTAAACACCTACATTCTGTGCAAATAAATGATTACTTCCTTACTTAGGTATGTAAAATGAAAATAGCGGTTACATGACGGTGTATATTAGGTACCGAGCATATATGCATTTAATATGTTCGAACATAGATCCAGTAATAAATACAGATTCTACAAACAAGGTTCAAATAACATAATTACGTACAATTGAACCCGATTATTTAACAGAACCAACAAATATCAGTAACTCTAAGTATTAACCTCATACGGTGTATAAAGCAGGGTTGCGCGGTAATCCTGCACGAAGGTTTATTTACGAGCTTAACTACCCGCAAATTATATAATTATAGTAAAATACTCGCAAATAAATTTATTTTGACATCAACATTCCATAGGTTATTTTTTTGTTTCTAAATAATCCTTGCCCACTAGGAAATTCACCTGTCTCACAAACATAGAATATCATATTCATAAACACCTAGACTCGGGAAAAATATCTGCAAATCGCACAATTTTGTATCCTGTGCGGGAATCGAACCCGCAACTTTTAGCGCAGCTGTCCAATCGCTTAGCCACTACCAAGCAGTGCTACTAACAAATTACACTTGCGTAGTCGGCGTCGCGTCGTTTGGATTAGATAAAAAGCTGGTCTTAATACATCTAAATCGAAAAATAGTATTAAATTAGGGAAAATTTTGTCATAATAGTTGAAATTATAATAAATGATAAACCACATTTTAGTTTATAATCCGTTTTATTTTAACAATAAGTCGTTAATAAACTTTATGCTTTTCAAAATGACCCCTGACTGGGACCGTAATAAAATATGGGGAGCTATCATATTTATGTTTTGGATTCAATGGTGGGTAGATAACGGACCTTTGAAATCTGTTGGAAACAATGGTATATGGATAATAGAGGAAAATGTGGGGATTAAAATTGTGAAAAGTGAAAAAGCTCAATAGGCTTGTGTGAAAGACGAATACAAGAAGATTTTTATGTCAGTGTCGTCAGAATTATTTAGACAACACGTTTGGTTGCGACTTTACCAAGCAGGAGTTAGTTGGACATTTTTATAAACACACTCTAGAGGTAAATACATGTTACTTTAATATTAAAACAATTGACGTATAAAACACATAAGTCTAGCAACAATAAAACTGTTAGATGGCAAAGGTTCCAGTGAAAATATTTTGTGTTTATCAAAAACGGTTTCTTTTATAAAAACAATATTTTCCCGAAATCCCAGTGCGCTAGTAATTGCCTCAAAGCTGCATGCGCGATATCCACGCTGCATGGTCCCACTTCAGATCAGCACAAGTCAGCAAGAAAATAAAATAAACGAATATATTCTGGGAACGACGATGCCAATCAGGGTTTTCGATTTTCCGAGCGAGCATCGTGCGCAGTTTTATTAGTCGCTTCGTGCCACACAATCGATAGTTCAGACCAAATATTGTTACCGATTTGCAGAGTAGGGATGCTCTTCAAGTGCTGCGATTGCGAGAAACGTTTTTACTTTTAAAAATATTTTTACGTATGATTTCATAACTGACATTGATCATTTTTGACATTGCTTAAATATGTAACCCTCTAAATGAAATTACACACACATAACATCACGCCTGTACTCCCCGAAGGGGTAGGCAGAGGTGCACATATAGTACACCCGCATAAATATAAATGAAATTTTCAGTGTTAAACAAGTGATTCAATTATAACTGTCACTGTTGTTTGCATGTCAAAGAATAGAGATGACAATAGACTTAACAAGTAGTAATCTTAAAACACATGTTAGTATCGTTTATTTACGTTTAAGTTACGGAGTATATGTGGCTTCATTATCATACTTGAAAAAAATGAAAATCAATTCATGAATGGAATACTGTAATCCTACTCCTAAATACCTTTATCACCGGATCTGTGGATTCGCTGACAAATACTGTGGGCGCAAACTTTGTACACACATGTGCACCATAATTATAATTATCGCCTGCGTAGTTGGGTACATGTAGACCGAAATTCAGTTTAAAGCACGTTATTATTATAGATACGTATGTTATATAGATGTGGGTGTGTGAGTGAGCGAGGTCTTGGCTCTCCGCACATGATTTTTACATGTAAAATCTTAAAGTAACATTGAAACTTCACAAGAACAAACAGAGAAGTTCAGAACTTTGTTTCTCAACTTATTGTAATATTAATACATTTGTGTATAGGTAGGTATCTAAAAATGAAAACTGATTGACGTTAAACGAATTCTCGTACCCTCCGAGTTGTACCAACAAAACTTTTTAATTTTAACGTTAACCGTTTACTTATTGATTTTTTGTTTAATTTTGGAGAAAGAGAGGCTGGGGTTGGTAGCGATTTTGTTTTGTTCAAACAATTGGATTTCAATCAATCATTTTGTTTTAGTATATTTTGACAGTTATTTTGTAGGTCCTAATGTAATAGGGGTTAATGTATAGCTATCAGTTCGTGCTGCCAATGAGAATTACCTAAAGTCACGCTTAGCGATCACTTGATCAGCGAGGCAGTCTAAGCGAGTGGTCTTATAGCATTAAATCGAATATAATATTAATTGGCTATTCAGTAGTAACATTTAAAGCAGTGCAGTGGGCAGGCGACCGCAATTTAATGTGTATTTAATTTTAAATTCATTAACTGGTGGTTCATGCGGTCGCGCCGGTCGTCCGCGCAAATAACGTGCGCCATTTTGTGACGTCATTACAGGAGGGTTCGATTGCATTTGAATGTGGAACGAGTTTTAAAGCGTACATTAGGAAAAGACATTACTGTTTTGATATTTATGTAGAAAAAGATGATTTGTCGTTGGACGCTTATATTCATAGAGTTATCAAATCCCGTGTCATTTGTAGCGAGTCTATTGACATAAAGCCGGCCCATTATTAGATTCGTCACTACACATAGTTTCCCAACAACGAAAGGGTATTTTACCCATTCTCCCAGCTACTAAACAATTAAAAAAATAATATATTATTTACAATTTGATATAGGTAGGTAAATTAAATAACAAATTAATTTACACACGGTCCATGCGGTGACGCGGGTTTCCGCGCGAATAATACCCGCGATTTTGTTGAGAATTTAAATTTCGAGTTCCAATCGAATTTGAATGTGGAGTGTTATTTATTTTTAAGTGGGAGATCAGATGGCCGGCGCTTTGTTTCAATACTGAATATAAAAGTTCATGAATTTTATTCATGTGACAATACATTTGTGAATTAAATGACAGTAGCTAATACAAAACCTAACATCACGCCCGTATTCCTAGTGACTGTAGAGTACACGTCTTATTACAATAACTAATAATATACTTATAATAATCGATGCACATACATTAAAAAAAATAAACGCGCCAATTGAATAACCTCTTTTTTTAAATCGGTTAAAAAATTTACTACAATGTCACAACCATAACGTTGTTATTCACGGTCAAAACTAATTAAATTTCCAAGCTTAATAAGTAAGTGTATTAACTATCAGTATATTAATAATCTCAAGTTAATAAGACAAAACATCCGTGGTCATGTGAGGCTAGCTCGCCTAACCGAGTACGAGAGGTGAAGTTTTAACAAGAACACATTGCAGCTCAAACTACTGGCAGCTCAAACTACTGGCAGCTCAAACTACTGGCAGCTCAAACTACTGGCAGCTCAAACTACTGGCAGCTCAAATATCAGGAGCTCCTTCTTCGCATGCATAACTTTAGGCTCCGTACACTAACTTCAAACTTCAGTTAGTTAGGCGAGCGCTCGTTTTTTGTTTTTTTATACAGTAATTCGAGTAGTGGAAATATGTTCCTACGTTTTGGCATGGGTTTTTGTAAGCACACCTGATATAGTTATTGGAGTGAGTTAAAAATGTGTAGAGTACCCAATATTTTGGGTGTACGGGTAGAGAACCGTGAGCGACAATACATAGTACGGCCGTCGGCAAACTGTTTACTTTGTAATTTCGCGTAATATCAAAATAGTATAAGAGATACGCATAGGTTAGGTAAGCCTCGATTGGTCGCATGGAAAAGAACATTACACTCCTTTTTTGGGCAGTCGTGTAAATAACTAGTTTTCTGTCTACATAACTAATGGGGTATGTGAGTAGTACGTGTATAATATAAGTAGTGTGACATGTCGTTATTGATTCAAATAGGCTAGGGAATAGTATCTAGACTATCCATTAAATACTCGATAAAATCTGCATAAAACTCGTATTGTCAGCGAAAACTCAGAATAAAACAAATTGTCGAACATATTTGCTTCCCATCGAACGCGCACGTTTCCCTATCTCCAATAAAACGAGTGTATTGAAGCGAAGCAGTTGAGCAACTGAACCTTCGAGTAGACGCACCTGTCCCCCCCCACCCCTTTTTGCCCTCCGCACCCCTTTTTTCCTTTTTCTGTTTTCAAACAATTTGATATGCGATGTTGAAAACACTCGACCTCTAAAGGATTTTGGGATATTAGACTTTATTGATGTTGAAATATGTCGGGGATGTAATCAGGCTTCGTTGCTTGAGTGTGATTGGAGGCTTCAAAGAATATTCGATGCTTGAGTCAATCTCCGCAACAGTAATGTCCGTCAATGGATAACGTTTTAGCCCAGTTTCCGTCTTTGATGTTTGTAAAGAAATGTATTTAATCATTGGTCTACGTAGTTAGAGTTGTAGATATAACGTTAAAGTTAAAATATACTTGTATATTGTGTTTTATTTGCGGAGGTTTATTAGTAGAGAGGCTTCGAATAGCTGCTTAATAAGTTAGGAGTTACATAGTTGTATAGAAGTGACATTAATAAATCGTATAAAAGACCCAGAAGAGAATTTTTACATTATTATTCGAATAAAAGTTGATGAACATGTTTTTTTTTTAAATGGTAACGTCATGTTCCGAGGTAACAACCCTAAACTCGATGACTTTGTAAAAATATGAAATAATGAGGTGAAAAGGTATGTACGGTAGATCATAATTTGTGGTACCTACCTATGTGCCCTCGGTCTGGGCACTGCAATAGGCGAGACAATTTTACCGTACATCTCTTACTATTGGCACCATTGTAATCTACATTGAGGTATCAACTAATATTAAGATTCCAAAACAAGACATAACTGGCCATACCTACACTTTTAAAAACTTCTTGATCCGAAAATCTCAAAAACACGTGCCTCATCCCCAACAAGCACCAAATCGACCAAAAAGTATTCATACAAGTATTCGTGGCCACATTTTAAGCAATAAGGGTCTGTGTGCACTGCACACATTTTGTTTGTAAAGGACTCGGCACACATATTGCTCGTTACTGCTACACGTTACACGATAGCCAATAGAGACACGAACGTTTTTTAATGGACTATACAATATTGTATGGTTTCAGTGACGAAATTATTTCGTTCGTTAATTTGTTCTGTGATTACAGTTGGTGATAGTGTGTTGGTTTAAATGATAATAATGGTTTAATGTCTAAAAGTTATATGGCTTCAAGGTTCCTGGAGCGGGTTTATTTTTTAATACCATTTATATTAATAGTATAAGGTATAATGTGCTGAATGTAAACTTTTCATTCGAGGATCTTTAAGTTTTAATTTGATAGAAAATATGTTTTACATGCTTTAACTGATAAGCCCTTTTACTGCAGCAAAAATAGGATTTTCCCCAATAAATATGTTTTTCTTCCAGTGCATGTTGCTAACTAGATTAAAAGGCGTAAAACAAAAGTAATCCTCTTTAAGGAATATAGAAAAAAAGAAAGAAATATAGGGCCCTTATAAGAAAAAATGTAGGGTTACATATCCAGAAAGCTTATACAAAAAAGACTTCAGGTTTTATCCAAACATCTATAATAAAACAAAGTGCACGAACCAAGTGTACTTTTCCTCCTAGGAGTCTTACACTTAACTTTATAGCATAGAGTTGAAGCGAGGCCGAACTAATGCTTCTGGTACACAGGGACACTCGTATTTAGAATATAAACACACGAGAGCTCCACTAGTGACGTCTGAAGCAACAGCCAGACATGGCCAATGTAAACTGGCCTGGTATTTCTAAGTTTGGTATATTAATTATGTGCCTAGAGAGAAGCTGGTCAAATACAGACAACCAAGTGACGTTTTCAGAGTATTATGTTTTGTTTAAGTAATTTTAATAAACTAGAGAAGAACACAAATATGGTTATCAACTTGGATTAAATAGTCTTGAGCTATAAATAAATTTAGCGGGGCTATTAATGCAAAATGACACCTTTTGATTGATCAATTATATGGTTATATGAGACATGTTTTTTAGCACAATAAATGGTTTTCCTGGGCTAGGTTCGTAATGAAATACATAAAAAGAACTTTGTCGCTGCTCGATGGGTTAACAAAATAAAATCTTCACAAGTAGAATTAGCTCCAATGCGTTTGTTAAAACGTAAAATATCATAAGTATATGGAAGTATTCATGCCACTTTGCATTCTATACCAACACAACTTAGAAAGATGTACTGACAACATAGCTTGGCAGTAAGGTCATAAATACAACCATCACCAATCTACTATTTGAAAATCTATCTTAAAAGGTATAGCAAAGAAAACCTTAGACAAAATGAGATATTTTTGACCTTTACATTTAAGATTGTGTGGCCAGGACGTGATATTGTAAAGGTCACGCGGATCTTTAACAGCCGTTTGGGGCGGGAAACAGAATTTATTTGTTTGCGTGTAGTTCATGTTTTACCGGATCGGATAGGTATTGGACAGTAAGATGTTAGACAAAGATATTTGTATTTTGAGACCTTTTCGCCTATTATTTAGTATTTCTCGTAAAGTTTCTGACCAGAATAGCACCACTCCATTCCGTCCCGTGAGTGTAGTGTACTGTAGGAGGCGACTAAGAAGAAATTCAGAAGCAGTGTTTTATGGAACTTCACCACCAATATTGCGATCCCGGGCCGCCTGCCAAGCGTGGATATTATGGCAACCTTGCTAACGGGGAGGCCTTTGTTTAACAGTAGACGTGTTCTGGCTGATGATGATGATTGATTTTATTTTGAAATATTTGTATTGTTTGGGGTTTTTGCACTTATTTATATTAAAACATCATGCCTATCATGTATAATCATATCATCCCATATGATTATTATGCTCAATACAAGCTTAATTCAGATTGCGACAAACCTCAACGAGCTGGTTAAGTTCAAAGCTTATAAAGGGCTCTATGAGTCGAACGTTTGAGTTAGACACTACATAGTCATTTTTTAAAAAAGTGAGCTTGTAAAACAAAAATTCATTTTCTTAACAATCGCCTTTAAGGCTCGCCACTAGCGGCCATCACCCGAAGTGTAGCAACACCAATTATCGCCACAATCTAACAGCCGACAGGGGATAAATATCGGCAAACAGTAAATTATAGTCCGTCCGTCTATCGGTATAGGCGCGCAGATGATTTGTGCGCTTTGCCGACAATTTTTCATCCACCCTGCCAACACTAAATCACGCTGACAACTCCGCCCGGCTCAACTATTTATATACACACGCTAAATTCGACCTTCTAGTTTGCGATTTAGAGTTGATATTAGTTTGCTGCAGCTTAGGGTAAAGTATCTAAAGGTCGGCTCCTTATATTTGATATTTGTTTACCGACATATAATAAAATCCGTGTGAGTTATTGCAGGTTGTGTTTGTCCCCTTTGTCTTGTTAAAAATTATTTGCGACGCTTCATTTGTCTGGTACTTATTGTTGTGCTTTTAATATCAACATCGGTTTTTAAATTGCAAACATTTCGTAAAATAATTTCATCCGATTTTTTTTTTGATTTTTGATTACAGTATTAAATAGAGTTCTTTGACCATTAATCTGAGTAAGTTTTCCAAAAATAAAAAATCGTTCAGATTAAGCCGTTTATTATTGCGTGCTCTCAAAAGGTAATATTTTCACTAATTATTATTATATCGAATTAAACAAAATCGAAGATCGAATATCGTGAGATCTCAGTAGCCATAGGAGAAGCCTAAGTCCAGCAGTGGATTGAAATAGGCTGATGACGACGACGAAACAAATTAAACAAAACTATAACCTCCAAAAATTAGAATTATCACAAACATTTCATTATTATTTGAATATAGTACCTCATTATTTTGTATTACGACATAAAATAGCATATCTTTCAACCTACCCAACTATTATGGAGTACAGATAGCAAAGTACCTGCCGTTCTCAACCCCCCCTAATCCCATTGAGTGGGATATAAAACGGCTATGAAATTAATCATAATTGCTAAAAGGATGGAGAAGCCCCACGCCAATCACAACTCTACCTACCCACCGTCCACGATAAATAATAATAATATTAATAAAGACGAATGATAATGGAATTCCATTCGGATCATTTGTACGGTTCGCAGAAAAAGTGTTGAATAAATCCTTTGGACTGCAATAAATACTTAGTTGGTAAATAATGGCCTGCAATTGTTTTAATTTTGTTTGCTACCCGTTTCTTTTGTTTTATAAAGATAAATAGGTTTATCTGACTAGTTGACCAAAAAGATTATGATAATAAAAAAGTTAGTAAAAGGTTGCCATAGTTACCCCATAGTTTTGATTTTAATTGCGATATTTTCTTCATCATCAAATAGTGCATCAATCTTTATCTGCTTTTTTAATTTGTAATGAACTGACCGCAAATTAATCATTTAAACTTGCACTAAACATTTTTTTTTATATTTACTTACTAGTTTAAGTAATCACGACTGTGTGTGCGGCTGTAAGCTTTTTATATGAGAATTCTAAAATTTTTTTCAGTTATCTAAGTAGATACTTATAATATGTCATCTAAAATGATACTAATACAACCTTTATAGTTTCCATTTTTTTTAATAACCGTAAATATTTTTTGGTCTACTGTAATACCATAATTATTACCACAAACTGGCTGAATCATTTGATTCGTAAATCATATCAGAAACCTTTTTCTAGCACAAAGCAGTGCTACCAACGTTACCAGCCTAATTTCTATCATTAATATAGTGAGTGCCTGTTTTTGCCAACCGTACTCATTCATCATACGTGTGGCTGACGCGACCGGGTCAATCGTAGCTCCATCATTCACACTAGTCCATTGTTTAGTCTTACTGATATAGTTTTATTAGAAGAATAATCAATTATAAGTGTAGTTGTGTACACAATGGGCCAACATGGCTTTATGTTGAGAAGACAATAATTGTCGGTCATACATTGTTGGTTTGAGAACTTATAGAGGCTTGAATTTACCATTTAGGTTCTAAATAATGCATAAGAATATTTGGTAGAGACTACATGAATTTCGGATTCACATATTTGTTATTTTCCAAAAATTTTGCTTTCCATGGAACCGTAGTTATTTATACTTGACAAATATAATCCTGATTAAAAAATATACCCATTATTTTCTATAATAACTTTCGTGTGAATTAGAGTAGGAAATAACTAGTAGAATAATATTCAATAAGTATTTGTGAATGATGCCCGATGTAAGTATAAAAAAAGTTACCCATCACCAAGCCACCTAAACTTTTACCCCGATGAAGTATGAATGCACATAGCCCATTATACGTTCTATAATATAAAATGGACTTAGATAATGTATCAAAGCTAGTACCATTATGGCAACCGTATTATGAAGACGGTTCTCTTGCAGATTACCGAAATCTTGCAACGTCAATAGGGGGCTTAAAGTCTCAAAGACGGCCATTAATTGGGCACGTTCAACCTGATTCAGACCCTCCAACTATCTATGTGCATAATATAATATTAAGTTGTAAGATATAATAAAGAACTAGCTGCGCCCCGCGGTGTTAACCGCTACATTTTTTCGGGATAAAAAGTAGCTCATGTGTTAATCCAGGGTGTCAGCTACCTTTAGTAGTTTTTACGTTAAAGAGTAACAAACATCCATCCGCACTTACAAACTTTCGCGTTTATAATATTAGTAGGGATATAGACTTAGTTTAGTATTTTTAGTACACTTAAGAATATTGTAATTGGTTAAACTTGGTTTAGCATTTTGACTAATTGAGCTTGTATATTATATTGAGTCACGTATGTTTGCGTTTTTGAAAATATACATGAAATGTAATCTTCTAAAATCTACATCTATTCAAATGATTATTATAACTTTAGAGACATGTTTGTTAGAACTTGTCTTTTCTTTTTCATAATGTGTTTCCATTTAAAAGTAAACATAGACCTATATAGAATAATTTGTTTCACAACCAATCATCCAACAATAACCGCACTAAATCCAAAAACCTATTACTATCACTAAAACGAAGCATTGAACTGAGAGCATCAAAAAAGGATAATCATGTAAAGGTCTTACAAAGCGACGTAGACTAAAGGCGTGTCCACATGCCAGTTAACACATCCAATTACATGGACTAACGGAGCGAGTGCGAAGCGTCCGAGCTTCATTACACATACTCCCAGTGTCCTCAAGTGTAATCTAGCAGAAAATGACGCTGATGTGATCTGACATCTTTGACATGGCTGACGGACGTGTGTGCACGGCTTTAGAGTGATGAGATGCATGTTGGTATAGTGGACTAAGCTGATAATATATTGGCTGATACTATGTAATTCCAATTCTGAGCTTTTTTAAACATTATCCATCACCCTTGTATTTTCTGATGGGGTAAGTAGAGGTGCACATATAGTGCACCTACAGTTTGCCAATTATGTTATTGGTCCCAATATAATAGAAAGCGAGCGTACAGCCTTTAACAGGGCACAAATCCAGACTCTATGCTGCTACTTATAATTACCTAATGGAAAAACCTGGTAACACTGACCGACCCAGGATTCCAACCCAGGACCTCATGCTCACTTTTGTGCTTAGCGATTACTAGACCAACGAGGCAGGCAGCTATTTTACTTGGCTTTTATCTTCTATTAAAATAACCTAAGAGTTTCTTGTCGGCTCTTTGCTATTGAATCGACATTTTCAAACCGAGCAGCTAGATTTGACGTTGTGTAACTACCCTTTTGAAGCTTTTATGAAATAAAAACCTTCTAGCTATGACGCTGGCTTCAATAAAAGGTTCGGTTGTGATAACTTCTAAAACTTTTCAAGGCTTCTTTTCATGTGAGTTTATGGTTGACTTTTCAATACTTAACCTTCGTAATAAAACTCATTCCTCAGACCTATATATACCATTACACATACCTACGTACGTAACCTTTCAATAAAACCGAATGAGAAACGAGAAACTCCCACCCAAAGATCATTTCGTAATCGAAAAAGAATAATTAAAATACTCAGCACCTAATCTACACTTCAAACGTACCAATCTAAAAATTCTTACAACCATATAAAATATTTGCATTCCAATGCTGCTCCAACAAATTTCAATCTCGGCAAATATTGAAAAAACATCGCAGTGAACAGCGTCCAAGTCGATTTCAATCAGCGATCGGATATCTGAGATAAGGTCGAGACTTCATTCCCTCGGCACAATGGTTATTGAAAACTTGATACCGCTCGCCTTTTGTTTGCCTTTTAAATATTTTCGAGGAAGTAGTGAGTAGGGGACGATGGGACGATGTCACTAGTGGGGATGGGTTGACTTGAAAAGAGTTTGGATGTCCAATCGTTACCGTCTTAAGAAGACAGATAGGCGAATGTACCTACTGTTGTTTGTTGTTTGTGTAACCATGTAAACACAGTATATAGGGGCATATGCCTAAAAATCTAACTAGATTTTCCTATTTCAAGATATTTCAGACAATAGATGAAGCTAATGATACGTACTTTTGATTGACCCTATTAAGTAGTGCTGTCGATGGTCTAGTAGCCGCTAATCGCAACTGCTGAGCATGAGGTCCTCAGTTCGTATCCCGGGTCGAGCAAAGTGTTACTAGGTTTTTCCATAAGATAATTCTCAGTAGCAGCACGGAGTCAGGGTTTGTGGTCGGTTGATGACAATAGGCTCGCTCCATATTAAATTAGGACCTATAACATAACTGGTGAAATGTAGGTGTACTATTTCTACACCTCTGCTTACCTCTTCGAAGAATACAGGCATGATATCATTAATGTTTTAAGTAGTGCTTTTAACTCATCAATCACAAGATGAGCTAATGAATTGGAGCTGCGGTCAAGAACTGCTTGAACGGCCTGACCCAAAATTATCCAAGTATCAAAACACGAACCCAAAAAGATTTACAGCATTGTGCTATAAGTCAAATAGAAACAGATCCGCATAACCAAGCATTTATTTATCAATATCCAATAAATACTGCAATTTATCATGTAGATGGGGTATGTCAAGATTCCGAGCAGGAAACTGTATCGCTGGGACGGAGAGCGCTGAAACTGCATATAACACATATGTATGTATTGCAATACGATGTTTAAATGCAGCGCATTACCGCTGGGAGCCTTGAGAAGTGCAGCATTCATGGATCTTGAGTTCTTGAGAATGTTGGAGGTGTTAGTCGTGTTTTGCTTAAAGTAATAATAATAATGTTCTCCTGACTATATTTCGGTCACGGCGGCTGTCTCAGCTGAATCCAACCACGCAGGAGATATTATAGTGCAAGTGTGCGCGCTAACACAGGTGCACTCCCTGTTCCCTCACTCTCATAGTGCGATGGGACGGTCGACACGACCAGAGAGAGATTAGGCACAGGACCAACGGCTTAACGTGCCTTCTGCAATGCGGAGGGATCTCGACGTGTGATACGGTCACCCATCACAAGACTGACTGCGGGGAGTACGGCTTAACCTCTCAGATCGAGTAAAAAAAGTATTTTAATCATTCCTCTCGTCCATTTTTAGTGGAAAACCATATTATTTACTGTAATCATTTCTCAATCGTTCTTGGTAACAGTTTATTACAAAACCTACAGTCGACAGGGCTGATGGAGAGATCTTAAACATAATTTGCTACGACCGCGTAGTCGACGTAGCGGTGTCGTTTGCTACGTCGTAGCGAACGTAGACCCATTCTCAGCTGTCTACGAACATAACATAATACGAAAAATAACAACCTACAAATTTATAGCAAAAGCAAATTGTTATAAATTAGCCTGTCATCTTTGTTATTTATGTCCCACACCTCGGTAATATAAGACTCGCGTACGCTGCAAAGAAAAAATATGATACACTAGCCGGCCAAAATAACAAAATTATTTTAGCAAATGTTTGGGAAAATAAAGCCTTTTTTGTTAAAAGTAACAGAATTGTCAAGGTACTTGAATAAAAGAGAGAACGATTTTTATTACAATTTAAAAAAATATAACACTTGTTTTAATACTTTCTTAGATATTCTAAGACACCACTGACGGAAAAAATCATTAGGAAATCTGGATTTAATTATCTGAAATCACCAACTCTCAGTGAGCTAGCGTGGAGATCAATGCCCAATCCTTCTCTATATGAGAGGAGGCTTTTGTCTAGTTATCTTCTTCTTCTCCGTATCGCTCTTATCAGAGCGGTCGTGGTCGCTATTTCGCAGTGGATTGCTTTACTAGGCGCCTCTTTTTCTTTCGCACTGCTGCCTTGTGTGTACATTTTTGCAGGGATGGGTCTATGGCGGTCTCGATTTGATCCGCCCATCCCTTGGGGACCTACCTCTGAATCTGGTGCCTTTTACTTTGCTTGAACAACTAAGCGTTCTATGTACAGTTATAGGCTGTTATTATTATCAACCCATCGTTAATAATGCGTTATATATAACAGTTAATGTTATTATAATAGTCAAAGTTGAACAGTATTCACTTCGTTTTGTCACGTCGTTCGTCGTCGCTGTGTGTACCATAACTATACATACACATGTGTACACACACACTACATGTGTAATGCTTCTCTTCAACATAATATTATACCTGTCTATCGTATGTTACTGTGTAATATTATCGTTGATACTCGACAAATCCCTCGAGCAATCTGTCTAGCATAATTACATTTATCTGCGTCCATAATATTCGTATTATTTGCTGAGATTCATCGTATCACAATATAAGAACGTTGTTTGTCATTAAAATATACTTACGTAGGAAACTCGAAAAGTTTCATGAAAAAGGTTCGATTTGGGTTACTTGAAAATCCATTTTGAAATGAAAAATTTTGAATATTGATAAGGGTCGTAAAAATACGGAGGGATTTTTTACTTGGAAGTTTTGTGTTTTTGTTATACGTGTGTATCTCGTGTGCCCTGCGCTTAGGTTAGTAGGGCAGTTACCCGTTGTTGCTCGTTTTTTAACTGTTATGTTTTTAATTTTGACTAATTGGCGCAGGGGTTAAGCCATTGAACTGCTGTGTTTATGCTTCAGGGGTTATGAATGCGATTTCTGTACAGGGCAAAAATTTGTGCGGATTGTCCCGAGTCTGGGTGTTAGACGTGATGTTATGTTTTCTAAAGAAAATTTTAGTTGGTATTCACACAGACTTATCATCATGACCCCATATTCATTTATTCGATACATAACTAAAATCGCAAGCATTAGGAATCGATTTAAAAACTTAAGAGCACGCCATCTATCTCACTCATACACATTTGAAGCAGCAAAAACATTTAACAAATTTCACATCGTTAGAAAATCCGTGGAGAGGTGTAATTTAAATTTATTTTAAAACTCTACAAAGCGTGCAGGCTTGCCAAGAAACGCTAAGTAAATTGTTGGAGCGAGCACTATATCAGGCTGCAGTGAAGTCCTCGCTTCTTGCCAGACATTTTTGTGTAGTACCCTACTTTAGGATTTTTTGTTAAAAGGTGGTAGTTGGGGCAAGTTTGAGTAAACACAAAGATGTTAAGCCGCGAAGTTGGTACAAAATACGTCCTAAATTAAATAGGTTTTATGTCAGTGTTGTTTTATGGAGCTTATTTGTTTTGTTTTTTTACTAGCTTCCGCACACCTGGGCAAGATTGGCACAGGACCGCCGCGGATGGGATTGTTTAAAGGAGCCTTTTACCAATCAGTGGGATATTAAAGGCTGTGAATGACGATGATGACTAGCTTCCGCCCGCGACTTCGACCGTCTTGATTTTGAATGTTTCATAGCCTATATTCTCCTTTATCAATATATGAACTATCAAACCCAAAAATATGTTTTCGATTCTAACCAGTGCAAAGTGGTTCCTGAGATTAGCGTGTTCAACCAAACAAACGTTATGTATATCTAGATTTGGTAATAATATTACTTTTTTCAAATAACAATGCTTTAAAAAATGTCACTACAAACACACTTGATTAATCTCTGCCCAGCCCACAAGGGAGAGCGTGAACATACTTTGAACGTTCCGCTCACAGAGTCATCAATGATTCAACCCGTAAAGACATCTATGATTGAAAGTCTTTTTTTCCCTCTCCGTGCAAAATAACTGGGGGTAGAATAAGGGGTAGGAATAGGGGGTAGGAATAATTACGGCCGACGGGCTTTGACCTCAGAGGGGGACGTAATTAAGGAGGGGAGGGGCAGGGTCATTTTCTCTAAGGTGTGCTTTTGTGCCTTGTGTGCTGGCTGGAAACATGCTAGACCGAAAACTTTGTACCTTTGCCTTTTTATGTGTGATTTAAATTTTATGACGATTTGCGAACAGATCATCAAACTTGGATAAGAAAGTCGTCTACATATACCTTTTAGCATCGCTTAGGACATATTATCATCGTCTTCAGCACATACCACCACCAGCACACCATTACCTATATGCGAGCCGCACGCATGGGTGGCTCTCGGCACAACCCAAAACAAAAGGCCCTTTTCAGGGCCACAAATATTTTCATGTGGATACACATTATATTCTTCTAATATAATAGTCTGTTTATAAGTTTCCTTTAATTTATGTGTCCTAAAAACGGCAAAAAGTACGTAGGTATGCATATTACGTAATAACGTTTGTGGAAATACGGGCGTTATATAATTCAGTATAGGTGCATAGTTATAAAAACTATTTTACTCTACAAAAGCAATGATATAACAATTTATTTCTAAAGGTTTTCTATAAAACCCAACTCGTTTTAATTCAACAAAGAAATAAATTGTGTCTGAATCGTCCTGTCAAAACTACAGCTATCTATTATTTTTAAATACCCCCAAAACTCTTGGGTAAAACCAAACTTCGGTTGAGACATTAACCGAAAGTTCTAGACGTCGAAATAACAAGATGAATGTAAAAAAATAATGCCTTTGTTGTGCGCCCGCTGAAAACCATTTCATCTCGTAACAATTTTGACTAATTAATTATATTAGTTCAGAGAATCCCACTAAAAAGGTTTCGAGGTTAAAAGGAAAATATAATTATTATAATATTTTGTTAAGAATTACGCGACATTTAAGTAATAATTAATGGCTGTTGATTTAGATTTTTGTATTAATTCAAAGGTTAAATAGTTTTTCTGAGAACATTTTACTTGACGTTGAAATTGAAATGTCAAGTGTTCCATTAGTAGAGGTATCTTTTATTATTTAAGAGAAAGTAAGGTTTCTCTCTAATTTAGAGTAGCAAAGACACCACGCCTGTATTTCCCGCAGATGTAGGCAGAGGTGCACATATGATAGTACACCCACATTTCGTCAGTTAGGGGGCGAGCCTATTGCCATCAACCGGGCACAAATCCAAGCTCCGTGATGCTACTAAGAATTCTATATTTTAGAACTGTGCCTAAAATACAATCGATGTCTTTCCATAATTAGTGCGTGGTTTAAAAAATATTCTTATTTCTTAAGTGGTAACTAATCAGCTTCTTTTACATTGTTATGTTACTTTAAATCGTGTTCTTGCTCATTATGTTGACTAGAATACAAGTACAATACGTATCTTAAATGTTAAATGAATGAATGATGATTTTTATTTCTGCAAATAGGTTTTACAAAACGCATGCATCGGCATTTCTTAACTGGCTACCTCTGAGAAGAAATACCGAAACATACTCAGGGGTCAAGGTCTTTAAAAGTCCAGTTTCAATAGTTTATGTGAGAACAGTACAGGTAGTCTGAGAAGTGGTATTTTTAGGAAAGAAACACTACAACATCTTAGAAGTTAGAACAACAAAAAAGGCATATATTTTTATAATAATAATAAGTTCTCTGCCTAAAAATCCTGAGGGACAGTTGATGGAAGATATTTGTAGTCGGTAAGTAACGGTGTATGGCCTCATACTCCCACGGGGCCACAATTAAGAAGACTTCATTAACATTGCTGTTTGCTCATATTAATGGATTATTCCCCCAGGAACATGGCTTCTGGCCGTTTTAATTTGGGCTAATACGTTTAATTGTAGACGTACGCACTAATACAGCGAAGAGACCTGTTAGTCATTCAAAAAGCTTTCTTATATATATGAGCATAAGTTTCAAAATTACTTGTCTTAATACATGTGTGGTCTTGCAATTTTCCTACAAAGACATACAATATTTTGCACCTCAAAAAAGTACTTTATGTTAATAAAACATAAGAATGTAATTTAGTAGTGAAAGTTTTTGATACACTGCAGTAGTTTTAATGTAGTTGTTACGAACATAGGTCTTACATGTATAATGGTGGCCACAGACTATGATTTACATGCGTAAAGTAAACTAGCATTGGTATGTATAGCAGAAGACTGGGACCTGGCATCAATTCCATTCATTAAATCAAAAACAAAACATGTGTGACTACGATTCCTAACGACGACTTATTGGGGTAGTGGCTAAGCGATTGCACTGCTGCTTGGGGTTGCGGGTTCGATTCTCGCACGGGACAAAAAAAGTGATCCACAGATGTTTGACAGATGTCTGGATGTTTTTGTATGTATTTAAAAATGTTTATGAAGCGCATCCACGATACAAGACAAAATGTCAGTGGATGACGTACTAAAAATGCATGTTGAAAACGAGGACGTTATTAAAAATCTTATAAACATGACATACCTATAAACTACATGAATAGTTCCACAATTTATCTATAACAAACTATTTACTGTAAACCTATCGCAATGGAGACGAAAACGCATCAAAACGTATATCGCTTCAGCAAACCAAATCAAAATCACAAATACAGTCCAATCACAGCTACATTCCGGTTCGGCGGCGCTCAATCTTTACTTAACACGTAAGTCCGTACACTAAAACCTAGAACATTGGTAAAGTTTGCTAGCAACAACCCGTGGACTGACGACCCCTGCACACAGCGGGATTGTACTGAAGCTATGAACGTAAGTGCAAATATGACGTACGTAAGGCAGGGGCGCTGCACTTTCTCATCGACACGCTCGGGGATAAATCTTATTGTATATATGTTTTGGTGTTCAGTTTTATTTGTTGTTCGCATTATTTATAGTTTTAAAGTTGGACTGTAAAGCAATTGTGCTTCGACCAATAATGTACTAGATTCCCGATCAGCGCTTTGAAAACGGAGTGTACTACGTGAACTCGACATTTGGATGTGCGATTAATATTTCTGCTACAAAACAGTACTGCGACTCAACATAGTTCGAATGCATGCTTGTGCGACACACTGAAGCTCGACATCACTCTAGTCAGAAATATAATGCATACGATATTAGAGTTTATACTTGAGGATTAAGATTTAAAATTGATTGAAGTTATTCATGCTTTACAACTTCTAAAAATGTTCACGACAACCTTTCCGGCCACTTATGCGGTATGATTTTGTTCGCGATCCTTCATCTTGTATATTATTGATTTATTTAAGATTTATTCTATTTAAAATAACTGTGGGGTTTATTAACTGTCTTCAAAGAGTTCGAGTTTTTAATTTAACTGATTTAAATAATTTCACCAACATTATTTATTGTTCGAAATAATGAAGAAAAGGAGTCAAGCTCCCTGTATGGCCGTTACGTTAGCCCATAACTATCTTGCTCTTTGCAGAACAAACAAACACTTTCCTAATTACAATATTCTCATATAAATACACACTTAGTGAAATTCAAGAACATTTCCGAATTCACTCGAAGAAATAATTCCAAGCCTCAGAGAGATGTGTAGGAGAATTGTAAGCATTCAGAGTACAGGCTTGCCAACTATGTCTTGTGTTAAAAGGTTGGCAGAAATGTGGTTTGACTGAGAATGTGTTTTTTAGAATACCGAATATTAAAAAGAGTTTTTAACGTTACATTTGTTTTCTTATATCGGTGGAATTCAAATATGGAAATGCATTTATTTTTTCTATTGGGTTCGGAATCATTTCGTTATACAGTCTATAATGAAGCAAACCTCATTTGTTATTGCGTGTGTTATTACAACAATATTATTATTGTTGTTTAGGGTAATATTTCACTTATTAGGTACAATAATCTTTTACTTCGGTAGACTTATTTTATGTTTTTTTTATGCCACTTCCAATTCTGGGCATGTTTCACCTATATTCAATAATTTTTGCGTGAGTATCGAACATGTGACAAAAGTTGATGTCGGCCACTGGTTGCAAAATAGCATTTTTTTCGCAATTAACATGTTTCTTACAATCTGACAACCCTTAACATAAAGATGTTGTGATATACGTTTTGTATGCACACCCGACACGTACAGCTAAAAGGAGGATACTGTGTTTCATAAACTAGATAAATCTGCTTTGCTGGGCATTGTACTGAGACTATATTATGCTACTCTTAAGACATTATAATTGTTACCACCTGTGTGGATAATTGTAGCCGTATTTTCTTTCGACAATACATGCTTGAACGCCTCTAAAAATAAAACCAATGAAGGTGTCTTTTTATTATATTTGACGTTCATCGCTCAGTGTGTGAAGTTTATTTGCGAGCCTGTACTTCGCTTCACAGGTACCGCTTTGCGTGTCTGAAGGAATCAATCTAGAACCAGGCACCCTAGGTACATTAATATTAGGCTTTAAACTCGGTATGGAAGGTCACGGTACAGTCGTGAATAAAATGTTTAAAACTCACAAAGCCTTGTTGCATTTGGTTATATTTTTGTCGGTGACGACGTTGTCGACAATAGGTTATATAAATGTACACCTATCGTCATGTTTAAGATCGGGTCTCGATTCAATATCTAGGTTAAAGTAACAGTGGGGACTCAGCGTTTGGATGCAAGGCTTTTTATTTGATGACCGATTGCACGTAGGAGTCTATTCATTGGCTTTTAGCAATAGGTTGAATAAAATCGTTAGCATTTATACATAACCTTCTGGACAATAGGTGACGTGTGACACGTGAATTATCTACATCAGCGAAATCAAGGAATGCGCAAATGAAGCCGCAGCAGTGATATTACACGAAACTGACAAGTTTCAATGATTATGAAATAGTTTCATCCCATCAATCCCCGCTCCAACATATCTAACTACCCCTAAAACTCAACCCACGCAATTTACCACTCTAAAACCAGGTTTACAAAGTCGAAATTCATTTGTCAAAAACCTGCTGTGACATAATGAGGTTGAAACTAAATACACACGTTTCAACGATGCCAGGTGTAATTTATTGCTTTAACCGGGCATTATGTGAAATCTCCATAATTCCATGTTGCGGGGCTACGTGGAGGGATTAACGAGATTTTGTGGTTGGGTAAGGATAAATACTTTATGAAAGTATTTTATTTACATCGTTGAAGACACAGAATCTAAACAGAAGACGCCACTGATATGCACTGGCTGGCTGTTACAGTCTCCACGAGTGACGATACTCATTAGACTGTAAGACAAAGCATAGTCAGCGTCGACTATGACTTGGTGGTAAGTCAGACGTTTTACCACGATATAAGACTTATTATAATAATGAAGATGAAATACCAAACAGACCGCAGATGCCTTTCGCTAACAGTACGTACCAAAAGACCAAGAGATTTTAAACTGACTACTACCTGTGCTAAAGAGAGAAGACAATAGACTGTATCTCTTTATGTTCAACACTTAATTTTCCGTCTTGTATGCTAAGTAATGCTACATATTCTGAAGTATTAAAAGTTAGGCGTGTTGTTTAAATAAGGGCTTCATAAAACTAAGAGCGCTCACTCCTAATTTGTAAACCAAAACGCTGACAGGATTTGGGTACGGCCAACAAAACACTCTTGCTTGCGTTTTCTACAAAAATGAAGTCTACTTTAAAAATATGTGTAGAGTTTAAAATGTAATTTTAAGTCTTGGTTTCAGTCGACGAATACTTAGTGGTATTTCGTTTTTAACTTAATTCAAGATTGTTACAGAAAACAAAAACTAATTATGAAAGGAAAGCTTTATACTGTAGGTATGTGATAAAAGATTATATAGCTACAAATCGGTTTTTAAAAACATATTTACGCATATTTTTTTTAAACTAGATGTCGCCTTTTTTTTTAACTGACTACCTCTGAGAAGAAATACCGAAACAAACCCAAGGGTCGTCTCTTTTAAGGTCCAGACAAGTTCAATCATTTAAATCCGTTGTAAGAAAGCTCCAATTGATTTAAAAGTAGTACCTTTGTTTTGATTACCCAATTTTGAATGTAAACAGTAAACACTACTAACATACATCATACTGTTATTATATACATACTTTAAGAAATACATTATATTGTCACTACATAAACTTTTGTAAAAAAAGAGGCTGTTCGTAATTATATAGTATCGGTCTTTAGGGAAATATTATTTTTATGGTTACTTGCTTTAGTTTCCCTTATAATATTTTTTTTTGTGTTATATAGGAACCCTCGTCATGTCAGACTATATAATCTAATTTGAATATAAAGGGTCGTCTAGATTACAGGCTCTGCCACTTTATACATAAGGAAAAATACACCATCGTTTATGATGGCCTTTAAAAGTAAATTAATTAATGTTGATTAAAATAAATGCAAAAACATTGTACGTAACGAAATATAAAATAATACTAGTTGTAAAACTTACCCTTGCGCGTGACCTTGTGCCCGGCTGGTAGTCATATCCTCTGCCCTGTAACAATAAACATTATTTTTATATTGTACCTATTTGATTTTATAACATATTGCTAGGATCCGCAGCTCTCGAAAAAATTGGTCCTTTCTCCCTTGAGATGCTTTAGTATGATTACGAAACCTGACATTATCATGATCAGCTGGAAGACTTCCACTGTTGAACAAAGGCCTCCTCCTTAGGTAATAGGGGGGGGGTGATATAATCCCCACGTTTGGACCCATCTTTTGGATTTTCCCTTAGTCGCCTCATAAGACACCTACAGGAGGAAGGGAGTGGTCAATTCCAGGCCAGATACCACTCGGCAGTACATAAAATACGAAACCTGTATTATATAAAATGTTTAGATTGTGTTGCTGAAGATAAAACCGTTTATACCTTACAAGTAATTCTCAACACAGTAAGAAACAAGCGACATAACGACACGCTTTATCTTCTCCTTACTGTTAACCACACAAAACAAACCCCTACACTCCTATTAGAAGAATCTCAAATTCTAAGTCTCTCATCATTATACCAGTAACAACATATTTAGACAACGCCACACGAATTCAAAGAGTACTTTACGAAGATAGTATTTCAAACAAACAAATAGACAATAACAAGCACCTTCTCATTACCGTTGGTATAAGGACATAGGTACTCCAGCTCCATATTACAGCTAACATACCTACAAGCTGAAATTGTAAAATAATTTCAACGGATTAAATCTCTCCGACACACCCCAGTAATTGGAACTAAGGTACTTAAGTAATGTAATACTAAACAAACTTGTAACTCGTGGATC
This sequence comes from Abrostola triplasia, assembly GCA_946251915.1. Lineage (NCBI taxonomy): Eukaryota > Metazoa > Arthropoda > Insecta > Lepidoptera > Noctuidae > Abrostola > Abrostola triplasia. The sequence continues at coordinate 1,038,020 of OX276424.1, read as the reverse complement.
CTTGTAAACCATCACTAAGCCGGATAGGGAAGAAGTGTAGTTAACCGGGTTACCGGGTATAATAAATAAACTTCTAAAACTAATAATGGGCATATATTATACCTACACGTTGTTTAAAGATTTGCCCTGAGCCATAACCTGCCAATATTTTCACGTGTCATGTCATGTGATAATATTTCTAGTGGTCGCTAATCTTGACTACTGAGCGTGAGGTCCTGGGTTCGAATCACGGGTCGAGTAAAGTATTATTGGGTTTTTCTATTAGATCGTTTTAGTAGCAGTACGGAGTCTGGATTTGTGCCCGGTTAATGACAATACGCTCGCCTCCTATTACATTCGGACATATATAATGTTGGTGTTCCAACTGTGCCTCAGAGTCATTATTTTTTTAAACAATAATGGACAAAATAATAATAAACTAATTCAAACATAGTATTCTCATCCAACGAATGATAAAATTTCAAATGTAAAACGAAACACTTTCGGAAACCCATCAATTTCCAAACCCCAATAACCGTTGCTTACCTTACTGTAACAAGCAAGATTACGCAGTTGAAAACTTCATAAAACTCGAGTCAAATTGTATAATATAAACAAGTTAAGATTGTGGTGGCTGTACAAGTAACTGTCCTTGTGAGACGGTGGCCTAATGCAATTTGCATGGAGTCGGCAACTTTTAGCCGTAAACAGGGGTTCTCACCACAAGCCTTAACGTCTTTTATAAACTTTAAATTGATTCTGTATTTTATTGTTACGTTTTTGTTGGAAAATCTGAGGAACCGGTAACTTGGAAGTTTTAGGAGAATCAGCGAACGTTGATTAACAGGGAGCGGGGAAGTGGGCCCAACACGAATGGTTAAATTGGAACTGTTAACACAAAGTAGTTCGTTCACTTCCTCATTAAATGAATACTAATAGGACATTGGTTTAAGTGATATTTTTCTATTTTTTTTCTTTTTTCTCTCTCTCGATGAAACTGTGCGGTAAGAACTAGTTTAAAATGCTAAAATAAGCGCACTAACTATTAAATTATACCTGCAAGTGGCAAAATGTGGCGACTGAGATTCCTGGGACAACACCGTGAACTCGTAAAATAGGCCATTTTCCGTTGAAAATTACAATAAAAGGTTTGAAACAAATAGTTCAGAAAATCCAATACTTTGATCCGATCTGTGTAGGAAAAATTCGAAAAATAAGATCTATACTTTTCATGTAAAAATTAGTAATACTAATAAAGAAGACGTCCATTGTGTTAAAAAAATAAATGGTTGTAAATCCATGGAAATTGTCTTAGGAGACGCAATTTAATCCTCCCCTGAGTGGTGTGTGGTGCAATTGAGAAATAAAAGCGGTTCTAATGCAAAGCAGTTGGACAACAGACTCCTAAAGAGACATTTCACAATAAAGGCTATTTTTTAAATTAATGTATTATATATACATATATATACATGTGAGTTAGTGAAATACATTCTTGACACAGGAGGTGTAGGATGAAGCGTGGAGGGCTCGTAACTACCGCGCAGCTCAGTCAGGTTAAGCCGTGCTCGCTGCGGTTAGTCTGGTAATGGGTAACCGTTTTTATATATCGAGAACCTTGCATGCTTACGAAAGCATGTTAAGCCATTGGTTCCTGGGGCTGATCTTTCTCCGGTCGTGTTGGCCCACCGTCCCATCAGAATAAGAGAGTGAGGGAATAGGGAGTGCACCTGTGTTTGCGCGCATTCTTGTGTACTATAATATCTCCTGCGTAGTTGGCTTGTCTCAGAGGAGATAAGCCACCGTGACCGTAATCCGGTCAGGATAGCATTATCGTAGACCAAAGTACAAATCCGCATTTTAATCCTCCGTGATTGTAGCTCTAATTTGGCACAAAATAAATATAAAGCATACAAATTGCTATTCTAACAATACAACAATAATTTATTCCACACTATCATTATAATAATTCAAATGAATAATACAAATATTAAGCGTGATCAAGCATCTATGATTCACTAACGATACCATTCGGTTTTCGATTAGGAATGAACAATTTAACTTCGAACAAATAATGATAGGTTTCATTGTAGCAAAGGTACATTATAAGCAATACAAAGGTATCTATGAAAGCCATTAAAATGAACACTTTACTTATATTGAAAGCAAGGCAAATTGATTCTTGATAGTGATCTATTGTCCATTACTACAATCAATAATGATATTATTGCTACCTCATATTCTGGGTATAGGTACCTATTGACTGTGTTTGTATGTATTTATGTCAGTAGGTACATAAGAAGTCGATACAGGAATTTTCCTTAGAGCTTTTCGTTTGCTAGATCATTGTGATCTGTTAAATAATCTTAATATTTTGTCATATTGTAGATGATGTAGGTGACGAGTCTATTGTCTTCATTGGGTCTACACTGACGTCTGTTCTATATCTTCAACTGAAACCACTTCGCTACTTCTCGAAACTTGCAACCCACGAAAAAATCGACGCATTAGTGATCCAGACATTAAGTAAACAAAATTAGTCGTCAGTAAACGAATCCCAGCGTGCCTTATTTGTTTTGGGAGTGTAATTACCGAAGCCTCTGAACTGAGATTTAGGAGAAAATGGAATAGTACTGTATAGGTATACCTATGTATATTTACTTGTTCGCTTTGGGTAGGCTCTGAATAGTTATCTAATTTAATTGCGTTGCATGTCTGATTAGATTGTGGATTTAAGACAGCTTTACGCAGGGTCTTATTTTTTCCAATTATCAGTGAGAAGTCGAATCGAAGAACGATGTTTGCCATATAAAGATGAAGTTCCCTCATTTATTTTAACAATTTGTGACGATTATTATACACATCAATTTTAAACAGTGCTTGTAAATTCGTGCTATTTCACTAAACCTCGAAATGCAACCGATTTGCTGGCACATCGACATAAATCTTTCAGTTGCCGACTACTGCTGGTATTATGAACAAAGTTTCAAATAATTCGTGTCGTTTTATTACCGTCAACCAGAGTTATTTGTTCGCAGTTTTCTGCACTGATTTGAGTATGAAAAATGGCGTATGGAACTTTCTGTCACATTTATAAAGGTTCATTTTTATCGTAGCGGTGCAGTTGGCAGGCCTAGTCCATAATACAATTTTAAGAGTTGCCAATATAAGCGAGCCAATACAGCAATTTATTAATGAATCCGACCTCTGTTGATAGCCAGTCAAAAGCATGAGAAAAAAGGTATAACTGATAACAAAAGATTCTAAAATATAAGTATCCATCATTCACAAAAAAATAAATCTCACGCTCAAGCAAGTCGAGAAATCCCGCAATTTTCAAGTCAGGAAAAGACCTATGGATACCTTGTAATTTTTTAGACAAAGCAGAGCCTAATATTCTATACGAAGTTACTACCTATCAGCACACCCATGTAGTACAAGTATATCGATACACAAACTACGTAGGTATCTATTCCTCTTGTTTACTCATTGAAGCAACTACATATTTATTGGGCTCACAGAAAGACCTTGTTTTCCGGATATTGATTTTCTACATCAAAAGGAGTCTATTTTCCATGTTCGTGGATTGTTTTGCATCCAAATGTCTAACCCAAAAGCTATTTGTTTTAAATGTAGTTTGAACAAACGATCCTTTGTACAAAGGAACCGGTGTTCTTGTCGGTTGAAAAATACGTGCAAACACTTTGGTAGGTTTACATTTCCATATACTAGAGTTACTATACGACAATTTAGGATTTTGCAGGATACGGTATGTGCACAGATAATAGTCTTTTCTGCCTTGATATGATTTCAAAATCTATGATTACAGCAGCAAACGTAGTCATCTTTATAAAGCGTATTAAAGTCCAAGGAGAGGCAAATCTTAACTAAAAACTTGAAACAACTCTGGCGAAGAACCAACAAGCACCAAACAGCAAGTTTTTTTAGGTATAACTTTGAAATATCTCTTAGGTGTGTCTGTTTCCTCACGATGTTTTCCTTCCATTTTAGTCACCGATAACTACTCGTAACTTATAATACGCATTAATTTGAAAAGACATCGGTGCGAGCCGGAGCTCGGACAACGGTCATACCACTCGGCTATCACTGCTTTTGCGCCGCTCTACCAATTACTAACATCTGACGCATAGCCTCCGTAAAAGACTTCAGCTTGTATACAAATTGGTTCAAATATTGTCCAAAGGCATCCATAAGTTGTCTCAATATATTTCATGTCTGTGTGTCCTTCAATTGTTATATTTTTGTTGGTCATGCGATCGTTAGGCCCGTAATATATACGCGTCTTAACATAATATCCTTCCAGATAGGCTCTTGCATTATGTATGTGGCAAAATATTGGGATAAGCAGTGATTGAGGCAAGGATATGATGTTGGGAGAAATATGGATATTATTAGGTTGTAATAAAGTATGGTTTTGATCAACAACTTTGTTATTGTGGACGATAAATAATTATAATTAAAGACGCTAAATTAAATATTCCTTCATAGGTATTTTTTATTATTTATAGATTTGATTGTCATAAAATATTTAATATCCCGTGGAGTGCCGGTTCAGAATACCACTTACCCATTCGTCCCGTGAGTATCGTAAGAGGCGATTAAAGGAATGTCCAGAACATGGGCAGCGTGTTTTGTAAATTCGCCACCAATATGCGATCCCCAAACTGTTTGCTGTGCGGATTACAACTACTCCTTTCCTTTAAGGGGAAAGTTTTTGTTTCACAGTGGAAAGGCACATGTCTCTTTTGGAACGTAAGTATTTGAGTAACTGCATTAAACGGTCGCCAAATAATGTTATAACTTATAAACTCAAATACAAAAGAAAAATAACACCACCGGCATCAAATGTACAAACAAAATAAATATAAACAAAAGCTAACCTCACCCACGTACGAGCTTATTTGACTATCACAATTTTGATAACTTCCTAACTGCGTACAAAGTTTGGTAGCTTGAAACAGAAGTATTTTGTGGATTATACCGTACTGAAACTTTAATGTATACGGGAAAACCGTTTGGATAATGGCTGAATTAATTTGTCTTTTGTCATATACCCGTAGGCTGGGGCTTGGTTTGCCCAAAACTTTTCTGGGCATTATAAGACCTGCCAATTTATGAGCATATTGTATTAGGATTAAAACGGATTAAAGTGTCGTGTAAACGTACTGAGTTTGGTGGAATTTTAGATGCTTTTAGTCCTTTGAGTCTGTTGGTTCTGATACGTGGGGAGTTACCTACTGCCTACCTGCCATCTAAGGCTAGCTGCTTTGATAAAGCAAACGCCGTAGTAGCTTCTAATCATTGATTAGTTTGTACATGAAAATATATTTACTTTGTATTATGTATAATAATAGGAAATCGGGAAGAATAGAAGTATTTTTAAATTTAAATTTTGCGACCCCGTATAAACTATCGCTGTTTTGTTTTTTCTGGAGCACACAAAAAATATGACCAGAGCTGGCTTAAAACTTTCCGAATAGCTCATACTTTTAAAGTCACGTGCTTCCAAATTTCCATCGAACACCCGTTGTAAACAAAGGCATAATTACTTCCAATCTACCCAATTTCCTCATTAATCCCACCAGTTCGTATCTCAATATAGCGAGGAGAATGTTTATAAAATTACTTGGAACCTTTAAAAGGTAGAGGAACCGATCGAACAATCTTTCACAACTTCAAACAAGTTGTGAACGAAGTTAAATTGGCTCCCGAACGGATATTTTGTGTGCTCAACCGTGTGGGGTGGAATGTTCGTTGGCTGATCTTTATATCCTCGTAAAGGCGAGTAATTGAACCCAAGATACTTTAGACCTTCGCGCCTTAAAGCTCCAAGACGAGGAATGCCGTTAACCGTGAGTGTATTGTGATACCAAGGCCTCAAGTACATGATGATGCCCATAATGTCCGCCTATTCTGCGAGAAGAAATATGGATGATGATAAAAAGTAATATCGAGGAAGGGGGTTGGTTAATGGTTGGCCCAAACCAGATCGATAAACCAGAGAGATACATGTTCGTCCCACATCCAGATCAAAAGAACTCCCATTACTTTTACGTCCAAAATACTAAGAGATCAAATTATGCTAGTTTTTCTGATAATATGAATAGATAATGAATAAATCACAGAAATTCTTGGATGGGAGACTTGCATTATATCTAAGTTTAAATACTCTGAGATTATTTAATCAAGTGATTAGATGTGTCATTACAACTGTCTTGATTTAAAATAACCTTAGTAGCCCTAAAACTGTAGATTATAAAAACCTAACACACTTACTAAACCGGTGGTACTTGAATCGTAGAATATGGTTCTGTGTGACGTCATTATCATTCCACCGAATTGAAATTGAAATTTTAACGTTCCAGTATTTTTCTAACCCATATTAAAGTAGGTCCCGAAAGTTAAACACACGTCTACAATCTCCCCCAAATTACTTCTTATCTCAAATCGCTTTAAATACGTTACAAACTTTGCATCTACAAAAGTTAACGGCACAAGTGTTTGGATCAGCCAGTAGCCCGGTACAAACTCGGTAAGTGGATTAAAATTCTGTTTATATCGCCTCGGGGCAAGTCTGGACTAGGTCAATACCGAAAATTCTAAACCTATCTTGTAATTTAGGAATTATTGGTAAACTAAGTCTTGGGACTTGAATAGCTAATACCCTAATTCTTGTTTCTGATGTTGTTCTTCAAATGCTGGCAAAATTACTGCTGAAATTGCCTTAGAACCGTGTGGATAACTAACTGATATCTGACTGAGATGAATAAGAACCTGGATAAAGCATTCACACGAGCGTGGATCTGACGAAACGATATAGAAAGTAGATCGCACAAATTACTGTGGTGTGCGGGAATCCAACCCGCAACCCTTAGCGCAGCAGTCCACTCATTTAGCCACTGCGCCAATCAGGTCCTCAAATTTCCAAAAGTATTAAATCCGGTTCTATTAATTAAGTATTTAATTAAACACATAACATAACATCACGCCTGTATTCCCCGAAGGGGTAGGAAGAGGTGCACATATAGTACACCCACATTTCGCCAGTTATGTTTTAGGTCCCAATGTAATAGGGGGCGAGCCTATTGCCATCAACCGGGCACAAATCCAGACTCCGTGCTGCTACTAAGAATTACCTAATGGAAAAACCCAGTAACACTGCCCGACCCGGGATTCGAACCCAGGACCTCGTGCTCAGCAATCGCGCTTAGCAACCACTAGACCAACGAGGCAGTCAGATTTAATTAAAGGTATTTGTAAAGCCTACCTTGGGAGTGTTGACCTCGCGCGTAGATATGCCCATCTTCTCGTGGTGTCGCAGCTGCACCGGGTATATGATCTGGTAGTAGTGCGCGCCGATGTTCCGCACCAACTCCTGATTCTGTCTGTATTCGCGAAGCAGCCGCTCAACTTCACCTGGACAAAAAAACGTGGTTATAAGCTTGAGGAACAAAACAACATAACATCACGGCCGTATTCCCCAAAGGGGTTTGCAGAGACACTGTAAAGTACACCCACATTTTAATTATATATACCTATTATATTTCAATAAAATGTTATAGGTCCCAATTTAATAAGGCGCGTGCCTATTGCCATTAACCAAGCACACATCCAGACTATGTGCTGTTACTCAGAATTACCTAACGGTAAAAACTCAATAACACTTTTGCCCGACCCAGGATTCGAACCCAGGACCTCATGCTCAGCAGTCGCACTTAGCGACCCCTAAACAAAAAAATATATACAACTGGGGAAAATACACCAGAAAATAGTAACACGCCTTTTACAAGTAGGGTTTGTGCACTATAATCTGCCAAACAGTATAAGTTCCATGTAACAAGAGGTGACCCTAAAGATGTAATTTTATATGTCTGGTTATTACAGAGAATATTCAAAACGAAATTTCCAAAAGTTGACCGAAATCTCGTCACATCACTCGCGGTTTTAATCAAACATAAGTGCAACACTACGACTTAAGTGCTAAGAAATATCCTAACACACTTTTTGGAACCATTTAAAATGAAATACACGCAACCCAAAAAGCTAACTCAATTTGTGGCCAAAAATAAAAAGGTACGGCCATGCTGTAAGTCCAAGATGGCCGCCGGTTATAAACGCGGGGGAACAGCTCACGTTTTATGATGGCCTTAAACCCAACAACGGCCGCTAGATTGGAACTCATTTAGCTCATGAGTGCCACTTGCGAAGTCGGTTCAACTTGACATTTTATATGGGGCTCGTGGATTTTAGTTGAGCGTGATACCTGTGGTATGGTTTGTACGGTTTTATACACACCGGCAGAAAGTATTGCTTTCAAGTTGTTTGGAATTTACTAAAATATAAAAACATATCCATAATTATACTGCCTCCATCTGTAGATATTTTATCATTATTATTTACTTGTAATAATATGAAATTAAAGTTTGACCGTGTTTCAGTATAAACACAAATTCTAAATGTATCATCTAAATACATAAAATTCTTCTGTACGTGTGTTTGTCACCCTAAGACTTCTAAACGGCTACACCAATTTGGATGTGTATTTCAATGGGTTTGTGGATGGCTTTTTTCGGGCAGGAAGAAATCTGCCGGGACCGCTAGTATAATATAATATTGTAATATAAAATTCTCCTTAAGACAATGACACCAGCTTAGCGATTTAGGGCCAAATCTTCAAAAAAACTTCTTTCAAACGAAACTTGTACAATACCAATAAAAAAAACATTAAGAAACAAAAGAATATCCGAAGGACGGTAGAACGTGACTTATGATGGAGGGCCACTGACCTTGACCACGACCGTCGAAGTTTCCCCCTCTTATCTCTAAAGCAACTTTTACGACATTCGCAGGCAGTTAATATAATATCACTATTAATAAATAAGGGGCCCCTGATACCATTTGTATCAATTAGTACCTTGGATAAGTGCCCTTTCGTCACATATTAGGGCTCTTCTGGATGTTAAGGCCACGTGAAGTGGAGCAATGAAGTCTTAGAAAATGTGTTGATTTTGTTTTCATCAAGATATCTGATTCTTTGGTACTATGATCGAGAACAGAATCGTTGAGTTTAAAATATTAAAAGTGTAGGTTTATTCAAAATAAAATATGTATACCTATTGCAGGGATTTGTGCCTGGTTGGTGGCAATAGGCTCATCCCGTAATAAATAAGGAATAAAAACATAACTTACTATATGTGCAACTCTGCCTACACCTTCGGGGAATACAGGCGTGATATTATGTTTATTGCAGGGACATTCCTGACGCAAGAAAAAGAATATACGGATTCAGTGACAACCTGAGCTGAAACAAATCCCTTCCATGGTATCATAATCTTACAATGGAAGAATGTCAGTCGTTTAGTTATAACTCCTCTCTAGTTAGAGCAATTTCAAGAAAAACTTTAAAAACGTCTTATCTGACTGTTCCGAAGAAAAACCAGCGCTAATGATATACAAATAAGGAATAAAACGGTTGAAACCGCAACCAAAACCTGTTAAATGGACACCAGAATAAGGTCCCTATCAAAAACACCCCCGTCATCTTCTACCTTTATGCGAAAGGAACTATATTTTATAACTATTATATATCATCTACGTAAATGTAGGTATTTGTATCTACATTACAGTATCTACTGATACGAATAAAATCAAAAGTACGTCCGTACCATACACATATAAATTCACATACACATTCACACGATACTCGTATGCATTCTCACTTTTACCTTTCTTGTACGTCTCAAATTTTATTGAAATTTTAGTTACAATAAACATTAAAAACAAGTTAATTTGTCATGAAAAGTGAAATCTCCAAACAGGCTTTATTAGCTTAAAAGAACACTCCATGCACTAGCAGATAAGCCAACTATTTTCATTTCCCATGTCTATTAAAGCTCCTACACGATATTCAGGCAGACAAAACCACAGTATCGCCTAGTTGGATATAGTTTCCGCGTTGCCCACGTTCGGTGGGAGCGATCCATCCATCATTTGTATTCGCTGTCATTTACACTGAATAGTCCTTCAGACACTTTTGTTGAGGCGTTTTTAGTTCAAAGAGTGCGGGTAATGTGTTCCGTGAATATTAGTGCTTTTATTAAGTCTTGGTTTAAGAATAGAAAGGTATATATACCTTACGTATAATTATATTTATATAATGTGATTAAATAGAGTTTTATAATTTTATTCGTTTTTCATAAGTTTAGAATCTGTATCTTTTAAAGAGTACAATGATATTCTACTCAAGCAGAAATAGAATGAACATTAACCATCTCGTTTATTTACTTCATCATATCGTATGGTTGATGAACAACCTGGTGTCAGAGTTTAAGCCGCCTGTAAGCCTCTGACATGACTTTATACACCGTTGAAAAAAAGCAGTCCCTATATAATATATTGTAATATATCGTGTAATAATAATGTAATATATATAAAGTGTTACTGAGTTTTTCCATTAGCTAATTCTTAGTAGCAGCACGGAGTCTGGATTTGTGCCCGGTTGATGTCAATAGGCTCGCCTCCTATTACATTCGAACCTTAAAACATAACTGGAGAAATGAGGGTATATGTGCACCACTGCCTATCCCTTCGGGGAATACCGGCGTGATGTTATGTAATATATCTGCAACTTCACCACCAACCAAGTAAAACTGGGGAACAAAGCCTATCATTCAACTAATTAATATAGCATGTCGCGGCATACGCCATAATTAATTATTAATAAATGATTGGCAGTTCTGGGGCGGCCTTTCATTTGCTCCTATTGAGAGCACTTGTATACGTATACGTGTATTATTGTTCATATTTAGGCTGGGGTCTGATTATCATGAGTCGTGACTGAGGGCAATCGATAGTAGTATCTGTTTCATAGAGCTGTGTTTTATGGTTTGGTTCGAGGACTGTGTTAGTGCAATAGAGATCCTTTAGATGGATAGGAATTATTTGTTTCCTATGTAAAGTGCAACGCGTGGTAAGGGTTTTGCCTATATGAGGCTACTAACTTTTAGTAATCTGAGAGAGATCATCCTCATAGGCTCATCGTATAGGCCTTCCTATGTCTCTGCTAATCCTTTCTGTCGTGATCGTCTCTTGTCCAGGTGTTCATATGAAATTTATTTGTGTTGTCTGCCCAACGTGCTTTAGACCGCTCTTAGTTTCTTTGACACTGCCTTCCATGGTCAGAAAGAATAATACTAACACTGATAAATTGAGCCTGTACGTGTAATAATCTAGGACATTATAAATGGAACGATATAGTTTGACGTAAATAGAATAAGATCTCAATATGCACAGTGGCCAAAAAAATTAAATCCCATATCTAGCTTGTAAAATCTGAGGTTATATGAAGGAATTGTATCCTTAGGAAACTATGTATAATCGAGATGCAGCGGAAGTATTAAGAATCTCCGCGTGTATTTAATGAGGTCATGATCCTAAATCAAACTGAATTTTATGAACAAGCGAAGGCGAGGAGGTGCTCATGGTGTAATATACTCTGTGTGAAATAATATGTACGCCTGGTATTTATCTTTATCATTCTGCTTGACGTGTTTAATTCGAAATAATTTAATAGAAATGCAGCAATAAATCGCAAAAACTGAACTTAACGTGCTTATATCGTGAATACATCTTAAGCAAGCGTTATAGTCCAGTACGTGTAACTACAACAAAATAAATCCAACAAAATATCTACAGTATACAACACTCACTTAAGGAGCTCTAAATAAGGTACCGTTAACTTCAGGCCATAAAACTAATTAATTCCAAAAAATATCACCCATAAACCCAGATTAAAACCAACCCTCATTACCCAAAACGCAATTCCGGATCACCTGGCCAAGCTCCGATTCTCAAAACACGAAAAGTCGAAATCAGAAAGCAACACAAAAAGCGTGTTACGCTCGCAATAATCAGGGCGTGAGCCTCTCGTATCCCTATTTCGTAGTGACTGGAATACGCCGACATTGTCATACGAGAATTGGGGCGTACGCAAACGCGGCGTAGCACGCCATCTTGATGTTTTGATGTGTAATTAAATTGACGCTGGCTGCTGCACTCGTGTGAGCATGGTTTTAATGTTACATATTGAGGGTGGATTATCTGCGGTGTATTGTTAAGAGCGTGTTGTTTGAAGGTTGGTGCGGTAACTGGGTGGTTTTATACGTGACATGAAACTAATACGTTTATTCTTATGAGTGAAGTAAGCCTTATTAAAAAGTTTCGTAGGCTCCTACTGCCTACCTAGTTTGCTTTGAATCATGCAGCTTATTTATTATTACTTCTAGTTAGCTCATTGGAAACGGATATTATAGATTCTTCTTTAAGTTTTAATGATGGAAATAGCGAACTGTGCAGTAAACTAAGAAGCAGACGTCAATTCAATATCGTCTCTCATCTCACAATTTATATGAAGCTTTTATTTATAGTCCAGGATCCACGGACCATCCAGATTTTACTATTGATCAGCTAACTCTTTTTAAGTAGGACGTCTCATCAAAATGAAGCTTCTCACGGAAAATTTGCTTGATAGTAATCAATTGTATTAATAGTCAGTAGATCCCTGACTATTCGGGAAGCCTTCAAACCAGCGTTAATCATAGAGTACTACAATAACCTCAGATCCATCCCGGAAAAATCCTCCAACAAACTTATGTGACCTAACAAACGGAACTAGCATATTGATACCCAATTTCCGTCACCTCGAATACAAAATCAGTCCCGGATTAAAGGGATGTAAAACAAACAAAATTTGTAAACAAAACACCCTTTTACATTAAGGCCGAACTAATAGTAAAGTCGGGTAATCCTTAACTTAATTTGGAACAAACTGCGGTGAGGCCGAGTGCCGAGTGCCGACTGCCGAATGACATGTTTGTGTTATATATCGAACGCTTTGATAGGGGCGTTTCGCAAGACTGCCAAATTAAGGAACTTTTGTTTTTTTACTCCTTACAAGTCTTATACGCGTTAATATACTGTAGCTATGTCAAGAGTACCTATTGGTATGCAGTTAGTTATAAGGATGATTTTCTGTAGGTCAAATACGTTGTTAAAGAAATATCTACAAGATTAAGAAATCATCTGTATAATATATGAAAATAAATCCCTGTTTTCCCTGGTCACACCATAACTTGAGCACGTCTGTAATGACTAGGCTAAAACTGGTTGAAATATTTGTAGAACTCCAAGGAAGTAAGAAGGCGGTACTACGTTCGCTGGGTCCGTTAGGTATGAATTAAATTATAATCACATTTAGTTTTTCTAAATTTAAAGTTAGTATATAACTAAAGTATAATATACACCTAGTCTTTGGAATGATCAGTAGCCTTATTTCTTCAGACGTTGATTCATTAGATCGATGAAATTGATAATAATTAATTGCATGTAATTAACAATTTATAAAGTCATCATGATCATCATCATTAGCCGGAAGACGTTCACCGTCAAACAAAAACGGGTAAGGGAAACTTAAAACACCACAATAAACGGTAACTATACAGTGAGGTAAAATAATACTATCATCTGTACACCGTATTCACTCCGCCCACAACAACCCGAGCCACAAACCACCAAGCCACCGCGGCACGAATCGGAACTCGCAATTAAGAAATCTATTGTTTAACACGCGAGAAACCTAGTTAAGTGTAACATTAAGTTTAAATGTCAAAGAGGATATTCCCGGCTCTTCAATTAAGTTCTCATAGGATTCAATTAAACTTTGAATGCGAGAATGGGCGGCTAAATCTTTTGTGACGCTGACGTCGGCGTGACACGTGTATTCTCACTTCACCGTTCAAGGTTGCCACATGAAAAGGGTTTTATTTTAGGCTGTCTTCACACTAGCGATTAGCGAGTTAAAGCGAGCGCGCGGCGTGTTTGCCGCGGAGACACGGAGGCTGAAACTCGCCAGTATCGTGTGCTAGTGAATACACTGGCGAATTGCAGCATCCATGTCTGATTTTCATCAGATTTTTTCACGCTATTGGCCGGTTGCACGCCCGCTTCGCTTTGAACTCGCTCGCAAATCGCCTGTGTGATAGCAGCCTTAATTCTTGCTGTATTGTGTATACAAAAGTAACTGTTTCTTTGTCTGTTTGTGATATTGTTACGGTTTACCGTTTAACCTACCGTCTCGTTCATCTAATAGTCGCTGAGCACAACTACGGACAAGTAGTCTTTGGGTTCGAATCTCGGGTCGGGGTGTGACTTGATTTTTCCATTAGGTACTAATTTTGTAACTTTGCAATCATGTTTGTCATATTTTTATCAGTAGAAAATTTTACGTAGATCTATATTGTATAATCAAACCAAGCTAGATGCTTCCTCAAATCAATTCAACATACAATATAATCCAGTCACTCCCACCATATATAACTAGCAAACTGAAGAAGTAATATCGTAATTGAAGCTAAAGCCTTCAATTAGCCTCATAAGGAAATAATTAGTGAAGGCGACGCACACTGAGGCGTCAGCAAGACGGCGGGGCGTCGCGAGGAAGCTTCGCCTTCATTATAATAAAGTGGAGTGTTACAGAAATATTCCCTATCGAAGACTTTGTGCCACTATTATAATACTATTATTATTCTTATATCAATTCCAATGCTGATACATAGAATATACACTTGTTCGACACTGGCCTGTAAACTAAGTACTCCACTTTTAAAAAATTAATTTTTCCTAATCAATAGAATTGCGGAACTTAAAATAAAAAAAAATGTTTCATAGCTAATTTTATCGGCTTTTTTTGAAACTATATTTAACTTTTTTGAGTACTTTTTATTTCGAACTTTTTTATATTTTTATTATAGTCCTTTTATTTGCTTAAAAAAATAATCGCAATTTTTAAAGCCTGGTACTTAGCTGTGCAGGCCAATGTTAATATCTATTTATGGTTACTAACACAACACCTACTGTATTTTGTTATGATTTCCCCTAGGGTTAAATTTACTATCATAATTTGTAAAAATGAAGTCGGTTAAAAATGTGTGCATATTTTGAAAAAATAAATTACTGTTTCCAAACTCCGCTTACAGAGCAGTAAATCTTTAAAGTTAGTAAATTTAGGAGCAAGATACCTTAAAAACTTTAATGTATAACTATGGCAGTATTCTTAAAGTTACAATGAATGTACTTTTGCGTTCTAATAATTTATGTATTTCACGCATCAAGGCCCAAACGGACACATATAATCCTGTATTAATTTAACTTTTTTAGATAATTAAACAGTACCTATTACTACAAATATAGAGACATGCTTATTAATATCTATCAGGCGCAATAATTGATCATTAGTCCTAGTATAATTAAGGTAGTACAATGAAGTCCCACAAAAGTAACATTGGTAGCTATCGAATTAGGTTTAAATCCAGAATCTTATGCGTTTAAATACAATCCGAAAACCGCCAAGATATTAAAAAACTTAATAAAATTGCTTAACCAGTACAAAATTTAGTTATTTCGTGGTGTAAGTTCTTTATTGAATATTATATAAGAATTCCCAAAATACACACACAAAGCAGAAGAAATTTCATACAACATTTACCATACACACCGCACAATCTCGAACAGTCTTAAAACTAACAAGTCAGCGTAACAAAAACTCCTTACGCGACTTAATTAACTTTAAACAGATGAAGCTGAAAACATCTACATTCACCCTAAATCTTTGCTGTATAACCGCGACCAGATTACAGAGACCTCTACAAACGATCCAAGCTCTTCTGTTGTTACTGATTCCTGTGCGGACAGGGGGGCAGGGGAGGTCATGTTATGGCGGTTGGTTTGTTGTTATATTTGGGAACTTAAAACGTTGCTAAGCTATGATGTATTGCTTAATTAAAGATAAGCGATAGAACAAATGTTATTGCGGTGTATTGCGGTTTAGGTTCTAGAGGGTAAGTAGAGGTGGTGTGCCAATAATGTCTATACATAATTTGCATTTTCGTCGTTCAAGCATTTAAGTTTTATGTTTTGTTAACTCAACCGCAATTACACGTATACACACATCTATATAGATAAAAATATAATATAATTATATTAAAACTGGCAACTATCTACACTGTGACAGTTGCTGCGGTTTATCTTCTTATCGTTTGGTTGATGAACAACCTGGTGTCAGAGTTAAAACCACAGGTAGGCCTCTAATTTGACTTTACACACTGTACAAAAATCTCTCAGGTTTGCTGGTTTCATCACGATGTTTTCTTTCACCGTTCGAACGCACATGAATTCGAAAAGACGTGTTGGGATTTGAGCTTGCGACCTTTGACTTGGCTGTCTAACGGCCCTACCATGCGGATATCAGTGCTGCTAAATAGGCCGAGTTAAAAATAAACCTCAATGATTAACCCAGAAAAATCGCTGTTCTATACACTAAATACTACAGATATTTTCCACGATTTCAGGGTTGGCACAATACTAAAAGTTATTCCTGATTTTGAGTTATTACCTCTCTTAGTTAGGAGTCAACCCTAAAATACTTAGGGCAAAGTCATCTGACACCTTCCCCATAATTTATCACTCCAATGCTTGCCACATGATATATTAATTACAACCGCTATGCGCGCGTCCCACAAAATTGTTCGCACATGAATACTAAAGCGACAATGACGGAATAGATTTCCGAGACCATTATATCGTGATCAAGCGTTCCCTTCAAGTGAATTTTAAAATATAATATGTTAATAATGTGTTGTGAATGATTTATGCTTCGGTAAGTTTGTGCGTCACTTGGTACATTAATCCTGGCCTTCTTCTTATCGTATGGTTGATGAACAACCTGGTATCAGAGTTTAAACCGCCTGTAGGCCTCTGACGTGGCTTTACACACCGTTGAAAAATCTCTCAAGTGTGCTGGTTTGCTTACGATGTTTTCTTACACCATTTTTACTAGGTAACTGATAACTAATGTATAATACGCACATGAATTCGTAAAGACAATGAGACAGACATTGGGGCATGAACTTGCGATCTTTGACTTGGCAGCCCAACGGTCATACCACTCGGCTATCAGCGCTTTTATTAATCCTGATGGGAGCGTGTCGCTTATTTTGTTTGAGTCAAGTCATAGGTCGAAGGTTTTGTCTTTGAGTATGCCAATAGGTACTGCAAAAGTCAATTTTAGTAGTGGAAAGAAATGGTAAGATACTTTTGTAAGTCTATCCAAAAGATGGATATAATGTCCTCATCGATGTCAAATACATGTAGGTAAAGAATTAAAAAAATAAATAAACAGGTGTCAGTCTGTTTTTACAATATATATTGGAAACCTGTAAACTGACTTGCATTCCAGCCATACTCTTCTAGCGCAGAACAGAGTGAACTCATTTCATTAATTAAAATTACACCAGCTTTACCACTTGCAAAACAGTCATTACATTGTACAAGTGCGGTGATTATGACGTCACGTCATCTTGTCGACGCATGCGTAGTACGAGCTGTGAGCAATTACAATGATATGACGTCAGTCGCAACTCATAGAGTAGTTACAGTTTTGAAGTTAGTGGTAAACATGTTCTGGCTTGTGTGGTGACGGAGCGAGAAAATGATTAGGGATTGCATTATGGCCAAGCTTTTTAGTACATCATTATAACTCTTGCCTCCTTGGTCTAGAAGTAGCTAAGCGCGACTGCTGAGCATGAGGTCCTGGGTTCAAATACGGACGGGCAAAGTGATATTGATTTTTTCCATTAGGTAATTTTCAGCACTGAGTCTGGATTTGTGCTCGGTTGATAGCAATAGACTCCCCCTCCTTCCCTATTACCTTGGGACCGATAACATAAATGGTAATATGTGGCTCTAGTACACACCTCTGCCTACCCCGTCGGTGAATGCAAGCGTAATTTTATGTTCGTGTTCCGTACCCCATGTTTAACCGTTGGTCACAAACGGGTCATATGTTTTTGGACCCTCAAAAAATAGTGGTGCACTACATTGTTAGTACCACATAAAGTAAACGTCATCCGACAGTAAGTGATCGTATTAGCATAGTACGGTCTTCTTTAAGATATGTTCATAGCCTCCTATTATCATTCCATACACATAAGTTTACTCTTTCTGCGTTAAGGATTTTCCGCGTCAATGGCGGATCCAAAATGGGGTAATGATTTTGAATGTACGTATTATGCATGTTATAAGTAATAGTGTGTTTTTGAGGTATCTTTTGATTGGGAGAAGGAAATATAGAGATACTGAACAATCTCAACTATACTAGAACTAAAATACTAGTTTTTAAAAATAAATATATACAAAATAAAAAAATTAAACTAAAAATTATGCATCAAAGTATTCCTCTTCATCGCTGTCGACTGGTAGGGTGCCCAAAAGGTTGGCGGCATTGCCACGTTGAATGGCAATGCTAATTCTTTGGCCGAAAAAGAGGCCAGCCTTTTGGTCACGTGAAGCGTCAACCAACCGTTTAGAGAGGTATATTTATATATAAATATAAATACTAGTTATATTTCAATGTGATTTGAATTGTTAATGGCGCACACCGTGGGGCTTTGGTTGGATCAAATACGACATTACTTAATACTTTTTCTCGAGCAAATACTAAATCTTATTAAATTAATCTTGAATTCAAAAATCACATATAAACGTCTCTTATATAAGTGATTACATTTATCTCTCTCTGAGTCCTGACTCCGAGCGTCTTTCCAATCTATTTTAAGCAGAAACTCAAACACATTGCCGTAAAACTAATCGCCAAGAGTTACAGGACAGTTTGACGACATTCACTGGGGCATTAAACCAGTAAGGCTGCAGTAAAACCGCTAGATTGGACCAAACGCTTGCCACACAAAAGCTGAGCGCATGAATCGGTGAGGTGCAGCCTGAATCACAGCGGTGATGGAAGTCTGGTCTTCGAACTGTAATACTCAGAAAATTTTAAGTCATTATTCTGCTGAAAAGCTTGGACCTGTTAGCTGCTGTTTGATAAATTCTTTCGTGATTTTGGCAGATTTTAAAATCTGATTTTAAGCCACAAGAGGCATTTTTGTTTTACATATAATACATACATAGATACATAGATGTAGACCAAGCAATGACTATCATCTTATAGCATAAAGAAATGTTAACTACTCATATTATTTATACTTCAGTCAAGCACTGTTACCCCATTGTCAGATATATTTCTTGGATACCAAGGCTTGACGTCATATCAGACTTAGTACCTTTTTTTGTTTTCGGGAGGAAACCTTTAAAAGGCAAGTGGGATATGTACCTCACTAAAATTACCCCGGTGGTCACCATCTGCACGAACAAGGGAAGTCCAGGGACGTATAAAAAGAACAACATCGGAACCTTCCCATGAAACGCCTACCTGGCACGTCATTGAGGAGACTGTAAAAGGGTCTCCTTTAAGCACTGCTGTACACGGCGGTACAGACTTAGTGACCTAGCTCATAATTTGATGCCTCAACATTCCAGCCGCTTCAACACGCGCCCTACCCTCCTAACGCCCGAAGCATCTCGCAGATGACGCGTGCATTATGCATGTGCCTGCATTTAGCGATAGGGCCTGTGGTACCTACATATGTATGTATGTATATTGTTATTCATGTGCGCCGTGCTCTGCGTTCGAAGCAAGCATTGTAAGGTGCGGAGTAATGCAGGAATTTTGTACGCGAGTGCAGTTTAATTTATGTATTAAAAATGTGGTTGGACTTTGTTGTCTGGGTCGTTTTATTTACATTTGGATGGTAATAGAATGTCTTGGTAATATCTTTGTTTTTGAAGTGTTCATTGGTAAAGATGAAGGTGAATGATAATAGTATGCAGATAGACGTCTAGAATGAAAATGTATGATGCTGAGATGGGTATATACCTATATTATTGTAGACAGTTGGATGATTGAGATGGTGTTTGTCCTAAATGAACATTGTGACTGTGAGGGATGGAAGATAGGAGGTGTTATAATTAGCATTTAAATGTTACAATGTGTCCGAAGAAAACAAGAACAAAAAGACCTTAAATACTATTATAGTCTTCAGTATATAGAAGACATAATTTTCTTCTTCGTACTACTTTTGTCAGAGCGGTTGTTGACGTTGTATGGCAGTAGCTCGCTTCACCAGGCACCTCCATTTCTCCCGCACTGCTAGCTTGCGTGTACATTTGTGCAGTGATGGGTCTATGGCGGACTTGATTTGATCCGTCCACCTCATGGGGGATCTACCTCTTATACTTTGCCCTGAACAACTAAGCGTTCTATGGACTCTTCATTGCGCCGTGATACATAACCAAAGAACGAAAATATATTCATCCGAGATATGAAAATAGTACAGTTACCTAGCCAGTCTTAGGTATGTCTCCAGTGAGCAGAACTTACTCATCAAAACCTTTAAACTGAATCTCAAAAAAACAAAAGCAACAAGAACTAGTTTCCAGAAGTCAGTACTCCGCCTCAAAAGAATTAAGACCAAACCTATTAGCCCGACTTGAGCCGAAGTAAAAACTACGTACAATAAAAACAAAACCGCCCTCAAACTCCGCAAGTCATTTGCGCTAACTTATTTATTTATTTATTTATTTGATTCGCCTACAATTGTTACACATTTTCGTACTAAGTTTACATGCACAATAGTAAAAAATCCGTTGTGTACAATATAATTCGGCAAACACAGCGTTCTTAAAAAAAATACAATCGGACAACAAATTATTCTAATACAGATTAGATACTCTTTTACATGGTATTAAGTTCTTTTTTTTTTTTTTTTTTTTTAATAATAGGTATAGGTATATACCTTCACAGAAACTACATTATTCTATGCTGATCCTATGAACTTGGCTCCTATAGCTATTAAGAGTGGAGCTAAAGATGTTTAATTTACTGTCAAATTTATTGAAGAGCCTACACAATCTGGGGATTGGGGAGTTAATGCCTAGGACTGTTTTCCGATGGGGTGGGTGAAATAACTTAATAGGTTTCCGCGGATATTTGTGGGGTATATTAAAATTAATTCTAGAAACAAGTTGTGTACAGTCAATTAGATTATTTAAGAGCTTGTATAAGAACAGGAGGTCGAGAGAGTCCCTACGCGTTTCAAGCGTAGAACATTCTGGAACTTCTGTTGGTAACGTAAAGATTAAAAAGACTGCAGAAGTTAACACGAGACATTGAATAGGTCTCCAAGTTAAGCGGCACTCTATTTAAAGTTGAGATTGTTGCGTGCCTCTGACGTGACCGGAACACGTTGCTAAATATGTTCGGATCTGAATGTTCCTGTGAACGGTAGCTTAGAATCGAGATCGAATATAAAAAATTTTCCTCTTACTGTTTCACTATTACCTACAACTTTCAATGAGTGTTATCCATATTATGTTCTACTTAAGCTGGTGTAGGTAGTTAGTTTCTGACTAAAACGGGGCCTTTATTCATGGTCCCTTGTACAAACCTAAAAGATGCTGAAATTAAGAAATTATAAAAGAAACAAAGCTACCATTCTTATCGACATCTCCAAAACATGAGTTTATATTTGATGTAGAATATAAAGTGATGTATATCACCCCAAAATGTAATTATTGCTTTCAAAGTAAACATGAACTCAATAATCCTGTACAAAAATAATAATATATGAATCCCCAAATATGAGTATCAAAAGTGTTGTTTGCCAAAAATTCTGTAAACACCGAAACAGCGATTAAAACTTTGACGATATGCTCCAAAAGTCAAACTTGACTGACCTCTCCAACGTTTAATCCTTGTTGAAGTACAAATTGATGTGTCCGGGTTCCGGATAAAATAAATAAAATGTGTGGGTTGGGGAGCCATGTATTGTATTTATGTAAATACTTGTCTACCGTAATAATATGCTTGAATATATAGTGCTTGCAATATTTCTACCTAAGAGTGTCAATTTGACGACCTATTTGTCACAGTTGGTAAGCGACATTACGGGTTCGATTTCCGCTCGGGAAAAAAATTGTGCGGTCCGCAGATTTTTGTCCCGAGTCTGGGTGTTTGTGTATGTGATAGTGCATAGTTGTGAAACGCACCCATGATACAGGAGAAATTACAAGGCGATGTCTTATAAAAGAATGGAATTACTTATGTAGAAATTATTTATACTATTATACTAGAGGCCAGAATATGAAATTTTGGCCAATCAAAATAGACAAGCGACTTAATGACAAGAGCTAAAACAGAACTTATTGAACTTACTGTATACTGTGACAAAATATATTTCTTCGTGAAGATATTGACAAGCTTAATTAGAGTGCCGCCTACATCCCAGCCTACCTCATAAACGAAAGAAGTCACACAATACCCAAACACGTCAGCGAAAATAAATCCACCAACAATTTACGAGTACATACGAAAACAATGGAAATATACCAATTAGGGATAACAAAGAAAACGTTTACGTAACGTTACGCGTCGCGTTCCACGTAACGCGCGCGTTCGCGTTAAGCGTCGATTTATATGCGGGGGAACTGGCGATGCGCTGCGAGTTACGACGTCGGAATCGGTTATGTTACGAATAAATTTTAACGACTACACTCCGCGTGGTTAGTGAAATAATTTTGCTTGATGTTTGATTACGTATGGCGTGGAGTCAAGTGCCCACGCGTAGGTCATACGCTTTTCATAACTTACTTCTGACTTTGCGCTTATTGATCATTCTGCGAAATTCAGCTTAGTTTACGTAAAATGTCTCTAACTTTAGCCTTTAAGTAAGAAATAAATAATCGATTCACAGATGCTTATGAGACTTCGATGCCTCCCACGTCGGTTACTAATCAACATCTCTATGACAAACTAATTATAAAGAGACCTAATCATTCACTGCAAAATTGAGTAGAAAAAAATCAAGTCTAAATTAAAATACCTATTTATATACCGACGACGTCGAGTAAAATATAACCGTACAAAGGCCTCGTCATGTTACAACAAACACCAAAATATGAGGACGACATCTTGTAAATCAATTCGGACTCTGTTGTAATAAACTTATGGTCGTTAATCCAACGTGTACATGACGTGGTATTAGCATCTCAATAGCGGGGGACGCGTTCACGAAATCAATAAATTCAAACGCTGCGTGATTTGGGCGGTGAGTGGGTGTGGTCTCACTGTCAGCGGGTTTAAATATATATAATTATAAAACTTCAAAATATAGTATTGACATGTGTTGAACTAGCTGCAAGGGTCATTGCAGGACTGGCTCTGGGATTATATCATCAAGCTTAAACAAGGAGATAGTCGGATGTGAACTAGTTTGCTTTACCATAAAACTCACCCGACATTTAAGTTCTGTGTAGAATAATATTTCATGTATTTATTTATTTATTACTTTTGGCACAAAGTTGTTTTGTACAAGGGCTGATTTAGTGCCAAAGGCATTCTTTACCAGTTTAACAAATTCCATGTTAATTCCACATAACCTCAAAATTGATTTATTGAACTCTGACTTACCTTAACAGGCAATATTTATATAGTTAAAACTTCTGTGGCAGACACCCATCTTATAAATCAATAAAATATACCGAAAATTAAATACCTTTAGAATTATTTTTGCACTTATCAGATTACATTTTTCAACATCAGAACAGCGCTAAAAGCTAGATAAAAAGTCAGCGGACATTTTGACCCAACATTAAATGAGATAATCTGGGAAAATAGGTACAATTTACAGGCCGATTGTTAGAAAGGCCTTTTTATCTAGACTGATTTATAACAAGCGCATTATCGCTATCAATCGCACTGGAACCCAACGCGGGGCCGCACATCGGATCTACATTTCGGAAATAGATAGCCAGAAATTGGCATAGCGGTTGTATGGCCTGTAATGTATTATGTGTTTGTGCTGATATCTTACAGCATAAATTTTAGTTTACAATAAAGTGCTAAAGAAATTTCGACCTTATTTTGTTACAGTAGAGTTTATTTTAAGTTGGCGGCTGTACTCTAGGACCTGAATAGTGATGGTCAATTGGCAAGATTGTGGGAAAATTATCACCGGTTGGTGTGAATACGGATTGAGGGCTACCTTTCTGGGTTGCAGCGTATCTGGATATAGAACGTAATGGTATACCGCTGAGGATTACGGGTGTTACTTTGGAAGAGAAAGCAAAACTAAAGAGAGCAGAAATCCAAGTTCCACTTAGTATTCAGTATAAAACGTTTATTAGCACTTAAAAGTCGGGCACTAGAAGCGGTTACCAACTGTTTTTCTTATGGAGATGGACTGGTATGACTCAAATTGAAATGGAAAGATTTGCTTTTGCTGTAAATTGGTATTTTAAAATGTTATTAGAAGTAAGGGCTAGCTTATTCTGTAGCTATTTTTTTTGTTTTTGCAGGCTGCTCCAATATTAACAACACATAAAACTCATCTCATCACATCAGCCTATTATTGTCCATTGCTAGATGTAGACCTTCCCCAGAGTACTACAAAATGCCCGCGCTCCCATTTTTGCCGTCTAGTCACTACCAGTTACCCTCCTCCTCCTCATCTGTCCATCTAATCATACAGCGTCCAACACTTATTTTTCGAAGCTGTGGCGTAACTCATACATAACATCACGCCTGTATTCCCCGAAGGGGTAGGCAGAGGTGCACATAGAGTACACCAACATTTCGCCAGTTATGTTTCTAGGTCCCAATGTAATAGGGGGCGGCCTATTGCCATCAACTGGGCACAAATCTAGACTTCGTGCTGCTACTGAAAATGACCTAATGTAAAAACCCAGTAACACTTTGCCCGGCAGTCACGCTTAGCAACCACTAGACCAACGGAGAGTGAATAGGAATTCAAGTAAGACTTTACATAAGTAGACTACAAAACAAAAAAAACGAAGATGCTTGTCGTTAACGATGTTAATTAATAGCAAATCAAACTGGCAGACTTATTAAACTCCGACTTGTCAAAGAGAATCCCTTTTCCCAAAGTCGTCGCTCTTAAAATATTTGCACCGACTTCCAACCGTTTAACGAACGCGACACACACCAGTGTACAGCCGGAGCTGAACCAGAATGCGTGAAACCCACCCAAGCATGGGAGCTCTCTTTACGAGATTTTCCGCTCCGAAGATGCGCCAAGTCTACGCTAATTTTAAGGTGGAACGCAAAAAGGACGAATTAAATTGTCGAGCTAAGGTGGAACTTAGATTGTTGACAGGGCAATTTGGAGTAAAGAGATAAAGATGTAATTAACAGAATGGGTAATTTGAAGTCTTACAATGGTAAGTAACTAAGGTAAATAGCTTTATTTTTGTATTTATTTCTTATTAGGGCACTTAATAACGTCTTTTATATAAAACAGGTAGAATTCTAAATTAAATAAACTGTAAAGAATCCATCCAATAGTTTTATTATGTTAGGTCAGTCAAATTTTATTATTTTGCTCTTACAATAATAAAACAATCTTGTACATCTGTGCGGTTTAAACTGTATTTAAAAAATATAGTAAAGTACTAGTTTACATGTCTTTTAAAAGTGCACAACCAGCCACATTGACAAAGCGCCCACAAAACTGCATCACCCCTCCTCATATTTAAAAACATCGGTATTCCGTAACTCGAGAGCACCTAGCGACATCTTTCGCCATCTCGAACGAAAATTTCAATGCGTTCCACATGGAAATTCATACATTCATACATGCTGCCACGCGCCGCCGGCGGACGTGACCCGAGCCCTAATCGATTTTGAATCGGCGGATCGACGGAATAAGGATGTATTATGTGTAAGCGATTTTTTGTAATTGTGTTACAAGTTGCTTCATTGATCTAGTTGTACGGGGCGGGGGGAGGGAGGGTAGGCCTTCTGTGAGGGATGTTGGTAATATTGTTTGGGAGTTGGAATAGTGGTTTATAGAAAAGGGCTAGAATATTAGTGTACTTGTACTGTGTATCTTAAAATTTTTGTAGTATAAAATTCATGGAGGCTTTAACTTAGTTCCTCTTCTTGTCGTATGGTTGATAAACAACCTGGTGTCAGAGTTTAATCCACCTGTAAGCTTCTGTCATTTCTTTGCACGAGAGTTTCCTCACGATGTTTTCCTTTTTTACCAAGTGATAACTCATTTATAATACGCACATGGTTTCGAAAAGACATTGGTGCGTACCGGGGTTCGATCTTGTGACCTATGTCTTGGCAGTCCAGTGCCATACCACTCGGACGTCACAGCTTTCGACTTGGTATTATTTAACATAATATATTACATTTCTGTGAACAGTATCAAATAATAACTGAAGCCAATATGGAAATTTCAACTTCATAAAAAAAACCTGTTTCGTCAGAAAATAGCTATCTACATTATCCACGCCTAATATTATCTTGTGACCTTTATGCCACCTGAGAGCACACCATCGAAGCTCTCACCAGTAAAAATCCCAAGTCGCTGTGGCCGAATACGGTCTGGATATATATATATATTATCTTGTAAAGTATATAAAACAGTTATATACCAAAACAAGGTCAAAAAGGTAAACGGATCGACTTTCCCAATTGTGTCTCGCCTACACAACGACGTAGGTTTGTTCGGTAGATTCGATTCCGAGACAATCTCGTTCGTAATGCGATACGTAATAGCTGTGATAAAGTCGTGCTGTTTTCAGTTTTCATAATATGTACCGACGGGGACTCGAGTGGTGACCTTAAGCGACTTACGGAGGTGCACGCAAGATTTTAAGACTCTGAATTTATGAAAACAGAGCTTATTGTTTTTTGTAAAGTAAGGTTGTCTCTAATTCAAATAAATTAAGGACACCTGGATGAAAGATGGTCGCAGATAGAGATGACAGAGGTAAAAGAAGACCCCTACCTAACAGTGGGTGATACCGGGCTAAAATGATCACGATGATGAAGACAATCGATAGTTTTTATGATAAGCTTAAGAAAACTTTTAATATAATTTTTAAAATTTCCTTTGTCAGCTTAGTATGGGTAACTTGCTAAATTGACACTAAAAGTCATATAATTAATTTCATCACCTAAAAATTGAACCCCCGTCCTTGCGTTATTCAATCACAACACTAACAAGGTGGTCAAGTACTGAACAATGTACTAAGTCCATATAAATTGGTTAATATAAACCAGACCAACTAATTCTGCTACGACAGTTACTATGCACTAGCTACGCCGTAGCGACACGCCTACGCCAGATACACGTTCGTAGCAGATGTCTACGGTACGTGCTCGAATACTAATTTGTAACCAATATTAGGTATTTTGTGTTTATTTCTTTAATACTGTATGAGGTTGGTTTGATGCTACCAAAATCATATACGTATTGATTTAGAAGATGTGTAAATAAGACTATTCACTTAAAATAAGAGAATGTTATCGAGGTAAATAATTTTGGATTTCACTATTTTTCCTACTATTAGGTTTTATAGTTACTGAGAAATATAATTTGGCTGAATTAAAAAAAAACATAACCCTTCGCGTCGCGCTGTCGGGTAAAAAGGACCTCCGCAGGCGATAATCCTTAATTGATCATCCAACACAAACGGGACAGTCAGCTCCACCAACCTGCTGACAACAATTCATAACACTAGCTATATTTCCTCCATACCTCACGCTGTACACAACAACCATAATACAATACGGTCCGCATATAACTTGCGCCACACGCTCCGTATTCCGAGCGCCGTGTATTGGAATGTCCCATCGAGAAACTGTCGCGCGCATGCAAACGACTTGATTCATATCTTCTGACTGTACCAATACAAGAATGTCTCTACCAATACTGTTAACACGATCGTTGTGTCCAAACTCTGGAACACCCTGTATTTGATTGTGTGTCTAGTATGATTTGATTGTTGGGACTTCGTTAGTAGAATACAAATATTGATGGTTTAGTAGATTCATGTGGAGGTACATATTATAAGAAAGCAGCAATAGTATCATAGCAGGTAAAAATATACTTTTTTCATACATTCTCATCTAATCACAATTTTTTTTTCAAGACTCTACTTGAAGCGAAAACTTTGCATCTCTCTTAGAAATAATAATAATATTACGCGCAAGGCTTTATGCGCATGCAATATGTGTTTGCGTAAATTGTGAGATTTGGCATTAACTTTGCAAAAAGCAAAATTTGTATCGAAAGTAAATTTTAATCCCAGGGCGACATCTAGTAATATTAAAAAGTCAACTCATTGAAATTACAAAAAATACAAGTAATCATTTGAACACATCTTGAAATGCTCTTAATTTCTCCCAACATTACAGTTGAATTATTATTCCTTTACCATTATTTTAAAACAGGTCGGCAAAGCACCTACAATATTTTACGTACACACATTTCCTCTCGACTGTACACTGTACCTATACAACAAAATAAAAGTATATCGCAGTACTGATCGCTCTTCAAACTTCAAAGTTTGGACTGCTTCCAAGGCTTTTATAGGTACATCAATAATACACAAATACTCTTGGCAACTGACATTGAAAGGTTTCCTTCAAAACACGCTCAGAATCGCCAAGAAATACCCAACAATAAATAACTATCTACGTAGGTATACACGAGACTATTTCCACAAGTCGAACCTGTAACATAACACGATAAACTCTAAACAATTTCTAAACAAAATAAAATTTCCACAACCGCACCTTACCGTGTGAAGCCGGCGAAAACCGGAATCGTTACCGCTTCAAACCAGTTTGTACCAGTTGAAACTAGTTTTGCAAAATCAAAACTGCTTCGATCCGCTTTGATGTGGCGGCAGACATTTTAGTTTGTAACGAATGAGTTATTTAATGAAGTATGCCGAGTATTCCTTTGTTACAATCATTTGTAAGATGAATAATAAAGTGATCAAACCTAACAGTTGGTAAACAAAGCCTGCGAATGTATTTGTGGGTGCTATTCATTTGACCCGAGCGCCCGCCGTCTAATTCAGTAAACATACAAATTGTGCCGTTTCAAAACATACAGAAAATGTATTATTCTGAGAATTTTCATGTTAATAAGAAAGTGTTAAAGTCTCATGTTTCATTATAATCAATGCCTGGGTACTTACAGTTATTAGGAACTTAAAAGTCTTATTAGGTCTGTATGTAATAGCATCACGTCGTATTCACATGTACGTTTTACTAGCCAAAATTAGTCGTAAATAGTAGAAGACGATAATAAATAGTATCATTCATGATATTGTAAAACAAAAAAATATTCAAGAATGTGGTACACGGGGGAACAAGATCTATTGTTTAGTGACAAAATGGGTTTTTATTCCTAAATCCATGCCATTTACATCCTATAGATCGAAACAGAACTATCTTTTTACGAAGTCGGTTAAAAACAAGACTATAAACTCAGTCCACTTCACACAATTAATAACAAACAATAATCACTTAACCGGCACGGTACAAAAAACGGGTCATAAAAATCGTCAAAAACATTGTAGCCGAAAACTGGAATGGTTATAGCCTCGCCCGGCCCGGCTACGATGTACGGCCGCCGCCGGATATCCGGCTGACGGGCGTTTTTACATCTCGCTGCTAGTGACAAACATGGCTGCCGGGAGTTTTTCGATGTCGATAAAGTTTGTTACTGTCGAGGTTCTGGCTTTCATAATTTGTATTTAGGGATCATAATATGGTTAAAAATAATCAATAACTGTTATGTAAGACAAGAAAAATATTGCGTTTAACCGCTTTGTAGGAATTGAGCATTTCTTTCTCTCCTTAAAATGTTTAGATTCTTTAAAGGTTCGCTGTTAGACTGGAACTTTGATGTGAATATATTGCAAAACCAGCATACAATTTTACGTCATAATTATATTGTCTCCTACAGTAATATAATATACAAAAGGGACAGATGAATTTCATGCTTTTACTCTTATTTGTATAATTAAGCTATCTATTTCATATCTATGTCAAGTTATATATTATTTATAGTGTGCAGTTCGGAACACTTTTCTTGTTCATTTTGTCAGTTCATGACGTATCTATACTTTTTAATACATCATTGGTATCAGATGATTAACATACAAAAATTATAATACATCAAAGTTATCAATGTATTATTGTATTCATACAATACTTAATCACTTACCAACTGGGCTTTCCTCATTCCAAAATGAATCATCCAGTGTGTAATCGGCTTCTGAAACAAATGAAATGGATTTCAGTAATATCATCAACAATTTACAACCAAATATAGAACATTGATGATTGATGTTGCCATCATTAAATTAATTTATGACATACACAATTTATTTTAAGCGAGCAACACTAATTATTTAAATAAACGTAAATCAGATCTGTAATATTAAATGCAGTACAAATGTAATATATTTTATCCGTGTATTGTACTCGATAAATAACAGTAAAATGCAGTAATAAGGAAAATATGTTATTGGGAAACATTTACATTATTTGTTAAAACGAAATTTTACAGTTTAAAAATAGTCGGATATTTCCTTTCATAGCATTGTACTGTTATCTCACACATTATTTTATAATTTAATAACACACAATTCAGAATCTAAGCTTAACAATGTTTAATTCTTGTTGCACAAAGTTCTTATAGTTTAGACACACAAATACATCACAAAATGTGTTAAAAGCTGCAAAGAAATGTCACCAAACATTATGGATTAATAATGACAGAATACAAAACATAACAATGTCACAAAGGGTACAAAGTCCTTATTAATACCTTAATTACAACTCTAAATATTTAATAATACTAATGAAAATTGACATTAAAAATCCCTCAATATCGTCGATCGCGTCTCCTCCCACCGAGCCTTCACCAAAGTGGTTCCCGAAGCAATAATTTTACAAGTTCTGACGTTATCTATCCTCGTTACGGAGTTTGTCAAATTTGCCCTCGAAGCGAAATAATCTGTCTGTAAGCGATTACCAGTATTCGGAATTATCGGCTTTTTGGCTCCAAAAGTGAGTAGTGTCAAGGTTTTAGAAATTATACAGTGGTATTAACATCTGCTGTGAAATTTGAAATTAAGGAATTAAAATGTTTTATAGGGTGCGATCATTTGTAATGATTAACTTAAATATACATACTATTGAAAGCAGAACAGAAATTATTGAGATCAAATATCACTTGAATTCCACTATCCAATGTCCATTCTATCAGAGTTGCTAAAGCAACCAAAGATATTCTGGACAAATTTTGTCAATCAGACTTTACAAGTCAGTTTATAGGTTAGTTATAGAACTGAACGTCTCATAAGCAGTAGCATTTACAGGCGATGTATCTATGTACACGGTACCGAGTACTATTGCTGATTTGGAATCAACCAAGCAGATAATACAAACACAGGATCAGCTTGATTGCGAATTAAACAGTCGGCCGAGAAGCAATCAGTGATGCACGATTGGCTCTTAAATCAACAAGATTACAAAAACACATTATCAACAAACTTGAAGGATTTATTTACATTACAATATTATTTTACAGATTATTTAGTCACATGGTAAAAGAGATTTAGTCTTAAATTTCAGAATTAAATTATCAAAACAAGCTCTTTGAAGTCGGTCCTTAAATGCCTAAAGCCAGCTGCCTTTTAGAGGCAAAGGTCCTAACTGAGACGAACATCATAAATCAAGGGATCCTGCGGAAAATATGCAAACACACAGAAAAAATAATTACCGGTAGTGACATTGCCACAAAAATAAATTACACAATGGGGTTGTTTCAAGGGGTTGGTTTTTTTCGCCCATTCATCGCGGATACACCCATTGTTATTGTAATTAACTCGTTTTTCGCGGCTGGAGTTCAGACAAAAGGTATGCTGGAAAATTTATATGAGTGTGCTAGGGTTGGTAGATCGAAAATTTGACTAATTTGGTTTGACTAATAACCATCTGTTCTAACCGATTTTTGGTACCACCAATATAACTAAAGAGGTCAACTTAAATACAACATATCTGGACACCAAACAAAGAACTGTTATTTTGGCCTAAATTCTTCACGACCTACCAAAAGAAAACCAGCATCAAAATAAGTGAGCTATCATACATAACAGGCAATAGCAATATAAAGGGACTTAAACAATGATACAGGGGACGCCGCCATTAGCTTTTACGATACTACAAGGGAGGCGAGTCTGTTTCACAAATATTGCGGACCAAAGTAAGTAGATTACGTTTTGAATTTGAAATTGTGTTATAAAAACATTTTTGTAATTTCATATCGTTTTGAACGTGGAGAGCAGCAATTTATAATGTTCAAGCTTTTTGGGTCCGTGAAGTTGTTGTAAGTGATTTTTGTGATTATGGTTTAAGATTAAATGATTGATGACGATACTAATTTGTACTTTCTTTCACTTTTTCGACATTCTTTATTGAGAAATTTTACGTGAAAAAGCCGAACTTGGAACTCCTATGGAGACAAATATTCAATGGATTGAGACATAACCCAGGAGCTATGAACAGTTTATTTGTTTAAAAAAATATTATTGTCCGCTGTCAGATGTTAAATTGGTTACCTAAAATCCTGGACCTGTATTTTGATCACGGACTGCCCAATTGAGACTTTAAATAAGTCTCAATTAAAATTTACTTTGAAGCATCTATGATGATGACTATTTTGCTACATATTATCAGTTTTGGGTTGGTATAGTATTGTGTAATGTAATCTATCACGAGTACAAAATAATCCCACCAAGAAAGTAAACAATATAACGTAAATTCGAAGCGCCATATTGTGGAGCTCAAAGCAAGAGCAGACAAACATATCATCTAGATATATAAATATGATCTAAGCTGTACTTTTAAAGTCATAACAACATCTCGTTATGCATTGTTGGGATTTATTTCTCAAACTTTTACCCGACACTGGCGTGAGCTTCAACAAGCATGACTAAGTTAGACTTGTAAGGACTGCACGAGATGTTATGGATACCTTGCATTTGGATTTGGTGAAAGCTTTCTACATGATCTACCCAGAACCAATACTGATGAAGTCTATACGATTTAAATAATTACCATCAGTTTGTCCTAACTTATTGTTTTAGTGATAAACGGGATTCGAAGTACTCGTAACACATTGCCATGGTTGGAGATTAAACATACAGTTTAAATATTTTGTGACGGTAAAATACTGAAGCATTTTTTTCAATGATGACTTTGTTCCAAAAGGTTTGTGCAAGCAAAGGCATGTGTGTTTTAGTTCCTTTTCAATGTTTCAAACGTTCGAGGTACATTTACGGTTATAAAGCAAAAAGCATTTTCAAATATTCTCATATCTGCAAACGTATAACAAAGGAGTAGTTTTCAGCGCATCGACTTTGTCGTGTATTTATTTCATGAAATAAATATTGAGAAAATTCTGGATCTTCTTAGTACTTTCATAACATTCAGTTAACCGACGTACAATTCTCAGACCAGACAGTTAGGAGAGCTCAAAGTGCGGCGGCCATTATTGCAGGACACCGGATGTAATTTTGAGAGGTGGTCGGAGTTGGCACCCACTATGGAACTCATATCTATTTCAACCCATTATTGCTGATGTAACTCCAACTTCTCGAATTAGTTTATTTGATTCAGACAGTGGCTTTATACTTAATTTCCTATAAAAATTGTTTGCTACACTTACATGATATTTATTACGTTTATAAGTGATTTAGCATACTTAAAAGGAGCCTTTTTGTGTATCCATAAAATTATAAGTCTATTTACCGTTCAATTCTACATAGTATAATTTGTATCTGAAAATACAAATTATACGTTGAGATTTAATATAAGACGTATAAATAAAGAAAAGCTTTTTCAAAATATGTAACTAGAAAGGTTGTATAAATTGCGTCTAGCATTTCAATGTTCTTATCGTCAGTCCTTGATCAAAATGTCCAGTCTGACAAATTGACAACACCTTATTACCTTAACCGCCTTCACTTGTAACGACTCAAACTGTATAATCAAGAAACACATTTCTCAAAATGTATCACAGAACTAATTTCCTGTGCATTGTTTTGGTTCGAGTTAACCATTACGTGGCTCTGTTTGTTGCTTGTTTTTTCCTTTATTTTTTTCTCCCCCTTAAGTGTTTCTGATTAAAATTAATTGCGTTCGAAGAAGTTAATTGTAACGCGGAATGAACGCTTGAACATAAATTGAGTAACAAATGGAGACGCAGTGGACCGTTATTTGTTAGTTCACCCTATAATTTGTTATGGTACCGTCGACTTAATAAATCTGGGATGGGGGTAGATTGTGTACTGATAAATTGCACTTCAAAGGATTCCGAAAACCTGTGTTTGAACAGCTCAATAACGTTCGAGAAAGGTCTAATTTGTTCATTATGGTTCGTCGGGAGGGTCGCGTTTGTTTGTCAATCGATACTTATTCGGAGTGTTAGGATTAAACTTGTACATTTTAATTTAGATGTCTGCGCTGTTAATGTGTTTTGTTTCGATAATGATTATATTGTTATACCGTTGTTGAGGATTTTAGTTTATTTTAGAAAGACTCCAATCTAATCGAATTTTGTTTTATAAATGAAAGTCTAATAAGATAATATTTTAGGCTATAATCATAAAAATAGCCAATTAAATTTTGAATAACAGTACTTAAATAAATAGACGACAAAATTAACAAACAAAGGGACAATTTACTTTGCCACACCTTATTACCGCTAATACATACAATGCCATATAAAACTGAAATTGCATTAAGCCCTGCAACACTAGAATATAAAATGCGCTGGTAACTGCGTATTCCTACATTTTAAGCCGTCAACTCTGAATACAGATGAGGTTTTGCGTTTATGCGGCAATTACTAATCTAATACGTACATAATTTGGTGTCATAGTGACGTTGGAAGTCTACGTGTGTGGAATATGCTACATTTTAGAACATGAAACGTTAATCTGTTGCAGTTTGTCCAATAATTAAGTAGTACATTGTTATTTTACAATGCGAATGCTGATTACAAATTTAAGTATTGTTGCTGGGAATTTTGTATCGGGATTTTAAATTCGATTATTTTATTGATGGTTGTATGGTTGATTGTAGTGTTATGAACGATAATAATCATTAAACATAATTATTGCATAATACTGTAAGTAGACCTGAAGAAGACAACACGACTGGATTAGGTAAAGACTAAATAGTTGTTATGAACAACTAGATACCTACACTATCAAAGCAAGTATTTATAAATTTACGTTAACTTGACCTTTTTGGCTCAATGGCTTTACGTATATTAGTAAGATCCACCGTACATGACACTATTTTAGGTTTCCGAATCCTTCTTGAAATTTTGTTCATTGATTATTGCCTACCAATCTTTACAGCTTCTGTAAAGCATTTTTTTTGTGTACAGTAATTGCAAAAATCACTTCATTTGCCAATACGATCGTCAAAGGTCCCATGAGGGTCCTTAAGAAAACAACACCCTCAGAGCTCGTCTTTGTCGGTTCATCGTTCTTTACAACAGCACCTGCTACACTCCACTCTTCATTCATACACAAATCAGTAAGACGTAAAGAATTTAAATTCACAAAACACAATACACCAGGAACAATCCTGGTGATGGGAGCTACGGATCTTTTCCGGGCTCTCGCGTTCCAAGCAATATCTTATATATTTTGACGCGCCCTCCAAATGGAGATTATTCTAAAAGAATTGCTCGCCGCTGCGGTGTTGTGGATAAAAATGAAAATCCTAGCGTGATTTTGAAGGCACAGAATGATATTTCGAATAATACCACCGTTCTTCATTTCTTGATGAAATATTGTGTAGAGAATGTTTTGGTAATGTCGGCAGTTATTTCAAAAGTAATTTGATGGCTCGCGATATGTTTTTGTTTTTATTAAGTACCTATTTGTTTTATGAGTATACTTTTGTTGCTTAGCATTCAGCGGTTTCATGATTCAGCGTTTAATGGATGTTGGACTAAGACTTTGTTGAATTTTTGTTTTAAATGTTTCTGTTTCATCTACGAATAATAATTGCTGCAAGTTTATAGCTGCACCACATGGCATTGTTATAAATTAAAAGACATTTTATTGGACAGATCGTAAATGTTATTGCAAGGCTTTTTTTTTACTTCTACCCGTATTTTAATAAACTATACCAAAGTTAAAATTTGAAGTCCATTATAGTTAAATCCTTACTAAATCATTGTTGGTGCATCCATTTCCAACGAGCCCAATATAATCTTAAAAGCTAAATCTCATTTTACCGCATCAAGGAGTATCCACTATAAATGGAATTACTGGCCTTCCTGTAGTTATGTCAAGTTCGTTTTGTTGGCACAATTGTATCAATATTGGACATCGTAACTCGATTTCTGAACGGAGTGCGCTGTCAAGTGACGGCTGACGTCACCAAAATGGCGGAGGGTACGGTTACAGAGCGGGACTTCTGGGAAATGTTATTAATTTTATAATTGATTTTTGAAGTACTGTTAAGGAGAAAGTAATACGTCATTACTACGACGTAGCTCTCGTAACCGCTACGAGTGCTACACTAAGCATGTCATATTCATGTAATTTGTTATTGATGTTTGCTTGTGATTGTTTTTGAATGTGATAATAATTATTATGTTTTGAATGGGTCTGAATAGTATACTACATGTTTACCAGACTATCACATTAATCCAAGCTTTGTTTGATTTATGACGATTTGTTTATCAGTTGAAATATTATGGCGATCAGAACCACGTTGTATATAATATTATAATCTCAACGTTTTAAAGCACCTGCCTTGTATGACGTACCTACTATTTATATCAAATTAATACGTGCCGGTTTCCATCGTCCTCTGTGGTCACGGTTCGTACGTTTGCGTTTAATTATTTTAACGTGTCCCAACGAAGTAGTAACTTAATTTATATAATTAAATTTTATACATCGGATTCAATGTGCGTGTAATTGTAGCAGGTGAATAAAAATATGGTCAAAGGAATTATTTACTACACACTATTTAATTGATTGATTGATAAATGATTTTCGCTGGTTTACAAAATCATTTTACTTGTGATTTTTTAACGAAGTACCTTCGGCATTTCCTAATTGACTACCTCTAAGAAGAAATGTTGAAGTAAAATCAGGGGTCAAAGTCCTCTTTAAAGCCCAGACAAGTTTAATAATTTATGTAAGAACAGTGCAGTGGTCTGAAATGTGGTCTTATGAAGAAAGAACTACAGCGAGTTTGAGTTGACCCGTCCTAACAGACATCATCATCAGCCAGAAGACGTCCACTGTTGAACAAAAGCCTCCCCCTTAGAACGCCACAATGATCGACTAATAAAATCATAATCGCTTAAAATGATAAAAACTGGAACAGCGATAGAAGTTGTTGTTGTATGTGGATTCACCATCATGTTCTAATTTTTGTCACGTGGCAGCCGCTTTCAACTCAATTCCTTAAGTAAATCTATTTGACAGTTTTGTAATACATTTATCAAGCCCTTCAAGAGAACTCAATAGACATTACGAACACGGACGTACAGCAATTACCGCTAACATTGTACGGTGCTAAGCCATTCAATTCATCCGAAAACAGCCGATCCAATCCCTTAAACCTAACCGATAAACCTTAACCCTATCGCTGGAGCTTAGGTGTCAAAAAGACCGAACAATACATTTCCCGCGAAATCCGCTCAATTCACAACGCCTCGTCGCGGATCAGGTAACAAATCACTGGACGCTCCCCCTTCCCCTCACCCCGTTGTCACCCTCCGCCCCCTCTACTCATTTGGCTCCAAATCGTGTCACGTACCCCGCTGTATAATTACAAAAACGAGTTTGGATTTTGTTGCTGTCTGTGCGCATGTGCGCTGTGAGTTACGATTGTTTGTAACTACTTATATTATTTTACTTGTGAAAGTTTCGTAATATGAGGTTTGAACTAGATGCTAGTATAGTCACGTGTTCATGTGTTTACTCTACAAGACATCTTGAGCGATTTTCCTCGCCTTTGTTTATTTTTTTTTATTTATTATCATCATTTAAATTTATATAAATATTAAATGATTAAATACAAGAAAATGTGTACACAAAATAATACAGCCTTCAAATTAAATGAGGCCTATAAAAGCGCCCGTAGACTCAAAAGTCCATTGTTGTGTGGATCGATGCGCTTAATTGACCATGTATTAAATGCTCGACGTTCAACTATCACTCAATTGAAGTGTCACCTACTCGACACTCGACACTCGCTGTGCCTCCGTAGTTAACACACTCGCAACAACGGCTGCTCGATTTTACAACAAAAACAAATTTAGCTCCTCGCGAAATTTCCCCGCATTTAAATTGAGCACTTCATCACCCTCGGAAATATTTCAGCACTGCCCTCTGTACCAACAGTGCTGTCTAAACAATCTTACAGAATGCCCGCCGATGAATCACCCAATTAATCCATACAACCGTAAGATGCGCGGCCTATTAAAGTACGTTGTGTTGTGGGCGAAGTTTATGCCCAAAAACGCTACCTCGAACACGATATTCCTGGAGACCTCCTCAGGGAAGTAGGAGTCCTTAATTATGTCAGAGGGGGCGGGGGCCGGATATGAAATGACAAAAGACGTATTGGGTATCATCCTGATAGAATACTGGTACATCGAGCGGTTTTTCTCTGTTGTCGTACGAGATGCGTCAATATTTTCCCGGAATTTTTTGTCCGCTTCGATAAATCTGTTTGTTTTTGCTTCGTTTTGGTAGTTTTTTGGTATTGAGGAACTGAGGCCGTGTTATTGTTATGTTACAGATTCGTGGCTGCAGTTGCAGGTTAATTGGATATGGGGCTTTGTGTTAGTTCAGAGTTCTAAACTAAAAATTGGTATTCTATTCACTGGTATATCAATCATATTCGATCTACGATCGTGTATAACTATAGTCTGTGTCTGTATTGCCTACTAGATAAAACGTGCAAATTCAGTTAATTGGATTAATACAATAAGCTTGTATGCATATTATTTACATATCAAAAAGTCTCATAAATCTTGTATAAAAGACGTATTACGATCAAACCCTACGTTTATAAAACTTAACCCTCTAAAGCGGATTAACAAACAAG
The DNA here is from genome assembly GCA_946251915.1 of Abrostola triplasia. Classification (NCBI taxonomy): domain Eukaryota; kingdom Metazoa; phylum Arthropoda; class Insecta; order Lepidoptera; family Noctuidae; genus Abrostola; species Abrostola triplasia. Next base: position 999,085 of record OX276424.1, on the reverse strand, counting down.
TATTCGCAGATTAACTTATAGACCTTAAAATTGGGCCAAATTTTTAGGTGAGCGGACAGACGGATAATTAGGACCTGTGGTAATCCTTTGGACCTTTGAGAAGTCCGGATCTGGTTAGACGGGTTGACGCGTTGCTAACTTTACGACAAATATACTTTTGTTTGGTCATATCGCCTTCGGACCGCTGGATTTTGGTTTTGTGGTTTTTCTTCTGGTTTGTTTGTGAAATAAACATCTTGTTCATGTGAGTCTAAGGGACAGTCCAAATTAATAGGATTTTATCTCTTACTAGTTTATTTCTTAATTTATGTTATGGCATAATTTCATATTAGTATTATTTAAATTCAATACATTTTTCTCTTGATATAAACAAAAATATATACAATACGCTCACCTCAATTTACAAAGGAAGGAAATAAGCAAATCATTATCTAACTTGGTCACATTAACAAAAATGTGTTGCAAAAACTTTATAACCCAAAGTATTGTCAAAAATGCCAATTCTATACCGAACACCGGGGTAACGGGCAAGCGACCTTTATAGACAACTTCGGTTGAGGTCCGATTAATTATTAAGTAAGCGGCCCGGCTAATTAGGGTCCACCTCAGTTTCTGCTTACACCCTAACTTTTTAACAACCTTGCCCAGAGTTTTTACGGTCTATCGAGTTTGAAACTTTTCCGCTTTAGGACCTGTGAGTGTGAAAGCCAGGGCTTGATATATGGTCTCACTAATACGTTGTTAGCAGATGTATTGCTCATCGATTTTTCTCTTTCTCTCATCAGTAATATTATAATTGAAAGAAGAAGTCCACGCTAACACCTTTTAACATACACTGTAGTGCATTATAATGATACTTTACACATAGTATTACATTTCACTAAGCTTCACATTTAAAGATAATATAGAAAAGTATTCAGTAGGTATATTGTGGAAGACTGATATCTGAGCAAGACTTTATGGGCCTGTATTCCAGTTCACCAGGTCTCCTTTAGCCATTATTGCTTATATAAAATTATGCATTATAACAACGTATGCGTGCACGTAATCGTAAAAGACATAGCTTGATTTTAAGAACGGATAAAGTATATTGCCTGAGTACCTAACTTATCAAGTTATCACAAAGTGCATGGAGAGCCAGAGAGCTTCCTCGAACAAAAGCACTCGTTTGCACGGTCGGCGTACGCTGGGCAGTTATCTCTACTAATATCTTGGTGACTGGCTAGTCTCTACATTACAGTATGAGCTATGTAATAATCTGATCTATTAAATAATACAGATCACGCCGACACGTACAGAATGACCGGATTCAAAGAAAGGTCCGACACAAAAACCTAACGCCGCATCTGCGAACACCAGTCAATGGAGCAACGAACTTGATTGCCTAAAGACGAAGCTAATGACACAGAACTAATTAGGATTACGACGTCACATCCAACACAAATCAGTTCTTTTTCCAGCACGCTGCGGTCCGCCGTACACATCTTGAAATTATGACCATTATCATCGTAATACCTCACAGGATAAGACCACTAAATTAGGTAGCAACCGTAATAACGCTGCCAAATGAATCTGAATCATACACTCAACAACATAAAGTTGATTTTAGATTACATGTATAACACCATAAATATAACAGGTATGATTTGGCCGGTTGTAAGCAATTCCCAAATTGGATTCTGTTAGGATAAGCGCACCCGGGGCAGAGGCGATGTTTCATTAAAACTTGTGACTTTATCGTGTAACTAGGCTTGCGATGTGGTTGTAACAATTATTAGTTGGTAATTATAAATTTAATTATAGTTTGGTGACTCGGATTAAATTCTCTTTACATTTGGTGGTATCAAGGTTTCTTCTGACGGTATGACCTGGTTAGCTGTAACTAAATACAAAATAAATATGCAAAATATTTACAGGTCCATAATTAGTCAATTATGGAAGTTTCTTACTCTTTCACGTAAAAACTACCGAATGGATTTAATGAAATTTCATATGGGGGTAGTTGACACCCTGGATAGGTTACTTTTTACCCCGAACAAATGTAGCGGGTAACACCGCGAGGCGCGAGCTAGTAGTGTATATTTTATATTTAATCCGGTTGAATATCTTTGACAGTGCGGTCTTAAACCCATTAAATAAAGTGATTCAGTAGTCCTAGTATCCAATTATTACAGACTCCAATCCCGAAGATTACAATTAAACAGAAATTACTTTCCAATACTAAAACGCGTTCTCAGCGAGTCCCTAGGTGACATCTTTTAATGGGGCGAAATGGCGTTTTTTCATCTCATTCGATTCAAAGTACTAATTAGTTTTCCCAATTAGTGTAATTACTAGGCGACTGTAGGTGACGGTTACAGACAGTTATGTGAATACTTATCGTTATTAGAGATGTCTGGCTTTCTAATATTCATTAGCTAATGATCGTGTATAATATCCAGACATTTTTTGGGTCTCGGTATTCTGGAGTGAAAGTGGGCTCACTTGATAGGCTGGTTTCATTTTGCCGTTACTTTCCTATGAGAAATTGATCAAGTCAAACACCATTTTTAAAAAGGTAGGCTGATTGCTCCTTTTTATAAAAATATGATTTATATAATACAAGTGGCAAAACGGAAGAGGAAGAAAAAAACATTATAAATGTATGACAATGATATAATGTTTCGACCACACAATCTATGTATGTCAAAACCATTATATTTTAATTGTATTCGACAAACGTCTAGTGTGCGGCTCCAGGCATTTCATCTCAAGGCCTCTCCCATTTAAATAATCAAAAGCAAACAGCTCTAAACATGTGCCCACAACAAAAACAAACGATAGTGGAGCGTCAGACACAATTACGATACACTAATCAAACGGCCCGGCACGCGAGCTGGCGTGACGCGCGATATAACGACGCCACTAACAAGCTCTTTGCACGACAAGTTTTTGTGATCCAAGCTATCAGGAGAAGCGTTTGATAGGTGGAGGGACTTTTTCTTTGTGATCCGTCTACGGTATTTACGTGGGCCAAATACTAATAGAATACGAAATAGAATGATTGGAAAACATGTTATATGGAGAAATGGACAGGGCCTCCGCCAATCCATGGTGTCTGCTCTTCATACTGAGTTACTATGCTGGTGTCTGCGCTTATTAAAGAAATCTTGGATACTTTTAAATTGCAAGGACTCGTATGATAAACTGTCTTAATAAATATTAATTTTTAATATGATCCCCCTATTTGGGTCCCTCGCCAAGACAAAATCGGAAGTTTGTTTTTTTTGTCTTTTATTGAAATACATGTAAAATATTTGCTTTACCTATAAACATATAGGAGTAAATCCTTCTAAACTAGTAACTTCGTGAAACATAAAAATAAATACTAGATTTTTTACTAACACAATGTTTGATAAACACAAAACAATCCTCTACGGACGCTATAATAACAGCCTACATCTTAACAAAAAAATAAAACGATGGAGCACACAAGTTGAACAAATGAATGAATGAAAGAACGAATGGTATTGTTCACGCAATCATTCTCCTGGGTGTGTTTTATTGCGCAATTCTTGTCGTTTTGTTATCGTTGGCATTTTTATGAAAACAATCCGCTTTTAAGTTGGAATACTTGTTTTCAATTGAAACTATGTCTGTATGACGGTGTATAAAAAACTCATAAACATATTTTAAAAAGTTTTGGAATTAAAATACTCTATAAGCATACAAAGGTATAGTAAAAACATCACGCCTGTATTACCCGAAGAGGTAGGCAAAGGTGCACACCCACATTCCACCACTTACTTTATAGGTCCCAATGCAATAGGAGCACAAATCTAAACTAAGTACTGATACTGGGAATTACATAAAATAATAACCTCATTTTCTGCAATTCCGCAGTGATCTACAAGGTAGGGGGCTGTAATTTGTTTATTTACGTGTGAGTTACAGCAGTGCCTCTATTGTAAAGATGAAACTAGTCAGAAGACTGAAATGTACGAGTAGTTTGTAATGTAGCTAAAAAGCTATGTCCATAAGCCACTTACGATTACTATGATAAAACTAAAAACTGATCGCGCAATCCAGATATGAAAACTTGAACGTCAAACATTATCCTTATCGCTTTGGTTATAAGGTCTCTTTTTCTATAACAACGTAAAACAATATCCATTTTTACATTGACTTCCATAATATGCTCCCAAAATCCGATTCCCTCATTAAGCCGTCACCAGAACGAGTTGCGTGTAATACCCAGTTATTTCTCGAACTTTTTAATTCGACCGCTTCACCCGGATTACCGGTTGTAACTGGTTACGCCCGGGCGATTTTCCAACGGCGTTTTTAACCGGGCTTTAAATGTCACTGTCCTTTTATTCAGTAGAAAGTTAAGTTAATTAGGAGGAATCCATTTTTATATTAAAACTTGTGGTCGGCAGTTGTCACGAACTTTGGCGTTCCTTATGGATTTGGACTAACTTCATTTGTCCGATATTTGTTCAGTGATATGATACTTTATATTTTTTTTCTTTGCAATGTAGTGACAAATTACTAGTGTTATCAGCCTTCCTGTCTTTTGTAAAAATATTGTATACTAGCTTTATTATTTTCCGTCTAGCGGTTTAGTCGTGAAGGTGTAACAGACAGACATGCAGAGCTACTTTTTTATTGCTTCAAAAATTCAGGAATTGAGAAAACGAGAATCTTGAATGAAATGTAAAGAACCCACAAGGCAGTTAAAATTATACCTATATAGTAGAAATATATGAGAATAGAATAGGGTGGAGATGTAAGCTGTGCTGGTAAGGAGGCTTGCAAATTATACCAAGAAAAAGTACGCGGGTTAAAATATTAAAGTAATAAACTAATAACATTACGACGCGAATATCAAGAACACTCTAAATTCGACTTATAAACATAAAATTCTCCGTTCAGAAAAAGTCAGCCATTCTACACACGCTCCCGAATCACAAACGTGCTGGCAATAAAAAATATTGCTACGAGTATGACAAATTCAAATCACATTTGTAACATTCCTCGTGTGGGACGGGCGTTTGGCAAAAACTTTTATCGTTCAAGTGCAGTTGGCGGGTTCGGCAAAGTTCGTACAACTTCGGACGTTTTCGGGTGACGTTTGAACGTAAAGAATCCTGTTCGATCGGAGTTTTATTTTTCGGTAATTGTCGAGTGATCGTGTAAAAGGCGTAGTTCACGAATACTTACTCGAACCTACAGGGTGAGTTGTTTTTGGATTTGTATTTATACTGCGCACATGGGAGATTATATTCAGGTTAAGTAGAAATGTTGTAGAGAAAAGGCTAGGTTCAAAGTACCTTAATCATACGAGCAAGTATTAATTATTTGACTAGAGTAAATTAAACGCTGGTATGTAAGGCGTGTAGTACAAGATTTTTTGAGATGACAATCATTATAAAATTTCTCACGACAGAAAAATTAAATAACCATAATATTACGAACTCGAAAGTTCGACCCATCAAAATAATATCATAGCTAGACCTTCTTTTTATCGTATGGTTGATAAACAACCTGGTGTCAGAGTTTAACATGGCTTTACTCACCGTTGAACAATCTCTCAACTGTGCCAGTTTACTCACAATGTTTTATAATACTTACATAAAAAGACGTATGTGCGTGCAGGGTTAAGAACTTGCAACCTTTGACGTGGGATTCCAACGGTCATACCATTCATCTACCAGTGCTAGGTACCAAAAACAATTGTATTACGTATGTAATAATGATGTTAAATAAGCACACAAGTGAAATATGTTCGGTACGCTCATCTGAAACGCGGTGGCCGCCTTTCAGCGAGTGCCATTCATATCGAAGGCCCCACAAAATCCACAATACAATGTTTCACGTAAATATTCCGCTACGATGAAATGCAAACGAATCGGCGATAAACATGTTTACATACATTCTTAACTTGAATATTTCATTTAAAATAAAGGAAATATGTTGAATTATTTAATTAACACGAGGAGGACACGAATCAGCGCAATTGGCTGCAGATGCCCGCCCCACTTCTACGAATCTATGATCTATTATTTATATTCCAGCGATGTAGGTAGTTCATAAGAATATGTTTGTACTGTTTTCAAATCGGTTTTTAAGTCAATAATTTATTGTCATTATTGCTAGATAATAAAAATGATTCATTTCCGTACTACGCTTCTCTTAAAAGTATCTCGACAACACCCAATACGAGTACAGGCAACTCGGTAAGAAAAGCACCAAGTTATAAGTATAAAATTCGTCTCTCATCTAACCTACTAACACTGCCTCAACTATTATTTGATTACTCACCCAAAAGCCAACAGACAAGTTTTCACAACCTCAAGATAATCTTACCAAACAAACAATAACTACAAAATAAATATGCACCAGAATTTCCGAACCATTACTCGATCGAAATCATAAACTAAACAGCTACCCACAGGCTCATCAAACTACATATTTATGAGGATAAAACATAATAAACAAACCTTCAATTGCAGACGTTATAAGATAATACACACGAAATTCGACCATAAGTGTAGGTATTAAGGGTGATGTGAGAAGAACGGTTGCGGGGGTAGTTATGAGGGGCCAGCGGAGTGAAGACAGTACCGATATGGCCCAGAACATTCCCTTTGTTTGTTACCGATTGTTTTCTGTCATTGTACGACGGTGAAGATTTTAGAGTTCCATAGTGACTATAAAGTATGTCTCATCACAAATTATACAAAAAACTTAGTAATTTCTAATAACCTAAGAAGGTCCGTTTTTTATAACTATTATTTTATTATGCAATACTGATAACTTTTGTTGATTTATTTAGAAAATGCTTAAAATACAAATATCGAATATTATTTTACATTTAAATTGTTTTTAGTACCTAAGGACCAAGTGGTCCTTTTATATAAAATCAAAAGACAAGGTCAAGTCGAACATCATGAAACTCCTGAATCTCCGTAAAATAATATAAAAAGAACCAAAACCTACATTTAGAAAGTAATACGTTCAAATACAACAAAATATTTGTACAGAACTCCAACTGCCAGACCGGTCCGCATCGCATTCGTCGACGATATAAAAATGTACACAGCAAAACTCTTCGGGATGTTATTTTCTTAAAAGTGTTTGCTACGCGATTCTTCGGCACATGGAAACAGTTTTGCTTGCTGAGCATTTTCTTCGTTTATAGAGCTTTCCTCCTTAATTTTAAAAGTTTGTTGTACCTGATTATAGTGAGGTGTTTAAGTTGTTCAAAGTTACCTTGTGCCATAATTCTCACATGAGTTATTAAAGGATAAAATGTTTTATGCATTAAAAGAACGTAGTCGTAGAAAAACTCATGACGTTCTAAAGCAATTGTAGGGTTTCAATAGTTACAACATTGGTCGAATACTTGACTTAAATGTTTCATATTACACGCATCAAAAATAGGTATAAAGATTTATTTACTTATAACGTCAAAGACTAACAAAATCTATCTACAAGTGTACTGAGTTAAATACATATTTCAACTGTAAACACATTCAGACACTTCACTAAGTTATACACGTGTGTTGATGTTTCAAGTCTTGAAATGAAGACACATAGCGCCATTTATCATGTTAGTTAGCACAATTGTAGTGCCAACTGGACAATCTAGTCTAGACTATCTTGAGGTTATGTTAAAAGCCATGCATGACCTCAGACTATCTAACGATGTTAAGTTAATGTACTCGAGTAAACATTAAATAAACCTAGCATTTTGAAGGAAATAAATGAACTGTTGTTTGTATACCTAACGAGCGCATCTAACTGACTAAGCAAATTTAAAGCTACAAGTGCGCAAGTAGCATCGTCAAATATAACTGTATTTATCTGCTTGTTTTATGTCTAATGACCAAATATATAGCACAAGCTGTGACAAAAGGACCATTTAATTTCATGGTTTTCTCAAACTGGTCCTTTCGGTTTCAAAAATCTTAAGCCAGACTTAATTTTATAAGGACTAGTATTAATAACCCTCCTTCTCAGATTTAATAACGACATAGCGTGATTAATGCGGTAGCCAATGTTCAAATTACGTCAGCAGGACACAGATATAAAACCTACCCTACACAGGTTACAAATGCAATGATACAGTACAAAACAGCTCACAATTCCGCCAGACGTCTCATTACAAACACAATAAAGTTGCTGCGTCCTGAAGCTCAAACAATGGACAGAATCTCGGCCAGATTTCATTTAGAATCGTTGGTATTGTCCCACTCTGTTTATCCTCCTAGATTCATCTTAGTTGGAATGGAGTTTTGGCGCTAAATTTTATATGTAGGATGTATTACTAAACCTAATGCAGTTAGTAAGTTTTAATACTTTAGTTGATTAAACGATTACTCGTGATGCTAAAATTTGACCAAAAGATTTGGATTAAAGGATCACGATCTACGCAGTTATAAAAATATTACTAATAATATTTTCTGTTATAACATTGGTTATTTTTACAGCGAAACAGTACGCGAAACGTAACACTAAACGGAAAACAATTATTTTTCCGGCTGAGTCTACACAAAAAAAACTGAATCATAAGCAAAAACTACAATACAACATTCGAACCAATTATTTCATATTCAATTATCGTGTACATAGTGTTCCGAATAAAATCATCGAGTACTCGAGTTACATTGAATACCGTATCGATTATAAGAATCGAATGCGGTAGCCGAGATCGACAAATCGAATAGGCAACAAGCGAATTCACAAGAGCATAAATAATAAAAATCCGTGTTCTTCTGGTGTTATACCGTTCTATGACAGTTGTTGTTCAGAATGCCGATATGTTGAAATTTATTGGATAGTAGTTGTAACAGCATTTTAGGAGGGTTAGAATAGTGTTCTTGTATTTACTAATTGTTTTAGGACAAGGGTTCAATGATTAGATATTTTATTGTAGTGTTTTCTGTGTAGTGTTTGTAAATGCTTACATTATATTAATATTATGTAATATATTTTACCAGATAAAGTTTGCCAAATAAAGTTAGGTCTAATTGCTTTATCTAGGTTAGTAATTCTTTTTTCAAATAATATTATACACGTGCGGTATACACAGTACACAGGCGGTTTAAACTCTGCCACCAGGTTGTTCATCAACCACACGATAAAAAAATAACCATAAATTGAAATAGCTTCTGCTTGCGGTTTTATATCTGATTATACTAAAATAGGAATCTTTCCATAAATCATATTTGTTTTCACAGCTTTGTTCTTGTCGGTGGACAAAACCGTGACGACTGTTCTCTATTTACAGCATTCGATTGGACCGCTTGGTGCATCATAACCCCTACCTTCCCCTTTACTTGCTGAATACATCATATTTTAGGTAAATCTAGATAAGACGTCTAAAACTCTAAAATAACCAAATACCAGCCTGCAATCAAAGCATATCAGACACTCCCTATTTTGCATTCAGATTACAAACCCTAAGGGCCATAAAACCATTATAATACTTTCCCATACCCGCGTTACCCATGACATGGGTCCCGTGAAAACAACACCATGGCACACGTTTATTTTACTAATTAACTTAATTTTCGATTACCATAATCGTGTTATGGTGTAGTGATTACCATCATGTAATAAATAAGTGATAGCCAAGTGGTATGACCGTTGGACTGCCAAGGTCAAGGTCAAAGGTCGCTAGTTTAAGCCTCGGCACCAATGTGCGTAGGTACTATAGATTAGTTATCAGTTGCTAAAAATGGTGAGGTAAAACATCGTGAGGAAACCGGGACACCTGAGAGATTTTTCAACTGTATGTAAAGCCATGTCAGAGGCCTACAGGCGGTTTAAACTCTGACACTAGGTTTTTCATCCACCATACGATAAGAAGAGGGGATAAATAATTGGCATTGTCGGAAATATTTGAAGTTTTGTATCCATGAGGCGTGTCCTATTAACGGTTTGTATATTATTTTGAAAATGTTGGTCATATTTAAAACGCTAAGTATGCTAAATGAATTCAATGAGAGTAAATTATAATTCATGGTCTTAGCCTACCCATTTAAAACACTGGCGTGGCTTTATAGAGCTTTAGTGGCAACAGTTTCAACTTTAGGGGATAATATTTTATTTTATTTATTTTTAGTCAGTGCTGTTATTATTATTTGGATAGAATAGAAATTATAAAAAATACGATGCTCAAATGTTGAAACAAATGGAGAACTTGAACGAGGTCAAGTACGAAGCAGAAACATACCGTTACCCCTAATTCTCAATTGCGTAAAGGTACACTACAAAAACGAATTACCAACTGAGGTAAAAAATCCATTTGTCGGATCATATCTCATACGTATTAATAGGAGACATTTTTCCAACAGAAATGAGAGAAAAAACGGTGGCCTGGCCAACTGCCCTGGATATATTACATCATACTCTCATACCGAATGTATTGTGTTTGACGACTAGAAACATAGACCTACCGCGCCCCTCTCACCCCACACATTTGTGTGCACTTAAGAAGCGTTCCTACTCTGTTCGAGATGTCTAGTTACGCTGGCGGTTCATTCCATCGGTTTCTTCATTACGGCACATGAGATATTACTTTGTAGTAAAGATGATGTTAATATTCTGAAATTGTGTCTTTGTGGGATTGTTATAGTAATTATTTAAGTCGTGGCATAGTGCCTTGGTACTTTATTTCTATTATGAGATATTTATCATCATATGGATCATGATTATACTGAAATATGAAGGCCGTTTATATGCGTATAATAATTGGCTCTGAATTTATTTGCTGCTGATTCCCTTACGATATTCATGTGCGCAGCAATTCTTATAGAAAATATGTAGTCTTAGTTATTTCACGTTCACAGACATCTATACAATTTTATATTACCTGATTTTAAATAACAAATAAAAAGGTAATTTATGCCTGAATAATGCGATGCATTGTTGTGTATTTATATAAAAGTAGAAGCAAAGCAACCTAGATTTCTGGTCTTTTGAGACGGTTTAAATACTGTGATTTTTTTAAACCTGTTTAACATTTCAAAATACATCTCACCAAAAAAAAGGTTTAAGTGTAACCATTACATTCATATTAAAACATAAAATGCAAAAAGTGGTCCTTATATCCGGAAAGTTGTAGCTAAGAGCAACGTCACACCAACACAAAAACAATATTCTGGCTGGTTAACACAGTACTGTGACTAAGCTAAAATCTTAAATGCGCACTGGAATGGAGCCAGTTCGGCCTAGCGACGTGATTCCTTTAGCTGTACCACTCTGCTAATGTTGATAAAATATATATAATAAACACATGGCCTTTATGCCAGTAGATACTTACATTATTTATTTATTTATTTACAACTTTGGAAGACTAACAGCTAGAGCAAACAGGAAAATTAACTAAATAGTAAACAGACAGCCAATTACAAGTCTTCACGTATAAAAAACAGTACAGATATATATCCGATATTATTACGATGTTAGAATATCTAAAATTACTTTTTATTTTAAAATATATAGTAACGCAAATTTAATTACTTTGGTTAATTAAATATCTCGTGTATATTCAATAACATGGCAAACATAATACAACTTATAATTAATTATTAATGAATGTCTAATAGGATTTATTAACAAGCATTAACATCTCGAAACTCGTGTACATCATTAATTTGCTCTATAAACATTCAACAGCGACAAATTCTAAAGAAAAACAACATCAACCAACTTATTCCGCATTAACTAAAACGCTCTTCACTTAAAGGGAAAAGGATACGATTTATCACTAACAATTTGTAAGCGGGCTATCGATCGCTTGAAGAATAACGCCCGGGAGTATTCAAGGGGTATGTTCCCACAAGAATCCTAAATAAGTTGTGTGATACGTATACCGGGACGCCCTTAGTGTTGAGCACCGGTAGGACCGCCACGGGACTTTTTACACTGGAGCTTTAGGTACGGATTTTTATACGACGTTAAAGTACAAACTTAATATACCATTCAATTTCACACTATTTAATTAATATATGAAAATATGAGTTATGGTTTGTCGATAAAAAGAATGATGCCTTAATAATTTTGCTATAAAGTATCCGAATTTTAGCGTAGTTATGGCACCTAAATCAAGGTAATCATCATCTACCTACAGCCTCCGCCTACCGCTGGACATAAGTCTCGCCTATAGCACGCCACTGGACTCAATCTTCGTCAAGGCAATATCTAAATTGAATTTTGAAGTCCCTTGATGTAATAATCAACACAATGAAAATATAGAACAAAGTACGTATATTATTCTACAACCAAAAACGAATTTGAATAAAAACTTCCAAACTCATCATGACACGTGTTCCTTGAGTTGGTTCACGGAACACTTTACTCCAAATTCCGGGACGTCCCGGAGAAGTGAACACAACACTAGTCTCACTTTATTGAGCCAATGCCTGTGTGAAATTTATTGTGTTCGGTGTAAACAAGTTCCATTGAATGTCGCCGTTAATTTTATTTATATGTGGCGCCGAATTTAAGACTGTCAGGGTATGTGGCTTTATTTTTTAAAATGGTTGTCCTAAATTGTTGCCGGAGTTGTCTATGTTTAAAGAAGGATAGAACGATGGAATAGTACGTGTTACGATCATATACAACATTTTGATGGCTTGTCACAAAATATGTATATTTTTGAGGAAAAAAACGTAGACCGCTCAGAAAGTGTAGGTAGTTGTATGAAAAAATAAACTTTGCTTCACATGAAATAAATGGCAATCCTAGTGGTAATTATTTTACCTATGAAAAGCTAAATTAATGTTTATTTTTCTATTCGTTTTTCTTTTTCATGCTGAATATGTCCCGAGTCTTGGTGTTCGTGTAGGTATGTGATATTTTATGTTTGTGAAACTCTACTACAGGAGGAAATACTAGTGTGGGGTGACGTTTTAAAAATAAACACACAAAGTTTATACTCAGCACATGTCTTGCTTTACAAATGTTACATTAATATAAATAGTTTCACAGAGGTTAAATTAAATTGTACCACAAATTCAAAGCTACACTGAAAACGATTCACAAAATTCAAGGAAAGTGAACTCAAGTAAACCTTTGATAGTGCAGGATGGATACACATCGCATTTCAAAAGAGGATCTCTTTCAGTGAGACTCAGAGTGCTACCAAATGCATTTTAAGAGAAACCTCCCGGTCGGCACTCTATAAATCACTATATCGCTATTCCCGACACCTCAATCTCTTGCACTAAATCACCTAACCACTTCAGAGCTAGAAATTCAGCATTCGACACTAGACATGTTAGAGGGGTCCAGTCAGCACAGTTTTCTCAAAACAAACAACTCTGCATGGGAAAATTTCAAATTGATACAAGAAAAGCGTTACTGGCTCACTGCCAGGCCCCGTTTCGTTTCGAGAGGGCTTTTGTAGACCTACCCGCAACGTGCTTGCAGCTTCAACAACTGAAAGCGCTGGTAAGCAGCCTTTAATAGTTGCTGCCTTTATGCGGCTGACCGGGCTGTGAATGGTGTAATCTTATAATTTATGACATTTTCGGGTTATTTAATTTTCAGTTGATTTGTTACAAGTTTTAGATAAATGAAACAGTATTTATTGTAAGAATTGTTTTATTCTGTTTCTATCTCTTAAACTTTCTCGTAACATTTTACGTGTCCGTATAAAAGGACAACATTTTAAATATTTATTTATGTATGCTCAATGGTTATGATCTTAATTGACATAATATTATGAGCATTAATTAATACTCTCGACTGCCTCGTTGGTCTAGTGGTCGTTAAGCGCGACTGCTGAGCATGAGGTCCTGGGTTCGAATCCCGGGTCGGGCAAAGTGTTATTGAGTTTTTCCATTAGGTAATTCTCAGTAGCAGCACGGAGTCTGGATTGTGCCCGGTTAATGGCAATAGGCTCGCCCCCTATTACATTGGGACCTAAAAACATAACTGGCGAAATGTGGGTGTACTATATGTGCACCTCTGCCTACCCCTTCGGGGAATACAGGCGTGATGTTATGTTATGTTATGTTATGTTTTTTTATGGCAGTCTTTAAAATGTATCTAATTTCAGTCACATAATAAAGCAGCTTGGCACGTACGTGAACAAACCCCACCCCTTTGTTCCGCTAATTATTCATCACAAATAGATGTCACATTTTTCAACAATGCAAAATGCAAATCATGGCACTAAATTACAATCACGCAAGCCATTATCGACCTTATTACTTTGCACTTAAGTTTGAATATAATAATCGCATACATTATAACAACGTCTCTTTAGAACAAGCAAGGATTAGTGGGTAATGTTAACGAGACTCATTAGGGAGACGAGTCTCCCACTCGTTATAATGGCTGAACACTTTTTGGTCCTTTTGGGCAGTATAATTGAAAAATGTTGAAAGTGTACCGTTGGCCGCATCGCCTGCGGATAAAAGCGCGAAATATTTTTCGAATACTAAAATGTCCGCTGGGGCTGCGGTGAAACTATTAGAGCTTGGCCTGTGCGGCTTGTTCGCTGGGTTTTCGAGAATTATCGAGGCAAATAACTGTTAAGAAAAAAAGACTGCGTAGCGCTACGGCGTAGTCAACAAAACCGCTACGTTAACTACGCAATCGCTGATGATAACTATCGTATAGATTTTTTTATCTGAGTTCACATGTTTCGTAGTATTCTATCGTTAGTTGGGAGTTTCACATACACGATGGACGTACAGAATATTATTTCTCGGAAGCAAATTCAAAATTGCAACCGATATTGTGTGTAGGCAATTACGTATCAGATTACTTTCACAATTACTTCCACAGAATTCCAATCAAATATAATTCGAAACCAGTTCCAGCCCGAAGGATGAACTAAAATGTTTGGATATTCCTAGAAGTTTACAAAATAGATGATCCAGATTACATTTTGCTTTGAAACTATATATTTGTGCATATGTTATAATAGATTTTAATATACAGAAATTAAGCCTTTGTCTATCCAGTGTACCACATATGTTACTCATAGATTTTTTGAGTAGTGCCAGTAACCGGACAGACAATCTGTTGAAAATACAAAGTAAAAATTCTAAGCTTACCGAAATTTATTTCAACTCTTACCCAAGCACGACCCTTAAATTACCACATGACGCAAAATATACCCATGAAAAATAATATTAGCATATTCTTCACACACATTTTTTACGCTGCGTAATGCAAATTAAATAACCAATACATAAATTAAGTTAAATATAACCCGATCTTTTTCTATCCAGACCCAAAATAATTTGAGCATACAGGCCCATAACGTACTGAATCAATTCCCCATTATTTTCCCATGGGTACCTAATGGTTGAACCTTTATACATATTACAGAGTTTGTTCCATACAAAAAAGGGGTTCATAGATATTCCCTTACCGTTTCTTGTTTATAATAAATACATTCTCAAATACACCGTATTTGTATTGTAATTGAGTCGGTTTTCTTGTGGCAGTCCGACTTATTTTTTACAGAGTTAATGTGTTCGCAAATGAGAGATGGAGAGGCATTAAATAGATGACGTCATCGGATGTTACGTCACAGTGGAAACGAAACAGTAACTCAATTCGATTGGTGATTAAGGTTGAAATGGTGGTTGTTATCTTTTTGTTAATTGATGTTCATTTGTTTAATTATTTGAGAGCGAAAGAATAATACATCACCTCACCAAGTAATTTGTGATCAAATCTTGTTTCAATACATGTTATACGAAATCACAATATTATAAAGGCGAAAGTTTGTGAGTGTGTTTTTATGTTTGTTGACTCTTTATGCCCAACGGCTCGACCAATTTTGATAAAATTTGGTATGGAGGTAGCTGACAAACTAAACATACATAAGGTATTTTTATATCACGAACAACATGTAGCGGATATGCCAATGATGACTACACACAATTAAAAAAATCTTATCATTTAGTTAGTATAAGGCATCGATCTACAAGAACCCACCACGCCCTCATAAGATTTAAGAAGGGTCCCATACCTAAATTGTTCCCAAAATCGAGCCAACAAACCTGATTGATACCTCAGAGGCCACCGCCGCAACCCTCAATTATATCAAAGGCTGGGCTGAATTTAGTTACCGCGCTCAATTTACTGTGGCCTGTATGTAGGCTTAACAAAGATGTTACATACGTCACTTAGATTTATGTGAAGCATTATTTATTGAGGATGTAATAAAATAAGTGTTAATAAGGTTGTAATTCGTATGTTTGTTTGAAGAGATCAATGTTGTGAATAGGTCTATTCCAGTGAGATTTAAAGATGAATATAGAAAACAACTTTAGGTGTTATTATTATTAGGAATATGTCGCATGTATTCCTTGAAGGCGTTAAGGCTGGTAGAGGTGTGCTTTGTTATTTTTTTAAAACGTCAACCCACACCACCTTAGACACAGCACAGCACTGATAGCCGAGTGGTATGACTGTCGGACCAACACCTAAATTCGGGACAAAATTTGTGCGATCCGCTGATGCTTGTCACTCGGCAGTGCGAATAATGAACCCGCAACCCTTAGCGCAACTGCCTATCGCTTAGCCACTGCGCCAATCTAGTTATCGTTTCGTTACTAGTAAGTTATACACACCCACATTTTTCTCTTTATCAAAGTTGCTTGTAAAATTGGTGGCGATCCTTGTGCCATTTTGTGGGCCTATTCTGTCCTTGTATAGGCACGCAATTGCTTAAAGCAAGGAAGCATATAACAGGTATAAATAGTAGCCAAATTCAGAAAACAGATTGCGTTATCAAGACTTATATAATCTCAAAGTGATAAGGGTGTATCTGTGTTTATCCTGTTTGAAGTCAATGGCACTGCTACGGCACAGACTTCAAAGACCAGAACCCTCATAACGTTAAAGGCGAATTAATTACACAAAACGAATCACCTCGTTCAAGTCAAAACAATTGCTATGGCTTTTGTAACTCGAGGCTTGGATAATATCAAATGTCTGTATGAATGTTGAAGCCCCATAAATATACTTATACCCTTTTATTTTTAACTTTCTCTTTCATTTATCGAAATAAATATCTTCACTCATTCATTCATTTAGTTCTCGCGAAACGCTACTGCTGAGCACGAATCTTCGGTTCGAATCCCGAGCTGGGTTAAATTCTATTGGGTTTTATTATTAGGTAATTCTCAATAGCAGCACGGAATCTGGATTTGTGCTCGGTTGAAGGCAATAGGCTCGCCCCAATTACATTGAAGCTTGTAACATAAATGGCGAGATGTGGGTGTATGTTACCTCTGCCTACCCCTCCGGGGATTACAGGCTTGCAAAATGTTTATTTTACTTTTAGTACTACTTAATACAAAAACGGATTCATTTACATAATGATGGTCAGTTACAGACATACAAACATAAAGTCACGCCTATTTCCCAGTGGGGTTTGCAGAGACCACGGATTTCCATTTGCTACAATCCTGATGGTCACTTAGATTTATCAAAAAGGGCAAATTGGTACCATCTTAGCAGAGTGGTTAGTGAAACATTTTTAATTCACTACGGCGAAGAGGGCTGGCAGAGAGCCAGGCCCGCCCACTGTCAGCTGACTGCTGTAAAGTACGTTCCTTTGAGTTTGTCAGAGAACAACCAGTGATAAGATTTTACATCGTGTATTATTTTATTTGAGTACCACACATGTGGCTTTAAGATTAAAGTATGATACTATAACATTTAAAAATACTCCTAACAGTATTTCAAATTTAGATACGGTATTAATTATAACAGTTTTTCCAATTAATACATATAGAACATGTATAAAGGCAAATTATGGTCCTTCGTTCCGCAGTACATATTTAATATTTAAAGTGAATATTAATAACACACCCAAATAAAATAATCACACTAATATTATAAAGGCGAAAGTTTGTGAGTGTGTTTGTATGTTTGTTACTTGTTTACGCTCAAATGGCTGGACCGATTTTAATAAAATTTCATACGGAGGTAGCTGACACCCTGGATTAAACATAGGGTTTTTTATCCCGAAAAAATGTAGCAGATAACCGCAGGGCGCTACTAGTTTAGAATAAAGCAGATAGAATATGCCTACTTATAGCTCCACCAATTTTATAACAACTTACATACATCGTATAAAACTTCTAATAGGTTTTTTATTATGAACAAAGATGGCTGCCCGTGAAGTACTCTGAGATACCAAGCAAAACATTCAACATAAAAGTAGCAATATTTTATTACCATATGCAAATAATGTTGTAAGAAAATAACTTAAAAAACACACAGGGCTGATCTAAATCTAACATGAGCATCATTACCATATCAACGAAAGAGAGCTGGCAGGGAGCCAGCCAAGATTGATGGCTGTATGCGTGCATATCTGTACGTTGTTAGAAATAGTTTTGATTATGAGTCATTTTATTTTTATGATTTAATTTGAATATCCTAATAAAATGTTATTGAAATATTTATAATTTAGCTTTCAAAGAGTACGTAAAAATTAAAAACGTTTCATCTTACTTAATGTCATCCCGAGTAAAAATAATAATTAATTATCATATTTTCTTTTTATAACATTCAATTCACATGATTACAATTCCTAAAACTTTAGGTACCTACTACCAAATCCGAACCCGAGAGAGTTTTCCTAACAAAGGAGAGGCCTATGTCCAGCAGTGAACTGAGATAGTCTGATGATAATGCTAACAAACTATTTTTACAAGCTTTTATTTAATTTGCAATGTTTGTATATATGGATGTTTGTGAGTTTGTTTAGGTCAAACCTTGCAATCTAAATTAGAACCATTTTTTGACATCCGATTGAAATTAAATGTTGCATACTTACACTAAGGTTTAATATATTAGGCGCGATCGTTCTATTAAAGAAGAAAATATACCTACGTTTTAAAACATTCACATATTATCACGATTAAACAATTGAGAGAATTGGCAGAAAAAGAGGCCTATTACCCAACAGTGGGTGATACCGAACTAAAATGGCAATGATGGTGAAAACAATATCAACCATTATAAAATCCGCAAAACAGAAACGGAATTACTCAACAAAAACAAAAGACAGCTACAGTCATTAAGGCGGTGCACACAAGCGCAGCAGGACCTCGTAAAAAACATTAAAATATCGTACAACAGTATCATAAACGCCGGTTAATATGCGGCAAACGGTCACAAAACGACCGCGCCAACTAGCGGTGTTACTTTTGAATTATACCCGTAAATAGTCGTGTACACTATTCTTTACTTTCTTAATTTGCGGATTTGTTTTCCTAGTAATTTGTGAACGATAAAATGTTTGTAGTAACGGTAATTTAATGAGACAGTAATTGTCTCTTGCGAGTGGTGATCAATAAATATGGAAAACAGTACTGATTGGCGCACCTAGAGACGTTAATTAAACTAACATTAAGTAAAGATATCAAGGAAAAACCTTTACTTACAGTTTGTTCAAGTAATTAAATGTCTCCGAGTACCGCAGTAATCAATATTCAATGTTATTTTATGCAAAAAATCTAAATATTCTCATTAATATTGCTCTTACAAAATTTACGCCGAAGCAAAATATCCCAGCGCCGACATCCAACCATTTATTGCTCATAAATAATATAATATAGCGAACCCATCAATCGACACCCATCAAACGCCCTGCCTACCCTCAAGGGACATCGCCGTAATGGTACTTAACGTCACTAAAACACGGCACTCGTGTCTAAATTCTCACTAAGAGCATTACAATGAGACCGTATGGCGTGTGGACTGAGTGTCTGTCCTTCCCATCCTTACTGAACCTTCCGACACCTAGTACTGATCAAAGATTTTATTGCTTAGCGATAAACTAATATAGTTGTCTGATTACTAGTAAAAATTAAGATTGTAATTCATGAATTTATTACCCGACAACGAGAAGCTGGAGAAAGGTTATGTGTTTAAGCATAGATTTTAAATGTTAAGTGGTTCATGTATATGGTCTAACTGTCTAATTAGTCTATGTTCTTTCATTATACTTAAATGCTGGTAAAAGAGGGTAGTAATTATCGCTTTTGCTAAGACTTTATGCGTTCATTTTGTAGTCCGAAAGAAGAAACTCTATGCTTAGCCAGATTTAAAGGATCTATCGTGCCATATAAAACATTAAAAAATACTTAAAGTTATATCAAACAACGGCCATTAAAATCCACATACTATGCGTTCACTAACAAAAACTATTTACCCGCATTTCCCTGCAATGCGATATACTTATTTTATGTAGAAATTTAAACTTATACGATAAGGATATAAACCTACACCTAGATATATATAATATATACACGTATTTATACACCACTCTGTTATATTCTACCATCATCAACGAAATTGCATTTTAATCTTAATCATTTATCAATTTATTACACCAGAATGATGTTATTACCAATAAAACGAAACGAATCGCGCCTCATCTATCTCTTGGCCGTAAAATTTCAAAAGAGATATTAAGAGGGCCAGTAAAGTTTATTTCACGTTACTTCGATGAGATGTCGCAGGGAGTGGCTGCCATTTTTTACTGTACCATCATCATGTTGTTTTAAGAAATGTATTCATACGTGGTTATTATATAATACTTATATAATAACATAACATCACGCCTGTATTCCCCGAAGGGGTAGGCAGAGGTGCACATATAGTACACCCACATTTCGCCAGTTATGTTTTAGGTCCCAATGTAATAGGGGGCGGGCCTATTGACATCAACCGGGCACAAATCCAGACTTCGTGCTGCTACTGAGAATTAACTAATGGAAAAACCCAGTAACACTTTGCCCGACCCGGGATTCGAACCCAGGACCTCGTGCTCAGCAGTCGCGCTAGTTATATAATATCTCTAGATAACTAGTACCTAGAATCTGTCTTAATATTTTTTTTAATAAAGTCGTATTTTTTTCAATTCTGCTACTGGACCAAATAACCACCCATTTCAACCAATACCCTACATACATATATCTAAGAGGCAATCAAACGCAACCCTCTAACAACAAATTAGGTCAACGTACCAATACAACCAACACGATCCAATACAAAAATACATAAACAATACAAGTAACATTTTCAAATGATATTCGTTATCCGCTATCATCCGATTTTATCCGCAGTAAGCGCCGTGATCCCTCAATCACGATGGATTATAACCGGGGCCCGTCCGGAACAATGCAATGCAATTGTTTTGTTGAATATCATGAATAGATAACATTATTTTGTCCCTAGTTTTAGTGTATACCTGAGGCCCCACACAAGTAGCAAAACTCTAGGCGAATAGAAGTCGAATAGAATTTAAAAAAATATGTGATGGCAACCTCGTTTGTTTAGCGGTCGCTAAGTGCGACTGCTGAGCACTAGGTCCTGGGTCCGAATTCCGGGTCAGGCAAAGTGTAATTGGGTTTTCCCATTAGGTTATTCTTAATAGCAGCACGGAGTCTGGATTCGTGACTGATTGATGGCAATTGGCCCCCTATTACATTGGGAGAGAACGTAACTGGCGAAATGAATATACTGCACACCTCTGCGTACCCCTTCGGGGAATACAGGCGTGATGTTATGTTTATATGGGATAGACATAATTTGTCATAGGTTACATTCTCGAAACATATATACCTTTACCTATATATTCGATTATTCGTCTAGTATTTTCCCACTTGCCTAGGGCCCTGTATGGTTGTTAACTAGAAACGGAAAAGGTAAGTGAGAATGTAAGAAAATGTATATATATAAGGTTGGTAATACAGCCCAACAAAGCCTATCCCTTGGGCGTCGTAAAAGATTGTTAGTGAAGAGGGGGAGCACAACATATAGGAACCATCACTGTCCCATGCGGTTTGATTATAGCAATATTCTTTTGTGATTGTTTCATCTTAATAAAAGGTATAAAATCACAAGTAAATAGAATGGAATATACGTCTTTAATATATAAAATTAAATTTTTATTCAAAAAGTATTATGTTTTTATAAATACATAACAAAACATCACGCCTGTATTCCTCGAAGAGGAAGGTAGAGGTGCACAATGCACATAATATAGTACACCCTCATCCCGCCGGTTATGTTATAACTCCTAATGTAGCATAAACGAGTCTATTGCCATCAACCGGGCACAGACTCCGTGTTGCTACTGAGAACGAACTAATGAAAAAACTCAGTAACACTATGCCCGACCCGGGATTCAAACCCAGGTCTTCATGTTCAGCGGTCACATTTAGTGACCACTAGACCAACCTAGGCAGTCTTATTTAAATTAAATTCAAATACTACATTTCTCTCTCCATATATGGTAAATAACTTACAATTTACAAAACCGTGAATACAAATCTCTATATTTTTACCACCCAGCTACCTTCCATCCATCACAATACTGAAGCAGAACAACTAAAACATTAAATTTAAAGCTACCACAGACGTTTCACAAATCCCAATCCCACCGTCTGAGATAAGAGCCGGTATTTCAAGCAGGAATTAAATGAATTATGCTGAGAAAGCACCATTTTGTAACGGTAATGAGTCACTCGGTGAAACCCCGCGAAGTTTCGACAATTCTTTTGTATTCACGAATGAAGTGCACTGAGTTAGGAGATTGTTACAGAATTAGATAAAGAATTGACTGCTGTACGTCTTTGGGAGGTGACTGAAGAGAGTAATCGAAAAGTAGATAAGTTTAAATCACTTTGTTGAAGAACGAGGAAGTATATAAAAACTACACAAATACGAATATTAATAGGTTTTACCAATTATACGTTTTTGATAATATAATGTTACACTATTTATTTTATAGTTAATATGCTCTTGCGCTCTTTCGATAATGAAATAATTATAAATAATACACTCACGGGCACGGGATGTGGCCCAAACATAATTATGAACACTTTTTTGGCAATTAAGAAAATGTGAATTTATAATGACTTCTAAAGCAATATGCAATCATTGTCATCATATCAACCTACTGCAGTCCACTGCTGGCTGTGAGCTTCCCTCAGGATATGCCAATATGCAATCAATAACAACAAAATATTTTTGATTATGTGATTTTAATTAAATAATTTCACACCATTGGCGCAGCCACGAGTACTCGGAGATGTTTCACTTCTTGCGCTAACGATTATTTCTCTCTTAACAAACCAAATAATGAAAAAACTTCTAGTAAAGGGCATCGTTAAAAACCAAATCAAAACTTACTTCTAATACCACTTCAAACTATCCAATGACAATCTCAACGCACAAAGCCAGGCCACATTCAAATCACTCCATAAAATCTCACGTCCCTATTACCACAGAAAAGCTATAATAGAACTCATTTAAAACACTCGAAAACACTACAACAAAATAAACAGAGTCGTTCTATAACCAGAGCACTTTATATCGAGAAAGGTCTAAGAGAAATTTAAATGCATTAAGTCACTGCCTACAGGGTTATTACTGGGCATTCTGTTTTATCACCAGCCTATCGAGGTAGACGCGTGAATGGTGATTGACGTTTGGTATTTATGACTACGTTCTATTGATGGGTTGGTAGGTACGTGGCGGCTGCGCAGATCAGTCGATCAGCAAGGGTAAGCCGTGCTCACCGCCGTCAGTCTTGTAATGGGTGACCAAAAAATAAATGGGGGGAAATGGGTTTTCCCATGTAGAAACCCCTCAATGCTTCGGAAAGCACGTTAAGCCGTTGGTCCTGCGCCTCTCTCTCCGGTCGTGTCGGTCTACCGTCCCATTGGACTATGAAAGTGAGGGAATAATATGGAGTGCACCTGTGTTTGCGCGCATACTTGTGCACTATAATATGTCCTGCGTTAGCTAGTCTCAACTGAGATAGGGTACAATTTTACAATGGGCATCTATCACATAACTGGCTAAATGTGGATATAGGTATAGCCATATAAAAGTTAAATTGGCCAATGGTAAAAACACTTTATATCTCCAAAGGGAGGTGAAAGAGAAATTTAAATGCATTAAGTCACTGCCTAGACGAGTATTACTGGGCATTTTCGTTTTATCGCCTGTCGAGTAAGACGTGTGAATGGAGGCTGGCGTTCAGTATTTATGACTGCGTTTACGTCTGTAGTTTACAATCAGTCTCCTTCGAGTTCATCTGCTGATCTTTACAGCGTCACAAGTTCAAGAAAGTACGGAGAATGTCATCAGTGTTAAAAGACTAATTGTTAGCCGTATAGAAAGTTGTATTGATATTAAATCTGTTATAGCAACGTGTGTCAGCAATGTATTATTGGGTTTTTCTGTTAAGTCATTCTCAGTAGCAACACGGAGTCTGACTTTGTGCCCGGCTGATGACAATAGGCTCGCCTCCAATTACATTGGGACCTATAACAACTGGCGAAATGTGGGTGTACTATAGGTACACCTCTGCCTACCCCTTCAGGGAATACGGACTTGATGTAATGTATATATACAATGGTACCTAGCTTACAATACTACACACGTTCATTAAACATAATTTACTTATCTAGACTCACAGACATCCGTAGCTCGTAGCACGTAGCTCGTAGCACCGTAGCCGCGTAGCCGTACTTCTGAAGACAGTCCAGTTATTTTGTTTTAGAATCCAAACGCTTTGCCCAACATCTTGGCAACGGTAAAGCGTAGGAATTCTAAAGCAAAAAGACAGGATTCCTTCCCGTTCGGTTCTTGAAATTCTTGACTTGGTGACTGGTTGATGTGGCTGCAGGATATTGGATTGTGACGTCATAGTTGATACGAGTAGCTACGGTATTTGACCTTACCTGCAACAAACAAAAGAGTATACATAGTATTTGTTCAAAGATTTTTGTGAAGTATTTGAGCTTTAAATTTTTTCAAGACAATGAAAATAACTGTACGGAAACAATTAGATATTTTATTAAAGCACTAGTATTAACAAAATATATTCCTTAAGTATAAATTGATGTATAAACTGAATAGCTTGTAGAAGTACTCTTAAACAAACGTAACAGAAATGTAGATAAAATTACAGCTGCCATTTATTTTACAAGAACAGTCATTATATTACAAAAAATAAGTTAAATTTTAGAACCATTTCTCAAAACATCGTCGGAAAATAAACCCTTACGACAATACCGTTTGCCTGTCACTTTTTACGTGCACAGATAATATTCAGCGCCACAGATAATAAAAGCCCGTTTACGGAGCTTGCCAATTACAAACCGCTGCGTTTAAATAAAATTATAATTTCATACAAAAAGGTATTTATTACGGACGCTGATAACATCGGGACCCTTGAGTAACGGACTTCGTAAATGTTCATTTTGTACAGGTACCTCTTTTTGTGGGTAGATAGAGAAATAAAGGTGTTTTAAATGATATTAGAATTGTTTTACGGTATTTTTATTCATTGAGGTATCTGAACTGTTCGTGCGGGCTTCCCAGATGTCCTTCAGATGGTACAACGGGGCTTCTGTAAGGACAAATCTACAGTCCCAAAGCCATAGTTCTTTCCTCAAAAGACCACTGCTCAGACCACCTACAGTGTTCCCATATAAATTATTGAACTTCTCACTTTTCTGATCTTTGAGACCTTGACCCCTGAGTTTGTTTCGGCATTTCTTCTCAAAGGTAGATAGTAAGAAATGCCAAAACAAACGCCGTCCAGTCAAAAAATAACGTGTAAAAGTGGTTTTTAAAAGCCATTTGCAGAAATAAAATCATTTATCATTTGTTTATAGAAGTGTGCGTGTTATTTCTGGTATTCTAGTATGTGGTTTTTTTTTTTTTTTTTGAAAAAACGTCGCCCCACACTAGGAATTTCTCCTGTATCGTGGGTGCGTTTCACAAACATGAAATATCACAAACACAAACACCCAGACTCGGGACAAACATCTGTGGTACGCACAAAGTTTTGCCCCGTGCGGGAATCGAACCCGCAACCCTTAGCGCAGCAGTCCAATCGCTTAACCACTGCGCTAATCAGGTCGTCAGACTCTCAATCCGATCAGATCCGAATCAGGTTATACTGGAAGACGACTCCAATATAGTCCGAAAAAGCGAGGCCAATGGTAAGAATATTATTTTCATCATAGTTAAAGAGTATATTAACTTACTTATAATAGAATTAAGCGCAGAGGCCTCAATAGGGTACACGTGTTGCTAATAATGAGTCATTATTGTTCAATACTCTGAACACTTCCAAAAATACTCTATTATTATCACACACTACAAAAGATCATATAATTTACGTGAAAATGGTCCCTGATGTAATAGTCTCTATTCCCAGAAGGAGTGGGCAGAATTGTGTTGTACCCACAATACACCGAAAAGTTTAATTAAATGCATCAAGCGGCAAGCCAGTAATTTATCGGGGTATTGAATTGCTTCTTTTTTAATTCGTAGACCTGGGACACAAATCAATATTTTGTCCCATACTAGAACTGTACTCGCAAAACTTCGTAAATCAAATCTAAAAAGACGACCAAACCGAGATACATAATTATTATGATCACTTTTTACCATTTTTAAATAATACGACGATGTAATAAAAAATATTCATAGTTTTCATCCTACTCGCGTAAGTAACTGGCAGTATAGAGTGCATAAAAAACCAAACTCTACATTTAAAATCCAGAACAAACCTCACATCTTAGTCGAACACAAATTCTTACAAAACTGCAAACTCTACATGTAGAGTCGACGTCTACAGTAGAGTTGCCACTCAAAGGTTCCTTTGTACTTGCTCTACATACCACGAGGGTCTTAATAAAGGCTCGCCCAAACTCTGCGGTGGATTATAAATGCTCTAGGTTATATAGCTGGATAGAGTTACGAACTTGGGTACATAATCTAGAGCTGCGGTCATTTGAATGTCAGATAAGGGGCAGCGGAGTCTCATTTGATAAGCTTTGATTTAAAGTTTGAATCTGATGTTTCAGTTGCTAAGATTTGGTTTCTTTTTGTTATAATTTTGTATTTTAATATCTTTTCTTTTACTAGAATTTGTACCATTGAAACTAAATCTTAGCAATTGTCAAATAAAGTATACGCAATAGATAAGTTCTTTTTTCGAGTGTAAGCTTCGAGTTAAAGCTTATCTGGTAAAGTATCTCACATGTTCTAACCTAATATAGGTGGTACCTTTGATTATCGAAATCACACCATTCGTCCCAGTAGATGTTCTAAAGACTAAAGTGAACCAAAGTCATTCAAGCTTATTGGGCACCAGACTTAATCGCCAGCAAATCTGCATACACGTCTCGCAACATGCAAACGAGAAAAACGAAACACCATAAAATCCAAGCCGAAAACCTCTATTCCAATTTCAAAAATTCTTATTCCAAATTCAAATTATTCCCGAATAGATACCGAATTCCGAGCCGAACCAATATCACGTTATGAATAAAGGTAAGTGGTGGAATTTAAAGACAGAGGCAAATCGCTCGGGTGCGCTCGGCTCATTCGGCCACGGTCGGGCGGCTTCGGGATTTAATCTCGTTCAAATTGCCTCTGCTGGACCGCTCCGGGCTTGAAAAAGTTCAAGATAGGCTTGTAGACGTTTCAAGATGTGAAATTTCATCCTCAATTTTTTTCTGCGACATTTTCCTTATTACCGCGCTTTGTGTTCGGTATTAATGATTTTGCTAATTTAATTTTTTTGTTGCCTTTATGCTAGCTTTATAATAATTTGTGTAATTAACTATTATTAAAACTTTAATTTCTTGTCGTTTTTTACCCCTTTTTGTCGGTTCGTAAAGACGACAAGAAAATTTAATTACAGTGAGCAGTATTTAGTAGTCCCTTGTTTTACCGAGGAATATGTTATTATTTTTTACACAAATTTTCGCCGAAATGTAGGCGTACTCCACAGAGACCTCTGCCTACCCCTTCGGGGAATACAGACGTGATTTTGTGTTATAAAAAACTAATTATAATATTATCAAGATTTTTTTGAGCCAGCCCGCTGTGAGCTACGTGGTGATTATTGCTATAAGAGACGATGCCTTTTTCCTACAGTTATATGTTTATGGTATAATCGGAAAACAGATACCATATCATCAATAAATAAATAGGTATGTGAGGTAAAAACCCCAATTAACTTCCCTATTTCAACACCGAAAACCATACTACAAAAGCAACAATTAAAATACCTTCCATGAACCTTGCCAGCGATTGGTACACTCACCATTAGCAGTCAGCGCACGTCCTCGAGGCAGTTATGTGGGCTTCTTGTTATACTTCATAAAGTTACAGTTACGTTCCGAATGTTTTGTTAATGCACCCTCAAGTTTATGTGGCCTATAATTGGCCTTTTACGGTTTTTATGAGCACACGGACTCTTTGATTATACCGTCGAGACTAGTCGGCATTCGTATGAAATACTTATATTGGTGCTATGATGTTTAGAAAAAGCTTTTTTGTAAATTTTATCAAGGATTGTCGCAATTATAAAATTATTGTTCAAAATACTAACACTTGGGGCAAGAATATATTAAACATACTTGGCACGAGGTCCTCATAATGTGATTTTATTACAATTTATTTATTTTTGCCATAATTTGGCCTCGAAATGCAAAGGTTTTTGTGACCTTTTTAATTACGATACGTTTAGACAATCTTTTTGTTTTCTAATCATTTTCGATCCTACCGTGTGCCATGAGCTCATAAATAAGGGATTCGTTTGTGTACGTCTCTTAATGGGAAATCTCTAATAAACATATCGTAGGCCTACAGCAGGCAGTTTTAACTCTAAAACCACGTTGTTCAGCAACCATACGATAGGAAGATGAAGACCAAAACAGTCTTCCGCTTCCATCCACCATTTCACAAATAAACCAAAACCGTAATTCATATTAATGTAGTTACTAATATACTCGTAAACTTTAATATGAAACGGGACAACAAGTTATTACCATAGTTTGATTCACAACAATGCATCCAATAGTCTACAGTTGAACTCACCTCGTTAGTTAAACGAGCGTGATCCCGGGACATATCCTGCGATACGGACGTGAGACGTATCCAGCATTACAGTCACGTCGCGGCCCGCAGTTATATGGACCCAATCCCCGTAACCTTTATAACTACGATTACCTTTACAATGGATTGTTAATATTGTAAGATGAATGATGTGGTATCGGTGTAAACATAATTGTTATTAAATGAACACGAGAATTTATGTTGGTTTAATATCGAACAGCTCTGTAGCTGAACTTTTTTATCGGAAAAGAATACACCTGATATCTGCAAATGTATCTTTCCGTAACAAAAGACCAAAAACTCTCATATAAGTTTTGGAAAGACAATTTAAGATTGAGGTCGACCTGATCCTGACCTGGCTAAGCGAGTTGACTGCTGCGCTTGGAGTCGCGGGTACTATTCCCGCACAGGACAAACATTTGTTTGATCCACAGATGTTTGTCCCTAGTCTTGGTGTTTTTGTTTGTGACATTTTATGTTGTGAAACTGGCCTATGACACAGTAGAAATGTCTAGTGTGGGGCTAAGTTTTTACAAAAAAAAGGTAAATAAATAATACGGTTATAAATATTATTATTCACTTATAATACCACAAGAGCTTCAAAATTATCGGGTATTTCCCGATAGGTTCGTTGCAAACAAATGAAGGAGTCACGTTTTTGAGTTAGAAAAACTTGACGACTTTATTTGTTTGCAGGGAACCTTGAGGGAAATGCCAGATAATTTTGAAGCTCGTGTGGTATTCGGGGGATTATTTTTCCGTCCCAAATGTCGGCCAATAGAATTGCACCATTCGACGTCACGTGGTACAACCTAAAAATAATCAAAAAATTATCAGTATAATACCATGTAGGTTGTACCACGTGACGTCGAATGGTGCAATTCTATTGGTCGATATTTGGGTCGGAAAAATAATCCTATTAAACATCTATTTCTTCCACCTAAATCCTGTTAGACTAACCCTAACAGTATCATTGTGTTATTTACTCTTTGGCCTCTGGACCAGAATGAAATCGCAACATAAACCTAAGTTCAAGACTAAAAGCTCCTTGAATCTCGACTTAACCTCAAAACGAAACCGTGGTACTTTTCAACAAAGTGTTTTACTAGCACTAAACATAAGTCCCGTGCATTGTACAGAACAGTCTGCACATGTATTACTAGTGTATTTGTCATGAGGCGGTTCTCTTTCGAGACAAACGTATTTTGATCTTCAAATTGTTACAATTTATTGTTGAAATTAACTAAAAGGTATTTTACTCAGTTCTTGCATTTACCATTCATTCGTCATTCAAAACCAAATAAATAGCGTGAAGAGTATACAATATAGACTTGTACAGTTAGTTATGTTGGGTGTTTTTTAATGATAAGAATTAAATAATTAAATATCGTTTATTTTTTAAATATGAAAATAAATTAACTACCTACTGCATTACTTATAACTTGCAGAATATCAGTTATATTATGATATTAACACCTGACCGTGATCCCGTATTACAATATCCACTTACAGGCTTTGTGACACAACAACACCACACAATACATCAAAATCGGACATTAACGTTAATAAAAACAGCACTTAAGCTGCCTTTCTCCCATTAAATGTCATAAGCAGTACAACAACTATGTATTTTATCGCCGCCCAAACACGCCATGTATTTGTAGTTGTCACGAAATTTCAATTTGCCGCCATAACACTGTCGTCGCGTTTTACGACGTAATTTCTTGAACGGCTGTTAAAAACATTGTTGAGCTAGCAAAACGCACGGTTTAACTGACTTGTTAAGTTTAAGCGTCAAAAGGTATTTAGAGAGTGCGATAATTTTATATTATTGCGGCAAGCTTTGGTCTTTTAGTCCAAATCTTATTGTTGTCGAGCAAATTTTGGTCCTTTAGTACGAATCTTATAGTGAAACTTTTTAAGGAACGGATAACTTGTTTCAATGTCGCTCAAATATTAAAATTTAATTAAACAGTGATAACGAAATTGTATTACTAACAACTAACACTACGGAGTGGATGCCACACAACGTCAAAAGGCGTCGCGCAGAAGACGATGGCGGGACGAGCTTGACTCCTTTAAAGAGAGATGGTCTATCGCAGCTCACAACCGAGAGGAATGGAGGAAGGAAAGGGAGGCCTTTGCCATGCAATAATAATAAAAACAACTCGTTTAAATTGCAATTTTTTTATTTATATATATCTGTGCTATAATTAAGAAAACCATTCGAGTTTGAAAACAGAAAAGTTTAAAATCAATTAAATAAAGCAAGCTAGGCCATCAGCTGTCCACTCAATACAGCTCGCCAAACTTCGTCTACATACGGAAAAAGATTCAGAGTGAGTTGAAAAGTTTTCACTATATTTCCATTCGTACAGCAAACTAGTTACTAAGTAAACTTTAACATCTGTTTCCGAACGTAATAAACTAGGGAAGGTAAGATACAAGTATTTTTATCTAGTTTAAGTTTTGCTTTGAGTTCAATTCTGCTACAATTACTAGTGCATATTTTAATGTTGATGCTATCAGGTGGAAGCTTTGGTATAAAGGAGCGTGAATTTATCGCTAACTAAAGTTATATACCGTGAGTCTAGTTTATAGGACCATAATGTTATGACAGTCTTTTTAATTGGGTTTGTCTTTGGTCTAGTGGTCACTTTTTGCAACTGCTGAGCATGAAGTCTTGGATTCAAACCCCGGGTCGGGTAAAGTGTTATTGAATTTTCCCCTCCCTACCCCTCCGGGGAATACAAGTGTGTTGTTTAGTTTTTTCTAATTATCACCTTTATATTACACAAATATCTACAAAAGTGGATATAACTCCTTTAGCAGTCTCAACATTAAGTTTACAGTAATTCAGGAACAACATATATTTAATACATTCTAAATATGTTTAACTGGCGCACCTAAAGGCACTATGCCATGTCTAATACTGTTATAGGTAACTATTACGTATAAAGCGTTTAAGTTCGGGTGGAACTGAAGACTTTGGGTAGAAATGCTATGACTACAAAAGCGAGAATATTTTAAGTATTTACCTAATAGGTCCAACTTGATGCGTACCTTACTTACTTCTTATGTAGACTTTAACTTGTATGGTGTTCGAAACTTAATTGTTTAGAAAACTAAGTATTTGGTACGAGACACTTTGACATCTTTTATTTTACATTTTTTTTAAATTACACAATCATTTCAATCATTGTTATATATAAGCTTATAAAAGATTGTATCGACACACACAAACCAATACTTTCCACCGGTCTTTGTAGTCGCACGCAAGAACTGGATCATAGGACCAAAAACTCCTGTTGGAGTTTGTAATGTAAATCTTAATAAAATTCATAACCAAAACAAATTAGAACATATATCAAAGTGCTACATTCCGTGCCCGAATATCATATTCAACTTTAATACTTTAAGCCCTCCAAAACAACCACAAATGGAATACACAGCATGAAATTGAGCCAACTGCAAACAGCATTTGATAATGCAGGGAGAATCATTTGCATCGGCCAACTCGGCTCGTTCTAAGCAGCTTACGATAATGTAAGCCCCAGAAAGCCTCCGTTAGCATAACTTTGCGTTCACTACAGTACTGTACAACGCTTTGAGTCGCAGAACAAATTGTTTATTCAATATTTGTGAGTATTTATTGCTTGTGATACCTGCTGCTGGAAAACTGTCTTTTTGAATGCTGGGTTTTGGGTGAATAGAGAGTCATTAATGATATAGGATTTTATTTCTCCAAATGGGTTTGCAAGAAACACTCTTACTCGTCATTATTTTTTTTATACTAGATGGCGACCTATTATGAAACAGCTCGTAGCTTTAACTGAGTTTAAGTCGATCCGCGAGATATACATACCTACAATCATTATTGATAACCACTCATATGACACAAAATTAAAACAACAGAATATTACATCCTATATACTCGTACTTTCATAGAAATTGAATTTACATCTAATGAAATTGATATACATACATACCTATATTAAATCTTCATGACTCGAACGACGTTGAATTGTTAATCAAGCTTCAACTATCTACAATATCGGTGTCCGTATAATGACAAGTTGTAACACTATAGTCTAGGAGCTCAGCACAAATCCGTTCGCATTAGTTAACGCTTCCGCCATCTACATTTGTCTTGAGTTCGCTATATATTTGTCAGCTAACGGTCACGCCTTTAAGGGATTATTACGAGAGATGTATCAGGACTTAGCTTGTCAATAACAATGGGACTTTAACTGATAAAGCTTAGTGACAAGATGCGTTCTGAAGTTGTGGATTTGTTATGTAGATGTGAAAATGTATAAGCCTTTTAGTTTTTAAAGTATAAGTTTGGTTAAGATGTTTGACATTGCTAGTAAATCGATTCCGAAAATTGAATACAATTTTGATATTAATTAATTAGGTAGTATCTTTTTAAACAGTTAGGAATACTATCTATTAAGTAGTAAAGAGAACTACTTATTGCGAAACAGCATGGTGAAGAAAAAATTCTCTAAAAATATATAGAGCGGGACACATGTTAGAAATAAAAGGCCACAATAACAGGGCTTGACCTATCATTCGAACCCAAAACCTGACGCCCATCAGACGTTAAACAACACCTTAAACAATAAACAACTTGAAACCGAATCCATTTTCATTTCAACAAAACATATTCGTTAACAAAATATAAAAAGGTTTATTTGCTTACGATCAAACAGCGCATAGTGTAGGAGACACACAACAAAAAGCAACCGATATCAAAGCAAAGATAAAACAACGACATAATAACGCGTTAAAATACAAACAATCCGCCGACATGATGGGCTTTTAGTAAAACAAATATTTGCGCAAGTAATGGCTGTAACCCATAGGAAAATAAAATATAAATAAAACAAAATCCGTGTTTTCGAATAACTGTGCGGTAACCGAACGTTTTGAGACGGAGGTTATGTTTTGTGTTTTAAGTTGATGATGCTTATCGCGATCTGCTTTAAGACGTGTAACACTTTCATGACTATTATCTAGTGTGTAGGTTTGTCTATGTTAAATTACTAATTTAGGTAGGTACAGATAAATTTATATTAATAGTTAGATTACTAATTTATGTACAGATAAACTTACATTAAGTACACACAATAATTTTATGGTCATTACTCAAATTTTCCGTTAAGCTCAGTCGTTGATACCACTCAATACATATAGAAATATACAAAACTAGAAACACTATTTTTAAGCAAGTTGTGGTCAGTTTACAGCGCAGGGGTATTAAGGACCCTTGAAACAACACTGACATTGATGACGATGGATTCATAAAATATGGCTGGTCTAAACTAGAGCCTCGTCTCCAATGACAGAAGTCCAGAGCAGCTTTTTACAAATAACGATAATAGAGTTAATTAAAAATTAAGACTGGTCTAAGTTAGAGTCCCGTCTCTAAGGACCGAAGTCCAGTGACATTTTTGAGAGAAGAAAAAAATCATCACCTTAATCAAAAAACACATAAAAATAGCGTAACTCAATATTATTGACGTGTTAATACGGGTCTTCAGTAACAGAAGAAAGAAGAAGTATGGATAACCACTAAAGTGACGCCCAAATGGTACCGTTTTACGATTTCGATATACAACCCTAATTCATTAAACATTTTCGCATTCAACACAAACTACCAACTACTATTCAGTACTATCCCGTTTATGAGGCTCATGCAAACATAAAGGCACGTCCACACACAAAAAAGTTGTGATAAGATAGTTAAATAGTTAATGCTAGCCATGAAACCCTGTCGACGACGTAAACAAGTTTTATATCGCCATTTAACTGGATTACGATATTACTAACATTTTTTATATACCCGTTCGCTTTTATACTGGGACAAACAAACGATTTCTGACGTTCGTAGCTGAATAGTAATGTAAAGCCTTAGCGGAATGTACGGAGCTAGCATGACTATATCACATGTGCTCATTCTTTAGTCACATTGCTATAATTTTTATCCTCTGAGGTTGGTAGGTTTACATTAATAAGCCAAAGCCGGCACATAGATACATGTATTTATCAGAAATTAATGAAAATACTAATGTAAGAAATAAATCCAATGAAAACTGTACACCTACAATAGTTTTTGTGTATTGAAAGTAGACATCAAGTTAGAAACATAATTATTTTCCATGCTTTCTAGTCTAGGGTATACGTCCCTAATAGAAATCAAACCAAAATTTCGCCTATAAGAGTGCAAATAGGACTATATTTAGAACTAGTATCCAAGAAGCAATAGTAAACTACTGGGTTAAGGACATTTAAAAATTGATACCCCTATCAAAAACCTGGGCCTAAAATATCACCTTGAGGGACTCCTTCAACGAAACCATTTCGGCAAAGCTCGTTCAAAATTCATAACAACATGAGCATCCAATTAAAACAGAAACTTACATACAGCGCGTACTTCAATAAATTTATTGAAACTTTCAAACATTGGCAGCCAGGTATATTGTTTTCAAATAAACTAAAGAGCAAATTAAATAAGTTTTGCCGAATATTATATACGTATATTGTACATACATGCTTGCAGTACATATGATGTGGTTTAATTAATTTCGGAGCATGTTTGAGACAATATAAGGTCTTGTGGAGCAATAATAATATTATACATGATTTTTTAAAGTCTATACGACATTTTAGTACATACCTCTAATGTACAAGTTAATTAACTACTCAATTTTTAAATTAGGATTTGTAGAATTTTGAGCGGTATTTTCACACTCAGCTGGTAAATAATTACAGTGTTTCGTGCAGATTACTAATTTAGCTAAAATTCTTTGCAGGGGCAGTAATATTTTAAATCAGAAGAAATACCTTTTGGAAGTAAAGTATTTGGGATTTTGTGTTATAACACCAACAATGACGGTAAACTAAAAAAAATGTAGAATGAGGCTGGGTATTTCATTATTTCTTTTTAAACACGGTAATGTATGTTAATGGAGTGCTGCTGATCTTATGTTCGTAATAAATCTCAATAAAAAGAATAAACGACGAAGCCAAAACGACGGAAATCCGTCCTTTTTCCAAGGGCTCGCGTCACACGGAACTTAAAGTTTTTCTCCTTAAAATTGCAATAAATTAACATTACGACTCCCATTTGACTATTTCCACCACACATTTCAAAATGACAATGGACGTAGCGTACAGAAAATTACCCAGAAAATTGGGAAAACCACGGCTTTGAAAAAACTTTTTCAGCGTTAACAAAAGACGTAAATCCAAATGAGTTTTAAATGAGAATGGGCTCAATTCTCTGGGATATAAAGTACATTTTCGTCTAGGATTGGTTGTGACGTGTGTGAGTTGTGTTTTAGGAGAGTGGTCTCCGAAGGCTCCTCACGTCTCGTGTCGGGCACGTCACGTACCCTGGGCTGGCGCAACGTTTATTATTCAATAGCTAAATGTAACAGACATGTTTAAAGTTACGGAGTGGGCTACGTTTAGTAGATATTGGACGCGGCTGGGTCAGATTTTAGTGAGTAAAAAAAAATGTTTCTATGCTATTGTAACAACATTTCGTTGTTCTGCGTGTTTGGTACTTACATAGAAACAACTGTTATTCTTATATTAAGTATATTTGTTCGAAGCTTGAAATTCTTAAATATAGGAAGTTAACAAACGTGACTATCTATTTAAAGACAGCAAAAAGGTTAGGGTTCTATTTTATCAGTTTCTAAAGTATGATAATATTGTTTGTGTTGGTGTGGTCTTTAATTTTTGAAGCAGCTACCTAAATATTGACACATTCTACACCAATAGTTGTTTAACATTATACGCTGGATATGAATTTTCTATTATATGAGTTTATTCAGTCAACAAAATTATGTAAAAATTAAAACTGCAATTCACCATTCCAAAACTGAATCTAAAATTAAGGTTCCATTGCATTTCAAGATTGTTCCCAAAGTTTAGTTCAATGCTCAGTTTATCAGGAGCTTATCCGTTTGGTGACCGCAGCGTTGAGTTATTTCCCTGGAAGTCATTTGTAGCATTAAACCGAACTTTGTCAGTTGCGGTATAGAGATAACGACTTACTGTGCATAGTTTGAGGTGCACAGGATCAAGTTCAACTAAGATGGTCATCACTTCAAGTTGTTTCAATAGCAATTTCTATAGATGATTCGTTATCATTTCGCCTGGTTTGCTATTCAAATTTTGTCTAGCTATACACGTGTCTGGTATTAAACTTAATTGATACTTATCAACATAACTATAAGGCACATAATTACTAAGTTTTGTAACTAGTAGTCTATGTATTATATTATTCTTCTATAGGTCCTAATATATTTTTTATATATTTTCTTTTCTATTATTTTTAATGTTGGCCAAGGCTGACTATGTTGAAGAGACAATAATACGAAATTGCTTTGTGTGGAGTTCCACCCTGCAACATGTACCATAGCACACAGTCTAATCACGTTAGCCAGTAGTTTACTTTACATATTGAATAAAAGGTGTAGAGTTGATCACCTTTTATACACTGGTCCTAGTATAGTGCCCTTGGGAATCTATTTTAGTGCGCCCAAATAAAGCGGTGAATATACATGAAAATCGTTTCTTATCTACTCGGGCTCCTAAGGTACTTGAATAAGCCGAATTGTAATGAACGTTATAATAAATTAACCCACTTATTCTAACCCACTAATGGTTATTTTGGCTCATCAATATTAAGAGGTTACAGGAGCATAATCGGTTGCTAGGGGCGCCTCAATTTATCTACTTGCCCCGGGGAATGAAATAATCAGGGGAAATTGGCTAACACTCTTTAAGGATAAATATTTTGCGAAGGGTGGCCTATATTTAGTTATTTTGAGGAAATAGAAGATAGGGTGGTTTAGAAACTGGCGGCTTTAGATAGCTGTACTTAATGTAGATATCTATGATAATGATAAAGGTAAGAAAAATGGGTATACTTTAAATATTCCATTTTATATTTTGGTGTTTAACTCTTTTACAAATCTTGAAAAAGACATAACTATAACACCTAAGGATACATAGATAATATATAAATAATCGGTTAGATCTAACTCAATTTAGGCCTACAAATTAAATCTGAATCAAACGTACCTAATTACTGATAGAACTCAAAAATAATTCCATACTCTCATAACTACACATAGAATAATTATACTTCATTGCGATATGAGAATCATATAATGACATGCAAACACATTTCCATTCTACTAGTAGGTTTACTAAATCATCTAACAAGGTGATATCAACTGAAACAGCCATGACCTAATGAACGAAGCACACAAAGATCTATTTATAGCCTTTAATCAAATCCCAGTACATCATTACTTCCAGGAACGAAAGGTCATTCTAGGTAACGCCTGTCTTCAAAGGGATGGCTGCGATCAGTTCCCGGATATCCGGTCGAATTGGTGCTATCACAAAGACGGCGGCTTTCAATGAACCTACTGATACACGCTAACGAACGTAATAGGCGAGGAGCGGGGGCGAGGGGCGGAGGTGACGTAAGTGGGATATTGATAAATTTGCATACTTCGGAAATGGTGAAAGAAGGTTTGGGAATATGGCAAGATAGGCAAAAAGTTTGTTTGCTTTGTTTAAAGAAATCCATACGTATTGATTTAACATGTATTGAGATTTCTCAGATTACGAAAATAATTATCTACTTATAGACGAAGTAAAGTTTCGCTTTTTTTAATTTCATCTAATTCATTTCTGCTCCTATTAGGTCATCATTTAGTAGTAACAGATAATTATAAACAACATTTTATGCTAACACTAATCCATAACAACGGTGTAATTGAAAATAAAATGACACATGACTCCTATAAAGGTAAAGAAACGAGAATTTATGAAATTTTAACATGACAAGTAACTGAGCACACTACATTGCTGGCTAGCCAGGTGACATTGTCAACGCGCCAGCGTGAAAACAATAACAGAATTGGCAGGCGAGTGGAAAGTGTCGCATAAAGTAAAAGAGATTTAAACGGGTACGTGTTAGTGGATTTGTTTGCACTGTAAAGTGAATTTCGTGAAATTCAATTTGCACTCGTAAAATATTGTTGCATGTCTCTTTTCTGGTGAATTATTGGAGGTATTTTCCTCTTGTTTATAAAGAGTTCTTATGAAAGATAATATAATAAATATATTTACAAGATTTGGTAAAACACCAAAAACAAAATTGAAACATTTGTCTTCTCTTGAAAATATCGGCCGACAAATTCGTCGTCCCAAGAAGCATACTTAAGCAATTACGTGCCAAAATTTCTTGTCACTACATCAATAATAAGACATGATTTAGAGTCTTATAAGGAAAACGAGCACCAGATAAGTGTAACATCATAAAATATTAATACACCGTCTATTGAGCTCACCTAAGAGGAAAAACGGGATAAATATATTAGTAATTTCCTATAGATAAACGAAAAAGATTTTCGCTTTGACGACAATGGCACTTAATAAAGATAGGTTTCTACTTATAAATACAATTGGAGCTACTCAGAAGGATACTACCAAGGCTTCCGGATCCATGACCTATTTACATCAGTTGAAACTTTACGCTATTCGTTATACATCGAAGCTATACTTTGTGATTTCCCCGGAGCACGCCGAGGATTACAGAAAGTGAATCGCATCCAATTTTTATCATTCACTTACATATCTGTTTCGGCTTTTTGTTAAATTGCCGTGGAGTGGCGAATGATTCACTCAGCTTTGCCGTCAGTTTTTACGATAATTACCTCTTTGATAGGTCTGTGCTGTACCAGTTTTTTTACCATTAACATCGAAAGTTTCTTTGCAACATTACAGTTGTATTAACAATTTTAGTTCGGAGCTGGAATGGTTTTTGAGCTCAATTTAAAGGATCATAAAGTTTCGACAAAAGCCGTTTCTATCATTACTTTGCTTATCTTAGTAATATAGGTTTCTTTATTATTTTAACTGCTATCGTAAGCTTTTATGTTGGAAGACATAAATTATTAGAAGAAATGGAACCGGACGGAAACTGGGTTTATCATGTCTTTGCCATAGACAATTTTATACGGAGATTAAGATAATATACTGATAAGAATTTCCTTAGGGAAAAGGCGGAACAGAATATATATGTAGTTAAATAAGATCATAATATTATAGGCACTGTTACATCGAGTAAAAGTAGTGTATTTATTACGCACTAAATGTTGTACTTTATTATGAAGCAACTGGATTTTTCTCTGTATTTTGCTCAAGTTGTCATTATAAAATATTGCAATGAGTGTTGAAATACTCCTTTATTTATTACAAATCATAACGTGGCGATAACTGTTTAAACCCAATAATCAGAAATCACCGTAAAACATTAAGAAACTATCTATGCACACTGCACAGTGCTCAGGCCTATATTTTCCAGCGCGAGCTCCTAAAATTTTTGTTTTGTCTACAGCATAGGCATTTGTAGTCGGTTGCAGATTCGCATCCTAAAAATGTGTTACTTAAGATTCCTCATTTACCCAAACCCTACTCTTCTTCGTTGGGCAGCAACCCTCTTATTAAAGTACGCCGGCTTATATCATAGCTTACAGCACTATAGCATTCGGGCACTGAGTAAATTTAGAAGATTGCTAACACTTACGTAACTCCCTCGATTTGGATGACTATGCATGGTACTTACCATAAGACTATGAGACTACCCTTTCAACATAAAAATCACTTTGTATGCCTCACATATTTCGGTTGCTTACGACTTGCAAGACAGCCTCTTGTTATCGTTGTGT
Organism: Abrostola triplasia; assembly: GCA_946251915.1. Lineage (NCBI taxonomy): Eukaryota > Metazoa > Arthropoda > Insecta > Lepidoptera > Noctuidae > Abrostola > Abrostola triplasia. The sequence continues at coordinate 958,406 of OX276424.1, read as the reverse complement.
CCGTTTCGTAAAGCCTTTTTAGGTTCACCGACTTCTTACAAAGAAACGAGTAGGATACAACATTTATTTTTATTGTTATAGAAACATGTACGTTTATACCTACTTACTATTGCTTTGCTAAGGGAACGTATTATACCATACGAATCCTTCTATTTAAATGAATCCTCGAGATTAAAAGAAATTGTATACAAGAATATTATTAATATTGACATTCTCTCACATGTATGTATATTATTCAATTCATTCAGTTATATACTAATTAATTTATCATTATGCTTGTGATTTGCATGGCGTGAGCCTGAATATGTATGGCTATTTATATTTATTGATTGTAACATCTGTATACCCACCCATACTCTGTAAATATAGGATTTGAATTTGAAAAAAAAATAAGCATTGTACCTACTACCATGAATCTTGACCTACATAAAATTCATTTTTAGACACCTTAATCCGTTAATAATATCTAACCTATGTATTGTTATCCTTTGTACTTTACCCTGACAGAATTCATTAGTGTCTTGAACAATAAAATACAAATATAAGCTTGATTCTGGTTATGGATATCACCAAGTAACTGTTTATGTAAGCAAGCGAGCATGCCTCTTATAAGTGGATCCTTATATCTATCCTTAGTGGAGGTCGATCCCCATGATTTCCCTTGGCGCGTATTGCCTCCAAACGACTTTACTGAGACTTCTTGTGTGTCATTTTATAAAACTTAGTTTTAACTATCTAGATGATATTATAGTTCGTGCACGGTCTTCATCAAAGCTAATGTTGTTGGATAAGATTTTCGTTGTATTTTATGATGTATCTTGGCAACAAATATTTTTCTGTGTTGCTGCATTTATTTAATCATTATTATAGCTTAATATTTTATTGTAATAAATGATAATATGTTGATTGTTTTAAATAAATCTCCATCTCTCTAATGAGCAATTCTTTGAAGCGTAAGGCACGTAACATAAATATAAATTGATTAATTACATTTTGTATAAGATATGATATTAATTACTTAAAACAACTCTTATATCACATCAATTTCAATCACATCTTCGCCAAATATTAGTAAAGTATAAAATAAAAATGACAACTATAAAATCTTTAAGAAACAAATTGTAAGAACCTCTCCGATACAGGAAGAGACATTTTATAATTAAACTCAAAATAGATTTAGGTCACGTCTAACACAGAGTGAAACCAATCGTGGAGCTTTCCGCATAGACCTGGCGGGGTGGATGGGCCCGCAAATCGGATGGAAAGCCGATCGTATAGGCATCGCACAAATCCTGGCGACGCGCCAAAATACATTACGAGTCGTACACGTTCCGTATACGTGTCGTTACAGCAACTGACGTAGAAATACGCGGTTTAAGATAGTCGTGACGTAGTGACGTGTTCTTTTGGGTGTAACCTGCTTGTAAATAGTAAATAAGGTTGATGTTCTGTGATCTATAAATTGTAATGAATATTTAATTATACAGAGTTGTATAGTACACCCACATTTAGCCAGATATGGTCTTAAAGGGGGTGAGCCTGCTATAAACCGTTCGTAAATCCAGATCCCGTGCTGCCAATGAGAATTTTTTAACGGAAAAACCCAATTTTCCCATCTCCGTAATCGGTCCCGAAAGCTCACTGCTCAATAGTCGCGCTTCAAGACCGTTAGTGATTATTAGCTATGATTATTTGAACAGAGGTAAAATACGTCAACATATAATGTATATATCTTTGCAAGGTTTTGTTAGGTGTTTTCCCTAACATAACAACAATATAGCTCAATATATAATATAAGGATAAAATCATACTAGTTAATGAATGACAGGATGACCTAATTACCAAATTAACTATTATTCTCTCTCTAACGGAAATAAGGTCGTTAGAACAATGGGAGAGTAGTACCTGGCGACTGACAAATAACGGGCCAAGCCTCCCATCTTTGACGGGAACTTATTTTTGACGTAAAAGGGGGTAAACCAACAGCGCAGATTATTCGCCCGCGGCTGTTTTTGCGTTCTAAGAAACGTACCATATTGAGTTCATAGGAAAATGATCTTTAAAGAAAAGGGTTAAAGGATATGATTGCTTGTATTCGTGAATGTTGTGTTGTGTAGTATTATTTAAACGTATACATGTAGATAGTTTGGTTAATGTAAATAATGTAATGGCTTGTGTTTATTTACTTAAACTCTTGCGAATTAATGGAAATTGTAATGAATTGGTATCCTTTACGTGAAAATATGTATTTTCTCTTGTTTGGTGACTCTACCTAATAAAAGGTAATTAAACTTGTTACCCAAAGCGTAATTTTAACATTTACTTAAGTTTTGTCAATTATTTTCTTTATCTTCTTGTCGTATGGTTGACGAACAACCTGGTGACAGAGTTTAAACCACCTGCAGGTCTCTGACATGACTTTACACACCGTTGAAAGATCTCTCAGTGTGCCGGTTCCCTCGCGATGTTTTTCTTCACCGTTTTTAAGTAGCAACTGATAACTTATTTATAGTATATAGACATTGGTGTGTGCCGGGGTTTAAGGTAGTCCAACGATCATACCACTCGGTTATAACTGATTAATACAAGGATTTATATGATCTGCTCTTAACCAATTTCAAAATTTGAGTTATTAATGTTTATTTTTAAAAGCTTAGAACCTACGTATGTAGATAATAAGACATATTTTACTGTAATTATTAATTAGAAAATAACAACAAAAAAGTAAATTAATAATTCATGTTATACATCTGTCGAGGTGTTACTCTGTAGATGATAACGTCCGGCCGCCCTTCGGTTGTTTCCGGTGTGCCAGGGTGGGCGGCATAATCGGGAATTTACCAAACAATTGTTTTAAGGGCGGAGGCGTTTACTTAGCTATAGAATTGTTTAATTAAAATATTTAATTAATTTTAAGCAGGAAAAATATTTATTAGTAAATGTTGGTACCACGTTCTGATTAGAATACAATAACAGGGTTATATTTTTCAAACATTACACAATACAAAATGGCTTGGTTAATCTTTGGTAGTGGCTTTACTTTTTAAAACTGCTATAGTGTGAAATTAATTTTTTTTTTGTTAATTACTAATTTGAGACTATAATAGTTTGTTTTACTCATAGGTACCTAGAGTGGGAGAGGCATAAGTCCAGCAGTGGACTGTGTGGATGATAGCGAGTATAGTAAACAAAATAATATGACCATACAGAGTCAGAACCTTTAGGAGAACCAGCCCATCATTCTTCGAACCCTTCGTTAAATTATTTCCGAACATGTCCGATGTTTGCCGAGCCCGGCCGGACAATACCGGACGATATAATGAGTTATGAAAAGCACCCATCGTTCCGAGAGGAAATGAAATCTCGAACTTTCGATATTTACACGCGAAACACAGCTTAAACGGGATCAGGCTTTGTTTAAACTCGTTACAATTGTTGTATGCAAACAAATGTGTTGTAATCATGGAGGATTTCCCCCTTTGTTTATTTGTGTTTGTAGTTATAGCTACTGGCGACACGTGTACTTGACACGTGCATGGATCAGACGTGAGATGAACATGAACTATTAATATAGCGATTATTATAGCATCATGGTTGTCTATTCTGAGTTATCATTGTGACAAATAAAAATTGCTTACGGTGTACACTGACCTATTTCTTATTGCTTTGAAAATAGTTGTTTGTATATACGCGCCGTTTGCAAGATCTATTTTGTATTCTTTCGTAGAAATAAGACTTTCGCCAATAACCAAGTTTTAAGTACCTGTACTAACCAAGCTGCTAACTCCTGTATTCAAAGTCGTGAAGATATATTTATTTATAAATACAAAGTCAAATTACAGGATTAAAAGTCGTTTTATTAAAGAGGTAGGTAAATAAGATCCCAGCAACCTTTGGAACGACTTTGACATTTCTGGCACCAAATGTCTCAACATTGAAAACTCCTTTGATCCGTATCACAATAGTTTATTTCTATGAGACAGAGCTCGAACACTGTTGTTTTTCAATTTCCGGATCACCAAAGAAAACCCAAAGTTGTGAGGAAGCGGAACAAACGATACGAGACATTAGAAGATTTAAATTAAGCCGTATCGTATTTATCTTTGCCCACTTCTTCAAGGCAAAGTTGATAAAACCCAATATCCGTTGTTTGTTTACCCCAAAAGTGCTTCTATATCCGGCCCTCCTCTGATTTATGATATAAGACATATAGCCGTTGAATGTTGATTGGATAAAAATAGGTTAAACTTTGACTTTAAAAAATTAAATTCAAAATCCGAATATGAATTTTCCACTAAAGTTAAAAATAAGATTAAATTTTCGATCACACTACACTTAGAGCCTTTTCGGGCGATGCAATAACCCCGACATGTTTATCCTAATCCCGCGTTTATTTCCAATAAACAAATCTGAACAAACTATAAAGCTACCAACGCACGTGGCATCGATCCCGATTTTGAACTGTCGTAACCAGTGACTCCTAAAGGTTAAACATTCGATCTAATCATAGATTTCAGCTTCTGACTGTGAATTACAAATATATCTTTTACCTACGACCATTAGGCTTGAGACTGATATAATTGCTTTTTTGTGGGACTTTAATTTGGCACCAGTATATCCTCCAAAGATATAACAGCCCCCATGTTCGCCCATTTCCATTGCCTAATGTGCGCATTCTCCTTTAATTTTCAACAATTCAACAAATTCCTTTCGAACCTTCAATATTTTTAGATACTGATTAAACATTTCGCCAAATCCTAACCATATGAACGTTGCGGTCAAAAGTCAAAACCTCCATCAATTACAAATGTTTGCTTTTTACGTAAACGAGTTACGAACTTATTTCACGACTTCCCACGCAGAGGGCGCAGGTAGTCAAACTAAATAATTTCGGTAAAGTTCACTCAAAATAATTAAGCCATTGAAATGACTTCTAAATTAATTTCTCGAGTTCAGTACATTTGTTGGTGTTAAAATTCCGCTCTTTTGTTAAACCTCCATCCATAATCAAGGGTATGACGGTGAGTCGATCTGTCGGATCCAACGAGTTTAGAATTGTGAAGATTTTATTTACATGGATGAAAACTAAGTTTAAACAGAATTCGCGTATTCAGTATTCAAATTGTTAATTGAAAACGAAGTGAGTTTGGTTTCGGGTTTTCACTAATGCCAGTTGCGTTTGTATGTTTTAAATTAAATATCTCAATCCACATTATGTTTTCAGATTATCCCTTTTCTGTTGAGTATTTATACAATACAGCGACCACTAATCCGCTTGTAAATTAAAATTCCTAGGGTTTTTTTCTGGATTATCGGGTCTACAGCAGCATTAACATATACTTGGATGACTATTTACTTCAAAACCGTGTATGAATTATTTTCTAGAGGGTATTTAGTAGGTGCAGAGCTTTGTAAAACATAAGCTAAGGCATTTATCCAAATTTAAAACCAAACTATTTTTTGAACTAAAGTCGAACATAATAATAGTCTGCAACACCCAGTTGAGTGGAAAAAACTCACTTACAGCAAATAACTGAGGCATGAATGCACTAACGATCCGAAATAACACAAACCAAAACATTATCGGCGAAGTTGCTACCATAAAACCCGTACCACGAGCCATCACCATTAAATACCAGAAATGATTATACCTCTTATAATACGTTTTTAAGACAAACTGCCAAATAAAAAGGTGCGCACTCATCCGACATCGTTCCGCTGAGTCTGCTGCGTGAAGCGTTATCGTAACGTTTATAACGGCTATCAAAAGTTAGCGACGAGATGCCGTAAAGCTCATAGTAGGGGTAAGGTATGGAGTATGAGTGAGGTAAGCTTTTGGGTGTAAGCATGCGTGCTTCAAAACGCTGTTTCAAAATTAAGGTTAATTCTCGTTTACCGAAGTGAGATTGTTCGAAATTCAAAACACGGAACAGGTTTAATAACTTAGACTGTAGTGATACAGGCTAGAAGTATGATAGTGCTTCGGAAGGGGCAAGCTTTAGTGGTATTATTTATGTTATAAAGATCAAAGTATTTTTATAAACATAACATTATCTGACGTCTATATTCCTTAAAACATTAAATAATTAACAGTCCCCATTGATTCCTATGTTTTATCATCAGGAATGTGCTGTTGCACTAATAACGATGGTATATATGTATTCTCATAAAGTGTGTTAGCAACTACGGGGCATTGGGATTTTGGCAAACTTTTAAGTATCAACTATGAATTCTGTTTGTTGGTTAATATCGGTTTCCGTTTTAATGCACAGTATCAATGACTATTAGTTTGCTCCGAGAGAGTATCGTTGAGTTATCGTGCAGTAATATTGTCATTTGGGATATTGTGTTCTCCTGTTTTGGTAAAGTTTGGCTGTGGTACTAATATTTAATTAATTCTTACTTAAATAATATACTAATTTGCAGCCTGTGTTGTCGAGCTGTTTGCAGCAGGAGAGACTGGTCCATTTTAGCACACAACTGAATAAATAGGGTGATTCTTTGTCGTGCCCACAAACTTTGTACCAAGAAGAAACCATTATTTTTAATGAATAAAATACCTATGTAGTACGTCATTGTAAACATAAGTAACTTTAACAGAAAAATCTAGATAAAATATTAGAAACTGCAATAACAATCGAAAACAATAAAAGTATTGTATTATATCTTCACGCCGATACAATGCGGTGTTGGCAAATTGCCATCCGATGGCAATTAACGACGATACCGCTACACCGCGCCTCCAATCAAAACTAGTTACTGTTCGTGGCACTAAGAATAATAAACACCGTTGCAGAATTGTAGCTGACACTTGACTTAATATAGGATGCAGAATATGACAACAAAATAAACTAAATTAACGATTTGAAAACTAAAAAAATTGGCTCGTGTTAGAGGAATTGTACGTTCCGTGGTATAGGTCAAAGGACTATTGCTAAGTATACATTATTACGTGTGTGTTTGGGTATTACATAGATTAGGCTAAAACGCTTATAGAGATAATACATTTGATAGCAATGTTCTGTTAGGTAAGTATTGTTATGTGTCAAGTAGATTATAATAATTATATGTATATAGTTTTTTGTGCAATTAAGTTTTTTTTTATGAATGGTTAAAAAATTAATTAATGGTAAATTAATAAAAAGTTTAAAAGCAAAAATGGGATAATTTAAATATATATTAGAAACAGTGAGTGAACCTAAGATCCACTCAAAGCAGCGTGGATGTACCAATAAGTTTTAAGTAATAAAATCAGAAAGCCACCCAATTTTATGTTAAAAACCTCTTTGTCTCACTTCTCAGTCTTTAAGAAAATATATGGCGAGTCTCAAGCTTCGGAGCCAGCTAGAAAGATAAAGTAAACGACAATATTACTCGAAGCTCATCTAAAGAGGAATGGCCGTCTTCATAATGGAATAATTTAAATTATATACCGCCAGAACCACAGAGAAGGCTGCAATAAAACACAATGAAGATATCTCGTCTTCGGCTTAATCCCGAGGTAGGCCGAATTTATAAGCGCTGACGTCGCGCTCTGGCCGGTCGGTGCGAAATTTCGGCCTATAGTCGTCTCTGGTCGGATTTACTCTTGCATATTTTTTGACTTTAGATGTTTCAGCTGAACATATTGTTATAACTCCTTCTTTTGGTATGGTTGACTTCGTAAGCTTTTCAGTAGAGTGACTGTGACTTGAGTTTTTTTTGCACCACGTATTTCTTTTTTGTTGTTTTGGCAGCCATGTCATACTTACCTCCTTACTACCTTTTGTGGTAAATTGCCTTAGCTTAATACAAGGCATACTATGTTGGTTCATTTATTGAATTATTGACAAAGCTAGAAGACAATACCTACTTGTTTTACTGAAAATGAAGTGGCAAACGATGATTTTATATATCCCATTCGTCTCCAATTTATTTATGATTTAAATTCTTTCCAATAATAGATATTAAAATAACATTCTCTCAAGGGGTTGGAGCTTTTTACCTAAATACACAAGATTCTGTTGACTTTTTGTTTAAAACACTTTTACTTGGAGTTATCAAAACTAAATTAGAAGATAAACTTTGAGCAAACACAAAAAACTTAGACATTTAAATTAGTAAAAATTCTTAGAGATTTACATGTCTAGTAAAGTTTTTTGTGAAAAGTTGTTCGAAAATATTGTGAGTTTCTACCTAAGATCTTTAAAATATCTGTCTGGTGTTGACAGAAAAAAAAGCTATGTAATTAATTACAATAATAACTTTGGCATATACTAGGAATACAAAACATTTGATAAATTCATTCATAGAGGTGGCAGAACCGGGGTTGGCTCAATAAATGCGTAGGACAGTGGTTAAGCTAGTACAGACATGTCTACAGTTCACCAACCATACAAAAATTACAAGACTCAAAGTATCTATGAATACAAATCTTCTTCTTATAATATCGTTGATAAACAACCTGGTATCAGAAGCTCTCTGACATGGCTTTACACGCCGTTGTAAAATCTCTCAAGTGTGCCGATTTCCTCACGATATTTCAAAAGTAAAAGACGTAAACACATTGCGTACTGAATTTCTTCACAAAAGTGTAGAACGCTCCAAATTCTAACTCTAAAACAAAACACCAATCGAATTGAATGTATAGAGAACCGCATAATCCCGTTGAAGTGAAAAGCTGAACTGTTGGCCGCCAGCCAACCAGCAAGCGCGACTCAATTAGTACCATAATAGCTTACGAAACTCGTATTGATTTTCGTATTATTGAAAATTACACATTATCACCGAATATCGGGGAGGTGGGTAATTTTATTTGCGGAGCGTGTATTGCAATAACCGAACGTAGCTAGTATTGTGTCAGCATTTGTCATTATAGTTGATTGTTGAGATGATTGTAATGGATATTGTGTTGTATGAGTTTGTAGGTAGTAATAGGTATACGCAATATTCATATTTAACACTTATCTTAAACATATTATAATGCTGAAGGTTTATTTATTTTAAAGTTCAGAACACCTAAAACATTATATTTTGTTATTTTTGGTTTCATTATTGATTCAGAAAACTATTAATTATGAATAAAATATGTTAGAATTTTTGCCATTGTCAGAGTAAGAAAAAATATGAACTTTGATACGCGAACAGATTACTAAATAAATACATCAGCCAAAGAAATGAATAGCATACTTTTGCAAATATACATATTGCATACTCCACAGTAAATTCTCGCTCTGTCCAAAATAACCTCGGCAATATGCAACGCTAATCCAAAATGAGTGACGCCAAAACTACAAATAGACAGATGGGTAAACAATGATAATTCACATGATATTATGGCTCCATTTAGTAAACAAACGGAGCCCGGCTATTAGCACAAAGCTTGTTTTAAGTTCAATAATACCTCACCTTCCCTGTTGTAGTATGTATGCATGTATGTAGATATGAATAATCGATAGTTGTATATGAAGTATCAAAATAACATATTTATTTGATGGAATTGACAATAGACGCAAAAGCAAAGTGCGAATGTCAAGCATCTTTAAAAATAATATCTTAGGTTACCAAAACCTGTTTACATGCTAATATTTGCATCTATCAAAGCATATCAATCAATAAAAATTCATGATTCTCAAGTTAAACACCCCCACCACAGACTGTACCCATATTTTACCGAAATAAATATGATTTGTTTTGACAAATAATGTCGTATTTAATAATGCTCGATTATTTTTTATCAAATTATTTATTTATAATATATTGAAGTGTATTTTAAAAACTTAAAATCAGAAACAATTTTAACTTAAAATTCGGTACATAAAGATATAAACATAGAGCTTAATATGTTCGGTCCCATGACAGCTCACATCAGTTAAAAAGATTTTTATATTTTCGCCAAACATTATACCGTGCAAGCAATTAATGTTTCTGTCTAAACTTTAACGTGAAATATGTTTTATGATTTCACGGCATGAAAAATATTTTACATTTTAGTTTCATAAAACAAAAAACTAGATGATAAAAGAAAACGTGTTAATGAGTGTAAACGAGTATAAATCCGTGGAGATTTGCCTGCATTTAACCGAGTTCTATGAGTTTAGGAAAAGCTTTTTTTATCATACGTACATAATATAAAACCCTTTGAATCTCTCTACTGAAACTTTGCTTCAACTTTAAACAGAGATGTTTATTTTATATTTGATCGCCTTTTAGGTCTTGTTATTTGCATACCCATAGATGTTTCGAGCCATTTCAAGTCCTAAATTACTTTTGTAGGACGATGGAATTGACATAGTCACATATGTGTACTTAAATCTCTAAATAAAAATAGAGGTAAAATGTCCTAGGTTATAAAGTGTCTTTTGTGTTTTACTATTTCCCAGCGGTATAAATACATTATTATGACAACTCAATTAATCTGTATTTAAACAGCAACCTTCAGCATCAAAACTAAGAACAGATCTTGCTATTAATACTCCCATTGTGACGTTAGTAACCTACCATCTAAAGACTGTTCAAAAACTGGCCTACCATATGTTGAGTACATATAAAAAAATCACAAAAAACGAACAGTATCCCAATATTTTATACCAAAATAAACGAACCAATCACCACAAGGAAATTCAGCCATCCCACAACCTAACAGATTGCACATATATTAAAAGCAGCTTCATTAACTATTGAGAGGCAATAACATGGCGAATCGGATTCTCCCTTCGTTCTTAACTGCGGTAATGAAAATGTACTGCCTTCAGTTCGATAACGGTTTAGTTTGTTTCTTAATGGACGATGTTTGACTGTATTTGGTTAATACTTGGTAGGTTCTGATTGAGAATGTTAGAAAAGAAGGTCTTGTTAAGTCATTGTACATTTTAATTTTATGGGTTAGCCAGATTGAAAAACGATATAGGCTTGATTTATTTTCAATTTTTTCATGAGTGGCCAGGGCACTCTCATTGCAAGCAAAGGCATAATTTCCACTTTTTGCCAATGATGTAAGCAGGACTCTCCACACCATGTCTTGGGTAAGCTGCAGACTTCTGCTATGTAGAAACTTCTGTGATGTAGTTTTGTCTTAAGCTTCTTCAGTATCCAAAAGTGGTGACCAGCAGGCGAAATGTGGGTGTACTATATGTGCACCTCTGCCGAACCCTTCGGGGAATACAAGCGTGATGTTATATGTTACGTATGTTTTCTTTCAGTGCCTTCATCAAAATCATTAGTCTATCTTAGGCCACTAGACATGAGCCTCTCCTATGGCTACTAATTATTCCTTAAAAGAGTACCTTTGTACTTTTTTATCGACTCCCCACATAATAAATCAGGTATATTTCATTATGTTCCTATATACACTTGCCTACCTAACATACATGTAACCCGTCACTCCACATCCAGAAATCGGCTCAAATCCTGGTTCTTACCAGTTTTTGTGACGTCACTGCTAGCTGCTGTCATGGCGTCGTACCCGCGTCAAACTCGTTGCGAAATCGGACGCGCGTTGATTTTTTTATGTGTTTCTTGTGTAGCGCTTGTTATTAGTGTACTTGGGGTATGTATGGTGATAGGGGAAGTGTTCGGGAACTTGTTCAGTAAAGCAAAATTTGAATCTTTACTAGATTGCCTAAAATATAATTCCTTAATATATTGGATGCACCTAAAGCGGTCAACAGCCATCGCTACCATCCTTGTTGACTGACCAATCTTTGCATTATGGCATGACTTGGTTCCATGTGACAATTTATTTCAATCGCTACGAAACAGATATATCTTAATAGTTTTTCGAACCAGCCAGCCTTTGTAATTGTTAAACGTTTTGCCCATATAATAAACAATAATTACAGACTGATTGTATATTATCATTATCATGGACACGCAAAACAATTTACAAAATACGTTGAGCGCTAAACATGTTGATAACATCATTATAAAACTATTAACCACAAATAATTATTATCAGAAACAATTTAGTAGAATTAAATACATCAGAGAGCCGTTTTGGAAGCTCTGATTGGTTAAAAATTGGCGTGATCTATCTACGTCTATTATTTATGAAACTCATTGTCACTTTACAGTGACATGGTGCAGTTACAGCGCGCCGATGTTGTCAATGTAAAGTGTATTTACAGACTGCGATCTTAAGTCCATATTTGAATGCTCATTTTTCTGCTGTGTGGTATCTACGACCCTAAGTCACGGACAAAAGTAGTCCTGCCATTTTAGAACAAAATCGTCTTCTTTTATTCGTTTACTTCATAACAACTAAACGACTGACCCAATTAGACTAACATTTCATAATCAAACACCTACCTAATAATATTTTACAACACACTTAAGCTTAAGTTATTTACATACAACCTACGTTCAAAATAAATATATAGAAAAGAAAAAATTAAAACTAAAAATTATGCATCAAAATATACCTCCTCATCGCTATACCTACCTTGAACATTATATTAAGACATAATATATTACTTTTTAGCCCAAAAAATCTAGTAAATTTTTCCACGCGGGCAAAGTCACAGTCGGAGCTAGTGTGCTATAAAGCTCGGAGCATGTTCCGTCAAGCAGTGAGGCGTCTCAGCCGCACCTCTGCACGCATCTCTACAGTAACAAGTGGAGCGTCACTAACCTACTTCTCGCATCGCTTGCAGCATCTGGACCGTAGCCATCTTAATACGTCCCGTATTTCGGAGGGTTATTAAGAATTTTGATCTTGAACTTATATGTGTTTCAATATTGTAATATGAAAATATAATTAAGGATTTAGTCGACAGCGATGAGGAGGAATACTTTGGTGCATAATTTTTAGTTTTATTTTTTTTCTTTTCGATATATTTATTTTTTAACGTAGGTTATCAAGTGTAAATATTCTTAACATAACCTTATTATGATGTTATAAACAGAAAAAAAATTAAGGACTTCAGGTAATATATAAAAATTAAAAATATATTTTATATTTCTAACGGTGTGTAAAGTCATATCAAAGGCCTAGAGACGGTTTAAACTCAGTCACCAGGTTGTTCATCAACCATACGATAAGAAGAAGACGGATTATCGTTTTTTCTTTATTTCGAATTTGGTTTACTATTTTAACAGTGTATTAAAAATACACGATATCGTCCCGTACGATGTACTGTACAGAAAAATATAAGTATACAAGTATAAACCTTGTCCCAAGTTGAAAGTTTACATTTGAAGTAGTAAAACCGCCGTTAAAACTAACGGAGATAAAACGTTAAAGACGCCGTAAAAGTTAACTGAAAAGAAGAACCTATTAAAATAACAGCTTCGAGTTAAGTTAGTGTAAGTTCCCAGGTTCGGTGTGTTTTTAAATAGTGATTATAGTGGTACCCATAGGAATATAATTATCAACTATCGTAATGTTAGTTAGCAATAAATAAAAATATTGGAGTTAGATTCAATTAAAAATAAATAATGTTTTCTTATAAATTGTCTTAGGACTGCCTCGTTGGTCTAGTGGTCACAAAGCGCGACTGCTGACCACGAGGTCCTGGGTTCAAATCCCGGGTCGGGCAAAGTGTTACTGAGATTTTCCATTAGGTAATTCTCAGTGGCAGCACGGAGTCTGGATTTGTGCCCGGTTGATGGCAATAGGCTCGCCCCCTATTACATTGGGACCTAAAAACATAACTGGCGACATGTGGGTGTACTATACGTGCACCTCTGCCTACCCCTTCGGGGAATACAGGCGTGATGTTATGTTATGTTATGTTTTTTTTTTATAAATTGTCTTTATATTTTGTGTGTCTCTCAATATATAAGAGAATCTATTTATAAATATGTAACCACGTAAATAAAACATATTTATATTTATGATTCTGATAACAATGTAAATAGACGGCACGAGTAAATAATATTCATATTTCAGTATAAACGAGGTGTTTCCACTGAATAAAACTGAAATTACAATCGACAGGCACTTTTCCAGGAACCTTACTAAGTAGCCCGATATCATATTCACCGCAAAATAAATAAACAATAATATATTCCGAAAATATTCGTCGTTCGGCAAACAAGTTATAAACTGTCAACCGTCATAAAAATATTCGGCTTGCAAGCAAAATGTGACAATAATGAGAAGTAACAGGCAACATTTATAAAAGGTCGAGTAAGCTCTACAGACCCGTGTCAACGCCATAATGCGCTGAATTCACGTCTGAGGTCCGCAGCTGACCTGCTTGAGCGATGAACTGTAGCGGACTTTACATTTTGATTTATGAATTATGCTACGAGGTCGCTACGATACTACGCCGTAGCTTCGCGTAGCGTACTGCGCTATGTTTTCGTGGCACTACAAAATACACTACGTTACAAGTCAGATCATAGTAAATGTTTTGAAGTATGTTAAATTAAAATATTTATACTACTTTTAAACGAATATTATACAAGTGGTGTTTTGATTTTATAAATGCTTTAACATTTCCTAGGAACGTCTTTACCCCTCTTAACTTAACTACTTGTTATGTTTATTGACATTACTAAGTCTGACATTTAAAAAAAATATTCGCTCCACTAGAAATTTTTCCTGTATCGTGGGTATCTATCACATACACAAACACCCAGATTCGGAAAAAACATCTGCGGAATACATAAATTTTGCCCAGTGCAGGAATCGAGCGCGCAATCCTTAGCACAGCCAATCGCTTAGCCCCTGCGCCCATCTGGTCCACAAATTGACACCAGTGACAGCTATAACTTAATCAAATGTACAGAAATGTTTTTGTAGCTAAAGTGGCTAGTCTACAGTCAGCGTCAAAACTGTTAACCCACAATATTTAACTATAACAACCTTTTAACTGCACTCATAAAAGTGTTTTGAAAAATTTAACAGCAGTTTTACGCGAGCTCTTGTATTGTACTTACATTTATCGCTCTCGCTCGTAACGTAGACCACATAAAAACTGGATTTTCTTATTTTTCACTGTTATTTTAGCTCCGGTGTAAAAATATTGTGTTCTCTGTCATCGGCAGAGCTTGAAAAATAACGGCTTAGCGAACATTTTCATGAATACGAAATATGAGCTGACTTAACAACACGAATATTTAAGATTGGATTAAGGAAACGGTAAGTTCATTTGGAATTTAAGGTTCCGAATTTTTTCGAATCATATTATTAACAATTAACAATGTGAATAATTGAGCTTAAGATTGAAGTATTGAATTTAAAAATCCTTTTATTTATTTGACACTTGACATCGACTTGAAATAAATAAATATATAAATAACGACTTTAATGTAGACTTTTGTTTCGTTTATGAACATTTAATATAACACTAAATAGTATCATTTTATTCATAAAATAATAATATGAATATTAAATATCAACATTTTTGTTTTACAAAAACTATCTTCTATAATATTAAGTACAATCGCCTACAAAATACAATAAATATAATTTTACAGCAACATTTTAAAACTGTATATAAATATATTTAAATCGCGGTGCTAACACCGCTCGTGCTAAGCCGGTAACGATTTATGAGGCGACCAGCAGATACCAAAGTTGGTTTAAATAAACACCCATATATCATTTAGTTTATTTTATATTTCGCACGACTGTACCGATTGGATATGGCAATTTAATTTCCTTGTTAAATTTATATTTCGATTCGAAAATAATTTGATTTAAACTACTTATCTTTTTACATGACTTTTTGTATTTTTTATGCATGTTGCCATGCTAGGCTTAAATTTTAAATTAAAAAAAATAAAAAAAAAATAAAAATCGTTTATTTGGAACAGAAACAGATACAATTTTAAACAAATATAAACGATGGCAGCTGCAAAAGTTAAAAACTGTGGCGCAGTTGCCAACGCCCGTCTCCTATCGAGGGAATAAGTGTTCCAGTTCTAGTAAAGGGTAACAGAAAACTACATAAATTTAAGATTACATGCATTAGAATGAACAATTAAAAAGTAAAATACAGAATATGAAATCGAAGCCGTGTGTGTGTATGTGTGTGGGTAAGTTTGGTAGTGTGTATGTGCGTGCGTGTGTGTGTGAGTGTTTTTAGCTGTGTGTTTAAACTCCTAAGAGGCTTTCTGTTGTGTCGTAGGTTAGAGATTTCAACCAAGAATCAAGTTTTTTCTTAGAATCATTAATGGTATTAGGATAAATATTTAATATTATGTTTATTTTATTATAGAGTTTAGAACTTAAATATGGAAAATGGTGACGTGCTAGAGCTGACCTGTGAGGTTCAACAGAGCATACACGATCAGAACGACGCATATTTTTGCACTTATCTGGCTCATAATATAACTTGGAATGCTTACGAATTGTTGCTTTAAAAATAAACAACTGTCTAACAGTTAGGACTTGGCAAAGAGAGTAGAGTGATGTTGTGGGATAACGGATCGGTTTTTTTGCCAGGACCTTCAAGACTGCTCTTTGCGCTCTCTCGATCCGCAGCATCGCAGTCTTATGAGCCCCTCCCCAAACCGTGATGCAGTAACCCAGTACTGACTGAGCCAGTGCAAAATAAATGGATATTAGGGTATTGAAATCCGCTGCAGTTCTCAGTTTCGTGAAAACATAAAGGAGTTTTCTTAGACGACCTACGATAGAGCTAATTTGTTGATGCCATTTAAGATGACAGTCAACTATAACACCAAGATATTTAATTGTCTGGGTGGATTCTAGTTTAGGACAGACACAAAGGGGGTCTGAAGTTTGATTAAGACACGAGTGTGCGCGAAGGGCAATGGGAGTGAGGGGTTGCCCAGACTTATTCATAGAAAAAGTAATAAACTTAGTTTTATTAACATTCAGTGTCAAGAGATTACTAGTCAACCACTTCATAACAGTACTCAAAGCTCGTTCAGCATTCATCGCCGTATCATTCCAATTGCGGCCGTGAATAATTAGAGCAGTGTCGTCGGCATAAGTTACAATTTTACAGTTGGGGAGAGACAAACGGCACAGCTCATTTACGTATATTAGGAAAAGGCTAGGCCCAAGCACGCTTCCCTGGGGAACACCGAAGTTTAGACATTTCTTTGAACTAAGGTGATTCTCAATTTTTATGTGTTGACCGCGACCTGTCAAATAACTTTTAAAAATATCCAGGGCAACACCGCGAATTCCAACGTCCTCTAGCTTTGAGAGGAGTATGGGAACAGAGACAGTGTCAAACGCCTTTGAGAGGTCTAAAAATATTGCAAGAGTTTTACTTTTGTTTTCAAGGTTATTTATTAATGTATCCGTTAGTTCCAAAACGGCATCCTCTGTCGACTTGCCACTTTGGAAGCCAAATTGGTTACTAGCCAAGATTTTTGATTTTGAAAGAAACTTAGTTAGTCTAATGTTAATAAGCTTTTTAATTTAATTGATTAAGGGAAACTTGAAAAATGATGAAATTTGGGTTGGTATTATCGTTTCAGTGGTTTGTAGCTGTAAAGGTACAACACTGAGTTGGTAATCGTAGATTCCAACAGATAATACCTGACGTCACCCTTAAGACGTAAATACTAAAGGGAACTTGAAATTTGATGGATGCAAGCAGTGACATGGTGGCCCAGTTGGTAGAGCGGCGCCACGGTACGGCGACTGTCGCGGGTTCGAGTCCCGCTCGTGTCCATCATTTTTCAAGTTTCCCTTAATCAATTTAATACTTATCTTTTTGTTTATCGTAACTGGATAGCCTTTTTACCCAAGTGCGCCAGAAGGAGGGTTATTTACTGTTTTATCTAAACAGAAAGGGAGGCCTTTGCCCTGCAGTGGGATGATTATAGCTGAAATAATAATAAGAATAATCTAAGCATAGGTTCTCTTGTTAGCGACGAAACAAGTTTGTCAAGTTCTTGTTAGATATTAATATCTGTCCTCCTTGAATATATTTCTGTCGTACATAGAATTTCCTGGAAATAATCTTGTCTCTTGTATGAGAAATGAGGTGAAAGATAATATTTTTTATAACTACGTAATAATTAATCTGACTCATATAATTTCCAATTCCACAAAGAATAATAATTGTGTTTATTTATACTGGTACACATCATTGATTTTCTTCCAGCCCTTTACCATCAAATCTTAAAAGCAGGCGATTTTTCCGTTGTGGAAGCGAGACGCGCTGCTACGTGTAGTGTAGATAGAGAAATAGATACTCGTAATATACTTTATTCGTCATTGTAGTGCGGCGTCTCGCATCCACAACGGTAAATGTCCTGCTTTACAATTCCATGGTGAGGGGTAGGGCTCCTAATGAGCACGCGACCAATTCCTCAAATAACAGCGACCCCTTTAAACACGGGAAATGCTTCGGAGGAAGATTAAGATAATTATAGGCCAAATTTCTCCCGCCTTCAGCACTTCCCAACAGAAATCAACGTCTTGCGTGTTTCAAGCAACAAATTCTCTTCAATTTAATCTGCCAGAGTACCTTCAGAGGGTTCCATTAATTAAACGCTGGTACTTGACGCGCTGTCCTTAAGGCCCGCTCTCATAGAGCCTTCACTTGAAATAATCGCCGTCCGAAATTATTCCCTTTGATTGTCTTTGTAATATAATTGCTGCGGATAATAAACGATTACTGCTGTCGTGCGTCGGATTGTGGATCAAACGCTATCAGTTTGATTCAAGTTACGGTAGCAAGTGAGTTAAAGTTAACTGGAGCAGTTGTGGGTGACGGTTTGTTTTAACTTGTTGGCTTGTTGAATTATGTTTTGTAGTTCAAATGGGAAACTATTGAGGATGGCAAAATAAAATTGCAAAACGTATACCCTTTTCTTTATCTCGGTGACCCACTAACTATTATAATGAGACTTAAGCAAAGCTTGTGCTGTAAATAAAGATCTGCTAGATAGGCTGGCAGCAAGACAGTCCATATTGTATGGACAAAGTACCTTTCTCTCATGGAGCATTTCGCTCTTTTAGCGCCACCATAACAACTTCAATTAACATAACGTCTATCAAATATCGTTCTATGTTCCATAAACTAACAAACTTAACGCATGTATAAAACAAATCTCAATCCAAGTAGGTACAAACGAGGTTGGCAAAGGTGTATCCTTAAAAACGTACTATGGACTGATGCGCTAAGGGTTACAGGTTCTATCCCGCTCGGCGCAAACATTTGTGAGAACCGCAGATGTTTGTAACATGTCTGAGAGATAGCGTATGTGATATTTCATGTTTGTGAAACGCATCTACGACACAGGTGAAATTCCTAGTATGGGGCGACATTTTTTTTTTCACAAAAAGTAGAGTGATTTTAGAATTGCTTATAACAAAACACCATCAAAGTATTACAAAAGTCCCCGCCACTGCCACATCGTCACAACACGGTCCTACCAGGATGAACCGAGTTAAAGTTTTAAGTACTTTACACTTTTCCACACACAAACATTATATAGAGTTGGGTGAGCAGCGAGATAAGTTCTCAACACGTCTTCTGGGAAATCTAAGTCGTGGACGGACACCGAAATACGGGCGACGTGTTAAAGCGTTTGGAGTTGCTAATAAACAGTGGCTGGGTGTCGGGTTTAAGGTTTTTACTTTTTTGTCGTAAATTGTCGACATATATACGTATGTATTTATACATAAACCAATATATGTATTGATAAAATATGTTGATATTCGTGCTATAAAACTACTGTTTTACTGATTTCTTCGACTGATAAAAGTTAATGATCTTTAGTAGAAGTTTTCTTTCTAAAAATATTGACTAAACTATTCAGTTAATATCAATAATACTCTTCAAGTAGACATTTAACAAAGGAGAGAAGACCGAACGTATATTTTATTATTATATTATTATATATTTTAAATGTACAATAACTGCTGGCTGAATATACAGTACATTCACATATGATAACAATAACGCGAACCCTAAAAAACTTCGACTATACGAACTGCTCATTCTCAGCGTGGGTCCCCATTTAATATTAATACAGTTGTTGTTCCCAAACTTTTCACATTCTATTCAAGAAAAAGATCGCCATAAATAACCTCTGGTACAATCGCGCGCATCGCAACTAACTCGCGTATATAACAAAGGTACAGTTGCACACAGCATCACCTCGCGCACTGTTCAGGAAGCGGACACCGGCTGTCGTTTACCGCGCACTCTGCGCTTCCGCGGCGCTTTTATCGCGACGACTGCGCCTCGTGTGCGCGACTGTACTGTTGCTAACTCATAGGTTATTATAATAGTTTCTTCCATTGGATGGTTTTCTTTATTCGTGTACTGTCGAGCGCTAAATGCAAATGTTTTGTGTTTCGTTCGAATATTTTGTAGTTTTTATTATGGCGTGTCGCTGGTGGAAAATGTAGGGAAGTGTTGATTTTTCTTTGTCCTTTACAATGCATTTCTTTTAAATATTATTATGTATATTATATAGTGTAGTAGGCTTTTGTTTATGTCTTATATGCAGAAACATTATAAATATATTTTTAAATTAGAAAAAGTTGTTTCTAAGTTATAAAACTTTAAGCTGCTAGATATTACCACAATAACAGAGAGACAGTATGTCTCGTGGAATCAAGCTTGCAAGCCAACAGTCAATCCACATAACCTTTTCGTTATTCTGTATTAGAGTGCAGCAGGTCTTCCATAATAACATTTCGGTATATTTCACTTCACATAGTCACAAAAGATTTTTCTTTCCACTCGTGGCAACAACTTGTGTGTGTACAAGCCCGGTAGTTATTGCAATACTTTTCTTGTTTACGCGAGGCTTCTTAAGACGCCTTTATCGCGTAAAACTGTAAAACCGACGTCTGATTTACCGTGAAGTGTGCGCCGCGGTTCCCAGCTGATTTTATTATTCCCCAACCGCGATTTGTATTGTGTGTGCAACTGTACTTTTTCGTGGTAGCGTAAGTCGCTATATTTTTCAATGAAGTCTTTGAGGTTTTCCTTGTCGTTTAATATTGAATTAAAGGCAGGTGCATTCAAACGTCAATTAATCGGCTCCGCTACCAATTTTCAGACCGGTTGTACTTTATATTGTAAACTATTCTGCTTTTTGATCATCACGATTGACGTAAATAATGTGATGTTTATGTACTATGTAATTATGCTCCTTGCATGTAGATATCAAATATATAGAAGTGGTTGTTTGGCCATATTTCTTGCTAATAATAATCTAACTTAGATTTTATTTAGATTCCTTATTTCACATTAGCCCTGCTCCTTCTGGAGACTAATATCGCTGTTTTTTTATAGAGCAGCTGTGTTGTCCCTAGCTGGTGTCCAATTCCATTTAAGATTAAAGTTCTCAACGAGCCTCTCGTTTTAGACTTGTGTCCCCACGCAAACAGTTCAAAAGACCGGGTATCTTTTAAATTAAATAGTCCGGGTATATTATCGAGATCCAACTTTCAAGATATCAGCGATGCTGATTACTAAAAGATGTAATTACTAAAACCTAAAGTCTTCTCGATTCAATAAGACATTAATATAGTATATTAACGTTATGCTAGATTAACGTTCGACCCCGCTGAGTTCATAAGCCAATCCTAATAGATTATAAGCCCCGATTAGCTTAGTTCAAAGGATTATCAGTAACATCACTTGCTTATCGTATGTACGGGTTCGTTATGAGATCAGCTACTGAATTTAAACACGCTAGCACTTATTCTCATCTCTATAAAGCACTAGTTAGATCTCAACTCGAACATGCAGTGGTGGTGTGGAACCCTTTTTATAATAAATACGTTGAGATGCTTGAAAGAGTGCAGCGCAAATTCCTTAGATCGATGCACTATAGGTGCTGCCGCAATTTCCCAACCTATAAAAATCTTCTTAATAAATACAACCTAATGAGCCTGAAGTCTAGACGTTTATATCTAGAAATTATGTTTCTTTTCGACGTATGTTATAACAGGTATAACTGCTCTGAGATTACTAATAAAATATGCTACTGTGTCCCAAGAACTGTTTTTAGACGAGAGGTGCGCGCACGTCCTCTTTTTGCTGTGTCCCATTGCCGCACCAATGCTGGTCTGCGGGCGCCTCTACGTCGCTTGTGCAAAAACTATAATGACTTCTGTTCAGAAACTACAGAATTAGATTTATTCTCAGTGTCAGCAAATAGATTTCGTTCTGCTTTGTTAAAGAAACTTAAGGATTCCGATGTATAGTTATTTTAACAGTCTTGTAGTCTTACTTGCCTAGATTGTTCATTAGTATAGTTATATGAATTGTATATGCTGTGGATAACGGTGTGAGTTTCACATTTATATAATATCTTGTTTATATTATTTGCGCAGATATAATGTGTTACTGTTTGTTTGTCCCAAATAAATAAATAAATAAATAAATAAATAAATAAATAAATCACTAATTAATATCACATTGGTAACATTAATACGGAATATTAAAGTACCTCGAAATGGTGTCGGGTTTCAGTTCCTACCTACTAGAACTAAAGTTTCATTAGGTACCTACATGCACTGAGAAACCGACTAGATAGATTTGAAGTTCTGATTTTTTTTGTTGTTAGGCGAAATCTGCTCAACTTACAAAGAATACATTCAAAAATTAAATATGTAAAAGGGGTCAGCCTATTGCCATCAACCGGACACAAATCCAGGCGCCTTGTTGCTAGAATGATCTAATAGAAAAACCCAGTCACCCCGACTCGGGATTCGAACCTGGGACTTCGTGCTCAACAGCTAGCTACCACTAGACCAACGATATAATTAATAACTTGCCTCATATACTACTTTGTCATCCAGAAGTAATATTAAAACCGGAACGTCGTACAAAAAGACATAATATTTCGCACCAGCTAATAAGTGGACAATTTATGAGGCTGATATAAAAGTTATAAAATTACTGTAATGAGCTCAATCGTTATTGGCCGTAATCATGCCTATAAATTATATTAACTTAATTTTCAGCGCGCATATAAGAATTAATCGTTAATATCGTGTTAAGGAAAAATTATAGTGTTGGTAGCTTTTAATGTATAGACATCTCTTTTCCACATGTAGATGTGGCAAGGGACAGAGTTTATTCTGTCTTTTTCAGACATCGTTGAATCTCTGCTTGCTTATTGGCGGTTGCAATATTTGGATATCAGCACTTTTTGTGCTTTATTATAGCAATGATTATTCAATGGTTTTTTCAACATAATACAGCAACCATAATAAAAGCTCTAAGAAATCTGATAATCCACAGACAATACATTTCTACAAACGAAACTTAATCCTTTCTAAGCTCATGCAGAACAGAAACCTTATAACGGACCCGCTCTTCGGTGTCCGAGCAAGAATTTAGTTTAAAACTAAACCTCACCATAGACAAAGATCGGAAGAAAGATTAAACAGAATTCTTTATTCCCGCCATTTGAGAACCGAGTTACGTACTTCGCGGTAACGTTCGGATTTTAAAATTCTCATACTTGAAAAAGTTTTGCAGTATTTCATATCGTTTGGAGTTCCGGATCAACTAGCTGCCGCCGTATTTCGAATTTAGTTTTCATAATTTATACGTTGAGTTTACGTTGGGAAAAGGAATATGTTATAGTAAAGAGGGTTTATTGTGATAGGAAATAAACTGGTATTTTAAACTTTAAGCAAGGGTCTCAAAATTTGATGAAACATTTGGGTATATTAAATAACTACAGCAATTTTTCTCGAACCTGCAGGGCATGGTATTTTTTTTTTTTAACATTTCTCTTCGCTTTGAAATGTCTTGTGTCGTAGTGTGCATGTCACAAACATGATATTTATATCACATGCACAAACATCTGGGGCAGCACAAATTTTAGTCATTGTAGGAATCGATCTCGCAACCCTTAGCGCAGCAATCCAATTGCCTAGCCACTGCGCCAATCAGGTCATCAAAAAATTCCGTTAAAACATGTGAATATTATTTCCAATAATTCATATTGACATAAAGAACGAATTCTCTGAATTCGTGGCATGTAAAATACTATGTAACAAAGTAAATATTAAAAAGTTACTGTAGCGGAAAATACTCTATTTATTGACAAATACCTACAATCTACATGTATTATGATCTCACAGTAAACAGTCGGTCAAACAAGTTGAACAAGTAAAATGAAAATACGTAATAATTATTTATACTTCATATTTATTCCACCAGCAAAATATGACATATTTCAAACAAATACAAAAAATAATGTTTCAGGAAAACTAATATTTCTCCGTTTTTTTTAACAGCCTGTGTTGTCCCACTGCTGTGCAAAGGCCTCCCTTTCTTTCTTCCACTTTATTCGGTCGTGTGCTAAAGTGGACCAGTCTCTCTTGAATGCAAGCAGCTTGGTTACAACATAATTATTTATAAGATTATGAATTGGAAACTAGTAATTTATAGAGAGTAAATAAAGAGTTTAGTTTACTATAGAATTGTATTTCGAACTGTTATTTTACGTATTGAAATATTACTCGCTGGTTGGATATGGATATACCCAACTAGGATGATAAATATTCTCTATAATTCTTGTTATACGTTTGTATTAAATACACTAGCACATACCTAATACACACACGTAACATCACACCCACATTGCCTAAAGCGGTAGGCACATATTGGAGCAAGATACCCACATAGCCTCAGCGCCAATCGAACAGCCGTCACTCAAACACCGAAGCAAATTCATTAATGGTGCTATTTACTGATCGACAGCACTTAACGTTGACAGACAACAAATCAAAGTGACCCGCTCCCCGAACCGTCGCATTATTAATTTTAATACGGACCTCTCGCTCCAAATTGAAAAAACAAAGAACACTCAAGGGCCTAATAAAAAATTCAAAGGCGAAAAAAAATCCTTTATACATCAAAAGGGAATTAACGTTTCAAACAATTTCTTCCTATCGTCAGTTTGTTTAATTGGACCAAGTTTTTCACTCGGTCTGTCCGGCCGGGTCTTATTGAGTGGGATTTCCAATTTTATTATAAAAAGGGACGGAGATGTCAGGAATCTTGTTATCCTGGGCCCTACCTGTCCTGCGTTATTGAATCAGGTGTTACTTGGGATAAATCATATATACGCGATTGGCGACGAATTTGCTTATCAGGAAGACGGATTGATTTTTTTGGTCGTTGTCTCACTTCCATCTTTTCCTGTCTCGTTCTTCGTTTATCTATGCTGTACCTTGAATAAATATCTGTCGGTATATTTGACTTGGGCAGGATATTGCAACCAATAACGTAGAAAGATAAATGAATACCCAATGCTGGCAAGCGGGTTGGTGAAATAGAGAAAACCGACGTTCTACTATTTATTTTTTGTTTGACATATTTTTTTATTAATAAAAATACGACTGCCTTTGTTCGCTAAGCGCGCGGTTGTGCATGAGGTCTTGGGTTCGAATCCCGGGTCGGACATTGTGTTACTAGATTTTTTAATTATGCAATTCTCAATAGCAGTACCTACGGAGTCAGGATTTGTGCCCCGGATGATGGCAACAGGCTCCCTTTTCATAACATTGGGGCCTATAACATAACTGGCGACATGTGGGTGTACTATATAGATAGACCTCTACCTTCCCCTTTGGGAATTCAGGTGTGATGTGTGTATGCTTAAATATGTACGTTAAAGATAATTATGATTATAATAAAAAAAGTTCTTTAAACAACACCATAATTATTAATTATTAGCATTTCAAAATTCAAACCCCTCATTAAACGCTCTACGTCGTAATTCAAAACATACCGACTGTAATGGAAGTGCAAACACCAATACACAACTTTTTGGTATTTACCTATATAAAGCGGACCCCAAAATAGCTGACCTCAATAATATTAAGGCAACCAAAATGTTTTCAAAGCAAAATGATTGGCAAGTGTCGACGCAATCAGTGGATGAAATACGAAAAGTTACAAACTTTAGCCAAAAGTTGGAAAAAAACTTAAAAAATGACGCCCACGGCCCTGTATTGGGTTGTCTGATATGTGTGTGTATAGGTGGTAGTAGGGTGTACTTATGTTACAGATATTGGGGACAAGTCCTAAGGTAATGAAGAGATTATAAAATACCGTAGGATTAGTCAAACAAGGTAATTTAAAAACAGTTTCAACGACATGCTTTTCATCTATAATTAACCTTCATCTTTATCACTATGGGCTCATAAATATCATCCCTAACAGTTATCGGCATCGGTTACAGTTATCGGTATTTCAATGAACAGATTTCTCAAATGAAGCCCTAGAATTACGTAACCCTAGTCTTAGGCTCAGACATTTATTGTTGGCTACTATTAATCTTAAGCTTCAAAAACCTCAATCAAGATCCGTGGGCCTAAGGGTCCGTGACATTGTGACATTAAGACAAGCATCTAAGTTCTAAAATGAATGACTTATCGAAAGTAACCGTACTCACTCTCACTACATAAAACTAAACAGCTCACAGCAAACCAATTACTCAAAACCAAGTTCTATTACAAAAACATTGACACTGCGCAAATCACCAATTGACCTCTCCACAAAAAATAATTAGTGTACCTCACGAGGTAAGTCCGTAACATCGCGATCGGATGGTGACCCTAACGATGGCGTGCCCGCGCCCCCTCGTGTTGATATTTGACAACTTTATTGGATCCATAATTGAATTTTCACAAGCTTTTATACTGATAAAAATTGGTATATTGAAGAATGTTTGAGAGCTCGCTCTAATTTCGTTGGTCGCTAAAATAGAAAATGGCAATATTGACTGACATATACCGTTAATTTGTTTTTTTTCGATGCCTCACAGTTCTGTTTGAGCTTTTCTATTTGTCTTATTTTTAAAGATACGTAATTTTTGTGGTGTTTCATATGTAAAATGGTCACAGGTTAAATATGGGACGTTACCACAACTTTTTTCATTAGCAGTACCTGCACCCACTTTTATTAACAAATTTCTGGCCGTATGTTTACATCGTTAAAAATATTATATAAAAATATGATCATTTATTTCTCCCCTAAATTCTCAAAATCAAAACAAACCTCTTTAATAAAAATGCCCAAACAAAGCTAACAACTAGCCCAACACTAAGCCAAATAATTCAACGGCAACAAGCCACAACAAGCATGATAGCGAGTAAACAAATCCATTTTTAACAAGAACATTCACTCAGACAGCTAACAATTTATAACCCGTAACTGCCTGACTCAGATCACACTGCACAGCTGCATAAAGTCCAGCTTTAAACCTAATAAAATGTTCACTGCCCATAAATTTGTTGTTGATCAAGTCCGGCCATTAAGAATTCAGTTGCACTTAAAATCTAGGCAGGTGAGTTCAGAACTGTTGCCTTTGCCGGTTTATGTCAGACGGAGTTTAGCAAAGTCCGGGGCAATACGGCAGTTTGTTTTTAGTTATCTTTAAGTCTGTTTTAGAGGATATTAAAGCTCTTTTTAGTGATTTATTTAATCCGCTGTGGGGTTTTGGAAGAGTTCAAGTTTTGATATTTAAAACTGTCTTTTTGTGGATTATGTTTAAGCAAACTGTTATTATAAAAGCTTATATGGGGTCAGTAAAAGGCACATTGTAAGACTATAGACATATAAATAAAAAGCACCACAAGCTATCGCAGCAGCACCTGCCAGGTTATGAGTGAAACTGTCTAAAAATACTTCACCTATGTTGCAACGTTCTATAAATATATCTAGGCAACCATAGCTCAGTGAGACAGATTGACGTCGACGGTGCAGCGCGAGGTGCAACTTAGCCTAATGTAGTGTAACAACGGATTTCGTGATGCGAGACAGGTAAATCTAAATGTTTAACGACGAAGACGATTTGCGCAGTAACAGGGCAAAGCTTTTATGCTATTTATTTGGATTTTGTTTTAATGGGGAGTCTAGCTAAAAGGCAAAATTTGTGCAAAATGTAATTTAATTACCCACGATGTTTTAACTCCTACTAATTAGCTACACGGTGAGTTGGGCGCTTGGATTTTGGCACAAGTATTATGGTGGCACTACTCTTGGCGTATTTGTACAAATATTTGCGATATTTACGAGTACAAAAATGAACCTTATTGCATTCATCTTACGGTGTATTTTGCATTACTAAGATGCGACGAATATTTAGGCAAATACGCCAATTGAAGTGCCAACATTAAAAGACATTTTTGTTGGATATCTGCTTCTTTTTTGGCTTAAAATGGTTTGTGTTTTATTTGTATCTAAAGGCAACCAGCAACCATGGTACGATAAAAAACTCTAGATGTAAAGAAATATAAATTGTATATGCCAGCTTGGCATCGTAATATTGCCTCCCATTGCTGTCGACTGGTAACGTGCCAAGAAGACTGGCAGCGTGGCCAATTTAATGCCTACACCTTCGCCACAGGTAACGGCACAGATAAGTGGTAGTTTCCTGCACCCACGATAGATACGTATCCCTATTTCTTTTACTAAAAATTACTCGTTATAAACTTGATACCTTTCCTACTAAGTTATTTTGAACCTAGTGCTACTAATGTTAAGGTGCA
Organism: Abrostola triplasia; assembly: GCA_946251915.1. Taxonomy (NCBI): domain Eukaryota; kingdom Metazoa; phylum Arthropoda; class Insecta; order Lepidoptera; family Noctuidae; genus Abrostola; species Abrostola triplasia. The sequence continues at coordinate 930,010 of OX276424.1, read as the reverse complement.
AATTAGATAATCCAAATTTATTATCAAGAAGACATTATTGAATCGATATAGTACTAACAATCACAGGTTACGATAATCGTATTATTAACATAATGTCAAAGTAAATGGTGCTTAAAGGTAATGATATATGGGCCTCAATTTGCCTATCTTTGGAATAATCAAATATTAATACAATAATGTAGTGAATTAAATGATAATTAGCACTCCAGAAGCTGATATATAAAAAATTGTCGCAGTCCTGATATCAAGAGTGCCTTCAAGATAATTATAGAACTCATGTTTTGAATTTCAATTTCACCTATACACGCATTGAAATATCAAGTACATTCACAATATTTCATGACCACGAAACGCACTCACGATGCAATAGTTTCTCATGATTAAATCGATAAACTAAAACGTTCGTTATACAACATTTACACGATATTCGAGTAAATATCAGAACCCTAATCGCTTCAATAATTTATAGAATTAACAGGACACGTGTGAAATTCCTGGGGATCCCGCTCTTTCGCCCAATTTGTTCCAAGTGTCACTTACGATAACTCGACCCGTTAATGGTCCATCAAGATCGTTTAAAAGGCGGCCCTGAGTGATGCGTGCCGTCTCCCTCACTCGTACTAGAAGTGGTTTTAGATTTATATTACTTTAAATAAAATTATGTTGGATGGAGTTGTGGTATGAGTATTGGAGGTATAATGTTAAAAAGGGAGACATTTATCTCCTCTCGTACTAATAAAAACCCATGAACATAACATCACGCCTGTATTGCCCGAAGGGTTACGCAGAAGTGTGTTGTTAACCTACTTGTACACACAAGGGCGTTTAATGTAAGTTAAGACCAGTAGCCAATTGTCTCGATCAAAAAAACTATTTAGGCCCAATTGTTCAATGGCCAGTTAATTTTTATTACAATAAACTTGATGTTTTGACATATTTTCCATACATGTAACTGTCAAAATGAGAATTTTATCTGACATCTGAAAATTTTGCCATTTGTTAAGTATTCATATTCATATTCATATATTTATTTGCATTCCATAATGTTACAATAGATGTTAAAGAGGCTTAAAGCTAGGTATATTATTTGCTTTCAATTTTTAGCTTACAATACCTACTTAGAACAACCCAAACCTGGACTAAATCTTTCAAATTTAGTAACCCACTTGAGCTGTCACCTAAAATGGTTCATCATAAACTTACAAAACTTAACATAAGAGAACTGACTCCAGTACATTGTGAAGCTAGATTTTTCTAGAATGGCATTAAGGGGAGGATTACAAAGGGATTCGATGGTAGTCGGCAACGGCGAACTGGATTTAGCCTAGCGACCACGGCTTAGGGGGATCAGCAGTGAGCTACCGTAATACATATTAAATAAGACCTCATTTTGTAGTTGAACGAAATATAAGTTTTAAAAAGGAAGAATGAACTTCAATTAAGTAGCGTACAGTGATTTTAGGAGTTTGACTTAGATGTTTAAGATAATGTATTTTTCATAAGGAGTACAAGAGCTAAAATTGATGGTCAAGTTGATTGATTTTTAAGCAAAAATCAAAGACTACTTGTTACACTTTTGACAAATAAAACAAACAATTTGAGCGGTTAGCTGTAATGTACGAACGGTAGTGTTGTAAATAAGACAAAGGCTGGTTACAATATTTTGTGCCTTTATTGCAAACATCAGGACAAAACCCTTCAATAAAGAGGGCCAAAAATTATAATTTTTAATTCTTCCAAAAAAGGGATTATTGTATAATTAGCTTCTGACTTCCATTTAAAATAAGATAAACATTTAAAAGAAAAAGGAAATGAAATTTTAATTACGGTCAGCGAAAAAAAATTCATATTTGAATCACGGACGCAACACACTGGTATAAAATTCGCATAATAACATAATTTCTATGCCAACTTTTTATGCCAATTGGCATAAAAAAGGCTTGGTGCGTTATATTGTTTTGAGAGAAAGGGTTACCGGTACCGTAATTGATAACCTGAACACGGAAGGGTTGAAAATAAAATTATGTACAAAAAATACGCTTCCGGCGCCATTAATGTAAGGTAAAGACCCCTCTTAGGGTCTGTAAAGCCAGGGTATGCTGGCCAGTTTTAAGTAATGAGTTGTAATATTTTGGAGTCTTTTTTGAGTATATTAGAAAATATGATAGGAGGAAATAGGCTTGCTTCTGTGAACAGGTACCAAATAACCCCATTAACTGTAAGAGCATGTACACGTTTAGGTAAGAATTTAAGATAAGATATGGCAGTTATTTTTAATAAATACTAAAAGTACACGATACTGTTTCGAATTTACTATTTTAAAATGTTTGAAAATTAGGGAAATACAATAGTGAAAAACTATATTTTCAAATAATAACCACCGATTTTATTTACCGTTTATTACAGTTGAGCTGGTAAATAAATAATTTGCAAAATATCTACGTGTTGCCGGACCAGTCTATATTTAATCTATGAGTATTTTATTAGTACCTACAAGCGTCATCAAACAAGCAATGTTATATCACAAACAATATTTACTGTAAAATGTATTTCTATTAATCAAAACAACCGTTAATTTAAAACTGATATCGAGGCTGGCAACCCATTTCACAATTTACAAATCGTATCGCCGATCTAACCTTGAGTTGTCGATACCAGCCTTCTCGAAATTAATTATTTTTAAAAGCAAAAAGAAAACAATATAATTCTTCACTTCGGCCCGATAGATCTTGATACTTGGTTGGCAACCGTCCAATAAAGAAACAATTAAGAAGCTTGTTACCGATCGTATTTGCAGCTCACAATGATATCTTTTAAAACTAATTGTATATTTTTACATAGTAATATTTGGAGCGAAATCTTCAATAAATTGGATTTTTTTTCTCGTGTTTCAAATTGAGTTTTTAGTGAGTGGTTCTTTGTTAATGACATTACAATAAAGCTTTTTGGTGTCAGCCTCTGTTTGTTGTTTTGTTCACTCAATTTGCATTTTGTGTATTTAATTCAGAAGAAGTTAGTTATATAGCCGAAGCCGATCTATGTTATTCGTATTATTGGTATATTATTATTATTAAATATTGATACAATGTTAGGCATGTAGATTGTAGGTACAGTATACATACAGGAAAAAATCTTTTTGATCTGCAAGCGTATCAAGCTACATAAGTCACCTAGTCACACATCAGCCGAATGTAAATAAAATTAAAAATCAGAAACGTTCATCAAAATGACGATCAACTCGAGTTATTAAATATAAATGAAAAACGTGTACCTAAGTGTCGATTGATTGCATCAGCGGTTTCTTCGATAATTAATACCCTCGATGAGAGATCGTCGTGCCGTATTGGTACTGGCATCCGTAACGACAATGTACGCCATTTATTATTCACACTCTTCGAAATTCGAACTCAACATTTAAAAAATAACGAATGTCTTTGGCTCAAGCAATTTAAAAATAGCGCTTCGAATATTTAGAAATATTCGGATACGCGTCCAAAATCATAGTTGTACAAAAAAGAAAATAGAAACTGGTAGTCGTGTGATTTATAAGCATTAGACTAGTCATGGCCCCTGAGGACTGCGAGCCATTTAGATTGATTTTGAATTTATTGGCAAACTGCTGCCAGTCGGAGATATAGGGTGCTTTCATCTAAGACGGACGATTTATCTTGCATCCAGTGGAATGGAATAGAAACGTATACCCGTGTCTTTGTGATGCATTCGGATACACGCTATAGAGCTGCTATTATTTAGGGTTGTTTAGAAAATGTTGTGTATGGCTCACAATGTATTTATCTTTAAGGTTCAGTTGCTAAATGACAAAGATAGGGCCTTATATCTTTGTCATGTCTACCTTGGCCAGATTTAATATTCTAGCATATTACAATATTTTTACATATTATTGGCTGCTTACCTATACTAACTTGCGACAGACTAAGCTAAAAACAGGCTGGTTCATCATAAATGATGTAAATGTAACTGCTCCGAATACATACTTCGAAATTAAAATCGATTTAAACGAATATCGATATAACTCTTACCATTCCCCTCCCTACTTACTGTTCATTATGTGGTTCTCGATATCTAAGATGGCGGCGGAATATGTCGAGTATTTCAGAAACGTACCTGAAACAAAAAAGTTTATTATTAGTTATAATTGAATACAGAACTCCTAATGATATATAATATCGCTGTAATAACTCAGTTTCTTTCACTTCATTGCGTGCCAAATATCAATTTCCTTGGCCTAATCAAAGATATAGTGTTCATTGATTGGTCGGAAAATATTCTTAGATTAACCTAATTCTATTGGGTTTCATGATACTCATTTTGATTAGAATGTTGTTGAAGTATACGTAATGGTTTATATTTATCTTTATTATCAAATTGTTACTGGATTTTTCCATTAGGTAATTCTCAGTAGCAGCACGGAGCCTGGATTTGTGCCCGGTTGATGGCAATAGGCTCACTATTGTAAATTGGGACCAAAAAACATAAATGGCGAAATGTAGGTGTACTATATGTGCACCTCGCCCTATCCCTTCGGGGAATACAGGCGTGATATTCTGTTATTATCTTGGGGTGCAAGTTTAGTGTCTCCACGTATGATAGTACCTAAGTACGTCCGGCGCACCCTGGGCGGTCAACCTCACTACCATCTTTGTTGACTAACCAATCACTATACTACGGAAAACAGTCAAACTCTTCGTGACTATTTTCTTAGACACAGCTCATGCCGATACGAAAAAAAGGAGATCAAATGTAATCAAGTTTCCAATGATGAGCAATAGGCTTGCAACCGGGGACTTGTTGACATGTTGAACGGTGACTTGCGTACAGACCTCTCAGAAAAACACCTCTGCCATCCCCTTCATGGCTTATTGGCGTAATGGTAAGAAAGTTTTTCTATAATTTAGAAATCATGAAGAAAGGTTTTTTTATTTTCATCCTACGCTCATGTTGTTTGTCATGCATTCAGTTTTAAAAATCTTTAAACTTAGCACCTCAATAAAACGTACCTTAGTCTTAATAAACCTGTTAACAAAACAACCCAAACAAGACTGTATTAGAAATACGCTGTTTGGCCACAAATTGTGACAATACGCGCCACCTAATTTGGAACACAAAAATGTTTTATTCAACGTAAAAATTTAATCTGTTTGGCATCGCGCGCGTAATTGTTCAGTAATTCACTGTAACGAGATATTTACGATAAATATCAACTGCCCCTTTCAATTTCGTTACTCTTAATTGTGTACAAACGAATTGGGATAAAATATTCGCAAATGGTAAATGTACGTTATTTTTTTTAGGTATAGGACTGGCCATTTGCGTCGCTGAAGACCTCAAAGTTATTCATTCTAATTTAATTAGGACTTATATCTATACATACCTGTAATAGACTTTTTATTTCTCAATCGGATTTAAATAATAATGAAAAAGAAATTTATGCTCTCAACATATACATGTTTCTAACGAATTTATATAATATTTAATTAATAGTTTGTAGGTCTATCTAATGCACCTTAAATGATTATTTAAGATAGGACAAAGTGTTCATATGTGCTAATAATAATATGTGAGTAAGTACGGTAAGGAAGAAACGAAAAATAATTTTCTGAAAAATTACGTTAAACTCACACTCAACAGTAATAAAACTTTCAAACACTAAGATGACTGAAAGAGCTTCGAATACATAATATAAACGTAAGCTCTACGAGTACTTAGCTCACGCTAGTTGCCATCAAATGCCAGTTACAAAGACGATGGGAGTGCCCGCAAACCGCACCCGCATCGCAGCTTGTATGTACGCGGACCATGTGGTCTGCAGTCCGTCGGATTGTTCGCTTTTTAATCATTATAACTCGGCAACTGACGCTCTATCGGGCAAAAGTCTCTCCTCTTTAGGGAAGAAATGACAGTCACCATGCTTGATTACTATGTTTATAATTTTGGGATTTATTTTTATAATTTTGGGATTTATTTACATAATCACCTGTAAAGGTGTAGGTTAGCGGAGTGATGCTCGAGTATAAGAATTTGTCAATGTATTCCTTTGAATGATGTTTACTTTTTTAGATTTTTCAAGGCAGGCTCGATTATGAGACCTATTAATTTGCTGTCTCTTCCCTTGCCTAACTCTTAAAAAGGCATGGTATACAAATATACATTTATAGTAACTTGGTCAAAAAATGTATAATAGATTAATTATTTTAAATAACTGCCTTTATTCCCTACTGAAATATCTTAAAACGTTGTAGCAGCATGGCGACTCTACTGCCCGAGTCTCAGCGCAGACGTAGGATTTGAGCTGTCTCACGATCAAAAGGAAAATTTCTAATACATTACGTTTTAAATGTGTGTTTGATGATTTTGATGGAAAAGCTTAATAGGCTCCGGATATTAAAGCGGTGTACAGTCACGGCCAACGATGAATACAGGTTGCCAAGTACAAAAGGTCTGGGGAAGATGTATTTTGTTGATGTATTTTACTTGTACAACTAAAATCATGTACAGCTACGGTGAGTGAAATTCCGTATATTTTAAATGGTATTTCATAATATTGCCTTTTACGATCACGTGACCTGACGACGACACTCAATAGATCGTACGGTTCACCTTGGACGTACGACTTGCAGACCAGCTTATATTTTTAGTACTGCAAGAGCTATTTGCATTGTGCAGTTAATGTCACCGAATAGAGAATTAGAATACCAAGATTGAATAATATTGTATCTATTCATATGTATTTCCCTTTATAGTGTTAGGAAGGCCCATTGTCTCACAGCCAATGCTACATCCAGAATAAGTATTTATGTTCGTAAAACAATGAACAAAAATAAAATGAAGCATTACACAATGTTGCTAACTCCAGTCCATATCGCATAAAGCAGTGTCCACACTCAGATCCAACACAATGTGATTTTCTGTCTCACTGACTTTGTTCGCAAGGCAAATTTGAAAACGTCCTGAAATTCAGAGCTGAAACTATTCCAGGGGCGAGACAATAGGGATCATTTTTCACTCTTTACTGTATAAACTCCAAGTCACTTTGAGAAATGTTTTTGGGTGAAATGAGAGTATTTTTTGTTCGAAATTTTAAGGCTGATTTGGGCCTGCGTAAAAAAATACTTTTTACTTGCCAGTTTGTTTGTGCCATACCAGCCAAATTTTTTGACATTCGAATTATGAATAACGAATTCAGTTGTTTTACTAAATAATTATAATATATTATGTCTTTGGTTTTATTCCCGAGTTCGAAGAAGAGATATATATTCCTAGAAAAAAAAATCTACTTATCAGCCATACAGACTCAAACTCAGCTTAACAAGTCTAAAATAACTTGCAATATTATACTATAAGAATTTTCTTAATAAATATGTATTATTCCAAAGTTGCCTAGACGACTTCCATAAGAGGCCCAGTAGCGACTAGATGCATAAAGCAGTAGACCGGGGTCTGGGGCGTATATTGGGACAAGCCTATGTCCAGCAGTGGCCTGCAACGGACTGATGATGATGATGATGGCTTGAAATATTTAACCATTTAATTCAAAAATAACCTTCAACATAATTGATTCGTTCACCTTTGTCCCTCAATTGTATTGCAATTTAATTAGTGACTGTCCACTATGGCTTGATTGACACAATATTATTCTTTCAATTAGTTAATCCCGGCTTACAGCGCAGCATCCAATGTTACGCACATGTTATGTACTCTGATCAGATTAACACACGTCAGTAATTAACCTATAATTGAATTTTGGGCATTACAATGATTAATTTAATATTAACTAGCTGCGCCCCGCGGTGTTACCCGCGACATTTTTTCGGGATAAAAAGTAGCCTATATGTTAATCCAGGGTATAATCTATCTACATACCAAATTTCAACCAAATCGGTCCAGCCGTTTATGTGTGAAAGAGTAACAAACATCCACACATCCATACATCCATACATCCATACTCACAAACTTTCACATTTATAATATTATATATATATATATATATATATATATATATATATATATATATTATATATATATATATATATATATATATATATAAGTAGGATTACTCGATTTGACGGCTAGTATAATAAGAGATGAAAATGTAAATTATTTTAGTCTGCAAAGACATCGAACAATAGATATTTCCCAATAAAAAGGTAGTATATAGTATACTGTCCTTTTTACTGACCTACTCTTATACTTTCGTCTGTCACATACAGCCCCCTTACCATGAACTCTTAAAGCATGATAGATATTTATGTGGAAGCAAGACACCGCTACGTGCAGTCTAATGTGGCGTCTCGCTTCCACATCGTAAACTGTCCTGCTTTAAGAGTTCACGGTAAGGTGACTGTACCTACTTCCACATAACTTGCAATACCAACATTATAACAGCATGTTGGTAATTATATATTAGAAGCATGATAGCCGAATGGGATGACCGTTGGACTGTCAAGTCAAAGGTCGCAAGTCCAAACCCCGGCCCGCACTAATGTCTTTTCGAATTCATGTGCGTTCTATAAATTAGTAATCAGTTGCTAAAAACGGGGAAGGATAACATCGTGACGAAACCGGCACATCTGGGAGATTTTCCATCGGTGTGTAAAGCCACGTCAGAGGCCTACAGGCGGTTTAAACTCTGACACCAGGTTGTTCATCAACCGTACGATAAGAAGAACAACGTAACTAGACTTTAAATACACATTTGCTCGTTTATAAAGAATGAGTTTTCATCGTTTATAATTAAAACGCGACGTATTTAAAATAAAATACATTAAAATTGAAATTTAATTACAATTGCTTAGCGAAACTTGTTCTTTTACCAATGTTTAACAAAAGCGACCTCAAAGTACCTACTTAATTATTAAAATCTAATTAGTTTTCATATATTTTATGATTTTAGTTTAACTTGTAATATCGTTATGGTACCTAGGTATATATTGACGTTAAAAAATAATAATATATTAATTGTCAATGTTTATTTAATGTCATTATGGCAGCTGCAATAGCACTAAGACGTGGTGACGGGCGGGCGTTTTGGGGGCTGTCTTGATGTAATTTCACGTTCAAAAAGTACTATTGTTAATTTGAATAAATAATTTTTATCTTATCTTATATCAGCGTTTCACTGCCTCGTTGGTCTAGTGGTCGCTATGCGCAACTGCTGAGCATGAGGTCCTAGGTTCGAATCCTGGGTCGGGCAAAGTGTTATTGGGTTTTTCCATTAGGTAATTCTCAGTAGCAGCACGGAGTCTGGATTTGTGCCCGGTTGATGGCAATAGGCTCGCCCCCTATTACATTGGGACCTAAAAATATAACTGGCGAAATGTGGGTGTACTATATGTGCTACCTCTGCCTAACCCTTCGGGGAATACAGGCGTGATGTTATGTTTTTTTTTGTTATATCAGCGTCCTTGTCGATTGATTTGGTATTTGAATTAAGAGATATTTTACATTGTTTTATCATGTAAGAGGGATTTGAACAATATGTGTTAGAAAAACAGCTCAAGTTATAGCCCAAAGAAGTATAAAAGAGACTCACATATCACACTACGTTATCTCCAACTAGTTAAGTTACAAAAAATGTGGTTATAAGTTAGCCTCGCCTCGCGTGACCACGATTTGTTTAACTCACAGATATAACTTACTTTAAATGTCCACTGCTTATCTTGCATGCGTAAGTAGGGGATGTAATGTCTTCCTTACAAGTCTAAAGGAACTATAAACGTTATTTTTGAACTCTCATTATGTCTAGTATGGTCTGTTAGCTGGGGAACTCACCGGTTGGTAGAATTTCTGTGGTATTTTTCTGTAGAAAATGTGCGGATTTAGGCTTCAACCATAAATAGACCGGCTTCAACCATAGATAACCATAAAACTATTGGTTTGTAACCGCATCACTTTTACATGCGTGTGAATTTCTTAGTAGTTTTAGAGATAGTAGGCCACTGACATAAACGTTTAGACACGACAACGATTTAAAAAAATCCATAAATATTTATTCGAAATTGGAATACCGTTTATATAATATATTTTGTATCTGTATTCTTAGTTCGAATATTTCATAACTATTTAAAAATGGAAAGAACTTAACCGTCAAACAGGCAGCGGTATGAATAAGACCCAAATATTTTTCTTCTAAGCAAAAGACGTCATAGTTTGCACCCCTCGGATATATTCTACTTATTCATCCACGGCGTACAATAATACATATCTGTGGACTTGGAATCGAATACGCTATTCACACTGGCTTATCTCTCAATACACAACGAGCGTGCTGAATGCAGAGTGAGGATGAATGGGTGAATGCCTCCCTAGTAGAATAGTAACGCTTCCTCGAGTTGATTTTTAAGACTTGCGTGAATATTAGTGGGTTATCACCATGATACGCATACTGGGGGAGAGAGAGACGTTTGTTTGATGTGTGTCAAAGAAAATATGCAGGAATAAACTCGTTATTTCTAGACTAATATATTGAAAATCCAGCACATACACTGTTCACTCATCGTAATGAAACTGTCTAAATAAATACATGTCATTAAGGTATATATTTGATCTCACTTTCGCTTATTGCTTCCTAAATGCGAAAAACTATAATTTAATACACCATTTTTAAACAAAAATAAATGAAACCTTAAAAATTTCTAGACTCTGCTTAAATTTCTATTAAACACCTTCCACACCAAATTCAAATACAAAACAAACATTAATTTTCCATGTTAACAAACTCGATCAACAGGCCGACCTCCATACATCAACAGCCGCATGCACTACAAGCCCTGCCTACCCAGAGCTAGCATCACAAAGATATCGCAGAGCTTTGTCTACGTCAGTGTTACAGTACCGGGATGAAGGCTAACACCGCTCCGGCCGGATTAAATGGCCGACACTAGTCCGCTCAGATATAAAACTCGTTTCATATAAAAATGTATTAAGATAGTTCATAGTGAAGTGAACGGTTTCAAGACCGGAATTATTTATATACACCATAAGTAAAGTGAAATGGTGAACTGATTCTAGACGGGAATTTTTATAAAACGTCGCCACATACTAAGGATTTCCTGTATCCTTATTATATACATGTACCACGCACGGCAATCCCTAAACGAGTAGGCAAGAGGTGCATTCTTTTATCAGGACTCAGGATTGTTTTCATCTACATCCACCACTCCTTATAAGACCTTAGTATATTATGGTGACCCTATGTAATTGCCATTCACCAGCTAAAGAAAGGCTGAATCATCATGCTACTGGGATGATTATCTGCTTATCATGATTTTCGACAAACATTCCTTGGGGAAATTGTGGAGCGACGTTTCTAACTAGGCGGGGCAACTATATAAGCAAAATGGCTGGTGGTGGTTGGAAGCGGAGGGCCGAAGACCGAATTTAGTGGCATACCATTGGGGTGGCTTATGTCAGCAGAAGACAGAGATAGGCTGATGATGATGAAGTCCATCGGTACTTCAAGAGGTCCCGATGCTCGAAGAACGATCACCAAAAGATAATAAAGCAGCAAGCGTTAACATGCCTTGCAGGTCAAAATACATAAACATTTACGTAATCCGTTTATTTACTTTTCAATCCTAACAGTTTGTTCTTTGATACGGCCCGCGGATATCCAGGAAACCACCACTTAATCACCATAATTCCCGCATTAACCAGTGCGCTGCTAATACCAGCGGCACCAGTAATAGGCCAGTGATTAGTAGAATCGCCGATAATTTGCTAGCCGGTATCAATTTACCTCGGCGACCAATTTGCGCGCAGGTAAACTTTAACCGTTGTAAAGTTCAATTTGTTCAATGTGTACTGTTTAATTTGTGTGTCGAGAAAATGGTAATTTTGGCCAAAGTTTTTTAATACCAGCGTGGTGAATTTAAAATTGGTGGGTCGATTTGTGTGTTGTTTCGTGTGGAATTGTAATTAGTATTATAATGTATTGGGTATGTTTTGGATATGCTTAAACTAACCTTAAAAAGCACAAATTTTATCAGTAATTTTTTTGTACTATCGCCGTAAGTCATGCATTGCAACTGTAAAATGAATGTACAGTTCCCTTTATTATAAAAAGAAAAGCAATAATCAACCCGAACGAAATGAATCAATCAACGAAACATTTTGATAAAAGTAAATTGGAAAGATAGGAAATAAACAAATTGCTTTCCTAATTATGAAAGCAAAGAATTCCCGATAAAATATATTTATTGATAGCGAGCGACGCGGACGGATGAAAGCGAAATAAATTGTGGATTTATGTTTTCCGTACGAAATATTTTGTTAACATTAAATAAATAAAATGTACAATATTTCATTCTGAACAGGTAATAAAAGTATAAATCTATTTGTTATTTTTCAACCTTTTAGATGTTAGATTGAATTTAAAGATTAGTTACCTTCGTTGCGGAGGTTATAACTCTGTGTTTAGCGCAGTTGAGTGCAAGGTTTTGTTTTTTGAGCTTGTATTCCAACATTCGCTATTATTATTGCATTGGGCGGTTTGAACCTTTATAGCTACCATACAAATTATTGCATAGAACATACGCTTGATGAGGTCACTCATAAGATGGGTGACCGTTCTTTCCACAGCGACCCTTTCGTACCTTGAAGACCAATAATAAGCTGATTGCTCTCTAGTCAACTGCTATAACATGAAAAGTCATGTACAGCAAGACTTTCAAATACCCATAAATAATTTCTTGCGACATTAAAACTAGACTTCTTCAGCACCAAAGATAAATTACTTCTTGTTTCATGAATATTCCTTAGAGAAGCAATAAGCTTATTGCACTACCAAAATCAAACACCCAACTCCATAGTTAAATTGCCAATTATTATGGCATCTCCATAACATACTTGTAGATTATATTGCCTTCCAATAGAACCTGGAAGTATCCTCTCACACGAGCACCCTTCATTTGAGGGTTATCTGGAGCCTGTGGCCGACACTCTTGACTCAAGGTAAATGGCCAGGATACCGGGATACGTATATCCCGTACTTTAAACTTTAAAGCTTTTGTTTCAGCTCTCTTCAATGCTCCTGATATTTTCCTGCTAGACATTTTGTGGGATTTGAAGTTGTTTTTATTTTTTATATTGTTAGACAAAGCTTTGTTTCAACGAAAGGATTTCGTTTTAAAATAAAACCTAGCTTTACTTTATAAAAAATTCTGTAGTGTGTGTATGTTTTGTAACCACGAAATATCAATTATATACGATATGCACTAACTCGCAGTCTCTAAACAAATGTTGCTCGAATCACACGAAAATATTATAGTATGAACCCATACAAAATAGCATATAGCTAAGTATCCCAAATAGGTACAACAAAGCGCCAAAGAGACCACTAAATAAAATATGAAAAATATTAACTTTTCAAATTGTTATAGAATTATAACTTACTAGCTACGCCCCGCAGAGTTACCCGTTACATTTTTTCGGGATAAAAGGTAGCCTATTTGTTAACACAAATATCCACGGTATCAGCTACCTTCACATGAAATTTATTAAAATCCATTCAGTGGTTTTTAAGTGAAAGAGTAACAAACATCCATCCATATATACAAACTTTTGCGTTTATAATATTAGTAGGGATGATAAAAAAGGTGTATATTAAAAAAAAGGAAATAAAAATATACATTAGGAAAAAACAAATAATCCATTTTACTTCTTCACAATACTAACACAGCTAACTTCTCCAACACAGTCAGATCGCTCTCGCGGCGTTTCACCACTCATTTGTAATGCTGGAAACTTTAAGGTGGCTCTCCGTACGGTAACGCTGGGTTTAAAGTAAGACCTGTGGTGCGGCGCTTTCCGTTCGAACATTTTATTCCATACAGAACATTTTTAAAGTTTATAAGAATCGAATTATTTTTGATGTATTCGAATAAATTCGAAATATTGACAATTCGATTCGATGAATTAAGAGGACATAATATTTTATTATAAATATTTTTAATAGTTTTAGGCATAACGTTTTTGAAAAAAAAATCTACTATATGAAAGTATTAAATATTATATACTGCCAAAGACAACATTTTTACAGCATATTATTTTCAAATATTTGGTAAAAAGTGATAAAATTGTGAAGTACAGAAAAAAAAATCGATTATAATAATAATAATAATAATAACTGCATATTTTATGATAAAAGGCAGACGCCGTTTTTATTCAGTATAAAATAAAAGTAACCATTACATGAAACATCCCAACACAATAGACCAAATCACTTTAGTATCCATCTTTCTCAATAGTCCCGCACCTTCTGGGGACTTTTCATGGCTGTTCTTTTATAGAGCAGTTGTGTGGTGTCCCTAGCTGGTGTCCCATTCCCTTTTAGATTAAAGTTCTCAACGGGCCTCTGCGTGTTGGACCTGTGTCCCCACGTAAGCCTTTTAAAAGTCCGGGTATCTTCCCCATAGTTGATAGCCCGAGTATAATAAAAGAGATACAAATAATAATAATAAAAATAGACAATTCAAACTTCGAGCACTATTAAACAAAATCTTATAGAATCACAGTAATTGTTTTTATTAATATCCTTCCCCAAATCTCTTCCTAAGTTTTCCTTAAAACACAATAGGTAGCTACATTGTCACCGAGACCTTTCCGAATCGCTACAGAAAATACTTCCATTCCCTCCGTTTTAGTGTAAACAGAATATTAAAGGGTCCGAACGGCCTGGCAATACTGTTTCCTAATAATCCCCTACAAGCTTCGTTCTTAGGGCTCTTAATTAAAACATAAACGACTTTCCTATGGGGCTGTTTTTACGAGCGCGGTATTAGAGACGTGAATTGCATTTTTTACCTTTAGAGACCTTACGGTTTCGGAAATTATGTGTTTACCGCATTTGGGTGTGATTATGTTTGTTTATTTGTATGTTGATTTCCCACTTTGCTCATTAATTATAAGGGTAGAAAGAAGGAACGGGAAATCTAATTTGTTTATATATTGTCTGCTATACACTAATCCAAATTACGTGCTGCTACTGAGAATTACTCAATGGGAAAACCTAATAACACTTTGCGTGATCCAAGAATCGAACCTCATGCTTAGTTTAAAATTTATAGAATGGGTTTAAATGCAATAGATTGTGGCCCTATAACCGAAGTATAGTGTATCCTTGATCACGCTATATTAAAAGAACGACTGGGCCGATGTGGCTCATTTTGGTTTTGACATATTTGTGGAAGAACAGAGGAGGTTTTAATGGTGAGAAAGCGGTTCGAAGTTCGGTCAGCTAGTAGTATATTATGAAAATAAATGAAATCACTTATTTTAAGATCAGATCAGTACCTAGTGAGACTGACGCCGGTTAGATGTGCAACAACGCATTTTAGTCTACTTCAATGAGTAATGCATAGATTATAACCCCATAAACGGTTGCTAAGCAACCATTTCAATGAGCCGCCACTCAGCATTACAGAAACATCAATCAGCCATGACGGTTCTAATTCGCCCGGCATTTATCAAACATGGAGAACAATAAACACGAGAAAGGCATTACGTACTTTGTTATCGAAATATTTTTGGAACGTATTGTGTGAATTTTGTCAATAATTTTCAAGATGCCCGTGGTGCTAGGTAAATGTTGTTTTTGGTACCGATGGTTGTGGATATTTATCGAATAAGCTAAGAGACATTGTGGCTTTTATCCCACTGATAATAATTATTGATTGTTCGATCTACAATGGATATCTTAGCATAGACCGTATAATATTAGTAATATATTTAAAGCAAAATGCGCATTCCGTTAGCAAATATTTTGACTGTTTCATAAACTACTATTAATAAATATATACGTAAATTACATTGTTTATTTTACTTTAAATTGCTAGTTTATATTTATAGGACATATGTATATCCTAAACGTAACCATCCTTAACAAAAAATCCCAATACCATTTTCGTTCCAGCTAAGAATCAAAACACAAAATCTCGGTAAAATAATAAACAGAACAAATGCACAACAATAGTCGAACACACTTGAATAAATATCACGCGACAAACACGGGCTCATAACCCAGAAAAAAGATGCACAAGCAAATCTATCCTCCGTGCTAATACTTATAATAGAACGACGAGAAATGCCAACAATAAAAACCATAACAGATTCAATAACAGTATGGATGTGGAAGAAAATAAAAACAATAGTGTTAGTCTTGAGATCGGCTGTCCTCGTATATACTCGTACCACTTCGTGCGATATTGTAGCAACCAACTCTTCTATTTGTGGGACAAAGATCAACTCGTAGAGTTGTCACTTGGAACATTGCTTTTAGAAGTTGCAATTAAGGGTTTTCGTGAGTGCATATTAGTCATGAAATATTACAATATGCTTTATCCAAATAATCTTTTGTTTATTTATCCAATAACATGATATATTATGGTTAGTAACAACAATAGCTTATAAACTACGTTAGTCGGTGCAGAGATAATGAACAGTTTTTTAAGACATTAAGTCCATCTCTTTACACATATAAATAAAATAACATACTCATCACTCAGATTACCTTTAATAGGTATGTCATCAAAGCCAAAACTTCTCAAGCACTACTCTAAACATAGCCTCTGGGCAAATGAGTGTATATTTTACGAGAGCCTACCATTTAATTAGTTTTATATGGAACAAATTATAGTGAAACAAGAATTTCGGAATTACATATTCATCAAGTTAGTGATTTTAACCCGAATAATGAAATATTGTACATACAAAGCTACATAGTTTTATAAAATTGGCAGGAATATAAAATACTAGTCGCTAATTGAATTAACATTTTATAGGAACTGATTGCTGAAAAATCTCAATCAAAATTACAGTTTGTTACTTTCTGACCCTCGATATTTGAAACGAAATATTTCAAAGCTCGTTGAAAGCGAAGCAATAAAAGAATATCTGTCAATCTTCATTTGGTACTAGTCTCTTCAGTTCTCTAGTACTGCTGCATTCGATCATTTTATATTTAATACTAAATATTGTTGTTTCCTGAAATTCTGCAGTAGCCATCCATTGAATGAATATGACCTACATAATTATGTTCTCCTAACCGAATATCAGTCACAGCAGCCTGTAGTATCTGAGACTAGCCGACTCCGCAGGGGATATTACAGTGCACAGGTATGCGCGCAAACACAGGTGCACTCGCTATTCCCTCACTCTCATAGACCGATAGGACGGCAGACCGACACGGCCGGAGAAAGATCAGGCCTACAAACCAACGGCTTAGCTTCAAGCCTTCCAAAGCACGGGGGGACCTCAATATGTGAAAACTGTCACCCATCACAAGACTGCCCGCAGCGAGGAGCATGTAGCTACGAACCTAATACATATAATCATTATACAATTATATTCTTTTCCACTAGCATCCGTACCTACACATCACACTACACCTAGCTCCAACAAATAACGGTAGGGCCCTAGTAAGGGTTGCCAGAAAAAAACAATATATTATTTACCCTAAGTGGTTCCTACTCATACCTACTCACTTATTCATGTAATCGTGTGCTAAGAATTTCCCCATTGCGTATATTTCTACTGAATTTGAAGGTTTTATTGTGGACCCAATAAACATAATAGTACCTTACCGCTTGGCTCGGTTAAATTCACTGCAATAAAAATACTGTAGGAAGTAATAAATGTTAGGTAATTGTGCGCCGTGACTGTCTGGTTGGTCTAAAGGTTGCCAAGTGCGACTGCTGAGCACGAGCTCCTAGGTTTAAAACCTGGGCTGGCAATACTAAGTTTTTTCATTAATTATTCTCAGTAGCAGCGCGGTCTTAAATTTGTGCCCGGTTGATGGCCAGGCACGCCCGCTATTATATTGCGACTTACAACATAACTGGCGAAATGTAAGTGTACTTCTGCCGACAATACAACAAAAAAAATACAGGCGTGATGTTATGTTATGAATTGTGCGCTTATTTTCATTTTATTTTTTTGCCACCCTGAATGCTGGATGTCTGTTTTCGTAACTAGAATATAAACGGAAAATAATTTATATCCAAACTTATGTCATTTTGACATACGTTCCACAACTGAATGTCACTCTTGACATTACAATAAAACATTACAATGATATATCATCATACAAACAACTATTTTGATTTACATAACAATAACGTATGTAATATTATATTCTTTGACATGCCCATGTAACATGATAATTATATTATGTAAATACAAATCCTACACGACTATTCATAGTCTCATTGTATTTACAAGCCCCAAAACTCCTCTCAAATCTAAACTTTTGACGCAGGCTAACTTAATTTTCCCTCTAAAATATATTTTAATTTTATTTACGAATGAGTGAACTGAGCATACTGCTTGCTGAGCCATTCTTTCGTTCATTGTGTTTATACGCTCATTCATTCCGCAGAATGAATGAACGCACGCCGTATTTATTTGCCTGCAAGCATCTTTTTTCTGCATTTTTATGAGCCAGTTGAATTAGCGTTCGGAGTTCATTGACCGTGTGCTTTACAGATAAAAATATTATAATGATAAGCGACTAAAGCAAGGTATTAAGTGTTTATTCCTTCAATAGTTACAAACTTTTTTAACTACAACTATTTGGTACCAAAAAGTGTTGACATCAAGTCAACTAAAACATTAGCACCACAGTCATCTGGTAGAATATAACTGAACTAATAACCAATTTGGCACCTTATAGCACTAATATTCTTGTAAATAAGCAAATATTTCTTATTCGTATTCTTATCCAGTCTTAATTTCTTGAATTAAAACAATGTTATTTAAATGAAATGCTCACTATGCGGGCTGAATCCAAGTGTTCTTGTTACGATTCCTCATCTGAGAAAAACCACGTGACCTATATCAAGTTATTCCACTCTTGCTTTGCTACTCCTTGTCACTGACCTCAATATCAAAATTGTATACACCCAATATAATGTTACATAAATATAACTATGACTGGTAAGGCCAACGCTACACAAATAATCCATTTGTCCTGCACCAAAAGCGCAAACAAGAGGAATCCTGGTCAACATTTATCTCGATCAAAAATTCCGAAGCACCTGTAATACTCTCGCCGAACAAACATCACTAGAGAAATATCTAAAAAAATAATGACGAAAACATAAAATATTTCTAACAAAAACCTACCCCTCGGTACCCTAATTTGAACACTCATCACTTGGACGGAGCACGGAAACAAAGAAAGTTATTAATGTCTGTACCCATTGTCTACATTTCTGACTGTAGCCACCACAAGTAGGCCTGTCCTCCACAACCAGCTACAAGAGAACCTTAAAGAACGGCGGCTCAACTTGCCTGGTCCGTTTTGTCGGGTAGAATGTAACAGTTTCTTTTGTCCCACGAGGGATTCTTCTTACAGTTTATTTTGCCCGTTTCAATTGCAACGTTTTGTCTTTATAAATTGTGTTGATTGACGCTATAGTTAATGAACGGTGTTACAACGTTGATTGGGAAGACGAATAATTAAAATTTTAATCAAAACTGAAAACTGAGTTCATTTTCTTTTCACTTTCAATAAAGATAAAAATAAGTGTCGATTTTTGGGACTTTCACCCTGCAGTCGTAAGCAAGAACGCATGGCAGGTTATTACATGCTCCACCCTAACAAATAAATATTGATTAAAATGTAGATTTTACGAGCATTTATTTTTAATACGACATATCAGTATAAATATTCGATTACTTTCAGTCATAATCATAAGAATATCTAATAATGTACTCTCAGCGCTGCTCATCACGTATTATGTTCAAAGTCAGACAAATACCAATAGTTCAAAGTTCATATAAATGCATGTGATTATATATGGCGACGTGTCGACGTCTCACGGCTCACAGATGAGTTCATGATTAAAGCTGTCTGTTCCAAACTATTGAGTTGGTATCTGTGAAATGTCACGTTTAAGGTACAGCCAACATGAATATTGCAAATGTCAGAGATGGTGGAGTTGTTAGGTGAGGATATGGGATTTGATCCCGTGCGGGACTACGCCCGACGTCTAAATAGGTACGTTTATATTGCTTATGTCATGCCCTGGACATTGACCCTTTAATAAACAAATAAGTGTAACGGACAGTTTTCTATGCAGAAGTTGCATGGAGAAGAAAGAAACGTAATAGCACTGGCTCAAGAAGTGCGGGAGCGTGGCCGATCAACGGGCAAGAATTCTCCAGTGTCAAAAGCTTGCAGCAGCCTAAAAAGGCTGCTGGCCTTAGTGATGAGCTTAGATGATTGGAGTAAAAGAAGAAAAACACATCACGCACAATGGACAATCAAGCGGCTAAATGCTCAGCTAAAGTAAACAAAACCTATGTCATAGGAGCATACATACAGACAAACTTGTAAAGCCTGAAGAAGCAGATAGAGGTTTTCTCATTTAAAAGTCTTAACACGCACATTGTACCGCTGGTGATAAATTATTTAAATTATAATATTTAGATTTTGTTATCGAAAAAAGCGCTTCATTTTGGTTGGCTCCAAGTAATTCCTCATAAAAGTGCCTTTTCTTTACTCTTCTTCTTTACTCTACTCAAAGACACGTAATTTAACATTAAGAATTAAAAATATATTAATAATGCATTAACAGGCAAGGATATCAAGTACCATCAAGCAGCCCCCTGTACTCCATTACCCAGAATTACTAAAAATAAAACATCTTCTGAGCACTCTCTTCTAAAATTAAACATGAAACTGAATATTAAAAAAGCCGCTGCAACC
Source organism: Abrostola triplasia (assembly GCA_946251915.1). Taxonomy (NCBI): domain Eukaryota; kingdom Metazoa; phylum Arthropoda; class Insecta; order Lepidoptera; family Noctuidae; genus Abrostola; species Abrostola triplasia. The sequence goes on along the minus strand of OX276424.1, from coordinate 909,285 downwards.
GCTTGACCTAGACACTGGCCTACTGACCTATTTACTACTTTATAACAAACGTCAGAAATATCATTTTTGAATGCCATGCTGTCAGCGAGTTGACGTCCCGCGACTTACTGCAGATTCAACGGTTGGACGTCACAGAATAGATATCCAAACGATATTGACATATCTACACTACATGTCGTATTTTCCATGGTGGGATAGGGAGAGTTGTAAAATAGACCTAAATTTTGTCAGTTATAGGTCCGAGTGTAACAGGGGGCGAGCCTATTGCCATTAACTGGGCATAAACCCAGACTCCGTGCTAATTAACATTACCTAATGGAAAAATACTGTCCGACCCGTGAATGGATCACAGTACCCCACGCTTAGCAGGCGTTCTTTACGACCTACACCACCAAGTCTAAAGGACATTAATCTACCCAAAATTACACCCTCTTCCAGGATATATTAATTACTTGCTATACTACTGACCAACAGCGAAACAAAGGATCATAATACGGTGTTAACGAGCGCCAACTATTGTGGGATGACCATAATGACGGTCGGGACGTTCCGGCCGTATCGAATGATGGGCGGTGTTTGAATGGATGTTTGACAGATACGACCTTATGCGGCGTGGCGCGTACACAGAACTTGCAATAAAGAGCAATAGTAATGTTGTAAGTGTCTGTTCGGTGGGGTGTTTCTCTGAGGTTTGGTTAAATGAAGACTATAAATAGTAATACTCTTTGTAATATATAGCTCATGTGTGTCATTAAAAACCTAAGTTACGTTCTAAAGATAAAACATCACACTATCTATCACACTTCACACTAATATTAAAAAGGTGAAAGTTTGTGGGTGTGTTTGCATGTTTGCTACCTTTTGACGATCAAACGACTTGACCGACTTTGATAACATTTGGTATGAAAGTACCTGACACCCCGGATTAACACAGGCGACTTTTTATCTCGAAAAAATGTAGCGGGTAACACCGCGGTACGCAGCTAGTAGACATCATATTACGGTGGGTAAGATTACATATACCATTGTTCATCAGGCATTAGTTTAGTATATGAGAAAATTGAAAAATAATTAATAATTAAAATGAGTAGTTCTAAACTGTCTGGAATTAGCACTCATCGTAAATATAGTTAAATAGGAATTAGGCCCACATTTTTGTAGTTTCAATTTCCGCTAAGAAACACGTTCACTTACATAAAACAAGATATTTCATATTTTCCGTCTAAAACTCAAGCAATAATTAAATCAATAAGATCTTTTGAACGTAATGAAAACCTTTTAAGCCGACCGTATCGCTCCCTATAAACATGGCCTTACAAGCACTCATAAATAGCACCAGTTTTCCAATACACGCTTTTACCGGGAAATTAAATTTTACTCACTCCATACCGAAATATATTAGATGGGCCAATATAATGTAACAGGGTACATCAAAGTCCTTGCTTGCATATCAACCGCCACGTCAATATATTTGACGGGCCGTGATCAAAGATATTGCAGCGTGTTACAACGGTTCGGTTTGGAGTTGTTACGTTTCTACACACAATGTTTGAGTTCTTTCTTAGTGTATCTTTTGTTACTTGTTAAATTTGACGCTGGTTTTGATCGTTATTTTGAAATAGCAATCATAGTGACGTTATTTAATTGACATAGAGTAGGCGAAAGAATCGTGTTATAAAATCCTTGTGATACCATTATCATAAAATTTTAAATAATTCCAAATTCAATACAGCATGACGTATTAATTGAAAGTAAGTCTAATAAATGTAATAAATATTTAAGATAAAAAGGCAAATTGTTCTCTCTCTCAGCCTATCGCGATCTACTGCTGGTCATAGGCTTCTCCCAAGTTGCCCACAACACCCGGTCCTTCGCCTTCCGCATCCAGTCCGACCCAGCCACCTTTTTTAGGATGTCAGTCCATGGGCAGCATTCTCTTAAACATTGCAGCATAACTGCAGTCACCAACCCCTTTGCCAAGCGTGGTGACTATAGCACAAACATTCCCAAATGCTGACGCATCGGAACACAAAATCCCCAGTTCCTGGCACATTTCTATACGTCAAAAATCTAAAAAGAATTATATCATAACATTTTCGATATAATTATGCGATATGTACATATACCTATATGTATGTCCCTACCTACTTGGTGTACCATAGTACAAGATATTTCGCAATACGTGTTAAATATCCCGTCAAAACATCACAAATGATATTCACCGTAGTCCTTGCGCTTTTTACCAACCGTTCATGTTTACGACGCTGTAAAATTGTTTCCTCGCCCTCTCGGATACATTTTGTTTTTATTCTCTAGAACACTTAATGGTTTTAAGTGTGAGAAGCTCTTGGTTTCATTTTGTTATCAAATTTTCGTGCTGGCTGGTTGAAATACAGGGCGCTTTTTAGTATGATAGTTCTGTAGGTTTTTTATGTTTTAACTAACAAGGTATAATAGCTTTTAGTGTAGTTTTTTGTTTTGTAACTTTTTATTTTTTGCTTATTATGTGATAATTATTTAACAAACAAGTATCTGCATATTATATAACTAATTCCTGTAGGTAAAGGGATTTGACGAATTAGCCGAATCGATTCTCACGTTGGTATTGATTATAAGAAAAACACGGCAATTTAGTTAGGTACCAACTAGTTTAAATCTTTCGAAACTCCATTATTACGTGTAGTAAGACTCTACATGATATAATCGAAGGTCTAATGCTACATAGATTGGACAGTCGTATCTTATCGATACGATACCATCTGTCGTAAAATATGAACAACCTACAACACCTAATATACTTATCACATCACAGTCTCATGATAGGTAAAAGTATCAGCTCTCCAACGAGCTCTTTGTAGACGTGAAACTCAGTTGATTTGAAAATATTTTTATTAAAATGTCACAGGTTCCACGCACTATCGGAAAACGTATGTAAATGTTCACTAGAGCTAGAAGGATATTCACTGAACAATTGAACGTACTATAGAGAACATCGTGTCACTCGTTACTACCTATATTATGTTAGAATTTAGTGTTCAGCGGGTACTCTATTTTACGGTGTGTATATCGCGCTTGTATTCCCCTAGTAACAGCAGTGATAGCCGAGTGGTATGACCGTTGGACTGCCAAATCAAAGATCGCAAGTTCAAACCTCGGCACGCACTAATGACTTCTCATGTGCGTAGTATAAATTAGTTATCAGTTGCTAAAAACAGTGAAGGAAAACATCGTGAGAAAAGCGGCACACCTGAGAGTTTTTACAACGGTGTGTAAAGTTATGTCTACAGGCGGTTTTAACTCTGACATCAGGTTGTTCATCAACCATAAGATATGAAAAGGTTCCCTTAGTGGTTGACAGGTCTGAGCTCTCTGTGAACACCCACTTGTAGAGCTTATATGATATACTTAAGGAATATTTTCTTTATTTTTCTTTTTCGATATCAAACCATACCACGCACAACAGTGGCTTCATGTAACATTGCTATAAATAATTTAAATTTTTATTCCTTTTCCCTGACCAAAGAAAATATTTACATTTTAACAGATTCAATTAATATTTTAAGATTGCGCCTTTATAGAGCCTTAGAGATTACAAGGCAAATACCAATTAAATTTCAATTTTTGCTCCTTCTAACTAGTTGATCTAAATTGAATCTTACGCTTACATATTAAGGTGCAAAATAAAGTAGCAAAGTGGATTCTCTTTACTTAATTAAACATTATTGGAATCTTCTTGTTAAGGTGTTTGTAGAGGGTATTAGATGATATTTTTAAGTGTCATCCCCCTATCTGTTAGGGGGTAGGCAGGAGTGTAAGCGCACAAAAGTTAATTAAAAACGTATCGACATAGATTTGGACATTAAGGCTCTAAGTGGTTTGAGGGCTTTGCGGAAGCAATCATTTTCAATCAGAGGCAAAAGTGAGACCTTGGCAACACTGACACTAGTAACCAAGTGACATATCTTTGACAGTGGTTCAGGTTTAAATAAATTATTCCTTTTTTTAATTCAAACTCAATGCGAATTGTTTAAAACTGTATTTGTTTTCCATTTATTTCTTCTATTGATTATTGGGGCACTTTTCTTTTAAATGTCGCCCCACTCTAGGATCTGTCTCCTGGATCGTGGGTGCGTTTCAGAAACATGAAATATCACGCACTCAAACACTGAGACTCGGGACAAATATTTGCGGATGGCACAATTTTTGTTCCGTGCAGGAATTGAACACGCAAGGCCGCAACCCTTAGCGCAGCAGTCCAATTGCTTAACCACTGCACAAGTCAGGTCATCAATTTTTTATACTATCTATCTCTTTAAAATTTTCGTCAATGTCTCTACAGCCACTTCTGACTTTATATTTACTTCATATTCAAAACATTGGTAAAACGAAAGTTAACTTCAATTAATAATAATTAGTACACGTGGAAGAATTACTCAAAAATAATCAAACATTTTAAAATATTTAATTAACACAAGCCACGGGGATCGCTGGAACTAATTGATATTACACCTTTAATATGTGAAGTTGATAATTTTTAATTATCTACAATTTAAGGTTTAGTCTATGAACATGTTTTTAATTTTGAACGTATCCGTCGAAAATTACAATTAGTCCAAACATAAGCCATACCCATACATTTATCATTTTATTCGATTTCCATCAGTCATGCGTTTTACCACGTGAACTGGGCCCGATGAAAAAAAACTATAATTATACTAACATGATGACGTCATACTGTCGAGGTCACAAAATATAATGTACCTACTTAGCAGTCTGCGCTATCACCGCGCCAGCTCCGCGAACACTCATAGGCAGTTTAATGAGACATTGTGTGCCGAGATAACGTAATTACAGATTATTTTGTTTCTATCCACACTCCACCCAGCGTTTAGGTAAAATTACTGTTAGAACGTTAGAATATTAATTAGGAGACATCCAAGTAAATAGCTATTCATTTTTATGGCTTAGTTAGCTTAATTATGTCGTAAGTATAGAGCGATATCAAGCGGTAATTGGCGTACTGTAGGTATAGGGTTTCTTGTACAAAGCGAGTACGAACATCGATCGTCAAGTGTTTTTCTGCGTCATTTTCATGATGGTCATGATTAAGTTGACATTGACTTTCACCGCATATCCTAAGAAGTCTTTGAAAATGGAAGACTATTTTTTATCTACTACATATTTAATTAAAAGTATGCACACACTCCCCCTTACTTATAAAAATGTTGCAGTGTTGAACAATTGCCTATATGCCTGTCATTTGCCTATGAAAGAATAGAGATTTCAATAGACTTACCAAGTACTTATCTTAAAACACATGTTGAGTCCGACTATGCCCAGCAGTGGACTGAGATAGGCTGATAATGTACACACTGCGTATAGTAAATTCAATATTCCATAAAAATGATGAAACCATGTAAATAACTTACGTTAGAACTTTTGTTATGCACTAACACTACCCAAGAAAAAATCCGCGGAAAATTTTTTCAATAAAAAATTTACAAGTTTTTTCCTAAGAGTTCAAGTTATCTTAATACAAAGATCCCTCAAGATTGTTTCAGCAGTATAGTCATAGAAACGTAACACACATACATAGCGAAATCAGTTCTGTTACCTTGGCGTCACGTAGTTAGCTCAACTTAATGTACCTTTGAGAACTAACTACGCGGTCCTAACCAATGATACATTCAATAATCAATTAGTCTCATCACATTAGCACGGCAACATGAAGTAAAACATTATGGCTAAAAGTAAATCATATTTCAGTGGAGAATTAATTGAAATTAAATTAAATTTTCCACCTTTTGACAAACTTCGTGCTCGTACTGCGGCGTGATATTGAGTTATTTGATGTCAAGTACACTCCATTACATAAAACTGTATGTTGGTCTGTATCGTATACCTACTATATTGATATATACGTACGTAAGCAGCTAAGGTAGGTAGAGGATTGAACGCCACGGGGTGTGATGAGAATCTGATTTTTCCAATTTTCCTTTATTTTGGTTTTGTGTTTGTGGCCAGTCTTATCTGTGACGTTTTCTTTCGATTTTATAAAAAGTGATACAATCTATATTTTATAGAGATAGTTGTTTGTATGTTAGGAGTTAACTTTAAACTACTTAATATCCGATTTTCAAAATTTTTGCACCAATATTTAGAATGGACTATGAGGGTGGACATAGGCTACTTTAATTTCGGAAAAGACTCAAAACAATCCGAAAATCTAGACGAAATCGTAATACAATATTTACAAAAATATTTTTAAAAGATTAAAAACTATTACGATCGGTTGTTACAATGTATCTAGTTTATCGCAATCATAATTTTCCTTGTGATCAGATTGCTGTCAGTAAAATGGAAAGCGATTTTCTTTTACGAGTAACATGTATTTTATCCAATCTTCGATGATAAAGCTTTAAAATATTTAACATAGTTGACCTAGTTATACTGGCAGCTCATGAACGTATGGTATGGTCGTCGTATGGTCTTGATTTTATACTTTATGCGCAATAAGAAGGTAGTTAAAATGATTCGGAGTATTTTGCTACACGTAACCCTTCTGAGGTTCTTTTTAAACGTCGCCCCACACTAGGAATTTTCTCCCGTATCGTGGGTGTGTTTCACAAACATGAAAAATCACATACACGAACACCCAGACCCGCGACCAACATCTGCGGATACAACGAATCAGTTTTGTCTCTCACTTCCAGACACGGTTCAAGCATCTGATCACAATAACAAACTAAAATAGAATATTACCCGTCTTAACACCGTCTAGGTTCAATATTCCTACAAGAGTCGGTAACAGCAAAAAATAATAAAAAAAGTAGGAGTTAAGCCTCTGCTAAACCTATCTGAGAACACAAGCGCCATGATTTAACATTTTATAAATAAATACTGCTAAGTGGCCAGACCATTTCTTTAATAAGTCCGACCATTCACCAAGCAGCCGATGACATTTATACAAAACACTCAACGGCGATCATTTATAAAGGATTTTTCGTTTGAAACCATCACGTAATAGATGAGTACAGAATTCAATATCATTACTTATCTTAAAACTTTGATAAATGTATACGTACAAGCCGCGAAGCGCGGTACACCTGGCAGACAATAAAGTAATGGACGCCCTACATTGCGCGCTACATCCCATCCGTTGATTAATGGATCGCAGCGGGGCCGTCGGTCGATACGATAATTTGAGATTGGCTCCGGTTGAAGCTGATATATGGGTAGGAGTGAACTCAGCCAGTGAACTTGCTGAGTAATCTACATTTTCTTAATCTAGTTTCTTTTTTAGTTCTGTTTGAGCGAGCGGGGTTAGAAATCAAAGGATAGTTTTTTTAGCCTGAGCAGTACCTGGTGGGTAATAAGGTAGAAGCGATGTGCTGTTTGCATTGCATTTGCTGGTTACAAACGCAAAAATGTATCCTTTGTAATATATGGACATATTATTTACATATTCGTGAATGCCCGATTAGTTTCGAACTCAAATGGAGCCATTCATGAGCTGGTTACGCGGCCAAGTTGCAGGCCAAACTATAAGTAGTATATGGACATACACGTTGATATATAACTAAATAAATAAATAAACTTTACATAATATGTCGTATTCAATATCTTTTCAAAGATATTATACTGTAATGCTATTGTTTTATTATAATTAGCATTCATTCAACATTCATTAAACGCTAAAAGTTATTTACATGGCACTTTCATTGTCTTCACTTCCTAGTATAATTCCACCCAACTCCAGCACCATTTTTTATTCCGTACACCATAAAAATCCCAATGTTTTCGCCTACATTGCCTTGCTCGGGAGTTTATTGTAGATAATACCCTCCCTCCCCTATTAACATTCCCTGGGCTAACACATTACTGGCCCGATCTCCCTTTCAGATAAATCTTGACGTCTTCGCCGAGTTCATTAATGCTGCCAATGAACCTCATAATTTTCGCAGAGACCCCTAATGGTGTTTAATGCTGGATTTATTCTTAGGTTTAGTTATGTAAGCGAAGCAGTAACAGAAACTATAATATGTAAGGTTTTGAATCACCCTTTATGTGGATTTTAATGTTTTGTAATACGAAACGTCGGGACGAAAAAACAAAATATAATCGCAAAAAAATCTGTAACAATAGTTGTATGACCACAGATATCTTTTTGCTACGATCCCGACATCCTTGCCTACCCCTCTGGGAAATAGGCGTAAGTTTATATATGTATGTCTAATTTTTTATAATAACAATGTATATTCATTACATACAAGAATCTTTAGATTTATTAATATTTAAATATAATAATATTATTTAATTCCTATTAACTCTTCATGAAGCATGTTTAGTTCGTGTTCTTTAAGCCTAATAACATTTTCTGAGCCCATATTTCGTTCGCTCCCATCAGATACATTCCGCAGCTTAGTTCATTAATTCCTTGAATGTGTCGTAATTGATTCTTGGTATCACAAACTGATTTACAAGCAACTGTGGAAATCGTAATTAGAGAAAATTCCTTTGTATTCAATAGTTTTATGTTCAGATTATTCTCATCAGCACAGTTCTATTAAGAATTCAAGATCTTAGCAATCGAATGAAAAGAATTCATAAAACGCTTTACTATTCTTAACAAGTTTCTAGTGAACAGATTAATTAACTGAGAGATAAAAATAGCTTGCTGCTTTTTATTATTTAATTTGCACAATAGTAAAGAGAGGAATAGAAAATTGAGAGGCACAGGCTTTCCCTTTACGTGATTCAATTGGGCAGTGGCTGGTGATGGTGATTGACCTGATTCAAATCCATCACCATCGCCGACTTTTTGTACAGGTTTAACCTTACGTAAATATTAAGTACCTATTTTAATGTTGGTACTAAGTCTGACTGATAAGTTGAGTAAAGTAATTTATGGAAAATCCTACCATCATCATCCCAATCCTACTACCCTACTCCCATCATCCTACCCAATTTCGTAAATAGTACAGATACAGGCTGGATATTATACAAAAAAAAACGTCAAAACCAAAAATGATTCTATCAGTCAGGCCACAAACAATCCAAAAAGGTGTAAAGAATCATAAATTCAAATAAAGAATAGTTTTAAAGTTTTTCGCGTGTTCTTTTTTTCTTGTTATCATAGCAAACATGGCCAGGATTCCATTTTGGCATGCAAGCTCGCACTCTCCCGCTGGCAATGCTCCAAGCACGTCTTCAAGGTATTCTTGTATGCCACAAGGTGTGAGCGCCGGCGGACGGAATATTAAGTTCGGGTTAAATCTGTAGCGAATATCGGAATTCTGTTATTGAGGGAGCATTATGGTCATTATGCGTCGTCACAGTATTATTAAGACTCGTTGGTTTAGTGGTAGCAAATGGGTGCTGAGCTAGTCTTAGGTTCGATTCGCGGGTCGGGAAATATGTTTTTGGGAATTCGATAAGAAATTCTCATATTTCTCAGTAGCAGCACGGTTCTCTTCTCAGAGACAAATAAGTACATGATCACAATTATTTATCAATTTTAAAAATCTTAGCTTCACTAATCAATTTTGCAATATTTTACATAAAAGTCGGCCAAATCATATTAGACCGTTCGTAAAATGCATCTACGATAGAGGATATATTTAATGATAACCGGGCATCATCACAATCAGTTCACATCTTGCATCTCAGCAGTATCCACAGTAGGTCACGGCACATAGCACGCAGTACTCCCGGACAGTCCGCCACAATACCAAGCCACCACTCTAATTATTTCGCCTCTATCCACAAATCTAGACTACGACTGCTACTGGGAATTACCTAATTAAAAAATCCAATAACAATGCTCGACCCGGGATTTGAACCCAAGACCTATCGTTCAGCAGTCGTGCTTAGCAACCTCTAGACCAACGAGGAGGTTAGTATAATGTCGCCGTCACGTGTTTGTAATATTTTTAGTTTTAATTTTAGTTTTATGTCGGGCCCTAAATAAAAACCAGCAAGTTATACTAAACTTTGGGGACCTGTTTTAGCTTGTACTATGTAACTTTATATTTTTTCTTATTTGCATAATATGTAATTGAATTTTTTTTTTTTTTTCTAATATTCAGCTATCAGAGATCCGTAGTGTTAGTAAAATACCTCATACCTAGTGTTAGTATACACATCAATCAAAATAATATAAATTAGAGTAATACATACATTAAAATAATATGTTATAGAGACAAAAATAACTAATTTTCTTTCCTTCACTACGAATAATTAAATTAAAATGTTTTTAGTTGCAGTTTTGGTTTTAACTGTTATTATTGTTGCCAACTGTACGTAACGACTTTAAAATCCGTAACCCATAACACACGCAAATAACCGAACTTTGGCATTTATAATACTTTAAATGGGCAACATATGCAAATGATACATGGATTAATGTTGAAAGCATAGCTTATTCGAAGCATTTGCATAATTATTAATAATGTCCTCCTGACCGAATTTCGATCACGGCGGCCCATCTCAGCTGTGACTAGCCACCTACGCAGGAGATAATTTAATTATGTGCACAATTATGCGCGTAAATACAGGTGCACTCTACCCTCACTCTCATAGTCCGATAGGACAGCAGACCGACACGACCGGAGAGAGATCAGGCGCAGGACCAACGGCTACATATTATGGTTTTCAAAATACGGAGCATAATTTTACAGATGGACAGATCCCACCAATCATTACTTTACTTCTAAATCAATAAAAAAACTATTCTTCGTTGGCATATTTGGTCATTAAAGTATCAATAAAATGTTTTTCTTATCGTATAGTTGATGAACAACCTGGTGTCAGAGTTTAAACCGCCTGTAGGCCTCTGACATGGCTTTACACACCATTGAAAAATCTCTCAGGTGTGCCGGTTTCTTCATGTTTTCTTTCACCATGTATAGCAACTAATGGTTAATTTATAGCACGCACACGAAGAGACATTGGTGCGTACCGGGGTTCAAACTTGCGACCTTTGAATTGGCAGTCCAAAGGTCAGTACACCCAGCTATAGCCTACTGCCGTTATTTACATTGTAACCTCTTTGGGAAGATTTGTTATTTTCAGAACTTCTATACCTGGTAATTCTAAAGATTGGCTCAAAGGCAATCTAAGTAACTCCATTTGTACAATATAATGTTATATTAACAGGAATCCAATAAAAATATACATAAATAACTCGCTAGTAAATCAAGCACATGTTGTAACAATATAAGAAGTAGATACATATAAACACGCGTTTCCCGGGGAGGCAAAAACAAAGAACTTTGCGTTACGTGCTGCGATTGTTACATACTCCTCACTTTACGATTAGCACGTCCCACGTTTATTCGTATTCTCTCACATTTGCGCCAGACGCTGAATGTGTTCCTAAAATTCGCTGAAAAGTCATCGCCATAAGTTTTTTATTTTGTTTAGGATACACGGGATCACTTACTAAGTAAAGTCTAGTTCGGTACCGAAATGGTTAACGTACAAAAAGGTGGCAAGAACTCTTTGGTAACTCTTAAAAAGTTCCGCATTATTTTTACCATAATCAACAAAGTAAAACTCCAGAATACTCGATAATCTGAATCAGGCGAACAGTTGAAAGCTGGCCACAATTACTCGTTAACTCACCACAACTCGAAGCACTCCCAAACTAATTTACATACTTTCTCACTTCAATTTTTTTTCATTATCTTTTAATTAGTTGTTCAGACATCTAAGGGTGGAGTTTATAAGTCTTTGCAAGAGGGAGGAAACAAAAGAAGGCAACAAAGCTTCATTAGACACACCTATTTCTCTCAGCCCTATTGTTAGCAATTCCTGCATTAAATTATATTTATTGATAAATAAATCGGTGGGGGTAAATATCAATTTAGCACGTTCGCGGTACCAGGGTAATATAAAATATGAGGAGAAGGATTTATGAGGCATGGTGAGCGGCTTGGGCCGATTGCGGATCCCAGCGGTGGGACATATAAATTCGGTGTTATGTAATACAGTGTTTCTTTGGATAATTTATGGTGTTGGCATGGTGTGTGATTAATATCTGTTCGGATTTGGTAGGGGTGTGGTGGCAGGTGTTTATCTTTTGTACGCCAGAGGAATATGGGTCAACTTTAATGTTTATAATAGTGGTAATCTTAAGGTTTGCTACAGACAACTCTGCTAGACGAGATATGGGTTTGAGCCACTCAAGCGTATGCCTTATTTAGTGCTAAGTCATTTATAGAAGTTGCAATCATGGGCACGAGTGGCGGGCTTATCCCGAAAACAATAAAATGGCACTAGATACGAGTACAAGAGTATTGAGTACTAGTAATTTTACTAGTACCAAATATTAGTACTTTTCTTCTCTCTCGTAAATACACATGTCATTAAACTGTGCCACACAGCAAGCGACGATCGTACATCATATAATTGTCGTACTGTCGCGGGGTAAATTGAGCAGATCACAGTGAGCTGCCCGTTGGATTCTGTTCGCGTTGACGTATTGACGTCAGATTGGGCGCAAAAGGTAACATTTAAATAGCCACACTAATATAATAATAGACTTTAGTGGAATTTAATTACAGTTTTAATGCACACTCTGAGAACCAATTAGATAGAAATGGTAGTTTTAAAATATTGTTTTTGGATAAAGATCTTGAATTAACAAGGAATCAAAAATGACTGCCTCGTGCGTCTAGCGGTCGCTAAGTGTAACTGTTGAGCATTCGGTCCTGGGTTCGAAGCCAGTGTTGGGCAAAGTATTATTGGGTTTTTCCATAAGTTTTACTTACGTACATTTTAGTGCCTATTTTAAATATTTTGCCATAGACAAGATAAAAAGAAGACTCTCCTATATGTTGAAAGGATAAGAAACTAAACTGAAGTCATTAAAATATAATACTCGTACTAGAACTAAGACCGTAATTTTAGGTTCCAAGTCCGTACAAACAAATACTGAGTAAAACCATTTTTATCCTGACGCTTCCCATAAATTGTTCTGTAAGCGGTTCCATGCTTTCCGCTATCCATTGGCATGCAAAAAATCCCATTTATAATAATGACAAGTTACAAATCCGAGAAATTCTTTTGTTCATACCTAAGTAATAACGAATATCAGGGACAATAACATTAAATCATCCCTTTTCGTATTTTACAACCCTTGCGCTACAAATAATACTGGCTCGTATATTTTCATCTCTTCAGCCATAAAAGTTTCGATGACTAAGATTCAGGGATCGGATGAGCTCGCTTGGAAGATTCTTTATTAAAACTTGAGTCAAGGTCTCCTGGTTAACAGAGATGCTGTATGATGTTTGAGGAGAAAGCACGAGAACTTACAACAATAGAAGTTCTTTTAGAGATGTTAATATAATTGACATTTGGTGTGTGCGAATAGCGACAATGTAGGTCAGTTAGGAAAGCAATAGGACCGGCTATGGTCGAGGGTTGGAGTCCCGCTTGTTTCCATCATTTATCAATAAATACCTGACCGGGTAAAAATACAGAGGAAGAAATATGATTAAAACAAATCGATTAAGGTCATTGTCATTTGCATTTCCGACCTTTACTAGAAATTGACATGATAGTCTTGGGTTTTATTCTCACGTGGGACTCATGATCATCATTATCATCATCCACAGCCTTCAGTATCCCACTGCTGGGTATAAGCCTGTCTTAAACAGTGCCATCCGCCGCGGACTCATGATGACTTAAGATTAATTGCACATATACAATACATAAAGTTACAGGGGGTAGGCAGAGACCGCGGATTAATTGTAATTTTATATTTTTTTTATTTGTACCTTTTAAGCAAATATACCAGCGATTGGAAGCGGAAAGCCGATGAACCCAGTGGCATCCTATAAAAGAGGCCTATTTCCAGTAATGGACGGAGATAGGCTGATGATGATAATGAAGAAAATATATATATCATACAACGCCACAAACGTCAGCCAACAAAATTATTAAATGAAGGTATTAATACTAAGCCGCGTCAAAATACACGCGATTTGCGTAAATTAATTCAGATTGTTCGTGTAGAACAGTTGTTGGCCTATTAACTAATGCCAGTCGCGTGCTCGAATATATTGCGTTTAGTAATTGTACGCATGCGATTTTACTCTTTTTGGCTAATCGATTCTAATCGTAATATTTAGCTCAGCGAATAATTTAATTATCTGAGCTGACCCGGAGAACTTTGTACCGCCTTCTCAGCATTTAAATCTTTCTTGGGCTCCCATAATTAATATTTTTCTCCCAATATTAGCCAAACTGGTCCAGTAGTTCTCAAATTATAGCGTGACCAAGGCACACTGAGATTATTTTTTTATAAATATGCTTGTATAAAATAAACATAAATAATTGTTGATTTCTTAATAAGTTGGATTTTATGGATTTAGCCTACCTTTTAACACTATGAAAAGGCTACCTATGTATATAATAGATATTCATAATTTCAAAGTACTATAAGATTTTGCTTGGACTAAGTATCCAGTAACTGTAAGATATTTTGCGGTCCATAAAATATCTGGATAACTGAACTAGAAAACAAGATATATTCGTAGAACCTTGATAGTATGCAGAAACTTTGTGAGCGTAGCAGAACGTTGCGTTAAGAATCATGGACGTGTTTGCTACGTCGTAGCAGATAGTGCTACGGTTGCTACGCTTACGTAGACTAAATTTAAACTGTAGCGCTACGATTTCTTAACTTTGTTTCTCAAAGTGTTCTTTCTTTAAGCATATTTAACTGGTATATTACCCTTATTGTGGGCGATGGAGTTAATCTATTTCTGCAGTGAGAAAGCATGCGCTAAAAGAAGATAAAATATGCCCGTGGAATGGCTGTATGCTCGTCACCTATTTTTGACATGGGATTATAATGATAAACAGCAAAATGAGGGCACATCGGTTTACCCTACAAATACCATATTCCTGTATTCTCCAAAGGGTCACTGTAAATAACAACCACCCTTTGCCAGTTATGTTTTAGTTCCCAATATAATAAAAGGCGAGCCTATTGCCAACAACCAGACACAAATCCCCATCCCGTGCTCCTACTGAGAACCTAATGAAAAACCCCAGTAACACTTTGCCCAACCCGGGATTCAAACTCGGGACCTCGTCCTGAGCAGTCACACTTAGTTACCAGACCCAGAGGGATACAGTCTACTCTTTTAGCCGTTACAGTCATGATGATGTATGTACATTAATATAAGAACTTCGATAGCCCAGACTCCGCTCTCTTTACCAGCTACTTAAGTGTTACTCCAGCAGCCATTTATTACAACGCTGAGATTATACAGTGCACGCGCTGAAGCCTTGAAATGATTTTCATATGATAAGTGTTTAAAAAGATAAAGTTGTTCAACTGTGAAGTTAAGTTGTTCCTGTCTTTGCTATATTCAGAGTGTGTGTGTGTAACATGTTTAATTTTCAACATAAATTGAGTAAAAACTAGTGCAACATCATTACTTTTTCGATTAGAGATATCTTTATTAAACAATAATAGAGTCATATTCAGTTCGTTGCATTTACAAATATTTCTTACTAGCTTTTGCCCACGGCTTCGCCCGCGTTAAGTAGCCCATGTCCTTTCTCGGGTCTAAAACTTTCTACATTCATCAAAATCCGTCCAGTGGTTTAGTTTAGTTTAGTGGTTTTTAGTCCGTTTAGTCGTGAAGGCGTAACAGACAGACAGAAGTTACACATTTATAATACTAGTATGGATAGATAGTATGTATTTGCACGACTAATATAACCGAAGTCAAATTTATATTCCAACAGCATCAACAGCTAACAAAACTCAAATAGCACAGTCACTGCACTAATGCACCTCCACTTATCCGTCTATTACCATACAGCATCCATCAATCGACGCCACTTCTGTCGGTCCCACAAAAACAAGGAGCGTGACCGTCTGTCAGTGTCCACACATCCAACACGCCAGGACTGGTGTAGTGTCGACACTCCATTTGTCTCCATCGCTATCGCCACAATTGTACAGAGTGCGGAAAAGGTGTATCCGAAATGGACGAAGAGTATAACTGGTAATCCCGGTATAAATATAATTTATATAATTGCAGCTCAAAGTAATGAACTGAATTTTTTGGCGTCGTATGTTTACGGAATTGAGGTTTCTGTACCTCATCATCAGCCGGAAGACGTCCACTGCTGAACAAAGGCCTGTTTCTGTACCTCAATACTCAATTATTTATTAGCATTCCGTAAGTAAAATACAGATGGTACATTTAATATAGAAATATTATGGACCCGGTGGGCACAGCTTAAAGAAGTCCTGTTAGAGAATCGTCACTTATGAATATTCATTTGATTTGTTTGATAAGGAGTTAATGTGATATCACATGCATAATATAATAAGTAATGATCACACTGAGAACTTTTTTTTTAAACGTCTCCCCGTATCAGAAATTTCTCCTGTGTCGTGGGTGGATGGATGAAAAATCACATACACAAACAACTCCGGACAAACATCTGTGGTTCGCACAATTATTGCCACGTGCGGGAATTAAACCCGCAACCCCTAGCACAGCAGTCCAATAGCTTAGCCACTGCGCCAATCAGGGCGTCATTATTTGCGAGCACACTATCTGAGTGCACTTTATACATGTTACAAATAACAATATGTAATTACATCAAGTATGTCATCAGCTGTTGGAGCGTGCTTGTACACAAACAAATGCTTCATATTATAATATGTAATGGTGGGTTTTTTACTATTTTATTTACAAGGTTACTTACACTTATCAAATTAAAAAAAATTAAACTAAAAATTATGCATCAAAGTATTAAATGGTATGGTGGGTTTTATTATTATGATTATAAGATCCGTAGTCTGGAACAGTTAGCTAAAAAACTGCTGGTTTGTCGACTATAAACCTATTAATCTGTAATATAAACTTTTAACGAGATTTTTTCTACCAGCCCATTAAACAACAAATCAAATTTTCTTTCACTTTTTAATACATACTTAATCACATAGCTGACTGAACCAACAGAACAAACACATATTCTGAATGTGTTTCATATAAACTAACTACAAGTGCATATAAAACGTCACGACGCTAGTTGCACAGTTCCAAAAATGTCATTCCTGTGGACAAACACACATTAAACCCAACTTTGCCGACTCGACCCTAAAATGCAGTTGTCGTTTCGTCCCCAAGACCGGCTCAGCCCGCGCACTCAATTTGTCACTGAGAGTCACCGCAGCATTTATGCAGTACAAGCGGTGATGCGCCACATTCAGTGCAACACTCACTAGCAGCCATTTGTTTGATTGGGCTACCAGTGTTTGCGCTAAATAAATTCACTGAATACTTTATTTGGGACGGACGATTAGTTTAATGGATGTACGAGTGTGTGGCGAGGTGAAAATTCGGTGTGTTCGCGCTTTTTTGTAAACATATTTGTGTGTTGGAAATGTAGTGTTGAGGGTTATCAGTTTTGTCGCTCGATTGAAAATTCTAGTTTATGTTCTTTTATTTCAGCAGAGATTTTTGTTACATCATATTTTATATATGAAATTGATAATTGAAAAGGTTTTATACAATTGTGGAGGGGTAAATCGAAAACTTTAGTATATAATTGTATTAAAAAATTTAGCTCGATATAATTTTCAGTTTGACAGTTGATGTTAAAGTCAGGTAAGTATTTATTAGCACAAAAAAAACTATTTCCCCGAGGGGTAGGCAAAGATCACAGATTTACATTTGCTACGATCATACTTCTTTCAGATTCACTCACATCACATCCCTCATACACACACCTCGGTAAGGGCTTAGAAATTAACTAGAAATTAAAAAGGCTCCAATAGCCATAAGATTAGCTATGTAACACACACGATTCATTAATTACCTGTGAAGGATATAATCATCCCGTAATTCTGTGTGAGCAGTGATTTATCAAACGACAAAGGTAATATATTAACCATAATTATCGATAAGCTGTAACATTGATTAAGTATGATTGATATCATACTAACAACCAACTGTTTTGAACGGGGTGTACATATGTGTGTATACATGTTGTGTGAGAGTGTTGTTAATGTTATAATCAGAAACGCATTTCGAATATCGTATTACCGGTGTAAACGGGTTTGAAAATGGCTATAGATTTTGCATAGTGTGACGTAGTTATTAGGCGTAGTATTAAAGACATAAATCGATATGTTACCTATATATTCATTATTAATAAATGTATCGTTGAAGCAATTTTGTTTCTTCTCGGGCTAACAAACATCTTTCTGCTGCAGCTTAAAAACATATTTCCTTTCGGACTATTTTACATGGCGATCCTGCCAGGATTTGAACCTGGAATCTTCTGAACCGCATTAGATCGGGTAATTAAATTAGGTATCATTTTTGGGTTACAAGTGCTGTGACTAGACTTGCCCTTGATTTTAAAAAAATTACCAGATTTGACGCGATAAAGTGTGTGTTTCGAAGCAAATCATCTAAATGTAGATTATTTACAGCTTAACTTACACGACTACACTCTATAAAATAATTATTAAAATAACATTGATTTTGAACAATAGCTGTCATAATCACAAACGAAACTATTTACATTAATTTATCATGTTATGAGCTTTATTTTACACCCTACTGACTAACCTACCTATAATACCAAACCCTGTGCGGCCCACTGGAGCTCCAACAAGCACGAAATCAAGCATTTCCAATTACCCAAGCAATCTAACACAATAATCCGAATGTTTCCAAACTAATCTTTTATTTTGATCCCCAATCTAAGCTGTGTCATGGGCGTATTACGTTAATGCAACGAACAATCCAGTCCAGTCATGCTCCGTGTAATGGCTTCCAATCATTCATCATCGCCTTCTATAAGGATAAAATGTTATACGGAAATATAGGAGATTAGTGATAGTGTTTGTGGGATTGTTGTAAGGGTTAATGATGATAAAAATAAGAATGTTTCACAAAAACTATTCGATAGTCGTCTTATAACATACAGAAATGCAAAAGATCTTATGTTGCCTCCCAAATTAGGCCTTATAGCAACCGGTAAATGCACATGGCAAGTTGTCGTTCATTGTGGTGATCTAAGGGGGAGTCTTTGTTCAACAAACTTCTTACGGCTGATGATCATGTATATTGAAGGCAACTAACCTTTGATTATAGATTGGAGAAACCGCGCTTATAATCAACATTTTACTTCTAGTGGTCGCCACGTTGTCCAAATTAGATGATAACTATATTTTACTCGCATTATTCTTGACTTCCTTATATAAACCTTAACTATGCCGAGTCTTGTACAAAACTGTTGGGGTGCAGGTGGTACGTACCTCCAGATGCGGCGAGCAGGCCGTGCGCGCGAAGCAGCGCCAGCAGCAGCAGCGGCAGCAGCGGGCGGCGCCGCATGCCGCGCGACACCGCTGCGCCCGCGCCGCGTCGCCGCTCGCCCCCGCGGTCGCCCTCACCTGGTGGACAAACAATACAATACATTAGAACATGAAATAAATAATTACCAGCCTACTGCAGGACTCTAGGTTTGGACCTCGTCGCACAGAGTGAGGAAATAATATTGACAACCATGTTATAACGTAAAATGATATAGGTTTATGATTGGCAATACCTAAAGCATAACTTTAAACAACATATTGAAATGTTATGCTCTAAATTAAATAAATATTCTTATGCACTCTATATACTTAGGCCAACGGTCAGTAGATCAACTTTGATTACAGCATATCATGGCTATGTTGCACCACTTTTAAAGTACTGTGTTATTTTTTGGGGCAACTCCACTAATAAAGAAGATGCTTTCAAAGCGCAAAAGAAATGTATACGAGCTATTGCCAATATTAAGCAAACAGAAAGTTGTAAGCCGCTATTTTTAGAATTAAGAATTCTTACACTTCCATGTATATATATATTAGAAGTTTTAATGTTTGTAAGAAAAAATATGCGCAACTTTAAAAAGTTAAAAAGTAAAAGATTTAACTACAATTTAAGTTTACCAGAAAACAAGACGGCACTATTCAACAAAAGTATATTATGTATGGCTCCACGCATTTACAACCATTTACCGAAATCAATTCAGGAAATTTCAAATATAGATAAATTTAAAAACTGTGCTAAGAAATTATTATTTAAAAAAGCGTATTACAATATCGCAGAATACTTAGAAGATAACTTAAAATTATATAAGATTTAGATATTATGTAACACTGTGTTTAGCTGCAGTTATTTTGTTATTATGTTTGTGTAGTTTGCATGCCATCTGGTAGGATATGGTTAATGTGCACTATAAAATCATGTAAGAACTTTTATGTACCCATATTCGCAAATGAATAAATGATTTGATTTGATTTAAAACTTTGTAAATGTGCACCCTATACTTATACGTTCATTAGAAAATTGTTGGAAGATTAATTTGCCTATTGGTAATGGTATATTAGCAAACTTATCTCCCTCTTCATCTCTTCTCAACACTTAGTGTGTTTCATAACACCTAGAATCTGGGCCGTTTTCCAAAACAAACAAAACGGGGTAAAATATACATAAGCCGTCCTTGCATCTGCCGGAAAGTAAAGCCTCACAACAGAAACAAAACAAATATACATTCTTCATTAAGAAAAATTATTAAGAATACCACAATTCGATTATTCACACTCCGCTCGGCAACACCCAATTAACTTGGATGCCACAAAGGAAGCACAAAAACATTTGAGTAATGTTATTGTTGAATATTATTCACATGGAAAGATCTGTGCTTCCTCCACATAGCAAGGTACCTCAGATGGGGATCCGATAAAATTCCATTAAATATTTGCTTGGAGAAAAGAATTCCTGGAATACTGTTTGAGATCTAACAAACTTTGACTGATATGGAAAAATGGGACGAAAAAGCGGTATTGGTTGTAATGAAACCAAGTTCAGGGAAATAATGTGGAAAATAATGTTAGAGGCCTACAACAGGCAGTTTAAACTCTTACGCCAGGTTGTTTATCAAGCATACGATGTGAAAAATATATAATTAACAAGTGAAAAGATGCACGGATTGATGATTGATTTATTAAGTATTTGTTCTTAAGCCAACGTCAAAGACAAAAGTATAAATCCTATTTTTATATTTACTATTTAATTTAACAAAAATACACAAACAAAAAAAAAACAAAGTAAACTTTATCTACATTATTATACATAAATTTAAATCTAGTAGTATTTATCATAATTATATAAAAGTCCAAGAAAACCACCTGCTTCAACTAACATAGTTTATTTAAAAAATGTTTATTATACAACACAAAGCAACATAAATGAAACAGTATTAAGTATACCGCATGGAAGTTACTTTCAAACGAAGAGAAAAGAAAGGAAATTAAATTAACTCGCACGCTATAGTTGCAACTAGTAAAAGATAAAGATTAAAAGGTACGCAAATGTATAACACAAAGGAAAAGGTGAAAACAAGTTCTGTAAGTATCTAAGGTAAATTAATTCGTAACTAAACTTCATTTTTATGACTCTTCATAGTAACTTATTGTTGTAATAGATGATTGTTATAAATAAAAGTCAGTCAAGCCACCTAATAAACAAATTATCGACGTAATATAATGTTTTAATAATTGTTTAAATGTAAAAGTATATAAACAATAGGTAATAATTATTATTACTATTATAGCGATGAAAAAAAACATTTTAGAACCAAAATATACACCGTCATTAACGAACTCTTCACATGGTCCGCTAATTAAGAGAATTTTGATAAAAGCTAAGAGCCTATGGCCTTAACACTTTGACTGTCCACGTAGCAGACACAATAGGTTAACAATCTACGTGTACCATATACGGCTTATTAGACTGGGAAAGGGTTATTTACTTTACCTCAAAACTTACAGACAACTTTCAAATACTTTAAGAAGAGCATCTCACACACTGCCACATGACAATGCACCCCATATTTTCTTCCAATCTCAAGATAAACTTCATCGTGTTTGTCCAAATCAAACGTTACATACAGAACGTCAAATCGAGTTTCGCACAGATAGAAAAAGCTCGGGCCTGAAGTGGAACATTGTCTGAATCAATCGGTCGGGGCTCAATATCGAGCGAAACAGCGAGGCGCGGCCTGTTGTTTGTAATTGAATTGTCAGTTTATTGGACCCTGGCGAACGATCGGACTTCAAGAGTCGAGAGAGGAGCGACAGCGGGTAGTTTGGAGAAATATGGCCTTCGATTATGATCGTTGCATTTATTTTGATAAGTGGTCCTTTGGTACGAATTACAATTTTCTGTAACTACATTATTGGGGAATAAGAACATATGTGCGCGCTCTACTTATTTCAGATTATAAATTTAGTCAAGAATCGATCTGTTCGACTAAGTTTGTCACAGTAACAAAGTCAAACGCTTAGCCATTGCGCCTTTACAGTCTGCAGCAATAAACATATCACAGAGATATCTTGATCCGTATCCAAAACCCGCACGCCCTCCCAACTTGTCCCGACGAAGACCCTCGAGCGAAAAACACCTTTAGATAAAAAAGATTCCCTAAAAAGGTCCCGTACTGAAGGTTCTAAGACATTGTTGTATAACTGCTTTACACACTTTCAGTCGACCCTGCCTAAATATTTCCATAATATTTCGCCAAACAGCGAATCTATGACAAAAGCTTTGGCCAGGTAGAATTTGTTCTGGTAAAATTGTATTGTTATTATGCTGGAATTTTGGTCAAGTGGTGGTTAGGAAGGTTGATGATTGTGTGGTATTACAATGATAGGTTAAAACCAATTAGGGGTAAGAGAGTTGTGAATATCAATACTTTATTTCATAATAGGTTCCTTTATCAATACAATTAGATTTATGTATATTATCATTCTACTAACTTGAGAACGGCTACCATTTTTTGTATACTTCGTCTACTATTGATGAATCAGCGACAGATCCTAAAAGAAACTTGTAATTATAAAAGTTAAGAAAACAACTTGTAAGGTAGAACTATAAAAAGATATAAAAAAGAACATTAATCTTCATTAGCAACGACTTTTATGACTTACATGATTTATGAAATTAAATGTCTTTTCACTTGAATGAACTGTTATAAGAAGTTATTGTTTTAGACCATTTATTACGAGGGACGCGATGTAACGTCTAATAATATTATGAGAAAACTGTTTCAAATAATTGAGAATCATTTTGTTTAATAAAGTTACAAAATTGTATACCTATTTAAATTATGTATACGTTACATATTGTCAACTCATATAAGAGCTAACTTTATCATTTATAAGTAGGCGTAAGGTAGTTCAAACTATGTCCGTAAAATCTGACACCGTTTTCCCTATAACCCACAGTCAACCATAAAGCATCAAATATAGTACACTTTTGGAATACAAACCTAAATCCATAAAAATGCCACCCGAACTGCATACAAACGCCCCATTTCTTCAGAATAAAAGCGAACCCACAACACATCATTAGGCAAATCGCCTCCTGACTTGACGATAGCTGACTTGACTTGAGATATATAACTGATGAATTAATCATATTCGGCCAAAGCTCCTATCTAAGTGTAAATGAAAGGAAAAATTCTTAAAGGACGATTCTTACTGAACGTACTGCGTATCAAAGGACCAAAATTCGGATCAGTGTTAGTCAGCGCTATTCTTTTGTTTGATGGTAGAATATTGATGGATCTGGCTTGCGATGTGATTTACATGTTGGGTGTTTTGGAATAAATGAAAGAGAAAAGAAGTAAATAAAATGCGAACATAAAATGAAGAGGCGTATTTATTTTATTTGTTGAAATATACGTCATGTAGTTGGTGTAGGTATTGATTTTTTGCCGATCAAATTGATGAGTGCATTTGTGATTGGACTACTGTGTATTTGCTATTGGGTTATACGATCTCTGCATGGAACCTATTTTGTTGTGCGTGATCCGCAAATATAAATCGGTAACCGAAGTGTAATATTAAATGTTTGTAAAACGCACTACGAAGTACAATACAAGATACATTTACAATTATTTAAATAAATTTATTTTATACGTAGATTTTTGAGATGTTCTCAATAATAAAAAGGTAACATACTCAAACCCAAAGACAAGTAAACAAAACCTTTAATTCAATTAATGTAAACACCATTCATCAAGTAAACTAGTGATAAAGGCAGTCGTAAAATGTGTGTCATAAAGCAATTTTGTGTACCCAAGTGACATTAGTGTCATTACAGAGAAACAAAGGACAGAAGTTTGCTAATAATACACATGATGTCGTGTGCCTGCGACTTTGAGACCCGCCGCATTGCTTGGTACCAACTTGTTTGTTTTTTAAATTTGTTGCATTTCAGAGGCTTATGTCCGCAAGCGCCAACAACTAGGTAATAGGCGATAGTTTTAAATTATAACCACCAGTTTCCTTACTAATATTAGAAAACGCGAATGTTTGTAAATATGGACGTAAAAACTACAGAATGGATTTTAATGAAATTTCATATGAAGGTAGCTGATACTTTTATCCCCAAAGAAGATAGCGAGTAACACCGCGGGGTGCAGCTAATACTACGATAATTTTATGAAACCGTAATGCAACATAAAGACTTCTATCTCAAAAATATAATTGTATAAATATAATGAAATTGATGTCATCTTTGGTACTTGAAATAAAAAAGAATCATTAAATGCACGTCGTAGTAAGTTATCGATATCATACGATCTCTATAATAAAACAAATAAGTTGTCAAACGCAATGTCCGAATCCACGGAAATCTCTCCATTTCATTCGAGCTAGGCTTACAAAAAACGAAAGTGCTAGACTATTTGGCGAGCCGATACCGACAAAAAGTTCTAGAAAGTGCTCTGTATAAAATGGGAGGCGATAAAACCGTTTGAACTGATCGCAGATCTGTAAGCAATGTAAAGTTTTGATACATTGACTGTAATCTAGTTACACAATTGTTTTTGTGGCGTTTTGGCCTAAAATAGAAAAAAGTAGCTTTTCATGCGTGTTATTTCTTTTAAAAAAACGCGCCCCACACTAGGAATTTCTCCTGTATCGTGGGTGCGTTTCACAAACATTCACATACACAAACGCCCACACACAGGACAAAATTCTGTGGATCACACATACTTTTGTCCCAGTCCAATCGCTTAGCCACTGTGCCAACCAGGTCGTCAAATACCCTAAATCCGTCATAAAGGCTTCAAAAACTTGGTCAATACAACTTTTTATTTCAAACAACCATTATTTGGCCTTTGCGTCTATTACAGACGTCTTAACCAGTGTCATTAGATACTTACGGAAATATTTAGCTTTTAATTATCTTTTGCAGCGTTTGTATTATACCTATATACATAGTATACCTTCACTATACCTTAACTGCACTAGTCCCCTAAATACTTTTCCGGTACATCGTTCATCTTTTCAACTTCCCTTTGGAGGGCTGCCAAAGCCCGACTTAATTACGACTTGATTTTAGAAATGCGTTTTCAAGAGTTCCAAAGTTACAAAAGTGCCAGAAAAGTGTCATATAAATATAGTTGCTTTGAAAGTTATTGACAATTTATTTCTTTTTAATACAATACGTTATAAAAACAATACTACTGTTCATTATAAGAATAATTGCTAATGGTTTCTTAGAATCTATTTTAATTTTAGTTTTCTTCCAAGAATATAATATCTATCTATTTGTAAACCTTTGAGCCGCATCTTTTCTATCAGTACATTATATTTCACAATATACATAACATCAAGAAACATGGTCTTGGCAAGAACAAGTTGTATTTATCGCCTATGGGATAACGCGTGACGATGCATATATTAGCTTTTTATTACTATGACACGCGAATGAATAAGGTCTTCTCATAAATCGTTCTTCCACTGCAAATAATAGAAGAAAGATATAAGTGGGTTCACTGTTCAGCTAAGTTTCTCTACTTCAAACTGCACTCAGGTATTATAATTACATTTATAAAAATCACTTGTGCAGCATTATCGGCTGGAGCGCTGACTGTGTCCCTAACAAATAGATTGCAAAATAACATCAGCTTATAACAGCATACAGCTACAATAATTACTAGTACCCCCAGGCTTCCCCTAACTCGTCCCTGGAGCTAAATTCAATGACATTATTCAAAAGCCTTACTTTCCTAATATCCCTCGAAACTTGTCACAACAAAAATAGAATCTCAATTACTGAGAGCTTACATCCGCGTGCGCTCCGAAACACAAACTCAAGTCAGGTGCTCGCGAGATCTCGTGTTGGTCTTGGACCCGAGTCTAATGTAATCGCAAATACATTACACTGATGCCGTTCAAGTTGGTTTAATTGAAATTCTTGGCAGTGTGCTTATGGTAATCCTGGTCGTACGGGACACTTACGTGTTCATTCACACTGTAGTTCGACAAGTTGAGACTAACATGGGGAGGTGGATGTAGATTATTTACATGTTAAAGTCATTGCGAGAGGCAATAGGCAAGAACAGCAACGTGGGAACAAATAATGAAAGGCCTAAACCAAGCTGTCGGCAAAGTCAGGCTGTGAATGCTGAAACACAATCTAAAAACTCTAAGTAAAGAACAAATGTGAATTCAATTGCTTGTTGTGGAAATAGTAACAAGATCAAGACAAGAATAGCATGGATCAATCATGGACGACTGATTCCTACAGACACCAGTAAAACTTCATACAAGAACCAGTCAAGCAAAACAATAATGCTTATTGTTATTAAAAAATGCTTAAAATTTACAGTCGAAATAACACGAAAAGCATCTGCTGCTTTTCATTGAAAGAAATTTTTCATTATTTTAGTGAAAATAAAAGATTTCTTTCATAATTCTCCCAACAAAGAAACTTGTGGAGCCGTGGACGTCTCAATAACATTTAGGTTGCTTTTTAACAAAAAATGAGTAGAGCTCGCCAGATTTTTGTTGTTTGGAACCGTATCTGATATTTTAAATGATACATATTTTTTGTATTAGCGGCATTGTCTTTGGTCCTTTGGTACGTTTTGTATTAATAACTTATTTTGGTCCTCAGAGACCTTTTTACTGAGTAAAGTATAATTTTAGATTATAATCATAAGATAGGTATATAGGCCATGTTTTTTTAAGTAAGAATACATAGGTTAATTTTCAAATTAATGTATTTAATAATGACTGCGTTTATAATTATCATTATTGTTCTTAATAAAAAGAGGTATCTGCTAGTTGTGTTGCTAGTTCCTATTGTATATGTGGTATTTATTCAAGGTTTTCTCTGAAAGCACAGCTTAGGCATAAACTACCTCTAGCAGATTGATTGATATTCATACCTACATTTAAATGCCATCACAGTAAATATAGAATACAAATTAGAGCTCTGTAAGCGCGCTTCACAAAGGGAACATTATTTAGTAGCGCGGGACAGACGGGACCATTAGCGGATTGAGAGCGGCCCCTCCCTGATTATACACAGGGGGTGTACAGAACACAGTCGGAATACAGTTTGTACTAACTGCAAAATACTGTTGCAGTGCAACGGGATGTTACTGCTAGCATACGGCGCAGGAGCTCTTTGTCTGTGCCATTGTACTCATTAAATGTCTTATATTCAATATTTAAAAGATCTAAGTATACCCGTAGAAGTGTTAGTGACACTGATTATGTACTTGTATGATTTTTTTTTATCAGCAATCATTAGAGTACCACTTAAGGACTTTATAGGAAATAATCGTGAATGACCAGAGATGGGAGCGTTGTTAGCGGGTTTAGAACACAATACTCTGGATTAAATAGCCAGCAAATAAAGATCTTCTCACTAAAATAGAAATCTGTCTCAATACAATATCAACACACAACACTACTCCGTTTGTCAAAGAGATGGGAACGTAAATAAAACATTATTATAATGACTTGGAAGTTACAAAACTTGGTGTAACAAACACAAATCTTATTTGTAACACTGCTGAGGCAGCATTGTAACATTGTTACAGTTGAGCCTGTAAGGTGTCTATTGTAACCTTCGGAAGTCTGAACGAAGAATTACGCAAATCACGACTATGAATAACGGCCGCGTAAGATTTACGCTGAGAAAGTTGTTTCAGACTAGGTTGTTGGTTCAATTTGTTTGTTCGAAAATAAGTTTTGTTGATTGAAATGTGATTTGTTACTGTGCTGTTGTGTCTAGGACTTGTTTTGTACTTTCACAAATGTGTGTCTTGGTGTGTGGTTCAATTGGGCAATAGCTAGGG
This sequence comes from Abrostola triplasia, assembly GCA_946251915.1. NCBI lineage: Eukaryota > Metazoa > Arthropoda > Insecta > Lepidoptera > Noctuidae > Abrostola > Abrostola triplasia. Next base: position 881,085 of record OX276424.1, on the reverse strand, counting down.
TCCTTTTACCAGTAAAGGTAAAGGCGAAATCATTTTGTCTCAACAGAAATCATCAATGTTGGTGTTAGGAAAATATTTGTGATAATAATAATGATTATAGCTGTGATATACATACTTAAAGTCACGCCTGTTTATAATATAATAAACCTAAAACCTTACAAGCCAGCAGCAAGGGTTCGAACCAGTTTCTTTCAGTCTACGCGCCTGTTGTTATCTCTCTCTAGACTAAAATTAACCAAACCTCACAAACCTTGGACCTTGGTCCAAATTCTTGAAGTTCGGAGCTTACTTTCAAACATTAATGGCACAAACAAAATTCCAAAACGCTCACAATCTTTCCTAAAACAATAATACTCGGCCAGACCTGTGAGCGGTAAGACTACGCCTGCCAGTGGCGCCTGCGCCATTAGACCAATGAGCCGAGTAATAACAATTCTCCAAATGATTACAATTTAAACAGTTATCATTTACCATTAGTCAGGAAGTCTATGTCGTCGTACATTCAACGATCCGTGCTCTAATGTTCAATTCCGATTCACTTCTCTCAGTATTTGCCGTAATAATGCGATTAAAATACTCCTTTTGATTGCATAATTAGTGGGGGGCCGCGAGCCCAGCGGGTTGTTGTTGACAGCTGGTAAACAATTTACTAGATTGATATGTAGGAATATAAGTAGGTTATTTGACTCTGATAAGTTTCATTTATTTAGTAAATATACGACAACAGTTATGAATTTGGAATTGGGTGCAATTATTTGCACCAAACACCCTCTAAGATGTCATATAATTTCATGGTTTGAGTACACCTCACACTTATTCATGAAGGTGTGTATTGGAACCTTTCTGAAGAAAGATTTATTTATCTACTAGCTGCACCCGTGGTGTTACCCGCAAATGTTTTCGGGATAAAAAGTAGCCTATATAATAATCCAGGGTGTCAGCTACCTCCATACCAAATTTTTGAAAAATCGGTCTAGCCGTTTGAGCGTAAAGAGGTAATAAACAAACAAACACACTCCCAAACTTACGCCTTCATAATATGAGTGTAATTTGTAACTAACTGATACAGCTTTCATCCGCGGGTCTCCGAGCCCAACAGCCTCGCGGGAGGCGTAAGCTTATTAAAGATGTCTCTTGCAAAGACTGCCTTAATTCAGCAAACGACGGCCCATTATTATTCCGCTGTGCTGTTTGGTGGGATAAACGATGCTGCGGATTACCTAATACGTGTCAATTTTGTGAAGATTGAACAGTACTGCCATATAATGATGCTGGAACTCCATTGTTCGGAATTCGGGTTGACTGTAAGTCTGTAACAGTTATGAACTTTAGACTAAGCTTGTCAGTTTTGGGGCTTGTTAGGTAAGTGGAACTTAAGTTGTTTAGTACTTGACGCCACGCGATGATTGGTAGCTTGGCTTGTGCTATTACATATTTTGGTTACCTTGTATATCCTAGATAACCGTAGCTTTTTGAACAGGATTTTTTGACTTCAGTAACTAAATGCCCCCATTGTAAGGATTAGACCCTCGAGGTTAGAATGTTTCTTGAAAGAAACTGATTGGAAACTGGATCTAACTGTATGTGAAAAAAAAAGTGTGCTCTTAAGTCACATATGTACATATCTAAATAACCATATTCACATACATACCTAAATAATCAAGTATAGCCATTTTACTACTCAAGTAGTCTTGATACTTTAATCCTCATAAATTATCGTGTCGTCAATCTTCCAATTCAAACAACAATGGTTTATGCCGACAATCTGTTAGAACAATAGGCTTATGGCTTCACATTCTTCCATAACTTTAATGGCCACAAGATAAGGCTTTGCGAACACGTGTTTAGGAACATTAAACAAGCATCAAGATTGTATCTTAAGCTTTTAATACATAATTGTAGTCTTTTTCACCAGAGTGTCTGTTGTTCTCCTTATTTTTTGTTGTTTCTTGTGTACCTAAAAGTGTAGTTACAGTCACTTTGGTGCAATTCAGTTTCATCAGTGCTCTATCATGCTTATTAATTTATTATTCATACAAAAAAATGTACAAAGGCCGACTTAATGCTCTTGTTTATTTATTTAACCAACTTACACTAACACAATTGTAAACATATAAGTTGTAGGTCAAGATATAATACATTTTCTACCAGTCAAACCTTTGGGTAGTGTAGCGACAGATCACGGTAGATGCACCAACAGTTGTGTGAGAAGAATTTTCTTATTTCATCGACATATCAATCAGGTTCCATTCAGGCACAAGCTTAATTTTGGCTTGACGTTTCAGCCCAGTTGCATCGGCCGTCGCAACAAGACTTTCCCGTGTCGTAATTTAATTTTATTATAATCGTCCAACGCGATAGTTTACAAGTTAGGTTCATTAGCAGTATTGCTAAAGAACGTGGCAGTATCATTGCAGAGATTCAACCCTAAGTTAAAAGAAAAGAGCTACGTACCACAAGTGTCTATCTGCCAATACTACTAATTTATATTATCTAGGGCATGTTGACAGAATAGAAAGAGTATAGAAGAGAAAGAGTAAGACACTGGCCTATTATTATTTTTATATATATATTGACCGCGCTCCTCTAAAAACACTTCATTGCTTACCGCCGCACTCAGAGATGTTACTGATTACTAAAAATAACACTCAGTAAAAATCTCTCAAAGAAATCCTCTACTTAGTGACAGATTAAGTAACCATCAAATGCGGCGGTTAACTTATAAAAAATTAAATAAAATACCTGATGATGATGATGCCTACTATTCTACCAAAACCACACCATCAACATTTATACCAATTCTTACCCGTTTGATAACTCATAGCCAGGTTAACCGGGTAACTTTCCACCCGCTATCAATAAACGTCGGGCCCGCATTAATTACAGTGCTCAGGTGCTCACTGAAAACACAACTTCTAAATAAGTGTATCTATCAATCTGTGAGCCGTTTTATTAAAAAAAGCTGTGGTAAGCTTAGAAAAAGCGTAGATGCTGAGTAGCTTTGAGAGATTTTGTACATATATTAGTACAGTCGTCTTGTACTCCTTTGAATGTCAGTGACATTTCCTTGGAATGTAAATAAAATCTAAACCAAAACAAATGGATTGACTTTTTAATCAGACATGTGGAGTAGGTTTAATATTAAATGGTCGCTTCTTTATAATTATTGCAATGACGACCAGTAAGTACCTACAAAGCTATGTAAGCAGAATGTAACTAAAAAGAAACACCTTAAACAAAATAACCAACAAACAAAACGCAAGCTAGTTGAAATAAACCACTTGAAGAATGTTTTACTTGATTCTGAACAAAACAGGCGTCGCTCCTTACACCGGAGATGCAAAAAGTAAAAAAAAAAACTTGTTTTATTCCCAGTATGGTACAGTAAAATAGCGGGCTGCATTCTAATTAAGTAGCGCCCGAATTTCTCGCGTCTCACGTTTGCTAGGTGCAGTGTTGATTTACCGGTGTGTGATTATGGGTGGGGACGGCGAGCGGCGCGCAGCGAGTGCGTGTATAGAAGTTTATGTCATCGGTGAGACGTAACCGGTATTACTTATGCAGTCAAGCGCCGGACAAAACTCACTTAATTATTTCAATCTTGATTAGAAGAATTCGCGGATTGTAAAGACCTAGTGGCACTGCCATACAAGAAAAGATACTTAACCGCGTACGTAATTAACGAAATTATAAATATATATTTTCCCGACGTTTCTGCTGATATGCAAAGGCTGTGGTAACGGGTTAAGCCCCGTTATCTTTTATTGTTGCACAGTTCATTAAAAAAAATGTTTAGGGAAAAAATTATGAGCAAAAGAAACGAAAAAGGAAGAAAGTACAAAAATTAATGTGCTTCAATCTTCTCTTAATTACACATAGTACAATGCAACATGCTTCATAAGCTTCACACGCAAAAGATTCCCAAACACCCACACCATAATACACCACCACCCACAACATAATAATATGAAAAACAGAAAACAAATCACGCATATTCCTAAACAAACTCAAAATACAACAAAAACAGCTACATAACGAAACAACAAAACATATAAAAAGTAATACGACACCAAATCGCTCCGCCAACCGCCCTCACTACTCACTTCCCGGCCTAACACATTTAATTTAAATATACGTGTGAATTTCACGACGCGATAACATTCTCCAATGGTGAAACTTCACAACGTTATTTTATTCAAAAACCTTATGTTTAACTAGTGATAATAATATGCTCCTACATGTATGACGTGATTAGCAGGCCGTGTAGTAGGGGGAAAAGACTAGAGACTTCTACGAAGAGTCGCAAAGGGATATAAGCTTCAGTCATTCGTAGAGTTAGCCGGTGAGATTTTCTATGTAACCCAGTGCAGCTAGCTTGGAAATTGTTGCTGCTTCAGCCGACTTTCGTAGGACCATGACTTTCGGTCGAAATTGAATTTAAAACAACATTCAGCAAACACTAGTGACGACTATCTATGATAGATGATTTATACCTATATGTAAATAGGTTTTTAGAAGTATAACATTTTATTCGTCTGATTAACAGCCCCGTACTCGAATTCATGTGGTTTAAAAGGATAACTGCCTCTTTACTATAGACTCTTAAAGCAGGACAGTTTACGTTGTGAAAGCGCGACGCCACATTACTCGGCGTCTCGCTTTACCATCGTAAACTGTCCCGTTTTAAGAGTTCATGGTAAGGGGGATGGACCTTAGGTAGTTAAATAAGATTCAAGCTGGTTTAAAAAAGTACCTAGAACTCATTATAGGCGAATATATACCATACGTCAATATAACTATGTCTAAAACTTCGTCAAGCTTTCAAAAACAATTTTAGAATTATTTCTAGGTCTGTGTATTTAGATGTGCAACAAAAGATATTCTATCTATGTATAAATACCAAAATTTCACAAAATCATACAATGTCGTAGTTCCTATAACCTAAACCAAACCCTTCTTCCAACCGCTCCGTTTCTTGTATCCTTTCATTTTCCTTCAAATAAAAGTCACCTGAACCGCGGCCATTTTGATGTATTTTCAACTAATTACCTACACGTGTGTAACATTCTCATAACAAAGTTATTTTACTTGAGAAAGTCATATTTTTCTTGTGGAGTTGTGTTATTTTGTCTCGCGTTCCTCGGCAGTGAGTTTTGATTGTATATTCTGTGCTTTACTGGTTCGCGGTTCGTATGTAGGATGTGGTTTTTGCGCTCCCAGTATTTCTTCTTAATGTGGTTCATTTGTTCTATGTATAACGGTATTCTCTTGGCTTACTTTAGATATATTGTTTTTTACGCTTGTGTCCCTGAAAGGGAAAGATAAAGGTGTATCTTGACGTCATTTTTAAACTTCCTCAGTTTGGAGAAATATCGTCAAAAATATATAAGGTGTGGTCGTTAATAAAGCCATTATGTTGACATGAGCTTTAAACCTTGTATATTTATATTAAAGTTATTTAGAAAACACAGATATTGGCTTTTTTATTTCAGCAATAAACTAATTAATTACCTATTGTGACGACGATTATAATAATCAAGTAGTATATATGGAATGAGAATTTAACTTTACCTAAGACCATGCATTACTATTGATAAAAAGATAATGCAAAACACGTAACTCCAATAATGTAAAACATCACCACATCAGAAAGTATATACGGTATATTTCACCAGTCTAGGACCCTGGATATACCTACATTACCAAAAACACGCGTAACACACCATACCAAATAACGATAAATCTAAACAAATTACGCAATACTAAAACTAAGTTCCAGAACACACTCCGTTCCACCAATATACACGTAAACACAGCCCTATCATTAACAGGTACACGAATACCTCGATAGTCAAATACATTGCCGGTTTAATTAAAACTCATATCCTTTAAGAAACCGCAACGAATGAGCACCGTACAGATTAAGATGCGCACGCAAATATTTAATGTACACCTTCAAATGAATTTGGTTACGACTAAGTGATGCGAGAGCTGTTACTTGGAACTGTTCCGGTTATCACTGGTATTTGTGTATTTTTGGAAAAGGTATTTCGATATTTTAGATAGAAAGCACGTGTCAAATATGTTTTTGAATTGCGGCTTCATATCAACTTGAATTGGGCGTAGAGGCCTAAATTTAGGTAATTTAGGTTCAATTTTAGGTAGATATAGACGTTAAAAAGCAGATTTTAACTACTTCCTGAACAAGGATACAGGTGACCTCTGTTTTGTAGTTAGATGTGTAGCTGTGGTGGGTAGGTAAATAAAGCTTCCTAAAAGATTATCAACAATTCAGTACGTAACAGCAAATTAATCTAATACCCATACGAATATGATAAAATATAAAAACAGTTGTAAAAGCACCATCTTTAACGGAGTCTTAACAAATAAGGCGCAAGTGTGAAATCTTGTTCATTAAAAAACCCATCCCTAAACAAGCTGTCACTTTGGTGTACGTACGTACACGCACCACTCGCGGCACTACCAAACTCTTAATGAAGTTGTAAAATTAACTCCCGACGTTGTCTTCTGACTGGTATTCCTCGTATTGAATTCCGTATACCGGATTAGGAATTTCCACTTTCGCCTTTGTGTCGCTTCGTTAGTTTGGTATGCGTATAATTTTGGCCATTAAACTAGTAGCGATAGACGATGATTAATTTATACTAATTTACATACTTAGAGTTCGAAGTAGGTATTTGTTTGATAAAATAAATTTTACATAATACTGTTATGTACTAGCTTATTCCTAACTCATACAAAAATCTATATTTACGAATTTCATAAATATTATTTTTAAGTTTGTCGCGTTGCCGGTAAATTCTATTTTTACGACAGCCAAAAACTTATTAAAAACATAATTAATTACATCCTTTGTTTCCCAATTCTTACTTTCTAGAATCCGGCATAAAACAAATCCAAAAGCTGAATAAATTCTATGGAAATAAAAAAATAACAATGGGATTACCGTTTCATTTGAGTAATGGTGTTATAATCCTTTGCGGGATTTATTTTTCGTCTCCCATAAACTTTTATTTGGCCTGAAGTAGGTCCCGGCGTTGAAACGCGGTAATATTTAATATGAGCAACTCGTTTTCTCTTTTATCCTCAAAAAACGTGAAATAAAACATGGTCTTAACGAATGATTTATTTCTACATTGTTTAATTGCAATTTGTAATTCGTATCGCAAACAACGAGCTGATGAGAAGTTCTGAAAGAGTCATAAAACTTAATTTTTTCGATCAATTCCTTCGTATGGGCACAACACATGTACCTCTAACAGAAATGATCCCCGCAACCCATACCTACACCATGTAGGTGGGTACTACGTTAATAGAGAAGCCATATTCCTTTTCTAATTACAAAAATCTGCAGACATATTGTAAATGGTTACACCTGCTTTAAATAAAATTGAAAGGTCAAAGATTACGATTTGCTCTGTTGAAATAATTCTCTCCCATATTCTTAAAAAATAGTAAGAAAATACGAAAGCCCAAACACAATTCGCGACGGAACAATATTCAAGCACATTATTTATTCATTATTCAACACACCTGTCAACCCGACCCTTACAAAGTCAAAGCATCAAGCCGAAACAATATTTCCCAGAAAAATACACAACAAATCAATTTACACCCACCTGGTCCTTTGAGCGCTCAACTAAACCTAACACAAATACTTTTTCGTCTACAAAGTTAGTATTTAACCCTCAAACGTTATCGATTGGTGGTAGGCGGCAGGTTAAATTCCATCGGTTTATCCGTTGGATTAATACGTACGCCGGACCCAACTATTTGGTACAAAGCCCTCCGCTAAATGCCAGGTGAATATTTGAACCGTGGTCACAGGATTGTGTTGGGGACTCCAAAATAGACGAGTTGTGTGTGTGTGGCGCTTGTTTTGATGAATGGAAGTTTCACTTGGCCGTGTAGTTCCGAAATTGAGGATATCTAAGCCTCGACTTCAGACTATAAGCCTGTTGGTATAAGGCTGAATGAAGCTTAACGAACACGCTAGAAGCTTTTCGAAAGTATTGTGCTTTCATTTGTTTTTATATTATGTACATAAACATACAAACTGTGAGTGATATCGGAGTGAGTGTGCGATTTATACAAAAAGTCATAATGTTTTTTTTTATCAAATAGGCTACAAAACAGCTAGGTACTCTTACAAAATAGTCACCGTACAAACACTTATCTAAATACAATTGCACCTACATACCGCAGTGTCTTTAAATAATGAATGAAATCCGAATTAAAGGACTGTTAATACAAATAACAAACAAACAAATGACACAAAAACCACAAAACTATTGAATTGAAATTCAATTACATTAATAATACAATCAATCAAGTAGTTCCGCACAATTGAATAAATACCGAAACCTGGATGGAGGGACCAGAATCAACCCAATATTGGTACCTGACCCATCTAACCGTTGACAAGGGTACCAAAGGTACCCGTCTAGTTCCATTGCGGAGAAATAAAAACTTATAAATTGTGGCGCATTTTGTATTATTGTTGGAGAGAAGGAATCGTAATTTCTGTAATGTTATAAAAATAGATCCGTTTGAAAATACACATGAAAGGATATTTATGGTGTTGTTTGTACATTCGTAAACATTTGATGTTTTAGGCAAATGTTATAAAAACGATTAACAAAGTATTTTTAACGTTTCTTCAATATATACAATACCATATTTATATGATACAAAAACTTACATACATCATAAATATGTACAGCAAATGTAGAAAGTATGTACTAGAGATATTTTCTAACATTATTAAGATACTATTTTCAAGTAATATTATTTTAAAGTTGTGACTCAGTAACATAAATGTCGGCAAGCCTATTGCTGTACATCGGCCCACTATTCAATGTAATATTTATTGGACCAAAAATGTCATTTTAATAAAGTGTTTTGTAGCACAATGTTATTACAATATTTACGATTATAATGTGCCTACCACCTAACCCTCGTCGCGCTCTGAGTTACGAATGAGCCTTATACTGTCTCGTGGGTGTCGTAAAAGGCATATAAGGATGGACGCACACATCCAAGTAATCTATCCGCTCACGTGCAATTTATTTTTATTTAATAATCGGGTCGGTCTACGCTGGTTAAAACATTCATGGTTATAGATATTGTTTGATTATGTGAAAATTTGTTATATTATTACAGTTATTTTGATAAATTATTTTTTACTCATGCTGCTTCTTTACTTCACATGTTTTGTGTGACACTACAAAGATACCAATGATGTGTATGTATGTATTGTAATACATACATAAAATCTAGAGCAATCTGATTAATAAGCAACCACGCCATACTACCAGATTTGTTTAAAGAATTTGTTCCTTCGATGCAGATAAAAAATTAAATGAATTATTCCTTAATACACAAGACAATAGCAAATAATATTCTATTAAAAAGAGCAGACAAGAGACGGCACCAACTTAAATTCCAATTTCAAACAACATTTAAATCCCAATTACAACAAATGGTTCGTTCGATGGTGTACATAATACAAATGTATATAAAAATAGTAATAATAAGCGCACAGTGATCCGCGCGGCACGTGATCCGACATAATCAAGTCCGTCTCGAGTGAGCTGAGACCGCTCCGCTCGGAGCTGCGAGCGATGAGAGGCGAGCGAGTGAGCGGAGGTGCACTGTTGAACACTGACCTCACAATATCCACTACTACACATTATAGACAAACAAATAAACTATTGAAGCTTTGGAACCTTGCTTCTTGACTTAGTAAACTAGGCTTGACGTTTTGTGGTATTTTGTTCGCGAAGGTTCCCGATCAAGGTGTGATGAGGTTATAAGCATAATATTGTATCCGATAGATAAGCTTAAATCACGTTATACGAGTAAATGGCTGGGTGACCTAGGTATTTATTGGCATAAATTGTTATCAGGTAAGATTATTAAATACGCATTAATATATTATTAATATCTATTCATTTTGATCTTCGCAAATGTGTGTTACAGACGACTAAAACAATTCTGTCCTCCCTCTAAAAATCAAAGGTCGAAATTATAGTTGTAGTATAGTGCCTAATTAAAAGATCAGTAACTATCCTACTGCTATATAATTCGTATTTAATAAAATAAGGAGGAACAATAATCGCATCCTAAACTTTCGTAGATATTTGCTAAAAGTTAAATTTCCATAATTAACCTAACACTGTTAGTAGTTAAACAAATCAATGAAATATTATCTATACAAATGCAATTTATTTTCCTTCCATACGTTTATGTACCTACTTAATACAAAGAAAGAAAAAATCCCAGGCGACGACAATTTAAAACAGTCGACACAAGTAATATCGACGTGTCTGACTTGTCTAACACAAACAATCTTGGTACCACGTGCGGGAGTCACGTGCTCTCTGAGTTTGAATGATACTCGGACTATAAATAACTTATGTTTGATTGTTCCATCTGAAGCTTGACCTCGAAGGAATATTAACTTACAACGAACTGATATTGTAGGTAGAATATATATGAACATCATTTGTTTTGTAAAACATAGTTGATGCTGATGGACGTATCTGTTTCAATGTTATGAATAAAAATATGAACTTATTGGTCTCTATTTGTTTGTCTTGAAATCCCTAAGGAAAATATTAAATTACACTCGAAAGCACAAAGCCGGGCTTTATAAATTAAACACAAGTATATAGGATATAGGTGTATCTTTCGGACAGCAATACTACGCTATGTTTAAATAATATAATATACTTGTAAGTATTTTTTTTTTATTCGCTGGTCACTTCCACTTGGACCCTTCGGTCCGCGCCGCGGGCGTCAGACCCAGTCAACTCAATCCGTGTTTGTAGGACGTCAACCCCTCTCCCCGGCCCGACCCCCGAACGGTTCAGTCAGTAATCAGTACTGGTCTAGATTATCAGTAACATTGGGTCTAGACGCGGGTCGAGCAATTCAGTTCAACCACTTTACGAACGAATAGAAAGTATAGATTTTAGAATACGTAAACGAAATGAATGAACGTTAAGTTCGGAGGTTTTGTTTCCACGAACATTATTTTCTGACTTGAAAATTTTACCAAAATAAGCTACCGACTTGAAAATGGGTCAATCTAGTTGGATATTTCATCCATCATGTAGCCTTTATTTCTATTTGTTATTATACTATTTCTTTCAATAACTTTATCATCATCATCAGCCAGAAGACGTCCACTGTTGAACAAAGGCCTCCCCCAAATAACGCCCCAATGAACGACAACTTTTTAAATGTGTATTAAAAACAGAAATGTATTAATGAATGGATTACTCAAAGAGGTGCACTTATCACCAGTTATGTTATATGTCAATATGTAGGGCAAGGCTATTGCCATCAAGCGGGCGTACATTCAGACTCCGTGCTACTACTGAGAATTAACTAATGGAAGAACACAGTAACACTTCACGACGACAACTACGGAGTACGAGTTTGAATCCAGATTCAAACCCAGAACTCGTGCTCCGTAGTTGCGCTTAGCGACCACTAGACCAATGAGGCTGGAATGTTTATTTAAATCATATTTGGTATCGAGATGAAATCGTTAAAAAGCAAGTTTTAATTTGTAAACTATTAAATATACAACAGACTAATACAATGTATTATCCACAGGCATTCTAAATGTATTTCAGTATCGTATTCTAATAGTTTTAAGAATGAAAGGAGTTACCAAATAGTATATTTATGAGCAGAAATAGAATCTCGTTGAAGGTCTTCCATCTATACAAAGCGTTCCAACCTTATATTGAAACTATCGTTTGAATCTATCATTCTCCAAATTACCTACTTGTACAAAAGATTTTAAAAGTTCAAAGGTATCTATTTTTACAACCGTCTAGAGAGAATTCTTTGACATGCTTTGTCCTCAGTGTAATGAGAAACCTAAGGACTAAGTACTTTAGGACCAGAGTTGCCAACGTTAGGCCCAGAGTTGCCAAATAATTGCCTAGAGACAGTTGTAAAAATAGTTATTGACCTCTTCTTTAAGTTAGGAATAATACAGCCTTTTTAAGAGCCCTCTGGGTAATTTAAAAGGTTGAAGAATATCGTCTGGTTTACTCTAAGGACCTTTTTATTGGACAAAGGTTTGATCAAATAGCTTAAACGTAACTAAGTTAGGTTTAGAGGTAATACTTGAAACTCACGAACTCTTTATCTGTTCAAACTAATGAAGTTTACAGATTTATCTTATTTTTCAATTTAGATAGTTAATAAGCTATCTTGTGTAAATTTCAACTTAACAAATCAATCACAGGTATGCTACCAGGCAGTCAGATACATACGAACATTTCAAAGGGGAAAAAGACCAGTCTTTCTATACGCGCTCTTCTCGCCACTCCTGTTGAATATATTGTAATTATCACATCACTATCAAATCTTAATCCCCAAGAAGCTATTTTAATGAGTATCTTTGGATGGCCACCGGTGCAGAAGCACAAATACGCCTTGATTACGTATTCGGCCCTGGGCGATTAATCAACTCGTTTGTTTCCCAGCGGGCACGCTCCAATGACGGCTACACATCGCTGATTGACTCCTTTGATTATCTTGCCGGTGAATGAATAATAAACATTCGTATATTTTCGGTTATGCGCCGCGAACCGTGAGCGCTTTACTTGCGAGTGCAAAGTTAGATAGGTCGTATACTGACTAGTTTTGGAGTTATGCTGTAGCATGGATTATATATAGATAGACGTAGTGTTTAATTGTGTTAGTAGTAATCGAACATTTTGGCACGTTCCTATAATAGATTTTAGTAGTCTATATTTTCACTATGAATAAGTCACAAGATATATTATTCAGTACCTTAAATAGGTAGAAACATTTTAAATATAAGACTTATTATTGAAAGAACGGCACAATTATCTCTTTTCCATCTATTAAACCTCACCAAGAAATCCCAGCAAACATTCCACAGCGACACGTATTTATAATTATTTTAGCAGCAGTCTCGTTAGCGCAAAGTGCATTTTATTATTCAAATCAGATTCCCCGTCCAGAACAATTAATCAAGCCACTGCGATGCAAATGCATCTATCAACGACACGACGTCAGCGTGTTCGTCTTAAAACTCTACAACGAATGCAATCAACCGCCGACCCCGAAGACCGCAGGCGCAAGGTATCGGTGGCAGCGGACAGCGGAAGTCCTTTACTTATGATATTGTTTGAATTTGGTGTTAGAAAAACAAAATGTAGTTATGGAAAAGGTAATTGAAATTCGTGACTTGAAACTGCCTGGATTTACAAATTGAAGCGCAGGATAGGCCTTTTAACCTGGTAAACTGGGTTGATAGCTTTCAATTAAACAATGCACTTTTCAATCTTTAATTTGGTTATTGTAACAGAAAACATAAAGGTGAAGAAATATTATATCTATTAAACGACTTAAAACATCTGCAGTTTATTAGGTAATAGCTTTTGCCCTATTTATCAGTAGCCTATGTCCTTTGAGTCTTAAACTTTCTACATGCCAAATTTCAAAATCTGTCTAGCGGTTTAGTCGTGAAGGACAGACGTGACAGACAGGGTTAATTATAAATTGAGTATGAATTTTTCGCGTCCCTTCAGCTAAAATCTAAAACGTTATACAATACGTTAATCCACTCCTATAGCCGCTTGTCACTTAGCCCGCGGCGGCTGAACTGCGTTCGTCCGCCGGCCATCAGTTGCAGTACGTAATGTAAACAAGTTTTTCCCTATTGTATCAAAGAGGTCCTCTTTGTGCCACAAATAATAGAGTTGTTGCTCCAGTACTCCGCCCTCAGTCAGTCGCGACCCTTTTGATAATAGGTTTTTTATGTTTAAACGGATGTTTCTCAATATTAAATCTTTTGTGTACTTGGTTTTATTTAATCATGTTTCAAAGTACTGTTCTATTGTTGCTTGCTCTTTGAGACGTATCAGATGGTTGATTAAGTCGGTTGGAGATGTACGAGATTACTGGCTTCGTCTGTCGTCTGTTTGGATTTTGCAATACTGCATAGGTACGTTTTTCTTTATAGCTTTTTCTTTTTATAAATATACCTAGTATTTTACTAACTACATTTTTATACTGTATCCCATATTATAACCCATATAAAAAGTCAACTAAACCTTGATAAGATCAGAATTGGCTATATGCCAAGAACAAAAAATATTTCACCTTCAAATAAGTTGCTAAATCACCCTCATTTTCTTTTTAATTACAACCAAGAAATAACTAAACTGAGTTCTAACAAACAAAAGCTTTTATCTCACCATCATACAACCCTTATTTACGATAAAGGAAACGGACAATACGTCACGCCCTACGCATCGAAGAACTGACCAATATTACTTGATCTGCGTCCATATCTTTAACGTAGAATTCTCTTCCGATTTTGATAATCAACGCGATCGGAGGGCTCAATATTAAATGGTCAGGGAATACATTTGGAAAGTATCCAAAGTGTCTGAAACGGTACTAGTCACAGTGACATAACGGTTTCCATTACTAAAAGAGAAATAAATAACGAAAGTGTATTTGCGCTAGTAATAAATCCCTAAATTATTTTAAAATCCTTACTTTATCTTACCTACTACCTTATTTAACTGTAACACCACAAGGTTAGCGTTGAATAAGTCAATCATTATTTATTTTCCCTGTTTATACTTAAGGGGTTGGACAACCCACGCGTATGTCTAGACGACGCGACGTTGAATGCATATTAACTACGCAATATGACATTTCATATTTTCCAACAATAATTCCTACCAATTTAAAAAGTATACTTCTTAATACTTATTTATGTTATTATTTTTTTGGATACTCATTTGATTTTTAATTTAAAACACTTAATTTTGAACAATTTCTCTGAATGGCGATGCTATCACTAAGCTCCCACGAACGCGTACCAAAGGACCAAATCTTACCCAAATACTTATCAATAGTTACACGACAGAAGTACCATTACATTAATTGATGTTTACATTGGCCTCCATTCCTCGTCCAATTAGTTCAATAACACCCGTCAATTTCACGAATGTGACTGTACAGTGTACACCGTTGCTACTGGCCTTTATATGCCAATTTAATTTAATATACTCTCACAAAGGTAAAAGGAACTGTGACAGTAATTTAATTCCACACGCTGCCATACGCTTTCGCGACAAGACCCGTTTTTATTATGGAGTTTCTAAATCATTTTATTATGTACCTACGTGACGCGAACGCCTCGCCTCGTAATGTAAAATATGAGGCCGACTGTACATTGTGATTGAGAGTTAATAAGTTTGTGGAAAGGTGTGTTATATTATGAAGATGCTCTTATAGCACGGATATTCGTTCACGTCGTATTTCTTAAGATGTAGGCAGTATTACGCTGTCGTGAGTCTTGCACGATGAAACACTGACATTTTACATACACAGTTGTTTATATAGTACAAACCACTTCATAGCGTGGCTCCCGCGCGGGCCAGTCGATCTGCCGTACTCACCGCGGTCAGTCGTGTGATGGGTGACCGTTTTCACATGTCGGGAACCCTTCGTGCCTCGGAAGACAGGTTCCGTTGGTCCTGCGCCTGATCTCTCTCCGGTTATGTAGATCTAGCGTCCCATCGGACTATGAGAGTAAGGGAAGAGCGAGTGCACCTGTGTTTGCGCGCTTACTTGTGCAATATAATATCTCCTTCGTAGTTGGCTAGTCTTAGCTAAATAGGCCGCCGTGACCGAAAATCGGCCAGGCAAACATTATTATTTAATTAAGCAGAATAACTCTCGCTTCCCTATTGGTTTTTTTGTCAGTGAAGCCAATTGAGAGTCAAATATCTAATAATAAATATTATACGTCACAACTGTTGTGCGTCAATTGTGTACTTGATAAAAATAGTGTCTATTAAAGAAGTTAAGATCAAAAATGTATTTCTCCGAATCGTAATATTATAAAATTTTAATGTTCGTTTCTTACATCATACCAACTGAACCGATTGTGATACTTTGTAATTATAGAGATAGCATAAAGTATAGAAAACAGAACTAAAACGATGACTATTTATTTTTACCGAAAAAGGGAATAACATTTTCCATTATATCTGAGAAGTTATTAATGACAGAAAATACCAGTTTACCTTTGAACTTTATTTCAATGAAATCCGTTGGAGCTTACCTAACATTATTGTTAGCACTAAGAATAACATTCTCTTTTATTTGTAGTTACTTAATTAAAAGCATCAGGTCTGCTGGAAGAAATGCCTTAATGAAATAAACAGTAGGTACCTTTATTCTATTTTTCTCTCAATCTTGTTTTCTTTAAATCATATTTGTGTATACATAAATTGTTAATAAATAAATGAAATTCTATATTCATCATCATCAGCCGCGAAGACTTCCACTGTGAAACAAAGGCCTCCCCTTAAAATTTGAATATAACTATTTACTCTATTATTACAGAAGATTTTCCCATTTATATAAGCTACCCAAAATAGCTCGCTCGGTCCTATGTATGAATGCATTCTATTTGTGCGGAGGTCGTAGCGTGCGTCACGATAATGCAGCAAGCTATCTACTCAAATATCGCATTTTACAAAATTGCTTTTATTGAGCAATGGTTATGTCATGCGCATTGAGGACAAAGCTAGCAAACCCAGTTTCTAGGAACCATTCAGCTTTGCTGAATATTATCTTGTCAGCAGTTGTGATTGGTTGATCTAAATCGTAAACTACGACGACAGACTGTTTGTTTTCTGATCAACCAATAATATGAGATATCAGAGTTATTGATTAACAATTTTATCTGAAGCAGGCAATTTGTTTCTTCCTACACAAATATGAATAAATAAAAATACTCACTGAACTAAAATGTCGTGTATAACAAAACGAAACAATTTATATTACCTCGCAAACACCGCACAATTCAATATTTTCATTCCATCTACCAGAACTGTGTAGAAATACATCGGCCCAATTTATTATCAAAACTAAGCAACATCTAACGGAGTACAAAGAAATAGTAACCAATATTCCATGCCGTGAGACAATCATGACAGAGGGCCGTGTTCCGAGGTAATTTACGGCCCTCTGAGGCCAGAGGCATTACCCTCGCCCTTTTATTGCCCAGCCTTCCCACACGATTGGGGAAACTTGTGAATTTTTTTATTGGGTGTAAGGTGAGGTTTAAGTTGACAATGTTTGGGATAGTGTTTGACAGTATTTGGCGCTGATGATGCGATTAGCTCGGTGGTGTCGAAACTAATCATTGTTTATTATAGTACCGTATTTGTTCCATATAATAGAATGCTTGCTGATTGGTTCGGCATGATACAGACGTGTCAGATCCCTTATCAGTTTTACGGCCTTTACAGGTGGGACAGTATACAGTTCTGAACTCAATCCATTAAATTAACACCTAAGACACGACGCTCTATTGTTGGCAAGCATGAAACTTGGACTATTCAATATTTGTCGAAGACGTTTGAGCTCCATAGACCAAATAGATAGGGCTCACATATCTACAAGATTCCAAATACATAGGCCACATTAATATACGTAGAGCTACGATATCTTAGAACTACAGTACCTGCTTTTTGTCTCGACGAATATAAGGACATAAAAAATAATAATGCCATATTGTTCTACAGAGGTAATAAGCCTACAAGGGCCACAATATCATGTACAGTGCGCAGTAAAATCACATCGTAAATTTTGACTTGACGGATCTCATACTGAAATACACATCTCAATATTTTTGCGAACCGTACTCCCCAACATTTATGTTATTTAAATTATGAATCATATTTATGGGCGTGCGCACGTTGGGGTGAAAATGTGGTATTTTTTTTATAATTTTTGCCAGTTTATATATATCATTGGAGCATTTGGATCTTTAGAATATTAGGCTGACAATGTTTTATGTTGAGAATTAAAAAGTATTTACCAGATATACGGTTTGGAATGTGTTTTTACATAAACTAAGTGACTGGAAACTCTGACAAGACACAGTATGAATACTAGAAGAATTCTTGGAGAGTACTGCACAGACCAAAGAAGAAAGTAGAGTAAGGAGATCCTGAACCAATCAATCAAAAATATAATTCTCTAATGTATTTCAGCACTCACCTTAATCAAGAAATGCATGCACCCTTTATATATATCTTTGCACACATCTAATATATTAAAAAAAGACATTTATTTATATTTTACAGAGTCAAGGTGTCGCAAAATTTCACAGTTATCGAATGACAAGTTACGATCCCCAGATATTGGCAGCCCCAAAATGTTATTACCTCAGTAATACTGTTATGAAGATACGCCAGACTCCCGACCGAGGTTTTATGTAACACTTACAATATGAGGTTGGATAAGAACAAGTATTTGTCACGTTATTTTACCAAGATTTCACTATGCATGTAGCTGTTACATGAACAGCTAACCAACTAGTTTTTTTATATCCTTTTGTCAATCTCTAGATAGCGCTGTGGGCTTCATTGTTGCTGAATTCTCTGTGCATTTTTCCTGTAATATTATAATTATAATGTAGCTGGTTGTTGTCCCTTATAATAAAAATAAAATAAATGATTTTATGCTACTATTTTTCTGACGATAGAAGATTAATTGCAGATTCGCGAATTTTGCTGTCAAATGTTTAAAGTTTGCGTGTAATGTTTAAAGATATGAGAGAGTGCAACTTTCGAAGACAATGTCAAATATAGAGCGAAGTTAAAGGAGAAATAAAATATAAGAATTAAGGAATGCAGACCCCACCACCATGATACCTAGGTTGGAAGAGAGAGAGTTCCTCCTTGAAGGGATACCAGTTTTTAACTTTTAAATTCTATCAAAGATTTTGCATTAGGGTGCAAATATATAGTGTAGAAAAGAACGCCAGCATTGAAGACCGTACCTTAAAACGTTGAGTGGGCCCTGGACGGTCAACCTCACTACTCACCTTATTGACTGGATCATCTTAACGAGAACAAGTACTAGTACTGGACTTTAAAAGAGACCTTGACCCCTGAGTTTGTTTCGGTATTTCTTCTCAGAGGTAGTCAGTTAGGAAATGCCGATGCCATCTAGTTTTTAAAAAATGACGTGTAAAAGTGTTTTTTTTAAACCTATTTACAGAAATAAAATCATTTATCAAGACCAGTTACACTATATCAGTTGATTGCGAAGAAGAATTTCCCGTGAAATAGCGTTGAGAGCGGTTAAGACAAGATGGTCGCATTAATAGCAATTGAAGAAGTAAAAACAACTTCACGTCCTCACCAAGTACCTACGTGACACACGGCTTCACTCAACCTAAATTAAATCAACACACTAAAATAGAAATAGTATGTATGTAGAACGATATTATGTGTTGGATAAGGAATAGTATTCTTTTGGCGAGAATAAAAGTAGTAAGGGGCAATTAAATAGAACTGTGTGCCTTAAGAACAGTAGTAATAAACTTGCCAATTATTTATTAATTAATTAATATATATATCTGCGCCCGCGACTTCGTCTGCTTGTTAAATGTTAATGCACTTTTACAGTATAAAAGGTAACTTATATGTTGATCCAGATTATGAACTATCTGTGTTCTTAATTTTGTCTATATCCGTAAAGAGATTTCTGCGTAATTGAGTGACATACATTTAAACTCATATACATTTAGATTACCTATAAATGAATAATAGCAAAACGGTGTAAAAATTCCTAAAATAGAACAATTCTGTCTACCCTTTCAGAGATTACACGCGTGATATTGTATGCGCGTGAATTTGTAGTATGGGAGTGAGGGAACAAGGAGAGCACCTATGTTTGCGCGCATACTTGTGCACTATAATATCTCCCGCGTAGTTGGCTAGTCTCAGCTGAGTCAGGCCGCCGTGACCAACATTCGGTCAGGAGAACATTTATTATACTACCGAAATGTTCCTGACAAACGTTTTCTTTTACAACCTAGGGCTTAAGTATGCGCTAAGTACTAAGCTAGGTCTAATGTTTGGACTAATGTTTGGTCTAACTGCCTAAACGTGGTTAACGCTATCGTTAAGTAAATCGTCCGGCCGTAAGTAAGTACTGATGGTAATAGTTTATTACAGCAGTCATTACAACTAGAGGCAATAGCTATTCAGTTAAGTTTAACTTGATCAGTAAGTTTGGATACAGGGTACTATTGATCTTTAACTACTTCTAGAAGGTGAGGAAAGATAGAAGGAAAGAGAAAATAAAGTTAATCGAACTATTCTTCCTAATATACAGTAAAGTAACTGCCGCGTTGGTCTAGTGGTTACTAAGCACTACTGTTGATTATAAGGACCCGGATTCGAACACCGGCTCGGGCAAATTTTTATTGGGTTTTTCCCAGTTACTCTTCAGTAACGCACAGTCTGGATCAGTGCCCGGTCGATGGCAATAGGATTGCCCCCAATTACATTGGGACCTACAACAGAACTGGCGAAATGTTGGACTATTTCACATCTCTGCCTATCCCTTCGGGAAACACAAGCGGAAGTTATGAAATAATAACTACTTTTAATACTCAAAAGAAAATCTTAATCCAGCCTATTAGTACTACACTTAGTAGAACAAAGCAAGGAGAAAGTAACTAAACGACATGTAACAATTTCACTAACACGGTAAAATCTAGCGCAATTATACTGTATGCGATTAACGTAGCGCGCTACGCCGTAGCTCCGTAGCACCGTAGCACTAATCGCTACGGAGATTAGTTCCTAGGGAGGCACGGATTGTTTCTGTATGTATTTCGTGGCAAAGATTTTCAGCTGAATTTCACTTTCTTCTCTAATTATTTAGTCTAAGTTGTAACGAGTTAATTTCGTTTTCACATTTACCGCACGTTTTGACTCGTTAGTGGTAATTAGTATATTATATATTGCGTATAAGAGACATATTACAAAGATTTTTAAGTCAAAAACTCAATGTTGACAGCACTGATAGCCGAGTGGTATGACCGATGGACTCCTGAGTTCAAAATCGCAAGTTCAAACCCCGGCTCGCACCAATGTCTTTTCTAATTCATGTGCGTACTAAAATTAGTTATCAGTTGCTTAAAACAGTGAAGGAAAACATCGTGAAGAAAGCGGCACACCTGAAAGATTTTTCAACGGTGTGTGAAGCCATGTCAGAGGCCTACAGGCAGTTTAAACTCTGACACCAGGTTGTTCATCAACCATACGAGAAGAAGAAGTTAATAACACAGTAGTATGTACTTAACATATTGATATGTATATAGACGTGGTGGACCTGATGAATAGCAATGGACTTGCTACCAAACAGAGAAGATGAGCAATGATAAGTCCGGACTTAAAGTCCATACCCCCGTATGGACTTGTAGAGAAGGAGAAAGTCGCTTTCTACCTCTTCAAAGATTAGGGGAGGGATTGCATACACATTTTAGTATTTAATATCAATGATTTTATATGTTTTAACATTGAAATGAGTGACCTCAAGGGATTCCTAATGGAATATTTAGGTAAGTTTTCAATATAAGTTATAAATTGATGTTAATTACCAAAGTCACCGTCTTTAATTATGGGCTATCAATTTCCATAATAAGCAGATAATTAATATACCTACCAATCTTCTTATTAAATGATAAAGCAGAGAAACCATTGCAAGATTTTCTATCAATTAGAACTATTGACAAAAAGTGGGATATTCTGTAAAATCTCTGTGATGTATAAAGAAAAATAGAAAGTCCAGCATTACAAAAATATTTTAAAATTTATATTTAAAAAATAAAAAATATAACATTTTCCCTTCATCATCCTACCATCGTTCTAAACGCCCATAATTACGTAACGTAGCGTCTATGTTGCTACGGCGTAGCACTAATTGCTACGCAACTCGTACAGGCCGCTACGGTTACGCTAAAGAGCGTAGGTTAATTGCTACGGCCGCTTTTCTGCCCTACCCTATGCGGTTTGCAGTAATATTCAGTATATGGCTTCAAGTTAAATAAAAATTCTGCGAAAATTTCAAGAATGCCTGCGGAATATATTTCTGGAAATATTTAAAGTTTTTTAAATTTAATTTAGTCATTTTAAATCAAGCTCTAAGATATTTTGAATTTGAGAGTAAAAAAAACAAGTTTTAATACTATTTTTAAAGTAAGTGATAATATAATTATAATGTATATATATTAAAAATAAAATAATTGTAAAGTATTTAAATCTAGTATAAGCATTTATTCATAAAAAATAATTCTTAAATGCCTTTTTAATTTCAATGACTATAAAACATAATCAGTAATTCATATTTTCACGCATGTAGTAACAGTTTAAAAAGTTTTAATTAATAATTTAATTTAAAAACCAAATAATTAAAACTATTTACTCACCGATGGTCACTATAAAACCACAGATTCGTCATTATAAGACATTTTGCCGTTCACAAAACTACTTTACAAAATTTAAACAATTAATTGTAAATGGCGACACACACTTTCACTGTATGTTTGTCTATCCAAACATCACGAACTCGTATCGGACACAGTCATTTCGCGCGAGAGACATAGAGTTCTCGTCATAATCGGCCGAGCATGACGCGTGCGTCGAGCGCCGTAGTCGGCCGCCGACTGCCGCGGACTGACGGGGTTGCCCCCCTCCGTCCGTCAACACTACTACTTTTTTTTCTACTATTCGCTGTTATTAGTAGAATTTTCTTTTGATCGTAAAACATGGACTAATTATATTTGAATATATCGACGACTTTGGCAGACAAGAAAAAAATCCTTTCAGTTTATGTTTAAGGCAAAGTATTTATTTAGCTAATTTTTTTTTTATAACGCTATATATTTATACTTAGTAGAGACAGCATCTATAGATTATAGCCTCCATTTTAATACCATAATATAAATATTATTACCTGATAAAGTTCTACTAGAGCTACAGAACATTTCCCAATAAAGTCAAAGTGCATACTTTACACAGTAATCAAACAAACCTAAAAAAATATATTAAATCATATCATGATTCCGTTCTCAAAAGTGCTCAACGTCAAAACACATTTCCCAAGTACTTTAAAATTAAATTCTCAACAAGTAATTGTTCCCGGAATTATGGGAAAATCGTATTTCAGTGGGGAATACACGGCGCGGGGTACGCATGCGTGGCAGAGCCCCGCCCTGCCCGGGCTTACTTAGCGTCCCCAACTTTCGCCGGCAAGTCGAGTTGCGAGTTCCGTTACCGGGTAGCGTAGCCCAGTGACGTCAGATGAGTGACGTAGTTTAATGGTGTTGTTGTCTTTTATTAATTGTACTGCGATTACACTTTATAGTTGAAATTTCATGATTAATTAAATGTAGAGTTTAGAGAATTAAATCTGAGGTTTTTCAGTTGATTTCATTATTAATTTGATTTATTTCATTAATAGTTTATTTTATATTTTATTAAATAAGTAAAAAAGTTTAATATTTATATAAGGCAGTATGAAAGCAAATCGCAAAGTTTAAATAACTGTGGATATAGCCAGTACAAGCTAAAACTATCTAAGACCAACATACTTAGTTATATAATGGCTCTGAGCCGCTATAATATAATAATTACTATACTAACTTCTCCCCAAAACTTCGCTGCCGTAGTCCGCCTCCCAAAACTTTTTTCCAAATTATAAAGTATTGTTTACAACGGACGTAGTTAATAAGTACATTACATACAAACGTCTGAAGAAGGATACATTAAAATACAGTATTTTTTTATTGCCAACAAATCCAGTCATAATGAACTCAATTTGAGCCCTCTAAATGGCAATAAGCTCACCACATTTAAAGACGTTTACGATTATAGAAAATATTACATTATAGCGTATTCTGCCTAATCCATTGCGTGTTATAAGCGTTATAGTGTAGAAAACCTAATCTATTTTATCTGAAAAATAAACTAAGAAATAAAAATAACATACTGAAACTAAATAAAAATTATTATCTCTTGTAGGCGACAGGCAATCGGTAAATATTGGCCGAAGAAAATTATGATAGCCTTTGTTTTCTTGTTATAAATATTGGAAGCAGCGCCCCGAATATTGTCGATAGTCTTCGCTTATTTTATTTTGTTCAATCGTTAAGATATGTACCGTTTATTTTATATTTTTGCTGATAATAATTAATTGTATATCAAATTACTTACCTTCAAAATTACTCGGAACCTTTTCTATAAATATATGTACTAATATTATAGTGTTACGAGGTGGCTGTATTTTTTTGAATAAATAAATTTAAATTGAATTTGGCCTTCATAATAGAAATTATTAGTAGTAATAGGACCTATCCCATGCCATTTGCTATTAAAATCGAAAACCCAAAAGGAGAATGGGTGAATTAGTATGGGCACTATCAATATCACTATCCCCAGGCTATATCAAGTTGTGATATTTAAGCCATTTCAAAGGTCATAACAACAGCTTAATATTAGTGTGTGATACCAATATTGACACTTGGGCAGGGAAAGAACTATGACTGTTTTTCTTCTTGATTTATCTAGGACATCGTCGGTGCGATACAATAAAATGGAGTTATTCTTAAGACAATTTAAACAGACATGTCACAACTTGACACAAGGAGGGGACATAACGCCCATTCTATTTTAAAATATATTACATCTATCGATAAAAATCATCGTAAATGAAATAAATCTCTGCGGCACATATTTCAGTAATAATAACTATCTATACAAGTCTTTCAAAGAGCCGGCTTCCCCTTTTTTAGTACTGACACGTCACAGCATGCCTGAAATCATTCACCTTTGACCTCAAAGGAATACTAAAAGCGATAAATCATATCAAGCTTAAAGAAAAATGTGCTTAAAATTGTATGTAATGCTGAATTCAACCCCTCCGCTCAGGGGAGAGGGGGTGCCTTTCATACGCGATCCGAATACCTAGCTCCAAATGTTTTAATGATAGCTCTCTGATTGTGGGAGAAAAAAACGTGAGATGCGAACAATTTTAGACACGTTCGAGATTGTTATGAACGATTTCTGGAACAGAGAAAGTCGTGGAGTTTTTATTCTTAAATATTTTTTGTTCTTTGAATACTAGGAGTGGAGGTACGCTAAAAATAATGTGTTTGGTAAGTTAATAAGGTACATTTAATTGTGTTTTTGTTCGTCGTTCAATTAGTTATTTCAGTAAGTCAAAATTAATAGATATTGCTGTAATTCTGGTAATACGCAATAGCAAGAACATTTTCAGCATCGATGCACTTACGAAATAAAAATATATTTTTATTAAGCTGAACTAAAAGGAGGTTAACTGGTGTAATAGGAACGAACTATTAGTTAGCTTACAGTACCCGAGAGAAAGTCGTTATCACTATTACAATGTCTGCGTTAAATCATTTTATAATAAAGAAAAATGCGACTTAATAGGGGCGTGCAATTATTAGATAGAGTAGCACCTGATGGAGAGCTTCTACGCTACGCTAACTACCTAAATAATATTGATAAGCTTCTAATACTTTACCGTGCGAATCATTATGTGGTAGTCAAATAGAAGGTCAAAAATCACAATATTAATTATCAATTAACATAACACAACATTTGTTCACTGCCAAAAACCTTTAAAATCAAATCTGTAATTCACCAGTGAAAAATCGAATAAGATAATAATTTTCTTATATTCTATTATCGTTGAAGAATTTTTGATGTCCCGTTAACAACTATTCACGATAAAGTCTGCATGTGAAGTTTTAATCCAATCCATTATTAATTCCCACCCCAGACATATTTGCTTCCAACCTAAAATTACCAAAAGGTAGCGAAGCAATATTTTCGAGTAGAGGCACACAAATTGATTGTGCCCCGTCACGGCCGGGGGGCATTGGCACAGACGGAAATCGAATCCGCTACCCGTTGGACACCTGCACGAGACGCAAATTCTCGTTCCCCCAATAAATAGACTGTCATATACGACGTAGTTTGTGATTAAAAGTTAGGTATGTGTCGATTCACACAATTTGTATGGAGTATTTGAATGTGTGGAGTTAGGGAGTTTGAACCGACGGCGTACCATTGTAGTGGGTTCGCGCTCGGTCACTATTTAGATGAGTCTGAATCGCCTGACAACTTGTTCCCAGGACTGTTGAGGCGTTTGACAAACGTATTGTATAGCGTCGTCCGTGTTTAGGTAGGAATTAAAACTATTTACTGGTTTCGAAGTCAAAAAAGATTGTTTCCTAATCCATTTACCAACATTACATGTTCACTTCCCCAACTTTGACTGCATGTACATTCTACATTCTTAAGTGCGTCATGCTAACTATAAGGAGGAGGAAAAAATCCTTTGCTTTTATAATATAGGTAGGTGTGAAACAAAGGTGTATAATTAGCTGTGTGCTAGTAGTGAGGGTACGGGGCGTTTCCAGCTGACTGGCGAGCGAGTCACCCGCGCTGGCCAATGAATGTTCAGCCGCTCATTGTTCTTGTGACACAACGGCGTATGAACTTTTACTCACTTTTCAACTCCAATGAACTTTGATAAAAGAAGCATTATGTATGCATACATCGCTGCTTCGTTAGTCTAGTGGTCGCTAAGCGCAATTCCCGAGCACAAGGTTCCGGATTCAAATCCCGGGTTGCGCAAAGTTCTATTTGGTGTAGACTAATTGTTATTTGAAACTTTCTTTCAACTTGCAACTTTATGCAAACGAGTCTGATCAGAAAACCACTGGGCAATTAATGGAAAATGAAGTGCGCTGAAATCACAAATCATTTTGGTTAAGTACGAGTAGTTCCATAAGTGAATTTGAGTTCAAACAGATATCCTTTAGTAGTGAAAATCAATTTGGCTTCAGCCGGGTTAGCGAGCTTCATATTTGTCTTACGGATAATTGTTCGGAGTAGTGTGGCTCGTGGATGAAAATTGATGAACGTAAAATACCAAGTCTTACTATTAAATGAAGCTAAAATATGTTAGAAGTAAACCACTTCTTAAGTATATTGACATCTATTGTTTGACATGCAAACAACAGTGAAAGGCTTTAATCAATCGTTTAACAATGACAATTAGACAATTAAGTTATGGGGTTAGTCTAATGCATTTAGTCATACCTGTGATGAAAACAACAACAAGATATGTAGGTACCTATTACGGTTATCATAAAAAGTATTTCATTCACTCCGCAGCCGTTTTTGTATTGTGATGATACATGATATGATATGATCTTCAATGTTGATATACTATAACAAATATCCGAAATATAATAGCGAAAAATTGAGATCCAGATATCCAGTTTAGTTTGGAGTTACATTGATCAATAAATCTTTTAATGATCTATTGCCCAACAGTTATTACATAACGTCTCATAATACTTCTTACAAAGGCTACTTTGTTCACTAGATTTTACTAAAGTTTTGTAGGAAACTGACTACTTTGAAGTCATTGCTACACAATAATTTACTTCTTTGCATTCCTAGGGCGCCCATAAAAATTGCTAAAACAGTTGAAAACATAACGTAAAACATACACAATCAATTCTTTAAAGTACTGGCCGTTATTAGTGTCGATCTGCAGGAGGATTATAAAGAAAATAATCACCTACTGTCGGCAAGAAAGAGATGTAAGAGACAGTGTACCTGGTGAGGGTTGTATTGCAGTTCTCGCCACCTCATGGTTCTTATAATGAGCCGTGGAATAAGGGAGTAAAGACTCTTAAATAAGCAGACAACCTCTGCCGGGACACAGTTTCATTCTCTGCAGTACTGCAACATCACTACTGCCGAAATCTCAGCGTGCTGCTAATAACTACGTAATTACGTGTTCTATTTACTCACAATAAAGCCAAGTACATGTTTGCTCCATTAATTAACGAACAAGTCTTTCATAACATCCTGTTCGCAAGATATTAGTTTTCGAGTATCCTTATAAATTACCCGTTAATTTATAGATACTGTTCAGAGAACACGTGTTTGGGATTTACAAGCATTACGTTGGTTATGTAGGTATCAAAGCAACACAGTTCAATTGAAGAATTTTTATGTGGTTATTTAAGTTGGTTGGGAAATTTTCAAACAATTTTTTGACTTGCGTTTTTTTAACCGGCATGGCGCAGTGTTAAGTGTTCGATTAACGCACGGGACATAAATTTGTGTTATCCGCAGATATTTTGCCCGGGTCTAGGTATGTGATATTTCTTTTTAGTGAAACGTACCCATGATACAAGAGAAATTCCTAAAGTGGACAATGTTTTCATTATAAAAAACACACATAGTTTCACGCCAATATTTTATAAAGTTATAAACAAAAGTATACTTCTTATCAGGAGTATATTCCTCGATATTACACCATCTTCAAAAGGGACTTCTTTATGTATTGTTAAAACATCTCTTCACAGATAAAAATAATATATAAAGTCTACATGACTTCTCCTCAGACATTATCCTTTCAATACGCGGTAAACACATTTAATTATACCCACATATACATTAATTACACTTAAGGTGTGTACACTGCGAGCAAAATATATTGCATCGAACAGCGACCGTCCTGGAGGCAGGCAATAAAAAGAAACGATTAACAGATTAACGATCGGTTGGCGTGCGCCGGAGTCACAAGATGGATCGATCTGCTGATATGTTGCGTTTGTTTATTGAGATCACTATGATGTAGAAATGTGGGATAATAGACAAGTAATGAAGACGAACTGACTGCCTCGTTGGTCTAGTGGTCGGTAAGTACGACTGGTAAGCATGAGCTCCTGTGTTTAAGTCCCAGTACGGGCACAGTGTTACTGGATTTTCCATTAAGTTATTCTCAGTAGGATTACTGAGGCTGGATCTGTGTCCGCTTGATGGCAATAGGCTCGTTTGTTATTACAATGGGACCTATAACATAACTGGTGAAATATGAGTGTACTATGTACAAGTATACACTTCTGCCTACTCCTTTGGAAAATACAGCCGTTATGTTATGTTTTAAAGACGACTATTGCCACTTACCAATTCGTGACTTAAAGATGTTATCATTTGTCTTTACCAAAAAGTCGGTTTACAAAAACGGGAGATGGCTACTAGGATACTTGTACGCTACATGCAATTTAGATTCTAGATTATTAAAGATATAAGAGAAATTTCTCATGAGGGTAGAGTCCCTGTTTTACTTAATTATGTAACTAAGTACTACGTTGGTAATATTGATGACGTCACTTACTAGCTAAGGTTAAAAATACATCTTTATATAAACGAACACAACTTATAAGGTAATATTAAGCCACCAACATCACTACTTGCGTTTTATAAAATTACGAACAAAATAAAATTTAAACAGACCAACTGTTCCCGGAGAGGTCCGGGGAATTCCTCCAAAATATTCCCCTAAACATTGTGAAGGTGTTATATTTGAGTGAACCGTCTGACTGTAGGTACGTGTGTATAATTTAAGACCCTGCAATTTCCGCACGTCCGACAGACCGCCCGGCCATCGCTGAGACGGAGACACACACAGCGTAGAATAGTTTAGTGCATACTGGAGTAGGTTGAGTGGGTCATGTCATATAAATGTTCTACTCTGTTGATTATTTTTTTATATTAATGGCGTTGTTTGTCAGTCCTAAATATAAAGCCAGTCGTATGTCAAACGACAGGCTTGTTTAATGCATTAGTAAAGGACCAGCACCAAAAATCAGGAATCCTTCTTAGATCATATTGGACAGATGTCCAATCTAAGAGGGTTTATAATAACATACCATCACATATAAGAAACCTGCAATCGTTTAATGCATTCAAAACTCAGCTCAGCCATTACCTAATTACAAGACAGATATCTGAGCAATGAGTGCGTTGGATGGGACTTGTGTGCTTTAATTTTTTTTTTATTTTGTCTGTACCAAATGTTGTCGAAACTAATTTTAATTTAAAACTAATCTTAATTGTTATTGTTCTCAAGTAAGCGACATTATATAGTGTTTTTATTGAGAATAAAGTTTCTTTAAACCTAAGAGGGTTTCCAGATTGCTGATTCTGAAGATGCAGAAGAAAGCCAGGTAAGAAGGATTTAAACCGACGAGCATGTGTATGAAAGTAATATGCTGACGCCTATCTCTCTGTGATGGCAGGTTTTTAGTATTTTCGTAGAACGTACGTGGTGAGCGGGTCCCGCTGTGAAAAAGCGGATCTGTTGAGAGAAGCGGTGTAGCGCAGCGTGCTCAGATCCCGTCATCCAAAAGGACACCTAAAGGTTTTAGCCGGTAAGAGTCGGTCGAGAAGAAGAAGCATACCTGTCCGTCCACCTCAGAACGGAGAAAGTCCATGAGAAATTCTCCGATAAAAATATAATGTTCTTTTTGTATTAAGAACTTTATTAATAAATCCAACAATATAATTTCACTACAATATCTTTTCAAATAAATCGAGGATATGACTGCAATGCAGAACATAAATTCAAGACGTAACCATACAAAAGCCATAGATATTATCAACAAATACAAATTCATATCATTACCTCCTGCACGATCATCGTCTTGCAAGCACATATAAAAATATAGCTAACAAAATTTATGGTGAGCGGTATTTGAATACTGAAATGACAAGTAACACGCCCCATGACATACTCCCTCGTGGCTTCTTATGGGGTATTTGTTTTGAGGGGATATCTTTTGATGGTGTAACATAACTAACGGTAGGAACACATAGGAACCCCAATTTATGTGTATTTCTTTAGCAATGCGTGTGGTTGAATGGTTGGAGGTTACAGTGATACACAAGGTGTTATTAGTACTGTTTTAGTATTGACTAAAACATAAGGATTATTTACACACAGTCCCTTATTCTTTTGTGTCGACGTAAGCTACAGTATCTGCAGATTAGGTCGAATATTTTAAGGGCCGATTTGTCAATAGTCAGATAAATTATTATTTAATCGAAGGATCAAATTTTCATTTTGACAGTTAATGTATGGAAAATATGTCAAAACATCTTTATTCTATAGACAAAACATATCTAGCAATTAAAAGGTCGGCCCTTATTTGATGTTGTTGATGTATTTCACTGAATTTTACTCGGTAATCCTATAGCAACCTCTTTACGTTCGATCATCAATCACTATTAAACATTACCAGATGGGTCTCACCCGCTGTGTCCCAGCCCTAACGCGTCACGATTTCACGCAGGTGCTGGAGCGCGCAAACTGCAATCCCCCACGTACACACATTCACGTGCACACACACATGTACACTACGTAAATACATGTTGCTATGCTTGACAAATACGACGACACTGTTATCACTTTGTTTCATATCTAGATATCAGGTGACGATATAATATGTAATTATAAGGGTGTAGGTATAGGTTTGCGGGCAACTGGTGGATGCAAATGGCAAGTTGTCGTTCCTTGTGGCGTTCTAAGGGGGAGGCCTTCGTTCAACAGTGGACGTCTTCCGGCTGATGATGATGATAGGTACTGTATATACACTCACATTTTCGCCAGTTATGTTATAGGACCTATATTCCGAACTCCGTGCTGCTACTGAAAATAAAATATTTGAAAAACTCAGTTTACCTGACTCGGAAATCGGACTTAGAACCTTAAGCTGAACAGTCATGCATTGCGACCAATAGACCAACGATGCGGTTCTAGAAAGCTTATAGATTATTTCCTTGTATCTGTCGATCTGATATCTATAGTACTAACAAATGTGTTGTTTATGAGTGAAGATGTTATGTAAATGGCGACCAGTGAACACCGAATGATGATTGGAACAGTGTCTAAGCGATTGACCTGCTGCGCTAAGGGGCGGTATTTATCTTCAAATGAGTCTGGCAGCACTGAGTCTGGTTTTGTGCCCGGTTAATGGCAATAGGCTGGCACCCATATGACTTTGGTACCTAATAACATTACTGATGTTATGTGAGTGTACTGTACACCTCTGCCTACCCGGGGAACACAGGCGTGATGTTATGTTTTATGTATGTCAACAATTAAACACATACAAACCCATTCAACCCGCACACATCGCGCAGTGTGTACTTGTTCGTAGCGTCCACTGTCTACCCCCTATCGACCAGCGGAGCGTGTGTTTGGCTAGTCCGTGCACACATGTTGAATCCCCCGACGCCGCTCAAAACGGACGTTATTATTTTCATTCAAATTTCACCTTCCCGGGACGGTTTAGGTAGATTCAGAAAGGTGATGTTTGAATGTTGAGAAAACCTACAATTTTACTTTATCTTATGTAATTTAGATGCGGAAAGTAAGTAGCGGTGTCTTACTTTTACTTCGTAAACTGTCCAGCTTTAAGATTTCATGGTAAGGGGGCTGATCGCCTCAAACAGAAAGCTTATAGTTGGATTCTCGGTAGGATAAGGTTTTATCAAAGAACTATCTAAAACCTGAATGCTAATCCCTACAGAGTTGTCTTACACTATATATTGCTGCTATACACTTGTATGTTTAGCCATCACGTATGTATACAATTCCCCGGCGACGTCTGAAACGCTGCAGTAAAATAGTCGTTCCAGCATTCTAAGAAAATACCAGGACTTAGTAAGAAGACACTATTATAATATATGTTGTATTATTTAGTTGTATCAGTTTATGTTAAATTCAAATTGAGAGCCACGGGAAAACTGCACCCTGATTGATCAATCCCGCTACCGTCCTTCCTGACTGCCCAATATTTACTAGTCATGCCAATGTAAAAAGAAAAACTATAATATGGTGGTATAGATTTTCTTCAGTTTTATATGCGTAGAGTTATCGGTAAAAGGTTAAAATTCTCAGGTTAAGAAATGTGCCATAAAAATGCCAGACAAATCCTTGATGCTACTAAATCACTAGACCATACGTTCTAAGTTGAATTCAAAACAAAAAAGCAAAACTCTTCTTACCATATTTAAATAAAAAAATCGTTTAGTTAATTCACATAAGTCACAATATCTTAACCCTTACTCCGCGCCCAGTAGGTATAATGGTACCACTTGGTACACAGTAGGTACGAATGTACTGAGTCGGAACAAGGCTGATCCCTCGACGACGCTTGCCAGGCAGGCGTTATTATTTTCATACATATTTTAGCGCCCGCCGGGATAGTTTAAGTATAATAAGAACTATCATATCCATACTTATCTTGGAGGAAACTTAGAATACACTTATGTTATTGCTCCAGTCGGCTAGAGAATATGGCTTGAGCAGTTTAGGGTTAGCAATCGATCATAATGTTATTATTAGATTCGGTCCAATGGCTCTAGCGAAGCTGGTAATGCAGCGTAGTTTAAAATATGCTTTACGAACGCTTATAATAACAATTCTATGAGATAATCTTATGTTCAGCTCTAATTTTTAGCCAAAGCTCTTGACAACTTAAGTTCGATTTCAACTTCAGACAAAAAGTAGGATTAAACGCAAATGATAAATGCAATGTTTCACATAATGCATTATCAAAATACGATGGATGCTAAAAGTAAGCGCTCCATTGCTTCATCGTAAGAATAAGAAAGACAGGCGAAATAGCATTTTAATTCTGGAAATAGGTCTTAACAATATTAAACTTTTTCTTCATATTTTTTGTAAGTATTGTCTATCTGCTGGCATTCTACTTCTTAAGAAACGCTGGAACGAACTCACAGATTAAGAATAACATTTCTGTTCCCGCTTCCCATATTTCCTATTTTGCGCAGATTTCTGGAAATTTCAGACGCAGATCCGCAGTAAGATTTTCTAAGAAATTACTATTAACGTAAAAGCATTCCTTGTAGTAGGTGCCGTAAATATATATTTTACACATTGTTATCGTTTTCAAACATACAAATACTCCTGTATTCCCTGTAGGGATAAACAGAGGGAGTTCAGACGGCTATACATGCACTTTTTGTCATTAGTACAAGGTAAAGGTGGTGAGCCTATTGCCATGGCACAAGAAGAATTCATCGACTCTTATGACTCAATTTAATAAAAGAGATTATTCTTCTTTCTTCATGTCGCTATGAAAATTATGGACACGTGTTAAAATCAATACCAGTAATAACCTGGCTAAACACAGTTTGTGAAACCAGGCGTTAGAAAATGACATGCAGTATAGAGATCTTTTTGATAATTTCCTGCGTGACGCGCTCTCTCTGTCACAAAACAAGCATATAGCGTTATCCCCCTCTGTCGCACGAAACATATGGCTTTTAGGTGCCATTAAATAATTGACCTGAAGTTTATTAAATTATGTCGGGTGAGTGCACATGCAAACTGATTACGTTTCGGGATTACCTCAGTGGGAACTGGAACGAATTTGCAGTTTACAGAACACTACGTTTATACACATAACATGCGTATATACCTAGATGTACAGCAAGCTTCTGCCCGCGGATTTGCTCGGTCTATCCCACAGGAACTATGAATTATATGTCTCTGTGTTATTACGTAAATTTGTGTTATTCTGTAAAGACAATATTACTGAGAAGTTTTTTGCATAAAATAGTACTAAACAGCCTCACAAAATGGTGGTGTTACCCGCTACATTTTTTCGGGATAAAAAGTAGCCTGTGTTAATACGCAGTGTCAGCTACCTCCATACCTAATTTAATAAAAATTGGTCTAGCCATTTGAGCGTGAAAAAGTAATAAATATACAAACACAAACACACTCAAACTTTCACCTTTATAATATAAAGTTTAGTTTGTTAACTAAAAATTACGAATAAAATTACTTACAAAGTCAATTGTATTTACACGTGTGTATTTTGTTTCAAATTGCTTTCCAAAAGTTTTATATTGGCTGAGTAAAACTAAACTTTAACGTTAACCATGCACTAGGTATTTCAAAGCCAAAACGATAAAGTAAAAACTAGAAAACCATTTGTAAAAGATAATTATGTCAATTTTAATAGGATTAAAAAACCAGTAAACTTGCAGTTTAGACCAGAATTTTCTATGAAGCTGTTTTCTCAGGCATCCTGAAAAAACTACAGCCAGTTCCAGCTTTAGATCAAAATATACAGCTGAAACAAAAGAGCATCTTTAACGAAAGTAATTCTTCAAGGAGTGCTGCGATCAGCTAAAGATGTTTGTCGCCATATTTTGCATAAAACTCATAGAATACCTTTGGAAATATAATCAGACTGACTGATGATATTTTACCAACAACGATTACCTCATACTACTACGGAAAACATATAATACTATTAATCATATACATACATATAACACTCTAAAAGTCAAATCACACTAATATTATAAAGGCGACAGTTTGTAGTGTACATCTTCATGCACAAACGGCTAGACAGACTTTGATAAAATTTCATATGGAGGTAGCTGAGACACTGGATTAACACATAAGCTATTTTTATCCCCAAAAAATTTGCGGGTAACACCGCAGGCAGCTAGATAAATAAAATTAATAAAAAATAACAATAAATAAAAAAATACATTACAATTTATGTCATATTATAAATTTTCACTTATATTATTAGAATAACCCCCTCTTACCATGGACTCTTAAAGCAGGACAGTTTACGATGTGCAAGCACGACGCCGCATTACACTGCACGTAGCGGCGTCTCCCTTCTACATCGGGAACTGTCGTGTTTTAAGAGTTCATGGTAAGGGGGTAGGATAGAATTAGTAATATATAATCGTTCAGGATTGCGTCAAAAGAAGGATTAGTGTAGCAATCATTTCATCTCGAGATCGCCGTATAGCCACACAAAATCCAAAAGACCTAGACGATAAACCCGTGTTCTACTAAAACCACTTTATATAACCCCAAGTTTGTTAGGACTTAATATTAACGAAGTTGCCAGTCTGCCAGAGTCTGGTGTCTAGTCGGCAACACCGGCCAAGACGCTCCTGATTTTAAACGAAGTGAATTTATCTTCGGAACTAACGTAAGCGTTAGCACCTTGAAACGGGACTTTAAAACATACAGTAAAAGTTGGTTCATGCTGGAATTTATGAATTCTTTGGTGTACGGGTTAGCTGGGATGTTTTGGGCTTCACTTTTTACTTGCTTTTTTGTTGTTCTGAAAATATCGTTGGACTTTCTGCTCTTGAAAGTGCGTGACGTGTGATGTAGGTGTTTTATTTCATGGGAGCTGCAATCTCTCATAAGCATATCATCACACCTGTATTTCCCAAAGGGGTAGGCAGAAGAGCCCGTAAAGTACACACCGGGGTTCAACCCCAAGACTTCAGCAGCTGCGCTAAGCGTCTACTAAACTAACGAGGCTGTATTTTAGACGCATGCTAACAAATCCAGGTCATTGCTTGTGATGGATATAAATAGTAAAATAATGCGAACGTAGAAACAAAATACGCTTGGAATATTCGCTAAAAATCCGCTAAATGATAATTATATTTATAATAATATAATTATAATTATTTTAACATTGATACTTATATTTGTGCATACTCCATCCAAAAGCCAAACCACCTGTACAACACAAATTACGTTCCCTTCCTCATAACCGCAAAACCACAGCGACTTAGAGTAAATTCATCGTGTGACGTCACGGCGTCACCCTCCACTTTATGGGGGACGCTTTATAGCGATATCAAATGGGTTTAATTTAAAAATTTAACACCCCTCGCCATTTATAGGGTGCCCCATGTTATCGGACAGGTAATAGAAAAATTATCGACTGTATATCGACACAATCTAGTGTGGCTCTTGTTTTTATTATGCTTAGAGTGGACATTACAGTGAAGCCTTCGAGACATTAAATAACCCTATAACCCCACTCTGTATCTTTTTTCAAGTAAACCCTGAAAATATTGCAACTTATTCCTTTTTTTGGGCAGTCCTTTATAATGTGATTAGCTCAGTAGCTAAGCTATTGTACTGCTACGCTAAGGGTTGCGGATTGAATTTCCGCACCGGACAAAAATTTGTGCGATTCGCAGATGTTTGACCCAAGTCTGGAAGTTTGTGCATGTGATATATCATGTTTGTTAATTCACCTACAATACAGGATAATTCCAAAGATGGGGTATTGCCCCATTTTTGAAAAAAATGACCAGCGTGAGACGACTTTATGTCACTGTAGTGGCCTAGTGGTTCCTGGCTCAGATTTATATTAGTAAACTTGCATATACAGGATCACCAACCTCATTCTTCAAAATGTTAAGTAGCTGACCTACGCCAATAAAGTGGCGATCTATGCTCGTTCTTTCTCTAAGTAAAGGTAAATACCCTGCATTGAGACATTTTATAGACTACTAGCTGTTGCCCGCGACTTCGTCCGCGTGAATTTCGTGGTATGAAAAATAGATGTTGGCCGATTCTCAGACCTACTCAATACGCTCACAAAATTTCATGAGAATCGGTCTAGCCGTTTCGGAGGAGTATGGGAACGAAAACTGTGACACGAAAATTTTATATATATAGATAATAACTATCTTGTTATCATTATAACATATTGAAACTTACAATAGTGTGTATGCTGTATAATGTTTCATTTTCTACTATACTTACAATATTACAGATACAATTCTGCTAATTGGTTACTATAGTACATAATATCCATTCATTTAGATCTATAGAAAATATTTGCTAATAATAATTCATATTATTAGCAATATTTCACTGGCTCAATAATTTAATTCACTGATACAATATTTAATTGTTGTAAATTGATACCGTTGGTACAGTATCTACTATATTTAATAACAGCAATTCTAAATTATCAGAATTTCCAATTATTTTGTTTATCATGATTTCGGTGAACTAATAATTATTCATAAAGGTAAATTTGTATAGCATTTAGCACAGTACTTAGAACAAACAGATTGATTTCAGTAACGATTATTATCTCTATAGGTACAGTCAGCAACATAAGTGGCTTAACATGTTAAAGAACCTTATGTTAAATAATTGAAAGAAATAATCATCAGTTCAAGTTATGGTTCCAATTTATAGGAGCGTCCAAATGATGATCTAAGAATATTTAAGAATTTTTACAATTTAAGAAATGGTTATACAACTTTTAATCGACCAACTATGTAGTTGTATGTCAAAAACTCGATGTTGATAAAGTTGCCTGCCAAAGGAGTGCGACTAATTGTTTGCGACTCTACATACATTCCCGTAGACTTTTTGACGTACCACTAAATAGTTGTTCGATTGAAAGTAGTATGTATGCGCTAGATCTAAGTCAGAATAACTTACTTCAATACGATTATACATAAAAAAAATATAATATTGGTTAGTTCAACCTGTACCACGGCCACTGCGCTGATTTAAGAAAGGTGAGCAATAAACCTGCGCCATGACACCTTAGTCTACACAAAGGCGGTCTATTTCGGCGACACAAGGAAGGGAACTCAAATCAAGTGGCCGGTGACAATGTACGGGAAATAAGCAACAATAGCCCGCTGAAGTATAGCCTCTTAGCCTCGCAAAGACATACAGGTATATGTAGCCAGCGCGGCTATAGAATATACTTAGATGTCTTTTAATAAAATGTGTGGAAATATTAAAAACTATTGCTGCTTCTTCTTTTATTTTTATTTATGTGCTTAGGAATTAACCCTCTTACTTATAAACGATGCTAAAATGTATTTTAAGTTGAGATCTTCTAAAGTCTATTGATATCTATATTTATTGACGTACAAACGACAGTGACGTGTATAATTTATCATTTGTTCAGCAATGACAGTTTTTATAAGTAAGGGAGTAAATGTTTAGAACAAACACATCCAATTGCCACATGGATTAGGTCATGTCGTGGTGTAGAGTTTGGTCAGTCAACAAGGATGATAGCAAGGTGCACCGTCCAGGGTGCGCCTGATGTATTATCTACGAACAGAGTATCGTCACTCGTGGAGGCTTGCTACTTGCACCCTGCACCTGGCGATAGACAGATGATAAAGTAATAACGTGTCACTGTATACTTTTAGAAAACTAAAACTCGAAAGTCTTCTATAATTCTCAAGTTCTCTTATTTTTGCAACAAGACAAAGCTATTTCTAAATTAATCTATACACGAATAAGAACCTAATCTTGTATTTAATTTTATGTTATATTACGAGATAAGTATACTAAAGACCAAGTATACTAAATTTTACCTGTAAGGGTAGCTCTGTTGGTGTTAAATAAATAAATTCGCGAACATTTAAAAAGTAGAAACATTTTTACTGTTAATTATAATTAGTAGTATTGGATAATATAACTGCTAATTATATTATTATCCAATAACAAAATTATTTTGTAGAGCGAGTATCTCTGTTTGAATTGCATCCCTATAAATTCGCTTTATTCCAATTCCGTGTATCGGCTAAAGGTTGTTACGTAAAACCAATCACAGATGGATCGTGTTTCGGGGAACTACTTCATTGAAGAATTATTGTAACATGACGCTCTATTGATCATAGGCGTATGCCTAAAGGGTGATTTTGACTAGCTCGGGCTATGAAAGGTGTATTTGTTCCTTTGTTGCTCCATTCAGTGTTATGGAAGTAAATTGCTTTTTTGCATGGTACTACTATTTTATAATACGCACATGTATTCGAAACTATATTGGTGCGTGCCGTGTTTGAACTTGGGACCTTTGACTTGACAGTTCAACGGCCATACGACTCGACTATCACTGCTTGATTATGTACTAATGTTATATCTTTATTATATTCTACGATTCACAACTAACTCTATTTTTTATCAACTATATTACTTATTAATTGAGGCAATTTAAATGTATTTCTTTCTATCCAATTATTATTTTGATTATACTCTGCAGACCACATGTATCAGCAAAACACAAAAACAATACACACCTACGTATGTGCCAACTGAAACAAAATTAATATCGCTTTTTTCCTCTTGAAAAGACTGCCTTCTTCGGCGCCGAAGATTCTATACGATACAGTCTAAATAAACACGAAGAATTCCCGTCTATGCAGCAATCAGGTGGAATTCGGTCGATCCGCGAATCCCCGCTTGAGACGCGACGACCCGTGAACGTTCAAACTTACCTACCCTCATTACGTGTTTGTCGTGCTTATAAAAATGTGCCTTTAAAAGGCAATATTTAACTGAATTCAAAGCCATAATGGCGAATATAGGGAATGATGGGCTTACTTTATTTTCAGGATTTGATTTTAGGAAAATATTTAGATGTCTGGTTTGTATGTTCACGGTTTTATACACTTATATTTTGTGATAGTTATAGTTTATGCTTCTCTCTCTGCTAAAGGAAACGGATGTGATCAATGGCTTTATATGAAGACTATAGTCGAAAAACGTCTAGAAAAACATACCTTGGCAATATCTAACTGCCAGGCACTGCAATTTTTTCACACAAAAAATTAATGAGTAAAGAACACTAGATAAAATATATGTTAATGGAATAGCAAGTAATAGACCTCGGCAAACAAAACATAACCAGATTGAAGACTTTCCTGAGAAGGATAAATTCAGCGTTCCCATAACTGACGAGTATTATGATGAAGGTGATAGATTACAATCTCTAACGTAGTAAATACAAATCCATAAATGCTGCTGAACAGCGCCCTTACCTGCATGGTAACCTTACCGGCATGCTCTTAAAGCAGGGCAGTTTACCTTGTGCCAGCGAGACACCGCAATATAAGGCACGTAGTGAAGTCTCACTTCCACAACGCAAACTGCCCTTCTTTAAAAGTTTATGGTAAGGAGGCAGGCGTGAATTTCAACACCATTAAAAAAAAATCCCTCAATCAATTTAAAATCATTAAAAAACCTAGTAAATTAACGTCTTCATTTCGTACGCAATTCAAAACCTCGCGATCTCCATACGACAAGCAAACCAATGAATTCTTCTAACATTTAACGTTCAATAATAAAGTTTTTTCCATCGCCCTACACTTATTAGCTCGGCGGAATATATTAAATTCCTCGGCGGCCGAACATTTTCCTCGCAATATTCATATTTTTCATATCTACCTCTGTATTATGATTTTCTTTGAGTTTTACGGTCTGTGTGTCATTGACAGAGGATGTGGGTGTTATGACTCCTAACATGAGAAATAGTCGGAGAGGAGGATAGATGGTATGAGCGTTGAATAAGGTACTATGTGCCTTGGTAACGTGCGTTGTTGCTTCGTAAACTCGATAGCAGGGACTTAAAACGATACACAAAATAACGTTATTTGATAGCGTTCAAGTTACTAAATAACGTTATACGAACAACCATTATCAACACGGAATCCTGAACATAATTGCGGAGAGACTAGAGTCCAATAGTGCACTTGGGAGATTTATTAGGCTACATGTTATGTTTTGAATTTATATTTATATTAGCTGCACCCCGCGGTGTTATCCGCTAAATTTTTCGGGATAAAAAGTAGCCTACGTGTTAATCCAGGGTGTCAATCTCTATACCAAATTTTATCGAAATCGATCCAACCGTTTGAGCATAAAGAAGTAACAAAAATACAAACACACTCACAAACTTTTGCCTTTATAATATTAGTGGTAAGTGTGATTCGCTATGTACCTAATAACATAGTTTTGAAGACCAATGTTACTACCACAATTTGAAATAGGTAAGTATATGTTATTTTATTGAACGATTGTTTTTTATTTATTTTATTACGATATTTTGAGTAACGTTTCAAGTCCCTGCTCAATATTTTAAAAATAATCTGGCCATATTGTATTCAGAGTTTTTGAACTGCTCAGGGTGGGTTTGATTTCTAAGTGCGACAAAGTGTAGTCGAGTTATCTGTTAAGCAAGTCCCGGTAGCAGTCGAAGTTTGCTATTGTACCCCAGTGATGGTATTATTTTGACGTTTACCCTGCTAATTTATTTGATAATGACGTTAAGCGTCACCTGAATTATTTTGGGCATAATTAAGAAAAGGATGAAAATATTATCCCGTTAAGAGCCATTTCACATTTTTTGACAGTTTTCTGAATTTTCGGACGCGAAATTTACCATCTTAGGTAGTACTAAGGAATTTCTAAAGACATGTAGAATGTAGACCAATCTTTCCCATTGTTACAAATAGAATTAGATTTTCAAAATATAACTTGATTGCTGTGTGGTGAGCTATTTCCCGCAACACGTTTTCTGAAAATCCATCGCAGAGCCATTTTCGGGCTTCAAATTCTACCATTTACATCAACAAATTTAAATGGAAAAAATACAGTAGGCATAGGATATATACTTTTGTTGTAACATAAGGTGGAAAATTTTCGATTAATAACACTTTTAATTGATAAAAAAATAAATACTTAAACCGGTTTTCACGGTTTTATATGGTAATTTTATCGCGACTTTTTGGTTTAAATAAAGGTATTTATTACTTTTAAAATTATGCCATAATGAACTATGCTCTCTGGGAAATCTATTAATACAATGTTTTTTAATATTCCTTTATTTAATTAGATATAATACCATTTTCAATATCACTCAAAATCACAATAAATTACAATGCACAAACGTAGAACGATCAGTCGGGCCCGAGCGCCCTTAGAGGCAGGACCTGTGTCACTTTTTTCAAATTTTGAATTACGAAAATTCGTATTAAAAACCCATTTTTATACTACGACCACAACGTTTTCATTTTCTACGAATTATTTTCATCCGGTTTTGTTTATTATAAAATGTTATTAAATTCTTTTAAAATATTTTATTTGATTATTCAGCAACCATCCAATCAGATATTATATCTGATGACGTAAGTTTCTGTTCTGTAGCAGCACACTGAATTATAAGATGCGCGAAAAATGTTGCCAAAAATGTTGTCCCCTCAATGCGCAAAGTAGTCCCAGCCAACGTTCATGCTAACCTGATTTCGGAAATTTTGCACAAACCTCACATCTTATCTACTTTCTACCCCCTGCTCGAGTTCGTCCTTATTTGCAATTATAAGGTCGGTAAGGGAAGGGGTGGCGCCGCTATTTACCTCCGATTACGATTCCACTGCATTCGAAACTGTATTATAATCGATAGGTTCATATTATGCACAACACATCATCATGGGAGATTTCAACACTTCCTTACTCCGCATACCTCCCAATCCTCCAAACTCCTGCACATAGTCGATTCTGCCAGCCTACTCGTCGTACTGCTTCAAGCCACTCACCACAACGATGTAGCTGAGCACACTCGGCTCGATTTCATTAATACCCCCAATTCTTCCCTGGTTTCCTCTCATGACCGACTCGTCACCGCTGGATTCTCTCACCACGACCTTATACTTTTATCGTATATCCTCAAACCTCATAAACCTAAGCTCAAGGTACTGTACAATATACATGCACAGCTTCGCGCGAATCAATGTAAGCAAACTGAGTTCAGATGCTTCTCTAATCGACTGGAAACCTATGATGGAGGCTCCCGCGGTCGACGAAAAGGTTAGCAGTTTTAACCGGGAAATCATCGAGCTTTATGATATACACGCACCGGTTGAAAAGGTAAAGCTGAAGCGTCCACCTGCGCCATGGGTTTTGAATGGTGTAAAGTTGGCCATAAAGCGTAGGGATCGCGCTTTTTGAAAATTCAAGAAAGATCGTGATGAGGACTGGAATCTTTTCAAAGCTGCACGAAATCGGTATAATTAAGTAATATCCAATACCAAACGCCGCCATATTCTAAATCACATTTATTTATGTTCCACTTTTGCCAATCTCTGGAAGTTCCTTGAAACTCTCAGTATTGGCAAATCACCACTATTTGACCGGTTGAATTCCATTGATTTGGACGACCTCAATTCGCATTTCTTCACTAGCCCAACTTTAGACAAAATACCAAACCTCAGACACTTGCTTACGTCGATGGTCTCCCGCGTCCCAACATGAATCCCTTGCTCATATCTCCAGTCACTGAGGGAGAAATCAAAAAGATCATCATCCATCAAATCCATAGCGTTAGACTGTGATAACGTCTATCGCGGAATGATCGTCACAATAGGTGACCACCTTCTTCCAGCAATCACACACATAATATCGTGCTCCTTGGATACCGGATACTTCCCCTCCTTGTACCGCAAAGCTTTCGTTCACCTTTTACCTAAAATATCGAGCTCTTCTCTACCCAGTCACTTCCGACCAATCTCTATCCTTTCTTTCCTATCTAAAGTGCTCTAGGCCTATGTCCATGAGAATATACGAAGAGTCAACCAAAATAACCTCTTGTCTCCCTTGCAGTCCGGTTGCAGGCCAGGCGATTGGCGACATTAAGGCAGGCATAGAAGATACTAAAGTTACAGCCCTAGTTGATTTTTCCAATACCTTCAATATAGTCAATCGCGATATCCTCGTCTACATCCTATCCCATCTCTTGGCGTCTCCTAAAGCGCTGGAATAGATCCCTTACTTTTGGGAACGCCCGTGGTCGGT
Source organism: Abrostola triplasia (assembly GCA_946251915.1). Taxonomy (NCBI): domain Eukaryota; kingdom Metazoa; phylum Arthropoda; class Insecta; order Lepidoptera; family Noctuidae; genus Abrostola; species Abrostola triplasia. The sequence goes on along the minus strand of OX276424.1, from coordinate 836,856 downwards.
CCATGTGGAAGAGTCCTCTTCTTCCTGGTGTGAGCTAAAATCTGGCCTTCCACAAAGCGGTATTCTCCGCCCATTGTTGTTTTCTATCTTTATTAACCTTGTAATCCAATCACTTCGGTGTGCGTATTCCATATGCCGATAACTTGTAGCCTTACTCTGCTTCTGGGATTGATGATGTGTACTAGACAATGAGTGCAACCAACTGCGATCTTTAAGCTACAATGGACTGGTCCGAGAAATTTGGCATGGCGGCAATTCCGAATAAGTGCCAAGCAATCATACCTGGTAGGTCTATGAGTTTGCGCAAACTACACGTGGCAATGCTGCCAGTCTTTTGGGCACGTTACCGGTTGACATCGATGGGGATGAATTTTTTGATGCTTTTTAACTTCTTATTTTTGTATATATTGTTTTTAATTTTAATGTTTTTAATTTGTTAATTTAGTTGCTTTATGTATATATATGTATTGTTTTGATTCATGTATGTATGTAACGTATTATATGTATGTTTATTATTTTGCGTATCGATATACGTCATCATCATCATCATCAGCCGGTAGACGTCCACTGTTAAAAGGCCTCTCCCTTAGAACGCCACAATAAACGACAGCTTGCCAATTGCATCTACCGCTTGGGCCGCAATTCTGACGATATCGTCGGTCCACCTGATGGGAGGCCTGCCAACGCTGTCTTCCGGTTCGTTGTCGCCACTCGAGAACCTTTCTTCCCCAGCAGTTATCGGTCCTTCGAGCGATATGGCATGCCCATTGCCACTTCAACTTGCATATTCTTCGAGCTATGCCGGTGACTCTAGTTCTTTGGTGAATTTCCGTATTCCGGATCCTGTCGCGCAAAGACACCCCGAGCATAGTTCTTTTCATAGCTCGTTGAGTGACTCTGAGCCTTTCCAAAAGGCCAACCGTTAGCGACCACGTCTCAGAGCCATACGTAATCACATCGCATGCATCGATATGTGCATCTACCTAATATTTGTCTCCATATCGCTCTAAAGTCGACTGGTAATAAATGCCTAAGGTATTAAGCTCGCATTTGTATATTTATTTTGAAAACTTTAAAATGGAGGAGGATATCAATTCGGATGTTTAAATATATTTTTTATGTATGTTCGGGCACAACTCCGTCATCTAAAGACGGATTTGCAAAATTCTTTTTTTGTTGGAAAGTAATTTATTCCGAAATAGTCCCATTGAAATTTCATGTAGATCTGATGATGATCTTTGGAGATATGGAACTGAACTCCTTATAAAATCATAGCAGAACTGTCGTTACAAGTAATATAGCCTAAGTAATTGTCGCCACAAACTAGAAAGAAAGAGGGGGAGGTGGTGCATTGTCCCCCCTTCTACCACTTTAATAGTATATATCGTGTGAGATATCGTTTGAGGGAGCATTTTGTAAGGATTTCAAATACTAATCCTCAAAATGTCTACGGCGGATGAATCCTAGGCATCACTAAAAATTATAAAAACCGCCTTAAAAAATAGGAACAAATAAATAATATGATCAAATTACTAATGAATTCAAAATATTTTCATAAATCTCGAATATAGGTATATTGTAATAACGATCAAGATTTTTTTGTCCGTCTCGTTTTTTGCGCTACACTGTTAACATTATTTTTGTGTGGGTGTATCACGCACACATGACAATTCTACCGAAATTCGAACGTCAAAATTTTGTGAAATGGCTCTTAAGTAATAATAGCTGGTACATCATCATCAGCCTATCTCCGTCCACTGCCGGCCATAGGCCTCTCCTAAAGGACGCCACTGGGCTCGATCTTCGGCCTACAAACAGTACATAATAACTACAATATAATAGTAGTAATAAAACATAACCAATAGTAATGATACATACGGAACTGAATAGTCAATAAAAAGCCAAGTTATACAAGAATTACGTGTTGAAAACAGTCAAGTTATTCCTTTGTCCAATGTTATCCAGAATCCAGTTATCGTCAGGTTCAAATCCCGCGGTGTTAATATTTCAGGATAAAACAACAGAACCAGGACATTTCTCCTGAGAGCTAAACACCAAACAAGCCATCAAAATCATTTAAATTAACAATAAACCGCAAACTTAAGTTTGATAATAAAACAACATAATGGCGGTCGTTCGTACTTAACATAAAAACTTTGCTTATTAACATAACAAACTTTGTCAACTTAATAATATAATTATGGGATCTAATCCAAACATTATCAGAGGGGTCAAGTGTTCTGGTTAATTGATGTGTTGCCCGCAAGTTCTTCAATTAATTGTGAAAGTTTGTCAAGTATATGTAGACACCTATGTACCTTGCATGTGTTTTGGCGACCTGCCCCCTTACCATGAACACTCAAAGCAAGACATTTTACGTTGTGGAAGGGAGATGCAGACGTGCACTGTAATGCGGCGTCCCGCTTCTACCACGAAAAATCGCCTGCTTTGAGTGTAAGGTGGCTTATTCGCGCGCTGGCTAAGATATTGGCCCGCAGCTTTATGTTTGGTGCGTTACGTTATGGTTAGATCTCCGCACGAATTTTAGACTATCATTTTTATATATTTTGAATTTTCACACAAGGGTGATATGCTGGGATATTTTAAATATTTAGATCCATCACTCAAAAAATTAAACAATTGGTAATACCTATTTATTACTGTTGTACAAAGCTTCTATTATGGGTTAAGTCGAACATTCCCAAAAATTCTAAAAACATAATATTTTTGCGGAACATAATGGAGGTGATTCGGATACCCTACGACACGAGGGACCAATTTTTTTTCTTGACTTTCATGTTTTGGTTACATCTATACAATACATCATATTATCTACTGTTTTCGTAATAAATTTCTTCCGTATATTCTGTCATAATTTAAATGCGCGACACTAACGCCTAAAAACCAAGGAAGAAAGGTCAAGTTTCAGTTAATTTAAGCCGTGGCTTCCAAGTTATCCAGTTAATCGTTTCTCGCAAGTATAAGTAGATCTGTCCCGGAGGACAAATAACCGAGTCTAGATGATAGATACTGTTGAATAAATTAGGCCGCGGTTAATCGATGCAAGTTCAGTAATTGCCCGGAGATATGTTGCTGATAGCTGCGGGACTAGATGTCTGGCGATAACCTTGTAAAGCAAACAAATTGTTTTGATTTATCTTTAGAAAATTTTGTAGAGTAAGTAGTAGTAATAAAAATGAGTGACTAATGGAAAATATTGTATAAAAGTTAACATTATAAAAAAGAACATATTGCAGCTTTATTATGGCTTGTTTGTAAAAGTCTGTGTACAGGCTTCAGGGCGCCCAAACAGGGACTAAAGAGCCCCAGTTGGGCGCCAACTCAACTATACTTTTAAAATTTATCTCAGGCTACTTAAGTACCTTGAAGAGTTATTGCAGCTGTTAGTAATAAACTGAAAGCTGTTAAAAATTGTAAGCTATACTAGTAAAATGATAATAAACTGGGAGGTTTCACTTACTTGTATCAGATAGCATTGCGTATGAAATCAGCGCATGACATGAATCTGGAAAGAAGAAAACCAAAATTAAGTACAGAAGAAAGACAAAAGGTTAGAAAATGATCGTAATGGGCTAGTTCTGTAAAGCATTTGATTGAGTACCTACAATGTAAAGTAGATATAATACAGCAAATAATGTAATGTATAATCTACGTAGCCTTAACTTCACCATTTTATATAAGACTAAAGATGGGCATTGCAGATACAGACGGATTCCCATTAAAAAAACTTAATATTCATCGTAATTAATATTAAGTTTTTTGATAGAAATCAGCCTGTATCTATACGACGCAGCATGTTAAAAACTACGTAGAATAAAAGTTCCTGTTTATTTACCCAGTACTGAAACCCTTAAGACAGTAGGTGAAAAACACAGTACATTTTTTTATATGGCTTAAAATATTAATAGCTATAATAATACTTTGAGATTACATAAGACTGCGCTATCATTTATAAAGCTGCGACATGTGAAAATATTTCTTTTTAACCAAAATCCCTAAAAGTATACATTATTAGCAGCGCTAAAAGAGTGCTACAAAAAAAACAACCGAAAAACACAAAATCCGCACGACATATCGCACTTTTTCGTTGCCACACACGTACAATTTTAATCACACCACAAAACCCATTCCACGCACACACACAAACGCTAAATAATTAATAACACATGGGGAAGCACCGTCGCCGTCGCCAGATTCACACAACAGTTCATACATAAAGCGAATCACGTCTCTAGAGGGAAAAACAATCCATCAGTTGTTGGGTCCCTCAAACGGCACTCCATACACCGCAGAACGTACATCACACATATACACATAACATGAAATAACGCACACATACATCACTCGCATACACCTACACAAGGTTAGCGTACTCTCAAAAATGTAGGGAATTTCTCACTCACACATGCACAACGGGGAATATCGACACACACATTGCATCCGTCAACGTAGAACACAGATGCATCACAATACACAGCTGGGATACGAATGTGTGGGTGATAGGGCGGTTGCAAATGTTAGATTCTGCGACTGGATGTTTAGTAAAATGTTCCTGTAAGTGTACATTTAGGTATTTATATTTTATAATTAGTTTTGTTTCGAAAGACTTACACACTTACGTAATGTCATTGAACACAAATAAAAGTGGTCGTTTTATTACTTTTTGAACTCCTTCTATTACAGTATCTAGATGAAAGCTCATTGAAAAAATAACAATTTATAATACCAGTGGTATAAATTAAACGTTAACATGAACCGTTTCATGCTTTGTACTTATCAGACTACTACTTAAGTTAAATAGACTGACAGCCGCGTGGTTTCACCGTTGGTTTGACTTGGTAGTCAAGCCAAAGGTTGCAAGTTCAACCCAATATGCATCAATGTCTTATCGAATTCATGTGCGTATTATTAAATTAGTTATTAGTTGCTAAAAGCTGTGAAGGAAAACATCGTTAGAAAACCACAGGTCAAATGTTATGCTCAATGTACGAGCATTGACTGATAACACTAATGTGTTCAACAAACCTATAATTTATCATTAAGCATTAACCACAGTCCTTGAAACTTAACTAGCTACCAGATCAACGAAGCACTTTGAGTAAAAATATTTGTTCCTCAAAGTCGCACGACACGTCACCATATAGTCTAACCGTGTCGCAACACATTCGCGGGTGTGCGGCGGCCCTAAACGCGCCCCTTCCGAGTTTTCTCTTGACCCACATCGGGCTGCAGGGAAAAACTTGCAGATTATCGAATGTGGCGAAAGTTGGACACAACCGTAATAATGCTGACCGGGCTGCAGTTAGAACTGGCTGTGTGCGGAATATGAAACGTACGGATTTTGAAACTGCATTCTATACATACATGTCATACATATATGGAATATTATCTGATCTTTTTCTGGTAGAGTCGTATTACGGTACCAGCGGACTAAGAGGAATCTTGTGGAGAAATCTCCTGTGTTGTTACTCTCAGTTGCGGCTGCACTGGCTCAAATTCGGTCAAGTCATTTCTTCACACCCTTCTTTATTCCTTGAAATGTGCTATTGCTACTGTGCTTCACCAGACAGTGTGAATCCAAAATGTGATAGGGGATTTAAAAAACTTAAAGTGATGTAATTAATCATATAATTTATTATTATTTTGTATATATTTATTTTTAAGAAGTGTAAATAACCTTGTAAATAAAAATAAAAGTACTTATACAGATTTATTATATTATTATTCTTTTGGTGCAGTCAACTGATACACTATCAAAGGGTTTGCTTCTGCCCGTTCAAATCAAGTTGTAATAAAAAGTTGAACCTTAGAAAATACAATCACAATGCTGAAACAAATCCATGTAAAAAATGATCGTCAAAAGTAATATATGTACATACAACGCGCTTAAACTAAAAACACATGACCTTTAGATATTTCTTACCATAATAATATTACCTCTTCAAATATCAATGATAAAGCACGCAATGAAAATAATTATTAGACAAGCACAACCCTAAAAAAGCTGTAATTCTGTTAAAGTGTGATAATAATATTAGCGTTTATATTATAGATCTTATTTATACAGAGAAGGAACGAGAAATAATCACATGGTATTATAATGCCGGTTGGTAATTTTAAACCCGATGTTTTCCTTCACAGAGGACGTTTCCTCGGACATGACAAAAGTTCACAGTAAGTATGACATTAAAATAGTCTGCAATTGATATTTTTCTATACCTGCAACTTAGGACATAATATTCTCCTGGCAGAATTTCGATCATGGCGGCCTTTCTCAACTGAGACTAGCCAACTACGCAGGAGTTACTGCACAAGTATGCGCGCAAACAGGTGCATTCCCTATTCCCTCACTCTTATAGTCCGATAGGACGGTAGACCGACCAGATCGAAGATAGTACAAGCGCAGGATTAACGTCTTAACGTGTCTTCCGAAGCCCGGAGGGGTTTCGACATGTGAAAACTTTTGCATGTCCCAAATCGAAATTTAAGTCCAATGTTTTTAAAATGTTATCCAATGATATTAAGAAATAGTATGAGTATTTTATTCTTAATTTAATTTATTTGCACTGTTTTATTTAATTTTATTTATGAATTATTTTCTATGAATTTATGAATTGTTGTATGGTTTCTCCCTTTTTACTTTTAATTCTCATTTGTGATTTATAATTTTATTCATTTTTTTTTTTGGTTGTTTTTTTTTTTTTTAGTAAGTAATTAATTAATTATGTTTTTATAATGCGAATCTAGAGGCATTTTTTTAACTTATCCTAATTTTGTTAATATGCGGATAATGTAGTGGGCTGCAATATTGTTAGCACTACTTAAGTACATTATTTTTTGTAACCATTATGTATTGTAGCTGTTTATTGTCCCACAATAAATAAATAAAACGGTTACCCATCACAAGACTGACTGCAATGAGCACGGCTTAACCTCACAGATCGCCTAATCCGCGTGGTAGCAACATAGCCACTGAGGGCATACACGGTCATATAATCATGCGTAAACTTCTTATAATAGATAATAATCTTATGCATACGATACGATACAATTTGCCTATCAGCGTCTGTGCCTCAATAAGTCTCACACATCCATAAAACGCCTCTAAGAAAATAAAGTACCTTCAATAACATTCAAAACCTTCAATGCAAAAATCACGAAGTTTTTGCTTCTATCAAATGTCTCCCATATTAATTTTCCGCGAGGCCTACCACAGAGGCTTTCAAAGGGAAACCTTGATAACTTCCGCGTTTTTATGATATTCGGGTATTCCAAGCACACAGCGTGCACTCTAGGGACCAAAGCTATTGGCAATCATGACTAGTTTAGCATTATTAACGATAGCAATCGTAAAAGCCCTTTTGATTTACCTATGTATGTATTAAGAACTTTTATTTACATTTATTACATAGTCATTCAAATACTACCTGTACATATTGCATATAAATATTTTTTATGAATGTCGCCCCATACTAGGAATTTCTTTTATATCGTAGGTTTGTTTTAGAAACATGAAATATCACAAATACAAACACCCAGACTCGGGACAAAAATATGCGGAACGCACAAAATTTGCGGGGAAACGAACCCGCGCCAATCAGGTCGTCTAATATAATATTAACGGATAATATTACCTACTGTAAAACTATTTACAAATAAATTTCTTCCATACATTGAAACAACATATAAATATATTTACCTTTGTGTATGAAAGAGATTAAGATAGCATGTGGTAGAGGTGCAAGTGAGAGAGGTTGATTCTGTTTATGTGTGAAACACAATAGTGAATTATATTATAAAGTTTCCTATCAAGCTAATACGAGATAATTTTATGTTTTAAAATATGAATATTGCGCTCCAGTTTGAGAATTTTGTAAAGTTATTTATTATTTATATATACCTATATTTATTATTTTTTTAATGTATTTAAAACATATCTATAAATAAAATAGGAAAAATCTGAATGTTTTTTTTTTTTTTTAAAAACGTCGCCCCACACTAGGAATTTCTCCTGTATCGTAGGTGCGTTTCACAAACATGAAATATTCACATACACTAACACCCAGACTCGGGACAAACATCTGTGGTTCGCACAAAGTTTTGCCCCGTGCGGGTATCGAACCCGCAACCCTTAGCGCAGCAGTCCAATCGCTTAGCCACTGCGCTAATCAGGTTTAATGTGATTTTCCTATATCATATTTTCATGCATAGTTTAACATACATATTTTTATGCACGCTAGATACAACTTATATTGTGAATTCTTTAAAGACATAAAGTATCCCATGCACATTGAAGGCAGGTATTTTATTACCATTGACGTAGAAATGGAATTGGGTTTCCATTTCTTGTCACTGACAAATTCGGAATTCTGTAAGAGCGTAGCACTTGTACGACTAATCTTTGAGCTGTCATTCTCTTTTATAAATTGAAAGTAATTCAGAATCGAATTCAATTCATAAAATAGAGATATACCTATATTCTTTGACGTTCTAACGTTCTTATGTTGCTGACAATCTCAAATGTTCCTTCCAAGAATCCCAGACGAGGGACCCCAGGGGAGTTTAAAAATAAAAAATACTCTCTTAGCCTCTCGTAAGCAGGGATGGTAAACTATCGAAGTACAAGCTTATTTAAAAAGGAATTACTGCAAATTCTAAATTATTTTGGTTTATTTTAGGTAACAAATTGCCTAAAGCGATAAGTAGATAAATTAATATTTCAGTAATTATCACAATAAATACAAAAGTGAGTGAGTAAAAGTAGAATAATAATTATTAATTAAAACATTTATTGAGTTGCACACATTACATACAAAATTAAAACCACACAAGTTGTGTGATAGTTGGTCGGCGGAAATAGCGCTTGATAAACATTTCATAATTCATAAATACTTTCTTTATAATAAGCGTGGGTCCGCTTGCGACCACGGCCAGTCGAACTCGGTCGAAACGTCAAGCCAAAATTAAAAACTTGTGTTGGCTTTAATTCCAGTGTTGTTATTTAATTTAATTATAATCATGCAACGCTATAGTTTAAAAGTTACAAATACTTTATGTATTTTAAAAAGCAATACGTCAATTGGGTCACTTACCCCTAACCCACAGTACAGGTAAATTTCCCCCCAAACACGCCACAAGACAGCCTAGCAACTTACTAACTCGATTGACCCGTAAGACCTCGCCACTATTTAGTATACACATGCACGCCAGGTGGCTGCCACAGCATGCATTTAAATCGAATATTACAAAGCGGATATCCTGTTATAACCGCCTTAAGGTTCTTTGGCTATGATACGACTGCCAGAGGAATGTGGGAAGTGTGTGGGTTACAATTGGTTAATACACTGGCCAGCAAAACTGAGGACTACGCTTTTTATTTATTTTTTCCTAAACTGTCAAAATTAGAGATTTGAAATACAAAACGTTTATAGCGAATTTTATCAGTTTTCTATGAAACTACAGGAAACTTTTTCGAATGCATTTTATTTCGAACTTTTTGTTTTAGTTCTTTTTATTTTGAAACTGAAATATGCAATACCGACCGGTGTGATTAAAAAACTTTTAAAGCATTTATATATTTTTTTTGGACAATAATCGTTTAGATAGCTAAGCATTTTATACCACCCTTATTGCTGTCATTAGTTTATACCGTTGTTATATAATTAAATAAAAATAAAAAATCATAAGTATTCTATTCTGAGGAAAGAACGGTATTGCTTTTTCTTTTCTCATTTTTTTTTTTTCTTTCCTTTTTTGTACAGCCATTTTGGTCATATACCGTCAGATATTATTTATACTATTTGTTCGTTCTTGTAAATAAATAAAGTATGAATGAAGCGTATTTAACTAACATAACGATAAGTTACATTATTCAGCACAAACTATAAGATAACTCACAACCCGCCACAAGATGTTCGTGTAAAATTCTTTCAGAAGAGTGTTGAGATGCCGCCAGCAAATACATTAAATGCCAGCCATTTATCTAAGACGCCGCGATTTAAATATTTTATCACACTTTAAAATACATTGTTGCTCTCATTAAAAACGTTTATCGTGTCGGAGTTCAAGATTTTGTGGTGTCGGTGAAGTTTATATACCGGGTCCATATGCCAAAGGTATCGGGAGACCGACCAAGGCAAGAACTAACATGACATTTCAAATGATACGTGTATAGTACACCCACAATTTACCAGTTATGTTATAGGTCCCAATGTAATAGGGTGCGATCCTATTGCCATCAACCGGCGCAAATCCAGACTCCGTGCTGCTACTGAGAATAACCTAACGGAAAAACCTAGTAAAACTTTGCCCTCCGATTTGAACCGATTTAGCAAAGACAAATAGTTTTAATATAAAGTTGTAGTAAAGGGGCTATTGTGCCTGATACATGTATTTCTTCGTATTATTTCTGTTATTCTTCGTATCAACTTACCCCGAAAACGAAATAAAAAGAAGAGTGTCTTGCAAAGAAGTCCAGCATAAAGCGGAACCAACTGTATAATTAACACGTCAACAGCGAGCCGTGCAAAACATAGAATACACTAACTAACCCTGCGGCCGCGAGCGTGTCAACCCTCTATAGAAAATTAATTCGTCCAATCTAAACTGTCTTAAAGACAAATCAGTTTGAAACTTACTGGGGCTAGCACGGGAGCCTGTCCCGGGCGGGCGATATTATCCGGATTACACACAGATGTCGGATGAGAACCGAATGTGTGAAGGATCAAAAGATTTCATAACTTACAATTGTGGGTTTAAGTTGGGTATTGGTGTTTCTGTTAGCAGCTTTATAGGAAATGGATAATTGTTTTGTTGCGAAGTAGCTTTACACATTGAGATTATTTTACAAAAGTTAGTAAAGAGCCGTCGTGTATTAACGACGCACCCTGAACAGTCAATCCTTATGGCAGGTAGATTTTACAACGGCATTATCACGTAATATTATTGTAAAGATATTGGAAGTACTATATAAAATTAAAAATAATAATTTATACAATTTTTTTTATTCGTTTTTTTATTTATCACTAACACAGCTATCATAACATTTTAGGGCTCCGTACTCAAAGGGTACAACACGACCCTATTACTAAGACTCCGCTGTCCGTCCATCCACCTGTCACCATATCTCATGATACTTAGACAATTATTTTCACAGATAGCTCAGATAGCTAGATTCAGAGAGTAACTCTTTAACCAGTAATTATTAATTGGTACTAAACCCTGCTCGCAGCTTCAGTTATTTATTAACTAATTAAAGTGACAATCTTGCAACCAGTTACCAACTCGCGTTAAGTTAACGGACCGGTAAAATTATAACGGTTAAGTTAAATGTTAACTTGGTTATTTGTATAATTAGGTTGACTGTACATCGGAATATTGTATTTAACGTTGATACTCGTTACTCAATTAGAAAGATGATTAATTAATTATTGACGTTTATTAATTGGAAATGAATTAATATATACTGCCTCGTTGGTGTAGTGGTCGTTAAGAGTGATTGCTGACCATGGTTCTGGGTTCTAATCCCGAATTTGTGGCGAAATGTTGGTGTACTATATGGATACATTTTCCTACCCCTTTGGAGGATACAGGCGTTTACTACTATAGAATTTAAAAACAATCACGCCAAAAACAAATATATAAATGTTTTGGCTCGCTTCCCAGGATCTTAAACATGTAATTATTCTGTACGTATGTTTGTCACCTAACTCCTCCTAAACGGCTGGACCTATTTCTATAGTATTTGTGTGTATATTTCAATGGACTCTTAGATGGTTTGAAAATACAATTGGACCCGCTAGGTGATGCTGCTTTTCCGGGTAGGACGACGTCAGCCGTGTCCGCTAGTACACATATATAATCTCACGCACTAATATAAGTACCTATACCAGCACCTACCTACTTATAGTACGTACATACCTATATCACTATCTTCCTACCTACAGTACTAGATCTGCTAACCTGGTTATTTAAACCTTTGAGAGACGTTTCCTCTGACGTCATCCTTTACAATAGAATGTCTATTAGATTTCAAGTTGTACGTAACATTGTTCCTACCCTACTGCTGAGGATTCAGCTGTAAAGTCTAGATCCTCTTTTGTTTGTAAATGCGTAATGTTTCATTAATTTCGTCTCCAGGAGTTTCTGGAATATTCTGGATCTTTCGAGTTTAAGTTAAGATGAATTATTCTTCTATATAGAGGTAGGTAGCAAGTTTTAGACGATGTTTTTGTGATATTATCTGCGATGTTTTCGCTTAATTCTTTATCATGTCGATCTACTTGCAGTGTTAATAACGTACTAGCAAGAGACTTGTGAATAGGCTTAAGGGGTAAAAAAGAACCTCCGCTAGTGATACTTAAGATAAGTAAAGTAACGCTTATTTGTACGAAATATGGTATCACAAGTTGTTAAAGTAATTAGTAATTATTTTTAGTTTACTACATTTTACCATTTTGGTATATAAATATTGAAAATATACCACATTGGTATGATCATCTTCTTTTTTTCTTCATGATGAACAACTAATTAATACAAAAAAAACAATTCAGCGAGCCTGGTGACATGTAAGTGAAACATCCGACGTATCCTTAGCGATCAATCTAGTTAGCATTTACTGTTGATTGGCCAATCTCCTACGGTATGACCAGTCTCCGGTAACCAATCAGACCTCATACCGACACACAGAAAAAGAATGACTTAAAAGTCGATGTACTGAACTAGAGACTGACAGTATTCTTCATTCAGACTATTGGTCAGCAGCCTAAATAAACAGGACAGAGCCAATGAAAAACCACGTCATTAATCGACGACATAAAGGATTAGTACACCTAGCAATGAAGCAACTAATTTGATGACAATTGAATCTTTATAGCCATCGCTATACGGATCAAATTAGCATAACAATAACTTATTCATTAAGCTTGTATCAACGTGTTGTGAAAGCTCCATTTGTTAATTTCAGTTGTATGTGAAAGGTGTTTAGGTTGAATATTGAATGGATAGTGTTGGGTGCGTGGGTTTGCTGATCAGAGGTCGCGGGTTAGTTGAACGCTGAACTGAGTACATAACAAATATGTGTATGAACTTGTATTAGACATGTCTGTTAGGCAAATTGATGGTGTTAAGCAATTGTATGAAAGATTTTTTTAAACAAAACGTCGCCCCACACTAGGATTTTCTTCTGTATCGTGGGTGCGTTTTACAAACATGAAATATCACACACACAAACACCCAGCCTCAGGACAAACATATGCGGATGACACAAAATTTTGTCGCCTGCGGGAATCGATACGCAACCTCAAGCGCAGCAGTCCAATCGCTAGGCCACTGCGCCAATTAGGTCGTTACAAAGTTCCTTCTCATCTTTTCGAGTTGACGATACGATGAAGGTCTCAACAAACGTACAGAAGAATTATGTAGACGTAGTAACACAATGACGCTAAAACAGCTGAGTGGTTTGCACTTTCGCTGTAACAAAAATAATAGACAGCCACGTTTAAATAACTTTTAAGTGCTCAGGTTAACCCGCAGCACATAGAATAGTTCTATATATAAAAACGTTGCTGAACGCTATGAATTCTATCGAGGGAGATTATGAATTGTAAATACTTGAAATATCATGTACATGAACACCCAGACTCGGGACAAGTTATTGGCTTACCAAATAAATACCTGATTTAAAAAAGCGACGCCTTAAAAACAAATAAATGAACTAAAACATAAATATATATTTAACCCTATGCGTCTACAGCGCAGCGCAGCCGACCCTTGCCTCAGCGCCGACAGTCATTTAAAAACAAATGACGAAAACAAATAACAATTCAGAATTCCCAAAATAATTTCTCGTAATTGAAGTTTAACCCTAAAATCTCATAGAAGGTTCGCGAACTCTGTCCAAACACTGTCAAGTCGTCAAGAAGTTGCTACTGTCAGTGAAGCAAACTTGGTCTTGACACGCGTATAATAAGCTAAGCTCCCATCAACTTGGCCCTTTGTACTTTAACTTGGGCGCAAATAATGATGGGTATGCCCTACTGGTTGTGGACTGGATGACTTTAAGCCTGACCTTGTGAGCTATGAAGTAATCCAGAAATAATCGAAACTCCTAAGACGTCCATAAAAAAACATGCCTTGCATAGATTTTAAATTCCCTATTATCGTAAGCTTGATGAACAACCTGGTGCCAAAGTTTAAACGACTTGTAGCCCTGAGCTGGTTTCCTCACAATATTTTCCTTCACTATATTATATTTAGCAACTGATAAGTAATTTATTACGCTCATTTATTCTAACAGACATTGATGCCGTAGTTTTATTCTTCGAATTTGCGACCGTTGACTTGGCATTCTAAAGGTCATACCACTCGGTTTACACTACTATGGTTACTTAATGTTATACAATTTCTTATATAAAATTGATTATATCTATAATGAGGTAACAGTAGGAAACAGTGGCTGTATAACCATGCCCCCTCTCACCTACACCTTCTGTAACTAAAAGCATAAAAGTTCCGGACCGTCAGCAAATATTTGTGAAGACGGACCTGTATTCATCCAAATATATAATATAATCTGTGCCTCTCGAAAAAACTGTCCATCCCGGAACTGGGTCAATTTGATCTGGTTTTTGTTTGTCAAAAACTTTTCTAACAGGAAATAGAATATTCGTCCATAAACTGTATTGTTTAATACGCTCCCGGATTGGCGCAGAAGTTATTTTTTTGCTGAGTTATTGAAAACCAGTCCAATACTGGTACGAAATAGTTATTTCAGGTGAATTGGCCGTTGTTACATCAGGTTTTTATTATATTACGTGTTTTCGATAACAATTTAATTTGAATCTGTAATAAAAACTGTTGGTAAAAATCAAGTGGTGGGTGTTCCCTACAGTTCTGAAAACTGTAATTAATTTGACAAGTTGTTATTTGTCTGTTTCCAAACTGCTTTTATTCTGCGTCTAAATTGAAAATGTAGAAACAATTCGGAATATTGCACGTGCCCCTACAATAAACTCATCAACTGCGATTAAATAACATCCAATTCAGGATATAATAATCTAAAATTGAATAAAATATTAGAACAATTTGTTGATGTTGGTGTCATATTGTCAGTGTTTGGTTGCCATGTTCCTCGCAGTGCACAGCATGGTTGAAGAAAGTGACCCAATTGTAGGTACGTCAGTACATGCGCCCGTCTCGAAAACCCTTGACAGTTCGACTTCCACATTTTTAAAATATATTTTTTTAATCTAACAATATTGATTTCATTTAGTTTTTTCTCTAATTCTAATTGTCGAATGAAATAATCTTCTTCCTTAAATTTCTTACCAATTCCTTTCCACCACAAGAGAGTGACTATTTAAAAGTGTCTTTAAAATATAAAAAACATATGAATTAGAAATTAAATTACAACAAGATTAATAGAAACTTGAAAAAACTGCATCTAATAACAAGTTAGGCCCACAAATTCCGCGGTATTCTGATATTTCAAGGGTTATTAGCTAATTAAAAAAGCGCCCGCTCAATACCCGCCTCTCCAGCAGCCGGTAATAACGCACACACTGCAAATACAATAAAACAAATACCGAAGCCTGTTATTTATCTACACGCTTTTCCCTTTACGGGCTGAACAGAGCTTCGAGTGAGCATTTAAGTGGGTCGATATGATGATAACGAGTTGGTTAGTTAGGGAGAGTACTCTTTCGAGTTTTGTAAAGTTAAGCGTTAGTTATCGAGGTCAGAGATTGGATGGGTGATCAGATTTTTCGTTTATTTTAATGCTTGTGGCATTTGAGACAGTAAGCGTGGGAAAGAGATTCAACGTACAGTGAAAGGTTTTTTAGAAGTCCATACATAACATAAACATAAGGCGTAGGTATAATATCTAGCGGTCGGAGCACCATGCCCCTATGTACCTATATAGGAACTACAGGCGTGATGTTTACACAAAACTCGCCATATAAAAATATCAAAAGTGTGGACTAACATTTCATATCTGATATCTGCAGTCCTGTTAAGTTACAACTAATAAGTAGATGCCGCGCTCGCATGTTTCTCTATCATTCCCGAGTGCGGGGTAAGCCAATTTACATAAATCAATAAATACAATCACTCCATAACACTTCAATGCTCAAAATGATTGCTTAAAAAATGTGTATACAATGCTATGATTGCCGTTGTATAATGCACCTCAAATATAGACAGACGATACTCAGGATTTGTGCCCGGATCATAGCAGTAGACTCTCTTCCTATTTACATTGGGACCTATAACATATTTGCGCGAAATGTGGCTTTATTTTACACCTTCGGGGAATACGGGCGTGATGCTATATTATAGTAATAATGTGTGACAAATTTTACACTAAAGGAATGGTAAAACCACAGTATACCTATATGTTCTCTGGCTCTATATGTATCATGGCTGTGTTAAAACTGAACGAGAATCTAATAATAATACCTCATTCTTATATCAGTTAATTAAATTAGGTCTCGCCCACTAGCGTATGAAAATATTCAGATATTAATAACACATCTTAAAATACCTATCACCGTCATTGGCATGTTGATAGGTTTGAGAGTGGCTGTAAAGTGACATGGTACCATCGTTCAGTTAAGGCCCCTCACTGGATGCAGATAAAACGTCTCCTAATTTAGCGGGCTAACATGTATTTGTTTTATACATATGCGTATCCACCATAACCTCTAAAAACCACATCCATATCACCTACATCGCCATCTCCTTGCCACACACTTACGTAATACTCGCTCTTTTCCGACTTACATCTATACCACGGGGGAGAATCCCAAAATCAATTTTTACATTTGGATGACACGTTATTTTTACCCTTCCAATATTTACCCTTTCGATTTTATTCCGTATCTACCCGCAATGAAGTTGTTTGGTTTGACGTAATCTCCAGAATATGAACGTATAAATTAAAATCTGTTTTTAATTCTGTTTGCTTTGCATGTTTGAATATTAATTGTTTTGTGTTTGGTTACCATGGTTGGAGTTGCTAGATTGTTTATGTGTAGTCATTATAATATATTATATCCATCGTGGAATAATGAAAAGGTATATTATTAGTATGATATTAAGCGCTGGATTTCTATATCTTCCTGTATGAAGTAGAAACATGGACTATAAAGGCACAAGAAAGGCAAAACACTGACGCTTTTGATATGTGATGCTGGAGACCAATGTTGAGAATACCATGGACTTTAAAACGTACTAACGCATCGATCATGACCCAGTTACGAATAAAAACTCGCTTGTCCACAATATGCCAACAACGCATTCTTTCATATATCGGCCACACAATGCGCAGAGGTGACAAAAGTCTGTGAAAATCTAAGTGTACTTCGAAATACGGAAAGCCCGAATACACTTTTTCCGACCCAGGATTCGAATCCAAAACCAGTGTTATTGTCTGTTGTTCAGTGTTATTGTCACTTAACATTAAGTAACTTTTAGTGAGAGTCGTTTGTGTCGTCATCCAACATGTACCGGAGCAACCAGTCCAAAACTGTGACCTATATAAGTCTATTTTATCACTGCCGTTTGAAAGCTCCATCAGCCTAACTTTTAAATTGCATTAATTAAAATAGGAGGGGCCTGCAGCAGTACACGATAAACTCGTTTATAAAAATAGCTTACCAAACAGCTGTCACTACATATTTTGTACAAACATCCAAAAGCTAAAACAGTGTTGACAAAATGATGTCACTAGTATTTGGGGGTTAAAATTCACGAGCATTGAATACATTTCAAAATGCGAATGCATTTTTATTTTACTCGGATGTCCAATAAAATTGATATGTGGTTTATATTCTTCTAAAAGAGTTTGGAAGGAACCTATTCTCATTCTTCTGCTCTTTGATTCCTTCTCATGATAATATTTGTGTTAACCGCATATACAATGTGTATTAGAAATCCCGGGCTTTATGGGTGTGGTACCTACCATCAAACTGGACAAAATTCACTATGCTGTAATATTGCAATTACAAAAGTTAATAGCTGACCCATACAAGATTTTAATGTCTCTAGTTTGGAAATAGCTGATTATGTTAATCCGTAAAACATCCTTAAATATGATCGCGCATTCTGATACGCAATATTCAGTGTGTTTGGGGTGCAAGTAGAGAGCCTCCACGAGTGACGACACTTAAGTACGTCCGGCGCACTCTGGACGGTCAACCTCACTACCATCCTAGTTGACTGACCAACTTCTACACCACGGCAGGGCTATAAGCTATTGGCTCATCTTGATACGAAGAAGAAGTGTGTTGTGCATAAGAATTCTACACGTATAAACCCTTTGACTGAATACATTGGCGATATTACATTTTGCAAAACGCTTTAAAATAATAACTGCAGAAAGCACGCCAATTAGTCATCACAAAAAACAATTCTAAACGAAACAAAACCATTTAACACATCTCTTACAAAGTAAAACCGAAACAAGTGTGAAATGCACAAAGCTAATATAGTTTATTTGTTAAAAAAACAAAGTTCTGCGTCAAAAGAGCCAGTGAAACGTGAAATATTACTGCGTAACGCTGGGAAACAGTTTTAAAAACAACAACACTTATTAAAGTGGAGATACCATGGAGCTGTCCTTTACGGGGATAATTAGAAGAAAATCTTGAAACAAGTCTTGGAAGTTTTGCTTTTATTATAATATATTTATGCTTCGTTGAGGGCGAATTAAGAATACGTTTTCTTTCAGGAAATCCTGAGAGGCAATGAACCCGGCTGGTTCCGATGACTGGGGTAGGATAGGAGGATAACACCTATACACACGTAACATCACGCATGTATTCCCTGAAGGGGAAGGCAGAGATGTATAGTACACCAACATTTCGCCAATAACGCTTTAGTTCCCAATGTAATAGGGAGCGAGTCTATTGCCATCAACCGGGTTCAAATACAGACTCCGTGCAGCTACTGAGAATTACCAAATGGAATAATGCTTAAGGCATTAAGTCCGCCTTGTACACAACTGTACTTAAGTTTTAAATAAATAAATTAATAATCCAATAACACTTTGCTCGGCCCAGGATTTGAACTCAAGACCTCATGCTCTCCACTCGCGCTTAGTGACCACTAGACCAATGAAGCAAACATGGATTCAGCTACGTTAACGGTCCACGCCTGACTAACTTCCCGCAGATTTCTCTACTATAAAATTAAAACCACGTTACGTAACTATTTCAATATTAAAACAGATCCATCGCAGCTACAAGCGCTCGTTTCAAAAATCCTCATAATTCGAGAAATCCTTAATCCATCATAAACATACGCACACTAGTAGAGCTATGACCTCCATTACAAAGGAGCCGTAAATCTGATGTCGCTACCCTCTCTATCGAAGTGTTTACGAGTTGACTTCGACTATCCCACTCATCGCTAAAGCGCTTTATTGTACAATAAAGACTGGAAACGTATCTTTGATGTCATCTTAGGGCTCTCTCACTGTAAAGGTGACTGACCTTGTAGGGACCTTAATTAGCTGGTGGATTAACGTTTGCTAATTATGTTGGAGCTCAGTCTAGCTGCAGGTAAATATTTGAGTGCAGGGGGATGGACGGTCTTCTCTACCCTATATTTTTTGGATTTTTATTACTGCATTTACGTTATTATATTTTACTAGCTGAACCGACAGACGTAGTTCTGTCTTAACTATGAATATTGAATTCGATTCTTGGTTATGTCAAACGCCATCAGTTTATTTAGAAAAGGTAATTAAATTGTTAAGTTTACTTATTTTTTTTAATGTTTAACGCAACTTTCTTATTTTTTCCTTTCATAAGAATTTGCGTAATTGGTCCAGCCGTTTGCGCCCTAGGCCGTGACCAAGGGAAATAGGGTTTAATTTATATATACATAGATTACAATATACAATCTACTTGGGATCTTAATATTCCATTGCATTTTTTGCGTAAGATGCCCAGCATTAGTAGTAATAGTCAGTCAATATTACCAGAAATTGCTGAATAAGTATTTAGGCACAAACTATAACCTACAGTTGTAATCTCCTTCAAGAACAAGATTGCAGGTAAGATTATACTTTATATCGAGGTTACCAGGGTCCATTTTCATTTGATACTAAATAGTGAACCTTCTGCACTCGTTTTATATATTTTGTGACTGTACATAGTACATGTATTATATTTTTTCTACGAAGAAAATGAATCCTTGACCCTTATCACGGCACATCCGCAACAACAGAGCAGCAGCTAACACGACGCCGACCTTTTGTGCCCTTACCAATATATAGTAGCTTGTATATCATATTATTGCGGCAGTTTTTCCTGAAGAAGGCGGAGATATTCTAGGTCAGTAAAAATGCCATTTGGGTTAAATCTAAGGTGATTTCTCCGACACATTTGTTACTAAACTCATAACAATAAAAAAAATATCTAAGCTGCTGATTTTGGGACCAGCACCTAAGATCATAAAGACTCTTTCGTAGCCAACTACGAAAGCAACAAAGTACTTTATAAACCAACCTTCTGGTACTCTCTATTGTCCTAGGAACTGGTAGATCATTTTACAGGCCAACCTTTAGCTTAATCTGGACGATACCTCATAAGCTAGCCACTAACTTCTTTTATCGTGTCAATACGAGCAATAAATATTATGGGAAATGAAGCACAGGATCCGATCAATTGAATACCGTCACTCAGGCTTTTTTGTGCTCCCCTATATGTGCTTAACTAAACGAACACAAATAACAATGTTGCCATGATTTTACAACAATCACAGCGTGAATTCTAAACAAAGAGACCGTGCGTGTCACCTGATTGCATCTCGAACAGCACCTGCTAATCATAATTGCCTACAATTGGCCACATTATGCATAATTCACAAAGCGCTCACATTAGCACATTCAATTACAGTAATGTCATATCATTATATTTAATTAGTGAGTAGGGATTCTCTCTTGTACATACGGTTCGTAGACTAAAGCTAGATGTTACGTCTGGCGTCCTGCAAAATGCTGATTTTGTAAGAAATATTCAAATTATTAAATGCTAAAGTGTGCTTATTGGTTCTTTCGTTTTTTTTTTTGCAGCATAGAAGCAACGGGCGTGCTGGATTTTTTAACAATTAAAAGATAAATTTGGGCTTTTGTTTAGTCCTGAAAATAGTCAAGGAAGCTAAACGTAGGCTAGTTATTTGGACGTAAATAGAAATAAAATCAAATGTGATCCCAATGTTTTATGGCAAAAGAATAAATCGTCATTCTAACGACAAAATAACACATTCATCGTCTCTTGGAAACAAAACTGAATGTCTTTAATGGCTCCCCAACCACATACAAACCAATCTACAGTCTACTGTTACATCTAAAATAACTCTGTATGTTGAAAGTAATTGAAAACTAGCACACAGAGCGTCCGTGGCCAAGATAAATTTATAACAGCCAATAAATATTTATTGGTGTCTTTGAACCACATCCCGAGGAGGATGAAACCGGATGAAACTGGATGAAACTAGATGAAACTGGATTCGTATGAATGTGAACGATCCAATGCATTGTATTATGAAATTGTGGCATTTCTGAAATTACAGTTGCAGTTACATTTATGGGGACCCGGGACAGTTTTATGAGAAGGTCTTAGTGGGTAACTTGACAAGCCTGGTATAATGGAGCGAGATTTTTATCAGCTTCTAGATCTATTTAATACATATTTTGTAAGTACAGTATTATGAAATGGTTATTGGTTCATATATTTTCTTAGTCATATATTCCTCAACTATTCGTTTAGGGTTCAGAAGGGTGATGAGTGACTATATCACGAACCGTGTATACATACATTACATAAGAGGATTCAAGTGCGCAAGAAAGTCACAGTCATCGCTAGCGCAACAATATCTACATCATTCAGTCAGTCTATGTTACTCCGTTATCACTCCCATCATCTCTGCATGATTTCATACATTAATTTGCAGACGCATTGTGTTCGTTTAATGTAATTTAACTTTTATCACAAATTAAATATAGTTCTAGTCTTAATATACGTACCATATTTAGTTTCTACCATATAAAAGGTGGTCCAAGTATTGCAACTTGAGTAGATCCTACCCTCCTGACCGACTTTCTGTTACGGTGGTCAAGTCGAAGGATATTAACCCAATGTGCAGAAGGGTTTTTAACAAACATAGCACCTCATTTCTGGTTTTACAGACTATACAATTATAATATACCACTTGCACAAATCCCATACTTGGGGCAAATATATATGGATTCAAAAAAGTCTGTCCCATGTGGAGTTCGCTCGCACTACACTTGGGTGCACTGCACCAATTCGATCATAAAAAATGCTTCAGGCAAAAGAGAGTATGGGTACATAGGTGGATTCTCTATTCCCCTATGTATATTACGATAGGAGAGTAGACCGACACGACCGGAGAAGGATTAAAACTGGGCTCAGCCAAAAATTTCATTTCAGGTAAAACTTAGCCAAGCGTAAGCGACACTAGCAGCAAATGCTTACTCAGTGCGCTATCGATTCAGGTTTAAGCCATACCCACTGTTCCACACGATTTAAAATAATTATATAACTTATCATTATTAATTTATTTGTTATCACATGTCATCCGTTATCGGAATACAATAATTATATTACGCTACCGATTAATTAGGAATTTGATTGTTGTTTTTATCTGGTTATCTAACACGGGTAGTAGGTGAAATCAAGGTTGCTACAAAAGGTCAAAACTCGGGGGTTTAGATACTGTCTTACGGTAATTATAATTGATAACATATGATAATGTATTTTTGTTAATAGGTTCTCCCACCCGGTGGACCGACGACATCGTCGGAGTTGCGGGCAACCAGTGGATGCAAATGGCAAGTTGTCGTTCATTGTAGCGTTCTAAGGAGGAGACCTTTGTCCAACAGTGGACGTCTTCCAGCTGATGATGATGGTAAAATGGGTTCTCACTTTGAAAATAATTTTGATTTTAACTTTGCTACTAGTAGATTTATTCATTAATATAATTATCTCCGAAACGAAATCACTCTGAGAACTTTCTAAAGTCTAGAAAGGTACAATATTTTATGTGAAAAAGATGTAAGTCTTGTACAGAGCAAAATGGAAGGAAAAAAATTAAGGAACTTTGACCGTCCCCATGTGGGACTTAGAGCTAAGAAGAGAGTAATCTAAATTATCCTCATTTCTACAGTTGTGTATATATTTGTATATCTATACAGGTTGTTAATGTACGACGGCGAACCGTTCAAATAAATCATTCGAAGTATTTTATTTTCCTTGCTCACGATGCCCGTAATAGACGCTAATTAAATACTCAGTTCCTCTATCAAATATCAAGCTTCATCGGATAAATAATTAACTTTAAAATTTTAATGCATACGAAAATCTACTCTGTAGGAAAAATATACGTATCGTTCAATGTTTTCGTTCACTATAAACGTTTTAAAAAGAAAAACAAGGTGATTTTAGCGTTGCCTGATCAACGGACAACTTTGATAAAAATTGTGGCTGGAGATTTTTAATCACATATTTTTACATGCGAATTTTCTGGCTCAATCGTTCATATATAAAATAAAATGTATAACCAAAACAAACATCAATAGGTCATCTAAACAATTAACTCTGATAATGGGATATATTCAAGATTGGACCGTTAGAGCTACACAAAATATTTGCACTCGGCCAGTTTCCAAAAGAAATAGTACATTATATACAGCATCTGTATCTTAAAGTGTGTCACACTTATCTCGAGCTAAAATGTTATCTCCGAAACATTGTCAAAGGTGATAACGCACATAACTGATTGCGCGATAACGTGATAAACTCACATTATATAGTATCGCCTGCCATGTATGACGTGGCTCTGGTCGTCGGCGCCGCCAGTAACCTTGGCTACCAAGTCTTGAAAAAACTCACAGAGACATACAATGGAAAAATTTACTTCACCACCGAGGATGAAACTACGGGATACAACATTCTCAAGAACCTGGAACGAGACAATCTAGATCTAAACTACCTTCAAATGGACGTGACCTACACCAAAAGTATTATTAAAGTAAGACATTACATTCAAGATTTGGATGAAAGAATAGACTTAATCATCAACGTCACAGACTACGTCCCACAAAAGAAGTTATCACACGCCGAGATAGTGAGAAGAACGCTCAGTGTCAATTTCTACGGGTACATCAATTTCGGGAAGCTTGTTTATCCTCTTTTGAATGAAAACGCTAGAGTCGTTAACGTTTCTGGACCCGCCGGTTTACTAGCAACAATAGAGAGTGAAGAAATAAGAAAAAGAATCAGTAATCCTAACTTAACAGAAGATGAACTGGTTGCTGTACTGCAGGACTATGAACAAGCCGCTAGGAGAGGGACGGAGAAAACTGAGGGTTGGGGAATGAACGTCAGCTCTGTTAGTAAAGTTGCTTTGAACGCAGTGACGTTTCTACAGCACAGAGAATGGGCAAGCAAAGGAGTGGTGATCAACTGTGTGAACCCTGGCAATCTCAGCACTCGAGAAGGAAGAAAAACAACAAAAATGTTTGAAGAAGGTGCCAGAGCGATTCTGTATTTAGCATTCGAAGCGCCTTTAACAATCAAAGGGAATTTCGTTTGGAGCAACTATTCTGTAATTGAGTGGAACTCGGATCCGTACGTGGAAGTAACTACAGTGTGAACAAGTGATAATCCGCGATTTAGTGATAATATAATTAGTGATATTAACGCCAATGATTTCCAAACGAATGAAAGAAGAAACAATTATGGAGCAAATGCGCTCAAAGTTTGAGGTATTTAGAGAGTTGAGTTCGAAAATTAGAGTTTAATTAGATTGTTATTAATAAAATGATAAAGATATTATTATGAGATGACCTAATTGACGCTGTGACTTAGTTCTTTGCTCTCAGTGATAAGATTCGCGAGGTTAGTCCTGAACAAACATTCGTATTATCAATAGAAATATTCCTAGTCTTTTGAATATTTACGCACTTATACCTGAAGGCCAGCCATTACCTTCTGAAACTAAATATATGTAGTTTAGTATACTGCATCGCAACAAAACTATTGCACCATTGGTTTTGTTTTATAATGTTTCAAAATCCTAACTTAATCATGGTAGTCCAGTGTTTGTAATGTTGTTTAACATTTATGTGATAAAATTAATTACTACACCTTGCATTGAGTGTAATCTTTGCCTGAAACGTTTTTAGATGACGGAATTGTTGTTTTAGGAAATTGTAGGGAAACAGGCCTAACTCATCATAATACCTTTGGAACAAAACATTTCGAAAATATGTTAATTCGATAAATTATGTCATCAGTCGCGCTTAACTACCTCTAGACCAACGGATCTAGTAGTCATTAAGCGCGGCCGGTGAGCATGAGGCCTCGGGTTCGAATCCCGGGTCGGGCAGTGTTACTGGGTTCTTCCATTAGGTACTTCTCAAATGGCGAAATGTGGGTGTACTCTGCAGTCACCTCTACCTACCCCTTCCGGGAATACAGGCGTGATGTTATGTGTATGTCTTAATAAGTATTATAATTAGTATTTTAAATAAAGGGTTTATTCTTTCGTGACATAACTTAATTTCTTTGATCCACCAATTGGGTTTCTATGTTTAAAATTTCTAGTTACTATACATTTGCCTTATGATGCATGATGTTATATTTATGCATGTTATGTACACCTCTTTTAAAACGTGTTTGTTCAACATTCATTGCGCGCCATCCACGCGGTTGTTTAAGTGTTAATAGAACGGATACCTCAATGTACACGGCGCAGGCCATTCTATAGGCGATCGAACAATTCTAAGGCAGGTAAGCTCTCGTAAAATCACTTTTTACTATCTACAAAGGTAATTTCGCTGATCGTTTCGTGGAAAGCGCAGATTGTGTCTAAACGTCGTAGTGTTCACGTTAGATAGCTTAAACCATATCCGAATGGATTAAAGACGGTTTTGCAACGGCACACGTTTCTATGACTTTCAATTAAATGAGAGGATTAGATTATTTCTTTCGTTAAATTGTGTCCTTAATTCGTAGTTCGAATTAAAGACAGTCGGGCTGTGCTAGTACATGTTCGACTTACATAAGGAAGCCAGCATTGTTTTTCTGTTAGATAAGAGCCATTTTCAAACTCGGACAATTAGGTACTGGATATTTTCCAATGGCATTCCAGTAACATTTCTCTTTTATTCTTTTTTCTTTTCTTCACAATAAGAATTTCTTCCGTGTCGTTTGACACATATTGAATATCATACTTAAACAACCCACACCACAAAATATATTTCTACGTGGAATCAAACCCGCATCACTTAGCGCAGCAGTATATCCGGTGGCTAAGCATTACAACAATCGATTGTACACACACAAATGCACGACATTAAAAACCATTTCAACCACACACACCAGTTTATGTCCATTTGATCAAATTAAAAACATATTTTTTTAAAAACCTAACGCTTCCTAGAAACCTTCTTACTGAAAGTCCGTGAAGCTTAATAATGGCAACACTAAAAAAAGAAAGAATATCTTAAATTGTACAAACACAAGGTAAGTTAATTGTTTCTTTATTTTTTAATAAGCATTTTCTTTTGAAGGCGCCGCAGTACCTTCGTTTAATTAGGCCAGATTTCGTTAAGAATTACTTATCTAAGGATTAATGTGGAAATTGCAATTTTTGGAGTCTTCTCTTGAGTGTCGTTAATTCCTGTTTTAGTTAAAAGACGTCAAATTGTTATATTTTGTCCTTGAGATATATAGTTCAAGAAGGCTCGAACCGATAGTTTTATGTTGTTTAAAAAAGATAGCGTCTGACAGCCGTTAAGTCATTCTTTCGAAACAAATTCAAATTGAGTACAGTACTTAGCATATGATCTTCATTGGTTCTTCTCTTAAAAATTCACACTTTCCTACCAAGCAATTAGATTTAACTTTTAGCTCTTATTACTGGGCCATATAAATAATCTCAGCGGCAACCCGCCCTTACAAAAGACATAAAAATAAATGCAATTCTGCTTCAACGTTTCAAGAACTTAATTCACGAATTGCAATTAATTCCACAATACAGTACCCGACACACGTAATCACATTACAAATCCAAAGAGGACGAAGTGTTTCTAAATATGTATAACAATAACGGCGAGGCGACAAGGCGACAGGCTACAGGCTACGAGCTACACGGTGTTAGTCACAAAGGCGGTAATGACGCGTCAGAAGCACGCGACGTCGGCGCGGCGAGGCGCGCGACACGCCGCAGCGCGCGATTGAATTTTTTTTGTTCGAAAATTAAATGAGGTTACATTATAATGTTGACAGTTTGGAAGGGGGAATTTGGTCCGTCATTATTACCAGCCAAGCCTTTTAAACTGCCCTGAGTTCGTGTCGCCATGGACAACATTAATAGTTTCTAGCGCTAAGCTTCCCTTTATTTTTGATTTTAATGAAAATCTTGCCCTACTTTACCGGAATCCGAAATAAATAAATGTACCTGAATCGCGGATATGTTGGACAGACATAAATATCACAATCACTACCTAATCAAAGGATCACATTGTAATGTGTGCTATGTAACTATGCATGCCTGTGACCCACAGTGCTTATGGCCAAACACTCAAACGCTAATAATGATCATAAATAACGTTGCTAGGATAAGTCACATTGTCATATCTGTTAATAACGGCTGACTGCAGGCACCCATCCGTCTGCCAAGCATGACATTTGGCAAGTCTGTCGACCATTCATTATTGCGTACATTAGCCTATGTTCAGGAGGAAGTGTTTACAGGCTGATTATGACATGTCTGCCAACGGAGCTCGAAAACTTCATTAAATAATATTTTAATATTGTACCTATACTGTCTTTACGCCTGTATTCCTAGAAAAGATAGGCCGTAGTTGGTTAGAACACGCCCACATTCCACACGTATAAGTCTTTTAACTATGATAAATTAAGAATACAAGCGAGTACAATATGAGAGGACGAACCGGGTGTAGTCCCGATAAATGCTATAGGCTCATCATTAATATTACATGGTCCTTGTGGTGCAAATAGAGAGCCTCCCCGAGTAACGATAATTAAGTACGTCCGGTGCACTCTGGACAGTCAACCTCGCTACCATCCTTGTTGACTGACCAATCTATACACCACGGCATGACCTATTTCCACGTGGCTATTGGCTCATGTTGGTACGAAGAAGATGATGATAGGCGAAAACATTCTGGCGTAGACTCCTGAAAATTAAAAATACGTAACTGGGGAGACAGACGTGATTGTTTGTGAGTGTTACGAACAAACAAAAGATTTCGCCCATCTAAAACAAATGAATAATGGAACAACAAAGAAACACGTTCACCTGTAGATGTTCGTGTAAGTGATTGTATCTTAAGCGAGCTGCGACTGTTCTTTTGAACTTTTTTCTTAATTGACGAGTTAATTAATTGAAGTTTCTGAGACTGCCGTTTCGCTTAGCCGGGCGACTCTGTTGAAGCAAGATGTAATTGGCAGCTACGATGGAACTGCTAACGAGAATGCATTTGTTTTATTTCACAAAAGTATTTTACTTCGGAATGCTTTTACAACTGTGATCTGTGATTAAAAAGGATCAAGCTGGTTTATTAACTTATGGTAATGGTTTTAAGGTCGTACCTACAGGTACCTAGGATTAACTATATTGCCTACTGGGAAGACTAAGAATTTTCTGAATAAAAATCTTATGATGAATTTGCATTTGGTTTATTAATTTTAATAATAATTTTGTATCTTATAATGTTTCTTAAATTAAACCTAATTAAAAAAATATTAAATTAACACACTAAAAAGTAGCTCCTATTTTGAATTCGACGATAAAAATGCTATAAAACAAATCGCCGAAAGTTTGAAAATCAAAATTTCCTTAATAATAATTAACTCGCCTCCTTGTTTGTTATCGCGTCAGAAAGGCATCGACCGGCGTTCCCAAATTGTTTCATTTTAATTACACACAACTGTAAAGTCTAAAAACTTCACGATTGCGAAAACCCCGCAAACTCAGAAAGTTCCTGCCGAATGACAACAAACAACAATTAATTTTAGACAAGTTCCAACTTTATTCCCTTTTTATAACTTTACGAAAATAATTGGGGAATACTAGAATTTATTCCATTAATCTACTATGTAATAATTTAACAGAAATAATTGAATTATTTTGATTATAATCAAGGCCTTAGTAACAGAAATCTGAGAATACAATTATAGAAAGCTTTAGGTAAAGTCGATAAGGAGAGAGCACAAAGTTCCTTTTATACGTAGTAATTATCTTAACAAACCAAACTGCGTGTCTACTCAATAACAACTATCCTCACTGCTGGAAATGCTAAATTTCTGTACGGCAACTTTTAGATTGACTGCCTCGCTGGTCTAGTGGTTGCTATGCGCGACTGCTGAGCACGAGGTCCTGGGTTAAAATCACGGGACGGGCAAAGTGTTACTGGGATTTTCCATTAGGTAATTATCAGTAGCAGCACGGAGTCTGGATTTGTGCCCGGTTGATGGCAATAGGCTCGCCCCCTATTACATTGGGACCTAAAACATAACTGGCGAAATGTGGGTGTATTATACCTATGTGCAGCTCTGCCTACCCCTTCGGGGAATACAGGCGTGATGTTATGTTATTATATTTATGTACAAAATCAAATAGTAACTAAACGTTATATTTACCTACATAATTACTAAATCCTATTTTACTAATACATCATAAATATAATACTACAACTAGCTATTACAAATAATACAACTAGTTACCTTGTACCGTACAAACAAGGTAAGAATCGAAACCTGATAAATAAGCAATTGAAATATTGGAAGATAGAATTCAATGGATCTGTTTCCTTCCCCTCCCAGTCCCAGTAGCACTAGCACTGCTGCTGTGCCACGATAGATTTCACTTACAACGAACTTCAAAAGCTTTGCCCCAGCAGGATCTAAAAAATTCTGTATTTCTGAACAAAGTGGTGTCAGTTCATACAGAATTCATTCGATGGCGCAATCCACTATCCCCGGAGCCACACAAGTGCACGTGCATTTTGATCGCCATATTTGTAAAATGGTACACTGGAGGCGTACCTAGAACTGTTCTCTATGTAAGTGCACCTAACGATTAGCTCTTTGCCGGTATCTAATTACAAATGTACATGTGTAGATGCAATCAGGTCTATATTGTGTCCCCTGTGTTCTGGAATAATGTTAGACTAATGTATGTACACGAATACCTCTTATACCATTATAATAAAGCAGGACAGTTTCCGATGTGGGAGCGAGACGCCGCTAAACAACGGCAAATATAAGGTTTCAGAAAACTTTTAAGAATAAAAGTAAAGACAAAAGATAAGGTAAGTGGTAATAATTTGCACGCCTGACTCAATATTCTTATAACAGACAACAGACTAGAATCTGATTGCCGCTATATCCGTAAGGCATCTTATAATTAGTGGAATACACTAGCATTAATTATTATAACAATTTAGCAGAAAAAACATTAGCATCATAATTACGTATGCTAATAGCAATGTTATTCAACGTGACAAATATATTCCAAGTCAACACGCGTTTTGTGAAACACCAATTAATTGTACATGCTAGTTGAATAAACTTTATGGCAAACTGAATTTGTCATTTGTTTGATTAAAAAAGTTTTAATTTCGTTATAAAAAAGTTTGGCTATGTAATTTGCGAACGTAGTTCGGTATTGCAATACTTTCTCCACTTCTATTTGCAATGATTGCAATTCATGTTAATTTGATGATATATTTATATTGGAGATTCTTCTCTTTCAAAGTAAAGGCGTAAAATACCTTAGAAGATTTGGGATCGGTGGTTTATGACAAGTTTTCCATTTTATAACAATCCTAAGTTAAAATAGTAATCTTAAACTTATCTCATACGGTTAGACGGAGTATTACAAAAGTTAGATGGTTTCCAATTCATGTAAAAACAAAACACTATTATCATCATTTTCTATAACTCAACAGTTTATTGTAATACAGAATGCATATTTCTTACAATCTTAGTTAAAGATAAATGTCCTTCCGACGATAGAACAAAAGCAATAATACGAATATATAGGAACCAAAGAACGCTAAAATTTCAACGTTTGAACGTCATAAATTCCGTAACTGAATAGCGAGCAAACAAAAAGGGAATCTGTGCCAACAAACTATGCGAAAGTGTTCGCAACTCAAACACTTAATGATGACGTATAGCAATTCGTTGGCTATTACAATACGTGATACGTCAGAAGGTTGGAGTCGTAATAGAAAAACTTGGGTCGTTACTATGACCACTGGGCGGATGAAACTATTGGCGCAGTGGGCAAGACCTTCGTTTTCTGCACTTATGTTTTCTTTTTCGATAAAGTCTCTTGGGGCAAACTTTAAAGGCCCCGTTAATACTAGATTTTCGAAGCGAATAAAATGGTTTTTAGCCGACAAAGAAAAAAGAGCATCTACCCATCAATATTATCACTGTAAAGCTTATCAGTTATCAGATAGAGCTGAATACAAGATAAACAGATCGAGAAAACAACATGATATTATGATAATATTCATAGGTGACTACTTTAAACATTTTTGTCGTAATTATAGAGGTGCACATATAATACACCCACATTTCCCAAGTTATGTCATATAGGCTCAAATTCAGACTCAACTGAGAATTATCTAACGGAAAAACTCTTTAATACTTTACCCGATCCGGGATTTGAACCCAAGACCTCATGCTCAGCATTCGCGCTTAATAACCACTAGACTAACGAGATAGTCAGTATACATTTTATATTATTTTATTTTCTGTAACTGAAACCAATCCCACGAAAGTTAATAACTTTTTTTACACCAAGGTAATGTATAATGTATTCAATATAATACATGAGGTGCAAGTAGCAAGTCTCCACGGCTGACTATACCTAAGAACGTCCGGCGCACCCTGGTTGGTCAACCTCCCTACCATCCTTGTTGACTGACCAATCTCTACACCCCGGCATGAGCTATTCCATGTGACTATTGGCTCATACCGATACGAAGAAGAATAAGAATGTAATACAACAACTGTTAAACCTAATGCATACACATAGTTCCAAAAGTAGAAAAGAATATATCCTGACTGCGAACAATTAGTTCCAGATAATTCATTAAGATATATTGTGCCATTGAGTTTTATAGCCAAGACTTTTGCTCTAA
Source organism: Abrostola triplasia (assembly GCA_946251915.1). NCBI lineage: Eukaryota > Metazoa > Arthropoda > Insecta > Lepidoptera > Noctuidae > Abrostola > Abrostola triplasia. Next base: position 804,617 of record OX276424.1, on the reverse strand, counting down.
GTACTTCCAAATATATCTCCTTGTTGTTACCGAAGTGAAAGGAGAGTGTTTAGTGCGAATCTAATTGGAAAGAGATATACAGGATAGTGGACATGTTTAAGAAGATATTTGTGAACAAAGTAAGGTGGAGTTCACGGTTTAAAATAAATAAATTTAATAACAACCATGGTCTCTGCTTACCCCTCTGGGATAGAGGTGTTCAAAATATAACGATGTCCTATGCAATAGGGGCGAACGTATTCCTATTCAAAGTCCGTAATTCCAGCATCCAAGTTGGTAACCAATGCTCGACCCGCGGAACAAACCCAGGATCTCACCAATCGCATTGGCAGCCACTATACCACAAAACCAGTCTCAACAGACAACGTAGACATAAAATTCAGAACCGATGTTTATTCAGATGTACACCAGACCTCAAACTACAAACAAAATATAAAGAACTGCTAACATTTGTATTCGCAACATATTTGACGACATAAAGATTTATTTCGTCAACGGGATCTCAAAGTTACGGATTCGTGAAGCGTGTACAACGTATAGAGTTACTGTATTTCTGTCTAGAATTTATACTACACGGTTTTCTAGGACTTCCAGACACGGCGAAGTTAGGCTCTGAAGTTACGACATGAATACTTGACTTTATCCCTTTTTTAGGAGATATGTCTTGGTTAGGGGCTGCGTTTAGGATGGGTTAAGAGTAGATAGAGTACAAAATAATATTATATAACACTAATAAGTGGCCGACCTACAAATATGCCAGTTTAGTGCATTAATTGTGACGGCTACAGGCTGTTATTATCACTACTAAAAACTATACGAAAAATATGTAAGCCTAATATTTAACGTAAATCTTAACAAGTAGGTGATTCCTGTTAATTTTTTATCGTGGCTTCTCCCAACACTGCGTCACGCGTGCGACACAGAACACTATTTATTGCACACGCTCATAAAAAGCTACCTTAACAATATAACTTATACCATAAATAATATACCTTAAACTACGTCCTTACTTTATCTACAAATAAAGTATTGTAAATACACCAGTCTGTCACCAGGCCACAGACAGAAAAAACTGAACTAAAATGGAGGAGGCCTTTACCCTGCACAGGGGTTCCCATTCAAATAAAATTAAATAGTCGGGAAATTTATAATCCACAATCAAAATAAATAATCACTAATTAATAAAAATAATTATCCAAACAATACTATGAAAATATAATTATTACTACCTCTAAATTACTGTTATTATTAATATCAGTAAACTGCATGCAAATAATGGGAAATAATAAAAGGCTTATTTATTTATTTATTTTTAAATACACCAGTCACCAACCTAACAGTGATATCTAAGCGCGGTGCACGCCATGATACAGGATAAACGGGCGGCCAAGTGCCAGTCAGTGTATCTGGCGTTTCTCGCAACCTGATGTCTGACACGATACAGCGTGCGGTCTGCGGCGTCAATCATACAGACCTTATTTACACCGTGGTGCAAATAAATATGCTTTATAATTGTTTTTAAAAGAAACTCTAACTACAATATTTTTTTTAATTATAAATCTTTTTAATTACAATTGTTTCCTTACTTAAATGTTTTTTGAGAAAATTGCAACACTAACCACAATCATATAATATTAATTCATATATTTTCACCAGTCCACTTTTCAGCATATCTACAACGTCGTTAGCATGCACAATGGTCCAGAAACAAACAAAAGCCAACTAACCTTCACAAGACAGTGACATCACAATCCACACCACGTTTCCACATTCCAAACGTCCCAAGCAATACTAGTATAATATTCCACAAAAAGGTCAAAAATTCACTGAAAATTTAAAACAGGAACAGAAGCGAACCGCCTGTATATTACCGCAGTGTTACGTGACCGTGTAACACACAGCCTGACATTAAATAAACACCCTGTATGCAGCATAGTGAAAAATAAAATTAGTTTATAACGCAAGAGCAGGTGATAGTGTAGTGTACGGTACTCAATAATGCAGTTCAGACTGAGAACTGGCCAGTATTTACTATGCCCGGTCAATTCTAAAACCGGCCAATGTGTAAAATGTCCGCAAACGTCTGTTCTCTCTTAGGGACTGCATTTTATTTCCTAGCTCGCCGTTAATATGCGAGTAGGTGTTAAAATTTTATGTGTGGTGGCTTTGTGTCAAACGTTTGCCAAACGTTTTGGGAATATAAAGTTGGCGAAAACAGCTGCGAAGAAGTACCTAAGTCTTTTAATACTCTTTATATATATTCTCCAGGTACGCAATATCAGCAGAAACACTAAGACGAAAAGACAATATCATATATATAGATATAGACGATATGATGCCGATCTCAAAATTGTCTCTCGCGACCTATGAATTATAATCGAGCCAACAACCGATAGCACAGAAGTACACCTACAAAAACATTACATTTTAAATCATCCTACAGAATCAATGTTGTGTACAAACTCCTGATAATAGCTCGTTTAATCAGTGATTTGATGTTCGTAGATATAATTATACATCCAAGATTACCACCGCAATATCGCGGCCTACTTACAGAAAGTATAAAAACGCAAATTTAAAGAAAAACCAGTTGTTCATCGCGACGGCAAGTTTCCACTGCGGTGGCTTAAACTTGTTCGTTGGAATTAGTGTTGGGACGATCACATAAATCCCGGCCCGGGATTTAAAATGTGCGGGACTTTTGGCTATGTTATGAGCGACGATTCATTAGTGTGACATTGTCTAATATATTATGTGTCTGACTGGGCGTGTTTTATTTTATGTTGGAACAAATGAGAATCGTTTATTTAAAAGATGGACAATATTTAACCCTTTCGCTGTTCGTTTATATAAAAATTACACGTCTGTCCTTTGCGAGAAACAAGGACAAACCAATCACGACGAATCTGACGACCTGATTGGCGCATTGGTGATGTGATTGGACTGCTGCACTCGTTGCGGGTTGCGAGTTCGATTCCCACGCGGGGCAAAAAATTCTGTGATCCGCAGATGTTTGTCCCGAGTCTGGCTGTTTGTGTATGTTTGTGAAACGCACCCACGATACAGGAACAATTCCTAGTTAGCGCGAAGTTTAAAAAACAACACAATTTACGTTTTTATAGTTAAAAGAGTAGGTACCAACTGTTCGCAATATGTTTTTTAAATTTCCCTGAAAACATTCCCAGTAATTACCTACATTTGGACCAGTCAAAACATTGCAAGCTGCTGCACACACAGTTAACTTCGTCTTATAGCTACCAACTTAGTGTTGCGCAGACGATCGGCTAAACCACAGAACACGATGTTCGGTGGACTAAACTGTGGCCGTAATAGCACGTTGTAATTTATAGCCGGACAGTTTAGTAGCCTGTCATGTAAACGCACTGTCCTCGTTAGTATCGAAGGCTGTATATATATTAATTGCTTAATAATGATTTAAATAATTCACTGATTAAAATAACAAAATAAAATACTACAAAATTTTCGACTGGGTGTTAAGAATGATACAAAACAAATAAAAAGCTATACGCTACATACTCCACACGGACCATTAGCAAAACAGAATAACTCACTCAATAAACCAACCCCATTTTAAACCAAGTAAAATGTACTACAACACCAGGGGATACATCCAAATAGCAAACCTTTTATGCCTTCAGTCAACGTCATAGCAGATACAGGGAATAAATGATAAACCACAATATACCGGCATTAAGACTGCGATTTTGTAAAAAAGCATATTTAATCAGTACCTGACAGAATTATTCATGTGCGGTAGGTGAGGTCCCACTGAGAGATGAGCGAGGTTTACCTATAGTGGGATGAACGAGTTTGTTCCGAGCTCTTTTAAACCTAAGCAAATTATAATCTAGTAATGTTTTGAATATTGTACCAATGTAAGAATAGAGTACCAAATTTTGTGTCGTTGTTGGTAATGTGCATGTATAATTAATTAATTATGTCTTATGACGGTTCACTTGATTGCGCACTTTCAGTATAATTTATCGATAATTGTATGGAAATGCGACGTTGCCCATTTGGAACCGATTGGAAAATGTAATACTTCTACAATGAAGTGATTAAGGTTTATGAAATTATTATATATTTGGATATATGAAAATACAACAAGTTTTCCAAAATTGATTAAAAAAATAGACATTTTTAACATTTTACTCGCCTAGTAATAGCTGAGAGGGAAATAGAGAATGCCAAGATCGCAGTAAATAAAACGACCTTTACTTAGGTAAATAATTATTATAAACAATAAGATTACAATCCATATAAAAGCAGGTATAAATTATTTCATATCAGATTTATAATCACTGTTCTATTCTACTTCATCAATTCTCTTTACAGATTAAATTAATGTTCCATTCGATTATTGACTACATTACTAGTGTCAATTAAGCATAAACCCTGAGGCGTATTATTACTAGAAATATGACGTGTGTGTGTGTCTGTATGTATACCTAGCACACACTCACATATATTCCTAGTAATACCGCCAAGCTTTGAGGTTATATTACTTAATTAATATGAGACACGGTGACGGACGCTTGTTGGAATATCACGGTCATATGCGTCTGTAGCCCAGTGGCAAAAGCCGTCGGAATTTGCTCTCAACACAAGCATATTCTGTGAAGTTTCAGGCCGTTCTTTATTATATTGATACCCTTATGTGCTGTAGTAGCAGTTTTAGGGTATAGTCAGTAAGCGACGACCTGTTTGGCGCAGTGGCTAAGCGATTGGACTGCTGCGCTAAGGGTGGCACGTTCGATCCCCGCACGGGTCAAAAAATTGTGTGATCCGCAGACGTTTGTTTCGAGTCTGGGTGTTTGTGACTGTGGTATTTCATTTTTGTGAACCCACTATGCAGAAGAATTTAAATTGTGGGGTGACGTTAAAATAAGAGGTACCTATAAGTTTGTGGTGATTAATAGTAAAGCTAATGCACCAACATTGTTTTTGTTTGTTTAAATCATTAAGCACTCATTCATATTTTCTTACCACGAGATTGAAACCAAACCATTCACATCTGAAATTAATGATTTTATCTATTACTTACTTTGTAAACTGTAAGCTATCGGTCACACCACGTGCCCGTCATAAACACAGCCAACAAGGACCCATTTCATCTCGCGATCGGACCTCGCCTTACCTCCGTTATCGGGAACATATCAAACGTATTTATTTACGTTGGAATCTTGATGTATAAGGAAAGGTAAACATACATAAAAGGACCATTATTCCTCAATTGGTTTTCACAAAGGACGTTCCAGGCAAATACCGGCTTTCCTTACGATGTAACCTCTAGATTATGTCCGGGATATCTCGCCGGTATTTCGAAGGGTTATAGGTATTTGTCTAATATTTATTTATTTACAAGGGCATTTATGTGGATACCGGTCAAGTGTGAGACTTATTCGTGTAGTGGGTTCCCTTTTTATTTTATTAGTTTTTTTTACTTTACCTTATCTACATGTAAAATATAGAGGAGTATTTAAGCCTATGTAAACGTTGCCGTACTTAAATATATAAAAATGGGAACATAAGGAAGAAATACCTATTATAATACCAGTCTAATAAACTGTAGAAAATTTGTGTTTTCTCCCTGCATGTTAGGCGTGACGCAATGCGAATTGTCAGTATTACAGCACTTACTTTCTAACTCATATCATTTGCTCTATCACCCATCTATTATTTATTTATATTTCGTACGTTTACTTTCAACTTATCTCTCACTGACGCTACTTTTAACCGTTAAATTTCTCTCTAGGCACCCATCCAGCATTAACCGAGATGTCTGGATCACACTTAACTTTGTGATCAAAATAAATGTGTTTCATATCAGAGGGAATATTAATAGTAGGTTCTGAAACATCAGAAGCTTACAGGATAAAAAATATAACCGGTTCCTAAATCATTAATAAACACAGTTATCTGTTATCTCGCTAAGAGCATTCCAACTCAACTTCCAGTGTTATTAAGCGTCTAAAAATACGAAGCGAAAGATACGTAATAAATTGCCATTTATAATGTTCAGAGCAAACGCCATTTTTTAAAGCACTTTCCCTTAACCACCAGGCCATTATAGTTCATGGTGCTCCCATCCATTACGCGGGAATATTCTACCATGGTGAAATTTATGGAGTCAATATCCCATAGAGAACAATGCAAGTTAAAAGAGCGCTGAAGACATAATGTTAAAATCGTCGTCTCATAGTTGATACTAGAGCAGTAGATCAAGTTCCAAAGAATATTATTGACGCATTCAAAAGTAGCTTTAACACCCTGTAAATTCTGTATCATTTTGTAGCAAAAGATAACTTATTTAATTGCTATGTAAGTGAATATGAATCTTAATACTCAAGTTAAGTATGCTTCTTTCGTTTAAGTGCAACATTAAAATTATGTAACTGAATATATATCTAAATAAGAAAACACGCTATAAACTAAGTAGGTACTTATTTTAGGAGTGCCACTCTAAAGTCAAAGTTACGTACACAACCCTCAAAATAAGTCCACTGCTATCTAGTAACGTCCTCATCTCTTTTGGGTGAAACTTGAAATTAGTTCAAAGAAAAAGTCCGGTCCAGTCATAATTCCTAACGTTATCTGCGAGACCAAGACGATAAAAATAACCACCATTATTTATTCTTGTCTAAACATTCAACTTGACCTACTGTGTTTTCACTGTGGCATCTCGAAGCGGGGCCGGAACAGCCAATCAATCACTAGCTGACATAATGACGTCATCCATTATCAATTATTGACAGTACACGGATCGGATACCGTCCGATTTTCCAAGTTTTATGCCTTACTTCCCCCCCCCCCCCCCCTCATGCCTGCTCGGTTCACGATTGATCATAGTTCGACTATATTCATGGTAGGTAATCTAAGTTTGGGGAGCTGTGTTGTTTTGTTCGCACTTTTTAAGTGTTCTGTAGTAAAATATGAGACCCTCATAATCTTGTCTCGTCATCCGCCTTATTGTTTTCGAAACGCAATAGTTACAAAAGAGCACTTCAAGCAGCGAGCTAGAAGAGCTTCGAGCAGTCACAAAACGTCAGATCTACACAGTCACTTAAATAGTTTGGTAACGAAGTTCATTTGAAATACAACTATAACACATGCAAAAGTCAAGAAACATAGCAGGGACACTTTGTTTATACTAATGCTGTCAAATTGAATATGTGTAAAAGACATGTGTTTTTTTTATAAAAAATCCAAACGCTACAAATGTTACAAAAGAAAATCTAATTATTAAAAACCTATTTCTAAAACTGCACAAAGCTACAAAGCTAAGTACTCTCCGCTGCAAACGACACAAACTAAATTCAATTAAATTACTCAGATTCATACGAACATAAGTTTTGTCACAGAAAATAAATTGTCCAGAAATTCCCATATTCGTTCGTCGCAGAGAGAAAACGCTGTAAGTTAGTATTTGAACTCCAACGGCGGCGCAGGAGGCACGCTGCCAACTGGACTCCCTGGTCATCTTTTAGAGGCCATTCGGCTTTTTAAAAGCGTCTTATGTAAGCCTTATTTTAGAGGATTGGACATTTAGGTACGAAATGAAACGTTGCAGCAATAAATTCGGTATTTCGTTTCATAAGCCGGTTGTGATTGTGACCTTCGTTTTTGGGAATGACTATTGTTTTGCTATCGTGTTGATGCTATAGTACTATGAATTTTGCCCAATTTTCGGATGTGGCCATCTACTTTCACTCACACGTAATATCGTTAAAAGTTGGTTATCCACGAAGTTGGTACTAATATAGATGCTTGCAGTATCAAGGTGATAAAACAAGTCTAACAAAATATAAAAAAAGTCAACCGTGATCCTTTATTACAACTAACGAAAGTGTCTCAACAGACTACTATATAGGTACACCTTTTAAAAGCCCAGTTCACAAGAGTTTATTCAAAATATATTAACATCATTAACATAAGCCAGTTGCAGCAGTGAACCAGTCCGTCAAGCAAACGTATTTATGTACATTAAAGGTGCACAGTTCCTGTTTACTCCGGATTTATCCGGTTTCATCCGGCACGGGCCGGCCCGGAGCAGTATTTAACACCTCATTCCAGCGGTTGAAACAAGTTAGCGCCGGAGTTGCTTACGACCCGCAACTGTAATGTTTGTTGTGAAATTTAAATCTCAAATGTCTGGCTTTTGGCAATGTGTATTGGAAAGGAAACATGTGTGGACCTTGTAAAGAGAGAGGCTTCTTCTTCTTCTTAAACTTAAGACCGTTTGAAATGTGGTGTTAAGGAAGAAAGATAAGATCAGTTGGACAGAAAGGAAAATGAATGTGGAAGTGTTACAGCTGGTAGCGGTAAAATGGTTGGCCACTTGATACGTCAAGACAGCTTTCATAGCAAAGCTGAAAAAATTGAAAGTAGAAGTGTAAGTTTCTGAAAAGTCAAAAGCGTTGGTTATCTGACACCGATAACGGCTAAAATCCTGGCACTAGGGACTTGGAACGTTACTCCAAATATCGTTATAGTTAATCGGATAATATTATTTAGTACCTGAAACGTTGCTAAATAACATTATCCGAACGAAAAATTTCGCTATCTTGGGTATCACTAGACCAACGAGTTCCCAAGTAGAATGGAATAAAAAAATATATGGATGTATGCAGATGGACATAAAGATTCACAAGAGTTATGTACTTACGTAACACATTATCGTAAAAAATATATATTTAACGCGAATGTCTCAAGGCCAGTTCAAAGCAAGTCATAAGCGAAGACGATCCCTGCCTGTTCCCGGTGAACGACAATGGACTCGCCAGAAATGACATAAACTAACAATGGGAATGATGGACGGATGGATGAAATGGCAAAATTTAAATAAATAGACTTCTTTACACTACTCGTAGCGGCGTCTCATCTCCACAACGGAAAACGTCGTGCTTTAAAAGTTCGTGGTAAGGAGGCTGGTCTTGCTTTTTTGGCCAGAATGTATGTAATGTTAGAAAACAGGAACATTATCTCATACATTTTAACCACTTGCTCAACAACCAATCGTTCAACCCCCCTATAGTACTTTACTAACAGCACTTGATACAAAGCTCATAGCTGATAATTTCCACCAGTTTGAAGATCCTCGCTCCGCCTGGCTGTCCCTTTGTCTCATTAACGCCCCTCTCAAACCTGTAGCAATTAGCAACGTTACACTCAGCATCGAGACAGTGGGTCTAGACCGAATACAATGATAATATAATACAGTCTGATTACGATTATTGGTCCGCATCACTAGTCAGCTAGAAGCTTGTTAAAGAAATTCTGGTTTTCATTAAGTTGTCGTTTACCAAGATTTTTCTAAGTTCGCTTATGACCACGTGTGTGGAACTCGGAAAGGCAGAAGCGATAATACACACCTACACTTTGAAAGATATAAAAATTCTAGAGATGCTAAAAGCAGGCTTTTGCTATGTTTTTCTATTACAAAAATTATGCTCGGTAAATGACGTTCAACACAGACTATCAACGGAGGTCTTCCCGACATATTTGCTTTGATTTCTTGGAAGATGTAGAAAAAGGCTTTTTAATCAATTTCAAATACTAGAAAACAATCTTGAAACACAAGCATTATCATAAACAAACAACAATCCCAACATCATCTCCCAATAACACTCTCTGAATGGAACACGACCATCGGCCGCGTACAACCATTAGGCCAATGAAGGCTAATAATAATATACAAATACATTCATACATGAATAGTGAGTCTGCAATGTTTACCCTCCCTGGGAATGGGCCAGTGGCACCATGCCATCCCGTCCGATTGATCCCCGTGACAAATGAGGCTTGCATCAACGTTCTCGATAGATAAACATGAGCGGCCATTTTGGATGATCATTGCCAATGATATGGTATATTCATGCAGACGTCATGCAAATGTCAAATATGTACTATAGCCGCACCCTGTCTCTTAAAATGTATCTTAAAGGTTTATTTATTTAAACTTCATGTAACAAAACTGTTTACATAGGCGGACTTAATGCCTTGCCATTAGCCAACCTTAGGGGTTGTGCAGAGAGCAGAGATTACATATGGTTTGATTTGTTGCACATGGTAGGTGCAACAATAAAGCTAATGCTCACCGAGGATTTTCTAGTGGTGGCTGACCTTTTATCAGAAAATTCAGGTTCCCTTCGTGCATTAAAAAGTTTGTTAAGCCGCTGGTCCTACAGCCTGCTGAGTGTGAACTGTGAGGGAATAGGTAGTGCACTTGTGTTGCGCATTTTGCGCAGACGTATGCACTATAATATCTCCGTCGTAGATTGTTAGTCTCTTACATCAGTTGAGATTGAGCGCCGCCCAAAATTCGGTCACTACCTATATATATATAGATGGGTGTTATGCCATGGGTACAAATGAAAATTGCACTTTGCGAATGGAATGCGTTTATAAAAAAGAAACTGTTCATTGTATACAACAAACACGTGTCATGGACATAATATTACAGTCGTGCAAGGTCATACTAAATATAGTGACGCATTAGATACTAATAAGTAGATGATGATAATAATGAAAAAACCCGGTCTGTTAAGCTTAGGCCATTGCTAGAACAACGAGGCAGACTGTAAAGTAAACGTATAACTGTGACAACAATGATTGAAATATATTATAGCAACTTATAGGCCCTGTATATCTCGGTACAATGCGTCGCTGCAATTCGTCGTTTCAGATCGATCGTAAGGATGGTTTCGTGATCGGAGATCGCAACAAAATCCTATGCTATCTTAAATATCATCAGCGTATGGTTACTTGCGATTGATCGTTAGTATATGGCTCTTTGCGGTTAATCGTCATGACTGTGGCCTCAACTCCTACGAAGCCTTCGCTTGTTAAGCTTACATCAAAACATGTTTACTGTACTGTGACGTAACAACTCGGATCTTGTATTCCACTTCAGTACGATTAAAAACTTTCCCACTTGCGAGTTTCAAGTAGATAGGGATCTCGGGGAATATTTGAGAGTTCGTTGACAGCTATTGTTTTTTAAACGTTGCCCTAAACTCTTGCAATAATAATTATAAACTACTGTTGACGTATGTCTGGAGATCATACATACATTAACTAATGACGTAAGGGATTTTACCAATGACAATGATCAAGTAGTTATTATACGTTTTAAGTTATCTATTTATACGACAATTTGCATCAGATTATCTCAGCCCACTACTGGACATACTACTCTCATAGAAAACTTATTTTTGGTTAAATCATAAAGCACCATTGCAGCTTTCCTTGCTACCGGTTTCCTGAAACTTTAGCTTATTATAGTTCTTGGCTATAATGGCTGCATAAAACATATAAAAATCACAAGCGTCCGACATCAAACAGATAATTGAATCACATCTTTTTTTTACAAACACGTAACTTACTACAAAACTGGAACTTATTCCCAAACTCCAGACGATAACCAACTGCACCTCTTACACTATATACCTACATGTATGCTCACCCTCTTAAAACATACGCGCGAAGCTCAAAACATTTGATGCCCACGAGCGCCCACAAAGCGTCCGTTGCTCTAACAATTAATTCAGTTTTATCACAGCGCTGCATGTTCCACTAATCCGCTGCCATTGTCCGCGGCGTGATGATGCAGAGTATTCCACGGGACACTGTCAGTGCTGACAACATTAGCTGGCTTAATTAATGGTCGTCTTTGGTAACAATTAACCTACTGTGACGTGTGATGTTATGTCAGGTTTGTTACCTATAGAATGGAAAGTACTAGTTTATTTATGTATACATATAGAGGTAGCTTATTTACACTAGTTTAAGGTAGTGGTAGTTTTGACCGTTGTTTTACTCGCATACAGCCTTCTTACCATCAACGTTAAAAGTAGGACATTTTCCATTGTGGAAGTTCCACCATGTATAATGTCTTGCTTTAATAGTTCATGGTACGGGGGCAAGAGCTGTTTTTATTATAAATGATAGCGTATCTAATGTCTCTTACGAGAACCAGTTATGACCTTTTTAGTATAATAGTTAGACTATGTCACTATATGCAAAACAAACTGCATATAGGAAGCATGAAATATTGTATGTATTTGTAATTATGACTTGCACATCCGAAAATCTATCCTCGACTATCCATATCGTCCTTCCCAAACCATTTCCAGATAGAGAACAGTACAAGTGTATGCATTATGTCAACATGTGTCAATAATGTAGTTTAACCAATAAATATATCGAGCACGTGTGCGTCTTACAGGTCTAGAATCTAGATATTACTACATACTGAGAACTTTGTTGGAAGGTTGGCTTGTAACACATCTTCATTTGTGTCTATATGCAGACTTATTAGACTACTATGAATGTAAAGGAATAGAGAGAACAGCATTATGCGACAGTAATAGGTCACATACTTGTGCACTATAATATGTCTCTCCCGCGTGTACTGTGTTAGTTAGTCTCTATTAAGATAGGCCGCCCTAACCGAAATGCGGTCAAGAAGATATCATTAATATTAAATGCACCCGCGTTTCTTAGTAATATAGCAGTACAACGATGAGAGAAAGTTATTCTAAAGTACCGCCTACAACATAGACTGACTCCATGGACTTCGTTCCATTATGATTCAGCGAAAACAAAGGTCAAAAAATGACTCGTCAAACTTGGATACGAGGGTCAAACTGAAAGTTCTTAGAAAATCAAAAACTGATTACATTAGCCAGTTATTAGTTTTATTATATCTTTTCAAAATATTGTCCATTCACGTCAATACACCGCTGCATGCGATGGAACCACTGGGAAAAGCACTTTGCCCACTCGTCTTTAGGGTTCTCTTCAATGGCATCGCGATACGCAGCCACCGCTTCTTCAGCATTCATAAACCGCTTTCCTTTAAGTTTTTCTTTAATTTTTGGAAATAAATAAAAATCACAAGGGGCGAGGTCGGGGCTATACGGCGGGTGACCCAGTAATTCAACGTTTGATGTCGCCAAATAGTCGATCGTTCGCTTAGCGGTGTGCGACGAGGCGTTGTCGTGGTGAAGGAGGATCCTACTGCGAGGTCGTTTCTCTCGAACTTTTTCCAAGACAAGTGGCAAACAATTGGTAGTGTACCATTCTGCAGAAACTGTTTTTTGATCCTCTAACACAATTGTTGCGAAATGACCTATCCTTCCAAAGAACGAGGCCACCATTTTTTTTCCCGCACTTCGATCTCTCTTCACTTTAGTTGGCAACCTCTCGAAAGGAAACACCCACTGAGCAGATTGTCTTTTGGTTTCAGGATCATAACAGTAAATCCAGCTTTCGTCACCTGTTAGTATGTCGAACACAGCATTTGAGTCACCTCCGTTAAATCTTTCAATCATTTTACGGCACCAATCCACACGATGGAGTTTTTGAGCCTCAGTCAAATTATGAGGTATCCACCGGGCGCAAAGCTTCCTGACTGCTAAATGTTCGTGGAGGATTTTGTGCACTTGACTCATACCGATGCCTAAGCTTGTCCGAATCTGCTGATAGGTCACTCTTTTGTCAGTCTCTATCATACGCCGCACAACACAGATGTTATCTTCAGTCGTCGCCGTAGAAGGCCGTCCCTCACGTAAATCATCAGTGAGATTAGTGCGACCACGTTTAAACTCATTAAACCAGTTGTAAACTGTCGCACGAGATGGGGCTTCATCGTGAAAGGCCAATCGTAGTCTATCATAACTTTCTTGTTGACTTAAATGACATCGAAAGTCATAAAAAATCATTGCACGAAAATTTTCTCGTGTTAAATTCATGTTGACGTGACACAGACAATTTTCAATTTGCCGCCAAATCGTAAAACAAATGACAAATTAATGAAATATATACTCAGTAATATTGGCAAAGAGTTCTATTTTCAAATTTTAGAATTATTTTTTTATTATACGAGGGTCAAACTGAAAGTTCTTAGAAAATCAAAAACTGATTACATTAGCCAGTTATTAGTTTTATTATATCTTTTCAAAATATTGTCCATTCACGTCAATACACCGCTGCATGCGATGGAACCACTGGGAAAAGCACTTTGCCCACTCGTCTTTAGGGTTCTCTTCAATGGCATCGCGATACGCAGCCACCGCTTCTTCAGCATTCATAAACCGCTTTCCTTTAAGTTTTTCTTTAATTTTTGGAAATAAATAAAAATCACAAGGGGCGAGGTCGGGGCTATACGGCGGGTGACCCAGTAATTCAACGTTTGATGTCGCCAAATAGTCGATCGTTCACTTAGCGGTGTGCGACGAGGCGTTGTCGTGGTGAAGGAGGATCCTACTGCGAGGTCGTTTCTCTCGAACTTTTTCCAAGACAAGTGGCAAACAATTGGTAGTGTACCATTCTGCAGAAACTGTTTTTTGATCCTCTAACACAATTGTTGCGAAATGACCTATCCTCCCAAAGAACGAGGCCACCATTTTTTTTCCCGCACTTCGATCTCTCTTCACTTTAGTTGGCAACCTCTCGAAAGGAAACACCCACTGAGCAGATTGTCTTTTGGTTTCAGGATCATAACAGTAAATCCAGCTTTCGTCACCTGTTAGTATGTCGAACACAGCATTTGAGTCACCTCCGTTAAATCTTTCAATCATTTTACGGCACCAATCCACACGATGGAGTTTTTGAGCCTCAGTCAAATTATGAGGTATCCACCGGGCGCAAAGCTTCCTGACTGCTAAATGTTCGTGGAGGATTTTGTGCACTTGACTCATACCGATGCCTAAGCTTGTCCGAATCTGCTGATAGGTCACTCTTTTGTCAGTCTCTATCATACGCCGCACAACACAGATGTTATCTTCAGTCGTCGCCGTAGAAGGCCGTCCTTCACGTAAATCATCAGTGAGATTAGTGCGACCACGTTTAAACTCATTAAACCAGTTGTAAACTGTCGCACGAGATGGGGCTTCATCGTGAAAGGCCAATCGTAGTCTATCATAACTTTCTTGTTGACTTAAATGACATCGAAAGTCATAAAAAATCATTGCACGAAAATTTTCTCGTGTTAAATTCATGTTGACGTGACACAGACAATTTTCAATTTGCCGCCAAATCGTAAAACAAATGACAAATTAATGAAATATATACTCAGTAATATTGGCAAAGAGTTCTATTTTCAAATTTTAGAATTATTTTTTTATTATATTGTTTATAAGTGGCCAGTTCTAAGAACTTTCAGTTTGACCCTCGTATTGTTTATAAGTGGCCAGTTCTAAGAACTTTCAGTTTGACCCTCGTAGTAGGTAATACTATCATACTAATGTTATAAACTAGTTTTTGTCCGCGGCTTCGCCCGCGTTAAGTAGCTTGTGTCCTTTCTCAGGCCTTAAATTTTCTACATGCTAAATTTCATCAAAATCCGTCCACCGGTTCAGTCGTAAAGGCATAACAAACAGACTAGAGTTATTTTCACATTTATAATATTTGTATGGATGTATGGACGTGAATGTTTGTTAGTTAGCAGGTTTGTTACTCAATCACGCGAAAACGGCTAAACTAATTTCAATGAAGTTTGGCACACAGTTTGTAATCTGGATTAACACATGGCCAATACTTTAACCCAGAAAAGTAGCGCCAATTATTTTCCACGCGGAGCAAGTCAAGGCGAAAAGTACCCAAATCTTAGCCTAGCAACATCATTCACAGTTCTACTGCTTACTTCATCGAAAAATAGGCTGATGTTAAATAATAGAAAGTACACCCATATACACAAATCTCTATTATAAGTAGTGCTGAATAAGTGGGACGGTAGATAATGGTAATTCTTGGACGCTGGACACAGTTGGGCCGAGTACGTTGAGAGGGGGCGTTACCGAGGCTGTATTTTGTCCAGACTTGGACTTATGCCCATAGGTTGGTAGGTCTCTAAGAAATATGTGTGTTTGTCGTAACAACCGTAGATAACGCGGACTTGGTTTTTTTTTGTAGTGTAATTGGATGATTTAACTTAAGTGTGTATCTTTTTATTCATGATTGAAGAATTCTTATGTTTTGATAAACTGTTTTCAAAATTTTATCTGTAAGCAAATGTTCATAGTTACTTCATGTATATTCTTTGTGGCGTTCTAAGGGGGAGGTCTTTGTTCAGCAGTGGACGTCTTCCGGCTGATGATGATGATGATGATGATATTGTGATATTTCTGTTTAAGAAGTTTTTTTCGGAGTATCGCGCACACGAGAAGTGAATTCAATTCAGCATAGTTAAAATGTATGTAAAGAAAATAAGTCCTGAACAATAAAACTTATTCACTACTACCATCGCATTTCGACCATTTACTATAGAACTGTATCCCATCACTAATAACACCAGATATAATATATTTTAACTTCCCCAAAACAAGCAAAGCATAATGTAAAAAACGCATTAGTTGATCTTACGTGCATGCAAAGGGCCTATCCATCAAGTTGGCAAGCCATTGTATCGATGTCTGGAGCACAGACGGCCTGACGCCACCGCTCTATAAAAAATAGTGACGGACAATTTTGGGTTCAAACAAAACTTGATATTGTATGTTTGTGTATTATCTCGCCTGTATTACTAAAGGAGTTGGCAGAGGTGTGGTGTAAGATATGTCGGCTGTATTTAAGAAAGTATATTTTCACTCAAACGTTTTGCTAGACGGGCCCATGTATTGGGGTCGAATCGGTTCCCATTAACACTATTTCAATAGATTATAAGGGACCATTAATATATATTCTCTAGCCAGAGTTAATTTGAGCATGGCAATAGGAACAAAAGCTAAAATTATACTCGATGTATGAATTTTTGATTGCAGAGAATTAAAAGCTAATTAATTCAAGTCTTTATGAACATTTATTATAGAGATTCCCGGAATTGACCGGTGATTTTGATTGTGGTTCAGCGTATGCAGTTGACACGAAAACTTCAGGTAGAGACAAATTGGATTGCAATATTAGCATACCTGTCGAATGCAACGTTGCCTACGACAACTGTGTCTCTATTGCATAGATTTTCATACAAAATCAAGCGTCCAGATATTTATTAAAATGCGTAGCGCACGTACCGTACGTGGGCTTCTCTACCGTCCGTGGCCGTTTCTAGACATTACTGAGAACGTAGATAAAAGCAGAAGTAATTCATGAATGTTAAATGTCAAATACCAATCCAAATTATAAGCATAGGTACTATTTCTTTATTAAAAAATTGATATTACTGATCGCAACAGTTTTTAAGAAACGAATAAGATGAATGTTATTTAAAATTAAGGTTCTTTTTATAAACCATAAAACCTTTCAAGCTGCCTAATTAAAAAGTAAAGAATGAAGAAGAGGTCTAACACTAGGCTGACTTACCGGCTTCCTTTATGCCTAAACTAGACGCCATGACACAGCCGCATTATTAAAAAAATCCTGCAACAAAAAATCTTCTATTAGGTGCTAGGGATCTGGTGTAACTTAATTTTTATTGTATAATTTCGAATCGTAGGTTTTTGTTATTTCAAAAAGTCACCGCACACTGGGTATTTCTTCTGTGAGGTGGGTGTGTTTCACAAACATGAAATATTGAATACATCCAACAAAGTATGTTTTTTTTATATTTTGCGGTAATAAATAACAATATAATATAATAATATATATTTATAGATTATGTCGTCATGCGACTAAGGGAAAATCCAGAAGATGGGCAGCAGTATCTTCTGTAACTTGACCACCATACTGCGATCCCTAAATCGCTTGCGTTGGGATTATAGCAACCCCCCCCCCATGCCAAGGAGGCCTTTGTTCAACAGTGGACGTGTTCCGACTGATGATTATGATGGCAACCTATTATTGATTCGAACGTCTTTGTTATTTCCTTTTTTAATAATTATTTAGTTTTATTGTGTTATTATTATACTTAGTTAATGTATTGGATCAAAAATTAATTATTTTCTTTATTTCTTCCATAAATGGTCAAGGACATTCCCCACAGCATTGATTACCGGTATAATTAGATTTTCCATGTAACCCTACAAACGTATTTGTCAATCAAAGGGATGCTTCCCACGAACAATTAGCAGAGCACAGTACATGCAGGTACAGTCAGCAACATCAGTAGCTTAACATGATAAGAGCCTTTATGTCAAATGATTAAAAGAAACAAACATCAATTCAAGTCGAAATGATAATCTGAGAATATTTAACAATATTTTCTATGTAAGAAGTTGTTCTTCAATTTTATTAATGGTACCTGTATGGTTACAGTTTCAAACTCGGGCAAGTATCAATGTGACTTTTTCAATGTCATAAATACATTAATTCTTTCTACACACCTAACCGATATTTCTTCATCGCCAATACACTCCCAATCACTCCACATCGCCCTGTAATTCACTGTAGTTATCTCTCCGTGTATTTCATACGCGAAACAATTCACGACTGGCCTGCTACAGAGCTAGTAACAGAGCTGCAGGGCTGATTCATGCGTGCTAATGGCTCAGGTCAACTCAACTGGTATAGCTCTCCTCCAAAGGGTAGTTCGCAATGGCCTAAATTTGTTCTCACATTTACTGTAATTGCAGTAACTGAGTAGGTTCCTTCCTGTTTGTGTTGTGAATGTGATTTGTGGTATCCGCGATTTCGAACTATATACGCAATTATAGTTAGAATTGCAATTATATTTTGAATTACCTAATCAGTTATATTTATTTATGTATTCATCTTATGAACAGTCAAATATGCAATGTTGTGTCCCAATTTTCACCAAAGGCTTACCTACTAAACTTTACTTTGACTACATTGGTATTAAATCATTTAAGACAAGGACACGTTTTACATATCTCCGTCTCACTCTTCTGTCTCGTTGTCGCTATAAAATGGTAATAAAATAATTATTGTAAAACACATAACATCCCTTTTTGTAAACAGGTGTAGTGAAGCACATTATTCATACCCCGCCCCTCTCCACTCACGTTTACGACACACTTCATATAAGCAGCGGTTAACGACGTCGAATTCGTTTCATTGCCGTTTTAGTGAGCATAAAAAAATAGTTTTACTGTCTGCCCCGTCCGTGTATCGTGTGCGTCAAATTTTGTACGTTATAGTATGTGTTTAGTAGTAAAGTGTTTTTATTTTGTACCGACACGTATTTTGTTGTTGTTATATTTTTATAAGTGTTATTAAATGATCGTCATTGGTTGTAATGGTTGTTAATGACAAAAGCATTTCATTCATTAGAAGGCGTCTTGTTGTCATTATTGCGTACAGCATTGAGGTTAACAAACAAGCCATAAATTGAGTTTATTATTTTGGGTGGAGTTCGCCAGTCGCACTAGGCGTCCGTGCGCACAATTCTTGATATTTACCCTGCACGTGATGAGGGCACATGCGGCATTTTTAAATATTTAACGCGCCTTTTCAGATTTTTTTCATAACGTACATACAATCAACCCGGAATCCGCACCGAAGACGACGCAGAAGTCATTAAACGTTTATATTTCAAAACCGAACTATTCTTGGACCCAAAGTGGCTGGCAGCTCTAAATTCAAAAACTCCATCGAGTTTTATTATTCTGTGCCATAAACTGTTAAAGAACTATAATATATTCTCTAAAGGAAGCCAGCGGTATATCCATACTTTTATTTCAGTATTGGGACCATTTTATACGTGGCTTGGTAATGGGAGACAAATTTAAAATTCATCAGCTGCAAAGCATCGAAGTATCATAAAACTAGCGGCATAAGGCAATGGACACGGGAGAGACCAGAGCCGCTTTATATGAAAGCTACGATAATAAAACCTTGCATTTTACTATCAAACTGGACGAGTGACGCCGATGCATTTTGTATTGGCACCTTTTAAAACGAAAATATAGGTCACCCCTAAAACAACATATTTTGAATTTCAACTAGCGTGCAGTGCAGTCGTCTCTCATACCATATAATAACATTATAACAGTAAAGTGCTAGTTTGATGACTAAAAGTTGTGTCAAGTATAGAAATATATTTTTAGGGGCTTAACTATGAGCTCGAATGGCAGGACATTTTTCACTGTGGAAGCGAGGTGCATCTCTAGCTGCACGTAGAGGCGTCTCGCTTCAACAACGGAAAATGATATGCAATGCGGGCTCATTTTACCCCCCTGGAGGAAAACAAATGAGTACCGACCTATTTATATACAAACGATTCAACGTGAAGTACCTATATTTGATTAAATAGTGGTTTGTTTTCTATCCCTGCGTAACCAGCTTGACCACAGTACCTAAATATAAATTCATTTAGTTATGTTTTATTTGATTAATAGCGGTCCCGGCAGGCGTCGTCCTGCCCGAAAAAGCAGCGCCATCTACCGGGTCCAATTGTGTTTTACACAATCCAGGAACCCATAAATATACACACAAAATTTCATCCAAATCAGACCAGCCATTTAGGAGCAGTTGACAAACATACGTACAGGAGAATTACATAATTAATAAGATACGATGCTATGACCACATGAACTATTACTGTGCTACGTCTCAAGTAACGTTGTAAAAGCGTTGTACACGGAGTGCTGTCCACCAGCACCACGAAGCCACCAGACACATTTAATCCGCCATAATTTTACGGTGCAGTAAAACAACGAGGGAAAAGTGCATATCAACGAGTGCAGGTTATGATGTCGTCAACAATTCAGTTGTTGGTAGAACATACGGGCGGTTATGAGTTGGCCGGCGCGGTGGGGTAAACATCCAGTAAGTATGTATGTCGATGTATGTGTTTGCGTAAGTCGAGAGTAAAAAAGCGTGTACATTTCTTTGAGAAAAATATATACGTTGACGTTAAAACTGACTTATCTTAGTCGATTAGAAAGGTTTTTTTAAGTTACTGAGATTAATATATCCTACTAGCTGCGCCCCGTGGTGTTACCTGCTACATTTTTTCGGAATAAAAAGCAGCCTATCTGTTAATCCAAGATTTCAGGTACCTCCATATGAAATTTCCTCAAAATCAGTCAAGCCGTTTGAGCGTGAAGAGCTAGCAAACATACAAACACACTCACAAACTTTCGCCTTTATAATATTAGTGTGATGTGATTCTGCCATACTATGTTTAATATGAGAAGTTACTGTATTAATAATAATATATTATCTATACCTAATGTTTTATACTGGAAATAAAGTACACGTGTCCGGTACTACTAAATTTCCGTATGTGTCCACTATGTATGTAAATGCAAATTTTTATTGAGAATTGAATGGCATAATAAACTTATTTGTTGCATTTAAAATTGAGAATTTATTTTATTATTGTTCCTCTAGAACGATGTTTCTGAATCCTGACAATTTTATTAATGGAAAATGTGTTTTTTGGTTTTTCCTTCTTTGGAAGCGAGCAACGTATAGTTACGATTTTTTGGATAGATATAATTTACATAAACATAACATCACGCCCGTATTCCCCGAAGGGGTAGGCAGAGGTGCACATATAGTACACCCACATTTCGCCAGTTATGTTTTAGGTCCCAATGTAATAGGGGGCGAGCCTATTGCCATAAACCGGGCACAAATCCAGACTCCGTGCTGCTACTGAGAATTACCTAATGGAAAAACCCAGTAACACTTTGCCCGACCCGGGATTCGAACCCAGGACCTCGTGCTCAGCAGTCGCGCTTAGCAACCACTAGACCAACGAGCAAATATAATTTATGAACGCATAAATGTTGGAGACATTATATTACAAAAAATGCCTACAGAACAGAAGCTAAACAAATAAAAGTCACAATTAGAATATATCTATTAATATATTTTCAAAAGACCACGAGTTAAGTACATTTTCAACCAACCCAATGCCTCCAACGTTACACCTCCCAGCTCGAAGCGCTACGTACCCGAAACACAAATTAATCTCAAAGACACCACACGACCGCCACCGCCGGCAGCATATAAACAAACAACTGTAGCTCGATGCGGAGCCCCTATATTGTTTTCAGCTGTGACCTGCGACTGCCTGTTTGATTGATCGCTCAGGACCATGGGGAACCGATGGAACGTGGAGGCGGCAAAGTTAGAAGGCATGGGAAAGTAAATAGTTTTATGAGGTGGTAGGTCGAAGGTTTACTGGATTCGTATGCATGAGGTTGTTCAATGTTGTAAGTAGTTTCCTTCCATGTACAACCTAGTAATAATGTCAATGCTGGCTCGTATTATGAGGGACTTACTTTTTTCTTCGATTTTCTTCAACTACTTCTTCGAGAATTTAGACCTTATCATAGATGACATAGATAGATAGATTTCCCTTCATTGTATACCAAAAATGAACGTAAATACAGTATAACGATAATGAGTACAATGGCCGGTCTTATAATGCTTTTGTGTGTGTTTACATACCACAATACTCAGGCGACTATGGCTTTATATATGTGTCTGTGAGTTAAAGCAGTTTATTCCAGCTGCTTCTCTATCTGACTGTGACCAAAAATTGAAGTACCAACAGCGTTACTAAGTACAACAGTACCAATTCCAATGCCACCTCCATATTTACTACATCCGTGCACAAGAAGTCAGGCGCCGCAGCGGCAGATTCCCTGTTTACTTACACAGAACATACTAACCTCACCAAAAGGTTTATTGATCCAAGGCTGGAGCACACCCTGCCCCAGCACGGCACGTCACACAACGTGATCCAAGCACGTGGCCCGCGTTTTTAATCGATTTCCAGAAGATATTCCTACGTTGCGTTATGCGTATATTAATATTTGATCTTGTGAATGTAATGATTAGATATTTTGGTCTTTGAGTGTTTGTAACAGGTTGTAAGGTGTTTTATAAGGTCTAGTAAAATAAAGAAAGTTTATCGTGACCTAAGGATTTATTTGCGTACATTCGATAAGAGTGAGGAACAGTATTCTTTTTGTATTTTTACTGTCAGTAAACAAATAAATGAGAGCATTGACCATAATGATTGTGTACATCGTTGATGTTAATCATTGTATTACTATAACGTTATGAACCAACGTCAAAATCAATTATTTCGTACCAAAGGACCAAAATTAATTTCAGTATCCAAAATTAAATTGAACGTCAATATTAAATTCTACTCTATAGTGCATAGCTTTTATTACTAGGAATTTAACTATAGACCCTGATAGTATTCCACATAAAACGAACAACAAACTCACGAACAATATTCCAGAATTTTCAACCGAAATACCAAATATAAAGTTAAATGTACAGAGAACAAGGCTAATACTACAGAGGACAAAAACGCCCGAGTGACGGCTAAGGGCTCTGTAAAAAGTCCGTGTTCGCTGCAAACCCAGCTGTTATGAACAAATGAAGGAGCATTGGGGCATTTGGGGGCATTTTTTTCACCTTTTTAGGCGTCAACGCCCGAACTGAGGACTAAACTGCTCTCGACTTGTGTGTACCGCTACGTTCGGAATGGTCCACTGACGATTGTTTGCAAAAAGCTGCTCTTATTTGGCAAGCCGTGCCTTTGACGGTAACCTACGGATACAGCCCGGTTGATATTGTCAAGTTGTCAGTGACTAATTAATTGGTTATATTCGGTTTGGTTAAAGGCTAGAGAATAAAAGGATTTCATTTGTACCATAAAAGAAGTTATATTGCGAATATTAATATATAAAATAATATTATAATTAATTTTATTTAAGTTACTCGCTTTGGAGTGCAAATTGAGGGCCTCCACGAGTGACGTTTCCTATGTTCGGTGCACCTTGGATGATCAACCTCACTACCATCCTTTTTGGCTGACTAGTCTCTACACCTCGGTATAACCTTTTCCATGTGGCTATTGGCTCATGCCGATATTCATTTCATCGAGATTCATAAGAAGAAGAAGTTTCGCCTGTATTGTGGTTTCATTTACATTAACCCCATGTTTTCCAACTCATTATAAATACTCGACCTGTGCCTAATAGACCCCACATTAGTCACATTCCTAGTCCTTTTATTTCAGCTTGTGGAAGGTATCTCTAGACCACAGATCTGTGTCAGCTATTAGCTTCTTCATTATCATATGGTGCCTGGAAATAGTTTTTTCAACCACCAAACTTTCCCGTCTACGTCTCGTTGCTACCAATTTCTTTTTATTTTTCTGCACTAGCTAGCATAATCCGTCAGTACAAGCATTAAAATATGCCTTATTCTTCTGCACTCCTTCAAATAGTCAATCAATAGAGACCTACCTATCAAAAGTAACCCAACAAAAGATGATTTGCTCCAATAACAAATATTTTAACTTAAACTAAATGTTTTTTTATTTATTTGAAAAGAACGGTTTAAATAACCAATCACACTACTTAACAAGTACGCTCTCTATAATCTTACAATACGTATACTGCAGCAACCATACCTGACACCAATCAGTATTAAAGACGCATAAAAACACTTTGATTATAATATTCGTACACCTGGCAATAAAACGCTAAGCAATCGCGATTATACGATTTAAAAGGTAAATTATAAAGTAAACACAAATCAAATCCTCGTCGCTAAAAACGGAAGACGGCGCATTAATATTTAAAAGATAAAAAAGAAATATTATCTTTGCTTAAGAAGTTGAGGAGTTAAGAATGAGCTCCGAATAAAGAAATATTACTTTAACTTTTGTTCGTGTTAATGTAACAATTGAATTCTTTATGTGGTGTTTAGTACATGGGACATCATGTTACAAATAACTATATTAACCACTTACAGATTACAGAGTTGACGTCAAATATACCTAGAATTTCCAGAGGCCATTAAATAGCTTTGTTAAGTATTAGGATATAATAAACATTACAATAAACTGCGTAAGATTTTATATAGAGTCAAAAACTATAAAACAAAATGACTACACCATAGAGCAGAAACATTCAAAACAGAAAGCTACAAGAGACAATATCGCGTAGAACGAACGAAACTAAAATCGTTTTGCATATAAGCAAATTGAATCAATTTTTCGTGCGAAATTGTATCCCCCCAAGTGAGGGCGTCGGGCGAATTTTATGTAAAGCCGTCTCAGGGCGCTCGACAAATCGCTGCGATCAATCGCGATCTTGAGCGATTCATTGCACGATTTAGAATCGCAGTCAAATCGCTGAGCGATAACTGTCGGGAGACATTATTACGTATTGAATGAGCTGTCATTTGGTTTGTTTGAGATGTAAATGTGGAATTAAAAGCAAGGAAAATGCTGGATACCTACTGTTCATTCATGTTTGAAAACATTGATTGAGTAATCATTTTAGTTGCACTCTTTAATAACTGTGCTAACGATATGGACATCACTTACCCACTTCTAAATCCACAGTGAGTTCGAGACTAGTCTTCGATCCACCATGTACTAGATTACCAAACAAAGCTTCAAAAACGGCCCAAGAAATAATAGCACAATAATTCTGTAGTCATATTTGAAGTTAGCATGCTCCAATTGTAGCCAACCAAACAAAAAAAATCCTTGTAAAAGAAACTACAATAACCTAAGGCTGAAATCTCTAATAGATCTAGCTTCGTAAACGCAGCCTGAAGACAGCCCATTAAATATGCAACGCGGCACACGCCCAAACAATCCATAATTAATTGAATGCCTGCACGGGATCGGAATCCCTGTCTTTGATTGTAAAGCTGCCTTTGGTACCGAATTCTGAGTGAAACGAAATGTGGTGAACAGTTCTCCACTAATGTATTTCGTCGAATGGTTCGGTAGTTCAGTGCCAAGTATGTTATATACTGACACTGAATTAGTCATGGATTTCACACTGTTGTTATATAGGGTAAGCAACAACCTAGATGCAAAAGGCACAGAATAGGAAAGACGGTTAAATGAGGGAACTTATGCCTAGCAATGGGTTCATTAAGTGCTGATGATGATGTTAGTTTTGGAACACAAATAACGAGAATTTTACCGCGCCATGTCTTTTTATTTAACTTAAGAGTTGTTGAACAAAACTACGCCTTGGACTTCCCCTTCCTCTTCTACCTTCTATTTTTCCTTCCAGTACGTATTTATACGTAAATATAATATCAATTTTAGGATTACTTATGATGCGGTACAATAGAGTCAGGCTACTATTACAAAGTAAGCACTTATATTTAATCCAATCACTACTACTGTGCGTATTGGGTCTTAAATAGAGTCACAATTTTGAAGATCAAATCGCCCATTTTGGCGACTAGACCATAGTCTATTGTCGACAGAACCACGGATAGTAATTAACTGCACTAACACCGGGATCACAAACCGCAAACGTATCTGCTTGTATCTTGTCTCACAAACTTGAACGTATAACACCTATACAAACAGCATCGCCCCTTGTTTTGATGTATGGCAGTTAGAAATACACAGGTACTATCTGTTATGTTACTGCACCAATTAACATCAAAATAGTGTGTATGTGTGAGACGCTTGGGTTCCCTGAAACTGCAGAGCTTCTGCGAGAGATAGGTGTGTCAGATATCAATGCTACCATCTTCGTAGCATTTGAGACCGGTCGTATAGAAACAGCTATGGCATCACTATATACTGAAACTCTAACATCATCTCGCGCGTCGCTCGGTGTGCGCTAGTGTCTTCGATCCATACAAGAATTTGTATTTCATCTAGAAGAAGTTATGAAATCTTAATGTTTAAATTCATTATATGGCTGCCTCGTTCGTCTAGTGGTCGCTTCTGGCCGTCTGGTTTACAGACTGCTTTGGGACAGCTACAGTCTAAATACAACACTCCACTCTCAGTTCAAATAACTGAACAGATCTCAAATCTGAGCGACAGACCTCTTTTATTTCACTCGTCTATTAACGATAACGATAACAGTAAAATTCACGATGTGACTTCGGCTGCATACAGATGAATAAGAGCTTTATATCTTCAGTATTAAAGTATGAAATTGGATGGTTTCGTGTCGAAACAATGTGAGACACTTAACCTAGAAGAACAATGTTGTTTCTGAATGTTGGCAGGGAAAGGAACTAGCTGTGCCTGTGGGTTCGTCTGTCTACATTACACTTGGGCTTGGCATATAATGAGACGCGAAACATAATTAGATCTGCCTACCCATTCGTAAATTAAAGGGTTAGAGATAAGTATGGAAATAATATACTACGCTTAGAATATGACGATCTGATTGGCGTAGTGGCTAAGCGATTACTACTGCACTGAGAGTTGTGGGTTCGACTCCCGCATGGGACAAAAATATTATGTGCAATCTGCAGCTATTTTTGTCCCGGTAGATGTTTGTCCCGAGTCCTAGGTGTTGGTATATGTGATATCTCATGTTTGTGCAACCCACTTATGATACAGGAGAAAGTCCAAGATAGGGTGTCGTTATATATTGTTTTTGAACTCTGAAAACTCAATACATTTATTTATGAGACCTCTATAAAACCTACATCCTTAATAGACCTTATAACTTTCTTTAATAGCGAGTGAGGTCTCAATAGGCAGCCTGTACCAGTGTGCACGCCGCCTAACTCGATTGTACCGCAACCTTTCAGATCCATTATCTAAGACAGTACGTTACAACTTCAAGGCGAGCACCGTTTGAGGGCCGTCTTATCAGACAACCTCTCCGATATAACCAGAATCAATGGACCTCCCCTGCCCTCTCGCGAACAGATACAATGTTTAACTGCAGCGGGGAAACGTGGAGTTGCTAGGGCCATGTTAAATTGGACGGTCGTCGAGTGGAGTCGACGTGGTCGTATCCCGCGGATTGAAGGGAAAGTGTCGTGGAAAAGGCAGAGCGGTGATGCTGGCCCAGGCTGGCACTTGGTGGCCTCTTATCAAGTTTGGAGTTTAGAAAAATGGCGGCGGTTTTGTTTTGATGAAGGACACACTTTGTTATGGCGGAGGGCCGGAGACCTGTCGCAGGAACTTTACTTAGTTGACGGTTTTGTGTGGCGAGTGTGCTTTGTTACTTCAAATGTTTTTGAAGGACGTGGATTTGTATTGCTGGATACCGTGTTATTGTTACGCCTATATATTTTTATCTAATATATAATATTTAGGTTTAGAACACACGTCGAGTTTCCGTATAACATTTACTTGCTGATATCAGATCAAGAATTAAACTGATTTTTTATCATCATTCAGTCGGCCACTTGAAATTTCGACTCTGTTATGTACTGTAATAATATTAGTAGGAGAAACAATATTTTATTATTGGCAAATATTGAGATATAAAAAACTATCGTCAAAAGGCAATAGACGTAGACATATCATATCAGACTTATTTACTATCTTTAGCGATAAAGGTTTTTCCTACATACGTGTTACACGTGCCTTAAATAACTTCTAAGTTTAAAGTAATATATACGTATGTACATCTAATATATCTTACGTTAGTGAACTTTGAGTAATTAATCATAATATAAACAACATTAGGACAGGTTCGATCGCAAGGTAATTACTAATTAATATGCTGTTTAGTTTCCACTAGTTTTAGAACGAATAAATCATAGTAATTGAGAATTTATTGCTCCGTGACGGTTTACCCCGCGATACCTATCTGTGGGGTTCAGTGTTGGTAGCTATTGGTACAGTAGCCTGAAATTAACACTAAAGTTTCGGTTCGATTCCCTTAAATGATTAAGACGTAGGACGTTGGTATCTTGATGTGTAAAGATCTTCATCATCATCTTCCGGCTGATAATAAAGATGTCTATTTTTTATATTCATTGAATTGATTATAACTTTTTCCAACTTCATGTTTGGTCGTTTAGTAAAAGGTGTTAATAATAATATATCTTTATAATTACGTGTAACTATAACATATTATACAATTATTTACAAATTAAATCTATATTTATTGTCCGACGTTAGGCCTGCTAACAATTGGCTTCTGCCGATGGAGATAAAAGGAAAAAGACTACTATCTGATAATAAGGTGTAGGAGATAGTAATAATATTCACGCAATACCACTTAAGTTATTTATTTAAGTATGCATTAAGCCAAAAAATTCAATGTGTCCAATCCAATTCAAACAATAGATCAACATCACTAACTAAATATTACGTAATATTAATCAAAGCAAATGTTCCGAACGACACGAGACAGTCTGCCAGCACCTCAAGCCATTCCATTCTGAATTCACGACCGCTATTACTGCTGATCCCGCTACAACCAATTTGTGTGATTCTGCGGCCCATAATAGACATTTTAAACTATCGTGGGGGAAATTTGAACCACTCTATTGCGAGATACTGCAGATTGGTCACGAGTTCACTATTCCACTGTAATAGTTTTATATGCATATGAATTTTGAAAGTCGGATACAGGCTGTAGATACATCGCATCACACTGTATTGTACTAATATATTATATGATTTATCACACTAATATTAATTAACATTAACACAATGTTATCATCATACTAATATTATTAAAGCAATAGTTTGTGTGTTTGTGTATTTCTTACCTCTTCACGCTTAAAGGACTAGGCCGATTTCGATAAAATTTTGGTATAAAGCTAGTTGACACCCTAAATTAACATTATTTTTTATCCCGCTAAGAACGTACGGGGTAACAGCGAGAGGTGCAGCTTATTCGGTCATATAAGAGTCTACCCTACTTAAATATAGTGATTTCTTTATTGAATTAAGGTAAAACTATCAATCTCATTATATATCGATAATACACTATATTATCGTGCATAAGTGTATACACAAACACAGATGCACTCCCTATTCCTTCATATTCAATCATATGGTATAGCAAACCGACACGACTGGAGAAGTGCGGTGCTAGAGTGACTAAGCATGCTCTCAGAGGCTTTTAAGTATATTAGAATAGGTAATATATTTAAAATATTTGCTATATATTCAAAGGTAATAAATAGAAAGCTTTTAAAAAACAACAACTAAATATAAAAACTATTTCGATTCCAATTCCCACTATCATTATATTTCCATTAATATCGTAAATTAAGCGTTGAATTATTAGTATTCAAATTAACCAAACTAAACGCTATAATTTAATGTAATAAACAATGATATACACCCATAAAATATTCCACGGTAACGCTATATTTTAACCGGGGTGGGTGACATCGTAAAACCGGATTTTCGCTTTAATTAAGCCATATCTTAATTTGTTTGAGCTTCTGCTGTGAATGTTTGTTTTGGAGTTCGTTTTAGTTACAGTTTTACTTTGACATGCTTTTGGTAATCTGAGTAGTTTTACCAAAACATTTTTTAGTAATGTAAGTATCAAAGTTTACCTTGGTGGTTCATCGTGAACAGAATATTTAGTTTTTGTCAAATAACGAAAGAAAAAAAAATCAATTCAAGTTATTGTTGCATTTATAGGAGCATGCAAATGATCTGAGAATATTTACGACTATTTACTTCTTAAGAAATTGTTCTTTAATTAATGGTATGTTGAAAAAATTAAATGTATGTGTATGTGTCAGCTACTTATGATGCTGACTGTACAATACCCATGGTACTGCCACTCAGGGAGGTTCAATACCTACACAGTCCCTGTAGCTTTACCTTAGATACCCTTAATTCAAGATTATCGAACGTAAGGCGACTCGGAAGGGACACGTTAAGGTCCTTAACCTCTATTATAATGACAATACAACCTTCTACCTACCCCTTAGGGGAAAACATGTGGGAACACGTGTAAATAATTAAGGGAAACATCACGCCTCTATGTCCTGAAGGAATTGGCAGAGGTGTCGGTGGCGCAGTCGCTTGTCCCTGGTGACAATATTAAGTCTCGCGAAGCATGGTTCAAAGGGGTAGTTAGTAAGGTATTTAGAATCGAACTGGTTGGAAAAGTAGTTTAGTTTTATTTTATATGTAACATCTGTCTACTTTGGTGGACTTAATGCCTGGCATTCTCTACCAGTCAACCTTAGGGTGGTTTTATGTTCATTATTAATAGAC
Source organism: Abrostola triplasia (assembly GCA_946251915.1). Classification (NCBI taxonomy): domain Eukaryota; kingdom Metazoa; phylum Arthropoda; class Insecta; order Lepidoptera; family Noctuidae; genus Abrostola; species Abrostola triplasia. The sequence goes on along the minus strand of OX276424.1, from coordinate 773,791 downwards.
GTCAAAACTAAAAACAGTTTTTATGACCAATTTAATGACTGTAGGACCAACTATAAGTCATTATATAAAAAAAGCAATAATATAAATGTGAAAGTTTATGAATATGGTTGCTTTTTAACGGCTGAAGATTGAGGATTTTTTTTAGGATGTGTATTTTATATGGAACCTGTAATTTAGTATCATTTTATTTTCCATTTCGGTTGTATACTTTTTCTCTCCTCTAAACCTAAATCTCACAATAACTCAATGGTTTACTGTAAGAGAACTGTGTACATAATATGATCTCATATTATTAATAAGTAATCGTATATTGTGTGTACAATAAAGAATTAAACGATATTTACCTTGTCTACAACAAAGATCTTTTATCCGAGTACATCATCGTCGTGGTGACCTAGTGGTTATCATACCGAATTTATATGTACAAGGTTGCAGCTTCAAACCTAGACAAGTATCAATGTGACTTTTTGAATGTCACAACTGACTAACGGTGAATGAAAACATCGTGAGGAAACCTGGATTTAATTATCTGATATCGCCAACACGCAGTGAACTAGTGTGGTGATCATTGCTCAATCCTTCTCTATACGAGAAGAGGCCTTTGCCCTGCAGTGGGACAGTTATAGGCTGTTATTATTATTATTATTTTACATCATAAAGTGTCACTAATACTCGAGTAAAGCCGCAAACCAATAACAAGTAACAATGAAACCATGACAACTCTATTACAATGTTCACACACAAGTTCGTGCTGTGTGACAATAAACAAATTATTTCACACGTTTTTCACACAAAGCCGTTGTAGCATGCTACATGCGAGCTACGAAATAAACGATTAGGTGCTACGCGTGCTACGACATTCGTAGCGCGACCTTGTGCTACGAACTCATTCATATTTACGATTTCTTTATTGAAATGTTTGAAGAAATTACCCTACTTAAAGTTTAAGTGCTTTTTAATTGGATTTATACTATTATGGATATATATAGTTTTCGTTAAAAGTAGTCCAGCGTTAAAAGGTTTATTTATTGTGATAATTAATATTTTTATGTCCTAAACGGAATGCGTGCGTTCGTTAAAATAATAAGAATAACTAAACGTTAAACTTCAATTCATAAATTATTTCCTAAAGATTGCCTTTACATTTTTAACATTGGTATTTTTACCCATAAATAGTAGATTTATATATTATATATAGTTTACTGGCTTCAAACCGCGACTTGCTATTTAGCGAATGTTTAATAGCCTTCCTTGATAAATGGACAACCGAAAGATTTCTTTAAATTCGAACCAGTAGTTCCGGAGATCACCCCGAAAATCCAAACTCACAAAATTTACCTCTATAATATTAATATAAAGCATCAAACATTTAACCATAATCATAATTTTTAATCTTAGTAACATTCATCTTAGCCTCTCAATACTACACCATTCTAACTTATTCAGCTTATAATACTTCCTTTCGAATCTCCAAATAGACTCACAAGTCACAACAAACAGATATTCTCAGCTACACCCACTAAACCTCGCCCATTCACTCTCAGCGTTACCTTCACCTCGAAATCAGGCTGAACCACTAAAATTAGCGACGAAATCAATCTATATATAGCGGACTGGTCGGCAACACAACGGGGAGAGCCGTGACCCGCTGCACGGTGCACGGGCTATTTATAACACCGGACTGCGAATCCGATTGAATTGTAATTTAGGGTCGATTCACAGGTAAACAACGCTCGTGGGGTACGTTTAGAGCCTCCCAAAGCATTGTTGCTGGTTTTAATGATGAGGCATAGAGCTCTCCCAAGGTTTTAGTCTTTAGGATGCATCGGAAACTATTGTGGTTTTAGTTATTGATGTTTTTTTTTAATTTGTTAGTTTTATTTATAGTTTATAGAAGAGGCGAAGGTTTAGCACATTGAGTAAATAATTGGGTTTTGTAAAGAGGAAAGCATGGGACATGTCGTTCTTGATTGATCTTTGATCTGATGTGTTTCAGATTATTATGATGTCTTTTAGTCCAAACCTTGCCAACACACATAAGATTGTACTAAATTTGTTTACCTAAATATCTTTATACATATACTGTTGGTGTATTCATTACATAAATAAGATGAATGGATACAATACAGTATGATCAAGCTTGCAACATTGTTAAGTGGCAAACACGAATTTATACCCTAGATGACAAAGATTTTTTTGTATCTGGAGGCGGGGCTTATTCCAAAACATACTGAAATCTTATTAAAAAAAATATTATTCAATGTACGTAATCAAAAACCCTAGTAAAACCGCGAGTGTGCGACCTATTTCAAACTACCGTCATATCACTAATAATTACGCAGTCCGAAAGTGACGTATTACATACCGATGTCAAAACCTGACCACGTAACTCAAACTGAAATAGGAGCACAGCGGTCCCGCCCGCGGTCTATTTCCGGCCGTGACGTCACATCCCACACCCCCAGTGACGCAAGCCAGCTGAAACTTTTTAATTTTTTTTTAAACGCGTCTGGCATTGGCGTGCTGCGATGCGGTCACAAGGTTCGTACCAATACGTAACCCACATCGCTCGACGTTTCCCTTCATAGTCGCCACTTTGATAAGTTTTGATTAAATGCTCTCTATTTTTTTGACATGTGTCGCCCCACATCGACTGTAGGAGGACGTCGCGGCGAGATGCAGCTGCACATTCAGTAATGAGCACACGATACTGGGAAATGTATTATTGGGGTGCCCAGTGGAAGCCAGCGCTGTTGTGTTCTACGACACAAGCACGATGCTGAATGGACATCCCGTTGTCACACATCTCGTCGAACAAATCTGTGATTTGTTTATTGTAAATATTAATTATGTTCATTCGTTATAAATTATGTTATTGGTTCTTCCTGTGTTGTGTGATAATTTTACACCTATTTAAATAGGTTTAAAATTTAGTATAGTATACTTTAACATTCCTTATAACAAATTTTTATCTCATACACTACAAATACGTATAATAAGGCCAATGAAGGCACAGGCAAATAGATCATGAACCGTACAAAATAACCGTTACCTTAGCCGGGGGCGTGGCTATAGCAGAAAGCACTCAGACCGTGGCTTTGAAACCTATTCTGGATGAAACCTCACTGTCCATTGCATTTGTAACAATCTACTCTTAGTAAGTAATGTGCCCCTGGTACTTACAATAAATTATTGTAATACCAGCAATAAGGTTTTATTATGATGCTGCATTCGTTGTTAGTCAGTGGTGTATTAGGATAACAATTAAAAATATGTGTATATTGTCACTTTTATGGAAGTAGATTAAACTTAAAATATAGTGTAATAATTTAATTAATAGTAATATCAAAATTTAAATGTGGACATAAGGAAAAATGCATACTAATTTATTATGGATTTTAATCTACTACTTTGTACATATGAATCCGGTCTGTCAAGTTCGAGGCAACCTGGACCACATTTTTGGATTCTTTACGTTCTATAATACCTTCAATAAGTAGATCTGTGTAAACCATAAACCTAGCACACATTACCGTTACACTGCTAAAAGTAATATTTAAACCTGCAGTTACAGGTAACTTTAGGAAATTATAAATTAATTTATAATTAAACCAGTCTAATTTATTAAAGGTTCCCAAACCGAGTTGTTTATACCTTTCAAAAACATGACTAGCAAGCGATCAGTCCGTAACAAAACCCATCGACAAAGGTCTAACAACGCACACGGGCATGACGTACACAAACCACAGAACAAAAACATATTCAAATCCGAAATTCAATTATATTCCCTAACAAACTTCCAGAAACAAACAACAAATCTATAATTGTTTTTCATCTCACCACCGCCATTGCCACCTGCGATTCCTAAACTCAAATGTTAATTATCATTAACAGAATTAAGTCTAATCTGGGATACGGCAGGCTATCGAACATTGTATGGCCCCCCCGAGTAACGTTATCCCTTTAAACAAATTAACTAAACATAAAAGCTTACATAAAGGATCGCTTTACAGCACGACTGGTAGTTAGAGGCCGAAGGTGCCCGACGTGTGGCGATGATTGCCGATGTTTAAATTTAACGGCTATTGTTTAGTTTGATTGGGTGTAACTTGTAATTGTTAGCCATTACTTTTTATATTTTTCTGTGTCTTACTTACTTAGTTCTTTTCATCATTCTATTAATTGTTGTCAGCATTAGCTTAACGTTTCGCAATCAAGCAATTAAAATACTTTAGACAGAAAAAAACCTCTTATTTATGAACGCTGCTAAAATATGTTTAAAGTTAACTATTTCTTGAGTCTATTGACATTTCTCTTTGCCATGCAAATGACATTATAGTTTAACCAATTGTTTAATACAGTCAATTTTTGAAGGGGGTAACTGTATGACAATTTTCTATATTGAATTATAAAATGACTCCAGTGCTTTATGTGATTATAAAAACCTAACTTCACTATATTCAAGGAGCGAATAGGTAGAGCTGTACGTTATTTCACCAGTTATATCAAAAGCCCCAAGTAATATAATTTGGTCAATTCTCAAAATATTCTGCTGTAGGTCCTAAAAGCCCTATCACATAAAATATATAGCTCCTATTACATAAAATAACTGCAATATAAAGTATCGCCCGTAGTTTATTAGGTTTACATCGGATTACCAGATTATTTCGTCAATACATCGTTTCATATTATCGAGAGATAAATCACAAGCCTTAGATGAGAGAGGTTTTACAACTCACTCACACATTTTATAGTGCGGTGTCAGGGATATGTTTTATGCGTCCGTTTCGGAATGTCAATGTACGATCTATTTGCATTGCTTGGGAAGTGGGGACGTACTCGCCGAGTTCTGACGGTTTTTGATCAACGATGTTACTGCTTGATGTTGGTGATTTTTGTATTGATGATGTAGTTTACCCTTTTATGTATTTCTCCTGTATCGTGGGTGCGTTTTACAAGCATGAAATATTACATACACAAACATCCAGACAGGGACAAACATGTGCAAATCGCACAGATGTTAGTCCCGTGCAGGAATTGACCCGCAACCCTTAGCGCCGTAGTCCAATCGCTTAGCCACTGTGCCAATCAGGTCAGAATGGAATTAAAATTGGAAGCCATTGGAATAAGGTTTAAAAACAATATTATAAATGAGAAATTGAAATGCAGGACCTTCACATACATGGATACTTTATTTATATTTTGTGCAATATAATGAAATGTTAATAGATTACGATTAGCGTACTCCGTAACTCTGGCGTAACTACTGGTAAGGTTGTGGGTATTTAAAGAGGTCTCAGTGCTTTCGTAATCATGTTTTATGTATGATATAATTAGCTCCCTGTTTCCACTCACGACGAAAAATCGAGAGTCAACAAATATATTCAATTTTGGTTTTCCATCTTTTATTAAACTTAATAGGGTACTTATTACGATAATAATTATAAAAGCCACGTGGAAATTACTGCTATTCACACATACGCACCACTCATTTTCCAAAATAAAATGTAGAAATCATTTTCAATTTTTGGTCGCAACGGATGAGAGACCAAAATGTAATCAATTAATATATTCTGAAACAGACACGCTGCATTAATGTTAATACCGATATTAAATCAACAAACGCTTACTACAACTCGTACTAATTAACAATCCTCTTAACTATCTCTCCAAAATAAATTAACAATGTACATCATGTTTGAATCCTCGAGAGTAATAATATCTATTTCAAATAACGCTCGTAGCTATTTCGTAGCATGTCGTAGCTTTGTAGCCGGCAATAACACGTAGCGTACTACGAAGAAAATACTTCAGGCGTATTATCAAAATGACACATTTAATCATTTCTGCTACAGACTATTTTGTGTTTGCTCTTAGATTTATGGAAATAGTACATTTAATATTATATTAACATCTGAATATAGATATAACGCCGGTTTCTTATGAGGGTAGGTAGGAACTGAAGGCTACGTTTCTCTTCTTCTTTCTTTACGAAAAACCCAGCATTAAAAGTCGCTATATACAGACTTTTTTTATTTTCATCTAGTTATTTATTAATTGTTGTCGTGAAGCGTACCTTGCGTTCAGGTGAAGTAAACTTTTTGGAATAGTGTTGACTGGAAATCAAAGGTCTCGGGATCGACTCTCCAGTTAGGTTAAATTATTATTAATATACGTCTGTTATGTTACAGGTCCCAATGGAATAGGGGACGAGCCTATTGCCATCAATCGGGCAAAAATCTAGACTCCATGTCTGTCAATAACACTTAGCTCAACTACTCACTAGGCCAACAAGGCAGTTCTCACCATCATCATTTATTACCTGTTTATATACAAAAGCAAATATATCTTATTTATTTACTCATTTCTCTGAAAACCATTCCAAGTATACTTAATGTGATAATATACAGCACATTTTAATATCTAAAACTCATTTAAATTCCATTATTGATCCCTAAATTGTATATGATTTGAAAACAATTCCCCATATTTCGAGTTGATATGATTTTTACGAGCTCACCTACACCACGTGACAGTGTCAACCACTTTGGTCGTTGAATCGACAAACACGTCGTAAAAATCTAACTAGGGAATTGATGCATTATTGAAAGGATGTTATGGTCGGCCACGAGGGTTCTTATCTAATTGTACTGTAATTGAGCCACAACATGGTACAAGTTAGTGTTGTAAATCACTTTAGCTCAACATGGTACAAGTTAGAGTGCTTTTATTTTTGATATGGAATTTTAGCCTAAATAAAATGGTTGAATGATTACCCTATCTTGCGTCTATGCGTTGCTCTGCTATAGCAAAAATTTCAACAGTGTCACGTGTGAGGAGGCGCTTTTTTTGGTGGCTAAATAACCAAATTTAATTTTTATTAAAGATTTTTATAAACATTTATAGATTTGTTCATTCGTTCGGTACAGTGCTTATTTGAGTTTCTTACATGGGACTATTGACAGACTTGACTTTTAAAATTACGGTTTATGTATAACTATAACCGAACAAGAACCTACATAGGTCACGTGTTAGACATCTTTTTGCCGACAAATTCATCAAAGCATGGATTAAGACGATCATTAAGAATATTGCAGTGTTCCAGGTTATTATCGTATGGTTGATGAACAACCTGGTGCCAGAGTTTAAGCCCTCTGTAGGTCTCTGACATGAGTTTACACACTGTTGAAATATCTCTCAAGTGTTTTTAGCAACTGATAACTAATTTATGGTACGCACATAAATTCGAAAAGACATGTGTGCATGCTGGGGTTGAGACAACCTTTGACTTGGCAGTCTAACAGTCATACCACTCGGCTATCACTGCTTCATTTTAGGTAACTCATTTTTGAATGTAAGTAAGTAAGCCACAGGAGGTATAGAGAATTCGTGTACTGCAGATGCAACCTCACTACTGTCCTTGTTAACTGGCCAACCTCCACGTGACGGCATGACCTGTTTCCATGACGATGGGACCTAGGAATACCTACATAGATCATATTATTATGATAAGTACGATACATATAGCCAATGTACAAATGTTAGATCGATGGCACGTGGTACCCAGCTGAGAACATACAAGTTTCTTAGAACCTTCGACATGATGATTACAGTATAGGGTGACGTTTAGTAGCATCGATCTTAGAACATTAATATCTTCATTAGCAGTATCTTTATTACTCCTGATACCATTACTATCTCATCTAGAATCTAACATACATTCGTACAAGCTCATGTGTACTGTATTTGTGTACCTATGAGTGTTCAGATACGTTAGATTTTAGTATAAGTAAGCGTCAAGGATATACATAATATCATTTCGACATATTTCACAGTTAGTTAATAAATGATATTGTAGTAATGGCAATTTAAATAAATTAAATAGTTATTAAATAGTAAGGTTATCTCTCGGTTATCTCTCGGTTATCTCTCACAGTTCGTCGGCATCCCCGGCCACGTGATCAAACCTCTCTATAATGCTACATTTCTCGTTATAACCTGCTTAAGAGATCTCACGACGCTCGGGTGTTACCGAAAGCCTTAATTAGCCAACATAAAAGTCTTCAGTTCTACGACGCGCTACGAACGGCTACAAAGGGCTACGAAGGGCTACGTTCTTATAGCTTACATATTTCACCGTATCTATAAATGTAAACGAAGATATTAGGTGCTCCGCGCTCACCGACGCTCATACCTACCGCCAAACTTTCCCAATATCGCCTTTAATTCAAGATGGTATCTCGAAATTAATTACAAACTGTTTGCTTCATATTGTGGAGCACACACCTTGCCTCGCACCTTTATAACTCAACATCTCGCCGAGATTGAATTCCTTCGCGCGTAATCAGAGCCTTGGTCCTAACCTAACATTTCTATTTTCGATTATGTGATGCTCATTTTACTTATCAAGATCAATCTACGAAAGCCAGCTTCCAATTTAGGACGTGTGTACATCGTATCTAAACGTCACGGCGCGCATTCACCCGTAAATATTCACGAATCGAATCGCTCCGTGTAAACGATCTGTTTTCAATCACGCTCCGGCAGCTCGTGCCCGGGCCGCCTGCGGGCGGACTGGTGTCCTGTAAACCTGGAGTACAACATCACGGTGACGGAGGCACTGGTCTGTGATACTGACCGAAAGCTCGAGGCAGCAGCGCCGCGCGTGGCGGCGCGGGGGGGAAGAGGGGGCCGGTGTCCACTCCACAACACTTCACTCACACGGCAGCGCGTCGAGGCCGCTCGCGCGTGCACGCTTCGCGCAACATGGCCGTGCCCGTGCCAGCGTGCAGCTATCGACCGCGAGCCGGCCGCGCGCCGCCCAGCGACTGACGCGGGAGCCGTGCGCGCGCACCGGCCTCTCCACGCCGCCCGTGCCTCGCACACCCCCGCCCCAGGCCGCTCGCGGTCTTGTGCGGGAGCGGGCGAGCCTTCGCCCGGCAACTTTGTACGCTTCTTGGAAAACCCCGCGTTGGGATACGTTTCAAACTGATTTTGTTGACGTAAGAGCAAACATTCGTCTAGAGTGTACCTTACTCTCGCTAACGACTCCCTACTATGAGACCTAATCTCAAATCCTTGATAGAAGCATTATATCTGTAACAAACTACCAAACGCAGCCTAACAAATTATGAATCGCCTATCGGAACAATCCAGTTCGTCTCCGGTGTAACCTGAAACGATAATTACATACGTCACCCGACGCACACCCCGCAGCGCCCCAGTGGCGTGTCCCCTTGCTCCACAACAAGTCCGCGAGGCGTCGCTCTCGTGTTTATTTTCGGCTGCGGCCGCTGTGCCGAGAGCGCCGCGTGCCCGCCCGTTGCTATGACAACGCGCCCCAGACGCCGCCGAAGCCTCCCGACGCGCTGCGGAGCGATACGAACCTATAGCTGGAGTATCAAGTAACTCGCGGACGAATAGAGCTGGATTTTTGCATGCCTTTTGTGGTAGAATGTGGCTAATGTGCACTATTAATATATAAGAACTTCTCTGTACCCATGTTCGCAAACGAATAAATGATGATTTGATTTGATGATGATGATGATGATTTGATTTGATTTTGAATGTGGACCGTGAATTTACCGTGGGTCTTATACTACTTATGGTTATAATCCATCTGAGAGCGACTGTACAGAGTCTGAACATAGAATAATATATAAACTGTCCTACAGAGAGATCAACGTAAGCTCTCGATGTCATTCGTCGCATTAGTGCGAACTTTGACCTGACTGCTGCATTATAGTTTCACGTTCAATGCTCGGAGGAGACGGAGACGGGGAGGTTTAACGAGTTTATATGGTTGTGAAGAACACAGTCCACTTGACATGGGATTTGACTATTACAATGAAGCTGATACAACACATGTATGAAGTTTATTATTTTTCAATATACCAAATATTATGATACTGCAAGGTGTATGCACAGTTGTTAAGTGATTGGATTTCTGGACCGTTAGGTTGCATGTTCAATTCCTGGAAGAAACAACAGTTTTATCTTATCTTATCTTAACAACATTTGTGCAAATACTACATTTTTACATTGTTTACATTTTGTAATTTGGTTAAAAAAACTGTACCTACTGGAAAATATTTCTTTAAAAATACAAAGCTAGTGAATGATTTTCTATAATCGGTAGGTTCTAGGGCGGAACTTTCATAAATGCTCTTTTGGAACTAAATAGCAGACAATAAAATGATATTATTTAACCATGCTGGCAGGTAAAGAATGCCATTTTTTTTCAAAAATACGTCATAAAAGTCCGACGAAATGGACAGCAACGGGTTATAAGACGAAATTGTTTTAAGAACTATCCTAACTTCTTATTAATTTAAGTCACAATTTTATTATCTTATATATAAAATTCTCGTGCTTATATAAATTCTTACTCGCGGCTTAACTCTATGGCTATTTAAAATAAGATATTAGGTAGGTACTGTTTAACTTTTACGTGATTTACAGCGACTAAGGTCGACAAAAACATGTAAAGATATTTTACCTTGGTACAAATTAAATCGATAACATGACTAAAACATAAGATCGTTTCACAATTTCTGATGCTTATTGAGAGATTATTGTTAATTTCAAATGATCAGCAGCTATAATTATACATTTAGAACAATTTTTTATAAATTATATCGATCCTATAAAAAAAATATTTTCAAATAGATAAATTACTTATTTACTGCCATCTGCCGGGATTTTCTATCTCTTACATGACACCATCGCACCATTGTAACTGAATCAGTAACGCCACCTTTACTAAATTCTTTGAGTTACGCTTACTACACTGCTCTGCTCTGTCCAAGTTACAAAAATTGTTTAGCAGAAACCGTAGCATGTTCAATCTTTCTATTAATCATTTCAGATTTATAAAACAGAAAGAATTCACACATAACCTAATTTCCGAACGAATCCGGAATCTGTCAAAAGAGCCAATCAACCGCGAGTGGATTTCTAATCTGTGCTACAAATTTTGTAGGTTAAGTAGATATATTTGTTTTGATTGAAATAAAATTCAATAAATAAAAGCTTATTGAAAGAATAATTAATATCTTACAATGGCTCTTATTAGAGCGGGCTTGCAAAGACTCGCCAATGTATTCAATGCAGGACAAGGTACGTTAAACAAACAATAAACGGTCGATTTATCATTCCCAATTACTGTATAAAATTAACCTTTTTAACTTTGCAGCTGGCGTTCTATCAAGATTCATAACAAATATATCGCCCGTTGAGACGAAATCCGTATCTGAAACCACAAAAGATGTAATTGCAGAATGCAACACCCTTATCGAAAAGAACGCTTCAAGAAATTTTGCCATTGTGCACTTGTTAGGTAAACAGTGGCGTGTAACCGATGGCGACCTTCTGGTTCTCGAAGGATACTGGCCTCCGAGCATCGGGGATAAGATTAAACTCGACAAAGTACTGCTAGCAGGCACCAAAGACTTCTCACTCATTGGTCGGCCTATAGTGCAACCTGGACTAGTTGAAGTAACTGCCACCATTATATCCAAAGGCCTGTCTCACACCAGAACACATTTCAAAAAGAAGAGGAGGAAGCAGTTTATGAGGATCAACTTCCAGAGGGCACCACAAACTATATTGAGAATTAATTCGGTTGAAATTGCAAGTAAAATCAATGAAGCTCCTAAGAATGTTTTCTAGTTGTATATATTTAAGTAGATAATAAATGTTAGAGTAAATAAATAGTAAAATTTATTTTAAATTTCCTAAATATGATATTGAGTAGCAATATACATAACTTTAATTAGAGTTAAAAAAAAATCATATTTAAATTAGACATTTCATTTATACTTTATCATTCAATAAATACATAATTTAGTCTATGTCAATTACAAATTATTTAACTTTATCACAATATTCTTGAAAAGAAGGTTTATGTTCTTCTTTTAGGAACCTCTTCATGCCTTTAAATAAGTATAACATTTTACTGTTCTCAAATAAATTACATAAAATCTTTAAAAAGCCTTCATAATCTCCATTTTTCTTGTACGCAGATATAGATAATTGGAACTCTTTGTACTGATCAGCTTGTAATAAAACTTTAATTTCTTTGACAAAATCAATTAATGATGTAGGAGGGACCTTTTCAACTGAGCCAACTGTGCTATCTTTTCCTGGTCTCTCCCCATTTAAATTCTCTTCAAAACCAAAAGGTTTAATCTTTAACTTTTTCTTTTTTACTATATTGGTAGCAATGCTGGTATCCTCTGCGACTCTCTTATGGATAGTAACCAAAGATGGTGATGATGATGGCTGACTTTCATTTTGATCTATAGCACTGAAGAGATCCTTTGTAGAATTAGGCTTGAACTCATTTACATAGGCAGATTTTTTAGCATTCTTATAAAAATCCATTGAAAAGTCAGCATAAACTTCATTGGAGTTAGGATATTGACTAACAGACTTATTATTTGAAGTTTTTGACACCAATCTTGATTTAGTAACAGGAAATGCTACACCAGCCACATGAGTTGGTCCACTAGAATCTCTAGACCCACTGTTAGACTCACTTGGCAGCAACGGTTTAAGTCTAGGAGGAGGTAAAGTTGCTTCAGCAGTTTTGAAAAACCTGCATATCTCACTAACTGTTTCCCCAAACTTATTGGAGACATTGATATAGTCTCTTAACCATGCAGATAACTGGTTCTTTAATTTAGGACTATTGAATCTACTGTCACAGAGTAAAATTGCTCCATAATCATTTTGGTGTCTTATGACTCTTCCAATAGCCTGGTTAACAGCTCTAGTTGCTTCTAGGGAATACCATTCATCACCTGATAAAAACTGTTTATCCTTAACTCTAAGTTCCTCCAAGTATTTCTTCTTCAGAATGATTCTTGGGTCTTTTAGAGGTGGAAATGGTAAACCAGTGATTATAACTGCCCTGCCATTCATATCAGCAAAATCTAAACCTTCAGAAACTTTTCCTCTGCAGACAGCCATAAAGCATGCTCCTCTTGTACTTGGGTCACTTATTTTACTATAATAATCACTTATTATTGCATTAAATGTATCTTTACGCTGAGGTTCAACAAATATTGGTTTTATGTTATTTATACTTGACCAAATGCCTTCATTTTGCCACATTTCTTGGCACTTGGTCATTATGGGGTAGGATGGAAAAAATACTAACAGGCCGTCAGGCACAACACGGCTGAAGCTCAATATAGTTCTACCCAACGAAGTTATGTATTTAGGATTGTCTCTGTTCTGATAGTTGGAGTTTAACTGCACTCCATCAGGACCTTGACTCATAATCTTTACACAAATTTGGTTAGACTTCACTATGTGGGGATTCTCCAACTGAACTCCAATTGGGATGCCCAGCTCAGATGTCAATGGCTTTAAAGGAGCTAAAGTTCCACTGGTAAGTATTATGCTCCTAACATTCTGTTCTATAAGTTGCTTCATGCCAAATCCTGGACTGAAGCACCAGTAACTGAGAACTCTTTCAGAGGTCTTAGAGGTAGTAGCTTTGAGAGCTCCCCAACTGTCAGTCTTCTTATTATTCTTCTTATCTTCTATTTGGACATGAACCTTGTAACACATTTTAACTCTCTCCTTATAGGCATGTGAGGTGCCACTAAACACAACATTTAATAAATCTACAAACTTCTGTAAGCCAACACCTTTACGTTGAAAAGGTGAAGCCCCATCCATTGATAGATACTGTATGAGGTTCTCAATTAAAGTGATGACTGCCATCTGGTTGTAATCTCTGATCTCAGCTATTGAAAGCAGCTCAAATATAAAACCTCCAGGATAGGTGGTACCTTCACTACCAACGGTTATTTCATCAATAGCTTTCTCTAATGCTAGCATCATTTCTTTCAGCACACACAAGTCATCACAAGTGAAGTCTTTAGGTTGACTATTGTCTACAGTCATGTCCATTTGCTCCTCATTGGCTGCTGCTTCCCCGAAGGACCTCATCACATGTGTTATCTCATCAATACATAAAGCAACATCAGTGGTCCGGATCTGCAGAGATGCAGATTCCTCACACATCTTCTCAACATTATGAGCTTCATCTAAAATGATAATATTATTTAGGAGTTCTACTCCATTAGCTCTCCTTGATTTTGGATCTAGTATATAATTATAAGGCATAAATATTATATCAGCATCCTGCTTCAATTCTTTTGACAGGTAATAAGGACAACACTTAAGCTTTTTCCCAACTGTTACTAAATCTTCTATATCTAAAATTTCATCACCCCTTATTGCCCTATCATCTTTCTTAGATTCAACATTGTTGTAAAAATAACAATTCCTTGATTTAACTCTCAATTGACACATGTGGACTTTGTTCATATTGTTTGTTTCTTTGGAGACCTCTGGATGAATACACATTTGGTCTCTGGAACCTAGAACTGTAGCTTTGACATGCTTGTAACTGGATCTCTTTAATTCTTGCATAGCCTGAGTCAGTTGTGAATGAGTTCGTGATGAATAAATAATTTTCGGCATACCCCACGCTGTGCTGTCTTTAGCTTTGCCTGCGCCAGTTTTTAAACTGTCTTTTAGAGCTCCACTAAAGTTGCTGTGCTCCGAAAAATTCCCAACTTGAGCATTCATTTGCAGTTGAGCCTTTTTGACCATTAACCAGGCTAGTGAGGAACATAGCAAACTTAACGTTTTACCGGTTCCTGTAGGTGATTCTAATAATGCATTGGTGTTGTTTTGAAGACTTTCAATCACTCTTTCCATGTAGGCCTTTTGTACATCATAAGGTTCAAACGGAAAGCTAACCGGAATACCACATATCATGACGTCAGGCATATTTATGATGTATATTTACTTGGTAATAAATTAAATAAATTATAACTTATTTTTAAAACTAAAAGAAAGATTCACATTCCTCACAATCACAACTGCAAAATAATGTTGACGTTTTACAATCGAGCAAAAGTCATAATATTGCCGCCAAATTTAAGGACGCGTTCTATTTGTCCAATACGTCTTATAAACGACTTAATTAGATGCTCAGAAATGAATAATAATTGGCAACTACATTAAAATACCGCCATATTCCTTAATATTGGAAATGCATAGGAATAGAAACTAAAGAATAATAATAATGTATTTATATTTACAGCTGCTCACTGCTGTTTAGAATCCAAATTCAAAAGAAAAATACTTTACCACGAATGCACGATATTTGCGTTATGTCAATATCACCTGTCAACCATATGTTTATTGTAACCTCAAAGTTTACATTTTCCGTGTTTTGATTAAGTTTTATTGCTAAATAACTATAATAAACGATAGTAGGATGAAAGTCAATGTGCAACAAGTCTATACATCTGTTGCGTGTAATCGCACTCCAGAAATAATTGATTGGAATGGTGAAGGGCTCATTTGTTTTGGTGCTTCAAACTCTGTTGTTATTTACGATACGGTAATATTATTAGTAATCAATAAGGCGTTTAAAATACAATAACAAACTGAAACTATTATTTTAAAATTTTCTTATGCTATTAACGTCCTCTTCAGAACAAACCTGAGCCTTTGGTGTTTAATGAATATAAAAATAATATAAACATATGATATACTTCGTCATAACAATTATTTATTGAACCGACAGTGTGTACTTGTAGACTTAATACGTCGGTATCACCCACTGTTGGGTATAGGCCTCCCTGTATACATAACACACCTTAATATATACATATACATCAATAACTCAACTTTCTTATTTACTCTTTAACTTCACTATCTCAACATAATTTCAGCAACTCAGAGGTCAAGACCCCCTAACAGTACTAGCCCACCATAAATCACAAGTAAACACTGTAAAATGGCTCCGCAAACCAGATGGTACCTGCACAGAACTGATCTCTGGCTCAGCGGACAAGACTGCTGCTATATGGAGCAAGGAAAATGGGGTATGGAAAGTTACAAACAGCCTGGCAGGACATGCGGATGGGGTGACTTGTATACATGGTGTTTATAATGGAGATGATCTGCTTGTTTACACAGGGTCTATAGATTCTACCGTAAGGGTATGGGAAAGAAAGGATGGTGAGAATGTTTCTTATGTGGTTATAATTCTGTCTTTAATGATGATTAATAATTAAAAGACTAACATAGAATAGAATAATAATGAATAGATATGAAATCTTAAACACTTGTGGCCACAGGGGCATAAATCAATAGAAAAGAGTGAGCATATTGACTAAAAATTGTGTGATATGCTCAATGTTATTTAGTGTTTTGTACAACATATAACAAGTACAAGTATATAAGCTAGGAAAATAACCTTTTACCAACATAAATAATTATTATTCCAGGTGTAACTATACACAAACAGACAATAAACTTGAACTCTGGCCTATGTCTGACCATCCACGCTCACATCCTGCCTACGTCAAACAAGCCTATCCTATTCTGTGCACTGGACGACCACAAGATACATGTGTTTGTTGGAGAAGAGTACCATAGGGTCCATATGTTGGCGGGTCATGAGGACTGGGTGAGAGGGCTTGATGTTCAAGATGTGGGTAAGTTGTATAATACACATATTATAGGTATTACAATATATCATGTAGAATTTGTCCAACATTATGACTGGAATGGAAATGTTTTGAGCTGAATCTTCGACTTATGCCCATCATAATTCCTATAAGCTAGAATCTATAACAATAGACGCGTACCTAAAGCTCAGGGAGTCCTAAAAAAATTTAAATCTTGTAAAATGTAAATAAAAAAAACAAAACTAATTTTATATAATCAACAACTACCTTATTCAAATATATGAATAGGTACCTAATTAATATAAAGGTAAAAATAATAGAAATATCTGTACGAGAATCGTCTGAATGACGTCACTCAACACGAAATACTCTTCACAGACTCCTCAACAATACTAGTAGCGTCTGCTTCACAAGACACCTACATCCGTTTATGGCGCATCAAGAAGTACGTAGAAGAGAAGCACACGAAAGGCATCAAGGTGGAACAGAAGGTGTTCCCGGCGTATGGTGAGGCCTGGGCGGTGACGCTGGAGGCCGTGCTAGCGGGCCATGAGGGCTGGGTCTATGGGGTGCAGTGGCAGCCAGGCCCAGTTGGAGGTTTGTGAAAATGTTACAAATAGCTTGTTATCCCTTTTTGGTAAGAAGAGAGTGTAATGTGGGCACAAAAAATGGGTTCTTGACAGTCATGACTAGGAGAAAAGTATTGAAAATCTTTTGCTGGCTTAAAATCATGGTGATCACCCTTCTAAACTAAAGCGTATATTTTAAATTACGAAAGTTGTTAAAAATGTCGTATCA
This sequence comes from Abrostola triplasia, assembly GCA_946251915.1. NCBI lineage: Eukaryota > Metazoa > Arthropoda > Insecta > Lepidoptera > Noctuidae > Abrostola > Abrostola triplasia. Next base: position 756,488 of record OX276424.1, on the reverse strand, counting down.
GACTTTATATAAAAAAAATTAATTATTTAGATTATAGTTAACTTACCTGAATTCATAATAAACATTGTAATCTAAATTGGTCAGATAACAGAACTGCCCAGCAGCCGATCTACCGCCTGCTATCGTCATCGTTGGACAAGACGCTCATCATCTGGGAGCCAGAGGCGTCGGCAGTGGGAGGGGAGGGGGAGGGCGCGTGGGTGGAGCGCGTGAGGGTCGGGGAAGTGGGCGGCAACGGGCTGGGCTTCTATGGCAGCAGGTTCGGACCTAATGGCACGGCCTTCCTGGGACATGGATACAATGGATCGTTTCATATTTGGAATCAGTGTAAAGTAAGTTATTGTTGCGTCTTATTATTATTGTAGTTAATAACAATGACATATGATATATTTTACCTAAAAGCGACCATTTCTTAAGCAAACTTGCGCATGCGCACGTTTTAATTTTGTTTGACAATCGAGATTTTTTTCTGTATTTCTATGTGATATCCTATTCCAGTACCATCCGTACAAAGGATGTCTAGTAATATATCTCTTCCAGCAATAAGACCTCGTTACCTTATATTAACGATGATATAAATAAGTTATGTCACAGTTATAGGAGTGTTCGCGCCTTGTTTCTCAGGAGACCGGTCAGTGGCAGCCGTCCGTGGTGTGCGGCGGGCACTTCAGCTCGGTGGAGGATGTGAGGTGGGAGCGCGCGGGCCGCTACCTGCTCAGTGTGGCGGCCGACCAGACCACGAGGGTGCACGCGCCTTGGAACACCAACAGTGGTACGTATTGTTAACTAGCAGTGCTTCACGGTTCCATCCGCGTCAATTTTTGCTGATGAATCGTTAAACATACCGAGCTTGTATATAAATTATACTTTAAGGTTAAATGTTATCCTGATGTATGAACTATATTACTGAAATAATTACTCTTCAGTATTCAACCACGAGACAGGGGAAATTCCTAGTACGCTATTACGCGTATACGGTGTATATTATGTAATATTTTTTTCCTTCAGTACTTTCTAAGGACTCAAATCTCTGGCTTCCAGGTCCTGAGTGGCACGAGTTAGCCCGCCCCCAGGTGCACGGGTACGACATGTCGTCGCTGGCTCTCATCAGCAGCACCACCTTCGCTTCTTCAGCTGAGGAGAAGGTCATCAGGGTGTTCCGCGCCCCTCACAACTTTGTGCAGAACTTCAAGAATATAGTGGGACAGGTGCTGGAGGGGCACTGTGGAGGTAGGACTTTAGGACCCTTAAGATTATATCAAGTATAGATCTATTTTTTTTTTGCATCCCTGTATTCTGGATGATAAAAAGTACCTTATTGTCAAGTAATAGGCTGTATATCTTCATGCATCAGGTCCCGAGGGCGCTTCGGTGCCATCGCTGGGCTTGTCTAACAAGGCGGTGTTCGTGGGGGACGAGGAGCAGCAGGATGAGGATGAGAACGACGGGTACTTTGTACCGGTCGATATGACAGGTGTGTGTAGTCTGTAGATATTATGAATGACGTCAAAAATAACTTTTTTTAATAGTCCATTTTAATTAGATAATTGGATTATTTAATTAGATTATTTTTTGCGATAATTTGCGATTTTATGTATTTTTTTAAGTTAATGATTTATGTACCAAACAAGTGTACAAAGGTGGACATAATGCCAAAGGCATTTCCTACCAGTCAACTTGAGGGTATTTTTAGTTGCTTACATTTTGATAAAAAAGCCGCTTCTGAAGACTTTAAACAGAGTTTCAGTCGTGTCCATAACATTGATTTGTGGTCCCCAGAGCCGCCGACCGAAGAGACGCTGATGCAGCAGACGCTGTGGCCGGAGGTGCAGAAGCTGTACGGGCACGGCCACGAAGTGTTCCGGCTGGCCGCCTCCCCGGACGGCGCGCTGCTGGCCTCCGCCGCGCGGGCCAGCACCACGGAACACGCCGCCGTGCTGCTGTGGTATGTAACACGTACGGTACTAGCCCTAGTACAGAAAACCGTAATAAAAACAATTGAAAACGTACGAAATAATAGGTTATAAATGATGACTACAAAAACGTATGAAGTATCACTACCATTGATTAAACTTACAGATATTTCAAATATGGCATATTGAAAGTTATATGAAGTGTACTTTTGACGTTTCGAGCTCAGTGGCGTGCCATAGGAGAGGGCTGTGTCCAGCAGTGGACTGCGATAGGCTGATGATGATACTTTTGATATTGAAATTTTAGGCCATAACGTAAAAGTATACTTTTCCATTCAAACTTATTTTAGTAATATAATGGCAGAATACATATATAGGAGAAAATATTGACTACTTTTTAACTCTAAACTTAATCACCTCTAGTAAATAGTATGTATACAATATGTTTGCAGGGAAACCTCAACATGGCACCAGACACAGAAGCTAGTATCTCACAACCTAACAGTGACACAGCTAGCCTTCTCGCCCGACAGTCAGCGCCTGTTGTCAGTGTCCCGCGACCGCCGGTGGACCTTATATCAACGGCGACAAGGCTCAAACTTGTTTGACATCGCCGCATGTACGGATAAAACTAATGGCGTTCATTCGAGGATCATTTGGTGTTGTGCGTGGACGCACGATGGACACGCCTTCGGTACCGGCTCTAGAGATGGAAAGGTAGGACATACCCTGTCTCACACTCAACTTCACTTCATTTTTATGAATTCCTTTTGTTTTCTTTTTTACATCTATATACCTATCTCTCCTTTTCTTCACTGTCCGTGTAAGGTTCGATTCCCGCACAGGACAACAAAACTTAATATATAGTGTGATCCACAGATGTTAGTCCAGAGTATGGATGTTTGTGTATGTGATATTTCATGTTTGTGAAACGCACCCCAGTTTTAGGAGAAATTCCTAGGATGGGGTGACTTTATTTTCTAATAACAAACAGTAAACATCGCTTCCTACCCCTTCGGAGATTATATGCGTGTTGTATTTACTTCATCTCTTCTTGCAGATATGCCTTTGGTCAAAAACAAAGCCTTCGAACACATCCCTCGGGGAATACGGCCTCCTGGGCAAAGCTCTGGAGTTGCCCAACACGTCTGTAACCGCGCTGGACTTCGCTCCCCGCACCGACTGCATCGTAGTAGCCGTGGGCTTCGACAGCGGGGCGCTCAGGCTGTACACCTTTGATGTGGACGGCTGGAGTTTGTTGCGGGAATTGGATAATAGGTATGTGTTAGACTCTACAGTAGACTAGTTCTTGCTATATCTGATAGTAAACATTCGTAGAACTAGGAACTTTAGGATTTGATATTCATGTAAATTGCGAACACAGGAATGTACAGGACCTGATTGGCGCAGTGGCTAAGCGATGGGACTGCTGCTCTAAGGTTCGCGGGTTCAATTCCCGCATCGGACAACATTTGTGTAATCCGCAGATATTTGTCGCGTGTCCGGGTGTTTGTTTTTTCATTTTTGTGAAACGCACCGACGATACATTCTTTTACGAGCTTTTATTTAATTTTAATCATAATTTGAAAATATTTGTAAGTTCTACATAATTACACTAAAGAAATATCATACAGTACAAAGGCACTGCATGTTTTATAAAGAAATTTCTCCAGCAAACTGATATTGGAATGCGGACCATAATCGGATATTATTATTATCTCAATAAAACATTTTAATTTAATTTGTAGTCAATAAACCAAATAGTTATTTATTTCGAGCATTCTTTCAGTGGCTCGTTGGTCTAGGGGTATGATTTTCGCTTAGGGTGCGAGAGGTCCCGGGTTCAAATCCCGGACGAGCCCAAATCTTTTTGCATGTTTTTTACATATTTTGGTTTATTTTTCAGTGCGGCCCACCATCTTACAGTCAAAAGGTTGACTTTTAGGCCTCCTCAAGATGATAAGATGTTGCTGGCTAGCTGTGGGAGCGACCACTTCGTTAGAATATACAGTATTGTTTTACTTTCATAATAAATACTATATTCTAAAACATACAGTTTAATTTGAATGCTACCTTTGTTGAGTAACATAGCATAGCTGTTGATGGGTTTAAGAAAAATTAAATATCCATTTTACTAATATACCAATATATTTACAGAAAATATAACAAAATATATTCTCTCAATGAATTACAAATAAAGGCACATTGCATGTATATAATCACAGATTTAAATTCATACGTATGTATTTAACAAAATATATGTTGTACTGCCAAAGTAAATATGTATATACTCTGGATAACAATAACATTTTTCAACATGATTATAATTTTCAACGCACAAAGCTACAAAAAGTAAATAAAGTTTTATCAATTCGGAAACTGAGACTCACGTCTGTATCACGTGACAATATTGGGTAACATTGCATTTCTCAACATTTACCATATTGACAGGTATATGGAATGATGCATGTTCATGTATTTATATATTTGTGCGTTTATTTTGTTTAGCAATAACAATGTATCGAGTATTTTGCGTAGGAAAAGCTCTTGCTTTACCCTTAAAGGCATATAGCAAAGATTGCTCAAAACATAGCGATTATCTTTTTAATGCGTAAAGATCATAATACAGTATGCGATAAAACTATCAATAAAAAGTTTTTGATCAAACTTCATTGTAAAATAACTATAACTATTCAATTCTCTTTGCTTAACCTTTTTATATAATAATCTTCGATTCAATTTCACGTAAAAATATATAAACGTTCTTTGCAAAATATTTGAAACTTTTGAGCCAGATTTGTAGTATAAGTAGATGTTAAAAAAAATATTTCTCTACTATAGTACTAATCCGTTATTTTACTTTATTATTTACTTCCAAAAATGTTAAGCAAATTTTTGAAGAAATACACTTATCCAAAAATATGTTACATTCTCTTATAAGTATGGTTTACTTACATTAAAATTGAATATAACGTAAAAAAACAAACCTATTGTCCTTGCATGTTTGTGAATAGAAAGAGATACATTTGGGTCACTCATCTAGTCATTTCTAAAGGGATATTATAATTATGTGAACCGTTAACTGATTTTAAAAAGATATTATATTCTCTCTGGTTTATCTTATCTTTCAATGCTAATTTTGAGCTGAATTTCATCATATACATTTATCACAAAATAAATGTAACCACATTTTCTGTGACCCCGCCGAAAATAATCTCACAGATTATAATAAAATGTTAATATAAAATCAAACTATACCTACTTAATGATAGAATTTCTTTTCGAGTTTCTACCTATTTCTTCAGTTCCCTAAAAATGTGTGAACATCTTGACACTTTTTGTAATTAATTCTTAGTTGCTTATTATTATATTTCTTTTTTTGTAGTAGTATTTATTACTAAATACCTTTTTAAAATTATACACTTTCAAGTGGAGTGACCATCAACGTTCGCTTAGTGGGCAACCATAATGGCTTTTTTAGATTTCTTGAGCTTCAGTGTGTTCAGGATCCGGGTGAGTTTGCTCGGTTTCTTCTTCTTCTCGTCGCTGGAGCCGCTCCTCTGGCTGATGCTGCTCAAGGAGTTGGAGTCGCCCCTCATATCCTTAACATTGAGGGAGTCCAGGCCGTTCATGGAGATGCTCCGGCGGGACGACGGGAGGAAGAGATTTTCGTCGAGATAGTCGTGGAGGTAGGTGCTAGCCGGCAGCTCTACGATGTTGATCTGTGGCTGCACTGTTGATGTTGTGTTGTTGATGCGGCGGATGTTGTTGGTGGCCACGAAGGGCAGCGTCGGGGCTCTGGCCAGTTCCAGCGACTGCTTCAGCTTCTGCCAGAAGTCGTACATGGCACGCTCCTCGTCCTCGTTGTAGTATAGCTTATGGTAGAACGCCAGGTGAGACGGCAGCTGACAGTCGCGGTACATGATCGGGATTATTTTGTGGTAGCTCGACTCTGAAACAAATGGGTTGCTGTTATACATCATGTTTCTCAAGTTTCAGATCTATAAAAGTATTTATAATTTGTTATGAGCTAAGAATACAATTTTGTAAATAATCTGATATCAGAATATCTATCAAAACCGCAGTTTCATTCAGAATTGATTATATCAATATATTATCCTATTATCATGATAAGTTGACGTCAAAGTGCATGTGTTACCAATGCTGACGGCTTGTGCGTAGTCTCTGTAGAATGTGTTGGCCTGACTGTTGAGGAACTCGGGCGAGCAGATGAGTATGATGCGCTGGCACCGCTCCGAGATCAGCTGGGCCACCGGCGCGTACGGCGTCATGTGGCCCGCCTGCAGGCTGTCTTCAGTGCATAGCTGGAAGTTACATTATTATAATATTAAGCATTTATATAATATAATAAGATTTTATTTCAGAATTGCTTCCATATTTTGTTAGTTACAATGTTCTTAACAAATTTATTGTTGAGATAACATAATACAAAGCGTAGCATGTTTACAAGCATGTTTGCAGGTGCATTGTTGTACCTGCTGCATTAAATGAAATAAATGATTTTATTTCTGTAAATAGGTTTAAAAAAAACACTTTTACACGTCATTTTTTAAAAACTAGATGGCATCGGCATTTCCTAACTGACTACGTTCTAGTTCTCTGAGAAGAAATACCGAAACAAACTCAGGAGTCAAGGTCTCTTTTTATTACACTAGTAATACTTTTAATTGGTTTTTAATTTCGAGACAAGAAAGCGTTGAAGAAGCCAGTAACAGAAAATCGTTTATCAAGATCAAAATTGACAAAACAAAGTCTATCCCAAAGACTTAAAATAGTTATCTGATATTGACATAATATTTCGATGTTATCTTTTAAATTTATTTACACAAATAGGATACGACAACGTACTTATATAATCTTATTACTCCCTATATAAATATAATGTATAGCTTATCGACAATAAATCAGTTTAAAAAACCTATTGCTGTATATAACTTATCTCAATTGATACCTACATGGTAATCAGACACAGATATCAATGTCTACTTATCGGAGTAGCCCTCGAATCTCGCGTCAAATTACGAATTAACAATTTTATTTCCAATTTACATCGAAATGATGTGTGTAAATTGCAAATAAAATTTGACCATGAACTTTGATATTAGCTCTTGTAATCTGGTTCACTCGTATTAAATAACACCCCGTTGCTTGTTAGTGTTTCAGGAATCCCAATTTTTTTTTTATTACTAGACTTATAGTGTGAGCAACTTTATTAATTTGTGAGTTAATAAGTTTGCAACATTTTGAACACCATAACATTTGGCTTTAACAAGGCTTTAAAGGCTGTTGTCAGGTTATATAATTAAAGATGTATCTTGTATACTGTAATACCTACCACCCATTCAAGAGTCTCATTCTATCTATGTGTGCGTATAAATATACATGTAGATATCACAATCAGTCTACATTGAATCGTGACTACTAGTGATAAACTACAAGACTGCCATTCCGTCGCCTACACAGCTACTACGCATTATTGTCTTCATCTACAAGTGGGACCTAGAGTAGGTATACCTCATAGTTACAGATTCTTTATCTTGACGTAATACGCGTTGCTGGAGTTTTATTGCGCCGTTGCTTCCGTAAGAGATAAGCATTTTAGCAACAAACGCCAGTATTATCATGGCTGTCGGTGTGCTGCCCACTGTCGGGAGCCGACTGGCAGCATTCGCTACCGCCCCTTTTGATTGTTTGTTATAAGCACAGATTACGTTGACATCGGATATGACGAAACGGTTATTCCAAACAACTTATATTATAATTAATTATATTTAACTGACACTTGACCTACTTGTAAGTTGTTGATTAGAATTGTATAATGTACAAATATTGATATTAAATCTAGGCGTTTGTGGGTTTTTTATTTTTATAAATACCTACTTTAGTGTTATAAAAAAACTAGATAGATTTTAAACAGGCCATGCATAATACCTACGCAAATTATAACTACAAATTTATTTAAAATATACATAACAGTACGCCTGTATTCCCCGTAGGGTAGACAGAGTTGTGTAGTACATCCACATTACGCCAATTTTGTTGTTGAGACCTATTTACGGGTCTTATTGCCATCAACTGGGCTTAAATCCAGTTTCCGAGCTGCCACTGAGAATTATCCAATGAAAACCCCAATATTATTATACTCAACCCAGGATTCTAATCCAAGACCTTAAGCTTATCAGTCGCGGATTGCGACCAGTGCTAGACAAATAAAGCAGTCATTTATTTTTGGAATATATTGCTTTATAAAATATTGCTGAGAAGGTTGCGGTACAAGTAACAACGCTCTTATTTTATATGGGCCTTACATAGACTGACGAAATGTCAGAGTGACTAAGTGTGAGTGACTAATACAATCTCTAACACTTCCAGGAGCGATATCATTATGGTACTGTATAAACAGGATATTTTCAATATATTTAAAACCTAGAACTATATCATGAACTAGTTTTAAGTTATTTTAATCTATAGATATTTAAATTCTTAGTATTAGATCTTGACTACTAACAAATGATTGTGTTTTACCTGAAATCCTTCAGCCCTCATTCGCTGCAGCAGTTCGTTCACAAACAGTTTGTCTTCCTTAGCGTACAACACAAAGGCATCGTACTGCTGCTCATAGCCGGGCCTGTCATCGTAAGTGATTGATTTACACACTCTCTCATTGTTGTTGTTATTATTATTGTTGTTTATAGCTATTTGGTTCTGCCTATTCCCTGAAATACAATAAAATAATTTACGGATGATTCCCAGCAATCGTACAGGAAGTATAGAATATGGCATATTTATAAAATAGATGCTCTTTTTAGGTATTTGGAAGTTAGATAAAATAATGGTACAGTGGAGTGTCGAACGACCGCTTATCCGAACTACTACGCACGCCGGACTCGCGCGTGCCTACCTCCCCCCGCGCTACAGTGCTCAAGCACTACGGCACTTATACTCTCGATTTAAAATGCCTAATCGTAGACGTTGTCCTTTCTATGAGAGACAAATACAAACTTAATAGCCGCTCGTAGCCGGGTCGGCTTACTCCGGCAAACAAAGATAAAAGACATTTTTAACATTATTTTTTGAAATTGTTTGTTTAATTTCTATTTGTCATTAAAGTTATGAGAATGTAAGTATGGTTTTATTTACCTGCCTAAATACTACCTACATAAATTTCTATAGTATATGCGAAATTATATCAGTATTCTTTTACTATGAATATGAATACAAAAGACTTTTGAATAGTATTAATATATTATAAAATGTACCGCTTACCTACAAGTTCACCCCTCCTCATTAACTCTCTGAGATCATCACATAAATCGTCATGCACATCATATCGGTCCAAGCGTACTAAAAAATTTAGCAGCTGACCAACTGTAGCCGTGCGGTCCTGTTGCCAGATTTCTAAGACTTCAATTGTTTTGTGTAAACACATTTGGATGTATGCTGCTTTTTCTGACGACACATTGACAAGGTATGCCAGTCCCCGCCAATCTCTGCAGAAATAATTTAAAAACTGTTGAAATATCATCTTATTTCTTAAAATAAAAAGTTCCTTTATAACCTTTATTTTTGGAGCTGATAATTTAAGCTACTTGGATTACTATGACATACACCAAATTACATACAGATACAAGCAAATTGTTGTTCTATTAATACTTAGTATGCTACATATAAAAACTCAAGGACAACTTGAAATAGGCTCGCTACTTTTTACACTCAACTCATAAAGTCTCTAACTACACCTCTGGAGACTACAGTACACATTCAATAGTATATTTTAGATTTATAGTTCTAATGTAAGTAATTTAGACGGATTTTCTTAGTATATCAGTTAAATACCAGTCTTTAAATTATGGAGTCATCAATAGACAATACATTTAAACAGTTTTGTGATCACCAACAGGTATATGAACATTCTATATGTTTACATACAATTAACAGTTATCTCAACTCCATACATGAAGACACATTTCTATGAATAATTACTCAAGCCAATCAAGACATTGCTATACACAGGTACTTTTATAAAGATACATTATTGTGCTTATTATTGAAAAGCCAGTAAGTCATAGTAAATTTGTTATGTTTCTCAAAACTTCTCTGATTATAAAGTATCACAAACAAAACTGTTTTGATGATACATATATCTAGTAGATTTATAAGTTCGTCAATACAGTCATCATAATATGTCAAAGACAAGTATGCACTTATTTAACAGGAAAATATACAAAGCATTACTAATTAATTAATTAGTCTTCATCAATTCATAGTCCTTTTTATGTAACTCTCAATCGAAAACGGTTACAAGTTGTGTAATTGTGTGAACTGTAATATCACAATATTTACGCAAGTTATCAGAGAAATACTGACTTCAAATGGTTAGTGTTTATTTTATGAAATTCTATGTGTGGTTTATTAGAATCTTAATTTTAGTTATATAAACGCAATTATCAAACCTGGGTAGCTTATCAGGCCCATCAGTAGGGATAATTTTTGGTGTATCCAACAAACATGTTAGCATTTCTCGAGTTTTTATTGGAAGACATGACACTGGCAACGAATGTATATCGTTATCAACCCTCATTTTCATGTGTAATTGGCGTTAGCATACATTCATTTCGGCTGAAAGAATCACTTTAGTAGTTAAAATTATTTATTTTGTATATTTTCCTTAATAAAAGGTCCCAAATATTAAAATGACATCACATCACACACAATGCAAATGCACAGATAAACAATTAATTAGTGGTATGTACAGTATATAAAAATAATTCAACCTTTTTCTAAGGATTTTTATCGTGGCAACATAGGCCATATTTATTGCACAGGACTTAGAGTAATTACTAAAACATTAACTGATGTATATATATTTTTTTAAATATGAATATGATTTCATTTTGGAAGTTTCATTATAATCTATAGGTATATAACTAACGGTACATTCTAGGGTAACTTTTAAAGAAAAAAAGTAACTACATGGATTCATTTAATAACTTCGAAGATCAACGAATTATAAGAATTTTTTGTTACTCAACGACTTAATTGGCGTCGAGGGTAGCAGTTTGAATCACTAGGATTTACGATTGGCAATTTCTGGCTTTTGGCTATGACTCAATCCATAGTCGGTTGGGTCATGGCTTCAACTAACGTCTGCGTCCGGCGCGCCAATTTAAAATTCTCAAAAAATAATAATATAGAGATAATATGTACATCTGCGCCAGCCTTTGTCCTGTTCTTCTTTGGCTTTCCTGTATTGGCCTTTTAGGGCCACCCGAGTTCATGTTCTTGCGTCTCAGGTTTCTTCTTTTGCCCTTTTTGGTCACCAGTTTTCCTCTCTAGAGCTGGCACCGATTGTGGCCTCTACTAAAGTTGAATGCCGCGAGGTTTCCACAACCTTCTTCTTCTTAAACTGGTGCTTTTTTTTCTTTGAAGGGTTGGAAGCAGGAGACTTTATATATAAAAATGTACCTAATGTTTTGTAGTGGTACGTTGGTCTAGTGGACGCGGGGACGCCAGGCGCGGTTGCTGAGCATGGGGTCCTGGGTTCGAATCCCGGGTCAGGTTATTGCGTTTCTCTATAAGGTAATTCTCAGTACTATCACAGACTCCGGATGTGTGCTCGGTTGATGATAATAGGCTCGCCTCCTATTACATTGGGAATTATGTTGGCGTACCATTCACGTCTGCCGACCCCTTTTAGGAAAGCAGCTGTAATGTTGTGTATGTATGTTGTTGTAGAGTTTATTTTATTTATTTAGTGTTAGTATTAAATAAACAAGTAGAGAACAAAAATGTTTATTTTTTGTACGGGGGGCGTCGTCTGGTTTTGCTCTCCGGCGCACAATATGGTTATGACGGTCGGACGGACGGACGGTTTGATCTGTAGTAGTCTCCTTTAGCGATTAGGTTTATGCAAGCAGGATGTGACATGTCGTGCAGTGTTCCACAGGGCTCAGTCGTGGGTCCATCCCTGTGGATCATCGGATACGACTGGCTAATTGCGTGATGTGCTCCTGCTGAGGGTACATCAACTGCTACGTAGACGACACTGGTCAACTCGTGGAGGAAACCGCATAGAGAAGCAGTGTTGCTATGACTGCAGGCCCATAGTTGGTTGGACGCAGCCTGCGGCGCTTTGGCCTGGAGGTGGGCAACATATTGTGGCATGGAACAAATGTTACTCTAACAGAACTGACTTTATGAAACACATTCATAATACAAATAGGTACATTACATACGACACATTTAATAAAACAAATACATGTACTTTTAATTTGAGACGCTTTATTGTCATTCACAAGTGCATTCACTATCCCACTACAATCTAATATTGATACAAATGCAAATAAGTTATTTTATGTCTAACACGAATTAATACCACATGATGTTATAGGAACAAAACGGTATGTAACGGATAATAAACAATGACTGGCAGTTGAAACTAAAAAAATTATAATGGTGACCCAGACCCGAAACGGTTTTAAAAAAATATTCATGACCAGAGGCTACATTAAGGCTGTAAGCTTTCCTGTAATTATTTACGCACACTTACGCATTAACGTATCTTTATGGCGAATACACCAGACTAGTTTTAGAGTAAAGCAGAGCCTACTACTTTCAATTTAATATACTCGTTTCGAGTCTGGCTGATTGCATATTTTTACAAACATTACAGAAGTTAATTTAGAGCTTTATGACAGTCATATAACATCACCACACCACAACATTTTCTCACAAGTTAAATACAGAAAAAATAACAAAAACAGTGCTCTAAGAACAGTATTTACAATAACTACTAGGTTAATAAGCTCTTTTATAAATGGAATGTTTAATTTTGACGTTTCAAAATACAAAGCGCGTATTTCAAGGTTTTAGCACCACAAACGTTTCGATAATTATAAAATAAAAAAAAACACTTTATGGTAAAGTAAAAGTAGGACCACACACGATTAGAATCCGAAATCGATTTCCGAATTCATCGATTCTATATACAACTTTTTATAAATTCTCTTAAAAATCGAATTAATGGAAGATGTAGGTACGACGGAGTTATCCATTTTGCGAGCGCGGAAACCATATTCGGTTTTTAGGGTGTGCGGCCACTCATAGCTTTCCATTAAAAATCTGACTTGAAGATCTTAACTAGTATAAACGGTATTTTAAATTTTAAACGGTTTTCTTTCAAAAACAAAATGTGCGATTCAAAATAAATTTGTTATTGAATCAGCTGGAGTAATCAATAGCAATTTATAAGATTAACTAATAACAAATATTATGGACATCTATTCTAAAAGGTACATTACGGATTAATTTTATCTTCATTACCAATTGACTCCCAAATTTGAATGCGTATAAAAGTTTGTGCTTCGGATCACAGCCGGCCGACAATATAAGAGATATATTTTTTATTAGAAGATTAACTACTTACTACATACATATTGTCTCTAAGGAGTCACTCGACTAACGACATATAACAATATTTAAATGGGTATGGTACAATACCACTTGGATTATGATGGCATAATCGTGATATTCAATAGTGAATAAACATACCTGAATTGGTATTACGTTATATATTATGGATTTCAATTATATGTATTTATATACCGCTTTAATAACCCCACATACATGCATGATATGTTTAATATAATAATAATAAATCCTCATGTCTTCTACTTTTCAGTCAAAAAGGAATATAAGTAATTGAAATAAATGTTGGCATATTAAATTATCAGAGTTAAAAGAAGCAGTAATGACAGCATCGACGCATTGACAAACTTATAAGACGAAAGCCATTGGTCATGATTCCAACATGACCCATGTTTCTCTTTCAGCCATTAGATATGGCTCATTAAAAGAATATTGATATCTACACCTAATACTTCAGTCATGTAGGGAGTTCCTATTTGATTCAACATTAAAACTGGCAGCGAGAGCCGCGATGACGCGAGAATAGATTTAAATAAATCATGGACTATAAATGTTCTGGCAGGTAGATTTAACAGGGTGTTATGCAGCAATTAAAAACAAATATATTGGTAATTCGTCCTAGTCATAGATTAAAAATAAATTAAAGATTATTTTCATAATCATTGATTAAAGAAATATTATTAAATAACCCGGCAAGATTACGTATACTTTAAAAGTTGAATTCTAATAACGAAGCTGAATTCTACTCCTAATTTACTAAGTACATACGTAATTGGCTCATTTAAGTTACTATATTATAATTATATACATACAATATATATGTTTCAATTCAATCTACAGAGGATTATACTTAGTTATTTGTCGTTTATAATAAGACATTGGACCACACTCCTGGCGCATATCTTCATAATTTGGGAAATCAGAGTCGAGTAAATTACTAAACAATTTTAGTACTTACATAACTTTCTATATAAAATCCGTCCATTCTATTCTAATTTAATAAAGATATGCACCAAAGAGTACCGGCGGTGATTATTCTAAGTTTGAGGCGCGTTAGCGAACATTTAACAAAAAAAAACAAGTCTATAAACAAAAATAAATAATTTGAAAAATAAAATGATAATGGCAAGACGTTACAAAATCACGCATTAGAAAAACGTTATAAACAAAAGTGCAAGGTAAGATATTCCACAAGATGCGATATGCTTTTCCATTTAAAAACATTGGCGACAAGGTTAGTATGAAATGAAACTTTACAGTACTAGCAATAAAGTCTTATTTGAAATGATTATGATTGCGATTACTCCTAAGTCACTTTCCCTCGTGAAGCGGTGCTTTAGGCCAAGTTTGTATTGGCCAATGGCCTGAGTTCAGGTGATAATAATTGCTCTGAGAGTTTGAGAAGTCGCAATATTTAGAAGTAGGCGGACGTTGAAGACAGTGACGTCTGAAAGAGCATTATAGCTGCGGATACTAGTTCAAGGGCCAAACGTTAAAAGGCACAGAGTATAATTTATATATTATAATATATATAGAAACGACATACTACGTCTTCAGTGAATATAAACCTAGAAATCTGTTTCTTGGTACACATGTGACAGAATATTGGTGGCTGTGAATTACATAATATGAGAATTCGAGATCGAAGCCATGCTTAATGTGAAGAATGTGTAATATGTCCGTAAAAAGGTACTTAAATAAATATTTCAAAATAACATTATAATAACATAAATTATATAGCTGTAAAAAAACCGTTAGGCAAGCATAACACAGTCACAAATGATAATAAAGTTATTAGTCCTAACATACAGTGTCAACTTATATACATGTTATGATATGATATGACGTCAATCAACTAATTCTACAAAGGTTATTAGGTACTATTCTCTACTGTAGAGTACAAGATTCATTTAATCTATAAAAAAGAGATAAGCATTATTATAAATAATAAATAAATTTCTTTCAGCCTCAATTCACACCAACATGGATTAAAAATAGAATATCTCTGACTGAATGTTCCATTAAGTCTTTGAAAGCGAATCAGATTTAAGCCACGAACAATAAAAATCTATTGTGTCTGCGGCAGTCAAAGTGTTTTATACTATTTCTCCTGTATCGTGGGGGCGTTTCACGAACATGAAATATCACATACACTAACACCGAGACTCGAGACAAACATCTACGGATCGCACAAATTGTTGTCCAATGCGGGAATAAAACGCGCAATCTTAGCGAAGCAGTCCCATTGCTTAGCCACAACGCCAATCATGTCGTTAAATCATTTGATTCCGAACATGAGAGTGACGTCAAAATAGTTGGTGTACTTTCTTTTCGCAATGTTACGGACCAATAGGTTTCGTACACCGTCTACATAAATTCACGTCAGGTATAGGGTGACTACAATTTATCGATGCTAGTGTGAATTTTGGCTTAAAATTTGATCACACTGTAACCTATAGAAAGGGCTTGAAATTATTATATATATGTAAAAAAAAGTCAATTAATTGTCATTTAGGTATTATGGATAGTAAAACAGAGCACATTCTTTGAATGCAAAATGTTAGAGATTCCGACTGTAGCTTACAGTGAGACCAACCCTTTACTTTAGTACATTTTTTTGTAAATATTACAAATTGTTTTTGTCATCAGTCTTCAACGGTACATCTTTGAATTTGTTCGTAAGCTTAAAAAAACTTTACGACTTTATTTAAATACAAAAAATGTCTTTGGGTTAAATAATCGAGTTGATTGTTATTTGCAAACCATGATAATATAGCTACTTCACGCGCTAAAGTAATTTAAATAAGTACTTATAAATAAATTATAATACTTGGAATTACTAATGGTTTTTTTTCTTCAATACAAAATACAATTACTGTTTTGCCACTTCTAGTAATAACAAACTGTGATAATTTAGTTTCATTCACTCTTTAGTAAATTTCGTGAATTCTGCGGCTCTAGAAAGTAATCTAGGTGGAACGTAGTAAAATATTATTTTGTATAGAGCAAAAAAACCGCACCTAACGTATAAACCACTTTACTCTTTCTACCTCTTTTATTATCTCAATGACTCTCAATGTACAACTTGTAGAATTAAGGAAACTAAATCTTATAGCTTACATTTTAAGATTCACTTTAGCAAGTTTCATCAAGAAAATAACATAACCAGAAAGAGTATGAGCGGTACCTACACAATGAGCTACTGGCCATTTTGTCTTTTTACCTAAGTAAAGAAGAGGTTTGAGTTTAGAAACCTAGATACGCCTATTGCTTTTTTCAGGTTCACTCAATAGAAACGCAACTGTGAAGCTGAAACACAATGTTATAAAATAATGAGATAGATAATAATATTGATATACACAGTGGCATTTCCGATTATTTGATATGTCTGGTTACTTAAAACAATAAAAATTAACTTGTAAAAAACCAATGCTTAAATATTTCTAAATCATTTTACTGCTTAATAAGTAGATATAATCCTAGTAATAATTTACCTGTACAACATAATTTAGAGTAGATAATTATCTATTTATGTATTCGCCTTTTTGTTATGTCTTTTGTCGTAGAAAAATATGTTTTAATTTGCTCATAGGCAGTATATACAGCCATTTGATTCGGACCCTTAACTAACCTTCATTGTTTCTGTATACTTATTGCAAACAGTCAAAGAGCATCCGCTCACATTCTCGAAAACCCAATCAGTCCCGTTACAGTTCTACCTATAGAAGTAACATCGGCAAAGTTTCGGCTAAATTCGATAAACGAACTCAAACTTAATTTAAATTCGAATCCGGTGATCACTCATTCGACAATCTGATAGAACTCGAACCGTTCACTAACCTGGAACGGTCAGAGTTTATAATTGGAATTGCTGAACAGCCAGCTACATAAACCATCCTCATTTTGAAATTCGAATCACACAACCGTTCGGCTATAATATTATAATTATACAGCCGAACACAATCTAATTCCTAATTCGAATCAACAAGACCAATGACGTCATTGAATTGACGTAGATATTCGGTTAAGTCTTACCATCTTCCAAATCTTACGTCAAGAGAAGAATAATGCAGGTGTCGCCTGCTGCCATCTGACCTCAATTATGCGCGGCTCTCTTCCCTTGCATGTAACCCTCCCACCGCTTGGCTGTGTTGATTAATATGGGGTCGCTGTCTAACCCTGCGAGTAGGTACAGCTGGTTGACATGTGTGGCGTGGTAGTCCCACCTGGCGATGTTGGGGCTCACTCCGAGCGTGAAGTGCCTCAGATCGTAGAAACTCCCACTACCAGTGTCGAACAGTGGTAGGAGGGTTTTGAGCGACGTCATGCCGTCGTCAAACATTTTCTTCGCTAGAGAGATGGAGTTCTCTCCTTCGATGATGTGTAGGTCGTAGAGGCCTAACAACGTGTAGATGAATCCATTAAGAACGAATAGCGGTGGTTTGGTTGGATATTCTTCGTACCTGAAATATAAATAAGACAATATCATGGATGATGGATTTCCAGTGTCGAAATGATGTGATCAAGGACTAATGGAAATTCCTGCAAAGATATAAGTACTAATTTGCCACAACAGCAATATACGCCAACTATACAATGTTTTTTTGGTCTTTGGATGTTAACATTGCAGACTTATCTTATAGTGGGTAGCCACTCACCAGACGTATTTGTCCATCCACAAGGCCTTGACCCCCCCGGCGTGGCTGGGCACGTCCAGCAGGTACAGCGCGCGCTTGGCCGCCTGCAGGTAGGTGGCGTCGCCGCTGCGGTAGTAGGCACGGGACAGCAGCGATATGGCGTGCCCTTGACTCATTGCCGAGTGCCTGCGATGTTAAAAGTGTAGTTATTTTTTTAAATAAAAAAAAAAACTTTTTATTATTTATATCAGACACATAGCTGCGCCCCGCGGTGTTATCCGCTACATTTTTCCGGAATAATAAGTAGCCTATGTGTTAATCTAGGGTGTCAACTATCTATACCGAATTTTATCAAGTTCGTTCCATTTAAGCGTGAAGAGGTAAAAACATACAAACACACAATCTTTCGCCTTCCTAGCTACTAGCTTTGAACGCGGCTAAGACCGTAAGGCACAGCAGTAGTGTGGTGCATACCAGCCGGGCTTGAGCTCGGCGACGCCGGCGGCCATCCGGCGGCGCACGGGGATGGGCCAGCCGCCGGCCCGCGCGCGCTGCGCCCGCACCAGCCAGCGCGCGGCCGCGAAGAACTGCCGCATGTGCTCGCTGCCCGACACCGTCACGTTGTCCAGCGAGCCGCTGCCGCTCAGGATCATGCTGGATATCTGGACCACCAGCAACACTTAATACTGATACTTGATTACTGCTAATATAATTATATATATATTTTTTAAAAAACGTCGCCCCACACTATGAATTTCCGGAGCCTGGGTGTTTGTGGATGTTATATTTCATGTTTGTAAAACGCACCCACGATACAGGACAAATTCCTGGTGTGGAGCGACGCTTTTTATAAAAGAATAAAACTGCACCTGAGACTTGAACCATTGTTACCTTAAACTTGTTCCTAGGTGACCTTCTCTTTGGCCTATCTTGTAGCGCCCAGCCCTTCTGCATGTCGATAATGAGGTCCCTAGTAATCCGCCTCCATTGTTGGTCGACACCAATACCGTAATATATGTGGTCCTCCTGCAGGGTATTTTAAACCAGCTTTAAAATGGCCACCGTTCTTACAATAATACATAGAAGGAAACAAAACATTCATAAGGATCAAATGGCTTTGGTAATCAACTGATGAGGTTCTGTATAATATTGTTATCCTTAATAGTACATACTTACATACATAAAGTACCATTTGCTACGATCCTGACATACTTCTTTCGCCTCATTTACATTCCTCATACGCGCTCGTCGGTTACGGGTTATACTAATTTATCATCAAACCGTCAGGCAATTCTAAACAGCATTAACAAAATGCTACACAATATAAATTTTAAATGACGATTAAAGAAAGTATCTGGAAGAATTTTAACACGCTACATAACTCACCTGTGCGGTAATCAGTTGCGTACTCGTAACATAATGAAGATACACTGTTTCCTTCTTATCCTTGTTCTGCAGCACGACTGTCATCGAGGAGTTCGCTTTCATCTGTATGTCCACGCTCAGCACGAAGTCCTGGGTCAAGTTCACCTTCAACCAGACCTGGCTGGACGCGTGATCTGACGTCGAGAACCTTAGCACATTGGACTGTACTGACGTGTCAAACTCTCGGGCCATATATGCATCTTTACTTATAATCCAGTTTTCTAGATGTTTCTCCCCATCGTCTATTATTCTTCTCTTGGGCTCAGGTTCGGTAAGATGCTTGCTGTAATGTGCTAAGCCAAATTGCGCGATTTGTGTGGGATAGTAGAAGCCTTTGGGTTCCCATTGTGTGCTGACGGGGACGCCCTCGATCCCGCTGATGCATTTGACCCTGTCCCGGACCTCTACGTTGTAGTTCTCGAAGGTGGTGAATGTGCCCCGCGGGTCGTATTTCTTCTTTGGATGATAGATCTTACCGTAGCTGTGAGACCATTCGAACTTCTCTGTGCCGTCTGCAGTCGTTATTTTGCCGTAGATCTGAGGAGAGGTAACGTGGATAAATTCAGAACAGAGCGTGTGTGCTAACTAAACTGAAGTGTTATGCTTCACTATGTAAAAGAGAAATTATGGACATTTTCCCATGGTTATTAATTTCATACTCTTGATGCTACTTGTAAATTTTAAGTTGAAATAACTCTTGTCAGAAAACGCAAATTAGTACATAAATATTCAACTATGACATGACATGAGTACAAACAGATATTTATAATGAATTTCTGAAGACCCAGGCATACTCGTCAACGCGCCTAGAAAATAAACAAAAATCGTATCAAAAAGGCGTCGATCTCCTAAACCACTAACCTCGAAGTATTTGTGCACTAGCGAAAAGGGCACGTACACCTCGTCCCGCTCCCGGTCCCGGCGGCAGGAGACGGAGTACTCGCCGTTGATGGTGCAGTCGATCAGGTCCAGACCGCTCGCGCCGCGCTCCGAGAGGGCGTTCGACAGAACTGAGCCGACTGGACGGAGAACATTTATAATTATTACGACCAAAATACTGTTGAAATCATGTTTCTTTCATAGGTTGAGGAGCATATAGTTGGCAAAAAGTGTTTTGTCATACATAGATGGAACACAAGATTTATTATAAACTTTGCCCAGCAGTGGGACACCGAACAGGTTACATAAAAAATAAATTACTAAAAAATTATGTGTGTTTGCTTGTTTATTGAGAATAAGTACAGTAGAAGTATATATACGAAAAGTAGAATGTATTTAGTATACTAATAAATGGAGATGAAAGTAGCATAATAGTAGTTTAAATTGGTAATGTTTGGTTGCTTTTATGCTTTTACCAATTATTAGAATGGACGTTCAAGGTAGAAATGGGCTATAAAATAGAATGTAATCCTGAAACAAAACATATTCAAAACACCATCTTTTTTTCTACACAGACAAATGCAAAAATTAATTAAGACATACTAGGTCTCCGGGAGAGATCTCCGCAGTGTCCCCAGAACAGCGTGAAGACGAGCACGGCGGCACAGAGCGCGCCGAGCGCCACGCGCATGTTCATCCGCACCAGTATCATTCCGGCCACCTGGGAAACAATCAAACCAACCTTAACCAGTCTTGCGTAATTACAATCTTCTAATCAAATTTTAGTCACCAACACCAATCTCGTTAGAAATATTATAGCGCTCAAGTGTGCATACATCAGTCTCATGGGATGGTAATCCGACATGATTAGAGATATTTGAATAAATAATCTTCATTATAATAAAACTTTGAGATTGAGATCAAGCTTATTAGTACTTCTTATCCTTATATACCTTACACGGGCTTAAGTATGGTGTCTATCTCCATTTAGAATGGTCAAAACCAAGTATAAGTTCAGTACTGAGTGAAAATTCTGATATACAATTAAAAAATATTCATCTTCTTAAATTTTAAAATATTTGCAGACAATGCAGAAAGAATATGATGATACAAAATACTTGATAAACAATAACAGCATATTTAGATTGATTGTTCCAGTACATAGTCATTGTTGCATTGTTACTAACATCTTGCTCATTTGTTTTTCCTATGAACCATAGCCTGCCCATAAATTAATATGTAATGAAATTGATAACTTATAATGGTAACAGAAATGCAATTTATTGTAATCAACCTCATTATGTTTACATTGTGCATTGTTTTATCATGTGAACATTCAATTGATTTTATATTCTGATTCCTTTAGGAACTCTGAGGTTAAATACAATAAATATTATGTTTTGGTACTTTACAAGCTGAACAGTTAAGAGAGGGTTAGATTCACAATGTTATGAACTTGGGCAGTAACCTAGTCTGACGATAATAATGTTTGTTTTCATGATATTGAATTAATATCTAATATTTGTAAACATAACTAAACTTTAGAAACTTGCAACTTATCATATTTTTGAAACAATCCTCATTTAAATTTAGAATCTTGTGATGTACGAATAAAAAACAACATAAAAGCATGTGGCACAAAACGAACACACAAAACAACTCGCTAAATATAACTTCCAAGTACTTAGCGGCCCTACGCTCTGGAATTCGCGTGGGCGTTCAAAATTTGAATACAAACTAAACCAACATTATAAAAAATATTTTATCTTTCTCTTTATCAACTCTACGAAGCATTGCATGCGGTACAAATACCTAAGTAAACAGTATTCTTATTCATATGTACTCACTTTGTACACACCAGTAACATTCCATCCGTTCTTCAAATACGTGTAGTGAACCACACGGATATTTCTCATAAGAACTAGCACATCACAAATAATATTACTGCTGAATAAATGTTCAAATTAAAATAAAACTATTCTAAATATTTACACTGGAAATATTATTTTGAGAAAGTATATAATCGACTGAGACACGGCTCGCCTCCGATTGCAGCTGACTTTTGACAGTTAGCTGACAGCTGATAATATTCCATCTGTTCAGAAATATGTTTAATTATGTATTATATTTTTATGTTTCTACAAATGACTCTACCAAATGCTTTTATTAAATAAATATCCTTGACATTTTGATTAATTATCTGTTTAAAGAAAAGGTTGCAAATAACATTGCGAAGTAAGTGAGAATATCGAAAGTATCGTTCTGAATATGACAGATACGTTTCTTTACACGATTCTGTTATTTTCATATATTGACCAATAACTTATATTACTTCTGGAATACCTATATTAAATAACGTTAAATAAATTCTTAATACAAGGTGTTTCCAATTGCAGAGCGCTGGGCTTTTATATGTTAGTTACAGTTCACTTAAGTTTTACAATAATTATATAATGGAATGCGTTCAGATGTTTTGTATACTATTATTACTTTTATATTTAGCTTTGATTAAAGTAGAGTAGAGGTAGGATAACCAACATTATTAATACATAACAGGGAGATTCGTAGGGAATTCAATGTATATTTGTTTAAACCTAGCTTTTGATTTGGTACAAAGTCTTTCTGCTAACAAGAAGAAACTTTTACTCGTTGATTTGCCAATAAAAGTCTTTGACCCTTACTGGCCAGGTTCCCCAGAAGGTTTAATGAAATATGTATATCATGAAATGCAATAGGTAGTATCTATACGACTATACTCATAGATTATTCATTTATTAAGATGTAATAGTGATCGTAATTATCATTTTGATAAACTAAACATTCATATTTAAATTAAATTGAAGTAGGTACCTACTAAATCTTCATTATTCTGTCCCTTCATGTCTGATATTTTTTACCGTCACTTCTACCTATAAAATAATGGGATAACATAAAATATTAATTGGATTAAAAGCGAAACAAATCCCGTATCATGTTTAACTCCATTAAAGTTGGGCTTTTGACTTTTAACATGATTTCATATAGCACCCAAACTTCAGGACAGTAATACGGCTTCTGGCCACAAATGGGTTTATCTCTAATGCGATTTAGCCTCCTCCGACTAGACGCGACTAATCGGATCATCGTGGTCGCGTGACATACACCTAATGCTTGATTGCTCACCAGCACACATGATCTGAGGCTACGAGAAAGTATCGTGAGATTAGCTGTCGGTAACAGCAATTGAAACTGAAGTTATATTTAATTGTATGCAATTCGTATGGATACAAGTATCTAATTAAGTTGAAAAAAAAAATGTAAACGATAAATAAAATTGTTAAGTAGGTATGTATGGAGTAAAAATGCGAATAGCAAAGATACATTTGGGTTCTAAAAGCCAACTGACTCCATAAAACAGCAACATTTCAAGGGAGATGTTTGCCTTTACGGTTCGTTACAACAAGCAGAGCTGTATGTACCGTATTGTACAGTGTACTACATATACGACAATAAATATAGGTCGTTATCTGTGCATGTTATCTAAATAGTGTAATCAGTGCACGTATGTGGAGTGTATCAGGGGCAGGCGGGCAGGTCGCATCCGAGCGATCGCTAACTCGCTCCATTGGCAGCCGCCGAGGGAAGCGGGTCAGTGTGCGCGGCAACTGGGTCAGGGCGGATGCACCACCGCGGGCGCGCTCGGCGGCGTTCGGCGGTGCTCGGCTCGGTCCGGCGGCGCATGCGTGCGGCCCCCATCGATCGCCGCCCACGCGGCGCAGCGCCGCTCAAGTGCTCCGCGAGTCGCGACGCGAGTCCCGGGCTTGGCCCTCAACGATGGCGGCGTGAGCGCGCGCCGCCCGCGGCCTCCGGCGGACATGCCGCGATGGCCAGAGAGGTAACCGCGACGCGACCGGCGCCCTCCGCCGCCTCCGCCCTCTTATGTAACCGGTGACCGCTGACACGCCCGCAGACATGGTTACTATCACCGCTGGCCGCCAGCCCCGCGCTCTGTGAATGACCCGCATAGCCGCGCCGCATCGTGCCACGCTTGACCCCACGTTACCGTTGTCCTGACTCGGGCTTTTAGTTAGCGTTACAGAATCCGTTACCGTCCCCTAGAAGCATAGAATAGAGCCATCGTCCCAGTGCATCGCAGTGGTACCTAGTGGTGAAGACTGTGTGTTATACCTAGTTATGTATTGCGGTGGGGATCTGCCCCGGCACGGGGCATGTATGCGTGCGGCAGTGCCGCAGCCGGCGTCCCCCTCGCTCGCGTGCCGCCGGCCATGCGTCCGTCTCGCTCGCTCAGCCGTACACCGGCGCTGCACATGCAACCTGCATTATTCAGATTCTGTGCCAAATAACATGGTGTCCTATACGAGGAGTCCTGTGACACGACCATCACACCAGATCCATCAGTTTCTGATATACCAGCTATATGCTTGTTACCTATGTGACCTATAGTCTCCAGACACACAGCTCATACCTACGTGGATATGGTAGATTTATTCTCTTATCAAAGTGTAAAACATTAAGTTATTTATAACCAACAATTCCTCGAATACTGGTTGAGCACATGCGTAGCACACTCGTAGCAGGACGTAGCGACTCCGTAGTCTACTACTGTAGCATTGCGTAGAATGTAGCTAGTGATGTTGTTCGTAGATAAATTGTAGGTGTATTGTAGAGAAGTGTATTTTTAAAATGAACCTTTTTTTAAATGTGTAACATGCATGCCATATAACCTACCCACACGGATATCTAAGTACGTATGTATAATATTCAATTCTTCTGTTCACATACGCCCACATTAACACAGCTTACACACTGTTTTACATTTCTAAATGGCTCTACAACATGTCAGTGAATGTATATTTTATATCATTTAATCGACACCCAGGTAGGTGTTATATTAAAACATAAATTATGTACAAATACATATAACCGAAAACCGTTCAGTAGGTCGGTCAGCAAATAAAATTTTCTTTGTATTATCTCTTTTTTATTAATGGTTGTTGATGTTGTGCAGTGTAGTGATTGTCGTATATATTACAAAATATTATTTAACTAACTCTTTCAGGATTCATATATGGAAGTTATGTGCTTATACGTATTTATATTTGTGATTACGAGTAATTACCATAAGCTTTAGAAATTAAAACAGTTAAAAATACCACATAAAAATCTTTGTGTTCGCTTTGGTCAAACGGTTAAAAACAAAAGTTAGTTTAACATTAATTAAATACAGCGGCTGTGGTCCAGGGTTACAGCGTCCGTCAGGCAATAAAATAGCAATTGGCACACTTTTACTTTTACGATAATACATCTGTTAAGCAAGCCACTAGCTGAGTGGTGTGACCGTTAGACCGCAAAGTCAAAGATCACATGTTCGAACCCCGGCACTTACCAATGTACTTTCAAATTCATGTGCGTAATAAAAATTAGTTATCAGTTGCTAAAAACGGTGAAGGAAAATATCGTGACATAACCGGTACACCTGAGAGATTTTCAACGAAGCACAAAACCATATCAGAGGCTTAAAGGTGGCCTAACCTCCGACACCAGGTTGTTCATCAACCATACGACAAGAAGAACAAGCTGTATAAGCTTGTTAATACTAAGAAAAAACAAGGCAATTAAATAAGACACTGTCTAGCATTCTTCTAATGAGTATGGACTTCATCAATGAGTATCCAAGTAATGTTGATAATTTATTTATTTATATATTTTATAATGAAGAGTTTTAACTATCAATAACTTTATTACTATTGTATCTCAGGAACAATGGTTTGTACTTGACTGACGGCGACCGATTACAAGAAACTCATGGTCCTCGCAATACAAGTTTGCAACATTTCATCATTTGAATTCCTTTTCGTGATTTGGTACTTATTACTTACCTGAAATCCCCAAGGATACCTAAGATTTCTAACACCCCCTTAACTTCGTATTGTCTTCGTATTCGTTAAAAAAGAAATTTTCACTGTAAACTTGTAAATATCGAATGACGTCTAATGAATATACGAAACTTAAAAAAATATAAACAAACAAATACGAAATGGCCATTGAATCGAGCATGGCCAAAATTGTGACCCTCTAATTTTGTCATCCCTCTAGCTCTCTCCCAACCTGTTCTTATCAAGCAGATTTTTATGTAGCAGATAAATGCTCAACTGCGGGTTTACTACGATCTGATGTTGCCAGTTCGTAGTATATTACATTTATTATATTAAAATAGTTAATATAGTAAATTATATATAGCACCTGGTCATTTTGAGCTTAAGCCCGAGCACCGCAACGTAAAGCCACGAACAATATTATCACGTGCCTATATTTAGACCACAAAGGCCGGCAGAACGATAAGGACTCCGTTCGTCTTCTTAAGCTCGGCCGCGGGACGGTTTTAATTTGTCTTATCGAGATCTTTGCTTAATAATATTTTATCGCTCGTTTTCCGGACGGAAATTTGTCCGAATTAAAAATACAATATTATTTTTTAATGGAAATTTGTGGTGGCACATATTTATATTTTAATTATTGCTGTTACCAGGTTCTCTAATAGATTTCCGTTTATTTTGACAAGTCAGGAATACTATGACCTCCTAAACCATACAATACAAGTCGATGGCAGTTAGCCTTATGAACATTCTTCTTCTTTTTAACCGACTCCAAAAAGTAAACCGACTTCAAAAAGGAGGTTCTTAATTCGTCTGTATGTTTTTATTTTCTTATCGTAAGGTTGATTTACAACCTTTCAAAGTTTAAACCGCCTGTAGGCCTCTCACACACCGTTAAAAAATCTCTTAGGTGTGCAGGTTTCCTCACGATGATTTTCTTAATCGTTTTTAGCCACTGATTAGTGGCTAAAATAAAGTCGAAAAGACATTGGTGGGTGCCTGGTTTGATCTTGCGACATTTAACTTAGCAGTCCAGCGGTCAAGGCACTCGGCATTCACTGCTTAATTGTTAAATGGACACTAAAATACAAATATTATTTTATCATATCAAAATATTTATTCGGCAAGAACCACATAATACACCACAACATAAAATGTCCAAAATATCTCCATATTCAAATTGCAAACTTACAGAAGCGTTTCGTAAATCCTCGGAGCTATCGATCCCACGCGGCGAGGCTCACTGGAGATCCTTTTAATTCCTTCGTTTAAGCATTAATCTCCTCATAAAAGATTTTTGAGAGCAGAAGAAACGTTGCTCTAAATTAAAATGATGGGAAATCGATGATTATTATCAGTTTTATGTCAGCGGGCGTACCTACTTCGTTATAAAATGGAGTTTTGAAAGTATTTTCATTTAAAACGTGATCTGTCTGCAGGCACTCACTTCTCTAGAAATGTTTGTGCAAAATGTCTGAAGCTGGGGATCTGATAATGTTCCTAGCATTCATTGGCAGGTAATTGTTTTTCTGACTAGTCTTCGTTTTGTGCTCGTAAGCTTAACCCATTAAATTTATGGCCTACGAAATTAATGCTAAAGTACGCAACCAAGTTAATCTTTTTGTGAACTAAATAGTAGGCAGGTAATACACGGAATAATGTTTCATTCTGTTCTATGTACCTATCTACGTGTGCTCGTCATGCGTTGATGTTCATTCATCTTTACAGTGTAAAAAACCATATCTATTCCTTTCTTGACCCTTACAAACCAACTCAACCTTTAACTTATGGTGATCTCTCTGATGTTCAGTATACTAAACTCTTCGCCATTAATTCTATGGCTAACAACATTTGGTCCCAACACATTTTAAACTAATTTCTCATTATTAATGTATGCTCTTTATGAGCTAAAATTGTATCAGTCCCACTTAGTATAGTTAGATTATACACGGTTGTTCCAATTAGCTAATTGGTGCAGTCGATACTAACACTATTATTAACAGCTGAATCTGAGCTGGCTGCTCCATTTCCTGACCTACTATTCTGTTATTTGATTGTTTTTTGTTATTGTATAATGGTTTAAAGCCTATATTCTCCAGTGAGTCGGTTGTATAGTACTGTTGCGCATTCACAAATTGTTGATGTTATGTTGGGATCTTGTAAACCGCGGCTAGTCTAATCTCGCCTTGGTTGACTTCATTTTGATTGTAACTCCTATAAGTTGGTTTTAATTATTGGATTCCTACGATTAAGAATTTTCCATTGCGGGCTACTAGTTTCAAGACATTATAATGACACGATAGAATTTCTTAGTTAAAACTTAATTAGATCATCCCTTTCAGCAGCAATGCAGTAGCATGTGGGATAATTTAAAATTCTCGGGTTAATCGGTTGCAGTATCCCAGATACCTTATCAAATAAATTATTTATTTCTTACTTTTTGTGTTATGATTGAAAATCGGCACGTGTTCTCAATTAAAATGATATTTGTTTAACTAGTACGATAATAGTTGAAATATCTCACCCCATTCCAAGGTAGGTAGTGCAATATAGCGCCAAGTCTTGTAAAAATAAACGGTTCACACTCAAGCGTCGCGTTCCCACCCCTTGCTCATTTGTAACCCCCTCCCCCTTTAAGGGGTGCAGTCATAAACTGTTGCAGTTTATGTCACCCCCCCTGTTCCGTCCTAATTTGTCTAATTACATTATAGATGATTTGCTTCAGGGCAATGCCGTATTTTTGGATTTGCCAACTTTAAATCGCTTTAGACGTCAGTAGGCGAAGACATAATTTATTAGGTGCCTATTTCATTATTCAATTAATCCACTAAGTATCTATATGATAATCTCGTGCATACAATCTATCAATTCATTCCTATATTGAAACAAATCGTCATTTAGTAGTGAATGTAAATACAATACATATCTCTACAAGTCGAGTCATATTGTCTCTGCGAAGTATTTCTTTAGAATGTTTCTCATTGATTATACTTGAACGACCTCTGTATGTCTGTTTGTTACTTTGTGACCACACAACAACATCGATTGTAACAGAATTTTTCGCTATAAATCCACATGGACGAAGCTGCTGACAGATATAATAATATTATGTATATATTATGTAATTGTGTAATAAAAGCACATTATATAAAGTTCGTAGTTAAGGTAGCGTATAACACTTCTGTGCATTGTTATAATCATTTTGGCAAGAAAGACTGACTGAGGTTGTTAAACGTTTCGCTGTTATTATTATAATATAGTTAAAATCGCTCCGAAGTCTGAAGCTTGATTCAATATAATAAATATTCCGATTATAGCTAAAGAAAGTCAAGTTTACGTTAAGGTTAAATGTCACGGGTGCACAAAAGATCAATGTTATAAGGTCACAAGTACAAATGTTTTGGTTTGCAAAGTAATTAATCACGCGTACGAGAGTGGGCAGACAGTAGGCGTGGACATCTCACAGATGCTTTATTATAATACTGGTATTACTTACTGATACTTGATAGGTAAATGCCTGCACACGGTGGGTGTGTACTCCCGCTGAATTACATGTAATTTATGATACTAGTAAACATCGTTCGTGTTCGAACTTTCCAATTTACTACAACCTATATTATACAAGAAATAAAGTGCCATGTATTTTTATTGCGTTATAATAGTTGAGCCAGTGCTATGACCTAAATGTACTTAAAAAGATTCGGTACAAATAAAAGTCGAATATTTGATGTTCTACAATCGAACCTTCACCGAGGTCATCAAACGCACGGTGACTGCGTCCTTAGGACAATGTCAAAACTTGACCCGTTTGAACACAAGTGAGCATACTATGAGGGGGACAGATCTTCACAGATTTCGTACCTACGAGTAACTATAGTTTATATAATCTTTTATAGTTTGATTCATCTTTAACTATTTTTGTTGATGTAAGGGACTGCCTCGTTAGTCTAGTCCTTGTTGAGCGCAACTGCTGACCACAAGGTCCTGGGTTCGATTCCCGGGTCGGGCAAAGTGTTACTGGGTTTTTCCTTAGGTAATTCTCAGCAGCAGCACGGAGTCTGAATTAGTTCCCGGTTGATGGCAATAGGCTCGCCCCCTATTACATGGACACCTCTGCCTACCCCTTCGGGAAATACTGGCGTGATGTAAGGGTTGTTTTCAATCGTCTCGATTTTAAATTCTTAATTCTTCTCCACTTAATTATTTGCTTTGATTAATTATTATTGCACCATATTAGGTTTACCGTAAAAATGCAAACAATGTCGCAAAAAACTTAAACAAACGTACCTAAAAACAGACCAGAATAACCAGTTACGAGGTGATACCTCAGGGAAATCGTCCCCGTCACCTAGGCTGAGAGCTGACCGCAATATAGTGTTAATAATAGACAAAGAGCTGCACCACGTTCTTATATTCGCGAACAGCACTCGTGGGAAGTGATACGCGGCCTTCACAGAACACTGGCAAGCAGATGCATTTAGAATGTCCTTGGACCGTGTGAGGGGCTTGTGGAAGTGGGGGTGACTAGAATATGGCACAGTTTAGCTGATGTTTCTAACAGACTTTAGAAAAGGAATTTGTATGTTTTGTTTGGATTTTTGTTTTAATTTCACTGTTTTATTGGGTATTTACAGAAAAATTTTACTAAAATTGTTTTTTTTGAGATTGGATAGAGATGACGACAATCGAATATAGGTACAAAAATTATCAGAAAAAGTTGCCTTTTTTAAAGGAATCTAATATACCTATATACATTATTTTAACATAGGTTCCGTGCAATACATCTCTATAATAATTCATAATCGTTGTTGCCAAAATACCACTTGTAAATAAGGTTTGTGAAGCATAGAGGCGGTATCGATTTTTTTTTATTATAGTTAATATCGATGTATGGTGAACTTTGTTTTCAATTCGGACTCTTAGTATTGAAACCAATACAACGCTTTTAATCCCTAAATGGGTAATGTAAGCTGTTCTCCTTTATACAGCCTCTTTTCACTGATCACCATCACAAAACACCTTAAATACCGCCACTAAACGGCGAAGAACCTTACAGACCTTAAAATTAGAAGGCACAGCGTCACGACATGACATTTACGTTAACGTGACAGTTCACGTGGGCCGTAACGCCGTAACTCTGTCGTAATTACGGTTAATCCGACGATATTAACGTGTAACGTGTAGCGGGCACGTCACGTTATTGTAACGCCTTTGTCGAATTAAAGAAGTATTCAAAAACCATAAATTGTACTGAATGGTAACATGCTAAAAATATTTGTCACTGATCACCGCTGAGGCGAAATGAGTACACCGGATCGTGGCTTAAAGAAATTCGTGGTCTTCGACTACCTCTCTAAAAAAATTGGTGATGTATACATATATACATGTCACCTGGATATTTGTTTGATAAATAATCGACAGTGACGATTCTCGCGATATCATCATCATATCATCAGAGTGCGTATACGCACTATACTATAATACGCACATCTAGCTGATGACCAGCTTGCTAGACTCATGATAGCATGTTCCATAAATAACAAATACAACAATCACCTTGAGTATCATAAATCGACTAACTATCATAAATAAAATTGCAACTCTACACACTCATCTATGAACACAATAAACTGATTAATTTACGCGACGATACTACGAAATACGCTACGCCGTAGCAGCGTAGCGTGTGCTACATAACATACGTATAATTGGTCAGTTATTTGACATGGTCATCGGGTGTAGCGCAGGTAACCGTAGCATATCGATAACATAGCACGTTCACTGCAGATACCGGTCAATGGTGTCCAACCGTAACCCCATACGTGGAAATTATATGGGGATGCTGTTGGGAAATGGAATGAGATTCATATGTTGTTAGTTTGATTATACGAATAGGAGATTCGTCTTAAAACGGATGCGGAGTTGAGTAACATCGATAAAATTGTAAAGGAAGATGTTACATTGCTTTTACGAGTGACATAGATGCCTCCGTGGCATCACTACCCGCTAGGCCCGCTCTATCTCCCAATTTTCACAATTTTTCCAGTACACGTATCAAGTCCTACATTCGAAACTAAATTGTACGTCTGAAAAGGCTCATTTATTGAGAAGGTTGTATTCCTAAAAGTGCATCATCGGCATCGCTAATTTCAAGATCTTACGGCATCAAGAGATTACGGGTGAGCGCTGCAGTGCGGGGCCCGGGCGGCGCGGGGCGCGCGGGGCCCGCGGGGGCCGGGGCCGGGGTCCCGGGGGGCGCGGGGCCGGGAGGGGGGCGCGGGGGGCGGGGTCGCCGCGACCCGGTCACGTCTCGCGCCCAGTGCGGCCGCGGCGCTCCGCCGGCGCGCACCGCGCCGCCCGCCACCCCCGTATAACTCAATATAACCTCTATTTGCACCGTGCGATATCTTTAACTTCAAGACTAGTGATCATTACATATATTTTATTTTTAATAATCATATTTGTTGTGGTGACGCGTGAATTATATAGAAAACAATTTTATCTACCAGTGAGTGAGTGACGGAAAAATGATAGTCGAGATACAGGAGGTATGTTTCTCGGATTCACTTGAAGCTATCAGGGGTCGTATATCGTGTCGTAATAAGGGATGATATCGTCGCGCCGACCCGTACTACTTGTAATGGATTTTTTACGAGCCCAAATATGTCGATAGGACGTTGCACCGGACGCAGCGGTCGTTCGGTACGATCGCGAATTCATCGCCATATTACATTAGGGGACAATAATATGGTTGTGTGCTGAAGAATTTGTTGAGTCGGGGAACGAAGTATGCGGTCGCAATAATGGGCGAATACTTGAGACAAAACTTTTTTAATGGCTCAGAAGTTCAGAAGTCCCAGTCTAGATTAAAGATCGTGCAGGGCGGTGATGTCAGTGGGTCAACGCACAGTGCGTGCGGGGCGCGGGGCGCGCGGGGCGTGTCAGCAGGGGCTGCGGGGAGAGCGCGGGGCGCGCGGGGCCCGCGGCCTGGGGGAGGGGGGGGAGTGGAGGTCGTTCGGGCGTTGCACCGCTGCAGCCAGTGCAGGCGCTACGGACGACCGCTACGCACTACGAAGGCGTAGACGGACTACACCGTAGCCCCTGGGGCGTAGCATTGCATTAACTATCCTACTGTATGATGCGATTAAATTAATTATTAGTAATAGATGACAGTTTAGTGATGTTAATAATACAATTTACAAGACACACTATTCACGTATTATATTATAGTAAATAAAGTAATTTAACATAAAGTTATATAGAACAGAGACTTATATAGGAACTGATTTAGCATTAATTTGCCATAAATAAGTACATATGACTTATAAATTATGTGCCATACTAAAATAATGGAATCAAATGGTATGTATTAAACATAAGAGTGTAAAACAAACGTCAAAGTAACAACTGCCAACAACCCACACTTGTATACTGATCATTACAAACATATAAAATATAATCGTGGACAGGTTTTTGATTCTGAATTGTATAATTTCCAGGAGGTCAGAGGAAAGAGGCCTTTCAAGATATGGGACAGTTCGAGGAACGTGAGGAAAGGACTGGTGGTCACTAGCTTCGAGGAGTTAATACATAGAGGTAAGTCAGAAGGAAAGAAAGAAAGTTTGTCTTATGTGCTAACCTAGTGCCCTAGTCTTGCAACCCATTTACAAGTAGTATAGTATACTGTTACGTGTTTGTCAGAGGGAGGTGTGTTATTTGCAGGGATTTGTAACGTCACTCCAAATTTCGTTATTTTTGTTCGGATAACGTTATTTAGTAACGTTTCAGTTATAACGTTATCGGAATAACGATAACGATAATTTAATTTTCAAGTCCCTGGTTTTTTGCTCGGATTACTCCAGATTTGATGGGTGCCTTGACATTCCGGCTCAATTATTAATAAGAAGGGGTAGTTTACGTTTTATATAAATTGGTATTAAGTAGGTTTTGGTTCCAATTGGTATTAAGTAGGTTTAGTTCTAATAAGAGGGATCTTGGGTTCGAATCTCAGGTGATAAATGAAACTAAATAAAACATCATTTATTCCGGGTTATTGAATCCATAATAGACAAAATAAATTACACATAAAATAGAAATAAAAATTCGTTTAAACCTTATGATGAATAAATAGTAAATAATAATAAAATAATATAAAGAACGGACGGGATGTTTTCTCTTAGTTTTAAATAATAGCTGTAGTCCTCAATAGTCCTATTATATAGATCTTACGTAAAAGTAGGAATGCATCTGATACCATTACATACATACATACATAAAGTCACGCCTGTTTCCCTGAGGGGTAGGCAGAGACCACGGATTTCCATTTGCTACCATTAATATCCCTATACCTTTCTTTTCGACACTTCAATAGCTGATTATAATTTGGAGACATTGAATGCAATGCAACAGTGCTTCATACCTGACATTTATTAACATATTAATAATCAATAATATGGTCGCGGATCACGTCGTATTAAAATAAGGGATATTCTGCTTTTGGAACAATTGTGTTTTGTATCGACGTAAAATAAAATAATATTGCATCTTTTCCTATAGATGCAAAAAACTTCATGAAGGTCCTAGAATTTCAAAATATTTGTTTTTAATAGCTTACATGATATAAAGTGCCAATCAAAAATGTAATACTCGATTTTATAATTCGATAAAACTTTAATTAATTTAAGAAGCTATAAGTCTGCTTCAGAAGTCGAATATTCCCTACGGTCGAAATTACTTGTGCACGAAAAATTATGAAGATGTGGAAAAACTAACCGTTCGAAAGTCACTGACTCATTTACTCAAAAAACAAATATTATATTCTGTAAGGTAATTATTATTAAATTACGTACTTAAGACAAGCATCAATTTAAGAAATGTTAATGTAAGAACTATACATATAACAAATGTATTTTTCATACATATGTTCTTATGTATTTGATTGCTACCAGCCTGTTACTACATTGTTCCCTATATTAAAGTTAACTGTCAAGTTATAATTTAACTATAGTTGATTGTTTTTAACTTCAATTTTAATATTTTTTTTAGTGCTAGTTATAATATAATTTTGTTTTTGAATCCTCTAGATTTGATAGACGACTATTGTTTTGTTTTTATATTTTTGGAGACCAAAGTATATTTAATTTTGTTTTTATTACGTTTAGATTTTATCTCTTCTTTTTAATAGATTTATATAAAAGTGATTCTTAAAACACAATCTTTAGTAGACTTATGTTGTGAATGCTGTGTGTACCTATAATAGGCATGCATATAAGAAATGTTGTCATTACTGTTTTAATTTTGTACACAATATATGTAATGCTGTTGGGATACCTAATAAATAAATAGATAAATAAATAAATGTATGAAAAATACATTTGTTAGTTAGAGATTTAGTTTTTAAACACGTGAAATAGCTACATTTTCAACAAAATAGTAAAAGTTTAAAATCAAATTATAAATCCTAGAACTATAAAGCTCAAAGTGTTGTCAAATAAAATCTCTAGAAGATGGTGCAGAGAATTCTCCAAGACATAATTTCATTGCGTTGTACAGAGCTTGTAACTTTATTTCAAAGCTCTTAGTGCGCGCAGGATTCCAATACTTGATAATGGACGTCTCTAATAATAGTATCTGATTCACGTAAGGTTTTCTCAGATATTGGGTATGATTATTATAAGGTAACTAGTTTAGAGTTATGCGCTATTTGTATTCCGAGATAAGATATCTTTGAGAAGCTTTTAAAGTGATGATAAACATATATTTACACTAGTTTATATAAATAAAAACAAGGAATGAAATATTCCCAAAACGAATATAAGCACGGGAAAAGCAGATACAATAAGACTAAATAACTAGCGTTTAATCAAACCGAGTTATCTAGTTTCATCGTCAATTAGCAGTGGGCAGCAAGCCGTCCAGAACAGGTCAAACACGTTAGTCGGGCGGCTGCACCCGCCTGACCTGCTTTCTGCCTACCCCTGCAGTAGCCTGCACCCACTGCTGTAGATAACTCGCGTGGCGCGGCTACACTGAACCATTTTGTGGTTTGGATATTGATTGCTGGGAATTGTGCGTTTGAAAAGTGTACTCTATCGTGTTTCAAGATGAATAATAACTAGGTATGTAGTATAGAAGAGTTCCATTGACTAGTGTTGTGATTTTGTAATCGTTTTTGGTTGGCTAACTGGCACATTTTAAAAGTGTAGTACTTTGTTTTGCAGGCCAGTGTAGTATAGTTATCAAATAGGATAAACATAAAACAATTAATTCTAGTAGACGTAACTATGCGCAGTAGCACGAACC
Source organism: Abrostola triplasia (assembly GCA_946251915.1). Lineage (NCBI taxonomy): Eukaryota > Metazoa > Arthropoda > Insecta > Lepidoptera > Noctuidae > Abrostola > Abrostola triplasia. Next base: position 720,008 of record OX276424.1, on the reverse strand, counting down.
TCGTGATTGTTTACCTGACTGCGCCAGAAGGAGCGTTATTTTATAACTAATAATTACAACAAGATCATCAAGCTATTATTGGAGTCTTCTAAAAACCTTATTGATATATCTACAACATATAAACCGCCTCGTTCGCTACACTAGAGGTTTCTATCCACTACGGACAATAATTTATGTGACCTACTTATCTAGTTCAGATTCTGGGCGTTTGTGTATTCAGGATTCATGTAACTGCAGCGCACTCTAGGATCGTATGTCGCGGATGTTTTAAATACTTCTATCTGTTCATTATATATTCCACCCTTTACAGTTAGTATGAAATAAAACCTGACATTATGAATTGTCTTCTTTAATGCATTTAATTATTACTTAGAAGTATTTTATACATCAAAGTTATAATAATAATCATTATAGTTACTAATACCATATAATTACCGTAACATGCTCTACCCAATAGTAATGTTACCGAAGAACTCCTCGGAACAGGATCTATCTATTGCGGATTTAATAAGCAATATGTTTCCTCTTCTACCTAATTTAAGATTGTTCAATTGTACAACTAAAGGTATAGTTACTTGTTAGCGTAAGAAGCGTAAGGTCAGTCAAAATCACAAAATATTAAGTGGGACTTTTTATTCGGTAATTCTCAGTAGCATCATGGAGCCTGAAATTGCGCCCGGTTGATGGCAAAACGTTTACCCCCTATTACATGGGACCTGGCGCATGTGACAGTCAGTTGTGTACAAATATAAAAATATATGAACAAAAGTATAATATGTATATAGGTATGCTTTTAATAGAATTGGCGAAATGTGAGCTACGCACTACGCACTTTGCCTTGCCGGATACAAGCGTCATCTTATATGTTTTTTGAATTCATGAGTTACGTTTACCTGTCTTTGTCTAGGCAAGGAGAAGTTATCGGTAGCGGCGAGCGAGCCGGTGCGGCTGGTCCTAGAGAGCGACGGCACGCAGGTCGAGGACGGCGAGTACTGGCGCACCCTCCCGCCCAATACTGTGCTGCTGCTGCTGCGGCCCGGAGAGCGATGGTACCCCACGGGCGTCGACGTCATCAAGGCTGGTAAGACATCAGCATCGTCAGCTCCTGCTGACTAACTTTATGATTTGTTAACATTATTTTTTACTTGTGAAGAAACATAATCCAATTTCAATATTTCATTGATATCAATATCGGTCACTACCAACGGATATAGTGGTCGCTAAGCGCAACTGCTGAGTAAGAGATCCTGGGTCGAGTCCCGGATGAGGTTGGGTAAAGTTTTATTGGGTTTTTCCATTAGGTGATTCTCAGTAGCAGCACGGTTTCTGATTTCTGCCCGGTTAATAGCAATAGGTTCAACCCCTATATCATAACTGACGAAATGTGTGTGCTGTAGGTGACCTTCGGAGAATACAGACTTTTTGATTTGTTGACTGTTTTTTTCTTTTTACTATATCGGTCACTAAATAAAAGTTCCGTGCATGCGCCACACACAGCTGACAAAAATCATTACAGTAGTTTTGTGAAGATAAGTAGGTACAGATTTTCAGTATGTTTTATTTGTTTTTTCCAGCAATATCGGCAATACCAAAAATAGTATGCGAAACAATTCACGCACTCGAGTTGCACGATGAAACGCCTTCATGGAAGATCATGGACAACAAGGGGCGAGTCACGGTGGTGCTGCACTGGGACCAGCGGCCGCAGGCGTCGCCGGCCGCCAGGTCTCCCTCGCGCCAGCCCAAGCCGGACCGGCGGCCCTCTCTCGTCATCCAGACCTCGCTCGATCGGCCGACACCCGCGCCTCCGCACATCACTGTCGTGAACCACGACGAGCCAGGGCCCGCGCCTCGTCGGCTGACCCGCGCGCCCGGCTCGCTGGAGCAGCCGGGCGGCGTGCACGTGCACACGGTCGACTGCCGTGCCGCCACCTCGCCTGCACCGCTCACGCGTCCGCCGCCCGACGAGTGCGACTTCCACTGCTGCGCGCTGCACGAGGAGGGCCGCCGCATCGCCGTACACAAGAGCGTCGCCACTTCACCCATCCAGGACGCGCAGCCAAGGGCCTCGCCGCAGGGCCGGCCCAAGGGACACGTGCGCTTCCTCGACGCGGAGTCGGCGCGGCGAGGCGACAGGGACTCCTCCGAAAGCGAAACCGAAAACACCCTCGTCGAGGACGAGGCGGTCACCTCAGAAAAGTTCCTCCTACTTATAGACCAGCTCAGCGTCGACCAGAAGCGGCACCTCACCATCAAGGACATCGGCATCATCCTCGAGCGGCTCAGCTCCAAGATCCTCGACGTGGAGCGCTTAGACCGCGAGTCGGAGTCGGACGACTGCTACAACTGGACGATCAAAGCGACGATTCGAGGAGATGCGCTGCGGGAGCTGGGTGTTATCTACAACGGCAACTACTATGCGATCAGCGAACACCCCGGGTACCGGGAGGAGAACGAGGAGGCCGGAGACGAGGGTGAGGAGGAAGAGGAGGAAGACCGGCTCTGATCGGGCCTGTGCGGCGCCGCCGTGCCCGCCGCCGCCGCCGCCGTGCGCACCGCGCTGTGCCGCATCGCCGCGCGCTGAGCGGTTGCCGCACGCCCGCCGCACACCCCCGCACACGCCAGAGCCGAGCGCCACAAGCGTGAAAGCAATATTTGTTACTAAGGTTTCGTCGTAGACCGGGCGGAACGAGACGATGGGCCCGCGAGGGACGTCCCGGAGCACGAGGGCGCGTCGCCCGCGCCGGCCGGGAGCGGATCGCACGTCGCAGTGAATAATTAGAGACTTATATATGAAATTTGTCGCGGCCCCGCCTCGCGCCGTGACCCGACGCGTCAATTGAAGGTGCGAGGCGCGCCACTCTAGTTAATAATATAGCGGAATTATTGTAAGTAAAACTGACTTCCTATCGATTTCTAAGGTGATTACTTAAGTGTAAGCCGGTGGTGTGGCGAGGGCCGCCGCCTCGCCCGCATAGAGTAATGTGTATTATATATGCGTCGCCGGAACACAACAGCAGCACAAATGTTTATCATCGAGGTTATTGTCAATGTTCTTAGGTAAATAATAAATTGTAGGTGCGCGCTCGCCGCCGCCGCTCCCCGTGAGTACCGCGTTTGTTTTACCCGCCGCGCGTCGCTCGTGTCGCCCGCGTCGCCTGCGCGGCCATTCATAGTTCTCTCGAAGTTGGCCTAATATTGGGGACTAAGTTTCTGTATAAATTCATCATCATCATCGATGCATCCCGAAGTCGACGAAATGTATCTAACAATAAACATACCACAGTGTATGAGACTCAAAAACAATAAAGTATATTGTATCAGTGTGTGTGCGAGGGCGGGCCGTGACCGGCGCACGTCTCTCGCACACGGCAAATGACTTGCTCATGTATTCAGTTAAATATGTTAATGTATCGAGCAGTCGAGGCACGGCGACTGACTGTGGTGGCCGCTCCGCGCAGCTGCCAGCCGGCGGGCTCGGCCCCGCCAGCCTGCACCCGCACGACTACCGGGGCTCGTCTGTGAGCGGCAGTTCAAAAAATAGCCATGATGATGTTTCAGAGAGAGCCGTAACATTAATAGATATATTTATAATTATTATAATTAATAAAATTGAATGTTAAAAATAAAAATGGTTGTATCTAAAAATACGAATATACCGTAACGCATCAGTCATCATGTTACATGGGTATTGGTAGTCGGTAAGTTGATTCTTGTATTTATTAGCTATATGGTATCGTAGAATTACTGTATAATGTTTTTAATTTTTGTATAGTACGGAGGTCGTGGTGATCACGCATTGATGTATGATATAAACAAACCAATGTGGACGAATAAGTTTTACAGCCACGTGGCTCTCATATTGTATAGTTATTTAAGGTGTAATATTAACGATTATTATTGGTTATTATTGAAGGAGTACGTGACTACCTGCACTTGTTTGTGATGAGGTAACGTTATGTTCGGACGTCGGTGGCGTGGCGTGTTTGTTTCGCGTCTCTATGTTTTGGTGTCGGCGGGGACACGGGCCCGCGAGCGAGTCGGAACGGATACAACAAGTCTTTGTGACCATAAATAAATTCATTGCATTATATATATTTACTGCATGGGCTAGCAGGTTTCGACAAAGTTCACATATCGCTCGTAGGCCCACTGTCCGAGTGTGGTACGCGTGTACCTATATTATTTACGACATATTTTTTAACGGTGCAATAATATGCCGTTCGAGATACATTCCTAATTTAACATTTTCTCTGTGGTCTATATATTTATATATTCGATATATGTATATTATGGACATATTTTCGTGGACCGAAAATAAATTTTGATGTTTTGATACATTATTGGATAGTATTGATTTTAAAGTTTGATATTGTGACTTGTCCTAAAGTTACTTAATTTTCAATTTACTATCGCTATTAAAGTTTAGAGGAAGCTGTAAGTTTCGTTAAAAAAAGGTTTCGTAAATAAGTGGCCGGGTTTTGAGGTGTCAAGATTTTAGATGTGTATCGTGTCTTACTTCTTACTCGCGTTCAATTTCCGTAAAAGCGATGGGGAAGAAAGAGACGAACATAATCTGCAAATTCATGAGTAAGTATTCTCAGCGTCATATTGAAGAATCTGTTGTCTGATGTCATACATTCTGATAGCGCGAGACTTCGACAATGTGACGTCGGGAATAGGATCTGATAGCAAATCTTTAATGAACTAATACTGGGAGTTCATCCTTCATTGTTATAAGTGAATGCGATCATCTATTGGTTCTGTCGAAAGACGTCTGTTGGTCTTTGTTGAGACAGGCGAAACGCTGCGAGATCAATTGTTTTTATGGAAAATCTTCAGTTTTTGCAATTCTTGGGTAGAGAAAAATTGCTTGCAAAACATATATAATAGAAATGACTTACTAACAAGTACTATAGACTGATTAAAGTACAAAGATCCTTGCAGCGTGGAGCCTGTCGGCGGCCCGAAGACAAATGCACGAGTGCGTCCTAATTGTGTTGTGTGATAATATTGTGTTCCAATTTCAATTCGTTTGTACAGCTAATGGTGAGTCTATGGTGTTACGGTCCGTTACGCACATTATATTATATCTAGTTAAAAACGTTCCGTTTTAATATTTTTATGTGTATAGGAGTAATGATAAATTGTAAAAATGGTTTGTGACGCGTTTGATCCGCGGTTGAATTTTGGGAGGCGGGGATTGAGCGACGCAACTGTATCATTATGGGCGGCAATTTTTGATTATAATGTGAGGTTTTTACAAGACAGGATTTCTAAACTTCAATTGCGTTGCTTAAAACTCCGACTTTTGTGTACAATGATTGTTGCACTGTCCAGCCAACAGTGGCATTTTGACCATTTATAATTTAATGACTATCAGTTTGTACGGCAGGGAATACGAATGGTGAGAGAGCCGACAGGATTGTTTGCTAGTTCAAGTGTTCGGACACGAATTATAGTATTTCATCCTGATTTTATATCATGGAATGTCATAAAATGCGACTGCAGATACGAATGCACTACATGACATTAATCAGAGCTCCAAGATAGGTGTAACTTTAGGTAGGAACGAATATTTATACAAATGACAGGAAGAAAGACTGGTGGGAGAGATGGGAGCTATGGGACAAGGTTGCGACGCTTCAGACTGTCACAAAATCATGATAGTAATTAAATTATAGAGTTGCATGCCGGTAGAGCACGCGTTGCCTCGTGGTGCAGATTATAGTTCCATGACTGAAATAATATTAAGTACGGCACCTCCGACTGTTGGACGCAGACGTAACAATATTGTGACTGGGGCCGAGGGCGGCGACTCTTGCACCTTATCCTTTAAAGCGACATTTTGTACAACATTTCATTCGACGAACTGTCGAACTAAGGAATTTAAAACAAATCGACACGATTTAAATACTAAACATTCGTGTTAATCTATTTAATGCTCAATTTACTGTGATGCGAGAACCTGCCCTCTCGTCCTCAGTGAAGCCTCCCCAAATTGTAATTCATTCGAAATATACATACCTAAATAATGATTAGATAACTAATAATATATAAACGATAACAGAATTTTCGAAAAACACTTTCGTTTTCGAATCTCGTTTTTATAGGCGGATAAAATAGTTATGTCATTGTTTTTGGAACGTCAGTCTTAAGATGGGTATTGATTTGTAGCATTTCCTTGTAATCCAATAATACGAATTACGAACACTAATCAAATATGAGTGATCTTTTAGGATCATTGTAGATGATCGGCGTCGCGATTTAAAAAGTATTATCCCTCTCTAATATAACGTATGAAATCCAAACGTGGAATTGATATTTGGCAGTGGTTGTGTAGCTGTCCCAGCTGGAGAGTGAACGTCTGGACTTGACGAGAGATTGTTACAACTCAGTACACAACTTAACACATGCAGTGAGCAGTCGTGCAAATGCAAATACGTAAAATATTGAATGTTAGTAATTCATACACTATAGCACGTAGGGACTCGTTTTAACGTTACGTGCCAAATCGTTCTTCTTTTACAATCCCATTGTACAACTCTAGCTTCGACGCCAGACTGTCGAGGACGGCTCAGTGGAACGACAGCTGTGACTATTCTCTTAAGACTTACTCATTAACGATAATATATGTGTTGCGCTCGACAGTTTGGTACCGAACATTCGGTGTAGAGTTTTATATAATATGTCGAAACGTGGAAGTAGCGTGTTGCGGTGCGATGTAGGCTACTAAGGACTGGTGCCATAAGAATTGTTGATTTACCAAGTGCCAATTTATGAGTTGTAAGTAATGTTAGTTAAGTTAGATATGGCACGTACAAACCTTTTTTAAACAAATTAACAACTATATTTTGAGGTGTGGGTAGTCTGTTGACGGTTTTATCGAGAGTTCAAAATATATATGCGCCTTAATAATTGATTGATGGCATGAAAGGTATTGCTAACCTGGGGGTTAATCTCTTAAAACGGCTACACAGACATCAAAATAAAGTAACGCAAACCCGCATCGAACCCACATAATGGCAACATGAACGTCATATACGCCAACCGAGAACATTTATTTTTGTATTCACTCAACGAACGTGAGACAGATACCGGCTTATGTTCAACACTCGATACTTACCCAAAAACTTCACTGCCACTAATTTAAAAATAAAATATTGGAAACGAATTCTTGTCGTTTGATTTTACCTATACATTTTAGTTTTTTTTCAATATCCAACGTCAATGTTTAAAACGTATAGTGACATGGTGCTTAAACCAGCAGGCCAGGCTGTATGCCGTACCTTGAAGGAGGCCTATGTCCAACAGAGGGCTGCCACGGGCTGATGATGATGAGTGACATGGTAACATTGTGAGTCATCTCAGACATCATACGCACATGCAACTCAAATCGAATATCATTCAAAAAATTAACAAGACAAGTTTCGTAAAGTAAGCTTGTCGGCAATTTCTGAGATCGATTACTTTTGGACGACTTCGAAGGAATCTTTGATCGATAAACCGAGCGAAATTTAGGATACAGCACTACTTAAGTAAGTTAGTGTAAGACATTTACTACATAAAAACGTAAAGTATATAAATAGGTACTGGGAATTTTCCGAATATACAGTATCTTGTCAGAAGTTCATCTAACATGCATAAACCAAACACTCAGCTTACACATATAAGCTGCTGAAGTGAATTACCTAGTGTAAAAACTCAGTAACTGCCAGACCAGGACCTCATGCTCAGCTGTCACGTTTAACAACCAAAAGCACATATTACTAAGACGTTACAGTAATATTCGCTCCCAAAAATGATACGCCCCGAGCCAATCTTTTAATTGAAGATCTAAAACTAAAACAAAACTAGAGCTTGAGTTAAACTATTTTGTCCCAATCCATTACGGGCTCCGGAGCGCAATCATGGTGCAGTAAGGGCCCGTTTACAGAGCTTCAATGTAACTCACAATGTCTATAATATTACCATTGAATTTTACTGTGTAAGATCAGGACTCGACTTTCTTTTTATTGACTTCTCTATATTAACTATACTAGGTTTCTCATTCGTATGACGCACTCCTATAGACCCATCTATTTATTTTTCTATAACTTCCGATCGATTATTGAACTTATTTTATGGGCTAATTGTTTTACAACTCAGATTCCGTATACTACGTCATTTTCAATACTCTTTATATTCCTTCGCTTTGTGGTGCTAGCCGCTACATTTTTTACATCGCTACACTCACAAACTTTCGCCTTTACAATATTGGTGCGATAAATTCAAAAAAATCCTTCAGTGTGCCCCAATCAACTCACAAATTCAATCGGGAGGTACCTATGTTTTTTTATTGCATACAGATAAGATTTTACCGAAATACTCATATTGCAGAAATGTATGCACTGCTCTAACAACTGCTTAAACCGTATTGATAATAAATTTATCATAATAATAAGATATACTTAAATAGCGGGGAAACCCGCTCCGAGTCTTCGAGACGCGCGATGGTGAAACCGGGGCCGCACCGCTCTACACCCCTAGCCACTCACATCGGTGTTGCTCCCTGTTGCCTATAGTGGCGACTGTTTAGGGGGCCCATCTAGTGAGTGGCGAGTCACCGTCTGCTAATATACTGCATGTTATATGGTTAAAGGCAGACGCCGTTGTTATTCAGAATAAACTAAAAATAACCATTACACGAAACATCCCAACACAATAGACCAAATCATTTTAGTATCCATTTTTCTCAATAGTCCCGCACCTTTTGGGGATTTTTCATGGCTGTTCTGTTATAGAGCAGTTGTGTGGTGTCCCATCCCCTTTTAGATTAAAGTTCTCAACGGGCCTCTGCGTGTTGGACCTGTGTCCCCACGTAAGCCTTTTAAAAGTCCGGGTATCTTCCGCATGGTTGATAGCCCGAGTAAATAAAAAAAGAAGATATACTTAAAAAGAAACAAACTTATATAACAAAAAATAAATGTTTAATAAAAAACAAATAACTGTATAAAATCAGTTCTTAAAACGTGCCTATGTCATTAGCAATTAACTGAAACTGAACTGTGCTTTCAACGCTAGTCAGTTTCCAAATTTTATGTTATTAGTAAATTTTGCACACACATTAGATACATACATCATTATCATTTGAGCTTGGCCGTTTGTTAGAACGTTGCGACTGATTTTAAATATCTGGACTAAGAGCGTCTGGTCTAGCGTGAAGTTTGGTCTAGCGGTTATTTGTGCGAGTATGGTCTAGGGATTAGCGCAAGACTGTGCACGCATTAGAGCCCGCTTCTCCGCCATCCTCATTTTGTCAAGCACGTCTTGCATCTCGGGCCAGGGCTCATATCGTTGGTTTATGATGATCATCTTGTGGGTTGTGGGGTTTCTCAAGTCCATAGTGCGAGATATGTTTAGGCGACTACGCGATGTAAATACGGTGTCAACCTTTAAGAAAACATCATTATAAGGTTATTAATACATTCATATAATTGCTCCATCTCTCTTAAACAATGATGCGAACAAAAAAATTGTCGCAGATTTTTGATTTGCAATGTTATTCAAAAATCGCCTAAAAATAACAACGAGATCTTGATATAATTCCGAACTCAAACTACACTACTGTAATAGCAATATACATAGGTACACCCACAGGAGGCATGTAGGTAGAGATTTACACTATTTTCTAAGGAGTTACGTGTCTATAATGAGATGGTCTTATGATAAATATATAACTGAAAACGAATTTAAATAGCTTACCTTGTTTTTACACGCCCATAAAAAAGAAAAGAATAACATAGTCAAGCTGATGCATGTCGTGATGAAAAGCGGTATAATTTCCCAGTAGGTTGATAGGGCATACCCTAATCTAAGTTTCTTTGGGTATGGTACATCATACTGAGTAGGTGGTATCAGCTCCATGTGTCGCACATTGATGACTTTAGGAGTGACTCTCCTTGTCATTAGCAGTCCTGATGTATACGTGATTCTGCCAGATTTATACGTATTTCGTAACAATTTTGAAAGCATTTTAAGAAAAGTTGAAGCATTAATTTCAATTATGTATTTTTCCAATATATACAGAAACTAGTTGACGTATATGTCAACGTCAAAACATTCTATAATCAAATAGTTATAGAGTAGATATTAAGAAAAATATATGTAAATAGTTCATATGCTAAATTATTTTAGAAAATCGTTAGCTGTGATTGTTCTAGCTATTGCAAGTTACTTTTTCTTTGCTTTGTATAATTTTCTTCTTCTCGTATGAACCCAATATCAAGTGTACCTGAAGTCACAACATATCCAGCCAGCATTTTCCACCTTGCTTCTGAATGGTGTTCAATGACAGCTAGAGGTCAAGGTATCCCATACCTAGAATAACTTCATTTTTTACCAGAACACTGGCCGTAAATGTATTATCGATGACCAAAAAAACATTGACGCAAAAGTCAGATGAAATTCAAAAGTCAAACGTATTTTTAATTATAATAAAATAAAATTTAATAATAAGCGTAATAATTGTTGCTTTGGAGTATATTTTCCGGCAAACATGGAATTATTGTACAATGGATCACATCTGCGAAATTCGTAAATTATCGTGTGACAGTAAAGGTATTCTCTTCATTCTCATCTCCCTCACACTTCTGGCGAAACTTCCTACTTTCTAGATTACTTTCATTCCATGATATCCATGTCTAGAAGTAGTATTTTTATTGCATCGAAACAATACATCTTGTACTCACTGAACAACTTCACTGATTCACATATAGCCATCTAATAACTCATCCATTAGAGCTACGTATGTATCAGACTAAGAAAACAAAAAAAAATCTTTCGCAGACGTCAGCGGTGCGATAGTTGGTGATGACATTGCGCACCCCACGACGTCGCATCTCGCCCCGCACCAAGCGCAGGTACCGGGCCATACGGGAGTTCTTCCGGCGAGCTCTAGGTAATACATAACTCGCCATTAAATAACTGGGAATAAATAGAATATTAAATGCTGATCGCCTGATAATCTTACAGGTAGCTCATCGCAACCGGATATTAAAATAAGTTCCAGTATAGCTGTTAACGTCTCAGATCTAAAACGCAAGATAGTTGGTCTCGAACAACAGCTAGACGAGGTAAATAAGCACTGTCAGGACATCGCGTGCCTCGACTGCTCGAGGAGGGGTTCCGAGAGTTATATGCAAGCAGCGATAAAGCATGATATAAGAACGATCAGGGAACTAACCGAAGGGTCATCTGAGAGGAAGACGGATGGCATCGAGACTAAAGTCATATACAAAACTTCAGAGTGCAACTACAAAAAATCTGATGAGAGTGATTACATACCAAAGCCACACGCGGAAAACGATGTTAACCAATCTCAGGGCATGATAGATTACGACGAGTACGAAGCTAATGTTTCTAAAGTAAAAAATAAAAAGAGTAAACTACACAGGATAACAGATTACGGCGCAAAATTACATAAATATAGAGCGAGATCAGTATACGATAATTTCTCGACTGCTTATTCTACGAGTAGTTTTCGTTCTCTTACAAACCCACGAATGACTAATACTAACGTTGATTACTCTGGTGATAGGAAACAATCCAGACAGGAACACACAGAGCATCAGCATCAGCATCCTCATAAAAGTCAAAAGCACAAAGATCACATGAAACGAAATAAGTTAGATCATTTTAAAGAAACTTACGAACAAAAACCCAACCGGATTCGTAAGCACAAACATCACAGTAGGGATCTGGATCAAGACTTTATTGCAGACATAATAAGAAGACAATACAAACCAGTAAAAATGTTTGGAAGAAAAGAGTCTGACCTTAGCCAGTTTTCGGCACCTGTTTGTAGAGATCAAGAGTTTCCAATCCGTGACGATATACAAGAAGGTACAGAGTTATGTTCTTGTTGTTACGATGACAACAAACATAAAATAAGACGCAGTGACATCAGTGAAATGAGAAGTATTTGTGACACTCGACTGTACAGCTCTAAGAAACATAATCGAGGAAAGCATCGCAGGAGACACGTAGATTTATTTAATAACTCTGATCTTTACGACCTAGTTCCAGTTAAAGAAAAGTCTAGCCCTAAGTCTCGTAGAAAATTTAACGATGATAACATGGTGCCTTACGAATATTATAAAGAAGTTCCGCCGTCACCTAGAACTTTACGGCCCCGGCTTAATTTAAAAGTACAATACAATACAGAATTTGAAGATTATATGGGTCATGTGAAGCATCCATATAAGAAAGGTTCTCCGCATAGGCACAGAAAACGACACGAACGCGCCGAAAATATCGAAAGTGATATTGCATCTGAACAACCGCCAATCCGAATTATAGAACAACCTCGAAAACCACATCGACATATAACCTGCCAAGTTGACAAGCAAGAAGCATGTCCTCAAGACACCGCCGAGGTGAGCAGTTTACAATATCCACCATATGTCAGTGAACATGTTAATACTACAGTTGATACAACATTCAACAAGACACAAGAAACTGAAATAACCGTCGATAAAACAGACAAAGCACTGTGCGAAATCAAAGATATTTTGCAAAGTTTTCTTCACGAAATAAAGAAAGAAACAATTGCTTCACAATGCGATAAATCAGATGTTACCTCCAAAACTGGTGATAATGGAAGCAATGTTATACATGAGAATGGACCCAAGGTCCCAAGTAACGCAATGCCAAATAGTAAGCATAGTTTTAATAATTATAGTGTTGGCCAATGCAATGTACCTCCTTTCATGGCACCATTCACAAATCCCTGTTGTTATCCGATGATGCCAATGTGCTCTATGAACTGCCCAATGTCCATGCAGAATGGGTACGTGATGCCCAGCCAAAGCTACACATGTACAAATTGCGTAAATAATACCAAAGAGTCTGGTCATAATGATCATTGCTGCAATAAAACTACAAATGCAACTGGAGCGTGTCATACAGAAACGTGTCACACAGAAACGTGTCACACTGAAACTGAAGAACTTATTAAAGAAATTTACAAGTTTGTGGCCCAAAGTCCAGTAAGGAGAAAAGATGAAGACAAAAGTGAACATGAAGAATCTAAAAAAGTTGACAAAATGCTGACGACAAGAAGTGTTGGTGGGAGTTCAAAACTTTCCAAGCATGACGCACAAGTGGGTACACCGCCACTGAAGTGTTATTCAAAAAGTTGTGAAGCGATAGGATCCAGAATGATTCCCGATCCATATTACAGTGGAACTAATGCAACTTACTCTGATACCATATTAGAAAAACTAAGTCTAGAAGTAACGCAATCGATTTCTGAAACTGAGATGGAAACTGAAACTACTGAATATAAGGTAACGTATTAATTACGGAGCAATAATTCATGCAATAATTGTTTGTAGTTTTAATGAGTTAATTTTTATATTCCAGCCTAAAAATAATAAATTCTCAAAAGTTCTGCGATCAATGGGTCTTTTTAAAAAGAAGAAAAAGGATGTGATAGAAGAACTTAGCGAAAGCGAAAGTGCCATAGATGTAGACATAAAGCCCAAGTCACCATTTAGGCAGGAGATAACAAATTATATGATGCATGGCCAAGAGTACTACCGCCCTCCACCGATTCCACAACCCTACCAAAGACCAAACGAATATCGAGCTGATTATCACCCACCGTACAACCCTGGAGCGCCAGAGTATCCCTCGTCGCCACCGATCCACGACATCTACTCGCCGAGGGCGCACAGCTCGAGATTGCGAGAGCATGCCACCGCGCCTCCTTTTCATTCCAAGCAGCGACCTACGGCTCCACCATATCACAGTTCGTATGAGAATTACAACCACATTCAGCAACCACAAGTTCCACTGTGTCTTAAAGAAATAGAAGTCAAAAGTATAGGCACACAGAGCGACAGAAAGATGTCGATTTTCCGAAAGATTAAAAAGAAGATTCAACCACCCATGATGCCAGCCGGAGGAGGTGACGATTACGATCAAAAGAATTGTTCCACACAAACGCAGACAGCCAGACCCAACCTGGTGTTTAACAAGCCGTTTCACAAGCCGCTATTTAACTGGAAAGGCCTGCAAGCCAAGGCTATGCAGGGGCACGACGATCCAATGAAATTTTCTTTAAAGGCTCAAAAGGACTTGGCTGCAGGTGATCTAAAATTAAGGAATGCAATGCTAAAAAAATTGTTTTACAAAAGGAATCCTTTCTCCCCAAGAAACCTCATAGTAAAGACGTTGTTAGGGAAAGACAAGTCTAGTTATGGCGAAACCCAGACTATGTTTAGACCACGGATGTTCTTCTGAGTGTGCGTGAAGTCAGTATGTCCAAAATTGTTGCGTTTTATATTGTATCTCGTTTTAAGAAGGTGTTTAAAAAGATGCTTGCGTTTTATTTGTAACCTGTAGAATTATAATAACTGTAATCTTTCTTTGTGCTTCTTCTGCACTACGAAAATGTTAGGGAGATGGGTAAACAATATCTGTACTGGGGCATGTTACCATCAACACTTAGATTAATCCTCATATATTTTAGCGTTCGTATAACGAGCCTAAATAGACCTTCAGGAACAATTATTGTCCCAAGCTTTGAAAAAAATATATCGATTAAGTGTTGATTAAGAAGACATCCTGTATGGTATCTGTAGAACCAAACAGTACTCCAAAATAACAAACGTACAATTACACAGATATCAACAAACCTATTAAATAGCCCCTGTAATTTTACGGGGGAGGACTTTTAGGATTTTGTTCATTTTTTTTTTTTTTTTTTTTTTTAAATGTTGAACTTTTTATTTCGTGAATTATAACTATTTTACAACTATATACAACTTAAATCTAATACAGAATGAAAACAATATATACAAAAATAAAAAGTTAAAAAGCATCAAAAAATTCATCCCCATCGATGTCAACCGGTAACGTGCCCAAAAGACTGGCAGCATTGCCACGTTGAATGGCAATGCTAATTCTTTGGCCGAAAAATGAACCAGCCCTTTGGTCACGTGTGGAGTCGACTAAGCGCTTTGCCAAGTCTTTAAACAAAGCGCGAGCGCTCGGACCCCATGGCCCAAATGTTTCAACCCCAAACGGCTCAAAAATACAATTACCTATTAGGTTATTGTATTTCCGCCGTTTGAGGGTCTCCGCAGCAGCAGCAGCAGTGCCAGCGCAAATTACCGAGCCAGAAACATGAGAAGATGCAAGGGTATCGACGCACGTTGCGTCCCACACCAAAGGCCTTCCCAATTTCCAGGGTAACAACGACATACCATCTGGTCTCTTTCCATCGTCACGTACCAAGCCATTTGGTTCTAGTACGGCTGGTACGCCGGCGGTGACAAGAGCACGACGGATGATGTCATTTATGTTACTATGTCGCGGTATGCGACCTGCACTCCTACTGCATGATAGACCATGCCGTCCGAGGCTGTCCACCGCTTCACCACACTGACATCGATGAGGAGTGACGCATGGAGTCCCTAAACGTAAACTAACGGCAATGCGGAAACTGTTGTCATCCAACATTGTTCCAATGTTAGACGACGGAAGTACCTGCAGCCAAAGACCCGACTCCCACTCTCCCACAGCCAGCAAACGAGCGCGCTCGGCAGTATTGATTGACGTATTAATCAATTCATTCCGTATCAAACTGCAAAGCGGCTCGTCCCACTGCCTCTGGGAAAATGTCTGTTTGGGAAGTTCAGTGCTTGGGCAAGCCATTCTCCAAGTGGATATCGCCTCAGTCAAGCACGATACCTCAAAATTAACCAAGGAAGAAGCTAGGATTCTTCTGGTTAATTTTTCAGTACTGTGGACCGAGGAAAGAAACGCCGGTAAACCTAAACTAGAAACAGTTCGGACTCCTAAGCCACCCATACGAACTGGAAGCGTAGCTTGAGACCAAGCTCGATCGTCCAAAGCTACGTTTAAAATCGACGTTAGGGTAGTACGGATAATTTGGTCAATTTTACCTAATAATTGTGGATGTTTCCACAATGCGCTGGAACGCAGATTATAAATGAATTTTGGGCCGAAACAACAATACCGGATTAAAGTTATGGCCGAATGCATGTTAATTTTGAAAAGTCTTTCCGAAATCATATTGAAATTTTGAATTTTTTCGTCTATAAAATTTGTGCAAGATGCGTCCAAAATAGGAGACCCTAGGAGACGTAGCGAATTTTCATCCACTACTTTAATCTGGGGAGCTATAGCATTAAATTTTGATAAAGTGTCTTGTCTGTCGGTGGTGTCCGGGATATAAATTTCACATTTTGAAAAGTTGAGGTCTAAACCGATAGAATTTAAATTGTCCTTAAGAAATTCCAAATCTTTTAAAACAGTCTCCACGTCACCTCCTAGGGTTCCATCATCCAAATACCATATGTTAAATTTGGAATTTAATTGTGCTATGATGGGGTGGATAGCTAGGCTGAAAATGACTGGCCCAAGAGGATCCCCTTGTTGACAGCCAACTGCAGATTCCAAAAGGTTGTCTTTGTAGATTAATTTCGATGGGTTTCTGTAGCATTGCCAAAGGTAACTATAAATTTTGGGGGTTTCTTTTTTAACTTCTGCCAACAAGGAGTCCCTATTCACAGAATTGAAAGCATTTTTTATGTCAACCTTCAGGATGACCTCACCTTTCCCACAATTTAGGAAGGTCGAAAGGGAATGTACGGCAGCCTCACAGCCCCCTCTTGAGCCGAAACCCAACTGAAGGGGCTGAAATTTGTCCGAAAGTGATTCACTATAATATTGGCAACAGATTTTGGCTGCCATACGTCGATACGTGCTTCCTACAGCAATGGGACGAATGCCACCGTCTTTTTTACGTAGGGCACATAAATTTGCCCCATATAAAATATCGACGATGGACTCGATCACATTGCCGGAAAGCATTAAGTTCATCAGAGATGTAAGCTCCTTCAAAAGTTTCTCACCAGCTACACCGGCGCCTGGGCACGTCAGATCCTTTAGATGTTGAGGTGTCAGGCCGTCGAGTCCACCGGCAGAGCCACTTCTGAAGGAGCCTATGGCTGTGATAACTGGTTGTACTGTAATTTGGAGGGAATGTAAAGCTGGATCTGGGAGGTCAGGAAAGGATAGGTCATTCGCTGGACCCGGATGTTTGCTTTCCAGAGCTGCAAGAGTCTCTGGAGAGCAAGGTGCCACCACATCACTGCTAAACAGTAATCTGGCTGCACCCCTTATATCACCTTCACTTAATTTTGATTCTATATATTGGTTTAAGCCTTTTGAAAAGGTCTTATGTGGAGGAAATTTGGTATCGAAAATAGAAGTGGAAACATTACAATTTTCTCTAATTTGGGTTGTTAACGTTTTTGTATTTGCCAAATTTTTTTTCACATGTAGAATCCTATAAGGGAAGGTGAGTAATTGCTCCCAAGCACTTAGCGAGTTCTCCTGGGTTCATTGATTTCCATTTTACTGGATTACTATCTGTAGTAGGACTGTGTGTGCAGTAGTAAGAGCAAACGAGTCCAGATAAAAGCTGACCAGTAGCACTTACGAATAGGTTCACAAAACGGTTATAATGCCAAACCAACCACGCGGGTAGGTCAATGGAAGGTAAGATGACCTGATTGGCGCAATGGCTTAGCGATTGGACTGTTGCGTTAAGGGTCTTTGGTTACATTCCCGCACTGAAAAAAATTGCGATCCGCAGATATTTGTTCCTAGTCTGGGTGTCTGTGTATTATTGTGAAACGCACCGAGACAGGCCCTAGTATGGGGCGATGTTAAAAAAAAACTATAAAAAGACATTTGCCCCCTTCCAAACGAGGATCATACCGGTATAAACTGGTATAAACCAAACCTGGTAATTGGTATTAAGTCTATTGACATCTCTAAATTTGGACATGCAAACGACAGTGACGTAGTATAATTTTGTCCATGGTTTAGATTGTAATTTTTTTTACGATTAGGGGGATTTTGTGACATATACAAAGGAGCTTGAAATTTTGTGAATGCGAACAGTGATACGATAGGTCAGTTGGTCGAGTGGCGGCACGGCTCGGCGAAACTCGCGGGTTCCAGTCCCGCTCGTGACCATCATTTTTCAAGTCTCCTTTATCAATTTTGATTTAAACTTAGCATGGACAACATGCAAAAATTACACCAGAAGTCATATAAATTTGGGTTGGTATTTTCGTTTCAGTGATTTATAGCTGTTAAGGTATAAGGCTGAGTTGGTAATTATAGATTCCAACAGATAATACCTGACTTCACACTTAAGACGTAAATACTAAAAGGGAACTTTAAATTTGATGGATGCGAGCAGTGACACGATGGCTCAGTTGGCACAGCGGTACCACGGTACTGCGAAAGTCGCAGGTTCGAGTTCCGCTCGTGTCCATTATTTTTCAAGTTTCCTTTATCAATTTAGACACAGAAGCTTGTTGAGAACTTTAATCTTAAAGAGAATGGAACACCAGCTAGGGACTAAGCTACCTTATAAAACAGCCACATAATATCCTCAGTAGGTGCGGGACTATAGTGAAATAGGTATTTTTAATTATTATTTTAATTTTAGTCCAGATAGTGCCACTACTGGGCAAATACTATTATTTGTTTATTATGAAATAAGAAGTTTTTATGTAGGTAGTTTTTTAATCCAGCATCAGGGATATAATTCTGGTTGAATTCAAATGTTAGATCGAGAACCTATTGTCTATTGTAGAAAACTATGAGAAATGTCAAGAGAGCCAAATGTGAAAGTCTGGTTTTACTGAATCTTTAATTTAAGTTTTATAGTTAAGTTTCATCCTGGCCCGTTCAAAATGAAATCATTTGTTATAAATATAAAGGCAGATAGTGTCATATTTTTTAAGTAACAGGTGCTAGGGACATACCCTTTCCTAATGGTAAGTCATATTTGATATTTTCCGAGGTTAGCTGGTAGGAGTCGGATGCAATGCGAAGACCAGGTAAGGTGTTATCCAAAACATTGTTAAGCTAAAAAGGTAAGTTAAGAAACGAGCTACATCATAATTTTTATAGAAGTTATTGAGTCATATTACAAGCCATGGCTGATCATATAAACCACTTCACTAAAGAGCTTTATTTGAATTCTAATTTACAGTGCACTGGCAACATGAGCACTGAAGAATTCGGGGGCGCGTCTATGTGTAAACAGCGTTTTAAAGGCATTGAAAGCTTCCTGAGAAGAGTCGCTTTCAATTTGGGTAATATTTTCTATTTTCGTTAATGAATATAGATGCTCAGAGTTATATAACTATGAGCATCCCATAACACCGATATCGCAGTAAATACGATGATCAATTGAGCCATACGGCCAAGGCGCTGCAAGCGAGGGAATTAATCCATCTATTTCACGATTTCAAAATATAATTAAATAAATAATTAATAATGTGTTCTTATAACAACAGGTAACACACCGTCGCAGACAGAAGTTAAAATAATATCGTGTATTCCAATCGACGTGACGGACTTACAACAAAAAATAATTCATTTGGAAAAACAACTGGATGAAGCTAAATTCTCCCCAGATTCATATGCTCAACATTCACAACCATCACAAGACGCACAATCAACTAAATTACCAAAATCAATTTCAAAAGGTAAACGAACGGCCGTCAATACTGCGCTAACTGAAAGTAACTTCCCCCGAGTTTCGACCACAGCGGTGACTTGCAAATCATTGGAGTGTGATCAAAGCACCAGCCCAACATGTCTGCAATCGAAAAAAAAGTCTAATGTCTCGTTCATTGTCCCCAACGCAGAAGAACCGAAAACTACTTCAAATGAAAACTCTGCCCCATCACAAACAGTCATAGAAACTAAACCTTGCGTAAAGGAGACTTACGACCCATCACCAAAGATGACTGATCCAAGACATCATGATAATCGACGAAAATTTTTCAAAAACAAAAAGAAGTTACTTAAAAGAAGTAAGAAAGCAAAGACGCCGTATGTTTACTATGCACAGACGAATAGTTCCCCCTTTAATAAGACCGACGTGGTACCAAATGTCTCTAGAAAAGACAATGACCTCATGAGTCGCTCATATTTAAGCAACATGATAAACAAGCAATACAAACCTAAACTTCTTGGAGGTAATATTTCTCAAATGAGTGAGTTCTCCTCACCTATCTGCAGAGATACCCAACCACATTCTCCGGGTTATTGTCGTTACGAATCTGACGTATGCTCGTGTTGCCACGGACCATTTCACAATATTGACAACAACATCCACATTAGCACTCCGCAGACATACATGCTGAACGAGATGAACACGGGTAGTGTATATTACGACACTAAACACTATGACTTAGTGCCGGTGAGAGAAAAGTCCCTAAAAATAACAAACGATTTTGAGATGCCGAGGAGAAAAGAACCTAAAGCTCAGATTGATATCAAGTGCTGGCCTGAAAACGTGCGCACTAAATACCGGTGCTACTCACAGTACCCTACCCCGAAAATGTTCAGTTACCAGTCTGTACCACTTAAGTCTGATTACATCAGAAGCAGACCAGTAGATAACTATTATGTACGAAAAATGCAAGTTAAGCCTACCAAACCAAAGATAATAGAACCAACGGCAAAGACAATTGCAATAAAGAGAAGAAAAGCCCGTAAAACAGATCACTGCATTAGCGTTGAGACCTCAAAGAGTTGCTCTATTGACTTTGGGACTATTTACTCCAAAAAAGTGTATAAAAAACCTAAGATACAAAAAAGTTTACAACCCATTCCGGTGCTTCGAAAAAATGCTGAGTGTTTAACTACTGTTATAAATAACAGTGAATGTCAGACAATAATGAGCAATGTGGAGGCTAACTTGTCGGATGCTAAAACAGAAGCAACGTTAAATCAAATCAAAAGTATATTACAATCCGTTCTAGAAGAAGTCAAAGTCTCAAGTCAAACCCGCAGTCATATATCAGAGGACAAACCGAAAAAGGACGCAGTTGTACAAAAAGGTCCCTCACATAGCAACATGCAGGCTTCTACTCTCATGAACAGTATAACCTACAGCCCTTACACTATGAACCCAAATCCATATGTGGCCTCCTGTTCACGCCAATTGAACTCCAGCCAGTTCTGTTACCCGCATGCACCATTGAAATGTTTTCAGAACTTTCCTCTTTTTATCCAAAATCCAGCGAAGCATATGTGCACCAGTTGCTATCGAAATACCTCTCAGATTAAATCTGCGAATATAAGACAAGCTACAACAATAGCTACCAACACTGATAGCGTAAAAGAAGAACGAAGCAAAGAAACAGAGAAATTAATTAAGGAAATTTATAAATCAATGGCACTTACTATGGATATTACAAACAAAGACACTTCCATGAGTGAATATGAAGATTTACCCAAATCTGCGCATATTTTTCAAAGTCCAACAAATGTTGCCAAGGTTGAACCAAAAAAAGTTCCAAAAAAAATTAAGAATGTCGTGCAGGCTATGTCAGAATTATTTATGAAAAAAGACGTCATAGAAACTTCGGATACTCCTAACACAACTATGGAAAGCAAATTACCGTCTCATAATACAAGCACGCGATCTCAATTGGTTACAACTGACACAGAGACGAGGCTTAGAAGAGCAAGACTCGAGAAATACTTGCGATCAAGAACCACAGCGACTCCCACCGTTGTCGAACCAGAAAAGCGCACTATCCGTAAGAGTATGAAGCATAATGTCCCTACTATTACCGAGTCGGAAACGTCGAGCACCGAAACTGAAAGTGACATCACATTAGTAATGCCGAAAGAAACACAGGAACCGAAGCAAGTAAGCATTTAAACTCTATACATTATATATGTACTCGTATATATATGTACCTACAGTATTTTTATTCATCGTATAACGCACTATTTATTAATCATAATAATGTTCATCAAAGAGTTTATTTTGTATGTTACTTCATATTATTTTGCGAATTGTTGCAGAAAAAAGAAAAGCATGGTCTGTTTAGCAAGATGTTCAAATCTGTAAAACTCTTTAAAGCAAAAGAAAAGATAAAAAAGAAAGAAGAGAAAAGTGAAGAAGACATAGACACCTCGAGCGACTCCGATGACTACCAGACCATATACAGCCAGAAAATAGAGAAAACCCTGCACCAAAGGAATCGAGCACATAACCTGCCCAAACGTAAAACCCATTCCAAGATATCGTACAAACAAACTTATCAACGCGATAAGAGTCCTGAGAAAAAGCGGTCACCCTACATGGAGCAGGAGTATCGGAGGTACTGGAATGAAAAGCTTATGTTCAGCGACAACAAAGGGAGGCAATCGTCGGAGCAGGCGTATTCTGGGGATACATCGCATTCTCATAACTCACCTTACTACCAGACTTTTGAAACTAGAAACGCATACGTCGAACCGAAAAAGCCTTACGCTCCGAAAGCCAATGCAAGGACTCTGAGAGGTAACCGAGCAGTAAGTACTCCGATTACAGAGCCTTCGTTGCCTACGAAAGGGTTAGCGTGGCTTAAGAAGCATAAAATGGGCATCCAATGTGGTGAGCAATGGAAGAAGTTTGTACTCGAAAGCTAAGTTTGTGTTTTGTGGTATTTTGTGATCCGTCCTTATTTGTAACTTGTGAAACGTGTGGAAAATGTAAAAAACGTGTAATAAAAATCTTAGTATTGTTGTTGCTGTTTTATATTCATTTAAGTAATATTACTACCATGTATGGTTTGAGTATAGTAAGTACGAAGTTTTATGATCTGGTTATTTCAATAAGATAATTTGTATGGCATGCAGGATTGGGATAGGGGTTTATTGGATTGGGACTAGAAATAATATTTCTTATAACAGTAACAAACGTTTATTAGAAAACTGTAAGCTTTTCAAAGCCAGTTATATAATTAACACAATTTGTAATGTAATAGGAGGCTTATTATAGGGTCCTTGTTGGCAACAAACTATATAAATTAAGATTTCTTTAGAACGCTTTCCAGATCGGATTTTTACCATATACAGAAGAATTGAATGCTCTGTTCACACGGCATTCGGTTGAGCTTTTCAGTAAAAATCTGAAAGGTCTGTCTTTTCTATAATCGTGTCAATATGCAATTCGGCTATTTGCAAGAATCCGCTCAGCCATCTCACACCATTCGGTAATAAAAGAAAAACAAAATTTCGTGTGAACACACACAGATACAGAGCATTCGGGTCTTCCATATAGGGTAAAAACCCGCAAAACCAAACACCATGTGAACTTAGCGTAAGTTGTGTCTGGACACATCTCTTTTGTTTAATTAAAAAATATATTTCTTTTAATAAACCTCTGTATAGGTTGAGTCAAAACTTCTATATAAATGCATGTGTATTTTAAATAATACAATAATTAAATACAGTAGCGGTACTCGCAACTAATATGCTTAGGCTATCAAGAATTAATTTCATCTTAAAACTGGATATAAGCTGACATTTTAGGTACTGTAAAATTGGGTTTAATCGTAACTTAAGGATGAATAGAGACAACCTAAGAGCATTACCCAACCGGAGACGCCACTGTCAGGCGGTCCCCACTATCAAAGGCAGGCGATCGCGGGTCGCATCGTTTATATAAAACTAGTTGCCTAGGTTTCCACGTCATTCAGCAAATAACAGCAGCGCTAAACAGACATCAGCTAAAAATGCCGAATTGCAATGTTTTCTGATGTAAAATGCGATCACAAAAATCTAGTAAACAAAAGGTTAACAACTTTGTAGAAAACATGTATATCACTTAGTCACGGAATAAATGTAAGCCTTATGAAATATGAATTATGTTGGCAAAATAGTAGAATTCAAAATCTATACAAGAATAGAATTTTGTCAGCTAATGTGGTGTGAAATACCATTTTTGAACAAGTAGTAGTACCTGAGGACTAAGGCTTAGGCTTAGGTTTTCGTATAAAAGTACGATTGCTCCGCAGTGTGTAACTATTTTGAGAGACTCGCTGGCGGCCTGTTGCAGGAATGCTGCCGTTCCGCCAACAATCCTCTGTCGAGATACGGATCTCGACACTGAAGCCCGGATCAAGTACGGAAAAAAGGGCTTTTTGAGCTTTATGTTAGCGACTGTCCTATAAATTCCGATTGAGTAGACAGATATATACTATACGCGATATACATACATATAAATACCCTGTCAATCAGACATTGGACAGGCCTGCGTTTTACACCGGCTTATCGGATAGAACTTTGTGTTTTATAAAACCTTATTTAATTAATTTCATAATTATTTTCACGCGTGGAAAATAAAAACATTATCGATATAAACTACCTGGTATGCGACGCCAAATCAGTAGAAAGTTGCCATGACGACCTGTCGTGTACCATACCTAATATTACACATTTATTAGTAAAGACGGTACTTACAAATGACTAGGTTCATATCTAAAAGAGAGAGGCCGAGCATGTAGCCTCATGAAGCACACTTCAACTTTGGACTTCTATTGTAAATACCCTTGTAGAAAACTTAGGTATAATGTTTTAGTCAATGCTTATACAATGAATGCACACTTACACACACAGAAACAAAAGTAGTCTTCTTCTTTCTTTTTCTCACACCAAACACCAAGCTCAGTCGCATAGATATTTTGAAAGCAATTAATAGCAATTAATTAATATAGGTAGGTACATGGTCTATTTATTTAACTTGCAATTCCTATACGTAATTAAAGATTTTTAGAGCAAAAATCCTTTATTATGTGTTTACTTAATAACACATAGCGTCAACGTTCGTCTCTCTATTGAAATATTAAAATAACATAATATTGTGATCTTACCTTCATTGCTAATTCCCCGACTCATCCACATATATTTCCACCGCGGTCATTTGACCCTTGATATTAATATAATATTTCGATACAATAACAACAAAATAACTCAGGTTAGCTTGAACGCGAACTTTTCTAGCTCTTTCGACTGGAGGTAGCGCAGGTCGTCTATTACGTATCTGTAAACAATTTCCTTCCATTATGAGGGTAATAATGGGAATTACACATTACCTACATAATATTTCAAAGTGTCCTTATGTTAAATTTCAATTTGGACAGAGTCAGTTAACCTTTATAGTTAGACCAACAAAGCTTTTTTATAAAATTGTAATTTGCAATATTGTCAGAAGGTACTTTGTGTATATAATATATTTATTTACCTCAAAACAAATTTTATAAAATACAGTGAATAGGCTACTACGTACATAATCAAAATCCATAAAGTCTAGAATAGAATAGAATAGCATTTATTTGCAAATATGAGTAATACATAAGTAGATAGTAGTAGGTATACATCAGAGTTCTACCAACCTATAAAACAGCAAAGGCAGTGGCGCAGTAGCGAGATGCCACAGCGCATGCGCATCCCACACGCTGAACTTGGGCGGGAAGTCGAACAGCTCGAGCGCGAGCGCCGCACCCGACAGCGCCGTGAAGGCCAGCATGCGCCACGCGTAGCCCCGCCCCCAGCGCCACTGCTGCCACGACACGCCCACCCAGATCAGCGAGCCCATCACACCTGGCAATACGTGGAATTATCCTCTTAGAACCACGAACGTACGTCGGTGGAAGAAGAACTCTTCTGTAGGTAGGGTAGGTACAATATTCGTAATGTGTAAAATAGTTTTACCTAGCTATATCCCAATTTTTATTTTCTTTTACTGTTAAAGTCTTTACTTGAAGTTGGAAACTTACCAAAGAAAATGTTGAGGCTCATGTTGTAGTCATAGTTAATGACGCCATCGTAGAGGTAGCGGACGTGCGTCACGAAGTAGAACAGCGGAACAAGGAGGATGAAAATCGTCAGCTTCGTCCTCTTGTAGCACAGTCTAGAAACAACGGCTCTTGTTAACAGGCTCACAGGCTTTAGCGATACACCTGGGCGTACACTTGCAAGACCTGCACTTGGATACCTACACCTAGGTGACTACATGA
Organism: Abrostola triplasia; assembly: GCA_946251915.1. NCBI lineage: Eukaryota > Metazoa > Arthropoda > Insecta > Lepidoptera > Noctuidae > Abrostola > Abrostola triplasia. The sequence continues at coordinate 694,104 of OX276424.1, read as the reverse complement.
CTGAATGCTAAATGCAAAAGTCATGTACGAAGTCTGCAGGTCAAATCAATAATAATCTCGAATGTTGGAATAAATATTTATGTTAAATTATATTTATTTTAGCTTTACCTTACGATAGCAGCGACGAACAAGCCCATCACCATGGACAGCGCACATGCGTAATCCATGAACTCTGTGAACGGAGTGTCCCGAGTATGGAATACAGTAGACCACACCCACGCGTTCATGCACACCTGGGTATTGAAAGAAATTATTAGAAACGATGAGTGACGATGAGGACTACTGAAAAGAACGCAGATGATAAGAGAGCGCGGCAGTAGCCGGCTATCTCGAATGTCAAAAGTAGGTCTATCACACACATGCTGGACTGTTCCTTCTTCATCAGCCAGCCAACTAGTCTTTCAGATGTTAGACAAAGGGACTGAACGGAGGTTCCTCCTTTTAATTGTAATGTTAACAAGCTATTTTGAGCATGAAAATATTGACCTACCTATTATGGAGTGAGAGGTGGGTAGTTTGGTAGTATTATTTAAATGTATTTTTTCAATAAATGATTTTTATCTTATCTTTTTATGTCTTACAGTTATAGTTTGCATACAGTTTTCTTTTAGTCTCCTTTTGGTAAAACCCAAAGACATGAGAACAGTTTTAAACTCTTTGTATATATGGTAACAATAGGAGCATTAATGAAAACAAGAAGGCGACAAGGCAAGCCAAACACAAATGTATTAACATTATAATGAAACTCATTATGTATTTATGTTTGTCATTTATAACACGAGAATCATGTGTCAGCTTCATGATCTGTTTCTATTTGTTTTCTGACCAAGGTTTAGTACATCGTAAGGATATTACAAGCTCATTATCAAGTAACTAACCTATGATTACATTAATACAAGATTGATAACTATTGGATTCCCATATCAAAGATCTCTCCTCGCACAGAGAAGAGTCTGATTTAGCATAGGTAAAGCTTATATGGAGAAGTGTGAAAAGCTTCATTTGTTTCTACTACCAAAACACCTCATTTGTCAAATGGGAGCATGAGGTCCTGTGTTGGAATCCTGGTTTGGGCAAAGTGCTACTGGGTTTTCTAATAGGTATTGCTCAATAGCAGCATGCAGGCTGGATATATGGCCTGTTAATGGCAATAAGCTCACCCCCTATTACATTGCGACCTATAACATAACTGGCAAAATGTGAGTGTAATACACAACTCTGTATCCTTTCAGGGAATACTTAAGGGTTTATGGTCCAATTTCAACATGTGAGCTAATTACTCACCATAGCAAACCCATGCCAGAAAGTGATAATAGGCAAGGCATGTGACTTGGACAGCGGGAACTGTCTCCGAATCTTCTTGTACATGAAGGCGTTGGCTGCGAAGTTGAGTACAGACGCGAACACTGACGCCGGTTCCTGCATGCCCAACATCCTCGTGAAGGGCCACTGTAATGGAAATTAACATGACTTTTAGTTTAGTTTTAGTTTATAGTAGAACTGCTATTCGCAAAATGACATTGGTCTACTAGTCGCAAACTTGATTTGAAGTTTGACAAATTTATAGCCACACACAATCTCTGGATTTGTGCCTGGATAATGGCAATAGGCTTGTGACTTATAACATGGGAACTATAACTTTCTTGGTAGCATGGTTTACTAAATGCCTACCTAAAGGTAATACAGGAATCATCACACTAATAATATAAAGGCAAAAGTTTTTGAGTGTGTTTGTATGTTTGTTACCTCTTCACGCTCAAACGGCTAGACTCATTTAGATGAAATTTTATAGAGAGGTAGCTGACACCCTAGGTTAACTAACACATAGGTTAATTTTTATGCTGTACATGCATCCAGATAAATGCAAATAGAAGAGTAACAAAATATATTTCATGTACTACCCTGCCATGAAACTTGGGTGTCCCTTCCCCGGCTCTCTTGAAGCTCTGCACTGTGTACCACATGCACTGATAGCGGCACTCGTCATTGCAGTCCCAGCGCATCAGCTTGCACCACACATCCTGATGAGATGCTGCTCTACTTTTGAATGTTACCCCATCTAAAACAATGTAGGTATCATTTATTTAAGTCCTTTAAATTTTGTGAATGCCCACAGTATAATAAAATATAAGTCAAGATGAAGCCTATTTTATAGCCTTGGACAGGATAAATAGGCTTAGAATGTTTTAGAAGAGGACTTGGTACACTTCCGAGGTAAATCACATTGAATATCTGTATACAAATGAACACAAGAGAAGTATAATAAAGACTAAAAGATTTCTCAAACACCAACCTCTAGTGCAATTTTCTAGGACACATTTATTCATGCAGTTCATATATATCATAGAGCGGTCTCCTATGCTGCACGAAGCCGGAGCAAATCTTTCACACAAAACTAAAACGATAACGCTGATAAACAGTAATTCCATTATTATAACACCTTATAATGAATCCGATGTTTATTATAGACTTAATTTGAATACGAAACGAATTTCAAATATGTTAAAGCATGTTAATCTTATAGTTATTATTACAGCGATGAGCCGGTCTCCGTATTTATTATAAAATCATGTCATGTTATAAATTATTACTGATAAACGAGAATTTAATGCCGGTGTCAGACGTAAATATTTGCGCACGAACTTTTGTAAAGCTTAATTACATGAGTTACATCAGTATTAAATAAAAAAATACTGTGCTTGATGTGTTGTAGACAGCTTGAATAAATTACTACACATTGCACGCTTTCAATGTTGTGTATTGTATTCTTGCAGCCTTTTTTTAACAAGTCTGCCGCCAGCCTTATAGTTTCCTTCAACTTGACCAGGACGACTGTCAAAGTGTTAAATGTCACCTGAATTCTCTTGAGTGGCTGTTTCGTCTTTCAAGCAGAATAACAAAATGTGATACTTTTTAGTAAAATAAATGAAAAGAAATGTGTGCCTATTGTATTAAATATATATTCATTTCACATTAGGAATAATACTAGCTTGGATGTAAAACAATTATGTATTATATAAATACTGTACTGTAAAATATTTTGTAAATGAAAAGCTTGTAATTAAACGTATCCAGTGACATATAGGTAACCTAAAAATGTGTTAAAAATAATGCAATACTTTGTTTATTTAACAATATTTTTGTTTAAAAATGGTGTTAATATTCAGAACATTGTTTGCTGTAAAGAATTTTAAGAAGCCACGAAATTATCTTCGCAGTAAATTCATCGATTCTGTGAGACTTCATGTTAAAGGAGGCACCGGAGGGACTGGGCTGCCTAAGTTTGGAGGCCTAGGAGGGCAGGGTGGCTGCGTTTACTGTGTGGGTAAAGAAGATGCGAATCTTAGAGGTATCATGGGTAAATATCGCGGCAAAACTGTAACCGCAGGGCATGGGGAAGACAGTAGAAAATCAAAAATAGTTGGCAATCCTGGTTCTGACATAAAACTTGAAGTTCCCTTGGGAGTCACTATTTATAAAGATGATGGAAAAGTATTAGGATCGATTGATAAAGAAGGTGAACAAGTAATTTTAGCAAGAGGTGGACCAGGTGGCACTCAACAATCAAACTTTCTTGGTCACTTTGGACAAATTCATCATATACGATTAGACCTTAAACTGATTGCAGATGTTGGGCTAGTGGGCTTTCCTAATGCTGGCAAAAGCTCATTATTAAAGGTCATATCAAGAGCTAAACCAAAAATAGCCAACTACCCATTTACCACAATTAAACCTAACAAAGGTATCATATTTTATAAAGATCTTAGACAGATATCTATTGCTGACCTGCCGGGACTAATAGAGGGTGCACACATTAATGTTGGACTTGGACACAGTTTTTTAAAACATGTGGAAAGAACAAAATTATTGCTGTTTATAGCTGATGTACAAGGATTTCAACTAAGTCCTAAGTATCCAATGAGATCTTGTCTAGAAACTATATTATTACTCAATAAAGAGTTAGAATTATATGATGCAGAGCTACTAGAGAAACCTGCAATACTGGCTGTTAACAAAATGGACCTGCCTGGCTCAGAAGAAACTTTGAATAAGATTAAAGAAGCATATGACAATGTAGAGTCAATCCTTGACACTATTCCAGCAGAATTAAGGCCACAAAAAGTCATAACCTTCCAAAATATCATAGGTATATCTGCACTCAATAGGGGTGAAAGCATAGAGGAGTTAAAGATGATAATAAGGAAGAGACTTGATGAGTATGCTGATGAGAATGATCCAGAAATTGTGCATCCAAGCAAAGTATATAGACAGACAAGAGCTGTTATAGGAGAAAGAGGTCCCAAAGTAACTTAGTTTAATCAAATAATAAACAATTCTGTGATATAATTTTCTGTCTCACTTTATTGTAAAACCTTAACCTAAACTTTACTAGTAATAAAAATGTGTCAATACATAATTGATGCCTAATAAAATAAAACCAGAAATATATTTGTAATTTTTATTAAAACATATTATAAGCTCCATTATTGTTATCTGCCTTATATACTACAATCACTATCAAAAGATATTACACAACTAACTTGCCAATCCATCTTATCCTAGAATTTCTCAAACCAATTGGTTGAAATCTTTATCACAGTGATTCATAAGTTACTGTCTACCAAATTGGGGATAGAGAATGTTCTAGATGCTCACAGAAAACTGATAAACCAATCTTTCTAGTTTTAAGTAGTATTCTTGATAAGAGTATTTTTTGTGCTTTTATGAATTTCTTTTTATTTTGGGCGCGTGTTACTAAAATATTACTTAGGACGAATGCCCTGACTGGTAACAAATTTAATTAACCTAACCTAACTGAAAATTTAAAAACAATTAAGATTTTACTACCCATCATTCTCACCCCACTTTGAAATACAGTAACAACATACCAACATATCCTACCATCTACATCTATTATGGGATACAATTACATAATTATTCCAGTATTATAATTTACATATTACAATTATTTATCCAATATATTATGAAAGTGTTATATAAAATGGTACACAAAATATACATTTCTTTATTACTAGGTAGGACTGATATTGATTGGTGTAACACGGTAACAGTATGTCGCAAAAGAGGCTAAACACATTCATGAAGTCATCAGATTATTCTACAACCTATACTTGCATTTTGTGACATCACAGTTCCAATGGCAAACTGTGTATTAGTACCATCTGGCATGTCAGATGCCCGGTTATTAATAATAAGACCTCAGGGTAATTTCTTTTATCTTATGATATTTTTTTTTACAAATGGTGCAAATAATTTTCTCTAATTATTGGGTCCACAATCCTTTGCAGTCTACTAAAGTTAGAAGTAAATTAATACCACTGTCGATTGATTGAATAATTGACCCCATTTTATTTCTGTTTAGCCTGTTTTTGTGTTTCATAATAAATTATAAGGAATGCGTATAGTATATAATTCAAACATTACATACAATAGGTAATACTATCTCTACAGGTTAACAATATAATTTGGGCTAACTACATTTTTGCTTAATCATAGATATTTTTATATTTTCTTATCACAACATAAACTTACAAGTTTCCTTAACATGTCTAAGATAACGTAACATTGTGAAAAATAAGATGTCTTACAAGTACGGTATACACTTAACCGATAAAGAACGTACGGACAGCAAAAGAGATAGATTGGCAGAGAAAAACATCACTTTTCCACTCAAAAATACACCAGTCATTACAGTGCTACAAGAAATGTGTATGTACTGCACTATAATGTAATTGGGTACTTGACACCACCAAATACCAATCAATTGACATTATTTTTAATGAGCTGTCAAAACGCTATTCTTCCTCATATTTTGTAGGGTAATATAAAATTATGACGTCACTGTTATAACAACTCAATTCACTAACGATTTATTGATTTCAAAGCAAGTAAAATCGAATTTTACATTTAATAATAAAATTGTAAAGTTTTTAGAGCTACTTTAAAGCATTGTTTTAGAGAAGTAGTGTCTTGGAATTATTGGTTAATAGTGGCAACTACCCAATTCACCACACAAAACTCTTTTGCCATGTGTACACAAATGGTAGGATAGGTGCAGAAACCCTATACATAGAAACGACCAACCGTTCCCTAAGTAGCCGTTTAAATATCATGTAGTTGCACAATGGCAAACGGCACTGCAGAACGAAACTGTCTTGAATAAATTTAAGACTTGTGTGATAATAAATAAAGTGTATATTATAAACCAGCTGCAGCTACAGCCAGGCGCAGATTAATTAAGCATTTCGTCAGAACTGGCGTTTAGAAGTACGTCATAATAATGACAAACTGCACAACATAAGAAAGGGTTGAAGAATTACAAACTGATAGATAGGTTTGTTACATTACTCCCCATCCCCAGTACTGTGCACCTACCGTAATCATTGACAGAGAACAGACTAGAAACATTAGCTTACACACTAAATAACTAAACAGGTCCGTTTGTGAATGTCTCCATGTGCTGCTTATTAAATCAAATACGTATTACACGAGAAATCTGTCGTTCTGGCACTACATATAAAAGTATAACGCAGTAGACAGCCATTTTCAATGTACCTTTTAGAAATGTATGAATAGTCCCAAGAAATGTTACCGACCATATAGCTAAAGTTCAGCTGCTAAACCTAGGCCATTACATCAATAGGTAATCAAATTATAACTCCTTGAATATGTTGCAAGGCCAAATATTAACAAAAAAAGTTTTACAGAATTCCGATAGTCGCAATAGTTATATGTTTATAATACGTCGTCGGGCTATCTAATGCGTTATCTCATCTCGCTAAATAACTAAAATACTTCCGTAAAGAATAATGCAAGGTATACTACAATAATTTTGCAACATTGTGCCTATCTATCTAAAAGTTTATTTATAATAATAATGGAAGTCATCTACCTCACTTAATTGTGTTTATAACTTTATATTCAACATGCATCAAAATCAATTCTAGAAGTAAATTCAAGTCAGAAGACGACAAACGCACGATTACGAAAATAAATTGAATAAACTCACATACATTATTGTTTACAACTTATTTGATAGATGGCAACACACGAAAACTCACTTCGTTATTAAATAAAATCGTTGTAAAAATACTTTAAATCAAAACTAATTTGTTCTGCTTATATTTCGTTGAAAACACATAATAAAATCGTAAACTTATCGTATTATTACAAACAAATATACTATTCACATCGACGTATATAAACAATTGAAATATTCGTGAAAAATTGATTAAAATGGATACATCACAATTCCAAGATGGCGTAGTTTAATAGTATATTTAAACTGCCTTTACAATCGGCATGATATGCATTAACATATCAGTAAAAACTTAATCTTAATCCCACACCTTTAACTGTTCCATTATGATAACTGGGTTAGTTTAAAATGTTGCTTATAACTAGGTCATCCAATCCTAAGTTATAAATTAAAAATAACTATTAATAGCTCTTGTATACATTGGCTAAGTTTATAATGTTGCCCTTGCTGTTGGACTTTAGTCTCACATTCGCAATTCAATTTAAGGTTAACAAAGTTATATGGCAAAATGAAAATGCTAATAGTCATTTGTCAATCGTAACACACAACACCCGTCCTAATTGAAAAGTAATAAGGCGTGGAGTGTAGCCATTGTGTACAAGAGTGTTTATAGATGGTGACAGTAGCGGAGCGCCCGGTGTAGAGCGAGCGCGCGTGGGTCTCAGTCGGCGTACCTCTCGTCGGCCTCGGTGGCGGTCTCAGCGGGCGGCAGCGAGCGCGCACGCGCAGTGGAGCCCTCCCCCTCCGCCTCGCCCGCCGCCGCCCCCGCGCCGCCTGGGCCCCCCGGGCTGCACGGCGGGGGAGACTCCGATGACGAGCCTGAGGGTAGTACTAGTGTTAAAGTATCACAAGCCGTTAACAAGTCCGATTTCTTTTCAGTTTTACTGTACTGTGTCTTATATACACGCGACAGCAGGGTTTTTTATCTCAACATCCTTTCTTTGGACGCATGGCATATGGAATGATATATTACACGCTCATACCTGCATTAATTATCAGTCTAAGTAACTAAGTGGACTACAGTGGACTAACTATTCATGAGCTATTTAGGTATGTATTTTGTTTCGAGTGTAGTTGTGTGGTGTAGAACAGGTTGAAGGGTACGAACCGTTGCTAGGATTGAGCCTGTTGTCGTGCGCAGGCCTCTGCTTCTTAGGAGCGGGGTCTTCGCGCACCTCCTCCACCTGCGCCGGACACTCCAGGTGCACCAGGTGGAACACCTAGTACGACATGATATTTTAGTCAAGATGATTAAAGAACTGTCGATAAAGTTTTCCATCTGCATCGATACTTTAATCATATGAATGACGGTTAGGAATGAGTATGTAACATTTCAACTAGTGGTTAACATGGTGTGGTCTAATTTTCTTTTTTTCAATTTACTTGTAGGGTTTCTATTATGTAGGTCTTATTTTTCTAAATGAAAATACTGTACCTATAAGTTGTATTGTAAAAAAATATATTACCTCGTTGACGGAGTTATTCGTTCCAACGATACGTATTATGGATACCGGTCGAGGCTTGAAGTATATCACTTGCCATGATCTGAAACAGAATATTTTATATCATGATTATAATAAACTAAAAAGCGAGCGCAATATACTTAAATAAAGCTTATTTTTTCATTAACTTAGGTGCATGATATTCAAGTGGTTATTGAGCTATGCACACACTAAACAATAATGATTATTATTTTATATCTAAATAAACGCTAGGTATTTGAATCTTTCTGATACCTGCAAGCCTCCCTCGTCCGATCGCACACCATCTCCCAGTCCCAGTAGTTGAGCGAGGTCTCGACGTAGTAGGAGTAGTGGCGGTAGTCGCAGTCCCACAGCAGCACGCGGATGGAGGACAGCAGGTAGGGCTGCGCTAGTTGCACCACGATGGCGCCCGAGCCTAACTGGTGGCACGTGTAGCCCTGGTCCCAGTCGTAGTGCTCCGTGTCGCCGTTCAGCAGCGCGTTGCGCGAGCGGCTGGGTAGACGTGCCCCGGAAGGTATGGTTCATTAGAGGACTCAAAAGTATTTTGTGGTTGAATAAATTTAGTCCTAACTAGAATTATTGTTGTGGGCGTAACACATTTCAGAATATTACTGGGCACCAAAAATATAAGAGTAGGTACCGTCGACACAAAAAAAAGGGCAAAGTGTGTGCGTACCTGATGCCCTCGATGACGACGGCGGACAGCTCGACGGTGGCCACGTTGTGCACGGGCTCCACGAGCCCGCTGCGCAGCGGGGGCACGCGGCCCGTGTGGCGCGCCTCCAGGGCCACCGCGTGGAACACCTGCCGCGGGACGGGGTTACACATACTCCAAACTGACCACCTTAGGGACTCGTAACAACACGACCTTATTGGCGCAGTGACTAAGCGATTGGACTGCATCGCTTAGTTTTGCGAGTCAAATTCTCGCTCGGGACAAAAAATATATTGCATGTTTGTGAAACGCACCCACGATACAGGAGACTTACTAGTGTGGAGCGACTTTTTTTCAGTAATATTAATAATAAAAAAGATACATAATTAAAAAATGCTGGAACTCCAATGAACTAAGACCGAGAATTATGTCTCCGTTTTCAAAGTTGAATACGTACGATTACATACTTTTACCAAAATAATATAATTTAGCAACATACTATGTATGCAAAACGTGACAAGCGGAAGGATATACAGTTGCATGTAAATAAAGTCTTTTCGAGTGTAATTTTCTCATAATTGCAATTCACAAATCATGAGAACCACTTACATCACAATCAAGTCAAAGTATTTTGAATATTATCATTCCTGGAAACTTCCTGTATGTATCAGTCATTTCCATCTCACCTTATTGACAGTGTTGCTGGTGCCGACCAGCTTGATGTACTGCACGACCCTGGGCTCGAAGTACAGGTTCTGCCAAGAGCGGCAGAAGTAGTTGCTGTGATCGATGACGCGCACCCAGTCCTTCTGGTCCACCGACACCTCGATGTAGTATGCGTATGATCTGCAGGGGCAGGGACAATCACTCTTAAGGCATTTGCACGGCAACAAACCTGGCGGCACTCGTGGGTATGCCGGCGGGTTGCACAGCACGGCAAACCCGTCAACCGTGCCGCCGGTATAATGTGTAGGAGCCATAAAATTGCAATAATATCAGGCCTTTATTTTCGGAAAGCCTTTCTATTTACGCAAAACCTATGAAACTACATAAAATCTCAAGTTCCATGTAATAGTTTCATTATGGTAAGGCGCAATCTGAGCAGCTTGATCCTGTACCAACTTGCAACGTGTAAAGGTGTGTGTGCGTGTGTCTGTTGGTGCGTGTGTGGGTGTTTGTGAAGGAGAAGCACCCACCTGTTGTCCCTGTCCCACAGCAGCAGGCGGATGTGGTTGATGATGGTGGAGGTGGCGAGGCGCACGATGATGCCGGGGTTGTCGGGCGCGTCGTTGATGGTGTGGCGCGTGTAGCCGCGCTCCATGTCGTAGGTGTCCGTGTCGCCGTCCAGCAGCGCCGAGCGCATGTCGCCGGAGATCACGCGCGCGCCGCGCTTCGGGGTCGCCACGTTCTCTTCCGCCACTGTAAAGGGACAGGATGATGCGGCTGAATGCAAAAGGCCCTGTTACCCTCGTTATCGAGATAAGTATATAGGCTGCAATGATGCCTTTGCAAAATTTAAACCCTATGACAAGATTTTCCAAATCTAAAAGTTCCGAGACCAACAATGCCAAGTAAATTTTATTATTCTAGTGGTGATTCTACATTTAACCATTATCCTCCCTTTATGTTAATTTGTTAACAATTGAAACAATTGCGACTCGCTAAAACAGAAATGCGTTTAGAATTGTATAAATTATAAGTATCAAAAAACACATTAAGGTACATTTAGTCGAAACTTACACAGCAGTCCCCTGTGCCGCAGCTCCGTGCTCTTGGTCTGCGTCTTCTCCTGAATGGCGTCGAGCAGCATGTCCGGCGTGACCAGCGAGAAGGGCCGCACCACCGTCAGCAGCTCCTCCAGGCTCATCAGCGTCAGGCGCACGCATTTCAATATCTTCTCCTGTCATAATTATTACAGTTTTGACGACGGTCACAAAGGTGAAAGTAATTGGATTGCTGGTGAATTGATCCCCACAAGAGACGAATATTTGTTTGTCCCAAATCTGGAACGTTGGGTTATATATTTTATGTCAGTGAAACACACCCACGATACAGATTTCCTAGGGTAGGAGGACGACCTTTTTGGTACTCACCACTTGTGCTTGCCCCCCCTCGGACTTGACCCACAGCTGGTTGGCATTAAACCAGTTGCACACCGCTTTGAAGATGTCTGCTTCAGGGGCGAAGAATGAGTCGCGTTCGAGAAGACCTTGGAGGGCTTCCTACATTTATAAAACAAAATACTTTTACATAATAACTACAGTGCAGCTTGAATTGGCTTTCATTAATGCCTATGTGAATCTCTTTATCTCTGTATAGGAACAATTATTTATAGGCTGATATTATTACATTAAATTAAAAGTTCTTGAGTTTAAATTTAGGTAGTAATTTACTCAATGCAGAAATATGTTTGAATGGCACCACTGTATTGCTACTTGGAGCTTTAAAAAATAACTTGAAGCTTCAGATTGTAATTTTTTAATAACTGTCAAAAAATCCGGCGCTATTCTAAAATGTTAAAAATATAGTAAAATCATAATATATATATATGTATGAAAGAATACGCGGCCTGATAAAATACAAGCAAGTAGCGTAATAAACAGAACAAGTGAAGCGTGAACTTACAACAGACAGTTGCAGGAACGAGTCGTGCTGGAGGACATCGATAGCATTCCTGTCGAGGAAGTTGTAGCAATAGTCCATTAGCGCCTTCAGCCCGTACAGTCTACAACAATGTTGGACATAATGTTAGTGTTACTGCTTGAGATACTATTTACAGCCTTCCTGTTACATACAGGACTTGTCGTGCGATAATTGGCTGTGCAGCGAGTGACAACTACATTTTTGCCAGTAAAATAAATCGGGGATCGTCCATCAATCACGTAAGGCTTAGTATTGGGGGGTTTGGAGAGAATCACGAAATATCACAAGAGGGGAAGGGGGCGTGTAGAAGGTATCACGTGTAAGTATTTTTCATTGAGCTTGCGATGTATTACCATTTACCTTGCCGACTGGTGGACGATTATAAGGTTGGCGTCGAACTACTACAAAAAAAAATATGTTTAAAAAGTACTGCATATTTTAATTTATTTATATGAACATCTGTCAATTCGTCATTCGCGATGTAAAAATATCGATGACATACCTCGCCGCATCCAGCACTGAGCAGACATTTCTGAGCGCGAGCACCTGCCTCAAGTAGTCAGAGATGGCGGTCTCCAGCTCCTGGAAGTTGAACTGGTGTGCCAGGCCCAGCATGTCAAGGACGGTGTCTTCGCGCAGCAGGGATAGACCCATGTGGCCTATGGACAGAAGTATGAATTGAAGAGAGCTATTATGTCTTACTCCAATACACAGGCAAAGACAAAAGTCGGTAAGTTTCTAAACGTCGTTTTGGAAACTTTTGAAAATAAGATGTGTTATATAAATATTAATTGTCCTGTGCTAATATGCATACAATTACCTGAATAAACATATCGCAGGAGTGCTTTGAAAGCTTGTAGTGGTGCTTGTAGCTCCACTTCGGCCTGCGAAAGCAAAGCGCATTTATGATGTAAGCCATTCAGAAACATAACCATATAGATAAGGCAAAGGATAAACAACATTAACTCTGCTGAAATTCGTGAAAAGAAGATAACACAAATTCTTGATTGGTTACCAGTCACTAGACATATTAACTCACCTGGTTCGCTTCTCTCATGCCGCCATACAGCAAGGCTCTGAAGTAGTCGCTGCTGGCCGCGAGGATCACCTTGTGAGCGGGAATCCGCTGCCCCTCCACTATGAGGGTCACATCCGAGTACTCTGAAGACAGGCACAGGGACCCTATGTGTTCTGATAAGTGACCTAATAGAATTTAAACAAGTTAGTGATTGACAGAGAAAATGGTAGCAGATACATTATACAACAATTTTAAGTAGATTGAGTCTCCTCTAACTGTAAGAATAAGTGGTGATCGTAAGAGCTTCCGATGCTTGTGCAGCAACTAATCTCAAAGAACTAGTGTTCTTGATTTTACTGTGGCATACGCCCAACATTAGTTCTGGACAAAAATTACATAAAAGTCGTTTGCACCTGATTAAGGGCCAACGTGTGTAAAAAAAGATCGCCCAATGAGACCTAATTTACGTGAATTTTTACTTTATATGCGCCTAAAGCTAAGAACATGCACTAAGACTATATCGACTGGACGCTCCTTACCTTCCTATTATCATTGCAAACAGTCGTAGTCCATGCAGAAATAACAATATTTGGTTCACTAAACAATACTTTAGTTGGCGTGATCTTGAACTATCGTGCGGAACTTACATTCGTAAATACAAATTGGCACGCAAACGCCACATTTTGCGTGCGCAAAATTTATTCGAAGTATTTTTGAATGTAAAAGTGTTCTGTATCCATTTACGAATGATTTCATGTTTGTAGGACATTCTAGTTTCACTAATGAGTTCTGATTTGTGGGGTGTTACAGTCTTTGCACACCCACAAATTCAGCCCACTGCAAAACAGCTATTTTAAGGAATAGTATATTGTCTAATTTATTAATGTGCCCTATATTTGTAAAATATTTATATACTACATATATGTCTCAGATTTCTAATTTTCCACAGGTCCACATTCCACAACTACTTGCATTCTACATTAAGAAATCCAACAAACAACAAATTTGAAAAACAAAAGAGTGAATGTATATCTTACTAATGTGTTCAATGTCGCCAACGCGTGCACTGGCCGTGTTGTTGACACTCATGTACTGGTGTTGGCTACTCATTGTCCCAGGTTCACATCAAATATGCTGCAAATATACAATATAAGCTGTACAAGCTGTTTTATAATGCAAGTTTTAAAAACAAGCAAACTTGAATGTTATGATGTAGTTCAAGTCTTATTTGGGATCAAAATACTTATAGATTACAATTGGCTTGATTCATGTGATTGATGATGGCAACATGATTTGTAACTGGCTTAAATTTTCCTAACTTTATGTAAGTGAATATTATTACTCAGTGCAGGTTCAAAAAATAATTTAAGTACATTGCTTGTCATGATGAATAGATTAAGACTGCTTCAGATTTAACCAGGGTAGTCTGGTGGAAAATGCATTCAATCTCAACTTTATACATTCATTTATTTATTTATACTATGCTTGAAAAAGGAGGGGGGTTCCCCAATCAATAAACTTAGCACTGTAAATTGTTTTTCAAATTGATAATATTTGGATACAGATAAGGTCAAGTGTTTTTACTGCTTCTATTTACAACCTATAAAATCTGCAAAATGATTCTATTAAAGGCATGGAAAACAAAATCCGTAACTGATCATAACTTTAATAATTAATAGGATATATGCAACTGTTTATAGCCAACAAATTATAACAATGTAAACTAACAAAACAAAGAATTATCTAGAACGTTAGTGTATCATACACAATATGTAACTACAGGCTTGCAGCATGCACAATAACTTTATTTGCTCATTTAAAGTTCAAATACAACTTTATTATGAATTGCGTATAAGTTTGTAATTTAGAAGTATTGTACAGTCCAAATAAAAATTAATTAACAACAATTCATGAATACATACGCATTAATAGATAATCCGCGATAACAAATAATATCAATTGCTCAATCTTGTACGCTAAACACAATTCGCTGTAATACACTGACTGTTATGGATTTGTAAATATTTTTTGATTTGCAAAATCCACTTAAAGGAAAATTGTTTTTGACAATATTTTGACAACATGACTTTTTTCTCTGTGTATCGTATACCGAAATAATTCGAAACCTTGTATTTTGAGATTATTCAGTATACCTTAAGAATTTGTCAGTATGATTTTTCACAGAATTTTCCGTATGAATTTCAGATAATATTAGCGAATAATATCGAATTTATTTATTATTTAATTGAATTTTATAGCTTCATAAAATATTTTTTGTTTACTTTAGTTTGTTGTGTATTCTAAACTTTAGTGAATGCGGTTTATAACCTCGTTATTTAATAGGGTCAGATGAAGGAACTAGGTTATCTGGTACTTGGCGACTATTAAAAGAACTTTAATGTATGATGTTTTATTATTTTATACAATGTAGTGTTTGAATGAATTCCCTCTTTTGAGCCCATTACGAATAGATGCCTAATGATAATAGAACATACATTAAAACTGGTCATTTAAATAATTCGTTACTTTGTTGGTTTAAGAAATAGTATAATACAAAATTGATGACTTAATTCTATCAGATTTATGAATATTTTGCTACAATTATACTGTATAACGTTCAGTTTAAAAAATATATAATTTAACTTAAAAAATATTATAATTTTTTTTTTGTCAGGTATCATCATCAACAACAATCCGTTCCGTTTTGTAATGCTTAACCTTATTGCTTCTTATATAGGCTTCATCATCACAGATGTTTCCAACTTACAACCTACCAAGTTGCTACATGGTGCCAGTTGCTAAAACTTTTTTTGTCATTAATGTCATAACTAAATCGGAAGCATTATAATTATGTGTATTGAGTATTTCACATGATTACGCTATCCGTTTCCGTTCAATGTTATTTTTTAATACTGAAATAAAAGAATTAATACTTATTGACTAGTGTAAACAAAACGTAACACAATAAATTAATTTACATTTATATTCACTTCGGATTCTTATTAACCAAAATTTATAAGAATACTACTTACCAGATCTATCATTACATAGAGAAATGTGCTCTATCTGTGTAACTTTAAGGTAGATTAATTGTATATTCATATTCATATTCTTTATTGTAATATGTGATGTGACTGACTTATGTACAACCGTGTACATACTCTGTACTATGTACGAGTACAAGTACATGTTCAATTTCGATTGTTCGCGTAGCAACAACAATTGAACAAAAGTTGAAAAAAAAATGATCTAATGGAGTATTGTGATCTTAATACTCGTTACAAAAGGTTAGAAAGAATTTAATATCTCAAAATTATAATATTCACATATCTACTGCATATCCTTGCATACCAAACTGTATAAATATAAACTTATCTGTTGACTTTTTTTAGCTGAATAATCGGGCGCGAAAGCTTCGTCACAAAATTGCGCGATTGTGATTGGTTAGAAAATTTGTCAGTACCAACGTAAGAAACACCTACAACATTTTGGCAATGTTGTCAGATTTATTACCAGTTGTGCTGGGCAGGTAAATATCGTCGCTTTAATGAGTATATTTTATTTTTCTTTAATGGTTTTTAATACGACAACGATGTTGTAATAGTTGGAAAGATACACGAAGAACTCATCTCTCTATTGAAATATTAAAATGTAAGTAATAAGTTTCTATTTCACTGTTTCGTGAACTTTTTGGTAGAAGGTTGTGGTTCTGCAAAAGTAGCTGCACAATTGATACGAGTGCGATACTCGCAAAAGAAAATTGTGTGTAACGTATAGTGTATTAATTATTAAATAATATCTTCTATTGTAATTAATGGTGTTTCATATTTTATTTCGTAACTAAAACTTTTATCACTACATAGCATCGATATTCGCGAGTGGTGCGTCTGAACGATATTTTGATTTCGCGATATTTTATTTTTAAATGCATTGCAGGTCATCAATAATGGATTGTAAAAGATAACCGAGTGTCTGTAATGAACTCGCTTACGTTCTCGGCACTGAGAAATGGAGAGACAGCAGTGTAATTCACTTCAAAACTTTGATGAACCCAAAACAGAAATTTTGAAAAAAAGATTGTTGAAATCAGCGAACACGTCAGTCAGCACCAATTTAATGCAAAATAGTTCGCAGCAGAATGTGCTACTGAACACGTTACGCGTGAGTTTCTATTATGTTTATTATTTTTTTACTGTAATGTAGTGTTATATTTTGACATAAATGACACACATTTGTCAAATTTCAGGCGCCAATATCGAGCAGCATGATCGTGTCCTCGATGCAGGCTTCGCAGAGCTCCTTGCCTATAACTCATAATTTACTTACCCATTCAATTGCTCCTGTTAAAATTCACCCAAACAACTCTCCTTACCCGTTGCAACTCTCCACTGTGCATGTCCCAGTACAAATACCTGGCTCTACATCCAATATTAATGTACCTGTGCAATTATCAGGTTCTGCAAACACAGTACCACTACAGATAACTCCTGTCAGTCTTCCCCTTCAAGTCTCTGGGACTACTAGTGTACCTGTTCAGTTGCCAGCTGGTGAGACTATTAATGTTCCACTCCAAATCCCAGCTGCAAATCAAAACATCCAATTACCATCTTTGTCTTCCATGCCAGTCATACAGAACTCTAATCAGTCTCTACACAGTTCAATTATTCATGTACACATGGGCTCAAATCCAAGAGGTAACATGGATGGTAACTCGGACATGTTAGTGTCAAGCACATCTCAGTTACAGATGCCTGACACATCTGTCTCTCAAGTCAAAGTAAACAACTCTTTGGGTCAAGTCCAAGTGGGGCACAATAATACTCTAATACAAATGCAAAACTCTGCAAATCCTAATTCAATACAAATCCGAGGAGCACACAGGCCTGTGCCGCATGTGGTGTACATTCAAACTCCATCGGGACTGAAGCCTGTGACAAGCACCGACGTCATTACCCAAGCAAGTACAAGTGGAAACCCACCACAAATCATAGTAAGGAGACCAGTAAGTGAATCATCACCATTAACATGCATCTGGCTATGCACAAATAAAACATTGGAAACAGTGAGATATATAAAAATAATATTTTTTATAACTTACAGATAACAACTCAATTACAAAGGTTTAAAGTGAATTAATACTTTGTTATGAAGTTATTATAAACTGATTATTATGAATTGGCTTATACAATGCTACCTAGATTTATTTCAAAATTTATTTGAATAGTAGAAAACAAATTTAAATAGATACAAATAAAAAATAAAAAGCTTAATGGATGCACTTTCACTCACACTGAAACGAACATAATGGTGGTGGTTTAATCACAAATCATTCTAAATGTGGTGATGTTTTGGTTATAAATTATTATATGGATAAAAAGTTTAGTGATGGCCCTAATAACAAATAATATTGTGATCATTTCTGTCTTATGGTCCGAATTTATTAATCTTTCCTGTCAATAAAGATAAGGTATAACATCATAGAGCCATCACTAAATGACAAAATGTTATTTAATATGATCTTTTTGTTTGGAGGTAGCCTTCGCAATAAGTACAATCAAGGCCAAATATCACATTATATAAAGATAATATGAGTTATAATAGTTTTATGAGTATACTATGAATGAATTGAAACTAATTATGTATGAATCAAGGAATATATTTGTTAGACTGATATTTTTCTGCTTAGCTTTCAAAAAAGTTGATGTAGGGTTTTTATAACATTGGGATATATAACTTTACATAGTTTATGTAAATTGTCTTTAATATTTAGAATACTGCATAGTATGAATATTAATCCTAAATTACTTAAATTAAGTTTAAAAGTTCTTTATAATGCTGTAACTATTTGCAGTGAACTACAAGCCATATAATTACTTAATTATAGATATTAAACCTAGGAATAAAAGATCATTTTTATTTAACAATTAATTTTACTCTTGGCCATATTTTCTAATTTTCATATTTTTGTACATAAATAAGAGTTTAGGCTGCAATATATAAATTTCTTTTTTTATATATATATATTTTCTTTTCTATAATTTCTTAAGTTATACAGACTTAGATACTAGGTATAGCACTACTACATTTATTAATAGTATTATTTTTTTATTACAGGTTACCAGCAACTCAAATTTACATTTGATATCAAATGTAAACACCAAACCCAACATAGCTCCAAAGCTGCCAGCCCAGAACAAGTCTTCTATCCTTGCTCCGGTCAACTCTACCCAGCCGATAGTGATACAGAAACCAAAGGTCAACGATAAGATGATGGTCCCTGTCAGCATTGCACCAAACAACCCCAACAAACAAACCTTAGCATACCTGGGCACAATGAAGAAACCCAACCAAAAGAATTTATCGGAAAATCAATCTATCCTCATATCAAACAATCAGTCCAATGTTAACGCAAACAACCAGAAGTTATTTATAACACCAATGAACATGCCTAAAATACAAAATACTAAGTTCATTTTACCAGTAACTTTACCAGCCACTATGGCCTCGAAAGGGCCTATTATCAACTTACAAATAGCAAATGGACAAATACAGAATGATCCTCAAGGGAACATAACAGTGATGAGAGATACTGGTCCAATGGACCCCCAGGATATGCCTCCATTACAACCACTTGGAAAAGTAGTTATGAATGGCAAAGAAATACCTTTAAGCCCGAAAGGCGATAAGACATTTACAATGTCAATACCTGGCTCTAGAGCAGAACCCACTGGTGAGCAGGGAGAGTACACTCTTTCAATACCCGAAACGAATGCGTCAATGAATGACGATATTTATACAGTGTCGATAGCTGACGAAGATGGGGCTCACAGAGAAAAGTCCTTCACTCTAGCCATACCAGAGAAAGGAAAGAGTTTATTGAATAGGAATATGATAGAAAGGCACGACGTGGGGACAGTTACCGTAGCGGCACCTGCAATACTCAGGCGGTCGAACTCTGATAATAGTGACAGGAAAATAGCCAACGCTAGCATGAAAAGGCGCATCTCTTTATGTGCCGAAAACTTGTCAAATAAGAACTTTAAAATGTCACTATCTCATAAAATTGAGAAAATAGAAAATCCACACGAGGTTGATAATAATGATGATCATCGCGTGCCCTCGCTGTTCTGTGACGAAAAACTGGACAAAGACTTAGAGGCTAAACACTTGGATTCAGATCCAGATGATTTTAAGGATGCTAAACCAGATGCACTTGAAAGAGGGTCTCACGAAATTTACTTTACTAAAATAGAGGATTATAGTAAAAACGATATCAAAGATGTCTTGGAAGAAGATCCTCCAGGTTTATTATGGAATAATGGGGTTGCTAGATTGCAAGGCAGCAACTTACAATTTCAGACTAATGAATTTGGTCTCATAGATTTAATGGACGGCAGTGATCCGGAAGAACAAGTGAACAACATGAAATACAACACGCCGGCAAAACAACGCAATGATAAAAATAAGAAACCAAACTCTCCGGAAGATCTGTTCCGATGTGAATGTTGCGGTTGCCACGGAATGGCGGCGGAGTTCATTACTCCAAATTTCTGCAGTGTCGCATGTCAGAGTGAAGTAGAAAAAGCCTTACAAAAGAAAAGGGACAGGGAACGCGTGGATTTGATAAAGAAAAAAAATAAGATTAAAAAGTTACTGATGAGGAAACAATTGGCTGAAGCTGATTTATTGCCTGAAGGGAAAGATGACAAAGCTTTACACAAGCATTATGATTCGTTGCCGTCCGACCAGTTATCTGAAGCAGCCCTATTAAAAATAAGTGAAGATTTAATAGAGAATGAGAAATATCCCTGGATGTGTGGAAAGAATGGGTTTTCGTGGATGCGGTACCTGGATATTTGTAAATCAAAGGCTGCGCCTGTAAAGCTGTTTAAGAATCCCTTCCCCTATAACAGGAATGGTTTTAAAGTAGGCATGCGGTTGGAGGCAATAGACCCGCAGCACCCTTCGATGTTCTGCGTAGTGTCAGTGGCGGAGGTGCAGGGGTATCGCATGCGGCTGCACTTCGACGACTACCCCGACGTGTACGACTACTGGGTGAACGCCGACTCGCTGGACATCTTCACCCCAGGCTGGTGCGACAAGAACGGCCGCGTGCTGAAGCCGCCCGCCGGCATGACCATATCCAGCTTCTCGTGGCCGTTGTACTTAAAGCAGATGAGGGCCGTTGCGGCGCCTAGGAATCTCTTCCCGCATATAACCAACTCGGTGAGCTTGTCATATTATAAAATGTTGATAGTTTTTAAGAAATCTTAAACATTTATTATATAATATATTCTTTTAATACTTTTGATACAAACATTTTTGATCAGTTAATCATAATATTATTTTTTTTACAAGGTCTATACAAGTCAGCCTTATCGTTATTATGATCTGTTTCAGACAAGCTTTATATGGGCGTGTGAGATTAGAAAGTGATAACATATTTTTTTATAATCAGTCAAATTACAGACTAAATTAATAATTCCTATAATTAAAAATCTATTGCACACAACACCTGCTCACTGTAAGCTGATGCTTTTAGATGAATAAGTCTAAGTTTTATCATAATGTTTTCCTTCAGAGTTAGGCAGTAGTGTCTAAGAAGATAGTATTCTATATCATTATATAAAAGTCGGATCAATACTTGAATAGGTTTAAGTCTGTAATATCGGCATACAAAATCAGTATTCATAGTAATTCAATGTAATTGTTGTAGATATTCAAGCCGAATTGCTTCCGCATTGGTATGAAGCTAGAGGCGGAGGATCGTAAGAACGACTTGGTGTGCGTGGCTTCGATAGCTGACATCCTTGACAACCGCATGCTGATCAACTTCGACTCCTGGGACGAGATGTACGACTTCTGGGTGGACCCAACCTCGCCGTACATACACCCTGTGGGCTGGGCTGAGGAGAACGGAGTGCCTTTGACCCCGCCTAATTGTGAGTTTACTACATCATGTTTATATTATTTTATTAAGTGCCGCATAATGCTACGTTTGTATTACCTTTGGTTTTTTCCTATTGTGTTAGTCAACTACGTTTGATGTGCCTTTTATGTTTTGCGATAGCCATACCAGGCTCGCTCTGCTATCCTACGCTTTACAGATATAAAATGTCCGTTTATTTATTTTTATAATGCAAATGTATAGGCAAGCACTAGCGTTACAAGGTTTAAATAGATTTATAAAGTATTTCAAAGTTCTTCAGAAACCTCGATATTCGTAAATTTTTTTCGCTTAAAACGTTTTCCCGTACTACGACAATGTAACTGCCTATTTTAATGACACATAGGAGTTTTGTAACTACATCTATAGCCACATGCAAGTTTGGCAACGTTTTTATAACTTAAAAAAAAACTCAATACAGTGAACCCCATTAGCCGTTAACAAATCCTTCATTAAACAGTTATTAGCCCAATAATACATCATAACTAAATAATTATACCAAATTAATTCTAACATTATGTTTAATGGGCATTAATTAAAAATTCAAATGGAGTGCAGACTGCCGAAGCAACAAGGATAACCGGTACTACGTTATCTTTTCTATAGAACATACGAATTAGTCATGAACGTTAGTTAATGTGTGGACGTCGGGTACGCTGTTTGGTGTTAAACACCAGAAGTAGAATTATTTACGTAACAATAATTCACGCGTGTATTTTAATAATAGTGACTGGTTTTCACGAGCCACTGTGGATCGGTTGGAGTCTCGATTGATCCTTAGTGCTCGACAGTATGTCAATAACGTCAGGAACTAAACATTATCATACAATTATTTACATACGTTAGACTAGTTTAGTTTGTGTTCGTATGTCTGTCAATATTATTTAAGAAATAGTTAGGAATATTATGTAAGTAATTATGTAGTTACCTAAGTTTTATTTAAAAAATATTTATATACAGCTAAGTTCCATTATTTAAGTGTAAGTATATCGGTAATTATATTCATGGATAATTAACTTTCTGTTCAACGATTTTTGTTATAAAATATAATTCTGTAATTATTTAATCGGTTTGATATTTACATAATTGACAATAATACATAATAAACACATTTATTTTTTAATTGGTCTTGATTTAAAAATTAAGTGTGTTATAATTGTGCTAGCAAAGCTTAGGGTAGGTACCCATAATTAGGGTACGATGATCCTAGAAAACACATAATAATTTTAGTGATAACATTGTTACTAGATATTCTTATCCTCATTAGAATGCATAGTTATCAAATCTACCTCATTACACGGCTTGCGTGTGTTGGTCTACGTTTAGAAGTATGTAGATATCAAACTATGATAATACTTAGAAACACCAAATAGGAAGAAACTAAGGTATGTTCTTTGGTCTCGAAAGAAAATAAATTGAGTTTTATTTCGTAAAGCATAAGGAACTCTCGCTTTTAATTCGCACTCAATCAATTCAATTTGTTGAAGGGTGCTACTAATAATAGATAATAATTTGATACTCTTGAGGAAGTGAATATACTTCATGATGCGCAATCGACTGTCGCGTCGGTCAGAAAGTATCACACCCATGCTAAATATGATTGCCTTTCGCTAAGTTTTCGTTCGGACGAGACAGCTAGATTTCGATCGGCAAGGATTTTGCATGATACCGAGTACCCTAACGCATTACTACGACAACGACGCACGACACGCGACGTAAGAATACGACCGGCTAGGCGGCTATAATAGCGTTCGACCGTCAACGAACGAACCTGATGACTTCCGTACGATATTCAAGTTCGATCATGGTCGAACGCTTCATCGACGTTGTTCATGAAGTTAGAAACAATTCCGCCGCATTCGTTGCGCTACCTAGCGGGAGCGATGTGCAACTACTTATTATGTAGTATGTTATGTTAGTAGACGGCCACTTGTCGGCCTTGACGGACGTTCGGCGGCGTCCATGGTCGATACATAATGTTTTGACGAACGTTTCGCGGTATTAACGGCTGATTTACATGGTATGTGGTGATCTTATTATGTGATCGGGTCAAGCAAATTCCACGTTGTAAATTGACCTTCACATTTGGCACTATTATTAATTTTTAATTTAGTGCTTTTTAATTATTTACATTTCTGTAGGTGGTCATTACGAATCTTAAAATATTTTTTTTATAAAGAAGGAGGAACGCAATTCGCGATCTACATAACCATTTTATTCAAGATCTTTGTCGGTCAGCCAGTAATGTCCTCCGTGTTTGTTCCTCAGACCCACAGAGTGATAGCCTCACAGCCCCAAACACTGATGACATTCCAGGCTCGTCCAAGCACAGAAAAGATATCTGTAAGTTGTACGAAATGTCCCGAAATATGTCATTCAGCTTTACCATCAGTAGTGTCAAAAAACGGTGGTGGTATCATCCTACCATAGGAAACCTCTGTTTTGGAGTGTAAGGTGTCTTCTCTGACCAACGCTTTTGTTCACAGTTTACAAAGACCCTGATACGTTCTCGTGGGAGAACTACCTGGCTGAGACGGGCGCGTCGCCGGCGCCGCCGCGCGCCTTCAAGCCCCGCCCCCCGCAGGGATTTAAGCCGGGCATGAAGTTGGAGGTCGTCGACAGAAGGGTGAGATAACCTTAAAGCTAAATGCCTAAGAATATCTACCTATTTATGCATCTCATTTTAACTCAGCTGTAGTTCCAGTCTTCATTTCCAGAACTAGCTAAACCAATTGGGCAATGTATTATCACTATCTGTAGACAAGTTACCATTACGCAGGGGGCGCCAGATCTTCATTCCAGCTCCATATAGCTACTTGGATGAATTATCTAGAGTACAAGGTTTTTTTGTATCTATCTAGATATAGTATAGTAGATCAGGCTCAAAACTCGCCTTCCAATAACTTAAGCCAGGGGTCGACAACCTGCGGCTCGCGAGCCACTTGCGGCTCTTTGGATGTCAAGCTGCGGTTCTTTGGTTCCACAAGCAAATATTATTTATTATATAAAAAAATAATTTTTTTCAAGTATTATTATTATTGCTGGCAAGAAAAAAATTGAAAATTAGAAATTTGTAAATTGTATTTTTTGACTCTTCCGACTCAAAAGGTTGACTTAAGCGATTTCATTACAAGACTAGAAAGAAGAATGTTATCATAACGTTGTGACAGGTGCCTTTCCTGATTCGAGTGGCGACAATCTGCGCGGTTAAGGGCCACCAAGTGCAAGTGTCGTTCGACGGGTGGCCAGAGGAGCTTTCGTGCTGGTTCGACGACGACTCGCCCGACCTGCACCCCGTGGGCTGGTGTCTTAAGACCGGCCACCCTCTGGAGCCGCCACTCAGTGAGTGTTCTAGTTACAGATTTTCAACAAGATGTCATCTGTGCAGTTTATTTTATTTCTACTGCCGCGTTTTTAACGTGTGTAAAAGCGTTGTTTTATTGTGCATGTAGCAGCAGAAGAAGTGCGTACTGCGGGCCCATGCGGCGTGGGTGGCTGCCGTGGGCTGGGCTCAGTGCGCGGTGGCGCCCACAAGCACCACGCGGCCGCCTCCGCCTGCCCCTACAGGAGCCTGCCGCCCCGCGCGCCCGACCGCCTGGCGCCCCCGGCCGACGCAGAGCAGGTGCTGCCCAGGGAGCGCAGGTACGTACATACAGTGCAGCACACAACACGTCCGCCTGCCCCTACAGGAGCCTGCCGCCCCGCGCGCCCGACCGCCTGGCGCCCCCGGCCGACGCAGAGCAGGTGCTGCCCAGGGAGCGCAGGTACGTACATACAGTGCAGCACACAACACGTCCGCCTGCCCCTACAGGAGCCTGCCGCCCCGCGCGCCCGACCGCCTGGCGCCCCCGGCCGACGCAGAGCAGGTGCTGCCCAGGGAGCGCAGGTACGTACATACAGTGCAGCACACAACACGTCCGCCTGCCCCTACAGGAGCCTGCCGCCCCGCGCGCCCGACCGCCTGGCGCCCCCGGCCGACGCAGAGCAGGTGCTGCCCAGGGAGCGCAGGTACGTACATACAGTGCAGCACACAACACGTCCGCCTGCCCCTACAGGAGCCTGCCGCCCCGCGCGCCCGACCGCCTGGCGCCCCCGGCCGACGCAGAGCAGGTGCTGCCCAGGGAGCGCAGGTACGTACATACAGTGCAGCACACAACACGTCCGCCTGCCCCTACAGGAGCCTGCCGCCCCGCGCGCCCGACCGCCTGGCGCCCCCGGCCGACGCAGAGCAGGTGCTGCCCAGGGAGCGCAGGTACGTACATACAGTGCAGCACACAACACGTCCGCCTGCCCCTACAGGAGCCTGCCGCCCCGCGCGCCCGACCGCCTGGCGCCCCCGGCCGACGCAGAGCAGGTGCTGCCCAGGGAGCGCAGGTACGTACATACAGTGCAGCACACAACACGTCCGCCTGCCCCTACAGGAGCCTGCCGCCCCGCGCGCCCGACCGCCTGGCGCCCCCGGCCGACGCAGAGCAGGTGCTGCCCAGGGAGCGCAGGTACGTACATACAGTGCAGCACACAACACGTCCGCCTGCCCCTACAGGAGCCTGCCGCCCCGCGCGCCCGACCGCCTGGCGCCCCCGGCCGACGCAGAGCAGGTGCTGCCCAGGGAGCGCAGGTACGTACATACAGTGCAGCACACAACACGTCCGCCTGCCCCTACAGGAGCCTGCCGCCCCGCGCGCCCGACCGCCTGGCGCCCCCGGCCGACGCAGAGCAGGTGCTGCCCAGGGAGCGCAGGTACGTACATACAGTGCAGCACACAACACGTCCGCCTGCCCCTACAGGAGCCTGCCGCCCCGCGCGCCCGACCGCCTGGCGCCCCCGGCCGACGCAGAGCAGGTGCTGCCCAGGGAGCGCAGGTACGTACATACAGTGCAGCACACAACACGTCCGCCTGCCCCTACAGGAGCCTGCCGCCCCGCGCGCCCGACCGCCTGGCGCCCCCGGCCGACGCAGAGCAGGTGCTGCCCAGGGAGCGCAGGTACGTACATACAGTGCAGCACACAACACGTCCGCCTGCCCCTACAGGAGCCTGCCGCCCCGCGCGCCCGACCGCCTGGCGCCCCCGGCCGACGCAGAGCAGGTGCTGCCCAGGGAGCGCAGGTACGTACATACAGTGCAGCACACAACACGTCCGCCTGCCCCTACAGGAGCCTGCCGCCCCGCGCGCCCGACCGCCTGGCGCCCCCGGCCGACGCAGAGCAGGTGCTGCCCAGGGAGCGCAGGTACGTACATACAGTGCAGCACACAACACGTCCGCCTGCCCCTACAGGAGCCTGCCGCCCCGCGCGCCCGACCGCCTGGCGCCCCCGGCCGACGCAGAGCAGGTGCTGCCCAGGGAGCGCAGGTACGTACATACAGTGCAGCACACAACACGTCCGCCTGCCCCTACAGGAGCCTGCCGCCCCGCGCGCCCGACCGCCTGGCGCCCCCGGCCGACGCAGAGCAGGTGCTGCCCAGGGAGCGCAGGTACGTACATACAGTGCAGCACACAACACGTCCGCCTGCCCCTACAGGAGCCTGCCGCCCCGCGCGCCCGACCGCCTGGCGCCCCCGGCCGACGCAGAGCAGGTGCTGCCCAGGGAGCGCAGGTACGTACATACAGTGCAGCACACAACACGTCCGCCTGCCCCTACAGAACCCAACAAAAAAATACAGTCCTGCTCCATTTCGTTGGTCAAAAATTGAGCATATTCTACTTAAAAATTATACTTATGGTATGTTTGTTCCAACTTCAAATTCAATGTGACAATCCTCATAATCGTGACGTCGATCGTAGGTACTAATAACAGTGCATTCACAATCTTTACTTATATCAGTAATAAATATTGATATTTTTCATTGCAGAGTGCTCAGTAAACAACCTAAAACAAACTCTGTACACGCGAGTACACCTACTAGCGATACGAAAGAAAGGTAAGATTGTTATTAATATTTTTTTTTTTTTTGTTGTTCACAGTTAAAGTCTTAGGAAACTCCAAAAAAATGTTACTTAATAGCTTGTCATTCTTTCATAAGGCATAGGTTTAAAAAACTTGTCTTAACCTAAGAAACATTTGTTCCAGACCGCTACGAGGCAGGCCCCCAAAACACAAGCGTGTTGAAGAAGTTGTCAAAAATGACCCTGTGAGTAGTCTATATATTATCTCTAGTAAAAAAACTCCCATAATTGGTAGATCCAGATAGATAAAGTTAACGTCATCGTTTCCAATTTGCTACATTTTAAACAAATCTTCTCAATTATTTAAAAAATAAATTAGTTTTGTTATCATTTTTTATATTGTTACAGTATAGAAATCCTGTCAATGTTACATTTACTATCAAGTTTAACGAATGTTATTACTCATAAAGAACAATACATAGTTTACTTAATAATGAGCTTAAAATAATTATTATAACTACATATAAATAACAGTGATCTATTATGGAAATAGTGTCAAAATGTAGTCACATTTTGACAACGAAAATAGTTTTTAAAAATTACGGGAATCGCTCCCTCTGATATGTAGGTATTTAAATTAATACCTAGTTTACGTTACTTGTAGTATATTATAATTTTTGCAATACCGTAAGTTTTACATATGAATAAATTTAATTTAAAGTTCTTGATTTTCGTACGATTCATTTTTCAGTCGATGTATAATAGGTTTTTATTTGGTTTGGATACAGTTCAATTTGTGGCCGACTTTAATCTGTTATCTCGCCTGCGGTCTCCCGCGAGATAGTGATGGATAACAACATTGATTGCTACGTAATGTTATGTATATTATTAAGTGTGTTATATAATGTTCACGATTTGCGTAAAGATGAGCACAGGCCAAACACGCCACTCTCGCAAAATTTAAATTAATTCGTAAATGTTGACTATGGCGCCTAAAACTCTGTCCTATTAAAGATGCAGAGGGAGACAACTCTAAGAATAATTATACAGATGCAGAACGAAAAGGATTCTCGATCGCTTTGAAAATGATATATTTGTAAAAAATGTTACTCTACATACTTATACAAATAATTTTTACGCGATGTCATGTTAATTATATTTTTGTGTCCATAGGCATCGGACGATGACTCAATATCCAGCGGCGGCGGCAAGCGCTGGCGCAGCACGCGCGGCTCGGAGACGCGCACGCTGCGCACGTACTCGCGCGCGTCGCTGGCCACGCCCGCCGCGCCGCTGCGCGACCAGCTGGCCACGCACCTGGCCGCGCACCTCGCCGCGCTCGCGCTGCCGCACGACCCCGCCACCTGGTCGCAGGTACCGACCCGCTTGTTATTACGGCGCCCCTTACTTGCCGGCCTCCGAAACGCCAGAGAAAACCTGGAATAAATATCAATGCTTTTAGTAAATAAAATGTTTCAATACTTGTGAAAATGAAGTCATGAGGTTTGTATATTAGGTACTTATATAACTGAACTAAAATGTATAACGTCGCGCCGGGTATAAATGTGTCGGCCCCTTCCAGAACGACGTGGTGGCGCTGGTGAGCCGGCTGGCGGGCGGCGCGGCGGGGGCGGCGGCGGCGGCGGCGCGCCTGTCGGGCGCGGAGCTGCTGATGGCGTCCCGCGACGAGCTGGTGCAGTGCGTGCGCCTGCGCCTGGGGCCCGCCGTGAAGGTGTACAGCGCCATCCGCCACCTGCGGGACAACTACACGTGATCGCGCGCCATCGCTAGGGCTATCCTCATGCTCATCTGAACTGCGGTATACCTCTAGTGACGGCGATCCCCAATGTACTTGGACGCGCTGTGGACGTGCTCGGTGGAAATGAACCTCTAGTGAGGATGCGTGTCGGTTTCTTATTAAATATAAGTGTTGTGCGGTCGACATTTTGTTTTATCGACATCTAAAAGTTTTGTTAGGTCGGTGTCTATTATTCACGCTATTATATTGCGCCAGTGACGGGATTATTTTGATTATCGGTTGTGAGTTGGATTATTTTAAAGTGCTTTAAAGATTTTGCAATGTGTTGATATGACTTGTAGCATTATTAGTGCTTTGTTTGGAAACAGACTGAAGAATTACGGATTATATTCTTAATTGGTCCTCAAATCAGGACACGATTAGACCAATATCGGCAAAATTATATTGTATATAATTTATTTCTCAAAATTACTATATTTTTATATCTGTTGTAATATGTAGGTGTTAAGTAATGCTAATATTATTTTAATTGTCCTCAACTAATACAAACAGTTGCATAGATATTAAAAAGGGACAATATTTGCTAAGCTAAAACCTATTGTTTGCATCAAGCAATACTGTATGTAGGCACAAAACAGATGAAATAAAAAATAATGCTTTAAATGCAGTGGTTGTGATTGTATGCAATCTTTTTTGTCGTGTAGTTAAAGGAAATGTTTAGGCGATCAAAATTTTTATTCAAGAATGTTAGATAATTTTGGGATCGAAAATCGTTGGTCTATTATTTTTATATTAAAACATGGATTTGTATAAATCGAGTAATAATATGATTTAGTGTGTTTTTTGTATGTTGCATAATACCAGTTTTTGAATAAGTACTGGTTGTGCAGACAGGTTTTAATAATACTGAATGTTTAATCAAACCCAACTCAGCACATTGCTGTTAGACAAGAGCATCGAGCTTGTAATCCAGACTAGCTCTCATGGTAGTGGACCAGCAGATGCATTCTATGCTATTGCTAATGCACGGTTATAACCCAAGGACTCGTCTCCACTAACCGACTTCAGGTTATGTCAGGCCTGGCCAGCTGACTGTCTCATTACATATTTCCAGTCTGCCAGCTAAGTCAGCTCTTTATTGCTTAGTTAGTTAATTTTACGAATTTCCTCTCCTGAGAGACTACAAGCCTGGCTAGACGAGTGCCTTAAACAAATATCAGTGTTTATAGTAATAATCAACTTGCACTGGTATTCTTTGATAACTAAAGTTTGTCAAAATGTGACTATTTTATTAGTAAATCTTATATTGCTAAACATCTCGTTTCTTATACGCCTTCAATATGGCGATGAAATACACAACCAACTAGTTTATAGATATAAAATAATTGCTTAAGTTATAGTACATACTTTTACGAAACAAGTTGAAATATTGCTATATTTTACTCAGGTCTCGAAGCTTCGAGGCCAAATTAAATGGACACAAAACAACGTTGTTTTTGTAAATATCAAAACATGTACATAGTATATACCTTGTGCAATTTAGTATTAATAATGAAAACAAGATTTGTCATTTTTAAATTAATATGAAATCATAATCTTTCACTTATTATTTCATTCAATTTGATCATTCTTCAACTTTTCAAGTTAAGTGGCAATTATACCTTAATTTATGAAATTATTCTTAGTTATTCTTTTATCATTATTGTACTAGTATGAATGGAATTTCGTTTAGTGAAAAATAATCACGTCATGGTTTTCTTTCCGTTGAAATTCGATAATAAGTTATTATGAGTTAGTTGCGATGATATTAGATAATCATACAATTTAAGTTCGAAATTACATCTGCTTTTGGATGAAGTATTACAATTAAAATAATGTGAAATATCGAAAAAATGGAAATGTGTAAACACTAGAAATGTTACAAATATTTTGAAGCTCCATTATATTTTTAAAGAAGAAATTTGATTTCCTTGAATTAGGTTTTATATTTTTTCGCTAAAAATGTCCTTATAATGTTTCTATTTAAAACATAAGTAATAAGATAATTATTACTTATTTCGTGAGTTTTGTAAATATAGTGTTTTATGAGGCTGCTAGAGTATTTTATAGTGGCCACGGTTGTACATAGTGCTATGTACCATCTAAGTTTTTACACGACGACTAGTTAGTATTACTGTGCCATTTCGATTGGCACCAAATATTTTATTGTTACTCTGTAATTTAATAAAAATTGTGAAACTCGGGATGATTTTTATTTGTACTGCGACTGAATTTCTATTACCATAGATGGATAAACCCAAAAATTTGCTTGACCCACCCTAGCTTTATTCGAACCCAGGACCTTCTGTTCAGCAGTTACGCAGGGGCTACTAGACCAACCAGGTAGTCCATGACAATTTTTTTATTACTACATTCGTTTGTCATCTAGCAATATTTTTTCCCGGCGAAGGACCCTTCATATTACGCGCAAAAAATATAGCGTTTTATAGAACGCGCTTTGTATTACTAGCCGTTCTGAACACGACTGCTTGAGCGAGTTACATTCTCAATTCCTCAGTTCGTAAACAACGAAAGTTATTTTCGTTAAGTACAAATCGTGACGTTAGCCACTCATTTCCTGAATTATGTCAGATGACCTAAGGTAAATGCTCAGAGTAATGACTAAAGCATAGAGGGAGCGTTGCTTCCAGCAATACTGTACACTTTTTTTGCCTCGGTAGTGATGTGCAGTATTTGGTAAGTCGAAGTATCGAAATAAATTTAGTTCTTGACAGAAAATGTACTTCTATAGAATGTACGTTATTTTCACGTTGTATAAAACATACATCACCAAGGCATCAATATAAATTTAGTCCCAAATTTAAGAATTATCTAGTAAGGGTTTAAATTACAACAAATACGTGATTCATTGACTAAAAGATTTATATTGCAACACAGGTCCACCAATCACTGTACTTGATATGAAACATTTGATAAATTAATGGCTAATCTTTATGTTGATCGGCCTTTAGAAACTGGGAGCAAAAGTAAAAACACATATAAATTTAGTACATTTTTAATAAATAGAAACAATATATATTTTTTTATAATCTAGCTGTGCCCCGCGGTTCCACCCGCGTCAATAAGTGTCGTTACCGATGTCTTTGTAGTTATTCTGTATTATTAGGGTTTTATAGCCAAATGGCAAAAACAGCGGCTATGCTTAGTCCATCTATTTCTAGCTCTTGTAAGCACTTAACACCAGTTCCCTTTCATTTGGAGGCATACTGTAAAATAAAACGATATTTGCTATAATTTAATGACATAAAATTAATTATCGTATCGAATAGTATCGATGAAAAATATCTACTTCACTATCATGACATAACCTCACAAATAAACAAATTACTTTATTGTTAAATTAATTCGTTAACACAATATAATTCGTAAAAAAGATAGTCTGAAGGGATCATCATCAATCTAATGTGTATGTATAAGTGATAATATACAAAAATTACGCGTGATTTTATAAGAAAATTGCATAAAAACACTTACCCATGAAATCTTACAAATTCATTGTTATCTTTCCGTGATGAATGTGATTTACACGATAAAACAAAACTAGCCATATTAAACGCTTATTTATCTGTCCTTTGCACCTTTTGTACACAATCAAGTTGCTTATATTATCCAAAAAATTATATTATTTTTAAAATAAACAATGTCAGGACAAGGACTGACATTCACTACGTATAATACGACTAAATCAAATACTTTGTACAGTTAACCGTGTAGAACCGTTCTAGTAAGCAACTATGTCCTTTTTTAATTGGTCGTGTAGTAAGAGACCAAGTATGACCGTTTGACAATTTCGGAATGTACATTTAGTTTTAAGCATATATGTTTGTCTCTTTTATATATATAATCTGCGTCATAAGAGAGAGGAGCTTGGATTTATCGTAATTTGTGTCTAATTTGTTCGCTCTCTCTATGCTTTAGTAATTACTCTGAGGGTAAATGGTACTTTATAAAACAAACAACAATTATGGCAGTCGCAGTTAGACGTCATTTATCATTGGTTTGCAGATAGTCGATTTTTAATTGGTTACTCTAGATCCTTAGTCATCGCGGTCTTATCTGCACATCACTTTTCGTGATCACGTAATACGCTATGGTTTAATTTTTAGTCTGTCTTAAAAAGTTACATACTCTATGGTCTGTCTGTGTAAAATTTTGTTTGGCTGCTGATTTTCATGAGTTTTCAATTCGAGTGTTTTCTGGAATCTTTAGCTAACATAATAAAACATAATGGCTTTATATTGTGCAAGTAAGCAACTAACAATAATTTTATATCAGTAGATAATTATACGGAAACAAAGTTTTAGTATGGCGCGTATCGCTAACTACCGGTGGGCTGAACTAAAGAATACCTTTTTAGTTTTGGCATTAATAAACTAAATTGGGAACCTTATTTTAAACATAATAATTGTAGAAATATGTGTAGTTATAAATAATATATAATTTGAGAAATGTTTACAATGAATTGTGTTTATAACCTAACTTTGTGTTTGTAGTATCTAATGAGGTCCCCGAGCTTCCCGTGGTGTCTCCTACGTCGGGCGCCGTGTTTGAAAAGAGAGTCATAGAAAAGTACATAATAGAAAATGGGGTGGACCCAATTAATGGCAAGGAGTTGAGAGTTGAGGATCTCATTGAAATAAAGAGTAAGTTTAGTTTTGTGAGAACCAAAACGCTACTAACATTATCTGGGATAAATATACACAAACATAAGATGTCGTTTATGTTTATTGATGCCTATTGCTAACAGGAAAATAATAGTTCTTTTACATATTGTGATAGCCATGTTCAGAATGACTATAAAATAGCTGTTCTCACATCAATTTCTTAAACTTGTCTGGCCTTCAAAAGAGTGTCTGACCCCTGAGTTTGTTTCAGCATTTCTTCTCATAGGTAGTAGTAAAGTAGGATGTGCCGACGCCATATAGTTTAAAAAAAGAATGATGTGTGAAAGTGTTACCTGTAAACCTATTTGCAAAATAAAAAGCTGGGCTTTATGGTTGTTGTAAATCATTTATTATGTGTGCCAAGTGCTCTGGAATAGTGCTGGGAAAAGTGTATCACCGAAGTGAATGTATCATTTGTATCTGCATCAGTTCAAAGATTCGTATCAGTGGAACGTATCTTTATCATTTGAATCACTAAACAAAACTCAAGCCAAGAAGAGCAGAAATTTATTTTGTATCTCTTTTACTCGTACGCAAAGCAAGAAAAGATAGTCAACTCGACGCAAGCCGATAGCACCCGAAGCGCCCCGACAGAACACGACGAGCGGCGATGTGAGATCGCCGTTCGTCGGGTTCTTTCGTTCGTGTCAGTTCGCGATGTTTCGGATCAGCCGATGCATGAGTGAGAGAGTTCGTGTATAGCCGCGTTCCAAATGAGGCAAATTGACAGAGATCCGAAAGAGCAGAATGAATGATACAGATACACTATTTGTATAGTTTCGAGATACGTTTCAATGCATCAGATTGAAGAAACGACTCACTGAGTCGACTCAGTAAAGAGTTACACACGACTACTCTGGAATAGTTTATTTATCTAGGTAAACAATTGTTTGTTTTGTACTTATAAAAATTACCCATATTATAAATATTGTGAAGATTCTTTCATACTCATGCAGTTTCTTTTATTTTTAAGTTTGTCTGTTTATTTTGTGTTTAAATTTTCATTGGGTAATTAATCCCTTTTTACAGCTCCCCCGATTGTAAAGCCGAAGCCACCAAGTGCCACATCCATCCCTGCCACTCTGAAGAGTATGCAGGATGAGTGGGATGCTCTCATGTTACATGCATTCACACAGCGCCAGCAATTGCAGACTGCTAGGCAGGTATGAATGAAACCACAGTATTTTTGTCAAGAATGTGTATTAGTTTAAGTAACTGTTAATACCTACATAAGACAAAATATCTAATTAAACTAATCATTTTGCATTACCTATAACTTAAGAGGCAGTAATACTCACATTTTACTCTATACCAATTGTATGGAAATATTCCATCATGAATATTGAGCTCTTGCTGATGACATCTGGAACTACATCCATAATGTCATAACAAGCATTGTGAATCAGTTGGTCACCATTTAATGATCATTAAATTAACAAATGCATGATACAATTATCACTGTCTGTTGATTCAAAAAGGATTTCGTAATTCCCCTTTTTTTTTAAATTGCTTATTTACGGGTCGCACTGCATGCCCAGCTGCAGCTGTAGCATCTCTTCAGATTCGTTTCATTGTAATGAAACATTTCTATTCCGTGTTCAGGAGCTGAGCCATGCGTTGTATCAGCACGACGCTGCTTGCCGTGTAATCGCGCGCCTCACCAAGGAGGTGACGGCCGCGCGCGAGGCCCTGGCCACGCTCAAGCCCCAGGCCGGTATTGTGGCGCCACAGCCTGCGCACCCGGTAAGCTTACAGCTAATATTTCTTTAGTGTTTATAAGGATTTACCTTCTATTTTTTGACAAGACAATTTTTGGTAACGTAATGTCTGCACTTGACTGCCTCGTCGGTCTAGTGGTCGCTAAGAGCGACTGCCGAGCGCTAACTGGCCTACCCCTTCGGGGAATACAGATGTGATGTTATGTATAATGTGTAGTATCGTGCAGCGTCATGTGGTACCCGTGTGTGGCAGGCGGAGGCGGGCGCGGCGGGCGGCGGCGCGGCGGCGGCGGGCATGTCGGGCGGGGTGGTGGCGCGCCTGCAGGAGCGGGCCACGGCGCTCACGCAGGAGCGCAAGCGCCGCGGCCGCACCGTGCCCGAGGGACTGCTCGCGCCCGACCAGATCCGGGCCTTCGTCACCTTGGCCTCGCATCCGGTAACTGTCATAACGACTTATTTCACTATGTTTTCGTTATAGCGATTGATTGCTTTTAAACCAATTTAAAAACAGAAAGGTATATAATATACTTAATTAAATCACATATAATGTTATTATGTAGTTATCTACCTATCCAACTGTCCAATGTTTACCTCATGTCATACAACATGTCAGACATCTAATTGAAATTAGACTTAACACACTTAACTTACACAGAGAATATAATTGAAAATAAATAACTATCAAATACTGTGAATTGGCCTATACAATACCATAACATCCTCTTATCCTAACAGGGTCTGCACTCAGCCAGTGTTCCGGGCATCCTGGCGCTTGACATCAACCCCTCGGACCACAGCAAGCTGCTGACAGGAGGCAACGACCGCAACGCGACCGTGTTCAACAAGGACACGGAGCAGGTGGTGGCCATCCTCAAGGGGCACAGCAAGAAAGTCACCAGGGTCATCTACCATCCCGACGAAGACACCGTCATCACCGCCTCTCCGGATCATACTATTCGTGTATGGAATGTGCCGACGTGAGTGTTACCAATATTTATACTAGACGACTTTTTTTAATATAAAGGTATTTAAATTATCAAAAGTTAATATAAACCTAACATTACATAAGAATTTATTTTAATATTCTACCTCAACAGATCTCAAACTACAGTGATCCTGCGCTCGCACGACGGCCCCGTGACTGGGCTGTCGCTGCACCCGACGGGCGACTACGTACTGTCCACGTCCACTGACCAGCACTGGGCCTTCTCGGACATCCGCACCGGGACCCTGCTCACCAAGGTCAGCGACTTTTCTGGCGTGAGCCTCACCACCGCACAGTTCCACCCTGACGGTCTCATCTTCGGTACCGGAACAGAGAACTCCCAAGTCAAAATCTGGGACTTGAAGGAGCAGAGCAACGTGGCCAACTTCCCCGGACACGTGGGGCCGGTAACATCGATTTCCTTCTCCGAGAACGGTTACTATCTTGCCACAGCTGCAGAGGATGCGTGCGTGAAGCTATGGGATTTGAGGAAGCTGAAGAACTTTAAGACTATTCAGTTAGAGGAGGGTTATGCCATCAAGGAGTTGTGCTTTGACCAAAGCGGTACGTACCTAGCCATCGCTGGCACCGACGTGAGGGTGTACCTGTGCAGGCAGTGGCAGGAGCTGAAGGTGTTCAACGACCACACGGCGTCGGCCACGGGCGTGAGGTTCGGTAAGAACGCGCAGTACATCGCCTCCACCAGCATGGACCGGACGCTCAAACTGTACGGCATAGAGTAGACAGACCACCTAGCCCATGTTATGTATGATTTGTACATTGGTGCTGCGTCCTGGCTGCCTCATTCCAGTCATCATATCCTAAGTGCTGACATAATTCAGTTTTCATTTGCGTCGAGCGTGCACAACGCATCATTGCTCCAGGAAATTGGTAAATATACTTATGTATACAAGTTTAGAACTTTGTAAACACACATTCAGGCTTTTCAAGTTATAATTTATCTTATTCCTAAAATCCAATGACTGATTTTTATCGATCTGTATGACGATTCTGCATAATCCGATATGATACAATTTTCTGTCGGCTCACCACACGCCATTAGAGGAAATAATTTAGGTGTGTAGGTAGTGTGATGCGTACGCGATTGAATTATAACTTTTAGACAATGCGATGATTTTAGTCAGGACGCGTCTAAACCACAATGGGTCTATTGACTTTGAGCGATCGTATGGTATTAGTTCAGTAGGTATAAATATCAAAGCGCTTTATGAGTTCAGTTCCAAGATTAACTGTGAATTACTGGTGCATTTTTGTTATTTGCCCTTCCATGTCATTAAAACTTTTCTATCATACATTATTTTGTACAATGCTTCAAATACCTAGATCGCCTTAGGTTATTTTGCTTTCATATCTGTCTTCTGATTATTTTTAACTTTTACCAAAAGTAAATAAGCTGTTTTAATTGTTAAAAAAACGACTACGCTCAGGTCAATTAAACCAATCACAAAACGCAGATTTTATTAACCAATCCATGATTGGCACGTACAATATAATTATTATACATGTATTCTCCTCACTTCCCTTGATTACACAATTATAAATAATTCATTACATTTTCTGATGTTTTTATAAACATTAATAAATACGGTTTGATTACTGAAACGACAATGACAAGGCAAACGGCTCAAATGCCATTTAGCTTAAAG
The DNA here is from genome assembly GCA_946251915.1 of Abrostola triplasia. Classification (NCBI taxonomy): domain Eukaryota; kingdom Metazoa; phylum Arthropoda; class Insecta; order Lepidoptera; family Noctuidae; genus Abrostola; species Abrostola triplasia. The sequence continues at coordinate 655,560 of OX276424.1, read as the reverse complement.
AAACAGGTCAAGAAGGATCCTTAGTTTTTGTATATTGACCTTGCTATTAGGAGTATGTTGTGTTATGAACATACCATATCTTTATGACAGTGAGCAAATAGTGTATTTAAGCCGGCCACATGTCTGCCTGTAATATTATTGTATGACGAAATACCAACACAATAAGCTGTGTGGATCGTTGAAACTGAAAAATAGGTTTTTATCCACAATTTCATAAACTTTATCCTACAATTTGCTCGAATATTATTAATCTGGCTATCTTTTAAAGTATTGAAATACTATACTGGATGAACGAAAAATATATTGATACGTACCTATGTATTAGGACGCCTGTAATCTCCGAAGGGGAGAGGTATGCTCCTTTATCAGAAACCTACACGCGGCCTATTCACTGGCTCTAAAAAACGCAAGATTAAAAGACTATTTTGTTAATTTCAACGATCGAACAGTTTTGACTTGTATTAAATATTACTAAGGGCCGGATTCTGAATCTATTCTATTAGAAAGCTTGATATTTTGACAGATTTGCTTTTCATTCCGTCAAATTAATTTTCCTACTAAAAAGTTTACTGGCGATTATGAAACCGGCCCTTAGGCGAGTGCACACCCGTCATTAAGTTTATTTAGTCTAGGCTAGTTAATATGTATAATTTTAAGAATATTTCTAAATGCGTGGTTATAGCTGTTTTTTAAGAACATAAGAACTGACCGAATTGTGGAAGTAAATCATTTCTTTATCAATAAAGGGAATGAATTGAATTAAGACGTTTTACTTGTATCAGTACAACTCAAAGCCATCAAGGATGATAACACTGCATTCAGGCGTGTAAAGTTATTTTAAAATGACCAAAACTAAAATAACCTCTGATTATGATGCAATGTAATAATAATCACACCAATCAGCATCATGTATCTTTATTTTCAAATTTACAATTAAAACAAACCCTCCCATCACAACGTAATTATTTTGATATACAATTATATACACACTTATCATTACAGGAATATTAACATAAAATCTACCAATTCATATAATATACGTCTTTCCGAGTATCCGCAACGCCATTACAAAGAACTATCATACAATATGTAGACACACCCTCGCATTAACATAAATTATAATTTAAATTCTTTAAGAATAATCAAAACCTAACATTTTGTATGTTACAGTTTGCATAATGTGTAATTAATTATAACTTGTATTGTGTACAAAATACACAGATTATAAATATTTCTGGTATGTCTGTACATGGCAATCTTCAGCAAGATGACACTTGAATGATTCATGACATCCTGTAACTTGCTGCCTACCGCAAGTTGTATTTACATATATCTAACTGCTTGTTTGATATGTAACGACTAGATGGTTACAGTTCGCATTGTGTTAAGGCAGTAGGTTCGGCAGATAGTCTATGTACTTTGTACTCAAATATGCATAAGTATTGATACAGTACTGAATCTTGTAAGACTAGCCTAGAAGCGAACGGGAATCATGGAGGCCCCTGAAAAAGTTACACGGGTTTATATACAAAGTAGCATACACACCACTCACTATTACTATGACAGGTAAAATTCGTTAAACAATCGACAAGTCGCACGTCTCCATACGACAACGTATAACGAAGCGTAGTCTTTAGTAACTATAAATATATTGTCTAAGGTTTCCTTAGGATATTCGTCGAAGTTGATATATAGTTTATAAAATTATATTTACTGCTACAGAACACGATATTTTGTCGCTATTATCAACATCGAAGAATATTTTAAATGGCCATAAATATATAGAAATAAAATACACTGATTAATGCATACATAGTCGAAACAAGTTGATACAGATAAACATAGATAAAGGAGGTAATATTATAAATTATTGGAAGATTCGTGTAAGGTACTTTTGTAGGTTAAGGGGTTTGTACAATGGCTTAATCAAACCATTTATTGAACGATTTCTATTATTTTTCTTACTACTACTGTTTTACTGTACAATGAAGTGCAGTTGTATTTTAAACAGAAGCTGTGCAAACAGTTAGTTGAGAACCTTACAGCTATTTGGAAGAACAGAAAGATCTGTGGTGTCAATACGTTTACATTTGTGAATCATCATCAACATCAGCCGGAACACGTCCACTGTTGAACAAAGGCCTCCCCCTCAGAACGCCAAAATGAACGGCAGCTTGCCAATTGCATCCACCGGTTGCCCGCAACTCTGACGATATCGTCGGTCCACCTGGTGGGAGGCCTGCCAACACTTGTGAATAGTTTCTACATAATAATTGTCTATCTTAGTAATAGTTGGTAGAAAATTAAGGCTTTTGTATATTGAGCAATTTGCTGTGATATGATATCTGGCTTTCCAAGACACTGATAAATAAACCTAGTAGACAAAAAACTTTATGGTCCATTACACTGCTAAGGTTATTCTAAAATGCTTTTGGATTCTGTGGCAGGGAGAGTGTGTTCTGGTTTTACAATTTCTTTTGTATATTTTATTGTATTTAAATACTGTTTGTATGTCACTTATATTGCAATTATTTTGCGCTTCCAAGGGTTTCCTAAGAATTGTGCCTATAGGCGTGGCTGGGCCACATTTGTAAGTTTCGAGAAAGTTTATACCATAACTATACTACATAGTTAACAAGAGAAAAGCATAAAAAATCTTAATAAATTAGTTAATTTTCAAACACACTAATTGTGTTGAAGTAAATAATCAAAATCCTAGTGTTTTTTTACACTGCACAACAGCACAAGTAAACAATATTAGATGATGTATAAATAACATAATATTTCATTGTCGGTTGTCAAGTTCGAATTAAAGTGTTGGTTATTTATGTAACATAATATAAATTGTCCTTGACGGCGATTTTCATCGTACTTATTTACTTATAAGAAACAAATGAAAATAGTCCTAGACCAGCCACAACAGACCTTTAACTGAAACACGCACTAACGATCCAGACTCCTCGACAACATCTAACACTCGTTCCATCAACACTCACACCGTTTCGGGGCGTAAAAGAATAAAGAGCTCCAACAAAAATTTAACCAAAAAAAAACATATCAAGGAAATGGGGAAAATTTGGGTACAGTCGCGAACCAAAGTGTAAACATACCGAAGCACACTGGTGGTAGGAGGTAAGTCAGTATGGGTGCAGGACGCGGCCCGTGGGTAGCGGGGTTGTTTCCGGCGGTCATGCGAAGATCAGCCACAGCACAAACAAGATAGCTACCCACAGGAAAATCTTGGATAAGAACTGCTCCTCTTCGTATTGGGCGGTGCCGCGCGGCGCTGTGTATGGACAACAGAACAAGTGTCTAAATTGCAAATTCGCAAAATAAAATATAATGAATGAATGACGTCTCAGCTATAATGTGAAAAAAATGTATTTAGTCTATTTCTCGACACATCAGAGACCAACCTCATATGCATAGTTACAACTTCCTAGCATTTTTGATAGTCACCGATCGAAATATATTGATTAACAAAAGGAATATATATATATATATATACCTCCTGTGTTAGTTTCGGCATAATGTTCGCTGCGGTAGTACCTAAATAAGAAAATGCCGACACAATCTAGTTTAAAATTACATGTTACGGTGTTTCTTGTAAACCTATTTGCAAAAATAAAATCATTTATCATTTACCAGCACTCGGTCTTGGATCCCCGAAGTTAAATGTAGATGTGAAGACTCCAAAGGGGAAGGCGCCGATGCCGAATGACATGTGGAAGCCCTCACCGAAGCCGAACCCGGGAAACCCACTGTTGTTTTCAGGCTCTGTGCGCTGCCCCGCAGGCCGCGGCGGCACCTACAAACGATATTGACGTGATGTTATTAACAATACAATGAGCTTTACTTAAGTTTTCTCCACACAAAACTTTTCAATTACTTTTAAAAGGAAATCTCAAATCGTCACCCTCTATCAAGTTTAATAACATAACCGTAAAAACAGGGAATCCGTGTGTTATCTTGGTCTTGTGCTAGAGAGAAATTTTACTTTTGTCAAATATATTAAAGTAGTCGGTGAAAAAACTTCTTTTATGCCCACGAATATCAACGTTATCTTGGGGTCTCTTAAAAACTATCTACCGGGCAACTTACATAGGATGCATATGCTACGGCTCACCAGTTTGGGCTGATAGAGCCACAATAGGCGCGGCGCGACTTAAGTTACTTCAAAGTCAACGGTTAGCGTTGATATTCTTATGTAAAGCCTATCTGGCGGTCAGTACTAAAGCTCTACCGGTATTAGCGGGCGTGCTACCTGTCGATCTCGAAATACAAAGACGTGCCGCGATGTACTTCTCTACTGGTATGAACACCGAATTTCTAACACAACGGGACCGCGTTAAAATTATCAGGTTATTTAAATCCCAACGAATGGCAAACTAGATGGGTTACTTCTATCAAGGGCCGCCACCTTGACCAGTATTCTTTAACTGTTCGCGAGCGCTTGGGGAAGACTTGTTTGGAGGAGGATCATTGCGTAGCTCGGTTCTTGACGGGTCATGGTAATTTTAAAGGAAAGCTTTTCTTATTTAAGCTTGTTGCTTCACCCCTGTGCCACTGCTTAACGCCAGATTGTGAATACAATGCAAACTGCACATCGTATCCTAGGGCAGAATTATCGTAATAAGTACTTTGTAGGACAGGATACACATTACGTCCGGTGTAATTTATTATGAGGACCTTGTTGCGACCAGATCAAACTTTCGTGCTTGCAGACTTTTGTGTCACAAAAACACATTGAGCTGTTTTTGTTTTTGAGTTCTGCTGTACCGCTACGTCTGTTTAAGGCTGGGTACACATGTCAGATTTTGTTTCCGATTGTCTGATCAGACTATCTGAACATATTTACTCAACACACATCTGATTTATGCGTCAGGCTTTTTCTGAACTTAGTCGTTCCCGAGTGCTTGTGGACTACTGTTACTTATTGCAGGTATACACGTCGGAAATCGCATAATCGCTCTCGTGTGTTGAATGTTCAAACAAAATAATGGATCCAACACCTTACGAATCTGACGTGTGTACCTAGCCTAAAACAGGGGTTTCATACACCTCTAAATGCGCGTCGTAATCGCATCGCACGTGTGCTGATAAAGCGGTAGCTATGTTCTTTAAACAATGCGTGAGAGTGTGCTAGACAATCTCCATACTCTTATAAACTCAAACAATATGCTTGCACAATAACATTCAAATTCAATCATTGAACATGTGTGGTAAACATTGCATTACACAAGCTATGATGTTACAAGACATACCTTATTCCTTGGGTCTTCTTGTTTAGTGTTCCCTCTGCCATACAGCGGAATGACTTTGTCTCGGCTAATAGCAGCCTTGCAGACAGGACAGACTTGTCGACTCGGTCGTGTCTCTAGCCACTGGTGCAGACATGGCCAACTGTGGGCAATAGTAGGTGCAACATTTGCTACAGGTAGTCAAAGGTTTTTGTTAAGTCTGTCATTGGTTTTGATACTGTTGAAGGTTTCCAAATACTTATTGTAGTACTTACTACATAAATACATTTAGTTTCACAAAATATGGCAGATAAACTTTCATGCTAGGTAAAGGACCTGTGTTACAAGTCAGTGCCCTCTTATATAATAAGATACTTGAAACATAGTTCCTTTTTTATGACAGATCATAGTTTATTTTTGCAGTATATGTTTATATTTTGCACATTAAGATATGAAATTTATTTGGGTTATTAAGGTCAATGAACTTAATATTTAATTATGTTTGCTATACCAAGCTGCAAATAGGAACATAATAAAATAAGTTAGCAAACAGGAATTAAACAAATAAATGCAACAGCTAGGTACATATGATTTTATATTTTTATATGAAAACTATATTTTTAACTGTTTCAATTTGATTAAACAATAAACATACAAAATTTATATCACAAATACTTTTAATAGTCTTCATTAATATTGCAGTTTTTATGAATATTATGACTGGTCTTAGCCTAGTAAGTGACATCAATAGATATTTGAGGAGAATGCAGTTCTAGATATAACTTGTTGAAACAAGGTCAAGTAATCTTCTAATTACCTAAATTCATAAGTATACTCTGTTTAGACACACTTTTAGTATTATCAATTAACAATTTGTTTGGTTTATAAAATATGTTTAGTATGTATCCATTACAGTACATAATTCAAACACAAGAAAGTGAACGAACATTGGATTCATACAATTTGCATTTCAGAACACATTAGCATTAATTAATGTAATTGTTTTAAGTTAAATATCTTTATTAGAGTATGTTCCTTATTGGGTCGTACCAGAACAGGTGTCCACACATGCTAACGACGGCATCTCGCGCTGTGTCCAGGCAGATGTTGCACTCCAACATACGTTCGTCATGTTTGTCGTCCTCACCGCCAGCGTCACCACCTGGCGCCGATGCACTCGCCCGCGCTTCACTGGTCTCAGCCATCGCTCTGTTCGACAAAACACTCCACAACTGATCACGTCAATTACACATAAATATTCAACATAAAACCTTATCACCACCAGTGACGTTCTCAGTGTGACACGACAAAACTTTACAGATCCTATTGTACACTTTCTGGGTGAAATTGATTAACGATATACATAAGACAATCACCTGACACTGTTAAATTTAAAATAATACCCAGCTTATTCACACAGAAAATTATAAAAATAAATAAATCACATCCCCAATCCCGTGGTTTGATGATCTGTCATTTTTATGTCATAGACAATAGAGGAATTGAGAAAACTGTCAGGGAGTCTATACTCTATAGTTTCTGATCGCTTCAACGTGGCTAAAATAGTCCTTTTTGTGGACCTATCTCCAAATTAAATTATTCTTTACCTAATTTATTATAGAAAAGATTAATTTATTTAAGGAATATCATTACAATGTTTTAAATTACGAAATATTCATTGCACAAAACATCACATGCATATCGATTTCATTTGTTTATTTTTTTTTATGTTTTCTTTGCCATTTCAATTCTCCCTACTCTGTGATGCGATTGGTCGTTCTTTGTTTCATCGAATTTGGATGTTGTCGTATTTTGCGCAGTCGATAAATCTTGTACAAGGGAAACAAATGTCAAGATTTTGCCTGTGAATTGGAACTAAATATTTTGATATTCTTTCTTAACTGTTTAGTAAATTACGAATGAACTTAGTGAGTTACTGATTTTGTGTTTATAGTGATTGATTAAAATCACTGATTGTTAGTGCTGGTACGTAAAATATGTTGAAAAACATTTGTGACGTCACAATTCCAATCAGCTGAGGCGGTGTGTTGAGGCCTGGAGGGAGGATTGAAGACGATAAGGGCAGTGAAAGCATATCAAACAAGATGGGTGGAGCGGTAAGCTCAGGGCGTGACAATAATGAGCTGATAGACAACCTCATGGGCAGCAATTACATCCGCACACGGACTGTGGAGCGGGTGTTCCGTGCGCTCGACCGGGCTGACTACATGACGCCAGAGGCTCGGGATCAGGCATATAAGGACCTAGCCTGGCGGAATGGACCGTTGCATATGTCCGCACCATGTATCTACAGGTATGTATAACTAGTAGATGAAGATAGATGCAATAGAAGATAAAATCGATAATAGGGCACTTGTCATTGTAAAAGTACCCGCTTTACATTTGTGTTATGATTTTTAACAGGTGAACTAGTTCCATTTAAGCTCCATCCAAGCTGTTCACTGTTGTACAATCTTCATCTATAATGCAACTTAAAGTGCAACATTTATTAGCAAGCTGACCTATCTAGCTATAGCTGGACATTGACAATCAGTGCTATGGGCTATGTTATTTAATGCTTGCATAGTCTGTACTACGACATGTTTCTGTTAATATTCATAAGTATTTTGCCTACTTGACATTTGCTTTATAATTTTGAACCATTGACATATAAAATAATTAGTAAATGCTTCTTGGTTATTCTAAAATACCTCTTATAACTATTTAATCTTATCTGAACCCTCCTTAAACTACATTTATATCTGTATGAAATCCAACAAGATCAGGTTTCCTAGTATTGTTCATAAAAATAATAATACATTGTTATTATATTGTCTTGATAATATGGGTATCACTGTGACATAAAATATACTATAGACACCAATCAGGTGTTGACCCTGCTACTATTAATATAAAATAATACTAATTAACTTGCTAGTCATTTGTAGCTATGTAGCAATTCAATGGATCTGCCAGGTTGAACTGATTTTGCTAGAACCATTGACATGATGGGACAGGCCACCATGACTTGACCCTCTCGTATTGTATATACTATATATAAATATTAAATATATTTACCAACTTGCCACTTATATCCTTGTGGTAGTAGTGCAGTAAATAATATTATTAATAGACATGTATGGTATTATTATACTTGTCATGTTAAAATTAAACTGTTATCAAGTAAACATCATTATCTGAAATTTATTTGATTCAATTAATTCAATACGAGCAGCCTAATTGTTGGCATTGTGGTTTCCTTTAAGTATTTGTACTTAGATAACACAGTGTATTGAATAAGTAAGTCATTTTTAATACTTTAATTGATATCTCGATATTTCTTCTCGGGTTACAACCATGTAGCCAACCAATCCAACCAATACCCGGTCTTTTAAAAGGCAAACATGGGGACACAGGTCCAACATGCAGAGGCCCGTTGAGAACTTTAATGTGAAAGGTAATGGGACACCAGCTAGGGCCAACACACAACTACTCTATAATAAAGCAGCCATGAAAAGTACCCAGAAGGTGTGGGACTATTAAGAAAAATGGATACTAAAAGTATTTGGTCTATTGTGTTGGGATGTTTCGTGGAATGGTTATTTCTAGTTTGTACTGAATAAAAACGACATTGGCCTTTTGACATAAAATATGCAGTATATTAGCAGACAGTAACTTGCCACTCACTAGATGGACCCATTAAACAGTACAGGTACTGTAGGCAACAGGGAGCAACACCGAACTGAGTGGCTAGGGTGTAGAGCAGTGCGGCCCCGGTTTCACCATCGCGCGTCTCGAAGACTCGGAGCGGGTATCCTCGCTATTACGCCATTAGGCACTTCCAACCCCAGGCATATAGCTCTGGCGACCGATCTCTGACCATCTAACTAAGGCAAGAAAGAGCTGAGAGTTGGAAGGTCCCTCCAGTGAGGGGAACTACTCATTATGTGTAGTTTGTTTATTGCAGGCTACTCATTTGGGGTACACAGACAGATAGCCTTTTTTTTTATGATGGTTTTGGTAGAGTACTCAATTATTTGATACTAAAAACTTGATTTCAAAGGTAGCTCTTATAAAAGTCACATCTGTCAATGTACCAAAATATTCAGAATAATAAGATGAAATCTGAATGAATTGTTTTTATTTTGTATTAGAATTAAGTTGTAAAATATTTCATAGATTAGATTACAAAGATTAAATATGTAACATGAATAAATATATTGTGCATTCTGAATATTTTATAATGGAGTTGCTCTCTGTATGTCCTAGTGAGGTGTTGGAAGGTCTGGAGTTAAAGCCGGGGCTCTCGTTTCTGAATATTGGCTCTGGCACGGGCTACTTCAGTACGCTTGTAGGGCTTATCATCGGCTCCAGCGGCGTTAACCACGGCGTGGAGGTGCACCCCTACGTCGTGGAGTATGCAGTCAAGAAACTGAGCCAGTTTATTGAGAACTCACCAACTCTGGACGAGTTTGACTTCTGTGAACCTAAGTTTTATTGTGGTGAGTTAATAATATGACTGTCTTTCAATATACTGCAAGGGTCCCGTTTAGTAAGTTCTCACTTGAAGAAGTGCCTGTTGCAAAACTGGTTACTACAATACTGTAAAAGGTATCCTACTGTAAAGCAGTACGGTGGAATATAGCTTAGCATTTAATCCTTAATGTATTCAGATATTTTAAGTATGCTTGATTGGTAAGACGTTTTTGTATTCTAAATCAATTTCACTATATGTATAAAAAATTACCAAATATTATTGCAATGGATGTGTTATTGGAATTGTCTAAGAATTTTGTTAAGAGCATACTCCTGCTTCTTCAGGTAATGGTTTATGCGTGGCACCGCTGCAGACGCCCTATGACCGCGTGTACTGCGGCGCGGGCTGCCCTGAAGAGTATCAGAACTACTTCAAACAACTTATCAAGGTATACACAAACAAATCTTCCATTAATCGTTAATACATGAAACAAGTTGAGCATTTCAATCATGTGTTACATTGTGTATATTCAATAACGTTACCAGATTAGTATTTGTAGTAACATACGTATTTAATAAGCGAAACGTTACCGACCTTTGGTGTGGCAACTTATTTAGAGGGATTTATTTTAGTATTCATTCTAAGATATGTTAATAGTTTTTTGACTGGCTCATACAGAAGGATATTAGTTATCTAATTATAAATAACGCCATCTAATGTGCAGCTAATAGAAACTCATCGCTCTATGTAGCGGGCGGCGTTGTTCATGTGTTCTGGTCTTCGCAGATGCCGAATAAACTTGATTTATTTTATTACGGAGGTAACTTTAGTCTATTATACGCAATAATTATGTATTTATTTTGAGACGACATATATTTTGTAATAGAATTAGACTACGTATCAACGTTTATATCATAAATGCATAGGTAATTCCCCAGTCCGGTCAATACATATAGGTGCTTGTTTCACTGCTAAATATTCACGCAGTAGACCTACAAAGGTCGCGCTTTTCGCCGATGATACGGCTTTTTATCGCTCAGATAAAAGCAACTGCACTTCATAAAGACCTCCAAAAATCTGTCACGACCGTAGGGGAGTGGTTCAGAAAGTGGAGGATTGAGATTAACCCGTCTAAGAGCGCCGCAATTCTGTTCTCCAAGGGCAGATATGCGCCTCCTCTCCCACCTCCGATCACCATGTCAAATGTGCCTATCTCTTGGGAGAAGCACGTAAAGTACCTGGGCACTACCCTTGACTGAAAACTCACCTTTGTTGAGCACATCAAGCAGGCACGCGCGCAAGCCGCTTATGAGATGAGTAGACCACCCGATGGTCAATGCACGTAGTAGCATGTCCCTTAAGTGTAAAGTCAGACTTTACACAACGTGCATTCGACCCATTATGACATATGGTAGTGTTGTGTTCGCACACGTGCCTGTCAACCGTTTTACAAAATTCCAAACATTGCAAAATCGCTTAACTCGCAGCTCCACTGCGATCTTAAACGGCCGACAGTCAGGCAGTTCATGAAGCGTCTATCCGATACTTTGATTCTGCCAAAGATCACAAAAACCCGTTAGTAGTGGCCGCCACTAACTATACGCTATCCCGGTTGTCCGCGATAAAGCGCCCTAGGGAAGTACTCAACAGCCCAGACGATAAAATAACCGTCCTCCAGGACCGGTTAAACATCATAAACGTCGTAAAATATTATGATCTGTCGCCGTCGAGGTCCGCCGCGATCGAAAACGAAAGTAAATTCTCCCTCCCCCGTCCCTAGTACTAGCATAGCTCCTGACGCCGGCCCGGGGCCGAGCAAAAGCCAGTAACGTAGCCGTAGAACAGAAACCGTCCCTGAATCTTTAGATCCAGCCGTCCCTTTTGTCACGATATTTAGCGATGTGCAAACTCGAGTTTTCAGTCCCGCAGGGGACGCCCTTTGACACACTCGTTTAATTATTTTGTAGTTTTTAGCCTCGGCTGGAGGCTCTCGGGTCTCGCTATAAAGTCTGGTAAAACAGTAAAAGGGGGGGTTGATTGCGGCAGACCACTTCTAAAAAAAAATAAACTGCTAAATATATGTAATTTTACCAGTTTGGACAATTTAAATCGTTTTTCCTACTGTCCGGTACACTTGAGTAGTAGTAAAATCGATTTCAACTGTCATGACATTGACATTATGTAGGCGAGTGTACCTAACCTGACCTTACCTTGTATGTAGGGAAAATAGACATTCGATATTTATTGTATTATTATTATTATCAACAATAATATTATAACGATGTCAATTATGTCGTAGTGTTGACGTGGTGGTGTGTTTGTGGAAAGGTGGGCGGCATCCTGCTGATGCCGCTGAACGACAACCTGGTGCAAGTGAAGCGCCTGGCCGTGGACGAGTGGAGCACGCGCAGCGTCCTCAACGTGTCCTTCGCGGCCCTCAGGGTGCCCACCAAGGAGGAGTCGGCCGACCTCATCAGACTTGGTGAGATATTCACATATTTCTTCTAAATATCAATTTGGGTAAAGACCGTGGGAATATTGCGAGGTCTTATGCACTTAAGAGCCATTTCACAAAATGTTGGAGGAGGTGGCACACTCAAACAGTGTTATCGATAAATATTCTCATAGTAACAAAATAAGCCATATTATATGGAGGATTTATTTTTATAGAAATGATTTCTTTAATGGATTGCTAATACTATGGCCTGGTTTTATTATGCTTTTAAATAGTTTTTTAAATTATTATTCCATTATATTTTTACCGATTATTTTAATACTTCCGTTTCAACAATTATATGCAAAATGTATGTATAATGCGACAGATCGACATGGCAATCGGGGTATGAGTTGACACACAGGTGAACACCCCGCATACGTACAGAATTCAAAAAAGTTGAACATTTTTCGTAGTAATCAAGCAAAATTGTTTATTTGACAAAAAGCGTAAAAGAATAATATGGACTATCTATCGCAGCAGTAATTTCCCATCCCTAAACAAGTCGTTGACGTTACGTTGCATGCTTAATATTCAACATCGATTTAATACATTTTAAATGTATTACATAATAATAACATCATAATTGTTTAACATAGTGGGTTAAATTTATATTATTTAATAGCTTTTCCAATAATAACGTATTTTATCCCCGTAACATTTAGGTTAGCCCAGAAGATTTTTACTTTCTGTTTGGTCATAGAAATATTTGTTAGTGCAAAGGAACGGTTTGTCTAATGTCACCCGCACCATCCTACAACGCAAGAACTATAAAAGTGTTATTAATCGAAAATTTGCCACCGTATGTTTCAATAAAAGTATATTTTCTATGCCTACTGTTATTTTTTCATTTAAACTTGTTGCTGTAAATGGTAGAATTTGAAGCCCGAAAATGACTCTGCGATGACTTTTCGGAAAACGTGTTGCGGGAGATTGCTCACCGCATAGCAGTCAAGTCATATTTTAAAAATCTAATTCCAAACGTATCAATAGGAAAGATTGGTCTACATTCTACATGTATTTAGAAATTCCTTAATACTACGATGGTAAATTTCGCGTCCGAAATCTTAGAAAACTACTCATAAATGTAAAATGGCTCTTAAACTATTTGCTCATAAACGAGGTTTTTATTAGGTTTTAAGTTACAATATACTGATGTTAGCTTTTTATAATAACGAGTAAAAACGGAGCTCTCTCTTTATACTCAAGACGACACGGTTAGTAAAACATTGATGTAGTCGTAGAATAAAGTAGATCATCCTCCCGCCTCATGCGTGCGCCGCCCCCAGAGGAGCAGTGCCCGGCGCGGCTGCAGCAGCTGGCGCGCGCGGTGGTGCGCAGCCGCATGCGCGCGGGCATGCTGGCGCGACACCCGCAGCTGCGCGAGCCGCCGCCGCGCAACCCGCAGCCCGCCAACTCCTGCCCGCGCAGGATATGCATACCCATCGAGGACGACAGCGACATCGGTGTGTACGACTATTATTTGCCATTCCACAATTTATTACTTTTGATCTTAAAGGAAGTCTTTAGAGTTCAAATTCCAAATCCTGCTTTAGCTCATAATAACATGTTCATATAATTACAGACGGGTTGAACGCGCTGCACGATCTGGACAATGGGGATGGTGCCAATGAGATGAATGCGCTCCTCAGCCTCGTGCTGAGCATGGGTCAGAACCGCGTGGCCGGAGCCTTACGGTTTGACTCTCTCGACTCGCCTTCCGACTCCTCGGTGGATGAAGGAGACGGTGATGGTGACGGTGACGGTGGTGGCCCAGACGACGGCGACGATGGCGACGACGGAGACAACCACCCCGATCTACCATCTCCCCCCGAAACACTCGCTCGATCTGAAAGGTTACCCCAAGCCAATAGACCTCAACGCCCTGAGAGACCATCCCGCCCCGCCCCCGCTGACCCGCCCTCGCAGAGTGATGAATGCTCCAAACCGACGCACTCTTGCCGCGGTCTCCTTACCTTCGAATTTCAAGATGATCAGAAAAATTCAGCTGGCTCCGTCCGCCACGACGGACCTAGCACGTCTGGTATCAGTTCTAGCGCAGGCTCTGCAACTAAGAAGAGACCAGACACCATTGGAGTCCCCGCTGAGGTGGAAATATACTTGGGCAAAGAGGGTCCAAGTACATCCCGCGAGATGGACTGGGAGGGATCTATGACTGAACAGAAAGAGGACTCCTCCAGTGGGGATGAGACCACAGAGACCTCAAAGGAACTGAAGAGGAAAAAGCTGGACAGTGGTATCGGGGAGGGAACCACCACGTCCAGCGGGTCCTCGCCCGTCAAGTCAGAGTCGAACTGTGACGAGTCAGAGGCTGACGTGGTGCGCTCGGATAACCTGTCTGATGATATCGACGACGAGAACATCGCAGGTGAGCTTCGATTTTTTACCGATCATTATAATTATATTGCCATTGTTTTACTAGATTGGTTAAAGTTATTAAACACATGTGCTTGCGCAGCTCGGCGAAGGCTACAGAAGCGCGGGCGCTGCGCGCTGGGCCCGCAGTCCGCGTCGTCCACGGAGTACTCGGGCAGCGGCGCGGAGTCCCCCTCGCGCGCGGGCCGCCGGCGCTGCAAGCGGCGCGCGGGCGGCGCCGAGGTGCTGTGCCCGCGCCGCGCCGTGAGCGAGGCTCTGCGCCCGCGCCGCTCCGTGGTCGACACGCTGCGCCCGCGCCGCTCCGTGGTGGAGACGCCGCGCCCGCGCCGCCCGCCGGCCGACACGCTGCGCTCGCGCCGCAGCGGGGCCGACGCGCTGCGCCCGCGCCGCGGAGGGGCCGACGCGCGCCGCGTGCGCCTGTCCATCCTGATGAAGAGGGGCGTCAAGGAGCTGCCACTGCCCTACGCCCTCAAGAAGTATGTCAATCTGGGTCGCTGCTTTGAGTTCTAGATCCGCGAGCGCTGTAGACGGTCACTGCGGCTGGTATACGAAGGTGACTCTTAGCTGAGCAGCGTTCATCAAATCACCGAACAGTCGTTAGGCACGCTAAAACTGAGGTGCGGTTATGCTTAAGTGTAAAATTGTTTATTTATCCGTTTCATACACCATGTCACCGCACCGCGTCGCGCTGCTCAGCTAGGACAAGGTTCAACTAAATGCGAAGAACATCTGCTTAATTTTTACTTGACGACATATCATGTCGCAAAAGTCAGGTTTAGTATGGTTACTTATATATTTGCACGATTTACTGCCCGTTACATCAGTAGCCGTATCTTTTCTATTACCTGTTGGAGTCCAACATGCGAGTCGGCAGGTCCGGGCGCTGCAAACCTTTAACTTGATTAAAACTAAATATTTATTATGTGTTACTCGATTTTAAACGGAGGAAGGAAAGGGAGGCCTTTGCCCTGCATTGGACGATCATGGCTGAAATGAATAATTAGTCGATTTTAGTATCGATTAACACACCTAGTCGATTACAGATAAACCCAATTTGACAGGGGCGACTAGTTGTGTAACTTTTTTCGTAGGGTCAGACAGTTATTTTCAATATAAAACTAGTTGATTTTTTCTTAGGGTCAGACAGTTATTTTCGATATAAAACTAGTTGTCATGGTGATTAGTTTTCAGTTTTTTCAGAAAATACCATAATATTATTGGTTACAACTGGAATATTTTGAAATGACACGAGGGACAGGCTGCATTGATGTTTGCTCTCTTTAAGTGCTTCGATGTCATATAGCGTTATCTCACTCTGTCATTCCGAATACTTTGCTTTTAATTGCCATATCTAAATATTTGATCTGTATTTAGCAATGTAATTATACATATTTTAGAACCATATATACATTACTTATACTGAATTTGACATAATTAAGTGCCTCGGGTGTTGGTTATGTAGTTAGTCCTCAACTACCTACTTATATGTTAGTGCCGACTCTGATGGTAGTAAAAGTTGGGTATGGCAGAAGAAACACCAAAGCCGCATTAATGCAGCAGAGATGCGAGCTTTGAGAAGTATGTGTGACCTTGAGTGACAGAGTGGAAAATAAGGTGATAAGAGAGCGGTGCGGGGTGAATGTAGATGTAATTACGAAAATTGAGAAGAATATGCTTAGATGCTTAGGGCATGTAGAAAGGATGGATGAAAGAAGAGTGACAAAACGAATATATGAGTTCTGCAAAAAGGGCAAGTGACGAGTACCCTTACCGACGAGCGTGTATGAGGAATGTGATGCGTGTGAATGAAGCAAAAGAAGTATTGCCAGGATGCAAATGGAAATACGTGGTCTCTGCCTACCCCTCAGGGAAACAGGTATGACTTTTTGTATGTAACGTATAACAACATCTGACTGAGATCATACTGCCTACATAACTCGCACGCTAGGTACAGTTCTCATACATTTTTATATACTTAAGATTACCACTATAGGCAACACGTGACGCTGACTGTACAATCCAGTGTTACGGTGGAAATAATAAAGGAACTTTTAATATTTAGAAACCAGTCGGTAGATCTCTGTCTAAGCGTATAGAATAACATTTTTAAATTGTAAATAATCCTTATGTAGGCTCGTTTCGGGCACTTTCATAGAATGATCTGGGACGCTTTGAATCCGACTTATTGAGTCGCCATTTTGTTACACAAGATAAGCCAGATGCTTCCATCGTACTAATATTATGAGTTAAAATGTTAGGTTATTGTGGTAATCATCATCATCATTAAGTCTTTGCGACCACAGCTCCGACCGCTTTTGCGATGAAGAATCTCTAAAATATATGTATATACGTACAGCCTCATCCAAAATATGGTGCGTGTGCAACAAAATGGAGACTTACTACACTCCATTTGGTATAAAATTAGGTATTTAGTCAGCTTATTAGTTCAGTCCATTCAACCAATTTTGATCTCTATTACATCGGTAATATGTCTCATGAGAACTGCAGGCAGCAGTTGTTTTCGTGTATATATTTTAGCTTTTACTGTCATGTCACCTTTATGCCTACACTATAGAGCTTAAAATTAGTTGAAAAACTGTACTTAAGTGTGTTTGTCTAATGTTATACAAATGGAGTTTAAATATACTTTGTACGCCGTTCTGTAGCGAGTACGCAGCTATTGTAGTTTAGTTGTCTATTATTAAGACTGTCGATGCGCTGTCTCGGTCAAATGGTCATAGACAATAGCGTGCGTCTCTTACATTTGTTATTATTAAGTTCGAATAGTAATATATCACGTTATCGGATATCATTTTTCTTGTCGCCAGGCAAAACCAGGGTAGTTGTGTATTTTTGTCTATGCATTACTTTGACACAAACTCATCCTGTGTAAATGTAACATGGTTTATTTATTTCAATATGTAATGGCGGATACGTAGTTCGATTGATCACGGTCCGCGCCTCTCTCAACGCTATAAAGAGACCGGTATCTCTTTCGAGGGAAGCCATGATTTATATTTAATTTTCCTTTAATAGTTCATGCGATGCGTCTAATGTTTGTAATAAATACCTATACATATCATCGGACATTCCATTACACAAGTATATCACATCACATACTACTCCTCCTTGATGGTATATGTTTCCTTACTTCTGGTGTTCACTCAGCGTGGGCTCCCGAACCTAGTCAGTTTAATACCTTTATATCCACGCAACCATTGGACCTGACAGCGCATATTATGTGTCATATATTACTATAACTTTGGTAGGATATGTCGCGCTGATTCTGTTGAAGATATGTTAGTAACCCTTTATTATTTCTCTTGAGTTTATCTACCTGATCTTACTTACCCCAAGTTGAGTTGATAGTTCACAGTACAATTGGTTGGCGTTATTGAAGTCTCAATGCAATTATAACAAAATCTACTGCCTAGAAAGTAAACATTTATGTTTTCAAAATATTATTTTTTATTGTTTTAACTAAGCCTTTTGTTTACTGTAGTAGTCGATTTTTTGTCAGCAGATGTGTTAATTGCACGATATTGAACTTGTCCAGGGTAAACCTTGACCATAAAACTCATGCGAGATTACTTATGAATACTACTGAGGTTTATAGATAGCTATAATAATATTGCAAGAATATCCAAATATTTGTGGAATTTACCCCATGTTGGGTGAAATTGATCAATATATTATCTCTTCTGGTATCAAATAATGCAACTTAAACTAGTAGTGTTTTTAGGTAAATTTACTCAAATCGGCTGGGGCTCTGTTTTGAAGCAAGGTATTTTACGCAAATCCTAATAATATTTAAATTTAAGTTTAATTTTATTATTGTTACAAAAATGCATTATTTTATCTGATGGTTTGTTAATTAAATTAATGTGGCCTTCGTTTCGTTTTAGTAACTCTATTTTGTAAGTTTTGAGAGTGTTGACTGCCCTTTTCAATAACGTAAAATGTAGTATAAAGTATACCAAATGGCGTACATATACCTATATTTGTACAACATGAACAATGAACATGTCTACTCAGCTACTATGTTTATATAACTAATGTGGACAAGCAGTTGGGTCATCTTGTGCGTCGTTTGAAATAATTGTTTTTTTTATTCACTTGTTTATTTAGAACTTTCACTTGTTTCTAATTAATATTTATCAAACTACATTAATTTGTTTTGCGTATTATGTTTTTTTATGTGCGATCTTGATCAAATGTCACCATGAAAATG
This sequence comes from Abrostola triplasia, assembly GCA_946251915.1. Taxonomy (NCBI): domain Eukaryota; kingdom Metazoa; phylum Arthropoda; class Insecta; order Lepidoptera; family Noctuidae; genus Abrostola; species Abrostola triplasia. Next base: position 636,721 of record OX276424.1, on the reverse strand, counting down.
TTGAGGTTATGTTTAAAATAACCCTCTTATTTCATTATATACCGATCTAATATATAAGTGTATAATATCTGATTTTGATGAATACTTAGATACTCAATGAATACTAGCGTTATATTCAACCAAAGTTGAGTATTTATGTCGTTAGCTAGGTGCACACACGACTCGACAAATACTAGTTTATTAGCAATAGTCTAGGAATGCTGTCCATCGTTAGAATGATTGTTATTATTTTTAAATATTTTATAGAAAGAGAGTAAGTAACATATGTGTGAAGTAGGATGCTATAAACTGTAATGTATGGCTGAGTAGTGTGTGCATCCAGCTTTGGGGAAGTTATGTAACTGTTTATACGATATTAATTGATGTACATAAAAATGTCATTTGTTTTTGTTGCTAGAAATAATAATAATTATAATGATTTAATATGATACATGGTGTTTAATTTGGATATCGTAGTGCTTGTTTGTCCGGACGGTGTATGCCTGTATGGTATAGTACTGCACATAGTTAAACCGTTCTTTGGTCGCTTTTCACGACCCTAGCTTCCAGATTGTAAATTGTAGCTACCACCACACACTTAATATAAGGAACTAAATAATTACCAGAAATAAAAGGCATGATACGTTTATTGTCTTTTATACATCTTAGCCAACTTAAACTATTCGTACGGCTTAAATAAATACGTTACAGTTAGGTGAGTATTACGCGGTGGGTGCTAACATAGTGCCTATTTACATTGTCCTGTCGTATCTAGTAACTACTCTATACGTCTATTGTAATACCTATCTACTATACATTATATACACTAGTGTTATGTTGTTCGATTCTTTATAAAAGGTATTTGTTTTAATAGTGAATGTTTTATGAAAATATTGTAGGATGCCCCACGACGCGAAGGCACATAAAGTGTAAAATGGAATGTCATTGATACTTTTCTCAGGATAAAATTTAACGCCGATCTTATTACACTAATGCTATGATGCTAAAATACCTCAAGTGATTCTACCAAAGTGTATTCAGAATAGTATCATTTGGAGCCTCATTAATGCTATTAGGCCTAAGTAGTTGTCATGCGCGGTCGTAGGTGCTAGCACCACTTGCCAGCCCTGCCATTAATTCTCACAGGCATGTGCGTGTTCTCAGGATACAGGTCGTCGGCAGCGGGGGCTTCGCAAGCGCTCAGGCCGTTGAGGTGCTTCCTGGTGGGTCGCGGCGTGGCCCGGCCCGCGTCCCGGATTCTCTCCCGCGCCCACTTGTCTGCCGCGTGCGTCCTCTTCACTGGCCTCTTGTTGCACTCTGGTTCGCTATGCTTCGCCTCTGAAGCCGGTCTACTAGGCGTTTCAGACTCGCTGCCGTTGATCAAGGAATGCGCACTCCTCGCTTTATGGAGAGACAGTCTTAACGGTTTCCGCGGAGGCGTCGGGCGAGACTTCACATCACCATCTTTCCTGTCTTCGTTTTTCTTATAGTGGCTCATCCTCGAACATGTTTCAGAGCCGTAGTCTATTCTCGGCGAGCTGCTATACATGTCACCGTTGGGAAAATCAGACTCTGATTCGAATTCGGAGGATTTGGCACTTCTGGAATGAAGTTTGGAAGTTCTCCGACTAGACTTGCAAGCGTTTTCTAGAACTTTTCCGTCTATTCTATGATACATGTAATGTCTTTCTGATTCCAGCTGCACGTCTTCTGTGCTCTCGTTTTTCTTCATTTTCCGTAATCGTTGCGACCGTTTCAATTGTTCAATAATTGAAAGTGTCTTTCTTTCCGCCCAGTTGGTCTTCTTGATACTTTCTTCGATTCTGTCTGCTGCCTTCTTTATTTCATAATGTCGTGGGTCAACGCTGGCCGTGGAGTGCGTGTCGCGCATGTCCAGATCGCTATCTGACCTGAAGTATTCTTCGCACTTGGACCTGTTAAGTCTCTCGTTTTTAATTCGTTGTTTCTCTATGTGTCTTTGGTTTCTCTCAATCATACGTATCGCTGCGTCTGTCTCCGCGCTGTAGTCAATACCTCCATGGATGCAGTGATGGGACAGAGAGTGGCGCATGCGTTCCGCTTTGTGTTCTAAACTATGGGAACTATGGGATCTGTGGTTTAGAGGTGGCGAGGCTCTGGGAGATATTGCAGCTCTGGATGAAGCTCCAGAAGCGTTGGATCTTGGTCTGATCATTGGTAGATTGGACTCAATACCGTCGAGGCCGGGCAACTTGGCGACGATTGCGGTGATGTCCGGCCCCTTCTGGAACACTTGCACTTCCGACTTGGGGCTGGGTTTTGGCTGCGGTTCCGTCGTGATGTTGATGTTGGTCACGTTCTTTTTTGTCTTGTTCACTGTAATGCAGCTGTCGTTACTGCTCACGGGGTGTAGCTGGAAAAGAAAGACATTTATGAACATACGAACCATCCTCTCTTAAATATAACAGGGAGGGAATATGATGTGATGATATGATGAAATTTTTTCAAATCGCATTCCCGTGTGGGTAGCTAAATGCTCTGTTTTGATCATTTTCGCTAAAATGGCCATTCAATAATTAAAGTCAGTGTTTATAAATTGCCTTATGTGATTACCTGTGTGTGTCTGCTGAGGAGCTCAGCAACCTGTTCTTCGAGGTAGGATATGCGGTGCGTGAGTCGCGTGTTGTCGGAGCGGAGTCCTTCCTTCGCCTTTTCGGCGTCCTCGGCCGCTGTTCTGAGCGCCCCTAACTCTGCTCGCAGGGACGCCGCTTCGTTCTAGAACATAGAATTTGTAAATATATGATACCAAATTTACTCTTCTTCGCAAAAGATAGATCACTACTGTTCATATAAGTACCACGGGTTTCTTTTTGGTATTACTACTTAATCGCAGTAAAGTAAAGGAAAGTTATCTTTAATGTCCTTGATTGAGTAGGTACATCCAGTTGTTCATGTAAAAAAGTGTCACATCAATCAGCACGTTTTGGACATGCAATATTTAAAACGTATAGCTGAAGTTAAATTTCTAAATTCACATACATTAATAATTATTATTTTCATATTTATTTAATTTTTAAAACTAAGAATTCCCCTACTCATTCGTGTCATTCACTCGCATCATAAAAACATAACATCACGCCTGTATTCCCCGAAGGGGTAGGCAGAGGTGAACATATAGTAAACCCACATTTCGCCAGTTATGTTTGAGGACCCAATGTAGTAGGGGGCGAGCCTATTGCCATCAACCGGGTACAAATCCAGACTCCGTGCTGCTACTGAGAATGACCTAATGGAAAAACCCAGTAACACTTTGCCCGACCCGGGATTCGAACCCATGACCTTGTGCTCAGCAGTCGCGCTTAGCAACTACTAGACCAACGAGGCAGTCGCACTCACTTCACTCGCATCGCATATCTTAATTATGTCAATATAGGTCGAGTTTTCTAAATATTATCGATACCAGTATTCTCAGAGTTTTAATTAATATCTTTATAATAGGTATTATCTGGATCTTTCTATATTTTTATGGATATTTTATTTACTACCTGTGTGAAGCCGTTAGTTTGCGGCGCCTGCGCAGACTGTCCGGCATGGCGCAGGAGCACGAGTCGTGCGGGGTTAGCTGCACTCGTGGCGCGCTGCAGTTCCTCCTGGCTGCGGCACGTCAGCACCGGTGTGCCGTTTACTTCTATTAGTCTGCCAGAATTAGACAGAAATAGGCAATGAAATAATGTTGAAGCCGAAGATACTTTACATCTACAAACGGCATGATTTTGTGGTCGATCACGAAAACAAAGTCTGTAAGTTAAGGCAAAATAGTTTGTTTTTAAATTGGCTCTTCCCTATATTGTAAAAAACAATACGTAATATCATGAAAACCAAACATCGTATAAGTTTTCATTCTAACTACAGAACAGACGTATGAATCCCCTATACACGCACATTATATTTCCACGAAAATAACTTTCGTACACTTTAATACTCAGTAGCGTGTAGCGACCGAATTTGCACATTCGACTTAATATGACTGCTCAATAATTGTAAACTTATACAACAAATCGTCAATTTCGTCGTAGGAGCATGAATCTTTAGAAAAAATACTTTCTAAGTGCGTGTGCAACTGTCCCGTTTTCACTGTGAGCATTAGAATTGGCCTATTATCCGTCATTACATGGAAATGGTTGTTGTTTATTGCTAAAAGTAAACATAATTTATCTTTGGAAACGCTTACGTTATGTGTTGAAGAACAATACTTGTCTAAAGAACATTTTAAGGACTTGTGTCTTACACTAAACTTGGCGGAGTACATTGGTCATCTCTCAAGTCTTTGTCATTTTACATATTAACTACAAGCATCTAAATGTAAGCACGTTCCAGAATAATGTAACGCTTTCTACGGGTTATTAAAGTTATTAGCCATCGATACAGCTTTAAGCAGAATAGTACCTAATATGAACTGTTATGGCACGTACAAGAATATCTGTTTGATTGACAAATGAGTATGAGGTGGTCGTTAGTGCCGATAAATCGTGCTGAATTAATAGGCCAAGTCCTTATGAAGCGTTAGAGCAATTCATAGATATAAATATTTATTATAAAACCCTCAAGATACGTGACTGAGAGTAGATGTTACTAGTATAGATACACTTAAATGCCAGCATATTGAATTGTAGAAATGGCAAGAAAATTCCGACAAGAAATGTTCCCTTTTTATTCATATATAATATGGTAAATATATATTTAAGTTAGATTACTATCCACTGAAATTATGAATATAACATCCTATGATTAATTTAATACACAACATTGATACTTTATATGTGCAGTCCCCAAAGTAGAGCCATGCCCATAACTTGGTTAGCAAGTCAAGTAAAGAAAAACCAAGCTTGTTAAGATCTAATTGAATTGTACCGGCTAGCCGTGGACAAGCAGGTGAGATAATACCCGATGGAGATCAAAACTAGTTATCGTAAGCTCGTTCATTACGACACTTGCGCACTGATAAGGATCTACCAACCTCTAGCTTTGCATAGATGATCATGATTAAATCAGCGATTCTCGCAATTCCATGGGAAGTAGGTACCTACTTATAGAAGTTCTTCCAATTGTGAGGTTTGACTCCTTAGTAGAACGTCAAGGAGTAAGGTGTTGCTCAGATTTGTTTTTGATGTAATTGTTAATATCCGCTTATGGTTAGGAAGTGATCCTTATGGAAAAAGGCTCGTTCTGTTGAGGATGATATATGAGACAAAAACTTTAAGTCTAAATGTAGGTATGTGTTATAGAGCATACTTTACACAGCTAAGTTAATTTCTCAAGAAATACAGGCGTTTAAGGTGAAACAATACCTATATTACGACTGCCTATCGCGTATTGCTATTATTGTATTCGGCAAGAAATACCACAAAGAAGATTATAACATCAATAAAGTAACATATGTAACGTTACTACGAAGGTACTTACCGCGGCTAAGGTGCAATGCAATCCGTGCGCATTCTAATGGGACGTGTATTGATGGTCGGACGGTGCAAGCCACCTCCCGGAGTGAGGCTGCGCATGCGTGTCGTTTTGTATTCACACCTTTAACACCTTATGCATGGTAGCATAATGCGTAAGAATAAGACAGGTGTTTTTTTACAATGTGTCTACCGTATTTGTATATAAGTAAATATCTATGAGTAATTATATAATTATTGGTTTCAAATAAATGTTTTTAATTCCTTATATCACAAATCTAGTAATATGTAGTATACATTCTACTAACTGAATAAACAGTGTCCACTTGGATTTCCAGTAGCATCATGAATAAATACATAAAGTTATTGAATATTAAAATATTCTAGTATATGAACACAAAATAAAGCTATAAAGTTTAACCATCTGTCTAGCTAACCAGTTATTTGGCGCGGTGTGTGGCCGTCACAAGTGCCAAGAAATTCCTTGCACTAATGTAAATTACTTTGACAGTGTTTGCCCACAGCCCATGGCCCATCGCTGCCCATCTATGGGCACCGATAGCATCTCGATCGTCGTGATTGCGGGCCGGTGACCTGCTGCGCCGGCGCAGATGCGCACGCGTTTGGCGCGCATTTACGTAGTTATTCCGCACTATAAAATGTTCAGTGTTGAGATTGCGTCGTAAAGGCGTTTTATGTAGGATTCGGAGTAATGTGCACAGAGGTTGAGAGATTGTGACTATTTCTCTGAGTTCAGTCGTTATAGGATTAACGCGTTTCTGTATCGTCGTTTTCTTGAGAAAGCAGCTTATACAATACGTGGTAAGTGAAGTGTAAATTTAAAGAATAAACACAAAAACTAGGTACCTACCTATATGTCGTTATAGCGATCTACAAAAAAGTCCATACTCATCAGGGCTATACGACATGATACTGGTACCAACCTGTCTCCGGCCTTCAGAGCGGTGTTGTCTCCGGGCCACTCCACGAGCATGCCGGCGCCGCGGGGAGCTGCGCCCCACGAGCCCTCGCGCACCTCCGCCGACACCAGCGAGGCACTGCCGCCGCACTCCCGCACCGCACTGCGAATAAAAATGTATCATATAATGCTTGTATTTCCGGAAGAAGAAGCCTATTTTTAGAAACATGTTATTTGATAAAGATCAAATCAAAGAAGTCACACAGAAAGGCGGGCCTTTTACTGTACAATGTGTAAATATGCTAGTTGTAAACCTAAAGCATATTTTGATTGATGTACTGTACAATTGCGACTATAATATCGAAAATGCTACGAGACAATTATCCAGACGATATATACCTACCTTGAAATATTGAATACCCTTGTATTTTTCTAAACAATGCTTTTTAATTTCCGATCTGAATGGAAATTACTGACAACTACAGAGTGTGACAAAAACTGTACCTAATCACGGGATAAATTTCACACTTAGACATGTGAAATATATCTCGCGACAAAAACTCAAGCTCTAATTAGAAGATTGACGCTATAAAGAGCTAGAAACCTTGCTCTATCCAATATCATGTTGTACAGATGTTTTTTGTTGAAAACAATATCTCTATTGTTTTGATAACGTATTTAGATTGAGAAAATTGGAAACCTTTTACGCAAACCATTAGAAAGAAACGGTCAGTTTAGGCTTGGATTACTTACAACTGGTCAAATGCACATGGTCAAAATATATACTAAGTTATTTACACTTCTTAGAAATAAATATATACAAAATAACAAATTTAAACTAAAAATTATGCATCAAAGTATTCCTCCTCATTGCTGTCCAAAGGCCAAAAGGCTGGCGGCATTGCCACGTTGAATGGCAATGCTAATTCTTTGGCCGAAAAATATTAGTTGTAATATTAACAAAGATTGACAGAAGACAAGGAGATTTGGAAAATCCAAGTAGAGGCCATTGCTTAACTATGGGTTACATAAATAGGCTGACAAGAAAATGAAGCTATGACTTATATTTAGTATACTCAGTAGGCGTGCCCAAAAATATCTGAACATTGAGAATCATAAGGGTCTAAAATATTAGGATGCAGATTTGGCGAGCCACATTCCTAGTGACTCCTATCTCAAAGCTCACATAAACAAAATAACATAAAGTACTAAGTGTTTTATTACAGAACATTATTTTACTAAGAATCTACTCAGTTGAGTGACCCAATGGTGCTAAAATATCCACTAGAAAAGAAGTGAAATATGAAACCCATAAAGATCCCGTGCAAACTGGTTGTAAAAAAAACTAAGACGTCGAATGCTCACGCGCGGCACGCTATACCGGAGATACAGACTGCCAGACAAGTGGGACTGGCGAAAGGCTCATAAAAATCAAGGGAAAAGACAACAAACTTTTATTTAACCAGTATGTGACTAACATCATAAATAACAATTAGTGATAGTGCTATGTTCCTTACGATTACGACCTGCTTTGTTGTGACTACTCAAAAGTCGGGACTACTCCTAATTTGTTTTCGGATGACTGCTGAAATAATGAGTCCACAAACGTTGTATGACAAGTCTAGGAACAGGGACTATTTACCAAGTTATACAAGATGTTAAATAAACTAAAATTCCGCTAACATATTGTTTAGCCGACTGTACCGCTGGTACAAGACGTAGGTAGACGTCTGCGAGGTGCTAGCGCTTGTTTCGTTATACATGTGTATATAAATGAAGGTGAGTATGTTCTGCAGTTATGCAGCCAGATGAAAACTAAAACAACTATTTCAGTTTAAGTAATCTAAAAATATATATTTGTTTGAAGAAAGATATAAAGAGGCCCACAAACATTAATCCAAATGTGCAGTAATTCATTTACATATATGTATAAGTACATAATCCATATCTATACTTCCATACTTACAAATGTGAAAAAAGTCTGTCTGTCTGTTTATCTTTTACGCCATCAGGACTAAACCGCTGGGCGTATTTTGATGAAATTTGGCTTGTGGAAAGTTTAAGAACCGAAAAAGGACACAGGCTCCATAACGCGGGCGAAGCCGCGGGCTATAGCTAGTAATTCTATAATTGCTTGTGTATCCGACTGCCCTATTTGTCCAGCTAAGAAGCAAAAGCTACCGCTAGAAACAATGTTAATAAATAAACAAATAAACTGTGAGGTGCGCAAGCACATCGGCGCACCTTTTGTTTCCGCCACCATACAAAGCCTATGTTATTTATGTAATGAGGCTCTCGGGGATTGGAATGAACATTAATTGAACACGTCGTAAAGTATGGATAATGACTTAACTAAGTATATATTGTAGTTTTATACCAAACCATTATGTCGTTGAATACAAAATAAGAGAAGGAAAACGTTTATAACTCACTATAATATAAGGTTCCGTAGACAGAGAGCAAAAATAGATGATACGTTTGTTTGTTTTGTATAAGTTATCACTTTCCATCGGTTTAAAATAGAATCAATGATGTTAACTAAGGTCTATATTTATCATTTGATACACTAACACTTCTACAAGAGTTTACATATTTACACCTATGTCTACACCAATATCTCCCCACTATTTAATAGGTCACTACCCAGTTTACAGAACAAATATTTCGGTCTTATATTCCTCGATTTACAAATAGATTACAATATTAAAAATCAAAATTTAAATACAGAACCCAGACTGTTTTAAGCTCGACACGCCCTTGATGGGTAATCCAGTACGCTTGTTTGCAATTTACTAGATTATGTGTCCAACACTTATCCAGGGTAATTTCTGAATCGAAGGCTACTCTATCTACAGGCTTTAATAAGATCTGTGCTGAGTTCCAAAGTTAAGATAGTAATCAAAATTAAACTACGAAGCAACAAGTCAAGCCAAAGTACAAATAAATAATGTATGACAGTTATGTCCATGATAGAGGAAGGGTGCGGAGTTTGTTTAGTTTTGCACACAAAACTGAAAGAAGTTACTAATGGTGGTTGTTAATTACGAAATGGGTAACTAAAAATGGACAATTAGACAAATATAAATAAAAATGGAAAAAAGTCATAAACCTCGAATTCTAAATATAATTTCCAGCCAGAGAATAAGTCTCAGAACAGTACTGGTAAAGTGGTAATTCGGTTATGATCACTTTTGGCCTATTTTCCCTTTTATAGAATGTGTCGACTGTCCAGCCAAACGTGCTTCGGTAGCGACTTCATAAATACATCATTTAAATGTATGCAAACAGTTGGGAATTGTATACTAATAAATTTCCTAATATGTTCACGTCGTCCTACTTGATCGTTGAATTGATAATTAAATTTAAATAAACTATGATCTATAATATTTGATTGATATAATAGTTACGTTCTTTAAGCAAACCTGTGCTGTGTTATTATTATTTATAGGTAACTAGCTGTGCCCCGCGGTTTCACCCGCGTCATTTGCTTTTGTATAAACTTCATTAGACTTCTGATATCCTAGTACCCGACGTTAAAAAATACTACACGCTGCGAGCAATATTTATTAAGATTAATTTCCATAACACTTCTGTAACCCTGGTACTCAAAACGCGAGCTGTCAAATGTCAACCTATTTATTTGTTTTAATATTATCACTGTTTGTTTACTATTTAAATCTATTTCTTAATATTTTTTTCCGTAAGAACCATCCTTGGACTTCCACAAACATTTAAAAAAAAGAATTATCGAAATCGGTTCAGCCGTTCACACGTGATGCCGTGACAACGCGAAACGGGTTTCATTTTTATATATATAGATAAGGGCGCAATTGTGTACCACTTCTACGCACACGGGGGTGAAATTTGGCATATAGATTAAGTTATGGAGAGCGGTACAGAGAGCATTGACTGTTTTAAATTATATTTTTGAGTATTCGAGTTTTGAAGAAGGCTTTCATCAGTATTGTAACAAGAGAAGTTCAATACCACGACATCAACGGTGCCGAAATATCCTATTTATAGCTACATATACGCAGTAGATCTGATCTTTGGAAGAATATAGGTGTAAGAGTTAAAGATCTGATACTAGAGACATTCACGAACCTAATGCCACTCAAGTTGGGACTGGTCAGTTTGTCAACCGATAAATAACTATCAACAAAATATATTCGACAGTTGTCTCATGTGCCCGAGTTGAAACTGTTACGGTAGCTAACCACATTTCTATTGGGTACTTCGATACATTGTTTATAGTCAGCAATATAAAAGGCGATTGCAATCAATCCGCTCTGAAACGTTAAGCGTAAGATTGCGCACCATGTAGGGTGAAAATAAATAAAATATGCCCCGTTATTGGCCGGACCGGCACGTGAGCCGGCCGCGTACGGAGGCCGATTTATTATAGCCTCTGTTTAGCCTGTATATGGATTTATTGGTATTTACCGTTTATAGTGGGAAAACTACCAAGCGTGGGTAAAAAGTGGATCTAAGGATTAGTGGCTTAATTTTATTTGCTGGTTTTTGTGTTAAATTAATTGTATGTGATAAATCTGCAAACGATTTAAGTTTTTTTTATTAAAGCAGGTAATAAATAAATTAAAATCATAATATATTCAGTCAATAAATTAGCTACGATATCTGGCGAGGTAGAAAATCATACCGACTTTGACGCAGCCGGGGTGCGATTCTTTGCACGTACAAACTTTGTTTGATCCGCAGATACACCATATGTCCCGAGTCTGCGTGTTAGTGTATGTGATATTAAATGTTTGTGAAACGCACCTACGATACAGGAGAAATACCTGGGGCGTTTTAAAAAGAAAATAATGAAAGAATGTTCGCACGTGTTTAAAAGATTCTTCCATGTATACTTGTAATCAGTTTCAAACTGCCCATCGATCCCTTTTTATTAAACTTAACACAGCCAGCTATAAAATCGAAGCGTTTGACAGGCATAATGAAGCACGTTCAATATTTATGGCAACACATCGCAAACTGTTATGTCGCTGGCAACACTGCGATGTCGATAGTATTCTAGTTATCACAATAAACTATGCCTTTACACGTATAGACTGTGTATTTAGTTCTGCATGGTAAAGTTATAGACAAACTGGCAAATTGCTTTTTGAAATATTGGTACAGTCAGCAACATAATTAGCTGAACATTTCACTTCATAAAACTTCTTCTTACATAGTAAAAAAGTCTTAAATATTCTCAATTCATCAATTGGACGCTCCTGTAATTTGAAGCAACAACTTGAACTGATGTTTATTTGTCTGGACTGTAATTACTTGTCCTAAGGTTTCTTAACATGTTATGTTACTTATGTTGTTGACTGTACATTGTTGCTCATTACATTACATGTTAGATTAGTAATGAATGAAAAATCAAGAATGAGCTTTACAAACTTCAAGTTTTACCGATGAGAATCTATGCAGAATATAATGGTTGATCCTGCGCCTGATTTCTCTCCGGTCGGACTGATACCGACTCATCTGACTATGAGGGTGAGGAAATAGAGTGAGTGCACCTGTGTTTGCGCGCACACTTGTGCACTATAATCTCCTGCGTAGTTGGCTAGTCTCAGCTGAGACAGGCCGCCGTAACCGAAATCCGGTCAGGAGAACATTATTATACTTATAAAATCTACTTATATTTGTTTTGATTTGTGGGTGCTGTCTTGGAAAATGTCAAAGGACGCCAAAAATTGTATTGGTACTTACCAGTAAGAACGGCGCCAGCGCATGCGATCCCACGGCGCGCGCGCACTGGTCGCAAGTAATACGCTCGGCTAATGTGCGTTTGACACGCGTAGGTATAACTAATGTCGGTGTCGTGTGCTATTTAAAGAAATGTTATATAGGATGGCCTGGGTGAGGTGTAGACGGAGAATGTCTAGTGTACGTATATACTTAAGTAAAACTGTAATCCCCGCAAGGATAGGCAGAAGTGTTTCTTTAGGGCTCTATAATACCACTTCATTTCGCCCCTGATCACAAGCCTATAGCTCGGTAGCCTTTTTAATAATATCTCAAGAACATTCTATAATATTTTAGCCGGTGTCCATTTAAATATCAAATCTCAAGATTTGATGAGTCTAGTCTAGAGGTGAGGCAAATTTAATATCAGTTCCGTTTGTTTTTAATTAACCGAGATTAATTAAACATGGGATGCAGACTAATGCTCGAATTGATGAATGCACCATTCAGTGTAACATCAATTAGAAACAAATGGCTCGCGATGTTGTCGTTCTTAATAGATTCTTAATGACTTATTTGACACGGCTGAAACTAACGTTAGAGATTCTTCCCACGGTGAGAGAAATTACTTGTTTGAATATCTCGAATCTATTTAATGGGGAAACTTTACAATATGCAAATCACTCTAATGTTTTTAAAGTGATAATGTTAACCATCCATCACATTGTATACAGGTAGGTAGGTATTTGACCTAATACTAGACCACTGACATTTCGGTTCTGCCTCCTTATGATGAACTTTTTTGTTCATGGTAAGGGGGTTAAACACAACAATAATCGAGCGCCTTTTACAGCTTATTTTAGGTACTCTACTATTCACAATTTCATTAAAGTCACATTTTGTATAGATTGACCTGGTCTCTGATCCGATTTTTGTGGTGCGAAACATTGACATCATATCAAGAGGCCATTCTATATTAATATAATTGTTTTTGTTTTAAACACATAAAAGAGAATGATGTTAACTACTCAATCTCAAAAATGGGGCGGACGCTTGATTGATTATATTTGAGTATCTTGTAAGAATCTAAAAGCACTACTTCTCACTATACACAATTACTTTCCCACAATGAGGCTAGTGTTGTCCAAAACTATTTCCCAAGTATATGATTGGTTTGCGTGGGCGTCCGGCAATCATTACCACATTAGTACGACGACGCATCGTTGCGTGCGCATTACTTGGCAACTGGCACGCCAGATACTATCTATGTCTCATTACTATTTATCGAATTAGACAACTATTTTCTTGATAGTTGGCTTGAGGAAAACTACGTCAATTATGAGTGATTACGTGCCTGCATGCCTTGTGAGAACTATATTGATGACAGATATAGACGCATTTATTTTGTAGGTGCAAGAGTTTTAGAACATAGAACGGTACCTATATGTTCCTCGTTTTCGTTTTACTACTTTAGCCCTCTTATTCATAAACGAGGATCATACCGGCAATAACTAAACCCCGTATTAAGTCTATTGACATCTCTATTCTTTGATATATAAACGACAGTGACAAGTATAATTTAATACTTGGTTTAAAATTGTAATTTTTATGAATAACTAATGTTTAGTCTAATTTCTTCTAATTAATTAACCATAAACATTCCATATTGCTCAATCATTTTAATGCGAGTTTTAAAGTATTTAGCAGTTGATAGGATACAGGATTGTCAAAGGACGTAGCTGAATGCTTCAAGCCCCTCAAGTCGTAACTAAGTTCACTTTCTCTACAATTCACATTCATAAATAAGTCAAAATTTCGTACACTATTGTGAGATTTCCCACGAGTGAAATCACAAGTAATGTATAATTATAATAAAGGCTTGTTACTGCATGACATATGATGTATTATGTGTATATGCCTATTGTTGTATTATATGCTTTTCATTAAGTAATGCTGGTTTCGGTGATTTCATACAAGATAAGGTAAGATCCGTCTGTTATTAGGTATTGTGGGTGTTTACTTTCGTTTATGCACACCACTGGGAATTTAATGAAGACATTATGTATTATAATTATGACATACGAACCGACACGTGGTAAGCGTGTCTCTTACACATTCTTCGTCAGTTTACTTTCTTTGTTAGTAGGTGTTGCTTTTACACAGAAATCGCCGACAAAAAATAATCTCAATTCTTTTCGTAGCTGCAGTGTTAAATATATTTAAATACTAAGCTGTATTAACATGCATGTTTATCATTGCCATTTAAACTTAGTAGACTGATCATCAATGTACACAATGATTACAACACCACAGACGTAAATAGATGAAATAACATCTAGACAACAATGTCCTAATATACAGGCAAATGTAGTCTTTCAGCATACTGCATTTATCTTAACAAACGAGTTTTGAATTGATAAATGTTGATATGATGCTTTCAGAGCTTTGAAGAGATATGCGTTCTATGTTTGCATATATTAGCCTTATTACCGTACACCATACATTAGAATACAGTTATCGGATGTATAATAGCCTGTTCGCGGAAACGATAGAATGATAGAGCGCGCACACATCACGTTTGACAAAGGTGTGAACCAATTAGTTGGCGCGCAGTTTTTGTGTTCCAAGCAAACGGTACACGACGCGGGACGCCGCGCGCATCATGCGTGTTGTACCTCGTCAAGAAGTTCCTATTGTTTCAAGATTTGACAGATGAAAACACGCGAATAACAATACACATTGATCGTTAGGAGCTCGATAGTCGTTACCTCAAACGAACTGTTGAAGGGCTAATGTATAAGCATCAGCCTGGAGCGAATTATTGTATGTACAATGTACATTGTATTTATGTACCTTATATCGACACATTAGGCAAAAAAGACGGCAGTCTCTAAGAAGAAGAGTTAAATACTGCATTGAAATCTATAATAAATTTAATATGCAAGTGCACTGTACTCGGGAAGACCAAGTTTATTGGTTCCTGCAACTAAGGAATATTATGTTCTACAATCATGTTCGCGTCTGTCTTCAACGACTGGGGTTTGAAATCACGGCCTGTCAATCACTGGTCCGAGGCCCCAGCTGTGGGGCTATCGCCACTTAAATAAGTTCCCTCCGAGCCGCATTTAGAGTAACAGTACCGGACTGTTCCAGGAAACGTATTAGGGCGCATAATTTGCCGCTCTCAAACGAAAGGCTCGGACAATTTGCGTAATTTTAAGCGTCTCTAATTGTATGATATTATGCAGAAAGGCCTTTCCCAGTGTTTGGAGAGGTTTCTAAGTGAATTCTTGAGAAATTGAGCGTTTTAAATAGGGTCTATTTTGCACAGCATGGTTTGATACACGCTTATTAAATTAGCAGGCTACATGGTAGGTATTTGTGGGGACTTGAAACGTTACACGAAATATCGTTATTCGATAACAATATTTAGTAGAATTAAATTGATTTAATTATCTTTCAGTTGTATCCATTATTTAAGTTACTATAAAATTGTCGACTGTAATAAATACTAAAATCTACATTACTACTAATACCATTTATAAAACTGCAGCGATTCATATAACAGCGACATTTTATCGACTTATAATTACGATTAAGTAATTACAGGGAATGCCGCGTATTTGTAACGTTGAGCGTGCGACGCGCTGTCGGATTTCCCAGCCTTCCACCAGGCGGTACCAACTCTGTTTCCGGTGGTACGTGGACCATAGATCATAGAAGAGAGTATTACACATATTCTATACTGTCACTATAAATGAAAACTTCCTGGCAGGCAACTGGAAACGCGTGAATATTATTGTTGTACCTATATATGGAGACAGTTGACTGTGTTAAGATTGCCTTACTCGTACTTTATGTACAGTATGTTATATTGTCACGAAAGAGATTTTAAAAGTACATGTTGGTACTGATGCGATATTATATGCAAGATTTGCGATGTTTTCTTTAATTATCAATTTAATAACATGTACATCATATAACGTTGTGATGTAGTAAGAATGTTTGCAAAAAACATTTACAAATGCTCAGACGTTAAACAATTGTAAAACAACCAAGGGTACTAGCAACATGCAACTGCACAACCAAAATGTACACCACCAATATATGTACTTAAGTTTTTCGTATAATTACTCTAATGCAGCAGTGTTGTGGGATGTGTGTGTATCCACATGCACACGTCTGAAACACGTGTAGATGTTATGTGTTGACACTGCCGGACTCAGATTGTTATGAAAACATTATTGTCTTAAGTAACGACAATTAAATATGCGTGATGTGAGGTGCTAATTAACATATACTTTGTACCTGAATTTGGCGCGTTGGGCGATGCACAAACGTGGTCGCTTTTGTGTCTCGTGTCGGATACAAGCTGCCAATGAATATTTGATTTCTATATAACCAGCATGAAATCAGCCACTCCCTGCCGTGCCGCTAGAGAACACAGCTACTACGGTTTCCTGTGATGGTGTGATGTGTCGGTAACAAAACTATCAACGTTTTCGCCCCGCGACGTAGATGAATTATTCGTATTTGCAGTCTGCACATACAAAATAAGCGCTAGAAGCTATAAGCTCTTGAGTTAATATGTCTGGCCTCTAAACTCGGCACCAACTGGTACATGACCGCTCATTATTCCTTTTACTGTACTTATATACCACATCTCCCTTATTTCCATGTTCTGTGGTTGTATTGACTTGACATAAACTTCCAATAAGAAGTAGTCTTGCTATACATGGAAGCAGTTCTATGTCTTCACGTGTCTGGAGTATTAAATGGCGGACATTAATGATTTGTTATGGTTTATTACTTGTTTATTGGTTCTGCGGCTGCGCAATAAGTTAAAGCAGTACAACAAATTAATACTTATAACAAACTATAATAATAAATAAAAACTGCGTTATTGGTTACGTGATCGGGTTAAGGGTATTATGGAGTTAAGTGTTTGGTGTACTTGTAAATGTCGTTATGTTCTAAGTTATGGAATTCGGCCATGGTGATAGCTTTCTTCCTCGAATTTCGGACTTTCCGTAGCCACGCCACGCAATAGTAAACTTCTACTAAATCCTTTAGTTTGGTAAAACAAATCTATGTTTTTCTTACTGTATAGATAAGGTTCAGTAGGACAGGAGTAGTGTATTATTGGGGCTTCTGCATCACTCGCTTCGCTACGCTCGTCTCGCGATGCAGAGCGCCCCAATAATACACTACTATGCGATGTCATGAATGTCGTAAAAATGCAATTGACTTTTTGTTCTTTGCACCCATCGATACTACTTCTACTGTAGGTTTTGATAAATTTGCATTCATTACATTTTTCATGATCAGTCTGTATGCAGATCGTGTCAGTAATATTCATGTAGGCAGAAGTTAGCTCATTTTGGGAGTAACTGTTTCAGACATTTATTAATATAAACTTTACCCTTCACAGCGTTTAAATAAAAACATTGAGGAAAATGAATAGCATGTTGCATCCAAGGATCATCGTAAATCTCCCAATCTTCTATAATACCTCCACATGAGAAACAAGCTGCTTTATCATTTACACTATTTCCACAATAAAAAAATCCAGCGTCAGCCATTTCCATCACCAATCTTCTCGAATCAACCGTTGCCCAATAGTGATTGAATGAAAACTCCCGCATTTTATATGTGTTATACATATCATAGCGTGGATTGTATTTATTTTGAAACATGTTCTGTTTACTCACTTCCTAGTTCTTGCTGCAGATAATTATAAAAGCATAATGAGGTCGTATAGTTATCGCTAGCAACTTATAACGATTACTTTTAAGCGGGTTTTGGGGGGGGGGGGGGAGGGGATTAGGCAGATAATCTTAGAAAAAATTAAACAAGAAAAACTTATTTCAAAATTTTATTCTCGATACACCATTTCTTGAGACATATAACATTTTTAATAGCATATATTGAATCACGAAAAATACAACTGTACAAATCATGAGAATGTTCATATTTTTTGTACAAGCTTATTAAACTAGGACAACATTTATCTTCTAAATTACTTACATTATTATTATTCAAAATATTTTTTAACCATAACACTTTTTCTGATCCTTTGATGTAAACACATTTGTCTCTTAGAATATCTACAATCAAATCCTGATGATTTGAGTAAGGCACAAATCCTTCACTCCAGTGTATCTTTCTATTACGTTCAATCCAATTAACTTGTTGCCTTTCTTGTTTCGTCAAATCGTGATATGGAAATGGCGGCTTAATTAAAAACACTTGTAATTTATCACTACACAATAAAGCAATTTCTTTTAGCACAAATTCATTTGCTTCCGTTTTAAAGCCCTGAACGTCTACAATGGTATTCATGATAATCGACGTACTATATTGCTCAGAGGTTTGTATTCCACAAGTCGATCGTTTATAATCAAACAATACGCTGCAGTATTATCTGGTATTGGTGCTGAACATTCAATTTCTAACCGAACGTCTACTGGACCTGTTTTTAAACTATCGTTTTGCCTTGAACAATCTAAGATGAATAGGGGAGCCTTCTCTTTAAAGTCCTTTAGATTAAGCAGCGGTTCTGCTGGACAGTTGTAATAGGATTGATGAAATTTAGCATACATTTCATATAATATACTGAATTTGTTCTCAGAAAATTTTAAACTTAAAGGTTCATATGGATAATATTGTGAATTTAAGAAGAGGGTGACGTTTGTCACTTCACAATGATCAAATAGTGAACTGTCTTTTAGTTTATTGCTTTTTCTATTAGTTTGTAGGCAAAGAATTACATATCTAGGTTTTTCCAATTGTGATGCAGTTTTAACAGACCATGAGTGCTTTGTAGTTTTAGGTAGAAAAGGATATTCATACAAATCCCAATTTCTAAATGCTATTTGAATAGGCTTATCTTTTTCCAAATGTTTTAACAGAGTCAATCGTTCCCGATCTGAGACTTTTATGTGCGGTACCCTCCATTGTATTCTTTCTATTTCTATTTGGAAATGGGCAATGTCATCAGTAAGTATAACGCTATTTAAATTAGAGTTACTTCTATTCAATATAAGCTCATGTTTACAATTTATTATAATTTTATTATAATCCTCAGCAAATCCTAAAACTTTATTTAATGGTATTAAAGCACTAAAATGTCCATCACTTTTAAATCCAGTTAAATTCCAGCCCCATAGGGCAGCCACTTTATTTTCAGCTTCATTTAATGAAACGTACGATTTTATTGTCGAAGTTATTCCTGAGTTTTTTATGCGATCTATTTCAATACCGTTTATTTCGTACCTGATGTCTTGAAACAAGAACATAGCAGAGTTATTGCTAAACGAAAAAGGTTTTTCAAGCGGTTTTCCATCTTTTCCGAAGAGCTTTGCTCGACCTTCGATGTAAATTGAACTGGCTGATGGTAACACATATATGTCTTGCTGGTGGATGGGAATTCTGATTTCATCGCTTTCTCTAAAGCAGTTATTGTAGGGGTTGTATGAATGGACTTCATAACTTTCGATCGAAGTATCGAAGTGGGGCAAGTCATTAATCTTTAGTATATTCATACTTTAAAGCCTAGAGCTTTAAGAAAATCTAAATTTGTTTTAGTTAAATTCTTCACTTTTTTCTTGCGTCTGCGCACCTGTGTGGTTGTAGAAGAAATAAGGCGTTTTATTTTGATCGGAGGGTATATATTATATAATATCATTTTGTTTTTCTTAAGTGAAGACGCAGTTGGATATGTTCTATACGGTCAATGCAGTAACCAAACTGATCAACAACTTTAATAGATATAGATGAAATGATATTTTTGTTCACTGGAAAGTAAATAACGTTTGCAGGTGTTTCTATGTACTGATGGTCTGCAGCAGTATTAGATATAAATTCATGAATAATATGAGTTGGTAATCCGTTAGTGTAGGATCCGTATATTAAATCACACTCAATTCTAATTACAGGTGAAGTGTTATTATTATTATTAAAATGCCCTTTTGGTATTGAATTCAATAGTGAAAAGGAAAGGTTAAGCAAACCACACTCATATTTCCCAGATAAAGTCAGAGGAGGTTGAAAATATGATTCTAATTCTGATTTTTTACCAGAGATAGTCACTGTTATAGACATACTTGTATACTGATCACTTTTGGATAAATCTATTTATTTTATTCCCTGCTTACACCAAAACTTTCTTAAAAACTTTAAACAAAGATGGCCACAGTTAAAAGGATGATCACCTTGTAAATTATCATAATTATAGTGGACTTTTGAGCCTAAGTATTTTATAAATTCTTTTGGGGGCTTAAGGTTTCCGTAACTGTCAAAATATTCAATATAATAATTGTATTTTGCATAGGCTACCCAATGAGAACCTGGATTTTTAGAACTATCTAAATTAATAACTCCACATTCTTTTTTTAACGGACATTTAGGGAGCTCATCTCTCATAAAGACACCTCTAAAATATGGAATATCATTTCCATGTCTTAAAATATCAAGGTTAGTTAATGCTCGTTTGGGTAGCCGATATTCTAGTTTTTTTCTTTTGTTACAAAAATACCAAGTCCATTTTTATGTGGCTTAAGATGTAGTCCTTTTCCGATGCAAAGTGTCTCCATTTTTTCATTGTGTCTCTTCGATTCTTCATACAGCCTTTTGGCCATCTTAAATTCATTTATAGTTTTAGCAATACCAGCTGCGCCACCTGCTAAGGCACCGACGGCTGACAATCCCGCAAAAATAGGAATCAAAGGTAATACCCCACCAGTTTTTGGTATTGGAATTATCCGAGGAAGTTTAATAGATGAATCATCAGCTAATTCTCTGACAGCAGCCATAGCATATTCTATCGCCATTTTTTTGCATTTTGGTTTTAATTTTTTCATACGTTTTTTCACCACTGATATAACATTTTTTAATTTCTTTTTAAGTCCTTTTCCAGATGTAATTTTTCTTGAAGGCTTTTGACTCCGAGTTTTCATGCCAGCGCCGGTTTTAATTTTTGCTAACATAGCATTGCTTACTAGATGGGCGGCGATTTTTTCTCCTGCACTCGCATCAGGAGCAACTAATCGTTTTTTTGCCATTTTCATTAAAACTAAATCAGCGTTGTGTCGATCCGTTAAGTTTGACGACTTGTGATATGCAATGTCGTGTTTTTTACAATATTCGTCTAATTTATTTACACCTTTATCTCCGCGTGCAAGTCTCTTAATTAATTTTGTACCAGGGCCACAATAATTATATCCTGGCAAATGTAACTCAAATGGTAAATGATTTATAAGCCAATTAAGAAGACTACTCTCTCCAATACACATAATAAGACTGATCAATCAAGGATTAAACACTCAATAAATATATTATCATAAATTAATGAGCTTCACAAGCCTGTTGAGCTTATACATTCTTACAACACATTCGACTTATCAATCCAACTATTTTCAGCAGAAGACAGGCCTAGCCATTTTACTAAAACCCTATTCCCTTTCCTTTTAAGAACTTTCTCAACTAGATACACATTAGGATGTTTTGTTTTTTGAACTTCTTGTTCATAAAAGGCTCCTAAAATAGGCTGACCTCTGATCGTATCTTCAATTAAGTAAGTGATAGGAGTTGTATTCTGTTTGTTTCGAATTTTAAATATTTCTGTTGACCAGTTTGGAGTGTATCCTTTTTCAAATGTTCCTTTATACTTGCTGATGCGCACATAATCACCCACTTTAAGCTTGCTTTTCACGCTAACTTTTTTTACCAACCTTTCATATCTTTGTAATATACGTTTTTTATTTATGTTATCCACACTTGCTGGAATTTCACCAATTGTGCGATGGTAGGCATGATTGTATTTGTAAATAACACTACTGAGGGTCTTACTGAGCCAATTATAATTACCTTTCAGACTGAATTCTTTGTACAATTTAGATTTCAATGTTCTGATAAATCTCTCAACTATTGAAGCTTTTTTTGATGAAAATGTTGAATAATGATTAATATTATAAGACTTCATAAGATTTTGAAATTTATTATTATAAAATTCTGTTCCATTGTCAGTTTGTAAGTTCTTAGGAACACGCTGCTTATCCAGTAAAATCTTAAAAGTATTATATACCGCATCTTTGTTCTTACTTTTCAAAGGAAACGCCCAAGCGTATTTTGAAAATGTGTCAATAACGGCAAGAATAAACCTAAAGTTTTTATTTTCTTTAGAAATCGATTGCATGTCAATTAAGTCTGCCTGCCATAGGTCATCTATATCTTTCATAATAACATTTCTTCGGGGAAAGTTCACCCTTGCGCTTTTATGAATTTCATTTACCACATCGGTTTTGCTCATGTTTGGGAATTTCCTGTATCTTCTAAGTAACCAGATATCTCCATGTTCGAATGATTCTATGACACTGAATCAAAAGCTTATTATTATTAGTATTTATTCCTTAATTATGTCAGCTTCTTTTAATTCTTCAATAATTGATAAAATTTCATTTTCATGATTTGTGTTGCCAGCATCTCTTGATGCTACTAATAATTTTAATCTCTCAACCAATTCATTGGGATCGTCCCAATACACCAAGTCAGTGTTAGTTTTATATGTCTTAAGTTTTGGAATGCTACCTCCAAGTTTTATTTGACGTTTCTCGTTTGAATCCTTGGAGAATAAAGGTTTGATTATTTCGCGATATTTTATGCCTTTATCACCTCTTATTTGACCTTCAGGGTTGAAATCTCTTTTATGAGCATTTGTATGGTGTAAAATGTCCTTATAGACAAGTCTATCTTTGCTTGATATTAATTTTAAATCTGGTTTCCTTCGAAGTAAAAGTTCTTTGAGCCCTGCAGTTAAGTTGTAACTTTTGTCCCCGATTTTAATCAAATACATGATATCGTTATTCAAACTATCAATTTTAGAAAATGTTACTACTGAATTACCCATCATTAAAGTTTTATTATCGTTTCTTATTCCAAAAGGTATATTTAAGCTATCGTGTATATCATAAATATCATCACATTCTAATGAAATTTCTAAATCTTCTACTTTATTTTTAGGGAATTCCATAGAATCTGAATCAGCATCGTAAAATTTATCGCAGTTAGTAGGAGTGCTTATAAAATTCTTTTCCGCTTCGATTTTTTCAGAAATCGCACATGATATACTTTCATCATTTTTTGAATTAACAAGGGTCTTAAGTGGTTCCGTAACAGGTTTTAGCATTTTATCAAGTGATAAGTTCATTGTATGTTCCTGAGTTTTCATTTGTTTTATTTTATTTTTTATGGAGTCAACAGACTTCATTAATTCTATTTTAATATTTTTTTCCATCTTATTTAACCACAACTGTGTTTAACTAAGAGAGGAATAACACTAGCAATGTTTGAGTATAGATTTCATTTATATGCACATCTGCTTTTATTCAAATTTTAAAAAAATATCAAAATTCTGTCTGTACCTTCCATTATTTAATGATGAGTCTTTGTTAATAAGAAGAAAGTTATAAGGGTTGCTCCAAACAGTTTTACAAATGTCTTTGAACTGATTCCATGGTAGATCGGAGTTAACATGTTCTTCATAGATGTGCTTTAAGTTCACATCATCTTGTTTAAATATTATGAGAAAGTTAGCATTATCGCGTAACAACTGTTTCGGGATTTTTGAGTAGGTTTGAGATAAGTAAAAGCAATCAATTAGCTTATGTCTACCCATAGAGAAATAATTGCGAATGTTTATTTGATTTTCACAAGCAACATCATCGAAAATAAATACGGAATTGTTTAAAGCTTCACTCGGAGATATAACATCTTTATCTTCATTGAATTCATTGAATTTTATCTGAGGTACTCTCCTTATGACTTCTCGCAAAAAACGATATTTTGGCTGAAAACTAGTTTTTGAGTACAGGTAAAGATTTTTAAATTTAAGCCCATTTTCATGTAGAAGTAAACTAATCATTACATTTGTTTTACCACAGTTTGAGGGACCACATATTAAACTACGAATCGTATTAGGCAATAAAGTGCTATGTCTAATCTCTTGAGGAGACTCGCCAAGATTTATATTTTTAACGTTCAGTGATATGGGTTGTTTGATCAACTTCATCTTGTCAATTAATTTAATTATTATCTAACATAGACATAAATACTTTATTTTGAACTATCTTTAGACTTGTCACTACAGGAACGGTCTATTCTCGTCTTACAATATAGGCATGTAGTATAAATATGAGCTAGTATAGGTAATGACTTGTGTCATATTGCACATCAAATAATTTTGTATGTATTATGAAATAAGCGATCACTTCGCAGGTGTTCTTTGGTTAAGCAAGTCATTTTGTTTACAATTTTATATTTTCAAGGTAAGTGTTTTTTTTTTAATTATTTAATTAATTATAAACTAATAATAATAATAATGTTATGTATTTTTTTACAGAATTATGTCATACTCGCCATCTTACAGCCCCGTATTAGATATCGTCGACCCCCGAAAAATAGGGGTATGTAACTATTAAGATTATCTTAAATCAAACCTTATCCATAGTTTATGCTGTTTAATTATAATATTCTTGATATTCTTTCAGAATGCGATAGAAGACTCAGACCTCGTTACAAATCCTTTTTACTATGCTCAAGATAGGGACAGCTGGGAAAAGGAAGTAGCAGCCAAAGCACATGAGGAGAGTCGGCTGCAAAAAACAGAGGAACGAAGATTGAAGAAGAAAAAAAGTAAATCTTTTAAAAACTCATCTTTTATCATGCGTAAGGAGCAAGGGCGTATTCGTCACCTAATAAAAATTATGGTCTATGATTTCGATGATCGTAACATGGAAGAAATAGACACAGAAACTGATAATGCGAGTGTGAATGTGCAGTATATAGTGACAAGTGATTATGATGATATCATGGACAAAACTGATCATTTAGTTAGTAAAATAGTACAAAAGTTAAGCAAATCTAATGTGTAATGTTTTATTATTGTAAAAAGTTTCTTTAATTATTATTTGAATGTATTATTGTAAAAGGTAAATATATATTTAAATTTATAGTTTTCATGTTATATATGTATAATAAGGTAATATAAATAAATCAAACAACTGCTGTAAGATTACACAATTATTTATTTCACATATTAAATTTAAAAAAAACATATTTATTAGTAAACTACAAACAATTAACAATTAAAGTTAGGTATGTACTAAGTATTATTACAAGTTGCTCATATATGTATATGCAATAAATAATATAATATACGAAAAATCAATACTTTGTTTTCATTCAAAATATTGTTTTATAATGACCCCATGGGAAAGTTGCTATCTTATCATACATTATTTGTCGTTTATCATCGTTATTTGACAAAACTACTTTATTAATCTTCTGAGTAAAAATTCTATGACGTTTAGATCGAATGATACACATATTATCTCGAAGTATTTCATTTTCAAGTAAAACTTTTTTATATTTTTCTATATCCAATTTTTTAGTAACAGATTTTTTAACACCTTTAGCTTTCTTTATTGATGAAGATTTTGTATCTATACAGTATAACTTTGCCCCTAAACCTACGAATTCAGAAATTATTTCTCCACCCATTTCATCCTTAAAGTAGCCAGGTATCTTAGCATTAACTTTTAGCATGTTAAAAATATTATCATTTTCAAAATTACTAGTATCAAAATATTTTAAATTCACTTTCATATCTTTGTAAAAATCTTTTGTATGTATTAAATACAAAAGACTGTCTGTGTCTGTATAACAAAGTTTCGATTTATTTTCATTGTAAATTCTTTTCATTATTGAATAGTGAAATCTATATAAGTGACTTTTTGCAATTTCTAAAATACTAAAGCCGATGTAAATAGGCCGGTCCAATACTATTTTTGTTTGTTGCATCTGAATTGATACTAGAGATTCTGAAATGACTAAAATATTCTTGAAATTAGGAGCGCTAACGTATTTTTCGGCTCCATAAAACTTTTTAGTTCGATTAGAATTGTCTCTCCAAATATTCGCTAATTTAACATCAACTTGTTTTCTTTTATTCTCGATAGTTTTACCAAATATAGAATTATTCTGCTTCTTAAAAAAATCTTTTTCAAAATCAGATGTTGCGTTTTGCCTCAGTGTAGTATTTAAAGAAATATATGGTTCTAAGAAATTACTTTGTTGGTATGCTAGTATTCTATAAATTTTCAACAATTGCAAACCGTTCTTCAAGCATTCCTTCAAATGAATGTAATGGATAATATATCTATGTTTATCGAAAAGATTAGCAATAAGTTTAGGATTTCGGCTACCAAATGGTACAAATTTTTCAGGTGCAAATGGTAAATCGGAATGATTATCATGTAAGTAGTCAGGGTAATGAAGATCTACTTCTAATATAAATCCTATGTCAGAATCAGGCGTGTAGCTCATAACGTTAAAATTTAACATTTCGGTTTCAGAGAGAAATCTAAAGCCTCCTACAGGCAACTTTTGCATCATTGCATACCCATATAAATTTACACAATCAAGATAAATAAGAAAACTATCAGGTTCTTTACTATTATAGTCTGGAAGATATTTATTATTTGCCTTAGCATATCTGTGAGAACACTGAGCAAGTCCTCCTCTTATACCTTTCTCTATCATTTGATATATTTCTACGTCAGAGATTAGATCTAACTTGATCTTAGTAAACAATAACATAGCATCCCAACTTAGAGATGGCGATGAAACATAATAGCAAGGATCCAAACCATAATGACTTAAACTCATTTTTCTAAATTTTTCAAATACATCACAAAGAAGCAAAACATCACACTTGAGGTACAAATCTGTATATTCACCCAAACTTTTTATATCAAAAGTGTTCCAAACATTTAAAGCATGCTCATAGTCTTTATCAGATATAGATTCAGATGTGAGTTTGTTAAAGAATTTAAATGATTCTG
Source organism: Abrostola triplasia (assembly GCA_946251915.1). Classification (NCBI taxonomy): domain Eukaryota; kingdom Metazoa; phylum Arthropoda; class Insecta; order Lepidoptera; family Noctuidae; genus Abrostola; species Abrostola triplasia. Next base: position 609,788 of record OX276424.1, on the reverse strand, counting down.
GTAATTCAGTTTCATGATATCGTTCCCAAGAGTCTATGTAATCATAGCAGTATATTCCTTTTCTACGGGCAATATCAAATTTTTTTTTATCAGGAAAGGAAGACTTTAAATTTTTGAAATCTTCAGGGTTCATTGTCTCGACTAATTTATCCAAACTTGAGTTTAAAAAATTATAAGAGTCTATAAATTTTAATTGGACAAAATTTGCGGCATCGATTGGCATGAATTTTGTTAGTGAAATATATTTTTCTTTAGTTCTTGGTATAATATGGATTCGACCATTTATGTTTGACAGCTCATTTATAAATAAATGACAATCATAACCGGATAAGTTATGAAACACTATTGGTATAAAAATACATTTTTTTGCGCTTAAGTTACATATGTTATGGGCAGGTCCTCGGTATTTTCCAGTAAAGTGATCATGGTCCTTTACAATAATATCATTACATAAAAACTTATTTCTACAAATATGGCACTCAGTACTATTAATAAAACTTATTTCTTCTTCTTCAGTAAGTGGATACATAGCTTTATTATCTAATAAGAATTCATATAAACGTTTCACATCATTAGTCAAACATTTAATAAATTTTTTAGAACAGTCAGGTCCGCGATAACTTACATAATCGTTTAAATCAGGGTTTGCGTTACAACAAATAATGTAAGCAAAACACGTAGCCTCATGGACTTGTATATTTTCAACATGAGTAGATTTATTTTTATCAGAATATTCGAGCAATAGACTCTCAAAGTCTCCGTATATTACTATCGGAACAGTCTGAGTTCTTTCATAATTCAAAAAACGTATTTCACTACCCTCCTCAGGTAAAATAGTTTGTATGCCTGCACATTCATGGCTGTGCAATTTGTCTTGAGTATCAAAATAAATAAAACACTCATCACATAAATATATTTTAGTTTTATGTTTAGTCAATTGGCTGTGTACAAGTTTTTCAAAGCTTTTAATTAAACAGAAATGGGTCTTTTCATTTTTGGTAATGTAAAGCAGATTTACGTGGTATAAACGACGTACTGATGTTTTATACAAGGGGCCTGTAACTGTATCATTGTTATCTAAACCATAAATGTTAATACTGATATTAGGATTATTTAATTCAAACTGCTTAATATCATTAAAACTAGGAGGAAAACTCATGCCAGAAATATTTAATAAGTCAGAATAATGCGGATATGAATAAACTCTATTTGGATTGCTCTGAGTAGGAAACATATCAGCTACAACACACCAAAGAAAACAATGATGATCTTCATTTTTTATATTGAGACATGATTTTGTATTTATAATACGTTTAGGTAATGGTAAATAAGAGCCGGCTCGCAAAGGATTGTATTTTACAATATTAATTTCTAAATGGCTAATCGACTCAATTGTCCAGCCTGACTCGGATTGTTCAAATTCGAAACATTTACAAATAAGTTTATCGCAAAATGTTTTGTATATGGGTGAAATATTCGTATTTTGAAATATTATATTATATTTGGTGTTGAATGATTTTAAAGACTTCTCATAATTTTTGGGTAGTATATACCAAACAAATAGTTCAAAATTGACTTTTAACGATGTATGTTTTTTCAACATGTCTTTGATTAAGTAACAAACATTTTCTGAAATTTGCAATAAAAATAATTTAGGCGTAATATTATCTGTTCTAGGATTCACTCTATAACTGATTATTCTGTTTCGAAAAGCAGTTGCAATTATACTAACATTATCAAAATGTGTTTGTAATAAGCAATTCGATTTGTGCACATTTGTTTTTTTGTGGGCAGAATATTTCGGTACTGAAACATTACAGATTTTACAGAAAAACATGTTTTGATATTAACGATTAAAAATTAACTTTTATTTCGAGTTTCGAAGTTCCGAGTTTCGAAGTTTTGAATTTCAAAGTTTTGAGTTTCAAAGTTTATAATTTCGAGTTTCGGTGTTTTGAATTTCGAGTTTCGAAGTTTTGAATTTCGAGTTTCGAAGTTTTGAATTACGAGTTTCGAGTTTTTTAATTTCGAGTTTCGAGTTTTTGAATTTCGAGTTTCGGTGTTTAGAATTTCGAGTTTCGAAAGTTCTGGTAATAAGTAATTTTTAATATTTTACATACATATTTGAGCTTCCTGTAAAAAACACATTTTAGCGTTATGGAAATAAAAAAGAATATAATGTAAACAACAATGGATTAAAGATATAATATATGTTTTACCATTCTAAATATTGAAGGTTTCTAATAAGCGCGTACGGCGTGCGTAATTTCATAGGCATACCATAAATACATAATCGTATCCGAATAATATTATTTGCCTTCATCAAATAGTATTATGTGGAAACAATACAGGCTGTATGTTTTTAAATTCAGCTTTGGCTGAGGCAACTAGACCTCCAACAGCCTTCCATGTCGGTGAATCTGCATATACAGACGCCTTATAATTTAGGAGAGCTTGTTTCCACCGGTTGGTGCCTAACTTTTCCGCATCCTTACGGTTATAAACCCTCAGCTCGATGTAATAGTCACCATCCCGCGCCAAGTCTTGCTGGAAGGAGTTTCCTGATGCGGTTCTTCGGCTCAGAGACGACTTCAGTGCAGCGGGCCTTACCGGTTCAGGCTCTCCTTCATCATCCTGAAAACGATATTAAAAACAGCATTAGATTCTATATGAGATTCTAAGTTCAATACCCGAAGAAAATAAATTCTCCAAATTGTGAAGTATGTGGAACACTTGATGATGTCCAACACTTGTTAATGAATTGTAAAAAATACCAGAGTGAAATAAGAGCATTGATGTGTAAATACAATTTAAATGTTTACGATTGTCTAGGGAGAGTTTTTCAAAGCGTGCTTAACGCATGAAACAGAAATAGGACCACCTGATGACACTGTTTCCATTCTATACAAATTTGAAGCGAGTACGCGCGATCGAATCGGTAAAATAACTCGCTGTAGGCACTAAGATTGAAAGATAAATAAAAGTATTCACTTACTGAGGAATCGAACACACGGAAGCGCTTAAGATTTTTGCTTGTCTTCGGAATCTCCCTGTCGGAATCTGAATCGCTTCCTATTAAATGCTTCGTACGCTGAGTAGTTTTTTTTGATTTGGCGGGTCGCGACTTTGTTGCTGCTTTAGCCCTTTTACCTTTAGATGTAGAAGGCTCAGCCAACTCCACTTCCGAATCAAATGGGTTTGCAATTGACGACCTAAAATAAAATAACAAAAGTTATAAGACAGCAATCGAGATTACAATCGTTAAACCACAGGTTTGCTACATAAATAAAATTAAACAGCAATATCCTATCGGTTAAGGCTTTAGACGGTCAACCGGGAGTCCAAATCCATCGTCTATTACCAGGATTAAAAAAAAATTTCATATTAATTACAATTAGAAATTTAACACAAAATTTGCACTGGATTACTCACAGAACCATTTAAGAAATAAAATTAACTAATAACATATTTTTAGATCCAGGAATCGAATCCCGAACATTACATTTCGGCTGTTACACTTACGTCTACTAAACCATTGGGAGAAAATAAGTTAAATAAAGAAACTATAACGTGATACATACATACTTGTTAAGATGAAATCAGAAGATAAAATCTGGAACTTGTCACAATCACCAGCACTGACACCACAATAGTTATGCACAAATTAATGTATAATTAAAGAGCAAGAAAATTGAGAGCGTACCTATTTATACCACCCATTATTTAAGACAGCGGCTATATTAATTTTTGCTAGCATTAATATGTACTTCGTCAAATATTATCGTTGTAACTTATATTTAAAGTACTCTTTGAATAAGGCTTATTTTTGTTCCTTTTTTATTAGTCACTATGTCCGCTGCCTGGCTGATTGTACGATTATGGTATTGGCGACGCGATGGTGTCGATATCCGAGACGAAATTCTAAAAAGGAAGTTGCATGTACCTTGTCTGTGCTATGATGGGATCTATGAAGAGTGTCTCATTAAAATGGTAGTAAGCTATTTTGTATACACTATCCAAAATAACTTAAGCCTCACCATTATTTTTTATTTATTAAAAATTCTGTTTAATAACAATTTTCACATATTATGAAAAAAATCGCTCAGGAATATAACTAGCACCGTCCCCAAACATAAATATTGCATTTATATTAATAAATTGTAACATAAATATTATGTAGCTATGTACCCATTGAGATATTGATAATTGCAAACCACTACAAAAAAATATCGCATTTATATTTATCTATCTTTACATAAATAAGTAGGGACCATGTGCCCATTCAGATATATTTCGGCAAAAAATATTATATTAACACAATATTTGGGTGATTTCATACAACACGTACATTCATATAAATTGTGAGGAAAGTAGTCTAGTATTTTGTCTTATCCTTGACGACACGTTTGGCGCATTGGTTAAGAGATGTCACATCACAATGTAAATAGTAGATTTAATACACATCATATACGCCTACGTCAAGTGTCGCGGGTTCGATTCCCGCACGGAACAAATAAGTATTTGTTCCGGTCCGGATTTTTTTGTTTTGCGAATATATATTTTTTTAATTCTTTCGCATAAAATTAAAAATTAACAGGAAAAGTGAACAAGTAAACAGGAACTAGAATATGTATCAAGTATTATGCTATAGGTGCTTCAATGATAATCACAGATTGGAATAGGCAGTGAATTTTTTTTATAAAATAAAAATATGCATATGATTTCAGAAACACGATTGATTTTACACTAATGATTGAAAAAAAAAAGAATAAAAAAATCGCGTAAATCAAATTTTTATGAAATCCATTACATTAATTGGTCGTTCGGGAATCGAACCTCAGAACCTTATGCTTGACAGGCGCAATTGCCATCAATAGACAAAAAAAAAATCTGAGTAGCATCTAAAGATGTATAATACTTTGACTTATTAATAAACAATAGTTCACTTTCAACAATGTAGATGCAATTTTGTTGTTAGAAAACATCTGCAATGATTAATCATCAAACATTTCAATCTGTGTTGCAAATAGCATCGTAACTAGTATTGGAGCGCTCTGTATCGTGACTCGATCGAAATTACGTCGTAGGAGTGTGTTATTGGGGCGCTCTGCATCGCGAGACGAGCGTAGCGAAGCGAGTGATGCAGAAGCCCCAATAATACACTACTGACAGGTGTAAGATCTATAGAATAAATAAAGAAAATATTGTATTCTAAAATATGTTTTAGGTATAATCATAATAACAGCCTATACTTGTCCCACTGCAGGACAGAGGCCTCTTCATTTATACATAAGGATTGATCTCCACGCTAGCTGACTGTGGATTGGCAAATATATTTTATCATTATCATATTCTAACTGCCATAAAATAACAAAATTTCTCGACTTCTCTGTACCGAATTCCCAGAATCAAAAGGGAAATACTTCCAAACTGAAGCCTTATGTGGGTCAGTGTCTCACCGATAGGATGCAGTCACTGGAGCTGACCGCAGTAGGTACCTCTGCCTACCGCCACAGCTACAACCACAAGCCGCGGTAACGAGCCGTGGGAAACACCGACACGCTTGGCAGACTCATGGGATAAGTAGAATTGTGATGTAATTTACTAATGTAGAGTAAGCAGATACTTGAAATGGAATGTGAATCCATGATAATAATAAAAATGGGCAGGTCATTGTTGCGAAAAGATATGATTTAAATATGACGCAAAATAGAATACCTACGTCTATGAAATTAACGAAAACGCCGCGACATTAATGAGTATGAACTTACGTAAACTGTTTGTTAATAATTCGCTGCGTTTAAGCTTGACGTTAATAGCATATAACAATGTCTTTGTATTAATTAATAAAATTAGGTTTCGACCCAAAACCACTTAGACGATAGACAATAATAACAACCTGATTGCCGCAGTGGCTAAGCGATTAGACTGCTGCGCTAACGGTTGGGGGTTTGATTAACGCACGGGACAAAAAAATGTGCTATCCGTATACGTAGATCTTTGTCCCGATTCTGGATACAGGAGTATTACCTAGTGTGAGGCGACTTTTTTTTAAACGTATGCGGAGTATAAGAATAAAGCCGAGTTAGGCAACTCTCATATTAGTTAGCAGCGCTCTATGGTCTCCAAGTTATTGGCCGTATGTCAATATATTAAAGCGGCCTCAAAAAGCTTCTGAGGCTAGACTTGAGCCCACAGTAACCGCAACGCTTGCGGCCAAGTAGTGTTGCGGCACCGTGGGAAACCAATACCAATAATATTTCACGTATGATTGTGCCCTAATAGAGTATTGTTTGTGCTCGGTCGAGCGCTTGTGGGAGACCCGACTAGGTTTACCAGGTGGGAAAATGAAATATCCTATCAAAACTTTGAAAAGAGCATCCTGCAATTTTGCCACAAGGAAAGTGTAGGTAGTTAACGTTTCTTTTTGTTGTGATATTACAAAAAAAGGTTTTGTATTTGTTTACGTATGTTCATTGTGACTTTTCATTAACATTTCTACTTAATAAAAGTAAGTCCAGGGTTTCCCTAAATCCCAGGACTTATCCTGAGATATGGTAACCCTAACTGTCACCGATTGCAGATAGAATGAGCTTCGTTCTGTGGGAGGCTGGAGGTGTCGAGTAGGTGCAAGATGTTACTTTATTGTTTTATGTTGTTACTACTCTATCTGAGATGTTACTCAATGTATGGGAGTTTAATTGTTTATGTTTACAAGTGGGCTCTGCGGAGTGATTGTTTCTAACTGTAGTCGTGTAAATTATGTACCAAATATATTTATTTACGGACTGCCTCGTTGGTCTAGTGGTTGCTAAGCGCGACTGCTGAGCATGAGGTCCTGGGTTCGAATCCCGGGTCGGGCAAAGTGTTACTGGGGTTTTCCATTAGGTAATTCTCAGTAACAGCACGGAGTCTGGATTTGTGCCCGGTTGATGGCAATAGGCTCGCCCCCTATTACATTGGGACCTAAAACATAACTGGCGATATGTGGGTGTACTATATGTGCACCTCTGCCTACCCCTTCGGGGAATACAGGCGTGATGTTATGAATGTATGTATGTATATATTTATTTAGACCCGGCAGTATCCTTACGGACTAAATCCATGTGCGCAGTGCGCGTGTTAGAGGCGCTTCACCAAGTAATTTAAAGCGCGTGCGGCACCGCCAGCAGTCGCTGCCGCCGCCGACGGCCTGCGTAACCGTTCAGCACAAAATTAATTGAACACCGACGGTAATTTCTACCGATGTTTGAAATCAGGTCCATGCACTTACTACTATCCTTAAGTACCTATCACTAGTAATGCTCTCAGCCGTGTTCTGTCAAGTATAACGTCACTCCGCTAAACTTATCACCTGTAAATTGCCTACATTCGCACGTTCCGCACAACTCTCTAATTACAACATGCAAATATCTAAATCAGAGCGTCCAGAACTTTCCCTATTGACGGCCTGCAATTCGGCGATTTTTCCCACAGATTGTGGTACATTGCTCGGCAGCTATAGAAAGTGTGCTGTTGAGACACGCCCCGGGGAACAATGAATGGCGTAATGAACATAACACACGATCTGGAGATCTGATCTTTAGTTTTCCGTTTATTGTGGAAACACAGGAAACGATAATGTGCGCAGGCGCGTTGTTTGTTAATTTAAATAGATCGTATCTGTGTGCCAGTGTTTATTGCTTACGGTTGGCTCACCTGTTTATAGATGAAACTAACTTGTTAGTAGCATGTTGCCATTATATTCTAAAGGCAAGTGTTTTTTGTGACAATGTGAAACACATGTGCTTTCTTTTCAATGTTAAACCGCCCGCGCCATGGTAATATACTGACCTTACTATATATATATTATATTGTAGGAACATTAAGTGGTACCACCACATTATAATATAGTGGGAGTGGGTTATAGTTGTCTGAAGAAATAACAGCTTTTCTTTGCTTAAACTCACTCCGACTCTACTCATGCCATGTGAGACAGATAAATACAATAGTCACACGAGATTAAGAGCAAGACGGGGGGTCGACTGACCTCCATTATATTAGGATACTCTTAATATTTTTCAATTGATCATTTACCGTTTTCATACAAAAATTTAAAAATTGCCGGTAGGTATGTCTAAATACAGTATTGATGGTGTATCCGAGTCCGTCCGTATGTACACATCGGTTGCGTGCGCATGCGCCGTGTGGTCGCGTGTGGCACAATTTACACGTCCCTGATACACGGTGAGCGATGGTCGCGACCAATCTGTCAGCTCTCAATGGCCGAGTAAAAACGTGATGATTCACTGATTCCTAAGCTTCCATTGTTAGGGGAAAACGTTCTCCAATATATGCTGCGGTTTTTATAGTTAGAGTTCACTATTAATTAATTTATTATCTATGTAATAAACAAAGGAAATAATGATTTAAATTACGCTGTGCCACAGCACAATTCTGCCTACCCGGTGTTGAAATACTGGCGTAATGATTAAGTACCCTCTTTTTGTTGTATTAGGTACCTGTACATGGTGGCGCGGTGGTTCCTTTGCGCAGCGGCATCGGCCTGCTCGATGAGCTGCGCGAGCGCACGTGCCTGCTCGCTCAGCGTCAGCAGCTCCAGCTCCTCGCGGCCTAGCTTGTACTGCAGTTCTGCTTGCTGGATCCGTGTGTCGATGTTACTAGAACAACAAAGATTATAATAAATACTTTACATAAAATGTTAAAACTTATTTCTCGAGCTAAAACCTTATTTACAAGGAGGGCAAAGCGAAGTTACAACTAGTTGTCTTTTTAAAAGAAAATAAGACCTTATATTAATACTACCAGATTCAGATAATAAAATTTTATTTAAGCCGGCTTGGAGAACGGTTGTTTTAACGAACTGTGACTCCTTTCCAACTTTAAGTTGAATAGTTCTAGTTGACTTTCACTGTTAGACCTTCAGACTTAGCCAGTAAGGATCCTACACCTTTTAAAACTTTGTGCACTAGCGCGGTCACCAGGAGTCTACCAAACAATAGTGTTTTTATTGTGTGTACCGCGCGGCAGTCAATGTGTTAATTCCAATTCTTACGTACTCAGTGACATGGGTCTTCTCCAGTCGTCTCCTAAGCTCCTGAATGTTGGCCTTCCTGGCATCCAGGTCGTTCCTCACGGCGTTGGCGCGCTCCTCCAGGGCCCTGCGCTCGTCGGCCGACAGGGCCGCGGCGGGGTCCTCGTGCGAGCTGGCGCGGGAGGCAGTGGGGGACGACGCCTGCGCAGCCAGGCGGGCCGCGCTTAGGGAAGCGCTTAGCTGCTTCTTGAGACTGTGAGCAAATCAATTTTATGTATTTATTCATTTCAGTAGACAATTACAATACTCAACAACTTCCTTTCTGTATTTTATCATGATTATCACTCAAATATTTACTGGAAGAATGTCTATACAACCTAACAAAAAAACCAACTTAAGTAGTTCAATTATCGGTAACAAGTTGAGGTAGCGTGGGTAGTGGGCACGGATGAGTTAATCATGGGAGAAAACCATTCAATTTCGACCATAACAAGCAATCAAGTACAACAAGAGCAATATAATAAGCTCGTCATAACACATGAATGTATCAAGTGACCTTTGTATGAGGGAGTCTTTGTCGGTGAGAGCGGTGCGCAGCGCGTCCAGTTCTCGCGTGACGTCTCGTGCGCCTGCGCTGCGGCGCCGGGACCCGGCCAGGGACACCTCGATGCTCGCCATCTGTACAAACATACACATAATATAATTATAAATAAAATTATGCATTTTCTGTTGCAACATGTGTTTAATCTTGTGCGGACTATGTCCTGTATCTAGTCGTAACGTTAAACTTCTCCTACGCTTCTACACCTAAATTCGCTATGTTAACACGTGACGGACCTCTCGCATTGTGGATCCATTAAAAAAAAAACAAATCAAAAATATAACACAAAGACTTCAAACAAAATTTGTTATAAGTAATTGGATCAAATTCGGAATTAGGACAGGTGTCAGGTGACCAATGACTGTGCCACTGTTGCTAGACACACTGTAGGTCACTCTAATAGACAGCGATCTGAGAAGCACTGGTGGTAGCACCTTAACCAATAAATACATTCAATTTCCATACAATTTATTTTGAGCTATAAGCATAACCACAGTGCGTAGTGAAATACCTGCGCGCGCAGCTTGCCATAAACCCCGGTTCATCTCGGGCCATAACTCCGTGTTTCCGACACACGGCTACACAAATGTCCCCAGTTATGTATGGCAGTCTGTTCGTTCGTTCAGTCATTCACTCTACACTTTATGTTGTTGCTTCATGTCATTCAACTTTACAAACTTAATTAAACGGCGCAGTAAGTTATGTTTAAGTTAGAAGTTTAAGTTACTCTAAACAAGTCATTTATCTATTTTAACTAGGGCTTTCAAAGTTAAATAAGTTGTTTAGGTTGTTATGTTTAATTTTCTTGTGCTATTGATTAAGCACATAATGTTCCATGTTGCGCAGTGAGGAAGCATACTGAACTAAAATCGGGGGTTCAATTACCTTGAGTAACTAGTGTTTTTTAGTATATCGTATGTGAGTAAAATGTCAACGCATTAAGGACCCTAAATAGAACTGAAATAAATACTAATCTGGATAGTACGGATGGTTATAAAAAAAGTTTGCAGAATCTTGTGTTTAGAAGTTTACATTCTCTAAAAAACGATACTGTTATGTTGCAGGGTACATACCTACATGATGTTTAACATTATATTTATATCAGAGCTTTAAAAATAAAATCTTAACGAGTGTCCACAATTAGCATTTTTATAATGTTAGCGTTATGTGATGCCATGCAATTCAAATACTAATGTCCACAGATAAACATCACCTTAATGTTTAGTGGACAGGCAAGGACGTTAAGACGTCGTTACATTCTTTATATTTAACTTACGCAGTCGTTAATTTTAAATATAGCTAATGTTCAGCTACTGGAAGGAGAATCGTACAAGACGATATAGCTTGTAAAATAAAAAGGTGCTGCGCGTTGAAGTCGTTTGTTCCTGCGACTTCCTGCGTAGGCGCACGCTTCGTTCCACACGGCAGACTCGCGTCAAATATAGGCGGGACAAAGCCAGTATGACGGTGAAATTTCAGTAGATAATAGGTATTTTGATTACGTAGTAAAACTTTATGAGACAGAGTTTTTTTTAAGCTGACAATATATAATTGTTATATCCATATACATATATAGATAGGCATGTATTTAAGAGAATTGAAAACAAATGTGATATATGCGGAAGCATGTTTGTTGGTATAACATTCTTTCGACGATACTTTATATTTAATTAAATTATTGGATTTTTGTTTTGGGTCTGACCGCTTGTACCTATGAGTAGGAAGCAACCTCTCTATTCTACTTTGTATTAGCATAAGCTATGTCTAAGGAAACAGGTCATGTCGTAGTGTAGAAATTAGCCAGACTACAAGGACGGTAACGAGGTCGACCGCCCAGGGGGTGCTTGACGTACTATCACACGTGACTTGGGTACTTATTATTATACAGTATCACAATAACACGTAGTGGCACTCTACTTGCATCTCATTATACAAGAAAGCCCCTATATTTTGTTTACAAATGTTACCTACATAAAATATATACAAGTCTAGTAGAGGAAAGAATGGCTTGAAAATGAATGACGTGATGTCGGAGCATTACAGGTCTTTTGTAGTTAGCTTCGTGTTCAATGCTCGTTGCTTTTCATTTCTAGAAACTTTTACTTGCAGTGCGCAGGTTCACGTTTAATATTTGTTATTTGTAAACTATATAGGTACAGTATATTTACCTAATTATGGCTATATATACTCGTACCACCTGTATGACTCTGGTCGGATGGCGGAACTACTTCAATAAGAGAGCCGCCAGCGACTGAGAGCATAAAGCACCAGAGAGCTGTGTGCATTTTGCAGTACCTTGGATCCTATGTCTAGCAGTGGATTGCAACGGGTTGACGATGCAGCCAAATATGGATGTAAAGAAATTATAAACCTAAATTAGGAAAATCCTTTGGGAACGACAAATGAGATTGTGTCTGAATAAGTGTTATAAAGATGTAAAATTTCTTTGTTATCATGTAAGGGGTAATCTTCGACTGTCAAGACGATTTCTAAAATTCTTTCATGAATATTTGGAGTTCCTAGATACAACTTTTAGGATGGTCTTAAGCTACTTTATTTTTAAAAATGCATGGAATTTTTCACACATACGAAGTCGCGGGCTTAATCTAGTCCATGAATAATTGTAATTAATTATAATATGTATCTGTAATTGCATCCCGTTCGTGTATAACAGATACTTCTATAATTACGACTGTAGAGCGGAGATAGTCTCGTTGTGGGAATGTTGTCGGATCATGCGTGAGATTGGCGCATCTTTTAGTTTATGGCCGCGCCTGCGCATGAGATCACACTGCGATTAGTCTTAGATAGTGTACACATGTGTAAGTACGATGTTAATCTAAATTTTTAGGTTTTATTTGATGAATGTGTTACAATTCAACCAACCTATACCTAACACCGGTATTACAAAAAAAAATATAAAAGCATACACTTTTAAAAGATCATCCCAATCCTTGCTAAACATTACTCTATTTTATCTAATGACTAGCTTCCGCCCGCGACTTCGTCTGCGTGTATTTCGATGTTTTATAGCCTTATGGCCAATATGGTCTATTTACCACAAAAACATTTTTTCAATTCGAACCAGTAGTTCCTGAGATTAGAGCGTTCAATCAAACATTTAAACTCTTTAGCTTTATAATATCAGTTTAGATAGATCATGGCGTAATCGCAGCAATAACATTAGTTCATCATAGTTGTGAGGTTCATGGACGTTCTAGTCTCTACATTGGACAGTATGATTGATCCATAGCGACTCAAGTCATCAGAGAGCTATATATGAACGTACATGATATGAACCTCCACCGCTTCGCATTCTCCTCAGTGTTTATGGTCAAGTACGGGTTATATTTATAGTCGGGCCTATCAGTGGGTTCCCACCCATTGTGTATAAAGTACCGCAATTGTATTACCGCCCTTTTTTCTCACAAATTATCAACTCTTATGATATGTAGTTCTCGATAAACTTGAGATATTACCGAGATTGAATATTTTATTGTGTTTATTTAAATTTATTTATGTAGGTCGACGGACTTGGAATGGTTTGAGATCTCCCGCGGGGCAGTACACTGACTGTATTATGAAACAAATGACGTCTAGCATATAATACTTATACGCTTTAGCTAGCGGTAGAGTGATTGCAGCCTCTGTCACTGTTTTGGTTACATTTTATTTTGTTAAACACGAGCGCACAATGTATGCAAGATATTTAATTACGTCAGGAACAGAATTTGTGAAAGATTCCGGTTGAGTCTGATGATATTCGATCATCTTCGATAGCAAGAAAGTATTTACGCGTATGGAGTAATAAAGTAACATTATATATATAATCTTAATTACCTATATTTTTATGACGTTTATATTACGTTCATAATAAACCAGTCTATTAATTGTGATAGGCCTGATGCGAATGTAACAAGTGACAATCTAAGCTTTTATGTTTGCCTGGTACTTAAACTGTATTAGGTAGTTGCCGTAAAAATACGTATATAATATCAATTTAAAAGAGTCTGTGAGAATTTTTGCCGGTTTTCCATTAACTATGGGTATAACTATAAAAACTTGATCTTAAGTATAAACGTTTACTTAACTGCTATGTTGTAAACAGTTTATTATAATTATAACAAACTCATTTCAATATTGTTTTATTTATGTATCGCACACGTTGTCTGTACATGTAAAATGCACCCAGAAAACCATAAATCATATGCGTTTTGAATATACTACAATTATCTCAAAATAACAATAGCTTGTTTTGCATAACCCGCTACACGATGCAATAAACGTTACCACACTCCAACAAACCAGACAAAAAGATTAACATTATAAATAAATAAAAAGGACACTAATTCAATAAATGTCGGGCGCGAAATCGATACTGGAATATAATGAATCGCGTATAATCGATTCGGTACAAAAAGCCGGCGGCTGCGTCCGCGGCGTCGCGTGGCGCATAGCAAATTGTATAATTGAATCCGAAGCGAGTCAGAGCCACTGTGAGCTGAGGCAGAGGTGATACCACAATATATTTACAAAACCCTTCAGTGGTTTCGGAAGAAACTACCTTCTTATGTTCATACGTGAAGCAGTTCGGATGTGATATCGATGTTATTTCGTGAAGTGAACTAGAAATAGGAAATCCAATATAGTAGCTAATATGTTAAAAAAATGCTGTTGAACCGTAAGTAAACCCTCTATATACCATTTATTTTATCAAAAGCCTAGGACCTTACTATACTCATTTCGGGAAATTACAGATCTCAATGAGTATTATCATTTCATCTTACATTTTTCAACATGATTCCGGAGAATATCTGCTATAAGTTAAAACAACAGTTTTCACAATAACTGCGTGCTTCCCATCTCCCCCCTCTCCTCTCCCAGAGCATGACAAATTGTGTAATTGTTAGCCTCTTGATGCCACTGTGTACTGCACTACAGCAAGGAAACTCAGGCGAATAAAGAAAAATGGATATATAATATGTTAAAAATGGCAAAGTGTTGTTTTAAGTAGTATAAATTATAGGTAAAAGTTGAAATGTGAAAATAATCAATTAACTAAGTCATTGATGAGGCCATAAAGTGGTAAATTATCTTTCTGTATGCACCTTTTAGTACTCTTTGATATAATAGTCACAACTAAACCAATATCTGGGGGTCCGAGGCAGGCCGCGGGCACCAGACCGCCTCCCAAGAACTGGTTACATATTAATAGCGCAAGGTTAGGAACATTGATATCTTCAAATAGTCCCGCATTCTTAAGACGATGTTAATTTGGATTACCGCAGACAATTTACTGTACCACACTCGAGTATCGAGCACCTCTTAGTCGCAGCACTATCGGAACGAAAATCCCAACTATCTCTTTTACCCTTTACAATGTGTAATATGTTTGAGGGAGAAAGAAAGCATGTATGTTGAACTGACAGCGCGATGCGGCGATAAAATGCAAAAAGGATTGCTGACAATAAATTAGCGTGTAATGCCATATGCTGGCTTGTGATTGCATATGCATGCGAGAGGACTGCGGCATAGAGCCTGCTACGTTATGGGAGATCGCTGTGATATGATGCGGCCAGATCGTATGGCCGAAGGCTGGCTTAAGTGGCTTTTTGGTGCCGAGCAATTATTTTGTATGGGATATAAAGGTATTACGGCCAATGGTATGTTGCACTGTACTATTATGTATGTAAAGTTCGGATCAGGCCAAGGGAACATCTGGATAAATAGAGTGTGTTCTTTGACTACACGTTAGAAATAAAACAAAAAAGTGCTACTTGATTCTGAGAGATGAAATAATGTATGAGAAATGGTGGATGAATGCAGCCAGCTGAATGCTAGCAAATTATTTCTTAAATAAGTATAGGGCTCACGGATTGATAGATTTCTCCATTCTTAAAGAAACCATTTAGTGCGTTGGGGTTTACGAATGACAAAAGCCTACCGCTTGATGGATTAGATAGACAGTTGACGGTCGTTTTACTTTTTATAATTTAGCCAAAGACAAAATAATAAATTAGGCTTTTTAAGTTGCCATTCTACCAAGATATCAAAATACAATATTAGAGGACCAGGTAACTCATATCATTATTATTTTAGCCATGATCGTCCCACTGCAGTGCAAAGGCCTCCCTTTTCTTCCTCCATTCCTCTCGGTTGTGAGCAATAGTGCAGAGATGCAATAGACCATTTTTCTTTAAAGGTTGGTCGTAAAAGCTTTGACTGATAAAATTAATTCAACGTTTCTTTTAGGAGGTCGTCAGAGCGGAAATGCCAGCGTCATGTCAACTAACAACTTTCTTGTAATTATTAAACCAATTATTATCAGAGATTACACTATTATACCTTCCGTATCTGCTGATGGCCGATTGGTATCGTGGCTATACTTTCCCACTTATCTCAGGTTGGCTTCACTTTCTTTCTCGTTAAAGCGCCGATCACAAAGGGTCTCGGCCCGCCCCCCAGTACCGGTTCTTTCATCGTGATAGGTTAGTTTGTCCCCCTCAGGCATCCTCCGTTATTAATGTTTAGACTTCCAGTATTTATGATGTTAAGAATATCGCACAAATAGTGGTGGTAGGCCACAGAATTTGTAGATGAATCGTCATAATGCATTACCAACAATTCATAAACTAAAAACAAAAAATGGCTATCTGTTGTTCGGTAAAACATCTTCTGATTTCAAGTATCCTGGTTCCGTTTTAAAGAAAGATAGATATATACCATATCCTTGTCTAACATATTGATTACTAGTATTGTGACCAGTTTTATTTTCTCCATAAGGTGTCAAAATGTTGTATCAAATTGCTATTGCTACAATACTCGTACTCGCCTGCACCGCACTAATTATAATCCAATTCTTCCTTAAGCATTGAGGTAAGTAAATCAACAATAGCTAAGTGCGTGTTAATCAGTGAATCTTAATTAGCGCGCACTAATCTTCGTTAGAACAGAGTGGAAACACCGGTGCTATCGCGGCATCGCTATAAATCCTTGTGCGTGAGAGTTGTCGCGAGCGTGTCGCGCGACTGCCGCCGGCGACAAATTGTAGGAAGCCTAACATGGACGGGGAAGAGTAGCGATACGTGATGTATTTTCTTCTATTGGGTTTTTACAAATAATTGTACACGACATTATTTAATTAGGTAAGTATTGTCGTAAGTATAGTTTATACTTTCTTTAGTACTTTCCTAGGAGATTTTAATTGTTCTTACTATGTAGATTATTTTTTTTGTACAACAGTAGGCTAGGTAAGAACAAGCTTAAATAGCTTGTTCTTACCTAGCCTATACGACTCACAATGTAATATCTTTAAGTACATAAAAATACAGAAGGTATAAAGTATGTAAGTACTACAAATTGCTATGCTGAAATAATTTAAAGTTATTTGTATGTTATTTTATATACCTGTAATGGCAGTTAAATAAATTAATAAATCAGTTAAATTCACTTACTAGGTATTTATTTGTACTAGTTATCAGCGTTTGAGTCAGGAGGTACCACTCGGATCTCGATGTAATCAAAATGAATGAATCTATGTGTCATAGAGCTTGAGGAAGCAAGATGTTAATCAAATTGAATCGGCGCAGCGGCCGGAGCCTGACACTCGATAAATCGCGGGACTTGCTCACCATCAGCAGGATGTTACGCCCGGAACATGGGACGCTATCTAACTGCGCATAATTTCCCCTTAAGGGCTAACCACACTTAGTACCTACGTAATATATTTATGTATATCATCAACTGTATGGAAGGGTAGGCAAAGTTGTTTTTGCCGGCTCACATTTTAGACTGTAGAAGTTTCTAGGGTAAGTCTATTGCTATTTAGTTGGTAAAATAGCGTCGTCTTAATAATACTTCGAATAGAACGATGACCTAATTGGCGCAGTTTCTAAGCGATTGGGCTGCTGCGCTAAAGGTTGTACGTCCGATTCTTGCATGGAGCAAATATTTGTGCGATTCGCAGATGTTTGTCCCGAGTCTGGGTGTTTGTGTATGTGATATTTCAAGTTTGTGAAACGCACCCACGACACAGGAGAAATTCATAGTGTAGGTTGACCTTTTTTATTTAATTTGACTTCGAAAATACGTCATAATAATATTGAACAGCCCTGTTTCTGTTCCCCAGGGGTCTTAACCTTAACCTTTCCTATGATTGCGGCCTGTAACACTCAGAGCTACTGCGACACAATGGTTCATAAAACTTACTACACGCAAAGAATATACTTTGACGGATCTTGTTTTATGGGATGGAAGACGTCTGACAGTCACAGACTGCATGAGAACGCATCAGTGCGCATGCGTAGGTGCCCGTTATAACTTCTTTGTTGTAAGTTTATAGCATTGTAAAGTATAACATAAGACGTAAAAAATATTCTTTAATGTTATTATCCTGAAAACCGTTTTATTTTTTTAATTGCTTCCGTACCGTGTGTTTCCATTACGGGTGAATGTGTTTAGACCTTAACTTACATATGGAGATGTGACTAACCCTTAGCGATATATTATAAATAATGACATGTTTAATCTAGTTTTAACATTATTTATGGCTCGCCATTTATATTTAATAACCGCTGTAATTTATTCCGTAATTGCGTGATCTTTGATTTATTTCGAGTCGGATATTACTTAAATGAAAGTATGTTTTGCAAATTTAATATGATTTTAATAATTGATTGTTACTTTGAGATGCTTTTATATATGTATAGTAGTGTTATTATATGTATGTTATTATTTACCAGCTATATATTCTTTGAAATTGAGATTTATCACTAGAATAGCCAAGTGGTTATACGAAATTTCTATACATTGTAATTTTAACCTGTCCATGCAAAAGAGAGGTGTTATATAGGTATATACATAATATGTATAATAAAATGAGGTCCTGTACTACTGGGTATTTCATTAGGTAATTCTCAGCAGCAGCACAGAGCGTGGATTAGTGCCTCGTTGATGGCAATAGGTTCGCCCCCGATTACATTCGGACCTATAACAAAACTGGCAAAATGCGGACGTACCTACTATATGTGCGCCTCTGCTTACCCCTTCGTGGATAACAAGGTGATTTTATGTTTATATTTTTGAGTCTTAGAAACATTCAGGTAATATAAGAATAGCGAATAGTCCGCTTAGTATTGTAACATCTACATTTGGGACCCAATTGTTTGTGATATTATGTTAATGAATGTTCTCTGAATGTGCTCTACATACAAAATTCCGTAGTGTGTGAATGTTTGTTTTTATTTCATATGGATATAGGTCACTGACCTTGGCCTCCAGGCTCTCGAGGTTGGTGACCCCGCCGCCGCCCGCCTCCAGGGTTTGCTAAAACAAACAAAATATTCTTATTATCGAGTTTGGGACATTAACCATCATAATTTGGTTGTATAAACTTAGTTTTATGCACATTGACTGACTTAATCAGGTACATCTTAAGGTATCCGAATCACAATATAAATCGTAGGTACCTAATGGTAACGAGTTTACGACTTTAAAATAATTTTCAAACTAATTTCAGTGTCTTAATTATCGATCACAAATTATCGATCTCTATATTACTTTAAAATTTGTGAATTCATCAGAACTACTTTATGTGGTAACACTAGATATATAGGTAATGAGATTAGGTCTTTTGTTTAAAGAGACAAAAACACTGTTAAGATGGGGCTACCAAATCTACCTACGCGTAGATGAATATAGTTAAACTAGCTGTTGCCCGCGACTTCGTCCGCGTGAATTTCGTAGTAAGAAAAATAGATGTTGGCCGATTCTCAGACCTACTCAATATGCTCACAAAATTTCATAATAATCGGTCAAGCCGTTTCGGAGGAGTACGGGAACGAAAACTGTGACACGAAAATTTTATATATATAGATAAAGCACTCAAAATACAGTTACATTAAGAGCTCCATACAAGTATTCATGATCAATGCATCTAATATGCGGTTTACAGTCGTGGATCCAGCAACACTGAGTAACAGATCACGAGCGATGCGCACGCGCACGTGTGGCTTATAGTACTAGCAAAAAACTGAGGCAGAAGGTTTACTTTTATATTACACACTGATTGGAAAATAATCATTTATCTATAGGTACTATTTACACTATATACTAATATTATTATTAATAGATAACATATAAATTAGGATGATAGTTTGTTTGTATTTTTAAACGCACTAATCTCAAGAACAACTGTTGTGAATTGAAAATATCTTTTGGTGTTGGATAGTCCATGTACCGAAGAAGGCTAGAGGCTATAAATATAAAACATTTGAAATCTACGCGAACAAAGTCGCGGGCGGAAGGTAGTTATTTAGAAAAGTTAATTGTGTTAATTGGTTCAACTGGTGAATCTACATATAATTAAGTTTCAAATTCACTCTTCTTTATTGTCTCACCTTAATTGTTACTACTTTTACAGCCTCCAGATTTTAATACTATACTTCTGTAGCACATTGTGATGTATCATAACGGTGATGTTTTGCATATCACCCTGCAAGGGAGGGCTGCGGGGCGGCGGGGAACTAACGGAAAGGGGCGGGATGCCGAATTAACTGGAGATGGACAGTTAAACTCGGTTTACGAGGTTGTTTGATGACGGCTGAGTGAGTGGATCTGTTGGTTGTTCAGATAATGTGTTATGTGCTTCGTTTCGATGGACTGTTATGTTGAATTAAAAATAGAGCATTAACAATGTGGTATTTTAATTTAAAGCACTTTAAGCGTGTTTTATTTTATATTTCTCGAACACAAATTATACTTGATCCCATAAAACTATACTTTCTTTAATTATGTGTTGGTTTAGTCAACACAGAACTAAGTTTATACAGCATGTGTAATTGTAGACTTATAAAAATATATAATTACATTACATACAACACGTTCGCCACGGGGCCATCCATGGGTTATACTATATCTACCTATGCACGTAAAGGTCTCGACCTTAAAACATTCCTAACCTTCCCTACAGTCTGCTAATTGAAGTTAACATGATTATCGTGAAGTGTAAGAGTATCTGGGGCAGGGGCTACGGTCGGGAAACTCAGGCTCCATTATGAAGATTATCACTTGATTGTTTGACAGTCTGTGAAGGTTACCGAGCAAGGAATAGGCGAGTCGCGATACTCCAAATATTACTTAAATCAAACACGAGCGTTAAACCTCACAACAAGCAGTTAATTGGCATTAGAAGAAAACTGATATAAAGGAAGCTTCTCTTCTCAGTAGTACACAGTATTTGATTCAAAATATCATTACCCGAGTGTCGTCCACTAACGACGACATTAATACACGTCAATCACTGTAATATATTCTCAGAACCCTAAACTATCTTCAATCGCGGTGCGCTCTCTCCGCGACGTTCATCCATGACCGGCTGCGCATGCGCACGCCATGCTTCGGCTTTCTACTTCTCATCGCCGTCAGATTTAACGTTATTAGCAGCTCCCGTCCCATTGTTCCGTCCCATCTCGGGCTCGCTGAAGGGAAGGACCTTATTTTGTCAGACCTTTTAAGGCTCTACCAGAGAGCATGAATAACTTGCATTATTATTATATTCAGATCTGTATTTTGTTTTTAATAGTATAGCTAATGCTTGTCTACGTGATATTTAATACGTTTTTGGGAATTCATTTCTACCAGATTTTACAAAACAACCAAAGAACAAGAAGTACGTATATCAAATCCTTCACAAGATTTTCATTAATAAATCTGTTTGAAGTATCATCCATTGTTCATTGGTTAATTAAATAAACATTTGTGTGAAATAAAGAAACAGGTTAAGCCCGAACTTTATAACAAGGCTATAATCTTGGTTGTTGGTAGAATTAATTCCAAGGTTACACCATAATAACACACTCTCTCTTCACTAATTACAGAGGAGTAATAACACACGAGTGATGCTCATTGTTTTTTACATAGTTTGCGTTGTTATTGCATGCCTAAGTAAAGAAAGTTAACCTTTATTTGTTTGATTAACATGAGTTAAAGAAACTGGTTAAACACGTTCAAAACACTTTTCAGTATCTGTAAAAGTTTTTGTTAAGTTTAATATCAAAGTAGGCCCTATTACTGCGGGAAAAATATATTTTTAGATAATATTTAAAGGAAGAAACATAGTAGAAAATGTGAACGTGTTTGGAAAGCAAGTAGAGAGCCTCAACGAGTGACGAAACTAAGTACGTCCGGCACACCCTGGACGGTCAACCTCGCTACCATTCTTGTTGACAGCCCTATCTCTCCACCACGTCATGATATATTCCATGTGGATATTGAATATCATGCCGATACGAAGAAGAAATAGAAACAGCCGATTTCGTTTGAATTTGCATTGTGAATCTTTCAAAGCTTTTACAGTACAACGATGTTTTTTTTCATGTGACTATTACCAAGAATTCTTTTAAAATATGCCTATAATATACCTACAATTATCCCCGGTTCCATACTTAAACCCAATTCTGTAAGTTTTGGAGCGCGGCGCGAGACAATTAGCTTCACGTTTCATTAGCGATAATGAACATGTTCGATAATTGCAGGTTTGTAGCGCACCGCCTTGTCTCGGCTGGCCCTCGTAATGCGGGTAATTTACCTGCTATGTTACTACAGATGAGGGACCGATAGCAACCGTGGTCCTAGAACTAACCCTACGATCATCAGACTGAAATAGGTTTGAAATACGTTTGTGGGTTTAAGTTGTTTCTGACTAGGACTGGAATCATTAAACTATTTGTGGAAGCTAGTTCTTTGATATCGTTAATGATACTATTTGTACAAATATAAAATAATGACTCCTGCTTCTATACTGTATCCAGCATACTGCTGTCTCTATATATGTATTATAAGTATATATATATATATCACATTTCGCAGGTCTGCTGGAAGATAATGAAATAAGCAGTGCTTTTGTACTTAATGCTATTCTCTATGTTTGTTATCTGTTATCTTGTGTACATACATTGTTAATAAATAAATAAATAATGAGTCAGCAAGCGTTTAAAGGGTTTTATATATGTATTAGAGGCTTTGAATTTATATATTTGCAGCTTACCGAGAAGAGATACGAATGATTTAAGTTTGTATTTAGAAAGAAAGCTTTAATTCAAATCATCTAAAACTTATAGTTATAATTATATCAAGATACAGTCTTTTATATCTGAAGTGCGTGCAAACCCTACAAGTTCCAAGTCAATTTAACTCTGCAGATTGACATCATTACATAATTATGAATTATTTTTTCCAGATCGCGTTGTATCTGACTAAGAATGTTAATTGGTCGCCTATGAGTTTAGTTTCTCTGATATTCCTCGAAACATTTGAAGAATCGCAAACACTTCCGTATTCCTAACGAGAGTAGCTCCATTAAAGACTTTTTTAATTCCTTAATGAGATTTTTTCTTGGTCAATGTGTTTAGAAATCAGTGTGCGTATAAGGGAAATTGTATGACGACGTCAGTTGAGCTCGTAATAGACGATCCATCGGGCAGGATGCTGTGAAGGGAACATAGTTAGTGACATACAAGCTTTTTGTTGTTCCTTTTGCACAAGCATTTATAAAGAGATGTTCTAAATAACTTTGGGGACATATTGCCTGATTAAGATCGAATTGGGTTTGTTAGGTGTTGTTTAATTAGGTCTAACTATCACGGTATTGTCGTATCTAAACACAAATTGTGAAGTGCTCATTAAATTCCGTTGCTGCCGAACTGCTGATTAAGACAAGTCTGTACAACTAATGGACTAAAGGAAATGGTCTGGATCAAGTGTTCGTTGGATTCTAGAATTGCCGGTAGGACCGATTGCTGGAATCAAGACTAGTTACAGGCTCCCGGCTGTGGTTATAGGAAATAATGACAATAGTTGCAGCGTTCACACCATGACGTCCTCTTGCTGTCGGTCGCAAGGAAATAAGTATGAAGCTTTAATATTATAATGTTATTATTGACAGACAAATTATAGGCAATTATCCTAGTGTCCATAAGAGACTGGAATCATTATCTAAACAAAATAATATAAAAAGTACAGCTATCGAGTTTGTCAGCGCTGGGACAGTTGTTACTTAAGCTGTCAGTGCAACGTTTAATAGTTCGTGTGATTACCTGCGGAGGCTGTAATCTATCGTAAACAGTACAAGCGGAGTGTGATGAGCTGCCCCACGCCTTGGTCTGTACTGCAGTAGTTTTGTCTAATTAGGGCTTTCAATGCTGTCATGTGTTTCTTTAAGGATGTGTAATGTGGATTTGGGTAAGTGGTAGTGTAGAATTATGCTGGGTTCTGCACATGTTTCAATTTGAAGCCACGCTAGAGATCGGTCCCACCTATTATGCTGATGATGGTAGTAAGCTGGGTGTAACAAGCATGGTTTCTGTGTCTTGTCATTGGTTCAGCACAATTAATATCTGTGATGTATGTATACATAATGCATGATCTTGACACGATTACCGACAATGCATTGTATCGTCGTGTGGGTGCCGGCACATACACATTACATTATGAATATGATTAGTGCATCTCCTCTAGGGTTGATTAATGATCAAATTTACAATTATTTTTATGGATATTTCCTCAGAGTATGCTGGAGTTGCAAAAGCTATCTAAGATGAGTAAAAATGGCTGGAAATTAAATAGTCTGTCTATGATTAATATATTATATCAATAAAAATAGTTACGAAACGCATCGCTTAAGGAACTCTAAAGTTAGTGTCAGCCCTATCACTCTGTGTCAGCATCACACTGCCATTACGCGATGTGAACAAGCTATTACGGCGGCTAAGCTGTTAGAGCTGTCTGATGGCCAATAGCTTTAATTACAGCTCCTCGAGTTTTATCGCCTATCGTCAGCTAATCATTAGCCACTAGTGTAACGAATGAGTATGAATTTAAACAATGATTAGTGCCAAAATAAATAGACGATTAAAGTTACTAAATGATTATTCGGTTGGCAATAAAGCACTCGTTAAATATAAGAGATGGCTGACGGTTTTATGTTTACTGCGGTCAGAGCAATGTGTTGATCATTACGTTGCTAGCAACAATATTTTATAAGCGATAATAAAATGTCATACCTGAATAATAAAAATAATTAAACATTTTTAAACGAAATTGTATCTTAAATAATGTACCTTTGCATAATAATAATAAATAATAAACTCCTATAAATATCCCACTGCAGGGCAAAGGCCCCTTCTCGTATAAATAAGAATTGAGCATTGATCACCACGCTAGCTCACTGCAGTTTGGCGATTTCAGATAATTAAATCCAGGTTTCCTCCCGATGTTGTTTTCCGTCACCGTTAGTCAGTGGTGTCTTAAAACAACCAAGAAAGTATTTATAACATTAAAAAACACACATTGATGCTTGCCCGGGTTTGAACCTGCAATCTTGTGCATACAAATCCTGTATGATAACTACTAAGTCACCACGACGATCTTAGCATAGTTTTAATAAATTAAGAAAATATAGAATCAGTTCGTTATTTTCTATGCTTAGTGTACATTGCGCCACAACATAATAAAAACACCAGTATATGTGGCTTACGTTACTGCAATGATCATTATGTGTGAAATCGCGACGCAAAGCGAAGGTTTTTTACGCATGTAAACGTGACTTAAATTTCCACGCCTTATCCTATTTTTACTTCAAGAATCTTGAATTTGGTGTAGGTTTTAAAAATGTAAGAATTTAAATGTTCATTTCGTTAATCTAGTGACTTTGTTGATTCATCATAGATGCTATAGTACTATTGTAATACTACTAAAAACTCGCTAGTCTTACGTTCTGTTATTATTTCTCTACTATTCTAATTTCATACATAAATTAAAATACATATATGATGCCTGTTATCGGACTTTTTACAAAAGAGTTATTTTAAGAAATATAAAAATAATATCAAACAAACGCATGCTACCAAAGGTAAACTAGTATCCCACTATCGCTTACCATACTTCGCTGGCCTATAACATTGCCTCACGATACACTGGCTTCGCGTGGACACCGTGGACAGGCAATTCCCGTCCCCTAAGTTATGAAGGATATAATCAAGTATCTTCGGAGCCCAGCGACGTTTAGTCTATTTCATTTCTCGGTCATTACAGCACCGTGTGAGGATACCCTTAGGGCAGGTATCAACTATCGGGTAACTCAAGTGTTGAGCGGCTCCGATTTATTTATGCCTGTAAGTAATGTAACAATTGCCCGCGGTAGTATTTGTCGCCTCATTAGTGAGCGAGCCGTGTTGTGGGAGCCAGTAGCTGTACCTAGTAATGCATGTTCGCCGTGGTCTGTGTATACCACTACAAAACAAACAATATAACTAACCTGTAATAAGTTTTGTTAATTTTCTACTAATTAAAGGGTAAACTAGCTATACCATATCACTCTTAGGTGCAACAATACAATTGTAAACTGTGTTTAACAAATATAGACTATGTCTATTCGGTCTTTGAAATCAATGTAGTCTGTCAACATATTATTTAACTGCTAAACAAACAGTATAATGATCAATGTAAAGATTACAATAATCAGCTGTTGAAAAGTAAGAGTGATGTGTACACAAACATGCGCAAGCGCAACTGGCAGCGTCATCACCCGACAAACGTACATAATACGGACGTGTGTCAGCGGCTTGTTAGCGCTGTCATTGAAACTGTTGCTGTTGTGCTACACATATAACAGTTCATGTATAAACAAACATACATGATCGTGGATGACTTGTTGGTAAACGGTCGTGTATGATTGTCGTAATGAGGTATATTCATATTTTTTTTGTTAGCAACTAACATTAATTTTTCATTTTTTTTCTGTTTCAGTATAGTGTTTTATAAAACCGATAAAACGTGTATTTCACAAGATCACTTTCTCCTAATTTTAATAAATTCCATTAGTAAAATCGTCTATTTAGCACATTAGCAGAACCACTTATGCTGTACACCTCTCTCTTAGTAAATTTCTTAATAAAACTCTAATACGCTATTTATTTATTTAAATTTATTACTTACGAAAAGCAGCTACGTGCACGTGCAGTGTAGTGTGGCATCTGGCTTCCACAACGGAAAATGTCTTGCTTCAAGGTTTTATGGTAAGGGGCCTGGTACAAACTGTAACTACCTAGAGCTATGACTCTCAGATATAGCTTCAGAACACAGTAAAACAGCATAATAATATCACCAACAATTAGAGAAACATCTCAGATTCGATCATAATTTTAACTTTATAGCGGTAACAGTGATTGCACTATCCCTGCAATAAACAAGCCAACAGCCAATAAATTACATCATCACGCGAATGTTAATTTATAATTTAATATATTCGTATTACAAAACGCTTTGTCTCTATTCCCTTACGAGTGGCGATTTATGAAGCTGTCGGGCATGGCAT
Organism: Abrostola triplasia; assembly: GCA_946251915.1. Lineage (NCBI taxonomy): Eukaryota > Metazoa > Arthropoda > Insecta > Lepidoptera > Noctuidae > Abrostola > Abrostola triplasia. The sequence continues at coordinate 582,782 of OX276424.1, read as the reverse complement.
CAATAATAATAGAGTTTTGTAACCGATCATAACCGCCGAGGGAGTTTATTGTTCCACTTTCATATGACAGACTATCACATAAATTATTATATTTAAATCAAGCTGGACTTATACTACGGTAGCGGTATGACTTGTAAAATAAACTAAGTCACTGTTTTTGCAGGGATTAAGTAACACGTCGGCGATTGTAGTGGTTGATGGAAAACTGCTAAATTATGTTACCACAAACAGCGAATTATTTATCGAATTCCACAGCTCTGCGTAAATTATATTCGTAAACATCTTCTAGTTAGGAAGCTAATAAACAAAGGATCACGTACAGACATTCGCAGATAATCCCGAGATCATCACAATACCCTCATTTATATAATCAAAGCAAACTCAAGCTGTACAAAGGGCCGCCTGGCCGCGCGGTCCATACAGGTCCGAGCCGTCAATTACGTCGATGCGATCGAAGTGCGCGCGCGCCGGGGGCGTGCACCGTGCGCCTACGCACGACAACAACAATAGACGTAGCTAACACCAAGCCGAGTACGTACAGAAGGTTAATCTGGTATAGTTTAAAGCTGATAAAGTACATGCATAGAGTGTCTAGCAGCTCTCCTATGAATATCAATATCTAACCTTTCTTAACCTCAGAAGCAAGGTACTTCAAGCTACCCGTCACCTGAGCCATGTTTTTCGACGTAAGGTTAGAAAATAATACATAATTATGGTAGCTATCAACACGAAAAGAAGAACCTTAACTATGGGTGATTAGAAGCCTAAATAATGATCGTACTTAGGTTCCTACTACCCATTGTTTTGAGTGAAACTTCTGTGATTTTCCATCATTTGTGTTCGTTCTTATATTATGTTCATTAGGCTAACGGAATAGGCTCCGGGTTGAACCACAAATTATAGGGAACCTAACGCGAAAGACGGCGATGTAGAGGGATGGCTAAACAATGCGACTGAGTGTAATTAGAGCCTGTTAGTATATAGACCTACATATTTATTAGCACGTTAGTGGTTAAAAGGTCTGTATTTCAAATATTTTAAGGAGATATTTCTGACTGTAATTAGACACCAACTATTTGCAGGACTATAATGAGTAGTTATTAGTTTTAGGTAATTTACGCGATGGTTTATTATTATGAATTATTAGAATTATAAAGGAAAGAGAGTATGTTGGAATTTACCTTTTAAGTTTAAATCCCGTTCAAAGTGGTGTGGTATAGATCACTGGGGCTAATTCAGACATTTCGCTAGGTTTTAATCTCCCCCTATAGTGTCATGGAATAAAATTAACTGATAATGTCGTAAATCAACCAATCAGCAGTTTGCTAGTAGGGCTAACTACTAATGGTGATCGCTCGTAGAGTCTCTTTAAAAGCACCCCAAGTGATGCTAAAATTATACTCGTATGAAATCGTTCCTATATTAATATCAGCCTGGAACTGTCACATTGCGTAACAAAGGCCTGCACGTATTAAGAAGGAACCACCGGATTCGCACCAATCCGGTAGCCATAGTATAAATATAGAGTGTATCATAAGCTAGGTACTCACCAGCGACGCCGACCGCTGCTGCTTGTTGAGGTCATGCTGGCTGCGCGAGCGGTCCTCGCCGGCGTCCGAGAACTGGCCGGACTTGCGGCCGCTGCGGACAACAGTATGCATGAGACAGCTGACTATACACAATTATATAGAAGGTCACTTCGACCGCTGTATTATGTATCCAAGGCCGTATAGTTAGTAAGTGGTTTTTGACGGATATATTACCTAAATATGTTCCGTGATCATATCCGGTTACTGTATATAATATATACTTTATATTTGGTATATTGTCTCGGGTATATAATTTAGTATGTGTATGTTAGAGTAGGTTTAGATTTGTGAAATTCTAACACACACACTTCGGCCAGGCACGCCACTTTGTTACGGTAAGGAGGAATGTTCGTTAAAATATTACAAGTCTGGATGCACCTTTATTGAGTCCTCTTCACATCTATTAGAACCAGTATGTTTAAATGCTCGGACTTTTTCATGAGATATAGATTAAGATATAGATTAGTTTCATGCGCTCATGCTTGATGTAACATGAACTAGAAGCGTAAAGTTTCATATATTGAGCACAATCCGGTTCCGAACCTTGAAACACTGGCTGTATATATCACGAATGTCAAAACAAAGATAATGTGTGTTAATGTAAACATATCAAACAAACCGTATTTACGTGTTAATGATGTTGCTAGCGCTGAGACTAATTACTAAGGCGTTAATTAATGTTAGGACCCATATTCGTAGACTGATACACGATTTGATTTGAATATTCAGTGCCATTGTTGCAATATAAAAAGAAGAAGTAGGCGTACATAGGTGTCATATTTGCTGACAACCAAGGTCATGTAACCAATAAAATATAATGTAAAAATATATTTTTTTTAACAATATGTCATAAATTATTTATTCGTAATTGTCTTTTAAAGAACAATCCATTTTATAATACCTTGTTAACTTAATTACGTAGGCCGGTATGTACGAGTTATACAAAATTTTAATGATTCTGAGAAAATACTGTGTATTATGAATATCAGGACAATGTTATAGTTAACAGCCATACAATTTATATGAACGAGTGTCACCTCTGGGAACTGTGGCCACTAACTAGGTTTCCCACCGGTGACACTTGTTTTATCGGCATTTGTCTCGGTGGGACACTAATATTTTCCATTTATTACTTGTCTGAGGGTCTAATTACGTAATAAGCTTGGCATTTTTTTAAACCGGCATGTTGAACAGTGTTTTGTTGGTCGGTGGCCTTTTTTGTGTTCCAGTGTAGGTAACGTACTTGTAGATCTGCCTCTTAGATCCAGTGAGGTTATTTTTTTTTAACGTGACTAGATAATTCAAGAGGATTGAATACAGTGAAAAAGATTTATTGGTTCAGTCTGTTTTTTAGACATGCCTTACACTAGGATTTGACTCCTGTATCGTGTGTGTGTTCCACGAACATAAAATATCACATCCACAAACACCCACACTCGGGACAAACATCTGCGGATACACAAAACTTTGTCCCGTGCAGGAATTGAACCCACAACCATTAGCGGAGCATTCTAATGGGTTAACCTCTGCGACACTAGGTTAGATAGAACCAATTATTCATAATATTGATTCAATTATTGATCAACTCCACTGCAAGATATAGCGTACCTTCATGTTGGATAGGTAATAACCAATTACATTAAGTAAAACAAACATTTTGTAACACACAATAATAAGTACCCCTAACAACATAACGCAACACGTATAGATTTCATTTAATCCATCAATTAATCAATCACTCGCTCACCTTACGCATAACAAGCATTGTTATTGTAATTACCACAATAACATTAATTTAACATTACACATATCCTATGAACAACTTTACTAAATAAATAGGTCCAATTGATTCAAATAGTTGTTATTTATGTGTATCGGTAACATAATATCTTTAATTGTTGCAATCACACCTAATTGATTCGTACACTTTGATTTCGTAAAGTATGATAGACGTCACAATTAGACGGTGAAGCCGCTCAAGCCTATAAGTCGCTTCCGTTACTTACATTGTTTTATATCATCAGTACAAAGGTTTGAACATTAAGTTTTGGTGGGTTGTAGAAGGATTTAGAAGAACAGAAATCAAATCTAAAATTGTACTGTTTCTTTTATATATATGGACCACGAGGGACAAAAATACCTAATTAATATTATAGCAAAAGCTAGTTAAAAATACATTCCAAATAATTTTCTAACATGAATAGCACCTTGGTTGCCAATTAAGTCCATATTCGCCAGTCCCCGCGAGTGACCAACGCTGTAGAACATAAGCTCGGCCGCCATGAGGTCGGGAGGCGCCCACGCCTCGCACTGGACGATGCCTGTTCGGGTATGGTAATTGAATTGCTCGATGCTCTGCATTCCGAGCCCGTCCGCCACCCATAACGAAGGCATGCTGCCTATTGTGCCTTCAACGCCAACTGAGAGGGCTTCGTAAGAAAAGGTAACTTAGACCTAAGTACTAGATAAAGATTCCTGCTTGCAGTATCGCTACTTCAATAATGAATGGACTTCACTTTAAAACACTGGCTTTTAGAACCTTTTGTTTTTTTTAATTGCCTTCCCAGTACGAATCTTATTCTTTACACAACATTTAAACCAAATGCGGTATAAATTTAGATTTTTTTTTGCGCAAATCATAACTGAGTAATTATGTTATTCAGATCCAAAAATTAATAAAAATAATCCCAGTCAAGAGAGAGTATCATGCATAAATTATTAAAGGAGAATTACCTTCAATAGTTTATCACTGTAGAGACTAACTTCAGCGTATGTCGTAAGTCTCGTAAGATGTCCAACGGTAATTGACAATAACCCCAGTGGCCTGTTACGTCGCCTGTGACAGATGCCAGCTGTATCCATCACTCGATTACCAGGCTTTTCACGGGTATCAAGTTGTGTAGTAACCGTAACGCGAAATTGTGTCGAAATAGTTATATCAGAGCTTCACTACTTCTAGAACTAGACAAGAGTCAAGACTCAGCTTTGACGTACATTAGGTGCTACTGGTTTACAAACATGCTACCAGTCTCGTAGCTACATAGCAACTACGAAGACCAGTCTATCCACAAGGTTTTGGAGTGCATGCCTACGTCATTATGTTCTTGACCCACCAAGACCTCTATGTGCTTAATTGAACACTTTAAGTCATTGATTCTGAACCTGATTTATCTCCAGTCATAGAATTCCCTTCGGACGATACTATGAGGGTATAGAAAGTGCACCAGTGCTTGCGCGTTTAGAACATTTAGTTACCTGCATCCGAGCTTGCGGTGCGCGCGCCGCGTGCCGCTGATCATGGACAGAGTGCTCATCACCGCGGACATGGCGCGCGGCTGGTGTGGACATGTGATCTGAGGACAACAGGCACATTACTAATACTGTAGACAACACTACATATTATGTTTCGTTGTTAAAATCATACATAACATAAGTAGATAAGTAGAGACTTTGTGCAGATGCATGAAATGAAAATGGAAAAAGTCAAGATCAAACTCTTCTTAAATTAAGTGTTCGGTTAAGCTTTACTTTTCCGCCAAAAAAACTAAATTGTATTCCTAAATCCGTCTGTCCGCGGACTTACACTAAAAACATGATCCACATAAAGTAACAAGAATACGTTACATAGTAAATGATTTGCTTATAGACCAGTTGTCCGCATCGAACATGTAAGGCCGGTGTCGGTCCATAAAGTAATGCAAATAAATCGGACAAGTGGGACGCCTGTCCCACCGCAAATCATGGTGACAAATTGTAAAGCGATGTTGTGCTTAACGAGCCGCCGCAAAAAATGCGCGCGCGCATCCGATGTACACTTGAATGGAGATGAGGTTGGTGTAAGGGGATGAATATTTATCACTAAAAAGTAAGAGATAGAGAAATATTTTATACAGTTTACCATAAATAGGGTTTAACGAAGAGTTCAAATATCAGTAGAATTATAATTTATTATTAAGAAATATATACATAAAAACACCCAATTAAATATCAAGTACGTATGCGCATGCTATAATAGGTATATCTATTCTTAAAAATATAGGATGAACATCGCTTACATATATTGGTATCTGTGAAAGCCTCATTCATTAGCAGTCAAGTCTGCATACCATATTTTACTCTAAGGTCGTAAAATAAGAAGCAATGTGCCTGGCTCCACACTTTTTGCACTCCTGCGCATGGCGCGTGTTACAAAGCCGTTTATATTACTTGTATCCGATTTGCTTTATTATTCGCACGCTTATTGTGAAGAGGGTGTCGCAAATGTTTAATTAGAAAAGTTCTTGAGCACATTCTGTTTATCTATCAGGTCAAGTGGTCATATAATAATAATTATACACGCCGAGGTAGAGATAGCCTTTCAGTTGATTAGGCTAATAAATATAATCATATAATGTAAGTCATTTGGTATAACAATTGAAATTATAAACAGAAAAATACCTATAATAATGTAAGGTATAAAGTGTGTCAAGTAGCACTGATAGCCGAGTGGTATGACCGTACTACTGGCATGTCAAAAGTTCAAATCAATGCACCAATGTCTTTTTGAATTTATTTGCATTTAATGATGAGTTATTAGTTGCTAAAAACGGTGAAGGAAAACATCGTGAGGTACCCGGCACACTGAAGAGAACCACACGATAAGAAGAACAAGTATGTCAAGATCAATAATGGTACGTTATTTGCTACCCCAGAGCGTGCACAGATTCGCATCGGTTCTACCCAGTGCCGTGCGGTTAGCGGCGTGAAGTGGCGTTAATGTTTTGCACAATTAACCCTAAAACCTCTTGTGTCGGCAACTTGCTAAACGTTTGATGAATTAGGTAACTATTGACGATTCGATGCGGTATCGATATTGAAGGCTTATACGTTATTGTTTGTTTTGTTCAGCTATTAATAAATGGTGATGAAATAACAGACATCATTTGGTAATTTGCAAATTAACTTATTTTAATTAGCTGTGTTTACGCGGCGTCGCTGCTATTACGAGGATCCTTGTTTTTTTTGTATGTGAGTTGTAGATCTACAGTTAATTTTGTTATATGTATACCTTTTATATTATATTACATATTCAGAAAGTATTTCTATTTAATACCTACATCCCTATTCCATACCTCTTCCTTTCTTCCTTACCTCCTTATGGGGTATCTTATAAGTAGCAATGTCAAAATAACCTTCGATGTATCGTTAGAAATAAAAAGTTATCGAATTCAGTGAAATTCTTCCTATCATAAAAATAGTTTCATCTCCTGCAGACAAGCATCGCCGCGAGATGCAGCTATGCTAGATCTTATCAGTATGAACGCTCGCCACTCCGTTAGATAGATCCTGGTACAATTAGGAGAGAACCTATTTATTATGAACCCAAGGTTTTATGACTTCATTAAAGCAGCTCTAGGAATCCTTAGGGTCTCTACCGACCAGAGGAAATTGTAAATGTATTTCAGATTGAACACTAACAGTGCGGACTTGTAGAGCTGTTTTCACATTGGCTATTATATAAAACTAAGAAATGATTAAGTAAAACAGTGATAGCTTTATCACCGCTTTACTCATTTTATGGTCCACATAATTATGTAAATATTAGTTCTAAACAAAAGTGTAAAAACACATAACATTAGTAGTACAAAAGTACGTTATATTGTATATTTGCCGTAAACAATTCACACAACAACGCCGACAAAGATTATAATATATAAAATCTTTATTTTTACGTAACTCACAACCGATCATTAGTTATCAAGTTTAGAAATCACTTCTAAGAACATTGATTGCTGAGACGTGTCAAGGAAGTCAATAATACTTCTATATTAATTTGCACTTTAATAATCAACACCTACCATTCATCATGTGTTCCGAACACAATTTTTCTCAGCCCTACAACACAACACAATCAATGTCGTTCTGAAGGATACCATAATGAATGGTTACTCAAATTGATTTTTAGATTGGCAAGCTTAATAGTCGTCGTAATGTATGATAGTGTTGTCAGATCGTTAGATGACTGATGATAATGTTAATTAAAACCCCTGCACTTGGATCGTGACGGGTAATGAAGAAAACTCAATCGGACGACGCTCCAAGGCCGGTGTCCTACGTCACGAGCTGGCGAGCGATGTGAAGCTATCGTACGAGAGACTCTATATAAAAGTTTAAATAGAGTAGGTATAATCAAAATATACATCTTGAACTTCGATACCTATAAATTAAGTTTGGGTGTCGGGTATCTGTATTACTATGGTGATATTATAATTAGATGTACCTTCGTAGACAAAACCGAGTTAAAAGGATATTACTCATAGTATTATTCACCTAAATATGTATGCGTTCCTCAATAAACATTATTTACAATTGATCTCCAAACAAACATGTTTTGAAGTTCTTGGCTCGCGTGCCTCGAGGCTGGTAATGACAGGCCGTGACGGGAATGATGGCGTGTGTCCGGTAATGACATCTTACGTGCGCCTGCGCTGCGCCGTGACTTACCCGGCATTACGTTGGCATCCCACATTTAAGTCTAGATCTACAGTGGATAACAATCAATGTACTGATATTATCCTGGTAATAACCGATGGCAGTCACATTACGTTCGACTTTATTTTTGACATTCAATGCATACAGCCGTAAAACAAGTATAATCTTACATTAGTACCTACAAGGTAATGTGTAATTGAATCTTATAATATAATGTAGCGACTAAACTGTACCTATCTTAACTACCTAATTTAGCAGTTGCTCCTTGTTTTTACAACCTTTACCATATCATTTTCTGTTGTGAGAGATGGAGATGCTACACTATACTGCCAGTAGCGGCGGCGTCTCGCTTCGGAAAATGTCCTGCTTTAAGAGTTCACCGTACGGGCAGATTGGCAACGTACCTACTGAAATACTGTCAGCCTTGCATTTCGTTTAAAGTTACATTACATCGACTTCTGCCTCACCGTGTTCTTGGCGTAAACAGCGCCTCCTGAATGTAGCAGCCTCTCATTATCTATGTTTAACCCACAGCACGTTGGAACCTCTATGGTTTTTGTACAGCTTTTCCCATTCGAGCCGCTCCGGCTATAAATTGCATGTGAAACACATTAGCCCGATTCTCGCTAGTTAGTAGTCGGGCGGAGTATGACAGAAGTCCGTCTCGTGTATAAATGACAACAATAATAAAATAACTGCGACGTAGATGCGTAGATAAGGCGGTTGGATTCTTGGAATAACATCGTGTGCGATATCAAAATAAAACGTTGGTTGCCTGTCCAAAAAAGCTTTTGTTTGTTATTTTTCAAGACGCGAGGTCGCTGTTTTGGTGTCGAGAACGATGGTGCGATTACCAGGAGTGGCAAGCTGTTTTCTGTTGAGACAATATTAATGTCAATACGCTTGCCTACATAGGATTTTCTAACTTGTCTATACGGAAAAGATGGTATGTAAAAGCACATTTATTATATTTCTATTTAAATACCTATAAGTTAGTTTCCGTGCTTTTATCTTCGCCTCGCCCGCTGCGATCCAGCATGAAACCTCCATTAAACTGCATGTATACAGATAAATATCTGCGCCTTTTTTTTTCCTCCACGATATCGTCGACGCAGATACGCTAGGGGTGGCAATAATGAAAACGCAAGTAATCGCGTCATGTGCAGACAGCGCGGCAGATTGATGGCTTGCGGACAGTTTCCCCCGACGACGTAATTACATGCCGCAGGGTTGCCACGCGGCTGACTGACTGTTAGAGACTCTGTTGTCTAGTGAGAGCAAAAATAAATTATTAGCTGTTACATGCGTTGACAGAGGTGATTGCAACATGGTGATTATACTACAAAATACAAATTTTGTGCGATAACTTAAGTTATTTATTAATTTTATAGTTCTTTTTATAATAGGTACAGGAGATATTATTTACTACTATTATAGTTATAGTCAATACAGGAATTATCGTTTGATTATAAGCTCATATTATCTTAAAAAGTATTAATGAATTTATAACTAAATATGTTAGCGTTAGTTTATAAGGAATCACAGTCAATCACTAATAAGTAAATTGCTATAAAAATATGTGTATGTAGTTGGATACATGATCAGCCATAATTCTAACTTTCCGATTTGTTTTGAGTTGCAAACTTCTGACATTTGATCAGAGTCGCCAGCCCTGCGGTAACTGCGCACAGATGACGCTGTAAGTTCTGTCTTTGTCAAATTATAATAATACGCACTTAATGGAGGCCGACGTGCTATTGAGGCACCGCTGCACTGATACCAGCTATATAACTAAGTATACACACTGTGAACGTGAGTCATTTATATCAGTAATCTTTGGATTATCTCAGTTGATTATGCGCATATTCAGGGCCTGTACAATTGATTTCTGGTCCATAACTTGTGCATGTGCTGGGTTATTTACTATTTCTTCGGTTGTAGGTACTTACGTTCATTTTGAGAAAGCCGTTCTAGTTTCGGAATCAAAAATGAATTCACGAACTGGGGTTGGTGAATTCGGGATCCAATTAATAAATAAATCCGTTGATTAAAGGTAAACTCTAAAGGCCTAATAGTACTTACTTTTAAACCGTGTCTAATGCTCGGTATGGGTTCTTTCAGCGTCTACTCACATAATCAAGTCGGAAATAAGTATTACTAAATGTGTATGCAATTAACATTATCACTTCATAGTATGTAATTTAATTAGTAGGTTCTACTCGGAGGTAAGAAAAACGCCAAATAAAAAACGTTTTACTTTTGTAGAGCAATAAATCGATACAAATATAGATCTCCAATCAATAATGATAGCAATACAGCTGCCTCTTGTATAAAAAGAACCGATACCAGTTAGTATCGGGTGCTACTCGGACAACAGACACACGCCATATGACCTCACAACATTGGATAAAGTGTCAAGATGTTATTATAACGGTGTTTTGGTATTCGGGTCGGATTTTTTGTACAGAGGTTGAAACAGCTGGCTTCAAACCAACATAGCAATTAAATGATCCGCTTAGGATCCAAATTAAAGAATCGATTCATATCGATTTTCAAAAAAAATCTAATGGTCGATTTTCTAAGTTCAAAGATTTAGTTTGAAAACAACAATTATAAGAATAATGGTGTCGATATGTGTTTCTTAATTAATATATAAAAAAAGGACAATATTTTTACAAAATTATCGATTAATAATCCCGACATATTAACGTTACTATTAAAAACGTATTTACCCGCACTTGAATGAAATGGTATTCTGAAAATGAATCAATTAATTTACGCACTCCTTAATTGAGTCGTCGGTTTCTTTCGAAATCTTAATTGCCACTTAATAATGCAGATTATTTACATTATTTATAAACGGCGATCGCTTAAGGGCCGAGTATATTGGGTGAACGGCAGAGTTGTAGAGTTTAAGAAAACTGAGATGCCGCATATAACTTGGTGTTCGTTGACTTAAATATATGTTGTAGTGGTATGTATACTTGTATAGACTATATATAAGTGTGTAGCTTTGTAAAAACTTTCTTGTGAGAATTATGTTTATTCATGTAAACCACTTGTAGATGCTTACAAAATTGTCAAGACTAGCCCGTAGAGAAGGAGTGTGATACCTTTTTAAATTCTCAGACCTTTTTAGATATTTCTGAGAAGAAAAGTATATGTTTTCCTAATACTTGGCTCGCGTTCCCTTGAACGGCAATATCGCCTACATAGCAGAATCATACCAATATCCAATTATGTCCATAAACTGTTTATCGCACTCGAACGCTGGCTATTTATGAGGGAAACGTGACGTTGGTTAAAATCGTGACAACACGTATGGGAGAGAACTTACCACCCCCATAGTAACACAACCCGCTCTATCGGATCTGCAATTTGCTAAATCATATACAGTTACTGTCCCAGTGAGTTTATTGTTGACCAGTATGAAAACATTTGTATCCATTTTATCTCACTTCACACTAATATTATAAAGGCAAGAGTTTGTAAGTGCGTTTATATGTTTGGTACTTCTTCACGTTCAAACGGCTGGACCACCTTTGATGAAAAATGGCATGGAGGTAGCTGACACCGCGCACCACATCAGCAATTTTTTTACCCCGAAAATTTAGCGAGTAACACCGCGGGGCGCAGCTAGTGTAGTATAAAAAAAAAACGAATATCCTATGCGACTTTTTAGAAACCGACTCATTTAAATAGTCGTTAACGATGACAATTATAGTCTTGATGGCTATCAATGCCATATTAGATTGTTATAAAACAAGACAATTAAAGTTTCTATAAAATGAAAACTACACGATATTAATGTAGGAGTCTATGGCTAGAAGTATACGTTGCAGAACGTAGTATTAACACCTCTTAATTGATGAATGATGTCACAAATGACCAAATGTACATGATGATGATGGAAGAAGCCGAGGCCTACATTTTTCAGACGAGAAGAATCTAAAATCTTTCTATCTATCCGTGTTAATAAATATGAGATCGTACACCCCCTGCCTACCCCTTCATGAAATACTGGCGAGATATTATGTTATGTATTAAATGAGGTCTCAGCCCTGATAGTTCTATCTTCCGATTCTTCTAGACATAAGCAATCTACTGGATTTATATGTGCATATTTTACACATACGTTTAGTCTGCGTAACATTCTGCATCATAAAACCCATTTAAGGCGGATCAAGGCGATAAGTTACACAATATACATTACCTATTAAAAGTCTAGATTACTTTATCTGTTTTTAAGTATAAGTCGATATTATAAATGCCGCAAGCCGTAATCTGTAGTCAACATCTGCCGTCTGCCGGCCTAAATGCAAATGTGTTCATAATTCACGAGATAGTGTACACTGTGCGGAGAAGAATGTGGCAGACTACGATAGGTGCATGTAGTCAGCCCAGCCTCTCTTGATAAGATGATGATCTCCGATCGTGAAGAAAACTTAAAGATAAACATAAATTAATATTTGTAAATTCTTGTTAACATGCAATTGTTGTAATGTAACCTAGATAGAATTGAATTGTATCATTTACAAATAACATTTTATAAAATAACCAATTCTTATAGATCTATGGTGATATCAAAACTTGTAGTAAGTTTGATATTTTAATATTTAAATTGTTTTTTTTAGTTTCCATAAAACATGTGGGTTTTTCAGCTGTAAACCGGAGCAACCAATCTCTAAGAATTGTTTACTATGAATAGCTTCTGTTACTATAAAAGACAATTGAATCGCGCTTCTTAAAGTTTGAACTACCTTCAAACGTAGGCGTAGAAACGGTATCTGCTAGTTGCTATAAACGATATATCGCGAATACGCAAACCAATCGTAGTTATTTATTAGTTGAACATAACCTAACAGAGAATTTGCATAAATATACCATTCTAAAACTCTTATGTACACAAATGTACTTATATAGGCTGTTTTTATTTATATACTCGCTAGCAGATAAATTATATAATATATTAGCATATGGATCCATTGAATTCATTTGAATTAATGCTATTCATAAATCTTACAGAACGGGCAACATTAACACTTCGTTTAAATTTAGATGAAATATGAAACTGATAGGAACGCTACAGTACCAGATAAGTGCCAGAATGGAGTTATTAAGATAAGTTTAATTAGTAGCGGTTACGGATGATACATACTCGTACATACTCTCGTGACTATATTCTGTAGGCTCTACAAATATTAGTACAGCGGAAATGGTATCCGCGACCCCAGCACGCAAGGCCAAGCACAGAGGCAATGGGATCACTTAAAACATTAGCTAGAGACCACACAAGTTCTAGTGCTAGACGCAGCTAGCAATGCTACCATCCTATATTCCCTATACACGTGTTATTGATAGTGTTGCAAGCGTGTGGCTGCGCTTGCGTCACTCTCGTAAATCATCGGCGACAGGCAGCCATGTTTATTGCATGAAACTATCGATAAGTTAGGGATTAATGCTTCTCCGAGCAGACGAGACGGCCGCGTGATGTATCGGTTTTATTATTTAGCAGGATATGTGGAAGAAATATGGAAACCCCAGTGATGTGCTGCCGCTAATATTTATACAGTTTTTGCTCGTGCTGAGAGATGGGAACGAGCTTTAAGCTCAAGGAAATGCCATTAAAGATCAACACAACTTAAACGTTCTGTCAAACTTGTCTGTTGTTTTAGCTCCTATAAAAACTGATTGTCTAGACCGTTTAAGCTCAAGAACATTCTATTTATTTCATTTATGAGGGCCAGACACAGGAACTTAAGCGTTAAACCAACTGGTTCAGATTATACGAATATTGAAAACCGTTTATTGCATAAAGTTATCCAAGAAGTGGAGTTCCTGACTGACTTTCAGATAAGATGGCTTTTTGAATGCTGGTGACGTTAGACGACATAAAACAGGTTGAGATAAAAAGTTGTTGAACCTTCAAGCTACAAATATATCAATCACAAAAACGGAACAATACTTTTATAAATACTGTTCCTTTCGTATCGGTACAGTTTCTCGACTATAAAATCAGAATAAAGCTCATCTCATGCGTTCTGGAATACGTCGCTCCAGATATCGGCACGCGGACTATCGAAACGGAATAATTCCGTACGGTATCAAGAGAAATTATTCAAAAGTGCGCCGGCGCAACCGGTTTAGGGCAAAGCGGCCGCGGACAAGAACGTTTATTTTTAATCTTTTTTTTTAGAATAATAACTGCCGGCCCACTGTTAGTGTGATGCTTTGAGAATGATTTGAAGATTCTAATCGCAGTATTATTAATTTTATTATGTTACCGTTATTTTCAGCACATGATTTTGCATGACTTTTTTGTGTAAGTTTGAGCGGTTTTTAATACTTGTTTTTTCTTGGTATGAGAAGAAAATCTGCAGTGATATAGTTACTAAACTATCATAATAATCTCTTGCAGGACTGTCTCGTTGGCTTAGTGATCGCTAAGCACGACCACTGATCACGAGGTCCTAGGGTCAAATCCCGAGTCTGGCAAAGTACTATTGTGTTTTTAGGTAATTCTGAGAAGCAGCACATAGCCTGGATTTATGTATGAGTTGATGGCATTTGGCTCGCCCCATATTACATTGAGACCTGTAACATAAGCGGCGAAATATGGCTGTACTATAGCTATACCTCTACCTATGCCTTCGGGGAATACAGGCGTGATATCATGTTATGTTTATAAAGTAATCTCTTGCAGACCTATCTAGTGAGTTATTCCTTTTCTCTTAGGTAATACTTTATATTCAGTGCCGAATATCTAAGTATCAAGCTGCATATAATTAGTTTTAAACTCATGAATAATTCAACAAATAAACATAGTTTGCAAATGCAGCCAACAAACTGATAACAATAAAACACATTAGTGCTTATTCCTATTAAGGAGTTACGGGTCGTGGGTGTTTCAATCTCTCATTTAATCGACTAAGATATCGATTGCGATTTAGTAAGACATACTTAGCTAGTTAATGTTGTGTTACGACACTTTTTGATTAACTAGGTATGCTGGAGTGTGTGGTCTTCGCCAGTGACCATCATAAATCATGTTTATTTGTAGGTTTTGTAGAGTGTTAGGAGTCGGTTGTCGTTCAGTTTTCTGTTAAATCTAATATGTTGATAAATTAGTCTTGAATATAATGATGAATTACTCGCAGTATGAAGAGCGTCTTGACAGCTCTTTACCTTGTGTGTGTTTAGCACAGCTTGTAAATTGTCATTAGAGTTTTTCTGTTTTATAATTTGGTAAATCACTGTTTGGGATTATTGTAGACAATTCAGTTTGCAGTGTTCATTAACATGTTTACCAATAACCTTACAGTGAAGACACGGTATTGCAGAAACTTAGCAGTTCATGCGTGTTACTTTTATAAACTACCATAAAAAGTTTTAACTAATCCAAGATATTTAGTATCATTAATTATGAAAAGATATCAAACTTCTTCCTTTATTTCCTCTTCCTGTTGTCCAACATAGGATGATCCGTTGGTGTATTCGGACTGGACTTCAATGTCATTCATAATGAACGGAAGCGGCGCTGGCCACAGAGCATGCAGCTAGCCAGCTAGTTAATTACCGGGGCGAGCAGCGACGTCGCCCGCGCCGGAGGGACGCCCGGCCACGCTCCACCGCTCATAATGGACCCATCAATCATTTCCTCTTTACAATTCCTCTATAATTACTCTTCCTTATCGAGACTGTCGCATGACTGTTGTTTGACGCCATTAATGGTCGGATTAACGTACCTACTTCAAAGTACTTTGAAGTAAAAATCCTTACCGGGATCATCGCTTTTGAGGCTATAATATTTATCTGTGCCAATAGAATAAAACCATTTTTCGAAAATGAAGTTTAAGAATCTATTCATCTTTTGAATACAATAGTTTCTTATTATTGGTCCATTGCCCCATATCTGGATGAAATATGGCTTAATGTTATTTTGATTCCAATACGATACAAGCAAATCTTTAAGCGGATGGTATTAAAAAATGTTGTAAAGTTATTTGAAAATTAGGTGCACCTAAAAAGTCCAAATCGATTTGTGTTGAAAACCGTATATTTCACAGACGAATCGTGCAAATCGATGCAACAATAGATCGTGCAATTTAACTTAATGCGTAATACTGGTCTGCCGCTAAACTTTAAATATGACCCTCTAAACAAACAAGCAGTTTTATGCAAGGTATATATCACACAGGTACACTACAGGGATAGTATCGGTGTCGGTAGATGCTACGCACGACGCCGCCTAACTCTCGCAGCGGGCGTCCGAGGCTGGCTCGATACATTCTGTGCGGGGCAATCGATGAGTCACGCACGTGCCATAACGTTCAACCGACTGAGCCAATAGTTCGGAGTTTGAGAAAACAATTGCTACAAAGAAACTTTGATACCAAACAATAGTTGATTTTGTCGTTATTTTACTTTGTTTTCTATTAAATCGTCGTATTTCCTTTTTAGTTGTTGAAGTTTACTCAAGGGACCGGGTTCAAATATTTGCCCTGTCCGAGTATCAAGAGCAAAACATCTAGAAGTAAGCCGTTGTGTGAAATACAAGTCTTTACCTTAGTTTCACCGTGCTCTTCCCGGGAATAAATATATTTGATCACATACAATGTACAACGGATTAACCAAACCGGTCCTTAGCGCTGATAGTCAAGACACGGCGACTGTCATTGTTCACACATAAAAAAAGTAGCAGAGTTAATATAAAACATAAACTCTACCCGAAACCCATTGAAGACGGTCTCGTGCTCGCACACGTCGGCAACAGTATCGGCCCTCGACGGCAGTCATCAGCTTCGCAGAGGCCCTGAGTCACTGACCTCAGGTACTGGCCTATAACTATTTTTATTAAGGTGTCGAGGTGTAAACTGTTTCTTACATTGTAGCGCCTAAGACAATTAGTTCACACGTTCTAAAATCATAAACTCATAAAAACTTTATGATGTTTAATATCCATATTTATCCGTAATGCGTTGGATAATATAAACCTGCCAGCCTGTCTAGCACCTTCCCTTGTTAACCAAACGCCAATATGCCAGCATTATATTTGCTATTTAAGAACAAGTGCTGGTAAAAGATCGTAAGTACACTATTTATAGCCACCTTTCTTGGTGACTTAATTTATGTGAACATTGCCCTTATTAACCCCTAGCTCGAAGAAGTCGTTAATGCGATTGAAATGCCCCTGCGATGCGGAAGAAACCCCTTAATAACTTTTGCAACATTGTCGACATGATAAGGATCTAGATACTTAGATATTACAGTAATTTAATTTATCTAAATATTTCAGGTACATTTGTAAGCTATTTCCAGATTTTTGCCCGGTAATGGCAATAGGCTCAACTTCTATTACATGGGAGCTGTACCTGGCAAAATGTGGATGTACAATAAATCAGTTCTAAGGGGGAGGCCTTTGTCCAGCAGTGGACGTCTTCCGGCTGATGATGACTATAAATCATAATCATCATCAGCCGCAAGACGTCAACTGTTGAACAAAGGCCATTTGCATCCACCGCTTGCCACTCTCACCAGGTGGACCGACGATATCGTCAGAGTACTATAAATAATAGTATATAATCCTGCCTTCTTCTTTAAGAAATACATGTGGAGCTACAGTTTATGTAAATCTTTAAAATAAAGAAAAAAGGACTAAAAATAATCTCACAGTATTTCTATTATGCAGCACCAAACCAACCCGCGCAGTTTTGCAAGCGCCACATTGATAGTATACAAATGCTAATGTATTTATGAATTATCGTGTTGGTCTGTTATGCAAGCTGCATTTATTGTTGAGCGATGACGTCACTTGATGATGGATGCTCTATGATTTATACATATCGATAACTGTTGGAGATTTTGAAGGTATTTATTTTATGTTGTCGAACTTGGCGTGGGCTGGATATACATGTATTATGTATATAGGCTTATTACATAAAAGTTATGTTAAGCCGTTATAAAAAAGGAGAGACTTCTGAAAAGAATTACAACAATGGGCGGATGACCAAAACCAATGTTAAACTTGCTACTTATGTCAGACATATTACTTAATGGTTCCACTACCGGGCAAAAATGTTTCCCCTAAATCTGATATGTTTCCAGTTGGTTTGGTACTCGCTTATCCGTTTAAAACAATGCAACGATTACATGTAATAATCAGTGTAAGGCATGGCGACCTTCATTACTTCTCGTTAGAAATAATAAACGATCTAGCATTAAACTTTAAACTCAGCTCCCTCAATTACGCCGTTCCATTAACATTTAGCCGAGCCGAGCTCACAGCAACAGGTTCGTTTGAAAGCTAATATTTTCTCCCGCACCTAACTGGTACGTTACGTGCACTTGTCCCTAATTAATTATACAAGATACCGGAACAGGTATCTTGTTAATTATTCTATTAGGAGCTCTATCACTGAGGAGAATTCTGTGCGTAGGCGGCGCGCCGCGGCGTAACGTAGTAGCACTTTCGCTGCGTTCCTGCAAACGCTAACGGTCGACGATGACCGTTGCCTGTTTAAATACCGCGAAGATCAATTGCAAAAGCTTCAACATAACATTTGTATTGACTAACCAGTTAACCTCCTCCAAATATATGATTCTGCAAATTAAGTTATACACATGTAACATACGTTGGTATATTTACTTTGGTATTTATATTTATTTGTGCACACACTACATATAACTTGAGGAACATCATTATTAACATGTGTTTGTTATGGATAAACATGATAAAATACATGTAGCACGTAAAATCTTGTAAAGTACATACCTAATAGAAATTCAGGTATTTGCAGTGCCATATGTAGACAGACTTGACTGTTTATACGTGCGTAATTTATAATAAATTAATAGCTAACCTTTTGACTTTAAGTTTACCTTCAAACGGTAATTATCGGCTTAAAGCCACTCAGTTAATAATAGTCCAACATAATGTCATTGCACTTGCTACAGACACACACTATCGGTCAAGTGCGGCGAGCGGAGCGTGACGGACAGGTGCGCAGGCGCACGAGGGCGGAGGGCGCGCATGTGCCGTGACCTCGCGTTCCCATGCACCCAACACCCGTGGCGAAATGTAAGATGGTTTAAAATAAGGACTTTATACTCAAGTAAAGGCTTAGCAAAAGGACTGTGTTCTTTTCGCTAACATTATAAAAGATCTGCTGGACATACAAGATAATATTATTATGTGTGTGAAGATCATGATAGAGCCACTTAGGAGTTTTGAAAATTGTTATTGCTTTTGGTAGGTAATCACTGAAAGAATCTGGTTAGCCTCAAAGTCATATCAGTAGGAACACAAAGACGTCGTTTAAATACCTACCGTTATAGTTGGCCTGTAATTGGTTCATATGAAATTAAATTTATGTAAGCAACCATTCTAAAGGTAGTCTTTACGAAGCTTTGATTAAGTCGCTCACCGTAATTCAATAGAAATCATACCTAATCAACAGCTTGAGCGTCCAATTCGGACTACAATGCAGTTGGCAATACTTCCCACAAGATTACACCCGGCGGGTGCCCTGGATCCCACGAGGGTGTGGTCAGGCGTAAATTGACAACTATCACGGAGAACGGTTGCGCGCATGCGTGTAGTCAAGTTGAAGTGAAGTGTAGTCATCGATCATTCAACTGTCTCCATTAAGTGTTTTATTACTCACGAGCTTGGTATTGTTGTGACCAGTTGTGATGACGAGGCGGTAACCCGCTGCTAGACGATGTACTATTCAATGTTATACATTTTGTCCGCTTGTATTTGGATTAGGTTTATAAACAAACAACGGACCTATATAATATCACAGCGGACGTTCTTACGTCTTAGTTTTAAAATTAAACAATACCTTGCGTAATCCCTAAATATTTATGTTAGACTTCTTTGTGGGTAAGAGTAGTGAGAGCTATCGAATGAATGGAAAAGTTGATGATAAAATATGTGTAATGGTGTGCAATAACGAGTACCTATTGGATTGAACTGTATAAGTATATGTAGTATATCTAATAAAGTGTATGAAAAGTAACGTTTGCACTGCACTTAGTAGCTGGATGATATTGGCTGTTCATATCCAACTCCTAAGATACGGGCAAAGCCATGCCGTCTGCCGTCAGCCGACTGACTGAATACATTATAGTTACTGCATAATTACTTATGTAGTATGTGATTCATTGTAGAATCATTTGTAGAACTGCAGTGGAATTTGGATGTTTTCCAAACACGAGCCATTGCCAATGGGAAACCTCATATTTATTTATTTGGCTAGGGTTGGGTGACAGCTTTGATGAATATTGATAACCGTTCGTTGATTAAATGATTGGGAAATTAAAATACTTTGACCTATTTCCTTTATGAACGAATAAACATTGGCACTAACAATTTTTTTAACAGTTTATATAACGTAACTAGATTATAAAATATATTCAATAGTTTGTAACTTTAGCAAGGCATACAAAGTATTTTTTTAGATTTTTTGTATTTTAAAATAATAAGTATCATACTTACGTTTGGTATCATTTTTACATGTTGCCCATGCTAAGTTTAAATCTAAATTGAATAAGGAAACTTCAAAAATTATGGACACGAGCGGGACTCGAACCCGCTACTTTCGCCGTACCGAAAAGAACGGTGCCACGGTAGAAAGAGCGGATAAATAATGACATGTCATAAAGAGAAAAGAAAATCACAATGATAAATGTCGGACACAATCTAGACTAATAGACGCCACGCAAAATAAAACAAAAAGCATGTTTCAATCAAATGCTAAAAATACGACACTAAATGTCTCTCCTTTACAAATAAAAACAAATCGATTGTACAAAACATCGACTCTCAAGGTTTCCGGGTGACTGGCCATCACTAGCAGTGAGCGTCAAATGTTTTATTGTGCCGCGGAATGTTGCAGAACTTTCGTTTGCAATAAGTTAGACTGCCAACACCTGTCCCCATGATTCGCTCTACTGGCACCGAACGCAGTCTGGTCATCTGGTTATCAAAACCACGCGGCGATTGGACAAAGTTCTAATACAAAAATACCATAAATTGGTTTGACTTTATGACTGACGGAATGTGGTTTCAAGTCTTGTGTTGATGTTTGTTTGTAAACACATATAAGTCACACATTTTGGCTTGCGTCGTTTGCAGCGAAAATTATTTACCTATCAGTTATCTATTACCTAACCAGCGAGACTTACTGAAATTTTATGTGCAGTACATTGAAATACACAATTACACATGTCACACAATTTCACGCTAACAAATTCCAGATTTGAGGTTGATTTACAGATCACACAATTATTTACCTTATACGAGAATAGAGCGACCGTTGACGTACCTTTCCAATTACTTAGCCAATAAGTTAATCACCATTAGATACACATATTTTCCTTAGAGCCTTTTTTACTGGGTATGTTCCGCACTTAGCCACTTGATTGGGCCATTGTAGTGCCACCCTGCTGGCTCATCATCATCAGCCGGGTGACGTCCACTATTGAACAAGGCTTCCCCCTTAGAACGCCATAGTGAACGACAACTTGCCAATTGCATCCACCGGCCCGCAACTCTGTCTGCTGGCTCACAAACAAAGTATTATTAGAGTAGTTTTGTTTTAAGTCTGGAAACGATCCCAAATCATAATGAAGCGACACACATTGATTTTACGCCATCATCAGCTAAGTTGGACTATGTTTGAAGTGCAGCGTAGTGGATCAACCACGGTCTACTAACTCAACACCTACTCCACGCTCTGCAGCACAAAAACTTAGTTCAATTTAATTAAATCTCGGTTTAAAGACACGTTGGTGACTCACGTCCTAACGGCTGTTTTTAAGTAACTGGCAGTCCTTGTGTAAAGGTATTATTAATACATTTGACATTCATAAGCCTTCTATAAATCTTACCTTTGACTGTCGTTTCCTGTGCCAACAATTAGGACTGATAGAGATACAACGTGTCTATTACAGTTACTAAACTTGTCTACAAACATTTAAAAGTTATTATGGGTTTGATTGGTGCACTGGCTAAGTGGTTAGACTTCTGCGCTAACGGTTGCCCGTTCGATCTCAGTACGAGACAAATGTATGTTTGAGTCGCAGTTTTTGGTCCCATGTCTCGGTGTGTGTGTTTAGATAATATTTGTGAAAAGCAGTCACAAAACAATAAATAGGTACGGAGTGGAGCAAAATTTATGAAAAAAATAATCTGACCAAAGGGTGATCGCCCTTCAGGCCTTCATGTGTTGGACACATACCGAGTCACTCGCTGCTATAAGAGTTCAAAACGTACTCGTAAGTTTTTATGTATATGGAGATCGTTAGCCACAACCCGCAGCGTCCGTGACGAGTCACTGAAAGATTATTTCCATGAACAGTCTTCAGATAGTTTCCTTGAACCAATTACAAGCGTACACAGTTTTTCTTGTTTTTCTCTGAGTGAAACCTATAATAGGAGCTACTTAGCCGGTTATCTTTTCATCGTTAGCCATAACGCGAGCGGAACAAACGCGCAAAAAATTTAAGCGCTGCGATGTATCTGTGGTAAGAGCGAGTGACGTCACGCGCACTAGTTAATGAGCACGGGATGCCGCGCATGCGCACCGCTCTCACGTCGCAAAATGCGTACGCGCCGCGCTATTAGGCTGCCTGCAGGCATGCCAACCGTGACAGTGCCTAACATTCGTGGTTCAAATATTATAACAATAGCAAATAAACATGGGCAAATAAACTACTTATGTCAAAATTAGCGCTAGTATATGAGGTGAGAACAGAACTGTACCACATTTTCAGTTGTATTTTTTTGTCCTCGTAATAGTGAAACGTAATTAGGTTAAGTAAACAAACATTTCCCATAAGCTCCTGCTCCGAAACGAGACCCCAGAGCCCCAACAGACGTATTTAATGGCATCAGACATGTGAGCCGCTATATCGGCCACCTTGTAGCCAGCCTTATTCATGTCATTTATTTTTATAGCACCTAATATTTTTAGGTGATTAAGTAGTATTGTTTCGATATATTAATACTGCTGTCAACATATAGCAGTATTTTATTTGTTATGACAGTTATTATATACATATAGCTGTTCGTTATGTATAGATTAACTTGCACGACTATTGATGCTTTTAAGCTAATTAGTGTAATTACAAAGCTACTGTGTTCTGTTAAATCAATATATTGCCGATCTAGCGTTACATATATCAGGGCAATGAATTAATCATTCATCTTAATGACGCGCCACTCCGCATACGGCAGTAAGTAATGACATCATTAAAGAATTGAGTATGTATGTATATGTATGGTCGTTTAAAATATAAAACTGTTAAGAAAATTATATAATTCGTTTTGGATAGACGTTTAAGATAATTATTATAATATGTTTACTGTAATAACAGATGATTTGGTGCTGGCTTTAAGAAGATCAGCTCCCTAACCATGATCTCTTAAAGCAGGATATTTTCTGCAAAAACACTGCACGTAACGGGTTCTCGCTTCCACGACAGAAAATGCTATTTAGGAGTTCACAGTAAGGGGGCTATTTTTGTTACTTAAAATCAAAGAAGTACCTCCTATATTTAAAGAAAACATTCTAAACGGTTAACGGTTTATCTTTACGTAACCTTTAGCGGTATTTCTATTAATATACTAATTTAATTTCTCTGCTATAGCAAATGGTAAGTAAATACGCTTTTCCAAGTCATATGGCCGTAATCTTGAAACTATAAAATGAGTGTCATGGCGCCGCTCGCTCCGGCCACTTATATTTATGAAATCGGATTACCGCGCCCGTTTCCTTCTCAAAGACATTCGCACTCAACGCCTAGATACGTATAATGAAGACTGGTTTCATGTCCATGTGTAATTATTTAATACGTTTATAGAGATAAGCCTTTAATTCTACGTCCATATAATAAGCCGGTATTCTGTTACCCACAGATGGTACGTGCATAATATTAAATATTTACATGAAATTCAAATAATAGATTTACTAAACAAAAACTACGATAGTTTAGAAATTCACTTTCCTTCATAATACGCGCCCTCCTAGCAGAACATGGAGTAGGTAATTGCAAGTCGTGACCGCGAGCGTGGGAATAATTCGTGCGTCCACTTCTATATCGATAAAATAAATATACTCTGCAAAAATATGTAAAAAAAATCCAAACGTTCACGCCTCAACGAGTAATATATCATAACCAAACAAAAAACGCAACATAATTTGTTATTCCGAAAAGATTTGTAGCAAATAAATTGCCGTTATCAAAATATCGAGTTACGGACAACCCTCGTTTGAATATATTAGAAAAAATGGGAACACAAAGGGTTGTTTTAGAAATAGTTTTGCATTGTGCTTACCCCCGTTGGCGTTCGGCGTGAGTGATATAAATGAGTCGACGTCATTGTGAGCCGCAGGGCCGCGACCGGCTTCGGTAAACCAGTTCTGAATAAAACATTTCTAACTCAATTCGTCGGGAAATGTTTTTAATCTTATGAAGCGTCATTCATTTATGACAGAGGGGTTTTGTTAGCGGCCTCGGTGTTCTGCATGATGTCTGTATCAAATAAACTGGAGATTTTATTTTTGTAAATGTATACACTAGAGTATGTTATAATGTTGAGAACTTAGAGTACAACTGAACATGTTTGAAGGTAAACGGTCTGTTAACATTTGTAGTTATTAAGCAAATACAATTTATAATAGTTTGTTTGCATAAAACTTTTTGCAGTCTTGGGCCATGATACAATCTGGTAAATGCTCTCAGCGAACAATTACTTAGATTAACTGCTGTCTCTCTGGATTGATATAACATTTGGTTTTATATATGTATTCGTTTTCAGCGTTCCTTCTCTATATAAACTTTATGTATATTTAAATCTCACACTCTTTCGTGTGTCATCATCATCATCATCATCAGCCTATCTCAGTCCACTGCTGGACAACGGCCTCTCCGATGGCACACCACTACTTTCATGTGTGCTTTTTGCATAAGAAAAACCAAGTTTTCTCTTCCCATAATAATATTTAATTCGTGTGAAATACTACTTAATATACCTATATCAATTAAACTTCAATCTCTTAAATAGATGTTCTTGAAGTATAATTATATATGAAAAAATATGATTAAATAAGAATAACTTCATCATAACAGTCAAGAGACACTCGAGAACCAACATCCACAAGCCCTCTACACCATGTTTGTATACTCAAAACAACTCAAGCGCACATTGTGCCAATCCAGTAATTCACTCATCCGAGTATTATTCGTTCATTCATTCAACAAACATTCGCATTCCCCTCGCAATAACCGGAGCACGTCATAACTCAATGCGCTTGACATGACGATCCAAACGATCGAACTCTATTGTCAGAGATGTTCTGACATGCGCGGGAGCCACATAACAGGGTGCCCTCAATAGCATGTGTGTTCAATCAATGCACCAATAGTTCGATGGGGCGATGAATGAAGGTGCGTTGTGGCTGCAAATGATAAGTCGTAGCGGGTTTCGCAACAGTCAATATTATAAATTCTGTTTAAAAGATTAAAATGTAAACTTCAGTTGTTAATAAAATTACAAATTTTGAAATATCTTCTGTTATGCGAATAGAGTTACAACTGTACAATTTTTCTACGTATCCACAGAACAAGCCAAGAAGCAAGTACTATTTATTATAATTACTTCCTGTGCTGAGCATAATGTTTGTGTGCTTCACCTTGCAAGCGAAAGAAAAATATTAACAATTTAATTTAATTGCCTATTTTTTTAAAGCTCATTGTTATCTGCGCCGCCGCATACTCTTTCTCTCGTCACTTGCACCACAAATACCAACTGCAACTCCACAATACGTTTGTTACGGCATATTTATATCGGTAGTAAATGTCAATCCGATGCGATTGTCGCGCGGAGGTGCGTTTACGATCGCTTTGTCGCATGTCGTACCCGCCCGGTGCGTCGCGGCTGCAGACAATGAGTTGCGATTATTTTGTCGTTATAATTGTTACGTAAGAGCGAACGATGTTGATCCTTGATTTTAGTTAGATGATTTCTGTACATCAACTTTAAAATTGTTTTTATTTTTTATACATATTCTAGTTATAATATGGCTTTATGTGTAAGACTCTGACCTTAATTTGTATCTTATGTATGTAATCTGAAAGCAAGTTATATTAATAGATACTGACTAACTAATACCAATGTATGTATGATAAGAATGCACTGTTATAATAAGTAGACCACTCAAGAGTCACGATGTATGGAGAATCATCGCCCATCCGAAGCGTGACTGACCCCAACCTCTCCTGATCGCACCGCGCAATTTACTTTACTACAAGTATGAAGACTGAAGTCCTAAATCCATTAAAGAAATTGTTATATTACCTATGGTTATGTTACCTGAAGACCGATTGTTTTTACCGGCTTCAAAAAAGGAAGAGGTTCTCAATTAGGCTGTTTGTTTTATTTGTATTTTTGAAACACGATTTCTCCGTCAATTAAAACTATTTTGAGCCGATTTTCAAAATAATCTTTTTCAATCGTCAGATAATTTTGATCAATAGAATTTTGACGTTTTGACATACTCCGTACTGTCAAAATGCCAATTTTATCCTTCGAATATACAACATAATTTATCTGACTATAGAAAAATCGGCCCTTAGTCTGATTAGTTAACCTCCGCCCACGCCGGCGCTAATCACAAAGCAAACACAAAAGAACGATTTATTTCCGGCACAAATCTGTGCCGGAAATAAATCCAATTCACCGATTGAAAGAAAGCCCCATTGTTGGCGTAATTCAGCTTGTGTTGCACAAACAAACGGACACAATTGAGGAAATCAGTCGAAAGTATTGGGATCTTGTGTAAAATGCGCGTGCGCCGGACGGCTCTATTGTGTGCTAGGTTACAAATGGTACGGGTTTTAGGGCTACCAGAGAACTATGATCTATGAGGCTATTTATAAGAAAGTCTTATAGGTTTTTTTCAGAACGGACTTGTGATTTTATCCTGTAATGTAAGTTAATCATACAATATCCATTATAAAGTAGACTAAATTAGGTAATTTAGTCTATGTTTTATTGAAAACGTAAAACCAATCTCCTTAATGGTAGAAGTCTATATCATTGTACAAAGAAAGTCAAATGCAAACAATACACAAAAATAAACTCCTTTTTATGTAGTGGCAGCCCTGCGCAGCGTCACGGGCATTGTTCGGTGCGCCGGCGCAGCTACCGCTTGAGCTCGCCTATTAACAGCGCCATTGTTCCAGCAGCCGCCGCCGCCGAAGTCGAGGGCCACTCAATGAGGAGTAACAGAAGTCTGAGCTTACTGTGTCCTTGATTACAGAAGAATCATCGTGAATACATTGTCTGTGGTCATTCAAAAGGTAACTGGAATTGCCGTTTAATTTTAAAAATAATTTACCACTCATGAAACATAACATCATGCCTGTGTTCACCAGACGAGCAGGCAGAGGTGCATTCAGAGTACCCATGGAATAACTCAGTAACACTTTGCCCGACCCAGGATTCGCACTCGCTCATGCTCAGCAGTCTCGCTGAGCGACCACGAACCCATCGAGGCAGTCGAACAACGGAACAACGGCGAATATTTTATCGATTGGACGATTGGAGTCAATACTTGATCAAATCAAGTATTGAATCCAATCCAGTAAAGAAGAAAATTTGTACTCACAATTTACATAAGATCAAGTTATTATTTCCTTCAGTAAAAAACTAATATTCACATTTCAATAACAACTAAATTGGCTCTAGCACTCGATACAATACAATTTTAAATTACGGTACTAATGTTTTTGTCGTGTGTGAACCTTCTGTGTTACATACTCTGTGACGTCATACATAAAAACCATTTCTTGGCTGTCTCCCACAATGAAAGGATCGCTTGTGGTTGTGGCCACTTTGAATATCCCAGATACCATCTGTCAGGTAATTAAG
Organism: Abrostola triplasia; assembly: GCA_946251915.1. NCBI lineage: Eukaryota > Metazoa > Arthropoda > Insecta > Lepidoptera > Noctuidae > Abrostola > Abrostola triplasia. The sequence goes on along the minus strand of OX276424.1, from coordinate 554,783 downwards.
AAGGTATAACGTATACTGTGTGTCTCTCTCTGCTGGGGTCGTGAGCATTGCGCAAACTGATGTGTAAGGGATTACAAAAGTTTGCATGCCTAGAAATGTAAATGATAGTTTTATTAAATTAAATTGTTGTAGCGAAATAATAAAAAATTACCTTAATAATTAATTACAGATAGATAGACAACATTGTTGTCTATCCGTCATGACTTTTGGTGTCATTTCAGCATGTTGTCCATGCCAAGCTTGAATCCAAATTGATAAAGAACATTTTAAAATTATGGACACGAGCGGGACTTGAATCCGCGACCTTTGGCGATACTAGGCGCAGCTCTGCTCATCACGTCGCTGCTGATTATTGTCTAATAAAAATAACCACATATCTCTGCCGGTTTAAACAGCACAAGAGGGTGTACAATACCATCTCCGTCCGGCACGACTTGAAGCCAGCCCGTTACAAACTTGCCGCAACAGTTTTTATCGCCTCCCAAACACCCAAAGAACAAGATTGATTTGCACGGCAGCGAACTCATTACTTTTTACATCAAATCTTTATAATCATCTAACACAAGCCCACACAGCAACATACATTACACCCATTATATTGTAGCTCCGCACATTTCTCGTACAGCATGTATTAGGTTACCTAGTGTTTGTAACCCGACACCGCGGCCCGCGGTCATTACACTAATACACTCAAATTACTTTCTGGTAACACGATTCTTCTAACACCCTGCGGATAAACCTCGGCCCGAATCTATACACACATTTTTACTGAAAACTGGTTGTGCAAAATTACACCCTAATTCCTCAATGTAGGGTTTAATTTCGATGTGGTTGTATCCAGTCTGGTATTTCATAATTATACGTAAAAAAATAATCGTAGGTAATTTCTGTGATATGATCAACGGTTTTTGTGCATCCGTTACGAGGGGCGTTGTTAAGGGCTCGGGGCCGGCGCGGGCGCAGGGATGTTGTGTTCCTATTATTCACCTCAGCATTAGGGTTGGGATATTTGCATCAAGGAATGTTGTGTTAGATGTGTTACGGCATGTTTATTGTAATAAATAAAATTATTTGCAACTTGACAAGTTGAGTAAACTCATTCATTTAGAAATCGCATTTTCTACATAATTTACAGATATGAAGTAAATTTAATTACTCTAATAATCTATTATGCATAGAATAATTAATTAATATTTGCTAACAAAGAACAATAATTAGTTAATACACAAGATTACCCCACAGTGTAAACGCACACGGTTTGTAAAACAAAAGACATCAACGCGCGGGGCACACGCGTCTTGATGTTACTAAACTTCAAACAATCGGCCCGTTATTTCATCATGCCTATAATTGCCAAATACACGCAGCTACAGATATATCTGCTCCTCCCACTTGTCTACACTCATTAATCTTATCCTGCTAATTAAAAATACAACGGTTTGTATTGTGAATGTTTTAACACACGTTTTATTTTAAAGTGGTAGCAGTCGACTTGTAAGAAAACCTACTCATGCATTAGAACGATAAACTAACCAACTGTCAGTGTTTTTATGCTCATTGTGTGAAATGTTGATATTAGCAGTCGCAATCTTTAACCCCGGCATCAGGATATATGATTTAGGACCATATTTGTAACATTCTTTATGGAGACAAGTTCACAGCTACAGCTATCCATGAAAAAATCAATGAACATCGTTACTAACTGTAGAAAGCTTTCAAAAACATAGCATTTGATCTCGAAGTAATTAGCAGCGGGTTGTTCGACCGAACGAACGATTGAATCGCAATCAGACAATAGAACAAAATGCTATTCCCATACCTTTTCCACGGAAAAAATTAGGAATGCGACATGCGCAGATCGAGCCGTAAGATACTACACTAATCGAAACGTTTTTCTGGACTATTTGTTAGAAAAATATTTCACACTGGTTCTTATGAATTTTATTAGTTCATTGCTATTTCATTATGTTTGCAATTTAAGGTATTTACGTTTTCTCAGTATTAAACTGTGGTAATTGTGTATCATGTTATTGGAGATTGAACACTATTCTCAACAGACACAAACGTAACAGGAGATTAACTCTACGTGATCTACAACGCATTCAAAACATGTATGTTTCTTATTGTGTTGCTGACTATACCTACAGCTAATAGTTTTTATATTTACACACATAAAGAGCGATATTACCGCGTCTCGTCTAATTAAGTCGATCAGGTTTATCGAGCTCTTCCCTGAGACAACTCCTTTACGTAAGGCTGGTGACGAAGAGCGCACGCGCACATGCTGCTGATGTCGCACGACTTTTAATCGCAATCGCATGACTTACAGCTATTGTGAATTTGATAAGTAAGGTGTCATAAACTATTTGAATAATTAAGAGATATACAGTGGCTGTAACTGGTCGACTGTAGTTTTTATGGTAAATGTTACCTCTACTGTATCCTGTAAACTAGTAAGACTATAATATCCCCCAAACACAGATCCTTTTACTTTTAAACGATGACTAAACGTCTTCAGACTTAAACACTATAAAGTCTAATAATCTCTGAATGATCTCTATACTTTGTCATGCAACCGACAGTAACAGCTATAATGCCAACGGGTAGAAATTGACAATTTTTTCATAAGTCCAGGTGAAGACGTTACCTACCTACCAAAGAAATTGCAAGTGCTAGTATAACCTCATTAATTGATTGCCCTTCGAGATATGGGATTCGTTACTACGTAACTGCCTTAGAACTGGCTCAATGTTAACCCCATAGCACTACGTTCACTAGGTACCTAGGTACTAGGGTAAACAAGCTGCGCTATAGCACTTTATTTAATTATACTCAGGATAACAATGCCTGTTATTTGTACTGGTTGTCTTATCGCTAATTGCAATCTCTTACAGACATCCATTGGACAGACATGAAAGTCGTGAGAAATAGATAACGACTTCTTACTTGCACTTTATACTAATATGTTAATAAAAAGCCTACGTAAACACCAGCACCACCCTATTAGTACAACAGTTAAATAATCCACACAATAACTAAGTAATTAGACTCCGGTACAAGGAAGTTCAGCCTTAATTTCAGCACGAAACGACTAATATCTTTTTCGTGCAAAAAAAATCTGACTTCTAGCGTTACGCATATATAAGTAACACGTCTGGGCGTTAGTGCATGTGATATTATATGCCTATTAAACAGTCACCCGGAACAGTAGGAAATCCAAGTCGGCGGCAACGCTCTCGTAAAATAAAATAAACGTCACTTCTCAGCTTGATCGAAGTTATTCAACCCTGTTGTCATTCTTCCTGCCTACCCGTCATCTTTTTATGTATTCAGCGAGAAAACGCAAGTGCGCGCGCATCTGCAGTTTTTTTCCATCGAGTTCATGTAAATAACTTAATTAGACACAAGATAAAAGTTACGTATCGATGGGATGAGGCAACAGGCTTCAATTGCGTGGAGCTTTTTATTGCCTTCGTAATAGTTTGGCTGTTGTTCTCAGATGTCACTTATAATTGAGTTCTGTAGAACTGCTCTCGTAAACTTGTGGCTTTATATTGGGCCGACAATGTTTTACAGATTGATTGGTACCGGTTGTGTGGCAGTTAACTGTGACCTGTATAGGCAACTTATTTATGGAGACTATAAAAATCACTTAAAAACCCTGGTTATTGGGTTCTACTGACTGGTGTGACGAAAAACACTTCTAAGAAATCCACCAACCGGCCGACTTTCTTCCTGTATTTACCACTAAAGTCACAAGTGCTAGTAACAATGGCCACAGACACAGAACCCATTAGTTTTGCAAGCAGCCTCTATCTCAGCTCGGTGTAACGTTTAATTATGCAAGCTGGATCAATTACATGGAGGGCTAAGTACAGAGCCCAGTCCCACACCCAGCTGATATGTGCTAAGAGCTGCTTTGAGATTTCATAGTAATTGTAGAGTTTCTTCAAGAGCCTTTAAATCTTAAAAAAACGTCTTGAATTTGTATTAAGTTATACTAATATAATGTAATTATTAATTCTTTCCATTCGCAATATAATGGTCATCGTTATATACTTCAAAGCCGAAGCGGGCTTCGGATGACTAGCCAAAGTTTGCTCAAACACAATTTGTCCAAACATTTGTCGACACGTTATTACAACAAACATTTGAACGTGTTTAAATTATGAAGATATTTTACCTTGTTTATTTAACAATATTATCTTTTCCTTTGTTTACAAAAACTAAATTAACGGTAATGTTAATGTAAGTATATTGTTAGTTACGTTTTTTATCAACGATTATCGGCGATGTTTAGACCTGACATATCCAGGATTTATGACTGTAACTGTGCGTCTTTTTCTTTCTTATTTATTTGCGCATGGCGGTACTTTTACATTTTTCTATAGATACTACTCTCTACTACACCATTTCAATAGGCTATTGGTGCTGAATGCTGCTGTAAAAAAATAAATAAACAACTCGTTATTTCCGTCACGAGAGTATTTTCTCTAGATATGAGATATGCATTTATTGTTTATAGAAAACTTGTATAGCTTGAGGCTAATTTAGAGACTATATAACTATAAAACCATACACATCTGTGGTAATAGGTATGTTTGCTAATACATTTTTATTAAGTTTGAGCCGGAAATACTGCAGTTTTGAGCTAGTGTTATGTACATTTAACGTTTTTTCTGTTGGAATTAGCAGCCAAACAGTATCTTTTTGTACAAAATAAACTCGTGCATGCTCTAGTGGGTTTCTAGGCTGTCTCGGAACAACTGGCGGCTGGCGTCTGTAATCCTCAGACATGACTTACGATCCAAAGGTCGTGTGTACAGAACCCTGCGCTGTCATTATGAAATAGGGATCATTACGCCATGTTATTGTTGTTATGCTTAGGTGGAGGTAAATTATCGTGTGTTTAATTGACATAACGTGATAAACTACTGATATATAGGTGTGGAGTGCAATAGTATGACTGTAAGAAATATTGATTACAAACATCGTACCTTGATTTCCTTTTCACCACGCATATTTACACAATCATGGTGGAAATCTATAAATGATAGATAAACTTTAACAAATAGGTTCGCGTCTCCATAGCGTAATTATTGCAAAACAGTTTGTAATACACCCGGGCGGCACATTACCCGGTTTCCATGATCCATGTACATTATAATCTAATTTGAGTGCACAGAGCATAATGTTCAGTGGGTGTGCGCACGCGCACTTTCCCTCGCTTCTCTCATTTGAATACATCTGCTTATCTTCTATCTGAACAATTATTGCGCGGACGTTTTCACTCAACCGATGCATGAACGAGCTAATTAACCATTATTTATGAAAATGGAGTTTTATTTGCATTTATTGTGTATACTTTGAAGACATTATAGGTACATAGTTTGACAGGTTTATGGTTATGGTTATAGTTTTATTACGGTATGGTGTATGATATAATTCCAGTACATATTCGATTTACGACCAAGAATTAGAAGTTTATAATTAAAAAAAAAGATAATGATACTGTACAATCATCAAGGGACTCCTCTCAAACTTTTTTGAGACATGTAGTGGCTGCTTAGTTCCTTCAACATTTGGCGCAATGTTGATAACCCTAAACGAAACCCCTATTAGCAAGGTTTCTTTATTTTAATGAGCTGGACAAACCAACGTAATGTTCCATTACTAGGTAACTATTTGCACATAAAGTAAGTAAAACAGAACCAAAACATTTAAAATAAAATACATAGAAACAAACACAGAACTTTCTTCTTCATCGACGTCAGTTAAAAACAGGTCTGTACAACCCTAGACTCTACGACATAACATAAAAAGTGTGCATGATGTTTAATGAGAACATAGTGTTATAGAAAATAAAATTTATTCTATTCTAATATGAATAATGAATGCTTTTTTCAGAACACTACTGAACATTACAAGGCATGAGCATGTAATTTTCAAACACATTCACGTATAATTTTTTAATAATCTCTTCCAACCAGTTTATTAACATAACAATGAAATAAAAAGATACCGTGGAGCACGACCCGCGGCCCGAATGCTGATCCATCACTACGTATAGAACATTTACATTTGTTAATATAAAGCCAGTTGCATAACATACCCCTTAGCCTCCGAATAATTTAGAGAAGGTTTGAACAAATTATATCTAATTAGATTGTTTGTTATACATCAGCTTTGTATTAATTTAAAACAGGATTTACTCTAAGCATTAAGCCTGGCTAACGAACTGCTAAGTACAAGGTATTATTTATTCATTGTTAAGCTCGGACGACATAATGGTTATTCAGACAGAATAATCCTACAATCGATAAAAAAAAAAGAAATAACAGCCCGTAACTATGGTAACATACCCACCCATAAGACATATAATATTAGAGAAACTACACTTTATATTGATTCGATGGGAACTGGGTCGAAGTATAACATATTAAAACTTAGTTTGAGATTGTTGTTTTAATCAAAAACAAGCTTGAGAATAATTTCACTCATAGCTCGTTCCAAAATTAGCTCATTATAAGACAACATAGATAAAAACTAAAACAAATTAGAAGTGTTATCAATTAATTTCATCTCGCGTCCGTCCTGAGATGGTATCGCCGCAGATATTGTTAGAGAGATTAACATAATAATGTGCTTCCGTTGTACCCACTCGTATGGCCGTGTGTACGCAGTTGTTTTGAATCGTTCTACATGATACACGTGCCTTTAAAAGTTTAGAAAACTATTTCAAAATAAACGTATCCCATAAAACCCTATATATCTATTTACATTTATTTATTTCTGGAAGATATGTTGTTCACTGTTTCTCGCTGTAGATTCAGTAGACGTACATTAATGAACATAAACTTAGATTGATCATAACATAAAACATAATACGACACACAACATCGGGACGCCTGTATTCCCCGAAGTTGTAGGCAGAAATGTAACTATAGTACACCCACATATTGCCAGTTATGTAGGTCCCAATGTAATAGGCATTGAGCCTATTGCCATCAACCGGGCACAAATCCAGACTTCGTGCTGCTATTAAGAATTACCTAACAAAAAGACCCAGTAATACTTTACCCGACTCGGGATTCGAAACCTAGTCCTCATGTTCAGTCGCGCTTAGCGTCCACTAGACCATCGAGGCAGTCGGACACATACATTGATGATACCCACATTTCATAAATGACTGTAGTAACTGTGTTAGTGCCAAGCGGTGAAGTCGTCCCTGTTATGAAGCGCAGTTCCCCAAGTCATTAAGGTAATATTTTAATTGCTCGCCTTTGTGTCATCCAAAGGAAAATATAATGTGTAATTCATTTGATTACATCTTGACAGCGACACAGCACGATTTTCCTTTGTTTTTCTCTATCATTTCTTACGTTAATATTATTTTTCCTATACAATAGGTAGGACAGTTGAAGAGAAGTCCACGCTGTGGGAAATACACACAAGTCTAACAAACAGAAAAATCAACTAGAGCCAAAGCTCGACTCCTCAAAGCTTTTAATTCTCAATATCGTAGATCAATAACACTTAAGAGGCTGGTTACGATGATACGTAAATAATATGTTTATCGTAAGTGTTATAACCATTAACACACAAAATAGAGGCGTTATGTATATTTGTACATCTAAGTGTGGGATTTAGGGCCGGTTTGACAGTTGACGCCTCGCAATAAACACTTTAGGTGAAGAAAACATACATGTTTCTGGTTTTATTGCAAAGCTTGACAGAGATACATCGATTAACGGAATTTGTTCTTTATAAGTTGTATTTATATCTTTGCTAAAGAGATGCTGGTTACTAAGTACCTGGTCTACTTATTCACGCAGAACGTATTTTCATAACAATTGCATCACATAAAGGTTACTTCTTGGACCATAACCCCTTTTGCAAAACTTTATCAAAATACCATATCCCAGGTTTAGCATCAAAACATATAAAAGCTCGTAAAAGGGCCCATGCCACCGCAGGGTCAAGCTCGAAGGCCACTTTGGAAGCATCTTTTCCGTTACTACCGAAACGCCAAAGGCGTGTATTTCCTAGATAATATTAAATACCTACTACATCGTTAGGTAAATATTCGCAGTATTGCTGAGAAAAATCCTTTAATTTAAAAAAAAAACTGAAAAAATTACGACTTAGCTCGTCGTCATTTTTTCAGTTTTTTTTTAAATTAAAGGATTTTTCTCAGCAATACTGCGAATCAGAATAAATAAACTTGCTTCCCTTGCCCAAAAAATAATTAAGTACGATCCTGTATTTATTCAGTTTACAATAGAAAGCTGGTGAAAATATGTAGGTACTCCAAAATGTAATATACAAAAATTTATAAAAATCTAATTAAAAAATATATATCGATGATCTGTGTTTAATGATTATAAACGATTCTGTATGATAATAGTATCGGTGGCCACGCCGAGCGGCGACCGTTACTCAATTAATACGATCTCCGAAAGTCAGTTCGTTAAGTCAGCCAGATGATTGGTTTAACTGCTTATATTAATGAATGGTTATGTGTTAAAGCTTTGGAATACATTATAACGCTAAGCTGCGCATTCACCCGGCGCCACTGGCCGGGCAGGGTAGGCAGAAATATCTACTATATACAACACTGGTAAAACTCTACAATTCCGGAAATATTATTATAATTGAAATTGAATTTTAATTAAAACCCTCTTTATAATAGGCCAACGGGAACTGCGTTGAACTGGTAATCAGCTAGCCGTGAGTTTGAATTACAGACGTACATTACCAAATAATATGCCTCCACCGTAAACAAAAAGAAAAAAAAACAAAAACAAACTTACCAATAAAAGTCAAAACAAAACCAAATCCGCGTACAATCAGAGGAAAACACAAACAACACACATTGTCACACACAAGACACAACAACGCTAGTCGACGCGCGAGTTACGAGCACTGGACGGACCACGGACTGGGGGCGTGCGCGAGCGAGCGGTCGTGGGGCCCGGCGTGCGGACGCGGCGCGACTGGCGGCTGCCGCGGCCCGCCTGTGGGCCCGGAGCCCCCGTAGGGCTAGGCCGCCGGGTTTGGGGCCATCTCTTACTAGCAGGCTGTGAAGAGCCAGGGGACTGCTCTTATTTGATTACATTTTTCTAATAAGTGTACCTAAACAAAAAATAGGCATGATCATATTAGCAACGTATTCCCTGAACATCATGACAGCATGATATCCGCTGTGTACCATTTATGACGCCTATGTAAAAAGGGGTAAGCCTAGTGCTAAAAATAACATAAAAATGTGATCTAAAACTTAATAAATTAATTCCATCCGTATTACGAAAACTATAAAATGTCACCACACGTGCACTTAAATAAGAACTCTAAATACGTACGGTAAGACGGGGTGAATCTAAACTTAAGGGTGAACAAACTAAACTTTGGAACTCATTTTAACATAATAGTTAATTGTCAAAAATGTCTAGATTGTTACTTTTAAAGGACTCTATACTTTAAATTGTATATTATAATATATTAGTAGAAAATCTGTTCCAAAGTATTGTTTCCATTCAGTCCGTATTACCAGTACTTGAATGTTATTTAAACATTGTCTTCATAGTAAAATAGGAAGTATTGTTACAATTCGTATATTGTTATATAAAACCATGCGCTCTTCCGGTTACGTCTCTTACAAACATTTTGACCAAACTTCATTCACCCAGTGATATACATTTGGCTTCATAAAATTATAGTTCTTTTTCGAGGTCCTAATACGTAATACTAGGTACATTGTAATAACTTTGTGAAACCGTTGGTAAACTGATGCAAAATGCCTCTATCAGAGGCACCTAAAATTAAATTCTAAACCTATGTCCAATTTTTATCTTTAAACCATAAAATTTAATTCCATATACATAGAACATACATTGTAAAGAAAGTCTATTTAATAAAATACTCATAATACAAGAATAAAACTTTAAATAAGCCACAGAATAATATTATGTTAACACTATTCCCTTACCTCTCAAACCATAAACTGACCCCGCGAGGGCCGGATCCCGCGTGTCGGTCGAGTGCGCTTGCGCCGCTTGTTTTCTTCGCGCGCCGCTGCCCTTCGCCCATCTTTGTCAGCTATCCATCTACATACCTATACAGGCACATGTAAAACTGCCTTCATCACCCTCTTAAACTTATGACTTCAGATTCGCAATTGCGTGTGGGTGCTCAAACACGCCACAAACAGCGTAGCATCCATCAACGTTAGAGACATGTGTGTTTGAAACCAGTATAACCCAACTTACTACATGGTTATTGCCCCTGACTAATGCGGTCGTGATGGTATTCTTATATAATTATATAAAATCAAATTAAACAAGTATGCGTTAAACCACTATGTCATGAACATAAACCCGCGTAATTTATGAGCCTGTAACTTATACGGCTGACCCGTGCGACCTGCGGGTCTATATCATGCAAAAATATAAAAAATAAAGACGTGTCTGTATTAAAATTTAAAAATATGACCGAATAAGGAGTATTAAGTTGTATTAGAGATAGTATCCATAAACAGAACTAGTGTCAGTTGTTATACTTTTATAGGTATATTGTGTACAAGTTTGTGGAATCGGTACATTGTATTCGATATTATAAGAAGCGATTAGCGCGCACGCCGCGTGAAATTACGCGACAAATCATTGTCACAGCTCTGACTCATGGGGATCGTATGGCCAGATAGACCTTGTTGAAAACATCGGCTTATCAGATGTAGTCTCGAAGGAATTCCGAGAAGAAAACTATGTATGCGGGTATAATATACGTAGGTACCTATACTTGGTACTTATATCTTGCTTTGTTAGTAGACTCAGCATCATGTTTTTATACAAAATTACATAGTTTTAAGTTTCCTCGCCCCATTCGCTGCAATATGAAATCCTAGAGTGTATATATGTAGACAGATTCAGTATATTACAGTAGTTAACAAAATCTTTATATTTCATATAATTATTATACCTATACTGCGGATTCGAGGCTCTTTTAATGCGGAGTTAAAGGTTCCACAAATAGCGCACTCTGGGTAGTGAGGCCCTAGGAACTTTATTTACTTACAAAATATTTTCAAATACTTCCACATGTACTCCTTTCATACTAATAGCTGGTATCTATTCTTCCGCTAATAAAAACAATTGGCAGACACTCAGTTTTAATTAAATGTTGAAATTGTGTGAAAGTTAGACAGGGACATCACAGTTACGACATGTTTTATTATGGCTTTGTTGTTACTAAAGTTATTCGTGGTTTCAGACTGCACACCAACTCCATGGCTTTACCCATAATTTGTGAACCAACAAATAATTTGAGCTGAAATTAATAAAATAAAATAAACTGCAAGTACCTATCACTAAGCACTATTAATATACCTACTTTTACCACTGGTGGTCCCTATTAAGATGTCAGTGCAAAGATCAGACCAATGGTCAATAAGGAAACCGCTATAGCGTATTTGTTTAAAATAAAACAATGTTAAATTATAAAAAAATAACAACAGTCGGATACATTACCCTACAGAACTCTAAAACATTAAAATCCAATATAAATTGGTAATTAGCTTGTCATTTGCAGCGCACGTCCGTTCGTCTGTCTGTTTGAATTGACATGACGATTTCTAAAACCTTTGTATACTGTTCATTCGAATTGATTTCTAGCTTTGGCTAGGAGTACTGCAAACGATTGGCCAACAAGTGGGGTAATGAAGACGTTTGCTTTGATAATTAAGTGTTATCATATATTGTATCGACCCGCCCCGCACGCCCGCACGCCGGCGAAGTGCGCACCCGCACGATCCAGCTACGTATTAACTAGATTATGTTCAGTTATTAACACATGCATATGGAGCGTAATAGTAACTAGTCATAAAACTAGGCCACACTTAGTGTTACACGCTTGGCCTTTAGTCAATACTTCAGGTTCATAATACCTACTTCTGTGTAACACACCTATGCTTAGTAGTTTATTTAACACAAGCGCGATGTTGTGGTTTACATAGGTGTCGTACGTATTAGAATAATTAGCATGGCACGTTTTACTTTCGCTCCATAATGGCATATAAATATAATTAAATTCAGATCGGTGCTAAGATATAATTAACGAACGCTACAAGTAACACGATACTGTCCGTGGCAGCTGAGCATCGCGGGCGCGCGTCACACTCTCATTGCAGACGCGCGCCCGATCCATAGCTAAACACGGCCACTCCGGCCACTCGCCGACCGTCTAGCATTAGATATGCTTTTTGTTATATCGTCATTAAATAACTTAATAGCATACCTAAAACTATACATACCTACTTTCGTAGTAAATATTAGAAGGTTTCATCATGCGGAAGCTGGAAGATGTGCTGTTGAACAAAGGGTGGGGGGTGGGTTGCCGTAATCCTCACGCTTGGCAAGCGGCTTGGGGATAGTAGTATTGATGGTTAAGTTGCAAAAGACACTGCTGCCCATGTTCTGAACTTTCCTTTAGTCGCCCTTCAATACCCACGGGAGGAAAGGGGGCAGTCAATGCTAGGCCCGATACCACTCACACATTCTAGGTCGGATACCACTCAGCAGTAGTATATCTTGGCTGGAAATGCAGCAAAGAGACAGAAAAGAATAGTAAACAAATTCTTTATCTTTGTTAAAATGATAAAATAGCAAGAATTGAACACGTGACAGTTCCACAATTAGAAGAATTTCCTTCAGCATCTGTTGTCATTGACGGGTAAATTACAAAACGGATCTTTTAAACAAGAAGGTCTGCTGAAATAGTGTTGTGCTTGTGATTCAATCAACTCAAGTCGTGAGGTGTTGAGAATCGATGAATATGTAATTATTCGAATCGATCAGAAATCATAAATATCTTCATCACCGATTAACTTTCTCCTTCATTCATTTACAAGCATTATGGTTTTTATTTTGCCGGTAGTTAATAAATACCGAGCAGGTTAGATAGCATAAGTGCATTTTAATATTGCTTTACACTTGTTTCAATGCATTCGAAGATAGACCTAGAATTACAATGAACCGTCTATAAGTTATTCAGACACTGCCGGATTTATGGCAGCCACGCGTAAAATAATAGACACTTGATAATTGCCTGTAATAAGTAGGTAGTACCATTATGTATGGTACGATTATAGTACCGAAGCAACGCGCGCAAATACATGATTTATAGGTAAATTTTAAATATAGGTACCACACAGATTTTATGCAATTAGGTTTTACGTACCAACTTAGGTACAGAATGTGCTCAATATAATAATTATGTATTAAACTTTCATACATAAACAAACTAGTGGCCCCATTAAGTGAGGTCAGAAGAATAAATTATAATCGATGGACGGGAAATAGGTGACATTTGAACTGGTAACGCCCTGTATCCTTCCTAAAAAAATAAACAGCCACTATGTTCACTATGATAACTACATCAGCGGTGGGTCTTGACGCCCAACTTTGCAATCTACCTTTAGTTGCTGATGCTAATTATATACAAACTGCCTAATTGCATATCTATAGGGGGCTTTTAGGTCCTGTTTTTGTGAGATGATTTGTCTAACGATCAAACAGCATTGTAATAGCGTACATCACCTACAATATAACGTCGCATGACTCATATGATGTTACACATATTTTAGAACATGCTTCACAATCCGTGCCGTACTTTATGTTATTATTTTTGCTAATTCTGCGCCGGTCCGTTGCACTTGACGAGACAAGATCTCGCTTGGACAGCGGACTGCGAATTTTTGCTTTTTAGAATACATTGATGTCTATTATGGAAATATATGGCGAGTGTAATGAACTTGGACAAGTGCAACTCTCTCAATTTTCTTAGAATTGAACTTGGAAGCAGTTGGTTTATACATTGTGTTTTCCCATTTAGATGATTCTTAAGACGAATTCTTATTTAATCAAGGTATAGAAATAAGGAACATTTTAACGTAATTTTGTAAACAGGCATCATCAGGCATTAAATAAAAATCAATACTTAAGTATTATGCATTTATTTCTCAACCTTTATTTTCTTATTGGGATCATACTCTGTTACATCGCGATTATCATAGTACCTCTTATAATTCTCTTCACTCTTAGTCTGTCTTGAAGTAGAGCTACTAGATCTAGAGCTACTGGATTCAGAACTGCTATCCGACGAGTATCTTCGTTTTCTCTTACGCCTATCCCTTGATCTTTCACGTGTTCTATTATCTTCACTTGTACTACTGTCTTCACCTGTACTACTGTAATCTCTTTCTCGCTTGATGTACATCGTTTCTTTCGATCTGCCTCCGTCTCTGTAATGTCTATCTTCTCTCGATGTTTCCGTATGATTGTAATTCTGTACCCTCCTTCGATTATCACTAGACCTGTCATTCATTCTGTATTCTTCTCTTGTGGTACTATCCTCTCTTTCTTGCTTGATGGATGATCTTTCTCTCGAATTTTCACTACGTGTGTAATTGTCATCTTGAAGTTCACGTCTACCTCCTCTCGATTTTTCTCTATGTTTATGATTTTCTTGTCTTCCGCGACTGTCTTTTGATTTTTCATACATTCTGTATTCTTCTCTTGTGGTACTATCCTCTCTTTCTTGCTTGATGGATGATCTTTCTCTCGAATTTTCACTACGTGTGTAATTGTCATCTTGAAGTTCACGTCTACCTCCTCTCGATTTTTCTCTATGTTTATGATTTTCTTGTCTTCCGCGACTGTCTTTTGATTTTTCATACATTCTGTATTCTTCTCTTGTGGTACTATCCTCTCTTTCTTGCTTGATGGATGATCCTTCGCTCGAATTTTCACTACGTGTGTAATTTTCATCTTGAAGTTCACGTCTACCTCCTCTCGATGTTTCTCTATTTTTATAATTTTCTTGTCTTCCGCGACTGTCTGACTTTTCATACATTCTGTAATCTTCTCTTGTAGCACTGTTGTCTCTTTCTTGTTTGATGCGTCTTCTTTGTTCTGATCTCTGTCTACTTCTGTGTAATTCATGTCTACCATCTCTGGAAGTTTCCCTGTGATTGTAGTGTTCTTTTCTTCTACGATTTTCTTTAGAATAATCATAAGTTCTGTAATCTTCTCCTGTAGCTCTGTCTTCTTTCTCTTGTTTGATGAATACTTCAGTTGGTCTCGCTCTATCTGCGTTATATTCACGTTGCCTATCTTCTCTGGATTTTTTCTTATGTTTATTATATTTACTATGATCTCTATGATGTTTCCTTTTCTTTCGATTCTCAATATCATCGTCGCGGTGTCTACGGCCGCCACTTCTTTGTTCAGAGTAATATTCTCTGTCTGAGTCACTTTCATGTCTTTCGTCTCTGGACCGTCTTCTGTGTCTACTATAATTGCTGGGATCTTCATCAACTCCCGGTTCTCTCTTCACTCTATACATAAGATCGCCATCTTTACATTGACGACTTGTACTGCTTTTTTGAGCGTAGTAATCTCTATCAGCATTATCATTGTATCTCCTTTGGTTGGATCTTTCATACCTTGTATGTCTAGATCTCTCTTCGTATTCCTCATCGTCATGGCTTCTTCTAGAACGATCTCGGCCCCTATAACTTCTTTCGTGTTCTGTACTGTTTCTTCGTGCTCTCGACCTTTCGTAATGATCCCTACCGTGTCTCTCCCTAGATCTTCTGTCGTACCTATGTTCCCTTTCTCTGTATCTTCCAGAGAAATCCTCTTTTTCTGTTTTTACCTTGATATCCACAAGGGGTCTAGGCATTATTTTTTTAGATCTTTCCTGTTGATAACCAGCATGTTTTTCCGTTTGTGTGTTCATGGTATCATGATGGGAATCATTATCCTCAGGTTCATTTTCACCTACATTGTATACTTCCATCTAGAAAAATATAAAAAAAATACAAAATAAATTTAAAAATTATTAATTTAAATATCACACACATTCTTGGAGCAGTAGATACCTGAGTTTTAATGACGTCACGCAAAACATCCGAATAGTTGCGCGTCTTAGCAGCGACACGATATTTGACGCGCCTGCGACGCATGTTCCGCAGCTCTGCCAATATCTCGAAGCGAGTGAGAATAACTTTTGAGGTCTTTTCCCCATTACTGAGAAGTAAAAACATGACATTTTAAAGCACCACATTTATAAGTCCCTACTTTAGTTGATGTAGGTATGTTTTTTTAATTCTCACTATCTGTAATCTCTACATTTACAATTTACATCTAGAATCTCTTTGTTTATTTTTCTTATTATTATGATCACAGTCTATAGCATAGTGTGAAACTGACTAAAAAGCCACGAACCTGAGTAATGCCAAGTCAGCTAGGTCATGACAGGAGGGTACAGCGCTGACAACAGCGTCGTGTATGGCGCTCCGCTCGTCCGCGGAGTACGCCGCCTGCAGGCGCGACAGAGACATCGGCTCGGCACCGCGACAACCCACGCCTTGTGTTGAGGAAACTCATTTGTTAACTATGGTGCGTAGTTAAGGTTGTAGTCATACAAAGAACCTATATTTTTCTACAACACTATTATATTTAAGGTATTCACTAATAAAAGCTATTGTGGTTATACTTATCACAGTATGGATAATAATTTAATGTTGAAAAACCATTGAAGTGTAATATTACTGTCCCTTAACTGTATACATTTGAACTTAAACATTATCCAATAAGCATACATTACTAGACAGTAAGAACTAACTTCTTATCATATGGTTGAAGAACAACCTGGTGTCAGAGTTTAAACCTCTTGTAGGCCTCTGACATGGCTTTACACACAATTGAAAAATCTCTCAGGTGTGCCGGTTTCGTCACGATGTTTTCCTTCACCATATTTATCAAACTGATAACTAATTTATAGTACGCACAAGAATTTGAAAAGAACATAAGTGGGTGCCAGACTTTAAATATGCAACCTTTGACTCGGCAGTTGCCATTCAGATTTCATTGCTATAATACTAAATATAAACTACTAAATTTACATGTTTTAAAGGATACAATATAAGGAGATAGCAGTTGGAGCCTTGTACACAATTACTATCAACTGTAAAAATAAAGGTTATAATCACATATATCTCTGCAGCAGTAATGAAGGATGAGCAAGACTGAAAAGCATTTAGTAATGACAACAACATCAAATCTTAGTATAATACTTCAAACATACCTCTTTTGAACATAGGGTCTGATTGGGAAGCATTTCCTATTATCCGTGCTATATTTTCTTTACCTAAAACAATTAATTATGTTCAATTATTATAGTAGTTAAACTAAAAATACTTAAAATTATGTCAAATATTAAATTATTTTCATTATTACTATGTTACTGATGCATTTATTGTATAAATTTTATTAAACAACTTCCAAAAAGGAGGAAGTTCGAAATTTTTCAGAATCTTTTTTAAAATAACTTGTTTCTGCCTGCGGCTTCACCCGCATTAAGTAGCCCAGTCCTTTAGTGGGCCTTAAACTTTCTACATTCCAAATTTTATCAAAGACCAGCAGTTCAGTTGTGAAGGCCTAGCAGACAGACTGACATAGGTACTTTCACATTTATAATGTTAATATGGATATGGATTTAAAGCTGTTATCATTGTCTGCATGACATCCTTAACATTTGTTAAAGTATGTTTGTTGACTTGAAATATAAATAAAGTAAATTACTGAGTTTAACAAGAGTGCTGGTGGTGGTATCCAGAGGGTCTGGTAGGAGCTGATCATCATCAGTGTAGCCATTATGCCTGATGTAACAGACTCTCTCATGTTCCTCAGTTTTGTCTGGTGGTATCTTGTGGTTAGAATCATATCTACATGTGGTCATCACAGGATGCTGGAAACAACATAATTAGATGATATTTTGAGCCATTTAAAGTTACCTATTTATATCAAATTTACTATATTGTAGAGGTTTAAATGATAAAATACAGAGTAAAGTCATCTTTACTAATAATAATTAAGCAATTGCTACAAGGGACCTAAAGATAAAAAAATAATAAGATAAAAATCGTCATCGGGTTGTTGCAGTCCATCGCTAAACATAGGCTTTTCCCAAGGTACGCTACAATATTAAGCAACAATAATAACTAATTTAATAAATAATAATTTATTCAAAGTGGTCTAATGGTTATTATTTTTTACACTTCAACCAACAAAACGCCCGCCCGTCACCGCTTCCTAGAGCTATTTAGCTGGGTAGAAGAAACGGCGCAACAAACTCTAGCAATAAACGTAAAATAACCTGCAACAGATGATTTTTATCCCATTGAAGGTTTTGTAGGATCATTGATAGTTCATTATCGACCCCTTCTGTATAGGATCGTAAGTTAATTAAATATTCTTGTCTCCCGTCCATGTTTTGCTTTTAAATACTTAAAATAAGTTCTTTTGCAATCTCCAAAAAACGTTTTATTCTTGAAGTAAACAAATAAGAAAAAACTGAATGATTAATTTATTTGTGACATTTAGATAATGACAATCAAGCAGCCCCACTGACAGCGTCTTTGTAACTTTTGACATTTCTACTTTTTTTTTTTTTTTTTTCGAACTTGTCTCTCGCAGTTAGCTCTGAGGGAGCTCTTACTGCTTGACCGGTCGTTTGGCGAGACCTAATAAAAGGCCTCCAGCCAGGGACATTTCTACTTTCGGCCATGAAAGATACGTATTACTCACGTAATTTAGTCGATTAATATAATACGAGCTAGGTAATACCTTAACACTACCAGACAGTCCGTGCTCAGACGCCTGATTTAAAAAAACTGGCATCCCAAAATTTGACAGATTACTTTATGTTCTTTATTATCTGTATTTCGTTTAGCGAGACGTGTGTGCTTTTGCAAGAAAATTTTCTCAATAAATGTGT
Source organism: Abrostola triplasia (assembly GCA_946251915.1). NCBI lineage: Eukaryota > Metazoa > Arthropoda > Insecta > Lepidoptera > Noctuidae > Abrostola > Abrostola triplasia. The sequence continues at coordinate 535,946 of OX276424.1, read as the reverse complement.
GTAAAATATGGCAGATTCCGAGGTAAATTCACCAATAAATGACAATTTACTGGTACGAAACTGTGAGCATATTCATCAACGATCATTCTGTTGACAGGTATTAAAAAAATTGAAGGATATACCATTTAAAATCCAGACCGCAAGTTTGAAAGCAAGACGAGAGGTTGTAGATGAAATTCAGAATGTACTATCAACACCTGGTAAGTTATAATTATACACATTTTTATTCATAATTTTGGTTGAAATTGTTATATTTGAAAGCTACTTGCAAATGTTTTTGCATAGTATTTTTAGGTTGGTTATCCAGCTGTATTGATCCACAGACCCCTGAAAATAGCTCAGGTATTGTGCTCTCACGTGAACGAGTTTTAAATGTGCCAATCATGAGGCGCTGAAGATACAGTTGATTGCATCTATATATGAAAAATTTAATTCATCAGTACTATGTAAAGTGCACTCTGGTAGAACTTAGGAAACTATTAGATAAAAACAATACCGAATTGAATTATACATATTTTCAATTAATTTCATACATATTCAGAAATTTCGGCGATCGTATCCTATGATATTTGCATTTTGAGTTAAAATGCAACAGGTCTTGTTTTGTTTCCTGTCATTGTTAAGTTAAATATGAGAGCCATGTTGAGGAGTGATTGTTTAATGTGGTGCAATATTAAATCTCTTATAGAGTACTTTTAGTAATGCTGATCCCAAAGATAAACAAGGTTTTATGCAATAGGTTGTATAATCATAATTATAGCTATGTGTCTGAAATGACAGAAAAACTGCTTACTTTAGCAATGGGTACTTATTCTACTAATGTGCATGGACATATAGTTAAATACATATATTGTTATAATACATACACAGTTAAATAGACTTTAATCATCAGCCGGAAGACATTGGACTGTTGAACTAAAGCCTCCCCTCACAGTGCCACAATAAAGCATGCAGGGGATTAATTATAATTGTACTATATAAATGTGATGTAAGATATTGTAAGTTTCATTATATGACTGTAACTCTATGCAGAATACTGCAATACGGTTCCAACTGCATCGTATTGGACTATGAACCAACCCCAACCTGGGAAGTGGGAAGTTCCCAAGTTGGGAATAACACAGACTAAGAATATTAATATTTTTTTAGCTTGAGAAGAAAACCAGCTTTTTAGAGATTCAATCAAATTAGTGTTATAATCAAAATAGTATAAATCATTTGAAGTTATTACATATTTTTAATAAATAATCAAAAATATTTAATTATTTTAATTGCTAGACTTGATTAATAACATTCTTTACATTTTTATTAGGCATCACAGAGCCTGCAGTTAGATATGTATGTCGCCTGCTGATACTAACTCTGCATCGATACCGGGACTCCACCTCCCAGTCATATGTAAAGAGTTTAGTGACCTACCTTGCTGCCAACCACAGAGAATGGACGCTCAAAGGCCTACTGCCTGTCCTGTTAGAGATATCAGAACAGTTAAAAAATACAGCCTCTTCGTAAGTAGTTTTGATATTTTTATTTTATTACATGTATCTATTTAACAATATCAATAATGTTTATTTAACAAACAATATCCCATAATATTAGTTATCAATACTGGAACTAGGCTAAGTGAATAGTCTGTATGTTAGGTATCACTCAACTTAATTTAAGCAGATAGCTAGAATGTATGCACTATGCTATCTATAGGTTCACTATTAATAAGTTGGTAATTCTATTATCATGATACCATGGTATGATTAATATAAAAATACCTAAACAACCTTTAGCAAAGTAAAGAATAAAAATAACTTAATATTTATTTAATTTTTTTATTACTTAAAATGTATAAAGAATATTATCTTATAATATTAAGAATTTTTACTAAATAACTATCCTTATTTCTTCAGCAAAAGCGTATGCCAAAGTGGACTGTATGCACTGCGCTGGTCCACTGTCCTCGTGGATGGTACTCTAAAGGTAGCAGAGGAGAATGGAGTGGACTACAATTCTCTTGTGCTGTCTCAAGCCAACTTGCTGGCGGCCATTGTAGCCCACGGAGATAGCAGGAAGAATGACAAAGCTTATTCAATGGTAAGTCTAATGTTCAAGAATACTGAATATAAATATAGAAGATGTATTGGTAATATTCCATGTCTTTATCTACCCTGAAATAAACTGTGGCGATATGTATAATTATTAACTAGAACTGTGCATCCAGACAGCATAGATTTATATCATGGTCAACAGTTATTAATATTACATACCTAAAATATACAAAACCTAATTAATGTCATGTAAGAATACTATTCCAAGATGAAAAATCATTACATGTGCACTATTTTATAGTGATAAAACTATCTACACTTTATCTGTATATCTGCAGTGACTGAAAATGTTTGAGCCAAGATCCTTACCACTTGATTTAAACTTTGCACTTATTCCAGCTGCATACGTCATGGGTGGCTATCGGGAAGGAGAAGCTCTCCAAGTGGTTGGAGGTGTTGCTGGCGACCCCTGCCGACTCCGGCCCCCACGTCTGCGTCATCTTCTCTGTCCTGTGCCGACATCTCAAGCAGATTGGCGATGATGCGACTATTGAACAACACAAGGTACTCGCCATAACACCTGGACCAAGTTCCACATCATCTCTAATTATCTTTTTTTATATACTAGCTAACCCTATTTAATATCAGAGCTAAATTAGTTTGTACCAGATAAGCCATACTTATCTCTATATCTATATCTTCAAAATGATTTTCCAAGACAATACTTTTTCATTGTGGCTAATTAAACTATAAAGCAAAAATTATAATTATAATTTGAGATGATTTCAGGAAAAAAATCACTTGCCGAGCTATGAACTGTATTTTCCAAGTTTTCTTTCTTTCATTGATCACAGACAAAAATGCTGGAAAGTTTCATAAAAAGCGTGATTAGCGTTAAGTGTCGCCCAAATGCGAACTACATCAAGGGCTGCCACGACCTGCTGAGCCAGCTGAGCCCGGACGACGTGCGCGACGCGCTGCTGCCAGCCCTGCACAAGGCCATGCTGCGCAGCCCCGAGACCATCGTGCAAGCCGTCGGGGAGGTGTTCGCTTGTCTGAATGTGGAGCTCGATGGTTTGGCTGTTGACATCGGGAAGAGCTTGATCGGTAAGTATTGTTAGGTTAAGCAAATATTAATAAATTATGTTGTAAGTATTGAATGCAAGCTAGTTTCTACATGAAGCATGCGTTTCTTTTCATTTAATATTTATTTTTAAATTGTTAAAGCACATCTTATGACTTAAAACAATATACTGCACTAAAGTGTGAAGTGACATTTCGCTAATAGAATATTGTGCACACAGTGAATCTGCACTCGAAAGACGAATGGGTGCGGGGCGAGGCGCTGTGCGCACTAGAGCGGTTAGCGGCGCGCTGCTCGCACGGCGCGGCCGCGCGTGCGCTGCTCACCCACGCCTTCGCCGAGTACAACGGGGCCAGCGGGAAGCTCACCTCCAGCGAAGACAAGATCGCCGTGCTCGTGGTCGGTACATTATTAAAATTAGTTTAGCGTCACTGGATGGTGTTTCTGAACGGTACAGTAAGCATAGGCTCGCTGGTCTGCAGGGCGTGAGCTCGCTGTGCGCGCTGCCGGCGGGCGGCGCGGAGGGCGCGGAGGGCGCGGGCCGCGCGGCGCTGTTCGCGGAGGCGGCGGCGCAGCTGGCGCGCGTGCTGGACAGCGAGTCGCACGAGCGCACGCTGTGCCACGCCATGGACGCGCTGCAGCGCTGGGCCGCCGGCCTCCACGGGGCCATGCCCGCTGCTGTGCTCGACATCTTCAAGGTTCGTTGCTTTATATTCTATGTTCTTGAATTCTATCCGCCGAGAGACGGTCCTTTATCAACAAAAACCACCGACCTTAGGAGCGAGTTCATGCTGCCGTACACCCCTCGTCTCTTAAATGCCTTAAACTGTATCGTTATATAATTTACCTTTTCAGAAAAACCTAGCAGCTAAGAGCACAACGCAAACCGTACGCACCTCGTACGTCAACATGGTGACGGCATGCGTGCGCCGCTCTGGCTTCACTCCCGCACAAGCCGATGTGTTGCAGCCTATACTGCTTAAAGCTGTAGAAAAAGCTACACAGCAACCTTTGCAGGTATTAAGAAATTTTCGCTCTGTCTATCAGACGCTTTAACTGTAATAGTTATTTGTGTTGTCACCTGCTGTAATAATTTCAGCACCTGGTAGTAGGCGAGGGTATCTGCGCCATGCTGGGCTTGGTGCTGCTGGACGAGGCGCGCGAGCTGCCACAGAAAGCAGCCATCTGGGCCGCGCTCTGCCACGCCGACAAGCACGTGCTGCTGCACGACCGCGTGCTCACCGCCGCCAGCGATGACGGTAACTGTCACACTTATACTTGAGTCCACCTGTTTCTGAGATAATTCGAAACCACCACACAGACAAACAAAACAATGAAATTATGTTTTTGCTATAATACATCATATACGTATATTTTCAGATGCATTGAGTAAAAAGCTGTTATTTTTATATTACAAACAGACATACCAGTTATTATGTGTATTCTTATAGACAATGTATGTGACCACATACTGCTGACTTGTCATTTGTGTCGAATGCTGCGTCACCCAAAATATTTTTCCGAGATTCATAAATATACTTGTTTGTTTATTTTAAATTCAACGCATCTTATTTCATTCCTCCTTACATCTCATTATATATTATAATTGTTATAAATTGCCAAGTGTCACTATAGCATTTACCCCTTTATAGTCCTAATGCAGGTGGTGTTGCTATGCAGAACAGTGCTGGAAAACTACCAAAATGTTGCAAGCGAACAAAACTCCCCAGTTTACAGAGCATTTATACTAGTTCTCCTATCGCCCATCAAGTCTGTCCGCAACGCCGCTATATCGGAAGTTAAAGCTCTACTCGCCAAGGAAGACAGGGTCTTATTGGCAAGGTATTTAGCGCTGAAGTTGAATGAAGTGCTTGATGAAGGCAAGTTGCTTGGAGGCAAGGAGAAGACACCAACTGATGAGAAAAGCGCTGGAGAAGTCACTGGGAAGATGATCCTCGACAGTGTTCATGCTCTGTGTGCATTTAGAGGTGAGTCCTGACGTTTATTACCACAATAATATTGTTGATTATAATGTAATTGACGTGATCTTTCGAGCATTAGGAGTTTAGAAAAACCAATAACTATCAAACAATGTATATTTTAATTTAGCTGATCAAAAGGGGTATTTCTAACTAAAATCGCCTTGGTACTACTATTATTTCCGCCTTCAGGATACCCAGAGAAGGACTCCCAAGAGTTGGCTATAGCCATCCTGCCGAGCTGCCACCAGCCGCTGGTGTCGGCGCTGGACCGGCGCGCGTGGCCCAAGCTGGTGCGCTACCTGCGACACGACCCCAGGAAGCTGGTGGGGCTGTACTCCAACAACCTCAAGAACAAGTACATCGCCGGCTACACGCCCAATGAGGTGAGCTACAGGAACTATGTTCAAATAGGGATATTTACAATTCTAATATCTTGATAGGTTTATATAGTTCTAACGATATAATAGTTTATGAATACATAAAAAAAAATATGCAGGTAGCTAAATCAGAAGGTATACAAGTTATGAAGACGAATAAATCTCTCCCAGCTCCTAAAAACTAATTTTTTAAGTAGACCTCCGCCCGCAGTATTCTTATGTTTAAAATTTTCAGAAACCAATCGCAGGTCCATAATATGTAGAATCTGCAGGACTAGTTTTATAAAGTTATTGCTAATAAAATGTTTTGGTTACATACAGACCATGTCGAACGTAGTGTCGACGCTGGTAGCGACGAACGCGGAGGTGCTGGCGGGCAGCGCGGTGCAGTGCGCGCTGGACACGCTGCTGGACGACGAACTCCTGCGCATCACTCGCGACGAGTACTTCACCTACCTCATGCCCGAGGGGGAGCTGTACGACAAGACTTCCGTGCCTGGGTGAGTCCGCCACTGAGGTACTCACCTAGCCTCCTTTAACCCTCGTACTTAACCACGGTTTGACGTTAGACATTGCTCTTTTAATTGAGTACAATTTGTATTTTACACTGGTCCCACGTTGGACGCTAAATTGGAAAGAGCTAGAAATAAATTATAGAAATGTGTCAATTTCTTTATCTTCAATTGTAATATGATAAAGTTGCGAAAATGCTACAAGAAAGGCTATAGGCTATTTTCATGTCAATCTAAACAACCAGGTATATAATTATATACTAAACTTACTTATTTCCATCCCATTAATAGTAATGAAGACAGCAAAGAGATGAATCTTAAACGTGAAAGCAAAGCGTACAGCTACAAGGAGCAGCTGGAAGAGATGCAGCTGCGACGCGAGCTCGAGGACAAGAAACGAAGGGAGGGCAAAGTTAAAGAGGTGAGGGTACTCATTGTGATGCTCACTGTGTTAGTAAGATAACCAGTGGTACTAATAGTACAAGTATGACAGTATACTCAATCTTGTACCACTGATTAAAAATGAATTATCATGGCATTTGATACCCATTCTTCTCTATTGGAATGTGCATAACGGCTCCTCTGTATTTGTTGTTTATTAATTGATTCCTCCTACCCACTTTATAATTAATTTTGGTTCGTGGTTACTGGATTTGTCGTTCTTCTTTTGTTTTTGTAGATAAACTTTTTGTTCATAAAATATGATGTTATTTGTTGTGTTACAGGTCCCACTGTCAGCTAAACAGAAGGAAGCAATCAAAGCGCAACTAGCGAAAGAGACTGCAATACGACAAAGACTGAACGCGGTAAATTTTTAGTTTTTCTTTTACATAGTCACGTGCGTCGCACTAGAAACATGCGCCAATATGAATGACGCACGTATAGCGTCGAATTCGAAGCGGTCGTAAAGTAGAGTGGAAGCGGATCCCGAATGACGTATCACTGTGTGTGGCAGCTGAACGAGCGCGTGGTGATAGCCGTGCAGCTGCTGGGCGCCGTGCAGCGCGGCTCGGCGGCGGCGCTGGCCCGCGGCGCGCGCCGCGTGGTGCCGGCCGTGCTGGGCGCGCTGCGCAGCCCGCTGGCCGCGCCGCGCCTGCCCGCCGCCTTCGGCCTGCTGCGCCGCGCGCTGCTGCCGCACCACCCCGCGCTGGCCGACCTCATCTCCAGGCTCACCGTCCGGTCTCTACGCCGCCCCTTATCCTAATCCACGATCGACCCCGTCTAATGTTATTACTGACTATACGAACTTAACTGTTTTCTATCACTACAAAAATAAATTTTAACTCGAGTTCATCCCTGTAATCGACTTCTACCGCCGACAGTCTCCACCGGCCACAATGTGACTTGGAGCCCAGCTGGGAGGACGACGAGTTGGACGGGGCCACCGCGCGCACCATCAACAAGATCCATGCCGTCACCACGGGCAACAAGAACAATAAGGACTCGCAAAAGATCATCCACTTCACTGCACCAGGGTTCTGCTACGCATTTCCCTTATTGAAGATTGGTAAGTGTTAGCCTTACTTTTCGTGTGACCTGAACATTCCAAAGTGAAGAAACTCCCCAATACATTATGTTATTAGGTCTCTCGGGGCCCGCGGGTCGCGCGGACGAGTGCATGATGTTGAACGGGCTGTCCGTGATCGAGCATCACGCCGCGCTGCGCACCGACAGCGACATGATGCACCCCGCGCTCTTCCCCATCGACCACATCTTCAGGCTGCTGATCGACCTCATCAGTCAGTATATCCAAACTTTTCATTACTATACTTTTCTTTCTCTTTTGTTTATTCATATTGATGTTTTTTATAGCTAACTCCCATACCCTCCACCTCGTTCTCAACTCAATTTCTGCGAATAGCAGTAATTCTGACGTTTGCTTTACACATCTAAAAGTAAATAGCAGTGTAGTATAAGATAGTCCCGCCCCCAGGCAGCACGAGCGGGCGCGTGCAGGCCGCGTGCACGGTGTCCCTGCTGGAGACGGCGCAGTGCGGCGCAAGGGCCACGCTGTCGCTCGATGACGTCACCTGCCTCTTGGCTGGCCTGCAGAGCCCACTCGAGGTAAACACCACAGCCGTGCACCGAATTTTGGTGGAGATAAAGCTTGGATTTTAAAACGTGTGCGGTCAACTTTAAGACTAAAGTTTCACACGATAAATTGAAAAGTAGCAGTTGTCAATTATATTATTCTTAGGTACGTCTTAACTTGATACAGCCTGGAGATAGCGACCATATTAATTATACTAATTTGCCCATTCTCCTTCAAAGAAATCAATCAACCAAAGGAACATTGTTAGTATTCCGAATCCAATCTGGCTACGAACAAAACCGAGTTGGTAGTGTCATGTGATATGTCGTCACCCGCAGGTAGTCCGCGACGCCGCTCTCCGCGCGTTGCTGTGCGTGGCGGAGTGCCTGCCGGCGCTGCTGGAAGACCCGCAGCACGCGCTCACGCTCACCAAGCGACTGCTAGTGGCCACCTTCGACATCTCCGAAGACAATAAGTGAGTGCTAAGCTATTTCGGAATGGGAGACAATATTGGATAAAAAAATACATGTTTATTGTATGGCCTAATTCTTAATTAAACTGTACTTATTAGGTTTTATATTTGTTGTATTTTATAATAGAAAATTAGCGGAAGATCTGTGGTCGAAACTGCCTCTTGCCCAGCAATGGAGCCGAGAACCAGAGCTTGTAGAACTGCTGCTAGAAGAAGTGCAACACCCTGCAGAGCCAGTGCAGCGTGCTGCTGCAGCTGCGCTCGCGCACCTCGTAGAGCGTAGTACTGATCCCGAAGCGGCTGAACATGTACTGCAAAGGTTGCAGGATATATACTCTGAGAAGTTGCCGGTAAGTGTCATTATGAATTACTCACATTAAGTGTCACGTGACTTGTCGGGTGCGGCGATTTATTGCGATAGGTCGCGAGGCTCAGAAACCAATAAATGATCTGTTGTTAATCTAACCTGACATCGCTATTTGCGTGACAAATAATAGAGATGTCAGAAGTGACATAACGAGTGTCCTGACGTTCCGTCCGCGGCCGCAGCTGACGCCGGCCAAGCTGGACCAGTTCGGGCACGTGGTGCGCGCGGCGCTGGACGCGTGGGGCGCGCGGCGCGGCGCGGGGCTGGCGCTGCGCGCGCTGGCCGGCCGCCTGCCGCCCGCCGCCGTGCCGCGCGCCATGCGCTTCCTGGTGCAGCGCGCGCTGGCCGACCGCGACGACACCGTGCGCGCGGAGATGCTCCACGCCGCCATGGCCATCGTCGACCTGCACGGGAAGGTACTAACAGATCATTAATAAGGGGGGATTTTTTTTATTCTCCCGTGTGGAGAATATAATCTTACTTACGGCTAGAAAAAACTTACAGACCGAAACCCACATTTTTGACTAGTGATTTTCACCAATCACCATTTCTTATATATCAATAAATATTTTCATCATGTAAATTCTAAACCGTGAAAGTAATACCATTAACTTGCGTACAGGAAACCCTGAGCAGCCTCCTGCCGGTGTTCGAGAACTTCCTGGACAAAGCGCCCAAGTCAGGCGGCTACGACGCGGTGCGGCAGTGCGTGGTGCTGCTGGTGGGGTCTCTGGCGCGCCACCTGGAGCCGCGCGACGCCCGCATCAAGCCCATCACGCTGCGGCTCGTGGCCGCGCTGTCCACGCCCAGCCAGCAGGTCACTTGTGCTAACCTTTACAATATTACCTCTTATTGTTTTCTGTGAAATATTCTTTCTGTAGACATCATGCATGTATATACAACAACTACTTAGTTTTTCTTGGGTGTGTAAAAAAGTGTAAACCTCTCTTTTCTGACGTGCTCTGTATACAATTTTAGACTTGAAGGATATAATCACATTACAGGTACAAGAAGCAGTGAGCAACTGTCTGCCTCACCTGGTGGGGTCCCCGGCACTGGTGGACGAGATCCCCGCCATCATGAATAAACTCATGAAACAGCTGCTCACCGCCGAGAAGTATGGAGACAGGAAAGTGAGTATAGCCATAGTACATAGTTTGAATTTGGTAGTACCTATATTTTATTATTTAAGAAACACCAAAGCCGCATTAATGCAGTAGAGATGCGGGCTTTGAGAAGTATGTGTGGTGTGACTTTGAGTGATAGAGTGGAAAATAAGATGATAAGAGAGCGGTGCGGAGTGAATGAAGATGTAATAACAAAAATTGAGAAGAATATGCTTAGATGGTTTAGGCATGTAGAAAGGATGGATGAAAGAAGAATGACAAAACGAATATATGAGGCGAGTGTTAGTGGAGTATCGGAAAGGGGAAGACCTAGGCGAACATACCTAGACCAAATCGGAGATGTTCTGCAAAAAGGGCAAGTGAGGAGTACCCTCAACCGAAGAGCGTGTATGAGGAATGTGATGCGTGTGAATGAAGCAAAAGAAGTATGCCAGGATCGTAGCAAATGGAAATCCGTGGTCTCTGCCTACCCCTCAGGGAAACAGGCGTGACTTTATGTATGTATGTATGTAGTACCTATATCCAGACCAAAACCTATAAATGATTTACAATAATTAAAATGTAACCATTTCCATGCCTAACTTTAATCCAGGGTGCCGCGTATGGAATTGCTGGTATCATCAAAGGGCTCGGCATCTTGTCACTCAAACAACTGGATGTAATGGGCAAGCTCACCGAGGCGATACAGGAGAAGAAGAATTACAAGTATCGTGAAGGTATAGTTACACTTTCTGACGCCTGCAGGTGGATTATTAAACAACTTTGAACTTGTAGGCCAGATAAGAATTAGGGAATAAGACGATTGTAATCTTTTATACCTTTAAACATACTCAACGATTTCTGAATAAACACCGTCATCAGGTTCAAATGCAAATGTATTTTTTATTTCTAGTTTTGCCGTATTTTATCATATTGATGTAACTGCTAATTATAGTTGTTTTAAAATCCTAATTTCTTACTTCTTTCTTATCTATGTTAGTATCATAATAGACTGCTTGTGTCCCAGGCGCCCTGTTCGGCTTCGAGATGCTGTGCTACAAGCTGGGCCGGCTGTTCGAGCCGTACATCGTGCACGTGCTGCCGCACCTGCTGCTGTGCTTCGGGGACAGCTCGCAGTACGTGCGCGCCGCCGCCGACGACACCGCCAAGCTCATCATGAGCAAGCTGAGCGCGCACGGCGTCAAGCTGGTGCTGCCCTCGCTGCTGCAGGCGCTGCAGGACGACAACTGGAGGACCAAGGCTGGTCAGTGCAGAGAAACTCTTGTAAAACTAGGACTTCTTGCTATAACCCAACTTTTTTGCAAAATGTTACTATATTAAATGACTCTGTAAGTTATGTAGTCCAATGAAAGAGGCACATGTAGTTGTATTTTTTATTGTATAATACACTGAAAATACATTATTATTAACACAAATATATTTCAGCGCATTTTCATGATAAAAATATATAAGTTTGTCATTTACATTGTCTATATCGAATGTTAACGAACGAAACGTAATACCGATACCGTTGTTCCCCACCAGGCTCCATCGAGCTCCTGGGCGCCATGGCCTACTGCGCGCCGAAGCAGCTGTCGTCGTGCCTGCCGTCCATCGTGCCCAAGCTCATCGAGGTGCTGAGCGACTCGCACATGCGCGTGCAGGAGGCCGGGGCCGAGGCGCTCGGGGTCATCGGCTCCGTCATCAGGAACCCCGAGATCCAAGGTTAGGGACTAGACTGAAGAAAAATCGCACAAAAAAATGTATGCCGAATATGTGAAAATAACAAAATCGTAGAAACATACAAAAAGAGTCGTACCCCTGGTGGGACTCGAACCCACAATCCCCGGCTTAGGAGGCCGATGCCTTATCCATTAGGCCACAGGGGCTGTGCTTCTATCTCCCGAAATTAAGCATCAAGTTATATATTTTTTTACTTCCATCATTTTGTTGTACGACGTTGATATGACGATACTTTAAAACATGCAAGATGTTAAGTATTTTCAAAACAATCGCATACATTTTCGAAATAAGTCGCACCAACAACGTACATGCAGCGCAGTAGTAAAGTGCTCCTCCCGGCAGCGATCGTGCCCGTGCTGCTGGAGGCGCTGCAGGACCCGTCCAACCGCACGTCGGCGTGCCTGCAGACGCTGCTGGACACGAAGTTCGTGCACTTCATCGACGCGCCGTCGCTGGCGCTCATCATGCCCGTGGTGCAGCGCGCCTTCCTGGACCGCAGCACCGAGACGCGCAAGATGGCCGCGCAGATCATCGGCAACATGTACTCCCTCACCGACCAGAAGGACCTCATGCCCTACCTGCCCAACATCATCCCCGGCCTCAAGAGCTCGCTGCTGGACCCCGTGCCCGAGGTGCGTCGTACCTCATACACTTACTGTATGAGGGGCTCGGCTTGAGCTTTACAACAATGTCTGTCGCCTTATGTATATGTACAAATATTTACGTTACATGAACATAATTATGTTTTTAATTTAAAATAGTTATTCAGTATTAATGAGCACACGTATCGTCAGGTGCGGTCGGTGTCTGCGCGTGCGCTGGGAGCCATGGTGAAGGGCATGGGCGAGAGCAGCTTCGAGGAGCTGCTGCCCTGGCTCATGCACACGCTGACGTCAGAGTCCAGCTCCGTGGACCGCTCGGGGGCCGCGCAGGGGCTGTCCGAGGTGGTGGCCGGCCTGGGCGTGCACAAGCTGCACAAGATCATGCCCGGTACGAGTCCCGCTGCGGTGAACTTGTTGCTCATATACGACCTAGAGAAACTTCACTAACTTACCTTGCTCGCACACAGATATAATCGCGACCGCCGAGCGCACCGACATCGCGCCGCACGTCAAGGACGGCTACATAATGATGTTCATCTATATGCCGGGCGCCTTCACGGACGAATTCACCCCCTACATCGGACAGATCATCAACCCCATCCTCAAGGCGCTGGCCGACGAGAACGAGTACGTCAGGGAGACCGCCCTCAAGGCCGGCCAGCGGATTGTCAACCTGTACGCTGAGTCAGCCATAACGCTACTACTACCCGAGCTCGAGAGAGGCTTGTTCGACGACAACTGGCGCATCAGATACAGCTCGGTCCAACTGCTGGGTGACCTTCTATACCGTATCTCTGGAGTGTCCGGCAAGATGAGCACGGAGACGGCGTCGGAAGACGATAACTTCGGAACCGAACACTCGCACAAAGCGATCATCAACGCTCTCGGGCCGGAGAGGAGGAACAGAGTGCTGGCGGGGCTGTACATGGGCAGGAGTGACGTGGCGCTCATGGTGCGGCAGGCGGCGCTGCACGTGTGGAAGGTAACGGGGTCAACTAGTTGAAGAGCTTAGACATAGAAAAGAAAACTTTTTTGACAATAATCAGTTTAAACCCAAACGTTACTTACGCCATCTAGGTGAAGCTTGCTCATAATATTTGTTTTCTCTAGGTGGTAGTAACGAACACGCCGAAGACCCTCCGCGAGATCCTGCCGACGCTGTTCGGCCTGCTGCTGGGCTGCCTGGCCTCCACCAGCTACGACAAGCGGCAGGTGGCCGCCAGGACCCTCGGAGACCTCGTGCGCAAGGTAACTATACCGCTACAAAAGAGCCATTCATATATATGAATGGCTATATGATATATGAATGGCTCTTTTATCCCATTACTGATCTTGGTCGATGACTCGTTTATCATTCGACCTAAACGGCTTTTGTCTTGTCATAACAGTTTTAATCATTGCAGGTCCTTTTTTTAATTATAAGCGTGGTTTTGGTTATTAACCTGCGCAAAAGTTTGATCCCAAGCTTTCAGCGATATCCTTAAAATGCTAATGTGTGAATATTTGTCCACAGTTGGGAGAGCGCGTGCTGCCGGAGATCGTGCCCATCCTGGAGCGCGGGCTGCGCTCGGAGCGCGCCGACCAGCGCCAGGGGGTGTGCATCGGGCTCGGGGAGATCCTCGCCTCCACCTCCAGGGACGCCGTGCTCAGCTTCGCCGACGGGCTGGTGAGTAGGGCGGCTCACGTGCGGGACTAGTGTCTGTAATAGCGGAGTCACGAACTTATTACTTTTTAGACTTTTAGTTTAGAGTATCACTTGAAGTAGTAGTGTATTGATATTCGGTGTTGTTCCCAGGTGCCGACGGTCCGCACGGCGCTGTGCGACCCGCTGGCCGAGGTGCGCGTAGCGGCGGCGCGCACCTTCGACAGCCTGCACGCCACCATCGGCAACAAGGCGCTGGACGACATCCTGCCGCAGATGCTGGAGGGGCTCAAGGACCCCGACCCCGAGGTGGCCGACGCCACGCTGGACGGGCTCAAGCAGGTACCCTGCGGCGATACGTGTCCGCGTCGCATTCGTTTAGGCTACTTCGTGACGTCATCGACATGGAGACCTACCGACGGGAAATAATTGAAACGCACATAATCGTGAAACGAATGTCATTCCGCTCAGATAATGGCGATCAAGTCGCGCGCAGTGCTGCCGTACCTGGTGCCGGTGCTGACGGGCGGCGGCGCGGTGGACACGCGCGCGCTGTCGGCGCTGGCCGCGGCGGCCGGCGGCGCGCTGGCCCGCCACCTGCCGCGCGTGCTGCCCGCGCTGCTGGCCGCGCTGGCCGCCGCGCGCGCGCTGCCCGCCGAGCCCGACGCCGCGCGCGAGCTGGACCACTGCCGCGACGCGCTGCTGCCCGTGGTGGACCCGCCCGGCGTGCGCAGGTCCGCGCGCCCTTCCGCACTCGGCATCTTTTTGTGTACGTTTAATATATTTACAATTCATTGTATCCATTCTTCGGCCGCAGTATTATCGACACGCTCCTGGAGACGATCCGCACGAGCGAGGGCGACAAGCACTGCGCGGCCGCGTCGCTGCTGTGCGCCTTCGTGTCGCACACGCGCGCGGACCTGACGCCGCACGTGCCGCAGCTGATCCGCGGGCTCCTGCTGCTGTTCGCGGACGACGACCGCGACGTGCTGCTGATGGCGTGGGAGGCGCTGTCGGCGCTGGCCCGCTCGCTCGACCCCGAGAAGCAGATCGCGCACGTGTCGGACGTGCGGCAAGCCATCCGATACGCCGTGGCTGACCTGAAAGGAGAATTACTGCCAGGATTCTGCTTGCCTAAGGTATAGTCGTGTTTTTAATTACTGCTTTCTTTTATTTATAATTAAGAACTCACTCGGCTTGAATTTCGAAATTAGATTATAGTTTTCTGTAAATATAATTTTCCATGAATCTGACAGTAATAAAAATACTTTCTCATTTACCTAGTATCGCTAGGATACTACTAAAAAGTTCTTGCCCTTTGACCCCTGTGCACATTGTCTGTTGTCCAGGGCATAGCACCAATTCTGCCGCTATTCCGGGAGTCGATCCTCAACGGTCTTCCCGAGGATAAGGAGAACGCGGCGCTGATGTTGGGTGAGGTTATCAAGCTGACGTCCGCCGCAGCTATCCAACCCTCCGTGGTGCACATCACCGGCCCGCTCATCCGTATCCTGGGAGACAGGTTCAACTCCAGCGTCAAGGCGGCCGTGCTGGAGACTTTGGCAGCTCTACTGTCAAAGGTTTGGATCTAGTTTAATTTTTAACATAACAATATAAACATAATTATTATCAACGTAACATTTCTTAGACAGGCGACTCTAATTAAATTCTTCATATCAGGTGGGCGTCATGTTGAAACAGTTCTTACCCCAACTACAAACGACTTTCCTGAAGGCGCTAAACGACCCGAACAGGCCCGTGCGGCTAAAGGCGTGCACGGCGCTGTCGCAGCTGGTGCTGATCCACTCGCGCGCAGACCCGCTGTTCCTGGAGATGCACAACACGGCGCGCCTGGTGGAGGACCCGCTGATCAAGGAGACCATGCTGCACGCGCTGCGCGGGGTGGTCACGGCCGGCGGACACAAGATGTCCGAGGCCACCGCGCTCGTGCTGCTGCCCACCTTCACGGGCGCCGCGCTGCTGGGCGCGCCCGACGACCCGCCGCGCAGCCAGGCGGCCGGCGTGCTGGGCGCGCTGCTGCACTGCCTGCCCGCCGCCACCCGCGGCGCCGCGCTGGCGCACCACGTGCTGGCCGCGCCCGCCGACGACTGCCTGCTGCACGGCCGCTCCACCGCGCTCTACGTGGCGCTCAAGGAGACGCCCGACCTCATCTACAACGACAACGAGGACAAGGTGGACCGCGCGCTGCTGGCGCTGCTGGCCAGCGACAAGATCCCCGTCGCCTGCAACGGCCTGCGCGGCATGGGCTACCTCATCCGCCACCTGCTGCGGGAGGAGCGCCCCGTGCCGCAGGCCATCCTCTCGCAATTTGTTAGGGTGAGTAGTCGTCTCACTTTCTACTACTCATTTCTATAAATGTATAATATATTAAACAATAACTGGCCCAGGTGGTAATATGCGGCAGGAATTAATATTTTAGTGTATGTAACAGCAATAATATAATACAATATAATTATGTACAGAGTATGAACCACTCGAGCAACGAGGTGAAGCAGCTGATGGCGCGCGCGGCCAGCATGCTGGGGCGCGAGGCCCCGCTGGGCGCGGCCGCCGCGGGGGACGTGCTGCGCGCGCTGCTGCCCGCGCTGGTCAACGGCACCAAGGAGAAGAACACCTACGTGCGGGCCAACGCCGAGAGCGCGCTGCGGGCCGTGCTGCGCCTGCCGCACGACGAACACTTCCATCTGGTAACACGCCGCTCACTACGCTACCTACTATACTTACTTGACAGAAACAATACATTATTGTTATGTCTAGCTGTATAATATACAATTCAGTTATACCAGTCAATTATCAAGATTCGGCTGATCGCCCTTATTAAACTGACCCTACGCCGACACCAGCTACGATAACAATAGGGTCACATCCGCCTTTGCTTGGAGATAGATCCATAATAATATAAACTCTAAAGTACTCGACTACCCGTGCAGATACGTCATAAATGATTATATCAACACACAAACAGTCATACTTTGTTTACGTTGCTTGAAACGTACGTTACGCACCGGACGGACGCTCCAACAAAAAAATATAACAAAGTATCAAAATATACGTAAATAGATGACAATGCAAGCGTTTCTCAGAATCTGTCGATATCCGTTACGTATCAGCGTGCATTACACATAGTTAACGCGAAGTAAGCTCCATTTAAAGACGATGTTAAACGGACGTTCGTATCACATGATCTTAGATAACGTCAATTAATAACTTCTTGCGGCTTGATAAGATTATTCTTTTAAATGTAATTTAACGATAATATTTTAAGAATATCGAATTCAAGTAAATATTGTTTTAATTTGATCTCAAACCTACTGCATTTAAATAACTGTGATTAAACTAAAAACATGCGCGCTGCCATCGACTGCTGCGTAACGGTATGAGTTCTCATGGGATAAAATTATGTGATCCGCAGATGATTTTCCATAATCTGGGTGTTTCTGTGTGATATTATTTATGTATGTTTGTGAAGCACAACCATGATACAGGAGAAATTTCTAGTGTGGGGCCACGTTTTTAATAAGAGAAATATAGATGTATGAAATTCTCGCTGCCGTCGTCGCTACTTTATACATGATGTTTTCATCATAATCAATTATAACTAATAGTAAAACTTTAGGACTTCACATGTACAGTAATGTACACATGCGTGGTTATGATAACGACATTCTTTGTTGACACATTGCTTGGATTTCTATTTGATAGAACGTAAATAACATGAAGCATTCGTCAATTAAATAATTTCAATACGGCAGAATATTACGAACTGCTGAAATCTGATTTTGCATTGTTATTTACTATACTATAAAGAGAGATAGATATAGTAGAGATAGATAGTATAGATATAGAATTCTTGCCTCTTTTGACACACTACTACATAAATTTACATATTCGGAATGATTAAACTAATTAATTGAATTATCGTGTTGATTTCATACCACCTGGAGTTTTATAGACTCGTAAAATACGTGGTGATAAATATTTGCACATGTTGGTTTCCGTCGAACACGTAGGCCAATTGTTACATCGATAACATTTTATTTGAATAATGTAATACTTCCGTAATGTTGGTCCGACTCTTTCTATTAGTTATTTATTGTAGCTTTTATTTTGTTAGATATTAATTGTAGTTTTATGTGCAGCAATGCATGGCGTTGCTGGAGGAGGGCGCGCGCGAGGCGCTGGGCGACGTGGTGGCCCGCGTGCTGCGCCGCAACGTGGCCGACGGCCGGGACGAGGACTTGGACTGCACGCTGCTCACCTGAACCTGCCTCCGCGCTCACTGGAGCAGCAGCAACTACTTATACTATAAACTCATATTTACAATTTATTTCCACTCTCCTTGTAAATATCTGCCAGCTACATCTGTGCTGTTATTTTTTATATAAAGAAATTGAATGAATGTTTTATAAATAATTTTACTAGACTCGAACTGTTATTTTTAAATACAATTATTAAGGTATAGGATAGAATATACTGACAAGATAATTAGTGTACATTATTACCATTAATGGTAACTGCACACGAGGACATTTTGATAATATATTATCAGTAATTTCTCCTATGTAATGATGATGGAACTACATCCAAAGGAATGAAACAATAAAATTATGTATGTTAGTTATAATTTACTTTTAATTATAATAGCATAAAAATGCCTTCATTCTGGTAAAGTACAATAAAACTATAAACTAATTACAAAAAACATAATTATGTCTGTTCACACCATTATTATCTAAATTGAATGGTAACGAAATATGCAATTAAGCCATTCCATATCTACAGTCAAACAGGATTACATTTCTAAACATGTATTGGTTTATCTCTGTAACATGAGTGTATGTAACTGAATAAACAAAACTGAACTATAATGTGTGTTTTATCTGACACCGCAAGATTTTAAATTGATCATTACATGAATCATGTTAGTTGTGAATTCATTACCTATATTCAAACCTGGGATACTAATATACATTACAAAATGTAAATTTGTTCTCTTATGTACATATAAATCGGAATGTAACATAAAATGCTATACGTAAAGAAATATCTTAAAAATAATTGCACCACAGAATAATAATAAATTACAAAAGTTACAATTCTTTGTCTTTTGACTTCTTGGTAAAACCTCGGCTTCGGACGAGTTCATTGCAGTCTTCACGAGAGAGCTGTGACAGCGGCAAGCGCTCCAGTTCGCGATCACCTTCGCCGAGCAGCACTAACTCTGGAGGCGCTCCAGTGATGAACTTCACCTCCAAACCCTTGTAGGTGGGAGCGTCGTCCATCACAAACCGTTTAACTTCTGGGAGGCGGTTCAGTGAACATCCTCTGCAACTCTATAACATTCAAATTATAAGATAAAATGCAACAGTGCACGTAATTAAATTTATACTTAATTAGGTATGTGAGTACTGTACTGTGATACTAACCTCAATTCTCGCCGAAACAATATCGGAATTTTCATATGCTTTTGATATGGCTAAGATAGCGAAAATGGTTAATAAAACCAGCTTCATTGTGTAAGAAGTTTACTTTCCAACTGAAAGGAGTAAATGTAACAAAAAGTTACTCAAGATAAAGATTGACGATTGGTTCATTGGTCAAGTGACGCTGACGTAAATAACGATTGAAAGGTTTCATTCATTCAAGAGAATATGTCGCACTATTAATTTATACATTGGCAACATTTAAAAAAAAGTTGCCTTTAGATTCTAACGACTTTTGCACCATATACAAACCATTTCCATATTCTTGACTCAAATAAAGGTTATTTAAAATCTGCCACTAAACCTACGTATTTATTATTATTCTAAAATCAGTCTAAAAACATACGTGTACAATATACATCACATCAACATCCATGTCATCATTGCACCATATTTTATTTTATTGACTCATTATCGCAAACTGCCCAAGGACTCGAATAAACTAAACCTGGTTAAGTGGTTACAAATTTATACAATTTTAATGAATTAAATTTATAGAATTATACGTCGTTACTTACAGCAATCCAACATTGATTCTATAATCGACGACACATCACTAGTCAATTTGTTTACCAATAATTTGAAAGTTCGATACAGAAAATTAGCAACTTATATTAATAAACGACTAACTTATTTATTCGTTAGCCTACAATTATAATTTTGTTTTAAAATTGATCACAAAAACCTCACAATATTTTATAATAACAGATAAATATGGGTACTAACCTATAAAAGTCCATGTAGATTGATTTTGACTTTTCCTTGCTCTACATTGTTTTATACAGCACGAGGGCATGATTGTTAGGTATCAGGCAAAACCTTGAGCTCAATGAAAACAAATAGAAACGCGAAGTTTTCACAAAAAAAAAGCGTGTAAAAACATCACTAGATAAGCACTGACTGACAGCAGTTCTACCACAAAACTCGTACTAAATATGGCGACAGTAACCACGCAAACGCAAAGTAAAATGAATGACATCTCTTTCAACTTACGCAGTAATGGCCTAGTTAAACAGAGACAACATGCTATTTAACGTTTATATGTCGATTCAGTGCATATAAGGTATTTTTTGTATAGAATAATAAGGCCCCTCCATATATTCTTAACTTAATTAATAATTAATTTTATATTAATACAGAATGACTTATTCAGTTGACTAAACGCACAAACGTAAACATTGGTCTGTCTGTCATTTATTGACAAATGACATATAGACCTGTGGATTCGATTGTATCTCTATCATTGTACACAAAATACGAGAGATGTGTTTTTGACAAAGACTGCATTCTTGCAAATTGAATAGTTATCCAAACTGATTATAGATTCAAAACATTAACGAGATAAAATAGACATATAAATACTCGTCTATTACAATGGAGCAGGAACACAAAGAAGCCATTCAGAGTAACTTTACTTCGCTGGTGGAGCGAACAGACCTCGAGTCAATGGTCACAGCTTTATATGAAAAAGGCGTTTTCTCCGAGCCAATGATCGAACCGTACCGGGTAAGTGATTTCATAATATGAATTACCAGTTTTATTACCATAAATACAAAAACATAATGCACCAGTATGGTCACTGACCCCAAAACTATGAGTCACTTTCTGGTTTCGTGCACGAAATAGTGTTATATAGGGCATTCTATCTAGTCTAGAATATTCTCGCACTCTTTACCAAATTATTTTTAAATGGTTTGGTTTGTGGAATGCGCAAACCGATGCATTTTAAATTAAAATAATTTAGTAATATCGTCAGTATTGAGAACAGGGCCATAGGTAATTAAAATTAAAGGTACAAGAATATGATGTAATAGTAGTATCTATTAAATTAACTTATATCATTAACAATTTCTTAAAGTATAAAGTAAAACTCTTCTCTCAATTACAGGCACACAGTTAATACTATGAAATCTAGATTATATATTATATCCATATTTGCAAAATAAATTGTCTTTCTTTCTATCTTCTAGTCTCACAACTGACCATGTTAAAATGTTAGGTCATTTGTTGTTTATCAACATTATTATGTGGTTGACCACAACAAAGACAAAATAACTTATCAGTCTCTCTTCTGCTATTCTGACAAGTTGTTAATGCTATATTTTTAGTATTTCTTATAATAATTATTTCATGTTCGAACATAATTTTTATAATTATAGATTTACCAATATAATATCATTTCTTCAGAACATTAACAAGGGTGAAAGAGACAGAAAACGTGATCTATACATGGATATAACTCGTCGTGGACCTGATGCGTTCGGCCATCTTGTGGATGTCTTAGGGGAGCTGGGCTACTGGGACCTAGTGCGGGATCTGGATCCAGACAGCCCTTTCTCATACCATAATTCTAGGAGTTTTAATCCTGCTCCAAGTTAGTAATTTTATTTATTTTATTTTAATATGGTCTATAAATCCCTATTATAATATTATAAACGCGAAAGTTTGTGAGTATAGATGGGTGTTTGTTACTCTTTCTCAAACGATTTTGATGAAATTTCATATGGAGGTAACTGAAACCCTGGATTAACACATAGGCTACTTTTTATCCAGCGCAGCTAGTAATCAAGAAAATCCATATATTCTTGTTCAGAACACAATTTGAAGCAGGTGATTATTATATTATTTCCAGAACCCAAGCCTAGTTCCGAAGATGATGACAACTTCCGCAGTCTGAGTTCCAAGAATAGACCGAAAACTGAACCACCTAGATGTTGGTATTTTACATATATTTACTAGTTAAAATAAACCACAATAAACATAAATCCATAGCAGAAGTCATTCAATTGAGCATCAAGATGTACAGTTTTTTCAGTTAAATAAATAAAATTACAAAACGACAGTATTCATTTAGGCTGGTTTTATAGTCACGCCGCTAGACGCGCCGTTGGGCAGCGCGCTGTTGAACAGCGCGCGTTTGAACAGCGATGCACTATAAAACGACATTAGTAAGGCGCGTTTCGCTGCTGTGAGACAGTCGTGTACAAACATACAAAATGAACGGCAATGCGGTTAGAGTACTACTATTTACTTTTTATGGAAAAAAAGGCAACAACAACGTCGAAGAACAGTAACTGTTGATCCTTATAACGCTGTAAGGTTACTGAGTTTTCACCACACAATTCCTTTCCAATTTCTTCCCAGGCTTTATTTTTTGCGTCCTTATTCTTATAGGCTGATTTTATAGTCACGCGTTTCAGCAGCGCCGTCGGAGCGCGCGCGCTCGGATAAGTATTGGGGTAGTAGTAGCGTTTCAAATTCGCGCGCTTGAGCAGCGCCGTTCGGTGAACGCGTCCTATTCGCGCGGCGCTGTCGAAGCGCGCGCCGCTTATGCGCTTCTACGGCCATTGTGCGTTTTAGTGTGACGCCGTTGAGACGCGCCGTTAGGTACTGTTGTGTACAAAATGAATCACATCGATACAGGACGAGTAATTGAGGAAGTGCATTTTGTATGTTTGTACACGACTGTCTCACAGCAGCGAAACGCGTCTTACTAATGTCGTTTTATAGTGCATCGCTGTTCAAACGCGCGCTGTTCAACAGCGCGCTGCCCAACGGCGCGTCTAGCGGCGTGACTATAAAACCAGCCTAAAGGGTCTATTTGCAGCCGTTGCGCCGCCGCCGCCGCCGCCTCAGGCGGAGATCGACAACGCGGCCGCGGACGCCGCAGTCGTGCCGCAGTACGTCGTTAAGAAGAGCATCAAGTTCATGGAGGATGACGACACTAAAGGTAGGACGACACACACAAACACAGTTTATATTTGATCTCCAAGTTACATGACCTCTAGTAAACCCTATAATTTTATTTTAATGGCAATCAGGGGCCATCATGTAGCTATAGGGTTTTAGTGCCGTCAACATCTCTAATTTCTTTAGTATCGTTAATATAATATATATCGCAAGTATTTTATACTCCTAACTCTGAATATAACACCCATCTAATATTTATATCTTGCAGAACGATCGAACTAGCAACTCGAGTGATAGAGTTACTGCTATCGGTTGTGAAATTCCATCATCAACACTCCAAAATTGCGCCGTCTGTGTATATAAGACAGTTTAAAGTAGCTCTGAAGTTCCCCAGATCTAAAGCTGTACCGCACGCGCGGGCGCAACCGCGGCGTGTTGCTGGACTTCACGTACATGAAGTTCGACAATGACATCGAGGAGTTCCGCAACGGAGTGGACGTGGACTGCAACAACCTCAAGCACCTGTTTAACGAGCTCGGCTTCCGCGTGCTGCGGTATCTCAACCTTACTAAACAAGTATGCACCAAGTTTGTTTATTAGACAAAACACAGTTGGCCTCTGACAGTATTCTACGGTAGTAAAAAGTGTGTCGACTGTCCAAAATAGTGATGCTAGCATGATGGATGGCAGGTTTGCAGAACAGTAACAATGCTATACAACACTCTTCCAGCAAACCCTGGACACGTTGAAGAACCTGAACCACGTGCTGGCGGGCGTGGAGAGCGTGTTCATCGTGGTGTCGTCGCACGGCTACGAGCGCGCGCACACGTCCGACACCGACGTGCGCTGCAAGGACGGCAAGCTCATCTCGCTGTACGACATCATGACGTACTTCAACAACACCAACATGCCCGGCCTCATCGGCGTGCCCAAGGTCTTCATCTTCCAGATGTGCAGGTACATGTGAATACTGGGTATTAACGATCATCTTAAAATCAGTCATGATTAGGTGAGTCAAAAGTTATCATGGTACTCGTTGTGACAGGGGCAGCAACTCTGAGTACACGTGGCAGTACGAGTCGGCGCGCGCGCCGCGGGAGATGCCCATGCCGGCGGGGGCCGTGTCCTTCGACGGACAGCCCATGGCGCCCCAGGCCTCCGCCCCCGCCGGCCTGCTCTCCTATCCGCGGGCCAGCCAAACGCCGCTTTACTCCGATATCCTCATCGCGCACTCTACCCTGCCTGGTGAGCTGAAGACACTCTTTAATACGTGTTACATTTATTTCCAGTTTGCCAGTATTCATAAAACTAGAAAACAAAACGGTAGTCCTAATCCCAAATAATTCACCGTCCATATATATAGAACAATTATGGCATTATGAATTGCAATCCACTAAATCCTTGTCGTAATCCCCTGCGCAGGCCTGGTGGCGCACCGCGACGGCAAGCTGGGCTCGTGGTACATCCAGGTGCTGTGCGAGGTGTTCGCGGAGCGCGCGCACGACTGCCACGTGGAGAAGCTGTTCACGCTGGTGGACTCGCGCATGCAGCACAAGTTCAAGGTGCAGACGTCCTCCGTGGACCGCTGGGGCTTCAACAAGCGCCTGTACCTGCACCCCGGCCTGTACGAGGAGTAGCCGCGCCTTCTGCATCTCTCGCTGAATACTCAGTTACCGTGAAATTGGTTAAATAGGGATTAAGTTAGAATTTCTCTAAACATTAGGATTACGCAGAGAACTCTACGCTCTGTAGGTGTTCTGCGCGCATGCAGAAGGATATTCGTAATCTTACTCTGCCAGCACTATATACAGCAGGCCGGTCGGAAACTTGACAAGAAAATCTCCAAAATAGTTTCGCGGTTTTTCATAATTTGGTTTACATCAAAAATGCGAAATGACGTAGCAGTTACATAAGCTAACTTAGTTCTCGGCACCCAACTGTAGAGTCCAGTTGTCGGAAACCTGGCAGTCGTCGCGACCAGTGTCTCTAACGTCCAGCCTAAACGAGAATCTATATAAGAGATAAACCTTCACTGCCTGAATCTGGCTCAAATATATTATAATAAATTAAGTATATTAAATTAACAATTAAGTGTCAATTCAATTAATTCTGGAGCATTTTTACCCATCGGCAGATTTTATCAACCTCCACTATGTGCCATCAAATTCGGTCCCAGACAACGGGTCGACCCGATGTTGTTAAGAATGTCATAAACCTATATTAAAATTAATGTATGGATGGCGCACAGTATCAAATAAGCAATTCTGCCAAATAAGTAGTATATAGTATAAGGTTGTAATTAAATTTAAAATTTAAATCAATTAATATTAAGATAAGGGACGGACAGTACAATGGATTTTCTGTACATTGTATGTTAATCTCGCAAAAAATGTGTTTAGGAAGAGAGTTATGCAAAACTTTCAAGTTCCTAGAACAGGCAAGTTATTTTGTGATCATTATTTTCTATTACCAAGCAAAAGATATTAATTTATACGTACTGTAACAGTATTGTTCGTATTTGAATATAGAGGTGGTTAACAACATGTATTTGGGTAATTTGTACGGAAATCCTCTACTACCATAGTTAAGAACATCAATGCCGAAAACATTTATATTTCTTTATACGTAATTTAATGGGTGTGCTCTTTACCAGCATACTATAATAGGACAATATACATAAGATGTCATACCTATAATAATTCCGTCTATCTCTTCCGCTTTCCGATTATACTGCCATTTTATCATAGAAAAATACAGTCAGCATCGTAATGATACAAGCATGACAAGTAGTGAAAATGTTGTGCGCAAGCAGAAATTCAATTTTATCTTAGCACTCATAGTATCAAATTGTTGTTAGCATACAGAGTGGTCAAAACGTCTTAGCAAGTAGATTTAAAAAATATCGAAGCTGTCAAAGTGTTCATAAATATTTTAGCAAACCGTTCGATCACTAGGATCTAAGCATACAAGGTGATCAAAAGTATCTTAGCAAATATCAAATCAACCTTAATGTTTACTACAAATACTTCACTTGGATATTAGTAGGTAGCCCTATATTTTACCTTTTTATGGTACTAATTAACTTTAGAAGGTAAGTTCATATATATTTATGGAACCTTCGTGAGTGTCGTCATAATGTATTGACATATTGTGATAAATGTAGCCAACGCAAGTACTTCGGGAATAGACTTTGTTTTGTCTAGTGGTATGACTACTTTAGTTATAAGAAATATTGTATTTTTTTTACAAAATAAAACGTATATTTTCATTGCTCATAGTTTTAATACCTTCACATCACATACAAAAATAGATAGAAATATTAATAGCACAAGAATGATAGTCTGAACCCCGCGCTGGTCTCATTACGAGTGGCGTACTAAACGGTCACTAAGTTACACAAGCAAGTAAGTAAGCTAAGTATCAAGGGGCTAGAGGACAAGATATCCAACATTCAGTATTTTTCATTCATGCAGAACTCGCAAAAATATCAGTCTACTTGTCATATTGGGAAATAAATGCTATCGTCATCATACATCTATTACTACGACGTACACATTTAAAACTAATTAATAGCTACGACGCCCCTGATTATTAACATATGCGATTCCATGTTTGACCGTCACTTGTGTAAGTCAGTGTACATCCATGGTAACATGTGAGTGAGTGAACAATGTGCATAATGAGGTTACCAGCAGCACTAACCTACGACCGGGGTTCTTTGTAACAAATATATATTTCTCTTTTAGGAATTACTTTTTATAAAAAGGATATAAAAACCGGAACCGGATACTTCAAGCAATCGTTAAAATGTTAATCTCATTTTGGAACTCTTCTGGAGCCTCTTCATTAGTCACATTAGTTTTCATTAGCTGGTAGCAGTAGTCACAGAAGGATGGAAGCATGAAATTTAATAAATATTAAGTAAAATTCGGTCACGAGACATTTTACAACAAATTTATATTACCGCAATAGACCTCAAGATGGAAACCAGTATAAAAATAACATCTACAACATCTGTAATTATTGTAATAAGGTGTAAACATTACACCTGTATAGTTACGAAAAATATGTTTAATTAATCCCGAGTGCTATATAGCCAATTAAGAAGACATTTTTTCTCTTAATATTTAATATTGTAGTTGTTGTAAATTGCCGAGTGTACCGGGCTTCAGTCGTGTACCGTGTCGGGAGGCGGGCCGGGCGGCTACCGGTCGCGCGCGCTCAGCTTGCTGAGGTTGAGCCACTGGCGCACGCAGCCCCCCCGCGCGCCCCCGCAGCCCGCGCTGCCCGCGCCCGGCCGCGCCAGCTGCTCTGCGTACTCGTTGATCTTGTCCAGCCAGCGCTGCATGGGGTTCACTAGAGAGCTTTGGTACAGCCACACGAGGACGGACGTCTTCGACCACCACGGCTCGAACGACTTCCAGTCGTACACCACGATGGCATCGTACCAGTTCCTCTTGGCGGCCGTGCTGTCCTGGTATTTGGTCCACTCGGTACAACACTTGAAGCTTTCCGGGACGGTCTCCTCGTCGAGGATGTCTATCGTGGACGCATCTAGCGTTCCGTTGCTCGTGTAGAGCGTCAGTTCCGGTAGCAAACTGTTCGTTATAATATTTGTATGAGAGGCGTCGAGCGCGGCGAGCGGGTTTAGCGGGGCGCGGGCTGCGGGTAGGGGAGCGCGCGGCGCGGGCGGGGCCAGCAGCAGCGCGGGCGCGAGTAGCGCCAGGAGGCTAGTGAGGTAGGCCAGCGCCAGCGCCGCGCAGGCCGCGCCCAGGCCGCGGGCCAGCGCGCCCAGCAGCGCGGCCTCGCCCGCCGCCGCCAGGTCGCCGTACGTGAAGAACCCTCGCAGCCGAGCCTGCTTCAGTGCCACGCGACGCTCCAGCCACGACAGTCCCGCCTCGAACGTCTTGTCGCTCACGAAAACATTCCAATCCTGATAAAAACAAATTATACATACATGTACACTCATCACATATTTTATTTAAATTGTCACTTTTCTATTCAGTCAGAAAATCTTGATTTACTCTCTTCTACATATACATTACAGTGTTGAGGGATTCTCTAAAAGTTATGTCATTGACTTCTGTTATCAATCATAGGCAAATAATGTATAACTTACTATTGCGTTGAGGAACTCGACTTCCAATTTCTTGAGCTGACCAAGCTCCAACCCGCCGGACGCCGCCCACTCGGAACATACCACATCATCGTCTTCACCATCGTCTTGCAAGAACTTGTTGCCTACCATCTGTAAATGTTATGCAATATTACACATAACATGATGAGTCATAATTATTTGCATCTATGTTAAAACACAAACACAACATGTAGATAATCCTACTCATTCTCTTATTACTTACTAATGAAACAAGGAAAAGATCAGCAGGCGCGGCGGCGGCGAGGTAGTCAGGGTTGCAGGAGTTGAGTCGTTCGAGGTACAGTATAGCCAGCACGAGCGCGCACGGCGACACGCACGCGCTGCGGGCGATGCTCGCGGCAGCGTCCGCGTGCAGCCGTCGCAGGGAGCGGCCGCGCTGAGATACCGACCACAGCTCACATGAGATTTCTGCAAGTGGAGACACAATTTATACTTTTCATTATTTCTAAACATTTCATGTTAGCCTTATTGCTGATTTGGAAGTTATTGTGTTAAAATTTGATAATCTCATTTTAGTATCTTCAAATTCAGTTCAGTAAAAAGGCTTGCTTCTGGCTTTTTTTGTCTCATAATGTAATACAAGCACTGCCAAACACTTATGGAGTGCTCTATCCTAACTTTCACTTTGTATTAAATCACGTTGTTTAAACCTACCGGTGACAGGCAGGCTCAGACAAGGCAGAGTTGGCAGCTGCCCATAGTACAAAGTCTTGGTGATGCGCTTCAGGAACTCTTTGTGGTCACCCATGCTCTAAATTAAAACAATAACATATTTACAAACAAAAATTTGGTACTTTAGAATATCAGAAGAGGACACATTTTGTTACATTGTAGAAAAATATAACACAATAAAGAATTGAGTACCAAGTAATTTAAAAAAATAATACATAGGTATAAGTATAACAATAAAAATCTTAGTTGAGTTATATTGAATTTTAATCAAATGGTTTTCATTTAGAAAGTTAGGTAGAGTTAAATAATTTTAACCTTCATATTCGTTGAATAATATTTCTGCAGAATTAACTTGCTTATGACTCATACAAAAAATATAGAGGTTAAATTAATAATGTACTGTATCATAACAAAAACAATCTATAATATTATAAACTCTAAGAAGTGTTATAAAACCTAATGTAAACTTAATGCACTTCGGCGAAGTACATGTCTACCATCACATTGGTTGGCACGTGCAAAGTTTGCGGGAGTTACACAAAGTTGTAAATACAAAAACATGTTGACACTAATGAGTATCATGCAAAGTTGATAAGCTGGTGAGACTGCGATAGCAAAGCCGGATTCAAGTTTTATCAAAGTAGACTTTAATAATGTTTAAGCTGTAACTTAAATAGTAATCTAGTATAAAATTAGATCAGCTTAGTATACAGGCGCCGTTAGGCTCTGTGAACGAGTAGGCCACGACATGACCTCCTTCCGTACCTTGATCTTGGTCCTCGATCCCTCTCTTTTTCTTTTTGATATATTAGACATGTTCGCACTAATTTTGAAGGAATACAAAAATATTTGAACTGATAAATACAATTATTATAACAACAATTTACATAAATATTACCGGATTCTGAACAACGAAGAACCCTATTTTTTATTGTTTAGTGTTTCAGAATAAACATTACAAAAATATGCCATAAATTAAATGAAGTAGGTAAGCATATATGAAAGTGTTTAGAGTATAACTGAGTTAACCGATATTTCATGCTTTTAATCTTCTAAACACTGATTTGGAACGATCAGATGACATTTGGATTGCAAGTTTGAAGTTAACTCAGGGTTACCCACTGCAAAGACTGTAATATTTTTTATGTAAGTACACTGCAGTTTTTTACTCTGAGAGTTTTACAAGGGGGTAGATAATTATCAAAAATATGGTCTTAAATACATAGTAGAAATTTCGGACTCGGGGAACAATTGTAAAAATGATGTATTTTTTGCAAATAAATAAATAATCAATTTTAATTGTAGCTTACTTATTGAATCGACTAAGCACATTCCAGAGCGTGTCTGTGGTGCGAACGCGCTCCTCTCTATTGCTCTATGATGTTGACAGATGTCAAACAAATCCGGGAAGACAATCGAACGCTTTTTCGTTCAGAGCGATTGCATATTCGAATGTAAATATACGACAATATGGAATAAATACATTGCGGCATTCGTTACTCTGATATTTCGCGTGCGCTGTATAATATTGTATTGAAGTTAATATGTGCTACCTGTAATTTTGTGTCGTGCGCGTGTGGGTTTGCGGTGACTCGTGTCATTGATATTGATTTCTTTTATTTTCTGAGAGAACGATACAAAAATGATTTAGCCGGTTCCGTGGGAGCCTCGGACTGTTGGCCTAGAGTAAGAGTAGCGGAGACAATGTTTGGAGTTGAAATCTGTGTGTGATAATGTACAGACAAAATGAAAACTAAGAGTTTTTTGCTGTTTTCGACATCAGTGTTTGCAATAAGTATATTTCTGATAGTATTTCACTCGCAGCCGCCACAGTCAATCCAGAGTATAGTAACACAAACACACCAGCACATCAAAGACTTCCAGGTTTGTTGTTTATTTTTAAATAAAATAACATTTTTTTAATGATTATTTCTAAATAGAATTCTGCATGCAAGTAATAATAAAATATGTAATAATTTCCTTCTTGGTACAGTGACTAGTATAGTCTAGTGATAAGACCTAAAGTAGGCACTTGTAACAACACAGCACTTGAAGTCACTGTAATCTGTTGCACACAGTTTACACCTCTGACTGGTGCATTTTATTTTGAAGTACTCATTTATTCCTGTGTCTCAATTTACTAAATGAAAAAGGGGTCACAATTTTATATCTTTCATAATCTGAGTCGGCATTTAATCAAATATATTGTATAAAATTAATTAGACAGCACCATTCATATTAGTTTGTGGTAGTGAGTGGTGCTGATGTATTAATGATATAAAAAGTAACTAGTTAATGCAACCTACTTGAATCTGACCTTGTAGGTAGGTGCACCTACTTCTAATATACCGACTACTTCATAAACAGGATAAATATATTCAGGGATAATGTTATCAATCATTTGAAATTCTGTCAAATGGCAATGGCTTGCTTCAATTACTAATCAGACTTATAGTGCCTGGCAATCTAGATGTAATACCTAGATATAATCTACCTACCTGCTATACCGGCCCTTTGAGATGTGATTACATCTATTGTGTTATTTTCCAGTCAATCCCATGAAGGTGATTTTTTTAAATAGGCATAAAATAATTAAACTCTATGAAAGGTCCATCTTTATTTTTTGTTACTCAACATGACATAAATAGACTGTATTTATGTAGTATTTTATTATCATGTATTATGTTATTACATACATACATACAGTATGTTATTAATTATATAAAATGTACAGTTTACAGTTATCATTAGTAAGTAGAACTTAAAAAAGGTATTTAGTCTAAGTTGGTAAATTAATTATTTGGTTGGCATACCTAAATACATTTACTTTTAAATTCTTCTTTGAGTCCAGTGTCACCAAAAAGTCAATACAGCAGGTGTGTCGGAGTTCCATATACAATTAACTATCCTATCCTATTAACATTTCACATGCCATGGTTGGATAATATAGCCGATATATAAAAACTTGCTCAACACGCCACTGTCGTCGCAGTCAACGCCGACAAAAGACGACGTTTAATTTGTGACTTGAAGTGGGCGCCAATGCATTTATACTTTGACGTTCAAAAGGAATCCACCAGGGCACATATTGGATTGCTGTATAACATTAGAAATACCTATGTTGGTGTTCAGTTTCCTTTTTAGAATGTATTCTAATTAGGCATTGCTTACACACTTGCCTTAATTGTTATATTATTTATAAGTATTGGATTAATGACACAAAATGTTATTCAACACGAAACAGGCGTCGTTATCCCGGCAGGAGAACCTGCGTGATGTGGAGGAGAACCACCTGGTGCAAGAGGAGCAGTACGCGCGCCTGCTGGGGCTGGACGGGCGCCAGGAGCTATGGCACAATACGTCGCTGCCCGCCATCGTGACCTACGCTCGTAACGACGGGCACGCGCAAGCCGTTAGCTTCGTCCGCGCTGCTGCTAAACTCCCCTACACAGTTCTGCTATACAATTTAGGGCTAAAGCCCTATTCTTTGGCAATTGTAAGTTAAATTTATATGAGTCTAATATTCCGCAGCATTTTCCGCTAGTACTCACCATACCGGTACGGCGAAAGTCGCGGGTTCGAGTCCCGCTCGTGTCCATCATTTTTCAAGTTTCCTTTATCAATTTAGATTTAAGCCTAGCATGGCAACATGCAAAAAAGATACAAAAAGTCATATATTAAGTAAATTCCATTTATAAAAATCAACATAAGTCATGTACATTTCTGATACTATCTGATAGTCATGAACTAAAGCGAAAGCAAGAATGTCTACGCAAGTTTTTTGTGATAATGCTCAACGTATAGGTACTATCAATTATCATGCGGATGTATCTATGCCCTGAGGAGACTGATATATTTGAAGGAAGATGCATCAAGTAATAGTCTGTTGCGTAAAATTAACTACCGCATTAAGCAAAAGATATTAATAAGAAGTTTAAACCTTACATTATTGACTGATGATTTGTTAGTGATCAGATGACACGCTGCACGCGTCTCTGCCATATTAGTGCTGCAATTCTCCCGCCGCACCTTAATAAATAATTCATAGTATAGGTATAGTACGTGCAATAGAGACGTGATCGCTAAATACATTGCAGGTGTCAAATTACTGCAACTCATCGAAATGTGCCATCATCGACCTGGACCTGGACGGGTTCCCGTCGCACATCAGCGACGAGAGCATCCACGCTGTGAGGCCGCTCATCATACAGGTGAGGAGTTTACTTAACCTGTAGATCTTACAGCTCATTGCGGACTGACGGAAGACTGAAGGTGCTGTCATTTTGTCTAAGTCGATTGATTTTTATCTTTATACTAGCTGCGCCCCGCGGTGTTACCCGCTACATTTTTAGGGATAAACGTAGCCTATGTGTTAATTCAGGGTGTCAGCTACCTCCATATGAAATTTTATCATAATCGGTCTAGCCGTTTGAGCGTGAAGATGTAACAAACATACAAACACACTCACAAACTTTCGCCTTTATAATATTAGTGTGATCTCTTAACTAAATGCAACTTGTCAATCAATAAACAATTGTTTTCGCCGATCAATCGATATATATAGCTGTGGAAGTAACGCCGAATTTACTACTAAATCAAACTATATTTTAGAGAAGTGTAGAATCGCTAAAAAGGAAAAAATTACAAGGTTTTTAGTCTGGGGGCTCACCAATTGAACCTGAAGTAAAGCCTTCACTTTTTTTTTGTAGTTTTTGTAAGTGAACGTTAAAAGTACCTATAAAAGACAAGGACCAAAGCAAACGAACAATGAAAATGTACAATAGCTTATATTAAATATTCTATCCGATAAATGACTTTTACAGACCCCTGTTTGCCTTAAATGGCTCTTTGTCCTTAATCAAATACCTAATAGTCCATGCAGGAAAGGAAGTAGATACTACATTCCTTGTTTTCCTATATCTTTTTATTGATTAAGTAGCAGGTTATTATCTGTGTTTGTAACTTTATGTAACCTGGGTTTAGTGCATTACTTGTTTTTGTTCGTTTATAACTATAAAACTTTGTGTACAAGAGTTGCAGTATAAGTAGTTACAGGCGTCACTTCCACCATCGGATAAGGAGCCAGACGATATCAGTTTCCTTCAGTAATTAACTAATGCTCATATCAGTCGCTTCCCGAAACATATTTATATGCATCTACCCTCCACTTCAGGTTAATCTAGTTGTCTGTCTTTTGACTATGGACATTGGACAGGGCTAAAGACGTGATTGACTGGAGGCAATTGGTGATTAGAATAATATTAATTGTAACAAAGATTATATAGGATGCAAACTTGACGTTTCCAAAAAGCTTAAAGCACGTATAAGATTTCCTTAATCCGTATTACAATTAGACGATTTCCTAATTAATAATCGAACATTACGATTGAAGCCAAAATAATTGTCCAGCTGCCTCCTAAAATCGTTTAACTGTGACCTTGCTATTTTTTGTCTGACGCACTTAGCTCGTCAGTTCTCAGACACACACAATGGACTGATAAAACCTGATATTCGTCTCCTAACTATTTAGGTTTAGCTCCACATCATTGTATACTCACATAGATTATGCTATTTCTCTTTAGATTAGCTATTGTATCGCTTACATTGGTGCTTTCAAGAGATCGTTTATATCGATGCATACTCTAACAAGTCTAAGTCAAAGAAGATACGTCTTTCCATTTTTAACAGTCTCTTATGAAATTTTCCAAAAGTAGGGATTTCGATGGGTGGCCGATATGAGATCCTTTTGATTTAAGATCTCAGAAACAGCAGAGGTGACTATTATTATTGATAACCTGTTTTTATTACTATGAATAGGATATACAATATATAATATTGGTCCTTAGTCTAATGTTTTTTGGTTCGAGATAAAAACTTCGTCTTCCTTTCCTTTGTTTTCTTTCTTATCCGTCAATGAAACAATTCCGGATTATTGCAAGCGAAGAAATGACTAACAAACATTGTACAGTCGCGTCGCACTCATAATATTACTGTATCACATGTTCGAAGCCAGTAGTTATGAACACAAACATAAGTAAAGCCTTCCAATTTATTTGCGCAGTAATTACTTCAGTCGGTACAGTAGTTAGCAGTCGATTGCTTGGCATGTCAACCTGTAGACTATCTGCATTTCCGTTTTAACTGATTTGCTTTGTAGTGTCTTTTTATAAAGGAAAGTTAAACTGTTGTAGTTAGAGTTCAGGCACCATAATTATTAACAACTGAGTCAGAACTTTAGTCTGGACGCTTGATATTACGTAAAAAGTATTATTTGTATAGGTATACATTTTTAATACCAGTCCGTCGTTGTTACTCTACAAGTACCTACATATCTAATTATACTGTACCTATCATTAATCATGACATACGAACATAGGTGTACGCGGAGGATTGTAACAAATACAATTAGGCATTTTCCATTATGAATAGAAGAACAATAAATATGCGTGGTTTGTTTTACTTATGCTTGTTATCTCCAACTACATTAAGTGCGAACACTAAATCTATTATTCAAGTGCGATCTTCATAGTATTTCACAATCTCGTGCAGCGTCCAGATTATGTCCACATGTGAGTAAAATGTTCCTATTGTAACCGCATACGACATACCGCAGGGTGTAGAAGTTTCCATGTAGTAACTTTACACGGCAGGAAGGCGTGTGAGTGTCTTAATAGTGGGAGTAATAAGACGTGGATTAATTAGCGGCGGCACGTTAGGTCCGCTGCAAATGATAGGCGACCGCCGCGCGAGTCCGCGCCGCAACGTATCGCGTTACAGCCAGACGTAACCTAGTCTACAGTCAGTCTGACGCCCTCCTTGTTATTTCTTGATATATCGTGATCACTTACTAGAAGCACCGACACAGCTCAAACAATATGCAAGCTGAAGTGGCAATGGGCAGGCCATACCGCTCGGAGAACCGATAACCGCTGAGCAAGAAAGATTCTCGAGCGACGGCCACGAACCGGAAGACGCAGCGTTGACAGGCCTCACACCAGGTGGACAGACAATATCGTCAGAGTTTCGGGCAACCGGAGGAATCAAATAGCAAGTGGTCGTTCATTGTGGCGTTCTAAGGGAGAGAACTTTGATCAATAGGGGACGTCATGCGGCTGATGATGATGATTTTGATAATATATTACAAATATTATGGACTTTATTCAGCTCTGTATGGTTCTAAAAGGAGGCGCACAATTGGCTTGAAACTCAAAAGGGTACATTATTTCAAAACTAAAGTAAATAATAAATTTCAGGGAGCCTTAAACCTGACTTGTAGCGTTTGGTGACCGTAGTTAGAAGTGTTTCAGGCTATTTACATAGACAAGCAGCTCAGGGACCCCCTGTCCCCCTGTGAACATAACCTTGTAGCCTCGTAACCTATAACCTGCCTTTTATACGCGTAAGCCTACTTTAGACAATGACCAGAACTTTTATTATGTTTTTGTGATCGATTTATTTTTTAATACTTAGGAGGACTGTATGTTAATCACACCCACGTCTTCCATAAAATATGTACAGTAAACGGAAAAGTTGAAGTAATTACGGATTAATTATTATAGACGGACGTCTTTACCCACTATTAATTTCACAGGCTAAATTCTTGTATAGTATATTATCTATGGGCTAAATGTAGGTATGTGTAGGTCGTAGGAAGGGTAGGTTAAGTTGAGTTAATTTACAGTCATTTTTACATCTGCCTTATGTATGTAACAGATGTATAGAATTTGTATGTATTACCACATTTTGTTAAGGACATAAATATCGTATGTGATGATTTTTTTGCTCCTTTTTAATACGAGTCAGCGAGCGGAACAATTGCGATGGCCGAATTAATATAAGTGGCACAGTGTAATGAGATAAATGTAACTTTATCTACCTGAACAATTGGCCAGTTAACCTGCGGGTCAATTGTATTACAGCAACGTTTCCGTTACATTGACGCGTAGTACTGGAGGTTAAAGGTTAGCTTAGAGCTGTGGATTGACATGGTCTTATATTTTGAAACTTTAAATAGGTTTTCAACCAGTGGATAGTATAACAGGCCATACATTAAATAAGTAATTGTAGGTACATAACTATTCCAGCATAAAAGTTGATGATGATTAAAAAGTCGTGAGATAATATTTCCCTTCCGTAATGTTGCGATCTTAGCTCATAATTTTATAGTGCAATTAATCATTTTGCCATCTCTAAGAAACCTTGTAGAAATATTTAGAACCGGTGTTTATACCAGCCCCCCTCTTATATTTGCCCTGCTCAGAATAATGATGTTAGTCTTTTAGTAACATTTTAGTAAAATGTAGATTACACCATGCTCGTAAATATTTTTAAAGTCATGATTCTCAACACAAGCTTACTCTTGCCTGGATATCAACACTAATACTCATATTGGCCATTTGCCGCGGTGGGAGCATAAATGTTTACAAAATTACCATCTATTATATGAATTTTGCATAGCTACGCGCCTTTATATACTGTGAATAATAATAATAATAATAGTTTATTTTCTCACCACAATACACATTTAATGTAGGACTATTATTCTAGAGTTGCTTGTGGTAAAATCGCCGCCTTCGTAAATCGGTAATTTATGCACCTTTAGACTTCATTGTGGTGCGTGTGTACTTCGTTATAGTTGTTGCGAAGGATAGGCGAAATATAAAACAGTAAGATCTCTTTTTGGTAATAACTTGTGTGAATATTGTCAGTAGTTTATTTACCTAGCATGGTCGTAACTTGTAACCGTTAAGCTAATGACGACGTGAGGCATACAATTCATTAGCATGCGACAGTTGACGGATTTTGAAAAGGCAGCAAATATAATTTAATTTTTCAACTGTTAGAAGTACCTACGTCATACGTCTCCTGACCCATTTACAGCAAACTTCTATTGATTCAATGAATTTTGTAGGGCTTCGCCAAGCTTTTGTCCAAAACGGAATCCATTACGATATTTATATTCGTTCGCAAACCGGAGCGCGGTACCCACCTACTTTTTATTGAAATTGATTTTTTTATTCATATGAGATTTATTTATATCTAAAACCTTGACGTTAGTGCCACTGTCGTCTCAATGTATTACTTACATTTCTTAGAATGAAGTCCTAAATCTTTGTTATTTTCGGCAGACATAAGATTAAAGCTGAGGATTAAAGTATTCATGAACAGACATTTCCACGGCGTATGTTCAGAAGTTTAGTAGGTTTAGCAAATATGAATTTTCAAATGTCATGTTCTGCAAGTACACAACGGTTACGTGTCCTTGACGGGACTGTACCATTATCACGGTGTGTGGCGGACGGAACCACTACATTATAACGCTTGCAATTTAAATCATTAGGCAACTGCTTTACAGCCGAGTTCTACTACTACTGTAGACTCTTCCTGACGCTCATTATTTAATGGGAACTAATTGGCATGTCATACTCTATTTCTGAAAACCAGGTACCTATTCGATTTCTGCACTCTAGAAGAACCGTTAAATTGATAACGAAGCGATCGATTTGAATCTCGACCCTTGTAAAGATATCGTTGTGACTCACGACTCAATGGTTTACGCATGGTACAGAGTCAATGATTACAATCATGTATGACGCGCTGTGCATGTCAAAACTCGCATTTAGGCTTACCTACTATTAATCAGTAATTGACTTATTGTTATGGACAGTTAAAATGCCAACACGACATCAATAGGGTGGTTAATGCCCAGTGTCCACGAGTTGATGCGAGGACGCCTTTATGTCGCACTTTGTGGTTTCACGAAACGCGAGCAAATATGGATTAAATATGTAGTTTAAAATACTTGCACTCGAATGGAGCGATTTGCTTCAAAGTGAGTCAGGTTATTGTTGGAAGGTTAGAAGACAATGGTAGATGACTGACACGGCTTTGCCTGCTTCAATAATCCGTTTTGAAGTGACTGAATAACAGATAGCATTCAAAAATTGATGCACCCAAACGTTCGCATTTATTTTTAACCCCCGATGCAAAAGGAGGGTTGTTATTAATTTGTCGGTCTGTGTGGTCATATGAAAACTATATGACAGGTCTCATACGAATTTCGACGCAAATGTAAGCCCAATTTCGTAACAGATAATGATCGTGTAGGATTATATCGTGGGCTCGCACCTACGTATGTATTTAGGAAAGTAGATCGTCAATCGAACAATTTTTTTATTGACTGCACCGACGCGGTTAGGCAACATTAGGATAGCATACATTGTCGCTATCTCCTTTTTGCATTAAGCCCAAACGTTAATAAAAATGAAGTGCCTTTCTGGGGTCACGTCGGGGATGTTTGCTGCCTGTAATTGCGATCCCGGAGCTTTACCTTAATAATGAAAAAATGTACAAACCATCAAGATAATGGTGCTTTTAGCATAAAAACTGAGATTGCGGTACTCCGCGGTCAAATTAACGGGTATTACTAAGCGAAAACGCGTTTGTCCAAACAATGAGTCTGCGCAGGGAACCATAAAATAGCCGTGAAATGTTTCCAGCGCCCGCCGGGGGCAGCCCTGGGTGTGCCGTGCCGTCTGCGATGTGTCGGTGTCGTCTGCGTGTCTGAGTCACTCGAGCGACGAAATTGTTCTAATGACCAATATTTTTAAAGTTGCGTTTATTTGAGTGCGTTGCTAAGATGATGTCAGACGACTTCTGTATATTACTACAAATTGATACGCTAATATGATATAAATATGTGTTTTGTGTAGGTATTCATGATTTTGTATTCATTGGTCGGATCTCCCTCTTCCCTCAAATATGGCGAAAGGGGTGATGGCAGATCCGTGCCTTAGCTCGTGAACGGGCGCATGTGGTGACAGGTCGTCGCGTCGTGCTGACCATATCTTTATTATTAGTGATTTCTTAAAAATCAGTCTTTAATAACTCAGGTTCCAGTTTATACTTCATAATACCTTACTTTCCGTTGACCACTTAATATTTGCGTGCAATTTGTTCTTTGCTTGTACAACTTCTTTAATTTTCTAAATTTTTAAAGACAGATTATAGCACTAGGAAGCGGTGACGGGCGGGCCGGTTTTGGGCGCTATCTTGGTGTAATTTGTCGATCAAAAATTACTTAAAATTAAGCCTAAATTGGCTTACTGTATCTAATTTATCGATAATAATGACAAATAGTTTTGGCGTAGTACTAGTATTTTTCACGGATTAGTACAAAATAATCCTTGAAGATAATCAAGTAAACACTAACCACGACGTTCGACTGGCCCTGGAAAATAATATTAGGTATTATTGTAGTTTTAGATTATGTAACATAATTGTTTTAGAGCACGAAATAATATAAGTAGTTATAGTAGGTGAAGGTGCGTATAATAAACTTGCTTTTACATAGCTGCATAATCAGCCAAATGATGTCTCTGAACCAAAGTGGTCAAGGACACTTTAGTTCTTAGGTGTGCCTGAGCTTCGTTTTCAATTCATGGAAATACCCTGGAAATAGCTAGTCATGAAGTTATTTCAGACAAGCAAACTAATAAAATAGTTTATACAACCAACTACCTACTGGTGGAATAGAATAAGTGAAATGATCACATGGTCGTATTTAGTCTAGAAACTTACAAAACATTAATAAATGTCTAGTGTAAGCCTGTGTGGGATTCAGAGTGTTCCAAATCATTCGTATGATTTGTGGTGCTCAAAGAATTTTGTCACACTGTAAGTGTTCTCAAAATAACTCGGTGTAAATACTGTCTAGCCTTGGCTCTGTATCCCTTGGGAAGTGTTGAAAATAATAGTATTTTAGGTCAAACAAGAAAGCTAGATAAATATTTTTGGTTTACACAAGGCTAGTGTTATCCTTTTAGCTTGAAACCTTATTTTTATAGCCACAAAGCGTTAGTTTAAAAAAACACGCATAGAAAAGATATCTGAGGTAAGTAATAGGTAATGTTAACAACATATCATTTCATTATGTCACTAAGTAATTTTAATTTGTTATTCGACCAGTGTGTCAGTTTATAGACACTTCATGAACCGACTCCGTACGGTTGGACTTGATCATAAACGTTAGGATTCTAAATTTAGTTTCAGCACGAAAACATTCCTTGTCTACAAGTATTGCTGTGTATTGTTTTATTTATTTTTCGTGCCTGTTACCTGACCCGTATTGACGTGTAATAATGATCTTAAAAGTATATTTCAGTGAATCAAGTTACTGGTATCACACCCAATCGACCTCCAGCCTGACCTCGTTAAGCCAACAATCAGGTTTACGAGTATCAATGTACAGTTGGATGTCGCCACCCATTCATTCCCGTCCTCATTGATCCCTTTTACGTCACCCACGAAAGGGACGAGACCTAAATGTCCTCAATAGATATTTATTGAGGACGAGTGAGTTTGTAGCATTAACTTGGTAGAAACTTCATTTGTTGCCTCTTGTCCTAGAAGCCAAAACTTTAAAACGCAATGTGCTACTAATTCTAATTTCTTGGTGAGCCAAGGAGTGATAAGGCGAAACCAGGACTAAAACTTGTAGGTTTCCCTACTCGCGGTATGAAACTATAAACCATTGTTCGGACACAATCGAATAACTACGATATCGAAGAAACCTGTGTTTAAGTTACTTTATTGTTCTGATTTTCACGTTGAACAATGTTTGTTTCGAGAAGAATTATCCATATTAATTCGTGACCTTGTACTTTTTCACCTTCCAGTAAATAAATAAATATTTGTTTGAAGCATTTGCTGCACAGGCGTGAAATTATCACCTAATGTGTCTGGCTGCGATAAGGCAAGATGAATCAGCCTTAGATAGTATCTGCGACTCGGCAGACTAAATCACGACGCTCTTATAAGCAGCTTTGTGTGCGATTGTAATAGTTAAAATTAAAGGCTTCTTTACATTACAACTAATTTTGCTTGTGCCTCTTCTAGAGCTTAAAAAATCTAGCTTGAATAATATTGTTTATACTTTCTCGTTATTTTAGTAATATTCCTGTTGCGCTAGATAGTTTTCCAGCAATTAACTTTATTGTGGTGATGCAAAATATTTGCTAATCCAGCCACCCAATAGCTCCGACAGACCTCAGTGACATCATAGTAACCCGAGCGTATTCATTGTACAATCAATTTCATTAGTACGCGGAGCGCAGCAGAGTTATTGATCACTTCTATTATTTTTAATACTTTAAATTAATTGTGTGTGTTTTATCTTACATTTTTGTTATTAGAGTCGAAATGTTTTGGTTGGTAGTTAGTTACTTGGTATTAACAATTGTACTACTTTTTCTAAATGAAGTGTACAATACTCTTTATTGCGCACCAAATACCTTACCATAAGCAAAGTAAATTGTTTTACTTGGCAACCTCATGAGCTGTGGTAACGTGTGTGTTGCAGCA
The DNA here is from genome assembly GCA_946251915.1 of Abrostola triplasia. NCBI lineage: Eukaryota > Metazoa > Arthropoda > Insecta > Lepidoptera > Noctuidae > Abrostola > Abrostola triplasia. Next base: position 493,602 of record OX276424.1, on the reverse strand, counting down.
CGCGCTCAGCCGCGTGGGCGGCGTGGTGTTCTGCGAGGCGTCGCAGCGCTGGGCGGGCTCGGCGAGCGAGCTGGCGGCGCTGTGGGCGCGCGCGGCCGCCGGCGCCGGCGTGCTGGCCTGGCCGCGCCGCGCCGCCGTCACCAGCCTCACGCATCCGCGCATGTTCCACTACTTCCATGCCAGCATCGACGACTTCCTGTTCGTGCAGATGCTGGACCTCACACGGCTCATCGTGGTCAACAAGCCCGCCGTCACCGACATCATGAGGCCCTGGATACAGTGCGCACTCACACTTGACTGTATTATGCCTATAGGTGGGTTACAAACCTGCATCGTATTTTATTATTCACTACATACTTCGATACCCAGAACATTAATGTTTTTAACGCTGTCGTTGTGTGCAGGTGCGCAGTCAGTGGGGTGCAGGTTTGACAAGAAGCCGCAGTACCGCTATTCGGGCTGCCACGGACAGGACGCGTCGGCGCTAAGCATCGTGCTGGGGCTGCGCTCGGGCTTCGAGGAGGCGTCGTACGCCGTGCGGGCCGCGCGGCCCCGCTGGCGCAGCGTGCCGGACGCGGCGGCGCGCGCCGAGCTGGCTGCGCTGCTGCGCAACACCACGGACGCCGACTACCGCACCGAGCACAGCTCAGACCCGCTCACGGCTCACGCCACTCCCTGAGCGGCCGGCTCGACATACCCCGCCCGCTCTCCACCGGCCCATACCCGCACCTTTTACACCAGTGCGTACTCATCTGTGAGAAAACTGTTGTCGAGATAAACCTTGTTGTGATTAACGATAACGCTCGCGGCCCAATGCAACGCAGGGATCTAGTAGCGAGATGAGGAACAGTGAGTGACGTAAGGACACTAGACGTTGGTACAAATATTTATTGATTTGTAAACTTTAAAACAACAAGTAAAGTAAGATAATAATTAATTCGATGTGTTAGTGAGACCAAAATTTTTCATTATTTAATATCATTCCATTTGTTAAAATATCGCCAAAAAGTAGACATTTTTTTGATTGAATTTTGGAAATTCGTGACGTGTTAGTAATGTTAGTTAAATAATTAATTGTTAGTGGCATAAGTACAAGAAGAATATATGAAAGATAAATTACAATTTTGATCATTTTGAGAATGATTCACAAGTATTCTAAGGCGGGAATCACACTGAGGGGACGCATCCGGACGTGACATGAGTACATGACCAATGCTAAAGTTGGGAAACATTTAGGCCGCATTGCCTGCGGAGTTGTCAAATATTGATACTCAATACAAATTGAATAGTAAAGATACTCATTCTCTATCTTTTTGGTCGTCTTGTCACATTGTGTTTTGCTTAATAATTATTTTAATAATATAACTCCCCAGTGTGTGTCGCGCTTTACGCTTCATTTGCCACACTAGGTACAAAGTAACACTGTTTAGTTAGTATAAATGTGGTCCTACGAGATGCTTGTTACCTAAGTCGCGTTGACATCTAAATTCCAAATGTTTATCCCAGTATTATTGTTACATGTTCTGTTTTATTAGGACAATTATATTAACAGCCTTTTGAAGGAAGCCGGTAGCGGCTCGGGTCAATGCGTGATTAACTTTCGTTTACCATTTATTATGTAGTCGTAGAATTACTTTTCAGTTACAAATAATACGCACGTAACGACGTAGGCGTCGTTCTAGTTGGCAACTGGCGTTACGATTTGTGATGTGTCGTTCCCGGGAATATTCTGACGTGGGGGCAGCCATATTAACATTCTCGAGGTGGGAATATTCCCAGTTACATTCCCGAAAATGTTTCCAGGCATATAATAAAATAAATGATACAAAAGTAGAATGATTATTCAAATTAGTTTTTTTAATCGTTAATTATTTAATTCGCAGTTTCATAATAACAGCCTTTCTCAAATTTAACTAATAAGTACAAACTAAAGTGACATGACTTGGTAGAAACAAGTCATGTCACTCTACTAATAAGTTATATGTTCCGTACATTCTTAAAACATGTGTAATGTAGGTACGTATTTAGGCGCTTATTACATTATACCTTATTTATGAGATAAGTGAAATAATATTCCCGGGAACATTCAGAGCAGCCCAGCAATATTCCCAGTATAAATCACATCACTACTTTCGAATAAAGAGTTAAATGTATCATGGGAGTATGTTGTGGGGTAGCCCTACATTTACCGCTGGGGCATTATTTGGTTTCTTCGTAATGTGAAAGAAGGGATTACGTCACGACTCGCTACATTCACCACAATAACTATGTATGGAAAATTACATGAAACAAAATCAAGTACAAATTATTTTACGCGACTTGTTTAATTGTGTTCTCGCGTCACCGAGCGCTCGTTCTAGCGTTCGTACGGTTCAGGCGTTTTATCTATGCTTCTTACAGAATACTTTAGATTAATGCTAATGTTGAGAGACTTCATTTTGAGTTCTTAACAACTACTTTTTTATTCCATACAATCGTAACACGTTGTCTGTCCGCTAAGGCACAATAGTTAAACTAGTTACCATGTGTGATACACAGAACAGTGAAACAAGATAATTCTTAAATAAGCATTTAATAACATGACTTTAGCTACGTTTTGTGTGGAGCACAGATAAAAAACATCAGCTTGACATATTTATATATAAGTATTATTTACGAAGAAGTCAAGACGAACGAACGAGTTCCAATGACAGTTTCCGACAGCTGTGAAATTATTACTAGGAACTTATTTATGTATATTAATTTGTACATAACATTATAAATTAGATTAGTCTAGTATACTTACATAATTGTAGTGCTACATTTTTTCGTAATAATACTTAGTTGTAATTAGCTATCGTCCGATCGTCTGACGGTCGGCGAGTATTTAGCATTTTTATTGCTATTCGTTAGCAGTTAGCGCATTGATACTCATTAGTCATAATTTTGTATATAAGCCTTTTATCGAGCAATATTATATTTTTACATTAAGTACGCAAGTGACGCATTTATCTAGCGGTCTAGCTATTTGGCAGGCATTCGAATTTTTCAAACGTACTGTTAAAATGTATGTATCTAGGTCGGCTAATCAGTGTGTGTTCGCAAGGAGGAATGTGTATGACTATGGTACGAGTCTGATGTCTGTCGTTATTCTATCCTTGGAATATCGACATGCTGCAAATATCGGCGTTTGCTCAGTCAAGTGAGTCGAGTGGAGTTGAAACGAAATGTACACTTATCAGTCGATGTATACCTACGTGGTAGGGTTGTAACGAACGGTAAATGCGTCAGTCGATGTATAAGTGACAGACCTTAACGAACGGTGCATATCGGTGTTTTATTTTTATATACTTATATTTATTTAACACCAGGTTTGGTTGTGAAATGGTTATCAAATTAGTTATGTATGCTCGACTTATATGATTTGTGATGGCCAATGTGATATGCGTGTGCACATGTGCCGTGCGCACATTCCGAACATTCTGGTGCGTATTGTAAATAATACAGCTCTGATGACCCGCAAGAATCTGTAACAGATATTTAACTATGTCACTCTAGTTTAGCAATTCTAACAATAATTAGAGTATCAAACTAAAGTTACACCAGTGGAAATAAAATATCATGTTTTATTTTTATACAGAAGGAACAATATAGGAAGCATACACACTTATTAAATGTACATATCCGGACACTGGAGGAACATTTAGGTAAATTTCTGTTACAAAGGCCTTAAGCGTGGGTATTAAAGCATTAGTATATAAAGAGCACATTGAATATAGCTGTTATACGATTTTGTAAAGACCTATACATATTTATTTTGAGAATTATCGCATATACTATCCCCTAAATATAAGGACTCGTCGGCGACGTAAGTCAAGTATCTGTAAATGTGACCAAACTGAACGTAAGTTTTTAACCTCCCTACTATTATAAGTTAGTCCCAATCGAAATTTGTATGATGCTGTCCAACACAGTATTTTACCATAAATACCATATTCCATCAACATTACGTAGATTGAGATATCAAGTGTTCATGGCAGCAACGACAAAGAATTCATTGTTTTGTTGGTAAATTAAGAAACAAGCATTATAAAATCTATAGAAGTATACAGTGTCTAGTAACAAAACGTCGTAAGGGACATTCTAGTTCATTCCGGTTACAGTGCAGTCATCCTGAAAGTGAGCTCATGTAATATTTGGATATTCCGGTTTGCAGTTTCGAACTCAACTCCGACCTTAACTATCAAAAATATATAAATAGTAAATGAGATTTAGGCGGTAAACTGGATGACAGCGGGCCGTGGCGCAGTGCTTTCAAGTGCATGAATTTGTATTGAAGTGGTCTGCGTGGTAGCGGTGCGGCTGTCGATACCGCTCCGCTGCCCGCTGCCCGCTGTCATCCACTTTACGACCTTATGCATTCATTTAGGTATAATATTACAGTAAGTTGCTCATGTCGTTTCATTCACTAGTTAGTAATGAGATCTAGTCCTTATGCTAATACGTAAGCTCGCATGTTACACTAATTAATGCGATAAGCGACTTCGTCACCAGAGCCAAGTTAGCGGTAAATGCAATTATGTTGTGATTTATGATACGTTTACACATGTTCCGATGCTAAACAAGCATTGAAAGCTGTTTATTTGATTTTAAGTAATATAAGATAATGTACTACGAGTGTTATGACCGTACAAGTCTATATGTAACGTGCTTACTCTGCTTATCCCGTAAGGTCGAGGCCGCACTATGGTTAAACCGCCGCGGTTTTCAACTGCATGACTTTGTGACTCAAGTAAAGCAAAGCAATACAAGCTGCTGCATTTGCGGTTTTTTCCCGCGCGGCCGTTTGTATTAGATTCCTTGTCACGCGGTTAAAGCGTAGTGCGACCTCGGTCTAAGAGGGGTATATATGTAGTTCTCACATAAGCCACTGTTTAAAGTTGGCTGCGCTAAATTAATCGTATTGTATATTGTGTAGTGTAAACCTACAAATAAGATGGAATACTTATAATTACTGCAATACTTTTGATGTTTAGATACCAACAAATCTTACGAATAGGATTCGTATTCAATTTATACAGATTTTTCAAAAATATGACCACGTTTGAAATTAGTATTTTGCCAAATGCATCACATTGTTGTGATATATTTTAAACGTTAGCGGTAAGGAGTTCCATGTAGATTACGTTAGGTGATCCTACTGATATGGAGGGTAGACAAACATTTGTCGGCGTCGTTGCAAAACGGAGTATTTGTATAGTTTCCTCGCACCGTACTCGTAGATAGGTTTAATTGTAAAATTATGTTAAAATGCAACTGTTGTGACTATTTAGATGTAAAGTTATTATTGTGTAAATTACAATTTATATTAAACTGATAAATTTTCTTGTTCACACCATGACAATTTACATAACACTTCTAAACTCCGTTTTAGATTCTAAATTCAGTACCCCTTAAGTTATGTAATTGATTACAAAACAAATATTTTTTATAAATTCATTACAAAACAAATATTTTATTGAATTTAAAATGTACTCCCTAATATTTTTATACATAGCGCTGGCTTGTTAAGGTAATGTCTTATCTATAGGCGAGGTGTGAATGTTCCACTCAGGTTAGTAAACAAGTGATATGAAAACAGCGCCACTCGGGTGCCCTTCAGAACTTCCGTGCATTGTTTATACAAATACAATTATTTGTACGACTTTAAACGCGCATTTGAATCAGGAATTATTTGTACAAATATAAGTAAAGAGAAAAATGAGTATTATATTTACGTCTAAATATGTTGTGGAAGATTTTCATTGGTAATTTGGTTTTAATTGTTACATTGTTTGATACCTCGTGAATTATATATGTAGAGATTGGTGCTGGATAACTTAATTACTTAAACATTACGAATACGTTTTCGCTGCAATTTTTTTTAAAATAATTTATGAGGTCTGTCAACTTGGACAAGAAGTGTCTGTACCTACAGTACTTTAAATTACCATGTTACTTATACCGTCCGAAATACGGTCGAATGCCCCTGCAAATGCACGTATTCTGAAGCACGGAGTTAACTGCGCTCGGAATTTTGAACTTTCATGTCTTTACTATACACTCCCATTTCCTTTGACGCATGTAAAGCATGAGGTAGCTCCTCGCAGCGCAAGAATGACAACAGTTGCATTTCGTCCGCGTCACGGCTGTTATTACCGTACGCTGTGGTTGTGTGCGTGTGTGCGTGCATGTGCCCGTAGTGTAACGTGTCCCTGATGTATGACCTCTGCCGAGGTTCTTGTTTAGCGTATTTTTTAAACAAATGCAGCTTTTACATACGCATATCTTTATCTACAAGTGATAATTATTTATTAAACGATGATTACGACATTATTAGTTTGTTTTAATTAACCTTTTTGTAAATGCGTTGAGTTTTACCTGACCGTATTAAAAAGCCATATTATTAAAACATTAATCAGTTTTTACTTTTGGTACATTTCAACTATGTATACGCTGTATATTACATCAAGCATTGGTAATATTTGCAGAGAAGGGAAACTTAGCTGAATATGAACTCTGTTAACGGTCGAAATAAGTTCAGCGCGCATAAAAGAATAACAATGAAAGTAAATATTTATTTTGTTTATTAATTCCATACTGAAATCACAAGTCTTATAGTAAAACACTCGCACATATAACTGTTCGACAATAACAAACCAACCGATTTAAACAATTTACGTAGGTAACATACAATCTATATAAGATTTAACGTTGTGATAAAATATTGCTTACATTGCTTGTTCCCTCACCGAGCTTAGGTACTGGCTTATCCTAAATGACAGCAGAGCGTATGAGTATGTAAGCAGTATTTTAGTCACCAGCACACCAATAAACAATATCTACACACGAAAATAAAATTAAACAATAGCTAACCTCATAAGGGCTGTACAGACCAAATGAAAGTCTCAGAACATCTCGGCTGCCGCTAAGATTAAACGCGCAGAGTTGGACCGGCGCACATTGTACTAATAAATGTATCTACGATTATATACAACTTCTCTGTGCATTGACTAGATACAACATTTGTGCTTTATTAACGTTAATCAGCTGCTAACATTTAGCTACGTATGACTTTAAATCACGTAAGTACTACTTTATAATACCTAAGATCTAGAAGGTGTTATTATCCCATCTTGTTGATACGTTTCGATAGCTCGTTTGTAGTTAGCTGCTTAAATTAGAAACATAAAGAAGCTGCATTCGGGGAATAGGCACTAACAAAGTCGCATTTTAATAAAATTATTTGGAATTTGACAATCGTTGAACTAAGGGCAGGTTGTTTCGAATAGTCCATTAACGTTACAATACGTATGTCCAAAAATAACGATTACAGAAGATGTTTACAAACATAAAACATGAAGTGTTGTTTTATGTCCTAAGGAAACCGCATGTCAACGTTATGACGGCTGAGGACAAAATTATTAATCCCATTGTTAACATATATTATGTGCGGCAAGTTAAGCTGAAACAACCCGCCCTAAGTATAACAATTGCAAATATTCAAACATAATTATGAATATACCTAAGTAATATGTCTTTGCGATGTCAAGCATGTTCTATATGTCAATTGAAACACAAATATTTCTTATGGATAAAATCAAGGTATCATGAAAATATTACACTGAACGCTTAGAAATGTTTATACTAATAGGTACAGTCGCTAATGAACATTAACCATTTTCACTAGAAAATCATCCGACACCGACGTTGCCAGCTCCTCCGAGTAAACTATCGTGAATATTTCGTAATGTCATATTCATACACAAATTCGTTGCATAAAATATATTGCACTAAATTATTAAGTTTTCGCAAATTAACATTATTATTTATGAATTTCAGTTTTAAGTGTATGTACTGTCAAAACTTGCACTGTCCCATGCACCATACAATTCTGAATTAATAAAACAGAAAATACCTGTTAACTTACAATACATATTGAATGCCAGAGAGCCTAGATAGTTCTATGGCAAGAAAAGTTTACATACAGTAGGTCTATTCTCGTTACTTAAGACGTGATTGAGCAATGTCAACGAAAATAGTTGTTTTTTATCGAAAGCACACTACTATTGAACTTCTCGAGAACGTCTTTAGTTACGAGCATTGACCTATAATTGGCTAATCACATACAACCAACACTAATATTACTGTTATTCAATACATCTAACACACATCTTATAAATAATTAGTAATATCTACAATCTACATTCACATTATAAATTAAACTATTTGCAAACAATAATTAAATGACACTGAAATGTACAAAACACTATTGTAGTTTTATCAAATTAACTCTGAATGTAGAGACATTTAGAGTTAATTTGATAAAACTTCAGTAAGCGTTACAAACACTCGATAAATATACATAAACACATCTAATTAGTTAGCTGTATATCGCTCGAAAATTAGCACACTTGAATATCAAGGTATACTGTGCCCGAAAATTCTAATAAGTTTATTAGTCAGTTTTAACTTAGTAAGCATAGCATAGTCTTATCGACAGGAACATTATAATCGTAATTGAGAATTATGCAGAGGTTTATGCATCCGCAAACATTCGAGTGAGTAAATGTAGACAAAGGTAAACGGTATAAGTGTTAGTCTAAGCCGGGTACTCATTAGCGGGCTGTGACTATAACTGTTGCATGGAACTGCTACCAACAACCATAGTGTGCACGTGGTTAGCGAGCCGATGAGGATCATGTACTCATTCTGACAAGAGAAGATCGTTTCACGTACACACTAGAACCTCGAACTGTATCCGTTTGGTTATTGTTGCAGCTCTCTAGTGAGTACCCGGCATTAGACAGATATAAATATGAGAATTTAATTCAGCAGGTGATATTAGACTTGTGCGTTAACAGTGTTGTAAAGTGCCACAACACATTGCCTGGCTACATATCTATATATAACTTAATATTAACCTTCGAAAACAGTTATACATATATTAAAATCTGTATTCATTTATATAAATATTGTATAATTTATATTTACTAATAAGCTTAGTATACATACTTTTTATGAGTCAATCATCATCATCATCATCAGCCGGATGACGTCCACTGCTGAACAAAGGCCTCCCCCTTTTTATGAGTAATACATGTCAATAGGTCCAGCTAAGTTGTCAGTACAATATGTGTGAAATATAAATAATAGTGTTATTCTTATAATTTCCTACTGATATAATACTCTTCAATGCAGACTATGAAGGATATAACTTTAAACATGGACTCATACATATAGGTAATATATATGTATTTAACAAAGTAAACTTTAAGTATAAATAATAACTTTACCAATCAGGTAAGAACCTTAAATCAATCTAAGTATAAAACACATGTACATAATATAATAATACCTGAAATATATAAACTTTTTAATCGAAAACAGATCAATAAGGACCAGTGCATACTGGAAGTTGGTACGGAGGAGTATTTAAAATGTATTCATGTGTGTAAATTGCAAAACAATTGCAAGTTTATATTTCTACGAAAAGGCTCAGATATAACTTTAAACACTTCATTGTTTTAAAATCCCCTGCACTGTATGCTAACGTGCATTAACCCTTAGAGTGAGTACACATATAAAAGGCGTTTTGATATGAGAAGAATTAAATAAGCAGGAATTATTTAATACAATTCAATTAACTTTGTAAAGACGTACTATATAATAGTAGTTCTTGTTAATGTCTGTTGATAAATTCCCACCTATACTACAGTATGTGTACACACCCTTGCTTTAAGTTCCATAGAAAAGTATAATGTCTCCTTAGTCATTATTGCAACCTGTATTGTCCCCGTCCTAACGACCAACACAGTGGACAGGTGTGAAGATATAGTCAATGTATTTACTTCTTCTTAGGCTCATCATTTTTCTTTTCGTCTTCTTTGAAGAGCAGCGGGATCATTCCGAGGAAGCAACCTATCGTGATGCCAAGGACGCGGCCCTGTAATCAACAAATACGTAATGTACGTCACATTTGTGAGAATGTTTCGTGTAAACTTTAGAAGGTTGATAAGAAATTAATTGCTACAGAAATAAGTTACCCATGTAGGCCGCGATTTAAGTGAATATGGACTAATAATAATATTTATATGAATGGGGCACCTAAACTTGATTCTTCTCAATTAGTTCTAAACCGCACCCGTTGCACCAATGATTGCTATATCAACTTAGTCAGCCTAATTGAATATTCCAATAAGTTGAATATGTTAATATTAATGCGCTATGATAGTTATTTCCGCTGCTAGGCGGTGGACTGAAAACAATTAATATAAGTAGCAACATACTATGTTAGCGAACCGCCTGCTGACGGTCATGTCCAGCTGCACGGGCGCCAGCTTGGGCGCGCCGAGCCCCACCCACGCAGCCGCGCGCTCCACGTAGTACGACGAGCCGATGCCGATGACGTCACTGAACGTGTTGCCCAGCGCGGCCGCCGCCATCGTCGACAGCGTTATGTACGCGCTCATCGAACTCTCTATGCGGTCGCCCTGCGCACACGCAAAACACATCACGCCTTACAATATTGACATAGATGTCGCCAGTTCGCTTACTTAGTAATTTACACGTATTTATCTTACATAAACATATTGTATAGGTACTTAATAAAAATAATAATTTATAAAATAAAAAACCCGACTGCTAAAAAACTGAAAAGAAATCAACAAGTCTAGAACTATGCTAAGTTCCGGTTAAGCTATAACATAGTGACTTTAACAGTCGGAAGCCATTCTTGAGATTTGAGCCGGTCGAGAATTTCATGGCTCTCGACTGTAGCAGTAAGCAGATTTACTTAATTGAATCTGATTTTATTACCTAATTTATGGTTTCAATATTTTTTCCGCGGTATCGTAAATATTTTCAAAATTAAAAGTAGCCATAGATACTCGTATAATTATCATATTATTTATAACATCAGCTATTTGTCAGTGAGTCTTGTCAAAATTCGTCGAGCCTGCGTCGTGGAAAAGCAGTAACCCACGAATTTCGTACGCATTTCTTGTTATCCCGCGGAACCCTAAACATTTTTGAAATTCAAACTAGCTTATATTAGATCCCGGACTATAAGCTACCTGCCAGTAAAAGTCCGGCCAAAATCAGTCCAGCCGTTTTGGAGATTAGCCGGGACAAACAGACAAAAATTCATTTGCATATTGCATTTAAATTATTGTAACAGACACTCCAATTTTATTTATTTACTTAATATTCATGATTTAATATTTAAAACTTTAAATTGCCAATTTATCATTCTTAATTAAATTTAGACATATGATTTATATATATTTGTTATCTCCTTTTAATTTCCTTTTATGTGATACCATACTCGACAGGTTTGGTATTTTTTTTTTATTATTAACGACTCACAATTTAGTTCCAAATATCCGCCATTTTGAATATTTATATTTTGATATACCTAGTGTCACTCTCACAGTTGAGACGAATCTAACGACCTCTCAAGATAAAATCCATCAAGCCGTTGCCCGTTTAGGCCACAGAGCGTGCCAAATAAAGACAAATACATACATTCGAAAAACATAACCCCCTCCTTCTGGTGCAGTCGGGTAAAAACTATAGGTACTTACAGCTATGATCATGATGAAGTTATCCAAGAATCCAAATCCAATGAATGGTATCGAGTTTGCTAACGACACTGGAAACAAGAGGTTTAAAACATTCAAAACATTATGTCATTACAACCCAAGGTTACAGCTAAAATGAACATTTTAGGAATGAGTCATGTCAACACTGAGGTCATACTTATGACATCATACTTGTGTCTTTAACGCAAAGATAATGGGTTATTATTGGCAACATGTAATTGCTACTAGCTAGTCTACATTATTTATTAGTAGTTCAAATTAATAAAAGTATTAAAGGATAAGTAATTTGCAACAGTTTGAAATGAGCAGGTTAGAGTATAAGTCAAATTAGCCCTCATTGTTATCTTATTACATAATAGTAATAAAAGTCCATAAAATATGATAAGATTTGTAATCTAGTCTAGTCTTCCATGGGACATAGATAACACTTACAGTGAAGAAGCTCTCTAGTAGTAGGTGGAGCCACCGTCTCGGCTGAAACAGATGACAATTGTTTGATTAAAGGTTCCTTCCCAGTGTGTGTTAAGTGATATAATTATATGATAACAGTAAATTTGAAGCCAATTATTTGTCTTTTTAATTTGTATGATTCATTTGATATCAGTTTAAAAAATAATATTTGTGCATAATATAAGGGAGAAAATGTATTATCAAAAAACTCTTTACTCACATGGAGTTAGTAATATCTTCAAAGTACTTATAATATGCCAATGACTTAATACATTTATTTCCAAATTAACAGTCAAATATGATCAAATATAAATCTTATTTATATACTTGGTAATAGTTATCACCGAATGCTCAGTTAAATACACTGCATTAGCAAATGCAAAAAGAAACATTCACATAGTAATAGTCTAATGTATCCTATACAGTGTAAAATTTGTAATCATATAAAGAACTTTAAAATAGAAATGAATGAATGTGAATGTTGTTCACAAATACCTATTTTGAAATATTTGTGTAATAAAACACAATAATAGAAGAAATGTCAATAACTATGATAAAAGCTCCATTTACCATTACACTATATATAGACAATACAGTCATTGACATGATCTCAGGAAACTAGTTAAAACTGGTTAGAGGCGAACCAAATTCTAAAATTAAAACTTACCATACTTTTTTTTTAGCCAGTCGTCTGGAACTGGGCAATATTTTCCTGTGGGGTCGACATCTCCTAACGTGGGCACTTTACTTGGTCTTCCTAACTTACTTCTCCACCTCTGTCCTGCTAACCTATCTGTAATGGAATCATATTCAATATAATTATCATATTCATATAACAAAAATATATATTTATAATTATGTGAACTTTATAATATCATTGGTTGCCTTTTGGCTTACCTTCAAAATTTTCTTTGAGTCTATTCGATTCATATTCTTGTAAAGCAGTAGTAAGTACTTTTCTTTCTTCATCGTTCAGGTGAAGCACAAGCTCGTTCGCGTGCAGTTTTGTTAAGGGACTTGTAAGTTGTGGTGACTCCTCGAAGTCCTTTGAAGTCGGGCCAAGTCCCAAATTTCTTATATTTACCGCTACAGGTGCTAGTAATGTAAACTTTGAATTAACTATATTTGCGCTATGTCGCACTTGTAACATTGAGATATTTTGACAACTTTTACTATATCTCGTAAGCGAGGAGGTACTAGACCTGATCACAGCCTGCGCTGCTTTCATTTTTTTATATTATTCACAGAAACTAAGACGAAAAAGATAAAACACATTAAACAAATTCTATTTTGGAAAGATGCATCGTTCCGTTTCACAAAAGCTTCTGATTAGTGTCAAAAGTGATGTCAGACTTCAAAATAAATTTGAAGATATAGTTTATTACGTGTAAAGGATTCAAAATATTCTAATTGGCAAAGGAGATTATTGTTGCAGAAAAAGTAAAATACATTTAATAAATTAAAAACATCACTGCCATGTCAAAAAACAAACTAAAAAGGAGAAACAAGTCGCATCGCAGTCGGGGTACTTCTTAGATAGAAAAAAGACAGTATCAACAATTTAAGACAGTATCAACAATGTACCACAGAACGGTACCCTGGCAACACTGCGATGGAACATGGTTATGTATTCCCATTATCAATCGCGAAGGGGTCAGTTCAAGTAAAAGAAAGAAACATAAATGATAACCACAGTTGTTGTTTCCTCATGAATGACCAAATGCACCATGAATTATTAATTTTTGTAATTTTTTTGATGAAACCATATTTAGACGACCTGATTAACGCAGGAGCTAAGCAATTATTGAACTGCTGCGCTTGTGGCGTTTTGGATTTCGGATTGCGGGTTCGATTCCGGCACAGGACAAAAAATTGTGTAAGCCGCCGAGTTTGTTCGGAGTCTGGGTGATTTTGTATGTATGGTTGTTTAAATGCTGTAAGCATGAGATATTATTTTCATGTTTATGAAACGTGGTGAAATGATGCAGAAAAAAAAACGATTATTACTTTAAATATCATTTTTGAATACCATTCCTATGACCAATTTACACTTCAGATGCCTTTTATATCTTTGTTTCGACCCATTAACACGAAAAAAATTATATTGAGTTTGTGTTGTTAACGGTTCTTTCCACTTCCTCTTTACATTGATTTATTACTTTATCTGTCTATTTTTGTCATTGTAATTGACAGCTATTGTAAATTGATACAGGTGACATAATAAAAAGTTGCCATTAAATTTTCCATAAAAGTCATAAAACCGGGTGGTTTTTACTTAAGATACTGGTTAATGAAGAATTCTCATAATTACAAGACATCCAATTAATATAAAACAATTACATATTACTCTCTGAAGTTAGAATGGATATTACTTCAGATATAACATTTACTACTGCTAGGCAGTGGAAGAATAATTAAAATTAATGAAATATAGGGAAAAATATCTAACATTAGTTATATTTATTTTTTTAATAAATAAGGGAAAAGTAATGTTATCATGAAAAAATAAGATAGCCAACATCATCTGAATCAATTTCATTTTTACATGAACAAAATATGAATATTATTGAAACAGTTGACTACTTTGTCCAGCCTGTTGACTCGGTTGAACATAGTTTGGCATAAGTTGTTAAACTAATCAATGAGTTTAGGTATATTTTAACCAAGAACTGGTAACACTTCTAATTTCGCCGATCAAATTAATATCATAAAAATTCTTATCTGCCGAATTTTCTCAGATCATTGCGGTTAAGAAAACACAAACTGCCGAATATTAACTAGATGTGTGAGTGAATTGCGCAATAGGTTCTAAAATCGCCAGATAAAGTTCAAATACGGCTTTTCATGATATAATATCACCGATAAAGACGTCAACAATAACAGAGGTGTTAGGTCAATGACAAGCAGTAGTTTAGTGTTTGTAGACGAGTTTAGTCCGTGAGAGCTTGATACCTAGTGGTTCAAACAGCAGAGAGCACGATGCATGATGTTGGAGGGTCTGGTGGCATGGGTTCTGAACAATTATCTGGGGAAGTACGTGGAGAACTTGAACACGGATCAGCTGAGCGTAGCTCTCCTGTCAGGTAAGTACGTCTGACTTCTAAATTGCGTCAATGAGTTTGATTTGATAGTCATATGATGTATATTTGGATTGATACTATATAAATATGTTTCATGCAAAGAGACTTGCATTGTTTTAAGAAAAAAAATCTTAGGCACTTTTTGCGACATCAATCAAAAAGCAAATAATCAATATTTGGCCTTATTGTCAGGGCTTCTATATAGTAACATTATTATGCCCGAATATAGTCATATAAATTTTAGTCTTGCTTAAATTATAGGAACATATAAATTTTATACAGTATCATAATGGACATTGTAACTTAAATTGTATAGATTACCTATAAGGATTAAAAAAATCTATACTATAATTTTGTACTAAATAAGAGTATAAATAATATAAGATTTTTTTTTGAGTCAGGCATTCTGATTTACTATAATCATCGAACACTGCAATTTTGTCTTGTGGAAGTGTGAATAGATGACTTTCACACTATTACACACAAACATTGTGTTGATGTTGCGGTGATTCAGCAGTAGCCCTAACAGTATGTCAGCATCATTGGCAGACAATGTTGGACTATTTATTAGGCTCCAGGTTGGCAGACATGAGTTGCACTTATTCAATGATGTAGCCAATTAATGTACATATTAAGTTATGATGTTATTGATTTTACTAACATAGCCAAATTTCTTTCTCATACAATATGGACTGATAATACATAGACTGCCTCGTTGGTCTAGTGGTTGCTAAGCGCAACTGCTGAGCACGAGGTCCTGGGTTCGAATCCCAGGTCGGGCAAAATGTTACCGAGTTTTACCATTAGGTAATTATCAGTTGCAGCATGGAGTCTGGATTTGTGCCTGGTTGATGGCAATAGGCTCGCCCCCTATTACATTGGGACTTAAAACATAACTGGCGAAATGAGGGTGTACTATATTATGTACACCTCTGCCTACCCCTTCGGGGAATAGGCGTGATGTTATGTAATGTATGTTGATGTTACCTGGGTCTGAAATAAAAATGTTGAATTCTTTAGTTATGTCAATAGCTGCAATTAAAATTTACCATGTATGATGCAAACCTTAAAATTGACATAATTGCTTAGTCAATAATTTGATATGTTGTTTAAACAAACTAACTATGTTTACTGTTAACCAATGTGTAAACTGTTGATGTAATACTAAAGTATTAGTCGTACCCAACCCAAGCCAAATATAGAATTCCGGTCCAGTTACTAATTAGTTAATGAAAATAATTAAGAAATGCAGAAAAAAATATTTGTGTTACATTACTTTAACTGTCTTAATTACAGATTTGTTTAGATTAAATTTTCTTTAAATGTAGTGTAACATACATACATAAAGTCATGCCTGTTTTCCTGAGGGGTAGGCAGAGACCATGGATTTCCATTTTTTTGACATAATAGCGTAAAATATTATTAATTTATTACTATGACTATATTATTCAGCTCCAAGGTTCACATTATGAATTTTGCTCAATCAACTAGTAGCTATGTATTCTAACATAGGTCAATTCTACTATAGTTTATCTATTACCCACAGGGAAAGTGGAGCTAGAGAATCTCCCCCTGAAGAAAGACGCTCTCCGTCACCTGGGCCTTCCAGTCGAGGTCAAAGCAGGCTTCATAGGGAAAGTCCAACTCCAAGTACCAGTACGGCAGATCCGTTCAGCGCCGTGGCTGATCGCCATCGAGAAGTTGTACTTGGTCGCGGCACCGGTCAATTTGGATGAGGTATGTGCAATATCTCTACAGAGTATAAAATAATTAATTAATAGGGCAATATTAGGGTATTGATTTTTATTAGAAAAGTGGGTATTTAGTTCAAATATATAAAAAGTACAAAGTTGTTTGTTGTACGCTGTAATTGATTACAGTGATAAAACAAAATGACTCAATCCATCTTGTATTCAGATGTTATCTTAAAAAGGAAAGTAACAAACTTGACAACAGAGATAACTTGTTTAAAAATACCTATCACAACTACAACACAGTTTACAATCTAACATTGAAATAATTACTAAGTATTAAAGTATTAGAATAGAGCCCTTATTCATGAGCAGGTGACGCGGCGGGGTCGCGAGCCGAACCGTCGGTTCGCGACCCCGCCGCGTCACCTGCTCATGAATAAGGGCTCCGTTAGAGTCCGAAACTAGTCGGGCATTCCCGAATATCAACGTGAGTACAACCGGTATATATAGTAGATAATATGGATAACACTCACGAAAGTTATTATAGTATATTAGAATAGAGTATTTTATTTTGCTCATAAAACACGGTACAGAAGATGTCAAGTATGTTCATATAATAGTTATAATCCAACTGTTATTTTATTTTATTTTTTATTTTATTTATTAGGGAAAACAAACAATTACACACTATATATGATTAACAATAGCTTATTATCTAGGTATATAAATGCGTAACTAACTACGTAATCCACAAATTACATATTCGAGTTAAATTTGGAAGACACGAGTACAACAATACAATTTATCAAACAGGTTAAAATTTTGTTCTTTTATTAGTAATATTTATACAAATATGAAAAGCGGTTAATTATCAGGTTTTTCGATCATTTTAAGCAGATCAATATGCATTTTGTTAGCTGACAAAGAAAATAAATCTAATTCTGAAAAAAGGGTATTATAATTTTTTGCTAAACGTCGTAGGGGCGCTCGGACACCCGCATTGGTGCGACAAGAGGACACTGCAAATAGCGGGCGTCCGCGCGCTCCACGCCGCATAACAGTTCTAGGTACTATATAACACAATTTGTTAGTTAACTCTGAGCAATCATATTTGTTATTACACAGATCAAAGAGAAACTTAGTTTCCAAAAATGTGCGTCTATTACTTAAAGTAGACAGTTTATATTTTTTAAATAAATCAACATATGATGTTTTTTTTTGTCGGAAGCAACGGTAATGTGTGGCTTTGAGAAATTTATATTGTTATGTCATGCAAAATTATTTATATATACTGTTTTTACCAATATTGTATTTAGCTGTAAGTTTTCCATGCTGTATTAAATAAATAAAAAATATTTATAAAATTAATCAATTATATATAATTACTAGCTGTTGCCCGCGACTTCGTCCGCGTGAATTTCGTGGTATGAAAAATAGATGTTGGCCGATTCTCTGACCTACTCAATACGCTCACAAAATTTCATGAGAATCGGTCTAGCCGTTTCGGAGGAGTATGGGAACGAAAACTGTGACACGAAAATTTTATATATATAGATAAATATATGACTGTTCCACAGTGGGACTGTTCCGTGGAAGCGTCGATAGCGCACGAGCGCAAGACGGCGCTTCTGGACGCCCTCGAGGCGCAATGGCGGGCGGAGCACGAGGCGGCGGACGCAGGATACTACGCCACGTCGTATTCGTCGTGGCTCAGCTACGGTACTGGGTTGCTCGCCAACATTGTGGAGAACTTACAAGTAAGCTGTGGTCACATAAGCATGATCATAATAGTTTAAGGTCTATTAATTCTAACTTAATAGCACGTTCGTCTGTTTCCTGCATTAGTTGAAGCTGAACGACGTACACATACGATACGAAGACGCTATAACCTGCGCTCTACCGTTCGCGTGCGGCCTCACCGCCGAGTCCCTGTGCGCAGAGTCCTGCGACAGCGAGTGGCGGCGCGGCTTCACGCTATTGAGCGACCCCGAAGGGTGCTCCTTCAAGCTGCTAGAACTTCACAACCTCGCCGTGTACTGGGACCCAATGCCCGTGCCCAACGGAATGTTCGCCGACTGCACGATAACAGAGCTGACGGTAAGTCCTTCTAAGTCACTTATAACACTAGCATATAATTACCGTGGATGACATCATATATTTATGCTTTTTGTCGATATCAGACTCGAATGACCGAGACATGGTGCGCACCCCACCGCTACCTCGTCCGCCCAGCGTCGGCGCGCGCGCGCGTGCGGCGCGAGCGTACCGAACAGCCGCTTCGTTCTCGCGCCCGACCTCGCCTAGCCGCGCATCTCACGCTCGACACCGTAACGCTCAATCTCACCTCTGTGAGTACATGTCGTATTTAGGGTTTAACAAGACTGTTGGTTCTTAGGTCATTCTATAGGTTTTAGTATTAATGTATATGTCACGCACAGCGTCAGTACAACGAGGTGGTCGGATGCGCGGCGGGGCTCGAGCGTCTCGCCCGCGTGCGCGAGTTCCGCGCTCGTCGCCCAGCAGCTCCCGTTAAGGGGCATGCGCGGGACTGGTGGCTGTACGCTCTCTCCTGTCACATACCCGACCATCTCTGTAAGTATACATCTATATTATTTGATATGAGACGAAATAATATAAAGTTTTGGATGTTTGAATGATCTTAAATTGGGATATTATTTAAGGGACTGAACCGAAGCCAACGTGGAGCTCCTGCTCGGAGCGAGCTCGCCAGATGCGGCAGTACGTGGACAGTTGTCTGGTGACGCTAAGCAACCCCGCTGCCACGTTGCCTGCCGACCGAAAGGCCGCTAAAGACGAGTTCGAGTGGCGGACCCCGATACATCTGCTTAAGGCTCTTAGAGAGGTGAATATCTGCCCAAGTTGTACAAAATCAGTCCTTGTTGATGTCCAGTTTTGCCTAGATGTCGTTCCACGAGTGAATCATATCTATTGGTAATAAAATTGATTGTAAGTGAATCCTTTTAAAGCTAGATATGGAAAAGCTTCAATAGGATGTATTTGTGCCCATAGGTGGCAATGCGGAAAGTTCCAAAATCAACTCCAGTGTCGACACCAGACAAGCCTGGCAGCTCGGGCCGCAGCATGCTAGTGCACTGGTTCCCGCAGTGGTGGGGCTGGTATGGAGCCGCCTCCCAGGAGTCCGCCCCCGCGACGCCCACGCCGACGCCCACTCCCGTGCCTACACCCACGCCTCACACCCCCGCTGACCTAGAAGAAGAGATTTTAGATGTGATCGCTGACTCTTTGGACAATAATACGATGTTGAAAAGAGATACAGTGTTTGGGAAATTCGAATTTATACTTAACAAGGGCTCGTTGAACTTATGTAAGGAGAGTGAAGGTGAAAATAATAAGTGAGTAATTCTTCTGAATTTTCAGTCCCTGACTAAAAACATTATATAATAAGCCTAAATTCCAAAAGTAATAATCCTCTAGTAAGTTCGATAATTCACATGCCGGGTCGTCCGTCCGAAGCAGAGGCGCGGAAGGCGGCGCGGAGGGCGGCAGCGGGGTGGAGCTGCAGTTCTCGTGCGTGCGCGTGGGCATCGAGTCGCGGCCGCGAGCCGCGTCGCACGCGCTGCACGTGTCGCTGGGCTCTGTGTGTCTGCGCGAACGCATCACTCCGAACACGCTCTTCCCTATACTAATTGCTCCACAGGTAGGAATTTTATTTATTCTATTGTTCAATATCATATTTCATTTTAAGATCGGTATTATTCCTATTGTGTTGAAATATAAAACGTAAAATCTCCATCAGGGTGTGATTCGCGAAGGTCTGAGTGCACTGAGCGCGTCGGGCGCAGCGATGTCATGGTGCCGTGCACATTCGCAGGGTGGCAATCACGCTGCCCATGCGCAACATGAGCCGCTCTTCCAGCTCACCTATGAGAAAAAACCGTTCGGCATCAACTGTGATTACAAGTAAGTGTGTTATTTATTACTACTTATAATTTAGTCAAATATATATTATATTCTGTCGCAAGTCCTTTAGGGAAGCAATTTGAATATATTGAGTTTCTTGCAGATTGTGGGTGAAATCAGCTTCTCTTGAGGTAGTTTACAACGCAGAAGCTGCCCGCTGGGCGCAGCAGTGGGTGTGTGCGCCGTGGTCGCATGCGTACGCGCACGTACGTGACCAGACCAAGGCCCGCCTCATGACGCACTGGGAGCACATGATGCATGCGCACACACACCCGGTATGTGTGCCAAACATACTGAAACATTTTGATTATTTCCGAGGTAACTGTGATTGATTGTTTGAATGTTTTATCGTGTGTCAGGGTGAGCGTCGCACGTGGCAAGTGGAACTGGACATCTCAGCTCCTCAGATTCTGTTCGTGGAGCAGCTGTGTTCGCGTGACTCGGCCGTGCTCGTCATCGACTTCGGAAGACTTCGGCTCGCCAACGCCAACCTAGCCGATTGTGCGGTACATTCTCCCACTGCAGAGGACGAAGGTACCTATTTATTTATTTATTGTCCATTTGATCTTACAAGCTAACAGATGAACATACAAAACACTTACATTCTTTTTTTACAGTTGAATTACCTACATCTTAATATTGCTACACATATGCTTGTCACATAATAAAAAGTTTTCACAATTATAATGTCAGTCTATGAATAGCAATAAAAGTAAAATAAAATAAAAATTACAATGATAACAAAAAAATTAAGAATAAAATAAAAGCAAAAAATAAACCTATGCATACTTGGTAGTAGTCGTGATCTGAGTGTGGAACGAATTCTGGTCTGAGCGTGAAAGTAAACCTAGTCTTGCAGCCAATACCAGAAAGTTAACATAACCCCCCATCCCCCTCTCCCGCAGAGATGTTCATGACGCCGTGCTCGACGCCCCCGGGCAGCCTGCTGTCGCCGGGCTCCCCGCCGGGCTCGCCCCCCGGCCCGCGCGCGCCGCAGCCCGCGCTGGACGCCGCGCACCTGCACAACAGGCTCTACGACAGGTCAGGACCATACACTACAGAGATGTTCATGACGCCGTGCTCGACGCCCCCGGGCAGCCTGCTGTCGCCGGGCTCCCCGCCGGGCTCGCCCCCCGGCCCGCGCGCGCCGCAGCCCGCGCTGGACGCCGCGCACCTGCACAACAGGCTCTACGACAGGTCAGGACCATACACTACAGAGATGTTCATGACGCCGTGCTCGACGCCCCCGGGCAGCCTGCTGTCGCCGGGCTCCCCGCCGGGCTCGCCCCCCGGCCCGCGCGCGCCGCAGCCCGCGCTGGACGCCGCGCACCTGCACAACAGGCTCTACGACAGGTCAGGACCATACACTACAGAGATGTTCATGACGCCGTGCTCGACGCCCCCGGGCAGCCTGCTGTCGCCGGGCTCCCCGCCGGGCTCGCCCCCCGGCCCGCGCGCGCCGCAGCCCGCGCTGGACGCCGCGCACCTGCACAACAGGCTCTACGACAGGTCAGGACCATACACTACAGAGATGTTCATGACGCCGTGCTCGACGCCCCCGGGCAGCCTGCTGTCGCCGGGCTCCCCGCCGGGCTCGCCCCCCGGCCCGCGCGCGCCGCAGCCCGCGCTGGACGCCGCGCACCTGCACAACAGGCTCTACGACAGGTCAGGACCATACACTACAGAGATGTTCATGACGCCGTGCTCGACGCCCCCGGGCAGCCTGCTGTCGCCGGGCTCCCCGCCGGGCTCGCCCCCCGGCCCGCGCGCGCCGCAGCCCGCGCTGGACGCCGCGCACCTGCACAACAGGCTCTACGACAGGTCAGGACCATACACTACAGAGATGTTCATGACGCCGTGCTCGACGCCCCCGGGCAGCCTGCTGTCGCCGGGCTCCCCGCCGGGCTCGCCCCCCGGCCCGCGCGCGCCGCAGCCCGCGCTGGACGCCGCGCACCTGCACAACAGGCTCTACGACAGGTCAGGACCATACACTACAGAGATGTTCATGACGCCGTGCTCGACGCCCCCGGGCAGCCTGCTGTCGCCGGGCTCCCCGCCGGGCTCGCCCCCCGGCCCGCGCGCGCCGCAGCCCGCGCTGGACGCCGCGCACCTGCACAACAGGCTCTACGACAGGTCAGGACCATACACTACAGAGATGTTCATGACGCCGTGCTCGACGCCCCCGGGCAGCCTGCTGTCGCCGGGCTCCCCGCCGGGCTCGCCCCCCGGCCCGCGCGCGCCGCAGCCCGCGCTGGACGCCGCGCACCTGCACAACAGGCTCTACGACAGGTCAGGACCATACACTACAGAGATGTTCATGACGCCGTGCTCGACGCCCCCGGGCAGCCTGCTGTCGCCGGGCTCCCCGCCGGGCTCGCCCCCCGGCCCGCGCGCGCCGCAGCCCGCGCTGGACGCCGCGCACCTGCACAACAGGCTCTACGACAGGTCAGGACCATACACTACAGAGATGTTCATGACGCCGTGCTCGACGCCCCCGGGCAGCCTGCTGTCGCCGGGCTCCCCGCCGGGCTCGCCCCCCGGCCCGCGCGCGCCGCAGCCCGCGCTGGACGCCGCGCACCTGCACAACAGGCTCTACGACAGGTCAGGACCATACACTACAGAGATGTTCATGACGCCGTGCTCGACGCCCCCGGGCAGCCTGCTGTCGCCGGGCTCCCCGCCGGGCTCGCCCCCCGGCCCGCGCGCGCCGCAGCCCGCGCTGGACGCCGCGCACCTGCACAACAGGCTCTACGACAGGTCAGGACCATACACTACAGAGATGTTCATGACGCCGTGCTCGACGCCCCCGGGCAGCCTGCTGTCGCCGGGCTCCCCGCCGGGCTCGCCCCCCGGCCCGCGCGCGCCGCAGCCCGCGCTGGACGCCGCGCACCTGCACAACAGGCTCTACGACAGGTCAGGACCATACACTACAGAGATGTTCATGACGCCGTGCTCGACGCCCCCGGGCAGCCTGCTGTCGCCGGGCTCCCCGCCGGGCTCGCCCCCCGGCCCGCGCGCGCCGCAGCCCGCGCTGGACGCCGCGCACCTGCACAACAGGCTCTACGACAGGTCAGGACCATACACTACAGAGATGTTCATGACGCCGTGCTCGACGCCCCCGGGCAGCCTGCTGTCGCCGGGCTCCCCGCCGGGCTCGCCCCCCGGCCCGCGCGCGCCGCAGCCCGCGCTGGACGCCGCGCACCTGCACAACAGGCTCTACGACAGGTCAGGACCATACACTACAGAGATGTTCATGACGCCGTGCTCGACGCCCCCGGGCAGCCTGCTGTCGCCGGGCTCCCCGCCGGGCTCGCCCCCCGGCCCGCGCGCGCCGCAGCCCGCGCTGGACGCCGCGCACCTGCACAACAGGCTCTACGACAGGTCAGGACCATACACTACAGAGATGTTCATGACGCCGTGCTCGACGCCCCCGGGCAGCCTGCTGTCGCCGGGCTCCCCGCCGGGCTCGCCCCCCGGCCCGCGCGCGCCGCAGCCCGCGCTGGACGCCGCGCACCTGCACAACAGGCTCTACGACAGGTCAGGACCATACACTACAGAGATGTTCATGACGCCGTGCTCGACGCCCCCGGGCAGCCTGCTGTCGCCGGGCTCCCCGCCGGGCTCGCCCCCCGGCCCGCGCGCGCCGCAGCCCGCGCTGGACGCCGCGCACCTGCACAACAGGCTCTACGACAGGTCAGGACCATACACTACAGAGATGTTCATGACGCCGTGCTCGACGCCCCCGGGCAGCCTGCTGTCGCCGGGCTCCCCGCCGGGCTCGCCCCCCGGCCCGCGCGCGCCGCAGCCCGCGCTGGACGCCGCGCACCTGCACAACAGGCTCTACGACAGGTCAGGACCATACACTACAGAGATGTTCATGACGCCGTGCTCGACGCCCCCGGGCAGCCTGCTGTCGCCGGGCTCCCCGCCGGGCTCGCCCCCCGGCCCGCGCGCGCCGCAGCCCGCGCTGGACGCCGCGCACCTGCACAACAGGCTCTACGACAGGTCAGGACCATACACTACAGAGATGTTCATGACGCCGTGCTCGACGCCCCCGGGCAGCCTGCTGTCGCCGGGCTCCCCGCCGGGCTCGCCCCCCGGCCCGCGCGCGCCGCAGCCCGCGCTGGACGCCGCGCACCTGCACAACAGGCTCTACGACAGGTCAGGACCATACACTACAGAGATGTTCATGACGCCGTGCTCGACGCCCCCGGGCAGCCTGCTGTCGCCGGGCTCCCCGCCGGGCTCGCCCCCCGGCCCGCGCGCGCCGCAGCCCGCGCTGGACGCCGCGCACCTGCACAACAGGCTCTACGACAGGTCAGGACCATACACTACAGAGATGTTCATGACGCCGTGCTCGACGCCCCCGGGCAGCCTGCTGTCGCCGGGCTCCCCGCCGGGCTCGCCCCCCGGCCCGCGCGCGCCGCAGCCCGCGCTGGACGCCGCGCACCTGCACAACAGGCTCTACGACAGGTCAGGACCATACACTACAGAGATGTTCATGACGCCGTGCTCGACGCCCCCGGGCAGCCTGCTGTCGCCGGGCTCCCCGCCGGGCTCGCCCCCCGGCCCGCGCGCGCCGCAGCCCGCGCTGGACGCCGCGCACCTGCACAACAGGCTCTACGACAGGTCAGGACCATACACTACAGAGATGTTCATGACGCCGTGCTCGACGCCCCCGGGCAGCCTGCTGTCGCCGGGCTCCCCGCCGGGCTCGCCCCCCGGCCCGCGCGCGCCGCAGCCCGCGCTGGACGCCGCGCACCTGCACAACAGGCTCTACGACAGGTCAGGACCATACACTACAGAGATGTTCATGACGCCGTGCTCGACGCCCCCGGGCAGCCTGCTGTCGCCGGGCTCCCCGCCGGGCTCGCCCCCCGGCCCGCGCGCGCCGCAGCCCGCGCTGGACGCCGCGCACCTGCACAACAGGCTCTACGACAGGTCAGGACCATACACTACAGAGATGTTCATGACGCCGTGCTCGACGCCCCCGGGCAGCCTGCTGTCGTGTGTTAACGATAAAAATCTATTGACTAAATAATATTATATGTAAAATGAAGGTTCCCGAAAATGGCTTGTTAAAACTAGTCGAAAATCTATTAATGTATTACTTAATGTTTGAAAAACAGATACAAGATAGAGCTGAGCGACCTTCAGATCTTAGTGGGGCGAGCGCGCGACAACTGGAAGTACGCGCACACCAAAAGCACGTCCTCGCTGCATCTGCTGGACCGGTTCAGCATTCTTCTGCAGGTGACGCTACTTCTATAGTTTATTTATGATAAGTTCTTATTCTGTGTCTTAATTGGATTAAATATCCGGCCATCGAGAAGGATCAGAAAATGTATGAGAATGGTCGCCAGAGTCCAAGAATTTTTTCTTGCTACCAACCCCCCTTCACTATGTCCCCTTTATTTTGATTACTCTCATCACATTCTTCATACGCGCTAGTCAGTTACAGGGTACTCCTAACTCGGAATGCCTCCAAAACATCTCCGATCTGGACAGTTGGCTACGTCCGCCGAGGAGAGGTTAGAGTGTCACTGTGTGCAGGCGGAGCGGCGCGTGGTGCACACGAGCGACCCGCAGTACCCCACGGCCACGGTGTGCGGCTCGCTGCCGGCGCTGGTGGTGCACCTCAGCGAGCAGAAGCTGTTCGCCGTGCGCGCCGTGCTGGCCAACTCCGCGCTGCTCGCCGCCGCCAAGTGAGGCCATTACGATTCTGTTATTTATGCAATGAACCATGAACGAATTCATTGCGAATAAAATGAACTACGAACGTATAATTAGAATGAGCAAACAATCTATAATAATGTGTTAATAAAAAAAACCTAATTTATAACATCATAATATCTAGTGTGTGATTTTAATCAATTCAGCGTCTTAAATAATATAAAACTCTCAGTGGTCGCGAGTCAGCGAGTCCCATGTACGCAGCCTCCGAGGATGCGGAGGAGAACAGTGTCAGCTCGGAGACGGAGCGCTCTGAGTTCTCGCAGCATCACAACGCTACGCTGTTCATGCTACAGTTTGCCATTGAACAAATGTCCTTGGAGGTAGGTCACACTCACCACTTGTAACTTGGCCTCGGCTTCTATCAGTTTGCATGTGAAATAAGGTTACGAAACCTAGGTTTAGATTTACTACTTATAGTGATAAGTGTCTCTTTATTAAATGAAATAGTAAATGTGATAAACAGTATGCTTACCATGTTACGCTACTGTCTCCCAGGTGCAGTCGATGGGGCGCAGCATCGCCGAGGTGCAGGTGTGCGGCGTGAAGGCGGCGGCCACAGCTCGGCCGCGGGACCTGTCGTTGTCGCTGTCGGTGCACTCGCTGCTACTGGTGGACGCGCTGCAGACTTACGGGCCCGACTTCGAGCTGCTCGTCGCCAGCCACAAGCATGTCGGGTATGATACACACTGCATGTTTAGTGAGTATTTTCTATCAAGTTTATGTTGTTGCAGCTTTCTATATTTAATGTTTGGTTGTATTCCAGCATGGACACGATGTCGGGCAGCATCCGCGGCTCGGAGCCGACGTCCCCCACCTCCCCTACGTCCCCCACATCCCCCACATGTCCGTCATCGCCGGACGCACGTTCTGCGCCAGCGTTAGCGCATCCACACGCGCTGCATCAAGCGCTCAACTCGCTGCACTACTCTAACAAAAGTAAGTTAAAACTATCATCAATTACAGGAACTAATAAAATTGAACTGAAAAGATCAACATTTGAAATATAAACCTAGCAGGCAAATTTGGTGGCGTCCACAAACGTCAGGTCGAAGACACTCCTCTGCGGAGTACAGCGTTCTTGACACATTTGTTGCAAGAAGTGGCTCGATAGACATTACTTTATTACTTTAAGATCCATCAGAAGCGGATCGCACTAGCCCAGCGCCGAGCTGGGTGTCGGGCACCGGGTTCAACTGGAACGGCAGCGGCATGTTCGGCGCGGGCTGGGGCTCCGACTGGGGCACCAACTGGGGCGCCAGCTGGGGCGCGGCGTGGGGCGGAGCGCCCGGCGCGGCCTGGGGTGGGGCGCCCGGCGCCGCGCCCGGGGCGGCTTGGGGCGCCGCCGGCCTCGTAGACTCCGAGGCGCTCATCGCTGTGGAACTGTGCCTGGTCAAGGGGGACGGGGACTCGGAAGACCTGAGGATCGCCAATATACTATTTAACAATCTTGATATTATTGGTGAGTCATATTGATTTGGAACGAAAGTCATTTGCTTGGTAGTTTATTTGGTAATAAAAGTTATATTTTATAACTACTCTATTTTTCCTAGCAAATCAAGAGACGATAGTAGAGTTGATTGGCTTCACTCAACGAGTGATGGGTCCTAAGACATCCACAAAGAAGCCTGGTGAGACAGGCCTGGCCGAACCGACCTTGACTGCTGCTTACTCCTACCTTTCTGAAGATGAACCTAAGGTAATGAAACTCAACGTTATCTTAAACCACATACTTGTTTTACTATAATAACTTTCGTGAGTGTTATCCATATTATTTACTATATATTCCGGTTATACTCACGGGTGTATTCGGGAATGCCCGACTAGTTCGACCAGTTCGGCTCGCGACTCTGCCGCGTAACCAGCTCATGAATAAGGGCTCCGGTCGAGTCCGAAACTAGTCGGGCATTCCCGAATACACCCGTGAGTATAACCGGAATATATAGTAAATAACACATACTTGTTCTACAAAGCTCTAGTGTCGAGGGAAATATTTCCGTGTAACATTAGATATTTGTAGCCACTTTGTTGTAAGTATGCATTACCATAAGTCCTAGGTACTTATAGTGTATGTCGCCTCCCCAGAGAGAAGTCCGCACGGAGATAACCTTCGACTTCCACCGGCTGGGCGTGCTGCTGCTGCGCGCCGCCGTGCACGAGGGCACCGTGGTGGCGCGCAAGATCGCCACCGCCACCATCAGCGAGGCCAAGATACAGGCCACCGTGGGTGCGTGGTCACTTATCATTGTACAGGTCGCCGTAAAGCATGTCCATGTCATACACTTACAACTCGGACCACTCAAGTCGCTAGGTTAGAAATGATCAGGAAACGACATCGTGTGTACTGCGATAAGTAAATTACCCAGTGTGTGTGCGCAGCGGGCAGCCACGTGGAGGTGGGCGGCTCGCTGGGCGGCGTGCAGGTGGTGTCGCTGTGCGAGGGCGGCGGCCTGCACACGCGCGTGCTGCGCGCCGGCCACGCGGCCGCGCCCGCGCTGCAGCACGACCACGACGACGACAAGGCGCTGCTCTTCACCATCCAGCGCCGCGTGGCCGGCCGCGCCGACCCAGGTAACCTAACATTCTCTTTTAAATCATTTGTCTCAACGTTTAAGTCGCCTAAATGATACCTCAATAACTTCCTGAGAAACATCGGCTAGACTTCGAGTTTATCCCTCGAAAGGCTTACATAACCTTATTTTATTAGTTAGATTGAATGTATTGTGTTGCGCGACAGTGGTGGAGGCATCGGTGACCCTGCACGTGGCCAGCGTGTGGTACACGCACTCGGGCCCGCTGCTGCGGGAGCTGCGCTCCTGCCTCACGGAGTTCAAGCAGTACCTGGCCAACCTGGCGCGCTCCATCCGCGCCGCCGCCGCCGACATGGCCCTAGGACTCGTACACCCGAGGTAACTACTCATCAATCTTGGATTTCAATCAATCACAGTACTTGACACGAGTTAATGTTTGTGCATGATACTTGGACAGAGGTGAATCGTTATACGCGAACCCGAAGCTATCGCAGTCGACGGAAGGCGTGTCTCCGCGGCGTCGCACTGTCAGCATGGGCACTTCGCTCGACGAGCCCGCCTCGCTCAAGTCCGACAACATCGTGCTCAGGTATACTATCCTTCAAAGATATACGAGCTTTATTTCACTTATGATATCTTTGGTATCCGTGTGTTGTGTAATGTATTCGAGTGCGCAGTGTGAACATCGAGCTGGAGTCCCCGGTGGTGGTGGTCCCGCGGCACGCGCACAGCACGCAGGTGTTCGTGGCGCACCTGGGCCGCATGAGCCTGGCCAACCGGCCCGGCCCGCCGCACCACACGCTCTACAAGGTGCGCGTGCGGGACATCTCGCTGGCCTCCGTGAGTATACAGCCGTCTGCTCTCGACTCCTCGACTTACTTTCCGTCAATAACTATCATATTATTCAATGAAACATATACATGTATGTTTGCTGTAGGTGGACGTAGCAGATAAACTGAAGCTGCACCAGCTGACTGCGGAGAACATGCAGGACATATACGACGTGTCGGCCGGCAAGCCAGTGCTGCACAACACTGCGCTGCAGTTCACCGTCAACTACTGTGACACTGAGGCTGATACCGAAGCTGACTATCAGGTTCTGTCTGAAAAGAAATAAAACTTTTATCTTTGACTTTATTAGTGACACTTTTTATTTGATCCTGGCTGGAGGCCTTTTATTAGGTCTCGCCAAACGACCGGTTAAGCAGTAAGAGCTCCCTCAGAGCTAACTGCGAGAGACAAGTTCGAAAAAAAAAAAAACTTTTTATTTGATAAATAAATTACGAAACTTTCCATCGATCGTTTATACTTTCTGTTTATCATGGACAAATTTGAGATTTCGTGTCGCAGTGTGAGGTGCGCGGCAAGATAGTAGGCGGTTTACACGTGTCGGCGCGGCGCGAGCAGTACGAGCAGCTGCTGGAGACGCTGCGCTGGATCACCAGCGACACTCCCGCAGACGTCGTGGACAGCGCCGCGCCCCATGCGGCGTCCTCGCCCACCGCGCAGGTAACGGGGCCGGCCGCGCTGCTGGGGAGCCGCGGGGGGCGCGGCCGGCCCGAGTGTGACGCAGAGGCGTGGGCTGTGCAGGCGCGCGGCGCGGGCGCGCTGCTGGAGGGCGCGGTGCCCACGCTGCGCCTGGACCCGGCCGTGCGCGCCGCCGTGCTGGCCGTGGCGCCGCCGGCCCGCGCCGGCCCGCACTCGCCTGCGCACGCGCTCACAGGTAACTACTTATCTTTTACTTAGGCTATCTCGATTTTAAATGACATTCGTTCTCTATCTAAATTTAAACTTACAGAGAACCTAACCTAACAAACCTGTTTACCATTATGGTTACCATTTTAGTCTTTACCGTTACCTCGGTCCACCATAGATAAATAAGCACATAATATACCGTTCATTCTATGAGTGAATCAACCTTATCTACAATCGAAAGTGAACTTCGAGCTGCCCGCGTTCAGCGTGGAGTTGCGCGCAGACCTGGGCGAAGGGGAGCGCAGCCTGGTGGAACTCTCCTTCCGGGAGTTCAAGCTGCACTACGAGAAGACCAGGCCCTACGAGAACATGCTGCAGGTACGTTTACAACCAATTTCCCGACTTACGCACCACTGCTGAACATTTGCCATTTAGGTTCTTATACTATCAGTAGACAGCATTCTTAAACCTCTAGTCATCTGTTTGTATCTGCACAGGTGTCGCTACACTCGATAACCATGGAGGACCTGACGAAGGAGCCGGACTCCAAGCACCGCATGCTGATGGTGTCGCACACCCCGCAGGTGCCGCCCAAGGCCGTGTTCGTGTCCAAGTCGTGCCCCGACTTCGTAACGGAGTACGCCGACGACATGTCCAGCGTTAGCTCCCTGCAGTACATGAAGTGCTGCTCCTGCTCGCTGCCCAGCCAGCTCAATGTGGCGGCTAAGGAGGTAACCATTATCTTCCCTCCACCTGGCGATTCGACTTATTTCCATTTACTAACTAACGCTCATTATAATTACATTAATTAATAATTCATTACATCGATATGTTACTGTCCAGAGCAAAGAGCGTCGCAGCAAGCGCGACAGCAAGTGCGGCGTGACCCCGCCGTGCTCCCCCGAGTGCGGCGCAGGCGCAGGCGCCGCGCGTCCCCCGGCCGAGCCCGACGACAACCTCGTGTGGCTGTCCGTGCACACGCGGGACCCGCACCACCCGCACTTCAGCGACACCTACGACAAGGTACTTATTATTACTAAGAAGTAAATAAATAACTTTGTATAACATTGTGTAATCTATGTTATACATAATATGACGAACCTTGTGTATTTATTGATAGTAGAGATATTTCAATGGTCTTGATATTTGCAGATATCGAAGCTGACTAAAGTAGACTTCAACTGTTTGAACCTGGTGGTGAGCATTGACAGCTGGGTGGCGGTTCTGGACTTCTTTGGCATCGCTGGAGACGACGTGCCTGACAGTGATAGTGGTCCTGAGCCGCAGCAGACAGGTTACTAACACGATTTGTTGAAGATTTTTCAACATTTTGGAATGTTATTTATCATCTTGTAAAGTACATTAGTAGTCGACTTACTTTAAGTCGGAAGCTAAAGAAGCTGTAGCGTTCTAGAGCTAAAGAATATGAAAGCATTTGGTGACATAATTTCGTTTGGGCGTACAGCGGCCCACAAGCAGCCGGGCGAGGGCGGCAGCACGCAGACGGAGATGTCGGTGCGCTCGCTGAGCGTGGTGGTGGTGGCGGGGCGCGGCGAGGCGTGCCGCGCGCTGGTGTCGCGCGCGCACACGGTGGCCCGCGCCGACGCGCACGCGCACACGCGCCACATCTCGGGCCGGCTGGGGGCCATCTCGCTCACCGACCTCACGCCGCACTCCGTGCTGTGGCGCGACCGCTTCCGCACGCACGGGGACCACGCGCTTATCTTCCAGTACCAAAGGTGCAACTATTTTTTAGCACTTCACTGTTATGCCCGTGAATTTTGACACGGTAACATTCCAGTCTGTTTTCTTACATGAAGTGGATTTCAACTAAATACCTTCCTAATGCGAATGTACTACTTCAGACTAAGCAGTGCAGAGGCGGCATCAGCAGGCCACGAGACGAGCCTAAGCATCGAGATGGGCCCAGTCACATATGTGCACACCAAGCGGTTTGTTCAGGAGCTGCAGGCCTTCGCCAGGGACTTCAGCCTTTTGCGTAGGGTCATCCTGCAAGCTAGGCTTAAGGTACGGATACAAATTGAATTTAAACTAAAGCTAATGTAATTATATCCTTTAATATAAGAATTCATTTGTACTATTGTTATTATTTTCGTTTCAAATCAAATACAATTTTAGGTATCGGTCGTATCCGGCGTAACTGGTGTAGGCGGTGTTCGCGCGGCCCGTATGAAGCTTCGCCTGCGCTGCTCGGCGCCGGTCATCGTACTGCCCGTGTCGGGCCGTGCTCGTAATGCACTCGCTGCGCACCTGGACCAGCTGACGGTCGACAACAGCTTCAAGTATGCCGGCGATGAAGGCACTGTCAGCACCATGACTGATCCTAACTGTGGTGAGTATACAATATTATGTTGTATTGTAATGACAAAACGTTTTATTGTTTTCGAACTAATTTGTTATTTATACGTTCACGCACAGGCACCCGCGAGCTGCTGGACGTGCGCGTGGTGACGCTGTCGGGCGTGGCGCTGTGGTGCGCGCGCGGCGGCCGGGGCCTGCGCGTGCGCCGCGTGGGCGCGCCGCTGCTGCACGCGCCCGCCTCGCTGTCGCTGCACATTGAACACAACATGGATCACACGCACAACGGTATGTATACCAGCCGCGGGTTGTATACCGAATACAACGTGGTTTTATTCAATTGGTTGGACATTATGTTTGTCGTCAGTGGCTGACATGACAATCCAAGGCTCGCTAACGACGCTACAGTGCGCGCTGGACCCGTCGCAGTACCGGCTGGTGCGCGGGGTGCTGGCCCACAACCTGGCCGAGTGTGTGGACGACCTGCTGCCGCACCCGCTGCCGCCGCTCTGCCCGCCGCCGCACCACCCGCACCAGGTGACTCATGAACCAACTAGATTACCGTTTACGATTTTTTGTCCGACAAACACGAAGCGCCATCTAGCGTCAAACAATTGTGACCGTAGAAACGTAAAGTTCTTTCCTTCGGGATCAGTACTTTTTTTAAAATTAACGTTACCCTGTGTAGTATTGTGTATCCTGTACAAACAAACCTACCTTCGCATTTATACTATTATTAGTAAGGATCGGTAGGAAATAAGAATAATTTAAATACGTGTCATAATTATGTTGTCACCTCCAGGTGTGGACGACGAGCTCGCTGAAGCTAGACCTGCACGACGTGACGGTGAAGCTGGAGCCGGAGCACGGCGTGTCGTCTCTCGCTTGCATCAACTTCATTAAGTCTCGCCTCGTGGTCGAAACCTACTCCGACCTCAGCCAGGATATTGACCTCGTCTCACAGGTGGGGTTTATCTCTTTCTAGTTAAACATTTTTAATTATCAATACGAATGTAGGCAAGTAATACAGGCCATTTAATTTTTCGCACAAACTGACAGTTTGTGCCACGGATGACGTCATTTGTGGGGTAATATTAAAAAGAAGCCTATAACTGTTGGCTGTTGGATTTGAAAATGACGTCATTTCGACCGCACCCGCACGATACACTTTTCAAATCAAAAGACCGTACCGCGAGGAGTACCTGGCCCTCCTGTGACCTAGCACGTGCACGCCCTTGCAGGAGATCCTGGTGAGCGACACGCGCTTCGCGAAGGAGCCGGCCAACCGGCGCGGGAACGTGTTCAGCCACATCGTGCAGCCCATGCCCGAGCACCGCCACAGCGTGCAGGCCGAGGTGCATGCCAGGTCCACAAACGCCTTACTTACTACTACATTATATACAGGACAATTATTATACTTTGATCATATATAATAAAGGTATATTTTTTAATAGAAAGCGACGCGACTCCTCGGCGTACACGATCCTAGTGAACAACATGCGGCTGATGGCGGTGCTGGACTGGTGGGAGTGTGCCAACCAGTTCATCATGCAGCCGCCGCCGCCGCCCGCTGACCCTGACCAGGCACACCTGTATGTACCCTAGAAAATTAATGCCTTACTTTTTATCCCGATAGAAGAGATTACTTACCATTTAGCTATTCCCATATTTATATTTCTCCCTATCGTATAAAAAATAAGCCAGATAATAAGTGAGACTGACTGCCCAATGTACTCAACTTCACCTTTAAAGTTTGACGCCCCCTCCCCCCCAGCGAGGAGCAGCTGTGCGCAGCGCGCAGTGCAGCCAGCCCGCAGGCGGTGTTCCCGCAGGAGGAGCCGCAGGTGGAGCTCAAGCTGAACGTCACTGACTCGCAGCTCGTGCTGGTCGAGGACCCGTCCGTGTGGGACACCAATGCTGTCATCCTCAGGGTAAGTTTAAATATACTACAGTTCGTTTTGCGACTGTGCAACTCTGTGACGATTGCTTCATTTCGTCACAGAGTTCCTATGACCATCTTCTGACTCCATCATCAGATCTGCTCAAAAGTACCATATTATTGTATTGTCACCAAACCTAGACAAAAAGTGGTTCTAATTTATTTTGCAAGATTTGAATTAAACAAACTCACTTACATTCATACATACACACAAACATTGCAAGATAAATGAAAGCTTGTAATAAAAAGGCGACTGTCATCAGCTTTAACATAAAATTGTTGATGTTTTAAGTGTCAGCCAGTCAGCAGCCTAATTGAAAGTTTTCTCCATATCGATGTAGAGTACAACAGTGATAACGTACCGGTGCGCAGACGCACAGAAGCCGGTATCGTGCGAGTTGAACGAGCTGGAGGTGTTCTCGTGCGTGCTCGGCCTGGAAGAGGAGACAGCGCTCTCCATCGTGGAGCCGGCCGCGCTCCACGTGGCCATCGATGCCAACAGAGTGCTGCATGTAAGGCATTAGCCTGTCTTTTTATGTAAATATATATTTTATTTTGGTTTGTGTTAGTATGGTCTGCTATAGAACAATTACGTTTATAGGTGGCGATGAGTACACTAAACTTGCGCCTTTCATACCACGACATGAGAATGTTTGCGTCGATGCTGCAGTCCCTGCCGGTACAGGCGAGGGCAGCACTTTCTGGTATGTTTTATACATATAGCGCCTAGAGTATAATTATTTGTTTAGAAATAGGTACGTTATGAAATGTGGTATGTGTCTATAGGTAAGTCCTTAGTGTCAGCCGAGGCGGAGGACGCGCCGGCCAACAGCGTGCACATGCGCGCGGGCGCCAGCAGCAGCGTGGGCGGCGTGCCGGCCAGCAGCGTGGGCGGCAGCGGCTGGATGTACCGCCCGCGCTGGCTGCGCACGCGCCCGCCGCAGCCGCCGCCGCAGCCCAAGCCCAGCACCTCCATCTTCCCGCTCAGGGCCGTGCAGGTACACTGCGGCGAAGTTAACCACACCCAGTGTTTAATAGTGTACCTCTTTTGATGTTGATGATCGTCACTCGTTCCTATGCGCAGGTGGCCGCGGACTGTATAACCCTGTGCGTGATCGACGACTGTCTGGACTCCGACGTGCCGCTGCTCGAGGTGTCGCTCACGGAGCTGCAAGTTGAGCAGGTATCACATTTACGATGCTCATTCTTTGCATCATTTTCGCCAAGCAACAATTGCTTTTCAGAAAACTTGTTCATCATTTAAAAACTGACGATGGCGAAAATGTGTAACTTATTGTTTTGTTAGGACTTGCGCAAAGTAGAAGAGTCGTTTGAGGATCCGATGTTGGTGTCCACCCCGGCGGGGGCGGGCGGCGCGGGCTGCGCAGGCGCGGCGGGCGCGGGCGGCGGCCGGCTGGGCGCGCTGCTCACCGTGGACTACTACAACCGCACGCTGTCCGGCTGGGAGCCCGTCGTCGAGCCCTGGAGGTTAGTCCGCGAAAACTGGGGTACATAGGCCACGTTGTATCAATCATTTATACTTCTTTGCTTTGTCACTTATTAGTAGTATGTTATTTCACCGATCCGGTTGGCTTCGTTTTAAAGGTCCTAATTTT
The DNA here is from genome assembly GCA_946251915.1 of Abrostola triplasia. Lineage (NCBI taxonomy): Eukaryota > Metazoa > Arthropoda > Insecta > Lepidoptera > Noctuidae > Abrostola > Abrostola triplasia. Next base: position 456,982 of record OX276424.1, on the reverse strand, counting down.
GAATTTTTACATGATTTATGTATCAGGTTTGAAACATCATGGGAGTACACGTTAACCAGCGAGCTGTCCCTCGGGCGCGTGCAGATGGACGTATCTTCCACGGAGGTGCTGAACACCAACGTGACGTCATCGCTCATCGAGCTGTGGCAGCTGGTGCGCGCCAATTGGACGGCCGATTACTACGCGCCGCAGGTAACATCATAAAACAACTATTGCGCCATAAAAAACATGTATCACTTTTGTAGGGTTATCCTGGCTTTGTCTAACCTAAATACATATGAAACAGAGTTGTATGCAGCCGCCATGCACTGATAGTGTAAAGGTCACAAAACTTGTTACGCCGCCTCAGCCCTGGTTGGTCCATGTATAAAGGCGTGTTTGTATGTGTACGTAGTCATCCGGCACACAGGAGCAGTCCCCCAAGGGCAGCCCGGCGGGTCACCGGCGCCGCTCGCCCTTCGTGCCGTATGCGCTGCGCAACCACACTGGACACCGCCTGTGGTTCACCACGCTCGTCACCACTTCCGACGTGTAAGTAACTGTATCTTAAGATCACATATTATATCACTGCAACGCAGACCGGGACGGGATGGCAAAGGATTTTCCTGTGTCATGCCACGGTATGCCACGACATACCACGGCGTGCCGCCGCACGCCTTCTGCCCGCTACACATTAGCGATGGCGATTATTTTCAAAGAAGAATTAATTTACGACGTTTCAATTTGGACACTACGGTAAATTAATTTTGTATTTTCATTTATTTTAGCATTAATTATAGGTATTCATAAATAAGATAGTAATGTCTAGAATTTTTTTTTTTTTTTAAACGAGCCTTACTTCCGACTGTATTGAGTTATAGCTTCACGAGTTCCCTTTCTGTGTTTTTTAGTCTTTTCTAATTTCCAACCTCTCTTGCAATGCCAAAAACACGAACCAATTTTGGGTCGATTTCTGAGATGTCGTGTCCCACGTCCGTCCAGCCTGCGCGAGCAGCCGACGTGGTCGGGCCCGGACGACTCGTGGCAGATGGTCCGCGCGGGCGACACGGAGCCCTTCTCGTTCGGGCCGCGGCGGGGCCGGCGCCGCGCGCGCCCGCCCGCGCCGCCCGCGCACAGCGCCGCGCTCAACCAGCTGGCGCTGCGCCTGGACGGCTGGGCGCCGCCGGATCCCGTCTGCGTCGACCGTGTCGGCGTCTTCTTCAGGAATCTCACGCATGCCGTACGTATCCTGACACTTATTGCTAGTGATTGAAGTGTAGTCATTAACTACCAATCTTTACATTACTACATCACCTTTCTAATTGTATTAGATGGTATCGAGGAATTTAAACCCACAAAACATAATCGTCTGGATTAAAATTAATTTCACAGAAATCAGGAGCCGAAGCGCGCATCGTGTTCGAAGTGTCGCTAGAAGGCTCAGCTCGCAAGCTGGTGACGGTGCGCTCGGCGCTGCAGCTGGTCAACAAGCTGCCGCACCCCGTCGAGGTCCGGGTTGACCACGCCCCATCAGCCGGTAAGCATAACTTTTACAGCCATCTCCGTTAACGTTATTTTTAGAGTTAATTAGTGCATTACCTCATTCACAGGCGTTTAATCATTATTAGTCAATACATAAAACAAAACAACCAAAGATATTGTAGGTGGACCTACATAACTTTAGCTACGCCTACAGGGCCTACGGGGTATACGATTCCCTGTTTCGATGAACGTTGTTGATTGACTAGGAAAGGTGACTGTAATAATGGAAATTTATACATAGTATATTTAGTGGCGTAATATCTGCATTTGACAACGATAGGGTGTACCATTGATGTTTGAGGCAATAAGGTTGTATATTTAGAAAATAGACGTGTATTTGTCAAAATACTCAAATACCTAAATTTTTTGCGTTCTTTGTGTGGAGCTTTCTGCCAATCGCCATATAATACAGTCCTGAAAATTTTAAGTAGTTTGGGTACTTAATGTTAGCGATGAAGTGCGAGTTACGAAAATAATGTGTTACGGCCCGTAGAGCGCTTGTACGCGTGCGTGCGCGCGCTGCGCTCCGTGCGCGACACGTGCGCGGCGCTGGCCCGACCGCGGCTCAGCGCGCATGCGCCGCGCGCGTTGCCGCAACCGCTGCCGCACCCGCTACACCCTATTGTTGTCAACTGTGGTACCATCCTACATTTATATGCGTACACGCTGTATATTGTAGAGTATAGTAGTAGTAGTTCGCGAAGTACATATATTAGTAGTTGTGTACCAAACTGACACTTCGTAAACAATAAATTGAATTAACGTTATATAAATAGGTTATTCTTTTAAAGAAAAGGGTCGTAGAAATAGTTGAATAAAACCTTCTTGCAGTGTTTGGTTTAAACTGGCCTAAGTAGTTTCCGGTGTTCGGCGTACGATCGAAGTAGGGTAGTGTAGTGATAGGGTCCCCCGTCACCGGCAATGTACATCGGGCGCGCCAATGACCTGTAGCTGTGTGCTCGGCCGCAGCCCAGTGGAGCGGCGGAGGCGGCGCCGGGGCCGGCAGCGTGCGGTGCGCGCAGGTGGCGGCCGGCGCCACGTGGGCCGCGCCGCTGGCCGCGCAGCCCGCGGCGCTGTGGACGCGGCCGCTGCAGCGCGCGCCGCACGCCGCCGCGCCCGCGCCCTCGCCCGCGCCCATCGACTGGCGCAGCGCGCCGGCCGCGCGCGCGCTGCTGCACTACGAGTGCCGCGCCCCGCCCGACCACGTCTATAGGTAACATACTTCAAATCCTATATTTTACTTTATCCACGATTTTTTATACAATACGATAAAAATAATTGTGTTCTTTTTATGTATTCCCTATAGATTCTGCTGCGTGATAATCCGCGAACGATTCCCGGCGGACCGTGGCTCGCCCATAGCAGGCCATACGCTTACCCTGGTCCCGGCTCTGCGGTTAGAGAACCTGCTACCTTTGGAGCTACAATACCGCGCCACTCCTGCTGCGCCCGCCACTGGGGTCGTCAGCGCTTCAGGAAATGTACCGCCCGGAGATACCATGCCCTTCCATGAGGTAAGTTACGTCGAAATATTTAATTTTATCAGAAACATCGGCCTGCTTGCCCAATGATGCTAACGACAAATGAAAACCTACATAGGTATGATAACTATGGTATTTATGTTCTCTTATGATTCTTTTTTTTTAATTATAAAGAGACGATCGGTTTGTCAAATTGGTTACGAACTTACAATCTTCACTGACCAGCATATGTTTTTTTTGTCTTATATCCCCCTTTTTAGGTAAACGTGGAAGAAGGTGTAGAGTTGAGCGTCAAACTGGAAGGCTTCGGCTGGTCGACCGCGCTGAGCGTGTGCGGGTCGGGCGGTGCGAGCAGCAGCAGCGCGGCCGTGGGCAGCAGCGGCAACGGCTCCTTTAGCGCGCGGCTCAAGCTGCGGGACTCGCTCGGCCGCAGGCTGTACCTCAACGCCAGGGTCACCGTCAAGAAGACCGACGGCATCAAGGTACAAGATGAACTTTTTATATATTAGAATTCAATTAAACATCGGATTTACTGCTAATTATGGTCGAGGTGTTGGTATAAGGAGTATTAAGTTATCAGTTATTTTGAACGAGAGGAAGGTATTAAGGCGGATTGTCTGACGCAGGTGTCGATATCGGCGGCGTACTGGCTGGTGAACCGCACGGGGCTGCCGCTGGTGTTCCGCGCGGAGGGCGGCGCCACGGAGGCGGCGGGGCAGTTCGACGAGCACGAGCTGGCGCGCATGGTGCAGCCGCTGCTGTTCTCCTTCGCCGAGGCCGACGGCGGGCCCACGCTGGCCGCGCGCCTCGGCCGCAGCCTGCCCGGCTCACCAGAGGTGCGACTGCTGTGCCACCTCTGTATTATAATCTTTGCGTACATCCAACTATAAGTACCCATATTGAGAATGTAGCCTTCTGCCCAAACGATGAAATAACCGTCCTCCAGGAACGGTTAAACATCATTACATCTAACACTACACAGACGAACCGTCGTAAAATATTAAGATCTCGCCGTCGAGGTCCGCCGCGATCGAAAACGAAAGTAAATTCTCCCTTCCCCGTCCCTAGTACTATAGCATAGCATAGCTCCTGACGCCGGCCCGGGGCCGAGCAAAAATCAGTAGCGTAGCAGTAGATTTAAAACCGTCCCTAAATAATCTCTTTAGATCCAGCCGTCCCTTTTGTCATGATAGTTTCTAGTTTTATGCCTTGGCTGGAGGCTCTCGGGTCTCGCCATAAAGTTCGGTAAAGCAGTAAAAGCCCCACCCGGGGCTGACTGCGGCAGACCGTACATAAAAAAATGTAGCCTTCTTTTAGGGGTATTAATTTGAATATCTTGTATTATTTAGTGGTGTTCACCCTTCGGCTTGGGTGTGGGTGTGGGGGTGAAGAAGCTGGAAGTACGCGGCGAAGGCGAGGCGGGCGCGTGCGAGCGGGTGTACGCCGTGGGCGTGCGCGTGCGCTGCGGTCGCGGCCGTTACCGCCACACCAACATCGTCACTTTCACGCCTCGCTACCAGCTGCACAACAATACCTCACACCACTTGCAGTTCGCGCAGAAGTGCTGCGCTACTACTCTGGTCAGTGACATGACGCGAAAATGTATGAATACGTTAGAATCATGTGTCCGTGTAGTATGAGCGAGTGGCTGCCCGCAGAACGACCCGGGCGCGGTGGCCTGGCACGTGTCGGCCGTGTCGGGCTGCTACCTGCCGTGGCACTGGGCGCGCTGGGAGCGCGAGCAGCTGCTGTGCGTGCGCGTGCTGGCCGCCGGGCCCGCCAACAGCGCGCAGCCCGCGCCGCTCACGCTGTGGTCCGGCGGCTTCCGCGTCGACTCCACGCGCACGCTGCACATCGCCTGCAGGTAATGATAATAAGGTCCTCCTGACTAAAACCTCTATAAAGAAAAGAATTTACTGAGGTCCTTCGGACAGAATTTTGGTCACAGCGACCGATCTCACCTGAGACTAGCCGACTACTACAGATTCTATGTGTTGTATCGCAGAGAACCCGGCGGCGGCTACCAGTTCGTCCGGGTGGAAGTGGTGTCCCAGGGCGCTACGATGTTCGTAGTGCTAACGGATGCGGAGTGCGCGCCCCCGCCGCTGCGTATCGACAACTACTCGCCCGTGTCCATCATGTTCCACCAGGTCAGATGCCTTTAGATACCTGCTGATAATGTGCGCATATTAGTGCGTGACAAACCAAAGCCTGTGCTATATGGATGGTCCCGTAGGTGGGCTGCGGCGAGGAGTGCGTGGTGGGAGCGCACGCGCGCGCGCGCTGGGCGCTGCCGGAGCCCGAGGGCGCGGCGGCGCTGGCCCTGCGCGCGCCGGGCGGCCCGCGGCAGGCGCTGCCGCTGCACACGCTGCCCGCGCACCACACGCTGCTCTACCAGAACTTCATCTACGTGGCCTTCACGCACTCGCAGGCCAACGCGCATGCGCACAACAAGTCAGTACACGCTCCTAGCTGAATCACATCAATATTTATTTTATCTCCCAGCTTCCAACCCATTTTATATCGTTACATGAGCAGCAGTGTCAACACAGCAGGCAAGCAATCAGCATCGACACCTGATGACAACGTACTTGTGCTAGAAGTGCCGCTCGGTACCACGCGCGTTGTACTGGCCAGGAAGCGATATGGAGACAGGTAAACCATAAACATGTTTTAAATGTATGTAAAATATTGTAAGTCTATAAAAAAATAAATATCGAAGTTTATTCATTAAAATGTTATACCCTGCGTTATAGCATGGTGCCGGTGACACATGTCAGTGGGAGATGACTAAGGAAGTGGCACACTCAAACAGTGTTATCGATAAATATTTTCATATTGACAAAATAGCCCATATTACATTGAAGTAATACAATTGTTGTAATACAATTTCTTTCCGATCATTTTTATATTTCCATTTAGAAATCAGAAGACATATAGTGTACGTGACAGGTCGACATGGAAATCGGGTATGAGCTGAGGGAGGGCACCACGCATACCGCACAACCTCCGTGTCATCTTAGTCTTGACGCTGCATGAGTCCGCATCAAACGCGTTTATCAATATCGAAATTGCTTTCATTGTTCTTCTTTGTTGTGTATTAAATTTAGCTATACTAAGAAAATAAACTACATACATCATTTTAAAAAGACAACATTATTCGAAGTAATTAGGCAAAATTGTTTATTTGATAAAAAACATTAAACAATTTATTTCGACTATATATCGTAGCAGTAATTTCCCATCCCTAAACTAGCCAATGACGTTACGTTGCATGCTTAATACCTTACATCGATTTAATAGGTACATTTTAAATGTATTTCATAATATTTTTTTGACGACCTGATTAGCGCAGTGGCTAAGCGATTGGACTGCTGCGCTAAGGGTTGCGGGTTCGATTCCCGCACGGGGCAAAACTTTGTGCGAACCACGGATGTTTGTCCCGAGTCTGGGTGTTTGTGTATGTGAATATTTCATGTTTGTGAAGCGCACTTCGATACAAGAGAAATTCCTAGTGTGGGACGACGTTTTTTTAAAGAAAAGAAAAAAAAAGATAATAACACCATAATTGTATAAAATAGCGAGTAAAATTTATTTTATTTACTATCTTTTCCAATGATGATGTATTTTATGCACGTGATATTTAGGTTAGCCTAGAAGTGTTATGTTCTGGTTGATAACAGAAATGTTTATTAGTGTAAGGGAACGGTTTGTCTAATGTCACCTGCACCTTCCTAGAACGCGCGAATTATAGTTTATTTCAGAATAATAATTATGAATTCATTTATATTATTATGTTTTGCAGGTCTCAGCTATGGCGTCGCGGGCCTAACGACCAGCTGATTCACGAGGGAAGTTCGCCACCGCAGCCCACGGATCAGTTGCTGTCTGATGATGCGCCGCTTTCACCGCATGCGATGGTAAATAACACTATAGTGGGATTGAGGTCGACATAACGCGTCGTGTTCTCCATGGGTTAATTGTAATATTTACATTCCCTCCTTAACTCGTGCGGTGCAGGTGCTAGACATCGAGGACGCGGCGCCGCGGCCCGGGCGCGCGTCGGCGCTGGTGCTGCGGCGCGCGGACGGGCGGCGGGCCAGCACGCAGGCCTGGCGCCTGCTGCCGCCCGGCCGCATGGCCTGCGCGCACGCCAACCTGTGCGTGCAGCCCGACGGCGCGCGCGTGGTGCTGCGCCTGCCGCCGCCCGGCCCGCCGGCGCCCGCGCGGCCCGTGGCCTGGCACACGCTGCGGCCCGGCTCCGGCCGCCTGGACGTCACGCTGTGCGCCGACGGGCCCACGCGCGTCGTGCGCATCCACGACCACGAGGACCCCGTACGTCGCGCTTCCGTATCGACCCGCGATACCTACGTATAGTATGGTCAACGTTGTGGATTGGCCGCCAGGAGTCGGGCTGGATCGAGGGCGCGGAGGAGGAGGAGGCGGCGGCGGAGGCGGGCGCGCGGCGGCGCGAGTGGGGCGTGCGCGTGTCGCTGGCGGGGCTGTCGGTGTCGCTGGTGTCGCGCGCGCCGCCGGCCGAGCTGGTGCACGCGCTGCTGGACGCCGTGCGGCTGGACCTCGCGCTGGCGCCCGACCACCTGGCGCTGGCGCTGTGCGTCACGCACATGCAGTGGGACAACCAGGCACGTGGTTTCGTGATTTCTTTATGACATTCAATAAAGACTAACCGAATTTATTTGACGCAAAAGATGAACATACCGTTTTGAAAGCTGTTACATAGCTAACCAAATTAACGCTAAGTTCTTGCATCTTTAGTTATTGGGTACCCCGAGTCCAGTCCTGCTGTACTGCTTGCCGGACCGCAGCGGTAACAGTAGCGGCAACGCTCCATTACCAGCCCTACACGCAGCGCTGGAGCTGCAGAAAGCGCCGGCCAAGAGATACAACGCGTACTTCTTCAAACACCTGGTGGTGGCACTACGACCCTTAGCCATTAGACTGGAAGAAAGGTTACTGTAGGGTTCCTCATACTCAAACTCAAATAAATAAAAATTGATAATAATCATTGTTTGTGGCGTTCTAAGGGGAAGGCCTTTGTTCAACGGTGGACGTGGACGTCTTCCGGCTGATGATGATAATAATCATCAGAAAAACCTACCTTATGGCAATTTTTTAAATTATTGTTTTTCTTCTGTTCTACAAACTGGCATAATGTATTTATTTTATTTTTCATTGCGCATTGTGAATTTAATGTACAATGTAGGATTTATCCTTCTTAGATAAGTTTCTTGTCTGGCGGTTTGAGTATCTTATACAACCTACCCAAATGTCCTGAAGATGGTACGAGACGGGGCGTCTGTCAGGACAGACTGACTCAAACTCGCCTTGGTTCTTTCCTAAAAATACTTCTTCTCAGAACATCTGCATTGTTCTCACATAAAATATTGAGCTAGTCTGGACTTTAAAAGAGACCCCTGAGTTTGTTTCGGTATTTCTTTTTAGAGGTAGTCAGTTAGGAAATGCCGATGACATCTAGTTCTAAAAAAATGACGTATAAAAGTGTTTTTGTAAAACATATTTGCAAAAAAAAAATGATACACGTGCCAATGTCCAGTGCGTGTGCCGCAGACTGATCCTGCAGCTGTGGGCGTGGGCGGGGCGCGGGGAGGAGGAGGGCGCGCGCGAGCAGCCGGACGAGGCGGACTACGAGACGCGCCGCATGCTCAGCGAGCTCACCGCGCTGCACAGCACCAGATACTACTTCGCGCTCATCAAGATCATCCCCAGCCAGGTGACCTTAAGCCTACGGCTCTCACACATTGCTCGTTTCATGACACCTACGAAATCAGTACGACTGACTTGTGTAAAAGACACCAATTTATAATGGGTGTAATAATTAAAAATAAAAACAAGACGGATACCTTTAAAATTAATGGCTTTTCATGCTTAGTTTAGCATTTATAAGTTGTAATTCAACGTACCATAGTGCATGGTCGATGATACGATGATTAGCAACTCTTGGTTTAAATCATAAAAACTACTTTAAGCTTATTATAATATTTGTTCTTATTTAACCGAACTGCATTGACACAGCATTGTCTCCTGCGTATTGCTTTTTCTTTATCTTTTTTTAATGCTTATGTTATTTTGTCTTATTTCCAATGCGCACAGCGTAAGACGTGTAAAAAGGTCAGATTCGATGTATCAACCCATAATTCGCACATATCGCTATCCATTCCACGCCCACACAAATATGTATCTGTATTGACTATCATCATGATATTTACTATGTTATTTTGCTAGCATTTCAGACACATAAATAAAGACACAGAAAACATGATTTTCGCTGAAATTTGTTTCGAAGTGATTGACAAAAGTGTTTAATTATTCAGCGTCTTTCTTTTACCATTAACAAAATATTTTAGTTCTAATGTCCTCTTACATTCCGTAAAGTACTTTAGAACATAAAAGCTTCATATTTTTTCTGGTTGTTTTTATTTAACAAATTATAGGGATGATGACTACATTACAAAAATCGTAGTATTTAGTTAAAATCTGAAAAGCTTTCCAAAGAATGGGAAAACTGAAGATATAAATAAAATCCATGAATAGATTAAATACTCAATCTCAATAATATTAAATATTCTCTACTCTGTACAGGGGGCATTCTTTATCCCTCTCCCGCAAAACGATAAAAGTACGTGGCGATGTGAAATTTACTATGCAATTACTTAAGTGTGACGTGATTTCTAAGCAGATGCCATCTCTGTCTGATAGAAGTAAATTTAAAATGCTTATAACTTTATAATTTGATTTGCATTTTCAAGCTTTATATTAATTTTACACCATATTTCAAAACATCAAAATATAAATATAAAAAGATCGTAGTCATCATCCCTATTTGTTTACTAAGATACGTTACATAATGAAATACGTATAATCGTATATGGATCAATCATGCTTGGCTGACATTCACTTGAAAGAAAATGCTTAAAATAGCGTAGACAATATTATCTATCTAGCTAAAGAAAATAAAACCAAATATTTCCCTTAATTGGCATTATTATGGGTACATCAGTGCAGCGCTTGATCCTAGATAATATTGTAGATCCGCCTGTCGATGTGCACCGCGAACAAGCTGGAGGGCTCGCTGAGCGCGCTGAAGCGGCGCCTGGGGCTCACCTTCATCAAGTTCGAGGACGCCGCCGTCGAGCTCGAGCCCTTCGTGCGCGCGCACGTGTTCGACACGGCCTCCTACCTGGCCAGGCAGATGCTCGCGCACTTCAAGGACGTTAGACACATTTTTTATTTATGTCGATTGTTATATTATATTGTAACATATGCCTTTTCTGAAATCCTGTTGAATTCTGAAAGTATGGATTAAAGCGAATTTGTTTTCATTTTAGTTAATTAGCTCGACGGCTGAGTACATTAATTTATCTTTTCAGGAGCTAAAATGGCAAGCAGCGAAGATTCTAGGTTCCGTGGACTTCCTTGGCAATCCTTTAGGCTTCGTAGCCGACGTGTCGGAGGGAGTGACGGGGCTGCTGCTGGAGGGCAACGTGGGCGCGCTACTCAAGAACGTCACGCACGGGATATCCAATTCCGCCGCCAAAGTTACAGGTGCGCAAGGTGTCTCATATTTTAGTTGTTGTTGTATTATATGGGTACGTAGCTAACCATCGGGCCTACCCTCAGAGTCCCTGGGCGACGGGCTGGAGCGCGTGGTGGGCGACGAGGCGCACGAGGAGACGCGGCGCCGCATCCGCTCGGCCGCGCCCGGCGCGCACCTGGCCGCCGGCTTCCGCGGGCTCGGGCTCGGGATCCTCGGTAACCACACTACTACCTCCTGCCTTCAACTGCTTACGAGCCCATTTGTATATGACACAATTGGTACTACTTATTACTTATATGTTATAATGATAAGGTGTTTTGACTTAGGGTGTACATAGTAGTAAAGATTTTATTGACTCTTATTACATGTAGATTTGTGGTGTTCAGGTGGAATGACATCACTAGTTAAACACAGCTATGAGGGTGCAACCCAGGAGGGTCTGGGTGGGTTTCTGGCGGGCGTGGGCAAGGGACTGGTGGGCACCGTCACCAAGCCCGTCATCGGAGTGCTGGACCTCGCCGCCGAGACCGCGTCCGCGCTCAGGGATACGAGCAGGCGGTCAGTATACAGTAAACATTAGTAGTATTTATAGAGAGATTAATCGTTCTGATTCTGAAGTAAGTGAATTTGATCTGTTTTGTAGTTTTGAGGCTTTGACTTACTTATGTGAACTACACATTATTATCTGTTAAGTTTAATTAGTATTACTTTGCGGATATTTACCGGATAAATTAAATAATGTGATGGTAAAAACTCGTGGTGAGGTGCAACCGAGTGGGTAAAGTTAGTGGTCGAATGGTGTTCGGGCAGGTCGGACAAGTGGGTGCCGGCGCGCGTGCGCGGGCCGCGCTGCGTGGCGGGCTGCGGCGGCCTGCTGCCGCGCTACTGCGGCGCGCAGGCGGCGGGCGCGGCGCTGCTGTACGCGCTCAACCACACCGACTACTCCGAGCACTTCCTGGCCTACCGCGCCGTGCGCGACACGCCGCACGACATCCGCGCGCTGCTGTCCGACACCTACCTGCGCATCATCACCTGCAAGCACCACGCGCCGCAGGTCGTCATGGAGACGCATCTCAGGTACGTGACCGAGCTCGAAGCGGCCTCGGCCGGCATCGCACGGCGTCAGTAACCCGCGGCCTCCCGCAGCAACCTGGTGTCGTGCGGCGCGGTGTCGGCGGGCGGCGCGCACTTCGTGGAGCTGGGCGTGCGCGGCGGCGGCGGCGCGGAGGGCGTGCGGCGGCCGCGCGTGCAGTGCGACAGCGCCGAGCTGGCGGCCTGGGTGGCGCGCCACGCCGCCTACGCGCGCCAGCTGTACCACGAGCACGTGCACACGCTGCTGCCGCACACCGACCTGTAGCTGCCGCGCCCCGTCGGTGCCGATTGTTTATACTACACGGTAAAAGACAAACATAGTAATAGAGTACAGTCGCCTAACGAATGAGATAAAACATTCTTCTTGATAATTATGGATGAAGCGAAAACTTTTACTTTAGAGCGATAAGACTCAAAATTAGGGACTATATAATAAGGCTAAACAAATTATTATATACATTTTATATTACTCTAAAATTGTATCATTGTAGTAGTGCATGAGCACTTTAAATTGGTAGTGATACGATATTAAAGTAACCCTTAGAGTTAATAGTTCAACTATTTAACTCGCATATTGCATAATAAATATTCGACTAAGCGATTATTAATAATCGATTACTGATTAAGTTGATTACTAACGACGGTCTAACAACATGTTACATCACCTTAGGTTATAGAGTAACTGTATTACCCTGTATTACTGTTTTCATCCACTATACGAGCTTATTACAGCCGAAGATTCTCTATGGATCAAAATAGTTATTAAATATACGTACATGCACAAATATATATCATTGTGTGCATCTTTATAGATATATGATCTAGAACTTGAAATTCCCTTTGGACAGACACTTTCCAAAACCTATTAGACTGACATTTTCTGAACTGTTAATAATTATATTGTAATAGTTTATATTATGGCTAAGTATTCGTAAATAATATTGAAGAGACATCGGAAGCTAATCAAGTCACGTTTATTAATTAGATATGGTTTTCATCTGCATCTAGTTACGATATTATATAAAACGAACTTACATAATGATTACGAACGAATGGGTGTAGTGATCTAGTTACTGCTTTTTAACTATTTAATTGCCCTCCGACCAGTAGTTTCATTGCGATTTATTTTTATTTGACATACAACCTAGTCATATTACCTCTTCAGTATATATGGTGCGATAGTCATTATTTCGTCTGCATATAGGTATTATATCTGTTATTAATGGTTTTCCAAGTGCATGTGGCCCGATTGTAACTGTGTCCACAACCAATATTCGAATTGAATCCCAAATAGACAACTGCATATTACAGACATTGCCTGTTAATACTTTGAACAATATGCGTTATATTATAATAATCAAGCAATGTCAGGGGCTGATTGAACTATGATAATGAATTTAGCTATCAGCCACGATAATAATTCTATAGCAGTTACGGGAATAATCATCATGTATGTATAAATGTTGTTATTCATATCGATATTATATTATTATACATATATAAACGCACGACCAAGTCTTATGCACTCGTGTCAAAATATTTACCTCTGTGAGATGTACGAGTATGCTTGGGTAACTTTGTTTTGTTCGTGGTAATGTGGAAGGAGATCTTTAACGCGTTCGCAGTCAGCGTGGTTGTCGATCAAGCACACGAGTCACGCCCGAAAGTCAACCTCTTATCCACTGTCAGATCTTTTGATAGCTTCAAGTGCCCTGTGTTGTTGGTTGTATATTGCTGGCTCTAACGCATTAAATATGTTCTTATAATATAATATTAGTCAAGATTAATATATTTTCTGTACGAGTGGAAGGTAGTAGGATTGGGATTGAAAATTATATTGTCTGTGATATGATATGGAAGTCGACATTAGGACCTTATTGTGAGAACTGGCAACATTCGCCTCTCTCATACATTCCATTGCGGGTTTTATTGACGTGTTTATTCCATAACTTCGCAGTGAGAAAGCAATGTATTAAAGTTTTCTGAATTACGAATTTGACCGCGTATCTCTTTTATGTGTTGTCAGTTTTGCCAACTAGACGGACTAATGTCGTAGATGATGAAGAAAATTGATTATGTTATGTTTTTATAATTATGCGGTTTTTATATATGTATAAATTATTTTTAATGAGTAATGTGTCGTTGATTACTATTAAAATAAAAGAAATACTTTTGGAAGTTAGAAGACTTACTGAAATATTATGTATTATTAAAATACTTTTTGCAAAACTAAAAATTTTGTAAACAAGAGATGTTATAAGGAAACAAATTAGATAGAAGATAGGAGGGAGAGTGGTAAAATTAATACATTTTGAACTACAGTTGGAATGATACATTATTAGTATTTCCACAGTAAATTGTATAATTTGCTTAATTTTTATATGAATTGTCTTTGTTTGATATAGGTAGACGAAGGTTAGAACAGGTGGGTGTTTATTGTGTTTGTTTGATTTTAGCGCATGTCATACAGCTGCACAAATATCTATGCATGTAGACAAAGTGCAAAATTATGCTCAAAAATAAGTAGTTTCCTGCACATCCAAAGAAAAACAACTTGTCTACGTGCATATTATGTTAGCTGTGTGAATCAGTTTGTGATTGCTAATAATGTAATAAGTGAAGTTGTTTTGTTGACGTTACATTTGAAAACTGACGGACTTTCTAGTCACGTAGAGGTGCGTGCACACTTGATTAATGTGTAACATTCATGTACAATAAGCAAAAGACAGGATATATTCTCCTGTAAACTACTACAAGCCACGGAGACAGTAAGAATCATTAAAACAATATTATTTGACTTTTCTATTATATTCGAATCAATGTGTGTACATGTCTTTATGTAGACGTAAACTTTTCAATTGGTAAAAGGACATATTCTTTAAAATTTCGTTGTTGGGAGGGCGCATGTAATATACTAAATACAAAACAAAAACTAAAAGTATATTTGATAAAATGTTTTATTCAAAGATGTGACGTCACAGTTAATTTAATTAGTTTAATTAGTTATTAACCCAACATTACCAAAGTACGGCTTAAAAGTTAAGGAGAAGGTTTTGTTTGTATTTATTTATTTATTGCAAGGTTGACAGTGATAGAGAAGTAATTTAATATGTATGGTGATTTATTTTAATACCAACTGTTGTGGGTTAGTTTAATAGAAATAAATGTCTTCGATTATAAATATAATGATATTGTTTTATTTGTGTAGTTTTTATTTTAGAATAAATGTGTGCTCGTTCGAGCTGGCCCTTCAATATTGCTCACGGAGCTAGGACGCGTTGCGGTGAGTTACGTCAATTTGATCAATATCATCTATACATAAACACTCATCAACTATTCTGCTAATGAGCAGACTTTCGTCTATACAGGTGAATTTTTAGTCACCGTCCAAATTTTTTCTAGGCATTAGGTAGCATTCAATAATTCCATTTTTGAAAAAAAATCGATACGTAGAATTTTTATATTAAATAATTTTCTCGAAAGAATTATCCGCTCTGCGTGGTCACTAAGTTAAATGTTAATAATACTACACTTGCCGCGCAAACATTAAATGAAAAGGGTAGCGCGCACCCCGCTTCCCCCACCCCGCTACACCTAGCGCGTACGCACGGCGTGGCGGTGTCCAGAAACATTAACTTTTTATAGATAACTTTGTAATGTTATAACTCAATATTTTTGTATTGAGTGATACTAAAAGAAAAAACACGTATTCTATGATTTTCGCCAAAGATAAATATATCAAAATTTGGACGGTGACTAAAAATTCAACCTGTATTCCTTGGAAAATACGGCTATGCACGGCTGTATAATATAATTCAACCTTCGTTTATAGAAGTACTAGCTGCGCCCCGCGGTGTTACCCGCTACATTTTTTCGGGATATAAAGTAGCCTATATGTTAATCCAGGGTATAACCTATCTACATACCAAATTTCAACCAAATCGGTCTAGCCGTTTATGCGTGATAGAGTAACAAACATCCACACATCCATACTCACAAACTTTCACATTTATAATATTAGTAGGATAAACGTAGTAGAGCAAAGTAGGTGAACCACTTAGCGTATGTCTGCACATGTAAGAGTAAAATAACGATTGCAGAAGATGTTTAACGTCCGTAAAAAATGGAGAGTTGTTTTATGGTTTAAAAACCCGGTTAACAATGTTGTTAGGGTAGTAAGTAGAAAACTAATAATTTTGGTACCGCCATTTTTAACATTTGCGTGTGCGTCAAGTAAAGACGAAGCAACCCGCCTTAATGGAAAGACCCAGTAACACTGCCCGAACCGGGATTTCAACCCAGGACCTCATGCTGCTGGAGGCCTTTTATTAGGTCTCGCCAAACGACCGGTTAAGCAGTAAGAGCTCCCTCAGAGCTAACTGCGAGAGACAAGTTAAAAAAAAAAGGACCTCATGCTCTCGCGCTTAAACGACAACTAGACCAACGAGGCAGATACCTAATAATAATGGTGTCGAGACGTAAATAAAGTAAGTATTCATAAAATATCGTTAGATATCGAACCGATGATCACTGGGCACAACCAGTGTCTGGTAGAGTACCATTGACATAGATAAATTAAAAACACATGACCGATGAATTGCGAAAGTGCTCACAAAAGTTATTACCAATTAAATAATAAAATTGTTAAGTATTTATCACCACAATAAGACCGTGACCTTGATATTGTAGTTAAACAGCCGACTGGAAGCTCTCAAATGAAAACAATGATAAAGCGCACTCCACAGATAGTGCGCAATCTCAGCGCGCCACTAGCAGTCGTCCACACCGCGCCGGCCGCGCGCCACAACACCGCTCCAATCTGAGGTCACGAGAGGTCAACCACAACAGAAAAAACACCAGTTTAACCTCCACACAACACAGCGACGTACGTATTGATATTTTTATTAACCAGGTTACAATGTACTTGATACTGCCGGCGTGTGCGCTGTTTGTGGCGGCTAACGCGGCGACCTTGAGCCCGCCGAGGTGAGTAAAAGCAATGACTCGGAACTCATTGGAGAGTTGCAATGTTTACTGTCATTCAACCTTAATTACTGCTATCAAATGGACTGCATGGTCATACTAAGAAATTAATTAACGAATTATTTCTATTATTTATTTATGTAGGTAGTCAGTTTACGAATGGGACTACCGACCTACCTACATGTTGTAATTTAGTAACTTATTCTCGGAATACATTGTTAGGTAAGTTATTGTCTGAATATTAATGAGCGTAGTAATATCGTAGCATAACTTAGTCGTTCGGTATTTTTATAACTGCCTACTTTAACAGCAGGTACCTACATTTTTGTTCATGTGTGTTGTTTTAGCATGGCGTCGGTAGACTACACCAAGGTGCCCATCGTGGAGAAACCTCTATACCAGCCACCGCTGCAGGAGATAGTTGATGGTGAGGTTTTTATGGCTGGACCGATTTTGACGGCGCTTTCACTGGCAGATAGCTGATGTAATAAGATCTAATATAGTTCAATTTGAATTTCGAAAATATTTCGGGTTCCATGGGGAAAAAAGATAAATGCGGGGGATTCGCGGTATACAGCTTCTACGCGTCGGCTGGACAGATTTTAATGGGACTTCCATTGGCCTACTTTTAATTTTGTGTTAAACCTGCAGCCCCTAGGTTGCCATAACACCACGCCTATTTGAAACGATGTTGTATGTGCAGTGTTATCTAGCGGGCTGACCAGCACGTTCGAGACCGTGGAGGTGTCGGTGGAGGAGTCGCCGGACCTCACGCAGTCTCCATACAACCTCACCTCACCAGGTAATGAGAGACATATATATCTGTGTCGCAGAATCTATACCTTAATTCTTACTACCTGTACATTGTACCAATATTGAATTGTGAAGTAGGTTAGTTCAATATTTTCCTTGTAACACTCAGTAGACAATCTTGAATGTGGTGACGTTGAAGATACAATAATTAGACATTGTACAGTCAACAACTAAAGTATTAGTGTTATCTAATATAAATTTTTAAACAATAAATTACATTGATGATTGCCTCGTTGGTCTAGTAGTTGCCAAGCGCGACTGCTGGGCATGAGGTTATGGGTTGAATCCCGGGTCGGGCGAAGTGTTATTGGGTTTTTCTGTTGGGTAATTCTTAGTAAGGAGAGTAGATAGATAGGAGTCTAGATTTGTGCCCGGTTGCTGGGAATAGGCTTGCCTCCGATTACATCGGGACCCATAACATAACTAGCAAAATGGGGGTATTGTATAGGTACACGTCACGAATTAAGTAGTAGGCCATTCGGGAAATACAGGTGTGATGAGATGTGCGTAAAACATTTGATGCAAGAATCAAATGTTGGAATAATAGATCTGCATTTACACAATATTTGTTTTTTTGGTCATTATTTAATATTTACTTTCTCAACTAGTTCATCTGCTTGTGTTGCTGACTATACAATGTATTTACATAAGTAATGCTAATAACATAATTATAATGTTGACCAATTTATTGTTACGAATCTCACGTTATCTCAAGTAAACACAGAATTATATAATATTTTGTTACTCTTATAATAATATAATATTTGACTGCCTCGTTGGTCTAGTGGTCGCTAAGCGCGACTGCTGAGCACGAGGTCCTGGGTTCGAATCCCGGGTCGGGCAAAGTGTCACTGGGTTTTTCCATTAGGTAATTCTCAGTGGCAGCACGGAGTCTAGATTTGTGCCCGGTTGATGGCAATAGGCTCGCCCCCTATTACATTGGGACCTATAAAAAACATAACTGGCGAAATGTGGGTGTACTATATGTGCACCTCTGCCTACCCCTTCGGGGAATACAGGCGTGATGTTATGTTATGTTATGTGAAGAGTGTGAATTTTTTATCTATAGTCGATACTGGTAAATAATCATTTATGCGCTATGCTGAATTCATGCACAAAAATATTCAATGCTAGAACTCTGTTAGTGTCAACGCAGAGATATATTTTAACGTCAACTTCGACAGCATCTACCACAGATTATATTTTCATGAACTTTTGAATCCAGGTCTGACAGGCAACGCTAAGTTAGTGGAGATCGGCGGGCCGCCATACTTACTGCCGCTGGTGCAGCGCGACAAGATCTACGACCTAGCGGAGCTCGCGCGCCACCTGCACCGCGAGCCCGCGCTGCTGGCCGGCGCAGGCGCGGGGCCCTGGCCGCACATCGGGGTTAACTGTGAGGTGCGTACCGGGAGCCGTTACACCAGTTTAGGTGATATTGATCAGGGCATAGAAGGAAGGTTCTCTTTTCATTAAATCACAATTGGAGGAAAGTACTTTAATATTGAATAAAATAAACACATATAATGATTTAGTTGCAATTAATCTAGTAATTAAAAACGTGTATTTCCAGGGCATAATAAACCTGAGCATCCGCGATGGTGTGGTAGACCAGGGTACTCG
This sequence comes from Abrostola triplasia, assembly GCA_946251915.1. NCBI lineage: Eukaryota > Metazoa > Arthropoda > Insecta > Lepidoptera > Noctuidae > Abrostola > Abrostola triplasia. The sequence goes on along the minus strand of OX276424.1, from coordinate 437,893 downwards.
GATCGTGTCCGTAGAGCCGGTGGGGGCCGCCAAGGGCAAGAGCGGCTACCTGCAGCGGCGCCTGCCCAACACGGAGACCAGGACCGCGCTGCTGGGGAACTACCTGCTCAGCGAGGGCAAGCCGGGCAAGGTACACAAGATACTATCATCTTTCCACACAATTAGCCTAATTTGTGAGTGACGAATCAAACTAAAAACTATGGGTGAAATAACAAACTGCAACTTGTTGCCAAATAACCTTAGTTTTAGATTGTATTAAATTACAATCCCTTTCATTTCAGGTCATCAAAGTAGTAGCTAAGAAACGCATCGGTCCTTCAAACTTTATCACAGCCATCAGAGAAACGCTCAAAAACCATTACGGAGACAAAGTCGTCGGTAAGTGTTGATTAAACACACCTGAAATAAACAGGTTTACCTGCAAAGCTTTAAATATTGTCATTATAATAATCCTTCAATCATATTATGGCTTTATGAATATCGATCGAACTTACTACGTGTTTCTCGAACCTTCCTCTCTTCTCCGTTTATGAAACCTTTGCGTTGCAGTGGACAGTTAAGATTACCGTAAGAACTTTGCAGAGTATAGGTATAGGAGTATAAATAGTAATTATTGCTTTATACGTTACTAAAGACAGATTAAAATGTTAATGGTGTGTTAGGGTTGGGCGGCATGTTCATGCTGCGCGCGGGCAAGGTGAAGTTCCACGTGATGCCGGACTTCTCGCGCACGCCGGTGTGCACGGACGAGGACGTGGACTCCTGGCTGCACTTCTTCGAGATGCGCGCACCCATCACGCACGTCGGCACGCTCGTCACCGGGGACCACGTGAGTACATCACGCCGGTCGCCGGGCTTCTTTCTTCTATGTGCGATATCAACAGATCCATTGAGATAGATCTGACGATGACGAACCCAGTGCCAATTAATATCTTGAACTGGTCTGATTCATTTATAAGGTACTGTTTTCGGTATTCATCATAATTAATTTTACATTTTTGTATTTACAAAATAATGTACTTACTTCTAAAAAGCCTATTTAAATTGTGTAAAACCGATAGGAACTTGTTACGCGCCCCATGTATTACTAAAATCCACTTTAGGTAAGAAACATATGTAGGCATGACAGGTCCGTCGTTCCCAGGGCCTGGACCTGCGCGTGCAGCACTTCCACGGGTTCAGCGCGCACGGCGACGGCGGCCACTACCACTACGACACCAGCCCCGAGCAGGTGGAGTACGAGGGGTACTTCGCGCTCGCGCACTCCATCGTCCGGGTGGACGCCCCGCAGGACACACACGTCGTGGGCCGCGACTAGCCGCACCACGCCGACGATGACTATACGCTACCTAATCTGTTTACACTGTCAACGTAGTGTTAGTGTAGGTAGAATGCTCAGTACCTAAGTGTAAGTAGCTTTTTTGTAAAAGAGACAATTGTGTTTTACTTTCTTGTATAATTATTTAAATTAATGTGTTTAAGATGTAAATAAACAAATACCTACTTATTTACAACCTGTAGTTTATAGATCTAATGTTATTAGATCCGAAATACACCAAATGCATAAAGATCCAGACTCCAAACATGCCTATTTGTGCAGCTTTGCACAGCAGTCCAATAATTGAAATTAACAATATAATTCAGGATAATGTTAGTAAAATAAAATAACAATGAAGGTTTTACCGTGTATTCGACTTATCTATGTGATACAATTTTATTGAAATGATTGCAGTTCGTAATTATTTACACGGAACATGTTTTTATCCATTATATACGAAATTTTCTCCATATGATACAACGCCTGCCTGACGACACAAGCTGAAGATTAATACAGAAAGACACTGTTTAAAAAAATATTTATTACGAAATAAATTTAATGACATTCGTATCATACAAAACAATTGTTTGATATTTTATTTAATAATATGTTTTGCCAAAACTACGTTTTAAAGTGGCGTTGGTTTTTTCAAATACCTGACGACCACATATGTTACACGTCAAGAATTAATATTCTGTGGGAGGGAACAATTATATTTACAGTACTAAACAGCCATAATATACAAGATCTACTGTCCTATACCCTGTTCCCTACACTTCTTTCTTTTAGCAATCCAGCCACCATCTAGAACCTACACTTGCTTTCTCGATCCATTATATGGAAGAAAATCTAAGAGTCTATTCTATCGTCTTGGAAATTGGAATACAATTGGAAGCAGTTTAGAAAGTAAATTCTTCGAATAATTTACTACAGACATTAAATAATTTTCGATCGGCACTTCAAGGGTCGCTGACAAGCGTTGTACCACTCGAGCGGAGCTCGCCGCCGTCCTGTGGTGTACATGACTGGGCATACATACAAAAATAAAGTAATATTATATACAGTAACAGACAAGGAGCATAATGGCGAGCTCTGTGGTAGGGACGAGGACGTTACGTTTCCTCTACAGTGTCTACGGGCCGACACGCACTATCTTGACAAAGCCGTGGATTTTGTCGTATTTCGGGATAGAACTGCTTGGTCTTAAGTTTACAACTCGAAATGGCAATAGTTAATAAGCGAGAATATTGTTACGTTAATGTATATTTCGTACATTTGTAGTAAACGTTAGCAATAGTGTAATAAATATGATAGATAGATAATTTCTCGCTTCAAATAAATTTCAGCTTGCCACGCTACGGCAGGTCACAAGATTATACAGCGACGAGTTACAAGAAACAAGACGTATCATATAAACAAACTTCACTTTATTTAAATTGATATGAAAAGTCTTTAAAATGTTTAAGGATTGTATTGATAAGAAGGAAGTTACAAATACATTGTCTGTGACTACTATTTATATATAAAGATACAGCGGTAAACAATACATTACACTTCGGAGCCCATTCAAGTAGCGCCATCTAGCGGGACAACACAAAGAATTTAACAAAAACATGGCAGGTGCGGCATTTTTTTGTAAACTATTGTCCAAATAAGCACTGAGTTAAGACTGATTTATTCTAACTACAAACACTTTGCTTTTTATATAAAAGACACTTAAATATTTAATGTTTTGTCATAACAAAACGAATGTTTATTTTGTTTGTATTTAACCAATAATCACAAAAAATAAAACTTAAGAGTGCCCGCGACCTCCGTTACCGTAGACTGATCCCGATCAATCTCACTCGTCCAACAAGTGCGCCACAGACAAGCTACAACTAAAAAACGCACTTAAAATAACACTTGAAGCATTACACAGCCGCGTTCTGCTAGCATACACTAACAATTTTAAAATAAATAAAATACTACAAGATACTATCAATACAGTCGACCACACAACTGGTGGTTATTTCCTCTAGGTTTGCAAAACTGTGACGTCAGCGAATCTTGCATTGAGTAAGAAAAAAGTTACGTGACCATACTGTGATATGCTTTATGTGTGTAGAATAAAGAGGTACTAGTACTGTATAGCTAGAATCGTATCTTACAGAGCTATATATAAATCCAGCACATTATAGACTTGAGTGGTCGACTGTATTTAAACGTTGGAATTAAATTTTGAGCTAACTCTAACCAATAATAATTTGATACACCTAACTAGAGCAGCGAACGCACTGTAAATGACATGATGGTATATACTTTTGTTGCCATATATTATGACCAACAGAAAACTATAATTACGAAATAATACCTCATACATTGTACCTTAAGGCTCGGTATACAATTATAATTCATCTGAATGTTTATGGAAGACAATTAAATTATAATAAACAAACATTCTTTACAAAACGCGTGCGCAGTGAAACGCAAAGCGATTGAGGAGAATACCTTAAATTTTCGAATAGTATAGTAAATAATATTTCGTAGCAATATAGCTGTAGCCTAAAGCAATACAGTTAATTTATATAAACCATTATTGAAATACATTTGAGTCCAAAGTAAATTGTGGGCAATGGTATCATGGTATCTTCAGTGTGTTTGCCGCTAATACACGAATACATAATATTGTATATTAAATACACTGTAATACATGAGGACTCTTGGAATACATAATAAATCGTAACAGTTCCTTACTGCTGGAGTGACCATTTACATACAATGATCTTTCACTTCAGATTTATATAAAAAGTTGATAAAAACATTAGTTATAATATTTACAAGATCAGTTCTGTACTTTTGGCATAGACTGTAACATGTAGCGGGCTCGTCCGGTCATCGTCGGTTGTTTAACACGAGCTGCAATGAACTTGTTATAATACCAGTCTCGCAGACTACACTCGTCGCGCACTGAGACAAAATTTCCTGGCAGTTTACTGCAGGTAGCTATTTTATAAATGTTGTATATTTATAACAATCGACAGCACGTTGTACCACTAATGACCTTCTGGCACGTGTGTCACGCTTGTGGGTGCCGCAGACACGGTGCCCGCTCACCTTCTGTGCTACGTCATGAATATAATACAGCACACTTCGGTCTCAGAATCGTAAAAAACAACGACTGCTGTCGAATTCAACAAGTTATATTTCATTTCATGGAAGGATTATATGTATAACATGTCTTCTCTACGTCTAGTCTTCGATTACGTCAAATTACATGACACCAATACAAAATGTTCGTTCCTACCAGTTCATAAGAAACAAAGCCGGGTGAGCTGTGCGCGCAGTTCAGGAGCGGAAGACGCGCACGGCGCGCACGACGTACTGGCGGCAGATGGGGCACTCGGCCAGCTGCTTGGAGCAGCCCGTGCAGGCCGCGATGTGCCCGCACTCCAGCAGCACGCACTCCAGCGGCGCGGCCATGCAGATCTTGCAGCACTCCTCGATCGGCAGGTTGTCTAAGTCTGCAACGAGCGCTCTAACTTAAGTTACCAATCATAGTAGGTATTGCTATTTAAAAAAAGTGTAGATCGAAGTTAAACTCGGCCCTTCTGTAATTCATAAGCTGTTACAATTCTAACCCATATCCAATGGCGTGCACGTAGAAAGTCTCAAGTGATGCTACGTAAGTCCGTCCGACGCATCCTGGGCGGGCAACGTCCCTACCATACTTGTTGATTGGTCAATCTCTACATTATGGTACGACTTGTTTCCGTGTGACAATTTGACAAAAGAAGACTACTCGATTGTGTTTTACCGTCTTTGTATTGCGCGTGGTTCCTCCACAGCATCTTGGCTCGCTCCAGCAGGTCCTTCCTTTCCAGACAGCCGCGGAACTCCACTCGGTTGCGGATCAGCAACTCTTTTAGCTGCTTCACGCTCAGCACGTCCAAGTCAGTTAGCTTTCCAAACTGCTCCAGGGTTATATGTTGTGGAGTACCTTAAATCGTTAGAGATTGGGAATATAACATAAGAGATAATAGAAAATTTAATTATGTTCATAATCTTAATAATTTGGATTTTAGTTGGTCAACTCCCGATTTATAGATAAGATTTTTCGAATGACAAACGAGAGAAACCAGTTTTCCAGTGGGTCCTTAGGGCTAAGGTGTCGCATAGAACAGCTCGCCGTGCTCACCCGGCTCCGCGTCGTGGTCCATGAGCGGCTCGTCCTGCAGGCTGCGCGCGGGGCTGCGCGGCGCGGGCGGCGCGGCGTGCGCATGCGCGGGCGCGCGGTGCAGCTCCAGCTCCGAGGCTGCGCGCGCGCGCCGCGAGCTCGCCTCCGCGCCGCTCAGCAGCACCTCCGAGTCTGACCACACCACGCCGTGCCATTAGATCCCACTCATACTGCCGCGAAAACTATCATTAACATGTACCACGCCTATGAGAACGACGAGACACTATGTTTCGGACGCAACATTATGAAACGTTAAGCGACATGTAGAAACGGTAATAAATATAATATCACGGTTATCCACCCAGCCATATAATTTCGTAAGGGAAAAGATATTAAGGAAGACTCTTCCCCGACAGGCAGTCAAAATCTCCAAAAGTTATAGAGCTAGTCAGTATATGCGTAGCGCGTACCGTTGGGCAGGGGGTCCGCGGGCCTGTTGACGAGCTCCCAGCCGGCGTCGTCCAGGTCCTCGATCTCGTAGCAGTCGGCGGTGTCGACGCGCGCGCTGTCGGCGGAGGCGCTGCGGCTCACGGAGCCCGACGACTGCGGCGCCAGCTCCACGTCCGGCTCGCCACCTGCCGGCAAGCCTGCGTCACTGCCAGTCCGCCTCTAGTCTCTTTGATGGTGCAACATGGTACTGATCTTACCGGCAGTGTTCAGTGCGACTTTAAGAAGCAGTCGAATTTCCATCTTCATAAAACACAATTAACTGGAGCTTCATGGAGATTTATCTCTAGCTAGTCTTCCAAAAATCAAGGTCAAGTCAAATATCTATAATATGTATGTAGTTGGATGTTGAATGTTGTTTGGATGACATTTTTTTTTTACAATTGATGCAAGTCACTTGACTGGGTGAATAGCAAAAATCAAAATATAAAACTATAATTATATAATAACATGATGATTGATGGTCAAGAATAAAGCATTAGATAAACACCAGGTCTAGACATTTGAAGCAGGGATGATTTGCAAAATGTTTTGACAAAACCATGATTAGGTACTTACTAGTTGTACAGAAGATATTTAGACTTTTCTGGATGATTCAACTTAACCAGCTCAAAGCTAAACAGTTGTTCTGATTTGTTTAGGATTTTAGGTAATCACCTGGTCGGGTCGTGAATCTCTCTACATGTTGCTGGGAGTTGACCGGAGCAGCTTCACTGCCAGGGGGGTCGTGTACATGTGCAGAGTTGAAGCAACTGTCTGGAACATACAGATTGACTGTTTGTAATATTTGGTTTTATATTCGTGTCATATATTTCACGTAATGAATTTCTAATGCGAATATTTATGGGCCTGTGTGTCTTTAATAAAGGACAGGTAAGGTATAGGCAATGTGTAACACAGGCTTTCCCCTGCAAGGGTACGTAACATAATTAAATGATTCCTTGGTTATCTTACTTGCATATCCTCTGGCGGGCGGCGGCGGCGCTGGATGCGTGTTGTTGCGCAGGTCGAAGGCGGAATTGATAAAGTCGTTGATGTTGTTGGTGAGCCCCTTGAGCGAGCTGAAGGGGCTGGAGCCGGCGCGCGAGCCGCGCCGCCGGTACGCCGCGCTGTTCACGTGCGACACGCATAGGCTCAAGAGCTCCTCTTTCTCTGTCCATCAATATTTCATATTTTAATTACTATTATTATTCAATTCAATTTTTTTTAATAAAGGAAAGCATAATCTCTACAGCCTTCTTTAATAGATTTTTAAATAGATTTACTATTCAACTATGTAATTGCCATTTCTAATCTGATTCTAGCCTGTTATTAAATTATACATACCCTAAAGCAGGGCCAATTTAATAGATCACTTATGAAACTTCATCCAAAATTAACAACGTAACCTTGTATGGGCATAAAATATTATTTATTTTCTGAAGTTACGACTTTGCAATTGCTTTACTTTCTATGATTACGATTACATAATTATTAAATAATGACAAAAGAAGGTAATTTTACGATTTAGTTTCACTAATAAACCATTCTAATAATAATAAACAATTTCTGTATTTTCTGTTGCAAAGAGAATTGAATGTTGTTACAATGAAGTTAATAATTAATGATAAACATGAAAATAAACATTTAAACTTTAGTGAATGAAGTTTGGCTTTATAGTGCCATAACTTTTTCCACATAGCAAATTGGTTCTTCTAGCCATAATTATAATTAAAGTACATAAAATACCTCTACAATGATATATGGCATGTTGTTATTGGTTCGTAGGCCAGTCTTCATATATTTTAGTATGTCCTCTTTTACGATAGAAAATAATAATAGGATGGGGATTCAGCTGAAGATTTGAAAAATAAAATTACAGTATGTATAAGTACATTATCATAATAACTGAATTCGATTTACATATGTTCAAAGTCCATATCAATTCATTAACTTTCATCAGTGTTTTAAAGCAGGTCACCTAACTAACTAAGAAGCTAAAACTGACAGATGTCAAATGTGATCTATTAAGGGCCGGTTGTTTCAGCTATATTTGATGGACATGTAAATGTTAATAATCGTCAAATCAAAAATGGTTTGCATCATGAAATACAAGTTTTGCATACATTAAAAATTAACATTAAGGGTTACAGATTCAGATCCCACTGGTTATTGTCAACTTATTCTTAAACAGGTACAGAACAAAGGTTGTATCTATCATAATTTTATAGAGAACAAAATTTCTTCTGCACATTAAACATGTTCTGGAATAATTATTTTTTGATGTATGTTTGTAATGTTAACAGACTTTGAAACAACTAACTCTAACTTGGCCTACTTTAACCGAATACAGAAAACACAATTATACACTTTCATGCTTCTTTTATTTACCCTGGTTATATATAACACGAAAATTTAATATCAACATGGTTTCCTTGACCAACAACTTAAAAAAGTTTTACATTACTCATATAACAATAAATTTGACTACAATAGAAATTAAATCACCACAGAACTTAATAATAGTGATCATTACAATCAAAATACCTGCCTACTTAACATGTATGTAACTTCAAAGAGTTGTGGAATTACACATTGATATTTGTAACATTTGTATGTACCAATTACTTTGAATATCCACAAACAAAGCCTGTAGAATAAGATATAGCTTATGCTTGCTAGGTCCAGACTTATGACTATCACTTAATTCTGAATATCATTTCATTAAATAAATATTCCCTGTTTTACATTGACTTCTGCCAAAAGATCAATCTCATATTAGCACAGGACTAAACTGCGGGGAAAAGGAAATGGGAGGCCATATTACAGCCTGATAGAAAAGTGAATTTGTAACACAATGTATATCTGGAAGACATATTTCATAGGTTTTTTAGAATATTACTAATTAGAAATGTTACATGCAATTTTGTAAGTGGCAAGTGGTAAAAGTAATTAAAACTGTCATCTTGGCTGCAGTCCAGGCATGCATGATTCACAAAAACAGAACAAACAAACTTATTCAGGGCTGTGATTGTAATTATCTAGTATAAGGTACTTATTAAGATAATATTTAAAATTGCACTTGAACAATAAGATTTTTGTAGTGTTGAATGTGACACTCACCGACGCAGCCTCTTGTAGATACGTTCTGTCGCTTCAGGAAGCACTGTAGGTCGCGCACCTTCAGTTGAGCGATATCTTGTCGCGACAGCGGCCTGGTGGACAGCACCCGGCACGGCGCGCACATGGTGCCTCCGCCGCGCCGCAGGCAGCTGCTGCAGTAGTAGCGCTCGCACTCACAACACGCCCGCTTTCGCTTGAACACGCTGAACTGCACCGCGCAGCTCTCGCAAGGCATCTTACTGCGCCCGCTAGGGATGATTGATATTCATCGATGCTGATTAGACATTGATGATAACAGGAAAAACGTCGATTTCAACATCAATATCAACTTCCCTTAAACATCGGTGTATAGATTATATTAATACAATATTGAGACATTAAATTAATCCGAGAGGTTTTTAACAATCCCAAAAAACTAAAGCATAACTTAAAACCAAATGTGATTTAAATGCTTGTCTATAGAAATGTCATCATTTGAATATTATTCTTTTATCTGTTATCTTTGTGACACTAAAGCATCGATGTTTTTGAGATAATTTAATTGGAAACATATTGTAGCGATGTTGTAATCATCAATGTCAATATCGATGTTTTTCCCATATCGCTCATCCCACCCGCGTCCCTCCACTACCATCTAGCATACTCCGCGCCGCGTAGGTACTCCACTGCTAGTGCTTCAGCTGCGTCACAAACACATTACACAGTCACGCGGACACTACTATATTTACTATTTTTTTCAATAGATTATGAAACATTTGATATTTTTATAACGTATTATTTATGTAAAAAATCAAAACATATGAATGACACACCTGCCATCATGAAAACGACGCTCCTTTGTGCGCAGATTTATAAAATGTCGGAGGAATACGTTTTGTTAAATTAAACTACTCTTATGCTGCAATATTATCTTGAGAATTAAACGATTAAGTATAGTAACTTAACAAAATTTTTGCTTGCGGTTTTTGTTTTCTATTTCATTTTGTCAAAATGTACAAATATCATGATTTGTGTAAAAACTATGCATGTAAAGAAACACTTTAGATGTTTTTAAATAGCACAGATCATAGATCATAAATCCTCACGCATGAGATATTTTTTTATTAGTAAAGCAAATATCATCAGGAAATCAACAAAATAGTAAGAAGTAAGTTTGCCGCTGACAATAGCGAATGCCTATAAGAAATGTTTTTTTGAAATAACATTTAAAACTGCCTTTTTGGTTTGCTGGTCGCACAGTGCGACTGCTGAGCACGATTCCGGTCCTGGGTTTGTTTATCGGGTAGGATAAAGGGTAATAGGGGTTTTCAATCGGTAATTTTGGGTTCAGCAAGGACAGTCTGGATTTGTGCCCAGTTAAAGGCAATAGACTCGCCCATATTACCTTATTTGTCTGTGCTATTTATTAAATTAGGGCCTTTATTTTAACTATACACACTGACATGCCAACCCGTAATACAGACGATATGTTATATTACCTATGTATAATATTTTACTTTTAAATGGAATTACGACAAATAAGTTGTTTTTAAATCTAAAGACTTACCGAGAACAATATATCCAGTCACACATTTCAGCACTGCAATAATAAGTCAGGATCATAAGAAAAACAAATGAGCGATCTTTGCCTATTTCTCAGGAAAGAAGCCTTTTCTCTGTAAAAAGGCATGACAGTAATTTTACCACAAACATGAGCTGCACAATATTTAAGTTGCACATTCGTAAAGTTCTGCTAATTTTCTGAGACTATAACGCACCTAGATACACGTTATTCTAAAAAAAACATTGCGAAATTAATTAAACATTGTTTTCGGTATAAAATGGATTAGTATGTTTCATACACACAGAATAAGAATAAGAATAAGAATAATTTATTGTGTAAGAAATTACAGTCAGTGCATTGATTCCTGAAACTCACACTAGGATTCCCTGTGTCGTGAGTTCCAGGCTCCTTCATTCCGTTCACAATCGAATTGTTACACAAATAAAATATTTATCCGTTATAAAAAAAAAAATCGAAATACAATGTACTCAAAATCCAAGTAAAATAAAACTGAAAATCAATGAAAATTATTTTATATCGGCGTGTCTGTGTGTGTACGTGTGTGTGTGTGTACGTGCGCGTGTGTGTGTGTACGTGTGTGTGTGTGGACGTGTGTGTGCGTGTGTGTGTGTGTGTGCGTGTGTGTGTGCTTATGTGGGTAGTAAAGATTGTGATATTTAATAATACCATTATATAAATGTCTGTACCAATCAGTTTTTTTTTTTTTTTTTTTTTTTTTTTTTTTTTTTTTAGGCTAAGAAATTTTCAGTCAGTTCATAGTCCAGTGTAGAGAGCCATTTTGTTACCACAGTTTTACATTTATTTAGTGTTAGTTGCATTATTTTGTGTCGGTGATTGAGTTTCGTATAAATGTGCGGCCCCATAAAACCGTAAGATCTTCTACCAATTGTTTTACGGCATCGTACCTTATCCCAGTGTACCCTTCGACTTGACAGGATACAAGTGTTTAGGGAGGTTTTGTGAAATCTTAGCGTGACAGACAAGATGTAAAGCTGTCTGACTCTAAGGACTCCCACTTCGGTGTAGAGTGTGTCAGTGGGGTACCGGAACGGTCGTCTATAGGCTACTTTAAGTAGTGCTCGCTGTGCTCTTTCTACTTTTATTAGTGAGGTTTTACCAGCCGCGCCCCATGCTATTATACAATAGTTTAGGATAGATTGACACAGTGAGTAATATATCATCTTCAAAATGGAGTCATCTGCAATCTTTCCCAGCTGTTTAAAAATACGGAGCATCTTTCGGACCCTACCCCTTAAAGCACTCAGATGCGATGACCATGTCAAACGATTATCCACTAATACTCCAAGATATTTAATTGTGTCTGTTTGTTCAATATATGGGCAGGTACAATTTACTGCGTTGGAACAGGAGTGAAGCTGTAGACAATCAACACTGGTTGGGGAAGTGCGTTTCGAGATGGCAAAGTTTATTGACTTTGTTTTGTCTACATTTAGCGTGAGGAGATTATGTTGCAGCCAGTTTGCAACAGCTTTAATTCCGCTTTCAGCAGAGAACTGAACGTCATCCCAAGTCAGTCACACAGTCTTTATCATCGCTAACTCTACGAATGAGGAAATTACCAGTAGTTGAGGAAATTAGATGTAGCTACCTACTTACTTCAATATCAGTTTGTCAAAGTTATTTTTAAACTTATAATGGGCTTAAAAAAAGGCGTGACTTTATGTATGTATGGTTTGTTAGGTACAAACTGAGGGGTAGGCAGAGACCACGGATTTCTATTTGCTACGATGCCAGAATACTTCTATCGCTTTATTCACAAACAAAGGTAAATAATTGGATAATTCCATGACTTAGAATATTAGTCGTTTTAAAACCGAGAAGAAGATATTTTAGGCAAATTAATTAATTACTCATATAATATTTTACAACATACTTAAGCTTAAATTATTTACACACTATAAGCCACGGTAAAAAATAAATATATACAAAGGAAAAATGAACACTAAAAATTATGCATTAAAGTATACCTCCTCATCGCTGTCGGCTGGAAGGGTGCCCAAAAACTGGCGGCAACTGCCACGCTGAATGGCAATGCTGATTACTTGGCCGTAAAACAAATCAGCCCTTTGGTCACGTGAAGAGTCAACCAACTGTTTAGACAGGTCTCTAAATAGAAGACGCGCATTCGGACCCCATGGCCCGAGTGATTCGACCCCAAACGGCCCAAAAATCTAATTATAAGTAAGGTTGTTATATTTCCGACACTTGTGAATATTTTTTTTTAAGTTAATATGTATGTTAATATTTTAGTGTTCTCCAAGTCTATGAAAAAAAATGAAAAAAGTTTATTAGTCAAAGAACTAGTCTATGTAGGATGGGACTGCTTAGCACGTAAATCACTGAAAGAGTCCTTAAAATCAAACATTAAAACAATAGCAGAACTTAACGACAATATGCAATATGGATATTAATCTATTTTTTTTTATTTAAAAAAAAATGCAATATGGATATTATTCTATGAAAAATAAAACAGAAAGAGAAAATATTTGATATATTGTGTCATGATTCCGACTAATGAGTAGTAATCAGTTGATAAGAATGTTTAAATGTTATCAGTAGGTTTAAGTAATATAGTTAAGTTATTCAATATTTGGATTTTCAACAAAGATTACGTCAGCCTATCTTATCTGTTTCTTATAACAACTGAAACAAATCACAATTAGTAACTTGCTTGTTTAAAATGTGTGCCCAAAATATTAACAAAATTTTTATCGAGGTTCGGTTTGAGAAGTACCAACCTAATAAGTGGGGTAAAAAGGAAGGTATAAATCTTATATATAAAATTCTCGTGTCGCAATGTTCGTTCTCATGAAATTTTGTGAGCATATTGAGTAGGTCTGAGAATCGGCCAACATCTATTTTTCATACCCCGAGTCATCTAGTATTAATATAATATCGTAAAAAGTAAACTCATTTAGGTACAAGGTAACTATATAAATACAAAGCTATCGATTCCAATCGCAATTTAATTAACACCTATCCATTAATAGGTATAGCAGGGTTTAGGCCAACGTTAAAAATAATAAATATAACAAAAAGAATCGCTGAGGACAGGATTCGAACCTGCGCGGGTAAAACCCATTGGATTTCAAGTCCAACTCCTTAACCACTCGGACACCTCAGCTATGTACTTTCTCTTCAAATTTAATGATATGTGCCGTATAATAGTAAAGTACGTTGTTTGTTCAGTTTGCGAGAGAAACTGTGTACTATAATGTTGATAGGAACATTAAAAGGAATACGTAAATAGTGTCGAACAACGGCGAGGTTGCCAAATGCATATACAGTGAGCCATTCGAAGCTAAAACGTGTGAGATGTGAAACAAACACACTCACAAGTGACAACAACATGAGTGTAGCGCGCGCTATAAGCTGTAGCAGTCGCACTGTTGCTCTACCATTTATACACGACAATATACTAGTTAATACCATTCGAAATAGTTTTCGATTACATTTTTAAGTTTGAGGAAGTTATTAGTTGTTATGTGGGCCTCAGTAAGATAACGTTCGATTTCCTATGCTATTATCTATGTATATATATAATAAAAATTCTACTTATCGTTTTTATTTACCACTGAATTTTTGTTATAAAACTAATAATATATTTTTGGGAGACTTGCGTTTATACTACAAGCGCCTAAGTGATTTGAGGTCGAGTTCTAGACTTTTAGTAACCCAGCATCTCACTAGAGTGCGCTCTTTGTGTGCATCAAACAAATGCATGGGCGAGTATACTCGGTACTACTCGACTCCAAAGCTCCGACTATGAACCAGTGCAGGTCACACTGCGGTCCTCATTGCTCGCAAATCTCAAACAGCTATTATAAAAGTACCGCTGATCATAAATATATGCTTTAAACATTTTCAACGATAATACGAACAGTACGAGTACTGATACACACTTATAACAATTGTTCAATGTTCATCAGCTACAGAAATGGTTCACAAGTTATATCAAGTAAGTCGATATCTCATTAATTCTATCATTGCGCTACATTGTTATGTTGAATATTGAATGTAGTTACTCACAGTTTGTCAACTCTTTACCCAGGTAACACTGTCAGAAAGGCAATTAACTCCAGGCATGAAGCTGCAGCAAATAGCACTTTTTGTATATTTAAGTAGTCTAGCACACCATTGCGTTTGCTTCCTCAGTAAATATTTAATGAACCTAAGTACTGATATAAGGTATAAGATTTATAAATCCAGTCTCAAAGTTAGGGTCTGCCACGCACCACCTTACTACGGAGAAGTGTGAACAGGTTCTTACCTACTTCTTCGTCTAGTGTATCTTGATTATCCAGCTTTGCTAGTACTAAAAACCGGCAATTTATTCAAAGTAACCAGATACCAAAGTACTCAGGTGACTATACTTAGAAATCAGGTAACTCCCCTACTAGCGCTGACGCAACATGGTCTAATAGTCATACACAGGAATATCTCCATGTTTAATGTGTCTATGGTTAATATAGATATAGCACTAACATAATCTAAACATGGTCTGACTATTCTCAAAGGATCGTAGAAATAGTTGTAGTATCATTTATTTATAAGTTAGTACGAAATCAGTGTGTTATCAAACTGAAAGGTAAACACGACTGCTAAGTGCTAGTCTGACGTAGAAGTAATTTATTCAGCTGATAAAGAATCTGTTGTTCAGAAGCAGGTTTTGGTGTCAAAACAAAATTAAAGCGTTCTAAATGGCCAGATCGGTTACATTGACGTCATTCCAAAAGTAATGGTAAACAAAGTAATTTGGGATTCGATACGACACGGGTCAGACTATGTAAGGTATTGGGAAAGTGATTAATACAGAGAGGTACTGAGAGGTTTTGTGTTGCACATTGTTAAGTTTCTGCTAATATGATGTTGCAATTTTGTGATGCAGTCACCACCATTTCAACTGCCTAATTGGCACACATGTAGGTAACCTACCAATCTTGTAATCTTGAAATAGTAAATGAGATCGTACAGCTCGTATATGAGCGATAATAAAAAAGTACAAACAAATATTTACACTATTGTTACTTCTGTAGACACTGATCATGTAAACATTTCCACATGATTTATAAGTACTGACACAAAACTCAACTCTCGATTAAAATAAAACGACTTTAACCTGGAAAAATAAAAGAATCAGAAATATAGAAAGAAAAATAAAAGAAGTTTAAATAACCTAATAGAAGGATAATGTAGGGCGAGGAAGCTCGGGTACCTCGATAAATTATCACAGGTTCGCCAGTAACTTGATATAAAATCAATAACCCGAGAAGCTCCTGGGGTTTGCTGATAGCAATATTACGTGTAAATAATTCTTCAGGAGCTGTTTGTTTGCTCAAACTGAAACTGGTGCAAGGAATAAATTGCCATCATTTTACATAATACTAGTAAGTGCATAAAATATAAGTCAATATAAATAATTAATAATAATTTCAAAAACATCTGAAGGCCATAAAATTCTGTTTGGTAGGTGCGTTATTCTACAGAACAGAAATTAACATTGCTATAGTTTCCTATATAAGAAGGGATCGGTTAACTAAGTACGTATAGTTATTATAACTCTTTATAGATCACAGTTATTACTAAGGTATTTATGTAGGTACCTCATAATTATTAAGAACATTCACCTTTTATTTTTTGTTATTTACATTGAACAATTCAGCTTAATGAAGTTCCCTATAATGTATGTATTAGTATTACTAAAAATAAATACACATTTTCTATTGTTAGTTAGTAGTGAGTAATCTGCTTGCGTACATTGCACATTATTACGTCACTTCATAAAATATATATTACAAACGAATATAGAATACAAACGTTTATTTTAGCTCATTGATCAGCAGCTGAGGTGTCCGAGTGGTTAAGGAGTTGGACTTGAAATCCAATGGGTTCTACCCGCGCAGGTTCGAATCCTGTCCTCAGCGACTCTTTTTGCATTTTATTTTTTTTTTTTTTCTTGTATTTTGGTGTAATTTATGTATATTTTGGTATTAAACATTTAAATATAGTATTAAAAATTATTGCATTTTTATTGTAGCTTTTGTCGTAGAATTCTAATGATTTATATCATTCGAATGACGTTGATGATACCTATAATAGCAAGTATTATTATTATTATACAGAGGTTTAAAAAAAAATTGACGAGGAAAACAGTGGTATATTGTTCGGTCCAGTGTAACTCTTTCCTGGAATAGTTCGTGGCGGTTCTTAGAATTCGCTTAGGTGTATCACAAGTGGTACAGTCAACCTTGACAACATGGATAAAGGTCACATCTTTTAGTAGGTAGGCTGACTCTACATATAATTTTTTTTTAACACACGGATATTTTTGGAAAGTTTGGTTTTTTAATAATACTTTGTCCAAAATGAACAATAATTATATTAGTTACGGATAGTGAATCAATATCGGCTTCAAGAACCCTTAAGTCATCTCCCGAGTGTTAACAAGATGTCGTTGCGAGAAGAAACCCTCTTACCACTAGACTTTTTCAGGGTTGTTGACCTCTCCAAACTCTGGAAATGGAGGAAAAGGAAACTTAGAAGTCATTGGCTTTTTCAAACAAATGTATAACTAATGCTTATTGAAATAAGGTATATTTTCCCTAAGTGGAATTCTTGTGGATGATAGGCTATATGTGTACCATTCTGAATTGAACTTTGTGGCTGTGTGTTAAAGTTTACTTTGACATGTAAGAGACTGTTTAGCCGGAAGTAGGTTAAGCACAAGTTATTTTTCACAGTTCGTAGCGAAACACTGAGACGGAGTTGCGGAATAATAACTGGGATAAGCAGAAACGCGCGTCTCCATTTAATATATACATGATTTTATGGTAGGAACCCTTAGAAAACATGCGCGTATCTACTGTAAATAGGGTTGGACAGGTAAATATTTGTATGATCTAGATTTTTCGAGTCAGCGTGTGCGTGTGAGATTTGTATAGAATTGGTTGGTAGATACCAATAATATTTTTGTAGGTCAAACAAATTTGTCCAGCGCGGAAATCAAACGCACGACCGTTAGTACTGAAAGCCAGTTCGCATCACTTTCATCATACATGCTCGTCGGTTTAGACTCTTAGACCATTCCGAACCCTGGATATCTCTTCTAGATAATGCATAACACCTTCCTTGCATGTTTACTACTTTGAAACGTATGCGAAAAAAATATATTATAGTGTCACGAAATGTGGATATTGTACATCGGCGGAATTCTGGAGGATGACACATACACCATTTGACTCAACCATGACTACATTGTCGCGTTAGGTTAGCCTGTAAGGACAATTGTAATAGGTATATATAAATAAATATTTTTAAAACGAGCAGAGCTGTATACAAGCCTAGTTTCTTATTTTATTATGACCTCCTTTAATATACACATGCATGCAATTAGTTATTGACATAGCGACACTTAGAAAACTAGATAATTAGCGATATTTGAGCCGAACCTGGGATATGTGCAGCGGCCGCACTTGTCGGGGATTACCCGCGGGCCGCTGAGTAATCACTAACATGGCCGAATGGTCACTGAATGATGCGCCGCCAATATAAACGAAATAAGTTTTTAATTGCGTAATTTATATATATTTTATTTGTATGTACAGTTGATTTACTGCAATTGGTGCCGGATGCTGAATTCTTGGTTCATATTTAAATGAGTACAGGGTGTTCTTAAAGCATGCATCTTAACGCAAGCAAGCATAATAGGTATGTTTAAATGTTTCGTAGTGGTGTCTTTAATTTAAAAAAGGGGGCGTCAGGGACTACCATGTAATAGTAGTTTTTTGCAATGTGGAGTTTCTCTTTTCTCCGACCTGGAAGTTCATGACTAGCTGCGCTCCGCGGTGTTACTTGTGTTTTGGGTTAAAAAGCCTAAGTATTAATCCAAGGTGTCAGCTACCTCCATAACAAATTTAATCAAAATTGGTCCGGCCGTTTGTGCGTTAACAGGTAACAAATTTTCAAGCACACAAACTTACTCACTTCGCCTTTATAATATTAGTGTGATGATAATACCTGTCTTAAACTTAACTTAAACACTTCTTAAGTCTGTTGACATCTCTATTGTTCAACATGCAAACGGCAGAGACTAGTATAATTTTATCCATGGTTAAATATTGATTGTTATATCAATAAGGGTATAATTATGTAGCAATATAGCTAAATTATCCAGAGTAACGCATGTCTCAGCATTTCATAACTTAGCGACTCCATCATCGACAAAGCGAGGGTGTAGAGCAGCGCCTCATCACGTGCTAATGCGCTTAATCTTCGCGTACTTATAACCAGCGATATTAAAACAGAACATTAAACATATTGGGTGTCACAGGCCACCTGCCCCATGACCCATGACCTCTGTGACTTGATACTGTGTCGTGTGTCATTGATTGATGGCGGTGAGCGGGGCCTGCGGGCTCGTGTTGACACATGCTGCCATCACTCGTGTGTGGGTTGCGGGCGTGTGATAATGATACTGGTCGGAATTTTACGAGCGGTTGGGACCTGTTCCTTCACCTCTGTTCTGCTATGACCGCGACATTATGTAGGACAGCCCACAAATCACAAGAAGGTCAATTCTTGGAACTTATGGATGGTTTTAGTCTAATAATTTCCGGCAATATATAACTAAATAGTACAGCGTCATTTGTTTGTGTATTTTTCTTTGTCTTCCCGGGGTAGTTCCATGAGGTGTATTGAACTATTTTAATTATATTAACAGCAATAGACAACATGTAGCCGTCATTACAATAAAATTCATATGTTTACATACTATGTGTGTAAATGTAGCGATCTATAATATCAACGAAAAAGCGATACAGTTTAAAATTATGTAACAAACCGTTACTTATTTATTTATTATGGCACTCCAACAACAAAGCCACAGAACTAACACAATAAATAATGCTTAGATTAATAATATCGTGACCTTGTCACTTATAGGTGTGCACAGCTTTTACATGTTTTAAATGATTTACAAACAGATAAAATAGTTATTGGGTAAAAATTGCAAGGCCCCGCTGCTCGACAGGCGCGTGCGCTTTGCCACTAATTATATAATTGTACAAATCTACTAATGGCGTCAGCGCATATTATTATGATCTATGATTTTTAAAGAGGTTATTTAGTTTCTTCTTCCTATTCAATATTTACTTTGTGAGTAAGCAGAAAAGTTAACAAAATAATCTCCACTAAATTGAGGAAGCTATTGTTGCCATTTTATTCAATAATTTATTCATTACACGATACCAATGCATAAATAATGTAGTGCGCCTAATTTACAGAGGTCGAGGAACATATCGCGTTATTGGCACAAGTAAGTATTTCCGGTTGCACGCTCTGGGCGGGCGGGCGGCGCGGTGGGCGGATCGATAGAAGCTGGTGGACCGTAGCGGCCACTGTGCAGGGTCATGCAGTAGGACAGAAACACAGATAGTACAGCGATAGGCTGTAGATCTCGTTTATAAAATATCATTTACTATTGTCTGTAGTAATCATTTAAATTAGGTACAGCACGGAGTAGTTTAAAATATGATAAATAATTTTTAACGATTTTAGCCTGTGCTGGTGCAAAGCTTGTTTTTTTTCTGTAGAAAACAGGCTCCAAGCTCTTATACTAGACGTCTAATTGTTTGAGGTGTGTTTAGTACACGTTTTTATATTTTGATTAGTTAGTCAATTTGTTAATAAAATGAAGGACAAATAAAAAAACCTATAATATCGTAGGACGTGAGTTGCTACATAATTTTATTTAAACTATATGACTCATCCACTAGGTCTACCTCGGTCAGGTGGGGTTTGTGACGTCATAAATTCTATGAAACGTTGCTAAAATATTTCTTGAGTTCCGTTACATTTCACAATGTTGTATCCTCATGACATCAGTAGCATGTGGTATATGCCATTTAATTTCTAAAAGGTATTTTTTATAAATGAGTCCTGTTTCGTAAGCCTGGATTATAAGCGTGTTCTACACGTAGTCGCTGGCAGTTTCTAAGACAATTATTTTTGTTCTAAGCTTGAAATTTTTGTTGAAGTCTACTTCCGTGTTTGTTATTATTGCTCGAATGGATGTTTTTAAATTACCTATACTCTCAATATGTACAGTCAATTTGTGATCAATTTTTGAGTTATTTGCTATTTTATATAATATGTCTTGTAATAGTCAGCGGGTTTTTCTTGAACAATTACCAAACTTTGTCGCAAAGATATCAAATAAATTGATGATCATAACAATAAATACGAGGCTAAATTGCTTGGGTTTTCCCTCAGTTCAAGGAACACTTGGATCATTGGATGTTAAAATAAACAACATAATTATATTTTTATGGAAATGTTCTGGTGATTGTCTTATCCCTTTAGACAATAGCCTGTATTGTTTTGAGGCGTCATGAAGAAAGGTATATCTCAATGAACTCATAATATGAGAAGTTTGGGTCTGATTACTGGCAAAACATAGTGACCTACTACACCCATTAAAGATTCTTGTACTTACTCGTAGCTACGCTCTACAAAATAAAATGTTGATTTGATTTAAGATGGTTGATTTGCAAAATAATGTAATAAAAGATGATGATTACTAATCAATCAAAACCTTTAGGTTACGTATATTTCCTGGTATGTACTCGGTGACGCATGCTTCAACTATTTATTATTTTATTCGGAGGGGAGCGTCCAGTTAGTATTCTGTGTTCCACTGCACAGTGATTATTTCTCGCAGTCACGCGTGACCCGTGACCTGACTCAATCAAAAGTTTACTATGGAAATACAACGCTCGTAGTTTTGTGATTGTTGCGTTCCATTGCTGTTTTCGTTCAGACAACGTAACACACGCAATGCATAGACAGCAATGGACTACGAGATGGGTTTGTGGTGATAGTATTTCTGTTCACATAGGGGTAGGGATGTTTTCACACGGTTCGTTCGGATATAATATTGAATACGGTGCTCATTGAATTTTTACATAACATTGCAATGGGAATACTGGTACATTTATTCGTATTCTGATGTGCCGCCATGGTTGTGAAATGTTGATATGTTTCCAACTTGGTAGTAAGTTGTTGTTGATTCAAAGCCAAATAAATAGTACATACCTAGTAATACTAATAGGTAATAAATATTACGTTCATTATTATTATGTAAGTAGTTATTTTAATTTACATTAGAGCAATTCAATACCTATTAATATTTAATTTTAAACTTCTTATTATACCTTGTAACAGTCTGTCTTAAAGTAACCCATATATACAAAACTAAAAAAATCATTTTTCCGTGAGTCTCCGTCAAATACCTTGCTCGGTAAAATATAGGTTGTGCAAATATTTGGTTTGTGAGGATCACACCGCGACCTCCTGATCTGATAGTCAAACAGTAGAGGGAGACTATTAGGAGGAGCATATCGGAGGGAAGTACTAATGTAGAGGGGTTTATGTAGGACTAGGACGTGTTGCTATGCAGCAACTGCTGAGTACATAATATGTCCAGGTAGTGTGGACATTAAACGAACTTTTTAATTTTCAGGAATATTGTTAAGAAGCAGATGTCTCTATAACATGAGGAATTATATAAGATGCAAACATTTTAGGCAAGTAAAGGACTATCGTTAAATTTAGATGTACTAAACATTTTGTGTGTTTTTAATGACTTTGCTTGTTCAGTCTTATGGCAGCTTTATTGCTTATTCCTAATATTGAGCCCTCTGTAACCATATGTTATATGTTAAATTTGAATTAAGTAAGTAGTATCTTAACAGTCACTTAAATACTTGCCACGAAACAAAATCACTCGGTCCTGAAACTGGTCAACTACCTCACTATATAATTATACAATAATTCAGCAAACTCCTGGCGTGTCATAACCGTAACATACTGATGTCGGAGGTACAAAACAAAAGCCTTATGTACCGTTGCGCGCGCCAAGACGCCGGGAGCCCAATAAAGTGTAAAAATAAAGCAATTAACTCGCGGGTCGGTTTTACGACTGGTCGGGACAACGCGCGTTATTGTTAGGTTCATTACACACCTGCGATTATTAGTCGCCATTACTTTTTTGCTACGAAGTGATTTATTTATGTTTTGTATCCCTTTGGACAAAGGAATTTGCATATTTTTATGTTATTTGCCAACGAATGAATGTATTTAAATTGGTAAATGGATACTGAACTTATCTAATAAAGACAAGTTTAATAAAAACTCTTCGCCAATATCCCAACGCTGCTGGTTGAGCATTGAATAAATGATTACTAGTAGTAATAGTAATAATAATTACTGCTAGTTTTTAACTAGGCTAATAAATAGGCTTGGTTTTGATATACTTGGCTGTGAAATAAGTCTTCCGTCTGTAGGCAGCTTATAGTTCATTCAGTGTCGAGCGGCGTGAGGGTGGAATAAAACTTACTGTTACATTTAGCGACTTGTCGTAAACGGCTTGATTGTCGCCGTCGGCCCGTCCGGCCCGGCCGCTGGCGCCCGCACCGGCGCCGGCGCAACCTGTTCTTATTAATAGTTGATGCGAGGTGATAGCGAACCACATGAGTTGTCATATCGGAGGATCTTTGCACCGACTGGGTGCGGACATGCGGAATCACTTCATTGACAGCCTCGTAATTATGATTAACAAGCAGACCCAGAGTAAACAGTACAATACATAGCTGGTTTTTATAGGGTTCATTGGAGGCGATAAAAAGTATTGGCGCTGATTCTTTTTATTACAAAATAAAACGCAGATAGAGAGCTTCCCCGAGTAATCTGTACCTGCTTGAACGTGTTATGCATCCTGGGCAGACCGCCCGTACTACTGGTACTGCTGTCATTTCCAGGGACACACTACACCACCACATTACTTAGTTCAATATGCAACAGAGTCGGCGCCATTTTATCTCATCATGTATGGATAGCAGTTCTAAAACTGTAGCAGTGAAGCTTGTGTGTGCTTGGTTGTCCGTCTTTGCCTTCAGTACTTTCCAACGTGGTGGCCTCAAGTAATTAAGACTTGACTAGTCTAATATAAAGACACTAACCTAAAGCTAGCGTAGGAAACCCAGCACACGTAACTACCGCATTATAAGCTTCAAGCCTAGACTTTAACTTTGTATAGGAGAAAGTTAAGAGACGTTTTTTATGACTATAAGGATAAATACTTCTAAAAGTCTCTAAAAGGGTCAGAATACCATATATGATTTTTCTTATCAAACCATACCAGCCTCCACAATCAGGCACACTTATAAGTCAGTGGTGTCTAACAATACCTAACTTCGAAAGAACTTAACCACTTTTACTTAAGATTGAAATAGTCACATTGGTCACTGCTTATGTCCCTTGTGCTAACTTCAGAGCGGCCATGACACCTAAAAAGCTTGCATTAATTAGAATAGAGCATAGCAGAGATAGAAGCGACGTCCCTCGGGAGCACCGCGCACCGTTGCAGCCAGAGTTAATGCAGTTTCCGAGCACACATCACATAAGTGATGTATAGAAAACAAAGGCTTCGTGTAGCGTTCACCCAACATGGCTCCCAGTAAGGTAACTTTAAGTTTACTCCGTGCATTTAACAGTAGTTCAGTACATACTCTCATGTTTAGCTTTAACAGTAACAGTTTCAACTTTGGCCCGCACTTGGCTCTTATTGTAGGCGCGTAGTAAATCTCACCGCTTGAAAACAAACAAACTATTATTTTGTATATGTAAGAAAACTTTAAGACCAGCGTCCCTTTTTGAGCCGCCATATTTATTTATTTACATACTTGGACTTAATCGGAGATGTTCTGCAAAAGGGTCAAGTGAGGAGAACCGTTAACCGACGAGCGTGTATGACGAATGTGATAAGAGATAATGGGGCGAAAGAAGTGAGCCAGGATCGTAGCAAATGAAAATCCGTGGTGTCTGCCCATCCCTCTGGGTAATAGGCGTGACGTTATATCTGTTAAAAATAATGACCCTACTTACTACCTAGAGTCATCAGTCATCTGTAATACCTTCGGTAATAACCAGTGGCAACACGACCGCAAGACAAGTGTAGGTTACACTGGCGGCGCGCCAACCGCTGGCAGCGCTGGTCCACCACTCACTGGTAGCGTCAGCCCCGTCTCAAGTTATATTTCTGTTTGTTCTCTAGTGTCGGCACTCGACCTAGAGCTGGCAGCCCGACAGTTATTAAGCTATCTGTTTGGAACCTAGGAAGAATACGAACAGATATTAGTTGTGATCGTTGTGGTACCTACGTGTTGTGTATGTATGTATTTTGATTGATGTATGGATGTATTACCAGAAAAAGGAGAGATGTCTATTGACGATCATGTAAGTATGTATTATATTCAAACTGATGTTTTTTCTGATATGCACCCCGGATTAACTTAATTAGACCTCACGCTGGAAAGACGCATGTGCTATTTATACGCGACCAGTAACGCAGGTACAATCCAGAGAATATAATAAGATTGATGATTTCATTAAGGCCCTTCACTGTTTCGTGTTGTTTAGTACAGTAAGCAGTATTTAAATAAATCGTTCACTAAGATTAACGTCCGTGAGGCTGAGGGAGCTTAATTTATGTCCTGGGCCTATGTGTGTGCTATCTTAATTATAGATGTATGGCATACTAGATGAGCTCGACGCTTCGTTCGCCTGAATAATTCATTTTCTGGGACGTTTGATGATAAAAGTAGCACATTTGCTAATCCGAGATATTTTTAACCTCTGTGTGCTCAGATTTTGCCGGTAGGCGAGATTAAGTAATAAAATGTTATTACTTAGTTTAGTTATATAACCAAAAGCTTTATTAGGACACTCAATGACGCTGAGTTAGCGTTCTCATTGAATAAACTTGTAGGTCAGTTACTTAGAAGATATATAGGTATCCAGTAAATAAAATAATGCTGTCTGTTTTGAAGTAGCCTCGGCTACAGGGATCTAGATATCAATTTGAAATACTTTGTTTCTTGGGAATTTAATTCTAAAAATATTTCATTGATTGGCAAGTCACCATGAGCATGAGTTTCATAGAAAAAGCTAGTGCTAGTGGTGTAGACTAGCCAGTCTGCGATTGTCAAGGGGCAGACTGGTCGGGGTGCGTCGGACGTAAATTAAGGTATCTACTGTCGCTCGGGGAAGCTGTTTGTGGGAACGAACTTAATAAGAAAATTCCATTTTATTGGAAAGGCCACACAACAAGAACTTATGGAAAGACCTTGGTGACAGAATCTGACTGCCGACATGGTTAGGGTGATTAAACATGATATTGTCGCTCTTCAGTTATAATGGACGGTGGAAATTGTAATAATGTGGTACATGTGCTAAGAATTTCCATTTACTATTTCAGAGTCACACTGCAAACTATTAACGAAGGACAACTCCGTGTAGAGCGCGGTGCAGGCTGCATTTATACAAGCGACAGTAACAGTATGCAATGAGCATTAAAAATACCATAATAAACATTATAGAAATAATTTTGTTTTAAGAACGTAAGTAATGAATACATTGAGATATGATTCACATCACGATGCGAGAAGGGTAGGTCTTTTACATCTTCTGAATGTGTGGTGAGTGCGTGGATGTAAAGGCGCCGCGTGACGTCTAAAGCATGCGTGTGCGCATATCGGCAGATCGGCCGCACGCATCCTTCTATTGTTCTCGATAATGCGTCAACAGACGGACTGACAATATTGTGTCATCCAGACAATATTTTAGGATCAGCAAGTGAGCCACTCGTAAAGGTCAGAACAGGGAACAGGCATTTCGATAATGAAGGCGTCTTGTAGTAAACGGTATTATGTATGAGATGAATCATCCTAAACATAGCAAATGGTACAATAGATTTTACAGTGCATGGTCAACTTAATCATACATAGTACAATATTACCTAACGTCCACGAAGAGGCGAGTCTATTGACAATATCGGTAACAATCAACAATATTACAATATTAGACAATGGTATCCTCCTTTAACTAGAGTAGTAATATCCCGTGGTTCGCATTGTGGATGTGGGAGGTCTACATCCAGGCGAGCGCCTTCAGCGTACATAATAGAGTCTGCTCATGCGCAGTGGCGTTGTAACACCGTGCCTATTGTTGACACATATTGACATGTGCGTAGTCCACTGAGACAATCATAAAGTAATGCCCATGTTTCCGACGGCCGCTCATGCTGGGTGGGCTGCGTGATTCACTGACATACAGGGCCGATTGTTGATTGTATTTCAATGATGTAGGGTAGGATGAATGTGTACAATGTACAATGCAAACATTACTCACTTTCATTTAAAGACACACTTTAAGATAATAAATAAAAAGTCTTTACGAAATATAAACAAGCCCTTAATCTAGGCGTTTTACTGTCCTAGTTGAATGAGTGCCCACACTGTCTACCCCTCGCTGCGAGGAATACATGCATGAAGCGCTGATGATGCAACATTGTTCAGTATCAAACCAAACCAGTTTAAATTGTAGAAATCTTGCTCTATGATATTGCTTATACAATACATGTTTTCAATAATCTTTAATTAATCCAAACATTCAGCTGAAACAGCAATTTCTACGAAGTTTTCTAGAATTGTTTCATCAGACGATGTATCACGCCACGGCGCAAGCGCACCTGACTATGTGCAATATGACACCCGTACCCCAATTATGTCACCTGACGATGCAAATGTGTACCTCGCGTATTATAACTAGTTAATTATGTAAAATATCTGTTCAGCCATTTAGGCTCACACGTGCTGTAATATAAGTTTAATGTTGTATTCAAGTGTTCGTAGTGTAGGCACAGGTATAGGTACCAGTTTGTTACATAACAAGGTACCTACATCTACGTTTCTTTAAAACTAGCATTTTTTGTATAGGTATTATATAACCTTTTCCAAAGGCTACTTGAAAAGTACAATGATCTTACTTATGAGCGCTTAATGCTTATCTAGATTACCTCGACTCGAATGTTCTTAAAACTTCACTGCACTGCTGGATGCTGTGCTACTAACACTGAAGATGTAATTTAAGAGGTTTAAGTAAAACCTATAACACTTACAAAAGTAGATAGTAGTATGTATAACTAAGTTTAGGTTACTATTGTGTCCGAATAGTTGTTTGCACAGTGGCTCAGCGATTGGACTACTGCGCTTGGCGTTGCAGGTTCAATTCCCGCACGAAACAAAAAATTATGTGATGCGCAGATGATGATAATGTTTGTCCCTAGTCTGGGTATTTGCGTATGTGATGTCTTATGTTTGTGAAACACATCCACAGTGCAGGAGACATTTGAAGTCTAGGGCGACGTTTTTTTTTAAAGTAAAATGATTCTTATGTACTTATTTCCTACTATTGTTTCTTTGTTTATATTAATTGTAACCTACTAATATTACTAATACCACGTATTACGCAATGTGCGGTGCGTGTATTCTGTTTGTCGATCCACTAGCGTCAGTGTGTCTGACGGAGCATTTTATGCAGACGGTAACGACAACAGCCCGCGTGAAGTAATACAGATGATACAGAACAAAACACAACAACAATACATCACGCCAGTATTCTCCGAAGAGACAACGGTGTGGCCGTACACACTTTTTTTTTTCGAACTCTCTCGCGTTAGCTCTGAAGGAGCTCTGACTGCTTAACCGGTCGTTTGGCGAGACCTAATAAAAGGCCTCCAGCCAGGCTTATTAACTAGGCCGTACACCCACATGTCACCAATGTTGTTATACGACCCAATGTAATGGTGGCGAGCTGCCTTTACCGGGGTACACATCCGGACTCCGTGCTGCTTCTGAAAATTATCCTTGGGAAAAGCCAATAATACTTAGGGAATCGAATTCAGGACCTCAGCAGTCGCGCTTTGGAACACTAGTGTAACGAGTTATGATGAGAATCTTTATTAATATTATGAGAAAACATCTATAGTGAGAATTAACATAGCCTACGATAGTCAACTGATCGTACGATATGCCATGGGCAGTCAGTCTCGCTGACAACACGCTGATTGGCTATTTTATGAACTGTGTTACATGCCCACCGATACACGAAGGAGGTCGTCGTAGAGCTGACTACGATCTTTTGTGTTTACATCTCAATTAATCCATTCCTTAGTGACCTGAATGATGTAGCTAATACTTGAACTTTTGCTTACTTTGCAGGTAATTAAATAACGATTTTAAAGGTTATAAATAACTATTGAATTTTAAAAATAAAATTCATCTAGTTAAGCACGACACCGAGTTTAAATAATAAAATAGTGCAGGTCATAAATAACTCCATGAAACATTGACGTCAAAATGTATTTCTGAAACTGATTTCGCGTTGCATTCCGGTTGGGCGGGCGGCGGCAGTGGGCGGGCGGCGCGTCCGCCCGAGCGCGCTCAATTTCCAGCGCTCGCTCGCCCAGCCTTCACGCGCCGCATTATGCACAGCCTGCGGACCGTGAATATCTGGGAATAGATACACACCCGGCTAATTTAGGAGGGTGTTGTGTGGCCGGGTACCGGGATACCTGCCACCGTGGTATATGTCCGCTACCTACTACTAGGCGAGTTTGTATTGATTATAACACTTTACTGCCTTTCTTATTAACGGTTGGGTCTAAAATTCTAAAAGGTATTCCTTTTGATTTAATTACGGCAAAGGCCTTACAAAATTTGTAGTATAACCACATTCTGTCATTATCGGAAAAGCTGTATAACAAAGAAATAGATAGAAATATAACAAAGAACCAAATCTATTTTAATTGACCAGCTGATCGAAACAATGGGGTTGCCTGTTAGAACGTATGTATTGACTAAAATTACTTCCTTTGACCAGTGTATCTTTAACTTGGAGAGATAAACAAATATTTGAAACTTGCTACTGACGGTAGTTATTTTTTAAATAACATCGTTAATTACATCTGTCGGTGTACACCAGTCACCAGTGACCAGTGACACTCAAACTTATAATTATAATGTTAACAAGTTTGTATTGAAATCAATTAAATAAAACTATAACGCCGGCAAACGATTAAGTCGAAAACGACAAACCAATTGAACCGCAACGTTAGAATATTGTCATACCGTATATTAGTACAAATAACAAATTGTGATTCAGAAATTATTCAAAAAATTAAAATGTATTAAAATATTATGCACTTTGTTTGTTACATACAACTTCCTTAAACGATATAGTAATGTTAACTTTTATATTTCACATAATGTGTTAACTTTTTCTTATTATGTGTTAGCACAGTTACGAAGCGCAGTGCAGTGCGCTCCCCCTGAACAGTTTGAGTGCCGCTGTAAACGACGCCGGCGCGTGCTAACAATGCATTGTTCGGTGTTCCGTTCGTACAAAAAACAAATTCCTGATGAACGGTGAATTACGTGGACAAACAAACACTACGCTACTACCGTGACTGTTACCGTACAGTGTGCACTGCCCTGTACGAGCTTGTTCGGGTGTTGTCGTAGCTACACTACCTCCAGTGTTTTTCTAGTAACTTGAGTACAATGTAAATAATGCAAGTACACACACGGCTGTATTCCCGAAAGTAGGCAGAGATGTGATATTGTTCCTTTTGCCAGATTAACATGGGATTTTGCTAGCACAAAGTTTGTCATTAGAATACTAACAAAGTACATAATTAAGACACTGGTGCTTACCTAGGTTTGATCCCGCAACCTTGTGCATATGAAACAGGTCCTTACACTTTGATCCATTTCATTTTTTTATAATATATAAATATTCTAAAATAAATCATAATTATCATATTTACGTATGTACCTTAGAATCCTTAATTTTTTGGCGATTAGTCGGTGTGGAAGGGTACATCTCGGGAATGACACGATTCATGTCAAATATCCGTAAATCAGTATAAACAAGCACTTGTTCGTGAATTGGGTCTTCATGGCACAGACAATGCTGAATAATTACGTAACCTAACCAACCATGCATACATATTATATTGATTTTGCAATATCGCTGTTCTTGATAAATGGTAAAATTTCGTGAATACATAACCCCGTTAATGAGCGCTTCGTAGAAAAGTATTGGAGTCATCCTCTAGAGCTGACAACCTGCGTCATCACTTTGAGCTGACTGGTTAAACACTTGTTAAGAGATTCTTATCCTCACCTTCCTTTCAGTATTGGTGAAAACAGAGGCGTAGGTCTGCGTTTATGAGGATTTATGTTTTTAAGTAATAGTTGAAGTTTTTGGAAAAAATTATAAATCATATAGATCACTGAGACTTATTGTTTTCTTAATTGTTTGCATTTATAATTAAATGTATATTACACTTAGACGTTTTATGAAAATCAGACTTAAAGGTCAAACGTTCCAAAACGATATAGAATGAGACAACAGGTGGAAGTGGCAATGGGCAGGCCATATCGGTCGAAGAACCGATAACCGCTAGAGAAGAAAGATTCTCGAGTGGCGGCCACGAACCGGAAGACGCAGTGGTAGCAGGCCTCCCACCAGGTGGACAGATGATATCGTTAAAGTTGCGAGTCACCGGTGGATGCAAATGGCACGTTGTCGTTCATTGTGGTGTTCTTAGAAGGCCTTTGTTCAACAGTGGAAGTCTTCCGGCTGATGATGATGATAATTAATGAGAAACAAGGAAAACTAGATTAGTCGTACAAAGCTAAGTAGAAAATTACTAAAATTGTTGCCTTTAAAAGCAAAATAATTATGCCGTTGCTTGTGGGAACAGTCGTAAATTATAATAATTTAACTAAACAAATAGCCCACCAGCACGTGACGGTTAACAAACACACTATTAAAGCTACTAACTACGCCATTTATTGATTGACTTTTTTGTGTAAATAATCCTGATTCGTGCCCATGTTTGTCGTTCAGGCACGATGTGTCTCTGTTACCTTTCTAATCTCTACACGTGACATTACTACACTAGATAACCAATTGAAAACATGTACTGGCGGTCAGACAAGTCAATCATGTGCCCCTGGCTCGATGTAAGCAATTACTTCGCTAATCGATGCTGTCAGTTTTTTCTTGTTTTCCATTAAATTCAATTTTACACTTTTTCCTTAGTTGCAGAGTGTATTTTGTACTTAATGACGCTTGTTAGCAGGATATTTATTGAGTGCTGAGGAAAGACATTCTTTTGTGTGATAATGATGGGTGATTACTACAATCGTATCTTTTCTCGCATTTTTAATACAAATAAGTCTCTTTCGTACAATTGTATAACATTGTAAGAGAGATAATCCATTATACTGTATCTACTGAGTTGTAAACACGGTAAAATATTTTCTGGAATGTCCGCAAAACTTGCGGTTCATTCATAAGCCAAATCTAAGTGAGTGACTTTGTAGATAATAATCGATTGGCATTTTGTAAATAACTGGTATTTTACAAATATTTCTAAATGGTTTGTTTGTATTTTTTCAGCGTAACTTTCCCTTGTAAGGTGTTTAGTAGATATTAATATGCTAAGTGTTACGCCAGTGTCGGTCATCAAACTAGTTGCGTGCACCACGCTCTGTGGCGCGCACGCAACGTAGGGCGCCGGCTTAGTTGCGCACGCGCTTCTTTGCTTGTATGTCGCAGGGAAATGCATTATAAAAAAGTAGCAATACAAAATTAAAACATATTCTCTTCTATTTTTTTTACATTAATAAAATTTATACACCAAACTAAACCATACTTTACAAATATTAGGCGGTTGGTTAAGATCAATCCAATGTCTCTGTGCCAGGCACAGTGTACCTCATCGGAAGCACAGATTACTACCGGACTTTTTTCTAGCAGAACTTTACTCTAAAACTAGTCTGACAATAAAGAATCACACTAACAACAATATGTTATGTATCGCGCACAGACATTATTACAATACTTATTTCAAAGTTAACTGAACAAAAAACTCATAATCTGCAACCATTAGTACGTAAGAAAAACTATACAGCAGCATCAGTAACTGTAGACTAATTGTAACAAATGATCGTGGTGTGTGCCGTTCTGGGCGATTGGGTGGCACGGCCGACCGCGCGCCATGCCCGCGGCCAGCCGGGGAGCTGGCATTGACTGCAGCGTGACTCACGCGCGCCGAGGTGCGGACCGTCGATGGATCCTCAATGGCTAAGGTATAAGGGAACTAGCATTTATGAGTAAATGTTACCCAATAAGCATGTGTGGACTTCAATGGACCTCTGGAGTTTCTTGCCGGTTCTTCTCCATTGGAATGACATTTTGGAACCGTGCAACTAGCATCCTAACGTTTCATAAACGCCTGTAATAGGTTTATGTGAAATAAAAACATTTTGAATTTGAATTTGAATGGTTGTTTCTTTTCAGTACTTAACAATGCGTGTACAAGGCAAATGGGCTTCATTGCTTCTTCACATAATGAAAGTGGACTGTGTTCCTCAAATCTTATAAGAGACTTCTTCTTTGCTGCCTCGTTTGTTCCAGTTCACTAAGCGCGACTGCTGAGCATGTAGTTCAAATCCCGGGCCGGGCAAAGTGTTACTGAGTTTTTCTATTTAATAATTCTTAGTTGCAGTACGGAGTCTGAATTTGTGCTTGGTTGATGGCAATAGGCTCCCTCTCTTATACATCAGGACCTATAACAAAACTGTCAAAATATGTTACCTCTGCCTACCCCCTTAGGGGAATTCATATAATTAAACTGCCTATAACTGTCCCACTGCAGAGCAAAGGCCTCTTCTCGCATAGAGAAGGATTGAGCATTAATCACCACGCTAGCTCCCTGCGGGTTGGTATTTACGTACTTTGGGGAATACAGGCTGATATTTTGTTTTTATGTACGTTTTTAAATGTCGTTGTTTCAAGGAAATACTCAAAGAACAAATGTGTACATCATTAGTTTTACTCACCATAATACGTGACACAGAATCTAAATTACAAGTATTTTCGTTTTGTTCTGTATGAGCGAAGTAACTCTAAAACTTGTCAGAAATAACCAGAAGCTTTCTCAAATGAAGTAACTTTTGAAGTTCTACGAGGGCTCTGTCTCTACTTAACCCATTACAGAGGGAGGGTGCTGCTGTGTATGTGTGCGTTACTTGTGATGGACGAATTAAGGTACTTGAGAAGTCGTTATCTTACAGGATTCTAGAACATTCCCTGGTTTTGGGAATTGTCTAACCGTGTAAGGAATAGGTAGTGTTTTTCTATAGTGTAGATAGACTTTGCCTTTGGTGATAAGAATGTGAATGGATTTTTTACTTTTGATAGGTAATTACAAAAAATATCTGGGATATTTTATCAACATATAATTACCTATTAAAAATGAGTATCCTGTAACTCTTGAAGTATTATAGTCTGCACAGCAATACCTGCCTCGTTACAGTTGGAGAGTGAGCGAGTGTGTACAAACGTACTTCAAACTTAACTGCAGTTACAAGTTGTTAACTAGCTTTGAATGCATCATAATTTCCCGGCGTATGATCGATAAAGTGATTTCATGCTAGTTACGATAATACATTATGTAGGCTCTGGTACAACGTAGGTTGTTCATACGTTTGCATAAATGCTGCGGCGATGAATAGTGCAGCGCTCGCTGGAGTCAGCACTCAGCGGGCCGGCTGGGCCGCGCGGCCGCGGGCGTCGCCGGGCGCGCCGCCGCTGCCGCCACCCACACCACTCGCGTCCTATCCCTCGCCGCGGACGGACGGCATGGCGGCCGCGCGCTGAACGCCTCTCGATACGTGTCTGTGCTGTGAACATAACACGCTGAACCCCGCTCGGCTCCGAGTTGCGATCGTCAACAACAACAACATGCTCCGGTGAGTACAGCCGCATGCCGCCGCTCCATGCTGGAGCTCGTGCTTTAACCGATAAATTTCCATATTTCCCCGGGCCGGTGTTTTCCCTCCGGAAAATTTTAACTACAGACATCCTTACAGATTCGTTTTGATTTATTTAATTGTACCGATTTTATTTCGCGAACACTAGTGCGCTGACGGGGATTTGAAGTTTGTTAATCGTATGAAACGCGTTCGTATCGCATTGTATCGGCAGGGTATTTGTTTTAATGTCTTCATGCAAACGTGAATGAAAGGTCACGAAATTTCAATAACAGGCGAAAAGGTGAATCACTACTGAGTCACCGTGGAAATACAATCTGGAAGTTACCGCACTGGGTCATCGAGAAATGTAGGAAACCATTCTACAAATATAAAAACACAATTTTATTGGTAAACGGTAATTTGCAATGTGATGGAAGTGATTTAATCGAGTCGACTGAGGTTTCTTTGATCGTTTTAAGTCATTTAGTATTCTGCGTTTATTTGTGCAATAAAGTGTGTGCAACACCGGTTGTATAATAAACTGTACTATCAAGAAGCCATCTCGTTGGAGCCGCGTCGCTGCTAGGGCCGGCGGCCCGGCGCGCTCTGTCGGCGGTGTGTGGTGCGCCTGGTGCCGGTGACGCGGCTCGGTCTGCGCCCATCATCCACGTCGATCGAGCCTCGAAGGCTGTACAACATCCGTACGAGGAATTATAATTAGTGACGCAATGACCTCTGATGCTTTTTTTGCATAACGCCGAAAAACCAATGCTATAAGTTGTTGTCTCATCGTCCACCGAGCGTGAGTCAGGCTGGTTCTCCTTGGAGCCCGCTGCACGCGCGGCGTGCCCGGCGGCCGCGCGGCTCGCACGGGACGCGCCGACGCGCGACCACATACCGGTACATTTCAACAATAATTCTCGGGTCACTTGCTCCTCGATTAGAACTGGTATAACCAAATGTAGGTTACGATTATAAGTAGCTGATTATTTGCACACCGAGCGAGCTCCACATCATGCTGACATCGGAGCCATGTTCTTGATCTTTCAATTGTATGCAGATGAGACGATGCAATGTTCATGTAAAACTAGTTTCAGCAGTATATATTTGTAATAAATGCCTATATACAACTTATGCAATTAAAACAGTGAATTAAGGTGGTAGCGAGGGACGCCAGGCGAATACAAAAGTTTAGTGGTCGAATGCGGATACTTGCGCAACATAATTGTTGGTCCGCCGCGTGAATCGCGAGTAATCCATGTTAATAGTTGGTGCACATCGGAGGCTCGGTGATAGGGTGGTGTCGCCGAGTGTCGCAAGCGGCGGCGCGCGGCGGCGCTAGTCGCGGCCGGTACGCCGCCGGCCGCCGCGCCGCCAGGAATCGCAATTAGTCGTGATGTGTGATCGTTGGCGCATAGCAACAATGCACCGGACACGATCAGAACACGATAACGCGAGCTTCAATTTCATTTACATACAGCCGACCTCCGGAGCGAGCGCGGGAGCACGTCGCGCGCCGCACGCCGCGCGCCGCCTGCGCGCATCGCTCTCTATGTTATACTTTACATGCTCAGTTTTGTAACAATGTCAAAAGTAGTATAGTTACCGTATTGCACAGACTAACAAATGCAATCACTGCAACATGTAATTAAAAATCTAGTACAGATGCAACTATTTAAAAATATAATTAAATTATTCGTAGTGTGCGAGACGACACTAATTATCCGTTGGTAGAGAGTCAGAGACTGAGTGTCTGTTTACTTACTCAGACATACGTTCTTCTGAGGATTCGGGTTCGGGGCTCAACCTTCGGAGTGCGGCGCTGAGGACGGAGGCTGCACTGCTTGTTTCAGTTAGGTAATGTGCGAGTAGGTTCCGCTTGGATGTCACGCGCGCCGCAGCCTCACCAGTTACATAGAGCACGCTAGATACGCAACATCTCGATCTCCGCAGAGATAAAAAACGGCATGTAACATTACAATGTTGGCTCACAGTCTCACATTGTACACATCATTCATTCAGAATCCGTTCCATTCGAGTGACATAGTTAGGTTTCAACTTTGTTTTCAGTGTTGCACCGGTTTGGGTAGAACCAACACTAATTGATCGTGCACGTATTCGTGAATGCCCGAAGACTAACATTTTTAGCGTGGGAGCTGGGTGGCGTGCAGCTCGGCTCATTTAAATCTATCAGATTGCGGTATTTGTTGGAGACGTTACTGCATTCACATGCAGATGCGTTCTGGTTTCATTATTTTAAGCATTTAAGCTCTATCATCACTAGTTTACTAACAATTATGTCATTAGTACATAAATATGATGAGTAAAATAGAAGTTATTTTGTCGTATACTTAATAATTCAATTTCGAAGCCAAAGAGGAATGGGCCGCCTTATTTATGTCAACATTGTGCCTGTAATTCTTGATCAGAAGGCATGACAACTTATTTAACCGTACAATGCGGCAATTACCAAAACTGACGTCGGTATCAGTCGCCATCTCGTACCGGTCTGGAGCCCGGAACGCTTCGACACAGGAATGCGAAATTCAATTATCTTTTTTTATGCTCCGTCCATTTTGATTCTTTCTGACAGAGATAACGCGCCCACAGATTATACTCGCTAAGACGATTTGGCGCCAACTTTATTTGTTTTGTTTTAATATTCCATGTTCCTGTTACTTCCATATTTTCAACTTAATGCTTTACCTACGTGAGCGGGTAAATGCCATTTTATATTCTTTGCAATATATTTATACAATTATTCATTCCTAATGTTCGTGACTAAATAAGTTATGAAATATGGAAGTGTTACTTATATTTTAAAATGTAGTGTGACTAGACTTTGAAACTAAATGCAGTTGACACGTGAAAGTCTCTAATTAGCGAGATATGGTTAGATCAGATTTGATTGGCGAAATCTTAACAATCCCTATTCACGTTTTTTTGTGAAACTTTCACTTCTAGTTTACATATTTAATTAGTTTCAAAATATTCAGCGTAATAATTGAAATATTAATTAATAAAATCTTGGACATTGTGGTTGTTAGCATCTTGGGATTCATTTAAAGAGATCTAGTGACCAGTTATAATATGTTGATTGAGCTTATGGACACTAGATCTTCTACCAAGCTGCCGACTGGCCTAACTTATATTTTTCAATACTACTGCTTCTGATTATGTTTTTATTGTACAGCTCATGGCGTCACCTTAGGAGGAAGAATAATCTTTTAGTCCCTAGAGAACACTCTGACATTCTTTGATAGTAGAAAAACATTCTCAGCATCGTTCATTAGGTAAGACTATCGGGTGCATAAGATTTTTAAAAACTGATTGATTTCTCTAAGGCAGTCTAGACTGGTTGGTAACAATCCCGTCCCATCGACATCATGGTAAAGGGATGAGCCAATCAACTGGAAGAGACGTCGCAGGGGTGCGTCAGACTCCATCAAAACGTACACAGCCGGGGTGTCTGAAAGTAAATTACATTAACATTCGTATTCTTCTTGATGAAATGTAGGATTATACAAATGTTTGTCCGCTTACTGTATAGTTCAGTTTGCATTAAAGTGATATTTATTTATGTAATAGGTCAGAGTGTAGGTCGGCTATCCCACGCGGGCTATTGATGCTCCTGTTCCTAGAATTACTAACGGGAACCTGAGAAGGGTGGGCGTTCGAATGACGTCGAAGGGTTACAGATGCTTAATGGCAGTCTAGATAAAGGATATATCTGAGCTAAGTTCGTATGAAATATTATTGGTATTTTGAAGTTTCTCGTACGTAAGCTTTCAAGGAGTAGTTATATATTTAAAGGATTTATACCTTTGTAAGTGTGCACTTGCACATCTTGGTATTTGTTACTTACATAATGGAAAATAAAGTATAATATCCTATTGGCGGTAGTGCAGATGATCATGTTTCAACCATGGTTGGTTTTAACATAAAATTTAGCATTTTTATCTCCTGTCTCCAAAATTGTTTCTATTCTCATTTTTGAATGTTGTTTCCTTATCCAAGCTCCAGCGGCCCAGCGTCGCCCATCAATCTATCGCTGTAGGAAGCAGCTAGGAAGGCCCTGAGGCGAGTCGAGGCCCTGCGCCCGAGTAATGTATGCACTGTTCTAACACTCCATTGGTATTCACGCCGGCCGGGGCACGTGGAGCCGCATTCATTAAGATCATTCAGTTTCGTTATTCAAATCGAGTGTGCGTCGAAAGTGGAAACCGTTTTATGAAATGTACTGCGCCGGCGCGGGGCTGTCGCAGTTCAGAGGCGTCGACTTGCTTAGGTGTCCTGTGGTGTCATAGGTGGATTTTAGGGGTTAACTTACTTATCACAAAAGTGGGACTAGTGAGAGTTCAAGTACGAAGATCCAGTATCGAAAGGCTCGCTCGGATTGTAATAGGTATATTCTTTTGAAGTGCTTTAATGAACTAATAACTAGTAGTCTATAAAACACATAACATAACATCACGGCTGTATTTCATGAAGCGGTAGGCAAAGGTGCATATTATATAGTATACCCATATTTTGCCAGCCATGATTTAGATCCCTATAAAACACGTAGATAATTTATAAAAACTCTGAGTAACTTTAGTAAATGGCATTGTAATCTATTTCAACATAAGAAGGTTCATCTTACTGAGACAATGATCAGAGTTAAGACACTAGACTTATTCATGCGATGAGCACACTGTAAGCGGTTTGAATCTCAATCAACTAGAAAAACTAGGATTACACAATATATTTACATTTAGCTTTGTCTGTCAGTGTGTCATATTACAACAAATGATTGTGTACTGCTGGTATCTGACGGCTACTTGACTATAACTACTGGAGATAATGAGCTGAACTCATTCCGTACTTACCCTCTACTGTTAGGTTCTTGCCAATCTTTTATAATTCCCTCTTAGGCCAGAGATTGTATAACAAATACCCCCAGCTGGCTAATGCAGATAAAACAAGGTTTCTAATACTAACTCCCGTGCTATTCCTCAGAGGCCTACCTCAGGTTGAGAAATAACGTTACTTACAATATGGGTCCATACACGCTGGCTTCACTTACATAGTAATGTAATGTCCGTGAAATGGACCTAACATTTTTGTCAGTAAATACATTTAGGTAGATTATTTAACTACCCAGATAAAGCATCCCCTTCAGTTCTGTCAACCACAAACGAGTGTAACAAACGATCTAGACTGAAGTAAGATTGCTAAACAGAAACAGTAAAAACTAGGCACAAGTGGTGACGCAACAGCGCCACCGCCCACCGCCCATCGTCCACCGTCCACTATCCACCATCCACCCACACTTTTACTCGCCGTGGACAAAGGTCCAGAGTGTTGTTGTGCATAAAATTCCGCGGCGACAATAGCCGGATGATGAATTCTTCACGCCGATAGTAAACACTACGGCATCTACTCACTGATTGTTTTGACAAGACCTTTGTAGTTTTCGTGGAGGCACGGCGCCTGTTTGTGGAGAGCGAGGTCGATCATGTGCGACGTACACTGTATTTGTTTTTGGATTGTCTAGTAAGTACGTATTATTGGGTATTTAAACTATGGAGTGGTTCTTACTACTCTGGGGTAACTATTTATTTGTAGGAACTTAATTCAATTTCACCCTACTGTTTTTAATATTATCGAATCTCCGCTTGCTACTTCTCAAAACTTCTTTTTCTTTCCTAAACATCTTTTCACTGGACTGTCATAGCAAAAAGCTTTTTGAGATATTGCACACTTCAAGTCGTGATTTAGGATAGACCAGCCCTTGAATGATCCAATAAACCACCAACAAGATAAGATTGACGCGCATTCCATTTCCGTGAAGCAATCTAACGAAAACTTCACCACGTAACAAATGCATAACGATTCCCGTAACGATTGTTTTATCGAGGTAATCAGTTGACTATATAACTACAGTGTATAGGTATGTAGCGAGACTCACATTACACTGGACAGCTGACAGTCCACAATAGTGTTATTACAGGCGACGTATGCGCGGCTAGTGAATCAGGTTATGTCATTTTGTAGCTCTTTGTAATAGTCATCTAATCTCTTACTTTTAAGAGCGCCTCCTTGTTGCAGTGACTTGCAATAGCTGGTGGTATTTCTATGTGTTTTTTTTAAATTCTTGCTCTAATTCAACATGTCTGTATCGGCTTTTATTTGTTTTTAATTACTCACTGGACACAATATAAGACAATAGGTGCCGAGAATATTGTAAAAAGGCGATAAACTATTTCAAAATTTTTATTTTATATCTGACGGGGTCACAACGCTGAAGGCTAGCTAGTCATGCTTCACTATAGATAGTTATCTTATAATGAAAAGCGTGATGTGCAACATTAACACCTCAGTTTAACATAATATACAATATAAAGAACATCCAGTCGAATTGAGAACCTTTTCCTTTTTTGAAGTTGGTAAAAATTAAAAACAGATATCAGGCGCCACTCGAAGGGTCTTATCGGCTAATTGATTTGTTAAACTTCTCACCATAGTCAAACGTGTTATCAAGGGTTGCATGAGTCTGCCCACCCCTCGAGATGGAACGCGTGATTAGGTCTGTATTACGATCTGCAGACGGCTGCTATCTCCGTTCAATCTGCCGATAGAGCTAACGGTTCGCGATTAGGCATGTATGTACCTACGTGAGTTACTATGTTTATGTATTTGCACTCAGACGTGGTTATATAAATACGAACGTATATAATAAAAAGGAAACAGTGGCAATCTAAAACTCACCTACTTTCTGGTAACAATGAATATTGTGTAATGTTTCCTTTTGATTAAGATACGAAATAAGTAAAAAACCGCAGTTGGCCTGTTACGCGTGTTTCTAGTAAGTCTAGATTGAATTTCTTTTATTTGCTTAGCTATTAATCTATCAGTCAGTCGTTTCTTGCATGAAATGTTGTACCTTCTGAAGCTGTGCAGCCGCAATTAGGAAGTATAGTACTTTTTATATTGTTGCAAGCCATAAACTTAATACATATGCAGCTAAGACACATCATAATAAAATTGAACACATATTAAATTATTTATCGCCGCAGTCAGACCTGCACAGTGCAATGGTTTGATTTCTCGTAGCACTCGTAGCCTCTACAAACGCGAGGAATACACAAAAGAGAACGTATTAAATTGCCGTAAACGTATTAGTAGCCTTCTTAAGATGTAAAATATATCGTCTCATTTACTGCCTCGTTGATCTAGTGGTCGTGCGTCGCTGTCGAGTTCGTAGTCTGGGTTCGAATCCCGGGTCGGGCAAAGTGTTACTGGGGTTTTCTATGGGTATTTCCCAGTAGCACCAAGGAATCAGGATTTGTGCCCGGTTGATGGCAACCGGCTCGCCCCTATAACATAAGTGGGGAAATGTAGGTGTTTAACACATCGGGGAATACAGTCGTGAAGTTATGTATGTCTAATGCACTATACAAGATGAATCTTACTTTATGTAATTATAACCAATCAAATCTGTTGCAGCACGTTACTGTGGCATCCTATAAATCTCAATTGCAACTTTATCGTCATACAACAACATCAATTAATATTGTGTAAAGTAGATAATTGCTTCTGCAACTCGTTACGGGCATGCCCACTGCCCAACGTACTAGCGTTGATATCATCTTGTCATTGTTAGCAGCCGGGCGGGGAGCCGGGCGGGGAGCCGGCAGCTACCTACCTACCGGTTGACCCATTGTAAACAACACCTACTTTCAGACCTTTCACAGATAAACTGATTGTGTTGGTGTCTTAACTGATACAACAACATAATAATATGTACCAGTTCATACTATAGTCGCGGCAGTTCTCTACAAAGCTGTCTTGAACTTAGCTGGTCTATATTACTAATTGTGTTTTGTTTTATAAATTGATGATAGAGATCTGTACTGAAAACATTTGCACATATTTGCACAGTATACGGAGTGTTTCATCCCGTTCTTGACTAATTGAATCCTTACAACAGTAGTTAATTAGTGTCAAAGTAAGAGTAAGTTAGATGTTAAACTTGTGTCATTGTATATTCAGTTCTGTGCTCTTTTGTTACGCCATATGTCATGGTGCGGGCCGACACGGTCTTACACGAGGTTTTACTTCGATCGATGTCAAAATCCATCGATTTAATATTCTAATACAGAAGCGATTACTAGTATTCACAAAGGTATTGTGCGCATATCTTATTTGATAACATCGCGCATTGCGGCTGCGCGCGCGCTGGCCGTTACCCACTGACTCACGCGCCTGATTCATTATGGCATACTTTTACTTGTCATACTGACACCATCGGTTTCATCTTAACAGATTTTAATAATGATTTTAGAGCGCCTAGATATTATTGTTAAGTACAATATTCTTCGTTTTATCAGTAATCAATATTGTTTCGGTCATCTCCGGCAACCCTAGTGTAAAATTAACAACCAGGATACTCAAGGGCGCTATAAACGCTACAATGACACTATTTAACAAAGCGTACATTGCGCTGTAAATTATTTACGTTGTCGTTTTTTGAATACAAACATTAAACTACCCAGTCATAAGAAAACTAGCATTATAGAATAGTTTTAGCTAAACAGTTCAGTGTTACCACAACTCAATCAACATGAATAATAATCAAACATATATAATTACTGTATACGCAACACAATCTGTATCGTGTTACGTTGACATGAACTTGACCGAGTGCTGCGCGCTGCCGGCGGCGCTGCTCGCTCTGCACCATGAACTTCGAGGTCGTGTTGCGCGCCGCGGCTGCGATTAGCACGGTGACTGCCATGGTAGAAGGTAACCAACTACGTACAGGTGATAGTTAGTAGATCGTAAAGCCTGCTCTCCGTCCAAATGTACACGTCTGCCTGTACGTATGTCTACTATCTTGCTACTTAGCGCATACATAAGAGGGATTCTACAGGATTAAAATTCCATTTTCTGATGACCTGATTGGCGCAGTGGCGATTGGACTGCTGCGCTAAAGGCTGCGGGCTCAATTCCTGCACGGGATAAGAATTTGCGCGATCTGCAAATGATTGTACCGAATCTGGGTGTTTGTGTATGTTTGTGAATCGCACCCACCCAATAATTCTGTTTTTTTTAATTCTGTGTAATAGTGCACGTTCTCATTGCTACGATTATCGGGAGACGTATTTGATTAGATTGTT
This sequence comes from Abrostola triplasia, assembly GCA_946251915.1. Lineage (NCBI taxonomy): Eukaryota > Metazoa > Arthropoda > Insecta > Lepidoptera > Noctuidae > Abrostola > Abrostola triplasia. The sequence continues at coordinate 394,338 of OX276424.1, read as the reverse complement.
TATGACCAAAAATAAACTATTGCATTACATTATATGTCTTAATGAAAGTAAATTCTGTCCCTAATTAGAAGGTCCAATCACAACCTACTAGATACTACACATAAACTTTTTCCTGCGATGTTCAGTCTAACCAACATTAATTTGTACTACCCAATACTACTCTCCATGAGACAACCGGGTCACTTCTTGCCCGGGCCGGCCTTCTGTAATTGTTGTATTGTTCATCAATAAGTGCGTGCACTTACTGCCAGCTTACCGTGTCAGCAGTATGCCCGGGGGCACACGCGACCCACCAACACACATTGTCCGCACTCATTAAATATAATTGTGCCCGAGTAGTAGCGATAGAGATTCAGAAGTGAAATGTTCATCTACATACAGGCGAGATGATAAACGTACACTGCCTTGTTTGTAGCCGCTTACTAATTGGTCGTAATAGGCGCTTAAGTAATGTCCGTACGGTTGCGTGGCGTGCGTTGATTTATTCTTTGTAAAAATAAGAGCGTCTTCTAGCTTCCGTGTTGTGTAAATCTTTCATATTCATTATCACGCTTTGTCTGCGCACTTTGTACAAATAGTTTTAGCTAAACAAGTCCACAGACAATGGATACATGAGTAGTTTTCAAACAAAGGACACAATTACGCTGGGGTCGCGACACGCGCGCGCGGAATGCTGAAACTTTAGCCCAATCGGGATCATCTATATTCACATAATACTATAAGTGACGTATGAACACGGTCTACCACTTGCGCTAGTGATGGGTCGCGAGATCAACTTGTCGAGTTGATTCCGCCACTCGTGTCACTGCGGCTCTATGGTTTTTCTACAGTGATGGCGGCACGTGACACACGTGAAAGTATATAATACTTAATGCACATCGACACGCGGACATGACGTCATGGGAGCTTGGGATTACCAGGCCACTCACGGACCTCCGCATCATAATATGTGTTATTTTATTCATCTGAAGTCCGTTTGAGGTCGTGATAATTATATTCAAAAGCACATTAAATATTAGTCAGACGTCAATAATTGCACTAACTGTAACGGGCTTGCAATTTAAACGGATGTGATAAACAAAATGATTCACGAGACACCGTTAACGGTCTACGTTCTACCACCGACTAGATGTAACTTAGATCTGCGCTCTAGATCGTAGCATGCGCGTGCGCAAGGAGGCCGCGAATGATTGACGTGTGTCGCCCGCTGGGTGAAAGTGTACGGGACTTTCGCGTCAGCCATTTCTCTCTCTTTCACACACGTGCGCAAAAAAGATAACATCTTTTACTTTGTTCTAAATATTTAATCTAACAAAAAATGCTGTAACAGTTCGTGACACCAAAATAGAATATTAACAATCTGATGGAATAAATGTTAGATGTATCGAAATTCGTTCTAGTTTGCGCAGTGTACTTTTACTTTTTACTTGGCTTGTAGTAACTAACACTAGAATAAGTAAAGACGCGCTTAGTATGACGAATGAGTCGGCCGAGCATACACTGTACACAGTACAGTACAGGCTACGCTCGGCGCACGACACAGGATGTCATAATTATCCGCTCGCGAGAGTTCATTTAACCATGACATTTGCGAGTGCATATAATTGAACACCTTTGTCTGCGCGTTCCGAGTCGCATAAACGATTTATTACTCGTCTTACATAATTCACGTAACCGAGGAACAATTACGGCCGCGCTAACCAGCGAAATACGAACATCGAACCGTTTGACACCACAACCTTTACTGAGGTGATATCAATGTCAACGCTTATTTCCACGAAATTATTAGCGACATTGTAATAAATGTTACAGAGGTAATAAGGTGATAAATCATCACGGCCGCATTAGTACGATTAGACCCTTTAATTTAGCAAGTTGAGAAGTAATTTGCAGGTGGCTTTACGTTTAAAACTTTATTATTTATTGCTGAACTTATTGCCCCATGAGAGATCAAAAGGACCAAAAATACACTTTATTAAAAAATATGTATTAAAAGTCGTATTTACGTTTTGTTTATTATTGAGTGTAAACCTATGTACAAATAAAGATTTCTTGCCACTACTTGTCAATACAGACGCTGTAGTATCTAAGCAACTGACCCAATTTGTGAAATGAGGTTTTTATCGATTTGACAGGCACGTGTATCAAAGGACCAAAAGACATGCGTAATGTGACTTTGTATTTTGAATGACGATCATAGTTGTTACTCATTGAGCAGCCAGCTCGTACTTCAAGTTACTTAGTAGTCGGAGCAGCGAGTGAGATGATGTATGTAATGTGGGTCACGTCTGTAGGAAGCTGGGACTAAGCCAGGGTTTTCCTCGCATGCTCCACGGCGTTCGCCTCCCAATGTCACAGCCCGTACATAATGCATCATAGCTACTAATAAAATATGGCATTGGTGCATACGGAAAGGAAATTTAAATTTTATTTGTTTTTATTTAATCTGAAGTATTTGTTATTATTTTTCCGCTTATTAAATGAGTTCGAAGTGAGTAGGTAGGTGTTAGGTCGGATAGCGGTAGGATCTGGTATTTCTTTTCATTTATGTTACGATAGAGTTCGTTTTATAATGACCTCAGTCTAATTTAATTTGATAATACTACATACATATAAATAGTAGGTATCAGTTGTTCCTGCTTTTAAGTCATGTTAGGTATGAACTTTATTTTTAAATGAGCCCGATTTATTGTTGTTTATTAGTTTTAATATAATTTATAGTACCCGAATAGTCACCGGGCTAAATAGACATTCAGCTAGTAATATTTTAAAAGTGCAACAAGCATATACGAGCCTACATAACACGTTCTTATGTAACGGCTACAAGTGCACCGTCCAGTACCAGCTCGGTGTCTGCCCCCCCCTCAGTATGCGGCGCACGCTCATCGCTCACCTACAGTCCACTTTGTTCACACATACATTTCTATTATTTACTATACTTAGCACTAGCTGTTGAGCTGTCAGGATTGTAGTAGACTATAAACTCTGTGGACAATTTATTTGTATTATACGCCATACGGGTATTGAACCTACCCTTAGCGCAAAAAGCATATCACTACGTTCTTCAGTCACGCCTAACGCGCTGTACAAATGATGTTATTGTTTATATTTTCCTGCGAATGTCCTCCTACTACTGTTATTAGTTGCTTTCCTTATAACTTCACCTTCTGGACAGACTACTTTACATGAATAAATAAGCCGCGGTACACCTCTGAGTCTGAGCAGTAGACAGATAAACAGATATTGAGCGGCCGTACAGGCGCCCGCTCATAGATCTACTCTTATTTACGTTTCGGAGGAAACTGTGCGTATTTTCGGTTCATTTGATATTCTGAAAACGTATGATCGAAGGTCACCATAGACGTAAGGCGACAAGTATATAAGTGGTGTGTTCCGTGTTTGGTAGCTGGGCGACACTATTAGTTGTTGTTGGTACAGTTAGCTCTCGTCATGAGGTTTGTCTACATTTGGCGACGGTCGTCCACCCCGGCTTCCTAGGTTTGTCGGGTTTCTTAGGTATCTCGTGCCCATTTACTGTTTTCAATACACGTGACCTATTAACACAAGCACTGTGTGTGGAAAACAGAACTGTAAGTTATGTTCAATGTACTTTAATAGTACTGCAGAGCGTACTCGGTACAAATATCCAATAAGGATAAAACTAATGCATTCCACTGAGTATTTACTACGTTCATATTCGCAGATGTAGCCACTTTAGCTGTATTGAATGCCATAAAAATGCATTTAAATATATTCTTCTATTTTTCAGTTTACAATTTGTTTTAGTTCAATAGATAGTAGGTACAGTACAATATGGTGCACGTAGTCTTGACCTAGCGATCTGAACCAGCCTGATATTAATATTAGGTAAAATAAAATTAGCATCAGTTTAGTTTAATAATATCATGGTTAGTTTCAGTCCAACATATTTTATTCAGTATAACAAGTTAATCAAGACAACATCTTTAGGGTACAACGCGAGCATCTCATTCGCTGTAGTTTATAGCACCCATACCGGGTACACAGGCACCTGTATGTCCTTATACAGAAAAAAAGAAATAATGAATGTGCAAGCGCATAATTCACGAAAACTTATTGCTCATTATTGTGGTTTATGGCCATATTGGCAATGTTGATGTTTTCCGGAAACCGCAACCACAAGGGCGACAGTGAGCCGCACGAACTTAAGTCAAGTCATTAATTAATTACCTATTTAGTTACTTTTACAATATTTAGTTGACTTCTGCTGACGAGAACATTTAACTTTATTAAAGTATTACCTATAATCGTTGAATTGTCCTCTACACGGTATTGTGGCCTGACGATTGGTCAATTTAGAGGTAGCGGCAGTAGGTACTCGATACGTATGCAATGATCATGTGACAGCAATAGGTACCTGCACTTTACTTGTGTGATTCCCTTCCAAAAGATAACAAGACCATCATAGCTATTAAATTAAAAATAGGTTTTAATTACTGGTACATAATTATATGGACTGATGTTCTAGTGTTCATGGTTATCCACCATGGTAAGTAAAACACCGCGTATGTAAACAAGGTTATTTATACCCGCGCCAGGAGTAGCGAGAGCCTTATTAGTGTTAATTAAGTTAATTAAACGCCACTGATAAGGCCTGCGGGACGGACCACTAATACACTAATGACTTGTAGATTAATGGTTATTTTCTATCTAATTTGTTAACAGTCCTCTGTAAAGTTGTACCAAGTAGGTAGTATAGTTGTATACTAGGTAAAATATAAAAGCTTGTTCAATGACTTCCAAAAACCGTCCCAATCGGTTCGAAGACTGAGACAAACTAATGGTGAAACTTTTAAACATCGCCCATGTATTTTTCATACAGTATAAGATAATATGCTCTAAGCACATTCCTTAAGATATTTTGGAAGTATGTTCTTCTGCTATGGTTCTAAAGTTGTGTTGACGAGTTTGTGATACGGTGCGCCCACGATGAATTGTTTTGGAAAGGAAGCTTTTCAACTTGATTATTCAATTCAAACTTGATTATTCATTGTTAAGCTGAGTAAATCGTAGATAGAAGAATGACTCCGTGTCAAGACTTGTCTTTGTTTTAATTAGGCTGCAAACTTAATCAAGTACATAGCTACAACCTTTAATTACCAATCAATTAATAGTCGTGTAATTAACATTTGCCTACGGAATTTGACAAGTGATCAAATAAGTGCCTACTAATTAATTCCCATGTAATTGATATGTACCTTTGAATTGACGAGCGAACGCCGGGTTACATAATCACATGTCATTTGCGTTTCATTGATTCTTTTATTTCTTAGCTATAGCAATTGTGTTTTAGTAAGCAGCCATGTAGTCTAGTCTATCTAAATGCTATATTTCGGAAATATACATACAAATATATTCAAGCATATTTGCAAAATCATAAATTTTATGTCTTATATACTGCTGTTATTAGCATTCAACGAATACTAAGATATTAAAGTGCATACGACAGGAATGTGCAGAAAGTTCACGCTCACAATACGAAGTAAGCGAATGTAAGTCATAGATGGCATTGAACAAGCTTGCCTAAGGCTTAAGAAAGCCTCGACTGTCCATATGAACTCGCAACCAATGTCATATATCACTATAAAACTAGTCTTAAAATTTAATTGACTAAAAAAGCCCAAAATTGTTGAGTTTATCATCTGTTGAAACATTTCCCTAACACGTATACCTAATGTGTTGAATGTGTCTGCTGTGTTCCCGGTATGGTGGACACAGTTCGAGGGCCGTCCGGATGTCGTCGCCGGAGCCGGCGCGGCCGCTACCGGAAGCGCTGACAGACTCACTGGTCCCATCTTTTTGTTTATAGTCTGTCTCTGCCTATCCCTACAGTGGTTTTTGTACTCGACTATTGTTGTTGACATGACTTACAGTTGAAGAAACTATTGTGAGGACATCGTAGCTGTCATCGGAAACATTTCAGATCTTAGCTTGCTCAGTTTCAGTATGAGAAGATTCCTTTCCCTTAAAGTGGAAACTACAGCTAACATCTTTAATGGTATTTCTTAATCTGTATATTTAACCGTATTGTTTTATGTGTAGTCGGTTTCTTGGTCGATTCATTGCAAAAGTCTTCCCGCTAAAATGTTAAACGTTACAGTTGCATCAGTTTATTAAAACCTAAAAAGAAGTCTATTCACAAATCCCGTCGCCTGCAACGAAATAACAGTTCCATATTCCATGAATAATACACCGCTACCTTTAACAGGCAAACTTGTCCATTCAGGGTTGCGTCGCGACAGTTTTTCTGCGCAGTTTTATTAGTTTTTGGAAATGATAAGTTGGCGTGTTTGTCGTGTCCCCAGCCAGTCTGTCACGCTGTCGTGTCAGCTCGCTGTAATGGCTCCGCGTCGATTCTCAACAGAACACGAGTTTGTGTGTCGCGCTATGGAGGGTGATTCTCAGGCAGCTTAGTACGAGGTTCTATGGACAGTTGTTGTTGCTATTACAGACTATTACCTTGTTATTGCTTTTGTCAATATTCCGTCAATAATAGGCCTCAATTTCTTTATTGTACCTATGTTGTTTTCAGTACCTATATTTGCATAAATACAGTCACTTCCTAAACTGTTTACTGAAGCTTATAATAACGAAGCGTTCCGATTTTTTAAGGTGTATAAAAGTAGAGTTTGGCTCCAGCAATGGAACACCGTTCCCTGTAGATAATCTTAAAAGGTTAGCATTGTAAATAGGTAACACATTATAAAGTGTTCATATTGAAGGTACATTTATGACTTTATAAAAATACTGAATACATGAGTGTGCCCAGTTAACTAGGATGGTAGAGAGGCTGACTGCCCGAAGTTCGATCGTAGAGCCTCGCTGCTTGAAACACCGTCGGTCATAAGTTGTAGTAGTACTCAGTATCTATTTATATCCTTTTACGAATACGCACATATTTTTGTAGTTAATCAATTTAAAACCAGACGACTCCGTTCACAAAAACATTGAACCGTAAACACATACAAACGAGCACATAAACTTGTATTGATTCGTTCCATACATTATTCCATACATACTCGTACATACATGTGTACTAACGGAGCGGTCTCCCAAACATTTTAATAACCGTTTCGTTCGAATTTGTATAACGTTCCGAATTCGTATTTGAATTAGGAATTCCGCGTATGTTTGACATGTAAATATTAGTTGTGTACTGTGCGCGGGTTAGGAGCGGGCCTTTGAGGGTTGAAGGTAATCCGCGGAAAGTACATTAAAAAGTTCTTACGAGGCTCGGTCGAGTTGAAACTAGTTTTTGACTGTGTACCTACTGCATAACTATATTACTTCGTCCGTATTTACGCAAGGGGTAGTTAGGAGTGTCCTGTGCCCCATACGAAACAATGAACTCATTTTATTTATGGCACACAAACAGAAACCTTGGATTGCTCCAAAACCTATCAAAAAGAACAAAATGGGGTTACCAATTATGTTATTTTATAACTCTAGGACTTGCAACCATTAAACACATAGTCGGCTTTTCCTCTCCCTTTATAACCTATCAGTTTCTCCAACCCGCAAACAGCTACTTCACTCAGCTAACCGGCCCATGATGCGACCAGAAGACATGTCAACCAATAACTATACATTATGGTTGTCGGGTGGCATGTCGCTCACCGCGGCGTCCATCGTCGTCGCCGCCCGACTCTGTTCGACACCGATGTTCATTTCGTTCCAACCGGCTTGAAATATGAGGTGAGCTGACATGTGCTGGCATTCCGGAATGTGAAATGTACTGTGTGTGGACTACGAAGGTGGGCTAGTAGGGATTGAAATAGGGTCAGTCCTGGATGTTATACTGTTAAAGTGTCGTTTTAGTTTTATAATGTAAACGACTAGGGGTTTTTTGTTATTCAGGGGTAGTTAAAATGTCTCAACTGGGACGGATAAGGCGGTTTATTTTGAAAACCTTATATCAGCTACAGTTGACGAACATAAGTTTGAAAATTTTACACAATTACTAAGTAAGTTAGTGCGAAAAGAACCATGACATTACATGAATTGTTAACGCTTCTTACAAGTAGTCACGACCCAATACTTTTAGTCTCAAAAACGATACATCAGCGTTTAATTGCCTAATTTTTAATAAAAAAAACACGCGGGATAAAACAATTTGACGTTATTTTTTATAGTTTGACTAACTTATTGAAAAACGTAAATTGAGCACCATCGACATTCCTCAACATTAGTCAGAGTATAATAATATTGCATCACCTTCGGGGCACAAAACACTTGGCAGCGATCTGCAAAGCGCACTAACACTTATCTCATTCGTATCGCTCAAGTTAGGTCAAATCCTATTTATATAGGTTTGATACCTATATCTTTGTTTCGTCTGAGATTGGCCTCAGCAAAGGCTAAAGTCAACGAACGACGACTAACGAAAATTTGGACATAAAACTAAACAAACAGCTAAAATTGTTGTCATGCAAACTTTGAGACTGAGATAAGTCTGAGTGCTCTACAGATCTTAGCGTTAGAGGCTGCTTGACTAGTGTCATCGTCCGTTGGGACTTGGTCCACATCCAGGCGGGCTAGCAGCTGAGTCTATTTATACCTGGCAGGTTCCCGCACCCTCTAGTCGTTAGCGTTAACGACTGCCCAACCTGCCCCGCTGAGGAATCCGACCTGTTCTTGCAGGTCGTCTTGCTAGCTTGCGTAATTATGTTACCAGTCGTTATGATGTATCACATCAGTGTCTTTATTTATACTGGCTTGTTTGTCTAGGCGCTTTGGCTCTACGGTCTTGTTGTTGGTTTTATTTAAAAAGGTTTTTGTTTCGGAAATTGGGAGTTTATTTCATGCCATAATTAACTATCCGTACATTTGTACAGTCCAACTTATTTTAGAACCTAAAGCCACAACTATGTAACATGGTATTGATATGAATATGAAACTGGCTAATTTGTACTGAATAAACTATAAGGTCTTACAGGTTTATTAGTACAACTTAGCCAGTTACATAATGACACAGACTGTATACTGAGGATTTAATCATTAATGTTTACTACTCAACGTATTCTGTTAGTCGATGTGGATCCAGGATGGTTTCCTCTCCGAATGACGCCATAACAGTCAAATTTCCCCATGAACCGGTACATTGTTTATGTAACGCGCTCAGACCGCCCGGCTCCGAGCTACTGATAACGATGTAACTTCATCGCAATGAACCATACCGTCTCCACCTCTTATACATATGTTACATAGCAAGTATATTATATACCCACACAAACAAGAACTGTAAGGAAGTATTTGTTGAAGACTTTATATAACAAGTCAACAGCAGCCTCCAATTGACTTCTGTTGTTATTTGTTAAATAGAAAACTGGTCACTAACACTTGTGCATTACTCATATTTCCTAACTGCTATATCAAATACCATTGTGACTGACCTGGGATTCGAACCCGAGACCCCGTACTCTCGTTCTACGGTCGCAATTAAATTCATTATAAGATAAGTGAAACAGTAAGAAGGTTCCCTGTACGTCAATTCCAAGAATGTAGATCTTATGTAGACTATTAGAGTTGAACAAACAGGTAAAAAAGTAATGCAGTAGGTAACTGTAGTCATCTTATAGGTACGTAGGTTCATAAAACATACACTTATCCATCACAGACGACTGCATATATAACTGACAATTAACAGTCGGCATCATCGATGCGGGCATGCACGAGCACATCGGCGCCCGCGCACCTAACTGGGTCATTGACAATGCGCGCGGCTGCGCCTGCGACGCGTTGCACAACCGACGTTATGCGATGACGATGCATTTCCTTGGTCGGAGTCTTGGATTAGGTTCGGTAGCCGAGACTTGTAGCTGTCTACTGGCGTGCTAGGGGATTTAATGTTTGTTGGAATGTGGACGGAAGACACTATATATACATATATATGAGTTTAGCGATAAATTTTCAGTAAAATTTCATACAAGAGTACAATGCTCATTTTACCAATATTAATATTTCACTTGGAAATGCAATGTCATAATCATTAAATTGTATTCTCCGGATGATTCTAAAACTATTCCCTTTTATGTATAAGGAGAGTGTAAATATAAACCATAATAATAAAATTAACTCGAATGCAAAGCTGTATAGCTTTGTAATTCATTGCGCCGCTGCCACCGCGCTTATTAATAGTTCTTTAACATTTGATTCAATGGTAATGACATTGGTAAGTCTTTTGCGGTGTGCTCAAGTTGTATTTATCGCTCGCTTTCTATAATAAACGTGGCTTACTGCAGGCTCTATTAAAATATGGTGCCCGAAGGTGCATCATTAGTTCCCTGAGCTATAAAAATGTTCTGCGCAAATAACTAACGCAGCTGGGAGCTGCAGTAGGGTTGTCAGAGTGGTTTCTTGCAGTTGTAACCAAACAACATTTTGATTAATTGTGCCAGTCCGTTAACTGAATATTTTATGCGCAACAAATCCTTGTCATGATAAAAAAATTGCTCCCTAAACAACAGGAAATTTGTTAATTTGTGCATTTCTTAATCGAATTAAAAGTAACCTTTGATCTTATAGGTATAACTTTAAGGGGAACCAAGTGTCACTTATTCGTTGATCAAAGCTGACTTTAACTGTAATACAGATATCCTTATTTTTTGGTAATCATTAAAGTTACAAACTATAATTGCTTTGCTGTTGGGCAAAATGTTGTTTAATTTTACGTTAACTAACTGATCCCTATCCTTCAGGATCCTACAAGGATTGTCATGGAAAAACATGGGGCATACAATAAGTGTCGTTCCTAGGTGCTACGGCGCGGCGCTCCTAGCCCGTAGCAACCAAGTGCCATGTTCCCGGCGATCATCTCCCGCACATAAACCGTGCCATGTAGGGAACCGCGGTGTCTGCAAACTAGTTTGACTTGTGTGTACTGAGAGAAAAATGTACGGAGACGCCAGCTGGACCAGCTGCTGATAACTATGCCGGCAGTTATTTTTAGGTTATGGGATCCGTGATATAATGTACAAAGGACCAACTACATTAACCATATTTGTCCCTACAGGAGAATTATTTAAATTACGTTAAAGTTTCTGCATCGTTATTTATTAGGATGTTCTCGTAAATATTTCGAGATAAAGATAAATATGCTAATGCATTAAGTTAGAAATAAAATGCTTGAGATATGGATACTTTGTCCGATTCCATCTTGAAATGGTCTACATTTAAATTTTGTACTTAAAATGTCCTTATCTTATGTTTCCGGAATTGAATCGTGTACTAAATATAAGACAACCATGCAAAAAACAAAATGGTACACAAACATGTTATTGCTTTTATGGAAATTGCACTAAATAAATAAAATAAAAACCCACGTAAGCCATATAGAAAACCATCAACCCTTAATTTAAGCCTTTTCGACGTCGAAATAAACGACCAAACTTAAATTTGATTCCTCCAACGATAAATATTATGAAGACCTGGCTAACTCAAATACAGTATCATTAGAAATAATGCCATGACTATTCCAATCATGACGTACGCAAAATATCTAAACAGGGTATTAGCATGAACTTTTAGCAGTTTAGCATGTTTCGTACGTTACCGCGTTTGGTGCCAGATGATGATAATGCTGCCAGATAACACTACATTTGAGCAGAATGCCAACGCGGGCCAGTTGGCAGAACATCCCGGAATCGTCCAAACGGCTCTTGAAAGTTTTAATCGTAGTCAATAGAAGTTGGGCTGGCCGACCAGTGTACACACCACTCGACTCAACATGCTAATAAATGTATTATGCGTTTAGTTTAAATAGTTTTCTGGACTTTTGGTACATAATGACATTTGTATTGTATTAGCTTAGCTTACTACATGAAGTGCCCGAAGAACTTCCACCCGCCACTTAGTCTGCGAGTCAAAACAATGTGTCTTTTGCGGGGGTTAAAGTAGTTATAGATATTTTGGACTCTTAATCTTGTTCAATCTTTAAAGTGTTGTGTAATCAACGGTTATTTTATTTACTTTACAAAACCTGTCACCGACAGAATGGCGAGTTGTCGCAGATTCGTCTGGCGTTTCTTATTACTTATGCATTACAATATGTTCATAAATATTCGGGACGTTAATTCTGTGTCCCTGTATTTTTCCCCAGCTCTCAGCTTCCCGGGCCGTCCTTACTTTATGCAAATGGCCTCACACTTTCACGGGTTCGTTCCTCGATTCAGTACGAATTGCTAATGTAAGCCATATTTTTTCACTTTGGTGACTCAGGGAATGATGCTGAAGAGTTTTATTGTAAACCTTGCTACGCTCTCCGCTGGAAGTATCTTTTTTATTAGACTGAAAATTACAGTTGTGTGCTTTTTCAAGGCATACCTACTCGTATTTTTATATACATTTATTGTTTTATTATTAAGGTCGAAGTTAAAAGATATTTTCACTGATTATAAATATTTTAAGTTCCGCGTACCTGTTGAGTTAAGCAACTTATAACAAAACATTTTAATAATTCATCATTGTAAGTGAAACAACAACAAACAGAATTGTGGTCCTTACTTAGCATCGACGTATTCCCTTATAAATTCTATAATGTTTTTATTCAAATATGGTTATCAGCGCCCGAGGGTCCTCCATCCACAACGCTTAATATTCCGCCATTATTCTCAGTATAATGACTTTATTTCCATCGATATGTAACCACAACAGTCCGCCGAGCCGGCCATCTTATCGCGCGCCCATCTAATTGACAATTTGTACGCCGGCCCACAAATAACATTTTATTCTGGGGCAAGAGCCTCGATCACAATTTCCTCATGAAACTGCATTATATTATGTTTTCTTTTGTTTTATCAATTACTCTGTGGTTCAAACACCAGCTACTCTAGCAAATATTTGTGGTTTTAACTAGTTTGTATTATTTTGACTTTAAAATATACCTTATACTTTCTAAATAGGTTAGTCACGTAACGTATACAATTTAGCAATATTTGTTTTTAGGGTAATCAGTAATTGGCTCTTATTGTCTCCTAGTTGAGTACTACATCAAGGTGATGTTGGTATGAACCTCGCACGGGAGATATATATTTTTATCATTTTTAACCCACTTGTTGTATGTATAGTTTTCAAAAGAATTTTCGTAACGATAAATGTGTAGCATTCGCCTAGCAATGAAACTAACAAGCTGATATTATAATAATGTGCTTACGTCTACGATAGTCGTCAGATTAAATATGAATTTGCTCGTAAAAGTCATTTGTACGGTTACGTTTCGGTATTAAAGTTGGCATGAGCTACAAATATTTGCATACCGCATTAGTCACTCCAAATCATTAATATGTAGCTCATTACAAACCTGCTCACAGTTCCAGTCATAACGGAATCGCATGCCATTCTTATCTAACTCAAAGATATCGTACCTTAACTAACACGCGTGGTTCGTATGGGAAGTGGGAGATATAGATCATTAGGTTAACTTGTTGCGTGACTGGATGTCAGGCATCTTTACATACAACTTATACAAATAATAATAATGTCGTTTAGGCGTAGTGTCTACTGCATCTACGTCGCCAATTTGATTCCATTTCTAAACCAAAGTTTTGCTTCTCATATTCTACGATACAAATAAAAATGTTATAGTAGAGTTTAGATGTCGATGTCAAAACAATACATTTTTCTAAAGACTCTTCGGACTTCGTAAATAATATCGATGCACATTTTGGATACCGTAACAGAAAAACCGATATAGGTGCAACTTGGAATGTGTTCTAAAAAAACACACAAGTTTTGTAACACTATAGAGTAACAAACGAACCATTGTAATAATACTAGCGAGGACTGAGACTGGTGTGTTCAGAGAGACGTGATCTAGGCGTGGTACCTAAAAGTAGCCATAAATTAATATTGATGAGGTGCCAAACAGAGATGATGCCACTTCTGCTGGCCTTATTTATTACCTGCTGCACTTTGCCGAACTTTACTACGTGACCTACAAACAACTAGTTTTGAATATAATGGCTTCATATTGTATTCCTAGATTGTGGTCGAAATAGAAGAATATTTTATTTGTCTTTTGTTTGGTGGCCTTCAGTTGAGTTGTATGCGATCAGAATACATGCTTCATATGTCTGCAGCTTGCCTGTGTCTTGGAAAAATGAGTCAGATAGTTTGGATAGTGCTTGATGTTGATTGTGTGACAGACGTGTTCGAGTCGTGAATGAGCTAGTTTTCTTGCACCAACTAAATGAACAAACGTTAGGTATATATTCAAACTTTTAAGTCATAAAAATATTTTATTTAAACCAATTTTAGTTAAACCATTTGGTAAGAGCTTAATTTGTACGCTGGAACAGAGAGAAAGAATGACTACACATCTCCCTTTCTCTCTCTCTTCCGCACTCTTCTTGTCACCTTTTATTCAAAACATGGGCATTATTTTTATAAACGTGAAACCAATAATAGCCATTTTAAATTCCGTATCGGACACACCTTAAATTGGACTCCAGACCTGATGCTACAGGGGTGTAACAAAAAACTAATTAAAACAGACGAAGCCTTAAATAATACTCTGCCAGTATTCCAATAAGATATTATGTATATAAGTAAAGTTCGTACAAATTAGATATGTACATCACGCGCCCCTTTCCCCGAGCTCGCGGCGAAAGGTTAATTGAGTTACCGTTAATAAAGTTTTATTACATTTTACATTACCTTCTCATGTAATAAATTAACTCTACTGATATTCATTCCGGTATCATAAATAGTCCTCTTATACAAATAATTGTGATCGTTTTAGTATAACGAAGGCTTAACGAAGTCTTCGTTAGTGTTTCAGTAAATAATAATGTGTAAGAAATTATTTCTTATTATCATCACCCGGACTGCATCCACTGTTAAACAAAGGCCTCCTTTGGAACCATGAACGGCAAGTTGCCATTTGCATTTTTAGTTTTTCGCAACTCTGTCAATATTAATCTTCTTATCACCATTACCAGAATGATGGGACCTTAATATGTCACCCTACACTATAGCTAGTCCTCTTCTCATATATTATAGAGGAGAAAACCCTAAAAGCATGCTTAAAAATATTCTCTTTGCGTGCTAACTAGCTAACTAGTTGTCTGGCTTATAAGCATACCATATACACTAGGTAAGCAAACTATTAATATACACGTGCCTCTGATCGGACTCGGATTGCGTCGCATCATCAGTGTTTTAACATTTTGTGCATAAAAGATGCATTCGTAAACGATATTCACATTCACATAAATTAAACATTATATAATTTGTTGATTATGTAGATTTTCTATTAAATAAGAATTTCAAGTGTATGATATTATACTAATATTTAGCACAAAAGGCTTAAAACAAATTGTGAACGAATTAATGAGAAGTTCAGAATTAAAAATATTCGTCATAGTGTATGTGATATTTCATGTTTGTGAAACGCACCTACGACACAGGAGAAATTCCTAGTGTGGGGCGACGTTTTCTTTAAAAGAAAAAAAAAAAAAAAGCCTCGAGAGTGCTACTGTCAAAGTTTGACTACGTGCCGTAGAGCTTCTCCGCCCGGGTCAATATTGATTTCAGTTTTTCACTATAAACCCAGTTTACATAACTACAACATAAATATTCGTCATTACTACACATTATGGTAAAAGATCATCTAGTAGGTAAGGGGTTAATGTCTTAATAACTTTATTCTTTAATCTAAGCAGAAAATGAAGTATCAGTATAACCTAACCTTTTCACTAATATATGTATTACTACGTTGTATCGGGGTGAACAGATCATCGCTCTCAACGGTCCGAGAGTCGTTAGTCGTCCCGGTCGCCGGCCGGCGTGAGGTGCGTGCGCTAATATTGACTGACACCGAGAGGCGCATTCCTAGCGCGAACTGTTTCATTGTCATGTCCGAGCCTAGTCCGGGCACCGAGCTGGTTGAGAGCATTGTACCTCGTTAGCTAGTGCTGTACGATCACTGAAAGGGATAATTCGGAGTTAAACCCTGCTAGTATAAGGGTTGAACGTTTTTATTAACTACACCTCCTGGTTTAATTCATGTTTTGTCTAAAAGAGACTAAGTTACTTTATCTTCATCTAGGTATAATTAACGTTAACGTATCTACTTAAAGTTCTAGCTATACTATAATTGAAGCTTACCAAAATAATGATGATCCATAGACGTGAGTGCTACCTATCGACTCCTAAAATGGCGACACGAATGCACCTGTTAGAGTCATCACGCACGTCCACAACATGCCACTCCTCCCGACAAAAAATCAAACCGCAATTTATAATCGAAATTCCGAATTGGGAATTGGTAAAAAATCGATTGGGCGCCGTCATCCAATTCTCGATTGTGCACGGTGGCGCCAAAACCGCTAGTTTTGTGTTAGCTTGTTTTATTATTTTCATACGTTATTGGGTCAACGTACTTGTGCCATATTGGGGTCGGTGACCATTTAGATAGGTGACGGGTTGGGGCTGGCTCGAGTGCGATGGGCCTTTATTATGTCTAATGATAGCCTCTTAAAGAGATATATATAGCTGCGGCAGCCGCTTCTGAGATGCTGAGTGGAGCTGAGCTTTACCTGGGAAAACCCAGGGAGCCGATAAAACTGATTGGGTATTTTAAACATAATGACTTGTATGAATATGCAAGTTTGGATGCATCGTAGCTTCTGCTACTGAATATTTCACGAATTGAAGGCGTGTCCGTCGGATTATTTAGACTCATAATAACTAGTATTATTAACTAATAATTATTTGTAGGTCAAACACATATTTGTTGTTTACGGACAACGAACTTGCGTAGCCTTACTAGAACTGGAACGTATTACAAGATTCTTCGATAGTTATGAATATGCATGACGCTGTTATAAAGGTATTCAATAAAATATATTGTTTTTAGACATTAGCTGACTGTAATAATTTATTGATGCCCCACCAATGCGCTAGGGAGGTACCGACACACACTTACATCCGAGGTAAAATTTTATAAAAATGTGAATTATGTTTCAATCGCTTTCACAACGACCAACGTACTCGTATTGTTGCCTGACTACCGCCTCACCTTCGGTAGCCTCCAGCCTGGTAATACCGTCATAATACGCTCGCTGATGTGCGCCATCACTTACCAATTACGAAAGTAACGTCAAACAGTTGCCCCTTTCAGGTAGAATTTAATGGACAGGATGACAGTATCCGTGGAATCTCAAAGTACACACTCTTCGAGGTAAACAGGTTTTGGTTACAGGTTCGCGTAGTCAGTCTACGTGGAGATGTTTTAGATCATTTTTGATTACAAAAGAATATAGATAGGTAACTTAACAAAGGAGTGTTTTTTCACGGAGTAAATAATAATAATAATGTTCTCCTGAAAGAATTTCGGTCACGGCGGCCTACCTCACCTGAGACGAGCCCACTACGCAGGAGAATAGTGCACAAGTATGAGCGCAGTGTGGTGTAGGTGTTGGCATGGCAGACCGACACGACTGGAGAGAGATCAGGCGCAGGACCAAAGGCTTCACGTGCCTTCCGAAGCACGCAGGGGCTCGACATGTGAAAACGGTCATCCATCTCAAGACAAACCGTGGCGAGCACGGCGTCACCTCGCTGATCGACTGATGTGCGAGGTAGCCACGTAGCTAGCCCCTGACATGGTACGTGGAGTACCACGCTAGTAAACAATCAACTCGTTTTTGTGTTGTTAAATCTAAACAAAACAGTGGAATGAGTGCTAATTGTTACATGGATCGATTATGTTATTATCGATTCGCGTATTATCGATAATTGTGCGGCCGTCGCTAATGAAAGTTACGTAATTAATGTTCGTCGCTGTTCGTAATGTTTGTGGCGACCGGCTCTCTGCAGCTTCAGCTTCCGATACTTAAGCGCGACTCATTATTGGACAAGTATTATCTGCTTAGGTGTTCTTAGAATATAAGTGGGTACTTATATTATACGCCTAGGTAGGCGTTATGATGACTTAGCAACAGAAAATCGTAAAGTTGTGCAGTTTCGTAAGATGCGACGGCAGTTATTGTTTAACAGAAATACAAGGTATCTTTACGGGCAAATATTAATTTAAAATCTTACTTTTAGTTTTTATTCATCCCATTGACAGTCACTTAAGGACGGTCAAATACACTAGATGCCCGTTCCAAATGTCATTGAGGAAACTATGGTTGCTCTCTTTACGATCGTTTTACAATAGTAGTAGCGTGTATTGGCAGTATGTTTGTAGTTCAGTACCATTACGTTACGTGTCCAGCTCCGACACTTATAAGAATGCCTGGTATCAATGGCCGGTGCACGTGTCATTAGCATTAGAATGGCCTGACTCGGCACATGTTGTCCCCGAACACAATATTTTAGTGCACCTAATATAATGGTGTTTGTACTGTGACGTCACCGTGCACTGTTGCGAATATCTCCTCTCGTCTTAGTTGAATGTGTTGATGTAGTCTGTGTATAGACATCTTGCAGAAAGCTTATCTATTTTCAATATAGCATGTTATTTGCCACAGATACAGATACACTTGATTACTTATGACACGTGCTGTAATTTAACTTCTCTTAGCTTCGTCCTAAACATTAATATTCATGCCTGATAAACATCTTTCTATCTGCTTAGTTGACTTAGTTATTTATATCACACTGTTAAGGATCTGAATGTGATGGCTTCATAATGATTGCACGCCAACCAAGAGAAGAACAAGGACTAAGTCTTAAGGACAAAGGGCTGTCAATGTTTAAACTGCGCCTGCGCAGCCAGACACACTTATTAGGTCACATTATAGACAGCATTTAACACTAGAATCTCATGTTATACTTATTACCTATTATCATAATAGTAGGTATGTGTGTATGTTTTTACTTTCGCGTCCGGTGTCAGGTGACTTGCGCCCGCGCAACTGATGTAACACCAGTACACTTCACGTTGAGAGGGTGATCGGTGATTTGCGTTCTGTTGTGGATTGTTGGTTTTAGTAACGAGTTGAGTGTGAGTGGCAGCTGAGTCCGGGCTGAGAGGCGGGCTTCGAGACTCAACGGTAGTTTATTGAGTTCTTTGTTTGTGTATCGGTGCGTCAAGCGTACTTAGGGCCAGACAGGAAATATATCTGTAAGTTAACATATTTGTTTTAAAATGATTAAGTCAGTTTATATTTAATATATCGTTTACAAAAAAAACTTTACAGTAACAGTTAAGTCTCGAACTAAATATAAGTAGAGATTTTCAGGCTTCGCTAGTTAAATATTTTAACACGAAAGATTTTTGGTGTTTCTTAAACTGTGCTTTGATCACGTTTGGTATAGATACTCTGTGCAAAAAATAATTTTAACAGCAAATAGTGAGCACTTGAATGTTTAAATCTCAACTATGTATTACATAAGAGGAAATAAATTAGGTGGACAGCATTCTAGTTATTTAATTATAATTTTGCTTTTGTTTTAACTATGTCGGTTAATATTTATAAGTCACACTAGTTTCTTAGAGCTGTAAGCAGAGGCACCTGGTATTTCGTAGCTATGGGCCTGACATAACCTTATTTAAATATTGTCTCAAGAGGATTGGTATTCCTGGCGGGTCTTAGAGATTTTCTAAAAGGTTAAATCCCAGGACTGTACAGCATTATGGCATTTACATTTATAATTACGAAAAAAGGTTTTTATTTCGTTCATTATTTTACATGAAATATATTTAAGTGTATATTTCTAAATGTTAGTTGTAATGACTAAGTGAAGCACAGTATGGTGACCCAGATGGGTGTGTGTCCTGAGATTTGTCCAGCTGCACGACCCAGCCGCCATATTGACTCAGCTTTACAGTTCCGTGTCGGCAGAGACACCTGTCGGAGAGAAACGACACTACATTGAAAAACATTTTGCGGTTTCGCAATATTAAGGTTGTTTAGTGAGAGAAACTATCGTTTTTTTAATTGGATTCTAAGAATGTGTGTCTTCTTCTCTGATGGTAGGTATAATTTTGCAGAAAAAGTGTATTTATAAGCTTGCCTAACTATCAATGTTATGAGTCGAGATTTTTCATGAGACTAGCTTTCAATTTGAAATGACGTACACTTAGTAACTATTCAATGAGATCTGTTCGCAAAAAGCTTATTCAGAAGTAAGGCGACCGGGCCGGAAAGTTCCCAAGTTCCCACTGTTCCCCGGCTACTTCACACGGTGATCGGCGGGAGCAGGCAGCAACGGCCAGGGAAACCATTATCCTATTGAGAGCACAACGATGCGATTGGTAAATCACTGGCGGTCGTACACCCGCGGACAACGGACCAACTGAGGATGCGCGCGCACTCACTCGCCCCACGCCTTGCCTCTGACGGGACAAACCATAAAGCCTACTGTGTCGATATTTAAATTTTTGTACATATAACACCTGAAAGGTAGCTCCACATTTGCTAAGTCGTTAAGGTTTATCCAATATTTATTCTTTCCAAATTTGCTGCGTGATCTCTGAAACCTAGACAATATTTTCTTATGACGGACTAAGGTAAAAGACCAAGAAGATTATAATAAATCATACAGTCACTTCGTCTACAACCCTAGAGCAAAATGTAGTTAATGTTAATCTTTCTGAGATAGCTGGCAGAAAATAAAGCAACAAGTTTTGTTAACCTTTAGATAAATCAATCCTCTGACTTTTTACTTAAAACGAAGTGCGCAGTTTGTAAAACTTAACAAGGACTAATCGTGTTATACAATAATGGAATGCAAATCAGAAACAAAACGCGATGGAATTTGGGAAATAACAAATTATATAATAAATAATTCGAAGGAAGATTGTTATTTACTCATTAGTTTTATTGCAAAAGCATTACGTCTAATGACATGTACATATTAGCAACATTTTCCTCATGACTCAGAACCTATTCTTGAATACGTTTTAAAACTCGTAAAATGGTAATACATTAGCAATAGTATGGCAGTAGTAGGGTTGTTACAGTCCAGTGTGCGGATGGCATTAATGTGACATGGTTCCCATATCGGGCCACATTCGTCTCCCAGAATGGGACAGTGGGTGGATTGATCGGCCACGATAAGTGGGTGTCCGTCTTTATTTATTGGACCGTCCAGCTCCCCAGGGTCCGCCAATGATTGTTTCTTTGTGTTTGTCTTTAAATCGTTTGCTTAAACGCAGCCATTACGGCTACTAAATCGTCTAATGATGGCAGTTATAAATAAATTATTCGCGCGTGTAATTGTCATTAGATTGGGTTTTCCGTGAATCGAGTGGCCATATGCGGATCTAGAAATTAACTTAAGTAGGTATTGTTGTGGTCTTGGAGTAATTTGCGGTACTTAGTATATAGGTAGAGGCAGGAGAGCCATTCTAGTTGCTTGGTGTACTATAAATCTTCCTCGAATTGAAAGTCATTTGGTTGTAAAGTTCCTTTTTGCGCTAGATTGGTGAACAATTACGAGCTTTTGTTTTATTTCTAAGTTGGGTTTATTTATTTCTTTCGAGAGATTAATACATATTAATAAACGATAAGGTTTTCATTCAAGTGTTTGTGTGCTCTGCTTAGGAATGTCTAGAAAATCTTGTATAATAATATCCTTTTATATACATAATATATGTAGTTATATTTAGATATATTTACCGTTGAATAGATACACAAAAACACGATACATAAAAATGCGGTTCTAAAGTCCAAAAGAACAGGTCTTCAACTATTTCCTTTAGAGGAAGATTCAATAGGTCTATTTATATTATATTATTATATTTTTATTTAATTGTTTCCAGCAATTTTTTTATGTTCTTTAATATGTTATTGGTGTACACCGTGTAATTAAAGTAAATAAAAAAAATAAAAAATATTTATCAACCCACATACAAAACTATTCTAAGAGTTAATGTTCAAAGATCCAGGGTAGATATTTGTACAGGCTCAGTGGTCAAGTAGCAGAATGTGATTTATTTTTTCACTGTTGTTGGAAAGTTGCCATTACACCAAGTACTTTTTTAATATGAATGAGATAGATTCCAATAAATAATAGAAAATGAAATAGGGTCATTGTCTAGGAGTTGGAAGTCATGTGCAAGCCGCTTAGTGATTTTTATGTAATTCGTTGAGATCGGCAGTATGCAATCTCGGATAGCCTTATAAAGATATATGAAAATGTTCGTTTAACAAAAAGAACATTATATCCTTGTCGACACGAATAAAAAGGCGTGATCACGCTATAAACCCGCTCGGCTATTGCCTCATATATGCGATGATGATTAAACCGGCTTTTTCCCCTCGTGTAATATTACAAAGGCTCTGATCTAGGGGATGTGATTGCGCAGGCGCAGGTCATTGACCGCACGTCTTCGTGCAAGCGCCGCTTTTTGCGATGCGCCTGATATGCATTTTTGTTGAGCGCTCTTACTTGGCGATTGATTGCCTTGTAAATTACGCGACAGTGGACACTACAGCCTTGTAAGGATTACGTAGGCGACGCGTTATTTATGTACATATGTAACTATTTATGTTCCTACTTCAGTGTATAAAAGTACCTTTAATGCACAATCAGTTATTTGATACTGAATTGTGAAAGGCGTGATGTTTACGTGTTAGCAGCAATGAGTGGAATGAGACCACATTTATCAAACGTACTGTCTGCAAACTGTGGGTCAACCCGCGTGGTAACCTTATAATTATGTATATCAGTTCAATCAACAAACTTTTTTATTAATTAGACTACCTACTGTGAGGTCCGTGTGATGTTTGATCATAGTGTGACGAAGTATTGTTGGTTGTTGCAGATCGCGCGGCGACATGGCGTCGCGGACACAAGCGTTCCTGCTGCTTGCACTCAGTCTAGTTGCCCTGGGTCGTGCTGGTGAGTTTAATTTGAATAAAACTTCTACATACTATAAAACTTGGCTGAAACATCCATGAAATAAGAGAAAGGTGTAAAACACATTTACAGACAGGAAGACTGCCTCGTTGGTCTAGTGGTTGCTAAGCGCGACTGCTGAGCACGAGGTCCTGGGTTCGAATCCCGGGTCGGGCAAAGTGTTATTGGGTTTTTCCATTAGGTAATTCTCAATAGCAGCACGGAGTCTGGATCTGTGCCCGGTTGATGGCAATAGGCTCGCCCCCTATTACATTGGGACCTAAAAACATAACTGGCGAAATGTGGGTGTACTATATGTGCACCTCTGCCTACCCCTCCGGGGAATACGGGCGTGATGTTATGTTATGTTATGTTATGTTACAGACAGGAAGTCAGCAGGTAATAGTCATCCGACAACTGACGATGAGTTGTATACAATGCAATTCTAGCTATTAACATTAACTAGCTTGAGAAAACATAAAACGTTGGACAAGAAGGTGCACCTTATTTTATGAAAATTAAGAATAATTACAATAAAGTATTTCTCAGTAAGGGATTCGTATGGCGTTACTGATAATTACACTCAATTCTGTATATTATTATCAAAATAACTAGTGTCTTTTTAATACGGAGATGGCCTGATAAAGCCAGTAATGTAAGACAGCAACACATTGATACACCAAAGCAATACATTATCTATAACACACGCAAGTGACACTGACGCAACATTGTACGGTCCGCGCCCGCATCAATGGACATAATCAGTGTTTTCTGTTTTCTCTCTCACACCTGTTAACGAGGAGAATATGTTGTACATGAGACGAGGGCGATAATAAATACTATTGTACCAGTTCCGGTGTAAGACTTGCATGATTGTTTTCATTAAAATGTTATCTTATCGCTCTTTAGGGATCCGCGGCCGACGGGCGGCCGTCTGCCCGAGACCCTTATATATTGTCTTAGGAACTTTACGGCACAAAGGCCGCATGGAAATGCTTTTTCAATATTTTCGTAAAAGCGGTGAACTGTGGGTACAATGTGGCGACGGTTATTCAAAGGAAAGCTTCATACGCTAAGTTGTGATAAGTTTGTTTTCTGCTAAAGTGTAATCAGTAAGTTCCGTGTTCCGATATTTCATGTCTGTAAATCGCGCCGAAGATAAAAAATATCGAACGTAAAACTCGTTTTTAACGTAAAATCGTAACAAACATATAAAACATGAATGTATGGAATAGAGAATAGAGTACGATACTCTGGCTTAAAGTTGGACCGACACCACACCAATAGGTCGCTTTCCAACCTGCAGACTATAATATCTTACGACGTAGAATATTCAGATGATATTCGCAATACGTCTTATGACTTTCTATTAACATATTCAGAGTAAAAAACCATAAATGGTATTATCTATAGTTTGATATAGAGGTGTTACTGGTTGTCCTCATGAACGGACAGTACACGTTGGCCGGTGGCGGGCCGTTTGTGTTTAGTCAGCTGACTCATGGCCCGAATCTGAAGGTCGTGGCTGACGGCGTGACGTCATGCAGCGCTTGCGCCTGCCTACAATCAGGATATCGTTTTAGATATTTTAGTTAATTGGCGAGACGTATTAGTTGTCTATGAGTACAAATTGTTAAGTTGATGCCAGAACTGAGTAAAATGTTTTACTGATCTGGGTGTAAACGTGCCCCTTATATTACGGATTATAGAGGTATTGTGGTTGCATATTTGACGTTTAGACATTTTCACCACCCTAGTGTAAAAGTTGTTATTGATCAGTAATTTTAGCACAAAATCTTGGACTAAGTTTAGGTACCGAATAAACAGTTATTCATTATGCGTTCTGTGGGGTCTTAGCTAAGCGAGTTTAGGGGTAGCAGGAGGATACGGTCGTTCTATTAAACATCAATTTCACTGTCTATAGATAGTATCCCGTTTTATAGATATTGCATGGGTTGGTCCGGCCATTGTGAATAATATTATTATGTAAAGAGGGTATAATAATAAACTAACTGGTATATAACGATGCAGATTGCGAGATGAGAGCGATACCCAGGTTTGACGGAGAGCGGTTTTTCCCATAGCTCGAGAAAGTTCAGACTTATTTTCCTGTTACTGGTATCTGTGTGTTTATCGGCTTCAACCTTATGATATTATACAACTTATTAATATTTTGCCATCGGTATAAATATAATAAAATCACTTCGGTTTTCCAGAGGGCAATATCTATTAGTAGAATCTGCACCGCTGCACTTTCGAATAGCCTGGCAACTACGTCAATAGGACGTCAACATAAAATCTTGTAAACCTAGCTACCATTGCTTGCGTCATAGTACTTAAATCGGTCCAGCTCATGTCAGTGTTAGTCTTACGTGGTGTCAGTTATATCGGAGGATCGCTCACTTGGTATTGGGTTCAGCCGGCGTTGACACTTCTCGGAGGGTTGCTGGAGCGCCAGCTGAATAGCGATCGAGTACGTGAGGAGAATACCAACGGCGGTGACCACCTACTTTCAGATATATCCTTCAGATGTATCCTTCAGATATGATTGGAACAGATATAAAACAGTTTTTGGAGATCGGTGTAAGCTGGACCAGCCCCCTTACCATGAACTTTTAAATCAGAACAGTAAACTGTCTTGTTTTAAGAGTTCATAGTAAGAGGGCAGGTGTTTTACACATTTTCGTTGTGGAAGCGCGACGCAACTCTTTTCTACAGGAGAAAATGACCTGCAAGCTCATAGTAACCGCGCAGATCGAGGCAGCATATTGACTGCCTTTCAGTCAAGTGTTCTTAAACGACACTTACAGAACCTTTTAGTCAGGATAGCAATACTCGGAATTTTAAATATGGCTTCCGTGTGTTCTTTTTTTATTAAATGTCATATACTGACATTTTCGCCATATAATTGCTTTTTGCTGTATATTTGTAATTGTTAGTTGATGTCGGATAATATGCATTCTAGTAAAGACATCTCGTTGATTAAAATGTGGTCTGGTAGAGTATTGCCGAAGGTGAAGCTGTAAAGCCACACACCGCAAACTGCTAAACTCAACTCAACGAAGCAGTTGGTTGTGTAAGTAGGTACCTATGTATGGTCGTTTGTGTCGTTAGATATAACTCTGTTAGGTGGACCCTTTTTTTTTTTTTTTTTTTTTTACCGTGAGGGAAATGCGTTACGCATCCCTCGCCGTTGGGAGACGACGGGGGTATGTGGGACTCTCCCCCGAACCCAATAAGATCCAGGGGCCTACCCACTAAAAACCTCACCTGCCTGCTCTGCGCTTTGGATGGCGGGGAGGCGGGATCGCTGCAGCATTCTACCGCCAAAAAGGTGGACCCTACCTAACACCTGTCTAAGCTCTATGCCTGGTCACTCACATTGAGACTCGCGAAGACCTGCAAATGAGCACATGGGGATGGAAAACCACATATTTTCACAATATAATGAAATATTAATGACAAATATGTTATGGGAATGAGAATTTGCTTTTAAAATTCCAAACATTATTCATAAGTACGAGCTGTAGGTACAATTCCCACTTATTTATAACGTCATTAGATACAAATTCGAGATTCCTATGCGACGTATTAAAAATAAGTAATTAAATTAAGTCAACAATGCCAATTAAGAGATAACTTTAAGCAGATATTGTGTATTAACAAATTCCAGGCAATTATCTATGAAGATCACCTACGTGGAATGTAGGTAATAATTATTTGAAGTAAGCCTAAGCACCTACTGTTAAAATATTCCGACGGTTTCCACGATAGAGTCAGCAAGGGTTTAGTGTAGAACGAAGTGCACGGCTAAAAAACTATTTTTTGTTACTGAGGATTTGATAATTAAATGATATGGTAACACAAATTGTGTCAGCCCTTAACGTTAAAGACAAAGGTGCTTATTGAATTTACTTAGTTACATTAATGTATACTTAGGCTATAGATCATTACATTATCCGAATTACGCACGTTCGTCCCTGTACTAAGATATTGAATGCTAATTCCTGGTGAAGTCTAGGTTTCATCTGAAATGCTAAAGCTACATACACGTATATCGTTTGTCGATAACACATTCCAGTAGATAGTGATGCGCGGTCATTACAGCCTGCGGCCGCCGCGCGGTACGTAGCTGCCTACTGTGGGAACGATATCTAATTGTACTCAAATTTAGTCGGAATGTTGCTACGTAGATGACACTCAGTATGTATGATGTATCCTTGATGCTAATTATCAATTATTTAAGTGAAGGATTAGATTTTTTATAGTATCGGTTGAGTGTTTGTGAAGTGCTCTCATTTAGGAAATGATCTGAAACATAGAAATTGTGATAAGTATATTATTTCATTTAGTTAAACATGCTTCAAACAGATGAATTGTTGTATGATTAGATAAGCATCATACTTCTGAGTCCCAAGGTGGCTGGCTTACACAATTAAGTCCATAAAACTGCTGTAATTCCTCAGAGCGTGCCCGACACCAAACTTCCTCCATCCTATCAAACAGAAGCGTCAACTTCCTCAAAGATGACACCATGAGATAGTGCGGTGGAAATTAATAAAATTACGACGGCTACTTACTCGCGCGCGTCCGGCTGACTCACGCTCGGAATGCCGTCGGTCCGGCCGGAGTCCCCCCACCCCCGCGCACGCACGCCGGGCCCCCCTCCCGCCTGACCAGTGTCAGCAATATCTAGCCATGGGAATTGCATAGTATATATAGCACATCTAGGATGGCTTAAGTCGGTTAATGAGACACTGACATTTCCTCAACAATTGCCGTCTTTCTATTAAGTGCTACAGGTATATAATGACCTGTACAATTATCGTATATAAACTAACAATGAATATAAGTTTCGCAATCAATGGTTATAAAGAATTCCTCATGGTAATTTCAAAGTTACTAAAATATAAAATCGATTAAAGTGACTTATTCGTTTGAAGTTATTCTGATTTTCGCAAGCATTTTCAAAAGCTTTTATGTTTTTTATAAATTATAGAATATTTCAGAGTTAGTGTAAATCGAAGACATCTAGGTCACAGCATCATCCCTTACAGTCAAAAACTTTAACAATCTGTCACGCGGAAACAAACGATCGATTTGAAGTTTGGCTCCGCAATTTGTCACAGCTTGATATAGAGCCGAGAAAAGTAAGGGACGAACAAATCATCCGTCACCTCACGACGGTCTCCGTTATTGTAAGAAAGAAGGTCTACGTGGATAGAGTTACGATATTTATCGAGACTCTCTGGATCTTTGGAAATGAAGTATCTAATATAGACACTGCTAATAGTTTTAGTACGCAGTTCTGTTTCAAACTAATACCACTTAGTAACAATACTAGTAAGAACACTTAGCCAGATTAGTACACAATTATATCGTATTATTTTCTGTCAGCCAGCTGTTAATTAGTGAATAGCCTTCACATAATAATAACATGGAATTTCTTCTTGGTGACTCTTTTGGTGTGATTGATTTATTTGACATAAGGAAAATATATTTTTTTTTTTTATTCTTTATTTTTTTTTTTGGACCTTTATACTACATGTATATGTCAGTCCGATTAATCTTATTTACTAATTATCACTATCACTAAGTAGCTTAACTTAAGATGCCAGTAAATTAAACAAAAGACACGCTCCTTCACTGTTAGGTTTTGATAATAAAGAATTCATGATTCCGACTTGCAATATATCCAGTCCTAATTTTGCAAATAATTCCTTTCTCTCCTCATGGAACTGAACACATTCCATCAACAAATGGTATACATCATCCATTACGCCACAAGTATCACAGTTAGGGGAAGAAACCTTACCCATTAAAAAGGCAAATCTGTTTGTTGGAATATGTCCGGTTCTGATTCTGTGCGCTATAATAATCAGTTTCCTACTTAGCCGACTATATGTAAACCACGGTATACGAGGAGGCTGATATTGTAAAGTTTTATACCATATCCCCTTTTCCAATGATCTCTGATCGAAATACTCCTTCCATAATTCATAACACGTTCCATTATATTTTGTTAAAATTTCTGAATAGTTTGGTTTCACGTAAATTTCTTGACCTTCTGTACTTCCAATTTTCGCCAATCTATCCGCCTCCTCATTACCACGTATCCCAATGTGTGAAGGAAGCCACTGCAACCTCAGATACATTCATAAGGAAAATATTCTATTCCTTAATTAAAATGGATATGAACCTTGACGCTCCTGGTGCGAAACCTTACTGCTAACTGTGGAGGTTAATGTGTCAGACGTGTATGTCTCGTATATGCTGACTCGCCTTGTTTAAGAGCCGGCTGTCGTTGGCACGCACTCCGGGAGTGAATACAGTTGAAATTAATGTCCTGTCGAGTCTCGTAGCGATTGTGGACTAATGATAGCTGCTGATGTTTCTTATAGAATCTCCCGGGAGCTCGAGTTAACGAGAAATGCTTGTCCACGATACAGACAAGTCGTTTATTGAATAAGGTGAACACTCCAAATATCAACAGTAAAATAACTTCCTGCTTTTATTTGCATTTGTAGACCGATGCAATTGTAGGTCTTATTGCCTTATGGGGTAAACACGTGTGCTATAAAAGACCTAAATGTGAAACCTGTAACTCTTTGCTCTAGAAGTATGTTGCCCGTCGTTAGGATTTTTTTGTGAATCGTTTTTGGTTTACAGATTAAAATAAAGTGTATAACTAGGAAAACATCAGATCACATGCTTTACGTATTTTATATACTTCGGGAATTAAACATGCGTCTTTTAGTGCAGAAGGAGAATAATACTTAGTTTAATCAGTTCTTGTTATAACCCCTTCTTCAATCTCACTTGTTAAAATAAACCAGACAGTTATTTACTATATATTCCGGTTATACTCACGGGTGTATTCGGGAATGCCCGACTAGTTTCGGACTCGATCGGAGCCCTTATTCATGAGCTGGTTACGCGGCAGAGTCGCGAGCCGAACTGCGTGCGCAACGCTCCGCATACCGATGCGCCCGCGATGATGGTGGTGGTAGCGCTGGGTGTTGTCGTGCGTCTTCGTCGCTGCTCGTATCTCCGTCGCAAGGCTGCGCGTTGGTACATACCGTGCTGACTGTGTCGCACTCGAGACTTGTGACACTGTTGTATGAAGTCTTACTGAGGGCCGGTTTCCAGGCCGGTGGCAGGGTCCAGCCTTTCTCTCTATTAAAGTTCGGACGACGGCTGATTTCAATGGCTTCACGTACTTTTCGCGGCACGAAGTATTTCTCCCTCGCTAGTACGGACGCCGCCAAGTGAGCCGCGCCCGACACCGAGTGTTCAGCAACTGCCGACCTGTTACTGTCCAGGCTCTTCATACAACGTACGTGTTCCTGTAGTCGAGTCGAGATGTTACGGCGCGTTTCTCCTACATAGTTGAGACCACAGTCGCACGGTATCATGTATACGCCTGGTGCGCCTAGCGGAATTCTATCTTTCGGCGAACGTAGATATTGCCTTAACTGTTCTGGTGGGCGGTAGATTGTCCTGATGCTGTATCTTCGGCGTAACAGGTGACCTATCTTGTCCGTTACCCCACGTATGTACGGCAGGAATGCGGGCGTACGTTCCGCCCCCGATGACCGCCTACGTTCAGCCTCCACAGTATCAAGGGTGCGCATACATTGCCGCCATTCATAGCCATTGCGCTCTAGCGTATCTCGTAGGTGACCCAACTCCGCATCGATGTATTGCGGGTCACACAAAGCGAGCGCTCGGCTAATCAATGTCCTTGGCACAGAAGACAGTTGTGATGGATGGTGATGAGAGTCTGCTTTTATGTGGATAATATGGATAACACTCACGAAAGTTATTATAGTAAAATAGTTAATCGCTACGGTGCGGTATGGCTAAACAATGTAAAGGAGTTCACGCGTCTTAGAATCAAACGGAAGAAACTCGAGTGCGGGTTGGGGTTTCTAGTGCAGTGCCGGGACAATGGTGTAATACCGAAGTTCGCCCAAATAAAACCCATTCAGTGCATTCGGGATTACGTTAGTTTCTTTCGCGTCGCGAGTGAAAAACTGTTGTGTCGTGCTATCGCGGACTACCGTCGCAAGTTAATGTACACGAGCAAGAGTCTGTACGATTTGCATCTACAGTTATCGCGGTGCTTGGATATGGATATGTGGGATGTGTTGGATGCGATGACCTACAGTAGATCGGACACCATTGGTTCGAACGCTACAAAAAGGCAAACCGGTAAGTTGACGAACCTTATTAACACCTACCCACACGCAAATAAAAATTGTACTAAGACAAAGGGGAATTTAAATACAATAACGGTCGTCAACCTGTCGTCGAAACAGCTCTCAGAGGAAACTGAAAAGGTGTTATCCCGGGGACTAAACTTTGCGCCTACTCCTCGCAAGATACCGGTGGAGGACATCATTACGAGTATCGAGAACACCATCGTGCGTAATAGGATACCACACGGGGATGCTGAATGCCTACGACAAGACGTGTCCTCACTCGTGCGAAGGTCATCGCCACCCAAATCTAACATCAGCCGCCAGGAGATGATGGCCCTACGCGATTTACGTAAGGATCCGGACCTACTTGTGTTACCAGCAGACAAGGGTAACGCCACTGTAGTTGTCGACACCGAGGCATACAAAAGCAAGATCATGCGAATAGTAAGTGACACTACAGTGTACAAGAGAGTTACGTACAATCCCACCGCCAGGGTGACTACAAAAACTATTAAGTTACTGGGTAGTTTACATGATAAAGATCTGCTGGCACACTTACGCCCCCACAATCCGACACCACCGAGGATCTACGGATTACCTAAAATCCACAAACCGGATTGGCCACTGAGACCTATAGTTAGTCAGATAGATGCACCTACATACAAACTGTCGCGTCATCTGGCTACTATATTACAACCACTCACTGGTAAAACGAGTACCTACGTCAAAGACTCGAGACACTTTGTCACACTGCTAGCAGATGTACGTATGCAGGAAACCGAAATGATGGTCAGTTTTGATATCACTTCTTTGTTCACAAATGTGCCAGTAGATGAGGCCATTGTTGCCATATCCAACCTGTTGGCTAACACCACAATACCTGCTGAATACATTGAGTGTATCAAATACTGCTTGAAGAGTGGCTATTTCCTGTGGCAAGGCGAGTACTATCTGCAAGTAGATGGGGTGTCTATGGGTTCACCACTCGCGCCAGTGGTGGCCAATATTTTCATGGAGTGGTTTGAAGGTAGGGCCCTACAGTCTGCAACCAAGAAGCCGCGACACTGGTGGCGTTATGTCGACGATATTTTCGCCATTATCGACCGGGATGCGCTGGAGGAATTCACGGAACACATAAATGGGGTGCACGCCAAGATACAGGTCACAGTAGAGGAGGAAGACCGGGGAGCTCTGCCATTTTTAGACGTTCTCGTCATCCGTGACGATAGCGGTCGCCTGTCCCATACCGTGTACAGAAAACCGACACACACCGACCGATATCTAAAAGCAGACTCTCATCACCATCCATCACAACTGTCTTCTGTGCCAAGGACATTGATTAGCCGAGCGCTCGCTTTGTGTGACCCGCAATACATCGATGCGGAGTTGGGTCACCTACGAGATACGCTAGAGCGCAATGGCTATGAATGGCGGCAATGTATGCGCACCCTTGATACTGTGGAGGCTGAACGTAGGCGGTCATCGGGGGCGGAACGTACGCCCGCATTCCTGCCGTACATACGTGGGGTAACGGACAAGATAGGTCACCTGTTACGCCGAAGATACAGCATCAGGACAATCTACCGCCCACCAGAACAGTTAAGGCAATATCTACGTTCGCCGAAAGATAGAATTCCGCTAGGCGCACCAGGCGTATACATGATACCGTGCGACTGTGGTCTCAACTATGTAGGAGAAACGCGCCGTAACATCTCGACTCGACTACAGGAACACGTACGTTGTATGAAGAGCCTGGACAGTAACAGGTCGGCAGTTGCTGAACACTCGGTGTCGGGCGCGGCTCACTTTATTCGCTTCGATAAGGCGTCCGTACTAGCGAGGGAGAAATACTTCGTGCCGCGAAAAGTACGTGAAGCCATTGAAATCAGCCGTCGTCCGAACTTTAATAGAGAGAAAGGCTGGACCCTGCCACCGGCCTGGAAACCGGCCCTCAGTAAGACTTCATACAACAGTGTCACAAGTCTCGAGTGCGACACAGTCAGCACGGTATGTACCAACGCGCAGCCTTGCGACGGAGATACGAGCAGCGACGAAGACGCACGACAACACCCAGCGCTACCACCACCATCATCGCGGGCGCATCGGTATGCGGAGCGTTGCGCACGCAGTTCGGCTCGCGACTCTGCCGCGTAACCAGCTCATGAATAAGGGCTCCGATCGAGTCCGAAACTAGTCGGGCATTCCCGAATACACCCGTGAGTATAACCGGAATATATAGTAAATAATATGGATAACACTCACGAAAGTTATTATAGTAAAACCAGACAGTTCTGCCACGAAAACAAAAGAAAATAAATCTCGTTGATCGATATGATCGAATCCGTCATGTGCCACTCTGATAGGCGTGCCGTTTGATAAAACGCTGCCATAAAGTTGTGACCATAAAGTGAAAAGTAAACGATAAACCCACATAATATCCCTCGTAAAGTGGAGCTACGTGATACAGGTGGCGGGTTGCAAAACACGGCTCCTACTCAACGACGTTACTGTTGGTGACCTGCTCATTAGTGGGGTGTACTAATATGTGAACGCGATTAAAAAAAAACATGGATGTGTTTTACACCGTTATTTCCCCAAAGGAGAGGCAGATT
Organism: Abrostola triplasia; assembly: GCA_946251915.1. Taxonomy (NCBI): domain Eukaryota; kingdom Metazoa; phylum Arthropoda; class Insecta; order Lepidoptera; family Noctuidae; genus Abrostola; species Abrostola triplasia. The sequence goes on along the minus strand of OX276424.1, from coordinate 360,692 downwards.
TTTAAAACTTGTACAACATTTGACGTAACCTGGAATTTACAAGGATCAAACTCGAGCATTTATCGCCGTTAGCTAAGTGCTGTATAACCATTTTCAATATAAGATGGCACTCAATATCGCACGCCTTTAGCATTTCCTACCAGCCCAATCTTTAGGGAGCAATCTCCTATATCTTAATATTCCATGGTTGTATTCTTAGCATGTGTTCCGTATTGTTTCTCCCGCTCATCGCAGTATTCCCTGCTGGTACAATTCGTGCTTGATAAAGCTCGTAACAAGGGCGTGGGTTGGTATCGATCGCGCCCGTGACACGCCGTATCTAGTCCCTAGACGCACCGGCGACGGGATGAACTATCGATTCGCACCTACTACATCGACCCTTTTGTAGGCTGCTCAGGGAATTCGGTGAAGGTCGGTGCAGCGACGGTCATTGAAGATGCAATCGTGTCGTTTATTTCTGGCTTAAAACAATGCGTTCATTTTTATGTTATAAAGGAAAATAAATCCATATTTTATTAAAAGAAAAATGTAAATAGTAAAAACTGTAATAATAAAGGAATGTAATCGAACAATACAACTGGAAGTAAATTGTTTAGAATTGAAACAATAGATTAATTTTCCATAGCTGCTCTAGTTGAAAGACTCAAATATATTGTTAACCTTTTTTTGCAAATTGGAAAGAACAATTGAAACTTGAGCTTCTTTTGTTATAACCACTGTAACGGGTCGCGGAAAGTGATTTCTTTGAATTTCCCTAATACATTATAGTCGACTAAATAATAAAAAAGCATTTTTGCTTACTTGTTATATTGGGGTTTGGCAAGTTTTAAAATAAATTACATGGATTTTCCAGTAACGGTCACTCGAAGGTAATAATAAAAAAATAATAAAATATTTATTTCTCCAAAAACAGTACAATAATTTAGTTAAACTGCTTAAACTTCTTTAAACCTTTGAAAATATATTAAAAATATCGTCATTCGCCTTTATTATTTATAGTAAGCGCAATACTGAATTATATCATTTATCATTTTTCTTTCCTTCCACATATACATACATGTAGACGAACTCTTTATGTTGTATCTACTCTACACACGATCCATACATCTCTTTTCGCGGCTCTCTCTAGCTCCCATGCCCACGCTCCAACATATTTATTAGTCTTATTGAAATACCTTTTATTAAATTCCAATAAAATAGGTAACAATGATAAACGGTCTTGTCTACTTTCTTAAGAAATTCATAGAGTCGGAGCTAAAACGGTGTAGATTTAGATACTTGTATACACCAACATTCAAACATGCATTTTATACATAATTATATTTATATCTATTTTCTTCGTAGCACGAACATCTCTAATCTTTACTTACTTACCCGTTCGTTAAAAGAAAACAATGACAATACAAAACTTAATATCACAGTAAAAGACCTAACAAGCCTCTCAATTTTCTAACCATATCATGTTTGTTCAACGTAACGATGGCATCGAGAGGTGGAACAATACATCATAAACAACAGCAATCTAGTTAATAAGCGGGTGTTAATGAAACGCTAGACAATGTCGGCGCCACGTGCGCATGCGATGGGGGGCGGTAGCAAGTGTGGCAACTGAGCCGGCGGTATTAGCCGGAAGACTTCGAATGAGTTGCAACATCTTACGTTTACGACAGAACGTTTTATAAACGTGCAGGTTTTCTACAACCGCGTGTGCGGTATTTCATGTATTTAGAGTATAATACCTACAACATATAGCCGTGCCTATAATCAGTGGAGGAGGATCCTTTATTTAAGGATTTACATACGACTACCTTTTGCAGTACATTGTCATAAATGGCGGACCTATTGCTATCCACACCGGGTTTGTCTCCTCTTACGACTTGCTTTCTTAACGATGCAATATATATTTTTTTATTTATTGGGGACAAAAAACAGTTACAGGCCAAGCTTAACAAGCAAAATTCTTAAATTAGTACATTACTTAGAAATACATTTATATAAAATCTATTCTATATTTATGTTACTACACATGTAACCCACACCATTGTCCACGATTTCACAAAAAAAAACAAGTTAAAAGAGAACTGACGTACAGTGTGCATCTAATACAGTTAAGAGGAAAATACAAGCGCGCAGAAAAGAAAAACCATAACAATATTTCATACCTTGTATTATTTGCTACTTATAGGTACTATAATTAAGTATTTTTCATGGACTTTAGATACGTGGGCACTCACAAAAAAGAACGTAAACTTTATCCATAACTTATTAAATAAAATAAACAAACGTTAAACATCGACCTAGTTTATATTTTGCGTTGCCTTGGTTTAATAGCAGTAAGGAGCATTATAAGCTATGGGTTGGAAGCAGGCGACATGGTCTAGCATTATGGCACGCAATGCAAACTGTATTGATTAATAATCGCATCCATGAGATACGAATATACTGCGATTTGACGTTGGAAAACATACTCTCTATATAATGTGGGCCAATCGTTGCTATAAACGATATCTGAAAATAAGGATCATTAACAAAAATCCTAGCCATGTTAGAAGTATAGTATATTTCATTGAAGCTATGTATAATATTTTGTAAAGCATAATACAAGCGTTTCAAGGCGTTGCGTTGGCGTATTGAAACTTGTACTTAAAGTATATAAAAGAGCTCCTAGTTTCCAAGATATTTAATAACAAAAAGGTCCCTTGTATGTTATTGTTCGAGCTCCAACACACTCAAAACATTACACAAGAAGGGTTCGGTTTTTCCTCCCTGAAATATTGGGTATATATTTACCTAGAGAAACCGTTGAATAGAAATATAAACATAAGACTGTAGCCAATATTGGTATCCATTTCTATTTCTTAGAAGTCACATGAAGCTTTATGCCGCTGTCATCAATAGCTGCGTTCAGAGAACATCATATATAGAAGTGCTTCTGAAAAATACCTCCGAGAACCCGATAGGTATGTATGTTGTCGGTAAATTGAACAAGTCGTGTCGTGCAAAGTTGCAAGCCGTCGAATACTGGGCAATATAGCTCCATTCAAAAGTATACTCCATACTGTATTGTAATCATCATGTAAATATTTTTGCTACGGGCATCATAACCCCAATGTCTAGATAATAAATATATCATTTAGTTCTTCGCATTGTTTCTTTAATCCAAACGCTATAAGTAAACACACTACAATGCTTTCTTTAACTTTCCACATTATTAGTAGAAGATATTATTTTTACCTCATGTGGGGATCGAACCCACAGTGTGCCTCTTAATTAATTCCCAACCGCGTCTCCAAGGACCAAGAAGTGAATATAGATTGAGAGTGCTTAATTAACTTGTAGGACAAAGAAACAGCGTGTTAATAGAGGCTGGCGACCAGCATATGTTTTAATTAAAGCCGGCTACGAGTCACGCGGCTGTAAGGCTACGGCGGCTACGGCTAATGAACGGCTGGCTATGAGCCGTCTTATTACAACCCACGCTACGCTGCAGCTGATTAATTTTGTACACCCTGTATTTATTAATTAGAGGATTAGTTGTTTAGGTATGTTCAATGTTTACTAAACATTATTTAGGTATAATTTTTTATTACGAAATTGTAGAGAATACTGTTTGTTTCAATTAATTTGTTATGTTAACAGTGTTGAGCGTTTGGTTTGTCTGATCTCTGTATGTGACTTTTTAGGTTTGGTGAAATATGTGAATGTGGTGTCTTGGGAGCTTTATACTTTCACTTCATATTACATTTACTACATATAAATTAGGCCCAGAGTGCAATAAGGCCTTTAGAATTCATTACGTTACTCTTTGTGAAACCTACACGAATAGGCAGTTACAAATAACCCTTAGGTTTTCGTTCCCCTTCAGCAACTCCACATTAGCCTTAATAAGTATTACTATAGCAACACTCTGGCGTGTGACGAGATACATTGAACTCTCTAACGAGGTCCATTACCCACATCCTGCGCCGACTACTAACTGAACTACCCTCCGCGGAGTAAGTGGGTCGGTGATGAGGTTAATACCCGCTACGAGAACAGTTCCTGATCGCCGCCCTACTTACAGTTCATCCGCCCGCCCTTCACGAGGCGGCGAGTCACTGACTCCTGTTAATCGGGGCAGCCTTCGTTAAGGTCGACGCACAGTTAACCTTTGTGCACTAGAATATGGTTGGGGACGGCTTGCGGCGATTAATAAGTTATCTTTTTTGAAATTAATTAATTAATGTCGAAAAAAGGGTTTAGAGCGATTTTTTTCCTTCTTATATGATTCTTAGCCGAATTATTTTATCTGCCCGTTTTTAATCTTCGAAAGAAATATTTCGATAAAAATTTTCATGCACGGGTATCAAACTTACATATCATCATATATATACATTACATATGATGCTCACAACCGAGAGGAATGGAGGAAGGAAAGGGAGGCCTTTGCCCTGCAGTGGGACGATCATGGCTGAAATAATGATACTCATGATGACACTCATATATATATATAGTAACGTTCAATGGCTACACATTCTTCACTCGTACAGCGCTGAGGAATGTTTAATTAGTTTAAATCATTTTACACAATCTGTCAATTATTATAGCACGAACAAACATTATTAGTAGTGAGCCGAATACTGCACGGTCATAAATATCGATATAAATTATAATCGATTAGTGCTACGTATATCAAGTGCCCCAATCGATATGTATTAATTCATACAAGTATATACTTGCATATTTTCACGGTTTGTGCTAACAGTGGCTGTATTGAGTGACTATAACTGTTAGTGAGAGCCTCGTGTCTCTCGTTGACATTAATGACCAATTAATACTGGTACGAAATTGTTAAAAATGCCTATCTCATTACAATGAAATGAGACGCTTACAACTAATAAACTATTTCCTTGTCCAGTGACTTACATAATAGTGCTCGGCGATTGTTTCACTTAAAGCAGCTAGCCAGCAGGCAGTTAGCCAACTGCCTGGATACACCAACGATCAGTTATGGAGTATCGTAGAAGTTATTAACATGTATCTTAAAATACTCTAAATATACTGTCTCGTTGGTTTAGTCCACTCCCGGGTCGGGTAAAGTGTAATTGGGTTTTTCCATTAGGTAATGCTCAGTAGCAGCAGGGAGTCTGGATTAGTGCCTGGTTCATTGCACTTGGCTCGCGCCCTATAACTGGTCCATAACTAGTGAAATCGTGGGTTTACCCGCTGTAGGTCTACCTCTGCCTGCTACTTCGAGGAATACAGCCGCGATGTTGTGTTATATTCTATAAATATAAAAGCGTAATGAATGCAACGTATTAATTTATTTTGGTTAAACAAACATATAATTATTATTTGCACACATCTGCTGTGTTAATGCATTATCAACATGTCATCATTTGCATGCCCCATTAATTATAGCATTTGTTTAATTTTAAACACTTTAACGCGTGTTTAATAATATTATATTATCAAAATAATTCATATTTGTATTCGAATAACCAGGTATAATGCAGAAGCTAAGTAAACTTATACACTAAAATAGTAGTCAATAACGTAGAATAGATTTCCAGATTCCTAAAGCGATTTCCGCAAATTTCTATCCTGAAGTTGTTAGGCTGTTTAAACACATTCACAGGTTATAATGAGTTCCTAGTTTTAAGAAAATGGGAAGTATTGCAGATATCTTAAGCGGCTAGGGTCTTTTTTTGACGATTTTATTACATATATCTAGTATTAGGCTAGGCTACGACACAAACACGTACATATATACTACTATAACCTAAATAAACAGGGAATGATGTTTGACAAAAGGGAAACTTTCAATAAAGTCTTATCATGAGTTATTTATTATATTTAGCAAAAGAGGCCCCGGTGGATCAGATACGTGCCGACAAGGGTCCAACATGCAGGCCCTTTGGAAAATTTCAATCATATATGAAAAAGGTCACTATCTGGGGTAAGGCGCAGGCCCAGGCACTACAGGCAAAATTCATTACGTTGGAATACAAGTACCAAAAAGGGTAAATCTCTAATTTATGTAGAAATATGGCTACTTACTGCTGATGTCCAGTATTAAGTAGTCATATTTCTACATAATTATGTTTGAGGAGTTTAAGGATAAGTATAGCTTAGAATTTAACTAATGACGTTGAAATTGACTACCTAACACCAACAAAACAAAAGTAATTCATTAAGTGGGATGACGATAACAACATTAATATTAGATCTCGTATTTAACAGTAGACTAATTATATTATGGACTAATAACTATTAATTTAAATTATAAATACAATGATCCACTGTCAACAGCGTGTCAGAGATCATAAAATATGTAATTATATCTTGTACGATTTGCTTACGAGCCCGCTCTATTAAACCACATAAATATTAATTTCCTAGAATGTGTGGTGAACACGGTAAAGCAATTATACTAAGTACACAATACAACACATATGTCGTGTGTTTACGTATAGTGACGTCACAGTACTTACGAATATTCGCGCAAATACAACCTCATTGTCAATCGATGGCGTTTCATATTTACTTTTCATGGTATTTGAAAGTAGACAGACGACTAAATATTAGGAGTTGTTCTGTTCATACACTTAATATTTACTAATAAAGAAAGGCAGACGGACTCCAGGGATTTTTTCTTGTTGCGTTGCTAATGTTTCGTTATCTTGTTCTTATATACTCAGGTTTTCCAACTCAAAAACTCGTTTATTGGATTCGCACAAACAATCAGGCAGTGGTTTATGTAACAACACAACACAAAGTCACCACCACGAGGCCAGCGATGTGTGTATAGGTGTTCTGAAACTAGTGAAGTAATGAGGCAGTTCCTGAAATATTTAAACTTAGTCTTATTTAGGAGACTTCTGTTGACTGTTAGTTACTATAACCAAAATTAACCAATCAGAACTTGCGCTCATCTCAAACGAGTATAATAGGATAACGTTATTATATACCGAAAGTTTGTAATATTATAAAGTTAAATAAAAACTATGAAAAATTAAGATTTAACTTAGAAATAAACTAATTAGAAGTAGATGGTCGGTGAACATGCCGCGTTTTTTGTTCAATCTGAAAGTTAAGCGGGTCTTAAGTTTGATAACGGCAGTTTTGGCAAAACTTGAAGTAACTTGTGAATCTCGGCGAAGCTTTTAGAGTGCCTAGGGCTGGAAGTAACGTTATGTTGAGTGCTGCGCTAAAAATTATGTTTAAGTTGTTGGAAAATCTACTTTTAAATGCTTATAGTATATCAGTAAAACTTCATGACTGATGAGGCGACTGTTTAGTGTAAAGTTTCTTTTGTTCTCTATATTACTGAAAGCTAAAGTTTTCTCCTGTAGCGTGGGTGCGATTTCCAGACTTGAATGTTACTTGCATAACTGTAATAAACATTCTGCTATTGCACATCATTAAGGCGTCGGCAAATAGTTTTTTGTATCATTGATAAGGTAAAATGCTTTGTTGTCTATGGCCTACGAAATTTACTTTGAACGTAATCTGAAACAAGTTTGTGTTGATATTTTGTTTAGGTATACCGCGGTAGGCTCATCGAGCTGGCGGACCACCGATGCCCACTTACGATTTCCCTCATCTTGATCGGCACTCAGACTGTAAATATGTCGCAATATTCTATAATAAAATTTGGGATCTTAAATGGCGAAATTGATTTAGAAAGTTCAGTAAATATTACGTGTAGCTGTGATATAATAGTGATAAATCTGTTGTTCACTAAAATGTGGCCGATTGATTTTGAAAGGCATTGCTTCTCGTGCCACTTGTGATGGGTGAGTCAAACTTACAAACAGTTATATGCTCGAATACCTAACTTAAGTTTCACAACCTAGGAGTCTAGATGTAAGTAATGACTGCGTGAAGAGGTTTCCTGGGTATCAAACTAATTTGATATACTCGTTGCGTCGGAGGTCATCTGTGCAAACTTATTTTTAACACAGTCGTATTTTTTGCCAGACTTGGTTATATGTAAATGGTTGCCAGGACAGGAAAACGCTTAATAACTTTGCAAATATACACAAAGAACTCCACCATGCACAAAGCCCAAAAATACTCTTCTCTGCAGAAAATAATTAAACTTCTCGTTCTTTATTTATATTCTTTTATATTAAAGAACATTTTTAAATTATGGCATATCTTAATGATTATAACTGTAACTAACAGCAAAACTCTAATGACCCAAAAAACGAATTATAAAAACACTAATGACTTGAATAAATGCTGGTCTACTCATTATGAATTACGGTTGTGGGTACCAACAACCAACACTTGCACAAACACACGCGAAATAATATCTGTGGGCTACACAAATATTAAATTAACTTTATCAGATACGTGCTAGCATGGTCCTTAAGTCTGTACATTATATGCAAAAATACCTCCATATGAAATTTCATCAAAATCCATTCAGTAGTTTTTACGTGAAAGTGTAACAAACAACCATCCATACTTACAAACTTTCGCGATTATAATATTAGTAGGGATACCAACCGACCAAGAAATCAGTATAAGCGAGTGTAGCACAACGTTGTCAATTCTGGGTCCAACTCTTAAGATTAAAATATACCCTGTTCGGGTCAGTTACAGGCTGGACGATATGATAGTTGTTGTCTTTACAATAGGCAAAACGTTAGGGTTGTCAAGTTTGAGGCCAATATAGTCGAAAAAAATATGAAGGTATAATCTATTGACACAAACAAACTCGCAGTTTTCTTTACGTTTTGCACAAAACGAACTCTCAAATATACAAAAGTGAAGCAGACATTTTCTCGAGAACACTAGTAAGGCGACATAAAAATAGCGAGCGTCGTATTCAGCGCGATTCGGAACATAAATCAAAGAGCCCTGTAATGGGAGGCGTAGGCGCCATTCACAGTCAGACTGAAAGGGTTGTCGCGAGTGCTGTTCACGTTGTGTTCAATTACGTGAATGGGAGAGTGGATGCTCTTATGAGATTGTAATAAAAGCTTCGTGTAATACATTATATATTTGTGTAGTTTGAAAAGGGGTGGCCGTAGACTTAGGTCTTTGTGTCATTCGATGCTCCGTCAGTTTGATAATTATCAGTCTAGCGGTTGTCGAGTGCGGTTTGGTAGGCGTTTAGCGTTATTAAGTTGACGTTGATGACTATTGATGCTGTGGTTAAGGGAGACCACTAGTGTTAGGATAATATGGTAAGCCTTCTGTATTGCAATGCCATTACTATTTAACAAAAACATCTATACATACAACAGGTTTTTATTTGGCGCTAAACAAAGGAGGGAGAGATGACAAATAAACTGATAGTTTCTAACACAAGTAACGCTATTCTCAAGGCTGACCGTGTTCAATGTTCTTGTGCGAAATAGAGATCGACCGTTATTATGAAAATAAAACAGCTCGGGTGTTTCCTATTGACCGGTGCATTGTGAGCTGTACCTACTGCGAGTGTTTGCCGAGATATTGCAGGTGATATCTGATATTGCAGTAAATAGCCGTAAAATTGATGTCAGTTGCAACGCCGCATTCTCGCAACTGTGCACTCTGTTTTATGAAATAAGTGCATAAGTAATCACATTCGTCGATTATCTACGTATTACCATAGAATCTGAGATGCCATGCCGTGCAGTTTATGTAGAATGCGACGTAAACTTTACACCTGTGATAAATTTAACAGCAGGGCGCGTGATGTCGCACTCAAGTTATTATGGTACTCGAAATGTGGATGAGGGTTTTATTCCTATATAAATGGTCCGTGATGGAGGAATTACAGCTTTCGTACTTATATGAGAATGATTAAATAATCGATATACATATCGTCGAAATTCCTAAAAAGAAAATTGCATTTTAATCATGCTCCTTCCGCCTTCCGATGGGGAGCTTTACCCTCACTCGCGAAAAACAAAACACCCCAGTGAGAGTAATTAGTCGCATTGATTTGACTTTAGCCAGACGTAGCGACGCGCGAGTGCCTCTCAAAGAGGGCGCGGGAGGGTCGCGACTAACTAGGAGTGCTTCTAAATACAAGTAGTACTTTAACTTTTTTCTTTGGCCAACATTTTGTCCGGGGAGAGATGACAGAATATAATATTGAGCCACTTTGGAAGTTTGAATTTGTTTGTAGGTACTCTCAGCAAATCCATGCCGTTGGACTGTTGGCGCGGACACATAACTGTTGCCTACGTTAAAATGTATAGCAATGAATTAACATTATTCACCGCCTATATACATTGCTACTATTATGTTATTATTGACCCTTCAGATGTGAAGCAAATTCCGCATTAGCATGAAATTTGTCTAAACAAACACGACGTGATAATAAAAGACAAACATTTCAATGTTCACGAATATCTACCGGCGCTACGAAAACACCAGAAACATCCAGAAATACATTCACAACACGAATCGTAACTCTAACACGAAGACTAAGCCCTAACACATTAAAATTTCACAACGTCAGCGTCTTGCGGCTCAGCCGAGCTCCGATAATGATTAAGTTAGCGACTGAATTTCGTTTGTAATTCATTCGGCCGCTGAAGTTCGGATGGCGGAGCTTGATGCAAATTGCCGAGAGCCGAGGGACCTCAATCAAACGCAATTGACGTCGGAATTGGATTTGCCCGCCGCGACAGGATACGGACTTTACTGGATTATCTAGATTTTGTACGATGTTTAGTCTTCGTAGACTTGCCGGAACAATGCCTCTCTAATTGTGCCACAAAAAATTAATTAAGAGCTTTACGCGCTTTTGTTTTATGGATGGAAGCTTTAAAGATTTGGGTGCCGCCGTTATGTTGACAGTATTGTCTTTAGGATATTAACCACCAGGTTATGGTTATTGTCTAGTCGTTAGAATAATACATTATGAATCTAATTGTATTAAAACATTTTAAAAAACATTGTAAACATTATGAATATTATGTTTGTCCGTTAGTACACAAATTATCTACAGCCACTCATCTTATTTGAATGTTTTTGTGTTCCCTAGCCAAGTATAAAATGCTCTTATTTAACGAATCGTTCTCCGTGGCAATCCCGTTTGATGATGGTGTTAACGTGATGTCTTTTGTCGCAGGTCCCCTGGGCCCGCTGCCGAACGTGACCAGCGCCGATGTCGGCTTGAAAGAAGGTGAGCTCTTCTCTAGGTTACATGGTAATGAATCTAGCCTTATGTTTGTAGTATTTTTTTGTATCATATTAGTGTCAGTCGTTTAAAGTAGAGGCGTAGTATGATTAAGAGATTCAATAGCATTCTTGTTATGTAGTCAATTGAACAATTCGTGTAAAGTTCCATAAATAGTAAATATCAGCTCAACAGTCAGTATGTCAGTAGGTATGAAGTTAGCGAAGTAGATTTGTAAAAGTAAACAAAACACAATAATGTGCACACAGCATGCAGAATATCATCACGTCTGTGCGTATTAAGAGGCCGGCAGAGGTGTAACAAAACACTACGTTATTAAACCCGTTCTAAGGGAATATTTTCACTAAATAGTTTTGCCTTACCTTTTCAGGAAGCTGTGCATTAGGTGACGTGGTGTACATGCCGGGTGACGAGTTCCCCGGCTCGGGTCCTTGCGAGCGCTGCTCGTGCAGCGAGGGTGGCGTGCAGTGCGTGCGCCAGCGCTGCGAGCCGCGGCCCGGCTGCAAGGCGCTGCACCGCCCCGACCACTGCTGTCCCACCTACCAGTGTGGTAAGTACAGGGAGCTGGATTAGTACGCTAATATATTATAACCTAATTTATTTTTTAATTATTTGCTGTTTAAAGTACCCCTAAGCGTATATTCCAATTCCTAGAACTCGCCCCTAGGATGACTCCCACGGACCCCCATCAGTGCCCAGGCTGGTGATTCACTTCAGCCTTCTAAGGGCCTCGTACAGTTTCTGTTCGACTTTAGTTTGTTATTAGATAGTTTAAGGTTTCAATAATAACATTTACCCTCAAAAAGACACAAAGTAACTTCTACAAATATTTGTACTTTGATATCCCGTCTTTTCAGACAATATCCGACTGCGTCATATTTTAATTTGATGCTATTAGGTACATTACATGCATTACTCGTTTACATATTTTGCGCACATGTTTTTGGAGTTTTTAGCCACTTTCTGTAAAATAATAATGGAATGATATCAGATCTGGTTGGTGGTCTTAGGAATAAATGCGGCTCCACACATGTTATTGAAGCGGCACAGTGCAGAGCTTTGAAGTCACTTGTATCCTCTTAAATAAATGGGTTGTACTATATAGCTGTTTGGTAGGCTGGGTTAGATATTAACACAGAGTACTTTTTATAAGATATGAAACAGATACATAATATGACACAGGATTTAAATATTTACTTATACGTATTTTTCCATTTATCTGTACAGTGTACATAAACATATATGATTTTTTACATCTTTCAGGATCACAGAGTGCTTTTTTAGGAAGTATACATATTTTTAGATCAAGATAATTTTAAAGCAGTTCGTTTTATAACTAGACTGCTTTAGTAGTCCAGTTGTTATAAAACGAAGCGTAGATATGTCCTGTAGTGTTCTTATTATTTATGTTATTGTAATAATCTCTTATACATTTCCAGAGTGCGAGCAAGAAGGTCGAGTATACGGCAATGGTGAGAAGCTGGTGGACCCGGCGGACCCGTGCCGCGTGTGCTACTGCCAGGGCGGCGAGGTGGTGTGTCGGCGCATCGCCTGCTTCGTGCGCGACGACTGCACGCCGCGGCTCGTGCCTGGCCGCTGCTGCCCCGAGTATGACAACTGCCCGCTCAGAGGTGAGGCAAACGACTGATTAACTTAGTATTTGATGAGTGAACTGAACTCAGTCTTACTCATTTTAACAAGCTGAGAGTTTCGTTACGCTATATGTCCAAAAAAAAAGCTTTAACCTCTAACTAACAAATTGTGTCAATACATGAATAACAAGAGTAAGAATTTAAAATGACACAGTCGAGGTTTAGGTAATTTGACGACCTGATTAGCGCAGTGGCTAAGCGATTAGACTGCTGCGCTAAGGGTTGCGGGTTCGATTCCCGCACGGGGCAAAACTTTGTGCGAACCACAGATGGTAGTCCCGAGTCTGGGTGTTAGTGTATGTGATATTTCATGTTTGTGAAACGCACCCACGACACAGGAGAAATACCTAGTGTGGGGCGACGTTTTTTTTTAAAAAAAAAAAAAAACAATATCTATCTATAGGAAGAAGATATGACTTTAATAAAATGTAATTGTATGGTCAATGTTTCCAGGAGTGACCAGCTTGCCGGGCGTATCGTCCTCGATTTCAAGTATCATGTCTGAAAACATGGAATCCAGGCCGGCGCCACCAAAAGAGATAATTAAACCAGAGATCACGATCAAGGAAATCACACCGGTGTCGGAGATCCCCGTCATCACTGACGTCAAGATCAAGGAGATCCTGCCGTCACCGAGCATTGAAGTAGCTGAATATTCATCGTCAAAGTCTCCTCTCATTCCACGAGAAGCTACCTCAGAGAAAATAGAAAAAGAGGATTTGAAAACTGAATCCCCCAGCGTTATAGAAGTGCACTCTTCGTTACCAGTCATTGTCTCATCGTTTGACGCTACACAGTTCACCGATACTGAGAGCAGTGATGTAGATGCCCCGCCATCTAAAATCAGCTTTTCAACACAAGATTCTATACACAGCGCTATTTACCCATCAAATGTTCCAATTGTAGCGACAATGGGTATTCCGCCTGTAACTCCAGATCCGTTTCCGGTAGCTACCACTAAGTCACCGATTATTGAAGAAGATGATAGTTTTGATCATAATCCAGCTTTTCCTCCACTGCCCGATGACTTAGCTGTGCTTCGAAACCACGAGGATGAGATAGTACCAGAGCAAGTTGTTGATAACGAACATGTATCGAGCCATGATATCTTAGTAGCTAGCATATCCCCAGCGACTGAAGCAGAAGTAAAAGATCCCTTGACAACCACCTCTAAAGACCTTCCTGACACGACTACCATAACGACGACAGAGCAACCTAAAATAATAACAGAGTTAACTACGGCACAAGCAATCATGCCAGTGACTACAGCGGCTCCAATCTTTAAAGAAAATCCGATGCTTAGCCTAAGGTCTGCCATCCCCACAGAATTACTCAATTCCCCATCATTGGTTCCGGAAGAAATAACTGGAGAATTAGATGAAACGACGGTAGCTGATTATTTAACGACCCAGGCGGCGATTACTACAACTGAGGCACCTAAAACAACAGTAGAATTAATAACTGAAAAAGTGATGTTATCCACAGAAGACACGAGAACCTCAAGCGAAATAAGTACACCGACGCCCGAACTGGATATCACAAGTTCTAAGGCGACAGAAACTGAGATGGAAGCAAGCACTAAAGACCAAGAACAGACTACTAGTTCGTTAGCTAAATCCAACGTTGCCACTGAAGTTACTTCACAAACAGAGCTTAGTTCACTGCCAATCGAAACTAGTGACCAGAATCCTCCCGAGGTTCCCGAAAATACTACTCACGACAAAGAACTCCCAGCAACAACTGACACTATAGATATAAGCTCCAAAGTACCTGAAACTACTTCTGAAGTTATCGCTGTGTCCAGGGCAGCTTCAAATGAAAACACCGGTTTCGAAAACGTAGAAACAACTGAATTTGTTGTTACGTCGTTTGGCTCGTCGGAGACAGCTACTGACGCTGTAGAGTTGATCAAAATATCAGCTGATCCAGCTAAAAGTGCAGCCATAATTGAACCAGCTGATGCAGATGGTAAAAAAGCCAATGTCCTGACTGATCTCATTAATATAGTTCGCGACGTTGCTTCTATCAGTGACCACACGGCTGAACCGGATTTCGTTCAACAAGCGACTACGGCTGCTAGCATCTCCGATTCTGAGGAGCTCATACCAGTTAACGCAGGTTACAAAAGCAAAAATAAAAACTTTAATCAAAACTCAATAACCGAGATACCGCTAAAAAGTAAAATTCCTAATAAGCAGAAGGTTGTAGAAATTGAGGAAAACGAGTCGGAAAGCGTAACAGATTCACCGCCGCCCTTCGACAAGGTGGAGCCGACCACCAGGCGGCCTATTATCGACAATGTGTCGGATGACGTCAACATCGCTGGAAACAAAACGGACAAAAAAGACATTGAAATCATTACACAGTCGTACGTGCCCACCATCAACCACCGGCGGCCTACCAAAGTTATAAGGAAGAGCAATGATAAGTCTACGTCGAACGAGTCGCTCGGCCTGTCAGCCTCTATAGAGACCGCCTCCGACACCAGCGCTTCCAACGATACACCCAACACGTCAACTGTCGTAAGCACCACCAACGACACGGAGAACGAGGCCGGGGCCAGCACCACTGCTGCTCCTACAAGTAACTCCCCCATAGTCACAGCTACTGCATCCGCGACAATCTCTGATGCCACAACTACCTCTGCTCCCACGAGCGGGCCTGATACCGTCTCTACTGTCGCGGCCGTTAGTGACGTCGTGTCCACCACCCTCGCCCCGGTGGAGGACTCCTCAGCCACCACCACGTCCGCTCCTGCGAGTGAGTCCAGCACTTCCCCCACTGAAGCGCCCACGAGCGCGCAGTGAGCGGCCTCCTGGCGCCACTTCGATGGAACCTCAGCTAATTAGCATTTTATAGAGAGTAAGTTTCGTTCTTGAAACTGTAAGTTAACGTAGAGACTATTAGGTATATAGGCGTATGTGACCTTTTCTGAATGGATCATATTCCTCGTCAATTGATGGCCGGTGACGGAGTCCCGCCGCCGGCTGTTTGTATTTCGTAATGTAAGTAGATGGCCGGGGCTGGCCGGCCGACTTTATGTGTATTAGCTGGACAAATTATTTATAATACATTAGCGTTAGGGAGCGAGCGTGGCCGGCGCGGCCGCCGCCAGCGATGTGTCACATTACGAAGCGAGGCGAGTCGGTGGCCTCGCGTTAGCGGTAAGTTATTTATTTGTTTAGTGAGAGATCGTGAGTAGAGTGATCGATAAGTAAGCAACCAAGCTAGTCAACATGTGACAGTGCAGGCGCGCTGCGGCGCCGCCCGCATCTCGACGCCACGTTGCCATTACTGCTAGCTGTATTTAACGAGAACATGACAAACGCAGACATTAACGTAAGCATTCCGCAAATAGATTTAGTTCCTTTAACTTGTATAAGAACAAACACTGTAGCGTCCCGCGTGAGCGTCGCGACGCGACTCGTATATCATAACAAAATTTGGTACAAAACGAATTTGATATTTTAGAATATTGTCAACCTTATGAAGTTTAGGACTAGACGAATTAGAGGTAAATGTAATCGCACGTACACTTTATTTATTGCACTTAGTGGCGGTGTGTTCGTGGGGGATTCTATCGGAAGGCTCAAGCGTAGTGTAAGGTATATTTATTGTAATCTACGTACGTTCAACGAAGCAACAGACGTTTACTTTCCATACGTTCGTTTGGTTCAATTGTCTGCTACAGTCGGTTCCTTAGTTGTGACTCCTGTAAGTGCCGGCGCAGACGGGCCTCCGCGAGCCGCCACGTCGGCCGCGCTGCGCAGGCGCCGCGGGTCCGTGTGCGCGGGCACATAGTGCGGCTTCTTGCTCCGGAAGACTGTTACTTTTCCCGGGCAATAAGCGCACGTGCTCACTGTATTATTTAATTAATAATTATTGTTTTTTTTACAAATAAAAGAAACCTAGACTGATATTTGGTTTTATTTAGTGTATCCTCAAATTCTCTTTAATGTGACTAGAATACAATAAAACTGCAGTCCCTTGACCTTTAGGTGGATCCGAAGAATCATTTGAGAACTCAGTAACAATGATAATGTTATGGGGTAATAATTCGACCTCGCGAAATTTCTAGCCATTGCAAGTTAAGTATCATATTAATGATATGCTAATGAGTGTTATTATAGAGCGCTCGAGTGCGATGCTCTCATAGCTCCGAGTACGGCGGCAGTTGCCTCACGGAGCGAAGGCCGAAGGCCTTATGGGGAGCTCACCACTGACCCACATGCGGAGAGGGCATGAGCCTTGATGACACGCTCTCAACTATGACTGATGTATTCTAAGCAGCACTATTAATATAAGAAATATTTTACTGGATCCACTTCAGTAAGATCTGTAGATACATGAACAGTTATTGAAGTGGACCTGAGGACAGACAGGAAGTTGTTGGTTCAAACCTTAATAGAACTAGGAACCTACATGACATTTTTAATGTCGTACCTAAGTGTAATTAAGTACTATGTTATTCAAAGTCT
The DNA here is from genome assembly GCA_946251915.1 of Abrostola triplasia. NCBI lineage: Eukaryota > Metazoa > Arthropoda > Insecta > Lepidoptera > Noctuidae > Abrostola > Abrostola triplasia. The sequence continues at coordinate 343,434 of OX276424.1, read as the reverse complement.
CTTCTAGTTAATATATATAATATATTAATATGATATGAATCTTAGAAAGTGAGGGTGCCATTTAATGCTATTTTATATAGCAACCTATATACCTACTCCTACGAAAAATACAGTTCGAAGTTATGGTGACGCTATCGTAAAACTAGGAAGGTACGTTTGTGATTTTAACTATTCAGCCGTCGAAACGGACACCATTGTCGAGCTACAAGTTAAAGTTTGCTCCCAATTTGCCCATCATGGGGCAAATTATCATTAGATTAACAATTTTAATTACGGAGTATAGGGAAGAGGAAGACCTTGGCGAAAATACTTAGACCAATCACATGTAAATTGAGGAGTACCCTTAACCAACGAGCGTGTATGAGGAATGTGATGGGAGTGAATAAAGCGAAAGAAGTATGCCAGGATCGTGGTAATTGGAAATCCGTGGTCTCTGCCCACCCCTCTGGGAAGTGAAGAAGAAGGCGTGACTTTATGTGTGTTTTAAATTACACTCCTTTACTTGGGCCCATCACGTCGTAAGACGACCGAAAGTACAGCGCTAAGTCAGCTCACAGCCTCACATAAATATCTCCGTAGCAATAGTAATACATAGTAACCATTACCCAGTCGTAATGTTTTTATTATTACTGTACACAATCCGCTGTTTGCTCAAGCTGGTCATTTTAAGTGTTTGTTTATTAGGTAAATAGGTTCGGCCGTTTGTCCATCAAACAGCGTCAAGTTCTTTAAACAAACGTATTTACATTAACAACTCACTATCAACAAGTTATACTTTGTAACCGCCTCCAAGAAGGAGGTTCTATGTTTGGAGTTTCTTGTTTTAGGTACTTTATGTATGGAAATTCAGTGGTAATTTGGGAAAAGGTAACAGCAATAGAAGAAGTCTATTTTTGGCTTTTTGAGGCAATTTATGAATGATTGTGTTAATACCCTTAGGTACTTGAAACGTTCTGTGTACAGACACACCTTCTACCTGTCCTTGCGCTTCTGTATCTTGAAATCAACGAGTGGTTCACATCAGTGATGAAAGACTTCAACGTGTTTAGAGTTCTCCAGCGGTAGATGTGTCAATTACTGGAACACAAAGAGTAAGGACACCTCCAAAGTCACCATTTGTGATATTGCTAAACATATTTTGATATTGGCATTGATACTGCGAAAGACAAAGTTCAATGTCAAATAGTTTGAAGATGTCGCCCATCTGTGTATAATATACACACTAGAAACATGTCGTAAATTAGGTGTTTATTATAATTACATTTTGGAGATATTTAATCGAATAGTTGTTCGCGGACACATCTTTAGTACAACCTCGAAGACTTTGGAACTGTAAGACACAAACCTAACCGTATTTGGCTAAACCTAAGCAACAGCAACATTCTGCGCAATCCCTTCGTAATACTTGTAGTACTCAGTAATAATATAAGTAAGAACTATATAACTACAATAATTATTTTAAACACTTACGAGTATTACACAATTATGCAGCAAGATGTTAAATATGCTTACAAACTCGTATTAGTATGTTGTGAACCTAAAGAGAAACAAGGGTATAGAAACACATAGAAAAGAATATTGTAACCATACTTAGGTAGATTATTTTTGTGCCCATTCAGGCCGTATGGATATAGGCTCAGCTGTCCACACGTACCGACGTAAACGAATGGAAGTGAATGTAGTGAGCGCCGGAGAAGGCACTCGATGTACCTGTGAGTGTGCATGCGTGCGTGTGTGCATGCTGTGCTGCTGGGAATCACAGGTTGCGCAAACTGGCGATAAGAGAACGTTTGTTTATGTTTTATCTGTGATAGAGCATCTGGTTGACTGCGCCATCCACAATACATGACCGTTTACAATAATATGCAAATGTGAGCGTGGCCCGTAAAGCTGTGCTTTACATAACGAATAAAAAAATGAAAGGGATGTGTACTTATAAGCAAACTGAACTTATTTGGGTTTACTGTGTTAGCTGCTGCCATGTAAGGCTCGCAACAAAACATTTTAACTTCTGTACCATGTATCTTTAGATTAGGTAACTAATACAATAATAGTTCACAAAATATACATTGCGAACAGTACAGTATGTTTATAACCACCGCTACACTGCAGCCCACAATGGCTAGCTTAACCTACTCATGGGTTAAGTGAAGTTAAGTTCTGTGAGCTCGTTGGGTACGTGACGGCTACAAAAGTAATGGCTAGCAACATATTAGCCGACGGTCTGGTGTGGAGCAATCTAACATTTATGTCCGACAATAATACGGTACACACCAAAGTAGTCACGGAGTTTGTGAGGTACAGGCGAAGGCGGGAGCGGCCACAGGGATATGTTTCAACTAGTGCGATGTACGCACGTTGTAACGTAATGAGCGAATGGATGTCTACTATATGCTTAGCTATATAATTAGCTATATTTTTAGCAGACGTGTGTCTAGCATGAGACCTACAACCCGTCGTCCGCCACCCGCCATTTGCTGAAGCGAGCGCTCTTCACTTGCACAGCTTGTGACGTGTGAAGAGGGCACGGTTACTCAACCGCGTTCGAGGCGTTGCGCAGGCGCACGACCTCTGCCCTCATCTCTGGTTTACTCTCTTTGTGATCTGAGCTATGGTGTGCATATACTTTTATTTTATTTTACTTTTACAGTAGAAACTGACTGACGTTCACTGCAGTACCTGATTGTATAATTTGTGTATATACATAAGTATGTGTTGACATTCATATTTGTTAGAATTAGCCTTCAGGCAACCAATGCAAAAGAGAAATTCGCTTAGAGTAGTTCAAAGTGTGTTTATATAAATGCTAACCAGCTTAATACGCTTATACTCGTACTCATTCTTATTCATGTGTTTTCAGCAACTTTTTAATTTTAAGTAATATCTAGCCGACAGTACATATTACACGATATAATAATATGAGTCAGAAGTTAATGTACCACGGCATTGCTTCATCACCTGTATTGTTTTTAATATTATCGTCCATTGAGGTCAGTGGTCAGTGGTCAGTGGCCATACTATACGCATCGTTATTGAATTTCGCAAAACGAATTAATATTGATGCGGAAGAACACGCTGTGATGCAAAGTTTTCTTAGAATACTCTTCGAATATTTATGTTATTGAAGAATATTTAACATCTAATAGTGACGAGAGTTGCAAAGTTTGTAAGTACGTAGGTACCTTGTGATGACACCGGTGGGGTTGAAAATACCACAAGTACGGGAAAATTCTTGTTACTTGTTCTGATCCATTGATTCTTTTAATTCTGAGGAGATAAAGCATGCACAAAAGAGACATTCCACTTATCACTTAAACACAAAACTTCATATAGTACAGTATAATAAGTAGGTATTAAAAAAAAAGAAAACCTGTGTATAATTATGTTTGTTGGAGGTTTGGTTTCATTAACACTTAATCACAGGCCGTGACCCGCTAGGCTGTGACACTTTCCCCCTGAGTATCATATAAATTATCTTGGCATAAGAGTATATCGTCATCTCCTTCCAAGTAATTGGAAAAGTGCTATTATATGGCTAAGAAAACCAATCTTGTAATGCACCTAAAATTTTTACAGTAAGACGTATCTCGCTAGGTGTCGGCAACATAATAATTGCTGTATGAATTGATGCTACTGAGCGGTGTTGGTGTGGTCATCAGGGGCTTACTTATGTTTATTGTGGTTACGACAGTCGCTTGCGGGTGCATCAGGCAGATCTATGTAGACAGTGCATCATGTTGCGACATGCTCTTCACTTGCTGAGACGAGACAATTAGATGCTGCTTGTGAATAAATGTCGGCGATTGTGCAATTTATTGCAAAGAAATATAAGCTCTAACAGTTGACAAATATTATATGTATGTTGGAATGTAGACTTACCGCTAGGTTTTGTCACAGGACTCGTGCAATATTTACGAGTGTCGACTGCATTTGGTCTGTAGTCTTGGTGAATGCGTAATTTCTGTTTGTGCAGGTAAACATCGTGGGGCCTAAAAATAAATAAATTACACTTTCATTTTGTTTTCATTATTACACAATAAGAATGTCTCGTCCGGCAAACAAATATGCGATCCTTAGACCTGAAAGTAAGCCAATTGAGTCGTAAACTGCGTGTGAGCAATTTCACACGACCGCCACCGTGGTTATTTATAAATACGTAAACAATAGGCGTACGTAATTCCATAGATAAAAATAAAACATATATTATAAGCACTACATATATAGAAGGCTCCGCTTGTTTCTCTGGAATAATGATATCGTTACAGTGTTAGCGCCGACAGGCGTGGTGCAACATTTAATAAATAAAGTATCACTTTCACATTTCCATAAAGTACACAATTTATACACGAAGGACAACAGAGCGTGTCGCGATGAGCTAATCGACATGCTGTGAATTACCGAATCACATATTGGTAAATGTAGTCCACATTTACCAATATGTGATTCGCACAGAAGAACTTTGGTACATGATCGACGTCGTACAAGGAAGATGACAATCTAATGATGTAAATATTGTACAGCTCGCTAAAGTCGTAAAGTACAGTAGCAACAGTCTTTACCATAGTGAGTCAGACACTATTAGTTGATTAGTCGCGTCTATTAAAATGTTGACGCAGAAAGAATTGAGACGCAGCGTTGGCAGGCCTCCCACCAGATGGACCGACGATATCGTCAGAATTGCGGGCAACCGGTGGATGCAATTGGCAAGCTGTCGTTCTTTGTGGCGTTCTAAGGGGGAGGCCTTTGTTCAGCAGTGGACGTCTTCCGGCTGATGATGATGATGATTAAAATGTTACATCTAGCCTTTATGGTGCTTGACCCTTCATAGCACAGTAACTTGAAATATTGCAGCGGAATCTGTTCCCAAACGAGTCAAAATGTCTGTGGTGTGAAAAAAAAAATCAAAAAACAAAAAATACCTTAAACTCCCTGAGTATGACTGATATCCATAGTAAAGTGAGGCAACATCATTCTAAAATTAAATAACAAATGCACAACTATAATGCTCCAGCAAATGTTAATATATTAAATCATTACGTAAGTGAGGTAATAAAACCGCGACGTGAGCAAAGTCACGGCAAACTGCTTCACATGGCGCGTTAACTGGAGAAGTTGCACAAACGTGGCGCAAATGCGTGCGGTGCGTGCGGCGCGTGCGGCGCAGACGAGCTTACAGACGTTTACAGCTGTCGTGAGACCGACTGAGTAGAAAGACCGACAGACGGGTTACGTAAGGGTACGGGGTCACTAAAATGTTCAAAGCATTGATATACAAACAAAGTATTTTATCAAATTATAAGCGTTTATCTGTCTCGAGCGTTGTGCAGTTTCTGTTCTAGATTTATATGGGGAGTCTAAAAAATTTTGATTTGAGCCAAAGATACCAATTTGAGTTATGAGTCGACTCTTGCCAAATGTTTACTACAATAGAATTGCAACAGAACACTTAGATCTCTTAGCTAAGGGCGCTGGCGTCTTCCACTAAAAGGCTTTTTCGAAGGTAAAATGTATGTCTTCTTCAAAACATAGAAAGAAAGCAACCTGAGCACTTCACACTATATACATCAAGGTACACTTAATTAATAAAACATATATACTACATCTTAACCTGTAACTATGTATGTCTTAGTGTAAGTTAAATAATAAATAAATAAAATAAAATATACATTGTTTCAGGATATTTAATTAACAATGTTTGTACTTTAGCTTTTTGAGAGACTAGTCTAATGACACAAAGTATCACATACACAGTTACCTTTTAACTGGTAAACGAGGATAATATCTGCATTAACTAAAATCCGTCTTAAATCTGTTACCTTCTATTCTTTTTTTATGAATAAAAGAGTCTGGCCTGAGTTCTAAGTGTATAGGTTCCCAACATGCTCCCCTGTGAATAGTTTGAAAAGTTACCGATTGTCAGCCACGCGTAGAGAAGTAAGAAGTAATTGTCAGACTTTTAATAAGTTCCGTTGTCTGAGCCGACGCCGGAGATGTGCCTCAATTATACGCTCGGAGGCTGTGGAACAAAGTTTTGTCACACACAAGGAACTTTGACACGACGAACATTTGACTCTTTATCTTGTTGTATATACTTATCTTATCAATGTTAAATGGCTTTTAAAGGTATTCTCGAATGTTTAATGTAGATAAGACATTTTCTGATGAGCATAATTAGTTAGATAGAATGAATCAGGAAGATTAAATAATAAAATAATTTTAGGATTCTATATGTACATAAACCTAACTACAGGAAACGACGAGGTCATCCAACGTTTAGATGATTTGAATCAAATGAAAATAAAAAGTGGAGTAAAAATTATTTTCTTAAACTAATGTTATGCAGGTGTGCAGGTAAACTAGACCTAGATTACTTTGATATGAGAAAGAACATTCCCACCATATAATTTATAATGTCTGAGTTTCTATTCCTATGTCAGACGAGCTAGCTTAATGCTAAAATAACGGACAAAACAAATCTAAAACCAGTTGACAAATAACCATACTTAATTAACGCCCGATTTAATAACATGAATTTTAAAAATTTAGAAATTACGTTTTGAATATTTTACATAGTATCTTAGCAGCTAAGTATTATATTATTTCCGCTAGACGGCGAAGCTGAGCCGCGGTACAGACAACACCACAGTGTCAGTAATTATGATATAATCTCGACACACGATAGCTTCCGAGACAGGAAACTTGCCGCAGAAACAACTCGCTCGACCGCTGGTAGGGCTGGCAGGGACAACATTATATAAAATATATAACACTTCAGCGTTATTGAGAAATATTCCTTAAAAGCGCAACGTTTAGTATCTCGTGTTATCCTCACTCCCTATTCCTTCAAGTAAATACTAAAAGATCAAAATATAATCAGCAAAACTGTGGTAGATTTTTTCTCGCGTCTGGTAACCCTAGGTTGGGATGTTAGTAAGGTTCATTTGTTATATAATTAAACGTGTTTATTGCGTAACTAATGGACATTAAGATCAATAGAAACAAATTATATTGAATGTACCCTCACCTTGCGATTGTAATATTAATGTATAAGTAAGTCGATAGTTTCGGTTCTGCTCAAATATTTTACCATTTAGCTTTTAGGTAGCTGCCATCATTTACCGGTTTCTTAGTATTTAATTCTGCCTGTTATTTTCCACACCATTTTTGTCAAATACTGGTAGATACTGAATAACTTGACGACCTGATTAGCGCAGTGGCTAAGCGATTGGACTGCTGCGCTAAGGGTTGCGGGTTCGATTCCCGCACGGGGCAAAACTTTGTGCTAACCACAGATGTTTGTCCCGAGTCTGGGTGTTTGTGTATGTGAATATTTCATGTTTGTGAAACGCACCTACGATACAGGAGAAATTCCTAGTGTGGGGCGACGTTTTTTAAAAGAAAAAAAAAACTACCACATAGAGTTTGAATGGAACATTGTAACAGGTGACCTTAGAACGGGTTACATCTTCCGTACACAGTCAGTAACAACATATAACAGGAGGGTTATATAACCCGGCATACATATATATATACACCTGTTCTCTGATAATATAATTTTCCGGAAACCTTAGAGTTACGGCGTACGGAACCACTTCCCCCGACAAGTTGATAATTATCATCTAGTTGCTCATTTTCTTTTGACTAAATAAGTGACTGGAAAATGAATCTCTGACATATTATTATGTGGCAGAATCTGTCACTCCTGAATGAAAAATCTTTGATGTTTGTAGATATGTTAAGGTTTGAGAGGAGAAGAACCATCGAAATATGTACCGCTATGCAGTATGCAGTAAGGACATGTGTAGCTACAATATTCGTAGCATTCACTGCATGTTTCTTAGAAAGATTTTCGTAATCAAAGTTATTTAGTTTATTTATTACTAGAAACTTTATTCAAGAATCATTTTCTAACAAATACTTTTTCCTTGAGCACTTCATGTATGACCCTAAATATTCACGCACTACAGCTATATTTGCGACCACAAGAGCGAACCTGCAGTTTGGTTGAGGACCATAGACTTACATGCTTCTTTCTCTGTATAAGTTTATTTCTAAAGCGATCATTACGTCTTACTGTTACCCGGTGAACCTTTCTAAATGAATAATTAATCATTCATTTTGGTTAACAGAACAGCTCTGAGAAAACAATGTATTAAATATGCACATAATATAGAGGCTTCTGAGAACTTTGTCTAAGTCCTAATAGGTGCAGAACTATTAAAGGTCTGGGTTTGAACCTTATTCGATACAATCAATTATAATTGACAATATAAATAAACGGTTGTAACTATCACTGCTAGTTTCTCAAACCCATTTATGAATCAAATTATGCCTAAATAACCTTTAAAACAAGGAAGTATTTCAAACGCAAAATTTTATATGTTGTGTTGTGCCCCGCGGTGTTACCCGCTACTGTGAGATAAAAAGTAGGTGTGTGGTAATCCAGGGTGTCAGCTACCTCCATATGAAATTTCATCAAAATCGGTTAAGCCGTTTGAGCTTCAAAGAGTAACAAACATCTTTCCATACTTACAAACTTACGTGTTTATAATATTAGTAGGGACCTAAGTATTAGGGTTAAAAAAGATTAGCCCTGACATTTATCAGCCTTTAACCACCAACTTCTGGGTGCTAGGTATAACTTAAACCGCTGCATTTTTTTTATTTTTAGTACCTGTTTGTTGTACCTAATAAGGTCCAACTGCCGACTGCTCTTTTATTTACCAATTAGAAGAGACACACAAGATGCACCTCCTCTCGACAGCCCGCTACAGCCTCCTCTCTTGAAAGCGGTTGGCTTGGAGTACAGCTTTCTATATTTAATAAACGCTTAATATCCAAAGAGATTGGAATAGATCGTGATCCGGATGTGGCTTCAAGTTTTTTCCTGCGTCGATGATTTAATTCCAAATGTTAGGCTTAATCCTCTGTGGGGAGGGCCACGAGGTCCGCCGATGCTGAAGCGGATTGGATCAATTAACGCGGTACCTATGATTTTAGGCATTTGATGGAATATAAGAAGAGTCCCAGTGTGATCATAATCCTAGTGTAAGGGACCATTAAGAGACACTAAGGAAGCTTTCGACAATTTATATAGTTCCCACAATTCATTGTTATTAGTTGGAACTCCAAGGTTTCCAAGTTTTAAGATAAAGGGCTGAAATAGAACATAATAACAAATGATTGTTGTTATTATCGTTTTATCTGAAAGGCTGAACTCATTCCGAAGTGAAACATTCATTATAGTCATTTGTTGTATTATTGAGGATCACCGAGTTATAGATGTAAGCTCTTTGGGGTTCCTCAACGCTTTTATAATATTTATTTATACTGGCCTTCTAAACTAGGTCTCAGTGGCAAGAAGCTATACTTCACAATTTTCTTGTCATAATTGGACGTTCATTGTGGCGTTCTAAGGGGGAGGCTTTTGTTCAACAGTGGACGTCTTCCGGCTGACGATGATGATCATGAATTGGATGAGTTTTGCGTGTTTTGCATTAATCCCATAGTAAAATATTCTAAAGAAAGTTTGAATTAAGACTATCGATAAGTTTTATCAGTTACTGCTTTCGACCGAAGGATGCTATGTCTTATTATTTTAACAAAATATGCGTCAATGAGAGTAAATTGAACTTTACCATTGCATATATTTATTATCGGATCATTACAAAGGTATATCGTAAGTGGCCGTCAAAGCAGTGTAAAAAGCGAAGTAATTAAAGCTGCAGATCGGCATGACGGAGATGATGACGGGGGGTTATTATATGTTACGACAACAGCTACGGTTACGACAGTCAATTCAGCAATAGTAAAAAGTTTCCAAAGCTACGCTCGCACATTTCCTCTTATCTCTAAACCGCTAATAAACATAATCACTAAATGATGAGCCGACCTCGTGGCCGCGCGCCGATCGTCAGGATGGTTGCGCAGGCGCTCCTAGCGGTGAAAGTTGTGCGCGGGGAGGGGGCGCCTATATCAGGCTGTGTATGCTCGCGCGCACCACTCCGCAGCCTCACAGGTGAGATATGGACACTTGTGCCACAAGTCCCAAGGTACAGAAGGCCATACAGCCCGCGATACAAACACACGCAGCCGCACATCAACAATATTGTTCGCGGGGAATCGATTACAGTGAATCGACTAATCGCAACAATTAACTGTGTGATTCCTCCTGTTTGCGAGTGGTAGGCCTTCTGAATCTTGTTATTTAGTGCTAAATAGGACGACAAACCCCTCGATAGTGAAATGTGTTGAAAAAGTGGTAAAAGTGTGTGTTGTACTGATTAGCGGTGGCTCTCGCTGCGCACGCGCATTGATACGCATCTCGTCCGCATTTATGTAACACTGAGCTTAGGAAGAAGTCCGTGCTTCTAGAAGTATCTAAAGTATGTTTATTATACTGTGAAAATTATAGTGAAAAATTATATAACTTGGATCAAAGGTTATTTTTCTGAGAGCTTAATCGTTAGGGGTTTGTTGTCTGTATATTTCTATAGTATTGTGTACCCTGATATTGTAAGGCGCTATAGAATAAAAATGGCTAAACTCTTTCGTTTTTTTATTAGTCAGTAACGTGTCGTTAGCGTTCTTTTCGCCTTCCACTCACAATGAAGTCCTCGGTGCTGTGCGTGCTGGTGCTGGTAGCGGCGGTGGCTGCCGCTCCTCAGCGGGAGGGAGCCGCCTACTCCAGGGAGGCCATCAAGCAGGCGCAGAACACACACCTCATCCCCAAGGATGCGGAGATCCAGAAGGTAAGACAATTTTCGTTTAAAAAATAATTGGCGTCAGTTTAAAGGAAGTCTAAAAGAAAATGCTAATAATATGTTTTGGTAAACCAGTTTGACATAAAGTGCTTTATTTGCACATAAACTACTAAAAGTAGCCACTTAATAATATTGGAAGGATATTGAAACTAAACTTAACATAAAATAATCATCATAATACCATCAAAATATAATTATTATTCATAAATTCTTAAAAACAAATCTCACTTCTCTAAACTGCCTACCTGGTAACCGCTACATATTCATGCAAAGCGTGGCGCTATTCATGCAAGCGCACGCGCATGTGAACGATTGAGGTAAATACCACCTCATTAGCACCACTATGACATTCTCTTCTTTGTTAGATAACTTCCTCATCAACACTATTCATCCGTTTGTGGCGGAAACTGACATCTTGTGGTTCCTGAGGAATTTTGACAATTCAGTTAAGCTTTAGATGATATCAAAAAATCACAGGCATCTAACCTAATATATTACAGCTCCAAGGTTATTAATCTATATTAAAATAAAAGCACAATACTCAGTCGATTCTTGTTTTGAGAATATCATAGAGGAGAGTTTATTTTTTCGTGCATATGGAAATTGCAGATCATTATTCCGTGATTTTATTTGACATTCCAATGTTTGTTCAGGTACAAGAAGGTATCGAGCTGGCGGCGTACGAGTCGATCCCCCTTAACCAGAGGATCAACCTGTTCGAGATCCTGGGTGACCAGGTGCCCTCTGAGGTCATCAACAACCTGCAGGGTCAGATCGACCAGGTCGGCCGCGAGTAACACCGCCTAGCAGCAGTGCTTCGGAGGACGCCAGTAGCGGGGGCAACGCCAGACAACATGAAACGGCATTTATGAGCCAAGAATAGGGAACTGTTTCAGAGAGTGCAGATGGCAGGGTCTTTCAGGCCTGATTTTCTTCTGTGACTTATGTTGGTCACCTACAAACTGAAATATCCATTACAATATTCAGTCATCTGCAGTCTAACTTAGTGCTACTGAAAAGCTCGCTAATAGCGAGACCGACGCCAGGCGGCGGGCTGGCGCTGCCGAGCCCTGCTGCGCGAGGCTGCTTGTTGCGCAGCCTCCCCTTGGCTGATGCAACCGCTACTGGCCCCAGTGAAGACACCGTCGAGTTATATTTAATTTATTGGTGACGCAAGTCGAGTAGAGACAGTGAATGTGATATTGTGCAACATCACAGTTTTATACGTTTGTACATAAATAATGTTAATAAATAAATTGGTCGTGCGACGTCCAACCGGCTGGTTTTGTTTGACGTAACCCGTAGGGACAATGCTGCCACACACCGCGGATGCGATCCCTATCTCTCTTACATAAGGCGGAAGATCGCGGATCACGCGCGGCCACTATCACGGCGCGTGACATAATGTGGGCTGCTCAATATTCATATACTTTCATCTAGGTACAGGTAACGTTTAGATCGGATCATGGATCCGGTCTCACTGTGACACGATCGTTCGATAACAGTATGCTAATGAGCTCGAAGGTAAATATTTATGTTGCCATGAGTTTTGCCAACTCTGTGGTATCAATGACATTTGTAAGGTCAAAACTATTTGAAAAATATAGATTCTCGCATAAACCGATCAGTAACATCGTTCCTGAATATAAAATTATAGGTGGACAAAGTTAACGATTTTTTCTAGTTTCAGTAAACACTAAGTATTGTGTTTGTTTTATGTATCATCGATATCAATTTTGTGCAAATATACGCAATATTTTAAAGACAAACAAAAAATAAGCTTAAGATTACAAAACATTATAATAACTTGTCGAGAGTCAAGGGCAGTACTTTAACGAAACCATATGAAACCATTATCTCTTTATTTGGTAAAAGCAATTTAAACGTGTTGATCCAGCCATTAACGAGAATAATATTATGAAATTATTATTTACATACGTTTAATTATTACAAGGCTGCTTTTACATTGCAAGCAATATGGACGACGCATGGTATTCTGGAAAAATATTAGCCCCTCTGTTATCAAATCAGGCAGACTGGAGCTTCTTCAGATACATAAAGATTGTTTAACGTGATAGTTATGGCTATAACATAACATCACGCCTGTATGCCCCGAATGGGTAGGCAAAGCTGCATAATTGTAGTACCTACACCCACAATTCGCCAGTTAAGTTATAGGTCTCAAAGTAATAGGGGGCGAGGTTATTGCCGTCAACCGGGCACAAATCCAGTCTACGTGCTGCTGCTACTGAGAATTACCTAATGGAAAACCCGATAACACCGCATCCACAGATGTTTGCCCCGAGTTTTTAATTGTGAAACGTATCCACGATATAGGAGAAATTCCTAGTCATGGGACGAAGTTCAAAAAAACCTAACTAACTTGCCAGTGCCTCTTTCAGGCATTTAAAAGAAGTACTTGATACCGCTGACTTTCTTCTGGAGAAAGGTCTCTGATGATTAGGGTCGAAAAATCATTACAATTAAAATAATATAAATATTGAAGTTCTTCAAATCAAATCAAATCAAATCAAATATTTTTATTCGTCAATGCAGGTGTACAATACAAAAGGTGTTAGAGATACGGGACGTTCGCTACATTGTGCCTGTGGGCATACGAAAATTATATTAATCAAGAATTACTTATATTCTATTACTTTACATACTTTGTTATTAATTTTAATTAACCTATTATTATGTATATAATACTATCACATTTATATAATACTATTTAATTAATTTATTATTATAATTAGTTATTTTTTAAAAATTTAAATTTGTATTAATTATTTGGCTTTCTTACTCTATTACACTTATATAATACTGTTAATATCTATTTTTATTATAGAATATTTCTTCTATTATTCATATTTATACAGTCTGTTTCGAAAATTATATTAATTATATAATACTATTATTTCTTATCTAAATTAATTATATGACTTATAATCATTCAAAAAATTCACTTATTGAGTAGCAGCATTTCTTTATTAACAGTTCTTTTAGCTTTTTCTTAAAGAGATTTATATTTAATTTTTTTAAGTCATGAGGTAACTTATTATATATTTTTGGAGCCATTTCATAAACGCTTTTCCGTAAAAGGGCAGTGTTGCTATGCTCAATTTCTAGAATATTAGACTCCCTTTTCCTCAACCTTGGATCTGCTGGGGGCTTTATTGTAAATAATTGTAGGTGACTTTTTACAAACACCGCCACCTCATAGATATAAAGAGATGGAAATGTAAGAATATTTAATGACTTAAAGAACGGTTTACAACTGTCTCTAGGGTGCAGGTTACATATTGCACGAATGCACCTCTTTTGTGCTATAAATACTTGCTCTTTATCCGTTGAATTGCCCCAGAATATGAGACCATATCGCATAATTGATTCTACATAACTGTGATAGGCCACCAGTACCGTATCACGATTCACAAATTTTGATAATTTATACAGTGCATAAGAAAAGCTGTTTATTTTACTACAAATTACTTCTACCTGTGGTTTCCATGTAAGTTTAGAGTCTATCAATAAGCCTAGAAACTTTATGTCATCTTTTTCTGAAACAGATATTCCATTATAATTTACATGTATATGATTTTCTCTAAGTCTTTGTTCAAAATGCATAATGTGAGTTTTTTCTAAGTTAATTACCAGATTATTACAGCTAAGCCATTTTATTGTTTGTCTTAATGTGTTATTTACCTCTTCCTCATAGTTGTAAGAATTATCTGATTTAACAATAATTGTGCTATCATCAGCGAATAATACAGTTGGATGTTTAGTGTTTTTGGGGAGATCATTAATATAGAGTAGAAATAACAAGATTTCGAAGATGGTTTCAATAAAATTGCATAGAGTTACTTGAACCTAAATTGACAATCGAGTACATATTCCATCTCAGTAGGTCGTGTCCAATCACTGGACGCCTTTAAACGGCATGACATGTTAATGAGCCCACTTGGCTCATCGCTCCCTACTTGGTAATTAGAACATAATTGACCCCATATCGACCTGCATGTCGGTGAGGAAACCTCACTTGAATAAGATCTATGTAAACGTGTTACTAAACTGGAAATTATTTGATTTGTTACTGCACATACAAATCGTGGTTCTGGAAAATTGCAAGTATACTGTTATATATATATTATAATAAACTCGTACTCATTATAATGTATAGCCCGACATGGATTAGCTAACGTAACCTTTTGCGGAACTGAAAGTCACTTAAAGTTCATTATATTTCATAATAATAGTGTAACAGACGAGTACTGCTGGCCTGCCGCCATGTACATACATACATGACGTCATACCCGGGATAGATGTTAAGAATTGGTGCTGAGCTTTTAAAATGCATTTTTAATTCACTGCTGAGTAAAGTACTACCTTTTCTACTGCCATACTTCTCTGTTGTGAGCGTCTCTTGTTCAGGAGTTGAGACTCATTCACTGCAGCTGATTCATATAAGTTACTAGCTGACCCGGGGTATCAAAAATAGATGTTGGCCGATTCTCAGGCCTACTCAATATGCTCAGAAAATTTCATGAGAATCGGTCAAGCCGTTTCGGAGGAGTACGGGAACGAACATTGTGACACGAGAATTTTATATATAAGATAGTTATAACCTGTATGTATCAGCTGCCGTGATATAGGCAAGGGTTACAGGTTAATTGTAAAGGGTTATAACTAATTATAAGTTAACTGTAACTTAGTCAATCTCAATCAATTCAGGTAGGTACCATACAAACGCTATTTTTTATCGACCACAAAGCACATTTGTGAAAATGTAGTAGATAAATAAAAAGATTAATATTGAAATAAGATACATTAAACAAAATAAAGAAAAGGTTAAACTTGTAACAGACAGCAATTTGACTTGAATTAGGCGCTTATCTAAATCGTTAGCAAACTAAAATATATATGAAACATAAAAACTAGCCATCGGAAACCTTTGAAAGTTGTTCAGCGACAAATACAACTGGCCGTACAGAATTCGACATTCATTTTAATGTGACTAAGTTGAAAATATTTAGGTACCTATTTCCAATAAAAAATTAAGTTCTGGCAACTAACTAGGTGTGTTGTAATGAATTAAACTTTAATGAGTGTAGGTACCTACCTAATATTAGAACGTACGCCTACAAACAGACTTGTCAATCCATTTTCGTTACACCTAAATAATTCTGCATTATTAATATAATATTAATATTTTTAACAGGTCTAAGATAAAATTATGTTTCCATACTTTTTAATGCTAGGTTATGAAATAGTTCTGTTATAGCTTGTATTTATTTCTCTCGACGACTTTATCATTAGAGGTCATACCTAATGCGATAGGATAAATATGATATACTTACTAGGAGAGTCCATACAAAGGATAAGAGCTCAGCTCATAAATTGAAAACAACAAATAATGAATATAAACTGATTGATCTCTTTCATTTACTTAACAAGTCTAAAATGTGTTTAAATTAAGTTGCTTTCTTCATTTAATATTTCAAAAAGTAGAAGTTTGTGATCGGTTAACGGTAACAGGTACCTGGACATGAATGGAAAAATGTCAGTGTACCTACCTACTCTACACCTCTATTTACTCCTTCGGAGAATAACGTCAAGTTATGTACATGATACATGTGTCAGGGTGGTGTGAGGTCGGCAGGTCGCCTCGCAAGATTCTTGTGTTTAATTAATAATCGTTACTTGTCATTCTGGTTTCCACAAATTATTGTGGACTCTCCGACACGCTAATGAGGTTCTTGACCTCGCGTTTTATAACTTGAGCTTCATAAAATTTAATTTCGTATTTATTTACTAGTTATCTATTCAAGTGTTCAAACCTGTATGTCGAGGCCAATATTATTATAGTTATTGGAAGAGTCACGGTTTAATTAGCTAAATTCAAAAGCCAATTTCTCGTCTTTTAAAAGATACGATGTAATAGTCAAATGAAGAGAGTAGAGGACTTGTGATTCTCTAGTCGCATATTGATAACTATTCTAGCTAGATATCACACTCGTGTCCATTAGTTTTGAATTTTCCCTTATTAATTTGAACGTTACTAACGTTAAAGAGTGAGGATCGCTAAGTAACCTGAAGTAATGCACTGTAAGCACAACTTGGTACAAATAATACTCTTATTTATGTAGACGTATAGCTGGATCGTTTTACCTGTGAAATGTCGTTAGTGGCCAAACCAGGCACAAAATATTCTAGCCCTGCCTCATTATGGCGTTATAAGGATATTAATTATAGCCTCGAGTGAGGTGGTTACATACTTCAGTAACCAGACGCATGTTAATAGACTTTCCTCTTACGGATTTATTTTTTATGAAAAACAACTTTTAGGTAAATTTGATAAGTATTTCAACATATTAACAATAGCAAAACAATTAATATTTTGTAGAAAATGTTTGTTGTAACAATTTCACAGCAGGTAGTAAGTAAGGCACCGACACTGACACGTTTTGGGGTGACGTAATACTAATGATTAGTAATTAATCTCCAGCCTACGTTTTGTGATTACAAATAGCCTTCAAATATTGCAATAACTGAAGTCCTGCCATAACAGTGACGGTCCCGGCTTTCGGCACCAACGGTACGTGAGTTCGGTCCCGGCCAAGTATTACGATATCATTACGCCATAGCCAAAGGAGGTGCGCTACGAATAGTAATCGTTTAGCGTGTCACGACCGAGGAGAAAGTATCGTACGTTTGATTTGTGAACTGATTGTGTGATGGGGCTGGGCAGAGATTATTGAACAAGCCAACAAGGCCAGGAAACTCATAAATAAGGGAACCTATTATAACTATTAACTCCGGCCATGTTCCCCGTTCTCTTGCCTATATGCAGGCAGGATTACGTTGCACTCGTTTTACTGGTGATAATGCTGTATAATAGGGGCCTGTTTATTTATTAACACTTCTTATACAGTTCTGTGGCGACCTTAATGCTATTAGGCATATTCTATCGGTCAACCCAGGCTATTCCTTTGCTATGTGCAAAGTTTGTGTTGGAACTTCGAACCTTGTATATTTGAGTCCGCTAGGTAACACCCCTCAGACTCCATGACTACTTTAACTATATGATATGGTATCATTTCTTTCCAAAGTTGGTTCGACAACAACAAGAATAATAGCCCCTAATACCCTTTCTCGTTTTCGCGGGGAAAGGTCAAAGATCCTATTATAATAAACACTCAAGTAAAGCCGTGGACACTCGGTAGATGTTAGGTGACACGTTCACTATGAATATTGATGTCTGCCTCTCTGTCAATATAGGGACTCAAAAGAATACTACTGCGTCTGAAACCAAATTATAGATAAATATATAATTTATTTTATTTATTAATTTCGATTGCTATTGAATACTCAATAACATTTTGCCCGACCCTAGTTTAAACCCAGGAGCTCGTGTTCAGCAGTTGAGCTTAGCGACCACTAGACCAGGAAGGCAGTGAATTATGTTTAACCTACTTAATAGGTACTAAATTATGTTACAATCTCTTCACCGTATAACCTTATAATATGATTGTCTTTGAAGAATTTAGAGTAGAAAGTATACAAGACTTAAGTCCAACAAAATTGCGATCGACGACAAAAGTGGTATATCTTACGTATTGAAACTGAGCATAATTACTTGTCGTTATAATAAGCATGGCAACGATTAATCACAAACAGCCGGTAGTTGTATAGTTGCGCCAGCAGCGCCACCTGCATCATCATGATGGTAATAAAACGTTATGGAGTGTATAAAGGCGTGATAACTGAAATAAATGAAAGTAGATAAGCGTATTATACAAGTATACTATATGTATATATACAATATACACGTGTAATATATTAACGTGACGTAAAAGGTGTCTAACAGGATGGGCATTCTCTTATGCGCTAATAACATTCGATTTGCGATCGCGAATCCGATGCGAATATTAATGTAACAGTTTATGACGTCCGATGTCATTTATATGTTTCGACGTTGGGCCCTTAGGTATGCCTGCTTATGCCATGTATTTAATCACTTAACTAACTATTTAATGATGATCGCTGACGCTACTATAGTGTCTTGTAATCTCTACAATATTATGCTTAGGAAATAGATCCGGGTGGTAATTAATTTAAGTTACAATCTACCAACAAAAGGTAAAACCTAACTTATCTTAATTGAACACAAGCAGCGCCATCTGTACATCTCTACCAGAATTATTGCATGGCGAAGTTATATGCCGAAGTGAGACCATAGAGTTCTAGTGTTTCATGTGGTATGACATAGATGGCACTGTTACATAGTGTATCTACAATAACTTTTCATCGGTCACCAGACCTCAAATATAAGTTCACGTTTGTATATCCCCAAAGGCGAAGGCTGATTGTAAAGTACACCCACATTTTGCCATTTATGTTATAAGTCCCTATGTAATAGGGGGCGATCCTATTCCAATTAACCGGGCACTAATCCAGACTAAGTGCTAGTATTGAGAAATACCTAATGGAAAAACCAGGTAACACTTTACCCGGGCTTAGATTTGAACCCGGGACCTCATGCTCTGATCGGACCTATCCATATAACAAGCTCTCAGAGCTACGGTAAGTAATGTACATGTACTGCTAATTGCCTCGTTAATTGGCGGGCGGTCAGCACGCGGCGCATCAGTGAGGCACATTACATGCGTTATGATCCTGGTATTACACCTCGAGAACATTGTCGTCTAATTAACTGCTCTAATGAGTTTTATGGGGCGTTCAGATGTTTGGCTGGTTACGGCTGAAGTTATTTTAAACTGTTTTGCCCCAATTGCAACTTTATCTGTATTTAAAATTGCAACTTTAATTAAATTTTCTTTTCAAAATACCTGGTAGAGCTGACAGAGAATAAGGGGAATTAAAGATTAAAGCACAGGCCTTTGTAGGGGGAGGGATCAAAAATACTTTAAAATGGGAAGTTAAATACTTACATAGGTTGCTGAAACTGGTAACTTAAGCATTTGGAAACGCGCATCAATCATGCTCTTCATTACTCTGTACGCTAGGTCTATGGGATCTACAAGGATAACAGTCACAAACCAATTAACTTTATCAAGTTTATCCAGCTCACATCTATCACTAATTCGTACTAACTATAAATTCGTCGCAAAGTGTAGGAAGTCTTCATAAGAGTCCGTCTAAGTATGAGAGCCGCACTCTCTCTATAGGACCGTAACGAGGCGGTTTTCAATATAAGTTTCTTCTATTGCAACCAGAACATCTCTTTAAAGACAGGAACCCGCAAATGATCAAAGTGATGGACTGCATACTTGTCGCGTTAATTGTTTTATGTATCCGCTGTTTTCAGAAGTCCCATGAGACCGCAACAGATCTGATCCAAATGCCACACATAAAACCATTAGAAGTAGTCCAAGCAACTGTAGAGGACCTACAGATTCCATCGAATTATCAAACAATTTAGCAAAAACCAATTTAATCCACATTAGAGGCGAGCAAATAATGACGCGTTACGAATACCTTCAGCGGTTCTGGAAACCATCCTCAAAGACACGCGACACTTAATATAATAGGCACTACTTAAGTATACGATTACTAAGTGAGTTACATTTTTCAACGCGCTTTTTGCCGTTTAGGTGATCTTAATTGGTGGTTAGAATGCCTCACATCGCGGCCGAGTCGCGGGAACTAACGGTGCGCAGGCGCGGCGCTGTGTGTGTCCAGCCTTACACGTAATGCGCTTTTAATTAAAACAAAAAAATCTATTCTTTTTAATTGTTCCCATTTGACGCACCGAGTGTGAGGATGGCGGCCGTGTTTGTGCTGTTTACGGTATACTCGACCTACCTATTAGTCGTGTGTAACTCTTTACTGAGTCGACTCAGTGAGTCGTTTCTTCAATCTGATGCATTGAAACGTATCTCGAAACTATACAAATAGTGTATCTGTATCATTCATTCTGCTCTTTCGGATCTCTGTCAATTTGCCTCATTTGGAACGCGGCTATACACGAACTCTCTCACTCATGCATCGGCTGATCCGAAACATCGCGAACTGACACGAACGAAAGAACCCGACGAACGGCGATCTCACATCGCCGCTCGTCGTGTTCTGTCGGGGCGCTTCGGGTGCTATCGGCTTGCGTCGAGTTGACTATCTTTTCTTGCTTTGCGTACGAGTAAAAGAGATACAAAATAAATTTCTGCTCTTCTTGGCTTGAGTTTTGTTTAGTGATTCAAATGATAAAGATACGTTCCACTGATACGAATCTTTGAACTGATGCAGATACAAATGATACATTCACTTCGGTGATACACTTTTCCCAGCACTACTACCTATACACGTAGAGCTCTGGCAGTAGGTTTGGTGTCGCATGTGGGCGTTATCTTTGCTGTACTGAGGATGATAACTAGATAGGTGTATTTACTGCTATATAATGATTTTGGTACAAAATCTACTTCATGACTAATCCACATTTAAGCCCGTTTGCAGGTAAAGCTGAGAATTGATCGCTGATTAATAGTCGGACTAAGAGAGGTAAGTACGGTATCATGTAATGATTACGTCAAACTTAGATAGATGCTTCAAACCTTGTAACGTTTAAGATTTTTTTTTTATTTATTTATCAACCACTTACAACTATCTTCACAGGTAATATAACCTAATACAAAAGTGTAATTACTAAAATATACATAAAACAAACATAACAATCAACAAGTATTACCTACTAACTACCAGACATTATTAATGAATTATTCTATTAGTGTAATTTCAAATTATGTATGCCATTGTTGCTACGAATAAATAAATTATTATTCTCTTTATTTATTCATATTACCTTACATTTTATATTTTTGAATAATATAAAAAATACAATTTTTAAAAATATAAAATATAGTCGCCAACCGGCATCGGGAACAGGTCCTAGCTGCCGGTGGTTAGGACTCCAAAGAGAGGAACCTCCTGACTATACGCGCCGTGTCAAGAAGTACCGCCTTTTGCATCAAGCTAAATTATTATTATTATTATTATGCAATATGCGGCCAGTGTGAATTCATTCAAAGTTCAGTTGAATAAATCTGTTTGCTGCGACATCGCGTTGAGCGTACAAAGAGCGCGTGTAATGGGCGCGTGCTGCAGGAGGTTGGTGCGCGCGCGCGGTACCGAAAGCACTGCGCCGCCCCACGGAGTCATCAGGGACACACAACCCAACGGTACGCAAGACGTCTGGGTTGTGTATTTTACCACGTATTACTTTAAATAAGTAAGCAGCGATGACTACTAAAGATATAAAGAGCTTTCTTCGAGAATCTTCAAAACCATTTTGAAATAAATCACTATCTTTGAAACTCAATTCTCAACCATTCCTTGCCACATTTTTCCAATATAATTGTTCTCGAATCCCACTTTCATAGTACATTTTAGGATCGCTGCATGACGGACGCAGACACCACACCCCTATGATATCAGCCGGGTAAGTCGGATGTTACCAGGGGAGAATGATTGGCGTGTCGCAGCCCGCATCGCTCGTTACCCACAACTATGCCTTATCTACACTTTCACTCGTTATGTGTAAATCTTACTCTGTTGTAAATCCTGGTATTATCAAATAGTGAGTCTCCACGAACTGACCTCAGGAAGCGCGGCTTAGCCATAATTACTCACCAGCCCTAAAATAGGTTACAAATATAAGCTGTAACGCAATTTTTCTAAATAACAGAAAATTACCTGATCATAAAATAAAATAATAATGTATTCACTAAGAAATAAAATCTCTTTCACCGCGATCCTGCGAGCCTATTACTAGTACCTATGAATTAGGGTAGTTTGAAACATTGTAAACGTTATTATTGCTGCTCGTTGCTTGTCTTATTACAAGTACGATTGCAATAAGAGACCCTATTTTTTATTGCGGATTTTAATACCACCGGTAAAAATCTCCTTATTTCCCGGAAAAGACGCGGATATTATATATCCAGGTGACAAATTCGTAAGCGGAAGATAGATTCAAATAAATAAATCTTTCATTGAACTAATAAATATTGATAATATAAAGCTCTTGGTGTCTAAACACCTTTTTAGGAAGAAAAAAGTTAAATTCTCGGATGTCAATGTGAGTTCTAATGCCAGCCGTCACCGCTTGCGCCTTTGGCCGGGAGTGCGCTTTTTGCGGCGACATGGGCCCGCCGCCCGCCTCCCGCCGCCCGCCGCGCCGACACGTAGCCCTCCGTAAGTAAGCTAATTACTAACACATATTTAATTACATTTATCGTGCCGCTCCACGCCGCGTCCAGATCACACGGACTTCAAGTTTTTGCGAGATAAAGATAGGTGTGATGAAGTTAGGTAGATTAATTAATGACAATAGGTATACTATAATAATAGGTAGCGTCCAATAGAGATTTTTGAGAAATAATGGTGTTTGCCCAGGAGTCGAACACTAAACACTTGAACAGGCAATTTAGAAAAAAATGAAAACAAACTAATTTCACTTCTTTACAGCTCCAAAGGTTGTAAAAGGAAAATATCATAGCATACATTAAAATATAGGTAACTAACCTACAGCAGGTCACAGGTTTATTACAGAGAAGATATGTGCTATGATCATCACATTATGGGCAGACCATTAGCTATGCTATATTCGATCTTATGATGTTTTCTTGTCAACTTACTCCAGACATAATAATTATAGTAATGAAATATCTACGTATCTGTTCTATTATATAAACTATCCAACTTGTGAGCAGGCTCCATAGAAATGCCTATTAGTTGGCCGGTTATTTGCAGTTGAATGTATGGCATTCCATAAGGCCTATTTTATTTTATAAAAATAAATATTATGAAAAAGTCGGTGTATTATTCTCAAGTAGTCTTAAATAACTTGTGACACGCGTTTGTGCGAAGATACACTGTGACGTACATATATATTCTTAAGAACCATTGCTTGGGGGAATTTTACTTAAGACAAGGTTTATACTAGTACAAGTATTATACTTATAAGCTGGACCTCAAACAAGAGTAGTAATTAATGGTTCAATAGTCTTGGCGTCATTATCATAAATAATCACTTATAATACCACAAGAGCTTCAAAATTATCGGGTATTTCCCGATAGGTTCGTTGCAAACAAATGAAGGAGTCACGTTTTTCAGGTTAAAAAATCACGAGCGCGAAGCGCGAGTGATTTTTCCTGAAAAACTTGACGACTTTATTTGTTTGCAGGGAACCTTGAGGGAAATGCCAGATAATTTTGAAGCTCGTGTGGTATTCGGGGGATTATTTTTCCGTCCCAAATGTCGGCCAATAGAATTGCACCATTCGACGTCACGTGGTACAACCTAAAAATAATCAAAAAATTATCAGTATAATACCATGTAGGTTGTACCACGTGACGTCGAATGGTGCAATTCTATGTCACGTGGTACAACCTAAAAATATTCAAAAAATTATCAGTATAATACCATGTAGGTTGTACCACGTGACGTCGAATGGTGCAATTCTATTGGTCGATATTTGGGTCGGAAAAATAATCATTATAATAAGATGGAAATGAGGTAGTAGTAGCGGAATTGACGAGTTGTCAATCGACTTCCGAAAGCAATAACTAGCCAATAGAATAGGATTTACCGTTGTTAGCCGATTGTGATGAAAACCAGCGCAACGCACGGTTTGTAAATAGTCACTAATTACTGTCGTCACACAGAACTAGGTAGGTAATCAAAGTAATTATAGAAATGCCTCATTTATTAAGAAACTAGATTTAGCTTGCGATTACGTGTCCATAGAGACGTTTACAGCATCGGAACTACAATTAACGTTTGTCCTTAAACAGCGTTTGTTTATCTAATCTTCATGCACTTAAAACAAATACCTATATGTACGAAAGGTGGACTTAACGCTTCACGCATTTTCTGTAAGTCTACTTTAGGGTGATGCAATGAATTATGGGTTCCCTCTGGGTCCTTTACTTGTACAACCGGTCAACCACTAATTTATAGGCAGCCCTTTTTTTAATGGTACCTATCATAGTTATAATCATCTAAGTTTTAATGCTTAGAGAATTGTTTTGCTTCTGTAACATAGACGCTGAAGAAACAAGAATCGTTCTTGAGGTTTGATACATAATATATAATAATATAAATATTGACTACGTATTTCTCATTTTTAAAAGGAAGCAGCACTATAATTAGGACATAAAGAGAGTCTGGTCAACGGTTAGTGAAATCATAAATAAATATTAAAAACTACATTGGTGTTAATTAGTGGTAAAAATCCTATCTGCTACGAGTAGTTAAGATTAACGAAAACCGCAAACTGTTGTCACTGTTTAAACTTTAAACTAACAGTGTATTTAACAGGAAAAAAGAAAGTGCTGCGTCACTGCTCACCCACGTGCGACTAACTCATGAACATTCAATGTTTGGGCTCTATCGATAGCTTGTTAGTTTGGAGGTCGAGACAATAATAATAATAATATAATAATAATGTTTATTTATTTCTCCTCACAAGAACCAACCTTACATAATTACAAAGATACTTATATCTATTTAAATACAGGTATGTGCATAGGCTAGAATATGTGAGAAGCTGGTGTCTGAGGTAGGCATGTAAAATGCCTGTAATACAAATCACCAGGTCCCCACCCACGGAAGCAAAAAGAACAGTTATATCAGTGTTATAATGAAAATGTTAGAACTTAAGATATAAGGAATAATTTTAAAATATTATATAAGGAGAACATTTGGAGGTAATAAACAAAAAATAAAAGCTTATTAACAAAAACATTTAAACTGAAAACTAAAACCTAAAACAACGCCTCAGTATATGTGAATGTATGGTAGGGTGTGTTGTGATGTGTTGTGTCAAGGGTTTCGTGTTTGTGTAAGTCTGTGTGTGTGGGTGTGTGATTGTGTAGATGTGTGTTTGTGTGAGTGTAGATGACCTATGTATTTTTGATGATTTTGCTTTTCACCCAGTCAATATTTATTGATGAAGTAGCTTTTCTGTAAGGTGGTAATCTAACTTTTGCAACCACTCCATAACCATATTTTTACATTTATTTTTTGGTAATGAATATATTGATAGGATCCGGTTTAACTTATTATATAAGTTAGGACCCTGGTAACAGAAGAAATTATGTGAAAACCTAGTTTTGAATGCAGCTGTTGTGCAAACTTTATCCTTACGTCGCTGGTTTTTGAATTTATCAGGTTCGTATTTTAACAGGGAATGTTGTTTAGTAACAGTATATAAAATGAAAAGCTGTCGGACCGTCAATACTTCCCATTTCTTATAGAGATCCAGAGTTGGATGATAGAATGGCAAGGATAAGCTGACTTTAAGAAGGACTCTTTGAGCTCTTTCAATTTTTAAAAAATGTGTTTTACATGCACCGCCCCAGGAGGTGATGCAGTAAATGAGCTGTGATTGGCAGAGAGCAAAATATACTGATTTAATTACGTTTTTTTGTGCAACATATCTTAAAGCTTTAAAAATTACGATAAGTTTACGTACTCTCGCAGCAATACGGTCTATATGATGGTGGAAGTTTAATTTGCTGTCTATCATCACTCCTAAATACTTTATTAATGATGTGTTTGAAAGATTGGGGCATGAACAGTGTCCATCATTCAGATTCGAGCACGAGTGACTGGTAATACTATATGATAGATTAGGCTTATCGTTAGTTTTCATGGAAAAGGTTATGTAATTTGTCTTTTCCACATTAAGCGTTAGGATATTCTTATACAACCACTTCGTTACAGCGTCCATTCCTCTCTGTGCATTTGAAAAAACCTCATCCCAGGAGTTACCACTGAAAAGCAAGGCTGTGTCATCTGCAAAGGTAATGATTTTTGCATTAGGAATTTGCATCTGACAGAGGTCGTTTATGTACACAAGGAAGAGTGTCGGACCTAGGATACTTCCTTGAGGCACTCCAAAAGTCACTGGAACTTCTTCGCTTATGATATTTCCTATTTGGACACATTGTGTTCGGTCGGTCAGGTAATCTTGTAGAAGTTTCAGCTGGAGATCCCTAACACCAAGGCATTCCAGCTTCTTAATTAAAATTGGGACAGAGACTGTGTCAAATGCCTTTGCTAAATCTAAGAATATTCCTACTGTCTTCTTTTTATTATCAAAATTATTTACTACGTAATTTGTCAGTTCAAACACAGCATCTGATGTTGATCTGTTCGCTCTAAAACCAAATTGTGCTTGCGATAAAAGATTTTTATTTTCTAAATATTTTACTAGTCTATTGTTAATGATCCGTTCCAAAATTTTTGAAAGAGTAGGGAGAATAGATATTGGTCTATAATTACTGACACAGCCTCTGTCTCCACTTTTATGGATGGGATGAATTCGCGACTTCTTGTAAATGCTAGGAAATACTCCAGCCGAAAGTGACAAGTTACAGATGTACGATATCGGAGACGTTAGAACATCCTTATTAGACTTTAAAATTTCACCAGAAATCATATCCAGACCAACTGAGCAGTCACTTTTTAAACCTGCTATAAGCATCCTAACCTCATCATCATCAGTAGGTAAAAGAGTAAAAGAATGACAGCATGAATTCAAAGTATGAGGTTCGGTAGAGGAATTATTCTTGCTTATTTTTTCAGCCAAGATTCTGCCAACATTTGCGAAGTAATTATTTACATTATTTGCTGATTTTTGTGGATCATTAGTGCATATTAAATCTAACGGGATCTCTTTATTTTTGTTTGTATACGTGATCTCTTTTACAGCTTTCCATAGCTTTTTGCAATCCTTGCCTGCATTTTGGAGTTGATGTACCTCAAAGTTCCTCTTAAGTTTTTTTAATAGAGATGAGCAAAAGTTTCTGTACCTTTTGTAGGTAGTCTTTATTATTTCATTATCTGGATTTTTCTTAAATTTTTTAAGTAGGTTATCGCGGTTTTTAATCAACAATGGGTTTACGGACCAGATTGGTGATCTATATCACCAAAAACAATGATGACCGATGGAGCGACCCTTGAATCTGAATCGCGGGGTTGGACGCTATAGGCACTGAGTTCATGTATTTGGCAGTGCAATTAAAACTAAAGGCCAAGTTCTTTGTTAATATGATAAACAGTCCGAAAATGCGAAAAAGGTACAGATTGTCTGTCAAATAAGCACCCAGCGGCGGAGTGCCGGAGTCCGAGTGCCCCGAGGACGCTCGGGTCCAGGTCATTGACACTCTCCTGGACAAGCGAGACATCTTGGCTCTGAATTTTTTTCAAACGGTTCTACTTTTTAGCAGCTTTTTTGGTTAGAGCTTTACATTATTAAGATTGTTTCAAAATATTTGAATTATACTACCTCATCACATAAAAATATATAGGTAGATCATGAAGAAATTCATCGTTACGTTTTTAGTGTCTAATTTTGGAAATCAATAAATAATTACGTTGTTGGCACCGCACGAGTCACTTAGAATTAATTGTTGCAAAACACTTGCTAAGTTTGATATAATATCATCATCATCACTTAAATAACAGAATTTTACTGAAAATAGAATAGACAGTCTTTCAGCTTGAATCTAAAGTTAACTTTTAAATTTGAGTTTTGTATTTCTTTGTGTCAAGTAGTTAGTCAAGTTAGTTGGTTACAAAATAAAAACCAGACGAACTAGAATCTGGCCTACCTATTGGTGACCATATTCAGAGAATAAGCGTGTAAAACAAAAGTTTGCCTTAAGATATGAATAACTTTCTACAACATTAAATTGAACCTCAGACACTCCGCGGTACTGGCGAGGGTATAAACAATAAATAGCAGGCTGAGCACAAGGACACGCAGTTAATCACTCGCGGAGCATGCGCCCTGCGGCGGGCGGCGATTTGGGCGCCCGCCAGACCTAGTCACGTTTAGACCGGCCCGAAATATGGGACCAAAGAGTAACCGGGCTGTCAGCCGGGCTGGAGGCTCCCGCAGTCTCGTCTCGGTGACGTCAGCATAAACCTAGAACGAAAACAAAGTAACCAATCTGTAAGTAACAAAGTGGCCTGTAAAAAAGTTATAATCTGTGGGTAAATTTTGACCAAGTCAAGAATTGGAGGAGTTTCAATTCTGTTTAGGCCTTTGGAGATAAAGAACATTTTAATAAGCGAAAGAAAATCTCCCAGGATAGCTGCAATCACATGTCTGTGTCGTTTTTGCAACGGACATTGAAAACAATTATAAGCTTTTCTAAAAGATTGTTATTATAAATAATCCTTTTCAAAATCAACGCTCCAAAATCTGGTTCAGCGGTAGTCAGTATTTTGCATCCAAAAATATTAATGACAACATCCCAGTACGAGGATTAGTAAACTTAATCCATATTATACGCAGTTCATGTACTTCGTGTTATCAATGCCCTTCTATAAGCAGTGTCCAAGGCAGGTTAACATTCAATGACAAGATGTAAAATAATATTATTGAGAGATCCTATTGTTCATTGATTAGGTAATCGATGCCTTGGGGCTTGGATGGATTATATTTCTCAAGGACGCAGAAGGTGTGTCTGGGTCATTTTGTTAATGACTCGCAACCAGAGTATTGGCGTTTCATAAGCGCCTGTAATTTAGGCGGAATAAAATAATTTGGAATTTAAATTAACTAATGTATGAATTATACCTTTCACGTAAAGGTTAACTAGAGGCAAATTCTCACCCTGCTGCCCTTAAACTCATAATTTGGGAAGGAGACACTTAGATGGCTCAAGGCATTACTAATGGTCCAGGGTTCCGCACCCCAGGTGTGCGGAGGGAACCCTTCACGGCGGCTTCATTGCTGATACCGAAGGTGTCCGCTCTAAACATTCCTAAGGTAATTGTGAGGTATGTGTGCGCTCGCACAGCATCGGTGTGTGGTTGCGTCGTCGCGTCAGTGCAGTGTTGTGCGCCGTTGCCGTCACCCGCGAGCATGACTCCCGCGCAGCTAGCGCTCGCCGCCGCCGCGCTGTTTGTCTGCGCGCACGCAGGTCCTTTGTACCGCCATGCAAATCCAACGGTCGACGACCCCAGTGATATATGCGAAGGATATACCGCCCAGTTAACATTTTATTGCCTTTTTTTAATGATTAATTTATACTGATTCATATCGGACACGGCTTCAGATGATTTATTTAATTGATCTATAGATCAATCATGCTTCATTAATGGTTTGTTTTACGTGATTTTGGCCCGGTAAAGTGTGTGTGTTTTATTTTAGTTATTCAGATCTGAAGATATTTTAAACAGCTGACTGTATGTACTCCAATATTTACTTCGCTGTCAAAAATAATACATCAAAGTTTAATTTTTTTTTTAACATTTAATAGTACTTATTTACGTTCGTTCAGTTATACCAACTAAAACTATTAGCATAAATTGGCAAAAACTCGTCTCCGGTACTCAAACTGGTATAATTTTGGCATAAAACTGTATTGTCGTAACTTACGTTTGGCAAGTCAGAACTCCACATGACGCTCCTTACAGAAGAGTTCAACGCGCGATTGAGAGGCGGACTGTGAACTCTACATCGATTTTACTTAAAGTGCACACTAACTAAAACATCCATAATGAACTTCTTATATATTTTACGTAGTTTCGTTGTACCTGTTTAACGTTTCATTTTAATCTCATTTACTAAGTACTACTACTTAATGAACAATTTGCAATGTTGTGTTCATTCTTTTGAATTTCTAATGAGTTGAATGTTTCGTAATTTTGTATTTTATTTGTTTTTGTTACATTCCTGCTTATGCTGTTTGTTATGAAGATGTGAAACCTTTTTATGTGCTTGTTTGAAAAGGTATGCAGAGTTTTATAAAATCTTATTTTACTATAAAACTATCGTGAGTGTTATGCATATTATGAACAAGTCTCTCCGTTTGAGTTTGAAACTAGTCGAATACACGTGAGTACAACCGGCATAATATTATATAGTAAATAATAACCATAATAGGTCTTATGTTGACGAGACGGGACGGAAATGGCTTGTTTGATCTCTAGAAGACTGCTCCCTTGCATCCTATTACGTGTTGTTCTAACGTTGTAGTACAAAATGTATTTTTCAAGTACCTATGTAAGAAATGTTTCCCAAACTGGGTAGTTGGTGTCACCCAAACGGTTAAATATTATATGTACAGTTAATAAATAATGTGGTGATACAAATACCGGCCGGCCACCGTCGCGCGGTACTGTGTCACTGGAGCGGTCACAATGGAGCCAGGACTCCTCATTTACATAATGTACAGCCGCCGCTACCTCGAACGCAATGTTATAAGAATCGAGTTGGATTTGTCAATGCCTATTTATTCTAATTTAACTTTATAGTTCAAAATTTCTTTTTTGTTTGTTTGTTGTCCATTCTTTATGTTGTAAGCGGTGAAGGAAATTGCTGTATAAACTGTTTCTTTATTTCAATGTTTTTGGTATATAATATAATGATATATAATTAGCAGTCGCTTGCTTATGGCGTGGTATTCATGCCTATGAGCCAGCCGTAATATCTGCTGCGCTTCTTCGACTTTGACCAGTTTCTTTCTTCGGTAGTCATGTTTTTACTTAGTATACTATACACGTACCTTTTTGAAAGACGGAGAAACCTTATTCGCAACGCAACGCAACAAAGTTATTCGTCTTCTCCCGGGATAGGTCACATTGCAGACTAGTTTCGATACGCACAACTTTTTGCTTCAAAATATTCTTAAAAGGGGCCGAGCCGAGCTGTCAAGGTCATTTCGTAGGAACCGACAATTATAATGTTTGTGAGAACATTTGGGACTCACTCCTTTGTTATAATAACTATTCATCATATTAATTTAAAAGTTTTTTTTTGTTTTCGGACCGGAAAATATTATGTGTAATGCAAAGTTAAAAGGCACTTATGTGTGTGTTGCTGTTTATATGTACGTCCGAGTATGTTTGTAAAGATATTAATTGACTTACTATAACTATGAACGCGGTCCGTGAAAAAGCTGTAGCGTATTTCGAATTGAAATGAAACGTTTAAGTTCGATCAATCAAAAATAACCCAGAGCGAACCTTTGTCGAAGTCAAGTAAAATTTATCAGTGGCGCGTTAGACGTAGACGATGATTAAATGCGTCTTGGCTAAGAGTTAACAAATAAAAAGCCAGGACAGATACATATTTCCTGAGCACATGATGGCACTGCGTCTGCACTGCCTAATACTGACATTTGCGAGTATCTCTATTGTGGCATATCGCATAAGCACATGTGTTTGCAGAGTATCTTCTTCTGAAGCCAACGCACTGTAATTGGGTTGACAATAAAAACACCTCCACTCCGGGCAGCTCATGCGACCCGCACCAAAATTAGTAAGAGAGGATTTTCGGAGCTCACCGTCCTCGTAATCTATGCTAACATGAGGGCCCGCTATATACACCACCACATAACTCTACACTCAGCAAACTCTTTGACAGTCAATATTCACTCTTATTATAATGTAATAAGAACGATATGTTATTTCTTGATGTGTTTTAATCATGGTTTATTGACAATATAGCATACATGTGATGCAGAAGGCTCGTTCCGTCCAGATGTTCAGTTAGTAAAGTATGAATTAAGTCTATGTGTTACGAAATTGTAAAATAACTATCTATGAACCTGTCAAATATATTACTGAATTTGTTTTACCATCAATAAAAAATCACAAAGTTAATATATGCCAGATACAAGGCGATTTTACAGGCTATTCTCGATACGACGCTGGAAGTAGCTTGGTTCTTCATAGCCTTTATTTCTTGTTGCATTTAGCTCAGAGTTGATCTTCTGTAAATAATTCCACGATCGCTATAAAGCAATGAATGAGCGCCAATACAAACGTTAGACGTGTGGTGCGCGGGCGCAGGGCCAACCGGAATACGTAATGTTATGCGAGGCGAGTGCCGTTTGTTTCACACATAGTTTACTTCACTGCCAATGACAAGTTCAAGCTTAGTGCGTAAGAGTGGCGGCAGTGGCGTGCTTCTTGATCACGTGGTTTGAATCGACAGCCCTGTGGGCGCGGTGGCGGTGCTGTGGAAGACGAGCCTGAAGGATGTGGATGCGATGCGACATATTTGGGTGTTCTGCGGATATTAGTCACGAGTTTGGATATTTTAATTGCAATTGGAACCGGAAAAATACAGTGGAATTCCATTTAAACCAACAAACAAAACGTTTGATTTGTTTGTTGTTGTTGAAGCGATGATGGCCGAGTGGTTGGATGGACTGCCAAATCAAAGGTCGCAAGTTCAAACCCCGTCACGCACCAATGTCCTTTTGGATTAATGTGCAGACTTATACATATTAGTTGCTAAAAACGGTGAAGAAAAACATCGCGAGGAAACCGGTACACTTGATAGATTTTTCAACGGTGTGTAAAACCATGTCAGAGGCCTACTGGCGATTAAACACAGACATTAGGTTTTCATCAAATATACGATAAGAAGAAGAAAGTTTGTTCTAAACATTCGGATAACTTCCTTTATTCTGTAAAGGGGGAGGCCTTTGTTCAACAGTGGACGTCTTCCGGCTGATGATGATGATGATTCTGTAAACTAACCTCTGCGACAATACTGTGAAAATATTTAACCCTGTTAGTAGATGAACCGATTTGCATAGTGGCGAAGCGCATTCTTTAAATTGATTTTTTAAACGTCGCCCCACTCTAGGTATTTTTCTTGCACAAACATTAAATATCAGATACACAAACACTCAGACTCGGATCACACATTGTTTGTCTGCAGCAGTGTGTAGCAGACCAATTGTTTATTCACTGCGCTAGCCGGGTCTCGATCCAGTTTTAGAGATACTCAATAAAATATATATATACCAGCCTTGCTTATGAAAAGGGAAACACCAGACGGATGACGGAATGGATGGCTCTTTGAGAAAAACCTAACCTATTTATTTAGAAGTACCTAATAATGCCATAATGGTTCACACGGTTCAAGTGGGTAGTACTTTATTAAGACAGTAGCAAGGGGAAATCCTGCCGATCCCTTGGAAAGTGTGCTCGAATACAATGTAGAGTAGGACATCCGGATAGATTAGATGAATCGGCGTAACACACCTTAGCGAAATCTCTCACACATGGAATAGTTTCCTGTCTCAATAAAAATCCAATATCCGTCTGGGATTAGGAGTACCATCGATGATGCTCGGAGAAAAGAACTATTTATTTAGAGAGATTCCATCGTCAACGATATCCAATCTCTATTAATATAATCATAACCCACGTAAGAAATGATTTTAAGATAGTGGGGAAACCCCGCCACCTAAAGATTTGGAAATGTTCATTTATTCTTAATGAAAGCTTGTATGTTCCTAACATCTGCGGTTACGTTTCGATTGATGTCTCTCAAACTCAATGTGAAGAGATGTAAATATGTCTGTTAGTGTGCGGTCTATTAGTTTTGTGGTGACCGATTTTCGGCAATCTCTTGACTACTTAATGATCAATCCTTAAAGTTCAAAGCCGTTTGCGTGCTCCAAAGAGGCCAAAAGCTTCATAATTTTGTGCAAAGAAATATATTCAACGAGTAATGGTTAAGGTAAATGGTACCAACAATGGGTTTTAATGAGCGGTTATAAAAAGTGCGGTACAGTTAGTGTAGCGATTGTTGGCCAGTGTCGGGAAGATACTGATCTGGTTGAGACAATGGTCAGACGGGGCTCGCCCGACCGCCGACTAGGGCTGCCACGATACACTTACGCTGAGGTCAATGAAGTTGAAAAAGTGGGAGATATTTTTTAATGTAGTCTTTTATATTCAGGCACATAGATTTGATCTATATTCCAGTGATTACCGGTCTAAAGGTTAAATAGTCAATATTTCTTAAGTTAGATTTTGATTCATCTTAATGCTGCAACTATAATGGAAAAGTCTGTTTTACCTCACATTTCGTATCCTACATACATTACCTAATTGTTAAAGAGCTTTACCCATTTCTCGGCATAACTTAAAACATTAATATTTCATCAAGCTTGTCTCCAAGGACTCTGTACTGTGTAGTAGTGCCAGCCCTGGCGCTGCCTGTTCCCGGGCTGGTCTGCGGAGCGGAAATGTCTGGCGACTAGTTCCCATCGCGACTCCATGGGAAATTCCCATTGTCTATACCTACAGTTATTACTATTATATTGTGGACTCGTTTTTAGGCTGCAAATGTAACGGTTTACAATCTAAAAACTAGTTACTGCTTGTGTTAATTAAGTTTTACTGAATCAAAATATTTATTAACGATTAGTTGGCAGCGTGAGGGATTGCTTTAAAACGGAACAGATATGTATATGTTAGGTTTATATAACACCACGGTTTAATAATGTACAATTGAAATAAATAACAATAATTTCCGTATGAAATGTACAACAAACGTTCTACAATTCCTTATGCATTAGAGTAAAAGTGCACAAAACAGTGCTAGAATCATAACTGCTGACGCCACTATACTTAACATTATGTGTGATGTGCAATACATTTAAATAAATGATACACATTAAGCAGACGCGGCTGCTCCAGAGCGTTTCGCACTGAAAACTAATTGGTAACTAGATAACTGTAACAGCCTTCACTTTTAGTATCACATTACACGGGAGCTAGCGAGTGTGACGGCTATGGGAAAGTATGCTGTCAATTTATCATAATAGTGGGAAACTGCCCGAAGATTTCGCCAGAAATTGCTGAGAAACTCGAACTTAGCTTTACAGCTCTTGTATTATAAATTCACGGTCGACAGTGACTCGCACGGCCCAGTTCCACTTTAACTTAACGTATTTCTATGACGGCTTTTGTTCGCTTATCCTACGTGTAACTGACACTGAATGCTGTGGACTGCTACTTTCATTCACCCACATTAACACAACGTTGAAGTATAGGACCAGCATTTTTAATACACATTCATTCGTTCACATACTCAATTCTTGTCAGTTTTATTGCTGGCTCATGACCGCAAAAGCAGCCGACAGTATTAGTTGCAAGCCGCAACGCGTTTAGCGAAGATCAGGGTTTGGGGTCAAAGGACCACCCACGTACCTGAATGAACGCCCGCGCCACCTCGCAGCCGACCGGCGAGCTTGCCTAGAGTTACGTCAAACTTGTTTACATGGACTATATAAAGCTTATTTATTTTATAGTACTGGACTCTTGTAATACCAGTTTTTGATCTGCAGAAAAGTTCTTACTTTTACGAATGTTTGGTTTTATTTATATTAGTACAGAGCCTTTGGACAATGTAATAATCATTTTTCTAGACTAGCGCTTTACTTTAACTTAATTAGTATCCTTCTTACATATGTATTCTGTCCCCAGTTCCCTTCTGAACGGCTCAGTTTTATTGTTTGCAGTAACTCGTTATCGATGGATTGGGGTCCGCCGAATACACCCTCTGGACTGCAAGAGGAAAGGGCCTTGACCTCTGACAAATTGGTTTACGTAATAATTTCGTAATAACTTTTATTTAGATAATATCTACTGGTGTTTGAAAACACATTATTGTCTTTTAGATCGTTTTGGTTGATTCATAAGAAAAATTGTTTGAGACAATCAATCAATTTTAACAATTAAAACATAACGTGTAGTCACGATTTCACATCTGTTGTTGTTTTGATTTCTGGTCGCCGTTGTAATTTGTGTTTGTATTGTGGATGTAGTATAGTACTAGTTAACTACTGTCTCTGCTGTCATGTTTGTCTTTTAAACGTAAATAAATGAGTTATTATCGTAATCCGTAAAACGCATAATACATTCATTATAGTCGGTCGAGACCATTCTAAATGTAGAAGTTACAATAAATATTGCTAAAATATTGTACATTGTTTGGTTGAGAAAAAACATTGTAATTTGATAAGTTTTAGTAAAATTATAATCCGCCTTTGCATTCTATCAGATTAATTTTATTTCTCACTAAAACTATTATAGTAAATACATGACTTGAGAACATAACTAAAGCGTGTTAAAGATTATTAATTTCCAATTCGGTCGGTCTGCGGCTCGAAGCCCCCCGTGCGGCTGGCACGTCTCTTGTCATAAAACCCAGTCCCTTCGGCTGTGTGGAGCGGTGGGCGGCTCATTCAGGCGAGCGGTTCCCACGCAAGCTCGCAGTTTTCCTGGTCATCGCAATACAACCAGTATCGCTCGCGTCTCCCAGATATCATCGCGTGGCGTAAACTATGTTTATTGTTATGTCTCTGTTTTGATTGGCTAAGGGTCACTGCCTCCTTTATACTCAGTGCCAGTCTGTTTAAACTAGGATATTAGATGCTAGTATTAGTTCTTGTCTCACAATACAGAACGGTTCTTGTGTAGGTATTGGTTTATTCATCGAGTCTTTGACTGTGTCTTGACTAACGGTGAAGGACAATATGATGACTTGATTTAGAGTTTATTACACTCCAAATTCGTCATAACGCACAGTTAACAAACGTAGCGGTTAATGCTTATTTATTTCCATACAAACTTAAACGCCTTATTTATAGGATAGTTAATAATACGTTAATTATAGTTAATTTCATTTTATTTCGTACATGTTGTGGTCGGAATTAAAATTTGAATGCTTTTGTCAGATTATCATCAGGTCAACAGGTCCTTAGGGATGATACATCCTGATTGAGACTTACATTGGTTAAGTTCGCCTTGAAAGGTTAGTTTATTTCAATTTATTATATTATACGTGCGTGCTATTTACAGAACGATTTTAAATACGTAGCAAAGTACTATACATATAGTTATGTAGCAGGGGTATTGGTTTAAATGGCATAATACGAAGCTCGACGATCGCCGCGCGCGCTGACTGGTCCAGCTTTTTATTGCACCCACACATCGCCCGGTGTATGCGCAGTCATACTACAATACATCATTCTTTATATATTATATTGATTTGTAAAATACACACACAATCATGCTGACTGTTCTCGAAGGAGTAAGGAGTAGGTGTTCTCCTCTATCAGGAGGTTATACATCCACATTAGTAAATGGTAATTATTATTATTAGTAAGTCGATTATGCTTCAGATAACATTAGAAGTAGAAGAAGAAAATAACATAACATATTTAATGAAAAAAATGGGTGTATCCGAGCAAAATATTCACTGGTGTCGTCTTACCTAGGGATATCCGAGTATACATGACTGGTTCAGACGTCTTGCTCTTCGTGTTGCTAACCATCTCTTTTTTCAGATTCATTTAACGTTAGCGCGGTAGACGAGTCGGAGCCAAGAGAACGCCACATCAGATTATTCAGTGAGTATCCGTTTGTTATTTACCCACTTGCACTCATACAGGATCAATTTATAGTTTGTGGTAACGAGTTTCAATTAGGACAGTACCCTAATAACTAGAAAAAAGAAATTGGAGTCTTAATAATTAAATCACCATACTTCTTTGGAGCAGCCATTTCATTTCATTTCATTATATTCAGTCGAATGGATCGATAAAAATAATTTATTGGTTTTTGTAAGCATTTCTTGTTTATGTGATTAA
Source organism: Abrostola triplasia (assembly GCA_946251915.1). Taxonomy (NCBI): domain Eukaryota; kingdom Metazoa; phylum Arthropoda; class Insecta; order Lepidoptera; family Noctuidae; genus Abrostola; species Abrostola triplasia. The sequence goes on along the minus strand of OX276424.1, from coordinate 305,233 downwards.
TTCTATGTACCAGGTAAATCTGAATTGCCATCGGGCTGTCTCTACGAAGGTCGCTGGCACAATGACGGCACGACAGTCACGACTCACGAGGAGTGTCTGCGCTGCGTGTGCATTCATGGCGCGCTGACGTGTCGGCGCCGCGCATGCGCACCCCTGCCCGACCCACTGCCCCGCCGCTGCCATGTGCGACATCGAAGAGGCTCCTGCTGTCCGGAAATGCACTGTCCAAGTGAGCACGATGAAGAAGACGTACTTACGTTGTCTACAGCTATGATTCAGCAAAACTATAAGTACCTATATGCTCCTTGATGATTTATTTACATAATTCCTAGATGCGGTGACGTCGATGGAACACGGCGCAGCCGCGCGGTTTGAGAATGAAGAGCTCGCTGACGTGGCCACCCCGGCGTCCATCTCCCACGGTATGTTGCCCATCGCTGTTGCCGTCCGCCGTCACTGAGCTTCATATAACATACCTAGTAATAAAATAGCGAAGTTTTGGCGAGCGTCGGGTGCGGCCCCGCTCACGACTGATGCTACTGGAGTGTTCCCAGCGTGCGTGGAGGGCGGCACGGTGTACGCGGCGGGCTCGGCCATGGGCTCAGGCACGGCGTGCGAGCAGTGCTTCTGCCTGCGCGGCGTGCGGCGCTGCGTGCGGCCCACGTGCCTGCCGCCGCCGCCGCACTGCGCGCCGCGGCCCTCACCCGGCGCCTGCTGCCCGCAGCGGTACTACTGCGACACCACCACCGAGAATGAACACGACTCACATCAATATGGTGATATACTTTATTTAATCCTCTATTTAATTACTTCATTCTTAGTAACTAAGGTACTAATATTTAGTTTGAGGGCTATGCACAGCACCGTCAATTGCACACATTACATCTTATTTCGTTTTATTACCTAAATACATAAAAGGCATAATAAGTAACACAAGTAACTTTACAAGTGTTGTTCATTGCAGACTGTCTGGACGAAGGGCAGTGGATCATGGAGGGCGCGAGCGTGCCTAGCTCGCGCAACTGCACCGCGTGCTTCTGCCTACGCGGCGAGGTGCGCTGCCAGGCGCTGGGCTGCGCGCCGCCGCTGAGCGGCTGCCGTCCGCTGCTGGCCCTCGGCGACTGCTGCGCGCGACAGTACATCTGCGACCACTACCACCGAAGTAAGTAAGCCTTCATGTGATTAAGAGCTGAACGCATTCACTATGCGGTCTAATAAATAGCATTAACTTTACTAAGGGTTGAGGATTAAGGACTTGAAATATAATAAAACTGTATATGTATTAATATAATCCCTTTTTTAATTTTCCAGTACCCCAGAAAGTGATCAAAGTCGAAGACAAATTGATCTCTGCGAAATACTTCGACCGCGCGTTCCATTCCTCAAAGTCAAGCAAACATGAAAGCACTACTAAAAAGTTACAGACCAGCGTTTACACAGTGAAACACACACCTTATTCGTCAGCCACCAAGCAACACTTGATAACCACCACTAAGGTTAAAAGAAAAACCGATGAGCCAGCTTCAACCAAGAAATCTGAACAGAATTCTAGCAACACCACATCTGTTACCTCTACATCCACTGAAGCACCCTTTACATCTGATAGTCTGAGTATGATGCTTGGAGACGTATCTAGCGAAGCTAGTCTGGACAGGACTACGGAACAACCAGAAGGTACCGTCAAAATCGTCATTAACGGAACTGTTAATTGCACAGCAGAACTGTCATCTACATCACTGCCACTAAGCATCTCTCTGAATGACACTGAAAGGATACAAATGGAAGCCATACCGCGGGTGCCTATTGTCAATATAGAAGCGCAGACATACTCCCCGAACGATATAATTACTGACAGGAGCGTTAACGGCGGCTTCGACGAGAACGACACGTTTACTATTAACGTGACGAGCTCGTTAATGACCAACACCAGTCACTCTACGTCGCGACCGGTGATAAGTGTGTCCAAGATACCGGCTCCCGATAATCTGGCAGACTCGCTGAACAGCTCAAAGAAGACCAAAGGAGACTACGATTATGATTATACTGAGCCTACGTTGCCACCATCATTGCCCAATTTAAAGTGAGTTAATAATAGGTAATTCGTATATCATAAAAGCTCAAAGTGTCTGTGCTATTTATTTTTATTCACTTTTAAATTATTCAAAATAATCCTTAAGGAAATCTCCAAAACAACTGAACGGACACATCTGTGTTAACTGTAATCGTTATTCACCTAGGAGTAACCCGAATAAACTTTTTTTCTAAATCATTTAACATGGGGATAGTTACGTTACTAATAAAGAATGGTCTAATAAAGCATGTTACATATTATAAAAATAATGATTTTATTTCAGAACTTGATTTCACAGATTTTGTTAGAACATACATATATTATATATATTTATGATTACCTTAATAACTATGTATGTTAGTACATGGAGGCTCCACAAAACTTTGATTAAAGGATGGTCACATTTGTCCGCAATAATACTCAGGAGACTGTTAGTGCTGCTGTGGACTCTTTGCAGAAGTGATACCGCAAGCTTGGTCTTAATAGCTGGGAAACCATCAGTTTGCACGTTCGCGAACATGGCCGACGCACTGCTAAGTCGGAGGAGTCCCAACAGCGTCCTGAATTGTTCACTATGTCCGTCATTCATAAATTTTCAGAATTATACCATTTGTGGCAGCCGACGCTGTGGTCGACGACGAGCCAACTAAAGAGACCCTCAATTACCCCATCCTGGAGAGAGAGGACAAGTTCCCTGTGTACTATCCCGGAGCCAATCCCAAGGACACAGTGTTCCCTACCAGGCGAGATGACACCTACCATCCCACGCAGTATCCGGTGTTTATATCAGAAAAGCTCGACTCTGCCTATCCTACGATGTCACAACAAGACGTGGACCTGACCAGTAATAGATATCCTGTCTTAAACGATCTGGTTCGTGAGTACACAGTGTCGACCTCGCTGGGCAGCCACCTGTCTGAAGCTAAGGCTGTGACTAATGTACCAACGACCAGTTCCACGTTCGAGATGAAGACGCCGGCCGTGAATTTGTTCTCGCCGCCAGTTGAGACTGAAGGTAACAAAGACTTCACTTATGGTGACATCTAGTCACATTAAGTGGTCTCGTTTTTTTTTTGTGAGCACTTTAAGTATTTCTTAAACCTATCTTATATTGTAGGTGGGTTCGTGCCCAAGGGTCCAGGTGTCCTGGACGAATACTTCGCGGTGTACGCGAGCACTCCAGCTGCTGCGTCTGTGCCGCACCTCACTACTTCCATGCAACTGGACATCACTAAAGGTAACCTTAATCTATTGAACTGAAAATCATTACTTATATTATTATTATGTGGAAAACTTAATTGATACTAATTAATATAATAGACAATCCATTTTCCTACCATGGGTATTTCGAGGGTATGGACAGCAGCGTTTCTCTGTGTAGGTATTGTTCACCATACTGCGGCTGCCAATCCTGACTATGGGCAAAACCCCCAAAGACGCGCCTCCATTTCCCGGCCACTCTACTATTCCAGGTAAATAGTAGTGATTGGGTGGCGAAGCGGGAGGGTGGGCCTTGTGGCATACCCTGGGGGAGGCCTACGTCCAGCAGTGGACTACAATAGATGTCAGACTTTTGTACAAAGAGCTGTCATTAAAAAAAAATGTTTAATAAAGACGTCGGTATCGTGTTTCAGATGCATGCATAACGCGGGACGGGCGGCCGGTGGCCGAGGGTGAGAGCGTGTCGCTGCACTGCGACATCTGCACATGTGCGTGGGGCCAGCTGCGATGCCTGCCACGCACGGACTCTGTTTGCCTCACAGGTCATACATACATACGTATAATAAAATATATATTTAGGAAATTAAATAATACGACTGCCATGTCAAAAACGAACTAAAAAGTAAAAACAAGTTTCATCGCAGTAAAATTCATTTCTTCGTAAGAAAGATGACGAAAAAACCGTAATTAATAGAGTCCCTTAAGTACGTACAAATATTCAGAAGTCCATTCACACCGGGTATACTCAAAAAGGCCAAGAAAAGGTTACAATATAGATGTAATCATGGTATTTCAGTTGGCCTGCAAGAGCATTATTGATCGATTTATATTAAATTTATTTTAAAATTAATATATTTAATTGCATTACAGATAACAACACTAATGCGGAATCAATTTTAAAGATTAAAAAAGATAAATATAACCACGATCAATATAGTGATAGCAACTTTGAAGAGGAATCTAAACCCGAGACAACACCAGCACCGGCCTTATCACCAGCTTCTGCGAGTCTCTCTCAACTCAACACAACTGTCACCGTCGGCGCCAACGTCAACACTACAACCGCACAACCTACAGCCAACAACACCACAACTCACACCAGAACTGAACCCGTGCAAACAACTACAACTGAAGTTTCACCCGCCACAGCGAGACCTACAGCTAAGGTCACGATTTCTACCACTCCTGCTCCTAGCAAAGATACCAACGACAGCTCTAAAGAATACGAAGACGACGATGATGATGATGGATTCTCATTGGGTAGCATGCTCAAATTATTACTTAGTGATACTTACGAATCTACCACACCAGCTCCAACTAAAAAGAATACCACCAAACCTACCAGAACGCCAGGACACACGCCCACTACATCCCCTCGAAGACCATCCACTGTCGCGCCTTTTATACCCCTTCCCCCACAACCTTATATACCTCAAAATTCTCCAAATATGGTAAATAGAATCGACCATCTTGTGCTCGGGGAAGCCACAGCTATAAAACGCACCACTCATCGACCGATAACAAACAAGACTACAAAACGGCCGATAGAAAAGACCACCACAGAGAGGAGACCAGAGATCAAGGTAGAGTCTGGTCCGTTCACATCGGGGGGACACGGAGGACCGCGGCCTCCTAACCTCGGTGGACTGACGGGCGTCGCTCCTGGTCTGCTGAAGTTGGCTGGCTGCAATATCTACGGCAGGATGTACAGAGTGGGCAGGATCATCGCGGAGCTGTCCACGCCGTGCCAGGAGTGCTGGTGTACCGAGCTGGGCGTGCAGTGCAAGTCGCTCAGCTGCTGAGGCCTGGACATTACGCTTCATTGTACAGCGCGTGAGTGTGTGTTTGGTTATAGCTCTAATGAATGTTGGCTCATCACCGGACATTGTGACGATGTGGCCATTTTATTTTAAGTAATGAATCATTGATTTTTGTTACGAATTAGTAACTGTAAAAGATATGGATTTGAAACGCTTTTCCCGTTAGTGCATAACATTTTTGTACACGAGAAAATTATGAATGTGGGTCATTCTTATCAATGTAAACTTGTATTGACTGTGTCCGGTGGTGACCATGTATATTTCTATAGGAGTCTTAGTTAAAGTATTTATTTATACAAAACGGCCGGCAATGATCTCATACGACATAGAATACCATAGACTCAATATTTTAACACGGATTTATTAACACGTGGAGGGTTTGTGCTCAGTAGAGAAAGAGACGGGACTTAGTGTGACAATCATCATCGAAGATCTGAAATACTTGGTGAACTATTTACTGCTGAATACTGTCATAATATTTAATTAAGGTAATATCTTGATACGGCAAAGGGTAGATTAATTTTCCTTTAGAAAATGTTAAATATCAGCAGCATTACCAGAATACACATTTAACATAAAAAGTACAGTTACAGGAACCTTTTCAATTCATAACTATTCGGTAAGTACATTTTTATGACAATAACTAGGCACTAGACATAAACTAACTAACTTTTATACCTACCTAGTTATTGTTTAATTTGAATAGTTTTTGTATCATGTTTTATTTTATCAACACTGAGTCGTTTTATCACCGTCCAACATTTAGTGAAGAACTTTTTTATTGAAGGTGTTTGTCGTTGAAATGTCACAGCTAGTTACGAGGGTCAAACTGAAAGTTCTTAGAACTGGCCACTTATAAACAATATAATAAAAAAATTATTCTAAAATTTGAAAATAGAACTCTTTGCCAATAGTACTAAGTATATATTTCATTAATTTGTCATTTGTTTTACGATTTGGCGGCAAATTGAAAATTGTCTGTGTCACGTCAACATGAATTTAACACGAGAAAATTTTCGTGCAATGATTTTTTATGACTTTCGATGTCATTTAAGTCAACAAGAAAGTTATGATAGACTACGATTGGCCTTTCACGATGAAGCCCCATCTCGTGCGACAGTTTACAACTGGTTTAATGAGTTTAAACGTGGTCGCACTAATCTCACTGATGATTTACGTGAGGGACGGCCTTCTACGGCGACGACTGAAGATAACATCTGTGTTGTGCGGCGTATGATAGAGACTGACAAAAGAGTGACCTATCAGCAGATTCGGACAAGCTTAGGCATCGGTATGAGTCAAGTGCACAAAATCCTCCACGAACATTTAGCAGTCAGGAAGCTTTGCGCCCGGTGGATACCTCATAATTTGACTGAGGCTCAAAAACTCCATCGTGTGGATTGGTGCCGTAAAATGATTGAAAGATTTAACGGAGGTGACTCAAATGCTGTGTTCGACATACTAAATGGTGACGAAAGCTGGATTTACTGTTATGATCCTGAAACCAAAAGACAATCTGCTCAGTGGGTGTTTCCTTTCGAGAGGTTGCCAACTAAAGTGAAGAGAGATCGAAGTGCGGGAAAAAAAATGGTGGCCTCGTTCTTTGGAAGGATAGGTCATTTCGCAACAATTGTGTTAGAGGATCAAAAAACAGTTTCTGCAGAATGGTACACTACCAATTGTTTGCCACTTGTCTTGGAAAAAGTTCGAGAGAAACGACCTCGCAGTAGGATCCTCCTTCACCACGACAACGCCTCGTCGCACACCGCTAAGCGAACGATCGACTATTTGGCGACATCAAACGTTGAATTACTGGGTCACCCGCCGTATAGCCCCGACCTCGCCCCTTGTGATTTTTATTTATTTCCAAAAATTAAAGAAAAATTTAAAGGAAAGCGGTTTATGAATGCTGAAGAAGCGGTGGCTGCGTATCGCGATGCCATTGAAGAGAACCCTAAAGACGAGTGGGCAAAGTGCTTTTCCCAGTGGTTCCATCGCATGCAGCGGTGTATTGACGTGAATGGACAATATTTTGAAAAGATATAATAAAACTAATAACTGGCTAATGTAATCAGTTTTTGATTTTCTAAGAACTTTCAGTTTGACCCTCGTATAACCTGAACATTCCATTTGTTAATGCGTCCGTGGTGTTTCTCCAGCGCTCTCCGGAGCGTTTCAACCTGTAGCGCGTACTTGTGACGTCACATGACAGCCCCATGTATTTAGACTTACTGTAGATTTATATCATAGTTCAATGTAATGACTAGTATTATTTTAGGAAATAAATATAAATGTTTACGTCCGTATTTTTACGTTTATTCAGATACCTAAATCCTTTCTTGTCGATAGACAGCGTCCAATAAAAAATCCCGTAACCGATGTTATACTGGATGATACTATTATTTTACTAATACTATCACTTCACAATTTCAAATGAATATTATTAGGGCATTTTAAATATTAACTTTCTTAGTCATGATAAGGTAGGATTAACACATAGCTTACTTTCTATTCTGAAAAAATGCAGCGGGTAACTCCGCGGGGCGAAGCTAGTTATATAATGTTAATAAAAACATAGAAGCATGGTAGCCAAAACATGTTTTTAGGTGATTCAGATCAATACAACTTATACAAAAGTGGTGTTTTATAAATTAAATCGAAGTATTTTTACACTCTACTTAAATAGTGTTCTTTCTTAATCACTCTTCTGTTTTGTACTTGACTGTCTTTAAGTAATTAAGTTAATCTCAAATGCAGTTCCCATTTCCCTTCTGTGAATACATTGTTTCTGTAATAATAATTAGCGTCCCGATACAAGTAGCAAACATGTTGACACATAGACATGGAATGAAATGATAAATGTATGGAGAGGACATCATGTTTCGACCACGGTGTGTTTCGTCTTTTTGATCTATGACATAAATGTCAATCCCATATATTTTTCATTGTCGACTCCTAATAAACCAGCGTTTTGTCTTGGGCATAGGGCAGGTCCTAATGTATAGGTATAACAAGCTGCGGAATTTAGTTTTCTACATGATTATAGAGACTAAGTATCCCAGTTCTGTGTTTTCCGGCTGATGAAAGTTCGGCTTAACCTTACTAAGAGATGTCACTTTAGTCATTGTAGTTATTTTCCTTCTGACTGGTAACGCTGTTGTTATTTTTAATTGCTACATCACTTGATGGGTGTTTTATTGGTGTAGGTACTAACTCACTAAGAAAAGGTGACATGTTATATCAAAGAAACAACACCACAAGTTAAGTGAATGCCATGTAATTACAACTTAAGTCAGTAATGACTAGAATACAATAATCTCTTTGGTTGCAGTGTGGAGTCACCGACAGAGGTCTCAGGACGCAATGTCGTTCACAATGATGGCACATAAATGGCGGCGCAGGAGTTTATGCTCAGATCCTAATGATACCATAGATTTCATAGAGAACAGTTGGAACTGTCTTTGGTGCACACTTATAAACACTCCTGCGCTGCCTTTCAGTAATAGTTTTTCACATTAGAGTATACCTAACTGCTGTAAACTATAATAAATAATGCAAACTAAAATAATAAGTCGGAATAACAATTCAATTGCGACTGGCATTACATCAGATTCCCTTTGCCATGTTCTGGTATTATTATAAATAGACCAATGTTTGTATTTTTCTGACCTACCAGATTGTCAGTGTTGGGTGTCGTTTACTGATAAACCTGTGGACGTCAACCAACAATGTGTCAATGTTTTTATTTAAACTGGCGATTTCTTCGCTAAGAATTAAGAATGATAAGATGATTTTTTACACAGATTTTTTAGGTAAATTAGAACAATAATTAGCTATATGGTTAGTATAAACAAAGATTGTGACAATGTTATGAAATATTCCAGTGGCGAATTATTATTGTAAGAAATCGTGAAATTATACACTGATTTAGCGAATTAAGTTTTAGTAATTACAATTGCACTTGATTGTTGCTAATATAAGTAATGATACCGGTTGCATAAGTACAAAGCTTACAAAATATCACGAGCCGTTATATACAACGTTTTGATGCAAAACAATGGAGAGGGTGATTTCACAGAAATCAATCATGCTAGCGACCCCGCCGTCACCGAGCGACTAGAACTGCGCGTGCGCAGACCCACTAAAATTAGGACTATATTCTATCACAGAGCAGATAGGTCTATTCATATGACTAATCCTGTTTCCTTTTTCTTATTTTTTGCCTTGGTTTAATTGTACGGTGAAGTCGCAATTTAGAATGTACGTCTTACTTTACGTTTCTCTTAGCTTAACTTACACTACGTGACCAAGAGCAGTAGCCCGTATAACTCTATACGGTACGTCTTGTCACGGACTTTGTACGACAAAATACAAAGGTGTATAATTCCATCAAAAGCTATTCTAAGTCACGAATAGCGGACGGAGTACGAATTGCACTGTTCAATGAGACTATTCTCCGGCAGTCCAGGGTTCAGGTCTGGTCGACGTCGTCTGTGTACCAGCCGTAGTAGACGATGGCGACGATAACCCCTGCTATGAGGAGGGCTCCGGAGATCACTCGACACGCCACCACATAAGGCTTCTTGTAATTTTCACCTAAAAGAAAAATGAATCTATTTTAGCACCAATTTCCAAAAATAAATGGGGACAGTGATGTAATGAAATATTATTTAAGATTAATAATTATTATTGTTGTCTAAAAATATATTTACCAGTAAAGACAATAAACGCCAATGGGATGCCTATAGCTGCCCCCAATACATGTGCAGCCCAGGCGACGTACTCGTAGGAGCCTTGCGCGTGCGCAGCGGCCGGCGCCCCCGCAGGTGGGGGTGCGCGTACTAGAGCCCAGCACGCTTCCGATGCACCTAGTACTACCACGCTCAGCGGACGGAACCACCACAGGGGAATGTTTCCAAACCTACGAATAATGACATAAATAAGTATTGCACACACGGTCATTAAGCCTGATTAAGTTTAACTTGATCCTTGACATAAGACCTACTTTTATTTTGTTTGTAAGATATTTACCTAAGGCACACGTTAGGAATATGCGCTGTCAATAATGCGTATACAGCAGCGGACGCTCCGACGACGCGCACACGGGGCTGCAGTGCGCCTGCGCCGAGTGCCCCGGCGGCTACGCCCCCGGCCCACAGTACCAGCACGCGCCACCAGCCCTGCTCACGCTCCAGAGGCCAGCCCACCTGGGAAACAACCAATTGATGAATATCTAACTCACAGTTATACTGGTTGATAACACCCTGATTCACCTTAAATTACGGGAAAGAACAACATAATATTGAATGTTCGACAAGAATACTATCGGGATCGGTATTACACGTCAGCTGTTGTGTGCCAAGTGAAATTTACTTCGGTTACTAATATTATTTGCTGTATTCTGTTTGATAGGGAAACAAAATAAAATAGAATCAATACAAAGTAATTACTTACTGCTAATGCTACTAGGGCGTTGAGTGCGAGGTGAGCAGCGCTTGCGTGTACGCAGCCGTAGGTGACCAGCCGCCAGGGCTCGCGCCACCATGCTCCTGGAGACCACTCCAGCTGCGCGCGCACCTCCTCTGAACCCCACAAGTGGATGCACACCTGTGAACAACACAAATTATAGTATCACAAATATTATATCATCGAAGGCATGGACGAAGTGATGGCATAGAACTAAGCAAAACTAATATAAAAACTTGTTGTTTTAAGAGTATTATGTAATCGGAAATAGTCACAGTATCATCGGTTACTTACAATAACAATTATCATAGAAACTATGAAGTAAGGCGGTTTCAATAAGGCTATGAGCTTGTCTTTTCTCTTCTGTAATTTGGTCTTCGCGCTGGCTTTCTGGGCTTTCGTGAGCTGTGGGTACTTGTTGTACTTCCCCGGGGGGTGCACGCCTAGGGTGAGGCCGGCCTGCAGCCGGGACCTGTGCCTGTCCGGGGGGCCGGCGGGCAGCAGGCGCTTGTTCTCTCCGGGACTGGCGTTCCCCGCGCGCTCGTCCTCGCGCTCCGTCCAGGCTGAGGCCGGCGGCCGCTCCTCGGGCAGCACCCTCCAGCCGGCAGGGGCTCCCTCCTCCACATTGAGGCGCACCGTCTCGCTCTGTTCGGCATCTGGAGCCATCGTATGTCTCTCTCGTCATCTCTGTTCAGCACGAGGAGCTCATCCCGGCGCACTGCTCCGTCGCCTGCCAATCAAATGTAATCAATCAATGCAAACTCGCGTATATATGTTACATTGACAAGGAAAATATATTTATTTAACTAATTAGGAATTCCAATATAAAGGGAAGTACAATTATTAATTGTATCGAGGTGTGTTCTAGTTTGGTAGATGATGTGTTGCGACTCGTTGGTACGGGATAGGCTTTTGTTTTGGACTGATGTATAAAATAACTTTCTCCGGTAACCTTTACTATTTAAATATATTATATACGCGGTAATTAAATTTACCTCATTACATGCAGTCGAAGAAACCAACGAACACACTCAAGTAATTCTAAAAGTACAATTACGAGTACCTAGTATACTATATAATTTTATTTGAAAAAAATATCTGATTTTACGCTGCTATTATTATACGCAGATCAGAGCTAGATACATCATTGCACCGACTTTATAACTTTGCGGTTGGCACGTAATAGTCGATAATGTATTAGTTATATATGTAGCAGTTATTTTAGTGCCAGACCTGTAACGGTTACTATGGCTGATATGTTAATATGAATGATAACGCATATTCAGATCGGCGAGTCTACATTCTGGTGGGGTATCACGGGGGTGCACTTAGATGCCTAGCCACTAAGTTTATAACTTAAGTAAGCCTGGCTAAAGGCTCTTATTAGGTCTCTCCAGTAGACCTGTTAAGCAGGAAGATGTCCTTCTGAGATTCTTGCGAGACAGCAGAAAAGAAGGGGTGTTGTTGTTGCCATCATTTGAACTGTATCTTGTTAAACATCAGGTCGTCAAAAGTACCTACGACCATTTTTCGTCTTCTATTGACGATTACATATGAATTCAAATCAGCTTATTATTTAAGTTCCTATGGTCTAATTTCTTTCAAAACTTTACGGTTAGAGTAACACGCAAGTCTAAATAGCCGCTATCTGAGGTTAGGGTTAAGGTCAGTTGCCACTTCCACAGCCATCAGATCAAACATAATTATAGTAAAGGACAGGCTCGTTGCTATTTACCGAGTTTTAGCTAGGAACCAGAACGATCACGTTAGTGCCTAGAACCTCCTAAAGGACTAAAGACGGTCCTAAGTATATTAAAAAATATTCGATTGTATATCCCCACTTTTACCCCACATAACTTGTAACTGGCTAGACCGATTTCGATAAAACACCTCAATAATGACGGTGCCACAGATAACGGACACACACACAGCGGACAAACTTATAACACACTCCTTTTTTCGTCGGGGGTGAGTAAAATAATACTACTGTGACATTTCCACAGGAGACTTGACCGACATTAATTATGTCTGAAAGATTACTATAAATCAAATCGTGTGCACGACCTGGCTTGAGCCGAAAAATCACAGTGAAACAATTAACTAGCAGGATAAATAAATTAACCGGTGATAAGCGCCTATTACAGATTATATTTACTTATATAATAGAATATCCAACATATATGAACATGTGTTTTCCCGTTTTATATAATAATTATAACTTTATTTCTTTTTAAGTGTATTATCATAGTATTGAACCGGAAAATGTAATTATGCAATTTTATATGCGCGTGCGACGATTCCTGTGCTCTTGTCAGTGCCAATCGTGTTTGTTTATATTGTTATGTCAGGATTACATAAACAATTATTTTATATTACGTATTATTATATTGACTATGATTATGCGTAGTAATATTATTCGCATTGCCTACTTCACGTGATACCCAATCTTTTATACCCAGGATAAGCGATACTCATGCAGCGCCAACTCAGATGGTGTGCACACGTCCTTCGCGTGGAAGATTACCGTTTACCAAAAACCGTCTTCTTTTCTGAGATGGCAGAAGGTAAACGGAAACACGGTGGACAGCACTTACGTTTTAAGGATGTGTTCAAAAGACACTTAACTGCTTGTGCTATAGACCCTAAACGTTGGGAGGAGCTTGCTATACAAAGGTCATCTTGGCGCTCCACGATACATTTTTTTTTTACCTAGCCTGTTCGGTGTCCCACTGCTGGGCAAAGGCCTCCCGATTATTCCTTTTATTACACGATACATAATAAAGTTAAATTGTTTGAGTTGGACCAACTTGCCACTCTGGACACACAGCGCCAATTACATAAAGAAAGACCTAAACGCTCCACACTTACAATTCTTCAGGCCAACTTTATTGTAATACATGCGACCGCATATTTAAAACGAAGTTCGGTCTAGCGAGCTATATTAGGGCTCATCAAGGAAGGTGATTTCGGGTGTTGCCGTTATCGAAATTGACATGGAGGACTATAATATATCCAAGAACTACTTGGATACACAATCTATGTCCGGCTCAGACAGAGTTTAATTGCTCTTAATTGAACTTCCAACAAGACTCCTAGCAACCAAGTTATATAAAAATTATATGAGTTTAAACTCTGCTTACAGATTCAATCATGTTATAGGTATCATGTATTCTAATAAAAATTAAGAAAAATTATGGAGCATACATTCTAGTCTTCAAGACATTCATCCTGCGGACTCTACCATCTCATAAGCTCTACGATCTCGATCGATGTGATCTGCAGTATTACCCGCGTTTAAGGTAACTCTATTATTTAACTTACTTCCACATCAGTTAGTTCATGGCAGTTTTTACAATATTGTACTTCCTAGATCGACTCCGTTTTATTTAATTAGTGATGAACAAATGCTTCAGCAATAGTAGTTCGACACATTGCCATATTTATATCAATGCTTATAGCTACATCTGAACAGGCTAAACTAAGCACATGCCACTAGTATAGCAGCCACAATATTAACACTCAGATTAACGTTATATTTAGGTATTATACTTGTTATTGTATAAAAATTCCTTAAATTACAATATTTCAGCACAATTGTATTATTGTTGAGGAAAAATGACGGAATTCACGCGTCTTTCGAGCAGCTTTTGACAACTGATTGACGTAGGTTGTGTTATCATTGCAGAGAATACCGCAAAGTTTGCCGAATAAGGTTTTATTCTAAACATAAACATGATAATTACGTGAATCAACGACAGTGATGTGTCACAAAGTCTTACAATACCATTGATAACCGACTATGTATATTTTACTATGTATTTTTTTCTGGGAAATTTTGTAACTCAAAAGTCACTCGGTGAAGAGTCAGCTGGGAAACAAGATCGTAGCGGGGCTGACTGCTCATGGTGTCCCACGGTAATATCGCATGATTGACTTCTTAATGTTACGTTTGCATATATTTCAGGTGTAGGTACTATCAAGAGTTAGATAAGTAAAGAAATATACGAGTACGAAAGAATTTCATTCTGTTGAGATAACAAAGGGACAAGGAAACCGGGCGCACATTGTGGGCCAAACAGTTGAAAACAAAGTATTATTTTTTATTGGGCTTAACATTTTTTTTACTTTGTCTTTACATTCTAATTCTCGGCATATTCCGAAGTTATGCATACCGGATACCTAGATATTATTATTACATCAGTAAATTTTTGAAATATCCGTCCTAAGTGCTGACCAATCTAGGAACTGCAGCCGAGCAATCCAGTCACTAATCAGTGTCAAGCAATGCAAGGATCAACCTGACTATTTTGTCACACACAGCTTATTGTCCATACGGCAGGTTCCGATCATCTCTTACACTAAACTTGGTGGTCCAACCGCTTAGCAGTCAGCTGGCCCATAAACAATGGTGTTATAGTCATGTAATACCAGTAACGGGACGGCTGGCATGCCGCCGCCATACTAGTACTTGCCAAATTCTGACGCGAATAACAAACAGCCATTATCATAGACTTGCCAATTACTAGGATTTATAGCTACTAAGTTATAACACAATGTGGCTACGACTGTTACAACAGGTTACAATGAAAGGATGACTGGGAACAACTCTACCTCTATTTAATCCATACAATAAAATCTGAAATTAGCTAAAACAGGTAATATTTCTATTTTTTGTTAATAAAAAAAACGTCACCCCACACTATAAGATACAATGACAATATGAGACGAGCCTATGTCATTCATTGGGCACCTTATAATACAGTTACTATTAGTTTTCTAAGTACATTTATGGGAATCAAACATTAGATTTACGTAATAGACCATAAAATAGACGGTCTGTGTTTTTTTGCAGTTTTATTTAATAATACTGCTTTTTGGTTATAGTACCTACCTACAGTCTATTCATCACTTGTGACCATATTTTGACCATGTGGCTCGTAATGTCTCTGACTATTTGCTTTTATTACTGTAAACTAAAATGAGGTTTTTCAATAGACAACAATAAGCCACGGGACGTTTAAGGTTTAAGCTCTGTCCATGGATAAAACAAATGACTGCACTTTACAAAACAGTATTGTTCTAACTTATTTGGATAAGGTTTACAATGGCACAAATTCTTTTACATAATTCATATATAATTGTGTTCTGACTAGCTTTGAAGATTTTTTTAAGTGGTTAAGCTGTAAAACAGTACTTTTCAAATCATTGTTTATACCTTACCCCTTAGTTATTAAGTCTCTTTTCAATCTCAACTTAATACGTATTAAAATTAATTAACAGTCAGTAACCTTGGAACGGTCCGTAGTCGGTACGTGTACGGCTGTACGTCTATCAGTCCTCTATCAAGATGTAGAGGCGCGATACCTGCCCGCCAAGGACGTGCAGTCATGGGTGGCATTGTACCAGGAAGGAACTCTTCCTGGATTTGTTTATAGCACAATACATCGCCTATATGTTAGCTAGGTATAGCCGAAGGTAATGTACATTATTACATACCGTCGTCTAATCGTTGAAGTGAATTTGTAGACCATACATACTTATCTTGTCATTTCTTCTAATGAGAAAGTCCACCTCTGCCTACCCCTTCAGAGAATACTGGCCTTATGTCATGTACGTTATGTCTAATCAGTCAATGTAATATTTCTCTCTCACGATTATATTCAAAACCAGCTACAGTTAAACGCAGTTCCTAAACACAAAACGTAATATTTCCAACTGCTAATCTCATCGGAGTATGCATGCAGTACAGTATGTAAGTGGAAGGATCACTAAACCATTTCTATAACTGCTTGACATCTTGTTCATTTACTCCATTCCTTTTACCAGAGCCATCAGCTTTTAAGGCTAAAACTGCATGGTGCCCGTACTTGGTTTATGTCCATAGCAGTAATTATTATGTATGATCACTATATGTGTCATTTCCGCATGTCAGTCTGTCTGTCACACGTCACTCGTCATAAAGTTCACTTGTGTCTATGAGCTTATCACAAGGTCGCGGCAGGTGTCGCCACATTTGGGTGTACCCATGATTAAAGTGTACAATGGTCTATCCCTGCTAATGATCGGCGTGTGATGAGGCAGCGTGGTGTCTTGACGCCCGTATTAGGGCACTGATGCAGTTGATTGCAGTTAGGTGGAAGTCCTGGGTATTATCTATTGTATGGCATGTAATATGTGCTATGGTATTAAATGACCTAATTTATCACACTTTTTACAGACTGCGGCTGGTGTTTACTTTCTAATAAGACTGTTACCCAAAGGTAAAGCCTCGTTGCACAGATTTCTATTTACTACAATGCTCCAATTATTACCTAAAGTAACCAAATTCGTAACAGACTTCTCACCCCAAGATGTGCCAATAATATAATTAAATCATAACAGTTGCAAAACAAAGACTTTTGACTATCACATAAATGTCTTAAGAACAATATAATATTGCTTTATATACAACTTACCTATCCCACCAATTTTGTATATTGCGCTGATTGCAGTACAGCACTCGCCGAAAACAGCTGATCACTATTAACATTACACCGATTGCTTAATCCACATTGCTCAAGTCACAAGCTAAATCAGTGAAACTAACTTATTTAAAAAAAAATTACTTAGTACAGAAATACCAATAAACCCTTAAAAATATCCCAAAAATATTAAACAGAATATCGGACAAGCTCTCCTCAGAATGCACAATGTTGAATGAGTCCACCTGCGCGCGCGACGACCTGCGCGCGAGTCCCGAAACACCCACACTTACATTTCTTTTGTGTACACACACAGTATTAAGCAGCTGTGCGCGTGCGCATTGATAAGATTCGAGTAATGCAGGGCTCTGCAGACTTATATATTTAGAACGATTCTGGTTTATGTCAATATAATATTATGAAAAACATTTAATTAGGTATTGCTTATCCCTAATGAGGTCAACATGCATCTGCTGGGGAAAATGGGTGTATTTGGCTTGGTCATGATGGCTTAAGCTTTAGCATTTTAATTTTTGTAATTGTAATTTATTGGACATCCCAGTTTTTAATTGTGATCACTCAACAAGTTATGCGCTACGAGTCGCGGGTACAAATATGATTGTAATCCTTAGACATTTCTTATCTTATAGTTTTTGCAAGTAATATTTCTTGAATTTCGCTTCTACTATACGAGCGAAATTCCAGGGCCGAGCTTTTGTGAAAAAAACCAAGCAGCCGATCTCAGCACGTTCGAAACTCGTTCAAGTTGGAGTGTAAGCTGGTCCTGCGCCTGCGCCCGCATGCTTGCGTCCCGACAGGTGTTGCCCCAAGCAAAAAACAAACAAGGCAACATCGCCAGCTGCTCGGTAGTCGGTGGGCCCCGAGAATACCTGCGTAAGATTAACTTGACAGATTGACGGGCTGCAGTATGTTGGCTGTTATTATACATAGGGTACATTGGGATTTATAAGCATTTACCATGTAACCACCTCACCTATAGGTACTTGAGTTGGGTGTTGATGAAAGTAATATTAAAGCATGTCTTTGAGATTCAAATGATTTCTTTGTCAATTAGTTTTATTGGTTTACACTACCCTTCACTTACCGAACGACTTGTATTTTTTTTAATCAAGTATACATTATTACGTTTAATTTATTTTTTTATTCATCGATTTCACGATTTGTATACAATGTGTAGAACCTACACTACCTACCTGAGAGGAGTCGTAAGAACTATTTCGTAGAGTCAGTATTGTTCAATAAAAGAGCTCAGATAAGGAGAATCTATACCCATTGTTCAAAACTCTAAAGAATCCCCCTCCGGCGTAATCCTGAGTCATAAACAGTTTGCAGTACCTGATATTACTGCTGTCGCCTAAATTATATAACGTGTAATGACCGCATGGGGTATTGGCTGATGAATCGGCGAAGCGGCTTCGGCTTTACGCAGGATAATTATTTGTATTAGGAGCAGATATTTGACCCGAGTCTGGATGTATGTGCACGTGGTATTTTGTGTCTGTAAAACGTGCCTAAGACATAGGAGGAACATCTACTGTAGTGAATGCTTTTTTAAAAATAAATATCACTTTTTTTGAAGTATCTGTAAGTAGGTGAGGAGCGCGACTGTGGTTGTATTTCTTTAGAGCAGCCATACTAAATCCCGGTCAGTATCATATTTCATTTTAGATTGAAAACTTAAAGGGTGTCCCTTTTATTCAGCTTCCTGTACGTGTAACTACCTTTTATAAAAGTAACATTATCAGATTTTCTTCTCAGTATCTCTAATAGATTTTGTTCCGTTTTAGAGACTTTTCTTCTTGCTACTCAACAGAGATCGTAGCAAAAGTGACCGCTCAGGGTGAAAGGTAACATCCCTCGTCTTCTTCATCTCGTTTAGTAGATGGCCCACCTGGTGTCAGAGTTAACACCACCTGTAAACCTCTAGTACGGCTTTATACACCGTTGAAAAGTCTCTGATATGCAGGTTTTCTTGTGATGTTTCCCTTTACCACTAAGCAACTGATAACTAATTTATAGTACGCGCATGAATTCGAAAAGACGTTTGTGCGATGAACTTACTAGCTTTGACTTGGCAGTACAACGGTCATATCACTCGGCTAACACATCCCATCACATCTCTCGTGGAAGCTTTACTTTTACTTCACCTTACTGTTGAAAAACGGCAATAAAACAATCAAGGTATATGACAAGGTTATTGCATTGTCTTATTATAACAAATATTATTTAGTATAGAATATTCGTCACGTCTTCCGGTCGTATTTCGAGGTAATCGTTAAAATAATCGATACTCCCTGCAGCAATTAGTAGGGTTCAATGTTTGCACAAAGTTTGAATAGTTCTTAGTAATTTATATCGCAAGAGGAAAACACGGCTTACGGGAATTCACACATGTGGCGCGGTCGCGTGGTACTCACGACGAAGGTTATTTCAGTCCTAATTAGTCCAAGGTATCTTACAGCACCATCCTTTAAAATTAAAGTAAACAACGATTTAATTACTACAATTTAATATTTTAACGCAATATACAGAGATTTTCTGCGCAATACATAGTGTGTAAATAACAATAAACTTAGTACATTATGTAGTTAGTTTATATTTGCTTATCGGTAACCAAGTAGGTACTCGGAACGTGTTAACGTCCTAAGGGCAGTTACAACTGTAACTTGTGCATTTCTATTGTGCTCAATTATTGCTATCAACAGATCATCTCTGCAACCTAAGTAGTCGGCACCCCGGTTGACTGAGTGCTGACTGCACAACTGTCACTTAATATATTGCTCGTGTGAACATGATGTAATAGATGTTTATAGCGTCAAACGTAGCGAGCTGTGCCGTGTTATTGGTCCTGCGTAAGCTACACTTACCGAAAATGTTGAGCTTATCGCAGTAAACTGACGAACTAACTGTCTTAGGCTAGAAAACTTCTGCGAAATATGACATGCTTCCGATGTTAAGTCAATAACTAGTCGTAACACCAAATTGATCAACGTTCGAATATTATCTCGCAATGTAGTTAATGACAACAGTGGTCAGGGACACTCTCCAACGACCAAAGAAAAATACATTTATTTAGGTAAGCAGGCAGAAGAAATAAATACTAACCATTATACCACATATCACTCATCGTAATCATTCTTTATTATTATATATTGTGCACAATATTGTTCTCCAATGATTTTGAATTATTCATTATATACATTATCAACTAAACCTTATCCAACGAAGTGATCGGTATCACTAATCAAGTACCCTCGGTACACTTGGCCGAACAAGTACTCATCGATTTAATAGCCTCGTCGTCTATGGACAGCGTGACAAATCGGAAACTTCAGCAGATATACATTACAATTAGAATATATAATACGACAAGATTAAAATTCCATAATTAATGCGGCTCGGAACCGGGAAGTTTGTGGGAAGCCCCACTACCAGGATTAATCTGCCAACAGAGATGAGCATGCAGCGAGTCTGTGTGCGGCAGTACAGAATTAATCAACTAATAATTAAGTTATTGTTATGCTGAAACACCCAGACCTAGAAGTATAATCAACTAGATATATGCTTAGGTACTGCTTTGTTTCCTCTCACAGAATTGCAAGTATCGATTATAGTTTCTGTGTTTTGCGCTATTAGAGGAGTCGACAGTAGGTAAGTTTAATTTGAGATTACCAGGATTAAATTCGTCAACTTGGCCTATAAAACCAAAAGCAATCCAAATAATGTCATTTCGAAATTATAAAAAATAATGAACGCTTAAAAGCAATAGACCTAATTACAACAACCTTTTCACGAGGTTAGGCCGCGCCCACACTAATGCTATTAGAGTGACCTATCTTTACATAATAGCTTCGTTGATTCACACAACAATTATAAGGCTATGTCTTACATAATGTAACGTGTGTGCGGGTGTGTGAATGTGTGTGTGCGTGTGTTATCACTGCGTTACCCGGCCTGTGGTTAGCGCAGGAGATGCAAACCACAACAATCTCGTCTGCAATAAATTAATTACTCATCGACTAATAAACCCAGCTCCCATAGTTCCTCTTCTATTTATAGAGTTCTATAAAAAGAAATAGTTGAGTCCTGTACCTAAGACGCTGGTACCTATTTCCGTTGCATTTCCTGTACGACTGAATCATGAAGTTAATTGTACTAGGTAGGTACTATTAAATTTATTTTTAGTATTTCTTGGTGTATTTCTATTATCTGTCTATTATAAATATAAATAAATCAATTAGTATTGCACCTAGTTTAATTTTAATTAATTCTTGGTAGTTTTGTTGTATTTTATAAATTTACAGAGTAGGTATCTGAATCAGTAGTATTTTGTCTTGTAATAGTTTGTCCTTTGTGACAAAGCTTACAGAGAATGAGTAGGTACTACTGTTAGCTTTACGTTTATAAATAAACTATATTTTAAACTGTTATTTATCAGTACCTACTGTCAATATTTACCGACACTATGTCGGGGATGTTCTATTAAGAGTTGGAATATTTTCACAACAAATCACTAGCTTGTGTAAAAATTCGTTCATTTCGTTTATAAACAGTCGCTTTGAATATTATTTACTATGGGGCGCCGTCGTTCTATGCTAGAAATGATATCTGCTATAAAGACAAATGGGTACTACATAACGCGATTGCCAAAATAAATTGAGCAAATAAAATCTAAAGAACAACAGTAGCCTCTGTCTACTTCCTAAGGGAACCCGGTAAACGATATACTTTTCAATAAACTATTTGCATCAGTTTCAAGGTGAGATAATTTATTTTTATATGAGCCGCGTGTTTCATGCGCACTACGGTTTACGATCTCCACTTCACTCGTTACCCGACCATCACGCCGTGGTTATAGGGAGCCTGCTACAGTTAATGGTGATGAGTATCATGTGTGGTTAGTGCGCATGCGCCCACATGGCTCCACCACTTGATGCGGGATGTTTATTGAATGTCTTTAGCTTTAGTATCAGACATCAGTTGAAACTTTAACGTGTCTATTAATGCTAACTAATATATTTAAATAAATACAGTAGCGCTGTCGACGAAGATGACAAATTTCCCTGGAAAACGTAAGATGATTTATTTATTTCTCTAGTGTAAAGTTACTATCATTGTTAATTGATTTATGTTTTTTTACTTATAGGTATTTTTATGTAAAACAGTACAAACAATATGTCCGATATTGAGTGTCTATATTAAGCTATATTTAAGCAATAATCCCGACAATTGTGTTGAATACAAGAAGCGCCCAATCAGGCTGCGGTCGCGGACCTGGGCTGGACAACAAAAGATCTGGGTGAACGAACGTCACACATACTTACTGGACCTGCGTGTGCGGCAGATTGTACCACACTCTTTGTTACGCGTGTTATGAGCCAATTAGAACACAATATTGGGCTCCGAGGCTAACGGACTGGATTTGTACACTAAATATTCAAATCCAGGCGAGTACCAATGTGACTTTTTGAACGTCTAATTATATTATTATTAGTTAGTTATTCTAAGAAAGACAGTGGGCCTTATGATTGTGTGTGTGACTTCTATTCTATATCCTCTATCTCCAAAACTCTGTGTGTAACCGACCTTATGTAATTGAAATAAACTTTTTTTTTTTCTATTGCTTACTATTTTTATGAAGGACAACATAAACTATAGTAGATACATTATTCTAATACATATCGGCCTTATCCCACGACCTAATAGCAAAAACACTAAGCAATTAGCAGCAAATCGAATCGTAAAAATAGTCAATTTACTGATTACTTAACTAGTTAGTCGGAGGTGTCGTATTATTTAATTAACACACTTTCCGTTATCTTAATCTCATAACCCCGGCTATCGCGGCGGATCGCCCGGACTGGTCTAATTAATTACGTCTTCACAAGGCCCGGTGTAATGTGCTCGCAGTAGGTACCTAACTACCTACCAGCCGCGAGTCAGCTGATGTGTGCCACTTGCTCGCAGTTATTGTTTTACATTGTCAGGGCTGTCTTAAACTAGAAACTTGAATAATGGGTACAATTTACAGAAATTTTACCATAATATGATATACCTACGTATTTTATCATAATATGATATACCTACGTATTTTAAATGCGCTAATAACTCTTTTTTTTTAATATACACACATTTTTTAAATACCATCCAATAATATTGCTCTTTGATATTGTAGTGTTTTGAATTAAGATTGATGTAAGAATTACAACTAATCGCTTTTTGTAATTTATAATATAATCCTAAATCATATAAATACAAAAAGAAATACTAACACGTGTTGACATTGTCAGTTTTAATCACCATCAGGAAGCTCTAGCATCATAACCATCACTAACATGAATGCCTTGGGTACCAACCCTAACTAAACAAGGGGCGAGTTGTTGACCCGTGCATGCGTCACCACAGTGTTTGCTTCACCCTCGAGGTGACCACACGACTCTTGTGGGACACTCTTTATCCCTCCTGTCCTGTGTGTAATGAGCGCACGCCTTGTTGATCACTCGTGGCTTGGACAGCCGTGGGACACAGTAGGACTGTACTGTCGGTATAGCCAACAGAAGGAAGGTCAGAATCTTCCATGGATAACGGTGTTTGATTTTAGAAGTCTTGAACGCTAATTAATTTTGATTTACTGCAAGGGTGCACTATCTGGATTATGCGTTACGAAAAAAACTGAGTTTTAAAATTCATTGACCTCAAAACATCATCTTTTCTCTTCGTGTCGTTACTCCACGTGTTGCCTCTGAACGTTCAATGAATGACGTTTATCCTCAGAGGTTATCGGACAAAGACCAATTAAATGTTCTACGTCATTATCTTATCACACCGTAATGGTTGGAAACGTAAAGAGGACGTTCTTGTTAAAAGTATTGTTGAACCAATATGAATGGATATTTAGCTACTCTTATCTGCTTGTGCCATTATCACTATTCATGCCATTTTTGCGGGGTCATAGGCTATTGATAGTTAATTATTAAGATAGGTAAGATAGCACATTTTTTTTTTTTTCTATGATTTGATGCCTACATTAATAAGACGCAGCCAGTTTAGTTGTAGTATGACAGACTGACAGATAAGGTTACACTGGTTACCTAGCAACTATTATATACTTTATAATAATAAAATTGACTTCTAAGCCACATTGCACAATTTTGCATAAACTGACAAACAAAGGAAATATCATCAAATATGTCTCATGTGGTCACCGCAATCATAATTAATCAATAACAGTCACATTCGCCTAATTACCAGTTTTATTTCGAGGTTACGACGTAAGGGAGGGTCGCACGAGGAGGAAAGGCGAGGGGGTGGAGGGTATCAACACGTGGCCGTTCTTTGTGTGGCTGTGGGTCACTCGGACACGCCGCTACGTGGGGACAAGGGACTCACTTATCTAGAGCATTGAACTTGGCGCTAATTGCCAAGGTAATTGATAAGGAACTGGTACGTAGTACGCCTTATATTTCCTAAGATGTGTGCTTTGCTCTCCTTAAACACTAATCCAATTCCAAGAATCTGTAGTACCTGGCGGTTTAGAATTGAGCCAGCTGTGATAATAATCTGACAGGTTCGACCTTTAGTACACAGAGCCCTTATTTCTGTTGGGCAAAATATCAATGTGCCTTGTCTGTCCTTCAGTCCACACCTTCGGGGAATAAAGACGTGATAATATAATACTGACACAAAATAAACATAAGTATTTGGCAACATAACTGTCATAACTGTCATAACTGTCATAACTGTATATCATGCCATGATAACTGTGTTGTTATCGGCGCTCATGACGCCTATCCTCATAAATTAATAAAACCCCCGAATTGTTGTTGATAACACGCATAGGATAGGGACCCGCCATCTTCGGGGTGCTCCATATAACGTGCCCTGGTAAATAACATTACATAGTGTAGCACTCAATGCTAATAATTATGAAATGTATTCAGGTTCCTGTCTGCTCATTTCTTGCTATTGCTGGCGAACAGTTTCTCAACTCATTCAACAAATACTGTTCCTCTTACCGCTGCAGTAGTTTTTAGTTATCTGGCTGACCTTGTTCTGGCTCTGGCTGAGCTGATTCCTTTTGCGTAGCATGAGCTCATCTGCATTTAGTATTTAGCCAAACGCACTCACAAATTTGATGAAAACAATACGCGTACTGGATGCAACTTAGAGCGACAGTTAGCAAGTAATTATAAAAGCTCGAGAGTAATAGGTCAATGTCAATTAACGATACGCAGAGCTGATAATGGTACTGATAAGTTATCGCTGGACCATTTAAAAAGGCTCCATAAAGAGCATGTTATCGGCGCCAACGGCCGCAGGGGAGCCGCTAGGTCACACATCATTAGGTATACTAAACATCCTAACATATATTATCATCACTATTTGGTAACAAAGCAAAATTGTATTGGATTTCCTTTTTCACGCAACAATCAGTAACGGAGACTAGTGTTACATGCTATTTTTGCGCGGTGATCTACAGATATAGATAGGTAGATGCCAGAGTAAAATATACCTCTTTTTTCTCTGCTTCAGACAGCCAATAGAATAGAATGTTACGTTAATTGTTTTGGAGGGAGGACAGGTTGCACTGGTAGGAATTAATAGTAGTCCACTGTCATACATACATACATGCATAAAGACAAGCCTGTTTCTCAGAGGGGAAGGCAGCCACCAAGGATTTCCATTGGCTACCGTCCTGGCATACTTGTTTCACCTCATTCACTCGCATCACTCATACACGCTCTTCGGTTCAGGAGAAGGACCCAGTATTATCTATGAAAAGTTTAAAATATTTAATCTTCTACTGCATATTGATAGTATTGCTATGGTATAGGTAATAGGCTGTCGCAGTTGTTTTGCCCTTTGCGGAAAATACGACCTGCACCATAGCCAATATCGATTAATAACGTTAACTTTAAATAGACTCGATCGATTTCCTTCACAATGGTTATTTTCTATAGGTAGTCGAAAATTGTTGAACTTTATACATTTCATCATCTATAAACTGATTTATTTCATAAATTATATATTATTAATAATTACCCCGGCGATTGTACCTACAAGTGTTATAACAGAAGAGTTGAACGAACTTACATAACATTAGGACTAAGTTATTTCGTGTATTCTGATGATTTCAGTGAAACTGTTGATTTTTTGACTGCCTCGTTGGTCTAGTGGTTGCTAAGCGCGACTGCTGAGCACGAGGTCCTGGGTTCGAATCCCGGGTCGGGCAAAAGTGTTACTGGGTTTTTCCATCAGGTAATTCTCAGTAACAGCACGGAGTCTGGATAACTGGCGAAATGTGGGTGTACTATATGTGCACCTCTGCCTACCCCTTCGGGGAATACAGGCGTGATGTTATGTATGTATGTATGTTGATTTTTTATTAGATAAAGCCAAATTTGATTTATGTTTTTTCCGTCGGACAATAATAATAACAGCCTATAACTATCTCACTGCAGAGCAAAGGCCTCTTCTTGTATAGAGAAGAATTGAGCATTGGTCACCACGCTAGCTCAGCGGGTTAGCGATTTCAAATAATCAAATCTAGGTTTCCTCACGATGTTTTCCGTGACCGTTAGTCAGTGGTGTCTTAAAATAACTAAGAAAGTATTTATAACATTGAAAAATTCACATTAATACTTGTCCGGGTTTAAACCTGCTACCTTGTGCATACAAATCCGGTATGTTAACCACTAGGACAATAAAAGATATGCAGCATTAAATGTCTGATGTGAAATAACATCGTCTATGTTTGAGTCGCGCGGAGGTCAGTGTATATGTGCACATTCGGATCATATTCGCGTTATCAGCGCTGCGGTAGGTAACACCGAGTGTACTGGATGCTGCATTCCCGGAGGTGGTGGACAGAGGTTACACACCCACTTTTAATGCACTTGCAGTCATTAACACGTTGACTGCTTGCTGAGTAGACACAATAGTTAATCAATCGCTGCGCAGCATAATACATGTGGTGCACTGGACGTTGGAAGGGTTGCCTGTTGCAATACTAGGCTATCGATGTTATTGTGTACGACCTTATGTGGAATTAATTATTGTGTAATAGTTTATACATGATGCCATGGTTTGTCTGTGTTGACACATTTTCCCCTTTGCTACAAATGTATAGTACGATTTTAATGTGGCTAATAGACTTCATTATCTTGTCCTAATGTGTCAACTGTTATGTATTCTAACCCTAAATAGTCGACCTTGATATCTTTAAGGAAAAAAATAGATATAAATATAAACTAAACAACAACATTTATTATTATGTAGCATTCCAAATGTAATGTACTTAATTAGTAAGCTAAAATCTATATTTTAGGTTACTAATTAAGTAACTAACCTAATTTAATGATAATCGATGATATAAAGCGTACTTATAATATGGTTCTATCTATACCTACCCACAATTAATAAATTGATATTTCATCTAATGTTATCCAACTCATATATATTTAGCAGATTAGTGAAGTTTTCAACAAACTTTCAGTGAGTACTGAGTGAGGTGTGCCTGTCTACATATCGACACACAACATGGTCACAGGATCGTTGCCGGAAGAGATCGGTCGGGACTATTCTTAGTTCTGTTTCTCGCTGAATTCCCTGGCATTGAGTGTGTCACGCAATTAGACTCGATTCATTACAAACCAGCCGCGACCCCGGTACTGTTGGGAAATTATATTTTGGCGCATTTAGTTTTTGTAGCACAGTAATCTTTGGTTACTGCCTAGCATACAGCATAAAGGCGTGAAGTTATGTGGGAAGTGTGTAGCCGGCGGAGGACGTCACTTGGCCGTGACTGATAATGTTGGTGATAACTGGTTCAGACAGAAATATAACACACCATACGATAGAGCCCCCAACACTTGGATCTAATGTTTTCAAAAGTCTTGAATCTAAAAAATGTTTTTAATCTGGGGTAACGACTGACAATCATCGGTGTATCGCAGGTCAAACCTCACCACAATATCATGCAGATTGATAACCCCATCGACAATAGCACAGAAGACGTTACAAATGACTCTTAATTAAAACAAATTAGAGGTGGCTAGAGGTATTACGGTGTAAAGTACGAGACCCCGCGAATGCCCCCGCCCCGGCCAGGCTGCCCGCTAGGCTGCTGCGATCCTGCTGAATTGCTTAACAGAAACCTTATGTACAGCATTCGTGCTGTACATAAGGTTTTAAATTTCCGTAATTGTATACGGCGTAATAAACTTGGCATAGTTTATGTGTAAAACGATTAACTATTAGTATAACTATAGTTTTTATAATGATGGCTGAGTATTGACTGAACGTTGATTGTTGTGACAGACGTTTCTATGATCGGTAAACGTGTTTGGTGTCGTGTTATGACATGTGCACAGCTTTATCTTCCTTCAACACCGCTAATCTCTTAATCACATTTTACTAATCAGATAATTAATTAATTGTTTATTTTGCGTTGTATTTATTGCTTGCTAATTGGTACAAAATACATTTCAAAAATTAATTAAAAATCAATGAAAGTATTCTCTATTTTTATGGTTATTTACCTCAGCTCAGGTCTATAGTACAGTCAGCATCATAAGTAACTTAATGTTAAGCAATAATTGAAAAAAACAAATCATCACATCACATCAATAATTCAAGTTATTATTTCAAATTATAGAAACGTCTAAATGATGATCTAAAAATATTTTAGACTTTTTGGTATATAAGAAGTTTTTCTAGAACGAATATCGAGCTACTTCGATGTTGACTGTACCATAACGCAAATCTTACAGTGTTTATTACTCAATCCAACTCAGTCACATTTATAACTCCGAAACACGCGCGAATTGTTTCTACGATTTAGCGTCGCTAGGAAACATAACAAGGTCTTTACCGAAATTATAGACCACTTCTAGATGTGTCCTTGGACTGTTAAAACATTACGAGTTAATATTAACAACATCATTATGGCTACAGGTTTTTTTAAACACGGTGTAAATTTTATGTCGGTCGTCAGAGCATGTATGAACCAAAATATTATTAACTATTACAAATATAACATATTTTGAACTATTAAAAACGCATACCGAACGTATACATCTTCATACTAAAAATATGATAGTAAATTAGACATTACATTTTCTGTTACTATTTTAATCGATCCCGGATAAACGTTTCAACTCGTGACATTATTTCGTAGGGGAAAACCGACATGACATGACAATATGTAATTAATAATACAATGTAATACATTTACAGAACAAATATTAAACAAATTAATTTACCTTAACGATAGGGCGCTATCTTTGCGGTTTTCGCTAGTACTTGACAGCTGGAGGTTGGCACACTATGTTCAGACAGCTCATATTATTGGTACACTGAGTTCTGGTTAGTCCGCCTGCCTCCCGCACATAGCCGCCGGGTTAGCGGGTATTATCGAGGTAAGCCGAGCGCGGTATCTGCGGCGCGTCTCGCCGGCCCGATAACAAACAGCTGACTGGCGGCCGGCCACCCGCCACACACTATCACCCCGCTGTCACTGAACAGCTGGACACGTGGGTCATACATACCTTATATACGGTTCTAGCAATAAATGTGTAGCTCTTTTAACGCGATATCTTTGTTTTTCGGGAAAGTACGTATTGCACTAGAAAAAAATCTATTTTCTGTCTACTAGCATAACTTTTGAAATTCAGTTTATTATGGAATGGTCACGGGATAGTATGATCAAAATATTGTTAGTTCTATTATTGTAAGTTGTTTTGTATGTTATTTAACTTTGCTGTGCCAGCACAAGGTCCAAAATGTGTTGTCAAAATTTTAAGCTCACCACCTTTATACATAAACATTTCGGAATTGCAATCAAGAATATGAATATGTAATAAATATAAATTATGTTAAATTATTTAAGTATATTAAATCCACCATGTAGACATAGAAACCTGAAATATTTGTTTCACATATGACAAACTTGATCCACGATACAGTTCTCAATTCTCATTAACAAATCTCTTAGAGGCGGCATGCCTTATAATATTCCGCTTGTTCCTCTTACTAGCCCGTACTCAGCTGTGTCTGCAATCAGGGATCATAGGTGTTCACGTGTGAATATTGTCACTGGGATCTATCACCTAGGTCGCCTAGGTTATCTGCGGAGATAACTCCAGACCTTAGCGTGTCTAGAGGCTGAGCGGACAGACATGAGGTAAACACGCGGGACGATTGGTTGTGAGAGCGATGCTGAAGTTAGTGGCGCCGTTTTATTGATATTGAATACTCGGGTCGGTTATAGCTGGGTCTTGTGATATGAACCATCATAAGGCAGACGTGTGGATGATTTGCTGATGCGCTTTAAGTCCTCTATGATTGAACGGAACAATATCGATGGTATCTTCTATATATTGCGGTTATACTCACGTCGATATTCGGGAATCACTCACGAAAGTTATTATAGTAAATATCGATGGTACAAATAGTTTTGCGTCCATCATCATCAATCCGTTGCTGCCCACTGCTGGCCGATATTATTAACATTTAGACGATATTAACAACAACAATTAGATTTAAAACAAAAAAAAATGCATGGTTGAATAAAACCTTCTTTTAAGATCACTTCATACAAATGTTACTCGCAAGATAGGGACAGTCTCTTCGTATTGACTAGTAAATTCTCTTTGTCTATCAGTTACAGATAGATTAGTGAGAACCTTTTAATTCGAACAGCGTGATGGATGGCCCGAGGAAGTGCACGTCACGAGATAAATCTCCCGCTCTTCCTGGCGGAGGCGGGGGAAGGCTGTTGTGATAGATGGACACATCTCTGACATCAGACAGTGAACGAGTCTTCAGTGTTCGGCCGAGGGGGAGGCAGTGGCAGCCGCGGGGGCCGGGGTGGATGCGGATTCGACATGCATTTTACATGAGCATGAATAACATCGTCTTATCTACCACAACAAGGGTTTTGGTGAATTTTCCTTGTTTACTCAGTGGTGAGATGGAGATATTAAGAAAACTAGAACCTTTACAGAGACCTATATATTATATTACAAGAAATATCTGTTACAGATTATGAAAGAATTTGTTTGTAAGCTTTCACTACACTTGTATATAAAATGTAAAATTGCAACGATATAAAGCCGGAACAAGTGGGAGTCTGACTTGCGCACTGAAGTTCTGTAATAACTCGAAGGCTCATCGAACATAGCGCTAACGAAAATATAGAATTCATACAACACGCGTTTCTGAAATACTTTACCGTACAGACCCCGACCCAGCTTCAATAATAATTAATTAATAGCTTCATCATCTTAGTGCTCTTCTAAATCGGTGATCAAAGGTGACCTAGTTCCTTTGACCACCCAGGTGGTCATGGTGAAATAAGCCGAGCCCCCCTTGCACAGACATGTACTCGTATACAAAGCTAAAGTAAGGGGCTAACGAAATGTTATACAGGGCACTGTTGTTGCCTACATCGCCGCAATGGGGTAGGTTTTAAAACGATCAGTTAATCTTTTATGTATTGTGGTCCGACTGATAAGTCGGACCACAATACATAAAAGATTCCAGCTATTGGTTCCAGATTTAAACGTATTAACGTCGAGTTTGAAAAAATAATAATTATACGACTAAAACTACGGAAGGTTCTAAGAAGACGTAAATGCTATTAAATATAAACCGGGCAGTAGGTACTTACCTATGTCAATTGGCATCACCATTATAATTCGATCGCCTCTATTTTTGTGAGCCTTTCAATTTGGATGAAACGGATCCTGGGAGCTAATATTTTCCCTCTTACATTGTCAAGACAATGCTATAAATTAACCCCTTTAGAATGTGACCCTATGGTACTATGTGGGGCATGGTACCAACTTCAAGTTAAGTGACATTTCCTTGTATTTCCTCGTTAACTGGGTAACCTCAATAAACCGGCGGGGTTTATGTACGCGCGTGAACTTCGTAGTCCGACTCTACAGGATTCATTTAGGGAGCTGTTGCTAAATTTATGTTGGTTATTATGAACATTTGAATGGGTGAACATATTAAAATGTTGCCATCCAATTCATGTTCATTTGCCACAGAATGCAGTCCCACAGGTAAAGTTGGCTCCTCTTTGTTTACAGCCAGTCTTTTGTGCATTACAAGTTATCTGTGCGACAATAGGGAGGGAATGTGCGTGTGATTTAAATGTATTTATTTTTATATATATATTTATTTATTTTATTATACATATATTTGTTTTAATAATCTCTTTAGCTTCGGTTTGATTTCGAAAATAATGATTGATACCTGCCACAAATGAGCGGGAATCATAACGTAGTTTCAACGCAACGTTAGCTGTCACGTGTTATGTTACGTCGAATTACACGATATCGAAAGTAAAATTATTTCACATTTATAAGTTGGTTTGTGTTATTTTTCGTGTTATAATAGTTGAAAATACAAAACATTGATAAATTACGAAGCGCAATAATTTTACAGCTATCAACTAGTTGTTTGATATTTAAACTTTTAGATTACGCCAAGCCCGCCAAAACAGCGGCCGTTTAAAGTGCTCGTATTTTAATAATATTTATAACATTTTTTTTCTCCGTAAATTTTCGTTATTTGCGGTTGATTTTTGTTTTACAATTATTACAATGATGAAAGGTATCGTATATAAAATAAAAATGACATGCATGTTATCTATTACGTCTGCCTATCTTATGTCACGTAGGTTTAGAAGGTATGAGGTAAATTAAATGGAAATTCAATAAATCAACTGTATTGCTCCAGATATAAGTAGGTACAATCGGTAATACAAAAGGTATTAGATAATTATGAAACAAATAAGATTTTTTTCCTGTGTACTATTGTTATTCAAATAGTATACATTATGGTACCTATATTTGTAGTGTATTGTTTTGTAATAATATATGTATATTGACATTATTCTATTTTAAGTAAAATGAGTACCTATACCAGTTTAGTTAAAATATGTATGTTGTGAGATTACTTTGAGTGATAAATATATGTAATTTCTTTTTTTACTTTCCCTGTCAACAATATGGATTTTTTTTGTTTCTGAAATAAAAATATATTATTATTAAGTAATAATATAATTATTATCACGATTGCCCAATGGGCCAATTGTTTGTGTTTGAATCTTAGGTGGGAAGAACCTACAGTTTGTCTTATTGGAAATGCCTAGTGACAGGAATACCATAAACGTCCGTCGTAAAAATTAATTACTTAATATATAAATATAAAACCCTATATAGTGACATAAACGACCTGTTATGTTAACGGACTCCTATTAATAGACGTTATGAATCAATGATGTGTGAAGGAATTGGTATAAAATAATATTAATACAAACTTTTCTTGTCCCGAGCACGAATCGTGCCGCGCTCTAAGTTGAGTTAGCGCCGCACCCCTATCGTGTTGCTGCGGCGCCAATCAGGTGCCAACATGGTTCCATAAGAATACAGAAGTAAACAGGTCAAAAAATGGTTTATGTAGTCGATTACCTACTGATTACTGAACAAAATACTGAATAGGCACATAATTATAATTTGTTTTATAATGTTAAACAGAAATTGAAAATATTTTTAGAGCAAAATATAATAGGAACCTACTTATTTACTCTAATATTATAAGCACGTGAATTTCGTGGATAATTTTTGCATGTAAGAGTTAAGCATCAAAACAATACACTTGATACCAAAAATTCTTGCAATACATTGGCTAGAATACTGGGAAAGACACGGTAAAGTTTTTTCGCAAACGAACTTTATTAAATGACTAAATTGGTGGATAAAGCCGCGGCGACGTCTAGTCTACCTTGTGCTAGGCAGGGCTGTCAAACGGCCTAGGTAGAAGTTTAGCGTGTTCAGACAGGGCGCACCCGCGCCTGGCCGTCACGCCATCGCACTGGACTGGCCGCTCTACACGCTACGACATGTGGACAAGCCATGTCTGATAGCCCTCAGATACACGCGAACTAAAAACCTACATCCTGTGTCTACTTAACACGTATAACCAAGATGTATTTATGTAGAAATACGTATACCTACATTCTGCTTTAATTAACTACGAACAGGTTAGCAATAGATTACATTGTTTATAGTACTAAGTATTAAACAAACCACAATCACTTTCAGGCGTAACAACCAACCCAAAAGAAGTTCTACAGGTGGACCCGTGCGGCCCTGTCGCTAGTCCCTTATCTGTTGTGTCATCAATCAATTAGGAAACGGACGCCTTGTACAAAGGGTACAGTGTACAGGGTTGTTAAAGGGTGGCTATACAATGCACGAGGATGTACGGAGGGCCGGTCAACAGGCTGGTAACTACGTGACGTGGGGGACGTACTGGGGGTGCGGCGGACAGCCTACTGTGTCTCCCGCACAGGCAGCAGCTTTCATAAGCCCTCGAATTACCAACTACACGATTGATTCAATTGATTTCAATCGGCCGTTATAATTGTCTGCAACAAATACAGGCTGCATCTTTTTGTTTCGCTAACATATAACCTAATCGATTTCGTTGTGAAGTTTGGAATTCAAACTGATTATTAAAAATAAATTTAAGATTTTGTTATCTAATTTCTCTATACGAATGCTACTTTTAAACCATATCACGAAAAATATTACTATGCACTTAAAAACCTCTATTATGTAATTTTAGTTCAGAAAAAAATATAAGACACACCTTACGCTATAATATGGAACGTAAAAATGTTATGACACAATTCACTATATATTTAACTTGGGCTTGGTTCACCAACACCACACCATGAAGGATTTATGTACAGTTATGTCGTGAAGCTTCGACAACTACCTATTACATTTGTTGTGGAGCACATAAACCTAATTTAATTCAAGGATAATATGAAATAAAACCAGGCATGTCACACAGAAAAGTACAGAATATACAATTAGGTAATTGTAACAGGAAACTCATTCAAATTAAATTAAAAACACTCGAAATAAATTAGTAATACCCATAAAAATATATAGCAGACACTAAAAAGTTTTATTTTTATCTCTTTTATCCAACAGATAATAAAGTACGAGGCGATGTAAGACCTACCGTCGTCCGTCACCTCGTAAACCCCTCGCTGGCGTCTGGCATAGGTTTGCAGGTTATGTGGGGGACGCCGCCCTGCACCAGCTCGAGCTCCGCACACAACACTCCCCCTGCCCCCCAACACTTGAACATAACAATGTAACACTCGTTATCGATAAGGAATAGCTTGTCTTAACAATTGTTTGTAAATAAGACACGACGGGCGGGCGGCGCGCGCTAGGCGGGCGGCGGGCGCGGAGTGACGCGGGTCAACGACCGGGCTGTTGGCGCGCGTCGTCATAGCAACGCTGCACTGCGTCCTAGATTAGTTCCGGTAGATGCGGCTGAAGGTAACACCTACACTGTACACAATGCAATGACCTTAGTTGTAGAATCTATTTTGTATGATAATACTCCCTACTCTTACGTACGAGGGTTTTTATGTCAAAATTAAAACCTACCGTACTTTGTTAAACTTTGTAACTTGTAATTTAAGTTAAAATCCTAAGTTATTTAAGGCTATATATAGGATTCTGGTAACTAGGAACTCAGGATTCCTGTGTATGTGATTCACTATCTTCCGATCGCGACTGCGTGTGCGTGGATTTCGAATGTTTTATCTTCCTCGATTAATGGACTATCCAACACAAAAATATATTTTTTAATTCGAACCAGTAGTTCCTGAGATTAGCGCGTTCAACCAACCAAACAAACACGCTCCTCAGCTTTATAATTTTAATATATATAGTATAGTAAGGACCACACCGGTCCCACAGGCAATCGGGTATTCCCGTAATGAAGGTGTAGCAGGGTTATGCAGTTAATACAGAAATCAACGAGTGAAGTGTCTCTGAACAAAGGAGTACTAATTATGAGTTTAATTAACAGTTACCGAGACTGTTTCGTTGTCTAGTTTGCTGTTTTTCTTGCGGTCCTTAAGTGCGACTGCTGAAAAGTGTTATTGAGCTTTTCAGTGGCAGCACGGAATCCGGATTAATGTTCGGTTGATGTCAATAGGCTCACCCCTATAAATTGGGACCTATAACATAATTGTTGAAATGTGGGTCCACTACGCAACTCTGTCTGTCTTAAAAGTATCCCACCCTCCCAGAGTATCTATTGAAGTAGGCAGGAAACCTTTACCTTGAGCGTGACTCACCTGTGCGCGTTATGTAAGCGCTGCACTCGGTCAAGGCTGAGCCGAGGTGCTCGCACTTTGTTACCAAGAGCAGTTTCTTACTCATCGAGTTAGATATTTATGGCGTTTTGTTTTCTTTGTTATCGGAAGTTATTTACTCTGGGTTGATTTACAGTAAACCTACAGTTGTTTCGTTCCATGATATCATTTTTTTCTACAGATAAAACTATCTATGTTGAGTTCAATTATTAAATGTTACTGTTTTTACATACATACATAAAGTCACGCCTGTTTCCCTGAGGGGTAGGCAGAGACCACGGATTTCTATTTGCTACAATCCTGGCATACTCATTTTGCTTCATTCACACGCATCACATTCCTCATACACTGTTTTTACGTTTCATAAGAACACTTTTTATAGGATGCATGAAAGGATAGAGTGTTAAGGATCTAAGTTTATCCTATTGTTTGCTAATGTTTAAATTACCGTTACGGTAAAATGTTTAATTAGATTGAGATCGGAGGTACGCTTCATGAAGAAACGTACGAACTACGACATAACATTTACCGCAATGTGGCTCCAGCAATAACAATGACTGCAATACTTCCTGGCAGGCCCAAAAGCAAACAGTGGGACAAGCTTCGTTTTGTAATATTGTAACACTCGGGCCACAACGACTTATTGGAATATCTAATCCTATCCAAGGACCGTGGCAAAAATAAATAAATTACTAGCCTTTTAAATGTATTAATCATGTCATATCAATATGAACGTACGAATGCACAGGAGGTCTCCTTCATAAATTTAAGTATCGTGTCAATTATTATAAATAGGTAACGACGCTGCCATCTGTTATTCATATTCCGATATACCTACAAGACTCTGTGGTTGTGTGTTGGTTCTTACACGGCTAGTAGATGGCGCTAATGGTCAGTAATTTCTTGATCAGTGGGCCATCTAGCGGTGAGTAGCTGTCCTATATAGTTAATTCTTTCCACTAATAGAGGGCGTTACTATGTATAAATTATGTTATTTTTTAATTGTATTTGTTTTTCTATTCAAATTGTTTCAAATTATTTTGTGTAATGTTATGTAGCTGCTTACAAAGTCAATAAGAAAGAGAGAAATAATTAATTTGTTAGGTAATAATATAATAACAGCCTATAACTGTCCCGCTGTAGGGCAAAGGCCTCTTCTCGTATAGAGAAGTATTACAACATTACAACATTGACAAAGTTAATACCTAATTTTATTAAATAATTTTAACTATCTAAAGTTGTATAAAATTAAGTTAGCATATACCCAAGTACCTACCTACCTAGGTAGACACTTGTACGACACTTTTTAGGGATAATATTACAATTTATTCTATTTAGGTTTATTAAGGAAAAGCGCATTTCTTTTGTACGAGCGTAAAATGAACCTTTCTCGACGAGTAAACTGAAACCCAGTTTTAGCTGAGTGTTTATATTTTATTTTAACAACTGTAAATGGTTCACTGTCGGCTACGCACCACTTTAATCGTAGTGTCCATGACTCACATCGATCACCGTTATGTACTCTCTTTTAACTGCAAACTATACAATACCATACAGTTAATGATTAACATTTAATTTGAAACAAAACAATAGATATGACTAATATTTAAAAATATTATTTCGTATAAAGCTGTAGGCACCTGGTGATTAAGTTCGCCCTAAACATAACTTTATTTCAATTCACGATAGGTGTACACTGTACACTAATTGGCTAACAAATTAAACAATAACACTAATGTTCGAAATTAATTACAGTCATTCGTCTGTCGACCGCTTGATTACAATAGTGTAGAACCAACTTCGAGGCCTTCAATCTTAAATTGTTTATCGATTATCTATTGTGTAAATAAAATATGTCCCCCTTAATTACGCATTTCTGAACGACACTTTAAATAACTCGGCAATGGGCAATGAGGTACACAGTGGGCCATGGATACAGTTTTCAGCGTTGTATCCATGGCGCAAAGATTTATAGCTAGCTATATATCAGGTTGCTTAACACAAGGTAGCGGGTTTGAAACCCTAGCGGCCAATAGGCCAGCCTGAAGACGCTTTGTATCTTTATAATGAGAAGAGGTTTTGTTGAGTGCCTAACGTAAAGGTTAGGCACTACGTAGTAGGTATTCCTTCCATTAACAAAGTGAAAGAGAGAGAAGTGTTTTATTAATCATCATTACTCAGCAGTTTAAACGAAATCAGGGTAATGGGATCTCCAGCGACACCTGCCGGCGCACAAAGGATTATTTAAGAGGCAATCAGCGACGAGCCACACTCATTGTCTTCAATACAATTAGGATCCCATTCAATAATCATAACTCTAGCTTATACCCCGAGTTAGGCGGGGATCTAGTAAGAAAAATAAAACAAACGGAGTATGAAATTAGATGGAGTTTCACTAAATGAACCGCGAAATAAATTAACTGTCATAGAAGGCGTCTAATTAAGAAAGTACTAGAGACGAATAAACGTAAGTAAAACAAAACTGTATGACTAAGTAGTCAAACTATTTGAAGAGATAGTTTTTACTCCCAGATAAAAGTAAAAGCACCGTTTACTTTTAGTAATCCCAGAGCACTCGAGCCGAGCGGAATGTGGTGCTATCTCTAACTTGTATTATAGGTGTCGCCGCGCCATCAGGTACAGCATGTCACGTAATTAATAGTTTTATTAACTGTCGGTGCTAATATCTAGGTGTTCAATTATAGCCATCTATTGTATAATAATTGACATTTATATCTGTTTACATTCTTGGGGGACGGATAAAGAATGGAATTCCATTCTATCTACGGAAAAGTGAGCAACAGACTAACAGACGAGCCGCGTGGGTCGGATAGATAGGTACGGTACACACATGGCAATAGGATGCGACTTGCCACCTATGGCGAAATATGGGCAAATAAATAAAGGAAGAGATCTCTCTGGACTGCCGCGTTTGTCTAGTGGTCGGTAAGTGCCACTGCTAAGCACGATGATCTGGGTTCGAATGCCGTATCGGAAAAACTGTTATTGGGTTTTTCCATTAGGTAATTCTCAGTAGCAGCACAAAGTCTGAATTTGTACCCGGTTGATGGCACAGGACCGCCGATTATTACATTGGGACCATATTTTGACATAACTGGCAAAATACGATTGTACTATGTAATACATATCTGCCTACCCTTTCGGAGAATATTGGCGTCATGGCATGTTATGAAGATGTCTTCATTGACTTACTTCTCAAGGTTTTTTTTGAGTGCACTTTAGTATGGTTTTTTTTCTTGACTTCATAAGCTTAAATCTAAATATGCTTTTGTAAAAATGCTAAGGACTCAAATGTTTTCTTTCATAGGGACAATTCAATATGAAATCGGTAAATTATATAATTTCACGCACAAACAAACCCGTCCGACGGCGATGATTTGATAATCTGCGTGACTGATGCCGCGCCCGTAAAGGTGATTCCGTTTCTGATTCACCGTGCTTAATGGCGAAATTGCCTTTTTGTGTAATTCGCACCTAACTCCGATCGCTTATGATACATATTTGTGTGACTGTTGAGCTAGAGAATAGCATAGCATAGGCATTTATACCAGGCAGAAGATGCGGTCGTTTGAAAGCAATTTCAATAAAATATTCTTTAAAATAAACTTGTAGACTTGATGGGACTCATTGATGAAATATACCTACCTCTGCTTGCAATTCAATCTTCCAAATAGTAAACTCATGTTTCTGTCTCTATTATATATTTTTTCAAACAATTTAGTACAACATTAGCCTATTAAAATATGTACAGCCAATCGGCTCGCCAACCACTTCAGTTCATCGATCAGAATCTATTTTCAAAGCTATTGATAGAGCAGTTAGCTTACAAAATCAATTACCTACCTCATAATGTATGCTGGTTACCATGGCAACAGTATAATATTCGCCACACCACCGAGCAAAGTCTCAGAGTAATTACTAAAGCATAGAGAGAGCGAACAAATTAGACACAAATTACGATAAATCCAAGCTCCTCTCTCTTATGACGCAGATTATATATATAAAAGAGACAAACATATATGGACTCATATATGCTTAAAACTAAATGTACATTCCGAAATTGTCAAACGGTCATACTTGGTCTCTTACTACACGACCAATTAAAAAAGGACATAGTTGCTTACTAGAACGGTTCTACACGGTTAACTGTACAAAGTATTTGATTTAGTCGTATTATACGTAGTGAATGTCAGTCCTTGTCCCGACATTGTTTATTTTAAAAATAATATAATTTTTTGGATAATATAAGCAACTTGATTGTGTACAAAAGGTGCAAAGGACAGATAAATAAGCGTTTAATATGGCTAGTTTTGTTTTATCGTGTAAATCACATTCATCACGGAAAGATAACAATGAATTTGTAAGATTTTATGGGTAAGTGTTTTTATGCAATTTTCTTATAAAATCACGCGTAATTTTTGTATATTATCACTTATACATACACATTAGATTGATGATGATCCCTTCAGACTATCTTTTTTACGAATTATATTGTGTTAACGAATTAATTTAACAATAAAGTAATTTGTTTATTTGTGAGGTTATGTCATGCTAGTGAAGTAGATATTTTTCATCGATACTATTCGATACGATAATTAATTTTATGTCATTAAATTATAGCAAATATCGTTTTATTTTACAGTATGCCTCCAAATGAAAGAGAACTGGTGTAAAGTGCTTACAAGAGCTAGAAATAGATGGACTAAGCATAGCCGCTGTTTTTGCCATTTGGCTATAAAACCCTAATAATACAGAATAACTACAAAGACATCGGTAACGACACTTATTGACGCGGGTGAAATCGCGGGGCACAGCTGGATTATAAAAAAATATATATTGTTTCTATTTATTAAAAATTTACTAAATTTATATGTGTTTTTACTTTTGCTCCCAGTTTCTAAAGGCCGATCAACATAAAGATTAGCCATTAATTTATCAAATGTTTCATATCAAGTACAGTGATTGGTGGACCTGTGTTGCAATATAAATCTTTTAGTCAACGAATCACGTATTTGTTGTAATTTAAACCCTTACTGGATAATTCTTAAATTTGGGACTAAATTTATATTGATGCCTTGGTGATGTATGTTTTATACAACGTGAAAATAACGTACATTCAATAGAAGTACATTTTCTGTCAAGAACTAAATTTATTTCGATACTTCGACTTACCAAATACGGCACATCACTACCGAGGCAAAAAAAGTGTACAGTATTGCTGGAAGCAACGCTCCCTCTATGCTTTAGTCATTACTCTGAGAGCAAAGTTCTGGACATAGACAATTTTAATTATAATTATCTTATCTCACATTATCTTCATCCTGCTACCAATTGGCAGCGGTAATTCAGCCAGCCTCGATACTCTAGAAACGGGTATTGTCTATAAGACTATACTGTTTATCGAGCTATATAACGATGTTCGAAATAAGGTACTTGACTATTCTAAGATTTTGTTTACGATGACGCCCGGATTTTAGCCACAGTACAATCAACATAACTTGTGGTGAGGGTTAGACACGAGAGATAGT
This sequence comes from Abrostola triplasia, assembly GCA_946251915.1. Lineage (NCBI taxonomy): Eukaryota > Metazoa > Arthropoda > Insecta > Lepidoptera > Noctuidae > Abrostola > Abrostola triplasia. Next base: position 263,423 of record OX276424.1, on the reverse strand, counting down.
TTGCTGTATACTTAGGATAAATGATCTAGTTTAAACTAACAATCTGTGATGTAGTAGGTGCTCAAACTTTAGTTCTACCTATGTATGATCAAAACTATTTGTTGGTATAATAACAATGGTGTTCTTCTAACCGACATCGGTCACGGCGGCCTTTCTCGGCTGAGACAAGCCAACTGAATATAATATAATACACAACATATACACAAGTATAAGCGCAGACACAGGGACACTCCTTATTCCCTCACTGTCAAAGGCCGGTGGGACGGTAGACGGTAGAGAGAACTGGAGTAGGACCAACGGCTTAACTTACCTTCTGAAGCACGGATAGGTCTCGACATGTGAAAACGTCTGAATCTGAATCTGTAGGAACATGGCTCACACGAACACACATTATATTGATTGATTGATCTTTCTGAATTGTGTTCACTAGGGTGTGAAGAGAGAGACCTACGGCCTGTAGGTAAGGACCACGACGGCCTGTTAACCTTAAATACAAACTAAAACCTTTACGGTGATGCTATCTTGATTTAATCCAGTGTGTTACGTTAACTGATGTATGTAAGGGTTACAGAGTCCGAAATCAGTTCGAATTGAATCCGAGACGACCCTCCAATCAGAGCCCCGGGCCAATCTAATTGAAAAGATAAGTACCCCAAACGAATGTCAGGAAGGAAGCGCCGACTGTCGACTGACTGATGGACTGGTGTACCCTTAAGCTACAGGAAACTCTTTTTAAGCGATTCCGTTCACTCGATTGTATGTAATTACATAATTTCTTCTCAGTGCAAGTTAAATAGCTCTAAAACTTGTCAGCTAATTATCATTTAAAGATGTCCGACTTAGTATTTTCGTTCAACATTGATCGATAAAGAATTAATTATAAGGGAGTGAAAACCAAAGCATCTCAAAAATAAATATTGCAACTGTCCTGTAGACAGTGGTCGATAAAAACAATTAGCCGAGCCGCAGCGGCTACAGCCGGCAGCCGGCCGTCATTAGGCCTCGATTGGAATGCCGCGACCGATACCGCGGCCCGCCAGCACGCTCCACTGCCCCCACACAATGGCCGCGTCGCCCACTGGACCGACCATCGTTTCTCATTCACAATAGGTAGTAGCCTCCATAATACTCTATATTGTTTCCGGTTACAGAATAATTGCTGTTTTAAAACTGACTCAGACGGTTACGCAATGTGTGCAGATTCACTTTTGTTTTGAGGTCACGCGATTGATGGCCCGGCGATGAATAGACATAACGGCTGAATGTTCATTCTACTCGTATTTTGGGTGGACTTAGTTAATCGTCTTACTGATTAAGCTAGAAATGGATTTGCAATCATTTCCGAGGAGATCAGATTATGGTTAAGTATAAAGTAATTGAAATCTGCATCTGAAAATCAGCGTTGGAGGAGCAGTCTCATTACCATCCAGCAGCATCGTGCTTGGCTGCAGACCATTTTTGCATAAATTGCTGTTTTTGTTTTATGTGTTAGTTTTTGTGTTGTGTTTTATGTTAATAAACGTTGCAGTAACGTAAAGTCACTAAATTCGTAACAGATACCTAATGTTCGTCAGAAAGATTTTCACAGCCAGAGTTATTGCCACACCATTCAATTACATACACAAAACATTTCCTTTGTTAAGAAAAGATATAATAATAATAATAATCTTTATTTTCCAGTAAAAAAAAGTACAAATTGAATTTCCTTAAAGACTAACAATCTTATATCTAATATCACCGAGATATTCCTTTGTTGAGTTAAGAGCAGTGAAGAAAGCGTCAGCCGCTCACTCCTCGCATGTGATGATAAACGTTCGGGTGTAAAGATGGCGACGTGCCTCGAGTGGAGTTATTGTCATTGCGACGATGTTCGGAAGAAACGAGATGCCACTGGTACGCGGGGTGAATAATGGATGGGTGGGACCGATTCGCGCAGAGCTTGTCATTAGCGGTCTGTGCTCATGCTCAGGCGGCTCCTGCTTGGCACAAATGTTTATTGTCTAGGCTTTTTAGCATAACGCCCATGCTCCCTCAAAGCGAAAACAATGGTGACCCACTTTTCGCCAGACAGCATAAGTCCCACTTAATGGAGAACATTTTTGTCATAACACAATTTAAAGAACTATAATAATAATAAGTTCTCCAAGAGCCTCTGCATGTTCAACCTGCGTCCCCACGTACCTAAGCTTTTTGAAAGACCGGGTATCTTTCACATGGTTGATAGCCCGAGTTATCAATATAATCATAATAGTGTTTTATTTTATAATGTATAAAACCTAGGCAGTTTAGTACTTGTGCAGATTTGAACTTATGATGATGATGACAGACTTGAACCTTATGTTCTGCCTATATTGTCTGGATCCATCACCTGGGCGCCTACTTATCACGTGGAACATACACGTACGTATTATCCGGAGAGCACAGTCGTGACCCTTCTGTGACCGTGCGTGACTACACATACACATATCTTACATGCACAAACAGTCAGACATACAGAACTAATATTTGCGTTGAGTCGATCGAACTCAAGACTTAAGGCAGGGTCAATTACTTACCCACTATGCCAATTGGGTCGTTGACTTGGTTTTAATCGAATGCAAGAGAGGAGGTTTTGTATTTAGCTGTGTATTAACTGCGATTGGTTGACGAAGTAGGTTACATGATTTTTTTTCGATCGTCCTATAACATGTTTGTGTATGAAGTAATTTAGATATTTACCTAAGGAGAAAATATGTAACTAATACCTACTTAGAGATTTGATTGTGTAAGTTATGAGTTTCCAAGGAGGCGAGCCATTGATCCGGCCCCTTTCTATTTTTAGAGTCTGTTAAAAAGGGACTTACATCGGCAGCAAATACAAATAAAATCAAGCGCGGAAATTAAACCTGCGATATTAGTATCGGAGGCTTTTCACTCAGCTCCCACACCACGGCTCTAAGGACTCAATATTTTATATCGCCCCCTTACCTCCCCTCCACGTACAATATCCTCCATCGATGAAACACCCTCGACTCCACTCACTAAGTTCACACGCTTTTGTATCAGAACTTTAATTACAACTTTTGTTCAATATCAAAATACCTCAGTAACAGTATTAAATAAGTAGTGATTACTTGCTGCGTTCAGGAATTGTAAAGGCTTTTGTGATATGTTTGGTATTGCTGTAGAACATATAGAACACCTACAATGATCCTTAGTTCCCATACTACATTTGTAAAGCCGATTTCACTTTCATTCATATTGGGCAGTTTAATAATTATATACTTTCGGGTAACTAGCGTGCAGCTCTCAGGTATATACATATATATAGACTACACTAGCTTATAGACAACATGTTGAGTAGTTGTACTCACAAGAATAGGGGTACGAGAATAGGTATAATTTTTTTAAAAAAAGTAGCTTACAGGTTAGTAAGCTAGTTATTTCCTAATGATATACTAGTTCAGGCACCTGATATTAATAATATTTTGCCACAAAAAATATAATTGCTCATGTTTTCTTGGTATCCCTCAAGTCTAGGACATTCCTTGATCACAGACTACAACTCAACTCATCATTAGATCTTGCTGCGAGTATTCATAATAGCCAATAACAGTATAACAATCGTAGTGAAGTTAATGAATGATTATAAAAGTCAAAGTGAAATTGTAATATTAATAAGCATCTCAATTGAGTTACGGTTCAGCCATACATAGGCAGCCGCACTAACTAAACCAAGCCCACACCGCGAGCCCGACCATACAAATAAATACGAACGATTCTCGCTTTTGATTGACGCGAGAAAGTTGTTGCATAAAAGTAATATATTTAAATGTAGCTTTCTATACCCGCCGCTGAATGCTTACACGCTGTGAAGTAACAATAACACATTGTAGTATTGTGGCATACACGATTAGAAAATTGATAAACAATGATGTGGAGTTAGGTTTGGTAATGTTAAATGTAATCATATATTTAAATGTAAAGGCTTTGATTAAATAATTGAATCCGTCCATTCATAATAATTAGTTGTATATTTATTAACTCAGTTGATTTTCTGTCCCTACCTGTTAATGGCACACAGATACATCTCGTTGAAAAGAATATCGTAAATGTACGTTCTACATCTACGCCGACCCTCAGTTAAGCTTTAGCCGATTAGTATAGTTAAACCCATGTTTTAAGATAAGATCTTCATTTATTCACTCTTTGTGTTCACTTGTATTTAAGCTCACACACTGTTGCCACACTGTGGCGGTACATTAAGCTACAGTTCGCGATGTACTTAGTTAGAATAGCCAACCTCTGCCTCCCGCCCTTTCTAGCATGTAGGTACAGATGATAAGTCAAGTACAACAACAAGTACCTGCAGGCAGCTATCAGGTGCTTTTATTCTCACGTGGCTTTTAAATCTCAAATGGCACATTTAATGGTCTTCTCTTAATGTTGAGGTGTTCCACGAATTCGTACTTTTGGGGAAAATTCTAACTGAGATATAAACCAGGATGGAATCAGGACGGGATGAACTCTCCCCACGCAAGCATTACTCTTCAGATGCATATTTTATATTTAATTACTCTCTGGGGATCGGGATGAGATACACTTTGAGATATGATTTGTTTTCCTTTATTATGTATTATTCCTTTGTGCAAGACACTTTTCTACCAAAGTTTAAGTTATTAGCATGTAACGTTTTTGACAAATGCTGCTAACGTTAGCTCATCGGACGGAGTTATATAAAACAGACGGACTGTTAGAACTATCTGCGACAGACACCGGCGCCGTTAAACTACTAGTTTAATGCTCCACGCGCCTGAAGCACTAACCTCAGGGTTACTGCTGCTCACACGCTGGATGGAGGGCATCTACAGCGCTCGTGTTATACTACTGGCATTTCATATTTTATGTCCAGAATTATGTACTATACTGAGCTGTTAATGTAGAGCTAGAATCTCGAGTTTTATGTTTTATGCTGGTCGTGACGGGCTATACACTAATATACTTATATTTATATATACTTAGTCTAACTTACACATTATTATAATTTGCGGTTTTGATGTCTATGATGAAATCTTGTGATATATATATATAGACATTCGTAACACTGTAAGTGTGTTACTCCACACCTTCCACCGTCGGATCATACAAAGATATTATCTGTCCGCGCCTGCGCCGTATTTCACAACTAAAAGAAATACGCTGAACACATTACGAACGATGTTTACACATTGAATGCTAAGTAATAGTTAGTGGAGTGTTTCGCATGCATTACCGGCGCTGAGCGGACGTTATCTAGCGGGGTTACACTAACCAGACTCGGACAGCAAACGGTTTGTTTTTATCGGCGTTGAGTTGTGGCCCGAAATTAAGGGGCGGTTTTATGGACGCGCAGCTGGGAAGTTGAGATGTAGAAGGCATACACTTAGTGGAAGCCTTGCTTTTATACGTGCAGTGACTTCATGCACTTACTTAAGTAGTACTCAAGTATTAACACTGAGTTACAATACTCGCAGGCAAAGCAAGCGCTGACTACAAAAGGGGGTCAACAGAGCCGGTCGAAACCTAACAAGGTTTTGAAAAGGCGGGGTCCAGAGAAGGACACGTGCGACAAGGATGGCTTCATAAAGGTAGAGAAGAAGAAGAAGAAGAAGCCTCCTTGTCGGAACCAGTGCGGTACCGCGCTGGTAGGACCCAACATGCTGCTTCGTCCAGCAATCCCTACGACGCAGCTGTACGTGTCCAGACTACACCACTCCACGAAGGTTGAAGAGGTCGTGGAGTACCTGCGTGTGAAGACCAACTCGATTTTGAGGGTCGAGAAGTTGGAGCCGCGTCACAACACTAACTTCAATTCGTTCGTGGTGCGTGTTCCGACTCAACATCTTGAAAAGTTCCTCAAAGAAGAGTTATGGCCGAAGGGTGTTGTTTATCGCCGGTTTCGTGGCCGACTAAATGACACCAGTCAGCGAAACACGACGCCGCCACTTCGTGTGTAGTATAGTTATATAATTGTATGTGTTTATAGTATTTTTAAGTTATATTAATATAGTATTGTATTTATAGTTATGGGCCTTTGATGCCTGAAATAAATGGATATTATTATTATTATTATTATTAATAGTACAACAAACACAAACACAATAGCGAAATTCTTTATATATCTTTAGTTTTATTCGTGGTATTGTTAGTCTAAACCACCTCTAAGTTTGCCACGGTCGCTAAAGTTTAAACTAGCTAGACACTTCTAGAAGTATTTTAAGTTCAGTCAGTATACAAGTTAAATGAATGTTACGAATCGGCGAGTCGATAACTTTATGCACTTATAGCTAGTTATTTTCACTGAGCCCGAACAAAGCGCTACGATAAATCTCCGGACAATGACACCGAAGTACTAGCTTAATATTAAAGGCCGCAGCAACGCAGTCACGATAGATAAGGTATCGAGTGTCCGATATTCAATTACGAGCATAACCCTTAAGCGGCCGCGACGTGCCCTTAATATTAAGGAGTAGGGCTCTGATTTATAGTCGTTTATTTGTGGTAATTATTACTTGATTAAACAGCAGACTTCCTCGGGCGGCGGTCGGTAATTATAATTAAAATAAGAAAAGGTTCATAAGTACCTCTTCGTAATTGCAAGGAATTTTCGCTTGCTTTTAGTAGCGACTGAGGTCAATATTTCCTACATTAATGTTTATTTACAAAGATTTTTTGGATAAAAACGATACTCCAATTAGATTTACTTATTTTGACCTGCATAAATTGAATTAGGATGGGTGAAAAGAGTGACGAAAAATATATTAGGCAGTAGTTAGTGAAGTATAGGCAAGGGGAACACCGCGGCAAACATACTTAGATGCAAATCGTAGATGTTCTGCAAAAGCGTCAAGTGAGGAGTACCCTTAGCCGACGAGTGTGTATGGGGAATGTGCTGCGAGTGAATGAAGCGAAAGAAGTAGGTATGCCAGGATCGTCGCAAATTGATTTCCGTGGTTTCTGCCTACCCCTCTTGAAAATGGGTGCGAATTTATGTATGGATAAATGTAAATTAGGCCGGTAAAATGACTAGTAATCTTTTGAAAAGGAACGGTTTAATTACCAGGAAACTAAACTCTGGTCACTAACGTTTAGATATAATTATCTTAATATAAAGTCTATTTCTTAGAACCTCACTCACAGTCTGTTGAGTTTAGGTGGGCTGGCCGCGTGGAAAGGTTTGTTTTTTAACAGATTCATGGAAAATTTCGCGCGTTAATGAATGTTGACGCATACATAAACAGAAGTCCCTGATCGCAGTATTTACCGCCGCCGATAAGTAAAGACTCGGTTATTTCTGGAGAAATTAATATTCATTTGATGGCTCGATCGATGTGGTCGGAATATTAATTACGTACTTAATTCGCTTCGGTAACGTGCTGCGATAACCGCAAGAAGTAATGAGCTGCTCTTTGTTAGCCTGCGCGACAAACATGTGATGACACAAGATCCTGGGCGCGGGAAGAAATAGTTTGCATTGTGCTCTCGTTTTTATACTTTTTAATTTTTGTACAACACGAGACTAGCTCTGTGGTTTGCAAAAACGCAACGCCTGCATGTAATGTAGCGGGTTAGATTATAGCCTGCCTTTAGCATTTTAGAGTTATTTTTAGTTTAAGACTTTCACTTAAAAATAAAGGTGTTGCAAAAGTTTTAACCTCATATTTCTCAGTTGTAGATAATAAATAGGTAATAGGTAGGTACTTACGTTTCTAGAAACAAAGAAGTGTTACCAAAGGAAGCAACTGATTACATGCATTATGTCCACAGACCACCCACCACATGGAGAGTGGCATCAATCACCGTATCCTCATCACATGGCTAATTGTCCAGGAAGCGCCACTTAACCTGGCCTGCCCACGGCTGGGCGAGCGTGGGAAGTGCAGCTAACGCGCTGACCGCCCGGGAGCCAGGAAATACAGGAGGTGCGAACAATGTTTCTGCTACATGTAGACATGTGTGGTGCATTGGATGGTATGACCGATCCTATTAACGTTACGGTTGATCAAGCCCTACCTAGAGGTGTTTAATAATTTTCTGCGTATCTTTCGGCAACATAAATTCAACGTATCTTTTCCCAAAATGATGTCAAGTCTCCAGCAAATACATAACAATAAAAGATCAAAATGTTTTACAATCCATTCCTACGTGGAAGACACGATTTCACACCAATTCCCCAGAGCTACTGTGTAGTTCCAGAGCCGCCTCTCCGCCTCTCTTCTATTCTCGATGGCACCGCGTAATACGGTTAGTGCTAATTGCCAGCGGGCGGCCGCCTGCGCCGCGTCCAAACTTCCGCGTGGAATCTCAAATTATGATACGTAAGACAATTAAATTACCGTCCACCACGTTCGGCGAACTCCAGTCTATTTCTGACAGCCAACCATTATAGTGCAAGTCTACTGAGTTAATGCCACATTCAACGTAGTTTGTTGATTGTGAACATCAAGTAAATGCAGCGTTTTATGATATTTTCTTTTCATAATGTATGTGTGTAAGTATATATATTTTTATATTTATTTCGTAGTTTATAGTACCAGGAAAGTAACAACAATATACCTTTGTAGGTATTTATTTATTTATTTATTTATTAGGTACTTCAACGACTTATCCACTACTTATCTTACATAAAGGATATTCTGTAGAAGTTCTAGCTCATGGTGAATTCGTCACTTACAGAAGTACACAGGGTTTACAAGAAACAGTAGTTAAAAAATTATTATGAAAACAATACATATACATTGGTTGATAAAGTGCTAAATACAAAACAATATTTTGATGGCTAGTTTATGAGTGAGTGCAAAGAGTTTTTATGAGTGTATGGTTTTAAGTTTAAGTGAACATAGAGAATCAACATTTTTTCGAAATTTAGGTAATGTGTAGGAATAGAAATAAACAACAGTTGTATTCGTAATTCTTGATCGCGATCTTCCTAACATCGCAATAGATATACAATGCTTGAGTAATACAACAACGAGTCGACCACAAAGGTGTCGTGTGTAACACAAGGATTTGTATACGTCTAGTACTTGACAGTGACAATGACTTGTACGTACACAGTGTGGTACATGACCCACTCGGTAAAGGTGCTTACATATTGCAAACATCACGATACATGAGCTCTCTCACTCGATATTTAATTAATTGTGTTGTACTAAGCACAAAATCGTTTATGTTATCGAAAAAAACGATATCAAAGAATTTTGTAAACAATGACAGTATCCAATTTTTCCAATGATCGGAACAGGTTTTTACTATAGATGTAGTTTTTTGTGGCCGAACCGATGTAGAGGTGAAATACATGGTTTGTCTGCTAGAATGTTTGTCTTGCCTAAACTAGCTTAAGATTGGTATAAAATAAATATAATGTATACGCACGATGTGAGCACACCTTAACGACAGTGCATCAAAACAATGGCGTGCCTGGTAACTGCCACGCTCGCGCGCGTCATTATGGCCGAGTTTACAAGTTATTAGCCTGGATCCCGGCTCCGCTGCCGGTTACACACCACGTCACCGTGACGACCTTCAACCTAGGACATCTGACATGACCGCCGTAAACAATACCTGAAGTTTACCATACACCGTGTTGACAGGTGATGGGTAGCTTATCACACAATATTATGAATGCAAAAGTATGGATGTTTGATGTTTTGTGTTTGTTACTGTACAGAGTGTACGGCGCGGTGCCCGCTCAACAGATACACAATGTCATCGGTATGCTAGCAATGACATTTTGTACAGTACCTACTCAATAGACTTGATATAAGTTACTGAAATCGATGGCCGGTGGAAACTATACTCTGGTATTGTGATATCTTTAATTAGTCTACTGTATCAGTTTGTTCACGTTTAACAAAAGCATCTCTTTTGTTTCAACATTGATCATTGACTAGTAATCTTATTTACCGGTGTCCAGACTCCAACTCCCGTGGTCTGTTTCAGTCGTCTTTGATCGCTAACTTACTTAATTTAAATGTAACAACAACTCTTGAACTTCGTAACAAATTAATATTATTAAAAGCCTTCCGATTAGCTGCTTATCTCTTGGGTGCGGGAAGGTTCAGCCGGTGTTCCGCCCGAGTGCTCCTGGTATAATTTGTAAACGATCTAAAATGTTACATGAGTCACTAAACTCTAAGGCTTTCATGTTGTTTTATCACCGCCTGACACCTTGCTGGTGTCCGGGTACTGGGCATTAATTTGACGTAAATAAAATTTTATCAATCTAGAAAAATATATAGTTTGAGGCCTTAACTAAGTCAAGGTTTGGTACCAAACACTTAAATCAAACTGATCTAACTGTACTCTGGGTGTTCATAAAACCGTTTTAATTAATTAATACACTACTGGCAGCGTATTAAAGGGCTGATGAAGATATAACACGCAACTGTTTGCTCAGTGATCTACATTGTTACAGGCAGCTAATTGGCAATTTTATAAAAATAAACAATGGTTTCAACAGTGCTGATTCAAACGTATCAAAAGTGCCTCAATGAACGCTGCTCAAGTAACGAACAGTAATCATTTAAACAACATACATAATTATCTAATAATGAATCAGCCACTTTGCTGATGAGGCTAATAAAGTAATGCTTCATAAATATTATTTTTGTGATTGTGTCTCTAATCCATTGTGAGAGAAATAAATAGGTAAATAATTAATTATTATTTACTGCCTCGTTGGTCTAGTGGTTGCTAAGCGCGACTGCTGAGCACGAGGTCCTGGGTTCGATCCCGGGTCGGGCAAAGTGTTACTGGGTTTTTCCATTAGGTAATTCTTAGTAGCAGCACGGAGTCTGGATTTGTGCCCGGTTGATGGCAATAGGCTCGCCCCCTATTATATTGGGACCTAAAACATAACTGGCGAAATGTGGGTGTACTATATGTGCACCTCTACCTACCGCTTCGGGGAATACAGGCGTGATGTTATGTTATTGTTAATGTTATTTACACAATAGTGGGCTGTTAAGGGCTAATGACGATGACTACAACTGTCTACGAATTAAAAAAGCTATTTATTTAATCCTTCATCATAATATACCTGTTCAAGTAAATAGTTCGCTATTTATCTATAGTTCGATGAAACGATATTTTCACAGTCTACAGACGGTAAACAAGTTTACTTGCTATTTTTCTATGTTCACGCTTTTGAAGATTAGTCTTTGTAGTTTTCCTGATACAAAGAATATTTGGGGGGATGGTAACCTTTGTTAGAAATAGACAGATACACAAACAGTGGAGCCTTGAAGAGTCTCTAGGGGAATATATAGGATGTTATCTTTATATGGCACATAGTTATAAAATTACTATCACCATCATTGACGACGTGTTTGGCGCTGTGGCTAAGCTATCGGACTGATGCGCTAGGGGTTGCAGGATTAATTCCACAACGGGACATAATTTGTGTGATCCGCAGACTTTTATCGTGAATCTGGGTGTTTGTGTGTGAGATATTTCTTGTTTGTAAAATATACACAGACGATTTATTATAATGGCGGAGTTTTGTGAGTGTGTTTAAAAATGTAGCGGGGCACAACCAGTATTAAATAAATCCAAACTATGTACTATTTTATCGATGTACTTCATACCAAAAATAACCAAGATTTAATTTCACACTTGACATTATGTTGGAAACTTTTACTGGCTGTGTAGCTCTAGGTGGTTTTATGAAACGAGGTTAGCGCGAGACTAAACTCATTAGCCGGCGGGGTTTTAGTTTTTTAGCAAGTTGTTTAATACTATTACTTGCTTTTACTATATTTGTTACAGTTTTGAAATCATTTTTTGTAACGAAATGACTAATGGAACTGGTATCACGATTAGTGACGATTAGATTAGTGCACGCGAGAGCCACCGAGGGTGATGACACTGACGAGATAGTCATCCTCGACACCATCCTAGCTAACTGACAGGAGTCTACACCTGGTATGACCAGTTTCCATGGGAGACTTCCTCAAAATCTGATGTCTAAGCTAAACTATATAATTATGTACATTGTACATGTCGTAGATATGGAAAAACATACCGGTATCTGTTTTTACATGTTATCTCTTAGGTATACATTATATCTCGTAATAACCATCGTATTTTCTGAAAGTTATTTTATAAGTTTATAAAATTATAGGATTCGCCGTGCGTATGCGCTGTAAGATGATGAGGACGATATTTTTAATTTGACCAGTGTGTTGTGCGTTCGTAAATATTATAGAAACGGTTTCCTGCGACCGCGCATGCGCACGATCAGAGTTCAGATTACTTCCACTAACATAGGTAATATAATGTAGTCGTACGTGTGGGCGAGGTTATTATCCCTGCTGAACTTATAAATAGTTTGTCCGGCAGACATCTGAAAACTTTCAGTTAGTTATACATACAAACTTTTTTACGTAGGTGGGTTCTATAATGACGAACAGAGCCTTATTTATTATTCAATGTAGGTGTATACATATTATATATTTAGCACTAAACCGAAAACAACACCACGACTATTGCTATGATACGCATTATGTTAATTTTAGCTTAGCCAGCCATTACCCGCGGCGCCAGGTAGGTGTACCTCTAAGTCCAAGTCACATTAATACTCATTTAGTGGCTACACAATGGCGGCTTGCGGGCCAAGTGTTTGTTTATTTATGCTATTGACATTCACACACAAATATATTCCCGGAGCAGATCCTGACCGCTTTGTGCTATGTACCGCGGAGTCCGTAGACTGACATTTGATTCACTTAGCGATGCACTCTGGCGAGGAGGAACAAAATGAGAGGACAAAGCGTAGCGGGAGCACAAAGCTGAGTGCGTTTTATTATCTTAAAGAATATTCCGTCAGGGCTTATTGATTCATGGCTAGACATATTTACTATACCTGTACCAATGGTCATGTTATATAATCTGTATGATCGCCTACTAGGAGAAGAAGTGAGCTGATGCCCGAATACTACGACACTTGTCAGGTTATCTTTGCATTGACTCCTCAATAAACAAATACGCTAGTGAATTTTTAACGACCACTCTACTTTCTTTTATTTTTTTCCTGAAAATATTCAGAAATAATTTGAAATACAAAAATAAATTAACATTTTAATTTGTCAATATCACGCACGAGCAGGAAGCTGCTGGTTCTGTTTAAGCCACGTTCATTCAAACGTCTCCGTCACCTATTTATCCGCGCCCAGTACCAGGCACGCAGACACTGAAAGATAAATCGCACACGATTAAGAACGAGAGCACGCGACTAGTAGTAAGATGCGTTTACATTCAACGAACTTTGTTGCACGTTGCACGATCTTGATCTTGTTGCACGACATGGTGCGATGCGATGTTGAATGTGCTGGATGATCAAATAGGTTTTGATTTATACAATATTCCACAAATTGTTTTCCAACACACTATTCTGTGTAGCTAATAGTAAACAAATATAATACTAACATCCACAATTTAAGTGTTTTCCGACCCATTCTTGCTTGGTTGTAGGAGTATTTTAGATCTGAGTATGAACACGAATAATAAAGACGTAATAGAAATAGTCGTAGAACCAAAAGTTTTACATTAATGTTGATGCGTGTTGACTCTGTCTAATATCTAGCTAACAATTATCATGTGCACTCTAAGTAATCGAAGTGGCGACGCTTGGGGAGGCCTATGCCTAGTAGTGGACATTTTTGTGCTGAGAAAATGATAATAATAGGTGTATCTAATATGGTAAAACATTATATTAATTGACACCTCTCACTTATCATAGACACGTTGCGCAACACCAGCCGGACAGTGTGAACGGTTTATGATTGTAATAACACTCCAATGTGTAGCACTCACAGCCGCGCAGCCGCCGCTAACAGGAAGGGCTTTCATCGAGACCATCGATTCGTGCGCGCGCGCATCTCAGCGGACGTGTAACTAGGACGAAAACAAAGGTTATTTTAATGTTGGACCGGCTAATGTGGCCCAGTTGTAGTGTGGATGAAATTATGTGATAATGAATAATGGCTGGTTCCTTCCCTGGTCCTATTTAGAGTAAAAAACGGAATATTAAATTAACATTGATCGAATACAACTTAATATTATTATTTCTCTAAGTTTCAAAGCCAAAGAGAGTGTTAGTTTGTTTATCTCTCCCGTTAATCTCTGATGGACCAACTTTAGAGATCCCCGTCTCAGAAGAAGTGGCGCGGATAATAGTAGTCACTAGAACTGAGCCGCGACACCATCCGCCTAGTTCGGTCGACTTAATACGGGCTGTCCTGGAGATAACTTTTTATTGGCCATCCAGAGAATATCAAATAAAACGACATTTTCTTAGTTAATTTAGTTTTATCGGGTTAATGTTTGTCCTTTATCTGTAAGCTGGCCAATAAACTTATATTTAAGAGAGTTTCAACAAAATGCTTTGTTTGTTTCAATCCTCTTAAATGCTAATAGTAAGTAGACAGATTATTCTCAAACAAATATAACTTGCTTATTATACTGATTTCTACTACAATCGGTCCATACGTCTTTCTATTAATAATGCTAAATATTAAACTCAGAGCCCCTCGAATGCTAGCCCGACTGCACGAGTTCCAGAGCTACAATCAAAACACTCTTTTAAAACGTAAAGGTTTTATAGTCCACTTCATATGAAAACCTGTGCGACCATAAACCAGCGCTATATTTTGATGTTGCTTTAGTTTACATCTCACTCGGTACTTATTAAGTTCGTTTTAAGGTGGACGCGGACGGACGCCGTCGGAGGGCAGTAGCCGGCGCGCGGCGCGCGGCGAGCCGTCTGACGGATCTCCCGCCGCTAATAAACCTACATTATTATCTCTTTTGTGGTCGCCTTTTGTTTTCCTGTCTCCTATTTTATTGAAGCTTTTAATGTGCGATTCTATCTCTATTTACTGTTTTTCTTCGCTTAATGGTGATCCTTTGAAAGAGTTTATTTGATGAGACGTTTTATGCGTGCGGTAAATCGTTTCCTGAAGTTGAAACATCAAACTACGGTATGTTCTCACCTGGTAGTTGTATCTATATGAGGTATTGAATAAAGCGACCACTGAAAGAGCTTAACGGTCGCTTGGTTTTAAACCCAGATTTCAATCTATTTTCGCATGAATAGAAATCGTTACGTAGTTGGTATGGTAAATGGTTGAAGTATTTCATGAACAATAATTGGCTCCGGCCGTACTGAGGAATACACCTAAACAAATGAACGTGTACAACTTTTAAGTCGGCTGAAGTCGGCGTTCGGTCTACTCCAATTAATGACGCAGTGATACTTATAATAGTCAACGCCAACGTAAGGCATCTAAATAGTATAATTATAAGATAATCTCAGCTACCACATTCATGGTTGTATGGACTCCTTGTCATGAACTCTTAAAGCCGTTGTGGAAGCGAGACGCCGCTAAGTGCAGTATATTGCAGCGTCTCCCTTCCACAAGGTAAACTGCCCAGCTTTAAGAATTCATAGTAAGGGAAGGTGACGGGGTAATTCGTGGAAACCGCTACGATTGTGTAGCACGTGTCCATTGTCGGAGGTTCCAAGAAATGCTGGATTTAGAATATATTTCAATTGATCTGAATACCGATGACGTCATCTTGTCGCTTTACCAGTTCATAAGAATGTAATCAAAAGTACGGAGATGACTCAGGATCGTGGCGATGAAGGTACAGTGCAGTCTGATACTCATGATATTATTTGGACCAATTTTTGTTGACATTTTAACTGTATTTTAAAAGGATAAATGTAATGTCCGCCTAATGTTACACTTAAACTAAATTGTTAGAGTTTACATGATTTTGCAAGTTGTAAGCACAACATACATTGTTACCAATTAAGAACGTCATGGACGTCGAACATTTGCAATGCTCTGCTCCGAGAGCTTAAGAAAGTTTTTAAACACTCGAAACGTTTGCGAATAGAATAATGGTTTTAAGGATACCTACTAAAGTATATTTTGTGAAGGTAAGCACTTTATATTCTATGCATAATAAACCCTTCTCTATGATAAGACTCACACGATAAAGAGTTTCGATGGTCAGAGATTCCTTTGTCATCGAAAATATTTGAGAAAATGTTTGAAGTGTAGCGATATCTGGGGCTCAGCATGTAAATCTGTTAGCTCCGGCTGTAGCGGATACATAATCTAATAGAGGCGACACTCACATCCAAAAAGGAAAGTAAGGTTTGTTCGCGTTTTTAGCATAGTTCGATTATTTCAAAGAAAATATTATTCGATAGGGGCTATCGTCTATTTATAAGACAGAATTGCTGCAGAAGTCCTACTCCATACAATATGACGTTTCCTATGACTAGTTTAATAAAGAAGCCTGAGGGTCACCGGTTTGATTCCTGATTAGTTTGTGTAATTTAAGCCGGAGCGTGTTATCATAGTTACAGTTTTTTTTCTACACGAGATTTACTATACCTAGGTAAATAAATTCTAGTATCGACAATCGAATTTTTTTTTTAAATAACTGCAATCGTATTACTAGCAGTAAATAAGCAGACTTTGCATTTCTATTTGTAACTAACACAATAATATAATTATGGTGGAGTAACCGAGTCGTGTCGTAACAAACCTACTAGGTAACACAAACATTATTCCGGACTCACTCCATTCATTCATCATTGACACGTTCATTCAATATTAGCTAATAATAAGTTCTTTGTCTTTTTAAGGTTTTCTATGATTCTATTGTTTCTATTCATCAGTATACTTACTCTTCTTTGACAAAATTGGTTGGAAGATGTAACAAACAAATAATTGGTCATAGGTTTAATTTCCATACGTCACAACTATTTGTGCTACTTAAGTACCTACATTTTTGTATTACTGACTATCTTTTACGTACCTACATTTTACGCAAATAAACAATCATTAGATATATATATACACAGGTTTTAGAAAATGATAACGATTTTGTATCTTGGATCTACTTTATTAATCGTACGATAAATTGCCCTCGGCCGCCGCAGCAGCTTAGTGATAGAACTGGCGGCGCTAAAACTTTGATCTCGCGCGGGATGAATAATGTGACAACAGAAAATATTTGTCCTACGTCTGTGTGTTTATATACCTACCTATGCTTACCATATGTCATATCTGTGATCTACTCATCCACGATAAAGTAGAAATCCTAGAAAAATACTTAATGTGCATCAGGTCGATTACTAAGAATAGAATAAAGTGGACTTTCTGCATCTGGACACAATGCTGTGAAGTTGAAGTATTTAATATCGGCATCCCTCCGGCGATGCGGCCGCATTGCCAACCATCACGACGAGCAGCGCGGGGCCTCGGCACGGTATGTGAGTTAACTCCATCGGAAATCATTAAGTGAGATGCTTCGTTTTTAATTGTGAAAGCTTTTATATCGATTGTAGAGCTGGCCGACAAATTAATATCTAACTGGGACAACATTCATTAATGTAAGAGAGGATCAAGTTCTTTAAAAGACACCTTATAACTTTCTCTCCACCTTGTAGCGGTAATTAATGCATACAAGTACTGTCGTAAGTATTATTAACCTACTAATTATAATGCAGAACGATTTTCATATGTTTCCTTTACGTATGCTTATTACTTTGTTAGGTCGAAGGAAGTAGGTACAGTTGCATAATATGCAGGTCACGTTAAGTCACGTGTATAAATTAATAACACTAATAATAGAATGAATCTAAATCCAACATGTAAAGAACAAGAATTGCTAGAATAATAAATACAAAGCACATAAAGTTCGCGCGATAAGACTTAGATCAAATCCGTTTCCATTCTGCAAATGTTTACGTTACAGTTACACAAACAACTCTGGAAAATTCACATTCTAATATAAACACGGAATATTCCCCACAGACTATAAACTGGTAAATCTTCACCTACTAATTCCCGCTCAGTTCACTAAATGAATATTTGAAGTATTTATGCTAACACTAGTTAAAGCCGTCGGTAGAGACGGCCCAAGGACGACTCATTCACGATTTTATACGGCCGAGAAGCAGGTTATACAGAAGCTATGGTTTGTTACAACTTTGTATTATTGTGTCGCTTAGTAATGCTAATGCCACCAAAAATATACTGCCTAATAATATTATGCTTTGGGTGCATATAATTAGGTATATTTTATTTACCCATTTATATGTCTCTTTATGGACTGCTTGTACAAATTCTATTTATAAAGTATATAAGTAAAGTAATCAGGCCCATGTAAGTTATAATTATTATGCCCGCCACATAATAATTCTGTGATCTATATTTAAATTATGTGATTTGTAAAAAAGGGTATTTTGTACTCGTTGGTACAGTGACGTGGAAGAGTGAATGGGACCAGTTTCTGTTCGCAGTTCGCACGCTTCTCAGGCGTAAAAAGTGAAATTGTTTATGCGGCGCGGTGCGGCGCGGCGGTGACGCGGCGCGTGCACGGCGCGGTGCGGCGCGGCGGTGACGCGGCGCGTGCACGGCGCGGCCGGTCGGAAGAGCAATGGTGATGACTTGATGCACTCCGATGATTTGAGGTTGGGCCGCGATTTGCTGGCACCGTGCACCGGTGTCAGAGATAATTGTGCTAACCATCTGTAACTAATACCTGAACCAATTCATGCATTCAGCAGCAGCAGTTCTGTTAGTAATTTGCTATTTGATGACAAAGATTACCTCATATTGGTATTGCAACGTGGGTGTCGGATGTACGTACCAGTATTCGGATATTGTGTGTATAGAATTGAAAAGCTCTATAGCTCTAGTAAAAATTTAGTAAATAATAAATCATCATTGACAGACGTCTGCATTTGATGGGCTGATGATGACCTAGAAATATGAACGAGTTACTTCTACAGAGCAGCTATCTAGGATGTGCCTCACTTGGCGGCCAGCTTCTGACGTGCCGGACATAGTACATCCGTCTCCCTATTTTTTTTTCGAACTTGTCTCTCCCAGTTAGCTCTGAGGGAGCTGTTACTGCTTATAAAAGGCCTCCAGCCAGGACCGTCTCCCTAGACGGTGAAGCGTCGTTAGTACAGGGGCAGGTTACCTTACGGAGGACCTCGTAAAGCTCAGGGGACGCTGCGCTGAATAGTGCTTCGTTGGCGTCTGAATACATTATGTTAGAGCGCTCTTAGTACTTGCTTGGAATTTTCCAGAATACAGTTTATGCTTTACGAGAATTTATGATGAAACTCGTAAACAGTCTTTGTAGTTGTCTTAATGCAACACAACACTACATCTACTGCGAATATACCTTAGAACAATATAAATTAAATTCTCTTATCTATTAAATCAAACATGAGATATTATGTGTTCATTACGTAGTATTGGTACCAAAAGTAATTTACAATATCCGGCTGGAAACGGTTTAGATTACTTTAATTCCAACTCTCGATCCGAGCGGGGCGGTCCTTGAGCTAACAGTTACACGTGTTGAGGATTCCCCGCTCGTTATTAGCTATCTGTTCAACATAATATATTTCATTCATTTAAGTTTTGGCCCTTGTATGTTGTTTCAACAGAAATACAAACTAAATCTTCAACCTCGTATTGATAATATATTTGATATAATCGTATAAATTCGATACTTATCATAATTTAATGTCGTTATGACGCGAACGTTTATGTATTGACGCGCGCGGTGCGGTTGCCAAATCCATAAAAGTATCGGTTTCGGGCGGCCGGTTCAAATCCGGCACTTTCTGTAAATCGTGGCCACCGTATCCGGCGCCGCAACCAAATCCGACCCATTAGCCCCGGGTGGCGGAGCCGGGCTTCCGTGCTACTCCTGCGCAGCGACGCAAGTTACAGAAAACTAGCGGTTGCTAATGTTTACATTAAAAATACGTACCTACCTGTATATTATATAGGTAGGCGCAGGAAATATTTATCACTTCTAAATAATCCTTACCATAACAGTTAGAGTTGAAACTGAATGCTTGCTTCGAATGTATCTTTTGGAAATAAAGATTTGAGTCAGTCCCGACAGTAAAAAATATGTACCTATAGCAATAATTATGTGACAAATGTTTCAATTACCCATATCTTTCTTTATCTTTTACTTCTTGAGTACCGTAACGACAATAACTTTCGTGCTTATGGTAAGATGATTGACTGTTCTCACACCAATGTTACATGCTTGTAATGTGTTCGCAGATAATTGATTCACCTCCTAACTTAACTTTCCAATGTATTGTCACTTAACTGTAGACTGATGTGCTGTTAACACGAACACTTTCTTTTCCTATTCAAATCAATTATGAACCGTGAAATACATTCTAGGTGCAGTTAACTTAGATAAAATGCAGGTTATTGGCTTTTTTCAGTTAAAGAAGCTTTCAATGCTAGTCAAAGAATTCTACTGCACTGAAAATGTGTCTGATATAACTTGAAGGAGATTCGCTGACTAGTGACATGTGGTTGTGGTTGTACAATAAGAAATCTCTGGTAGATTTACTCAGGGGTGTGTACGGGAGTTAGTTACTCCGAGTACGTGGGTCCGGCTTTACCGTATTTCTCCGATCGCTTGCCTCTGTATCCGTATTCATTCGGATTTGGTAGACTGCGTCCGTTGCATTGTTTACGATCCATTTCTCATCGCTGAACGCCGATAATCCGTGCGGATCCGGCCGGATCTCGCCGGATCTCGCCGGATCTCTCCGGATCAGGCCGCCGTCGATCGGAACAATGCGTGCTGACGCGAATGTAACTGCGTACGTTCGATTACGACCAATATTTATTGCTTTTGCTTTGCGATGCGCGCCGTTCGGGGGATATCCTAGACTTTACAAGCTTATGGCGAGGCTACTGCGCAGGTGCGAATTTATATCAGTGTGAATCCCAAAAGGCTGAAATTTGTCTTATTCCTAGTTGTATTATTTAGAATTTGATACGTCAAAGTCTGAATAATACAACCAATCCCATTCAACAATTTTGGATAAAATTATCTTTAAAATGTTTGACGTACATAAGTGATGTATTTATATTTAAAACTTTACATTGTAGTGTATTATTAAGTAGAAAAGGATACTATACACTTACCTTTCATAGTTGAGACATCTTTAACGCGTCGCGTCGTAACAACCAACATACTAGCAACAAACGCAATTTCGATATGATTATTATAACAATTGCATATTGTTATAATGTATTATGTTATATTCGATTCCATGGAAAGTCATAGTATTGTCACCTTTTGTCACGTTCGGGGAATGCATCAGAGCTGCTTCTGCGAATGGATGGCCTCACGTGCAGGGCCCGACACCGACCAAACTA
Organism: Abrostola triplasia; assembly: GCA_946251915.1. Classification (NCBI taxonomy): domain Eukaryota; kingdom Metazoa; phylum Arthropoda; class Insecta; order Lepidoptera; family Noctuidae; genus Abrostola; species Abrostola triplasia. Next base: position 242,166 of record OX276424.1, on the reverse strand, counting down.
CTGCGTAATTTGAGGCGTCAGATACCTTTAGTGTCATTAATTACATGCAGCCATTGTTTCGATATGCATGGTCAAAATACCTGGTAAATGTATCTATAGTATGACGGGTAAGTAGAGTTTGTGGTTGCGCAAACACATTTCGTTAGACGGAAACCTATTCAGTTATATCTAAAAACCTTTCACTCAAGATTAACGTTGTGGTTTATTAATTAGACCAAGCTGATTTGATTTATTCCCCAGAGCAGCAGCAGCGTGGCATTGTAAACCTACGATTATCCAGACAGTAGTAAGTATGGTTGCATGACAAATGCGTAAAGACAAAAGAGGCTGTTACTTCTACGTTTGTGATTTGAGAGTAAATTTGGTAAAGCTTACTCAAATAAAAGAAAAATCGTTGTATCGAGACTCCAGAAGTGTTGTCCCACAAACAAACAACAAACGCTTAACCGCTTTAATCAGTGTTCGTGTGAACTATAAACCTAGTCCGCCACCTCGGGGCCGTCGTACGTCGGGCGATTCCCACAAGATACAGATCTAAGCCAGTTACTGCGGCGTTAATCGGCCGAGTGACGCCGCGGACTTGAACTTGGGCCCAAGGTCGGGGTCACGATACACGGAGCTTCGAGATAACATCGGAGTGTTGTGCATGGAGTGTACCGTTGTGTTCACCTTCCTGCTTCCTTGAGAGCTTGTTTATTGCTTGCTGTGGGGGAAATTACAGTGGTATTACATTATGAATTATGATCCATGATTTAGTTTGGTTTTTGTGATGAGCCACGGATGAACTGGCTTAATAACACGCTTATTGTTGTTAGCCTTTTAACAACGTGTTATGTTATCCTTAGCTTAATAAGTACTTGTTTGGACCAACTCAACCAACATTAGGCACAATATATATATATATATGTGTGTATATTTTACGTGTGAATGTCCCAAATGATGTCAGCCTTGTATGTTGGCCGACTGCCATCACTCAGATCAGCGCTCATCGGCGCTTGCGCACAGGATAAGTTCATTTGTCAATATACATAACTAAACTGTTTGGAAGACCAAAACAAGACCAGGATCTACTGGAGTGTTTATTTTAGCTACCTATAAGAACAAAATGCAACACGCCGAGACATATCAATGGACACCCGGTCACGGTAATGTTATATGGATAGTATTACCGTGAAACGGTGGCTGTCGACAGAAGCTCCAAACCAGTCGGCGGACACAAACAATTAGTAAAGGAAGCCACGGTGACAGGCATGCGCTCGATGCGCGCCATTCTACAATAACAAAGCATTAGACAACAGCCCGGAAGCCGGCGTGGTCTATTAAACATGTGGGCGAGCGCTGCTGACCCAATGCGCGTGCGCGGGTCACGGCGGTACGGTGTCAAGAGCAAAGGTTACACGTAAAACGTAATATGATATGACATGAATTTTTTTATCAACTTAACTCGACTCGGCCGGCAGAATGCCAGAGTCGAGTTCTTGGACGAAGGATACTAATTCAAATTCAATTTGTTTTTATTTCATGTTAACAAAAAATTACAGGCGCGTGTGAAACGTCATAATACTAGTACACAAGGCGTAAGTATTAACTGGGGAACAATATAAATCACCTAGGTGTTTCATTGTACACGTTTATTTTTGCTATTTAGGCATAAAAGATATACCTATTATAATGTCGTGGTGGCCCAGTGGTTAACATATACGAGATATGGTTATCTGGTTCTCTATACGAGAAGAGGCCTTTGCCCTGCAGTGGGACAGAATAGGCTGTTATTATTTATTATAAACTTTGTTCGTGGTCTTGTTTTTGGCTTTTATATCGCACACTTTTTTATTAGGTTAGTGAGTTATTTTAGTTGACATTCAAGATATTATATACAAGAGACTTTATGCTGCGTAATAATAGATACCTCTAACCCTTTGGGGAATTCAGTACCTAGATGTAAGACATGATAGCTTTGTTTTATGGCAGCTATAAAGATAGGAACATAACGAGCATTGTCACCCAAATAATGTTCAAAAAACGCGCCGCAGATTATACCTATTATGTGGTCGTGGTTGAAACAATAGAAGATCTGAACTAAGCACGCTGAGTCTCCGTTGATGTGCGGAATTCCATACCTACTTAAATTTAATTCACCCACGGACTGCATGCCGGCTTGCCGCACACTTATTTGACAAACCATCTAAACTCAGTATAATAATTATTCTCTAACGTGAAAAAAACGCGTAAAAACGTAAAAATGAAAACGCATATCACGTACTAACGTGATATGCGTTTTCATGAATTTCAGGTTAAATCGCCAGACAAACAAACTTATAAAAATCACAATACTTAGCACCCACCGGTTAGCACCACCACAAATAAATAAACATTACGGCGAGCACAAAGCCTCCCCACAAATAGCAATCACACAGAGTCGCACGCACTCTTCGGCCGCCATACATGTTGTATGACACGTACGCTGCTCTGACTCCCCGAAGCACTCACATAACGCACACATTAAGTATTAACCTTAGAAACAAGGTGTTAAGTGCTTGTATGGATGAAATGTTAAAGTTATTGGTAGTCATGATTCCAAAAATAAGAGTTTAGTTATCAAATTGAACCTTAAAAGTCTTCTTCTCTGTAACTGGACGAGCTAATGTCCCCATGGTCATATGACGGGCTATGTCGTGGTGTACCTGCACAGTGTTTTACCAGTCAACAAGCTTGGCGAGAAGGTGACAAGTAAGAAAGCTACAATTATCCACACATTGTAGACCTATCACTAGCTTACTTTCTGACACCACAGAGGTTCAAATTAAAAGAAAGACGTTTTTGAACACACATAGTGTGTCATCAGCCCGTAGCAACTTTCCGTAGCGCCCTGAGCCCAGCACCCGGGGAAACGTAGGGGCGAAAGAGGTTGATCTAGGCATACTGATGCGAAGTGAGGTTAAAAGGGTTTCTTTTTAGGCAAAACAAAAGCTATTCAAAAAACTTACCTTATCCTTAGTTGGTGGACCATGTAAAATTAAGCGTTAATTACGCAACAACAGTAAATGGCTGCTGCTATGTATATTCACACGAGCACTCGAACATGTTACACCTTGAAAATAATTGAAATGTGTGGTTTTATAGTAGAAGATAACTTAAAACTAGACGAGAGCAATAAATCTTAGTTAGTACAGTTTGCGGGTGACGTCACTGATAGAGGTCGGATGTTACACGATCACTTGCCGCGCGGTCTTTAAAAACTTGGTCGACTTTAGATTGAAAACACTGATATTGGATTTATATAATAACATAAATACAGACTATTTCAACTTAAGTTTATTTAATTTTGTTAATTTCATGATGATGTTCTGTCGCATTATCCTGGCAACAGTGGGAGACGAGCCCTTCCTCGTCACCAGACAAGCCTCACCATAATAAGTTCTATGTAAACATAACATCACGCCTGTATTCCCCGAAGGGGTAGGCAGAGGTGCACATATAGTACACCCACATTTCGCCAGTTATGTTTTTAGGTCCCAATGTAATAGGGGGCGAGCCTATTGCCATCAACCGGGCACAAATCCAGACTCCGTGCTGTTACTGAGAATTACCTAATGGAAAAACCCAGTAACACTTTGCCCGACCCGGGATTCGAACCCAGGACCTCGTGCTCAGCAGTCGCGCTTAGCAACCACTAGACCAACGAGGCAGTCAAGTAAGTTCTATGTCCGATGTATTTTGTCCCAATTGCGATTACTTGTAACGACTCAATGCAAAACAATAAGCCGTGTCTTTATTTATTTTCGAAACATTAAATTTGAATGATGAATGTCGCAGCGTCCATTAGTGTTCCCTATGGTAATAAGACGTGATTTATACAGCTGGCGTCACGTCACTAATTAATATTATCACGCTGCCGGCCCGCTGGATGGTGCGCACGATAAACACCAGGACATCATTAATAAGCAGGGCCTGTCCCGGCCTCTGACACTGTCACTACACAATCTATTAATTTTACTGACGGACTGCAAATATCTAATGGATTCTCTTTGTTGTTGGTTAAGGGGATGCGCTTATTACATGTTGCTACTGAACTATCAATTAAACTACAAAAACACAAAGGATTGCGTAAGGTTTTTTATAGTTACCATTTGCGCAAGTAATTGATGTCATCTACAACTAATAGCAGTTATTGGTAATTGTATAACGTACGTATAGTATTACCCTTAAACGTTGCCGCGACCGACCGGTAAACGACTGCTATGGATTAATAACATTTTTATTTCTACACTTAAGTGCCACCCCTATTAAATTTGGTCAGTCTAATATAACCGTTATTTACTACGAAATAAAGACTGATGTTGTTTGTTTGATGTTATATTGAAAAAATATCCGATTGTAGCACTAATCAAAGATCATTAATCGCGTTTACGTCGAAGGGCGGCGCGTGCGGCGGTGTCCGGCGGCGTCCGGCGGTCACTCACGTCGATATTATTACTTTTCTTAGGAAATGGCTGACATGTATTGCTTGGATCAAATCATTTGTTCCATTAGTCCTGACACTGAATTAGTATTATGTAATGAAGACAGTTGCCGAAAACACACCCGAGCTTAATGTATTATGTGTTCCTCTTGTGTTAAGGAAACTTTTCCTTTATTTTCGAAGATTTTCTTTTAGTTACAAGTTCAAGGTTGACATGTTTATGACGTTTGTTATTATTATGGTTTTAGTTAGAAGAGATCAGCTCAGATCTATCCGACGGTTCTGAGTAACGTGTTCATTCAATAGAGGTTAGGTTTACTAGGGGTTTTTGAATACCTCCTTACTTATGTTCAATGTTCATGCTCAAAAATACGTACTTATATGTATATAGAGTTCGTAAATTATATTGGTGCCTACTCTAGGGCTGTGGTTGTTAAAATAAATATGGATTTACTATATGAACGACAAACTTGTGTCATTATGTCGACAAACAACGAAAATTAGAAATAAACCACGTAAGTATTCGAGCTTGTTACATAAAGCTAACAAAGACATATCTTCTTTATACATCATACTTCACAGAAATTCTGAGAATTTGTCAAATATTTGAGAAATATTAAAGAGACGAGAGGTACAAGGTTTTAAAATACGTGACACGGCTAGAATATGTTAACTTCGCGAAGAAGTTCAATGATAGTTTTATTTTCGAAAGTCTTTGCAGAGTAAAATCATCCAATTATGTCATCATCATCATCAGCTGGAAGACGTCCAGTGTTGAACAAAGGCCTCCCCGTTAGAACGCCACATTGAACGACAGCTAATTTCATCTATCGGTTGCCTGCAATTCTGGCTATATCGTCGGTCCACCTGGTGGGACCAACTATGTATTTCATATAAATTAAATAGAGTGCTAGCATAAAATAAATTTGGTCAATCGATACATACATTGACAGACACAGTATGTCACCTGGGATTTAGATGAAATATTTGACTCACAGGTACTAATTAATAATTATGATGTTACAAAGAAGACCTTATTCATTGTGGCTGTATGAAGGTACATCACGCGGCACTCTCCATTCTGAAGCGACGGAATGATGAGCACACATTGAATTCTCTTACCAGATTGAAAAGTGTTTATTCCATCGTATCTTTAGACAGTTTTCTAAATAATACATCATGTCTGTACATACAACCGACATATTAAAGTGATGGTCAGGAATAGGATTCTGAAAATAGCTTTTAGGTACATTCTGCTGCTTGAGTTACATAAATACAGTTTTTTAGTAATAAATGTTTGGTGATTCGGTTTTTTGAAGTCGTTATTTTAAATACTTGATCGTTCGATGCTTTACTGACTGCGAAGAAGAGTCTAACCAATAAAGCCTGGATAAATAGATCAAGGCCTGTTACGACTCGTTTGTAGTAGTACTTTTACAGACATAAATTAATGCATATGGCCAGCTATAGGTGTACCGGTCATTAAAACAATTACATACCGACTGTAATAGCCGCTACATTACCTATATACATATAGTATCTTTATTAACGGATGTTAACAAACATCTCGCTCTCCTGTACTCTGTATAGAGTTCCGCAACATTGAAGCTAATTCAATATTATACGAGTATGTATAGTGAAGTCAAATGTTTGTTCGGAAATAACTTTTATTTGTTTGTTATTCGGCGTATCGGAATGGGCCCACTTCGGCAATTTGTTATTTAGTCTCGGTTTAAACCAACTTTGGTTAAATACGGTAAAGCTGAAACTGGATTTAGCTCAAAACGTTATCATTTACAATAAGCCTACAATTATTAAATATAGGTAATAAAGTAGAGTTAAAAACCTATCTGAAAGATAGACTAGAGTAAATAGAGTCTTGAACTAACTCTGGGAGTAATTTAGTTCACGCAGAGGCCTAAATAAATAATTCCAACCGGGAATAGATGTATTTCAATGAATCTAAAACTTTAAGTTGTAATTTTTATTCAAAAAGAATAACTGAATCCGCCGTTATCGGAGGTACCTACCAGCTGGTATATAATTGAAGAGCTCTCAGTTTTGTGGACCATCTAATATTAATTACACGAAGTGAGTGGGTTCCTTTCATCACGGTAATTGCCGAAGACGAGCCTTTTCTTTCGCTAACCAAGTAATTGTACCTGCCCTCTAAATATAAATATTGAGCGCCGCGGCAATAAGTAACCCTTTGACTCAGACGGTACTCGGCCTGACTCGACTCGTTCAATAATGTTGTGATATTCATTTATACCGCTGGAATATGCGTTTTCTTTCCATATTATAGTCATAGGATTTTATTAGTCCGGAATTCCGGATAAACGTCGTTTTCTACCGGTATATTTACCCATCCGGGTGGTATTTTTATGTAAGATTGGATAATATATTGTTATAATGTCCGTTAATTGTACCTATATATAACGAACAGTGTAGAATAAAAATACGTGTGTTATTAGTAGGGTTTTAATATTTGTAGGACGAGTAATAATATAACCGTGTATGTACCACGAAATGAAGTTACATTGTATATAGTATGTACACAAAGTAAAATCATACGATGAGGTTGTGAACTTGTGACAGACGTAAAGAAATATGTACTCCACATATTATGTTTGTGTATATAGTATCCACCTACGATACAGGAACAATTTACAGTACGCGCCGTTTCGTTTTTTTTAAAGAAAGATAAATTTATTGGTCCATTTAATTGGTTATATCTATTAGGTTTTTTTTAATAATAATGTTTTATTGGCATAAAAAAGAGGTAGCTACAATCATATTGGAAGCCCTGGCTCCTGAGCTAGGTGAGACCTGTGTTACAGGAGCCAGTGTCTTCACCCGTTTTTGGAACAACACTTTATATGCAATAAAATCCAAGTACAAAATGGTTAATTATAGGTAAAAGTAAATGGAGAAAGAGAAAAAAAAAATGAATGAATGACGTACTTGCTCTTTTGTGGTCTGAGAGGTCTGAGTGGTGTGGTGAGAGTCTGAGCGTAAGTATGTATGGGTTAGTTAATTTATTATTTATTTAAATAGTTATATCTATTAAGTTATTCAGTTTTTTTTATGGTGTCGTATGATTCCTGTTTGTAACAATCCTACTTCCTACTATAATATTATAAATGTGAAAGTTTGTGAGTATGGATGTGTGGATGTTTGTTACTCTTTCACGCATAAACGGCTGGACCGATTTGGTTGAAATTTGGTATGTAGATAGGTTATACCCTGGATTAACATATAGGCTACTTTATATCCCGAAAAAATGTAGCGGGTAACACCGCGGGGCGCAGCTAGTTAGTTATACAGAACAGAGGTATAGGAATGTTTATGTAGTAAGTAACCTCCTATTAAAGTATTCAATTATTGTATTTAGTTCGCCGTGTGTACTTACTACAATTTACCTTAGATCTAACAAATCTTTACCTAGAAACACATGGAACCCAGTTGGTTATCAATTATTACCGCGACACACATTGGATTGTAACTAGTTTCGCCCGTCCCTCGCGGCCTCAGCACTGCGGGCCATGTTATAAATACATATTAAATGACTGATGCGACGGTGCAAATAACAGCCTTATTGCAAGGGTTCAAGTTTCATACATTTTCGGGCTAGATACAGTAAACAGTGTAACTTTTCGCAAAAGTCTGAGCCGACTTACACATTGTGACAGCTCGGTAATCTTATGAAGATAACGCCAGTGGCCCGCAGTGACCTTATGCCTCCTCATAGGACGTCCCCAGGGATAGTCCTCCGATGCGAGCCAACTTCAGCGCAAGTTCCACTCCCTTACGCTATTTCTCTCTCGATGGACGCCCAGACTGGCAAATAATACCACATCTTAACCTTTCTGCAGTGAGCTATTCTTAACTCAATGTGCTGAGTTCTGTTCCAAGATAAAATGATGTCATAACTATTTGACAACAGTAATACATCCAATCTTAAACAACAATCAGATATATTTATTGTAACTCGTTCAGTTCTAAATCAAAGTAAAGATATCCGCGACACATGTTGATATTACGTCGGTGTAACAGTGAACTAGTTTCTTGATGACGACACTGTTTCGAATATGCCACTGGCCTTACTCACTCATAGCCGGAAAGCTAAGGGTGTGGTCCTGGGTCCCCGCATCGTACATTAACAGCACAAAGCTCTTAAACCGCCATCATCGAAGTTTTTACCTCGATGACGTAGTGTCGCTGTATCGAGGTAACTTCAGCATACACTCATCCATCACTCGTAACGTGTCGTGTGAGGCCCCCTAATGTATCCAGCCTCTGAGTGTGTACGACTTGCGGCTGTTTACTTCCTACAGTTAAAGAGGTTTGATTTACTATATGTATAAGTAACCTACAGGTATTGATCGCAGAAATATTCATTTGCAACTATGGTACGAAATCTTAATTGTTTGTTAAATTCCTTGAACGTCTGTTTATGTTTTCCTACCGCGGGCCGTAACCCGCATTCTAAGAAACCCTATAATTTACAAACTATTGTTTTTGGCACCGGTATTTAATAAAGTACAATTACTATTGAAGAAAATTAATACTAAGAAATGGTAATTAAATAAATTTATGTTTATTCATCACCGACAATTTCACAATAACAATTCAACAGAAAAAGACACCCTAAATTGATAATATTGTTGACACAGCCAGCGCACGGACAACATTTGAAATTCACTAAGTCAGCAGAAAAAGTCTTATCAGTTAGTTTCAACTGGATAGCTCATGATGTTGGTCGGTATACCTTATCCTTCGGTGGGGCTTGTTTTATAATATTCGTATTCTAATCGAGTTTTAACCTTATTGACACTATGTGTTGCACATTTCTAAACGCACGAGCGACGCCGACGGGTAGAGACTTGTATTGAATCAATTTATTCGTTCTTCTTACTTAAATCTTCGGAATCGACCCAGAAATCAGTCCAGTACACCTGCACGAGTTTTTTGACCTTCGACAGGAACCAGCAGACTATGATGACGGCCGCTATAACGTCCAGGTGGAACCGCTCCATCAGGCTGAGGTTGAGGTCACGGGAACGAAGATGTGGGGCTCCACCCGTGCTCATCACTTGCTCGAGCCAATAAAGCAGTTCTTGGTGAACTGGCACCAGCGGCTGCTGCAAGATAGCTGATGCCTGTTTTACATTTCTTCGGTAGCTGTGTAAGAGAACAAAAAGTTATAAATGAATTAGGCACGGGTCACAACTTCTTTCTAAAGTGCTTTAATAAACACCAAATAGAAAAGTGAATTTATCAAGATAAATACCAAAGGATGGGGAGGAAATTCGTTTCTATCAAGTTTGAAATCTAGATAGGCAAGAAACCTCATTAATTATTTTAGCAAACCCATCTCCGAGCTTTAAAACAATCTTAAAGTTCGTATTGCGTACTACTGTATGATGGAAATACATTTTTGATATTTTACATCATTTCAGTGAAATCTAAATTGAGAACCACAGAGTTTTAAAATGTCAACGTATATTTTTCCTCGACAACATTTTATGAAAGTGAATAAATTATTGTGGAATAAATCACGGCACAAAGCACATTATACCGCGCCGCACTTTTATGATCCCGCCGGTAAATGGCACATCCACTAAATGGCCTCCGTAATCCTTGACAAGATTGATGGATGACACAACACATTAAATAAAACAAAATATTAGATAACAGGGACATCATGAACTTACTAACTAAACAAACAAGTTTTGATTTATCTAACGTCCTGAGTACCAGAGATACATTATATGGATGTTTAGATTAAGATTTAATGAATCGTTAGGCGCTGTGGCTAAGGAATTCTGCTACGGATTCGATTCCCGTACCGGACAAATATGAGTGTTTGTGATTTTGTGAAACGCACCCACCGCCGAGGCATGTGAGGCAGTGTTTAAGAAAAATCATGTATTTCACAACCGGGATATTTAATACTCAAATCTTCGGCTTGAACTGTAGTTACATAAATTGAACCTTAATTTGCGGCCACATGTTCAGTAATGAACTAATTGGCGCAATCTGCAACCACTGTCCGTTCCAATTAGGTTAGGTCTTCAATGAATATTAATTAAGATCAAAACAATAGTGTCACAGTGTCAATCACCACCCCAGCTGCTATGTATAATTCCTGAAGGTGTAAGTTGAACTGTGCCAGGCTCAAAAGATGTATGGTAAAAAAATACTTTAGTCTTGTGTAAAAGGTATGTATAAAATAAACGATATAAAAAAATCGTAAAAAGGCAACAGTTAATTTAAATACAGAAATAACATTTTTCTTTTATCCGCAGAGATTCTTTTGTTGGAAGTAATTGTTTGCTGAAATCTCTATATTGAATTAAGCTGGCCTTTGTACGCCAAACGTAGCCCATAACTTTCTTTTAAATTGTTTTTTTCGAAAATGCTACAAGGCTACATACGTAAAGTTCCCAAGTATCTCCAAGACGGCCTCCTTGATGTGGTACCCCAATGTTCCGGAGAAGGGTACTTTGAGACCGCGCCCCCCGGCGGCTGCGACGTCCACGGTGAGGTGCTGGCCGTCCTGCAGCGGGACTCCGATCACGGGCACGCCGAAGTACATCGCTTCCAAGTACGGCAGCCATCCGCCATAGGTTATTATCATCACGGTGTTAGGGTGCCCTGCAGCAACGGTTAACAATATTGCTTGTGAAATGATTTCACTATTTTTCTTATAAATTTTGGTATCAAGTTTTGTTCTACCAGTTTTAAAAAGGCGGAAATATTTAAATGTTTCCGATCTAGTTAAAAAACAGGTTAATTTACAAGGTGTTTACATATAGATCGCACTTTACCTTCATATTATTTGCAGCCAACATTCTATTAGTAGACTTAGGTAACCAAGATTTTTACTTAGTTTTTTATTAGATACTTATTCCAGAAGCCTCCTAGCCACAATGTTCTTGTAAACAAGTGTTAACATCGACTCACTCAACACGGCCTGCAGCGGCACCCGCTCTTCGAGCAGCACGTTCCCGGGCACGTGCTCCAGCCGGCCGCGGTACCTCCACACCACGGTCTGCTCCACCTGCCTGAAGGCCCGAAGCAGCTGCTCCTTCACGCCCAGCGACAGCTCTTCGCTCACCGAAGACCCCAGGTTGAAGTAGATCACACCGTGCTTGGCGCTGTCCAGAACTGTCTGCAGCTTCTGTTAAAATCAATAAGACGTTCAAATATTTGGATGAAGGTGAAGATGAATTACAATAATATTTTGAGGAGATATTATTAAAAATCGTTTTTTCAGACTGCTTTCGTGTTACCAACTTATTGACCTACCACACTTAGCACTTTAACTAGCCTTTAAAAAATAAACAATAATAATACCTGCTATAATAATATATGCGTAGATGGTTTGGGCATGTAGAATGGATGGATGAAAGAAGAGTGACAAAACGAATATTTGAGGCGAGTGTTAGTGGAGTATTCGAATGGGGAAGACCTCGGCGAACATACCTAGACCAAATCGGAGATGTTTTACAAAAAGGACAACCGAAGAGCGTGTATGAGGAATGTGATGAGTGTGAATGAAGCAAAAGAAGTCTGCCAGGATCGTAGCTAATGGAAATCCGTGGTTTCTGCCTACCCCTCAGGGAAACAGGCTTGACTTTATGTATGTATGTAATACCTGGTAGCATACATTGCATCAATGAAGCAGATATTTTTTTGTTGCGTCGATCACAAAAAAGGCTAAGGGCAGGAAATCATAATTAATATTTACCGGTGTGTTAGCATTATAAAGCAGCAATCTCTTCAAGCGTGTCTATGGATTCGTCATGGTTGTGACTGCTTACTGCACTGATGAAGTAAGGTAGCCATAAACGCATGCATTTCATGGTACCTTTGCGTAATATGTTCCTGCCACAGCTCATGCATAATTACCACAGTTTTTCTTTATTTGGACATCACGCGACGCCATGGTCATATTATGTATATATAACTGTTATGAATATAAATTTTTCCGTTCAAGTAACTCTTACATAAGCAATAAACTGATGAAGCGTGTAATGTAATAAGAAGATATGTTTAAAAGATTTCGTAAAGAGTATGGCACAGCGGCTAAAGTGTGAAGGCGGTGTCATTAGTTCAGTAGGTATAATTATTTTTAATTTTATTATGTACAAATGAGGTTAGACCAATAGTAACACTGTTAAAATTAGAGCGGTAACGGGACACTTTTGGCAACCTCTTCAAGGGGACTAAAGTAATGGAGACTAAAGATATAATAGGTACCCATATTATAAAATATACATTACGGCGATATACCTGCTTAATGGCAGTCGTATCCAAACTCTACTGAACTACTGGACAACTAGAATGAAGTAATATAAAAACAACATAACGATATAAGATTTGAGGCTGCAATAAAAGTATCTGTTCTAAACGGTAGGCGGTCGTATAAGTTTACGAGCGCGTTAGCGTAGTGGCTCAGCGGACCATAAAATGTCGGGTTCTGTTACCGAATGAGGTCACGGGCTATCGGCCGTTCAATTGTATTTACGTAATTTATTTCACTTACATTACCGGAATACGCCTGAAGGCTACCACTGTGTATACCCTGAGTGGTATTATAGCGATAAGATCAAAGTCTCATTCCTGCCTCATTAGAATGGTTACAATATCAAACTGAAGTTGTAACGCGTCTGGACTTGATCAAAGCTCGTCACAATCATTGTGACGTTTCGATGTTTATTGTTTAACATAAACCTAATTTCGTCTTATAATTTTGTACAACATAATACTTAAGGCTGGAATCAAAGTTCTACATATTACATTGTTAGTTGCAAATTGATATTTGTTGTTTAACATTACGACATTATTTCTACACTGTAACAACATTTAAACATTTCTTTTCAGTGAACTAGTTTTCAGTTGTTGCTCGAGATAATAAAAGCAACAAGCAGTGTGTACGAGCATCAAAACAGGATGTGTAACTGGGACCACCAGAGAATATAATATCTGTAGAAATTGCATTTGCGAACAACATGTAAGTACGACGGCGTTCATTTTAATAGATACACATTGATATTTATTGGTATTTTTTTTTTTTTTTTTTTTTTTATTTATAAAAAACGTCGCCCCACACTAGGAATTTCTCCTGTGTCGTGGGTGCGTTTCACAAACATGAAATATCACATACACAAACACCCAGACTCAGGACAAACATCTGTGGTTCGCACAAAGTTTTGCCCCTTGCGGGAATCGAACCCGCAACCCCTAGCGCAGCAGTCCAATAGCTTAGCCACTGCGCTAAACAGGTCGTCAAATTAGATGATACGTTACGAGGTGCAAATCAGTTCCTCAAATATCGCTGCGTATATAAATGAAACAGGTTGTTAAGAGTTGTATCAGAATAGGAGAACATAGTTGTGTCCATGAATGTTGGGTTTGTTACACCGATGTCTGAGATATAAATAAAGTTCTACACATAATGGAACAGGTGCTTCACGTCCAACACGAGGCACGTGCGAAGGTCGTCAATGAAAAACAAAAAGAGATTTGTTATCATACTGATATCTCGTATTTGAACTTTTTTGTTTAGTCTAGTTGAACTGAAGAGAAACAGACATATTTAGTTTAACTGACAGATGAAATATCCTGAATGAGTCGTTATGTGAAGATGGCTGGAAATATACTAGCCCACTTGAATTCTAATCTTATAAGAGAAATCTATATATTTATTTAAATCTAGATCATAGTAAATATGCGTTATGTTTTATATTGCTACGTTTGCGTCACCGACAAAAGTGGCAGAATAAGTAGTGCTAAACTTAGAAAGGTTAATATTTTCTCTAGAATTAATTCTAATTAGGTTTAATTGACCGATCTATGTCTCAACGGATATTACTAATACAAACAGTCAAATGTGGGTATTAACTATTATGACCGATGTCACCACCGAGCAACTGTATGGTTTCGTTTACAAGTTTCAGCCTGTAAGCCTCTCCAGATCGTTGGCCGACACTTGTTGCTTCAGATTACGATCAGTTCAACGTTACAGTTAAGTATTAAATTAATTATTTAAAAAGTCTCGCCAATCGACTCAACTGGTTAAGCAGGCTGAGCTCCTTCAGCTAGCTGCGAGAGACAGCGTCGACAAATAAGCCTCGTAGTTTACTGCTGAGTGTCTTGGGCTCTACTACAAGGAAAACAGCGTTTATTGGGTGGGTGCGAAATTAAGATTCTTTCATGGTTTTAGAATGGTTTGAGTGCACAGCAGAAAGCATCTCTGCCTACACTTACTGGGTATACAAGTTACAAGTTAAAAGTCAATCAATGCAATTATTCCTTGCACCTACGAAGGATTCAAAATACATTAGAATCCAAACAATTAGACACGTGCCCAACTGCCCACACTGTCCACGTGTGTAATAATTGTCCTTTCATATTGATTATTAAAATATTTAACCAAAGTAATTATCTAAATATATCAAAGTAATTGGTGGCAAGTGAAAGGGAAATTAGTGATGTTGCCTTACTGGTCAAGTAAATCCACTTACAGTAAAGTTATTTAGTCCTCACAGAGACAATTAAAATATAACTTTGATCAAGATTTTAATTTAAAAAATATATATTAAAGTTAACTTCAAACGATTGTTAACAAGTGGTCTAACATGTCAGCTAAGTATATAATGGCCGAGGCAAGTGTATACTATATAGTAGGTTACATAACTGATCGCGCGAAGCGTCATCATATAGGTAATTTAATTTGCCTAACGTTCACATTACAAGTTGGTATACTTCTTCAAAAGCTGTAGCAGGACACAGGTTAACAGAATAATATTACGGAAGGCACCTTTGGCAGCGCTACGGCAGCCCCCTGGATGTGATGACCGGCGACATATTTGGCGTTGCTAGGCAACGGCAGTCCCTGGCCGAGCAGCGGGTGAGAGTTCACCAGCAGCATGGACCCGTTGTACACCAGCTCCTCGTAGAGCGGGGGCGTACGCCCCCGCCGCTGGATCGCCAGCTGGTAGATCTCGTAATATGCCGGAGACTCCACGTGGTTAGTCATGTAGCTGTGAATTGATTATATTGATGTTTAAATATAACACATTGCATTTATAAACCACGCAAATATTGCACGCGGCACGTTCAGCGGACAGCCGCCAAGTTGCGGGTCAGCTGGGAGACGAGCAGAACAAAAGGAAAGCAGCCTCATTACATGCCGTCTGCATATTTAGCAGCCATTTGTAATGTCAAGTGTCCCACTTGCGGCCAATTAGCTGCGGGTCAACGCCCGGCTGACCACAGACACTAACTGCACACATTTAGGTCTTACATCGATTGATTGTCCTTGTTTATTGACTGCAACCGCTATGCCGCTCAGGATAGACGCCAAATGTTTGCGGCGGTGCACCGGAAAGTGGACGGAGATAGGTAGATGATGATGATATAATACGAGATCAATACATCCCAACTAATATTATAAGCGCAAAGTTTATGGATGGATGTTTGTTGTTACTCTTTCACGTACTAAAAACTACAGAAAGGATACAGGAAACTACAGGAAGGACCTTTTGAACGCCACGGCCGGATATAGCCGACAAATTAAAACGTGCCCAACACGCCACCGTCGGTTAATGCCGACAAAAGTCGACCATTTTCTAGTGTCTTGGCGTAGAAGTGGCGCCGATGCGTTAGTTAGCTCTAGCGTTCAACAGGTTATGGAAATTTCATATTTAACACATAGGCTACTTTTTACTCCGAAAAAATGTAGCGGGTAACACCGCGGGGCGCAGCTAGTAAAAAATATTTCACTTTACTCTAATTGTATACTTAATTTGCAAAAAACTAAAGTAGAATGTATTTACTTTATGTTCTAGGACGACAATTAAAGTACTACACAAAATTGTGTATCTGCTTGATTAGGTACACAAGGTGAGTGGTCTGTAGACGAAAAGGCCCCCGGTAACACGTCGATAGCTTCCTAACGCAGTTCCAATAGGCACCGCACGAGATCTAATTTATTTTAACTAAAAACTCGATTAAACTTTTGCTCATTCCATTTGGGATTTAACCCGAGCAACCACAACGAGACAGTTCAGGTACTTTTTATCGACTTACGTAAATCATCAAACTGGAGCAGACAAATTATTTTTTTGGTTTTTGGAACTTATTTTTATTACTTGTATTCTAAATGTATTAGCGACTTCCCCGTCAAAGGTACTTTTGACCCAGATCAACTTTTTCAAAAGCGAAATTAAGTCATATTGTACCTGATAGAAAACTAGTCATATTACTTTGATCATCAAACTCTTAGTTAAGATATCTTTATACTGACGTGACCCAAGCGGTGAGGTACGCCTGCCGGGCGATCCTGTACGCCCTGTCCCACACGTTGGGTGGCATGCGGGGCAGGCCGCGGGCCAGGGGGTCCACGTAGCTGGCCGCGCCGCTGGCCTCGTGCACCAGCCGCAGACTCAGCCAGGACGCGTCCTCCGCGCTGTACCACACCAGCGGGCACTCGAACACTGATGCCAACCTAACCACAGAACCAACCAGAAATGTATACTCCTTTATATTGACACTTTGACTGTGCGCGAAGCACACTCAACGGCCAATGACCACTGAAACAACACTGGGAAAGGGGTCAGGACTACATTAACCTAATATTTACTAGCTATGGCATTCCACAATGTAATGTAGGTGTTAAAATAACAAATTATTACCATTTGCTCAATAATTATATTTCACAAATTTAAATTTACCTGATCAACAATTGCATTATTTTAATTTGAAATTAATTTGTAAATCATTGTGGGGTTTTAACCTTATCTACCTACCAAGGCTTAGCATTAAACAAACATGTATATTATTATTATTATTATTTCAGCCATGATCGTCCCACTGCAGGGCAAAGGCCTCCCTTTCCTTCCTCCATTCCTCTCGGTTGTGAGCTGCATTAGACCAATTTACTTTAAAGGAGTCCAGCTCGTCCCGCCATCTCCTTCTGGGCCTACCGCGACGCCTTTTGATGTTGTGTGGCATCCACTCCGTAGTGGTTTTTGCCAAACATGTATATTATGAGGTTTATTTAAGGAAATTGTCGATAGCTTACTAAGGTTGAAATCGATTCAGATAAAACGTAAGCCGGTGATTAATGAATACCTAATTACATTCAGTGGAATACCAACGATCCAGTTCCTCACCTTATCTGTAGGAGGAATATAATTACGTAAGTATCCGACTTTAAGTATCCTTTGATCAGAAGGAGAGCTTTATATTACAGTAAATAGATACGTATTCATGAAGCCAAATCCGACATAAATAACTAAATACTTCGACATAAATTAGTGGGTGGAAACTCAGACGAATCGTAAAGGGAAATAGAAATGCTCCGATATATCCACGATAGAGGTCGGTAATGTAATCAGCTCCACGGCATGCTTTGTGCTCCTCTCATCTCAATCTTAACAAAAGTTTTCGTCGGAACAATGATATGTTTAGAGATACATAGATCTTTTTTTATAAAGTCTGATCATCTTGGTACAACTTTTTACCGAGTATCTGTTGTTGCTTTTGTTCGCATATCTAGAGAAATTCAGGGTTTATTAAAATAAATCGAGGAAGCTAATGTATAAATTGGGTTTTTGTATGTTATGATGGAGGACTCCAAGCAAAAACTGTACAAATTAAAATGAACAACGACACGTTTGTAACTGCGATGACAGGAAGAACCCTTTCTTGTTATAGATATCCCGATCCGAGAAAACTTTACTGGATTTTTCTTATGATACTGAATTTCAAGCCTTATTGAATGAACTCACGGTGCCAGCAGCCCGCTGTAGTACCACTCCGCTACCACGAGGTCGAAGTGTTCATTCGTGTCCTGTATCAGCGCCTGCACGTTGGGGTGGCGGAGCGCGCGGGCCGCCAGCCTGGCGCCCTCCGTGAGCATGTGGTGCTGGGGCAGGCGGCTCGACACCGACTCCGGGAGGTACGAGCTGACTTTATCTGCAGAACGGTCAAAGTATATAATAATAATAATGTTTAATTTAAGCAACATAACTCATAGTGTTAGTAACAATATACTTACAAACTATGTTAGTGATACACTATATATATATAGTTACCGCCCACTGGATAACGAATTCTACCAAACTTCTCAACTTCTCGATGTCATTTAAGGTTATGTTATGAAACATTCGACACATTATATTTCGTGTGTAGTATCTTTAGTAGTAATGTATATATTTAAGACACCAAAGTTTTCGAGAGTGGCGACCACGAACCGGAAGACGCAGCGTTGGCAGGCCTCCTACCAGGTGGACCGACGATATCGTCAGAATTGTGGGAAACCGGTGGATGCAATTGGCAAGCTGTCGTTCATTGTGGCGTTCTAAGGGGGAAGCCTTTATTCTATTATTAAACGGGGTGAGACCTGGTGACCTGAAATACAGGATGTTACCTAGCTTAGGCACCAGTCTCCCACAATAGACTGTACTCTTTCTTAAACAACCAGACTTTGTAAAATTATATTGTGGTGAGAAAATAAATAAATATTATTATTATTATTATATTCATCAGTGGACGTCTTCCGGCTGATGGTGATGATGATGATGACATCAATGACTTTTAAACTGAATCCAATAAACGGCAGTCTCTAGAAGTAAGTCTCTTGAAGTTGCAGTCGAAAGTAGAAAGCAAATGTAGAAGGTTCATCTCCTTCATCCTTGTGCTTCATTGACGTCAAGAAATCATTAGATTTTTTCTTTAGTTTAGTAAGGTTCTAGTATCCTGCAAACCTGAACCATCCTCGTCGTCGGCAGAACTGATGTCAATCACTTTGAGAAGCTCGCTCGACTTCACCCGGGTGAATGTTGTTATGTATGTCACCTGCAGACAACCACATACAATTATGGCTACGAAATATAAACTACTGGAAAGTACGAATATCTATACAAGTATCTGTAGCCTGTTAATAAGTATAATATATAATTCAATATATTATTATTCAAGGTTCAATATAATAATTTTGGAATAGATAATCATCGATTTTTTACGATTTTACTTTGCTTTTAATATGTAATAATAATAATGACAGCCTATAACTGTCCCACTGCAGAGCAAAGGCCTCTTCTCGTATAGAGAAGGATGGAGCATTAATCGCCACGCTAGCTTACTGCGGGTTGGCGATTTCGATAATTTTATGCACATTTCGTCACGATGTTTTCTATCACCGTCAGTGGTGTCTTAGAATAGCTAAGAGTGTATTTATAACATTGAAAAAGTTATACTTGCTCGGGTTGGAACCTGCAACCATATGCATACAAATCCCGTATGTTAACCACTAGGCCATCACGACCTCGCTTTAAATATAATTTAAGTAATTTAATAAGCCTGCAAATATGTCTCGTTGATACAATTCAGTAGCTTATTAAGGTTTTGTTTATCATAGTATCCCAGATTGTTAATAGATTACATTAACGTCGATGGTAATCAGAGGTATTCATATAACGTCACCATCTACGTACTTACATCATGCCCCCCATCGATCAGGGTCTTCACCAGGTGGTCTCCGAGCAGCGTGTGGCTGCGCTGGCCCACAGGGAACACCACCAACAGCCGCTCACACGCACACACATGAACAACCGCACACATCAACAACACATACTTATACCACATAGTTTTAAAAGTGCCCTATAGACTGGGTCTCAATATATAAATAAAATTTTTGAATTATCTTTTTTTCAGGCTCGTGATTGAGGCTCCATAAGTTCTCGAGTAATGAAATGTATTTTAAACACAATTTATATGTCAGGCACGGCTATACATATATATTTACATTAGAAAGTATTTTTTTCGATGAAGGGAGTATTTTTGTTCGCTTATTTTAGGACTTGATAGACAATGAGAGTGGTCGCCAGTCAACAGTTTCGATAAGCACTGTGCCTGCTGATGTCTCGTCGTGGACGCGGCGCAAAGATAACGCTTGTATGTCTCCTTTATCTTATCTCTGAAACTATTTGTATTTATTATAATTAACCTATTTAAAGAGAAGAGATGCCCTGATGATGGACTTGTAGTTATATGGGATTGGGGATGAAATATCAATACGTAGCGTTCGCTTATTTGTTTCACCTCACATGGTGACGGACGCTACGCTGTTCATAAAGGCGCATTTTTAATTTGATTAGTAGATTGTTAAATGTATTAATTTCTTACTTATACTAGACCTATACCTATCACTTTTTAAATGGACAGACGTTATAACTCGGGTAGAACAAGCTACTTTGAGCTGGCTTAAAGCAGGGTTCATCCATTGCCAAGCCAAACTACATCCAAATAGAACTGGTCTTTGCTAGAGCCTCAATTAACATGAAAACCACGATTTGTCACGGAATATGTTTTGCACGTAAGTAGATAATGCCGAGTCCCTCGCGACGCGCGTAATCTGCTAATACGTGTTTTAATGCAGTTCGGCTTAGTTATCATCATTACTGCTGATTCTCGTCTAGTTTGCTGATAACCATTAAAAATACTGTCCCTACAGTATTCGCTGCTGATACTGCTGATTACAGTGTGTTCCGCCGTCAGCTGGCTCGTAGCTACCACTCATAAACACTCCCTCACACTAGCTTCACTGCTAAAATTTATATTTTAATTTGTTTTGAAGCTTCCACTAAAGTCAAATAGATTTCCTGGAACAACCGATGTTTTCCTGCTCTTTATTGTGAATCAGATTATACCAGTGATGGATCAGAGGCCGCTACTCCAGGAAAAAGGCGGATTAATTTATTTATTATGGTAATTTTTCTGTTTATCAACATATCACATCTATATTCCCTGAATGACGTGTAGGTTTATTCTACAACTTCTACCTTATAACACAGGTTCACTTCATTGAAAAGTCGCATAGAATTCATCTGGGTATGGACCCGCAGCCTGGTTCCTGGACAGTAATGTATAATACTGGCCAGAGACAAAACTGGCAACGCAACTAGTATACAATTGTAACGTATAACTGAAGGCATGTGCCGGTCGCATTAGTTACAGTTGTATAAGACCTCCAAATAAATCAGGCGGCGCGCAGCGGTGCGTGTAATCTGTGGCCGCGAGTCAGCACGCCAGTGTGTCGCCTGTTATCAGCGCTGATACAGGAGATGACTGATCAGTCGTGGGAGTTCCTCGTGACGTTATCAGCCGCTAAGAACCGAGCGTATCTGAAGTGCTACATGATATCATTACTATAAAAATTCTACTAGTTTATTATAGTAACTTTTTCCTTGTTAGCACCCTGCATATATATGTAGGTAATATACCTAGTAGGTACACCACTTCTGTTGCTGCTTTGCGGACAGTTAAAGTTGATGATTTGCCTCCGATCCCATGACGTAGGTACCTACATAAAACCGCGCCACACCGGATGGCCATTCTAGAAAAAATATAACTGTACTGGAACTACTAGATTGGGTAATGTGAATGTGATAAATTCGTTATGGTATGCATTCAATAAACAGACTTTTTAACAGGGCTTTCAACGGATGTATCAGTCTTTATACACCGGATATCTGTTAAATCATTACTATAATTACCGCAGCATCCGCGGGAATCTGCGAGTGTAAGCTTATCTAGAGCAAGGCAACAAAAAAGGCAATCAAAGGACAACGACCTTGTTTTTATAACTTGAGACATTGGCAAGAGTTTGCCGATAGTATAATCAGCGATAATATTATGATCTAACCGAGATTCTACCGATCTAGAATAGAAAATAATCTTAAAAAAGGTTTTTGAACTATACAGCGATATTTTACATGGCGATTTTTATATTAATGTTTTCATAATAATGTAAAGATATTTTAAAAGAATGGCTCTTTTACTGAAACTAATTGGCGACCAGTGAGTGCAGTTAATCATAGGCTATTCAGTTCAATACTAGTTCGAATATTGATTTGATCACGTTCTTCTGCGGACATCATTTGTGCTGAGCCTAATTGTTTGTATCATTGCAGTAAAAGGCATTCATGGCTCACAAGGCATTCCTGACGTGGCGCAGGGCCCCAGTAGTAGTAGTAGAACCCAACCCCACACCATATTATAATTACCAAGTACGTAATATAATGGCCGCTGCCATATCCTCGGGTATAAGTAATGGGTGCAATAACACTCCATCATCATTACAAGCGGCGCAGGTTGGTTCCTGGCTCCAGAACCCAGAGACCTTGAACAAGTAGGCCAAGGTCACGGCAGTGTCAGGGTCTGTATCCTAGAGGCTGGGGCCAAATTAAGTTTGAATATCTGAAGGCGATGACTGTCGAGTGACTGTCAACACAATTATTTATTGTGCTTCTGAGAGAGGTTCGTTCTTTTTATTGCTGCCGTTGAAAACTTTTTTTCTGATTTTTTTTTAAACAAACGTCGCCCCACATTAGATACTTCTCTTGTGTCGTGGGTGCGTTTCACAAACATTAAATATCACATACACAATCATCTAGACTCGGGACAAACATCTGTGGTTCGCACAAAGTTTTGCCCCGTGCAGGAATCGAACCCTTAGCGCAGCAGTCCAACCTTAGTTACTGCGCCAATCAGGACGTCAAAAATATAGTTGTTGAAAGATATCTCTTCAATGGTGATAGTAAAGTACACATTTAGTTAGATGACTCTTGCTTATGAGAAAATTGTTGTTCAGTTAATGGACATTGAAATGTTAATGATAATTGACCTACTAGACTTGTGATATACTTACGAATGGACTAACTTTAATACGTAAGCTGGTTAACGTAAAATTCCATACTAAACATAGCGTATGGCAGCCTCCTCCCACAATTGCAGGAGCTGCCCGTCGCGGAGGCGGCAGGCTGGGGGCGCTAATTACGGATGAATGGAAAGCGGGTTAATTGCGCAGTCGGAGCAAACAACCACGGACAGCGCACAGGAGCTCTATTGTCCAACCTGAATAGGAGGAGGCCAAAGTCCTGAGGCATCCGTGTATAAAGGTGGCAAACGTAGGCGACGCATGGTTGACTTTTTTGGTGCTATAATTGTGTCCTTAGTCCTCCATTCTAGGTATGTTCGTTCAGTCCTATACAAAGGTGGTAAGTGTATGATACTCAGATGCTCTTTTGTTTTCGTCCAGTAGGTACATCAACCGTACTATCTATGTTGGTGCTTTGAGTCTTTCACTTTGTTGTTTATTACAATCATAAAACATGGATTGTTTTTAGTACTTGGGCGTAATTAATACTGTAGTAAGTTTCAGCGTAGGTTTTGCTAAATTGCTATTGGTTAGCTATTTGTTGTTTGACTTGGCGGAACCACTACCGTGCCTCCATATTTAATTGGTGTATTACTATTTCAAATTCCTGGTAATATTTGGAGCTCTATTTGTTTCCCAGAAGTGTCATTATTAAACCGTAGTCAATGGGAGCAGGACTCCGTTAACTTGGAAGTTCTGATATTAACATAATGGCTTCAAATAATACGAGGGTCAAACTGAAAGTTCTTAGAACTGGCCACTTATAAACAATATAATAAAAAAATAATTCTACAATTTGAAAATAGAACTCTTTGCCAATATTACTGAGTATATATTTCATTAATTTGTCATTTGTTTTACGATTTGGCGGCAAATTGAAAATTGTCTGTGTCACGTCAACATGAATTTAACACGAGAAAATTTTCGTGCAATGATTTTTTATGACTTTCGATGTCATTTAAGTCAACAAGAAAGTTATGATAGACTACGATTGGCCTTTCACGATGAAGCCCCATCTCGTGCGACAGTTTACAACTGGTTTAATTAGTTTAAACGTGGTCGCACTAATCTCACTGATGATTTACGTGAGGGACGGCCTTCTACGGCGACGACTGAAGATAACATCTGTGTTGTGCGGCGTATGATAGAGACTGACAAAAGAGTGACCTATCAGCAGATTCGGACAAGCTTAGGCATCGGTATGAGTCAAGTGCACAAAATCCTCCACGAACATTTAGCAGTCAGGAAGCTTTGCGCCCGGTGGATACCTCATAATTTGACTGAGGCTCAAAAACTCCATCGTGTGGATTGGTGCCGTAAAATGATTGAAAGATTTAACGGAGGTGACTCAAATGCTGTGTTCGACATACTAACAGGTGACGAAAGCTGGATTTACTGTTATGATCCTGAAACCAAAAGACAATCTGCTCAGTGGGTGTTTCCTTTCGAGAGGTTGCCAACTAAAGTGAAGAGAGATCGAAGTGCGGGAAAAAAAATGGTGGCCTCGTTCTTTGGAAGGATAGGTCATTTCGCAACAATTGTGTTAGAGGATCAAAAAACAGTTTCTGCAGAATGGTACACTACCAATTGTTTGCCACTTGTCTTGGAAAAAGTTCGAGAGAAACGACCTCGCAGTAGGATCCTCCTTCACCACGACAACGCCTCGTCGCACACCGCTAAGCGAACGATCGACTATTTGGCGACATCAAACGTTGAATTACTGGGTCACCCGCCGTATAGCCCCGACCTCGCCCCTTGTGATTTTTATTTATTTCCAAAAATTAAAGAAAAACTTAAAGGAAAGCGGTTTATGAATGCTGAAGAAGCGGTGGATGCGTATCGCGATGCTATTGAAGAGAACCCTAAAGACGAGTGGGCAAAGTGCTTTTCCCAGTGGTTCCATCGCATGCAGCGGTGTATTGACGTGAATGGACAATATTTTGAAAAGATATAATAAAACTAATAACTGGCTAATGTAATCAGTTTTTGATTTTCTAAGAACTTTCAGTTTGACCCTCGTATACGCACAATACTGTAAACCCTCCCTTTTGAGGGTATCGCTGATATTAAATCACGACTGTTTTGGGACGTCGCCGTAACAACAATAAATAGTAGTCTTCACGTTTTCTATTGTTTTACTCACATATTTTTTTACATTGTGGGTGTTGTATCTCGACATATACGAGAGGTTTACAGTTCGTTTTTAAATAAAAGGCTAACAGAAAGTTCCGAATACAGATAATATTCCCTCAGAAAGGTTAGTGAGCGAGCGTGCCACGAGTGCCACAGTGACTTCGCGGTCTGCCTCGCGTGACCCTACTACCTCCGGAACCGTTACACTCGTCATCGTGAACCATCTGTCATGAAGAGATACTCTCTATACTGTATCTTGAAAGGATTGCACGTAACACACATGATAGAGCTGTTGGTGACTTCACAATGCTGCAATCATAATATTTATCTTCAAACCTGAATTCAAATTGCCGAAGACCTAATTCATGGTAAATGCAAAACTCTCTCTTTTCCAAACCCCATACCTACCTAAGACACAACAGTACAACCGCCAAGTCAGTCTGTACACTTATTAAAAATGCTAGTAGGACATGTCATGTCATGTAAACTGTAGGTGTTAAGGGCGGTGGTGATGTGTGCAGGCGCTGGTCACGCGGTCCTCAGTAGATTCCTGCGTGTCAGAGGCGTCGTCCAGGGCCGCGCACTGGCCGCAGGTGCGCGCGCGCGGCGGCCGCACGCACCGTCGCGTGCCATCACTACACCTGTTTTATTCATGAATACCTTCAGCCCTATTACTGGGAATTACACAATTTTGGGATGCGTTCTTTTCCATGACACTTAAGTTTGAAATTAAATGTAAAGAAAATGAATGAGTCAAAGTACTTTAAGTTTGAAAGTGGGCCAACGCTCGCCAACACAACGTTTTTTAATGGCATAATTTGTGATTCTAACCATATTTGGAAAACTCAATAATTGAAAATGTCATATTATATCGCTCATGTAATCCATCAATCTTTATAGCAGGTGTTTAGTCTAGTTATGTATATCTACAGGCACCATCATATAGTCAGGGGGCAGAAAGAAAACCGATCTGATCTACGACTGTGTCACGTCTATAAATTATTCATATTTATTTATTTTGTTTTTTTTACATGTAAAGCGAATTAACATGTTTATTACATTAAGGCCATCAATATTAAAACTTTGAAATGTCAAAAGCAACACAAATGGCTTGGGAGAATCAAAGATAATTGGGAACGCAAAATGGAGTACCAAGAGTTGATTAAAATATAGGGGTTAATTAGTGCAAGAAGCAGCCCCAATATTACCGGTTGTAAAATAGTTGAAACAAAGTTCCTTACCTCGGGAGATAACAATACCATCATTGTTGAAGATAAAACATGAAATTAAACGAAGTTTTGGAAAAAGACACGGAACCCGCACAGTTAGTTCATTGTTCATTTGTTTAAAGTTTTACGAGACCTGTGTTCGGTAGTCGGGACGGGTAGGGGGGGGACTTAGGTTGTGTTTAACAGAGGCTGGAAATGGAAGTTATCTGTTACTCGCTTTGATTGTATTATCAGATGAGCTAAGCGGCGAATAGCCTTAGATACAGCCATATAGTCACACAAAAACCGCCAGCCAACAAGGTGATATGCCTCCAAAACAGCATACACAGCAAACAACAAGTGAAACTTATACGACAATTATAGTAAAGGAGTAAGTACCTATACTACTTGTAGACCTGCATTTACACAATATAAACACAGCTTTTATGTCGATGTAATATGCCATACATTCAATAAATACACGTAACAATGTACACTCCTTTAAACCTCGCATTAGTATCGACGACTTCCCGACGTTCGACGTGCCCCGCGGGGATCATTTAGCGGGCGGTCCTACGATGTTCCCTAGAGGGAGTCATTAGCTTTTTACCTGTACTGCGTCTGTACCTAGACCTCTAGACGTGCCCCGAGGCTAGCGTCGTGATGACAAGCGTGTTATTACGGGCCTATTACAGCAGTTTACAGGTTGTATTTGTATGTTCAGAATGTTTTGCTTTCTTTGGTCGTAAACTTATAACGTTCAGTTGTTTTAACAGGCTGAATGCTAATTAGCTTCTTGCGGGCAATTTTTAATAGCGTGTTATCAACACACCGCCACGAAGCACTACCTACTTTGTAGTGGGACAGTTACAGACCAACCGGCTAACTCACATACTGGTTTCATTAAGTTCCACCAATGAATGTTCTCCCTAGGATCATTGGTTTCTTTACTTGCATAGTAGTCCCTTATCCCATCGCACAGCTTCATAACTACGGTAATATATAATACATAAAACCAACAAAGTAAATATCTTCATCGTTAATATTGTTTCTTACCGACAACGTTGTACGCACAAACACTAATAATAATTTACTAGTTCTGTATCATAGTAATGATGGTAAAGGTAACAAACAATATGCAAAAGTTCGACTCTTTACAATACTTAAAACAACTAGGTATTGTAAACTATCGTAGTGGGTATGTCCATCTACTTATTTACGGCTTTATTCTGTTTAACGAGTGAGTAATAAGACAAAATAGGTACGTCAAGACTCAGGGTCGTAGCATACAGAAATCCGTGGTTACTGTCGCACAGAGAAAATGGCGTCATATTTTGAATATGAAGAAGAATTCATACAGGTATCTAATAGGAAAATAATTAAAGATCACTTATTCATCCAGCTGGTAGCTCCGATAACACATTGACTTAATTACCAACTACGAACTATTCTGAGAGATACATATCCTAACTACTAACGTATTGTCTAAGCGCGGTGCATTTCTGATATCCTGAGTACCAGGTTATTCTAATCATCGTGTAAAGTTCTCTAGTGAACCTTCTGTAACTTATTGATTTAGTGCGCCAGCCCGCGGCGGCGCTGGCGGCGGTCCAGCACTCCTACAGGTGTCGCGTTAGCTCCACGAGTTACATCTCGATACGTTACAATTATTATACAGTTTCTGAATGTTACTTCATTCATGAGAAGCCAATTATACTAATATGTAACCTAATTATACGGAGCTGAGACGTGGACACTGACGGTGCGGCTGATCTTCCAACTTAAGGTAGCTCAGCCAACTATGGAAAGGGCTATGTTGGGAGTTTCTCTGAAAGATAGGATTGGAAATGAAATTATCCAACAGGGAACTTAACTTATTGACAAAGCCTACAGGATTAGCAAGCTGAAGTAGCTGTGGGCAGGTCACGTCTATGAAGAACCGACAAGCGTTGGGGAAAACGTGTTTTGGAGCGGAGACCACGGCTCGGTAAACGTAGTGTAGGAAGCCCTCCAGCTAGGTGGGGCGACGGAAGATCGAGCTCAGTGACATGCTATAGGAAAGGGCTATGTCCAGCAGTGGACTGAGATAGACAATTATATGAACACGGCAGGTTATTGAGACGTCTCTACACGCTTAAACGTTATTTTTTAAATCTCATAGGAAGTCATAAAAGTAGAATATTAAACTTCCAACGATCTGTGAGATTGTTCGTTGATATATTTGTGATGATATTTGACCAATTCCTTTCCTTAACTACTTTGATGTCAATATTCTCAACCTGGGTTTTGGTTCATGATCAAAAGATAGGTATAGGATAAATTATTTTATTTTATTTTATTTTTTATTTTATTTATTAGGGAAAACAAACAATTACACACTATATATGATTAACAATAGCTTATTATCTAGGTATATAAATGCGTAACTAACTACGTAATCCACAAATTACATATTCGAGTTAAATTTGGAAGACACGAGTACAACAATACAATTTATCAAACAGGTTAAAATTTTGTTCTTTTATTAGTAATATTTATACAAATATGAAAAGCGGTTAATTATCAGGTTTTTCGATCATTTTAAGCAGATCAATATGCATTTTGTTAGCTGACAAAGAAAATAAATCTAATTCTGAAAAAAGGGTATTATAATTTTTTGCTAAACGTCGTAGGGGCGCTCGGACACCCGCATTGGTGCGACAAGAGGACACTGCAAATAGCGGGCGTCCGCGCGCTCCACGCCGCATAACAGTTCTAGGTACTATATAACACAATTTGTTAGTTAACTCTGAGCAATCATATTTGTTATTACACAGATCAAAGAGAAACTTAGTTTCCAAAAATGTGCGTCTATTACTTAAAGTAGACAGTTTATATTTTTTTAATAAATCAACATATGATGTTTTTTTTTGTCGGAAGCAACGGTAATGTGTGGCTTTGAGAAATTTATATTGAATGATTTCAAGATTATCTATGTATTTTTTGTACAAAGGGTTCCATACCATTACAGCATACTCTAACTGTGATCTCACCAAAGATTTGTATAAATGAATATACGTGCAAGTACGTTTAAAATCAGTCATGCATCTCATCACAAATCCGTACATGCGAAACGCTTTACTAATAATGTTATCTATGTGTTGATCCAGGTGAAGTTTATTGTCCAGAAGTACCCCAAGGTCCCTGATTAGTGTGACTGTATGCAATGAGTTGTTATTTAGGTTGTATGTGTGAGTTATAATATTTTTATTTTTGGTGAATGTTATAGATGAGCACTTTAGGATATTTAACTTTAATTTATTTTTAATACAATATGCCGAGAATCTATCCAAATCGTCTTGGAATAAAATACAATCATTTTTATTGTGAATTTTTCTATAAATTTTTAGGTCGTCGGCATATAATAGAAATTTTGAATATTTGAAGCATTGATTCAAGTCATTAATAAAAAGAACAAATAAAAGAGGGCCTAAAATTGATCCTTGCGGTACTCCGGATGTGACATTTATGGATGCGGATTCAAAGCCTTTGATCACCACTCTCTGAGTTCGATTAGTGACGTATGATGCAAACCAGCGTAATAAGTCACCTCGTATACCATTGAAAGCTATTTTTGTCATAAGCAATTCATGATCCTCCTTGTCATTATATATTTAATAATAATATAACTTCTTCCAGTTCTTACATTAGCACAATCTGACTGTTAACATATTATCTGATTAAGCAAAACTAATACATTGTTGTTTATGAAGACACAGCCAGCCAAGAAACTACACTTACATATATGATCAAAGAGAAAAAGTTTACGACCTTTCATACGTTTTGTGGAACCTACTATTGAGCAGAAGGAATAGATGTTCCACCGGCTCTAATGATCGATGTGTTCATAAACGTATGGCAGTTCGCCCCTTCCGAGTGTTCTTCAACAATAGATTGTGAAGCGAATGGAGATGAAAGAGGAAGTCATTGCGGGATGTTCCGCGTGTAGAACTTCGTCTAAAGGTATCTTACTGTAGTTTTGATGACGTTTTCCTGGTAGAGGACTATTATAACATTTAGGTCGCATCGCTGTGAACAATGTATGTTATTCCGTGAAATAGGAAGCGTGGGGCGCACGGCGGCTGACGATCGGGTAATGGCGCGGCGGCGGCTCGGTCTAATGCCGGCGACGCAAATAACACGTGCGTGACTACACGGCGCGTACATAGTGCCACAATATTACAACAATAGTACAACGGAAGCGAAACAACTATAACAAACATGTTGACTGAACTACGAGCGGTCGATACGTTGTGATTCCAAACAATTAAATCCTACTCAAACTGAGGCGTGTTTTAAATATAAAGAGGGTTACAAAGTCTGTGAGGGTATTAAATAACTTTAGAGTCCTACAGTGGAAACGAACAACTGGGGCTCATTCTCTCAAGGCAATTGACGCGAATTTTGTCCGTTAGACACTACATTGGTTAATTATTATCTTATTACTAGTGCCCAACTATTATTTACTGGACGTTATTCCCATGATCCTCAATACCACAGAACAGTATGAAAGATGAGATTTTCATTCGGGGACACATTACAGGCATGTAAACTTCTTATATACCTTCTAAGTGATCACCAGATCTACGTCTCATCGAATTTGTATCAAGTTTCCCTCAAACATCTAAAGTTTCTGAAGGTAATTCCACGAAGCCAATTATGAACCAAACTTTATGTTATCGTCAGACTAATAACCTGTAAGATGGTGAGAGTCCCGCCAGTTCAATTTATATAAACCTGATACACAGTAAAGAGTTTATCATATTATTCAGAGGGAGCCAGTAGTCGCGCGCTCACAACTTACAACTGTTGCTTACAGAGGTTTGTAGTAACAACGTCCTTCATGCAACAAATGGCATACACAGACATCAACAGATGCCGCGAGTCAGTTGCCATATGTCCATACGGAATTTAGTGTCGAACTCTACTCGTAGGTCATTTGCATGCATTGTATGCAGATTTCCCAGCCAACCGCCCTCACTATACATATAGCTGCCACCATTATAACTTACTATAAATTGTAAATACATTCATTATTATTATTACTTCATAATAAAAACTGATAAACCAGCTCAAAAACTAAAGTTCATACAAATGAATATTCGCTCGGCATCGATTTGAATACAATAGTAATGTCCCCTCGGACCGCACTCTGTCTGTCCACTAGGTGGGCCGCGTCCGCCGCCTGCATAAATGACCGATAGTTAGCAATTCCATCAGCAAACATCCCGCAGCCAACAGCATACATACTTCAGCCAGGCTAGCTCAGCCCCAGGCGCTGAGAGAATGAGACCTAGCCTTTGTAGGTGTTTGTATAATCATCCCGTCCATATACCCCTGAGGTGTAGAACGATGGCACTAACTGCGAATTCCGTACAAAGAAATGTTAATTATACTTACGGGAGAAACCCTTAAAGCCGTGTTTATGTTTATGTAGTTACTTTATGGATGTACTAGCTGCGCCCCGCGGTGTTACCCGCGACATTTTTTCGGGATAAAAAGTAGCCTATATGTTAATCCAGGGTATAACCTATCTACATACCAAATTTCAACCAAATCGGTCAAGCCGTTTATGCGTGAAAGAGTAACAAACATCCACACATCCATACATCCATACTCACAAACTTTCACATTTATAATATTAGTAGGAAGTAGGATGTAATTACTCGTACCTATATCGTTCGCATATTAAGTAACGTGTACACACTAATCAGAGATGGTTAGACTGGGCGTGCGCCTGCGCCGGTTGCGTGAGAACAAGGATCGTTAACAAGCCGCACAGTATAGTGCAGTGTGCGGCTGCGCACCAGCGACCAACAGATGTGGCTCGCGTTTCATTTCACATCAAACTGCTCACAACAAGCTCTCCAGTCAAGTAGGTCACCACTGCACTCCACACTGGCGGCGCAGCTCGAGTGCGTATGGTACCAGAATGTGTTATTATATCAAAAAGGGACAAACCTTACTCGCAGAGAAAAGCTTTTGAATTGATTTGAATAGATTTAGCACTAACGCTATATACAGAAAATATTTGTTACGGAAGTAATTGAAGTTTCCGTGATTTCCATTACACTAAGTTTATTTTAATCCAAAAACCAATACGCTTATTGGTTTATTGGGTTGAAAAACTCCATTCATCAAGCTTTTTAATTTAAGTATATGAAACAGAAAATCCAATTATACTTCAGTCCCTACTGATCCTGAACCCGGGACCGCGAGGTCATGCAGTAAACTGTAAGTCATTAATCTCGAGCAGCGCACAGCGGACGCACACCACTTGTGATACGTTTCATACCAAGTTTGCAGACGCTCTCGAACACTTCGCTATTTACTTAAGTGTTCCAACTTAAGTAGTCACAGTAGGTTCACACGGTCGCTACTGTTCTGCAGATACTACTAAGTTTGAAGTACCTCGGTTTAGTGTCCAACTTAACTTATATGTTTAACAAACTATGTGTGAAACTGAAAACCAATACCTGAGTAGGTACTGTGATACATTTTCTTCTCACCATCATAGCTCAAGACTTTGCTATCCTACTGTTGGGTTGACATTAAAATTCGACTTTATTAGAAGTATTGTATATCTCAGGTCACTCCGAAATCATAGATGTTTTATATACCATACCATACACAAAGTGTTTGACTGGTGGCCGCTTTTCGACCGCGCGTTATCTCACTTTTTGCTTATTTTTGTACATGTTGCCCATGTTGGGATGAATCAACTTCTCACCCAATGTGTAATGCGTTTGATGATCAATTACAGTATATAAAGGTATACATAAGTACACCGGCTGACTCGGGAAAGCCTCTCATGGTTCATGTAATATAGTTATATGCAGAAAAGAGCAGTCTAGTTGCGTGGATACAGAGGAATTTATTAATCTCTCCACACATGTGTTGAGCTTATTTCTCCACCCGACACGTCCGTTTACCTGGAACAATACACCCCTGTTACACATGCTGGTTATATGAATATGTGGCATGCCTGCAGCGCTTGGTTTAGGTAATCAAACCGCGAACAGGAAAAATATAGCTGGACACACTGTTTACCTTAGTTAATTTATGAAGGTACCGTGATACTGGAATGGCCGCTACATTAACTTGTAGATTTATGATCTCTCACCGATCTCCGCGTATTTACCTAACGTCTGCACTTCGCTGATAAAGTAACAACGTAAAGAAATTTGTTCCAGAAGTTTAATTACTTTCGTTACGTATCGTATTTATTTGAAAGTTAAATAACATTTGTGAACATGTTTGGCTCGTTTTAGACTGTATATTTGGAGCCATCACTCATCAATCTTTTTTTAAACGAGGAAAAGATTTTAGTGACATAAACAAATGCTGGTGCCACTCTAATTTGACAGGCACATCGTATGTTTTTCGCAAAAGTATCAAAAATGTAATCGATTTTGCCAACCATCGTCATCGCGAAATTATGCTCCCACAAGGGCATAATGCTTATCACTTCTTGTACAACCTCCCGGAGTTCAGTTGCCTCTTATTAATGGCACCCTCACCAGTACGGTCGCACAGTTGTTACACCCTCGCAGTAAAGCGTGCGTGAACGTTAAACACCGAAGCCTTCAATGTGCGAATCATCCACATCACTAGAGAGTGCCGGGATACAGTGGCTGCCCAGTCAGCTCAACTAATTGGGTTCGACTATTGATATTTCTTGTTCACTGTCTCCGCTGCTCTCCTCTCCGCCATTGTCATGTGACCTTCACGTAAAGTTCATTTCGCGAAGTTTTTTCATTCTGTTTACATTAACAAGCGCTACATGCTAACTTTTAAACTCCACGAACCACTGCATACGATCAGTTATTATAAGAATCTTCTTACCCCGGAAGAATAAACCACAAGTTAGCACAAACAAATGAATTAGCATAATTACGAGAGAATAAATCATTACAGCCAATGCAGTATCAACTTCGCATGCGCGCACGCATGCAAAATGTCGGTATGTACGTTCGGCGCATGACAACATAAGCGGAACGCGCGCAGCATCGCAACACACTTTCATACGGGTTTCGTACCGAGTGAGTTATAATTTAGGCTCCATTGACAGTTTTGTAAGTAGCTTTGAAGTCGTCTTGTGTTTACATAAAGTGATGAATATCTCAGCGTATTATTGTGTATGAGGCCTTTACAAGCACTCCCTTAGACTTGCCTTGTAACATACATAAAGGCAAAAAGAATTCTCCACCTCACGGTGATCCGGTTCTACGTCCGTGTCAGTGTGGGAGTCCTACATTATTTGGCGAATGTGAAATGAAATGAATTCGTAACTCTCCGTAAGTTATGTAAATAATGATAAGAATACGAACAAATGACACGAGCTCGGCGCAACTTGGATCAGCATTCATTTGACGCACGTTTATATTGTCGCGAGTTTCTAACTCACACGCTTAACTCTAAGTCCCAGCGACTTACCAAGTAACTTAAGAAGGCTCCTGCGATATTATGTTGGTACTACGGCTTCCCGGCAATGGTACCAAACAAACCAAACTTTACTAGAAGAGCTCACAATAGCCGCTAACTCTAAGAGCTCATACGCACTGTCCGGTTACTCGCACTGCGATTTGGGTACCCGCACCCGCACAGTGCTCATAAAAATAATATTAAGTAAATAATTGCGCTTACGGGCAACCATCTTGCTAACGGCTGCCCGCAGTACGGTGAACCGGACAGTGCGTATGAGCTCTCACATTGAACATACTGGACGGACGGTTCTATTTCAGTGTTAGTGCACTGTGAGTGATGGGAGCGGCACTATTGATGTTATTTTCTGTCGTAAACTATAATTTTCCGAGATTCGAACGGCAAACAACAGCAGTTTGATTGACAGGTACAAAACTAGCGTGATCAGAAGAAATACTAGTTATAAAACATAACCCTCCTTCTGGCGCAGTCGGGTAAAAATGATTGTCATGTTATAGTTTAGTTCAGACCAGATAAAGACATTGGTTAGGAAACCTAATTGCCATCTACATAGTTTAAAAGCTCAGATATATTATATGTATAAGAAAAGTCCATTGATGTTCTAATATCAATCTGTGTGACCAGTATTGGACTCAAGCAGGTGTACTACACAATGAGATGGCGTAATGCCGTATTGTCTTTAATGGTAATAATGCCACGTTAAGGCCATAGGTTGGTAAACATAGCTGGTGTATTGGTACATTACCCTGTAATGGGCAATGAGGTCACCGTGAGTCCTGCGACCATTTTGCGGGCACTCATCCAACACTTATTATTGTAGCCGATAAATGACTAACATGCAGACAAGTAGCTTAAGCTATGAATGCAGAAGGGCAGTCGAACAACCGCTGCCATCATGTATTGTTTGTAAGATTATTCAATGATCAAAGAAACAAAGATATTGGCGCAGTCGTTTGTTAATTGTCTGCAAAGAACCAAGTGATTGATATTTTTGTATTTTTCTGAGAATATAATAACAAATTTAATTGAAACAATACACGATAAGATCGTCTGTTATTCATGCACTTATCTAGAACACGATTGAAACAACATCAACGGAGATCATGATGATATGTGAAGGCATAAAGGCCTTTCTATTTAAATATTGTTATGATTTAAGCGTGAGTCAAACGTAATATAAGCCATAATCCTCACAATGCTGAAACATGTTTTAAAAAGGTGTTTATCATATTTATTATTTGATAATTAACGAACGTTAGCGGAGGTCGCAGCTTCGGCTCCGGCGACGCGGAAAACTCTAAGCTTTTAGGATGAAAAGTTAATGTGGTAATCCCCGTACTTTATTTACGTCCCTACAGAGAATTAAATTTGTTATTTTAGGAGCAAGCTTTGATCTCTAAATGCGAACAAGTATTTGCGTTCACATAATTACATATTCTGGCATATGTACCGCAAGGAGGAAGTGGCTCAAGTACCACGTGACCACGTCTCGATACAAGGCATAACATATTCTATTTAATGAGCTAATTATGCGGCGGAAGCTCAGCCTCGAGATCACCATCAGTGATACCGTTGTGCTCATTAACTGGTGTGGGCAGAGGACTAGCTCTGCGGGATAACTGGCTGGTACTTAGTTACGTTCACTAACGGTTCCCAATCGATTACATCTTCGTTCAAGAGTTACATTGCAGTTTCTTCAACTTCGTGAGTAGTACCTATCTATTTGACAAGTAACTACAAAACAAAGTTTCGTATGCTGTATACCTACATACGATTAACACTTACTTCAGTAGCTTCGGAGTCGGACGACAGCCGAACAAGTTGTCTACAACCTCAGGTGAGATGAATTCATATTTAGGTTTGTTTTTGGAAGTGGTCAGTCATCTTAGCTACACTGCACGTTCAGTTAATTTAACGATCCGTGTTTCAGCAACTATACGTAGTACAGCATGTCAGTTTCACTAGAGAGTCCATACGCAGATGAATTTCAAAAATTCCTTTATGGATTGAAAAGGATTCTGTAAGAAAAATCCAGTTCACCAAGCATAAGTAGTAGTAATCAGGAATTGCATAAAAGGTCGTCGAGTCCTCAGAACGGGTAATTAATGATCCTGACTCAAAGGTATGTGGGGGCTAACGACTAGCTGCTAGGAAAGGCTAAATGTATGAACTTATAAGGAAGCCAATGGTTAGTAAGTTAACGGTAGAACCGCTGGTAAAGCCTATACTTGTCCTGTCCACGGACAAGCGCGGAGCACACGAAGACGGAGACTGATGTCACGTCCGTGGTACTTCACTAGTGCGTAATTAAGTCTAGATAAGTGGTCATCAGATTTAGCTCTTAGTCAGAGGTGGATGCGGGCGCGGCTCTTCATCTAGTTGCTTAATAAACACTGTTTATTATATGAAGATATCAAGTGTAGGTAGTTAGGTACATACATACATAAAGTCACGCCTGTTTCCCTGAGAGGTAGGCAGAGACCACGGATTTCCATTTGCTACGATTCTGGCATTCTTCTTTCGCTTCATTCACACGCATCGCATTCCCTTTACACGCTCGTCGATAAGGGTACTCCTCACGTGACCTTTTTGCAGAACATCTCCGATTTGGTGTAGGTATGTTCGCCTAGGTCTTCCCCTTTTCGATACTCCACAAAAACCCTGCCCTGCGCCAATATATATCTATCCTGAGTAAACTTTCAGGCATATAGAAAAGAAACATGCATAGTCACTTTTTTCTCTTTTATCAACCGGCACTTTAAGTAATGCCGTGCCGGAAAACAAACCGGCACCTCGAGTAATCATTAATGGTAAGTTTATCTTCCTTAATGATGGCTTATCTTCTCTGGGCAAAGACAAAATCTGGTGCTTAGACCCTCGAGGTGTTATAATCTGTTAATGGAACACCGAACAAAATCCCTCTTTACCTTTTACAATGTTTAGATTCCTATTTAATGTATTATAATTATTAGACTGTTGAGGCCCCTAAAATTAAAAATCTTATAGTATTGTTTCTAACATATTATAGCTAGTTTTAGTTTTTAAAAGTCGTGGTGGCCTAGCGGTACATACCGGATTAGTATGCACAAGGTTGCAGGTCCAAACCCAGGCAAGTATTAATGTGACTTTTTCAATATCATAAATACTTTTTTCGACATTCCAAGACACCACTGACTGACGGTGACGGTTAACATCGTAAGTAAACCAAGATTTAATTATCTGTAATCGCCAACCCGCAGTGAGCAACCGTGGTGATCTATGCTCAATCCTCTTCTATACGAGAAGAGGCCTTTGCCCTGCAGTGGGACTGTTGTAGGCTGTTATTATATACAGTGTTAAGTTCCTACTTGTACAAGGAAATAAAGGACCAAAATATTATCACGGACACAAACAGTAATCACAACAATCGTCCTTTACAAACATACACCCCTGGGCACTGCAGTCAAATCATTATCGTCAACTTTAGAAGCTGTTCAGTATTAGCATGGACGACTCTGAATAAGTCTTGTAAAGCCTGTTTAAACATGATCGTGGCGAGTATAATCAATCTGATTATAGCGGTGATGAGCGGAGACCGGTCGATCCAGGCTCCGGGCTGGTGTCTCCTCGTCCCGCGGCCGTTCCCACGCCGTAACGGTATCCACCCATTTGCGTTCATACTCAGAATATATGACAACCGCTTTTCAGGGGTCCGTATGACAGGCGCTGGCTTGTTTTAGAATGCTTTACTCCTTCGACATTAATAAAAAGTACATACAATCGATTACTATTATGGGCCCCAATGGCCTCATAAAATACTAATACTATATCTAATACAATATCTATATAATCTGAACAAGTAGCACGAGCAGGCCCTTAGTTTAGTAACATAACACTGATTGTCATTATTATAGTCCTTCACAGCTTCTAAACAACAATACATAACTTGACACAATTCAATTACACGCTGAAAATGGAATCCAAAACAACGGGCAGATTTTATAGAGCACCGCACACAATGGTAGGCCCACGCGTCGACATTATGGAGCAATTAAATGTTACCGCGTGTGTAGTATATAAAGGTAGGACCGTTTATAATGTGCCCACGTTTAGCTATTAACTCCAGTTTGATGCCATCATAAAACACCGGCTGAATGGCGGGGGCTTAAATTACATCCTCCGATATATCCTGGGTGCGGGTGTCATGTGCAGATAAGCAGTGGGTCAATACGTCCACGACACCAGTCAGAATGTGTGAGGTTTGTGGAGAGGCTGAGGAGAACGGAGGAAGGTGCCATGAAGTGTAGCAACTGTAAATAACTTGTGAAAAATGTAGGACATGAGACTTCGAGCTTAGATCGATAAAAAGTAATAACCATTATAATATGTGTAATGTACTAACTACATATTGATTAACGGTCGGGTCGGTCTTGGGACCGCTTTCGTGTATTTATGATATTACTATAATGTACCTGCAAAATTAACTTTAGCGACGAGGTATTTCATAACTTTTCAGCGTTTTCTTGTACTTATATTAATTAAGATTAAATGAATACACAAGGAAACGCCGGGATTGAGCAACAAACATCAAAACTTATTACAATTCTGTTTAACATAAACATAACATAACATCACGCCTGTATTCCCCGAAGGGGTAGGCAGAGGTGTACATAATAATTCATATCAATTCTGTTTAATTAGTCAAAATAACACATTATGCACAGACACTACAGCTCTGAGTGAGTGTGTATATGAGATTACCATCATTAGACATTCTACGTTAAATATTGTTTGTCCTGAACTCTTGCCAGCAAATCACGTAGCCACCTTATTGACGGATAGCAGACGGTCTACCCGTACCTCTGACGTTCCCTTTACGAGGCACGGAACCCCGATACGCCGAGCATCTCGTCCTTGAGCGTATTTTTTATGTTTCGTAGCATATTCTAAGAGCTAGGCGTTTTTTGTGTGAATTATCGACTGGCCGCTCGCGACTCGTTAAACTGCTTTTTTGCTTCGTTTACCTGAAGGTCCGGGGTTCAATCCCCCGGCCGGGAATGCGCTAATAGTTATAGATAATGACTTGCGATACGGGTTTGTAATTGTAAGGTCTTCTATCAGATCTTCTATTAGACAATTATTGTCAATCTGAGCAGAGCCCAGAGGTTGCCGGGAGAGGATCGCTCGGCCATTAATTACTTAGTTTAATCAAAGGTTTTGTTTTTCTGTTAAAACTTATACAATAAGTGTGTGTAATGTCACTGAGTCTTACATAGATTATATTCAAACGAACTTTTGCCCACGGCATCGCCCGCGTTAAGTAGCCTATCTCCTTTCTCGGGTCTTAAACTTTCTACATGCCAAATTTAATCAAAATCCGTCCAGAGGTTCAGTCGTGAAGGCGTAACAGACAGAGTTACTATCACATGTATAATATTAGGATAGATACAAGCAAACGCATCGCACACAATATTATATTAAAATACCTTACAAAGTCCCAGGTTGTTCAAGTTCATGTCTGTTTATTTAGATAGTTGTTAGAGAATTTATATTCTTCCGACAAAGAGGATGTTTGTTTAGAGTAAGTGAGACCTGCATATATATAGTTTTTATTAATCCTGAATCTTTCAAAATAAACGTTATCTGTAAATGCTAACACGAGGAATATTATATTGATCGACAATGATCAGAGCAGACTTACATTAAAGTATTAGTTATGCTTTATCTATTAAATAACTTGTGTGTCCTGCTAGCCAGCCGGCATAAATAGATAATAAATATAGAATAGATTTACCGGTTTTAGATTAATTGCGAAGCAAATTTTGAGTTATTTTATTAGACACCACAAACAGAATTACACACTTTTACCTCGTCGTAGAAACGAATGTCCCGCGGTCTCTCGGGTCGCTAGGTTACCGGCCGGGTAATGTTATGTAGAGTTAAGTGTTATTGTCGCCCGCCGCGCCTGCGGGCCCGCCAGCGCCGGAATGTGTGCTCGGGAAAATTAAACCATATGAATACCACTCGGGCTTTATTACCGATGTTTACACAATTCATCCTGAATAAATATTACAAAATGAAAAACGTTTTAAATGATTGTAAATACGTTTGTTTACAGCGCTCGGCGAGGGATCATTCAGCGCCCGCTACTTACTTGCGGACTACTGTGATAGCTTCTATATCGCCTGCCATCTTGCCTACCTTCATTAATCCAGTATAATAATAATTTTAAGGTACTGTTGCGAAGGTCCCGATTTAGTGGTGCGTCAGAAATGTTTGTGCAGATTCGAACGGATGACTTTCATGCGGTGATTCGCAAAAAAACCGCATCTCTACTGAGCAGAATACCTACGAGACAGTAGCGACAACATCCTCAAAACAATAGGGGAGGGTGTTGCCCCTCCAATTATAAAAAAGAAGGTAAAGAGGGTGATAAGTTAATATTGTCATCATAAACCATCACGATAGTTGTAAGATATTACTGTAATTACTAACACATTGGATCTTAGTTATTTTAAAAATAAACAATTATTATTATTAATGTATTATTAGTAATGTGCTCAAATTCGGTTCACCGCAGTGATAGCGAAGGTTTACTTCCCGCGTCAGTTATCAGTCCTGGATACAACATAAACTAAGAGACCAAAGGTTTTACAGAAATGAAACGACAGCAGTTCGTTATAAAGACGTAAGGATATGAACATTAAGCAAGTTCTGCGTAGCCGAGGTTGTAGACAGTGCCGGGGCGCAGCGCTAGTGATCACCAAAATGGGCGATCATTTGCAAAGTTTTGTTTTATAAAGCTTCATTTAATATCTTAGGGTCCAACCCCTCCCCCGCCCCCGCAGCACTCTCCTCTCATTATGTTGTAGAACAAACAACGCAGGGAAATATTACCACAAAAAGTTTAACTCCTCTCTCGTAATTATTTTACTTTCGGCTAGATTTAAATAAAAGAAGAACACCCATTACACCATATCGTGGCACCAGCCGTAGCCGGCTAATATTTGACTTGACTACCGTCACCACTATTGAACGAAGTTTTGAGTTCATTATTAACCGATTAAAGTGACGGGGTTTTAATTGAACCCACGCAGTAATAGGAAGGACCTGTGAATTAAATAATCCCAAACTATGGAGATATATAGCTGCAGACCTTCGCAAGTAGCTTTTGTTACAATTCCAATATAATGTATCCTACTTGACGTCATTATCTCTTTTTTAGAATTTCTGTTAGTTAAGTAGACATTCTGGTTAATAACGTTAACGCCAGCCGGCGGATGATCGGCCGGTTCTTGTCAGTGCGCACTCGGCGCGGCGCGCGGCGCCGGTCACGCGGCCCGTGTCACTACCGGATGAGAAAGCAGCGCCGAAATATAACAGACAGACAGATATTACTCCATCATTTCACTGTGGGAAAATACAGAAGTGTCATTATTAATCTGTAGGCATTAAGCCGCGACCAGACATCGCCAGGCAGTTTTCACAGGCTGTACAGGTAATGCGTCGATTTGAAGAATTTCAGCGAACATTCGCATATTGCAGCGCGCTGTTGGAAAATTATAGGCCAATACAATTATGTGAAGAATTTGTTGTATCTATATCTAATGACGTTTTATATAAAACGCTAATGCTCGAGCTAACGACATCACGGAGACCTCTTATATAATATGATTGCGGGACAAACTAAACCGCGCAAATAATGGATGGCCTACACTTGCGCTGAATCGAATATAATGAAAATGAAGGGAAGTACCCTTGGCCCGGCCGGTGATATGGACTACAAGTATTATAGTAATGATCTCGTATCACGGTTCTAAATCATCTTCTCTATAAAATAATAAGTGCCTAAAGAAGATAACGCGAGTAGGACGCTGGTCGGCAGCGGGTTGTTGCGTCGCTCTCTACGACTTGGTGTGATGTGTGGCCTCACCTTTACAATTATTCATTAGCAGTCAAATAAATCTCTATTCGCTGGAATATTTTTAGACACAATAGCGACGTTTTTTGCTTTTTTGTGTACATTTTGACAAAGTTATTATTATGTTCTATATTACCTACCTAGACACTTAAACAATACTGAGTATACATTATGTATGTTAATAAGTAAGATAAAAAAGATAAATTGTACATGTACCCAATTCTTTATTACAATAATAATATGAGATCTAAATAACTATAATAAA
Organism: Abrostola triplasia; assembly: GCA_946251915.1. NCBI lineage: Eukaryota > Metazoa > Arthropoda > Insecta > Lepidoptera > Noctuidae > Abrostola > Abrostola triplasia. Next base: position 198,978 of record OX276424.1, on the reverse strand, counting down.
TCATATTGGCCCTTATCAAAAAGAACGGCACAATACGAAAAAAACTAAATAAAAATCTAATGTCATACATGACTTTTCCGGCATAGTGTGTGAGAACAACAACAGGCGAACGTAGCATGTATCTGCTGGCTGAGAATTACGCTCCCCGCATATATCTCCGCAGCAGGCTCCCGGGAGAGACTTTTGTATTATGGTATGTAAACCAAAATATCATTTTCAATTACATCCCTCGAGGCAACGAATTAGAGACGCCTAAAATGTTTTAGCATGACGCGTAAAATCTGCCTCGGGCTTGTCACCAGTCAAAACATCTCATTTCCCATTTTTACTACATTTCACTATTTTCGTAAAATCGATTTCTTCTTTCGTGTAATCAAATGATCGTTGCGACGAGAATTCCGCGCGACATTCCAGAACGTATGAGAGGCCTCCAATTTCTCACATGAAGGGACATATTGTGTTCGATATTTCAGTTGCTTACTCCCAAAAGAAAGCGTGCGTTGAAGCTTGTGTGAACACGAAGAGTATTCGTAGTGAGAACTTCAGGGGATGACACCATAGCAACGGGCAATTATAAAGGTATATTGGATCACAAGACCTTGGTACTTAATTATGGTAAGCCGTCCTCACGAGCTCGGAAACACTGGAGTGGAGCAGTCCGAATGCTGACCCGGACATGGTATCGATTGTCCTCCAAACATAAAGTGATCGAAGTACAAACCGCGTCGCCTCTGAGAGCCTCACGTCGAACCAATGTAAGGTTCTCTTAAAACTGTATGTTCTTATATTTGGGCCATTTTCCCCGAAGTGATTGTTTATTCATGGAACCGACCGGCCCCGGATGTAATTCGGCGACGCCAAGGCCAGGGTTCAGTCCCATGCCGCGCATTCCAGCCGAGAGTTCCGCACAATTTGTTAGATGTCCGCGTTAGTATTCAGGTCGCTGTGCCTTATGTATCGCCTATTTAGACGCCATTTGCCTTATTAGAGTCTCACACAGAAGACAAATGTATAGGTAGAGTACAGTTAGTTAGGTTAGGTTATTTTCCGTAACTCTCGAGGAGATAAACATATTACTTTACGCGCAGCTTGTTTCCCGATAGAGCCGAGAATAAATGGCATCAGAATGTCGCAGCCACTTGTGGCAGTTGATGCAATCAATGGCGTCAAACAGGTTTACGTTAGTGCTCGGCCTGAGGAATTTGTCTCCATTTACGCTTTGCAGAACATTAATAATATCCACAATCACAAGCAGCAACTATGTACTAGATTTAAGATGCGATATAATATTGATTGTTGCCTGAACCGTCTGGTAAATGGTTTCGATACTAAGAAAGTTAGCTCGGTCCGCGGCGCGACGGCGCGTTAGCTCATGAAGAGACAGCTTGAGTGTCAATATATTTTCTATAGGAACATTACAACAAACTCTATCGACGGATTTTCGCAGATTTAAACAGATAGTTTCTATTAGAAATGCGGCCGTTAAAACGTCCGAGTCTCAACTAACAAGCGGCAAACATTAATTGAGTGGTACGCGAGATCTATTACGACTCATACGGAATGCGACAAATAAAATTCTAAAAAATTTCAAATTAAATTCATAAAATAATTTTAAACATCTAAACGTTCAATTGAGCGGACAGGCGGCAACAACAGGTTGACAGCTGGAGCGCCGCGCCGCGCTCCGCACGCCCCGAGCACCGGCCGCGGCGGCGGCGCGACATCGTGGCTAATGACCGTCGCTAAAAGTAGCGCGACAAACAAACGTGACAGTGAATAGCCCTTCAATATATCAGTGGCAAGGTCCACGTGGGCGCTCGACATCCATACTTCAGTATGGGTCGTTCTAACGGCGGCGGCGGCGGCGCGGCGGCGGCGCGGGCGGTGCGAGGTCGGTGCGGCGGGCGTCGCACATTCTGCAACACTAGTACACATGAGAATGACTCACTGAAATTCGATATCATTGACCTCAATAGTGTTGCAAAACGGTTGTCGTATAACAATAAATGGAATATTTAGTAAATAGATGCGCGCCGAATTTGTGAGTACACATTTTTATTCATGCATAGAATAAAAAGAAACGAATAAAAAGAAGCTCTTTGTAAAAAGCTTCTTTTTATTCTTTTCATATTTATATATATTTCTTTTTACAAAGAGCTCCTATAACCAGAGAGACTCGACCACCTTATATACTGTGCCATCATGTTTTACCCTGCAACATGGATGAGTTACCTGAGGCTCCGACATGGAAATGGGTGCAGACAAACACCCATTCATAAAATAACATCAGACCAAGAATATAGTCTTTAAAATGTTATAAATAGGAATTCTTACGAAACCCGTATTACCTGGAAATTGTAGTACCTATTGTAGTGTAGCTGACATCACGGAACGATCGCCTGAAGTAGAACTGTTTAAGAGGCAATAAATGGTTCACATGAAATACCCAATAGAGCTCTAGTTCCAATTGACCTTCCATATATATAAAAGCCTACAACACCGAGCACGTCGGCCGCCCGCGCGGCTCGCGGCTCGCGGCTCGCTGCTCGTTTGCTTCCCATGTTATTTTGAGACTATGTTTTCCGCGCCGTTTCTCACGGAGTTCCCAAGCGTCAGTTATGACTTATGAAACATCATTTGTTTGTCCGAGTCTATTACATCACTCGTGAGACTCGTGAGGAATCTAAATTTGTCAACATTTTCTGTCCATTAGATACAAAGTTATTGCCAGGGAAACGTATATTTATATGATTCACAGATAGAGTTATCGAATCTATAAAAACACATCCGGCGACTTGATCTTGAAACACTAATATAGATGCCACCTCCGGTGGTGAAATTACGGAAAAAGTATAATGTGTAACCCGACCTCGTTTACACATTTATTACGCTTTCCGTGCAGGTACCGAGGCTGACGATGTTGTTATGTTTTTCTTAGCCTTGCTCATTCTGTCGGAGTATTATTTTATAGTTAGCATTCAACTTCGGGAGATGCTGAGACTATTTAGCAGAAGTCATATGATCTGGTTATAACGAGAGCTGGGATGACCCCGGAAGCACTTTATCAGATCTAAGGGTATATTGCACAAGATGCTGCGACCTGCGCAGCGCAACATTTTTTATAAGTATAATGGCTCCTGCCTGTTTAGCTACATTTATTAGTCAGACATAGTACACTAGTTACACTGACAAACACACTTTTCTTATTGTAATAAGAAATTTTAATACAATAGAGTTATGACTTTATAATATAATTCCATTCATAACTCTATATTCATAACTCTATATATTGTACATTAATTTCTCCATCGACTTACTCTATAATAGTGTAATGTAAGTAAGTGAGATAAGAAAAAATATTCATTGAAATTAAACTTATGATTAGTAGCTTCTTTCTGACAGTCAGTCTCAGTGACATTAGGACAGACCCTCGACCGCGCCTCTCTCCGCTAGAGTGCTATCATACGTTGCTCAAATAATTTGGTGATTTAGCAGAGTAGAAGGAACGGCGCAACTAACTGCCCGGTAGCACAATCTGGGGGCAAATCACAGAGTTAAACAGAAAAACGCTGTGGAATGGATCGCGGTTTAAATTCATATTATTGTAGTACTAGCTTCAACCCGGGACTTCGTCCACGTGGATTTCAAAAGTTTTATATCCTGTGCCTTTCTAATCCTGAATATCCAACACAAAAATATTTTTTCAGTTCGAAACAGTAGCTCCTGAGATTGGAGCGTTCAACAAAACGAACAAAACGAAACTCTTCCGATTTATAATATTAGATAGATTTGGTATGGTTGAAGTGGATTAGTCTTTACTCTTTCATCATCATCAGCCGGAAGACGTCCACTGTTGAACAAAGACCTCCCCCTTAGAACGCCACAATGAACGACAGCTTGCCAATTGCATCCGCAATTCTGAGGATATCGTCGGTCCACCTGGTGGAAGGCCTGCCAACGCTGCGTCTGCTGCTATACTCTTTTCCTTGCTTTAATTAAATATTGACAATTTATGGTATACAACATTTTACCAAAAACTTTCTCAAAGAGAGAAGAATGCATGAACACGTTTTTCATTTAGCTATAAGTGTAACTGGTTTAGTCCGTACTGCATATTTAAAGTAAAATAGAATAAAGTAATTATATGTATCGTAGTGGATGTGCTGCCGGTATACGTCGCAGTCGTCTTGCCACACGATAGCTGCTGTTACACACACGCTAATGACTCGCCACATGATCCGACTGTTTATTTCGTCGATCGCTGGAAAATAACCGACAACATGCACGCGTCACGCACGGAAAAATATATACTTCTTGAATTAACCAGTTTAATTGACTGTTCAGTTTGTTAACAGTGTTTATTACCCCAGACATTCTGATACTAGCTTATAAGCCGGGACTTGCACCGTTACTCAACATTTCGTTATCGTTGTGCGGATAACATTATTTAGTACCTGGAATATTTTGAGAAACGTTTGAAATCCCTACTTTGAACATTCTTAATGACTAATTGGTCGCTTGCTCGCAAGGCTAAAGATATACAGATTCCACTTGTATAGGCACCGTACAGGATTTAACTCACAATCTTCGAATTCAGTCGTCTTTTACATTTCATCCCTGATGTTTAGTGTAACGTAGTAACAGTGTGTGTACTTGGAGGTATTCTGTATCAAATACTGAGAACTGATATGGGTTGTACGAGGTCGATTCAGATTAATTTTACCAATATCTTTTACACACCGTCTTAGGTTCATTTGTCCCTGAAGCCTGTCACTCAGGTCCGGCACCCCCCACTCTTATCTGTCTTTCACAAGTTTTAGTTTGAATATTCTATGGACTGGTGATTGCGAATTGAAATGTATACCAACAGAGGACACTGGGCATCGTGTTCAGTTACATATTCCGGCAATGAGGAATATGGAGCAAATAGCAACATCCGGCGCCTGCTACCAGCCGCCGGCATCACATTACCATCGGGAGCAAATCTCTGCCTTCCTCCATCAACTAGACACGTGCAACATGTTGGACTTGTATGTTGTAACGTTGACGTCACATAAGTAGGGATCTACAAGATTTGCAACAGTCCATCTGTTCCTTTGACCGGAAACTGATCCGCTCGTCTAATGTCTCGGATGTAGACGAGTTACATACCACAAAGGCTCTATTCTGTTTGAGCAGGAGACTGGTAAATCGTATAGGTATAGCGAGCCTCAGCTTACCGTAGAACTGTTAGACATTCCGTAGCTGAACTTCTTATGCAAATACAGTAACTAGATTATCCAGTCAACGAGTTGGTAACTCGAGCATGCTACAAGTTTTATTTCTCTTGTAAAGTGGATGTTGATAAAAGTATCAAAAGTTTTATTTAGATGGCTGACCTCCTTTGATGTGGTTAACCGCAAATAAAATGAAATAACGTTCAAAGAAACGCCAAAAGGATAAAGTAAACGGTTTGAGGCGTCGCTCGCTCGCCTCGTAACTCATGCCTCGTGCCTCTTGCGCAGACGCAGAAGTACGTCCGACCCACACCGGACTCCATCATCCAAAACACGCGCGCCGAACTATGTTAAATGTATATTTATAAAATATTTAATGAAATCAGTGATGTAGTGTCGGATCAGCGGTAAAGAGGTCAATACCCAATAAATGCTCCAGCTATACAGTGATGTACACAATCACGCATCTTTCGGCGCGTGCGCCGGCGCCGACCGATGACGCATGTGTACAAGTGCCACCACATACTAGTGGTGCTGTGGTATTTTTCAATGTAATTATTCAGAACGGAAACACTGACCATAAATCAGAAATCGATTTAAATTGAATCATTCACACGTTACCAAACTACCTATATATAATCTAGTTAGTACTAATAATGTTGACGACTAACTCGGTTATTTCCGTTTGGTGTTCAATGTAACGCGTTTTATTAATAGTTATTACACCGATATAAATATGATCGCGGTGAAATCGTCGCATTAGAAACGTTCCGTCCATTCTTCACTAGATGTCTCGAAGCAGACGTTTTGACACATTAATTAACGAACGTTCTGACGGATATTGTTTAAAGCGAGACAAAATGTTGACTGATGAACGATGAGAAAGTTTATTTAGCCCGACGGCGGCGGCGCGGGCTTCACCACTCGCTACACACGGCCTCCGCCGCCTTGCGGATAGCACTCGCCTACATCCTTAATTGCATTATTATCATTCACCTCTTACCTACGCTAATTGCGATGGTCCGTAAATCTACTTCAAAAGTTAAAGTCTTAGAGATATTCTATGCTTAAAATATTATGTAGGTACCTAAGTTGTAGGTATATTATGTACAATGTATGTACGCATGAGCGATGCGTTCGCCTTGTATGACACAGCCCCCTCACCACGGAACCTTAAAACAGGACAGTTTACGTTGTAGACTGTAAGGGTAAAGGGCCCCCCATATCCTGATAGCTTAAGCCCAAGTAGGTAAGGGGGCTGAAAGTAACATTTAAATAATTAGTATCTACAGACTTACCTGGGCATGTTCATGGTCCAGACGTGGGTAACAAGCTAAGTACTATTATACCTATATATCAACATATGATTGCAGAAGGTAATCTCAACTTAGCCTTAGGGGTTTACATATCCTTAAAGGACAAAAACCCCGAAATTTAAAAAATAATAAATAAAGATTATAAAAAAAAAACTTAGCCTTGATCCCCACTTAGGGCTTAAGTAGTTAACTTATATCCATGTTAGTTCCTGATCAAGGTAAATCTACTAGCATGTAAACATGCGCTTTGTCTTCCAAACATCTTAAACATCTCAACTTTCTCACGGTCAATGTTGAATACGAGCATGATTTGAGCTTTGAACCGTGAACATCCGGCGTTGTATGGGCGGCGGGCACCGGGCACAAAGCCTCGGATGTCGGCGGACGACGACACTCTCGGTATATGAACGGCCCTCGCCGCTCGCAGGGCACAGGCCCAGGTGAGCTGAGAGGCTGAGACTCGTTCTCACCGGACACGGGGTCACTGACCTGCACCTGGCCGCGCTCAGATCACGCTGCAACCGTATCGATACATAGACCATCCCTTCTTACGACACGGTGAGTCGGTACTTGTAATAGTAGCGGCTAGCGCTATAGACAGCGATTACTAACTAACTAGGCACACCATGCCGTACCTTCTAGGATTTTATTAATCATAACACATTGTAAACACATGGTTGTCCGCAAAAGCATTAGTATGTGGTAACAATATTATGTTGTATAAGAGGCTTAGAAAAACCTTATTAAAACTTCCTAGGATAATTCCGACGCGTGCTTTGTTTCAGTATGTGAATACTATGAAATGTTCTGTCAATAGAGAATCATCAGGGTGTTGGTTTTAGAATGCGTTTAGTAGAGCTAATCGACATTCAGCATAAATTGGACGGTAGTCAGTAGTGCGACCTGTGTGACCCCTGGCCACTACACTAGTGCAGGCTCGACACGAGTGGTCCTACAAAGGCCCGGAAGTGTGCTACTCCAAGGAGAGCTGCACTGGTAATGCTCACAATATCCGCTGTCTTCGTGCGGACCGCGGTCAGCGGTCAGCGACCCCCACGCCGCGCCGGCTCGCGCCATCTTCATACGTCTATAGATCGCAATAAACGTAACCTCCACCACTTTTTATGGCAAGTATCAAATTAACCAGGTCAATCTGTAGTACATACTTTAATACATTAATACTGATTCAAAATATGTCCAACAAGCATTTGAGTATTTCGACGTCTGTGGGCCGTCGTCCACACAACAGGACTTGGCTATAATTAGTGAGTAATGGCCATAAAACGATATCACTTTCCTTTGGCTCACTTTCTACATTACGTCATATTCTTTATGAGCTATTGTTCTATGACCTATTGAATTCTCGACAGGTCCCGATAATAAAACTGTCTGGTCTCAACAATGGTCGAGATTAAACGGCTGTTACATGGCATTACATTAGCCCAGCCTATTGTGTCACGATCATACCAGTCGGTGAGCTCCGTCAATAGTATGTGACAGATCGATTCAACAGGAGAAGGGAATATTAGCTCCGTATCATAGTGATCTAATCAGTTTTCTACCATGGTTAAGGATTGCGTTTGTTTATTAGTTTTGTTGCAATAGATAAAAGACGAGGGCCCCATAGATTGTTCAGTAGAAGCTCAGAGCCTTTGTCCAGTAGAGGGGCCCCTGTTAGAAGATGACTTGAAGACAGTTTAGATTCCTTAGGATGTTATCATAAGGAACCTGAACGGTCTTCAAGTATGAGCATCTTTATTGTCGGTACTGTTGCAAAGTCCTCACGTACATAGTGTGGTATACGTAAGTGCAACTCTCCACTCGCCACACACGGTGCTTCGCGCGCACTTCTGTGGCTCATTATAATACACGCAATGCAATATTGTAATCATGTATAATAGGTAGCCATGAACCTTATGTGTTAGTGCCACTAGCCACTATGCTGACTTATTACATAACATCACGCCTGTATTCCCCGAAGGGGTAGGCAGAGGTGCACGTTTAGTACACCCACATTTCGCCAGTTATGTTTTAAGTCCCAATGTAATAGGGGGCGAGCCTATTGCCATCAACCGGGCACAAATCCAGACTCCGTGCTGCTACTGAGAATTACCTAATGGAAAAACCCAGTAACACTTTGCCCGACCCGGGATTCGATAACCCAGGACCTCGTGCTCAGCAGTCGCTAGACCAACGAGACAATCACTTTGATCGACTTATTACTTTTCGAGTCGAGCTGATTTATTACCTTTTCAAATACACCTAAACTATATTAGATTTCTGAATTTACCAACATGTATCAGGACGTGCCTGAACTAGCTTAGTGACTGGTCATCGATAGCCGCGCACTGGCCAGTAAACACAACATCTGAGTCACGAGCCCCGCCCCCGCACTGCTCAGCGCCGCGGACAAAGAAACAACAACACATTATTTAATCAACCAGAACAAAATGCGAGGCCTTTGGAAGGCCTCGCATTTTGTTCTACAGCTAGCATTAAAATAATGACCTGCAGATAGATACGCTAAGCATTCGACCTAAATATGTCAAAGACGCTCAAAGTTATACTAATATAGAATTGCAAACATGTCGATATGGTCGTGCGCATGTCCGTTGATATCCTTAATATAGATCTAGGGCAATTCCAATCGGCTACCTCCAACAACCTTGATCTGCCGTGTCATATCAATAAGTGCTGCTTATTAGTCCAGGTATTAGATCCGATGTAATTAAAACTATAAAAGAATACAATTATGTAGATAAAATATGTTTTAAATGACCGATAGCAATTTTCTAAAAGCATTGAGATCGACCTATGCCAAAGTTATTTTTTTCGTTTACATAGCTCAATGGTCTTCAACATTGAGCTATGTAAGGTTCGTATCATCCCAGACATCTCAATAGACATGGAATATCAGGATACAAGATCCATAACTAACAATCATGTTGCGGTCAGTAATAGCTTCATAGGCCGATAAGCGCCGACAATAGTGACGTCACTGGCTACAAATATCTACATTTCTATTACTACTATAATGTAACAGTAAAGTTTAGTGAGTTTGTGTAGAAGGACTTCTAAAGACCACACCCCAAACAAAGGTGACCCCACCGAGTTTGGGCTTGATTAATTGGTCTTGATGAGTATTTTACTCCTAGATAATATCCATTATTGTTTTCTGCAGGTCCGAAGACCGCATGTGCACAACCTCTCTCCATAACCATCTTCTGCGGCACGTTCGTTTAGCAGGAGACACGCTGTGAAATGCCATGTCTTGCCTTTACTCAGCAGTTGTAACTCGTCTAATATTGCGGGAACCTTAGAGCTGTATATTATTAGGAGTGTGTTGTCGGAAGCCACGTCGTCTCGGGCTCATAACTCGTCGGCGTCGTCCATCACGCGACGAACGGGACGCGGAAGAGGACATCCACTGGGTAAACATAGTGGCCGAGCTTGATTTATAGGCCGCGAGTCGTGCAGACGCGTGCGCATGCGTGGACACTGTCTGCAAATCACTCGTGTTGATGCTTTTTACATAATGTTTTTGGTACCGTCTTGACAAATTATCTACTATATATACCGGTTGTACTCACGTCGATATTCGGGAATGCCCGACTAGTTTCGGGCTCTAACGGAGCCCTTATTCATGAGCAGAACCGTCTGGACAATTTTACATTCCCTCAAAAGTATCACGGAAGAGTTTGTTTAATGGACGATTTCAAGAAAATACATATTCTATCGTGTGAGTTTAACGGTATAGTGTGAAAGTCTTGTTTATTTCAGTACTGCAACGATGACTATGCCATTTTGTTACGAGTAACTCATCACGGTAGAGAAGACAGTTGTGGAGGGGAAAAGGAGGAAGGAAAGAACGAGCAGGTAAATGTATGTATATCTGGAAGATTTACTTACTTACGATTATTGAGTAAATTAAAACATGTGTCTCGGCTCCACTGCGACAAATTACTTTAGTGACGCCGCCTGACGACAATCAACTACTGTTACAATTAAATGTAGTATCCATTCAAAAGATAATCAAATGAATGTAGTAAAAGATAACTTTTACTTTCGTCCAAAAATGATGAGAGTTAAGCGTGGGCCGGCGACCTTTGCGGCGCTTATAAAACGCGACCCCCCCCCCCCCCCCCCAGTGGCCGACGCCGGCAAGCAAAGGTTTACGATACTACTCAATATTCGTGTTTCACATCCGCCCGCGCCGGAGATACGCGAGGCCCGCACTTCCTTATAACGCGGTCTCTCCACGACTAGTGAACCGCGCAGCACTTGGCAGTCCGTACAGTGTACCAACATAACATCACGCCTGTATTCCCCGAAGGGGTAGGCAGAGGTGCACATATAGAACACCCACATTTCGCCAGTTATGATTTAGGTCCCAATGTAATAGGGGGCGAGCCTATTGCCATCAACCGGGCACAAATCCAGACTCCGTGCTGCTACTGAAAATTACCAAATGGAAAAACCCAGTAACACTTTGCACGACCCGGGATTCGAACCCAGGACCTCGTGCTCAGCAGTTGCGCTTAGCAACCACTAGACCAACGAAGCAGTCAAAGTGTCAGTCAAAGTTGTCAGTGTACCAAGTGTGTCCGTAATATCGACGGAATGTAAACCGGAATGGAAAGCACTAAACTGAGCTCACTTGTTTTCAGGAATATATTTAACTATCTAATTATACAATATATAGGTAAATATTTATTTTTTAACAATAACTATATTCATTCAAGATTACAAATTCCTTCTGTGACAGGGACAGAGAGTTGACAAGAGTGACCGACCCAATATTGACCCAATATTGGCCCATTTAATATAAAATAGGCATAAACATCGTTTTATGCCTACCACTTATAAAGGACACCTCTACTTACCTCTTCAAATATTACTAGCGTGATTATAACGATGTGCGTAAGTCTATAACTATTAGCAAACACGTTTTGTTAGCAACCCAAACGTAACTTGCTTCGTTTTAGAATTCTACGGAATCAATAAAATAATTAATTTACAAGTTCCTTATTAAATTGCTTCTCAATAAGCAAACACAATATGATATGTTATTTGCTATTCCAGGACACATTAATTTACCTCTATTACAAATACATAATGCTCAGTCGTCTCTGACTGAGTAATAAACGTAAGCGGTTTTAGTAATAATTATTAAAATAAGTGGAATAGTTATTGAAGTAGGTAGCATGTTCAATAACATCGCACATTCCTACATAACAGTGGCTTGCCTCAATACATTCTGCACTTTAGACCTTATCGCAGCTCATATCGATCAGCGGACTGCGAATATCACTGAGTTATGTTTGTTGCGTTCTCTGCACTATCATTATAGGCCGGCTGCGTGCGCGCAGGCACGTTGTGGTAATGTGACTATAGCCAGTAGTAATTACCCTTTGTAGTCTTGTTTCTCTACCAGCGTAGAAGCTGGCTCACATCTAGGACATACTGGCTCAATTAACTAACGGAGGGCGGCCGCTCTCGCGGAATCTTAGATATTTTTTTACATATTCTGTTAAAATCATTTATTATATCACATTTAAAGATTTACGACTACTTCCACCAGGCCCTCAAAACAAGTGAACCGGCTTGATGGTCCAGTGTCCTCTCAGCGCGCATGCTCCACCACGAGCGATAAATCCCACATCATCAAGTATTCCCTTCGCCTCCTACCGTCATGAGCACTTCAAATCATCATAATATAGCATACTAAAGAAGCGTGCACGTCTACTGTATTATATTCTAAGCGTGTGCGCACTCCTGGGAACGTGGTGCGCACACGCAACACGCCGCGCCGGTAAAGCGCCGCGTGTTGTGTGTGGTACCTTTCTTGTGTTGAGGGTAATACTTTCTTCGACGCCATGCTTTATTGCGCTGTGCTGTAATGTTAATTGATGTCTATGTAATTTATGTCTTTTATTACACCTCTATTCCCTGAACGATTAGACTATAAGTTGTGTGGAGTTTAAAGGGTTTTACAACCTCATTGGTACTTGCCTGAAAAAATCCCTTGAATTTAAACAAAGTCACTGAGAAAATTTGACTTGAAGAATTAATTAGCATTACAAAGAGGATTAGCGCTCACACACGTGAACCGAGGCAAGATATGTTTTCGGGGAAGATTTCCCCAAAAAGTTGTCAATAAAAATAAAATAAAATTGGGAGAGGGCACTGACTTCTGTAACACAGGTATTACCTAGCTCAGAAGTCAGGGACTTCATAGGAAAATTTGTAAAGATTTTTGTGAATAAAACATTATTATTATTATTGATACCTAAGTATATCAATTATTTTTTTCTGTTAGTATACCTACCTCGTCAAACTCTCATAAATTAACTCAGAAAAACTTCGAAAGATGCTTTCATTTGAACCACAGAGATTGATTGGAGGGTGTAACGGTGACGTTGGCATGATTACATCCCAGTAGGTAGGTAAGTACCTAAGAATTTATTTTATATTGAACAAATTGTGAAAAAGTATAAAGAGTGTATTAGCGTACCTACCAGAACTGTTTCTTTCAGTCATCTTAATAACCCCTCATTCGTGCTCGCTGAGCATCTATCAGCCGTACTGACACTAGTTTAGTGCATTTTAGTAACAGGAAGCCGTCAGTGTCCACCCTCCCTGTCTGGCCATCGATTGCCCTCATCCCCTTCCCCCACCTCCTCCGCCTTCCCCCTGACGACGCGACGTCACAGATCGCAGCCGACGTGCATTATTCAATGGTATTCAATCATGCATCTTACATGCGTACGGAAACGCGGATACACGAAGAAACAAGGCGTAAGACAGACAGAAAACCTACTCCAACTCGTGTCTTGGTTGCTGTTATGGGTTCCCAGGAGCACCGCTACGTATTACCTTGTGCCAATTACCAATACCTATACTTAGTTCGGATCCGGACGATCCCATCGCCGCCGTCCTTCAGGCGGAGGTGAAAGCTAGGTTAGATGCCGAACGGCGGCAACTACACATCGACAACGCCACACGACCATGTCCCCAAAAAACCTCAAATAATCAGATCCAGCAGCTCCCCCCAGTAGTGGTAGCTTCTCCTCCCCCAGCGACGCCCTGAGCCGAGGTCCGAATCCCTCGCGGGGGCGCCCTTAGGCGCTGTCGCTTAGTTTTTGTAGTTTTTAGTTAATAAGCCTGGCTGGAGGCCTTTTATTAGGTCTCGCCAAACGACCGGTTAAGCAGTCAGACCTCCTTCAGAGCTAATTGCGAGAGACAAGGTCGAAAAAAAAAATCCTATACTTAGGTATGCATATAAGACATAAGTAGAGCTGTTATGTATTTGTTACTTGTTACTGTGTACTTTTTCACACACCAACTCCTTACATGATTAGAACTTGGGTCTATGCATGTAGAGTAAAATGTGATATTGTGTCTATACCTAGTGTCTTAACTACGAGTAATTGATGATTTATTCAAAGAAAAACATGATTGTAATTCATGAGATGAGCTGTTTGGTCTATAAATATATAATAATGATTATTCTTATGTAGCCAATTGTATGTATTGAATGCCTGAATATAATCTACCACTACGCACTTTACGAGCGCGGACCTTCTGCGATAGTGTCCCGCGGTTTGCGCGTGTGCTTGTGTGCGTGGGGCATGCCGGCGCGGCGGCGCCGCCCGCGGACATCTGCATATGTGATGTCCCTTAGAAACACGAGGACTTCCCAACAAACAATATATCGATAAATATGATCATTATTCACTAATTGCATTGTAAATCCGTTAACGACAATCTACGACCTCTAAAATTCAACATAGAATTGTATTAAGCTTTCAATTCTAACAGCAGCTTTCTGTCATGGCTGGAGGCCTTTTATTAGGTCTCGCCAAACGACCCGTTAAGCAGTAAGAGCTCCTTCAGAGCTAACTGTTCGACAAAAAAATCAGCTTTCTGTTTAGTATTTTATTACCAGTCACCAAAGCATGCACCCAGTGTGAAATATAAGTTAAACGGTCGTCGCCGCGAAGGTCTATGAGAAAGAAAAGAAATATATGTTTTTAATTTATTTTTAAATTATATTAGTATTTTAGACAATTATGAAAATCCTACATCTCTGTGCCTACTTGTATGAGTTGTATTATAAAACAAATAAACTCAACTTACATATTATTCCAGTTTACTGATAGGTATCATCTGTCACTAGCACTGTCTAAGGCTTATTTATATCTTCAATAAATTCTTACGAAATGAAGCGAGCTATGAAAAGCTCATAAAATAACAAAGACATCCATCTTTGAACTTCAAAGCTTGCTATAATATATAATATAGCCTTCAAAGTTTGAAGGCAGCTAAATATTGCATTTAAATCTGCTTAAAATTCATTGTTTGTCGACATAAAGACGGACACTAAGGTAAATAAAGCTACGCACGCACGATTACTTTTAATTTAAACAAACTCACACTATCTAAGTCATTCAAATAGCAATTGATAATCTATTTGTGTGAGTTGTATGATTGTATGAAGTGATCGATTAATTATTCTTGAGACGGAGCAGTAGAGTGGCGCTAATCGGCGCATCCAGCGGGCGGCGCAGGCGGCGCGGGCGGCGCGGCGGCGCGGGTGCTGTGTTTGCGTGTGTACAGACCGCGGCTTTGTTCCGATCACTGAACTTCTGAAATCTGGTATTCATATGAGAGTTGCTACAAAGTGCGTTTGAACATAAAGTGTAATGAACGACCCACTCTGGGTGTTGTGCTCTGGGTGATCAGGCGGAGCCCTCGGCGAGGATTTAAGTAGTCTTCTAATAAGACGAAGGCTGAAACAACTAGAGCTTCAGAGCTGGTTTTAGCAAAGCTTTAATGTGTGTTAATTTAGCTATATCTTTAGTAGTACATAGTATACTCAGGCGAGGGATACAGATAACAGACTGTAGAGTTAGGCAAGAGGCTACGAATTGAAAATCATGAGCAACCAACGAAGTCAATATCTTAAGACAATAAAAAGATTACGTGACTGTTCATTGAATAAAACATAGGCTTTATAGTATGCTTTGAAGAATTAAGTTATGAATCAGTGTCAACTTGGATAATTATAATTAATGTATTATGTCAAACTACCAAAATCTTTTTATACATTATTTAAACACGAAATAAAAAGCAGCTTGCATGGCGCGACGGCTTGGCCGTCTTGCAAAACATCTGGCCCGAGCCTGCCGACGATTTATTACATGTAACAAATAGGTACCTATATAAAAAGGGTGCAGACGATTGGCATAAATAAAAACGTAACCATCCTTTTTAATTTTAATTAATTCCATTCCAGCGAGTTACTGTTTACATTTGAATGAGAGAAGACAGTTTCTTGCGGGCTGCAGCAAAATATAATGAAATACGTCGAACATACAGAATCCCTGCACAGCTTACACGAGTAACATTCAATGGGCATTCATAGACGCTAATAAGCTTTTATAAAAGAACTTGGTTTGTAGCACGTAGCGCTTCCTGACAACACTACTCGCAGCTGCCAGCAGTGCCAGCTGGGACAACACACGCTTGCTCGCATTCACGTTTAGGTATCATCTCATACAGTAAGTAGTCAATGGTTGGCCAACTTTTTGTAACATTCTCACGTTTTATCTTTAGTGGAACATTCGAAAACTTGTATTATCTAACCAAATGATAAAACTTTCTGGTGATTAAGAAACCGGTCTATGAACGGTTTTGAGTTTTCATTGTTAAATCATGATATAGTACTACATATTACATTACATAGCAGTCGTAGAGCACTTGAAGCAGAAGATTTTTACTCTGCGTACAAATAATACTGAACTGAAACAAATACAACTATAATGAGAAAGCATTGAACGAAATTAATTTCGTAAATAACATTATTATTTTCTAAATAAGTAATGAAAGTTATTAAGAGGTTTACCAGTTAGCATTGTTTACAACCTGTGCTCCGTAAATTATAATGTAGCATAGAGCCACACGTCCTTCAATAGCGAGGAGGAAATCCAATCCTCTTACCTCTTCAGGTGGCCGTAATCAGCGCCCAAGAGGGTAGTGCTCATAACCATGTAGTCGCCTTGTACTCCCACGAGCAGCGAGTGTAGCTGATCCCACCGGGAACGAGTAGGTAGCCGAGTAAGTGCCGGAGTATAATGCCCACCCACCGCTCACAGTTAAGATGCAACAATACTATGTATTCGAGTTAGGGTAGTTAACATTGTTTCTTGTCCTTCCTACGCTTCGTTAATCATGTTTTCAACAATTATATGCATGCTGAATACCCATGTGGCACACTGGCTATTTGCTCAGCATAATGTGTATAACTTAGTCTTAGTTAAGTTGTAATAGGTAATATTTAGCCAAGTTTAAGATGGTTGCTAATTTTTTATTAAGTATTGTGTATAGGTACCAATAATTGGCATCTATATTAGTTCCCTGCGTGTTAAGTATTTGTAAGTTACAAAGTGTGATGTGGATGCTGTTGTTGTACCTGTTGAAAATAAAGAAATAAAATAAATAAATAAATAAATAATGCGTGACGGCTAACAGGTTCGTTTCCTATTCGTTAAACTTGTGTTTGTACAAAACGCGAGTCATTTTCAGCACTTTGCATTGCATTATGCACAAGACATGTTGAAGAGATATTGAACAATATTAATTATAATGCTTCAATATCTCTTCAAAATAAAGTAGAGTCCCTCATTACCGTACATCTGTTTACCTTAAAACCGCCCACAATAAACATGACATGAGAATATAACAAATCAGTTCGGCACAAGCCAATGATTATCTCAGTAGTTGTTATAAAGTATTCAGAAGCTGGCCGCCCGCCCTGCAACCCCCCCCCCCCCCGGCCCCTCACCCGTCGCCTGCGACCCCCGGCACTTGGTGGCCAAAATATAACGATCGATAGTGTTGTGCTCTCACTACTAATATGAATTAAATTAGAACGATTGGAACTGTAAACTGTATTGTGTCACAACGTCACGCATGTGTCAGCTTGAAATATGTATAATTATGTTACCTTTCCTCAACTAATAAATATATCGTTAAACTATTTAAAAGTTGTAATCAATAACTTTTGGCTTATTTTTATCAGGGAATATGGAATTCCTCTTTAATTAAGATAATACATCATTTATTTTACAGTCTTGTGCCGCAATGTTATCCAAGCTAAGTACAATGCAACCGTTGTCAATGACCTATAACAAGACACTGAATGGTCCTTGTGCTTGAAGTGAAGCGGACAAAGGAATGCTGGAGATAACGTCGTTCACAACAGGTCCACAGCAGCCGGCGCGCGGCGGTGACTCCGTGCCGCAAGCCCGCAACTACTGCGGGTCGCACATTCCCCGGAGATCGACATAAACATCAGACTGCAGCAGAAACACTGCACTGGAACAAGCTCAGTCTAACCTTACATTAATATCGTCTTATGACACACGATCCGCGTTAAGTAGGAACTAAGTACTTAGTCAGTTTAGAGGTGTTCACATGCTTCAAAACTACACGAAGCTTTAGAATACGAACAGAAGTTCTGTTTGATACCGACTCGGTATCAACTTGTGTTAGTATTCTAGATTACCTACCGACTCATTATTTATATTTTATTTATTCGGTAGGAATTGGCTTGTAGGCCGAAAGATTGGACTGTAAACTCCCTCGAAGCTTTATATTCTGTTACACCTTTCACAACTAATGCTGGCGCGAAATGTTCCTAATAATGGTGTATTCAAATTTCAAAATATGAGGATCGTAATCTGTGAATTGTTTTAAATTCGAAACAGCTTGCAGGTGTACATTCTAGATGTAGTCGGTAAGACTGTTGAACTAATTTCTTTTATGTCCCATCCTAGGAGATACAATTAAGGGAGTTACACATTAAGTGTGATACGAGTCTATGATATATCAAAGCTAACAAAGCACATACTTAATAATGTGGATGGAGCGCCTTATATCTTATAACATTAGTTATTTATTGCTCTCAGCACACCGAGGTGAAGCATTAAGTTTTACATTCATAAAGAACTTAGTAAGTAGGTGTACAATGTTTCAAATGTTTCCATCTTTCCAATAATTCTTGTTTGATGTAAGTTCTCCTTTCAGTGTGGATTTAGAAAACCTTCGGTGACATTTAAGTTAAGACTGACTGAAATAAAAAGTTGAACAATAAAATGTTACGAACTTATGACCTTCAACAAACTTCACGTCCATGAGGCAAAGTCAAAGTTTTTCTTGTACGCCGAGGCTTTATCGTTGAGCTGTCGTGAAGACTGCCCAGCTAGTTTACAGTTATAGCAAATGAAACGTATTAACGATACGCCATGAAGTACATCACTACGTGTACGTCCCTGTTATAACTCACTGAACCTGAGACCTACCTGGTTTTGCGCGAGTGCAGGGCTTATATTTTTATTACCTAATATAAAAGGGCCGTTTATAGCAATCAACGTTACGAGAAAGCTTTCTGCAGTTTTCACGCAGTGGAGCAGAAATATTAATACGAAATGTAGAGGAAAAACAAAAAAGGAAGCACTGAAGAAGTATAAGTAACTTAGAGGACCAACATAAAATACAATCATAATTATAGTATAAGATAATATATTATTATTATTTATTTATATTTAGCTATAAAAATAGGGATAGGTGGTTACAAAATGCAACATATAGCCAATTACAGGTTCACACGAGTAGCAATACTAAAAATTACAAACATAAACAATTGACTAGCACTACAGTGAAACTTAAAATAGATTCTTAATCAATGAAAAACTTAAGGTTAGGATGTTATCAAATGCCTTTTGTCTGACGAGCTGATCGGCATCTTGAGATGAGAGAAAGAAGGCCGACTTACGAGTACTTAGTCGGCCACAAGCTACATGAGCTGGAGGACAATATTGTAGGTTCGTCTGCGTCGCATACTAAAATATGTGCTCTGAATAAATAACGTGGTATCGGAGACACGCTCTACTCCCCCTGGTGTTATAATAGTCGCTGTGTGTCAGCTCACACGCGCTACCTACCACTAGCTGTACCCGCGGCAAGGCCTGCGGTGGTATTCGAATTATTGCCGAATTTCTAGCTTTGCTTATAGGCTAAGTAATATTAAGTAAGTCCTGAACTCGACCAGCTGTACCGCAATATTTGATAAACACAAGTCTAAATCTATCAATACGGTGTTGAATATAATTAAGAACTATTCTAGAAGTGTTCCATTGAACACCTTAGTTCAGCCCTACTTGGCTTGCACTCGGACATAATTATGTTACCCACATGAATTTTGTCATTCAATGGACAAGAAAATCATTCTCGCTTGTTAGAGACGTACAAGATTAGTTTTAATAACTACCTACCGAAGAAATTGATAACAATCTGGAAAGTTATGTGTGGTCACTGGTCAGGGTATAGGACACACTTCGTTTCGTTTTTGTTTTCGGTTTAAAAAAACGTCACCCCACACTCGAATTTTCCCTGTATCGTTGGTGCGTTTACACATACATGACATATCACATACACAAACGCCCAGATTCAGGAGTAACATGTACAGGTCGCACTTTTTTTCCCGTGCGGGAATCGAACCCACAACCCCTAACGCAGTAGCCTAATAACTTAACCACTGCGCCAGTCAGGTGGTTACTTGAATTGCAATGTTAGTCGTTTTGCGCGAGAAACGATACAATTTGTCCATTGTGCTTTAGTTATCAATGACTCCGCTGGCCTTGTACATGAACCAACAGCGATCTTAAAATATCTGCTGCTCATCTCATCTCGTACCGAACACCTAATAAACATAAATTATAAGTTTACAACTGAAGCACTCGGCGTTCGCGTTTAGTTCCCTTCATTAACATCAGCATTTATCATATTAAAACATGTTCTGATATGAATGCTATTGAACAAAATACATACATTGCGCCCACTCTTCAGTTGTACTAAGAAACTTGCTGAACAAAGTACGCATTGAATGGCCTTACTCACGACCTGTCGTGATATTATTTTTTACCAACACCGTACAATTTCACAGGTCGTATATTTTTGATGAGAGCGTGATGTGGCGGTTGTCAAACAAACATGATTCAGTTCACGGTAATGTGGCACGTCGGACAGTTTCACAACGACTCGCCTTGTTTGCTCACATAGGCTGGATATGACTTTACTGGCGAGGCTAATTATTCACCGACTCCGTATTGACCTACTATCACAAGAGGCTCATTAACATTTCATTACAATTTATTTGTTGATATTACAATAGTGTCGAATTTGAAAGATTCTTGTCCGTATTAGGAATATCCTCTCATAGTCACATTAGCTACTGTTTACTATTATTATATTATAATTAATTATTGTGTTATCGCCGTTGTCAACGTTTACATACTTAGGTGCTCGACAAATGTAGATGAACGACGTTTTTCGTAAAAAGTGCCTCTATAAACACACGTTTGGGTTAGCTAACTGTTTCCGTAAGATAACAATAAACTGAGCTCTGGTTATTTAATGCTAGTTGTTTGTCATGTCTTCGGACCATAACGAGGCCATGGAACCATTTTTCTTCAGAAGCTCTGCAGTATAACGGGTGTTGATCGGAGAGTCACAATTACACAAAAGTGAGCAGGTAATGCCTCGCTCCTCGCTCGGCCGCTCGACTGTGACGCGGAGCAGTCGCAGCCGCGACAAATCGCAGCAATCATTACACTTTATTGTTTCTGCGCGTGCGCACCCGTCGCCTAAACAACATACAAGCCGTTACACTGACTAACGGGGCCGAGCTCACCTGTGTACTTTATATTAAGTACTATTACTATAAGTACCAACTGGCTCGTGTATCCATTACCGCGTTTTGCCCACATAGTACCAAAGACAAACAGACATCTAGCATTGAACAGTGTGAAGCGAATGGTGAGGCATGCTATTTTGTGCGTATGTTGGTTATGTCATTGAGTTAAACCCAAACATAATGCCTAACATTATAGGTAAAGGTAGGGTGAAGGTACTCGCGCTCGACGGTAACGATAACGGTGTCGATCGACCGATCATCACGAGAACTATCATTATGTAGAATTGGAGACCCGCTCTACTTACATGTAAAAAGTTGATAATATGTTTAGCTGTTCATATGTCTTACATAGTAATGATAGTCTACAGAGGATACTCGCTATATTAAGCAGCTTGACTGCCTATCATTTAGATATTACTGACCGAAAGAGTTTTGTGTTTTCAAAACATGATCAGTAGGTAACATCAGCGCGCAGAGAGCCAGCCGGCGCGGGCGCCCGCACATCCTGTAATATTCTTTATTTTTAACCGACTTCAAAAAGGAAGAGGTTCTTAATTTGTCTGTATGATTTATTTTTGTATGTTTGTAACACGATATCTCCGTCAATTATGAGCCGATTTTCAAAATTATTTTTTTAATTGATAGAGTGTACTCTCGAGGTGGTTCCATTGTCTTAGTTAGGATCTGATGATGAAATTTGGAGATATGAAACGGAACTCCTCATAGTAAAGGTGTCGTAACAAGTAATATTGCTTTTACGAGTAGTCAATAACTGACCACTAACAAGGGGGAGAAGATGCGTCGAAAGCCCCCCCCCCCTACCCCTTTCTAGAATTAAATTTTATGTTTTATTTTATTTTATTTATTGGGGACAAAAAACAGTTACATGCCAAGCTTAACCAAAAATTCTTAAATTAGTACATTACTTAGAAATACATTTATATAAAATCTATTCTATATTTATGTTACTACACATATAACCCACACCATTGTCCACGATTTCACAAAAAAAGTTAAAAGAGAACTGACGTACAGTGTGCATCTAAGACAGTTAAGAGGAAAATACAAGCGCGCTTCAACGAGACGACCAAGAGGCACGCGCACCCCGGTGTTAGTCCTGCACGAATTTGTGTGGAATAGCCGAGGCACACGTACCCCACGAAGCATGACAGATCTAGGTACTATATATGTATATAGACTATTTGATAGTGGAATGCATTCGAATCTATTGTTACAATTAAATTTGCCTTATGAGGTATCGTTTGAAAGCGCATTTTGTAAGAATTTCAAATATTAGGCTTATAAAAGTTTCGGGGGTATAAGTCCTAAGTACAACTAAAATCCAGCAACTAATTCAGACAAAAACGAACCTACTAGACAATGCTCTAATACTATTAACAAAGCCCACTCATGGGAATTGGCACCGACTTCAACTTGGTTTATGTAAAGTGAAGTGAATAAAATATTATTAAACACTTACAAGTTCGTATTTTTAAAGGCGGTTTTTTTTTTTTTATTTCAAATGTCTATTTATCACTTTATTTCCAGCTCAGCGCGCGATAGAGAATTATTACTGAAATGTATGTACATGCTTTATCAATTTAGATGTATTATCTTACTACAATGCTAAATCATATCACGTTCACTTTCTCCTAAATGGCTAAAATACAATAGACACATTCGAATATAATACATATTTTATTCCGTTTAATGCATGATTATTTATTAGCACTTAAATTCTTTCATGGCTGTAGCCTATACGGATTCCTATATATTATTATGACACACAAGTAAATAATAGACTACATGAAACAGATGGACAGTACCTACCTATCTAAGCGAGTGAAACCGCGACCAACCAACGGCTAGTAAAACATATTTAATCATACAAAGGGCAATTCAGTTTTATGTTCAGTGTTCTTAGCAGCGCAAAACAATGATCGTTCCCAGACTTTACGAACTGCGAGTATTCTGCCGCCAAAACACACCTTAAACGCTCCAGCGATGTCTGAAGAATATGGTTATCGTCGTACAGATTTTAATGAATATGGTTATTTTAGATAACAACGCCACGTTCGCCGCCATAAGGTCACACCACCACCGGTGTGCGCTAGCCTCCACTGGCGCCACGCGTAGCCTTGAAAAAAGCAAGAAAAATTCCCGTTTCTTTCCAATTCCGTTGCTTTTTTCAATGTTTTAATCGAAAGTTTCAAGAAAATTTGCCAGTATATATTTCATGTTTTTTCCAATAAAACCGAAAAAAGCCGTAGAGTATGAAAGAAACGGGAAACTTTTCATGTTTTTTTCTTCAAATATGTACTTACTTATATTATATTTAACTTATTTGCATTACCTCTTTCCATAATAATACGTAGTACGTACCTACTAATAAAATAGAGCGTAGAATGTAAAAAATATCAGCGAAGTAGGCGCGCGCCTCACTGTTGTGCATCTAGTATTCTATAGCTATCAGTTGCAGCTTTATCAATGTATCATTACAAGATGGACGGATAACTAGATGGATCTATTATCCCCTATTTTATTATTACCTATTTGTATT
The DNA here is from genome assembly GCA_946251915.1 of Abrostola triplasia. Taxonomy (NCBI): domain Eukaryota; kingdom Metazoa; phylum Arthropoda; class Insecta; order Lepidoptera; family Noctuidae; genus Abrostola; species Abrostola triplasia. The sequence continues at coordinate 175,128 of OX276424.1, read as the reverse complement.
CACCTTCCGTATGTTTTCTTTTTTTGTTTAGTATTTCACATATTAAAATATATGTCAATTTCAATAAAACTTGTATTTTTCAACTTTACAAAACAATTTAATTTAGACGACCTGATTAGCGCGGTGGCTAAGCGATTGGACTGCTGCGCTAAGGGTTGTGGGTTCGATTCCCGCACGGGGCAAAACTTTGTGCGAACCACAGATGTTTGTCCCAAGTCTGGGTGTTTGTGTATGTGAATATTTCATGTTTGTGAAACGCACCTACGATACAGGAGAAATGCCTAAAGTGGGGCGACGTTTAAAAAAAAATGCCGAAACTTTCGAAAGAATAAGTTTATAAGCATGACCACAGTTACCAGAGATACTGGCCGAAGTTATAGGATGTTGTCATTTTGGTACGTACTGTACTTATCTTCTACCTAGATGGAAACGATGCTAAAATACTTAGAAATTAGACACAAATTCAAAGTATTTTTAAACCTTAAACTTTCTCATTAGTGGCCAATATTAAAGTGTCACTGTACGAGTAGAACCGGCAGATATGCGGACGGTCGGCGGCCGAGCTGACAGAGTGACGTGCGTTACACGGCGCTGATTTAATTGGGAATCGATTATCAGGCTCGGAAGCCAGAGGGAGCGAAAATAGCTCACATGTTGTTGTTTTAGTGACTCCGTTAATTTTCCCAGTGTCCACACTGTGTTCATTATGTTGCATGTCATATAGAACCAAGCGAACGCATGGAATACATTATGCACTTTGGTGCTTATTACAAAACGACTTGCTACCTGCGTCATTTAAATGAAACTGTTTTTAACCATTTTATCGCAGCTTATTACATTCCTACCTTCATAATATTTACTTATTAAGGTTTACTGTTCCATGGGCCCTAAACCGAATACTAAACTACTCTTCAGCACCGAATTTTAGGTCGGTAGGTTAGGATACAAGGGTGTATAATAAATAATCGTTATTAAATGTGATGTGAAGGGTTTGTCTCATGTATTGCTTTTCTAGTTAGGCAAATAAAGTCATAAAGCGCCAACTTGTTTCAAAATTTAAGCCCGCAGCACATGCAAGTGTTGAGAGGAGGCTGGCAGGGAACCAAGCTTTTATCAGTGTTTCCGCCTGTCCAGCACCCTCCCGAACACGTCCGACAAGTAGTGGAGCAGCCCGAGCGCTACGCGTCGCATGCGGCACAATGTGGCTCCTGGGCATTGTGCGCCGCCGCCGCCGCGCCGCGGGCACTCGGCGGGGACTGCCGCATGCCGCCGACAGCTAACAGCTAACACGATGAATAGTAGAGGCTTAACTTGTTAGTACACGACTAACTTTGTTAGGATTCTGTGATGGAATTTCGTACCAGGTGATATGGATATAAAGTAAATTAATTTTAGGTTCTTTATATTCTGTACTTTTTAATGTATTTATAGTAAATAAAATAATGTAAAACAGCAAAAACTAAAAGCACGTTTAACAGATCAAAAAACCAGCAACTGTGTAATTTCTACAGTTGGGAATAGTTCAACGTTCCATTAAATTTAACCAACAGACTAGAATACGTACGAATTCCTTTCAACAGAAGATCACAGCTCCGAGAAAGGGTACCTGTAGCGAGAGGGAACAATTCATACAAAAGCATGAAAGAACCCCTTCATTAGAGAAGGCTTTCGGTCGGGAAGGTCGCGGTCCGTGCGCCTGTATCTCTACTTTTTAGTGAGAAGCAGCTCCGTGGCATAGTGTATTAGTTTTATACATGTTTGCCCATGCCAATCTCAAATGAAAGAAAACATTTTTAACTTTAAATTATTTTATTTAATACTAAACTGTAAATCTGCTAGTACAAAGTGTATTTTCTGTTGCAGATTTTCCTCTCTTTGAGAGCAATCTTAAAGTAAACGCATATACTTGCACCGACGCGCGGCTTGCGGCTCCCGCCCTGTTGGCGGTCGCTGGCGGTATGTTGCCGACCTTGGGCTATCACTTCCTCTCCCGGAACACGTCAGCTTCGGTTTAATGATTTCTGAACGTGTTTTGATAATAAGTAAATAATGTTGGATTTTCATACAAACGTTTTCCTGTGATAAAACGCAGCGGTGTTTGTTTATATTTCCGTAATGTTCCAGATCCGCGGCATTTAGCCGGGTAGAGAGTACTTCTGTTCGATTTATTTGTAATTGATTGGCATGCAGGCTGCAGTAGTACGGAATGTGAATGCTCGTTTAAAATGGAAAATGTAATACATTTTCCATTTTAAATGAGTGCCCAAGCATCGACGTCATTATCCTCCATCCTCGCCCGATGAACGGCTTCGAAGGGTTTTTCTAAAGATGTTAGAATAGGTTTCTCATTTCGTATAATGTTCCAAGATCTAACAGACGTCATGTGTTACATACGATACTACTGTCCATCGTGATTGGTTATAACTTTACGTATATTACTTAATACTATGTACTACATAATTCTATTGAACCCGACTTGCAATAGTTTCAATTCATATTTGTTCTATACATGATTTTTCTTTGGCACATTTTAATTAACGTTAAAGTAACTCGGCGCTTTGCGTGTCCCCGGGCCCGCGCGCAGCCTTTATTAATTAACTGTCCTACTGAGTGACTCGAGCCGCTCATTCCGAGTTGTCAAACCTTCTGGTTGTAAAATTAATATAAATTGCTTACACATGCCGAAACATCAGATTACAACGTTTGAAATCACTAAGTGCGAATAAATAACATTAGTGTAGCATTAACTTAACAATCGACTCTGTGAGTTTGTTGGTTGATGATCGCTGCAAATATGGGAATGGTATTATTATTATTAATGATCAGGTAGTAAACGTAGAACGATGAACTTTAATTAATGATATATAAAAGTTATATTGTCATATAATGACGACACCTGTCTAGCTCTACATAGTAGTTTCGCTCGGAAGCAAATTTTCCAGTGAAGTAGATTGGTACATGTCTCCACGAGTCTGCTCTAAAAAACCATTTGGTAATATCTCTCTCGAAGACAACTCGTTGAAATATGAATGATCGGCAGTAACGAGTACCTCGCGGATGATCCCCGAACACATGTTACTACAGTCATTCGTAAAGTTATAATATTGATACTGTTATGTTACTTCAACTAAGTGTCTCTAGGTACTGGAATATTGAAGTGTCGAGTTATAACAGTTGGCAAGTTACAAGTGACTCATTAAACACTCGGCTTTAACAGTGCGGTACGCAGTGGCTCGCGGTTACTGCGCTCGTTATCTTATCCCGAGACAGCCCGAGTACAGTCTACGGAGTGACACCAGATAAGTCCAATGTTTGTCGTGTTGGACTTAATGTTATTAAGCTAGCTTCCTTGGACCTCCGTACAATATAATAATCCTTTTCTAGAAATATAGGCTACGAGATAAGTTTTTTCTGTATCATGTCGAAGGTAAGATTCTGCACCTGAATATGTTGGCATACAAACGTAATATCTCTGTATATGTCTGTAGAATAGAAACTCATCCATTACATCGGATAATAAGAGGTATTCTGTAAAAGTAGGTAAAAAAAAGGTCATACCTGTTGACCTTTTTTTTACCTACTTTTACAGAATACCTCTTATTATCCGATGTAATGGATGAGTTTCTATTCTAGTCAAGAATATACGTTCTGTTACCAGAATATTTAACAATTGTGTACTTAAGTATTGTGCGGTCGCCGCGAATGCTTTCACTTGGCCCGAAGCGTCGCTTGAAAGCTGCGCTACCCGGTTTATTTCGGGAAAACTAATTTCCGATCCGTCTGGCTGTATGCTAGTAAGTGCATACGTGACACGTGATACAAAAATTAGAATCAGCCTACGAAGCACATTAGTGTTTTTACTTTTGTTACATATATAAATACAAAACATGTTAGATAGACAAGCTCCAAAAGACGTAAAAGTTATGCAGCAACTAATTTGCGAGTACCGCAACCTGTAACTCCTGGTAGCACAACGCTGTAAGTGACACCAGAGCGCAGAAGCGAGAGAGTAGAGATAGATCCACACTCCGACAGGTACTGAGACTCTATCTATATCTTGTACATATTTGCATGAAATACATCGTGGTAAATAGAAAAATGTTATCTTAATAATATCTGAACTGAGAGGAAACTTTTTTGTTATTTGCTGTAATCCGCTGGTGCTCGGAGGAAAATATATATTTTAGGTCGAACACTTCCAATATCGGATAAGATAGAGCCGACAGTCCTCCCCGCGGAACCGAACCTGCTCTGTCTGGAGCACGAGTGCCTTGTAGTGTATTATTTAGTCAGTGAGTATTATGAAGTAACATGTAGCCTGGCCACGCGCCGGGCGTCGACACACGTTGGGAATCCGCGAACTGTATTACATTATTTTCATTGTACGATTATTTTGATGTACTTTGTTATATTATAGCAATGTTATAAAAGTATACATTACAAATTATCTAAAAATGTGTGCTAACCATGCAATAACTAAATCTCATTGTAATCTTTAATAATCAAAATGGGTACAATATTATTAATATTTATTTCTAAACAAAGAACATGATTTGATTTGATTTTAGATCGAAAATGAAGCGCTGCATTACACTGCTGGGAGCGGCGCGCGGCGGCTCGCTGCCACTGCCCACCACCCTACACCTGCACGGTCCTGCTTAGTGCTCACAGCTCATGGTGAGGGCGGAACACACAATCGATGAGTTTAGTTTAAACTCTAACTTTCCAGGCTATTCAAATGCAAATTCAAAAAATTATTAGCCAAAATATGGTGTACAATGGTGTTCAAGGGTGTTGATTTAAATGTTGGGGCAATTACTTAATATTGTGGCACAAATTAAAGATAAACGAATAAAGGCACTTTTAATTTAAATATTACTTGTTGGGAAGTTGAGAATATTTAATGACTTTGCTTCAGGCTGTGAGTGGATAATATTAACTCACCAGCTATCCTGCGTAGACTTAGGAAACATGACTGTATGTGGGAGTCACTAGGAAGGCAGCCATCTTGATACAGCGAATGGGAACCGATTTAGATATGCAGCTCTTTTGTATCCCCACTAGTCAGTCTGCGGCCGTTATGAACATGTCATAAAATTGCACATTCAGTGTAAGACAAGTTGGTAGTGTCTCAAGGGAGAAGCACGAGGCACTGCATTGTCCTTAAAAGGAGTTAAAACATAGATTAAGCTATAAAACGCCGGCCATGGCGAAGAGTACCGTCGCTGTCCTGGGCGCTCGAGGAGGGGCACGGAGGCGGCACTAAGCTTACAGTAGTTAATAAATATAAATATATTAATACCTAAAATATCACGGTGTAACAACTAGCATCTATTCCCCGTCCGCTTTATATATAGAAAAGGGAACGAGCAATTAATATTCATTTTATTTGTCCATAACTCCACATTTATAAGTTGCAACGTTTTACATACGAGTTGCAACAAATATTCGCGGACTTTTTAGAAGGGTTTTAGGATGTAGAAGGAGCATATTCCTGGCTTGTATCTACGTGGCTACCGCGCAGATCAGACTCCTTCCGCGGCCATCTAGTTCTACACTATTAGGTAACTCAACTGTGGTTGCCTTCTTTAGAAACTCTTATTACACAAGCTATGATCTGAAAGCTGAGCAAGCATAATATAAGTTTAAGTCTCAAGACGTGTTTTATAGCGCCATAAACTAACATAATCTGAGTTGGTCGCACTTTACGTTTTGAGCTCGTCACCTTCCCATCACACATAACATAAGTTATTCCTCCATGAAGTATACCACATCGGTATCGCCTGTCTGACGTCAATCCGTCAAGCCCGCACGCCTACGCGACTCCGTCGAAACTTAACGCTCACAGTAAGCTCTTAGTAAGGAAAGGTTATATGAAAAGCGATTTATACCGCTGAATTAGTAGTTCGAAGAAGATCATTGTCAAATAGGGCTTTTATATTAAAACTTTGTATCTAGCGGTTGTCTTGGTTTACATATATAAGTAATTATCACAAGTTATCAGAATCGAGACAAATGTCTGTAAATACATTCAAATGTTATCTTGTATGTGGGTCTGCAGTCTACACCAATCACCACAATAATATCCTGCGTAGGGGTGGCAGCCCTGGCCGCGATCAGGATGATCCGGGAGCTGTCTCTCCCACTATCGCTCCACAGTCACGGGTAGCGCCACTACCACCCAGGAGCGGCCACACCGCCCACTCTTGTTGTCTTATAACAGTCATAACACACTAACTATACATAGTGGCTTGCTGTTTATTGTCCGTCTGTCCGATATACACAAAAACTTGCGACATTGTGTTAGTACTTATAAAGTTGTGTCAGTAACTAGATTTTAGTGTGAAATAAACAGTGAGTAATATTATTAATGTTTTTGTTTAAATGTGCATTTATATTTAGTCATGATCTTGAGGATGTCATCAGGTCACTCATTCTGTGTAATAAAAAATGTTGTATCGTATAGTATGATCATTGTCCACGCGTGAGGGTGGCCCGCCTGGCTTCTGCACAAAAATACGTCGTCACCTCTGGCGACATACCATAAACATAAGCTAAAGCCTAACAAAAACTAAGCTGAGTGGTTTTTTATAACGTTTCTATTGTGTTTCTTACTGTAAGTTAGCTAGAAGTACTAGCCGACAGTGTTCTTAATGTTTTCTAGAAATATTTTATCGTTTTACAGAGCAGCCTGTTTTTATATTTGTAAGTCTGCTGCATGCCTTTTGCGAGCTTCCTAAATCGTAGAAAATGTCCATTTAGAATCAAAATTCGCGTAAATTGTCGACATGATGATAGTCTTACAGTGACATAAAAACTGTCTTTGTGCAGCTTGTTCCAGTTGAATGTATTACAGCCACGACAGCTCAGGCAAGAAAACCGCGATCATATAAATAATTCTATAACTGCCTTAAGTATAAAAACTTTGATGGTAAGCCAAGACAGATACTGAATACCAAAAAGCTCCTTACTGTAACGATTTGTAACCTGTTCGTGTATACAAAACAATGACCATCTCAGTCAGAAGCCCCTTTCAACTAACACCAATAAAGATTTGCGTCCGACTGGAAGCTCCCACCATGAGTACCAAGGATGTTTACCGAGATCGAATCAAACCGTGATCGTACTCTAGTTTAGATCGCGCGCGGTACATAATGTTTGGTAATGTTTCGTAAGCGACCATGTGGTGAGCGTTATACTGACACAAGCAGTTGTTCATAATCAGTTTACGTGTTAAACATGTGTTAACTACCAAATTTAATTGTTCCACGAGCGGGCTTCTTGAGTCATCATAATTGTATACGACGCTATTAGTTTCATTGTTCCGTGTAGCGTTAGCGAGGCTGTTTACGTTGATGAGCCATACACAGAAGGTCCCCAACGCGTGCGCCGACCATCTGAACATGAAAGCGTATGATACGAGCGTTTACTACGCTACAAGTGTCAAAGCCGGCTGTACATCATCATAAAATATGCGAGACTCATGTGCACTGCCGCCGCCGCACCACACCCGCTGCGCGCCGCGGTGCCTTTCGGCATGTTTACGTCAAGTTTCTAATTGTTATAATATCCGCACCGGAGCGCGTCATACACCTATAAATAGAGATTTAAACTAAACCCCAATTTAAAGCTCTCTACCGAAATAAATTGAGCCAATCAACATTTTGTCCCGATAAAAATCTACACAAGTTGATTCGACCACGATATGAAAAACTTAGATAAGACAGAGTGCCTGAATTATCTTAATAGTTACTTTAGACTACCAATACATGACTATGTACAGTAGACGCTCAAAATTGCATAGGCATGCTAAAGATAACTACTCTGTGAACCTTACGAGCAAGTCACGGCCAGTGCGTGTGCGAGTGTGAGTGATGTCTCAATGTTACACAGAATAACGCGAAATAAAACTATATTTCTCTCTCATTTAGAATACGCGTCGTAGTGACGACCAATTCTTTCCATCGGAATGCAAAATTTCGCGTGAAATTAGTATGTTCCAGGAGCTGTTCAGACTAAGTAATAGAATCACTATCAGTGCGATCCGAGTTCGAATCTCAAAAACGACATGCTGTTTTTTTTCTTTTAAAACTGGGCTGGTTTTATTTGGTTTTTTTCTCTGGTATATTTTTTTTCATTTGGTGTTAGAAGAGCGAAATAAAAAAAATGAGCTCGATGGTAACATACATGTTTATTCGACTTATTTATAAATAAACTTAACAAACTTTTATAAAAATTGTGACGTCACATTCCAACCTAAATAGAAAAAGTTATCTTGTAACTGTCTAAAAGTTTTAATGTGGTATACTTACCCACTTCGTCAATTTATTATAACACAACAAGGAAAGTTGAATCTAATAACACAAATATAAATATTGATACACAATTATTATAGTTAGCTATCGATATTTAGCAGAGTTAACAGCAGAGAAAACTAATAATATATTATTTAGTCTTGATCAACATGTTATGTAACGTCACTATGAATTAATTGAGGTTAAAGCTTAACTGTTCATTTTCTTGACGAAAAGAAGATAAGAACTAAACCTCAATTTAAGATAAGTAAATAATTACAGTTAAGTTTCTATAACTGAAAATTTAGATACACCGTCTTTAATGATTAAAACCAAAACATATAGCGCCATTATTTATATTTATGCAGAATCTACACCTCCATGCAATGGGTTTCTAATTGTTGTATACACGTCTCATTCTTGTTGTCTCTGTTATGTCATCCTTTGCACCATTAAACCCCATAGATTTTCTATAGTGTTCAGTTCGGGTGATAGATATCATTTCTTTCGTCACACTAGCCACCATATTATTATGTCGTCGCTGCGCTTATAATATTCACATTCAGTCTGATTTTATTATATATTTGAGTTCTAATAAGCTTATTAAGACCACCTTTATGCAGCGCAATTATAGTCTAGTCTCAACAACCACTCGACAAAGTTCATTTCGATCTAGTTAAATATTCATCAAACTCCTGTGTACCTCACAGAAATATAAATTCTTTACTTATTACCCACACCTAACTACTGAACTAACGAATGGTATGAAGCGAACAAGATAAAGAATATATAATATGTATTTTTATACATACATACATACATAAAGTCACGCCTGTTTCCCTGAGGGGTAGGCAGAGACCACGGATTTCCATTTGCTACGATCCTGGCATACTTCTTTTGCTTCATTCACACGCATCACATTCCGTATTTTTATTTCTGTTCTAATACTTCTAATCGAGTAAAAACTTACAAAAAATTAACAGTATTAAGTAAGACTAGAACTCACGACTCACCGGTTCACGCATCCATCAGTATGCGCTTAACCGCTAGGTCATTTTGACACACGATATATTGTTGAAATTATGAACTACAATCACTTGTAGTCCACAATCTGCGAACCACTCACCAAGGCTGAGAATGTAAAATACCTGGGAATAACAATCGATAAAAACCTAAGATTCCAAGATCACATAACCACTCTTAGTAACAGATTGCGGAAACTAATATATGTGTTCAAGACGCTGAGACATGTACTCGATAAAAATGTTATGAAATTAGTGTACTATACCCTTGCTCAATCTATAATATGCTACTGCATCACTTCTTGGGGTGGAGCTCCAAAAACTACCCTAATAGAAATCGAAAGAACCCAAAGAGCTATACTGAAAGTGTCGTCTTTCCGACCGTATCGCTACCCCACTGAACAGTTATACAAAGAGAACGAAGTCCTGACAGTGCGTCAACTGTTTATATTGCACATTCTGCTAAAACAGCATTCTCTCCTGGTTTATAACCCAACGCTGTCTAGGGGAAAAAGACGATATGACCCAGTGGAGCGCCATCATCTACGTCGGAAAACTATTTTTGCAAGGCGTTTCTTTTGCTATTTGGGTGGGTACTTGTACAATAAAACACATAAGATGCTACAAATCTTTAGCCTCACAAAAAATAAATGCAAAAAGAAATTAACTGACTGGCTGCAAAAATTTAACTATAATGATACTGAAGACATCCTTAAAATGACCTGAACACACAATAACACTCTCACACACCCACACAATCACACAGTCACACACCCACACAATCACGCATACTACGCATCTACTAACATTCGTTTTTGCATACTTATCCTAGATTTCTATATATTATATGTATATTAAATAAACTATAAAAATGTCGTATAATTCCTTACATTCTGTCAGCGCGCCTAGTACATAATTTATGAAATGAAAATGTGAAGGGGTGGGATCCTGGTGTCCTGAAATACAGGCCACGAGCCTAGCTTAGGCACCAGTCTCCCACAATATATTATTATACTTACGTAAATTGTGAATATTTGTCGAATCTGACCAACCAATGTAAAATAATTAATGTATATTGTGGTGAGAAAATAAAGTTATTATTATTTGTATCTCATCTTATTTACTCGGGCTATCAACCATGCGGAAGATACCCGGACTTTTAAAAGGCTTACGTGGGGACACAGGTCCAACACGCAGAGGCCCGTTGAGAACTTTAATCTAAAAGGGGATGGGACACCAGCTAGGGACACCACACAACTGCTCTATAACAGAACAGCCATGAAAAGTCCCCAGAAGGTGCGGGACTATTGAGAAAGATGGATACTAAAATGATTTGGTCTATTGTGTTGGGATGTTTCGTGTAATGGTTACTTTTATTTTATACTGAATAAAAACGGCGTCTGCCTTTTATCATAAAATATGCAGAATATTAGCAGACGGTGACTCGCCACTCACTAGATGGGCCCCCTAAACAGTCGCCACTATAGGCAACAGGGAGCAACAAGGATGCGAGTGGCTAGGGGTGTAGAGCGGTGCGGCCACGGTTTCACCATCGCGCGTCTCGAAGACTCGGAGCGGGTTTCCCCGCTATTACGCCATTAGACACTTCCACCCCCGAGCATATAGCTCTGGCGACCCCTCTCTGACCAGCCAACTAAGGCAAGAAAGAGCTGAGAGTCCTGCGGGCGCTCTTCGGTTTCCACTCCAGCTACCCATATCGGGCAAACCGGGGATGAGTCCCTGACCGACTCTCTGGGGTATCAGGCACGTTGTGTCGCCACTCACAAACAGCTCGCCACAAGCTGCCCTGCGGTTTGTGTGCTTTTAGTACAAGTCCTTGTAATATATTTTTTATTTCTATCACGAGGGTTGGTAAAGCTATACTGCTGTCCCCTCCGGTGTTACGTTATTCTCATGTTGAGGTAGCGATGTGCCCAGAGGGGTTTTATTATTATTTCCTTTATTCATCTTCATATCTTATTTTTTACATTTTTAAATAATATATAAAAAACATACAAAATTTAAAAATATAAAATATAGGGCCCAACCAGCAGCGGGAACAAGGTCCAAGCTACCGGTGGCTAGGGCTCCAGAGAGAGGAACCTCCTCACAATGCGTGCCGTGTCAAGGAGTACTGCTTTCTGCATCAAGCCCTTGACCCAACCGCCTAACGTGAGCCTCTTTAGGTGTTGGTCGAGACTCTTAGCCATGAGGCCATTGGCCGAAACGACTATCGGTACAATGATTGCTGAGTTCACTTCCCACATGTCGACAACCTCGTGCGCCAAATCAAGATATTTAATTTGTTTATCTTTTTCAGCCTTCACGAGATTCTCGTCATGGGGGATTGTGATATCAACAATCATTGCACGGCGTTCTAATCGATCTATCACCACTATATCAGGCTTATTGGCAACAATAGTCCTGTCAGTGATGATAGATCGATCCCAGTACAATGTGATATGATCATTTTCAAGAACTGGGTCGGGGACATACCTGTAGTATGGTATCTCGGAATCCACAAGTTTGTATTTCAAAGCAAGTTGCTGGTGGATAATCCTGGCCACTTGGTTATGTCTATGCAAGTATTCGCCGTTAGCAAGACTAGAACAACCAGAAATAATATGTCTCAAGGATTCACCCGGACGGTGACAAGCCCGACATATGTCAACCGTGCCATCCTTAATGATATATTTCCGGTAATTATTCGTCATGATAACTTCGTCCATAATTGCACAAACAAACCCTTCGGTTTCTCCAAAGAGATCACCGAAGCGTAGCCAGGAGACGGACGATAGGAGGTCTACATCGGGCCCATGAAGAGCCTTGTAGAACCGGCCGTGTAGCTCCTTGCTTTGCCATACATCCCTGCGGTCGTTAACACTCAATACCACAGGTTTGCACCAGTTCTCTTTAGCCAAGGAGAGCGGAGTGAGTCCTTTATCCACTACAACTACCTCTCGGTGCATTCCCACGTCAGCATGCAGAAAATATTCTCTGAGGCTACACACCTCACGATTATGAAGAGTCTTGGCGTTTAAAAAACCACGACCACCACATTTTCGTGGGATGTATAGCCTCATTACCGACGAACGTGGGTGATGCATCCGATTTGCAGTTAGCAGTGTACGGACTTTCCTATCCAAGGCATCCAATTCGGTCTGAGTCCACTTGAGTATACCAAAGGAGTACATCAAGATTGGCATAACCCAACCATTAAAGGCACGAGCCTTATTACCACCTGATAACAGACTTTTCAGTACTTTATGCAGGCGGCCAAAGAAACGTTCCCTCAATGATTGTTTTATGTCAACCACGTTGATGCCTAACGCCTCTGACATACCCAAGTATTTGTAGGTTTCCGTTGCGGAGAGTGACCTAAGGTTTATAGAATCCGAGAGTTGAATTCCCTGGGATTCCATAATCCCCCCACGTTTTACATGCATGACTGCACATTTGTCCACACCAAATTCCATCCTGATAGAGTTACTAAAAGTTTCTGTAATCTTTAGTAGCTTTATCAGTTGGACTCTGCTGGGGGCAAACAATTTAAGGTCGTCCATGTAAAGCAGGTGGGAAATTACCTGACTCCTTCTCCGCAACGAATAGCCTAGCCCTGAATTCTCAAGTAAAGTACTAAGAGGATTCAAGGCCAAACAGAACCACAAAGGGCTCAGACTATCGCCTTGGAATATTCCCCGCTCAATCCTGATCGGTTCACCGTCCTGTTGGATATTTCGACATCCTGGATAGTGAAGAACCGTCCTCCACTGCCTCATACATGACAATAAGAAAGTGCGTAGAGTTGCATCTATTTTGTACAACTCCAGCACTCTCATGAGCCATGTGTGAGGCACAGAGTCATAGGCCTTCTTATAATCTATCCAACATGTCGATAGATCCTTTTTTGAACGACGTACCTGTTGGCAAATGGTCATATCTATGAGGAGTAGCTCCTTCGTACCACGGGACCCTATCTTACATCCATTTTGAGAAGCAGACATAATAGTGTTATCATCAATGTGTTTTGTGATCTTTGCCCTCAAAATGGATGTAAGGAGTTTATAGATGGTGGGTAAACAAGTGATAGGTCTAAAGTTTCTTGGGTCCGTGGTACTACCTGTTTTGTGGAGCAGGTGGGTAGATCCTGTAGTTAAAAACTGCGGTAGCGATCCTGCTTCTAGGGCTGCTTGAAATTGAGACGCCAAGCAATCATGTGAACTACGTAACCATTTAATCCAAAAGTTGTGCAGTCCGTCAGGTCCAGGTGATTTCCAATTTGACATTGGACGGACTGCACTGGCCACATCCTGGGGGCTTATTGTGATTGCCCCCATTTCTGGTATGAATTCACATGACTGCTCGACGTCAAGCATCCAACTTCCTTCAGTGTGGTTGACAGGCACCGACCAGATGCTGCGCCAAAAAGCATTAGTAGCATCATCATCGGGCAAGCGCCCATCAATCACACCTTGAGCTGATCGCTCCCAGTTCCTGTATACCCACCTTTGATCCTGGTTGAAGATACGGTTCTGGGTGAACCTATCCACCCGACGCTTATACCTACGTATACGACTTGCCCATGCATAAACTTTTTGTTTGTAGAAGTCGATGCGCTCTGGGACACGAGCTACATATTCACGGGGGTTAATGTCAATCCCCGAAAATGCTCGCCTCACAAAGCGCATCACTCTAGGTCTTACATTACCCTGTTTAAAGGCCGACAGTTTGCCTATAAGTGCTCTGGCCTCCGCAATACGACGCTCAATCCTGACCTGCCAGGCTGGTACAGCAGGTCTCGGTCGTGTAGCTCTGCTATTATTAAAACATTTTACATTCGCTACACGACACGCTGCAACAGCCGCGCAATACAGAATCGAGTGTGTATCACAGAGATCTTCGCTGCTTTCAAAGTAAGTTGAAAGCAGCGAATCCAGAGCACCTATCATTGCCTTATTCTTGTTATGCATAGGCAAGCGTGGTAGACGCGGTCTAAGTCCAGGTGGGGAAGCTCTATATTCCCGAATCGTATCTTCAAGTGTACTCCTCAATATATCGTTGTACTGTGTACTTACAGTAATAGTCCTGTCATCTGCTTCCACATTATTATCATAAGATGGTTGCAGTGGGCCAATAGGCGGCACCACCACTTGTACTGGCCTGCAGGTGACAGGATTACTGCGTACTTCTGAGCGAAGCCTATCAAGCGTAGCGTCATCCAACCTGTGATTCCGTAGGATGACGCGTACCTGATCCGAAAGTCGTTGTGCCGAGACGTTGATGGTTGGTTCAAGATCCTGAAACAGAGCAAGCATCCTATCGCGGTACGCGGTAAGGTTAGTTTCCCCCTCTGTTGACCCATAATATGCGCGCATGACATTCTCATTTATTACTTGAGTCCATTTCATGCGCCGCACATAGCCACCGGAAGCGGGGACCCGGTTCGGGGCCGGTTGACCCCTGAGTCCCAAGCTCGTCGGTGGCCGGCCTCTCCCCTGCCGACGTACAGGTGTTGGCGACGTCGGCGGAGAGAAATACTCGTCGCTGGAGCTCGACGCAACTGCAGATGCCGGAGATTGCAGCGTTTGCTGGTCCGACAGCAGCGAGGCGGAGCTCGGCGACGAGTCCGGGGATGTTGGGCGTGCGATCTTCGCTCTGCTTCGAGTGATCATCATAATATATTTTCCATTTTCACAGTGCGACAGTAGTGACAGTCCGGTGACATAACCTTTTTAACCATTATAATTATATAAAAAGAGACATCACCGGTAAAATAGATTAAAATATATATAAATGTAAATTAACGGAGACTCTGCATACTTTATAACTTAAATAAACCATGTAACAAATATATATTAGAAAATTTAAGATTAATATGAATTGGAAAATAAATATGTGACAGTGTAGAGCAGTGTTGCCAAGTTATTATTATTATTATTATTATTATTAATCTCGATGCGGGTGTGAATTTGCTTGAAAATAGAAGGTCATAAGACTAACTTAACGTGAAACTATTGCCTCGTTAGATTGCTTATCCAGATATGGTCGCCACTGTACATTCATTGAAATAGAAACCAAAAAGAGTGTAGTGTAGAGCATCGTAAAGTTTAAGTTGTGAGGAATTAAAAACAAATGTACAGTATGTGTATTTTATTGCCAAGGCGACGGTGACAATAATCCTGTTAAGAAGACTCTCATACATGCACGATACATTATAATATCAATCAGTACTCATTGAGCGCGGTCGCGCCGCGGCCCACACGCCCTGCGCGGGCAGTAGGACTCGTCGCGCAGCCCGCCAACGTGGCCGGCGGACACCAGCACAGTATCTCAGTGATCACTTCACTGCTCCCGCCGAGTGCACACTGCACACACTTTATTTTATTTTCTGGCTCACTTCGGGATCCTACCAGGAAAGGACGTACAAAGAGATCTTATCTGTGTTCACGTTTCGTTGCGCTTTACGTGCATTCCTTTTCCACTACGCTAAGGGGAGACACTAGAGAAACGGAAATGGATAGCGCAGAGACTGTGTTCGTGGAAATGTACAAAGTAACCGCAACACGCGATGTCTGGCTCTGAGGCTAACGGCTTAAGTACTGCGCTCTTAAACAGACAGCTTTTTGTATAAACAGCTCCACCCGCTAACAAAAGTTGAGGTTGAACAGATAAGCTAAATAAATATGTTAGACAGTACTTTGTGTAGTGTGCAAGAGTTGTACAACACTATACTCTGCAAGATTTTTTATGTAAACTTGTAAGATATTATTAATCTCTGAATCGGTATCTAAGAATGTTCAAATACTTTCACAATTAGCTTGCATCATTGGAATAAACCTCAAGTATAACTGTATAATAGTCGCATCCTAATTCCCCGCTCACTACAAACATGAGCATCCTGACTTATTGCGGCACAGTCCCGTCTTCCCACTGGCCTCCAGAGCCAGGCGCTAGCCACTCGCCTGAGATAGCCAGGCGTGATACAATAAGTTCGACCGGCGTCGATCTGCCATCACCGCTGTATCTAAATACCTAATCTAACCTTTAAACCCCATTAGAGTGTTTCACCATACAGTAAGGGGTACAGAAAGTCCACTCCTAACAATATCAGAATCCTTTCACCGTCTCAAATCTCAGGCCAATCTTTTTGCACACTACTACGTAACTAACTTGATAAAATTCCTCTCCATCATCTGTCCTACTGCAGGTCAAAAGCTACTGTCATATACTATTGAGAAGGATTCAGTAAGTATTTTAAATGTAATTTCTTCTTTTTCAAGAAGCGTCGTCTCGCACTATTAATACTCCTGTCTCGTAGGTTCGTTTCACAAACATGAAATGCTACATACACCCAGATTTGTGACAAATATCTACGGATCACGCATTTTTTTATCCCGTGCGGGAATTGAACCCGCAACCCTTAGCGCAACAGCCCAATCGCTTAACCACTATACCAATCAGGTTGTTGAACATTAAGAACTCAACGCAATATAAATAAGATACTACTGTCAACCAACGCCTACAACTCTCACTTCTAGCGCCCCCACCATATTTGTACTAAAGAAATACTTTCCCTTATTGGATAAACAATACACACGGATGCTCGATCAGCTCTACAACTGTATTTGACGTGTGCGTGGTTATCAGCCATTGTACTCGTACCGCTACCAAGTGGATCTTCTGCGTCAATGCGTCTGGTGGCGCACGAATTGAATAGTAACGGATCTGTCATTACCGTTTCGAGTTCCACTTATCTCGGCTCAAACAAACGTGAGTGATATCCTCAAGAATTTGGTTGAGTAACCGCTCACCGGCGACTTTCTATTTCGTAACGTTGGGTAACAGAGAATGAGTCTGACGTCTACTGAGTGCTGCGGGTTAAACGTGGCTTCAAACGACCGGTAATTAGCAGCGGTCTAGTGCTTAGCGGCTTAGTGTCCATTGGTCTTATGAGCTTCAGCTCTGAGTATGTCTGGAAACTTCTACAGTAAGCTTATCATAGTACTAGTAGTAAATCTTCAACATTCTCATTAGCCACGAATAATAATTAATTTTCAAATAAGAATTTTAACCCTACAATTGAACTCTATAATAATATACTCTACAATAAAACAATCGAAGTAATATGATGATGAAACATTACAATTATACATGTAATAGTTGGACTATACATATAATTATAATTATGTTTCATTATTTATGTATATTATTATGTTTCATTATCATAAGGTTGATTACATAATTTTATACTTAAATCGGAACCTCAGCGGGAACTTAGGTCGTAACTAGAAGACGCACAACAAGTACTTAGCAAATGGCGGGCGAGGCGCCTGCCAGCACGTCAACATGCCCATTCGGCCTATCGCCTGCTATCGTCTGGGTACCAATGTATCGCTCCAACAGTCGACACTGACAGGCGCCGATAAGCGCGTCTTGCTAAAGACGCACTCATTGTTACGGCAATCTGAGCCCTGTATCTTGTGGACAAAGACTTGTGAGTAAGTCCGCCGCTGATAAGTGTCGGGACTGTCGGGTGACTGGTCATCATGCATGCAGCGAGCGAGGCGAGGACATTAATAATGTGCAACAAGTATCGCGACACCCGGCAGACGGGCGCAGAAAACTAACTCCAACGACCTAGTGTAGGGCGTCACATCAGAGAATATAAAAAATAATCTAAACGGCGCAAATGATGTCATTGATTTGAGGTTTATTTATCAAGATAGATACTTTTTGTAACATATTGTCCTTCTGAAGTAATTAATACTATGGTACTGGGACCACTTGATGAAGTGAAACTTGGATCCACCGGTCGTCTTTATAAACGAGTCGATCACAAACAGGATAGCTCTATATTTTGTACCAATGAATCTGAAATCTTGGCTGCATGGATGTTAACAATGTTAGAGGTTGTCGTAAACTTATGAACATTACGACTTTGTGTTGAACATCTAGTAAAGTTAAGAGCAGTATCGTCTTTGTGAGTCATCTCCGTCTCTATATCCAGTCACCAATCAGCTAATCGAGTTTGAAGTTTGAGAACAAAAAATTAGAACTTAGTAATTAATCTCAGAAACAAAATACTAAGCAAACATGACAAATGACAGTGAGAGGCGCGGCGCGCGGTGCCGCCACTGACACAGTGCTGAGCGCGGGCTCGCGGGCTCACGCGGGTCACGGTGACGAGCTCTCGTGGGAAACATCCATCACGCGTGTGATACACACAATGGCTCCTCAGTGGCCGACACCCGCCCATTGTGTGGCCTGCATTGTTCGCCACTACGACACGCCGCCGCTCTACTCAACTCCATGCGTCTACGTTTGTTATCAAAACAAGCATTAGCAGGGTACGTTATTTAACATACATTAATATAATGGCATCAGTATCAGATGACGTCGCTCAATATAACGTATTGAATAACACAGCTTTGCGTGTTTCTAGTCATTTGTTTGTAAACCGCAGGCCTGCGGTCACATCACACTGCGTTATTAGGGTACAGACGAGAGACGGCACAGATGTACATTAACCGTGACGGAGGACTGTCTGCTTACGTCTATATCTTAGTGTGGAATGCCTCTACTGGATTCAGTCTAAGTTGTGTCGACTAAATGAAATACATATATTTGTAACAAGTGTATTTAGTATCCACGTTATTATTTGCATTTTGGTGCTAAACTAAACGTATATTTGTGCCAAAGTCCGACTGACTCCTAGAAGTCTGCTCACAACACGGTTACGGCAGACATCTGAACCGATGACGCTCCTGCACTCACTCCACACACCTATACCACTGCGACTCAGAGCAATACAAAGAGGAAATATCATACATTATTACTACTCCTAAACTAAAACCTGTGTATTTTCATATTTCGGGAACTAAGCAAGGGCTAGATTTGCATATTATATGAGCTCATAGTAATTCACTTCAATACTCCCAAGACGCTGCAGCCGCTTATCTCCCGGCCGCCGGCCGCTCACAAACACGTTATCTCATTATCTGGCTCTATATTAAGACCAGGACGGCAACTGCGCTGATAAGACAGCTCCTTTTATAGTATCGGTTGACGGGCGCTCGCGCGCTCTCTGCTCGTTATTTATTGGCGATTCGTACCCGCGCTCGGCCGCTCATTACACTGGCGGCCACTGCGCTGCGTTTGAGCCATCATTGTTAATAGGTCCTGTTCGCGTCATATTGTTATTGGCTAGCCAGCCTACTAACACACAGTGACACTCGCTCAGTATGCAGGGGCCGCACGCGCCGCCATTGCGCTGTTTACTGCTTTATGTAACGCTGGCCAACACATACATTACACAAAACACCAGTTCGAAATTACAATATGTCCGCCACATTCTTGTCGGCCGACGACTTGTCATACACGTTAATGTGATGTTTAAATACAGAGTTATTAATAAATGAGACAGTCGTTAATTAGTACACTAATCTCTGTCAGCTGCGTATGGCGGCGTGGTCGCTACATCTGTGCCCGCGCACCACTTTGAGCGACGCGCGATATTCAGATCTAAGTTATGGTGTTCTGAAGCGGCTCTCGCATTAATACATTCTTCAGCCGGAAATTCCGATTAGTTCGACTATTAACAGCTGACGGTGTTTAGAGAGGGATGTGATAGTTTATTACAGTCGCAATAAACTCACAGACAGGACGAACGTTACATATATTAGCTTATAATTGTCGAACGTCTCGGAGATAGCGCGCATCTCATATATCAGATAAACTCAAAGCGTGCCGACTGCCGGCGAAGCCCGCCGACTGGAGCGCGACAGCTCTCTGATAGTTAATTAAGTGTCATGGCGGCCGTCGCCGTCAACTCTGTACTTAAATATTTCGTAAATGGAGAACAAACGTTCAACAAGCATGTAATGTAATGTAAGCCGCGGGTACATTCCCACATTCAACTTTCACATGGTGAGTAAGTAAGTACCTACGCGTCCGATGCACCGATGCGGTATCATCAGCTCAGTGCCTAAACCAACATGAAAGTATTATGTAGGTATATGACTGACGACACGCCGGCTTTGAACGATACCATCATAGAAAACACCAGATTGTCGCGCACAGACATTAAAACTAAGTGTCGCGGCTAAAACTCGTGCAATCTGCGACTGTTTCGTGTAGGTAACACATTGCCATGAATAAAGTACGGTATGTGTCCTTGTGGCGCGACTTGCTCGGAGCAGGTTCGCGTCTCTCTTCGTGTGTGTACGGAGAGCACACGAGTGGGACGGTCACGGAGGCGGCAGCGCGGCGGGCGGCGCACGCGCAATGCTGCAGCGCACTTTCACCTGCATTCCACGCATGCTCACATTACCGCGGCTCGCCGACGACCTCAACTTAAAAACGCTAAATAAGTGGTGTGTTAATGACTTTTTTTGAGAACTTATGACCATTAGCGGCGCAGCGCCGTCACGTGACTTATAGGGGACCTACACGAGTCAGAGCACCACACTACCCAGCAGGCGAGCGCCGCGACGCTGACGTCATCAAGTTTCGACACATCCTCGTACTTCCCGCGCCATCTGCTTTCCCGTTTTGGCAAACAATCAAGTAGGTATCGCAATACGGCGTGTTTCAAATGTATAAGTATTAAAGATAACAGACCCGTCCTGTCGCCCCTCTACTACAGCCCATACCTATATCTCCTTTACTGTGTAGTGTCCGGGACCGGCCTAGGGCAACAAAAGATTAACTGGGTTATAGCTTTAGCTGCGGGCGAAAGCGGCCGATTGAAGTAAACAGAGAGAAAGTTCACGTAGTTACAGTTAGCACTGCGCAGTACAGTACGCAATACATTTTGTCTGCGCTGGGAAAGGAACACGCTTGCTGCGGGCGCAGGTCAAACGCTTGTCATAGTGATTCATGTAGTAGCCAAGTTGGTAACTATTATATGAATATAGAAAATAGAGCCTATCATTGCTTGGTTCTATCGGTTGGTATACGATGAAGAACTATCTTTGTTCGAACAATGTACAGTTCTCGCCATTTCGGCAACTATTAAAAGCATAAATTTAGTACCGCAGTGTTCACAGTCAAACAAACAAATAAATAATAATTTAATTAATTTTCTGTAATAATGTGCACATACTCTAATTGCAAAACCAATTATTTTCAGTAAAAAAGTTTGTTTATATTCTATTGTATTATAACTCGTGGTTGTTGTATGAGACGACTACATGTCAGGCGTCCAGCAGACGCCCGTACCCGTACACAGAGCACGTAACCGTGACCTAAAAGTACAACTGGTGACGTGGCTGGTTTCCGTGTCAGTGGGCCATGTGTTCGTGCCGGGTCAAGTTCGTGACGAGCGGCAGCACAGCAGCAACACTGCGGCGGGTGAACCGCTCGCTGTGAGGCTTGCAGGATATGTGGGACATTGGGGTGGGACAACATAAGTCAGGCAGGCAGACATAATATCTTCTCACAAATATGGTCTGATATTCTAACTACTGAAATCGTCAGTTCTGTGCTAATTTTTCCCAGCATTATTTGCCGTAAACTGCAAAACGGACTTCGGTTGACAAAGTCATATTTAAGTCGCACTGACTTTCAAATAGTATTAAAACTAACAAATATAACCGACTCGTTGACATGTATGGCGTAGTCACATTGGTACTTGTTCACTCTTTTTTGTATAGTTTTTTAATATATCCTAGATAATTATTTAAATAATAAATTAACAAACAATCCCTCCTACACAGCATAAACATATCTACTTATATCATACTCGTACTATCATCATCAGCTTTTAAGTGTCCCACTGTTGAGCATAAGCCTCCTCCCCTTAAACGCTACTGTTTTCTGTTTTAGGCCTTTACCACCGAGGTCTACACCTGTACAGCAACAACATCGTCAGCCCACCTCGCACCTCGCAGACTTCCAGTCTGCCAGGATCTCCACCAAATCTTGCCAAGTGGCCTGGCCAACTCCACTCCTCCTCCATTATTTGGTTTTATTAGTTCGGGTATCCTACGTCTGCCACCTTCGTCCTACGCCGGATGCGTATTACGCACTCGGTTTTTGAAACAGGTACCGAGCATGGCGCTCTCCATGGCTCTTTGTGCGACTCTTATTTTATACACAGTCTCGTGAGTCAGCGTCCATGTCTCAGCACCGAAGGTCATGGAGAACTCCGTTTGTGTGCGGACTACCTACGAGTCCGACAGCAATGTATTAAACTCGGAATAAAAGAGTCGGATCCCTATCACTCTCGTTCGGGAGTCAGCCAGGGTTCTATTTTGGGGCCTTTATTGTTCCTAATAATGATTAAAGACATCCCATCAGTACTTAGTCATGCAAGAAGTCTACTTTTTGCCGACGTACTAGAGTTATACCCAGCATCACCTGGACCTCCAGATGCTATTTATAATTGGAGCATGGAAAGCGGATGGAATTCAATTCGTCTAAATGTAATGCTATGACTTTCGGAAAACTGCGTTACCCAACTCTCGACTACAAATTAAATAATGATACAATCTGCAAAACTACAACGGTGAGAGACTTAGGTATCACGTTTGATGCAAAACTGAACTTTCATGACCACATGGCACGTTAGCTAAGGAATCTTTTAGGCGACTGGGTTTTTTCTGAGAAATTCCCGAGATTTAAGTTGCGCACTTGTTGTTGTGAAAATACTTATCAATGCAATGGTACAATGTAAATTAGAGACAAGCGCTTGCATTTGGAATCCACATTAGCGTACTTACGTGCTCATGTTAGAGAGGTACATAAAGCATTTTTTGATACCTCTACAAACTTGTTGATGGATATTATCCATACCCAGTATATTCTAGGTTACAACTCGCTGGAGGTGCGAAGGGGATGTGATCAGCTCACGACTGCATGCGAAACTCTACGCAGCACCATTGACGCTCCAGACCGGCACGACGAGCTTGCCCGATTCTGTGTCCCAGATAATTACCACCGTAATAGTAAACACAAACTGTTCGCAGTGCCTTCCTGTCGTACCGTCGCTCGTGCTATGTCACCAATACCTCGCTCGCTCACCGCATTCAATAAGCTCTTGGATTACAATCCAACCTGCGGGTGAGAAGAAGGCATGAATGCTTTTGTTTATGTTATATTGCACTTTTAATATTTTCAAATTATTTTTGTGTTCTTTAATTATGTTATTGGTGTACACCGTTTAATTAAAGTAAATAAATAAATAAAAATGGTGGGCAGGCAATGTGTCCTATTGGTCGAAAAGTTTGATTTTCAGGCAATGCGACGAAGTTTGATTTCGCCGACAATAACAGATGGTTACGTATTATATTGGTTGCTACGCACTAGCTACAACCTAGAACTAAATGAGATTTTCAATCTTATTGTGCTCTAACTTTCACCGTCCTATGTGTGTTGGTGGCGCAAGAATACTATATTTTACAAGTTACCTAGTTACAACTTAGGCAATCGCTTTACATATCCAATAAATTCTCAGTAAGTACTAGTAAAAGTAGAAGCGTGTGAGTGAGCAAAACAAACAGCGCGTCACATACAAAGCGTGGTTTCTAAGTAAACCGGCGCGGATAGCGACGGCGGCGGCGGCGGCGGTGTGACGGTGAGAAATAAACTCGTAGTTTGCGACCTTGCACCCGGCTTGTGACGTCACGGTTCAAGGACACACGCCTGACGTCACCACCCGCGCCCTTCGTTAGTATGCACCACAACGCCCCGCTACTATCTATATAAACTCACAGAAAAACTACGCTCGATAACAAACACACAAACGAGTGTTTGTGTGTGTACATAATACAGACGTTGTTCATAATAGAACTCACTCTCAGACATCAAAACTCACAATAATGATGTATATATCTTATCTATAATACGTGGTTACGGAACATTGTATGAAGTGGAACTTCTGAAATAATACGTTTAGGTTAAATGCCTAAATGCCAACTGTTGTGTGCCACGACAGAGTACTACGCGATACTGACAAAAGGAAAATACACATTTATCAACAGGAATAAGAAGAGAAGGAGAAACTGGATCAGTTTGATGGGATTCAACGAGGTGATCACAGGCGGCCGCCGCGCGCCGCGTGCCGTGACACTTGAACTGCGCGCAGTGCTCGGTTACAGATCACGGCAGTTCATACGACTGTGTCAAGTAGCTCGGCGGCTTCGGCGGACGCTGTGCTCCATAGCCAGCGGTGCCGAAATGAGTGTCCGTAGGGACACGCATTGAGAATACGATTCTAGACCACAAACTGACGAACCGGTCGTAGATATTGTAAATATTGAAATACCTGTAGGTTTCCTGATAAAATACTTACCACTACTATAGACAACTACGTTGATTACAGACGCATTGTATGTATAATAACGGTTCATTAACACGTAATATGTAGTTCCCTCTTTTCAAATGGTAAAGCACGTTCAAAACGTTCGTTAAAAAAAGCTTAGTATAAACACATGTTGGTATTGGAACACAACAATAGGACTGGCCGCGCCCTCGCAAGAGTGCTCCAGAAAGGATCGGTGTCGGTGAGCGGCATGAATGTGCAGGGATATGGGTTCAATCAACAGGCCGCAGCTGCTGCGTGTTTTGCGACAAGAATGACACATAGGTTCCAGCAAAGAATGTTTATTTTGAAAGCGAGTTCAGTGTCACCTTCGTTGACAGACGCCTCGCCCCACACTGTGCATTTATCGTACTGTGTTCTTGCAAATACAATATGTAGTTAACTAGTCACATACACTCTTGTATATTCGTTCGTGAAAACGAATAGGTATAATTAATAAAAGATAAAACAGAAACTTCAATAATTCTTCATCTTTATCGCACTAATTAATTAATTAAATCCTGCTGTATACCAACAACAATAAAATTAACCATTTTGAAAATCAACATGTTATGAGTGGACCCCATCCGTTGTACCTGTTGTTATAAAGTGAAAAGCCGCAGACAACCTTCACCTATGTAACATATTTAGTGTCGTACCATCTCCATAAAAGCATTGACAAAAGAATGGCACCCACAATGCACATAAACACTTCCTACTCAGTTCCTTCTGCCACAAGATCGTCGCTCTCCGCTAGTTCATGTGACCTTGACCCCAGCACGAGCATTGGTCTGGCGAGCGGTCCGCACAGCCCCGCCAGCTGCCGCGGCTTGCAATGTTGAAAATGTTACTGCTGCTCTATTTACTACAGTTTACGTTTAAATTAACCTCAACCGTTGGGTGGTAGACCTTGTTTTTGGTCGACTGTACCACGTGCACACACTGTTACTCAATGACGGGTAAATGCAGGCTGACCGGCACAGTACGTATAGCAACCGTCCGGATGGCCGTCACTCGGCCCGCAGCGCTCGGAGCGATCTGTGGGTCTGCGCTACCCGCACCCGCACATTGCGCACGGAAATGAATATTACGTACAAAATTGTGCTTGCGGGCAGCCGTGCGGTTACCCGCAGTGCTGGTAACCGTACAGTGCATATGAGCTCTAACAGCTTGAGCGACCCTGCACACAACTAAACACTACACGAGAATTCACTCTTGAATTTATACAAGCCTGTAAGAGGTCACATGATGAAAGCTCTTGAAATCTTGTTTCTGTGGAAAACCCGAGACAAATGAATCGTGCAAAGCAAATTACCTACGAAGCATCTGCTGACCAGAGTCCGAAAAAGTAAACCGTGTTTAATATACAACAATTAGTTTGTAGCGACACCTACATGTTTTTTTTTTTTTTAATGTATAATAATATTTATTTGACCAAATATATTGAAGGACTAGCGACATCCCTTCCTCCACATTGGTGACCCCGACGTGATTGGAAGCGGGGCGCCGCGGCCCACCAGGCACACCACCGCCTGGTTGGAAGATTTTCCCTTTTCGTTGGAGGAACTCCACATCCCTTCCTCCACAAGTTATATCCTACGTAGTTTACAGATGTTAAATACGGTAACCCGCACTCGTCATAATACTTATTCATTGAACGCAAGTCTAGTATTTCTCAAGAATGTTTCCTAATGTAACCTACGTCTCAGTCAACACATTGTGCGGATTCTACAAACAACAGCAACATTCTTGACCCTAGTAAGATTACAAAACAGTCTGCATGCCGCACCCATTGATGACACGGGCTGGTTCCTCTAACGCAACGCATTCTAATAATTCATTTTGTTCCAATTTGTTCAACATTCTATGACGTGCGACAATATATGATATAAAAACCTGCATTAAACAGTAAACAAGCTGTAGTATAACACGCCACACATAGCACTCGTGATTGTGTACTGTAATAATGGCTACATTCATTTGTGTCACAGTTACAATGTGTGCTCAGTGCTCACAGCCGCAAGGTGGTGTTTACTCTACTGTCTCTTACGGGACAAAGTTACCATCGTAATTTGAAGTTCTTTAGTGTTAACATCTTCGAGATCTGTTCTGTTATGAAATATACATACAAAAGTTGACCTATATCTTACTTAACCAATATTGAACTGTTGTACGTAGCCTTACATACTTGACCTTATATATATATATGTATATAGCTACCTTTGATATTTGCAATTTATTAAAAAAAATATTTACAAGGTTATTTACACTTCTTAAAAATAAATATATACAAAATAAAAAATTTAAACTAAAAATTATGCATCAAAGTATTCCTCCTCATCGCTGTCGACTGGTAGGGTGCCCAAAAGGCTGGCGGCATTGCCACGATGAATGGCAATGCTAATTCTTTGGCCGAAAAACAGGCCAGCCTTTTGGTCACGTGAAGCGTCAACCAACCGTTTAGAGAGGTCACTAAAAAGAAGACGCGCACTCGGACCCCATGACCCGAGTGTTTCGACCCCAAACGGCTCAAAAATATAATTATTATATTTTCGCCGCTTGAGGGTCTCCGCAGCTGCAGCAGCAGCGCCAGAGCAAACCGCTGTGCTGGAAACATGAGATGGCGCAAGGGTGTCGACACATGTTGCATTCCACACCAAAGGCGACGAGCTGATTAGCGCAGAGGCTAAGCGATTGGACTGCTGCGCGAAGGGTTGCGGGTTCGATTCCCGCGCGGGGCAAAACTTTGTGCGAACCACAGATATTTGTCCCGAGTCTGGGTGTTTGTGTATGTGCCATTTCATGTTTGTGAAACGCACCCACGACACAGGAGAAATTCCTAGTGTGGGGCGACGTTTTTAAAAAAGACAAAAAAAAAAAAAAAAAAAAAGGCCTACCCAATTTCCATGCCATCAAAGACATACAGTCTGGTCTCTTTCCATCGTCCCGTACCAAGCCATTTGGTTCTAATATAGCTGGGACGCCGGCGGTGACGAGAGCACGACGAAATACATATAGCTATATATGATACATATATGTTATAGCTACCTAGATAGCTACCTCTTCTAGATCTAGTATTATAATAGAGAGTAACTAGTGCTCGCAACTGGTGTTGATTCTCATCGTACTCTGTAAGTTACTCTACTTGAGCCCTAGCTTTCGACTTTAGCTTTGACAAACGTTCGAGCCCCGGGCCTGTTCTGAGAATTAATCAGTGTCGTCGCGGAGGTAGCGTCGGGGGTATTACCAGTATTACAAAGCTTCGTTTTGAGCCGCCTTACTTATGCGCGGAAGAGTCCGCGCGCCGCCTGTTGACAAATAACTTGCTTAACTTCCTTCAGACACTATTCATGATCATCATCAGCCGGAAGACGACCACTATTGAACAAAGGCCTCCCCTTAGAACGCCACAATGAACGACAGCTTGCCAATTACATCCACCAGACACTATTAAGTTCCCAAAATAATTATAAGACATTCATCCAGTTTGACGGATGGTCCGGTATAATTTGGTTTGCTTTGCATTAAATGAAAGCGATTAAACTGCAGGTGACAAAAAGTATAGTGGACATGTGCGCCCGGCGACATGCTACGTGACCACATGGCCACACTAAGTAGTGACCTTCTCGACGCTATCCGGCGAGTACCTACAGACGATTGGTTGGCAATCTGATCTAAGATTAAATTACTCATCACTAATTTTGTATTTCTTTCTAATTTGGTTGTACAAATTGTATTTGACATATGATATTATAACTAGGAGTAGAACGAAGTTTCGAAAAATAAGAAGAAGGAAAACCAAGACTTATCTGAGAAGAAGAATGAAGTAATGAAGAATAAAAAGATGCTAAAAGAAATATATATTACTGAAGACTATTCGAAAGACGTTTAAGAAAAAAGGAAATCATTACAACCGATGCCAGAAGAAGAAAAGAATAATGTTAAGCTTAAAGAATCAGTAATTATAAATTAATAAGGAAGTAATTATAACTACGCAGAAAAAATATGACTAGTTTATTAATCAACTTGTGGTTCAGACAAGAAAATCCAACGCCGATAACAAGAAAGGCATCACCACGGAAACGCAGCATCTACTCAACAAGAGAAAAGTTTAATGAAAACATAAAAAGGGATAAAAAAGAGAAAAGGCACAATATACTAAAAAGATGCATTAAAAAATCAGGAGGAATTAGAATAGCCCTAAAACAATTAACATATTATATAAGAGAGACTGGATGCCAAATATGTAAAATAAACACGGAAAAAGCACATAAAAAAGACCTGACATAATAAAATCGCCACTGACTATTACAACGATCTATTCTAGCAAAATATAGAAAATGGTGCAACGGGAAAGAAAGAATACATTAATAGATTCAGAAGAAATACCAGCAATCTTGAAAGAAGAAACTATTAAGGCTATCCATTCACAAAATGCCGATAAAGCACTCGGAATTGACCAAATACTAAACGAGTTATTAAAAACTTCTTTGCCAGTCATTACTCCTAAATTGACAGAAATAATTTACGAAATGCTAATAACTGAAATGATACCTAGCGACTGGACTACAACAACAATTATTACATAAAAAAGGAGACAAGGGGGATATCCGGAACTACAGACCCATAAGCTAAATGTCTAACGTGTATAAATAATTCTACAAAATATTATTGTGTCGCAATTGTAAAACACTCGAAGAAAACCAGCCAAAAGAGAAGAGGGATTTCGTCGTAATTTTTCTTCCATCGATTACATACACCTGGCGAGTCATGCCAAAGTACAAAATGTGTAAAAAAGTATATCTCTTGGGATTCGTCGATTTCAACAACTTTGATTACCTAGAACACGAATACTCCTTGTTTCTGTAATGCTCTGTGCTTCCCACATGCAAAATATATAAGATTGCTTAAAACATCTATTCAGAAACCACTGCACAAGTAAAGCTTGATAGAAAGGAAGAAGAATTTCCTATACAACGAGGTGTGTTGTCCAATGAACTTAGAGCAGTTAGACACTTAGAACAGTAATTACAAAAGATAAAAGTGCTAAAGCAGGACTATCTATGAATACAGCTAAAACTAAAATAATGATAATATCTTTTACCTACCACTGCCCAATAAAGTTAATAACGAACAAATAGTATGTGTAGCCTACACACATCTATCTGGGTCAACTTATTTCTACAGCTGATACAATATACATATATAAAAGAAGAGTTGCGAACACTTGGAGAAAATACTGGTCACTCAGCAAGATTAAAAGAAATGACGAGATGCCCATCATGGAAAAAATAAAAGTATACAATATATGCATCTTACCATGTCTAACTTATGGCTGCCAAACATGAGCGTTAACAGAATTTCTACGAAAAAAATAAAAGTTTGCCGGAATGGAATAGAAAGAAGAAGTCGTAGGGTTAAAAGGAGAGATAAAGTTCGAAAAGACATAAAGTCTCCTTAAAATTAAAAGAACAACAAAGTTTAACGATGTAAAAAAAGTATATAAGAAATGAAAATGGAAATGGACAGGACACATGCTGAGAGAAAGTACAGGGAAATGGACAGGACACATGCTGAGAGAAAGTACAGGGAAATGGACAGGACACATGCTGGGAGAAAGTACAGGGAAATGGACAGGACACATGCTGGGAGAAAGTACAGGGAAATGGACAGGACACATGCTGGGAGAAAGTACAGGGAAATGGACAGGACACATGCTGGGAGAAAGTACAGGGAAATGGACAGGACACATGCTGGGAGAAAGTACAGGGAAATGGACCAGACTATTACATAGATGGTACGAAAAGGAATAAAGGTCAACAAAGTAAAAGATGGGAAGACGACATCAGAAAGGTAGCAGGACCAGAATAGCAAAAGATAGCAAAAAGTGGAAATCTTTTGAGGAGGCCTTTGTCGAAGGACAAGCTGTTTAAGAAGAAACAACCGATTGCTGATGAAAATGTGAAATTATTATACAACCAAATAAATTATTAACTAAGTACCAAGCAAATTTTATGTAAACAATTGTGTAACAAAACCAGCAAAGGATTATTCTATTTATTTTTATAACTAGGAGAATCAGTAACTATTGATTTAATGTTAATCGTTTACACCTTCGTAAGTATTTATTATGCCCAGTCTAAAACAGTTCGCAACATACTCGGAACGAACGCGGTCCTCCAGGTATGTCACGCCATTACATTAGAATTCTTGGAACAAAGGATTTAATGAAGTTGGGAGCTTGTTCGAAAACGGTCACATTTGCGCCTCCCATGAATTCGTTTAGTTGGAGAATAATACTATTCGAAGCATAAAATATGTGTAAATAATCTATTTAACCACAATTCTACACAAAATATCTAAAAATGCTAAAATAAACATTAGGGTATTCAAATCATAAAAAGTGTAGTTCATAATGGTCTAACCCACGTACTACAATTGACAGAAGTCACCGGCGCAGGATGAGTGTCGTTTAATGTTATAATATATCGCCGACTGGCGTGAAGCAGGCCACGGGCCGCGCCCTGTAATGTGCGCTAATGTACACGATACAAACAGATCAGCCGGCACTATGGTCGTCTAGTCGTACACGACTCGACTTATCAATACGATACTGCGTGGGAAGCGACTCGCTACAATACATCCCTACGGGAGTATAAGTTGTTTACATTTAAAAGACATCTTGATGGCTCTGCCTGCCACGGCTCGGCCTGAGTTCATTGTTAAATTTCACGTGATCTCGAGCACATCCCCGTCGCCGGCGCCCCGCTCGCCTTCTCTCCCACACTTCTGTCCGACGAACCGATTATATTCGCAAGTTATAGCCCCATCACTCTCCATAGATGCGTTCTGCACGCCACAACTAATTAATTTACGCGTGTTTATTAGTTTAATAGAAAACCAGAATAGTTTATAGTGAACACTCGATGTTTAGATTTGGGTAGCTCAACTATTCAGTTCGCGTAAACTATTCGCGAGCGGCCTCAACATCTTCACTACTAACAAACGGCCCACGCTACCTTGCGTACCTGTTTCACTTTCATTACTGATGCTAATATGAATGTAGTTTATTGCAATAAGTACATCATTAATATTAGAATAATCTGCACATCTAGGCGCCATGGCCCCATGCTCTTTTAGTTAGAACATCAGTACACACCCGTGGTATGTTTGATTGCGCCGCACTTTTTCTGCGCTCGGTGTGCAGCCGGACGCATGCAGGTGTCGGGCTGCATAACGTAATGATACATTGATTGTTATACATAACACTACTAAACAATGAACTATCGCGACCTTGAAAGAATCAAAATACACAGTAATAATAGTAATCAAAATGTAATTTATAAGAAATATGTGTAAATAAACGTAATAATAATAATGTGGAAGGTGGACTCAGCAATCGTTGTACTGAAAGTTTTTACGGTCAATGGCCTAACGGCCAAGAGCCCCGACTAACATCTTAGGCGGCAGGGTTAAGGGCTTCATGCCAAAGGCGGTACTCCTTGCCACGGCGCGCATAGTCAGGAGGTTCCTATCTTTGAAGTCCTAACCACCGGCAGTTAGGATCCTGTTCCCGATGCCGGTTGGTGACAATTTATTTATATTTTTAAATATGGGTATTTTATTGTTTTTATATTGCTGTAAATGCTGCCAAATATGTATATTTAAAAATGTAATTTATAAGTGAATATTTTTTTTTTTTTTTTTTTTTAATCTTTATTTATTTAGAGGCTTTTACCTAACAATGGTACGTCAGCCTCATCGTACCCTTTAAATAATTAACACATCAACTTTTAATTTAACTACTGCTTACACTTACCTACCTATAATTCTACAAATAATGTTACTGCGTAAACCATTGACATAAATTTCCCCCAAGTAGAAAATCCCTAACTATTACCTTGCATTCCTCATATATTACTTTCAACACCGACATAATTATTTCTTCAAATCCTTTCTCTGAATAAATTATTTCTTTAAATTTTAAAAATATTTCTATAAATCTGAGTTTTCTTTGCTTCTTCTTTTCAGCTTCTTCTATTTCAGTTTGTCTATTTTCCTGACTACTTTCAATTATCTCATCTTCTATTGAAAAGTTTTCCCACTCTGTTTCCATAAGAGTTGATTGGTTTTCTTGCCCATCTTTATATTTATTTTGCTTCTTAGACCTATTCACTTTTTGTTTTTGTCTGATCTTTAAGACTTCTGTTTGATTGCATGCACTTTCATTAGATAAGACTCCTTCTGCGGGACCTGCCGATTGCACAACACTACTGTAAGCTTTCTTCAAAGTAATTTGACTTTCCTCCGTTTTTTCATCAAGATCAGAAGAAATTGTTGTAAACATATTGCCTTTATTTTTGTCCTTTAGATATAATTCTAAGGCTTTTCTGTAGGATAAGTTTCCTACACTCATTAGAGTTCGAATCTCTTTTTCTTTTAGGAAAGCAGGGCATGTTTTGTCAAGTGCCATGTGAGGCCCTTTGCAATTAAGACATACAGCTCTGTCTGTTTCACAGTTCTCATGTTCTTTGCCGCATTTAGGACACCTAATCTTTTTTGTTGGGCAGAATTTCTTTATATGCCCGAATTTCCAACAGTTGGAACATTGAGAGACAGGAAATACATATCTTTCTACTCTAAACCGGCATCCATAGGCAAGAATAAACTCTGGAGTTGTAGGACTCTCAAAACACACACGTACAGTCTCACTGTCCACCCACTCTCTGTCCTGACTGATACGCCTTAGTCTTCTAACTGATAATATTTTGCATGAAGTTTCTAATGACTCTAATATCTCTGACTCGCTCAGTTCCAAGTCCACACCCTTAATTGTTCCGTATGATAAGTCGAGTTGGTTAACAAATTGAATTCTTATTCCCAATTCAATTAACTTTTGACATTTGATCAGCTTTTCTCCATCTTCTTTTTTAGCAACTTGTATGATAACCCTATAGGAACTTTTATAGTGGATTCGCAATATATTTTGAATATTCTCATTTTTTAATAATTTAGCTAACGCCATTTGTTTGGGTAATACTTCTAAGGACGTTAGGCTAATCTTGTAGTTGTCCTCCAAGTTTTCTTCTCGTATCTCTTTCCCTGATTCACCTTCAATTTCAGACTCACTCCTTAAAAGACGCTTGGGTCGCCTACTGGTAACTGTTATAAACCCGTCCTCGCTGCAGCTTTCATCACTCTTTTCCCTGGCCCTTTTCTCTGCAATTCTTCTAGTATTCATCTCGCAATCCTTCTGGGTACTACCATTATTAGTCTCACCCGCAAAGGAAATCGAAGTAACCGCCGAATCGCTGTTATCCGCGTTATTTCCGTTACTTTTTCCGTCCATTCTCAACGTGTGTGAATAATGTATAAATTAATTAAAATATTTTCAACATTATCAATAATTTTGACAGACACATGACACGAACGTTTCATGTATTGTGACCGAAAAGCATTGAAGTGAATATTTTAAATAAAGAAAATAATAATTTCATTTATGTAAGACTTATAATTGTTAGTGTAATTTAAAAGCTAGGTATGTTAGTATGATAATTACATAATAATAAAACATAATTTTAATTTGGCCTGCACTGTGACTCAGCGCTGTACAATTCCGTGAGAGATGGCACTGCAGCGATTCGTGTACATGCAATCCAGCCGACTAGCAATCATATTTAAATGCTATTGGAGCTACCTCGCACCCTGCTTACCAAAGATGCACACCTCTTTAGCATATAATAACAATTTACTTGTGCATCTGCGAACATCCCTGATGCGCTGCATAATCGAGGTAGCACCCGGTAATGCTGACGAAATATCTGTCTTCGTTTGCAATGCCACGTGAACTTGGTCGTCTTGTACTTAGGGGAGAGGGGGTAATGAGAGCCAGCGGGTAATTGGAGCGGTGCGACTACAGGGAAAACTATTGCTCGTATTTACTAGGTTCGCAGTTATGTACCTTCGTCACACTGCGGACGTGTTCCTGTGCCGCGCTAGGCTCGCTGGTGCCGCGCTTTATGTGCCCGCGGACGTATGTCAATTTCTTGCTCCGCGCTTATAAAAAGTACGAAATTTCAACAGTCAGGTAAGTATGAAGTTGTATGTTTGTTGCCATCAAATCTGTTTTATTTTATAGTTAATTTTATCAATTTTGAGTATATGTGCGTAAAATTTAATTACAAGCTAGATTCAGGAAACCTTTTGCATTTTATTTCAAGATACCCCTTACCCCCCGTAAGGGGTAAGTGGAGTAATGGGAGCTTTGTTTTTTTTTAAATAGTTTATCTACGGCCAAATGCCTAATGATGTAACGTTGACGCTATGATAAGGTGATAGTCAAATAAGTAAGGATTTAATTCTTAGTAAAAAGTTCTTAAAGTATCCATAAATTTGCGTTTTATTGAACTTTTTCCTTAGTAGACTCCAATTCCCCCCAGCTCCTCTACATTGAGAACATCTCCGGATAAGGCAAAATTTATCACATCGCGCCTCACGGAACAAGATAGATTAACTAGAACTGCTTAACACAAGGCACTCAATCGTAATGTTAACTTGAACTGGTATGTTAATGTATCCCGATATTCAAAGACAGGTGATAAAGTTTATCGTTTCCACGTGACTGAAAAAGTTCCATCGAAGTACACTTAAACCTCCAAGCCGACAGATTTCAAAACTTTCAGAGAAGTTAAATTAATTTACAAAAGGTCAAGTAACTTTTACTCAAGTATTGTGAAGTTTTTAGAAGGTAGACTGTATTATGGAAATTATAGTCTTCCAATGTTCTTTATAGTTATAACGGTCACATCGGGAGCTCGGAACGTTGGACCCGGTTATAGAGGTACATGCATGATGACCGCGGCGAGGTCCGGGCCCCTCGGCATCAAATACCGTCATGTGAATTTGATGAAAATGTTCAACTAAAAGTTTCTTAAGTTTATTTAAACCCCTGCCCGCTGTCTTCCTAAGTTCGTACAAACCCTAATTATTATGCTGAACGACAATATTTTGGAATATCTTAAAATAATAACCTTTATGCAATGAATGCTCTAAAACAATCTGCGCTAACAGAACACTTGGAATATCCTGCAGACCACTTTGCATAGTGTTCAAACGCTCTGCACCGTCCGCGTCGTGGAGGCGCGGCGGGCGGCGCGCGGCGTGCAGCGAGCGGCGGGGTTATGCAAACGAGTAAGTACATAAACGATAGTGTCCTAATGGTGACTACACATCTCAGTACCTACACGTTGAATATTCCTCCTAGAGCTGCTAGGAGCTGGGAATGCCAGGCATTTGAGCGGGCAGGCCGCCCGGACCTGGTACCTTGCAGGTCACCCTCATCGATGGAAAGCTACATGTCAGTAAGTGACCGTCTGGCTACCGACTTTTGGTTTTTATGACTGTACGTAACAGTCCTTAAGTTTTAGATATTCCATTTAGGAACGTGATAATGAAGTTAACACGCCCCCGCTAACCCGCCACTGTCTGCAGGCATCCTTGTAAGTGGGCGCGGCTAAGTGAGCCACATTGAGAGCCCGCGCCATTAGCCGGGTTATTGAATCGAGTGTAACTCACATCACCTGTTACTCATACTCAGAAGGTATGTTATTGATACCGCATGTCGAGCTCACAGTGTCTAAGGGTCATCTTAATTATTGGTGTGAATGAAGAGACCATGTATCAAACAAAGATCTGATTCGCTATTGATGCCCAGAATACAACCATACTAATCAACACCGGCACGCCGCGACGTCGGAAACTTTGTTACATCTTGCTGATGACGTCCCACTAACCTCCTCTTAGTATGACGAGCTCCCGCTCGAGCACTGCACGAGGTTAACATTCTGGAGCGTCTTTGTGTGTTGGCCGCATCAGTGTGCCTTCATCTGCAACGGGACTGTTCTATTGAGTGCGCTAATAACCGCGGCTACAGACGTCGTCGCTTTGAATAAGTCCCAGATAAGCCCGTTTATTTTCTATTCAGTACCAAATGACACTGATGTATTGTTAATGTAGCCTCTGTTTATGGAAGTAGGCAAGTCCGGCTGTTGACTATGTATTATGCAGATGAACGTAATGACGAGATTGTTATTTATTATAAACGAGAGCCGCAGAGATATACGTTTTTATAACAAACTGCCAAAAACAATAACTGATCTTACCGGTAAGAAATATAAAACATGCGTGAAAGCAATTTTAATCAAGAAAGCTTATTATAAAACTAAAGATTATGTTGATGATAGAATAGCTTGGAGTTAATGTCTTCTGCACATGTCGCTTCCCTGGCAAATGTAACACCATTATCCCTTTCTTATTAAGGCTTAATGTTTTGAAGACCCTTATCTTCACCTTTACTTTCGTATGTCCTCTACCTCTGCCCAGTTTTCGGGCAATTTATTTTATATAATTGATTCCAGGTCTTTTTCAATGTTGTAAATGTGACCACAATGTAAATAATAGTGATAGCCAGTAGTTTTAATTGCACCGCGGGTTTTTGGCCCAATTTGTTTTTTTTCCTTTCTCCTATCACTATTAGTTTGCTTTGTTGTCGGCTTGTCGCATAATAATGAAACTAAGTATGTCAATTTTACAAATTTGTACCATTTTTCTTTTTTAAATGAGTAACCTCTGGAGTTTCTTGCCGGTTCTTCTCCATTGGAATGACACTTTGGAACCGTGCAACTAGCATCCTAACGTTTCATAAGCGCCTGTAATAGGTTTATGTGAAATAAAACATTTTGAATTTGAATTTGAATTTGAGAGCACACGCAAGCAACAAATACAAAGCTTACGCTAGTGTCGATGGGTTGTTAAAAATATTAAGTTAGAAGGAAGATCGGTAAGTACTACACAATGTAATTGTAGCTGTGGCGCCAGGTGTACTACACTCAGCACATGCGGAGTTGGTAGCCTTTTCGGCGAGCTCAAGTCAAGCACATTATTATTATTATATTATTTTGTTTGTTTGTTTATTATATCTTTAAGATTTAATTTAAGACAATGTATTTCTACTTGTGTTTCTGTGGCTGTACTTGTTGAATAAATTTCTATTCTATTCTAAAGCTTTTGTTCACTAGCCTTCACGTTCGATTCATAAGACAACCAGTTGAGACATATTCGTAGAGCACTACAATAGTGAACTTATCACAACTCACGCGTCGTGCTTCCACAGTGTAATAAACAGCAAAGTATTTTTTATTGATACGCCTAATTCTATAAGCTCGTCGTATCGCGTGGTGCGAGTGCGTGAGGGTATTAGGCAGGCAGACTGTGTGAGGTCGGTATCTGCGCCGGCAGCCGGCAGCTCGCTAACAAGCCGGGCGCGGCGCGGTGCACGTGTCGTCGCCAGATTAGACTAATCTCGGCCGCGCCCGCCGCGCCCGCCGCGCGCCGCCCGTCAACAGTTGCAGCGGGCTGATACACTCCGCTTGCAACCCGCGACTTGCACCACGAACACTATCAAAGCCCAACATTATTCTACATGCTACTGAGATTGGATCTGTACGTATCTTTAAGGAATTGTAATATGTTAACAAGTATATGTAAACTTAATTCGAAGAATAAATAAGTACAAGTTATTGAAAACATGATAATAAATTATATATTAGTAATCGTTACCGGTCGGCCTGCACAGTCGGGTTGTCATCACCGGCAACTGTGCGTGGCGCACAAATACGGCCCACATATGTAAATCTAGGTGTATCACTTGTGCATTTCATCGCGCGATCTGAATCAGGTGGTACACTATCACAATGCTTTCACTACTGTACTATCTACTTGTTGGAGGTAAAAGCTCCATAAATGTGATGCTTGTCATACCGGCTAGCAGGCGTGTTGGAAGTGGCTCGCTAACTTTATCGACATCGTCAGACCGAGAGCGAAGGCCTGCGTCTGCGCCATTTACTTGAACATTGTTTAGAAAGTTACGATATAAATCTGAAGTGCTTACAATGATTTTATTCAAATCGTGTATGTTAAATTCTACCGTTAGTTCAACATTATTGATTAAATGTAATAGTATTTCGTTATAACTGTTATAAAGTGATTATCTTAAGGTCGGTAATGTATTTCTATCGTATAGGCTACAACAGAGCTTTTACAAAACGTCAAGTCGTCTAAACGTCGTCATAAAGTGTATTTGTAACTGTTATAGATTACTAAGTTTAGACACAGAATGTAGAACTGTTCAGTGATTACAGATAATTTTGAATAAAAAAAAAAGACTACAGATTTAAAGTGAACCGACCTGCGTAGCACATACCTTCTCGGGGTCGTTGCGCTTTGCAGGAACAAACGCGCCGAATCTGCATATAAAATGGACTGGAATGAATTTAAGATACCCTCACCCCCGGGCCGCGTCCCCCGCACCGCGCCCAACATTCCCCCCGCGCCGCCCTTGCCTGCACACGTATCGAATTGTATCAGGGTAATGTGTATTAAGCACCCCTCGGCGGCTCTGTGCGACAACCCTTAACTTATTAATTATTTTCACACAAAAGACTGCAAACATGCTGCGAGTCGCAGCTGAGGGGAGCGGGGGGCGGGCGGCAAGCCCGTGGGACCAACACTTGCAGGGATTTATTATATTATATTGTTACAATACCCCAACAGAGTTATACATTATAAAACATGTTACCAGGTGACAGGCACAGGATCATAGCAGCGGTAGCAGGATTTCAACCTGGTTTCTGGTACACAGGTTGAGACAAATTCTGTACTTAGTTATTCATTTATTTATATTATAAGTTTGACTGAAAGCTTACAAACTAATAACATTTTGTAAACTTAAATACCAGCTAACAAAGTTGCGAATTAAA
The DNA here is from genome assembly GCA_946251915.1 of Abrostola triplasia. Classification (NCBI taxonomy): domain Eukaryota; kingdom Metazoa; phylum Arthropoda; class Insecta; order Lepidoptera; family Noctuidae; genus Abrostola; species Abrostola triplasia. The sequence goes on along the minus strand of OX276424.1, from coordinate 135,695 downwards.
AGCTTCCACCTGTAGGTAACAACGATGCTCGATATATAATATGATTACTTGATTGACTATGATTATAATAGAGCTGTCAGCAGACAGCAATGGTTGTCACTAAAATAATCCCTACTGAGGATACGCCTTATCTCTTGCGCGCTTGTGCAGAAGAGATCAATTTCAAATTGTGATGGTAATCTTCTGAAGCTTATAGCGCTACGCACACAGTAAGCATTACGTGTGTGACTAGTGTCTGCAAACGGAACGTCTAGCAGAGGTCGCTTCCTGAAGCTATTTTGGTTGGTTCGTTAAATTATTTTGCTAAGCATTTCCGGACAATCAATTGTGCCGTTTGCAACATTAGCTAGAAAACACACGTCATTTATACTACGTCTTATTTCTCTGGGTAAAAAGTGGTACCTTTGCAACGGTGCTCATAGTCAGTAGAGTATTGCTGTGCTTTATAGTTTTACTCACGTAGAAATTTTCTTTGTACGGACTCAATACGGGCTTTGTAGACCTCATATCGTGGATTCCAAGTTTGAGATGCATACTCTAGGTAGCTACGCACGAACGAACAGTAAACGACCTTGTGGCGACTTAGTTAAAGAGCGAAAGGTGGAACAACTTCTAATTATAAAGCCCAAGGCTTTTGACGCATTCTTAACAATGGCGTCTATGTGGTCAGCAAACAGGAGTTTACTATCATGGACCATACCACATTGTTCACATAAAGTCTAAGTGCTACGTCTGTGCAAAATCTAAAATTAACGCCGACGTTTTATTTAGGCTTCTGTAACTACATTTAGGGTGGGCTAAACCGAACCAAGTTAGCGCGTGCGGGACTTTCTCGCCTTGCTTTGTGGAAAGTTAGCCAGCGGCGGCTGCGCGGTATTACTCTGTGCGCGATTGTGCTCGGCTGTGCTCGGCTGTGCTCGGCCCTCGCTGCACAGAGCGCCATGCCCGGAATAGAAATATAATATTAGTGTATTAAATTTTATTTTATTTATTGGCTATTAGCACAAATTGCAGTGCAGCATTATACGTAATAGATACCAAGAATGGCGGATTCAGCAGAGAACCTAATAACAAATAAACTGCATTAGCGCTAACTACTGCGGTGTGCGCAAGACTGGCGCCCCACGCGGGGCCGGTGACGCGCCGCTCTAATGTAAACAGATGGCACTCGCCGCTGCGCGCTGTTGGCAAGCCACCGACCTCACTAACTACTACTATGTTTTCCTGCGCGGCTTAGAGATGGGTTCGCAGTTACACACGGCCGTATTACAGATGAATGAGACTGGCTGCTACTGGACCCTACCTATTACCAAGTTTCACGGTATATTCCGTTTAAGAAATAGCTATGCAAACAACATGTAGGTACTTATGTATCGACCGCAAGACGTAATCGAACCAATCGAACTGAAGTGTACGATGGTCATTTTTTGTATGAGCATGTCTTCCCTACCGGGCGGTCAAAAAAAAAATGAGTTTGTGATTCCGCGATACCTCTATGTCACGTATCCGCCTTAGGTTAGAATTATATTAGTTAGATGTCCTAGTATGTACTGAGTAGGAGTACAGAGCACATACACGAGCATGTCCGACATTGTCTCGCCTCATCTTCAGATCTATGTTATCTTCTACAACCGAAACAGTAAACATCAAAATGTTTTCATAAACAATAGTAGAAACCACACTGAAACCTGTCCACATCACACAGGTAGGTTGTACCTATATTTATTTGCTTACACTATCTCACTCAACGCTGGAACAAACTATATAATTAGCTCCAATGCATATACTTAGAGAAGGAGCAAATAAAATAAATCCGGCCATAACTGCATTCATATTTATACAATGAGGCCGGCACGGCGCGTACTTCGGCGCTAGGCAAATATTTGTCCGGACTACTCTAGAATTTAGATATACTGCAGAAACAGACATTAGCCAGATATGCTTGCTGCAGTTTTGACCTTAGCCAGAGATACTCAACGTTTGGCTGGCAGGATTACCTCACCAGCCACAGGGCAGCGTGGCACACACGTGGTGTACCAAGAGCTTACTAGGGTACTGCTTAAATTGTTCGTTTACTCCGCTAATTTTCGCCATCCGACTATTATTTCTGCATACACCTAGAAAGAGGTTTGAAAAGGTTGAGTATTGCAAGAGCAACCTGATACATAGTACATCTATTAAGTAAGACATGTTCGAAGCGCCGGGAAAGACTACAATCTTCATCTGTTCCACGTTTATACGACGTAATGTGACTGGACACAAGGATAAGTGAATCATGCTATACCTGATGTTGTCATGCACGTTCGAGATATCTGCCTAGTGCCTATAGTGTCTGAGGTGTGGCGATATCAGCAACCTCTTTGTCAACAAACACAATAACGTGGAAGTAATAACGGCGGCCATGTCATCGATAGCCTCGTCTTTATGGCCGCCTCATAAATATACCGAACGGCTTATACGCATCCAGTAAATGAGCACTTTTACTGTTCGTGCTTGACAATAAACATTAAACACGCTACCGAGTGATTTACTGCCGCAGATTGCCCGGGGCGGCAAGCGCCGGGGCCGGCAGCACTCGCCGCGCGCGCATCGAACACTCCACTCGGGAAGGCGACTCGATACGTAAAGAAAGAGCATATCAACTCGTCGACGCCAACATAAAATGCCAAATCAATTTATCGTTTCTAGATTCCACAAATTATATTATTAATCAGCCATACTTTACTGCCTATTACTCAGAGCACGGCCCCCTTACCATGAACTCCTAAAGCAAGACAGTTTACGTTGTGAAAGCGAGACGCCGCATTACACTGCACGACGCGGCGTCTCGCTTCCACAACCTAACTATCCTGCTCTAAGAGTGCATGGTAAGGGGGCTGTACCTACATATTTGTTGCGCACAGATATAAAACAGAAGCGAGGCGCTCGTGTGCCTGTTTCGTACTTCTATTTGATCTGACGAGCTCGGAATAACGGTCCAGTCCACCAAGAGCGCAGCCGCCGTGGTCCGGCTAGCGGCTCCGTGACGGGACGGGATTACGAACTACTCAGCTTTGTACCAGCTGTTAATATTTACGAGTGCCGCCGCCCTCTCCGGTGTCATAAACAACATTGATGTCCTTCGCACTCACTTGTTGGCTCTCACTGAAGCTGCACAACTATCGACACTACATTGTATTTGGAAAACCATTTATATATTTATTTAGTAAGCGTATGAACAAGGAGTCCCTACAAGCTGCCCTACGTGCACGTGTGCAGCTGCTCAATGCTGTGATATACCATTGAAGTGTTCCGCGCCTACTACTCGATAGTACATAATACCTGAGTGATAGGACTCTGATGTCATCTGATGTGGTCTGATGTCAGATGATCTCAGTAGGTCACTGGCCGCAACATAATTTACAGGTCGGCGCTTACTTGACAACTCTAGCAATTTTTACACACATATTGTATAAGTACCTTGTAGGTACCTACGTATTATAAAAAAAACATAATATCACGCCTGTATTCCCCAAAGGGGTAGACAGAGGTGCACCTACAGTACACACACATTTCGCCAGTTATGTTTTTAGGTCCCAATGTAATAGGGGGCGAGCCTATTGTCATGAACCGGGCACAAATCCAGACTCCGTGCTGCTACTAAGAATTACCTAATGGAAAAACCCAGTAACACGTTGCCTGACCCAGGATTTGAACCCAGGACCTCGTGCTCAGCAGACGCGCTTAGCAACCACTAGACCAGCGAGGCAGTCATATTATAAGTATTATTATTAATGCTAATTGTCTTCTTGGAGGTAACTCCCCCACGGCTGCAGTGCCCCCCCGTCCCGCGTCCTGGAGCCTCCTGCCACGTACCCACGCCCACTGCATTGTCCTTTTTCCGCATTTTACTGAAAATTGCCGCACTGCGTTCACTGAGGTGTCCATGTTTAATGGAGCAAGGAACTAAATAAAAGCGTACATTCAAAACTCATATTGAAGAAATTAAATACGTAATAAATAACCCGCTCGTGTCCATCATTTTTCAAGTTTCCTTTATCAATTTAGATTTAAGCCCAGCATGGCAACATGCAAAAAATATACTAAAATATTAAGTATGTCACATAAGTAATAAATAAATTAATGTATTAAAATAAAAATTGCTCTTGGTTGTCTTAACAAATAACGTAGTAGGTTTAGGTAAGGACTTGTGAAATATATGTTTGCCAATATTGCGAGTGGCTCTTATAGCGCCACAAATACAATAATTTACAGGACTCTGTTGCTACCTCGTGCGTCTCCAGTCTCCACAAAGTACTGCTGGCACCGCCCTGTCTGCACCATACTTACTGGCACTTGTACCGCTCGTCACTAGAGAGGCTCTCACGGCTGCTCTATATGTATTAGTTATCATTTTTCCCACTCGATGGTGCTAAAAAACATTTTCTTTTTACAAAGTTAGCGTATTTTGGTTAATGCCATTATTATCGAACAAACCCACAATGACGTCATAATGTTTTAAGAAATCCTTTTAGGCTAAGAAATCCTGGTGTGTATAGTGCAGTCTTGCGTCTGTGAGTAGGTTCGGGACACGTTTTCGCAGCCGCCTATACTCTGTGTGCACAATGCGACAGGAAGGAGGGGGATTTCATGGGGGAACCTCACAAAATCCACAACACTGCATTCCGCTGCTTATGATACTATAACTACGTCAATGGAAAGAAATTGTAAACAGTTGCAATTGGCACTAAACAATTTTGCTAAACAAGAAGCAACCGTAGATTCTCATCACATTCGCCGCATCTATACTAATTGTTTGAGAACAGTATACCTAAGGCACCAAACAGTTGGTTAACATTGTAGTTTAGTCACAGTTGGAAAGTTATTAGCTCCGCCACCGGCCCGGGTGGCGGTGCTTTCAATCAGTAATCATTTATTTGTCAAACTTTTATAACAAGATTCCAAACGACATTCAAAAACTGAGTTTGAACAAATTTAAGTCGTTTATCAAGCACAAACTATGTAGAAAAGGTTACTATAAAGTGTCTGACTATCTGCTAGATAAAAATGCTTGGGCTTAAGCCTCTTCTTTTATTGTTTAATTTTGACATTTAATTTGTTTACCCTTTTTTACATATTTGACGCAAAACTGACATTGTTTGATCTTTTGATCCATTTTGTTTTGTTTTTTTTTATATATTTTATACAAACTGACATAATGTATCTATTTGATTTTCATTATTATTGTTTTATTAATGTACGATGTAGGATTTATCCTTCTTAGATAGTTTCTTGTCTGGCGGTTTGAGTATCTTATACAGCCTACCCAAATGTCCTGCAGATGGGACGAGACGGGGCGTCTGTCAGGACAGGTTGACTCAAATCTGCTTTGGTTCTTTCTTTAAAAAACCATCACAGACGTCCTACACTGTACATGTCGTGTATTTGTAAATGTGAGCATTGTGTAGGTTTTTTCTTTTTTTTTTTCTCTCTATGCGTGTCTGACGGTTTGAGTATTTCATGCGGCCTACCCAAATGTCCTTCAGATGGTACGAGACGGGGCGTCTGTAAGGACAGGTCGACTCAAACTCGCCGTGGTTCTTTGCTAAAAAGACCACTTCTCAGACCACCTACACTGTTCTCACATAAATATTAAGCTTGTCTGGACTTTAAAAGAGACCTTGATCCCTGAGTTTGTTTCGGTATTTCTTCTCAGAGGTAGTCTGTTAGGAAATGCCGATGCCATCTAGTTTTAAAAAAGAAGACGTGTAAAAGTGTTTTTTAACCTATTTACAGAAATAAAATCATTTATCATTTATCAACACAGGTAAAACTACTTTGGTCTCGTGTGGTTAACAAATGAGTGAGCCGTGTTTTGCTTTAGAGGCATACAAAAATATTTAAAAAAATACATTAGTTAAAATAATCACAGTACTTAATTTTAATTGTAACATTATACAAATAATTTGCAATATATATGTATATTACATGTCAAATATATATATTTTACATGTCAAACATTGTTAAATTAATTGCATTTCAAAATAATTACAAATTGTCATTTAAAATGTCATCAGAACTGTAATACCATTTCTCGAAAATGGGCAAATTACTATGGGCGCTGTCCCCAAACTGTATCAAGTTGTGACATGCGTCATTTTAAATATCATAATAATAGCTTCTGTTTATTATATGACACACACAACATGACCAGTTGTGCGGGAAAAGAAGTATGGATGACTGTTTTTCTTCTTTGTTTATCTGGACGTTGTGTGTTCACGAATGTAATGATCCTACCTACTCTTGTGTTTGTGATTGTCAAAACTTACTACTTACTGGCCACAAGTCAGTTACACTGTCAGAACAGTGGAAAGTATTGTATACTTACTAAAGTCGGTCCCCAGTACGTTTAATTAAAATATCGAGAATTACTTTTATTTGCAACAAATAGTATATAATACCGGTTAAAAATTCAAAAACCTTAAAAAAATGGATTTTTGTGAATATTACTGAAAACACAACTTCTTTCGGCTGTAACGTTATGTGAGTTTTCCGTACGAAATATGTATGGCAGTTCAACGTTCTGTACACTTAGTATAGTGAATTTTGACTGTAGCATAATAAATAGGTATGCCATAGATTGTCTGCAGGCATTTGTTCAAATGGAAGTTTCTTGATATCTTAATGCCAAAATTTACCAACACAGATCAGCGGCTTTAAGGTCATGACACACTATACGGGCACCGCAACTGCATAGCTGCAGCACGGAGTCGCCTCGAATTGAGGCTCCGGCTAGCTGCCAGCGCGCTAACTACGCGTCGTCCGCAAGGTGCAAGCTCGCAGTCCGCGCGTCAGCCGCGAGGTGCAAGCTTGCTGTCACCGCGAACTCAATACTGTTATATTTATGATTGAACACGCCTAGGTCTTTACACGTTTTCATAATGTCTCGGTTTAAATTGCGCGAACTAGCAATAAAAGCGAAACAACATTATTGCGACGCTTTCGCTGGCGACTCGGAGTCGGCGCGTAATAAGCATGCGGTCGGCGCGCTGTGAGCACATGGTTCGCTCGCTTGCAGCATGCGGGTTTGCTAGTCGAGTTGTATGGTATGGTAGCGGCAAGCGCGCTGTCTGCCCGCCGTTGGCTTTTTCAAATTGACATTTTGAAATATAATTATTATACTACACACGATTTAATGCTCAAAATTGAATGACAAGTTTATTGCTGGTTTGGAGCGGTGCAGTTGCGGAGCCGTATAATGTGCCATGACCTTATGTCAAAAATACTTTCGACTGTTTTTGCAGTACAACATACTCTTCACCGAGTATAAATCTTGCCTGTAACATGGGTACAAAGGTATGCATAAAAGTAAATACTTAGGTACAATATTTAGCTGGATGATATTCTAGATAAATCGAAAATAAAAACAGTCATAGTTCTTTCTACACAAGTGTCAATGTTGGTGTCATACTATAAAATTAAGTTATTGTTAAGACCTTTAAGATGACATGCAACTTCATACAAGGTGGGGACAAAATGTCCATCTTGCTTTCTTTTAAACTGTGATAGCAACAAAATATTACAAATATTACATGCAAAAATACTTCATTTAAATAAGTGAATAATTGATTTACATAAATCATAGTTTAAGTAGGTGTTATAAAATATAAATGACTTATCATAACATATTAAAACTTATGCTACATAAAGTCTTTTCAATTATAAAAGTTAAATTCTTCTTCATTATGTGGGGATCTTTCGCCAGATTTGAAATGTAAACTAAGCAAATGTAACTTAATATTGGACTACAACAAAAGAAATAGAAAATAGTGTTCTGCCACAATTCAATACAGTCCGATGAATTGTTTTCAAAATGACTAACTTAGAATGGTTTCAATTCCGACGTTACATCAGCGCGCGTCGTGCACGCATAGAGCTGCAACTAGCGCGCGCCGCCGCCTGCACGCCTTCTTCACCGACTTTTGTTGTTTACGGAGATACAATCAAACGGCGCACAACCTCAACGAAACCTGACCTCTCCGTAAACGAAAATCATCGAGGTACTTCAGCTTTACATAGCAGAAGTTCCCCACCAGAGACCTATTATACCTACATTTTATTATGTATAACCTTGGATTCCCTTAAAGATACTTACACGATTAAGTAATGACGAATTTCCTAAAAACCAATCAAGCCTGTATGGCCATGGTAACAACCACGCCGAGCCTCACGCTAGCTTTAGGTCAACTTTAAGACAATGAAACACAACTGCTTCACTACAGTGTCCACACATCACTGCAGCCAGCGCCTGCGCCTGCGCCGTCACGTGGTCATAGGTACAGTAGCACTTTATTACGATAATACCAATTCACATTTCAGAATAACTGGAATTATAAATTACGACCGAATTATCTTGGTATATAAATTCGGATTATTTCTGGATGTTTATGTGAGCTTGCGCGGGTATTAATCATAATTATTGTGGTGTGGTATACAACCCGGTGGACGGTGGAAATAAATAGTGTTCGTGAGAGAATGCGCGTGCGCAGCGAAGAGGAAGTTAACGATGTTGCTGCGACCGACACCGAGGGCCACTGTAGAACATCATTGAATTGAACGACCGTATTTAGGCCAAAAGGTCTTTAATTAAGAAAATTTAAAATACCATGACCTGCGATATTGACAAAAGCACAAGTACGTATCCTGCTAGGGAGTATCACTAAAGAGTTATCACATCTACAGCGCCAAAAAGGTATTTTTGAATTGAAAATCTTCTGTACCTATTTACTAAAACTTTGTTTGTGCCATTGTGACTATTTTGACACAAAGTAATAATAATATATCGAATATATGACATGCCTCAATGACGATGATACTGAACACATCACATGAATCTTATGTAACTGCTCTGACCATAGGATGTTTAGTAGGTATTTATTTTTATTTCACGGCAAAGAACTTGTCGTCAAAGGTCGGGACGTCTAAAATAGATGCGATAAATCTGATATATATTCCACACAGCGGTGGTCAAGGGCGCTATGGAGGAAGACGCGGTTAGGGATCGGGGGCACTGATAAATTGGTTTCCAGGACCATTCTCGTCTAAATTGATCTCGAGAACGTCGAATGTAATAATGTATAAAGTCCAAGTATACGATACTGTAGTTTGAGTCTATTGTCCCTGCACGATAGGTGACGAGCTTCTGTCAACACACGTCCGAAGTAATCATTCTGCAGGTGTATCAATTCGTGAAGGTTCGCTTACATATAGCCGCGCCAGGGTACAGCTGCTCCGCTTCGCGTGACTGTCCCGGTGTCGCTCTCCTCTACCTAGGGAGACATGCGCAGTGCGTGGAGACCCACCCCACATCGACGCCCGCGCATTTGGCGCTTACTCGCCCGGCTCAACTAGGGTACATGACGCTCTACTTACTTTAATGTCCTCTTAAAAAATAAGTTGCTTTAAGAAACGAAGCTCTTTGAAACCTGTTTAGAAATCGTTGTGTATTATTTATTGTAAATAACTTTGGTGATGTTCATGTGACACTCCCAGTGTCACAAGATCACGCACTGTTGTGTGTTGCCGTTGTGCAGTGAGCGACATTGTCACATCATAATTATAAAACTTAATGAGCGGCGACAGGTAACCTGAGCCGCCGCCGCCAAGCGTCTGCGCTCACCTGCCCCGTGACGTCACGCACCTACCGCAATCACTGCGCGTGCGACAGCGCCGATATTGTCATACTCTACGACTTTGATTATTACTACTACTCGCACGGAAACGGGCCAAATATCAGTGACAGCTTTGGTACTGCTTCTCTCAATACAGATATATGTAGGTATTATAAAAACAACGAAACTATCCAAAACATCTTGTAACTTGTGAATTACTGCGTTGATAAAAATTATACATATCATGTCTGAGACACATTTGTATCTGATGTTTGTTAACTTGTGAATAACTGCACGCTAGCGAAATATAGTGCAATACCTGTCAGCAGATTCAGACCCGACAGTGACAGACACACGATACGTACGGGGATGTTGTCTTTCCTTGGAGCACAAGTAAGATGCCAAACTTCCCGATGGAAGCCGCCAATGTCGGCAGAACGTTAGCCAAGTCGTTACTTTTGGTTAGAAAACAAGTCCCCTCTCGCCGACCCGCGTTAAATATTGTTCGCTGGAAACTTTGAACAAGTTGCGGAAACTTCTGTAGCTGTAAAACTTTAGTTAGAAGAGATAAGCTCTTCGATACGCCTATTCCTACAGCTGTGCCAGAGCTGAGCGATGGATGTGAGTGTGCTGGAGACCAACAATCATAATATGACATGTAGGATTATGTAAAATATACATAAATCTCAGAAGCACCCCTGGTCCTGCGAGGGCCGGGACTCTAAGTGCGCATAGACATGAATATTACGTACATAGTTATGCTTGCGGGCAACCAGACGGCTACCCATAGTGCGGGTAACCGGACAATGCGTATGAGCTTTTAGGCTTCCAACCGGCGTCCGCGTCCTTGTGAACACGCGTACTCGGCAGCTACGACAGTAATTACAGCTCAAATGCAAGAATATAATGACTCCCTTGCACACTGGCACTCGTGGGTGAGTGGTGCGGTAATAATGATCGCCGTAAAGTTGTGTTGTGACTTGTGTGGTGGCTGGTGCACTGAGCGCGGCAGGTAATGCTCTGATCGTTATATTTCTGTTGCATAGCCGAGCTACTAAGCGCGTCTGTCACAACGCATACTTCAGCTATAACTAAATCTAAAAAATAAAACCCGCCTTCAAATAAACACGAACTGAAAAGTGTTAAATAATATTTTATTCACTTTACATAAACCAAGTTAAAGTTGGTGCTAAATCCAACAACTAATTCAGAAACACGGCCTACAATTCATCACCCCCAAATTTTTGGAAGACTGAAATCCTTACAAAATCCCCTTTCAAACGATTCCTCACGCGATAAATTTAATCTTAGAAAGTAATGGGGGGGGGGGTCGACTCACCCCCTCCCCCATGTTAGTGGTCAGTTATGGACTATACATATAAACAGAGCAATATTACCTGTCACGACAACTCTACTGTGATCCTATGTGGCGTTCTCCGAAGTTCATTATCAGATCCTAACTTAGTAACAATGGGACCACCTCGGAAGTATACTCTATCAATTACACTAAGAATTTTGAAAATCGACGGAGACATCGTGTTACAAACATACAAGAAAATCGAGGATCCGTTTAAAAGAACCTGACTTACTGACCATGGGACCACCTAGGAGGTGCAACCTAACAGTCAAAAAAAGGTTATCTTAAACCGGTCCAGGCGTCTTCGCGAAATCGGGGTACATAAATTAAAAAAAACTTTCCGACGAATTGAGAACCTCCTCCTATTTTGAAGTCGGTTATAAACTACTGTATATTTATACATACATACATGTACATAACATCACGCCTGTATTCCCCGAAGGGGTATGCAGAGGTGCACATAATTATAGTACACCCACATTTCGCCAGTTATGTTTTTAGGTCCCAATGTAATAGGGGGCGAGCCTATTGCCATCAACCGTGCACAAATCCAGACTCCGTGCTGCTACTGAAAATTACCTAATGGAAAATCCCAGTAACACTTTGCCCGACCCGGGATTCGAACCCAGGACCTCGTGCTCAGCAGTCACGCTTAGCGACCACTAGACCAACAAGGCAGTCTGTATATTTGTGAGGTTGTATTACGTTAAGATCTGTAGCACTTACAGAACAATGCAAGGCATTACAACTGAACACCCACTTAACTCTTAAAACCAAACAAACAACAAGAGTGAATTGAAGGAAGTGCGCTGAATGTCATCAACACCTGACAGCAAACATTGCGCGGCAAATAAAAGCGACGACTCGCGACAGGCGAGCGGAGAGCCGGACACGGGATACCGCTGCCGAGCTAGCTCTATTTATTTATTTATACTTATTATACAAATTTGAATAAAGGCGGATTTCATGCTATTAGGCATTTTCTACCAGTCAACGTTAGGGTGATGCAGAGTTGAAAAGTGGTAGATGCACTGAGTATACAATTCGCAATGATGAATTTAAAATACGAGTACAACAAAATCGGAGCGGTGAGAAGGACATTGTAAGAGACGATTATGTGAAGATCGAAGAGTTTTGTTCTGGATGTCAGGTACAAAAAATTAGAAGTTAAGTAAAAACGAGAATTAGGGAGTCAAGCAAAGAAAAAAGAATTGTCAAGGCCCGAATAGATCTGCGCTGCCGAATTGGTAACCAATTTAACAGCGATCGCTGACCAGATACGTGGTCGTATTTCTGTAAGTTGAAAATGAATCGAATGCAGTTATTGAAAAGTCTGTCCAATTTATTGAGCAAGTTTACATTCAGGTCAAAATAGCACACGTCACCATAGTCGATTATAGGGAGAACTAGGGTCTGTACAAGCATTGCTTTAGTATGTGAAGAGAGAAAATTCTTGAGACGATACAGCGAATGCATTAATCCGAAGGGTCGAAGTATAAGCCAAGATCTTTGACACAGGACTCAGTAAGAATTACTGTGCCATCAAATACGATGGGCGGGACAGCGATGCCACTTATCTTTCACATGTTCCGGTGGCTTCCAATAACTATTGCTTGGCACTTAGCAAGATTTACGGATTTTTTTATCACAACATTAGGTAACCGTGTTAGACGGCGGCAGAGATGATACATCCCGTGCACTTCTAAGCACTATAATTATATCATAGGGACACCAGCATTGCGTCCAATGTGGGTGCAACGCGCTGACACTATTTATAGCGCGCTCTACAACATGATATATGTGATGCTATTACTACTATACGTCATCTCGTATCACAGCACACTGGGATACAGAAGACTTCCTGCAAACTTGAGCGTGTGTATACTGTATTGTATTTTTTAAGCAGACTGTTAGGAAAAATATTTATTGTAAGTGATTGTTGCACTTTGCTTGTTGTTGTACTTTGCAAGCATCATTGAATGATATTTTTTTGTTATTGATACTTTGTAAACCAGGCATGAAAGTTTTCTTGCTAAAATAAAAATGTGTTTTGTTTATATTTCTCTTGCCCTGTGTTGGTTATCGGCGCGGGCGACGGAGTGAACAGCACTCGGGAGCGCATGCGCAGCGCTGCTGCTGGCCAGTCTCACTGCGCGGGCCGCCGCCGCACACCATGCGCTGAGTGCTCAGCACTCCCAGTGTTTGCACGGCTAACACCACGCCCCGCGCAAATACTAACCGCTCTGTGTGCTCAGCGGCTCAACTCGTACTACTCAAATAGACACTAGTTTCTATCGAGGAAATGTATGCTCGTCCACATAGCTGCCGGTCATCGCTCTGTCGGCTAGCTTTAGATACTTGCTTATTACAGACGACTATTTCGGAACTAGTACAAAAATTCTCCTCGTGTCCTTGAAATGACAATGACGTCACACTAACAACCCGAAAATAAACATGCAAAGAAATTTGGTCACCTCCCGGAGGCGCTCAGGGGCCGGCGAGATAAGTGCAGTGCGGTCGGAGCATTTGTTTTATAATACATAACGACTTCCTAGTTTGTAAAATAAAATCTGCTTCATGTATGAAATGTATATTAAAAGCGTAGACAGAGCGGTGCGGCGCAGACGACTTGTACGAAAATAAACATCCGCGTCCGAACACCGGCGGCGGCGGGTAAATATTTCACCGTAATCGAGGTTATTGAAAGTAAAAAGTTTAAGCTTCAGAATCGGGAACTAAAGCTGAGACAGCGAACTCCCTCCCTCCGTCCCCGGAAGAACGGGCGCCTCATGGATTATTATATTTTAGTAGGTACCTCGTCAAGTGGACCGCGGCGGTGGGCCTAGTGTAGCCAGCGCTACGCTGATGTGACAGTGGTATTTCTAAATGTTGCGCGTATTTATTTCCAAACAACGACTGACTATCTGTCCTCCACAACCTGCTAGGAAATACTACCTCAGTCTGTTCGCCAGCCTTTAGGGCTTCTGTTCGACCTTCTTGATAGTTAGAGCCCAGTAACAGAGGGGCGTGATGATTGGTGATGATTATAATATCAATAATAGTAGGTGTCAAAGCTCAGCCGGGTCGCGCTGGGCAGTGGGGGCGCGAGAGGTAAAAAAAACATAATAACTTCGTATCAGGAAAGTGGTCGTAATTCCTAAAGTTTGAAGTGTTTTGTTGGCTTCTCGTTCTCTCAGAAGTTTTTTCGGTCGTGGCTGGCGAGCCTCGCGAGGCACGACACGACGCATACGGAGCGTGAACGTGACGACGAATCTTTTCCTTTTTTATTGTACACCAAATTAACCTCATTGGTTTAGGAGGTCACAGGAAAACAGTAGTTCGGTGGCCTCAGCGTCTCACCGTTTTTATATTACTCATGACAAAAACCGTGTGGTCCTGCCTCGAGTTACCTCGCACTATTGTGGTGACTTTTGTACTTGGTATGTCTCACGTCTGCTGCTAAATACTTGTTCGAATATAATACTATTCAGGCACTTTGGACGGGAAGGGCATTCACTTTCTGAAGACCACAGCTTAAAACAGAAAATCTTCATACAATAGCTAATTTCGCTTTACTGTTACAATTAAGAGTAAGTAATCGTTTTGTGCATTAAAAATACAGAATAATAAAATAAACTGTAATTTTCTCAGCTTCGCCCAGTAGAAAGGGATGCAAGTGGAGAGCTACCACGTGTCGTTCAAGTATGACCGGCCGAATAGTATATATAAGCCAGCAGTCGACATGCTAGCATCCTGGTTAGAAGACCTATGTCTACACCAGGGGAGAAAGAAGGATTTTTTTTTATTTGCATACACAACGTGGTGCATATTAACAAAATTATGAAAGCAATTACAAAACATAAAAGTGGCTCACAAGGTTGAAGCGCAAATAAATAAAAACATTTTACGTAAATAAAGTATTATTATTATTATCAATAAATCTACCACAATGAAATAAAAAAAATGTCGGTGATGACTTGTCACACACGTGATGACACATGTGCGTGACGTGGCAACACGATTTGGTGGGAAATAATAATAACTGTGTGAACTCAAATACAAAAACACAAAAAGTAAAGATTTAATTATAAAAAAAATTATAATTTTCATCGATGTCACTGTGGTGAAGCAGTCGACAGCCTCGGACGGCATGGTCTATCCTGCAGTAGGAGTGCTGGTCGCATACCGAGACACGCTAACTAGAACCAAATGGCTTGGTTCGTGACAATGGAAAGAGACCAGATGGTATGTCGTTGTTACCCTGGAAATTGGGAAGGCCTTTGGTGTGTACAAAATAAAATCAATATTACAAAAATAAAAAGTTAAAAGCATCAAAGAATTCATCCCCATCGATGTCAACCGGTAACGTGCCCAAAAGACTGGCAGCATTGCCACGTTGAATGGCAATGCTAATTCTTTGGCCAAAAAATGAACCAGCCAGCTTTGGTCACGTGTGGAGTCGACTAAGCGCTTTGCTAACTCTTTAAACAAAGCGCGAGCGCTCGGACCCCATGGCCCAAATGTTTCAACCCCAAACGGCTCAAAAATACAATTACCTATCAGGTTATTGTATTTCCGCCGTTTGAGAGTCTCCGCAGCAGCAGCAGCAGTGCCAGCGCAAATTGCCGAGCCAGAAACATGAGAAGGTTCAAGGGTATCGACGCACGTTGCGTCCCACACGAATCTAAAGTAATTAAAATTAATCCATGGGTATATCGGCAGTCCGACCAATATAACTTCAATCCAACATAACGATATCAATCAAAATACAGAACTGTTAAGCAAATCATTTTTTATTGGAACATTTGCATCAGAGGACATCAAAGAAGCAACAAAAAAGAAATTGAGATACCGGAATCACAATGTCAATGGGCCATACCGACAATGTAAGATGATGATCTTGGGACAATTTTTTTTTTTTTTTGTAAAACGTCGCCCCACACTAGGAATTTCTCCTGTGTCGTGGGTGCGTTTCACAAACATGAAATATCACATACACAAACACCCAGACTCAGGACAAACATCTGTGGTTCGCACAAAGTTTTGCCCCTTGCGGGAATCGAACCCGCAACCCCTAGCGCAGCAGTCCAATCGCTTAGCCACTGCGCTAAACAGGTCGTCAATTAATTCGACTCACAATGAAGAAGCCGATAGAGGTCATCATCATTTATCACCATCATCTTCACCATGATATATCGGTTTAGAGACATTTATTAATTCAAAAAGAACAAATACAGTTCACTTACATTGAGCAAAGTTATTTTAACAATTTCATTTACAAGTCTGAGCGACCATACAATTATAACGAAGTTTATAGATAAAGCTTAAACTGAGTAAGAGTAGTAATAACAGCCTATAACTGTCCCACTGCAGGGCAAAAGCCTCTTCTCGTATAGAGAAGGATAGAGCATTGATCACCACGCTAACTCACTGCGGGTTGGCGATTTCAGATAATTAAATCCAGGTTTCCTCACGATGTTTTCCGTCACCGTTAGTCAGTGGTGTCTTAGAATATCTAAGAAAGTATTTATAACATTGAAAAAGTCACATTGATACTTGCCCGGGTTTGAACCTGCAACCTTGTGCATACAAATCCGATATGTTAGCCACTAGGCCACCACGACTTAGTAAGTAGTAAGAGTAGTACATGGTGAATTTCAACAAATGCCATTTTTTTAACATGTCTGTGAACTTTTTCATTTATATTCCTTTCTATATTTTTCAGGTTTTATATACATTTAATATCATCAACGTATCGTTTAGACTAAGGAGAAAAATCTGTTTGAATTCTGGTTTTACACCGATATGACAAACCGGTACCGACATTTTTTTTTGTACACCGATATAATAAGTTTATCCACCGATATTATACACATATCCAGTGATATGATAATCTATCCAGCTTTGAACATCAAAAAGGAAAAAGTAGGTACCAATATTTTTACAAGGGTGACTTAAAACTGAAGACCTGAAATGAGGGTCTTATGTAAATAGATCAAATCTAACGAGAACTAAGTTCTTAGAAATCAATTTTTTTTTAATATACCTATTTTATTATATTAATTATAGGTACTTATATACAATGTATGTATGAATGTTTGTACGTAGGTATATATATAATGTATGTGTTTGTGTGGTTCATTATTTCTTCGTATATTTAACGAAACGACACGGAATCTACCGATATGATAAAGCAATCCACAAACGTGTCAAACCTGTGCGTTGATCATGAATCAAAACACCGATAATAGATATAAGACACCGATTGATTATTTCTTATCAGTTCCGTATAAATTATCACATCGGTGGTAATAAAGACCACCGAATACAGAGATATGAGGACAGCGACGTGAGATTTAACACACTTTTTAGAATATTAGAAAAATTGCATAATATCTAGGTTAAAAACAGTCGATGAAGCTAATTCACTTACTACGTCTGTTAGAAGCAAACAACAATAATAAAACTACTCATTACATTAGAAAAATGCAAGCACCGATAATATCCAATATTACCACCGATATCATTTACATTATTGGCGGGAATATGCAGCGATCTGACACACAGCCGTCCTGAGTGCGCACTAACACACACTAACGAGGGAAATAAAATTGGGCTGGGGACGCTGTCGGACTCGTCGTCGTCGATGTCAAGATAGTGTTAGAACATATTTTGTGCAGGACAAGTACGTTTGTGCCTCTCAGTAATAATAATCGTTAATTATGTAATAAAATATGCTATATGTATATTAATAATAAAACAAATATTTCAGCAGCTTGTGGCGAGCTGTTTGTGAGTGGCGACACAACGTGCCTGATACCCCAGAGAGTCGGTCAGGGACTCATCCCCGGTTTGCCCGATATGGGTAGCTGGAGTGGAAACCGAAGAGCGCCCGCAGGACTCTCAGCTCTTTCTTGCCTTAGTTGGCTGGTCAGAGAGGGGTCGCCAGAGCTATATGCTCGGGGGTGGAAGTGTCTAATGGCGTAATAGCGGGGAAACCCGCTCCGAGTCTTCGAGACGCGCGATGGTGAAACCGGGGCCGCACCGCTCTACACCCCTAGCCACTCGCATCGGTGTTGCTCCCTGTTGCCTATAGTGGCGACTGTTTAGGGGGCCCATCTAGTGAGTGGCGAGTCACCGTCTGCTAATATTCTGCATATTTTATGATAAAAGGCAGACGCCGTTTTTATTCAGTATAAAATAAAAGTAACCATTACACGAAACATCCCAACACAATAGACCAAATCATTTTAGCATCCATCTTTCTCAATAGTCCCGCACCTTCTGGGGACTTTTCATGGCTGTTCTTTTATAGAGCAGTTGTGTGGTGTCCCTAGCTGGTGTCCCATTCCCTTTTAGATTAAAGTTCTCAACGGGCCTCTGCGTGTTGGACCTGTGTCCCCACGTAAGCCTTTTAAAAGTCCGGGTATCTTCCCCATAGTTGATAGCCCGAGTATAATAAAAGAGAAACAAATATTTCATGAAATAAGTTATATGCTTAACTTACTTATTTTTATTAGTGTAAAAACTTTTGTTTGTAAAAAAAGTAGAGCACCGATTTGAAAAAAATAGACGTTTATGTATTTATTTTTACCTAAATATAATATATAGTCCTAGGCAAATTATACATATTTTTGCCGCAACCCAATAAATCCCTATTGAATACAAAAAAGAATAATTCAGAACAATATAAATAATTCCTTTTTTTAAATACTAATTTCACCGAAGACAAAAAAGAGTCATTTGGGAAATTCACCCTGTTAACAATATTCTCTGGTAATCTGTTATATAATTGTGCACCTTCGTATAGTATATTTCTTTTCCTATAGTTGGTTCTGGCCATAGTAAGTTGGATTTTATTTCGTTGTCTAGTGTTATGTGTATGGGCTTGCAGATTTGTTTTTGCAGCACAGCCCCATATTTCAACCAGGTATTCGATGTTGGGATTTACTAGAGAATTATATTGTCGCTCCGTATCTTAGGTGGGATGTAGTTCGATATTCGGTGTAAAGCTCCTATAAGGGGTAAGATTTTTGATTGTTCGTAATCAATATGGTTTTTCCAAGTTAAACGATTATCTAGTATTAGCCGTAATGATTCGAGTGCTGTATTTCCTCATTAAATATCTTCAAATGGATTGGTTCCTTAAGTTTTTTGTTTTTAGCTGTAATTTTCATATACGAGGTATTTTTGGTATTTATGGTCAAAAGGTTGGACAGGAAATATTAATTTAAGGTACCTTTTTAAGTCTTTCTGGGCGTCGTTTAGTTGGTGACCAAAATAAAATATAGAGGTGTCATCCGCATACAGAGAAAGATTCCCGGTCTCTTTTACTATGTTAATATAAACCAGGTAATAGTAAGGGGCCTAATATTAAGCCCAGTGGAATTCCGTAAGTTAATTTTTCTGGATTACTTTCGTAGTTTTCTAGTTTAACAATTTGCGATCGATTTTCTTTTATATTAAAGTTATCATCTTGTAAGTTAGTAATTACATGGTCTATAATTGTTTTAGTGGTATTGCTGTCTCGTGTGCTAAAGTTATTATTTACTTATAAAACCTTCACGGTCCACCTGTTGCGAGTAGCTAATAGCTAATCATTGGAGAGGAAGTGTTCGTATGAAGTGGCCTCCCATCCCTCTGACACCTGGGCACAGGCAGCGCAGGAGCAGGGTGACTGGCGCGCACTGTGGGGTGATGAACTTGTGACATCGCCTCGTCCCGTGCCGCACTCAGCGGCCGACGACCGGCAACGAAATTAAACAGCGCGCGCCGCAGATGATTTATGTGCGCTTTCTTAGCTATAAAACATAATCAGCCGCAAAAATTTACCGTTCTCTTTGATAGTTCAAACATGTCGGAAGAATGAGGGCGGAGAGATAGGGGAGAGAGAGAGAATGGTGTCGGTCTGGGAATCATTAGATATTGCTTGTTGTAGTTTTCTAAAGACTAAAATTGGCTGTGCTGAGCATCATAAATGGTGTCGAAAAAGTTTCAAGGGACGTATAAATATTAATATCTGAGGCAATCGTCGACGATCAACATTGTCTGATTGACAAAGTGAACACCGTTTAACTAAAGTTACTGGCGCCGGTCAGCTCCTGCGTTGACGTCCAATCAAGGCAATGATTTTCATTTCATTATCTTTAATTGGCGACCCTCATGTGAAATCGCACGAAACACAAAACATAATTACTGCTCGCTGAACCCGGCGCTGACTGCTCACTCAAATTGCATAGAAAGTTAATTTTGCGTCGCGTTCGCGGAATCGTGTCAGTCACAAACTGCCCGCGCTTCCATATTTAGGTACTTTGCGAAGGATATATTTAATAAAGAATGGCATCATGATTTAAGGGTGATGCGATATCTTACTTGTATTTGCTATTGCGTGATGTGTGTCGATGTGACGAGACGGACGCAGCTCTGGAGTGCAGCGCGCGGTGGCACTGACCTGCCGCAACAGCGCGCCCCGCCCGCTCTTGATGATGGATGTGTCGCGGGCTCGCGGCACGTGGCGGCACGTGGCGGCACGCCTCGCAAGTAAGATAACGCAAGTGCAAGATTGAAGAGAATCTTTATACATTGACATGCAAACAGAAGTCATTTGATTTCATAAAATAACATACAATATTTACTTACAACTGCCCATCTGATTCAGCCATTAGTTAACAACACTAAAGGTCAAGTAATCCAGTGAAATGGTATCAAATTAGATCATGCTCCGTGTATGTATAGGACGAGTGCGAAGCGGTTGGCAGGCCTCGCGGTAACATTCTTACTTATAAAAATAAATGTTTCCGATGAGTCTCCCACTTTCAGAGAACGATGAGTATTTACGAGAGGCCGTGTTATGATGTCAATGCACCCTCGTTACTATCTTCAAAATATATAAAGATAAAACACAACCCTTTGGTTCCATTGGCATGCAGCGATTTGGGTCAAAATAAATAATGATGTTTTTTTTGTATTTACATCACATTCAGTAGGTACTTGTAGATATCTACCAACAGTCATCAGCCCAGCCGCTCTAAACATCAACTGCCATAGTCTTCATTCCCATCAACATATTATTACAAGAGTGCAGTACGCGCAGGAGCCGAGCCGTGCGACCGGCCGCGGCGGGGCTAGAGGGGTGTAGTGTCTACTGATCATGTATTGGCGATGCTCATCAGTAACAATTCGCCGTGGGTTGACGACTGCGAGCATGCGCACTTGCATATAGACTGCTCTCTATAGCGTGTAGGTGGGAACACAGTTACAGAGCACCAAAGGTTTACTCTAAGCAACGTTGTAGAGCAACGACTCAAACTGTGTCAGATGCATCACAAGTTAGAGACAACAACCGCGACATGCGATAGTGATGTCACTGGTCACAGCTTCAGTGACGTCTGAATAGATAACGCATCGGAGTACGTGTGTGTGATCACCAACCGCTAGTCGTGAGCCTTCTATACATCTTCTTATCATGTGGTGTATGAGCGAAACTGGAGCAATATGAGCGCCAAATTACATACGTCATACGCAGCATCAAAGAAAGCCGCCGTCGCCGCCGAGATGTTGCGTCCGCGCACGCACGCACATGTGCGACTACTTCACCTAGAACTCTTAGCGTTAATATGGTCCGACGATATTGTTTACAAAATGTTATTGTCTTATTTTAAATGATAATTGCACCGCACGCTAACAAATACATACGTCAACAAGTAGCGTGATGTCAAGTGACGCGCGCCACTGGGTCACGGCACGCGACGCGCGACCAGGCGCAGGCGCATTTGTGCGCTCCTCACATGATAGGCAGAGGCACCAGAGGCATTGCATCTAAAACTGTGTCAGATATACTACCAACCAATATCACACGGCCAAACTACATGACTTCTATGGTGAACCGAACCTGTACTGCGGTAGAGGTACAAACTGTTTGAAAATAATACATTTTTGTTTGAGGTAGATATTCCGATATTACTGCGGACCGATGTGTCGCGGTTGCGGCTATTTCAATCACCGACAGCCTTTTAGCGACGCACCCTGAATTATAGTTGATAGTAATTGATAGGTGAATAGGTAATTATTACACATTTAATACAAAATATAGGTACTTAATGCGAGTGGTAACCTACTTAGTTTTTTTTGGAAAACCTGTTTGCAAATGATAAATGATTTTATTTCTGCAAATAGGTTTTAACAAAACACTTTTACACGTCTTCTTTTTTAAAACTAGATGGCAAGTCAGATCAAAATAATAAAATCATTTAAAAAAGAAATTAACGAAGTGCGCTGTGTCCCTTAATAAAGTTAACATTATTCGTCGTTTCTCTGATCTGATTAAACAGAAGCTCCCGTATTAAGACGAGCTCGCCGAGTAGTGGAGATCAGCTGGTGACAATCCTGAGCCCGCCGCAGCCTTCAATCTGTTGAATGTAGGTATAGTTAAAAATATGTATAACTTGTATACAGGCGACCATACCTACCCATACATGGAGGCCATTAATTTATTACGTAAGTCGATTTAGGGGGGAAAGGGGGTCGACCATGTCTTATTTTTTCTTACTAGGGGGTGGGATGGAGTCTTTATAGTTCTTACGAAAGTTCACAAAAACGCGCAACCAAACCAAAACCAAAGTTTGTTACTACCACAAATACAATAAACCAAACGTGTATTAATTTTTCCTTTAGATTGTTACGTAATATACGAGGGTCAAACTGAAAGTTCTTAGAAAATCAAAAACTGATTACATTAGCCAGTTATTAGTTTTATTATATCTTTTCAAAATATTGTCCATTCACGTCAATACACCGCTGCATGCGATGGAACCACTGGGAAAAGCACTTTGCCCACTCGTCTTTAGGGTTCTCTTCAATGGCATCGCGATACGCAGCCACCGCTTCTTCAGCATTCATAAACCGCTTTCCTTTAAGTTTTTCTTTAATTTTTGGAAATAAATAAAAATCACAAGGGGCGAGGTCGGGGCTATACGGCGGGTGACCCAGTAATTCAACGTTTGATGTCGCCAAATAGTCGATCGTTCGCTTAGCGGTGTGCGACGAGGCGTTGTCGTGGTGAAGGAGGATCCTACTGCGAGGTCGTTTCTCTCGAACTTTTTCCAAGACAAGTGGCAAACAATTGGTAGTGTACCATTCTGCAGAAACTGTTTTTTGATCCTCTAACACAATTGTTGCGAAATGACCTATCCTTCCAAAGAACGAGGCCACCATTTTTTTTCCCGCACTTCGATCTCTCTTCACTTTAGTTGGCAACCTCTCGAAAGGAAACACCCACTGAGCAGATTGTCTTTTGGTTTCAGGATCATAACAGTAAATCCAGCTTTCGTCACCTGTTAGTATGTCGAACACAGCATTTGAGTCACCTCCGTTAAATCTTTCAATCATTTTACGGCACCAATCCACACGATGGAGTTTTTGAGCCTCAGTCAAATTATGAGGTATCCACCGGGCGCAAAGCTTCCTGACTGCTAAATGTTCGTGGAGGATTTTGTGCACTTGACTCATACCGATGCCTAAGCTTGTCCGAATCTGCTGATAGGTCACTCTTTTGTCAGTCTCTATCATACGCCGCACAACACAGATGTTATCTTTAGTCGTCGCCGTAGAAGGCCGTCCCTCACGTAAATCATCAGTGAGATTAGTGCGACCACGTTTAAACTCATTACCAGTTGTAAACTGTCGCACGAGATGGGGCTTCATCGTGAAAGGTCAATCGTAGTCTATCATAACTTTCTTGTTGACTTCATTTAAGTCACTACATCGAAAGTCATAAAAAATCATTGCACGAAAATTTTCTCGTGTTAAATTCATGTTGACGTGACACAGACAATTTTCAATTTGCCGCCAAATCGTAAAACAAATGACAAATTAATGAAATATATACTCAGTAATATCAATGGCAAAGAGTTCTATTTTCAAATTTTAGAATTATTTTTTTATTATATTGTTTATAAGTGGCCAGTTCTAAGAACTTTCAGTTTGACCCTCGTATATTAACCACGGGGAGAGGGGGTCAAAAAGAAGCAAAAATCGTCTTACGTAATAAATGAATGGCCCCATGCCAGTTTCACTGTGTTACCGCGTAAAATCATTCTTAAATAAATACTGATTACAAAGAGCTGTAAAATATGGCCAGTTGCATGTAACAACACCTCAGTGAGAGCAAACGAGACCCTGAGACGAACGCAGGCACAAACTGGTTCCGCTCCTAGGCCGCCGCCCCACCGCCGGCGCCGGCGCTGTCCGCTACCCCGCGCGCCCGCGCCCCCGGTGTCCCCGAGCTCTGAGATTGTCGCCTTGCCATGCTACAGACAGGCTCAAGTGCTCAACTCACAACCACGAAGACAATTTATATTAACCCTTTGACTATCCAGTGCATTACATATATATAATTATAATAGCCGTCAATTGTATGTACATATTTCACAGTTCACACGCAACATTTTAAGTTGGACAATACTTCATTAGTACTAAAATTTCATATAAGAGTTTCGTAGTTCTCCAAATATCCTCAACAACCCCTACTCATCCTCTTGGGGGTGGAATTTTCGAAATTGCTTATACGATATATATGTAATTTTAACTCGAAACTTTTATTTTAGGGTACAATTTAAAGAAATTCTCTTGCGTTTTCTGCTCGAACCGGCGCCTAGCCGTAGCCAAGTCGACGTATTGGAGCAGCTGACCAGCTTTACTTACGTGCTTACGTCGACCTCGACGCCTGTTTGACTCTGAGGTGAAACACGATACGGTGACGATCCCTTTTCGATTTTATAAGTGTGGTGTTTTCTCGTGTAATTTCAACCACTACTCCACTCCGGTTTTAACTCTGGTAGAACTGTTCCGAAACGTTAATAAAGACAAAAAAGAGTAAAAACGAGTGTACTGTCTAGACTACGGAACATCTTTTATATTATCAAGTAGTTACGTAACATCTAACTCATGGCGCAGCTTGTTAGTTAGGGAACCACCATTACCTGTTACTTTTGTTATCATAAATTAATGAATAGATAATAATAATAATAATAATAATAATAAAACCCTCTGGGCACATCGTTACCTCAACATGAGAATAACGTAACACCGGAGGGGACAGTAGTATAGCTTTACCAACCCTCGTGATAGAAATAAAAAATATATCACAAGGACTTGTACTAAAAGCACACAAACCGCAGGGCAGCTTGTGGCGAGCTGTTTGTGAGTGGCGACACAACGTGCCTGATACCCCAGAGAGTCGGTCAGGGACTCATCCCCGGTTTGCCCGATATGGGTAGCTGGAGTGGAAACCGAAGAGCGCCCGCAGGACTCTCAGCTCTTTCTTGCCTTAGTTGGCTGGTCAGAGAGGGGTCGCCAGAGCTATATGCTCGGGGGTGGAAGTGTCTAATGGCGTAATAGCGGGGAAACCCGCTCCGAGTCTTCGAGACGCGCGATGGTGAAACCGGGGCCGCACCGCTCTACACCCCTAGCCACTCACATCGGTGTTGCTCCCTGTTGCCTATAGTGGCGACTGTTTAGGGGGCCCATCTAGTGAGTGGCGAGTCACCGTCTGCTAATACACTGCATATTTTATGGTTAAAGGCAGACGCCGTTTTTATTCAGTAACTAAAAGTAACCATTACACGAAACATCCCAACACAATAGACCAAATCATTTTAGTATCCATCTTTCTTAATAGTCCCGCACCTTCTGGGGACTTTTCATGGCTGTTCTGTTATAGAGCAGTTGTGTGGTGTCCCTAGCTGGTGTCCCATCCCCTTTTAGATTAAAGTTCTCAACAGGCCTCTGCGTGTTGGACCTGTGTCCCCACGTAAGCCTTTTAAAAGTCCGGGTATCTTCCACATGGTTGATAGCCCGAGTAAATATAATGAGATACAAATAATAATAATAATAATGTTTTATTGGCATAAAAAAGAGGTACAATTATATTGGAAGCCCTGGCTCCTGAGCTAGGTGAGACCTGTGTTACAGGAGCCAGTGTCTTCACCCGTTTTTGGAACAACACTTTATATGCAATAAAATCTAAGTACATAATGGTTAACTATAGGTAAAAGTAAATAGAGAAAGGAAAAAAAAAATAATAATAAAAAAAAAATGATTGACGTGCTTGCTCTTTTGTGGTCTGAGTAGTCTGAGTGGTGTGGTGAGGGTGCGTAAGTATGTATGGGTTGTGTTGTTTGTGTGCATGTATGTGTATGTGTGTGTGTGTGTGTGTGTGTGTGTGTGTGTGTGTGTGTGTGTGTGTGTGTGTGTGTGTGTGTGTGTGTGTGTGTGTGTGTGTGTGTGTGTGTGTGTGTGTGTGTGTGTGTGTGTGTGTGTGTGTGTGTGTGTGTGTGTGTGTGTGTGTGTGTGTGTGTGTGTGTGTGTGTGTGTGTGTGTGTGTGTGTGTGTGTGTGTGTGTGTGTGTGTGTGTGTGTGTGTGTGTGTGTGTGTGTGTGTGTGTGTGTGTGTGTGTGTGTGTGTGTGTGTGTGTGTGTGTGTGTGTGTGTGTGTGTGTGTGTGTGTGTGTGTGTGTGTGTGTGTGTGTGTGTGTGTGTGTGTGTGTGTGTGTGTGTGTGTGTGTGTGTGTGTGTGTGTGTGTGCAGTTCCTGTTTACACCAGAAAACATAAATATTTACAATAGACATGGAATTAATGAAAAATATTTTATATTAGTATTTCACCCACGCTAAGCGGTCACTACATGGTTTATGGACATCATTATAAAATAACGATGTGGACATAATGAGGGTCACTCAATAAACAGTAACGACCCACTAATTGACGCACGCGACGCCGGCGCCGCAGCGCATGGTGCGGGGGCAGCGCGGGCGGGGTAGATCATGTGCGACTGTGGAGTATGTCGCCGCACTCTATCTCCGTCTTCCTTCAGGTCTCACTGTTGTTATGGTGTCAGGTACACTGGTGTTATGATGCTAGCTCACCGCAAGGCATACAGTAAATCCTTTGATTTGACTTTAGATCCACTTATTGATTGCTTGCGAGACTAATTACTTTGTAACAGCTTACCTGGCCGCTGTCAGAGCACATTATGCGAGTCATTTAATTATTTTCTAAACTCCTGGTGCGTAGAAATACAACTTTTCAAGGACTGAAGAATAAAGTTGCTAGCAAAATCTTTTTACTCATAGCACAGCCCATTATGTTTTACTAAATTTCGACTAACCAAAAATAATAAGTTAATATTAAAAATATATTTTTAACACATTAGCTTTTAAACCAGCTAGGCTCAAAGTACTAGTAAAGATGGATTAAACAAGTCCAACACGGTGGGATTACGAGTGCCTATGACCATCATCTGACTCCATCATCAGATCAGCTTAAAAGTGCCCTAATATTGTATTGTCACCAAACGTATTAAAGTATGCAAAATTTCAGTCAAATAGTGCTTCTAATTTAGATTGCAAGACCAAACCCAAAGTCACATACTTACATACAGAATTATAAACATTGCAAGTTAAATAAAAGATTGTAAAAACACTTATCCGCAGTTCTGGGCTACCACAATAACTGTGTCTACGACACTGCAATGCCTGCCTTTAAGAGAGCGACAACTCAAACAAGTAATTAATTGACATTATCCACCTTTCAATTTTATTGAAATCAACATAAATATCCATAAGACAACTTTTATTTTTCAATAAAGCAAATACTTTGAAAAATATTCTCCAAATACCTCGGGTCAGTGCGGTATGCAATTATCTAGCCTCAGCTGAAACAAAACCGCGCTCGGCTCGCCGACACGCGTTCGAACTGTAATCTATGTGTCAGGCTTCAGCAACGCAAAGTATAGTAGGAGCGCACGCAGCCAGCCGGGTGAGCGGGACTCGTGACACTGGCTCTCAAGAGTGTTCGAGTATGCTGAGACTGACTACAGAAGCCACTTCAGAATTGGCAGCTGCTGGGAGCCACGCACTGCAGGACCTAGATGCGCCATGGCGTTACTTCTTGTTCCAGCAGCACATGGCACACTGCAATGTTTTATACTCAAAATAATAACTACTCATGTCCATGATGTTGCATGGCATTTGTAACAATAAATTTGACTGTAGCGGTATTACGAACCAGCTATGTTACCTGGTGCCCAGAACTGTATTACAGGGAGAGGTGCGTGTGCCTCGGCTGTTGTACACCGGAAAGTGTAGAACTAATGCTGGTGCACGAGCACCTCTCCGCTGTCTCTTAGAAACATATAACACACACTTTGTTGATATCGATATCTTTGCACTTACACATTTTAAATTCAAACTCGCGGCGGTTAGTCTTAAAACAGTCTCTTTAGGCCTTCCACTGCTGTTCCTTATTTTTTGCAGACTATTTTACAGAAACAATTCGTTTTTTTTATTTTTATTTTGGCGCATATCTCATATTTTTTTAAAGTTCTTTAATATTACTCCGCGGACATAGGTGTGGGTTATACATTAACTTATAATATAATTATATACTCTAACTTTATAATGTAATGTAATGTATAACTGTTATATGTCCCAATAAATAAAAAAAATAAGGAAATTATATTTAGTAGTCGCATACTTAATAAGCGTTCTATAGTTGCACGACAAATTTTGTCTCTTTCGCACCGTCCTACATGACCAACTTAACGGGTGCTACGCAAGTACGCTACCTCTCGCGGTTTAGTTGTAAGAGATCACATACATGTGCGTCTATTACAAGTGATCCGGGCTGCGGGTGTGTGATGTGGATGAACACGGATCGCCACTCAGCCACTCAGCGCGGCCTGTCTCGCACACGTCTCGTTAACTTCACTCCGACCGTCTCTAGTCTTTAACAAGCTATCTCTGACATTGTCTATAAACTACAAATCTAATTCGGTCGAATTATAAAAATCTAAAAAATAAGTTTCTTCGTCCTCGTGCAAGGCATCCATCATCATCACATCCGGCACCGTTGGTGGTATTGTTGTTGGAGTCTGATCAGGACTAACATCTGTCCGCCACAAGCTACAAGTGCTGTAACACAGTCTGGTCGGGTGCCTCCCGCCGGCGTCACCGCGCGCCGACGCCTTCGCTGCACTCAGTCTTTACTACTATTACTGCACGGAACCGTAATGACTTGAAGGCAATTAGCATACTTTACTAATGTCTGTCTCTTTATCTATTCTTTGTCGACGAGCACACAGACGAACATTCAAATGTTCCAATCCGCTTATCAAATAAGTAAGTAACAGCAGCGTATAACGGCTTATTGGTTATGCTCATAATTGATAACTACTCACTTCTCAGATTACTGGTAGCCAACCCTACTGAGACAATACAGATAGTGGCAGAACTTATATAGAACACTGGACAAGTTGATGTTGGTGTAATTGGACTGTGTTAAATTGAAATTGGAAATTTTCACTTGATTGTAGGTCAAGAATAATACACTAATATTGTCCTCCTAGTGGACCACTGGATATCACAACACTGGTCACACGAAAGTTATTAAAACGAAGTACAACAACACTACGACAGTGCTGAGTGCCGCAGCCGTCCCGTGTTGTGAGGGGGCGCGGCTTGCCGCCGCCCCTCACAGGACTATTCAATTACCTGCCACGCACCACGCAAACTAGTGACTTCGTTAAGCGTATCGATTTAATTGAAATTTCTTCCATCTCCCAGCCTGCAAACTGTACTCAAAACTAACGGATGACACTAAGAAACGGTGACACGTCTACCGGCATAAGCTGTGAGGACCTCTCTATAGACAATAGCACCGGACAGCCTGCAAGCGCGCGCCACAGAGGCACACACCCCGCTCATTCAGACAATGTGCACAACTGCACACGTGTTGCGGCTGTAACCCGATCCCGGCGGTGCGGGCGCACTTTTTTTGCCTCGTCCTGAGCGACACACGTGATACATACATGCTAACGGGCTCGCTACTTACTCACGACAAACAAGTATTATATTGACAAGGAGTACACATTAAGGGAATGATACAAAGGATGTCCCGATAACATATTTACTGACCCTACATCAAGCTGTGGTAAGGCAGTGAGTGTTAAACAGAATATTGCTCAACTACAGACTTTCCAGCAGCGCTGTGTGATGAGCTAAGCTTTTGACTACATTCTTAATGATTAATAGGTCGTAAAATCGCCAATTTTGTGCTCTAGAACACTACACGCACGGCTAGATCGCTATTAAAGCAAACACGCGGCAGATCCTCTGACTGTAGAAGAGCCGGGTGCGATCGGGTACGATGTTAATTGCGCTTAATGTCGAGCTCCCAGCAACTCGGATTGGTTCACAAAGGATATCACTATGCTATATACCCATTACCCAGGCGAATATCCAAGTTTCGAGACCACGCCGCACGGGTAGCCGCATGCTGCACTGTTCCGGACTTCCGGACTATTTATTTTGTGGATGCAAAGGTTCCAATATGAACATTAGTACGACATAACTACTTATTGGGAATAAGTTAGTTGCCAATAGTAAGGGACAATATACCTATACATATTGATTAAAAAACTTTCCATCCTACATTCTCAGTTAAAAAGTAGTAACATGTCCAACTAGCGAAGAGCTATTAAAGTTTTCACAGTTTGTGGCCAGGGTGGCAGGCGGCGGGCGGGGGTGTATCTCGGGGTCGTGACTCGGTGTGCCGCGCTCCGTGCCGGCGTGATAACTGCACCGATTCCGGGAATTATCAACATTTGGGTGTCAAATGTTCATACAACTTGTTCTATGTTACAATTGGTATAACCAGTGTCTACAGTGAACAGAGAGAACTAATTCAAGACAACATAAATAATTGTTTGACACAATTACGCACATTACGCAAGTATGTTATATTGTCTTGTATATGAACAATATGTGCTGCACGCTAACACTATATTCTACTTTAAGGGGTAAAGATAATCGGGTGCGGTTTCTAGCATGCATGACACGTTTTATGAATAGCATGTGAAAAATCATTGAACTTATTTTAATTCGTCACACCTGCTACTTACCTTCACTCTGCTACAATTCACATTCTGTGTTTAATTACAATAGCCTACTACATACTTTTGGAGTTGTCGATTCGCACATCAATAAATTTAGTGCGAGCCATCCAATAACCCAGCATTTAGCGCGCTTAGCGTGACTTAAAAGTCTTAATGAATATCAAACCACTAGTGAATAGCTGTAAAATGATTGTGCCCTGTAATTTATTATTGTTTTGTATTTTACAACTATTATAACACGAAAAATAACATTAAACCTACTTATAAGTACTGTATTAAAGTACCTAAATGTAAAATAGACTTTCGATACCTTAGACTATGACGTCATATTATTTTATCGGACAGCATTTCGACTACTTTAAGATTCCCCCTCATTTGAGGCACTTTTTAATTAATAATTCTTTTTTTAAATCAAAACGAAATTATATAGGAAAACTAGCTGACCCGGGGTATGAAAAATAGATGTTGGCCGATTCTCAGACCTACTCAATATGCTCAGAAAATTTCATGAGAATCGGTAATTCGGAGGAGTACGGGAACGAACATTGTGACACGAGAATTTTATATATAAGATATTGATATAGGCGTAATTCTTAAGCAAATGAGATTATAAAATATGGCTTATATTTGAGCACCTAACATGCATGTGGGATATTAGAAAAAAATTATGATATTATGAACGATTTCAACCAGTTTCACAATATGCGTCATGTTGCAGTCACTCACACACACGCATCGCTCCTCCTTGGGGCAGAGCTCGCGCGTCCCTCTCACGACACTCTCACAAGCCCCACAGCCCCACAGCCGCTCAGGCGCAGAGCGCAGAGTTAATGTCACTTTCACGCCTCTTCGCCAAGCCTACCCAGTATACCTTTACTGCTTCGTAGCGACAGACGTGCGCTGCGCTGATGTCTGGAATCTTATAACTATTCGGTTTCCACGCGGAGCCGGGTTTGATTGATTTATTTATTGATAACGCTACATTGTAGAGGTATAATGTGTATTATTGAGCGATACTGTTCGCTAAGTCTTATCAGTTTATTATTCATTATTATTCAAGTCGAGCTGTATGTGAACAGTAAACATAACAGTACATAATACATACAGTATCATAATGCCTAAATATAGGTTAGCAAGAACTAACTCCAAATCATTTCTCGGTAATTGTATACGTTTTTATAACAAACTGCCAAAAACGATAACTGATCTTACCGGTAAGAAATTTAAAACGTGCGTGAAAGCAATTTTAATCAAGAAAGCTTATTATAAAACTAAAGATTATGTTGATGATAGAACAGCTTGGAGTTAATGTCTTCTGCACATGTGGCTTCCCTGGCAAATGTAACACCATTATCCCTTTCTTATTAAGGCTTAATGTTTTGAAGACCCTTATCTTCACCTTTACTTTCGTATTTCCTCTACCTCTGCCCAGTTTTCGGGCAATTTATTTTATATAATTGATTCCAGGTCTTCTTCAATATTGTAAATGTGACCACAATGTAAAAAATAGTGATAGCTAGTAGTTTTAATTGCACCGTGGGTTTTTGGCCCAATTTGTTATTTTTTTCCCTTCTATCACTATTAGTTTGCTTTGTTGTCGCATAATGAAACTATGTAAATTTACAAATTTGTACCATCTTTCTTTTTTAAATGAGTAACCTCTGGAGTTTCTTGCCGGTTCTTCTCCATTGGAATGACATTTTGGAACCGTGCAACTAGCATCCTAACGTTTCATAAGCGCCTGTAATAGGTTTATATGATATTATTAAAAAAAATAACATACAACTAAAATTAAAAATACATAACATCACGCTTGTTTTCCCCGAAGGAATATCAGAGGGCTACAGTTCACCCACATTGCGCAAGGTATGTTAGTGGTTACAATGTCACCAGGCATGGGTCTCCCCGTCTTTTGTGAACTATAACAAAAAAGACAATAATACTTGGCCCTACCCGAGAATATAAGATATTTATAGTTTTTTAGAACTAATGAACAGAAATAATACGATATCGATGCTTAGATTTCTCTCCTCGATGCACATGAAGGTCATATCATACTGTCGCTTTGCGTGAGATACTAGCATGTAGTCCCTATAACAAAAGCAAGTCTCGATGATTCACTTTGTACTTTCAGACACGTGCAATGTGATTAGTGATCGGAAGACACATACGTGCATACAAGGATCAAGAGCACCCATATCTGAGTCCTTAGTCATTATTTGATAAATCTTAATATTATTTTAGATAAATCAATTGAGGCCGACCTGTTAGGCTAATACGTTCATAACAGACGTATAATTAGTGATGGTTATTATAATATTATTAGTAATACTGACCTATGTCTTAACACTGACCATTACATTATAACACGGATTTACCATCCTACTAACACAAATCAAATTTGCGGTGCTATGAATTGTAATGACTGAATCTCTGTATTGTATTTACGTCGCTAAGGGTTGTGGGATCGAACCCCGCTCGGGACGAACATTAATATGTGATTCGCAGCAGTTAGTCGTGAGTCTGATTGTTTTTGTACATGTAATATTTTATGTTTATAAAACGCACCCGCAAACTGTGAATGCGTACGCTCATACTATCGTACTAACGTAATAGTACTGTGTTACGATCGCTGTACAGATCACGACACACTGCTATTTATAAAGAAGCTGAGCGCCCGAACAGCCGTACAATACGTTTAGTTTCACTGTTACAGTAAAAGACGTTCCAGTATCGACTCGCATCCACCATCAGCCGTTGTCCATTCTTTATTGGAGAGGACTAGGCGGTTCTACCTATGCACACTCATACGTCTCATGCTAATAGTCAGCTGGGACCGAACGAAGACATGACTCTTGGCCGTCAATGAAAGTCCAAAAGGTGGCATTTAGCGTCAAGATAGAAAAAGACAAGCAGCTCAAATATTTTTGTAGTTATGATTTAGATTCCGTGTATGATTGTACACTGTTCCTGACATTAATTGTATTACCACTTTTACATACGAGTATTTGACATTTAAATAACGTTGTTTGATGTTAAGATATTAGGTATTTTGCTTTTTTACACGCTTTATATTAGCTTCACTTGTATGTTTGTAACCGACTTCTTTGGGCGCGATTTTGACCCACTTTAAACGGCTAGATTTCGTTAAAACTTTGTAGATTTATCGAGGACCGATGACAATACACTAATTTGATAATAAAAATAGAAAATAAATAATAGTTTAAAAAAACTAAAAAACACGCTTTTTATCGAAAACCGAACTAAAAAATAGAAAATAAGTTTGAATAAATTTAAATTAAGAATAGTGTTAAAAATTTCAATAAATATAAATTAATAATAGTGTGAATAAAAAAAATATATTTTATTTTAAAAAAGCGTGGGGTGCTTTTTAAGATATTATCAAAATGATAATCACTCTACTCATATCTGTCAAAAAAATATTTATAACTATTAACACCACACGCTTTTTTTTAAATATTTTTTTTTTTTATTCACACTATTATTAATTTATATTTATTGAAATTTTTAACACTATTCTTAATTTAAATTTATTAAAACTTATTTTCTATTTTTTAGTTCGGTTTTCGATAAAAAGCGTGTTTTTTTGTTTTTTTTAAACTATTATTTATCATTTTACAATCTGAGAATGTATTCAAATTAATTAATATTATTGTGTAATCTCACATGTACAATGTATGATTTCTCTCTTTTTTATACAATCGCTTTTCTGGCGGTTTGATATTTTTAAACGGCTTACCTAAATGTCCTAAAGATGGTACAAGACGGGGCGTCTGTCAGGACAGGTCAACTCAAATCTGCCTTGGTTCTTTCTTTAAAAGACCATCTTAGACGACCTACATTGTAAAAACTAAAAACTGTAAATGTGAAATACATGGTGTAGGTTTTAAACCGACAAAAAAACGGAGGAGGTGCTTAATTCGACGTGTATATTTTTTCTCCTTTTATAATGTATTTTTTTATTGTTGTCTGGCAGTTAGAGTATTTCATGCGGACTACGTAAATTCCTTCAGATGCTATGAGACGGGGCATCTCTCAGGACAGGTCGTCTCAAACTCGCTGTGGTTCTTCTACAAAAGATCACGTCTCAGACCACCTACATTTTTTTCACACATACATTTATTAAATCATTAAAAGAGACCTTAACCCCTGAGTTTGTTTCGGAATTTCTTCTTAAAGGTAAATATTAAAAAAAAAATGACGTATTGCAACAATATTTGCAAAAATAAAATCATTAATCTTTTGATATAGGTACATAGTTCATCACTCATCAACTCATATAATTATTATCGTTTGTCGCTTAACCACTGAATTAGCATTCTAATATAATTATTCTGTCGACGCATAATTATGCTAATTGCTGACTGTTATTATGATTGTATAGTTTTAGAGCCTTGCAGTTGCACGGTAAAACGTAGCGACAGAGTACTGCGCATGCGCACAAAGCCGCGGGTGACACTAGTGTACCATTGTACAGTGACCCCGATCACTAATTCATTTTTGATTACGTGGATTATTATCGCAGGTACTTAGTTACGAGTAAATAACGTCGCTGCCTGTTAGCAGCCATTAGGTACATCACATTATCATTACCATGTGACACTAGTGTTGTAGGCATCCACAATTAGACCGTGTCAAGTATGATGAGCGACTCAAGCGCAGCATTGTGTCGCTATCAAGGGCCCGGGAGGTCCGGGCGGCGAGTGTCACAGGTCACGACCTGCGCTCGACGCTCTCCAATGTTGGTTGTCCAACATTATTCAACTCCGTCATCTTACACTCGCCACTTATACATATCTCGTACTTAGTACTTAGTCGATTTTATTTTAACATTTTGCATGTCAATAATATGTAATAATCCCATATTAGTCACTGAAGTCTTCGAACGTGCCCAACCCAAGCGGCGCGCGGGATCATGTGGGATACTCTTTATCCTCATCGACGGATATCGTCGTCATCGAGCGCACGACTGCAGTCGCCGGAACTCGTCTCAAGAGCTCGTTTATTCCTCAATAACTTATAATCACAAGGTGCCTGTAGCCTGTACTACTAATTGTATTATTGCAGAAATATTTCAACGAACAATTTGGGAACTAAATGTCACAAAGACAATTTGCGAACTTATCTACAATGGCTGCTATGCGACATATACCTATTTTCTATCACTTACAAGCAGTTCATGTAAATCAGTAAGTAAGTAATAGATACCCAAGTAGCTTAACCATTGCTACTGGCTCGTGTCCAGCACTAGAGAGATAAACTTCCTTGGTCCACTTTCACCTGCCGTCAATAAAGTTCTTACCTACTGTTGTCTAATGCTGTCTGTGAAGTGAGGAATGCGTAGTGCGTATACGCACATCCTGTTTGGCGACGCAGTTATCGCAGTGATGACGTAAGCGGCGGGACAGTGCGCACCGCCACGCGCCAGCTTGTGAGGGCTGCGCGCGCAGACCGCCGGCGGCGCTAGCGCGGCGTCAACCTGACATGTGCCGCCGTCACTTATGTCAGGCGCTCACCACTCAGACCGACAACTAAGGAAATAGATTCGTAAAATATTATATTATAGGTATAGAGCCAATGTAAAAACATTGTACTCAACATAACATAACGTCACGCCTGATATTCCCCGTAGAGGTAGGCAGAGGTTTATATTCCGCCCACATTTTGCCAATAAAAAGTAAAAGTAAAAAAATAATATTAGGTCAGATGAGCAGTAAGAGAAATACGACATTATATTTAATAAATTAAGTATCAAACCATGGAAGTAAGCCAATCAATTATATTATCGTACCAATAGACGGCCGAGTGAAACGTGCGAGTCAAGAGGCACGGCACTTGGTGCGAATCTGAACAATAGTGAACAATGCGAGGCATCGTGTGACACAATGAACTACAATAACCATTATTACAAGATGAATCTCGTGTCCCTCCTCAGGGCGGCTGGAGTTTTACACGGTAGATGGCAATAGGCTCGCCCTCTATTACATTGGGAGTATTGGAACCTATATCATACCTAGCGTTATGTGGGTGTTCTATAACACCTCTTCCTACCTCTTCACCTCACCCTAACATCACGCCTGTATTCCCCACAGGCGTGATGTTAAGAATATTTTTGTGACCAAATTAACACGAGCGATGCCGCGGGCAAAAGCTAGTATGATAATAAAATCATTATGATCATCAGCGATTTATGAATTAGTAAGTCGGTATACACACTATTTCTTAGCACCAACTGAGCAGCAGCATGGTAGGTGTGTACATAATTAGTGAAGTGGCACAAGAAGCGGCGAGCGGCTGCGCAGGGTGAGCAGTCATGCGCGGCTCAGAAAAACCACTGGTTGCTTAATACATAATTTAGATATGAGTAGCCGACGACGAGTGCTGCGTTCGGCTCAGTCGGTCTTAGGGACTAATTACACTAAACTTTCGTCTATAGTAAACGCTAGTTTTGAACCAGATGCGTACGCGTAGTTAGTCGCTACACCGATCTCGCTCGCGCCGCGGCTTGCATTTGCGCGCCTGCGGCGCCCGCCGCGCGGCCTCGCCCGCAATTACAAGCCCGACGAGTACGCCATGTGTACCGCCTACCTACACCAGACTGCGCATGCTCACACATTACGATCTCGAATTCCCGACATGCCAACCGTCAATAAACCTCTTTGAATGAGTCCAATATGAAGTTTCCGATCTGATGCACTTGGGTGGCATCACACCAGACCAACCTGATTAATTGACTTTATTATAATTAGGAAAGTAGGTAGAACAGCCAGATATGAGACCAACTTAGAGTAAGAGCTTGTGTAAGATCTGTCCTAGTTAATTTTATACACTGGAATATTCAGAACATAGCTATCTGGCTAGGTACACATACCGGATGAACTTTTAGTCACCGTCTAAATTTTGATATATTTATCTTTGGCGAAAATCAATGAATACGTGTTTTTTCTTTTAGTATCACTCAATGCAAAAATATTGAGTTATAACATCACAAAGTTATCTATAAAAAGTTAATGTTTCTGGACACCGCCACGCCACCCTTTTCATTAAATGTTTGCGGGGCAAGTGTAGTATTATTAACGTTTAACTTAGTGACCACGCAGAGCGGATAATTCTTTCGAGAAAATGATTTAATATAAAAAAATTACGTACTTATCGTTTTTTCTTTCAAAAATGGAATTATTGAATGATACCTAATGCCTAGAAAAAATTTGGACGGTGACTAAAAATTCACCTGTATGTATATAGTATAGATTTGCTGATGTAGTATAAGCCTGCTAGCTAGTTGCTACTACTGCCTGCCCAATAATATAAACATTAAAGATAAAACGAATGATTTGCAAATAATATTAAAATAAAACGATTTTTAATTAAAAATTGTTTAACTTTGTAAATTAAATTCAACTCATTTATTGCTTCATACATTCGTTACAAGCCACGTGTCACTTTACTACTACGCTTGTGTTGTCTCCACTTCCCAAGCTTTGCTCAAGAAGCCTCTTTTAAAAACTTATTAACCCAATAGTTAGATTAGTTAATGTGTACCGACAAATTAGTAAAAATCTAAATTCTGTTAAATGAGTTCTAAGGCGTGGGGCACGACCGCACGACAGGCGCGGTGAGGATGATCGGCGCTTGTTATCGTTCCGCGGAGTGCGGGCTGCGGGCAGACCCGCGGCCGGCCTGCGAACCTCTCCAAACAATGGCGGACTGGA
This sequence comes from Abrostola triplasia, assembly GCA_946251915.1. NCBI lineage: Eukaryota > Metazoa > Arthropoda > Insecta > Lepidoptera > Noctuidae > Abrostola > Abrostola triplasia. The sequence goes on along the minus strand of OX276424.1, from coordinate 97,004 downwards.
ACGCGGCATGCATTGGTGCGCGGTGCATTGTCGCATTCTCGGAATACCGCCGCCGATGGTGAGCGCTGAGCGCCCGCCGACCTAGCAGCGCGGTACTACGTGTACCTGTCCATGAGGAGAAAGCGCCCCTCGCCGCGTGCCTTCCCCCGAGACCGGTCGGTCGTCAACAGTCGACACCCGCTCCACGCTCCGCGTCACTGCACTTTCGATTCACCTAAAGAATGCAGTACTAAGATGCATCGAATGTGTATCATGACTTATTGTTAGGTACCTAAGTTATTAAATAAATGCAGGTACTGGTAATACTACGTCCTTACTACCACCTACCACCTGGACCAGTAGCCCGTGCGAGTGTGTGCACGTGACACATTATGAATTTCATAGAAATGTCTGTGGCGCAGCACCAACCGCGCGGCAAACAAAAGATATCAACGCGCGGCGCGCTACCGGCCCCCAGCCGTGCAGCGGCGTTGGCGGGCCCGACTCGAGCCGGGACACGCTCGAGCGACACTATGATATGACATGAGCAACAATAAAATATATTACTAAGTTTTATCATTTATTTTTGTTCAACAGCCAATCTAACAGGGCAAGATATTACGACAGCTCACAAATGAAGAGCTTGTTTAGTTTTATACGGTACACAGTACTGATACATACAGAATGTATCTTGTAATCATATAAACGCGTATACACCTCAGGCACACAGTGTTCGGTCCGTCATCGTCAGCGATCAATCATACGACAACACCGATCGTAATCGTTACAGGAATACAAAATAATACTGAAGAATAAATATTCACTACGACTAAGTACGTTCAAGTACATTAAAGCTCGAGCCTCAGCGGGCAAAGTGTTCACATCACTATAGTCAGTCGACCGGACCCGGTGTCCGGGGTGCGAGGTCCGGGGTCGCCGCCCGGCCTAGCACACGGTCTCCATGGGGATGCGCGGCGCGGGCGGCGCGGCGGGCGCGGCGAGCGCGGGCGCGGGCGGCGCGGGCGTGGTGTGCGTGAGCGACTCGCCGCACGACGGCAGGTGCGTGGATGAGTGCGTGTTGCGGGCGCCGGGCGCGCCGTCGCGACCACGCGCGCAGCATGCCGCCGCCGCGCGCTTCAGCGCCGCCCAGGCGTGCGGCTGGCAGCCCACCACCAGGAAGATGAACACGCCCTGCAACGCGTTCAGCAGGTCTGTTGCGTACCACACATAGTCGGGCCCGCCCGCCGCCCACGACACCACGTCGGCGCCCCACGTCACGCCCATCACCACCACCAGCTTGGCGCACACACGGCCCAGGGCCGCCCTGCGGGTAACACCGTGATCAGTATGGAACCTCCGAGCCGCTCAGTAACTCTTTGCGGAGCGGACATGTCCGGGGCTTACCGTTCGGAAGTAGACTTGACCTCGTCGCGCCGCCACAGGCCGCAGGTGAGCTGCCGCGTGGTGGAGATGAAAAGCGCCAGGTTGACGAGCAGTAAGACGCCCACCGGCCCGAAGAAGTACACCAGGATCTCCATGTCCCCGTAAAACCAGCAGCGCTGCACAGCGAAGCGCGGGCGCAGGAAGGGAGCGGCGGCGGCGGGCGGCAGCTGGTCCAGTGCCGCGGCCGCGCCCGCCAGCAGCAGTGGTCCGCCCCACGCGTACACCATGTACACGCGCAGGCGCCAGAGCTCCTGCCCGCGCTCCAGCGACGTTGGCCGGAAGTCCCTGCACACACGCTCTATTACCCGTCCGAACATACCGCCACAACCAATCACGCGTGTATACCACGAAAGAGTAGGCAAGTGTACAAAGTATACGCAAACTATATGTCGTGGGTTCAGCAAGTAATTGGGAATGGGTCTATTATCATCAATCGGGCACAAAACCAGGTGCTCGCCGTGCTTTGATTTAGCAGATTCCCAAGGAACGAACAAGCCTCTTTATACCGAGATAGTCGCAGCACTGACTCGTTAGAACATATCATAATTATGTATGTTACGGAGCATTCAACTCAAATTCATATTTTGAATAAATTCTTCTTTATATAAAACAAAATGTTTCGGAGTTTTTGTGTCTCCCCACACTTGACGACGCGGAAAATTTCTTCTTCCTTCCTGTTTTCACCAACACAAGCCGTTTCGTAGTCGACAAATACAAGGAGGGCCTTCTGACAATTAGAGCTCGTTCCCACTTGTCGAGTGTCGGATCCGTATATTAATCGGATGTCGACGTCTTTGTTTACACACACGATTAATAATCGGTTGTCGGCCACGGTCGAAGCTAGTGTCAATTTTAAGCATTGTGCACGATGGACGTCGACGAATTTCTTGTTTTGATGTATTATTATTTAAGAAGAAAACCAGGAAAGACAGCCAAGGAAAGAAAATATTAGGTGCACCCAATCCTGAGAGAAAGATTTAGTTTGGGAACATTTCATAATTTAATAACAGAATTGAGGAGTGACGAAATTAAGTTTTTCAATTATTTTAGAATGTCGATAACCCGGCATCATCAGACGAATGTGAACAGCGCCATCGTAGAGGGCTGGCAAAAACCCGACATTTCTTGTCGGAGCCGACACAAAATCGGTTTCCGATAAGTGTGAATAGCTTCATATATAATGCTCTGCCACTATAACCTCCGAATAATATACGGATCCGACACCCGACAAGTGGGAACGAGCTCTTACGTATAATAAACTTTGACTCTATATCATATATGCTAGTCATCTGCCTGACGACTGACGGAGAATAGTTATTATCAAAAGTTTGGAACCCATTTTAAGAACATTGCGCACGCGGATGTGCGATTTGGCATAGGTCTATGCGAGAAGTGCAAGATTGTTAAAACAATTGTCACAACCGGCTCTTTAGTTTAGACATTTATCCAAGCGAGCGCCGCACAACCAGTTCAAGTGGTGTTGTGTTGAACGACTGTTTAGACCTGTTTTGGTGTTTATTAATGCCTTTTAACAAATAACTAACATACCACTATGTGCTGGACCATTGAAGCAGCTAGCTATTATAGAAATATTGATATAAGGGGCCAGTCCGAAGCGCCCGGTAGCTTGATTTAACCGTAGTACGTTATTTTATATACGCGACAGGGTCCGGAATACGGAAATTCGCCAAAGAACTAGAGTCACCGACATAGTTCGAAGAATATGCAAGTTGAAGTGGCAATGGGCAGGCCATATCGCTCGAAGAACCGATAACCGCTGGGGAAGAAGAAAGGTTCTCGAGTGGCGACCACAAACTGGTAGACGCAGGGTTGGCAGGCCTCCCACTAGGTGGACCGACGATATAGTCAGAATTGCGGGCATCCGGTGGATGCAATTGGCAAGCTGTCATTCATTGTGGCGTTCTAAGGAGGAGGCCTTTGTTTAACAGTGAACTGAGATAGGCTGATGAAGATGATGGCTTTACTTTAGTTGTATACTTATTAGTGTAAGTTTTTATCTTTTAAGTGCCCTAGAAGACCAGATCCTAACGACTAAAAACGTGCTTTAGTTTCAGCCTTGGGGCCTGTTAGATGTATAATACTGGGCACCCGTTACAAGCAAGCTAAGGTATCAATATTGTCTGAATCTGGTGTAGTCGGCTTACCTCAGCACCGTTATGTTGTGTCAAAAAAGTTTACATGACTTGCAATTCAACGCGCTAACTTGTGAAGTATACCAACAATTATTATATCGTAAATACTTAGTAGTTAGTGCAAGCTTACCTGAAAGTCCACCAGATGTTGAAACACATTGTGTTGAGCCAGAAGAACGCAGACAGGAACAAGAAGTGCATGCACACCGCTGCGGCAACACATGGAACAAACAGGCTTGGTCAGCGCACAGGAAGCACAAACACAAACGTCCAACGTGGAGCTCTGCGGGTAGCCTCACCGAGTGCCCGGCACAGCGTGGGCGGCACGCGGTCCCCGGCCAGCTGCGTGGCGGCCAGCAGCACGTCGCCCAGCATCAACGCCGCCACGTAGTGCGTTTGGCAGCGCCAGTGCAGCGCGTGGTGCGCCGCGGGCAGGGCGAAGCCTGCGGCCAATGTGGCCGCCAGGAAGGCCGCTCCCACCGCCAAACCCGCGCCGTACAGCGCGTGTCGCGTAGCCTGCGTCGCCGGGCGCAGAGAACGTGCTGCCGCTTCACACGCCAGCACTCGCGCGCCGTCCTCGCCCAGCACGGCCTCCGCGCACCACGCCCCAGCCTCCAGACGCGCACCACCGTCGCCCGCCGCGCGCAACTCCAGTCCGCCATCTGCGGCCAGCCGTGCGCCCCGCAGCGCGCCCGCAACGGCGTACCGCGAGCCGTTAGTGCACGCCGGCCAACCCGCACCCACCGCGCTGCCGTTGGCCAGATCACGTAGCTCGGCCAAAGCCGCCGCCGCCGCCGCCGCCGCTCCCGCGTACGTCTCGTCCCTCACGCAGTGTGCTCCATCAAGAGCTTGCCCTTCAGCGCAGCACTTGGACGGTGGCAGCGCCGGATCCTCTGCGCACACCAGTGCCGCAGCGTTGTCAGTGCAGTATCTCTCAGGCGGTAGTGGCAGCGATGCTCCGCGCAGCAGCATTGAAGCGTTGTTAGCGAGAAGTGCGTACGGCGCGGCGTGTTCGGGGAGCACTCTCAGCGGCTCGCAAGCCGGCAGCGTGCCATTGACGACGCGCCAGTGGCGCGGCAGGTGTCCAGGCTCCAAGAACCCTCCACGTGCAGGCGCGTACACCCGCGGCTTCCAGGCCACGTCTTTGCCCACGATGGGCCCGCACGCCGAGCGCACGGCGGCGGGCGCCAGCTGGGCGGCCCGCAGCGCGGCGGCGGTCAGCGCATGGCCGGTGGGACAGCAGCGCGGCACCGCCAGCGGCGCAGGCTTCACGCCGCCCGCGGCTGCCCACACCACGCTCCATGTAGCCAACCAACTGACAATGTACGACATCTCAAAGCACTCCGCAGGTTCACCGATCGCACCGACGTGACGGCCGCCTGGCCTGCATCGCAACGCTGCACACTATAACACTTTACAAATATGTAACACTGATATACAATAAAATTGGATGGCGTATCACACCGCTTAGCGTTTTAAAAAATAATTAAAATTAATTTGCAACATGTTTCAATAACTTATGTTTTTCAATCGCGATATTAAACACGTGTATACAGAATAAAGCCGCAGCGCACGCAACCTCTCACCTCGAGAGCTGGCGAGATACTACTGAAGTAGTGAGCTAGTGAGTGAGTGTGAACGACGGCCGACACTCGACAGCGACGAGCATACATGAGCGAGTAGCGGGCCACGAACAGCTGATTGTCCCCCGTCCGGCTCCCTACCCGTTCCCCCACCACCCGCGCGGCCCTAGCCTGCTAACAACTGTGTTGAGTTGCAGATGCAGAAAGCACTTCGAGCGGTTCGTGCACTTGAGAATGCAATGTAACTAAAAATTAAGTACACAAACCATCAAGTCGCTTACAAAATTGGTATATCTAGTATAATACTGGATTCTTATTTACATATATTCCAATGTTTTAAAATAAATGCAAGATTGTATATGTGCACTAGAATGGGCCGAGTAGCCGACTAGTTGCAAAAAGGCCGATTAATCGACCAAGCCGATCATGGCTTTCGATTAGATTATCATCGTCTCGCTAAATATTGTAATGGCGGATATTTTAAAAATAAAACATAAGTCAGTAAATAGAGTAATTGCGTAATTACATAGTAAATAGAAATTAGAACGTCAAAGAAGAAATCACGTGAATTACTTTGACGATTTGGGAGTAGATTGAATTTCAATCACTTTTTTTTCAGTATACTTACAAAGTCGGTCGCAAAAATGCCGACTAGTCATTGACATTGCCTTTCAACCGACTTCAAAAAGGAGAAGGTTCTCTATACGACTGTATTTTGTTTGTTACCTTAGAACTCTGTTATTTATAAACCGATAGGAAAAAACATTTTTTTCATGTTAAAGCGTATACTTTCCGATTGGTCCCATAGAATTTTTTCATGACCTTCGGAGCTTCGGAGACATGGAACGGAGCTCCTCATAAGATCATAGCGGAATTTACTTAACAAGTAATATTGCTTAGTAGTTGATGACCGACCACTAACAAGTTAGAGGGGGAGGGGGTGCGTCGACCCCCCTTCCTAGATTCAATATATTGTGTTAGGTATCGTTTGAAAGGGCTTTTTGTAAGGATTTTACAAATACTAGTCTTATAAAAGTCTGGGACAATGATTTTTTATTTCACGCTTTTTAGTGGTATCTAGAGTGTAGACCACTAAAAAGCATGAAATAAAAAATTAAAACCTTGGTCGCTTGGGCGGTAGACTGCCCCATTGGTCTAGTGGTCGCTAAGCTCGACCGCTGAGCATGAAATCCTGGGTTCGAATCTCAGGTCGCGCAGTGTTACTGGGTTCTTCCATTATAATATTATATAAATTCTCCGTAGCAGCATGGAGTCTGGATTTGTGCCCAGTTGATGGCAAGAGGCTCGCTCCCTATTACATTGGGACTTAAAACATGACTGGCAAAATGTACGTGTACTATAATGTGAACCTCTGTCTACCCCTTCGGGGAATACAGGCGTGTCGTTATGTTATGTTTAATACCTCCTTTTCGCACTTTGGTATCGATTTCCACTTTGCTCATGTAAAGTGAAGTGAATAATAGGTATATTCTTTTTCACTCTTAAGTTCGTGTTGTTTGAAGGTTTTTTTTTTCTATGATAATAATGTATTTTTCGGGTTAACATACTTCTTTCTATTCCAACCACATTTCGCTAGCGAAGGGATCACATTCGCTATCTAGCCACCAGATCTTCCCTTTTTGTTAGAGGGACTTCACATTCCTTCCTCCACAGAATCAAACATTACACCCAGATCTCTGATCTATTTGTCCTATTAATACAAATAACATGTGGATTACTTAATATAAGTATTAACAAAACAGCCTGTCCTATGGGGCATAGGCCTCCCCTATTACATTTAGTTCCAGTTTATTAAGTAAGTAGGCAATAAGTATGCAGTTCATCTAAATTTCGTTGATAGTCTTCAAACACAAATTTTAATATAGGGCATAAAACTTTCATATCAACAGCAAAGATTGAAGATAGTAAAAAGTATGGTCGTACGTAAAGTATCTACCAAGACCAGACTTATCCAAGACTACAGTTTGACAGCGATTTTCAATATAATATTTTATAATAATTTTTTATTTTAATTATAAAGGGACCTCACACCAGTGGTGTAGCGTGCATTAGACGGGCCCTGTATCAAAAATAATCAAAATTTGTTAGAAGGGCCTTATTGCTTACGTTGTGTGATACGGCGGTAGCTACGACCCTGCCTCATACTTACCTACACCCATACCCATACTTATTCAAGATTAGATTTGTAGAAGAATAATGATCTATATGATCAAACACCATCAACCTGAGACAGTTCAGACATTTCGGAGTGCAAAAAGTCAAAACACATACTTAAGGTTAGAAACTGTAAATAATGTTTTAAGAAACCATGATAATCGTAATTATTATAAGCACTGTAGACCGGAGAGCATACATTTTTTTTGCTAAAATTATTACAAAAATACAGAGCTTTGATATTGTTAAGAAGTAGACGCGACCTCACGCTGTGCAGATCGTGCCTTGCGGCCACTAGACCAACGAGGTAGCTACATTTGGTTTTTCTGAATGAATTAATGTTCCTTTAGTAGACATTATATACTAGTAATAACTAGGTAGGTAATATTTGAAACTACACATGTCGTCAGATCGTGATGACTCTGAGGTACGCCCACATGAACGGGTGCCAACTATAAACAAAAGCAACTTTTACAATATCATGATGTTGTAAATTATGTCAAACATCTTTCGGAAAAATGAGATAAGTAGTAATACATTTTGTTATTATGTGACACCAACAAAACTCAACCTGCAAGTAACACAGTCAGCTGGTCCGGGTCTGATTCCCCTTCCCCTCCATAGTATAGTAATGTTTCATAGATTGGCCGGCTATAAAATTACCTAATAATGTATTCAAAAAGTAATCAAGTGGCGCCATCTATCGGTAACCAACCGAAACCGTGTACCCAGTAGCCATGTACTCGAGTACAGTAATTGGGCAATGGTCCAGACTCGGAACAACCGTAATATCTGGATCATAATCATGAATTGACTCTGTACTGTACCTACACCCGTTATAAACGGGGGACTAATTATGTTATAGTGAGGCTGACCATTATTAGTTGACTGAACAGTGGCCTACCCAGGATTTGAACCTATCCTTTAGCAGAGAAGTCCAATGACTAAGCTACTCATACAATACGGTCATCAAATTATCCGATATGTGCCAGGAACTTGCTAATCATTCGCTTCGGCTACTCCACGCTAGGTTTAACCTTTGTCAGTCAGTGTCAAGTGCTGCCATCTAGCGCATTGTTGTAAAAACACGTGGAGTAGATATGCATCGTCCGGCACTTCTCGTCGGCCGCTGAATTAACAGTAGCTCGGCTGCTCAGCAACCCGCGCCCGGCGGTAGATGGCTTAGTGGTCGCCCCAGACGGTTGCAGAAAAACAATGTAATGAATGGCTATGGGGAGCCCATTGTCTACAATCCCTTTTTACATGGCAAAACTTTTTTCGAAATGTGGGCTGCGATGAATACAAAATTGTATACCTAACTATTGGACACGATACAAATTAATAATCGTGTAGCGTAAGTAAAGTCGTTGGTAGGAAAAGGTCTCTCTTGCATAGCCACTAAATCAATTACGAAACTGAGAACCGTGTAAGTTTACCATGTGCCTGTGTTGCAAATTACCATGAACAACCCCATACTCTAGGTTGCCTTTAGTATTTCCAAACAGAACACCCACCACTTAATCCAGAGACTACTTTGGTATGTTTGGAATTGGAATCACGAGATAAATTCTTACAATCCTATACTTGCCTTCCTTCAATCTCCTAGGTTAACAGATAAGTTATAAAATTGACAAATACGAGAACGATTTTATTATTCTGTTTTGATAACACATAACATAAAAAATAAACATTGATAAATTGACGTCATTCCTACCTATTCGTAAGTCTTTCAGAATACTCGTGCCTACACTTGGACGACTTAGTTATTACTGTTGCTAACGGCTCCCGTCCTCTATTAGGAGTAGTTTGTGTGTTACAACTGTGGTTTAAATCGGTTTACTAATCGTATATAATAATATATATAGTTAAGGAAAACCTGCTACTTAAACAGGATAGGTATATAAACTACAGTTTTCCTGTTAATTCCAGGAAAAGTGCGTCAGTGAAATATGACTCGTGAACAAAATGATCTTGGCTGTGATGTATGCCACTGCCATGCCTGCCGAGCTGCCTGCCGCCGCTCGCCCGCTGTACGCCCGCTGCACGTAGCGCTCAGATAGGGCCGCCGAGCTCACATACATTTATGAGACAAACACGTCGAATAATCACAAGTGAGAATAAATGTTTTATAAATCTAAATAATATACTATTGGAGTGGTTATCATTTATTGCGTGTCTGGCTGAGGCGGGCGGCGCTCGCTGACGGCGGCGTCGGCCGTGGCCTCGTAGCGCGGCGGGTTGGCCCAGGGGTCGTAGCCCAGCACGGACAGCATGGGCGCCAGCTCCGCCATGTCGGCGCGCACGTCGGCCGGGATCTGCCCCACCCACTTGTCCAGCGCGTCCAGGTTCACGGGCCGCACCACCTGGTCCGACGACCGCTCCACTCTGCGCACACCGCACACGTTACACGTCACACGACTACAGCTGCGAGTCTCTCGACCTCTCAATCACGCTTTACCTACATTTATCTACGAAGTCTGTTTCAGTTTAACTGGTTGCAGCTGATTAAATTACCTGCCAGTATTCTACATCTGACATACAGACCAGAAAAAGCCTATGTATAAGCCATGACTAATGTTGCTCTCACTCACCATTATATTGTGTGAAATCGGTTTAAATTATACCCGAAAGTAGGACGTAGTCATACACCAAAATATATAAACAAAAGAAGTACAAGAGGGGGGCAGCAACAGCTCCTGTAGACGTACTTGGAGAGAGCGACTCCGTTGGGCTGATTAATGTAGCGCTCGTGGTGCAGCACGGCGTCGTTCCACGGCAGCTGCAGAAAGTCCAGCACACGGCGCAGCGTCTCGCGCGGCCGCAGCACCAGCGCCTCGTAGCGCACCACCAGGCACTTGTCTGTGCCCATGGACTTGCACTGCTGGTACATCAGCTCTACCGCGTGGTTCCACTTCGTCAAGCACTGACGGTAGCTCGTCAGGTCGAAGCCTGTTATCGTTACCTGAACAGTGAACACACAATGGATATACATTATACATGTGACTACTGTAAATCCTAAGATCTACCGGCATCCTAAGAACAACCCCAATGTTGTGCTATCATCATTGATTTCGCACTTTTACGAGCATATATTGTACCTGAGAGACATGGTAACTATTGAAAAATTGAGTCATGTTTATTACTGGCGTATAAAACGTGACTGATTGTAAATGTTTATAAAATACAAGTGATTATGATTACTGATCATCTCAGCTAATCTATTTAAAACAAAGTACGGTTAAATATATTTTAGAGCACCGGGATAAAAACACAGGGAGTACAGAATGTACCAACTAGTCAGTAAAGCCGACTGCTCTGCCTACTGGTCGGCCAATAGAGTAAGCAAACAAACACGTGATTTCTTCTTCGAAATAATTCTATTTAAATTAAGTGAATAGTTTCACTGTCGTGGTGGCCTAGTGGTTAACATGCCATTTGGACGTGTATGCATAATGTTGCAGTTTTTTTTTTGCCTGACTCGCTGGTCTATTGGTTGCTAAGCGTGACTGCTGAGCAGGAGGTCCTGGGTTCGAATCCCGGGTCGGACAAAGTGTTACTGAGATTTCCATTAGGTAATTCTCAGTAGCAGCACGGAGTCTGGACTTGTGCCCGGTTGATGGAAATAGTATAATAAGTTTTATTTTATAAATACATAATAAATAAATAATAAAAATAAAAATCGGCTCGCCCCCTATTAAATTGGGACCTAAAAACATAACTGGCGAAATGTTGGTGTACTATACATATGTGCACCTCTGCCTACCCTTTCGGGGAAAACAGGCGTGAGGTTATATTATGTTATGTTTCCTTATGCCTGTCTGACGGTTTGAGTATTTCATGCGGCCTACCCAAATGTCCTTCAGATGGTACGAGGCGGGGCGTCTGTAAGGACGACTGTGTCGACTAAAACTTGCCGTGGTTCTTTCCTAAAAAGACTACTTCTCAGACCCTCACATAAAATATTGAGCTTGTCTGGACTTTAAAAGAGACCCTGACCCTGAATTTGTTTTGGTATTTCATCTCAGAGGTAGTCAGTTAAGAAATGCCGATGCCATCTAGTTTAAAAAAAAAGACGTGTATAAGTTTTTGTAAAACATATTTGCAAAAATAAAATCATATCTTTACTGTACCATTCTTAAAGCCTCAATTCTCTGAAGACTGTTGTCATGTCCATTTTAATAATTTTGTATTTTCTAGGTACACTTCACATACCTCATGTATCGTGGCCCGTGGGATTAGTCTTGTTTAATTGTCATGATTCAGATTGTATATGTGACCAGAATGTACTTTCACGGGTAATCCCACGCGAGTAACCTTTGGAATTTCACCCGGGTTCTTCTCCATACGAATGACATTCTCGAACCGAATAACTAGTAAATTGACGTTTCTTAAGTGCCTGTAATTAGTTTACGTGAAAAAAAAACATTTTGATTTTAATTGAATTTGTATATACTGTAATTTTTATGTGGTAACTCATTTTAATGAATTTCAATTTACCAGTTTCATTTTGTTAGATAAGCTTAATTAAGTAACAATCGGCTGATTGATAGAGCCACCTCCATGCATACATTGTACGCCCGAGGAAATATTAAACATGTTAAATAATTATTTGCTTATTCGCGCTAGAGTACACACAAAGCTATTACTGTAAAACTAAATTTATATTTTACTAGCTTATCCCCTGACTTCGTCCCCGTGAATTTCTGCCAATGCAAGTTTTAACAAAATCGGCCAATCGTATCGGAGATTAGCCGGAATAAACAGACAGACGTCTCCGATAGGACAGAAAAAAATTGCATTTTATACTATACTATCATAGCATTGAGTAAAAAGCTGTTATTTTTATGTTACAAACAGACATACCAATGTTATTTATGTGTATTGATGATGATTGATTGGTGATAATGACTTGGCTAGTATTATACTAAACACAACACAAATTAATTATTTTTCGACGCACTTGTAATCAATGGCACTGATAGGAAGGTTCCTGTCAGTATTCAGTTAAATAGTAACCTACTATATGTATATACTAACCTAACGTCATATACCTAAATAATAGTTAATTAGTTACTAATAGTCTAAGATCCGACCGCGTGATTTATACGTTCATATGTTTGATTAATAAAATATAATTTTTATCGATATTTATAACTAAACCAATGCAGATCCGCAAAGGTGGCCATCCAAATTTGGCCGCAATTAATTTTAATTAAAATGTAATTAATTATTTATTTTTGAACAATTACGTTCACTTGTAATTGTTAAAAAATATATTTCATTAGAAAGAAATATACCTGAGATACCGAGAAAGTTCAAGGTGCCATCCCTCACTTGGCCGCAACCTAATGTCAGCCAGGTGTAAACAGGTATAATTTCGTTAAATATATACGTTCATAATGTATTATCATGTTATACATACCAAATTGAAGATTAATTCTTTCCCTACATGATGAGATATAGGTGCCTATGCAAAAATGCCCGCAAATAGTGACTGCCAACGATTAAAGATAAATAAAAGCGAGAGAAACTTAAGATAAACACCCCATGTCGAATAAAGATAGAGCATCCCAGCTGCTTGTCGTTTTTATGCTACTGCGCATGCGTCCATAGGCAAGGTGCTCAACTAAATACCGTACTGAATATTGCAATCATATGTTTTTGACAGTCTTATGCGCCACGTTGTTTTTTTTCAACTCCAAAATTATAAAACTTTGTTAATATTAATATTGATATATTTCATTCTTAACGTTATTAAAACGTAAGAACAAGGTTCTTTAATCAAGGATTCAAGGAAAATAAACGAAACTTTATATTGATGAAAATAAAAATAAAAAAAACATTTGTGTATAAAGATAAATTTTAATATAGATTCAAATTAACGTCTTACAGTTCAAAGTTATTGTTTGAGTTGGATATAATTAAAAAAAAAATTAAAAACACTGGTTTGGATAGTAATTTTTATGACATTTTTTATGAAGACCGAAAATAAACGAAACTTAATATTGTTAAAAATTGTAATAAAACAAAATTTATTTAAAAGATAAATTTTATATTTAAAATGACGTTTCACAGTTAAAAAATATTGTTTTAGTTGAATATAATTAAAAAAATATTGAAAACACTAGTTTGGTAGATTAATTATTATGACATATTATTTTTACTGCTCAATTTTTGGAGTATTTTAAACTCCAAGCAAATACGCGAGCTACTAGTTGAGCACCTTATCTATGGACGCATGCGCAGTAGCATAAAAACGACAAGCAGCTGGGATGCTCTATCTTTATTCGACATGGGGTGTTTATCTTAAGTTTCTCTCGCTTTTATTTATCTTTAATCGTTGGCAGTCACTATTTGCGGGCATTTTTGCATAGGCACCTATATCTCATCATGTAGGGAAAGAATTAATCTTCAATTTGGTATGTATAACATGATAATACATTATGAACGTATATATTTAACGAAATTATACCTGTTTACACCTGGCTGACATTAGGTTGCGGCCAAGTGAGGGATGGCACCTTGAACTTTCTCGGTATCTCAGGTATATTTCTTTCTAATGAAATATATTTTTTAACAATTACAAGTGAACGTAATTGTTCAAAAATAAATAATTAATTACATTTTAATTAAAATTAATTGCGGCCAAATTTGGATGGCCACCTTTGCGGATCTGCATTGGTTTAGTTATAAATATCGATAAAAATTATATTTTATTAATCAAACATATGAACGTATAAATCACGCGGTCGGATCTCGTACTATAATAATAATTCGACGACCTGATTAGCGCAGTGGCTAAGCGATTGGACTGCTGCGCTAAGGGTTGCGGGTTCGATTCCCGCACGGGGTAAAACTTTGTGCGAACCACAGATGTTTGTCCCGAGTCTTGGTGTTAGTGTATGTGATATTTCATGTTTGTGAAACGCACCCACGGCACAGGAGAAATTACTAGTGTGGGGCGACGTTTTAAAAAAAAATACTTAGTAAAAAAAGGACTGGTAATATTTGAAATGAAGGTTGAAAATACATTAAATAATGGAATAAGAAAAAATAGAAAGATAAGAAAAGAAAGAAAGATAAATAACTTTCGCTAAAACTTAAGTTGGTAGCAGAGTACGGGGTTTTGTAACGTTACATACGTTACATGGGGGCTACCGTTTTAGTGCTCACCAGTTGCCGCCACCGTCGAGTCTGGTCCTAACGGTATGGCAAATATGAATATATAATATTTTGATAATGCTTTCGTGTATTATTATTTCGTGGACTCGTCCTTTATATAAAGCAAATTATTTTAAGTACATGCCACAAAGCTACTAAATATTAATTCATCATAATATTCTATTATACCCTTTCCATTTTTTAACTACAGCATTCGCAGATAATCCCACATTGTCTTCGTAAAAAATATGTCCCACTAAAAAGTAAATGGAAATATTCACTAGGTATATTATGCAAAATAATTCACAACTTCATTATATTTAGAAATAAACCCGCGTAACCCCACCCACAAATAATGACATTTCGGAGACCTTCCGCTATACTAACGTCTCTGGCGGTGAAGTCATATCCAATCAAGTTTCAAATTTATTTACAAAGAATGTAGGTAATACACAAAAAAATGATGATATTAATAATTCAGAACCTTATACATTTTAGGGCTTGCAAACATT
The DNA here is from genome assembly GCA_946251915.1 of Abrostola triplasia. NCBI lineage: Eukaryota > Metazoa > Arthropoda > Insecta > Lepidoptera > Noctuidae > Abrostola > Abrostola triplasia. The sequence continues at coordinate 81,998 of OX276424.1, read as the reverse complement.
TTGGTCAAGAAGGGTAAAATCATACTACATACAAATAAACCGAAACCTGCTTTAAATCTAAGTAGCGTCGGTTAATGTTCTTTACACAATAATAACTTTTATCAACAAGACCAAATCGGAGATGTTCTGCAAGTGAGGAGTACCCTTAACCGACGAGCGTGTATGAAGAATGTGATGCGTGTAAATGAAGCAGAAGAAGTATGCCAGGATCGTAGGAAATGGAAATCCGTGGTTTGGATGAAGTTTTCATACACATGTGAATGTATATGATACTTCATCGCGTCGTTATCACGTCACGACACTTGACTTAATTAGGGGGTTCAGAGCACAAAAAAAATGTGTGAGAGCAATAAGTGGTGCTGAATATTTGGATAGTTGTGTTCCTCTGTTTAAGAAACATCCTGCCACTACCCTCTTTATATATTTATGAGATATCTATTTTCGTATATAAGAATTTAATATTTTTTGATAAAAATACGTCAATCACAAATAGAAATAGCAGATTCCCTAATAAATGATTCGTCCAAAACCAACGTACCACAATGCATAGCAGAAACTCATTTTGTATGGCAATCCGAATTTATAATAAACTGCCGAATTGTATTGCCCTTAATTTTTTTTTTTTTTTTCTTTTTTTTTTTCTTTTTTTTTTTTTTCTTTTTATAACGTCGCCCTACACTAGGAATTTCTCCTGTATCGTAGGTGCGTTTCACAAACATGAAATATTCACATACACAAACACCCAGACTCGGGACAAACATCTGTGGTTCGCACAAAGTTTTGCCCCGTGCGGGAATCGAACCCGCAACCCATAGCGCAGCTGTCCAATCGCTTAGCCACTGCGCTAATCAGGACGGTAATGTACACATATTTAAGCGCAGATTTTTTGAGTTACTATTAGACAAATGTTACTATTCTGTAAATTAGTACTTTAGTGATAAGTGTTTATACAAGTAACTAATACATATTTGTACACCAGAACTGGTAGAATATATGAAACTAAAAAAAATATACATATACCCCTAAATTGTACTATATTGTAACAAATAAATTATTTCTTTCTTGTATGTCGTCGTTGTCCCTGTCCCGCGGTACATACGCCTACTTATTGTACAAGCACCGAGGTTTCGACAACCGCGTCCTCAACTTGAATACGTTTTCCATATTAAAGCGGCAGCAATACTTGGCCTACTTAACTGGTCTTTCTTCAGATTCTGAACACATTGTGTAAATTCATATGCACACCGCGATAAGACGCCTGGCTGCAAACTAGATGCATGTACAGAGCGACATGCCGCTAGGCGCTACAGGTACCTGCTAAACACCGTTTCCATGGAGTCGCGGCATTCACCGCCTCGCATGCCTACATCGGCCGACAATATAAATAAACTTAGATTGAGCTAACTGCTCACGTATTGTATAGGCTTCGTGAGTAACCGCTTAGTTCTTAGAGAACCGACGCGCACGTCGATTGTTGTATGTGGCGAAACGAAAGTGTGAGAACTTATCAATTATGTTGAACATACGTAATGTACTGGCGATTCAAATCCTTTGATAAGGCAACAGTAGCATTTGGTACAGTGGCTCTAACATAATAATTATAGCCACAGTATTTCGTACGGACGAAATAATGTGGCTAACCAAGGTAGAGTCGATATAGTATTTCTCATACTCATTAAATCAACGTCAGATAGTTAATTGTTAAACACATAAACGTATCAAATAGTTTCTTTTTAATCTAATCTTATATATAAAATTCTCGTAATATATTATATAACCTACTATGTATATTTCAATACTACATATTTTTTTTGTAAAAAATTGGTGAGATTACCGCGCCAATGATTAAGTGTTTTTGTCAAGTAAATTCAATGAAGGTTTTAGACTTACTTTGATTTTTTCTTATATTTCTTAGACAATGTCTATAAGGTTAATGTCTAAGATCCTTGTGGCTCACTGCAAATTCAAAATTCTGACCCGTGAATGTTAAACATTCGTGAAATTAGCTGTGTATATTCGAGCCTACAGTAAATTTTCTGCCACTGATGACAAAATTAATTACGAAGAATTTATTACCGTACTACCATTAACTGATTTTCAATGCCCATTAACCATGTACGTGCCACTAAACTTGTTTATTCCCAAAATCATAACTAATTCTCTATGAAAAGTGGATTTTCGGACAGAAATTGGTAACAGTGGTTTAGGTTTCTGACAGTTTGAGTATCCCACACGGCCTACCCAAATGTCCTGCAAATGGTACGAGACGGGGCCTCTGTCAGGACAGGTCGACTCAAGCCTGATTTCGGACGACCTACAATGTTCATACACAAACTTACGTTTGTCTGGACTTTAAAAGAGACCTTGACCCCTGAGTTTGTTTCAGCATTTCTCCTCAGAGGTAGTCAGTTAGGAAATGCCGACACTATTTAGTTTTTATTTTTATTGAATTTGACGTGTAAAAGAGTTTGTAAAAACTTATTTAAAGAAATAAATCATTTATTCATTTACATTCTTACAGTCTTCTGGAGCTCCTAAGAGTATCTTTATTCATCTCTCCTCGTAACTTTACTCTACTGCTCGTAAGAGTGCAAAGTGCATATTTTCAGAAGAGAAGATATTGAGTTACGTACGTATTGGTCCCGAGTGTGTTCTAGGCCTTGAACTAAAGTTTGATTGTATTGGGGCTCATTACTGCTTTCATTATCTTACTGTAAGCTCACAGCAGAGGCCACGGCGACGGCTTATGGCAGAGGACAGCTACCAATATCACAAAATTTGGAGCGTACTATATAGACATATATTTATGACGTTCTTTACTCCTCATTCCATTTAACCCCTTAATATTTTTGGGACTGTTTTGGCTAAACCTTTTCAAGGGACACCGTAAGGCTGTACGCTTTACAATAAAATGCCAGCCATCATAAGCTGAATTCGCTCTCGACGCCTAAAGCACGGTTCACGATCCGTAGAAACTGGGAGTTTGCGACATTGTAATTTCAGAAACATGGATAAGAGCACTCTATATTTAATAAAAATATAAAAGTCTTGACTGAATAGACTTTATCTCGACAGTATTCCTTGAGTTTCAATGGAAAAAAAATCAAGGCATGAGAACAAAAATTAAATTAAAGCCTCACAAAGAAATAAGAAGCGGTGTAAATATCGCCCGTATGAAACTGTTTGCGACTACCTTTATGTGTATTCAGTATAAATATCACCTTACCAGAGATTCAAACACAAGCAACGGTTAAACCCGGACACAATAAACACACTACACGACAGACGCCGTCGTCACATATTAAGATCTCGCCGTCGAGGTCCGCCGCGATCGTTACCCCTTAACGTAACAAATATCCCTCCCGTCCCTAGTAATACAGCCGGCCCGGGGCCGAGCTCTAGCTTATAAAATCATGTCCCCAAGTAATGATATGTTCGATCCAGCAATCCTCTTTGTTTTGAATGTTAGACAGCGACGCACCGAGTCGAGGTTCGAGTCCCGCAGGGGGCGCCCTCGGTAGCGTCGCTTAATGACTTTAAAGTAGTTAGCCTGGCTGGAGGCTCATGGAGTCTCGCCTTTGTCTGGTTACGTCCAACAAGACCCCCCTCGGGGTCGTCGACACAAATCCATTCCGAAAAAAAGATTCAAACACACGGCGAACATACCTTGCGGGTGATGATAGAGTGAACTGTGGCGCGGCCATCCCGCACCATGAACAGGAACTTAGCGTTGGGGAACAGCTCCAGCACGTAGGTGCCCATCTTGAGCACGAGCGGGTCCTTGTTGCACAGGCGCGGCGCCGTGTCGCCGTGCCGCACGATGACCTCCAGACAGAAGGCCGCGATGGCGTTATCAAGCACGGCCTTGGACACGCCCGCCTGCTCCAGCCGCACGCTCTCCTTCATCGAGCGCATCCAGTGCTGGCGCATCTGCAGGATGCGCGGCACCACTCGCGTCTCCTGGCCGCAGCGCACATCGGGATGCGCGTCCAGCATGGCACGCATGAGCGTAGTGCCGGAGCGCGGCACGCCGCCGATGAAGATGAGCGGCAGCTCGCGGCCCTCCACGGGCGCGTCCAGCTCACGCCGCCTCTGCGCGCCCGCGGGCCGCGCGCCGCCGCGCCACAGCCACACCAGCAGCGCGCCGGCCAGCAGCGCGGCCGCCACGCGCCAGCGCGCGCCGCGCCCCATGTCGCGCGACCCGAGCCTGCGGACCAGCGCACCGCACCCTACTCATACACACCCCGCACACCGCTCGCTACACCCAGCCATCCCCTCCACTGTGCAGGGTGGCCCAGTTGTGTGCCTTCTACCTCTGGTTGAATTTATTTTAACTTCTTTATCCAAAAATGTACTTCTATGGGGCACAACTTAAACGGACATATCCTCCAAATAGTACATTCAAATAGTGAGTGATACGAGCTATATATTACAATGTTGACTTACGATTATTTTTAGCAGTTCCTGTTATGATATTTAAAGAGATCCTGGAACAATTTATAGGTTTCTTTGTTTAAGCTCATAACACCATGATCATTTAAGTGACACATAGTTCACTTCATTATGTATAGCTGTACTTGTATACTACAAATTCACAGCTTCATCGGAGACCGTCATGTGTGAGGGAATTCTACCAACTATGATGATGCCAACCATAAAATACTGTGCAATCGTAAAACGCCCTTATCAAAATGTGTTTATCGCATGTACAAGCAAGTATTATGATGAGATATTTACTACTTACTACAAGTTTCAATTGATAAAAACAAAAGTTGTAAGCAGAGTCCGATTTAATTTTATGACTTGACGCCTGCAAGCTTGAAAAAGGAACTTTGTAAATATTTGAGTACAACTAACAATTTCTATGTTTAATAGAAAAAGTATGCGAAACCGAATGTTTATACTTACCTGTGTTAAAACTAGCTAAGCGCCAGAGACATATTTAAACTCACCTACATCAATATATGTTTAAAAACAGGATAATTAACTTCTTTCGTGCCAACACATCTGTTTGCACAAAATATAAATAATGTTTTACAGCCAATAAGATGGGCAAGCTCTGCTACACCTTTAAGTAGTGACGTTGTCAACTGTCTAATTTAATATACAAACACAAGACCACTTTATTATTACCAACGTTAATAGTACAGACGTGAAACTATTGTCATCAAAAATTAATTTTGACTAATAGGGTATAAATTTGTTATTTTCGTTCCCTAATACATGAATGAATTCCGATTCAGAGTTCAGATCTTTCTGAACTTCTCTGTCTGACGTTTATAGTAGACATACGTCAAATAGATACAACGTGACATAAATGACAATGAATTTTTTATAATATGGATAACAGGCTTTTAAGACAGTTTTCTTATTTAATAGAATTTGAATCTTTTCGCTTAGTGCCTACTTATCTACTATATGTATTTATTTTCATAGCAGTGACGACGCATATACCCAGTATTTAAATACATGCTTGTATTAATTAATAGTCGGCATCTATGCCTGAGCTAGCATAAATATAAACCTGAATGAAGGTTCAAGTACATCTATAATATTTTTTATACAACATCAAAATTACCTACTTAATATACATTACAGATCAAACAAGTAATTGTGTGATTTATTCATATAATATTATAATTATACTAATGCATTTTTGATAACGTCGCTACGCACGCACACGACAAAATTGTTTAACTCAAGAGTTAAACAATTTTGTATACGCACACATTTACATACTCACAAAGGGTCAACCTATCAGTGTACGAGATGACGTCATTTTTAAGTAAGCCTCAGAGAAGTAAGCAATGATAGTGCTTGACTCTATCGATATTTTACTGTCTATGAGATCAGTCAATAATTATAACTTTTTTATATCAGGCTCATCTTTAAGATCTAAAAGATATTTTTACACAATATTCTAAGATTTCGGCTGCCTAATATACCATCTTAGTAAGTGATCAGGAATTTGTAAATCCATTTAAAATGTATACCAATCTTTAGCCTTAGCTTGCGTTCACGTTAGTTCCTACTTAATGTCTATGCAGTTGTACGCCATGAATTATAGCAAACAGGACAAGAACTTTTGACTGATTTCTTTTGTAGGTCACTAACTCATGTTGGAACGAATAAAGTTATCGTACCTTACGAAAGTTAGTCATTCATAAATAATTAAGGTATACAGCATAACCTTGGTAATTATTATTTACTAATTATGTTTAGTTTAGAAGAGCGTGTATGAGGAATGTGATGCGTGTGAGTGAATAAAGCAAAAGAAGTATGCCAGGATCGTAGCAAATGGAAATCCGTGGTCTCTGCCTACCCCTCAGGGAAACAGGCGTGACTTTATGTATGTATGTTTAGTTTGCATCAATCTCTTGAGTTTATTTGGAATATCGGTAAATGGTGTTAGGCAGAATTAAACTTTATTCATAAATTTCGTTTCGTATGTTTCTTTAAATCTACGCTGCAAAGAGTGAAAAGACTAGGTGTCAGGATTATAAGTACACAAAAACTGGCAACATCGGACGAATAATGTTTCTGATAGATTAAATTGATTTCTTTAAATGAAAATATTCCCTTTGCGGAATTTCTAGAGTTTATGTGATGAAAATACTAAATTCATTGCAGCACGATGTTAAAACAGTAAGATAATAATTAGCGATTGCATTTTGACATACAGGACGCGTTAGGTACGAATTGATTTTTCCAATATGGCGGCTTCATTATATTTTTCAAATGTTGTTTACTGTGGTGTAAGCGGCTGTGATGCATCTTCTTATAAAATATTCACAAATGATCATATTAAATTAGTGTTAACTTGTACAAAAATATGTTAAGTGGGTTTTTCGTATCGTCAAATGAAAACCTTAAATTTCAGAAAATTACACTTGTTATTTGAAGTGTTTTTGGTGTTGGAGACAGTGGAGTTGAGTGCAGTATATGACTCTATGTTTCGTAGTAAAGACATTGCGTCAGTAGCATACTTGCTCGCGATGTCACAATATGAGCTGTCGCGATGAGCCCGCCGCGCCGCCCGCCCTCGGCACTGCCTTACAACTCATGGTGAGATGTCTATTTACATTTATTGTCATCTTTGTGTTTAATCTACCAGCATATTGCACACCAATAAAGCATCGCATAGCACTCAGTGGGTTAGTTGTTTTATCTGACTTATTGCCTAGAAAAGAAATTGAATTTCATGGTAATTATCAGTAATCTGTCATTACTATGCCTAGTATGTAATGTTCTAAAAGTTATTTTCATACATTTATAATAAGAACTTGTTTAAACTGAATAATTGGATATTTAATGGTATAGAATTGTGTATTTTTATTAATTTACATTTAAAATAAAATAAATCTGCTTTGTTTGTTTATTTACAATGTATTGAATACATTAATAAGACTAATTATATGAAAATCAAACAAGCTATTATTTGATGGGGCAGCTTCCACAACACTCAACTTCAAAACATGATCAATTTTTATTTATATACATACATTTTATAATTAAACCTTGCATCTCAAATAATATTTCAATTAATATATTTGAATAAAATTTATTTCTCATATGCGAAAATTATTTATATGGGTGTTCAATATGCTACCATTCATAGAACTAAACTAATATCTCAGTACAAGATTTCAGTCCAGTTACCATAATAGTTTCGTTGTAGGCGTGAACTTTTCATCCTCAGCTACAGCTGTTTCAACTTTAATGGGATACTGTAGTGTTAGTTATGATACTGACTGAAAGAGAGAGGTGCTTACCATTACTCATTCTAGCATGGTGCAGGTGACCCCTGTCAGAATGAGATGACTAGGAAAGTGGTACTACCCAAACGGTGTTATTGTTAAAGATTATTATAATGACCAAATAGCTCATTAATTATCCTTTTAAATAATAAACTAAAAATTATTAATATGTTTTTATAGACTTTTTTTATAATATAAAAAAAAGTAAAATACCTGTATTTAAAGGACAGTAGCAAAACAGTTTTTTAATGGTTAATAAGCATGAAAAAATGAATAACCAAAATTAAATAAATTAAAATAGTGCAATGGGTGGTCTTATTGATCATGGCAAGATGTCTATTTACATTAATTATCATCTTCGTGTTTAATCTACCAGCATAGTGTACATCAATAAAGCACTACTCACCATGCAGTGGGTTAGTTGTTTCATCTGACTTATTATACTACTACTAAATATTTATTTTATTCTGTATTTAAGTATTTGTATTTATAGCAGCAACAGAAATACATCTGCGAAAAATTCAACTGCCTATCACGGATCATCATACACCTGGAGACTGACAGACGGACAGTGGAGTCTTAGTAATAGGGTTCTGTTTTACGCTATGGGTATGGAACCCTATAAACTTCTTCATATCAGCATAAGCCAAACACCATAATTATGAAAATAGGTCATGCCCTGGTGTAGAGATTGATTAGTTAATAAGGATGATTATGAGGTTGATTGTCCAGGGTATGCCAGACAAACTAAGTATTATTATAAAAAGTTTGAACGAAATCTAGCCGTTTAAAGTGGGTCAAAATCGCGCCCAAAGAAGTCGGTTACAAACATACATACAAGTGAAGCTAATAAAAAGCGTATAAAAAACTAGTATCTTATTCATAAAAATTACTATTTTCAACCATGGATGATTATACCATAGTTTGCATGTCAAAAAAGAGAGATGTCAATAGGCTTAAAGATGGTTTTAAGTTAATACAGGTATTATACTTGTTAATGAATAAAAGTTTTTAGTTTATCTACCAGTAGGTGTTTCTGTATCAGCCTTGGTTGGGTAGTAGAGTGCAAACTTAGGCATGTGACAAAGGTGAGGAATGATTTGGTTTCAATACTGTCAGTTTATGAAGTGACTAGCTTATGCCTGGGACTTAGTGTCCCCAGATTTCTATTAAAACAGCAGTAAGCAAATTTACTTAATTGATGTGGGGAACAAAAATAAATGTAGAAAAGACGAAAGTCATGATTTTTGGTAAAGATGAATGTATGACAACAATGCAATATTATTATTGGTGAAGAGAGAGTAGAGCAAGTAAAAGATTTTGTGTACCTGGGGACGTTATTTACAAGGGATGGAAAACACGAAGAAGATATCGAAAGGAGAGTAAAGTTTGGAAATCAAGTGAATGGGGCACAACACTCCTTTATGACCACCAAGAAAGTGTCGACAAACGCTCGTTTGGTCGTGCATAGCGAAGGTGATAAGAGAGTGGTGTGGAGTGACTGTAGATGTTATTACGAAAATTGACAAGAATATGCTTAGATGGTTTGGGCATGTACAAAGGATGAAAGAAGAGTGACAAAACGAATATATGAGGCGAATGTTAGTGGAATATTGGGAAGGGGAAGACCTCGGCGAACATACCTAGACCAAATCGGATGTTCTGCAAAAAGGGGAAGTGGGGAGTACCCTTAACGACGAGCATGGAAAAATGGGCAGGAATGTGATGCGTGTAAATGAGGCGAACGAAGTATGCCAGAATTGTAGCAAATGAAAATCCTTGGTCTCTGTCTAACCCTCTGAGAAACAAGCGTGACTACATACATAAGTATGTACATATGAATCTGGTTTTGGTAACACTTTATGGGTTTTATATTTTCCCGCGGTTAGTCATTATAAGTAGCCTTAGATACTCCTTATAATGACTAACGAGTAGTAGTAAAACATAACTGGCGAAATGTGGGTGTACTATATGTGCACCTCTGCCTACTCCTTCGGGGAATATAGGCGTTATGTTATGTTTATTTTAGTATAATTGTTTTTTAGATATTTAAATCATTGTATAATGAAAAAAATCTGGAATCTAATTACTTTTTAACGTAATCACCATTAAAAAATCATTAAAGGAAATAAATAATCGATTGCAACATCAGTCTCAACCTGGATGTTAAGAGGAAGAATAAAATCCAGGCATATTAGTAATAGGATGTATTACGTTTATATATTATTTGACAGCTCTTTAAGTGGAAGGGAAGCTATAATCCAATATTACTGCACCTTTATCGTTGGCAAAAGAACGGTTGGGTGCTGTGCTCACACCATGAGCATAATATGGTATCTTGGTTGGGCACGGCACCAGGGTAGTCAATTACCTCCTGCACAATTCCTAGATACTGTATTATTATTTTATGATAATCCTAACGAAGAAGGTGCTTAATGAAACCCTACGTCAATGATACGGTTTTTTATTTTAATAAACCTATTTTTGCAAAATTCAAATTGCAAATTCCCTAGTAGTAAATAGAATGTTAAAAATGCAAGCAATTAGTGATGTAAGTGGGCCTTATCTAACAAACATAGTTTTCAGCAATTTACTGAAAAGTAAAATTGATCTGTATTCACCGCTTTTTATGTAAGTACCTAAACCTCATCATTATAGGTTGCAGGCGCTACAGCTCCTGGTATAAGTGTTCTGTGCAGTTGCTGTGGTCGACGCATGTGCGTTCCATATTTACGTAAAAAATAACCTAAAAAATACTTTCTTTATTTAAATATCGCGGTGGCAGAGCCATTGACTGCTGTGCAGCATGTAGCGGGTTCGATTCCCACACGGAACAAATATTTGGATGATCAAATGTAACTGTAGGGCAGTTACAAAAATAAAATAACCTAACATTTAAACATCGATTTTACCAATTTGGCCATTGCTGGGAAACGTGAAAATTGGGCTCGTGAAATCTTCCTAAGTGCTCTAATTTATAGCAAAATTCCAGCCCTGTAACGCCAGGCCCAAGTTTCTATGGAGTTTGGGTTTCTCCTTTCAAGTTGCGTCTTGCAATAAGTTTGTGCGAAAGTGGTGTAGTATTTTTTGTGTGTTTATGTATGTGCCATGTCTCCAAAAAACTAACATATTTATCATGTTAGTTCACAATAGTTTAAAAGTATTTAATAGTTTCTCTGTGTCGCCATAATTTAGTCCTTTGAAGTATGTTTTGATGTGAGATTTGCATTTGAATCTCGTCATCGGTAATTAATTAATTTTGTAGTTGAGTTTACTGTAATGTAAAGGAATGGCCCCATACAATGAAAACACCTTTTACCAAAATCAAGTCTACAATTTCGTTTATACCATATAGGTTTTCTTCATGAGTGCACATTTGTTTCCACTTAGAACGAGGCTTCTTTATGGAATTGTAAAGTTACGGCCATTATATGTAACTGTCGAACGCGCATTGCACCCGTCTCTTTATACATCCTACCTGTTGGAAAGCACCTTGGTTTTTTATAAGTTACCTTGAGGATGGCCCGTTGTGCGCTTTATTATACGTATTTCAAACAACAGACACTATAATTTTATTTATGTGTATTGAAGACCAACCTCGTTTGCTTGTGTTAGGATACATAAAATTATAAATTATGCTATGGTTCAGGATTTTTTACATTGAAAAAATCTGAAGGAAGAGTGACAAATCAAATATTGTTAAGATTAGCACGAATCTATAGACTTATTTTATTATTGGACTGCCTCGTTGGTCCAGTGGTCGCTAAGCGCGACTGCTGAGCACGAGGTCCTGGGTTCGAATCCCGGGCCGGGCAAAGTGTTACTGGGTAATTCCATTAGGTAATTCTCAGTGACAGCACGAAGTCTGGATTTCTGCCCGGTTGATGGCAATAAGCTCGCCCCCTATTACATTGGGACCTAAAAAACAACTGGCGAAATGTGGATGTACTATATGTGCACCTCTGCCTACCCTTTCAGGGAATACAAGTGTGATATTCTGTTTTACATGTTTTTTTTAACACTTGTTGGTTTATTTATTTGATAGATAGGTGGTTACAATATGTATTGTACAGCTAATTATGGCCAAATTTGACGTAGGTACCCTATATCAATGAGCTTAAATAGTGTGATGGGACTGAGTGACATAAAAGGGATATTTCAGAATAGTAGCAAGTAAAAAAATAGGGTCATAGTACCTATGTTCATTGAATATCATAATTATAGAAAGAAGCTTAGCTAGTAAAAATATAAGGAATACGAAGAAGAAATACTACTATAACGCTTTTAAAAAGACCGAAAAACAACCAAAAAAGATGTGGAACTTGATTAATACCTTAGCTAATAACAAAGTAAAAAATAGTGCCATACCGTCAAAATTAAATACTGATTCTGGAATTATTTCAGACGGGCAACAGATATGCCAACACTTCAACACATTTTTCTCTACAATTGGATCAACTCTAGCTAATAACATACCCCAAAAATATCACCACAACATAACAAACCTACAAAAACATCAGCATAACACAGAACTACACACATTTGAACCCACTACAGTAAAGGAAATTAATAGTATCATAGGTGACTTGGATATAAATACAAGTTGTGGAGTGGATGGGATTACAGTCAAAGACCTAAAATGCATAAAAGTATTAATTAAAGACAATCTAACAACTAGCATAAATGCCTGCTTAGCACAGGGTGTTTTCCCAGACAGTCTAAAGATAGCGAAAGTTACACCAATTTATAAAGGCGGAACTAAGTCAGACCCTGGAAACTACAGACCAATCTCAGTCCTCCCAATCTTGTCAAAAATTTTTGAAAAAGTTATTTACTGTAGACTTAACACCTACCTTAATGGTATCAATTTCTTTTTTGATCAACAATACGGTTTTCGCCCGCGATCGAACACCCTGTCCGCAACTATAGACCTAACCACTAAAATAAAGAGTGCAATAGACAAAAAACAAATCGCCTTAGGTATATTTATAGACCTTAAAAAGGCTTTTGATACAATAAGTCATTCCTTACTACTTCACAAGCTCAAAAACGCGGGTGTCACTGGAATAGCGTATAAAACCATAGAGTCTTATTTAAAAAATCGATCGCAAATTGTAAAAATTGAAAACTACGAAAGTAATCCAGCAAAATTAACTTACGGAATTCCACAGGGCTCAATATTAGGCCCTTTATTATTTCTGGTCTATATCAACAATATTAATACAGTAAAAGTGACCGGGAATCTTTCTCTATATGCAGATGACACTTGTATATTTTATTTTGGAAACCACCTAAAAGATATAGTAAATGAAGCCCAGAAGGACCTAAATACCTTAAATGAATGGTTCTTGTCTAACCTTCTAACAATCAACACCAAAAAAACCTCATATATGATCTTTGCAGCAAAAAACAAAAAACTTAACGAACCAATCCACTTAAAAATATTTAATGAGGAAATACAGAACTCAAATCATGAAAGGTACTTAGGGCTAATATTAGATAATCGACTGACTTGGAAAAATCACATTGATCACATACAATCAAAAATCACACCCCTTATAGGAGCTTTACATCGAATATCGAACTGCATTCCACATAGGATACGTAACGTGATATATAATTCACTGGTCAAACCTCACATTGAATATCTGGTTGAAATATGGGGCTGTGCTGCAAAAACAAACCTACAATCCCTACAGACTGTTCAAAACAAAATAATTAAAATACTATATCATTACGATTTCTTAACACCAACCTGTAAGTTGTACCAGGATACAAAAATTCTAAGTTTAAATCAACTATACACACTCAATACATGCAAATTAGTAAGGAAAATTATCACACAGGAAATACACACGCAATTAGAACTTAACAGAAAAACACATACACTTAACACAAGACAACGAAACAAAATTCAGCTGACTAAACCCAGAACCAACTATGGAAAAAGAAATATACTATACGAAGGTGCACAATTGTATAACAGACTACCAGAGCATGTTGTGAATAGCAAAGGTCTTCCCACTTTCAATAAGCGATTACTAGAATATGTAAGAACGAACATTAATGTCATCTAAAATATATTTTAAACACATGTAGAAACTAAGATTTAAGTCTTATCTTTAAATTTTATAATTTGCTTCCTTAGACTTGTAATTAAATTAAATTTGTTATAATAACTATGCTCAATGTAAGTGAACTGTATTTGTTCTTTTTGAGTAAATAAATGTCTTTAAACCGATATCCTACACAGATACACTCATAACTCATCTTCTCTTACACAGGGTGTGGAGCGTGTCGGCGCTCCGGGCGGCGGCGGAGCGAGCGCGCTCAATGGAGGCACGCCGCCCGCCGACACCGCGCCGCCCGACCGCCCCGATGAGCCGCCGCGCAAGCGGGCCAAGCTGCCCGCCGACGACGCGCCCGCGCTGCGCCGCCGGATCCTCGAGTGCGAGCTGCAGCGTCTGAGGAACCTGCGCGAGAGGTAGGCGCCCGCCCGCCGCGCGCCGCCGCCGCCCGCGCTCGCCTCTCACGCGCGTCCTGTTGCAGGTTCACGGAGCAACTGAGCGAGCTGTACTTCCTGCAGGCGGGCGGCAACATGATGGACTATGCGGTGTGGCGCAAGCGGCCGCCGGCGCCGCAGCTGGTGGCCTTCCTGGAGGCGAGGCGCCCGCCGCCCGTGGCGGTGCCGGCGCCGCCCAGCCCGCCGCCGCCGGCGCCGCCCGCGCCGCCCGCGCCGCCGCCCGCGTCGCCGGCCGACGAGATGGTGGAGAAGGCCAAGCAGGAGGCCTACGTGGCGGCGCGCGTGGCCGAGCTGGCGCGCGCGGGGCTGTGGGCCGAGCGCCGCCTGCCGCGCGTGCTGGAGCCGCCGCGCTGCAAGTCGCACTGGGACTACCTGCTGGAGGAGATGGCGTGGCTCGCGCAGGACTTTGCGCACGAGCGCAAGTGGAAGAAACAGGCGGCCAAAAAGGTTCAATTGATTTAAATACAGTTATTATTGCGTTATGTATATCCCCCGATTTCTCGAAGACGCCTGAGTCGCTTTAAGAAAATATTTTTGTAATCGATAGAGTATACGCTCCAGGTGGTCCCATTGTCACCAAGTTAGGATCTGATAATGAACATCGGTGATATGGAACGGAACACCTCATAGAATTATAGTTGAGTTCTCGTAACAAGTAATATTACTTTGTTTATACGTGTAGTTAATGACTGACCACTAACAAGGGGGGGGGGTGCACACCCCTACCACTTTATAAGATTAAATTTATCGTGTGGGGTATCGTTTGAAAGCGCCTTTTGTAAGGATTTCAAATATAAGTCTTACAAAAGTTTGGTGGGAATTAAACCTAGGCACCACTATAAAGTGTGAAATTAAAATTTCTAATTAAAAGTTTTTTTTGTAATTCTCTAATACTAATTTAGTAATTTAAATTTTTTAGATTTCGGAAAATACCAACACAAAAATGTTTGTTGAAAACATGTTGACCGGTGTTGTTGGTGTTAGCCCTGTCGTAAAATCCGTTCCCACTCTGACATTTCTTAGCTATATTCCATCTCTTATCTGATTTTTTGGTACAGCAAACCTACAACGTCTTATAAACATGCGAGAGCCCTTAGCTCAGGCGTGTCAAAAAAATATTTCTTAGCTAATGTCTCCTACTCTTAAACTCGAGTTGCCGAGAGTGCTTAGACTTCTTTAATCCGGCCCTTTTTTTTTTGTTTTTTAAAAAAAAAAACGTCGCCCCACACTAGGAATTTGTCCTGTATCGTAGGTGCGTTTCACAAACATGAACTATTCACATACACAAACACCCAGACTCGGGACAAATATCTGTGGTTCGCACAAAGTTTTGCTCCGTGCGGGAATCGAACCTGCAACCCTTAGCGCAGCAGTCCAATCGCTTAGCCACTGCGCTAATCAGGTCGCCCTGTCGAAAAATCTGTTATTATCGAACGTTTATTAATTAATAACTACCTCCCAGCCTTGTACGTCAAGCGGTTTAAATTTTTCGTGATGAACCTTTCGCTTTTATTTCAATAGACAGAAGAATGAATGGATGTATAAATTACATGATGTATAATTTTTATACCTGTTATTACAGGATTATGTCTCATAGTTCTTAACTTAAACGTCTCTGTATAGGAGGTTTGTGGAATAAACTAAATTGTTGAGTATCACAGCATAAGCAATCATTAAATCGACATTAAAATATGGGATGCTTTTACAGTGTGCTCGTGCTGTTCAGAAATATTTTCAAGATAAAGCTGTAGCAGCTCAAAAAGCAGAAAAGGCTCAAGAGTTACAGTTAAAAAAAATTGCTGCTTTTGCAGCTAAAGAAATACGGACATTTTGGGCGAATGTAGAAAAGGTATGTAAAAATAAAAAAATAGCTTAATGGAATTGAAATCGAAAACATATTCACAAAGATTTATTGGGCTGAAACATAATTTTTAACATTACATAATTTATGTCTGCAGTTGGTCGAATGGAAACGTGTGCGCCGAGTAGAGCGCGCGCGTAAGGAAGCACTCGACGAGCAGCTCAGCTACATCGTGGACAAGACCGAGCGCTACTCGCGGCAGCTGGCTGCTAACCTGCACGCGCCCGCGCAGGCGCCGCACGCGCATGCGCCGCCCTCCGACGACGACTTCACTCCGCGCGGCTGCTCCGACGACGACGAAGAGACTATCTCCGCCGCCGAGCAGGAGGCCGGCGGCACCGGCGACGACGACCGCGACGAGATCGAGGCACTGCGCCGCGAGTCGCACTGCGACCTGGGCGACCTGCTGCCGCCCGGCTACCTGCCCGCGCACTCCCCGCCGCCCTCCGACTACGGGCCCGACGACGAGGACTCGGCCGACGACGAACGCACCATCGACGAGCAGGAGCGCAACAACGAGCGCGACGTCGACGCGGCCGCCGAGCTAGCGGCGCTGCGCGACGACGCCGACCTCGGCCTGGACGAGCTGCGGCGCCGGTACGCCGCGAGCCCGCCGGATGCGCCGCACGAGCCGGACCCGCCGGCCGACGTCGACAGCGACGCCGACGACGAGTCCGAGGCCGAGGCCGACACCGACGACGGAGCTTCGCAGAGCGACTCGACGGCGTCTTCGGAACCGCTAGAGGCTCTCATGGAAGACAGCGGTGCGGCCGCGCAGGACGCCGCGCCCGAAGCCGGCTCGGAGCGGCGCGTGGAGGCGGCGGCCGTGCTGGCGGCCTCGCTGCAGCCCACCGGCACCACGCTGTCCGAGACGGCCGTGGCCACGCCCGTGCCGCGCCTGCTGCGCCACGTGCTGCGCGAGTACCAGCACGTGGGGCTGCACTGGCTGGCCACCATGTACGCGCGCGGCCTCAACGGCATCCTGGCCGACGAGATGGGGCTGGGCAAGACCGTGCAGACCATCGCGCTGCTGGCGCACCTCGCGCTCGAGCGCCGCGACTGGGGCCCGCATCTGGTGGTGGCCCCCACCTCCGTGGTGCTCAACTGGGAGATGGAGTTTAAGAAATGGTGCCCCGCCTTCAAGATTCTCACTTACTACGGCACTATCAAGGAACGCAAAATGAAACGTGTAGGGTGGACTAAAGCAAACTCTTTTCATGTGTGTATAACTTCGTATAAACTCGTAGTGCAAGACCACCAAAGTTTCCGAAGAAAACGATGGAAATATCTTATCCTAGATGAAGCACAGAATATCAAAAACTTCAAATCTCAAAGGTGGCAGATGTTATTAAATTTTCAAACTGAAAGGTGAGTTTTTTGTGCAGTGTTTATTTATTTATTAGTGTTATTGGTAAAGCTACAGTTGTAGTTAAGTGGCTACCGCTTTAAGCCGTTCTTACCGCTAAATTAAGTTGTGTAACTGGATTTATGGATATTATAGTGAGAAAAATAATTTTGAACTATCTTGTGCAGGCGGTTGCTGCTGACCGGCACGCCGCTTCAAAACAGTCTGCTGGAGTTGTGGTCGTTGATGCACTTTCTCATGCCGGACGTGTTCGCGTCGCACTCTGAGTTCCGAGAGTGGTTCAGCGAGGTGGCAGGCATCGCAGACGGCTCCAACCGCTACAACGAAGCGCTCGTGCGCCGCCTGCACGAGGTGCTGCGCCCCTTCTTACTGCGTCGGCTCAAGGCTGATGTGGAGCGCCAGATGCCGCGCAAATACGAGCATGTGCTGCTGTGCCGCCTCTCCAAGCGGCAGCGCTTCCTCTACGATGACTTCATGTCCCGCGCCAAGTGAGTGATGCTCTCTCCCGCACCGTTTAGTCCCAGTTCTCGTGGGCGACGTCCGTCTCACGTCTCTCGCACTTCGCAGAACAAAGGAGAGCCTCGCGTCCGGTCACCTGCTCAGCGTCATCAACGTTTTGATGCAACTCCGCAAGGTGTGCAACCATCCCGACCTGTTCGAGCCTCGTCCTGTTTCTTCACCGCTGCAGTTGGCGGGGCTGCGCCTGGTGGCACCCGCGCTCGCGCTGGCCGCGGGGCTGGCCGAGCGCGCCGAGCTGGCCGCGCGCCTCGGCGGGGACCTGGCCACGCTCGAGGTCAGCGGCGCGGGGGCCTTCGCCGCGCACCGCGCGCGACACCTGGCGCCGCCGCGCCGCCTGGTGGAGGAGCTGGCCGACCGGCGCCGGCCCGCGCCGCGCGCGCCGCCCGCCTCGCTGCGCCTGCACCTGCGGCTCGTGCCGCGCGCGCCGCCCGGCCCGCCCGGCGCCGCGCCCGCGCCCGCGCCCGCCGCGCCCCGCGCGCCGCCGCCGCCCGCGCCGCCCGCGCCGCGCCCCAGGGGTGCGGCGGCGAGGCGCCTGGAGGCGAGGCGGCGCGCGTGTCTGCGGCGTTTGGCGGTCACCAACGAGCGGCGCTGCTGGCGGTTGCCGCTGCTGGGTGCCGACCTCCGCGCGGCCGTGCAGGCGGGTGGACCGGTGCTCCCTCCGCGCGACCTGCGCGACGTGCTGTTAGACCTGCGCGACCTCATCGACAGGTATAGACTGCTTAAACTTTCCTTTCAGTTTTTATTTTCGTTCACTTTTTAGGTAAACTAGATTTTAAACTTTTGTCTCTCAAATGATGTGCAGATTTTGCGTGTGCTGGCAAGCGGCACGCGCGGCTGCCCCGCAGCTGGTGCTGGGCGGCGGCGAGCCCGCGCGCGCCTGGCGGCGGGACGCCGCGCGCGTGGAGCGGGGCGCGGCCCGGCCCGCGCGCCGCCTGCTGGCGCTGCTGCACGCGCCCGCGTCGCGCCAGGCCGTGGCCTTCCCGCACCCCTCGCTGCTGCAGTACGACTGCGGTGAGTGCCGCGCCCGCAGAGCGCCGTCCCCGGCTCTGACCCGTCGCTAACGCTATCGTGCTCGCAGGCAAGCTGCAGACGCTGGACGGGTTGCTGCGGCGGCTGAAGGCCGGCGGCCATCGCGTGCTCATCTTCACGCAGATGACGCGCGTGCTGGACGTGCTGGAGGCCTTCCTGTCTATGCACGGCCACGCCTACCTGCGGCTAGACGGCGCGACGCGCGTCGACCGGCGCCAGCCGCTGGTGGACCGCTTCAACGCAGACCCGCGCGTGTTCGCCTTTATCCTGTCCACGCGCAGCGGCGGCGTCGGTCTCAACCTCACCGGCGCCGACTCTGTGGTGTTCTACGACTCCGATTGGAATCCTACCATGGACGCGCAAGCGCAGGACCGCTGTCACCGCATTGGCCAGACGCGCGACGTGCACGTGTACCGCCTCGTCACCGCCGCCACCGTGGAGGAGAACATATTGCGAAAGGCCGAGCAGAAGCGGGCGCTCGGACACCTAGCCATCGAGGACGGACACTTCACCACGTCCTACCTGCGCGGGGTCAGTCAACATCTATTCGATCCATTAGTAATGCAATTATACTTTAAATTATTGTAAAGCAATTCAAGCCGGACTTTAAGTAGGTACCTCTATATTCGCGCATAAAGTCACTACTTTTTAGTTTAGTGTTTAGACACACTTGAACATTTCATAGAAGTGAGGACTTTTATCGAATTCTTTAATTATATCTTGTAATTTTTTATCATTGCAGGCAAATATTAAGGAATTATTCGGCTCAGAAGCAGAAGCTGGCGAGGCTAGAGCGAGTCCCGAAGAAGCAGAGTCTACCGCTGGCGGTGAGCTTGAATCTGCGTTGGCCGCCGCCGAAGACGAAGCGGACGCCGCCGCCGCGCAAGCTGCGCGCGCCGAGGCGCAGGGAGACCTCGCCGAGTTCGACGAAACCTTACCGCTGGACGACGAGCCGCGCTCCGCCGCCGCGCCCCGCGCCGACCCCGACGAGCTCGCCGCGCTCATGAGCCAGGTGAGTCGCGCGAGCGTGCGCCCGCAACACCGCCTCGCCAGCCCCGCCCGCACTCACCGGCCTCTGCCCGCAGCTCACGCCCATCGAGAAGTACGCCATGCGGCTCGTCGAGAGCAGCGAGGCCGCCACCGAGGCCGAGCGCGCCGCGCTGGGCGAGATGCGGCGCCAGCTGCGCGAGTGGGAGGAGGCCCGCCGCCAGCTGCGCACCGAGGCGCCCGCGCACACGCCCGAGCCCGAGCCCGAGCCGGAGCTCGAGCTCACCTACAGCCGCGAGGACGCGCGCGCCAAGGTGCGTGGCCGCAGGCGCCGAGCGCCGCCCCCGCCGCCCTCCCCGCCGCCGTCGCCGCCCGCGCCGGCCGCGCCGCCCGCGCGCACGCGCTCGCGCGGCACGGTGCACATCAACCTGTGGACGCTGGACGAGCGCGCGGGCGCGGCGCCGGCGCCGGCGGGGCGGCGGCGCGCGCTGCGCAACGGCACGCTGGACGCGTGGCTCGCCAACGCCGCCGACCGCGACCGCAAACATAATGAGAATAAATGATTTTGAGATACCGCTCGTGCGTTTTATATTTCTGACGTTCGACGTATCGGTGCCGCTCGATGTTCGTCCGTAAATGCTTGAACTGTCCCGGGATGGCGGTGTTTCCGCGAGATCGGCAAAACTGCGGCACCGATCCGAACGTCAGGGATGTACTGCGTGCAAGCATTTACGGGCGAAACAGCGTCGGCCCGGCGCGCCACACGTCCTGCCCCGCCTCCCCGCACCTGGTTGTACTTCCCTAGGCTACTGCTTGGAATGTATTTCTATATACTTATCGTATACGTATCACAAAACTTTGAAGTATAGGTACAGTTCCACCAAAAATAACTCCCTACATCGGTAATATTTACAAAAACACGAGGGCAACTATAAATTAAAGAAACAAATGAACTCAACTTCCCTTATTAGTTATTACAAATACAAAACAATGAAGTACAAGTACAGTACTATCACAAATATCTACGTATTATTATTACAAAAATATATTATTTTAAAACAAGCGCGTTCCCCGCAGCGTCATACTGTCTGTATGAACGTGTTAATCTTTCTTCTTATCGTATAGGTGGTTGAACAACTTAGTTTCAGAGTTAAACCGCCTATAGGCCTCTGACATGAATCCGTTGAAAAATCTATAAAACTACCAAATCTATTGTACAAAAAGGCTGCATACAAATACTATGTGGTAATTGGAAAGCTATTTAAACTAATACAATATGAATCCTTATCAAATTAAATTTGCATTTTCATGATCATTTAATTGCCCTTTATACCATCTAATATAAATAATATCGCATAATATATTATGTATAAAAGTAACGTGCCAGAAAAAAAATTCAAGCGTGCATTCGCCGAATCATGTTCTCCGCCCGTGCAAGGCCGGGGCGAATCGCTAGTCTAGGTAACTATATCAAATTAACGAAACAAATAAATTCAACTTTCCTTGTTACTGATGTATTATAATTGAATTAATAGGGCACCGAATTTTTAATCGATTAGTCCGTCCGTTTCAAACAAAAGATTTCGGAATCGATAAGGATTCATCACTTTGGGAGCTACGGATGGTAAAGACATGCGTAAAACGAAAATCCACTTATTTGCATTGGGGTGTATGGAGAGAACGAAGTAGCATTGAGCACAATGCTAACTTATTGCGGGTTGGTGACTACAGATGGTTTCATCACAATGTTTTTATTCTGAGCAAAAAAACATAACTGGCGAAATGTGGGTGTACTATATGTGCACCTCTGCCTACCCCTTCGGGGAATACAGGCGTGATGTTTTGTTATGTTTATTCTCAGCTAGTCTAGTCTAAGACACCATGTCTTTGAATAATAATAATAATAGTTTATTTTCTCACAAATAAATTGAAATAGTATGGAAGCAAATCACTTCGATGGATTGCAGAAATATAATATAAAAACTGACAGGAAAACATTCGTAGTCGTCAATTTTTGATACAAACTAAAACATGTAGGGTATTTTTTTTAAATGATGTGGTATCACGATTTGTCTAAAATCATTTAGTTAAGTCTTCATCATCAAGTTTAGCTATTCTGAATAGTTATATTTTCAGATATGGGTGAGCACTACCGGATCTGTCGAGCGAATGCCAGTGAGTATTTCGGCGAACATTTTTGACTTAGCTTCTCGTAACGCTTTCGGCTCACGCTGTCGCTCCTTCGCAGATGTGGTGTCCCCCCACCCCCCCTTCCGGCGACGGCGACGTGTACTGCGATAGCTGGGCGCGCGCGCTCTACCGCCGCGGGCCCGCCGCCGACTGCCTGCTGCCCGCCGTGCACCGCCGCGAGCCTCGCGCCGCGCGCTCCCCGCGCCGCGCGCGCAACGTGCCGCGCGCGCCGCACGCGCCGCTCTCGCTGTTCGAGCGCGCCGGGGCCCGCCCGCGCCCGCGCGCGCGCCCGCCGCCGCACGCGCCGCACCCGCACCCGCACGCGCCGCAGCCCGACTGGGCGCCCGGCGAGGACTCCGCGCTGCGCCGCGCGCTGCGCCTGCAGCGCCTGCCGCCCGAGCCGCCCGCCGCGCTGCAGCCCAACTGGGACTGGGCGGCCGAGCTGGTGGGCGGCGCCGCGCGCGCCTACCGCTCGCCGCGCGCCTGCCGCGACCGCCACGACGCGCTGGCCGACCCCGAGCGCGCGCGCCGCCGCCACCGCCGCCCGCCCGCCGCGCGCCGCCGCCTGGACGACGACGCGCCGCGCCCGCCGCTCGCGCGCCTGGACGCCATGCGCGACGCCGCCGAGCGCCGCCGCGCGCAGCCGCGCCGCCGCCACGACGACCCCAAGCACCACAATCTCAAGCACGCCGCGCTGCTGGCCGACCACGGCCTGGACTACGACGCGCCACCCTCGCCCATGGACGTGGCTTCGCGCCGCGCGGACCGCATCGCCAAGGAGAAGCTCAAGGCCGGCGCCGCCGCCGCCGCGCCGCCCGCGCCCCCCGCACACCCCGCGCCGCCCGCGCACCCCGCGCCGCAACGCATCGTAGTGGCGGCGCCGGCCGGCAAGGCGGAGGCGGCGCGGCGGGTCCGCCCGGCGACCGACGGTGCGCGCGCGCAGGTGGGCGGCGCCACCGTTGGGCCGGCTCCCACGGCGCAGCTCCTGTACCGCCAGCAGACCTTCCCCACTAGGCACCTGAAGATCCTTCACCAAACGGCCGCCACGCATTCTCAGGTGAATACCTAATTATTATGATGATGCGCGCAGACACAACTGAACTCCCTAATTCCTCACTCTAAGTCCAATGGAACCGACATGGCCGGAGAGAAACCATGCGCAGGACTGACGACTTGACGTGCTTTTCGAAGCTCGAGTCTCGATATGTGAATGTAGCTGCGCGGTAGTCACGTAGTTACGAGCCTACGTGCTACCTATTGGGCTCGATGTTAGGTTTAGGTATATTTTAATCATTCGGGTTGGAGCCTCAGTAAAGGTAGTAGCTTGTCCCCCAGGCCGGTTGCGGGCAGGTGGCCGGCGCCAGCGGCAGCGCGGCCGGCCCCGCCGACGCCGCGCCCACGCTGCGCAAGCTGCAGCTGCAGCAGCTGGCCGTGCGCCGCGCGCCGCCCGCCGCCGCGCCGCCCGCGCCCGCCCCCCACGCGCCGCACGCCCCGCACGCGCCCCACGCCCCGCACGCGCCGCGCCTGCTGGCCGCGGCCGCGCGCCTGCCGCACTCGCACGTGGTGGTGGCGCACCTGGCCGCGCCGCACGCGCAGCACGCCGAGCGCCAGCCGCGCGCGCCCGACAACAGACAATAATAAATACTACCACCCGACCGGCATTTATTTCTCTTAATTCCCCATAACGGCATGATCTTGTTTGGCTACATTCATTGTAATAAAACGAAACACACTTTAACCTTCACTAGTTGAAACTTCGCCTATTTCAATCTATCTTACATATAAAAATGGTTCATTAGTCTCGCAAAAACTCTAGAACGGCTGGACCTATTTGAAAAGTTAAAACGGCGATAAGGCGGTACGAAGTTCGCAAGTCAGCTAGTTTAACACATTCACTGCGGCAAAACACATACGGTGCGTAATGCTAAACTTGCCACCAGTTCGGCGGCCACGCACCTGTCGTGTTTTTAAAGTTTCGAGTCAGCGGTGCGGCAATACGCACACGCTGTGTTGAGGCCGGCGTGCCACCAGTGCGGATAACACGCTAGGCGTGTTCTTGTATAATTTCAGGTTTTTGCGCTCATTGACATTAATTAAGTAATACAATTACATTTGTGTATCTGGTTACAAATAAAAGAGGAAAATATTCGAAAAAAAATAAGTTTTGGGGACTAAAAAAGTAATATACTAAAAAGCGCCTATCAGTTAGACAAAAGCAAGACTAATTATTCCCACGACGTAACATATTTAAAATAATTGTGTAAGGCGTATACCATGTTTAGTGGTCATATTATTCTTTTTATGTAGGTATTACTACTTCGAAATATGAAAACCACAAATTACGACCGCACGTGCAAAATTAAATATCGCCGCCTTTGTTTTATCGCTAAGGCGTCTATTGGTGCTCCCACATTGCCGTTAGAAATTGTTTAGTAACGTTAGTAAACATTTGTTGGCTAACATTAAATAACAATGTTAAAAAATGTTTTCATGTTAGAAAATGTTTAGTAACGTTAAGTTAACAAATTATAACAAAATAAAACATGTGTTACCTTTTCTTTTGTAAACCTATATTTTCTTCTAGCTTTTAGCGTTTGGCGCATCCAATAAGAGCGCTTTTTCTTCTTTTTTAAACAAAAAATGAAAGCTATTCTAATGAGCAAATCCTCTTCCATTTTCGTGTAGACGCTCTCAGAACGCAAACAAACTGCGAGCCAGTACCAGATTTTAATGTTATAAAATGTTAGTAAACATTTTCTATTAGTGTAGGAGCACTTATAACATGTAACAGTTTCGAACAAAATGTAACAATTGACAACATTTGTGAGTAAATGTTATTATGTTAGAAAATGCTTACAAACATTTTCTAACGGCAATGTGGGAGCACCATATTGTTTAAGATTTTGTTTTATTTAGCCATTTTTGAAAGCTATATATTACCAAAAGTTAGTAAATGCTAATATCATAACAATTGAAATGTTAACGTATATTTTAATCCTTTTATATTGCCGCTTTCGGAAATACAAAGAAACAGTAATAAAGTCATTGACTTAGTGTGCATTTAACAATGACGTCTTTGCTAATTATCGATACAATTTTGCAAATAAAGTAATAAATGTAATTCCGTGAAACTCAAACTGCGTAAATCTGCATTGTAGTCATAATAACAATCACGCTACAGGTGTGTGCGCCCGCAGTTTTGGTCTGTTCGGATTGTATTTGCCACCCGTGCGGCAATACGCATACCCTGTGTTTTTTCCCGTACCGGTAGCCCGCACGTACTTTGTTCGGCCGCAGCCAAAGTGTATAAAATAAAATCATCCATCGTGATTTAAACGCAACAATACTTTATTTACTCTATTTATGTAATCAGTACGACGTGACGGTGTCTAGACCTGCGCATGCGCGGGGTGGGGGCAGGCCAGGCGCACGTCCACCAGGCGCGCGGCGGCCAGCAGGCGCGCGGCCGGCTCCAGCGCGTCGCCCAGCGTCGCCGACAGCGGCCGCAGCGCCTCACGCAAACCGCGCGTTACGTTGGTGCAGAAAACCAATAGCGGCTGTACTAGCGCGTTGAACGTCAGTGCTAGCGCCGGCTTGAGCGCGTAGTCCGACGTCGTTTGCAGCAGCCCCGTGGCTGCGCCGCGCAGCGCTACCAACAGGCAGCGCTGCACGTGCAGCAGCAAGGCCACGGGCAGCGCCAGCAACAGCTGCGGCGCGGCCAGCAGCTCGGCCAGCAGTGCGCCGGCCAGCCGCGCCCCGCGCCGCGCCGCGCGCTCCACGGCTGTGGGCCGCCCGCCCGAGCACGTGGACAGGAAGTCGCTCGTGCCGTGTTCGAAGTAGTACACCTCCACGCGGTCCGGCTCTGCGAGTAAATTTACGTGTCAGGAAAAATAATCAGGTTTTAAGGAAGTTCTAAAAATCGTATCGGTTTTGTTAGGGTGGGCCATTGGCGACTGTGGCTAGTTTCTAGCTGCTCGAGATAGTCAGTTTATTTGTCGTAAAATTGTAGTATTAAATAATAACCATTAAAATCTTATAATTATAGTATACCCACATTTCGCTAGTTATAAGTCCCTATTGAATAGGGGGCGTGCCTGTTGCCATCACTCGGGCGCAAATCCAGACTCCGTGCTGTTACTGAGAAATGCCTAATGAAAAAACCCAGTAACACTGCCCGATTCGCGCTTAGCGACCTCTAGATCAACGATAGTCTAATATATAATAATTAAATAAAATTGTCTCCCATAATTTGGGGGTAACTATTATTCGGGTCCATATCGTACAAGTAGGCGATGGTCAACTGATAAGGCTAGGCAGCGTCCTACCATTGTCACATAACTTGTCCGTGCCAATGTCGCGAAATATCCTCCAAGTCTTATTTTCTTTCTGAAAACAAAAAATATAAAAATAATTATAATCTATGGATCTAATTATGAAATTGTTTATTTACCCACCACATAATAAAAAGCAACTAAGGTTATAAATAATGCGATAAGAATTAAGAATGCCAAAGTATTCTCGTACGCCGATGATACAGCTGTCGTCATAATAGGGAAAATTTGGGATGATGTCAAAAATAGTGCAGAAGATGGGCTTGCTCTTGTGGCAGCTTGGTTGCAAGAAAATTGCTCACCCTGAACACTAGCAAAATCGACTACATTTGTTTTAATATAATATATACAACAAATTTCTACCAGATAAAGAATTTAATTTAAGAATCTTGCTATAATTGCACAACTATCCAGCAAGTTGCTCAAGCAAAATACCTGGGGGTGATTATTGACCAACGTCTTTCTTGGTACCCTCAATTGGAACAAGTCATGAGGAGAATACGAAAACTTGTATGGGTATTCAAAGAGCTGAGATATGACATACCAAGGAGTGTAAATGTATATAATACAAATGATAGACAAAGAAATATTTTAAACTAAATCTATGTGTCCTTAGTTTAATCTGCCATAGTGTATTGTAATCTGCATAACCACATGGGGTGGAGCAACGAAATCTAGATTTATAGAGTTACAACGCGCTCAACGGGCGATACTCAAAGTGATGTACTTCAAAAAAAGAATATTTTCCACTGACAAGCCTTATGAATTAGATCTGCTATCAGTGAGAAAATTAAATATCCTTCTCGTGATTCTTAAATTGTACGAAGAAACACCATATGACCCTAAAATCCTAGAAAAAAGAAATAAACACCGCATAGTTAATGCTCTGAAAACAAAAAGTAAAAAAAAGTTAATAACATGGCTACACGAATTAAACTATAATGATACAGAGTCACTTTTGCAATGTGTGAATTAATGAATGGGTAGGGTAGTAGTAGACCTTTGCCTGGTCAGTCCATCGGTTATACCACTCGGCTATTAGTGCTGTTCACACTCGATAGTTAAACTGTTTACTCGCGACTTTCTTATAACCTGCAATATTCTTGGTGCGGTATATTGGCCTGTTGGGTTTATGCTAAGAGCATACCATGGCGTGCTGACCTGAAGCTGATGAGGCGGTGCATGCGCGGCGTCGCCGGCGCAGCGCTCGCGCTCGTCCAGCGACGCGTAGCTGCGTACCGCCGTGCCTGCATCCACGAGAGCACGCGCACCGCCCGCGGGGCCGCGCATCCTGCCATCCACCCATAACAGTAACACAAGTTTATTCTAATGTCCAACATTTAGTCAGGTGAGCGCCTCACGTATGGCAGAGCCACACTCTGCCTACTTCGTAATGGAATCCACCTTAGGTACACATGAAGACATTAAACTTATTTTCTTTAGACTCAGTAAGAGTTACTGTAGTAGGGGAGGGCCGGGCAAGACGGGGTAGGTAAGGTTCAGAGCTTAACAAATCAAAGATTAGTATAGTTTCATAAACATGTTTTAGATAAAATTATCCTTGGTTATCAGAAATTATAAATATATTATTATAATTAGAAACATCAGACAAAAGTATCAGTAAATTAAAGAACCACCATATTTGTACCACAAGCTTGGTTGGGTCTCAAATCGAAGGGAATGCTCTTGTAGACTTTGTGCACAGCAACTTTCTATCCCACCGCATAGATGTGCATCACGGGTAGTTTTCGCTATGCGGCTTCCAAGATTTGGAATAACATTCCACCGACTATTCGTCAAATTCATAATATCTTTAAATTTAGAAAGCGATTACGACCATTCCTCTTGGAGTCACAACGTGAATTGGAAAACGTGAACGCGATTATTTCAGTTATCTAGTTATGGTCTCTGTAAGTGCCTTTTGATGTATTCATTTAATTTATTATTTTTGTTGGGTTTCCCCCAACCTATTTATTTATTATTACTACAATCATATTTATACATAGATATTATACATCTATTGAATAAATCCTGTTTTAACTAACTATACACAGTCATACCAATTTATATATAAATAAATAAGGATATTTTTAACTGTTCACCAAAAATCTAAATGTACACCTATGTATACATCTCTAAAATATTACTTTTAACCCCATCAAATTATTTTACTGCAATTGAACTACTTGGCCAACAAACTATGATACACCAAACAAATTCAAAATTATCCCCAAGACATCACACTTTTTTATTCTACTGCGCAGTAAATATTCTCATAAAACAGAAATTATATTTTTCTTTCACAAAAAATACTTATTGTGCACCAATATTCCTAATTGTTACACATTATATCTAATATGCATCTTAGTATCGGACCTCCATTTAAAACGGTTTTATACAACTTTTACGTTACTCAAATAATTATCATTGAAGAACAAATAATGAATTTCGTACAACGTTACTTCTAAAAAATACATTTATTTTACTGAAAATGTTTTTGGCGCGCTTGCGACGCGCGTGTAGGCCGAGGGCGGCGGTTTTTTGAGATATAAGATATTGCAAATACGTAGGAGCAAGCGAAACGTTAGATACACGTGCGGCGTTGCCTGCATTCTAGTGTTTGTTTTTCAAGAACACCTTTGATAGAACTGCCCGATTGGACGTTAGCTTATCAATGGGCAAAATAGAACAAAAATGTGAAATCCATTGCAACAACAGCGCAACAAAAAACTTATTTAATCGAAAGTTCAGAAGCCAATAATGTCCAAAATGGGCGAAATTGGGAGACATTTTGATGAACCCAAGAAGTCTGCCTTTACTCACTAAACAGTTGTCTTGCCTTCCATACATAGTGACTGGGTAAATGGTGAATGTCGAGTTTTTTAAAAATTATAAATGCAAACATGTTACTGGACTTGCGATCAGGCTAAAATACGTAATACCACCTGTGGAAGCCAAAAACATAGGCATCGGGCAAAAACGAAAACGGGGGCGTCCGACAAAGGCAAAACGCGCTTTATTGTGAAAAAATACTGCAGTGATTGAGTGGACTGACTATGTAAACATTGTAGGAGTAAGGACTTTGTATAATATTTTGAATTATTTTGGGGTAAAACTGATTAGTACAAAAACATTTTTTAGGTAAGCATTACATTTTGTAGTGTATTTACTTTTGATTAATTAAACTACATTTGGCATTAATTGGTGTTTGATTTTAATATATTTTGCAGTACATTATCTGAAGTAAAACTAAAAAAATAAATACTTCTTTTATAATTAGGTGTAACATTATTAAAAAAAAATTGCAACTGTTATTAAATAGGTGCTCATTATAAAATATTTTGATGAACACATTTTGGTGCACAATTAGTATATTTGGCAGATGAAAGGCAAAATTAGTTGAAGAAAACTTGAATAAATTGAGGTACAGTTGAATACTATCCAATAAATAATAGTTTAAAAAAACACGCTAAGTCCGTGTAAGTCCATCTGCTTGCCACTGGTAGAGGTATTGAAAATTTCGTTAAACTTTACAACTCATGTCGGTAAGTAAACCATTATTTTCTTATTTCGTATGGAATTTCCTTGTCCCATCCAATCCCAGAAAACCATAATTTATGACTTAGCAAAATATGCAGCCGCTGCGGGCGGCCGTATATTTTTAACATTGGGACTCGGATATCAGTCTGATGGACTCTAATGCAAATGAAACGCGCGTGCCGTGGACACAGCTCAGTAATAAATAAAATAACTATTTACGCATAATAAGTATGAGCTTGAAGCGCAGGACACGTGGGCGAGGCGGTCGGACACGCCAGCAGCACCGGGTGCGGCAGCACATACACGCCGCGCTCCCCGCCCCCACCGCCACACCCACCCCCATTGCCCTGCACACACAGTGACGTTATAAAAGTAACAATAGGTAGATAGTCAGTTCAAAGGATTTTTTAAACAAAATATAATAAGTACTAATTCTTTTACTATAATAACTTTCGTGAGTGTTATCCATATATACCGGTATATATACCGGTTATACTCACGTTGATATTCGGGAATGCCCGACTAGTTTCGGACTCGAACGGAGCCCTTATTCATGAGCAGGTGACGCGGCGGGGTCGCGAGCCGAAAGAATAATGCTCCGTTAGAGTCCGAAACTAGTCGGGCATTCCCGAATATCAACGTGAGTACAACCGGTATATATAGTAGATAGTACTAGATCTACCAGCTATGGTAACAGGTGGCAAAAGACGATTGTATCGATCTGATCTAGTAAGATGTCTACAACTAATATGTTACGGATATAGACTATAATAGTACTATCAAGCGTAAGAGCAGTGGCGAAGTGCTCTGACCTGCGTGTGCGCGAGCGGACTGGAGGCGGTGGGGCGGCGCGGCGACGTCTGCGCGGCGGCGGCGGCGCGCGTTGGCGAGCGCTTGCGGCGGTGCTTCTCTACAACCACCTGCGACCAAAACCACACTTAGTCTGAGGCCGCACTACGGTTTTTTTCCATCGAGAGTTTTACTCATAATAATTATTTCGTTGTAATTTTAAATATCATATTGTTGCTCTAATACTAAGAAAAAGAACGATAACAAGAAATATTGGGTACATCCACTCACTAGCCGTAGATTTCAGGAAGCTTTCTTCCATAAGAAATTAATATCACATTTTAAGAAAACATCCTGTGATTTTTTTCCTAATAAATAAAGAACGTTAAATGTACATGTAGATAAACTTCCTCCCTTGAAGTTTATTTTGAACGCACGCAAAGTAGAGTACCTACGTTAGTGACAGACTCAGATTCTGTTGACGATATAATTAAATGACGCGGCCACACAACCACTCTTCATGGCTGTCTGCCGAAATAAAAAACTAGCCAATAAATCGGGGGCGGTTACC
The DNA here is from genome assembly GCA_946251915.1 of Abrostola triplasia. Taxonomy (NCBI): domain Eukaryota; kingdom Metazoa; phylum Arthropoda; class Insecta; order Lepidoptera; family Noctuidae; genus Abrostola; species Abrostola triplasia. The sequence continues at coordinate 50,535 of OX276424.1, read as the reverse complement.
GCAAGAAGATTTATGGATTACAAATTTTTTGCGGATTTTTTTCTCGTTGGTCTAGTGGTTGCTAAGCTCGACTGCTGAGCACGAGGTCCTGGGTTTGAATCCCAGGTCGGGCAAAGTGTTACTGGATTTTTCCATTAGGTAATTTTCAGTAGCAGCACGGAGTCAGGATTTGTGCCCGGTTGATGGCAATAGGCTCGCCCCCTATTACCTACATTGGGATCTAAAACATAACTGGCATAATGTGGGTATACTATATGTACACCTCTGTCTACCCCTTCGGGGAATACAGGCGTGATGTTATGTTGTTCTGTTTTTCCCGCCAGCGATTTTGTGGCATTGCGTAGTTTTAAAATCGGTCACGAGAAAAAGCCGCAAGCGCGGCCTTGTATTTGCTTCCATGTGTCACAAAATCATTCGGTTTAACTGTGTGGACTGGGCCTCACTACTTTTGTCGTCCTTTTGGAAGTCCGTCACTTATTCTATAAAGTCCAAACTTGGGACTCTTTTTTATGACCAATAATGCAGAATGCTACATGCCCTGACGGCTGTATATGGATACAGCCGTCAGGGCATGTAGCATTCTGCTGGCAAATGGGGGTGACAACCCATATTTCCTCCAATGGATATAATAGATAGTAAGTATGTAGATAGTAGTACTACTTCAATAAATAAATAAAAGTAAATAATATATGGATTGGTTAGCATTAAGTACTTGTAGGTAAGAGCCGGTCTCGTCGTTGGAGGCGAGGTGCGGCGGGGCGGCCTCCCCCGCGCGCCCCGCAGACCCAGCGCTGCTCTCAGCCGGGAAGTGGGTCGAGTTCGACATGTCCAGCTCTGTCGATACGCTTCAAACGTTACGATTAAACATACGACACATGATGAGGGGAGACTATCAGGTGCTGCCAGCCACTCTAGCACTGGGCACTAGTAGATAATACATGAATGTCAAAGACAGGTATAGCTAAACCGCTTCTGAGCCCTCACCTGCGGGGCGCGGGGTAGGACGAGAACGGGGACCGGGATAGCTGCGGGCGGCGGGCACTAGTAGCGTGATATACAAGAGGCGAAACGTGCACTGAACTAGTGAACAGTTCTTAAGACAAGTGACGTTACCGTGGTTAACGGTAAACATAATAATATGGTGATTGTTTATTAGAATATTAATTGATCACTACAAAAGAGTACGTTAATGTTAAAAATATGGGAAATAACTATGTGTAGGTAACTAAATAGAATAAACTTACGTACCTTCTGTCTTCTTGGGTGTGTTATGTACCTATCCTACCTATCACCTGTGAAAGAGTTTTCTAAGAGTTAATCATCAAAGGCACGTCATGCCGTCGTATCAATGTTGCATAGCTGGCTGGTAGAAACCAGTCGACTTTATCTCTTCTTGAAATTAAAGATTTTTATTGAGGATGCACGTGAGGAAAATAATATAATGTTGTATCACTGGCGAGATGGCAAATACATTTTATCATACCCGAGCACGGGTGGATTGACTTGCTTGATATGAATCAGGAATGTCGACACAACCCAAAAACAGTTATTAGAACATTGATGGCTTAGGGAGAAATAAATCTTTATTTTTTTAATTTGTTTATTCAACCGTGTAGGTATGTCGTAGAACCGTGAGAATTTTTTTTGGACTAAGGAAAATTTACCTTGAATGCATGCGAAGGTACTTAAGGCAGGGAATATTTATTTCTTAATGCTCGAATCTGTCACATTACGTGTTGCGCACTGTAACGCTCGATTCTCTTCTTTGACTGATGTAATAAAAATACTAAATCATTTGTTACCTATATATTCATCCTAACATTAAGGACATCGATACTTGTGTACCTACGATACATTACAGGCGAATGCCAAAGACCAGGGAGCACGTTTAGAGAAAAATCATAAACTATTGCAACCACATAATTATAGTTTGGTATGCGAGAGGGGCAGTATTTGTATAAATCCGCATTTGTAAAACCCGGATCATGTTATAATAGTCTTGAATATTTCAATACTCAATACTCAATACTTTATTGCATTCCATAAAAGTAAATAGATGGACTTATAATAGTACAGATCTTTATGGACCCTGTCGGGCACAACAAAAAGTGGAGAGAGGAACAGTGTTAACCTAATTATTTATATTATTTTAAACTTATATCTAGGTATATAATTTGTTCTAGTAAGTAATCTTTACCTATGTATCTAAATATTGTATGTATGTATGTTATTGAAAAAGTAATTAAGGTATAGAGCAATTTACATGTATATACTTATATATATGTATATTTTATATGCTTGTATATAATTTGGTGTGCGTTTATGTGTAACTATGTAGAATGTATATATTATTTATTTACTGTGTTTATTTATTTATTGTGTAATTATATCGTAATATAGAGGTGTATTTTAATTATTTTAGTTTATCGTCAAAAAAATCCTTTATGGTGTAGTAGCATTTGGTTTCCAGAAAACGTTTTAGTTTAATTAAAAATAAATTCGTTTTATTTTCTTCTTTTATTTTCGTTGGTAGTTTATTGTATATTTTTATTGACATAACCAAAGGGCTAGATGAGTGTAGTTTTAGGTGAGATGTAGGTAGATTTAGTGTATTTTTGTGTCTAAGGGTGTATGTTGTTTGGATGTTTCCGCGGGTGGTATAGTATTCAGGGTATTTTCGGACAAATTTACATGTTTCAAAAATATACAAACAGGTAAGCGTTAGTATTTTATGTTCATGGAAATGAGGTTTACAACTATCGGTTTGTTTTATGTTTGTTATTATACGGATTAGCTTTTTTTGCAGGGTGAATATTGTATGTGAGTCAGTACTGTTGCCCCATAAGATAATGCCATAGCTAAGCCATGATTGCGCATAAGCATAGTAGGCAACGAGTGCAGTTTTTAAGTTGGTTGTCTTTTTAACTTCATACAGGGCGTAGTCGTTTCCTTTCGCAGCGTAACGCATTCAGTTTCCAGAAGTGGTATTTTGTTCTTAAATAGTGTAAAACTGAATGAGTTTTGTTCTTACCACGCCTTTTGTGTAATAGTCTACTTCCATTCTTTTTTTTTGCGAATGTTTTGGTTTTCTCTTGTTATGCAATTCTAGATACAGACGTATCCGATATCCAGTAAGTTTTGCTAAGGGTATGTTTAAAGAATGCCCCAATGTCAACTTGTTGATATTTATCAGAATTTCCATTTGCTTGCACTGACTGTTATGTCTAAACCGCCCCCCGCCGGCCGCACCTCTCCCGGTCCCCGTTCTTGTCCTACCCCGGTGTCCACCACCCCACAGGCAAGGACTAAATGAAGCGGTTAAGCTATAGCATACATTCGTGTAACAATAACTAGTAACAAAAAACTTATAATTTAAAGGTAACCCAGGTTGGTTGTCCCCAATTCGATTTCTTTAGCTTCAACTCCTCTCTGCGCGGTACTTGTAGTATAATTAGACACGTATTTCTTGGGCGACAAGGTCATTATACAGATAAATCGACCGAACAAACCACGGTAACAAAAACTGTTTTCAAAATTCTTCTATGTCAGACGAGAAAATAAACATACCAAACCAACCATCAGACGTCAAAATTGAAATGTTTACAAAAATAGGTCTCAACTGTTATCATCATAGATTTCGAATATTAAGTAGTTCTGTTATCTTACTTAATTTATAACTTTATTTTGGAACTACATATTCGACTATTCGGAGTTATTATGCAGTTCACAATAGATAATTTACATTGATTGTCTGGCCAACGAAAGCTGCCTAAACAAAAAGGCGGCAATTTAAAAAAATGAAGTTGTCCAGAGTGTCCACCCTAGATATACACTGCTAAAACGGAGTTGATACTTTGATTATTTATGAAATTAATATGTGATATAATTATTATATGATGCTTGTTTGTTTACCTATGTAATATTTTATTGATCACAAATTAAAATACAATCTTACAGAAAATATTAATACCTTATTTATACACGACTGTTGAGAAAAAAGTATTGTTATATATTTTTTTCTTTAAAAACCTAGTTTATTGATTGCCATGACACTGACTTTTAGGCCTTATGCCTACGACCGTTTATTCATAGCATGACGCAATAGGAGGCAGTCGCTCAAGCAGCCTTTAGTATCCACGCACTCCATAAAAAAAATTGCCTGTTTGTATACACACACATACTTCTTTAAAATATTACGACGGAAATATAATACCTTCTCTGCCATACCTACAAAATTTGTGTGTATACCTACAAAACTTTCGGAACATTAAATGGCGGTCTTGCCTAGTGACGTACTGTCTGATATGTCTTGATATATCGATTGTTGAAATGTTGACCTCGTTGGGATTCAATTATTAACAATAAGCTATATAAAACTGTAATCAATTCGAACTTAATTACGAGCATTACTATATTTATCATTTACCAAGATTATTAAGCACTTTAACTGTGTATGGTGAATGTTAAAATTTAAAGGTATTTGCACTTATCTTCTAATCTATTTATTAAAAGTGATTGAGTGAAGAAATAAGTCTGTTATATGTCTTCAAAACAACAAATATAACGTTATTTGTTATTTTAAACATAATGTTATTTTAAAGTATATTGCAAAATACTTGATCTGCCACTGAACCTACGTACTTGTTATTTTTCTAAAATGTAAACGTGTCTAAAAATATATGTAATCACAACAGCATTACCATGTCATCATTGCCTCATATTCTAAAATCTATTGACTCATTATTCCAAACTAGCCAAGGTTTTTTTTTTTTTTACCCTAGGTTTTGAATAAACTAAATCTAGTTCCAACAAATCTACAGTATACGTAGGAAATCTGTTACCCAAATTTATACAATTTTAATAAAGTAAATACACAAAATTATACGTCATAACTTACGGAAATCCAACATCGACTCTATCATCGCATGACACATCACTAGTCAACTTGTTTACAAACAATGTGTACGTTCGATAAAGAAAATAAGGAATATAGTTATAAACGACTAACTTATTTATTTGGCTTAGTCTACAATTATTATTTTGTATTCAAATTTAGCACAAAAACATATTTAACAATAACAGAGAAATACGGTTACTAACCTATAAAAAGTCAATCTAGATTGATTTTAGCTTTTCCTTGCTTTACATTATTTAATACAACACGAGGGCATGATTGTTAGGTGACAGGGAAATCCTTAAGCACAATGAAAACTACGGCAATATAAATAAAGAAAGTATAGTCGAGCTATCAAAGTTGTCACCTACTACAATTAGTGAAGTTAGCAAAATAATAGATAATTTAAATTCTAACACGACAACAGGCCTGGATGGAATATCATGCAAGGTTCTTAAGTGTACTAAAAAGATTATACTTGAAAAGTTAACTTACTGCATCAATGACTGTCTTGAAGTTGGCTATTTTCCTGATTGTCTTAAGGTAGCGAAGGTGAGTCCCATTTTTAAATCCGGTACTAAAACAGACCCGGGAAATTATCGCCCCATCTCGGTACTACCGGTTATATCTAAAGTTTTTGAAAAGATTATCCTCAATCGGTTGGAAGATTTTCTATGCTCCAACAATATTCTTTTCCGAAACCAGTATGGTTTCCGTTCGAAATCAAATACACTATCAGCCTGTATAGACCTTATAACTAATATCAAATGTAAAATTGATAGTAGGCAAATGGCTTTGGGAATTTTTATAGATCTAAAGAAAGCTTTTGACACAATTAGTCATAAGCTTCTCTTAGAGAAACTTCATGATATTGGAATCACTAAATCTGCACATAAAATGATACAGTCTTATCTTACCAATAGATACCAGATAGTTAGAATAGATAAGACCAAAAGTAGCCCAGAATTATTAACGTACGGCGTGCCACAGGGCTCGATTCTAGGGCCGTTACTCTTCTTGACCTACATTAATAACATAAAAGACCTAGGCCTTACTGCAGATATTACTTTATATGCCGATGACACCTGTCTTTTTTACTTTGGTAATGAAATCCAAACAATTACCGAAACAGCTCAAAATGACCTTAATATTTTAGATACCTGGTTCAAACATAACTTGTTAACGATTAATGTGACTAAAACTAACTTCATGATTTTCACTGCGAAAAATAAAATAGTCCCTAATTTTCAACCATTACATGTTAATAACGAGCTACTGACAAAAGTTGAATCTGAAAAATATCTTGGTCTTATACTGGATAGCCACTTAACTTGGAAACCGCACCTAGAAAAATTACGCTCAAAGCTATCTTCTTTAATGGGAATACTAAGAAACTCGGTCCGTTGCTTTCCTTTGTCTGTCAGAAATATAATATATAATTCCCTTATCAAATCTCATCTAACATATTTAATTGAAGTATGGGGCTCTGCCGCTAGTAGCAATCTGAGACCATTGCAAATCACTCAAAATAAAATCATAAAGTTACTTTTCAATTTAAATTACTTAACACCAACAACAACAGTTTACCACAAAACAAAATTAATGACACTTACCCAAATGTACAAATTTCAAACATGTTTGTTGATAAGAAAAATACTGACAAAAAATACACATTCTCAAATAGTTTTCACTAAAAAAGCACAAAGTCAAACCCGAAAAATGAGAAATGCTAATAACATTTGCCTATTGAAACCACGTACCAACTATGGTACTAAAAATATCAGATATGAGGGTGCCAAAATGTATAACAGTCTCCCTAAAGATATTAAAGAGATACAATCATTTAACCTGTTCAAAAAGAAATTAAAATTTTATATTTCCAAAAATAAATAATTAACAATTGTCATCAGATGCTATTAGCAGTTACCATAATAAGATTTGTGTTTCCATACGTAATTAAGACCCTGCATTCCTTTACTACTTTGCACGCACTCGGAACGTTCTTTTTTAGTATTACCTACATCACTAAAAATAATAGTTAATAAAACCATAACTATACTTTACCTACCCACAATTCCCAAAATAATTGTACTTAACTTATAAAATAGATAATAGTGCTTACTAATAATAATAGATAATAGTTTTCCTGATCCCTAACAACTAACAATATTGTAACTCCTTACCTACCGCTTTGTATTACTCGCTCCTTGTGTTAATTACTTTTTTATTGTATCCAGTGTTTCTCAGTAAGTGAATATTTGTATTCTGTTTGAGAAATAAATGTCTTAAACATAACTAATAGAAACGCGTACTTTTCACAAAAATCCATATAATATATTTAACTCAAAGAATTCAATACGTATCACACTGACATTTGACATTGACATTCGCAAATTAGTGTCAATTAATTACAGTGTTTAGTTTGTGGTGAAAATGCAACATTTATATTTATAATTTATATCATGCATAAATTACATGCAAACAACTTTAAAGATTTTGTTTGTTGACAAAACAATTAGATGTTTGTGGTGGTAAATAAAAGTTCAAGTGACAAAAATTTGCGTAAAAAGGTCAATAAGAGATTCGTGGAGTTAAAGTATGTGAGTAATTAATTTAAATGTTTTTCGACGAATAGTTAGGTATTAAGTACGAGTAGTTTTGGTTTTGTAAACAACGACTTCATGAGCATACAACTGTAGGTACCTATATCAATGACGATAAGCCCATACGTTTTTGAACACTGTCTTTTATTACTACTGAAGTACCTATCTGCGAGTTATATTATTATCCGTCCCATAGTCTGGGCGAGCCAATTGCCACTAGCCGGACACTCATACTTACTTTATTTAAACGTTACTTTCATTGTGAAAATTCACCTTATTTGTAAAGTTATTTAACTTACGCGGAAGTCAGGTTATTGAAAAACAAACGAACCTATAGTATCTATTAAATAATTTCTCAATTTGGCGTGCCGCCGGCATAGGTAACACCTCGTTAGTGAACGTGAACGAAACCAGTTTTTTTTTTTTTTTTTTGTTCTGGTATAGATATACAAGGTACAGTTTTAAAGCTGCAAAACATTTCGGGACGTAATTATGTGAGTGAATAGATAGATAGATAGATAGATAGATAGATAGATAGATAGATAGATAGATAGATAGATAGATAGATAGATAGATAGATAGATAGAGATAGATAGATAGATAGATAGATAGATAGATAGATAGATAGATAGATAGATAGATAGATAGATAGATAGATAGATAGATAGATAGATAGATAGATAGATAGATAGATAGATAGATAGATAGATAGATAGATAGATAGATAGATAGATAGATAGATAGATAGATAGATAGATAGATAGATAGATAGATAGATAGATAGATAGATAGATAGATAGATAGATAGATAGATAGATAGATAGATAGATAGATAGATAGATAGATAGATAGATAGATAGATAGATAGATAGATATAGATAGATAGATAGATAGATAGATAGATAGATAGATAGATAGATAGATAGATAGATAGATAGATAGATAGATAGATAGATAGATAGATAGATAGATAGATAGATAGATAGATAGATAGATAGATAGATAGATAGATAGATAGATAGATAGATAGATAGATAGATAGATAGATAGATAGATAGATAGATAGATAGATAGATAGATAGATAGATAGATAGATAGATAGATAGATAGATAGATAGATAGATAGATAGATAGATAGATAGATAGATAGATAGATAGATAGATAGATAGATAGATAGATAGATAGATAGATAGATAGATAGATAGATAGATAGATAGATAGATAGATAGATAGATAGATAGATAGATAGATAGATAGATAGATAGATAGATAGATAGATAGATAGATAGATAGATAGATAGATAGATAGATAGATAGATAGATAGATAGATAGATAGATAGATAGATAGATAGATAGATAGATAGATAGATAGATAGATAGATAGATAGATAGATAGATAGATAGATAGATAGATAGATAGATAGATAGATAGATAGATAGATAGATAGATAGATAGATAGATAGATAGATAGATAGATAGATAGATAGATAGATAGATAGATAGATAGATAGATAGATAGATAGATAGATAGATAGATAGATAGATAGATAGATAGATAGATAGATAGATAGATAGATAGATAGATAGATAGATAGATAGATAGATAGATAGATAGATAGATAGATAGATAGATAGATAGATAGATAGATAGATAGATAGATAGATAGATAGATAGATAGATAGATAGATAGATAGATAGATAGATAGATAGATAGATAGATAGATAGATAGATAGATAGATAGATAGATAGATAGATAGATAGATAGATAGATAGATAGATAGATAGATAGATAGATAGATAGATAGATAGATAGATAGATAGATAGATAGATAGATAGATAGATAGATAGATAGATAGATAGATAGATAGATAGATAGATAGATAGATAGATAGATAGATAGATAGATAGATAGATAGATAGATAGATAGATAGATAGATAGATAGATAGATAGATAGATAGATAGATAGATAGATAGATAGATAGATAGATAGATAGATAGATAGATAGATAGATAGATAGATAGATAGATAGATAGATAGATAGATAGATAGATAGATAGATAGATAGATAGATAGATAGATAGATAGATAGATAGATAGATAGATAGATAGATAGATAGATAGATAGATAGATAGATAGATAGATAGATAGATAGATAGATAGATAGATAGATAGATAGATAGATAGATAGATAGATAGATAGATAGATAGATAGATAGATAGATAGATAGATAGATAGATAGATAGATAGATAGATAGATAGATAGATAGATAGATAGATAGATAGATAGATAGATAGATAGATAGATAGATAGATAGATAGATAGATAGATAGATAGATAGATAGATAGATAGATAGATAGATAGATAGATAGATAGATAGATAGATAGATAGATAGATAGATAGATAGATAGATAGATAGATAGATAGATAGATAGATAGATAGATAGATAGATAGATAGATAGATAGATAGATAGATAGATAGATAGATAGATAGATAGATAGATAGATAGATAGATAGATAGATAGATAGATAGATAGATAGATAGATAGATAGATAGATAGATAGATAGATAGATAGATAGATAGATAGATAGATAGATAGATAGATAGATAGATAGATAGATAGATAGATAGATAGATAGATAGATAGATAGATAGATAGATAGATAGATAGATAGATAGATAGATAGATAGATAGATAGATAGATAGATAGATAGATAGATAGATAGATAGATAGATAGATAGATAGATAGATAGATAGATAGATAGATAGATAGATAGATAGATAGATAGATAGATAGATAGATAGATAGATAGATAGATAGATAGATAGATAGATAGATAGATAGATAGATAGATAGATAGATAGATAGATAGATAGATAGATAGATAGATAGATAGATAGATAGATAGATAGATAGATAGATAGATAGATAGATAGATAGATAGATAGATAGATAGATAGATAGATAGATAGATAGATAGATAGATAGATAGATAGATAGATAGATAGATAGATAGATAGATAGATAGATAGATAGATAGATAGATAGATAGATAGATAGATAGATAGATAGATAGATAGATAGATAGATAGATAGATAGATAGATAGATAGATAGATAGATAGATAGATAGATAGATAGATAGATAGATAGATAGATAGATAGATAGATAGATAGATAGATAGATAGATAGATAGATAGATAGATAGATAGATAGATAGATAGATAGATAGATAGATAGATAGATAGATAGATAGATAGATAGATATAGATAGATAGATAGATAGATAGATAGATAGATAGATAGATAGATAGATAGATAGATAGATAGATAGATAGATAGATAGATAGATAGATAGATAGATAGATAGATAGATAGATAGATAGATAGATAGATAGATAGATAGATAGATAGATAGATAGATAGATAGATAGATAGATAGATAGATAGATAGATAGATAGATAGATAGATAGATAGATAGATAGATAGATAGATAGATAGATAGATAGATAGATAGATAGATAGATAGATAGATAGATAGATAGATAGATAGATAGATAGATAGATAGATAGATAGATAGATAGATAGATAGATAGATAGATAGATAGATAGATAGATAGATAGATAGATAGATAGATAGATAGATAGATAGATAGATAGATAGATAGATAGATAGATAGATAGATAGATAGATAGATAGATAGATAGATAGATAGATAGATAGATAGATAGATAGATAGATAGATAGATAGATAGATAGATAGATAGATAGATAGATAGATAGATAGATAGATAGATAGATAGATAGATAGATAGATAGATAGATAGATAGATAGATAGATAGATAGATAGATAGATAGATAGATAGATAGATAGATAGATAGATAGTAGATAGATAGATAGATAGATAGATAGATAGATAGATAGATAGATAGATAGATAGATAGATAGATAGATAGATAGATAGATAGATAGATAGATAGATAGATAGATAGATAGATAGATAGATAGATAGATAGATAGATAGATAGATAGATAGATAGATAGATAGATAGATAGATAGATAGATAGATAGATAGATAGATAGATAGATAGATAGATAGATAGATAGATAGATAGATAGATAGATAGATAGATAGATAGATAGATAGATAGATAGATAGATAGATAGATAGATAGATAGATAGATAGATAGATAGATAGATAGATAGATAGATAGATAGATAGATAGATAGATAGATAGATAGATAGATAGATAGATAGATAGATAGATAGATAGATAGATAGATAGATAGATAGATAGATAGATAGATAGATAGATAGATAGATAGATAGATAGATAGATAGATAGATAGATAGATAGATAGATAGATAGATAGATAGATAGATAGATAGATAGATAGATAGATAGATAGATAGATAGATAGATAGATAGATAGATAGATAGATAGATAGATAGATAGATAGATAGATAGATAGATAGATAGATAGATAGATAGATAGATAGATAGATAGATAGATAGATAGATAGATAGATAGATAGATAGATAGATAGATAGATAGATAGATAGATAGATAGATAGATAGATAGATAGATAGATAGATAGATAGATAGATAGATAGATAGATAGATAGATAGATAGATAGATAGATAGATAGATAGATAGATAGATAGATAGATAGATAGATAGATAGATAGATAGATAGATAGATAGATAGATAGATAGATAGATAGATAGATAGATAGATAGATAGATAGATAGATAGATAGATAGATAGATAGATAGATAGATAGATAGATAGATAGATAGATAGATAGATAGATAGATAGATAGATAGATAGATAGATAGATAGATAGATAGATAGATAGATAGATAGATAGATAGATAGATAGATAGATAGATAGATAGATAGATAGATAGATAGATAGATAGATAGATAGATAGATAGATAGATAGATAGATAGATAGATAGATAGATAGATAGATAGATAGATAGATAGATAGATAGATAGATAGATAGATAGATAGATAGATAGATAGATAGATAGATAGATAGATAGATAGATAGATAGATAGATAGATAGATAGATAGATAGATAGATAGATAGATAGATAGATAGATAGATAGATAGATAGATAGATAGATAGATAGATAGATAGATAGATAGATAGATAGATAGATAGATAGATAGATAGATAGATAGATAGATAGATAGATAGATAGATAGATAGATAGATAGATAGATAGATAGATAGATAGATAGATAGATAGATAGATAGATAGATAGATAGATAGATAGATAGATAGATAGATAGATAGATAGATAGATAGATAGATAGATAGATAGATAGATAGATAGATAGATAGATAGATAGATAGATAGATAGATAGATAGATAGATAGATAGATAGATAGATAGATAGATAGATAGATAGATAGATAGATAGATAGATAGATAGATAGATAGATAGATAGATAGATAGATAGATAGATAGATAGATAGATAGATAGATAGATAGATAGATAGATAGATAGATAGATAGATAGATAGATAGATAGATAGATAGATAGATAGATAGATAGATAGATAGATAGATAGATAGATAGATAGATAGATAGATAGATAGATAGATAGATAGATAGATAGATAGATAGATAGATAGATAGATAGATAGATAGATAGATAGATAGATAGATAGATAGATAGATAGATAGATAGATAGATAGATAGATAGATAGATAGATAGATAGATAGATAGATAGATAGATAGATAGATAGATAGATAGATAGATAGATAGATAGATAGATAGATAGATAGATAGATAGATAGATAGATAGATAGATAGATAGATAGATAGATAGATAGATAGATAGATAGATAGATAGATAGATAGATAGATAGATAGATAGATAGATAGATAGATAGATAGATAGATAGATAGATAGATAGATAGATAGATAGATAGATAGATAGATAGATAGATAGATAGATAGATAGATAGATAGATAGATAGATAGATAGATAGATAGATAGATAGATAGATAGATAGATAGATAGATAGATAGATAGATAGATAGATAGATAGATAGATAGATAGATAGATAGATAGATAGATAGATAGATAGATAGATAGATAGATAGATAGATAGATAGATAGATAGATAGATAGATAGATAGATAGATAGATAGATAGATAGATAGATAGATAGATAGATAGATAGATAGATAGATAGATAGATAGATAGATAGATAGATAGATAGATAGATAGATAGATAGATAGATAGATAGATAGATAGATAGATAGATAGATAGATAGATAGATAGATAGATAGATAGATAGATAGATAGATAGATAGATAGATAGATAGATAGATAGATAGATAGATAGATAGATAGATAGATAGATAGATAGATAGATAGATAGATAGATAGATAGATAGATAGATAGATAGATAGATAGATAGATAGATAGATAGATAGATAGATAGATAGATAGATAGATAGATAGATAGATAGATAGATAGATAGATAGATAGATAGATAGATAGATAGATAGATAGATAGATAGATAGATAGATAGATAGATAGATAGATAGATAGATAGATAGATAGATAGATAGATAGATAGATAGATAGATAGATAGATAGATAGATAGATAGATAGATAGATAGATAGATAGATAGATAGATAGATAGATAGATAGATAGATAGATAGATAGATAGATAGATAGATAGATAGATAGATAGATAGATAGATAGATAGATAGATAGATAGATAGATAGATAGATAGATAGATAGATAGATAGATAGATAGATAGATAGATAGATAGATAGATAGATAGATAGATAGATAGATAGATAGATAGATAGATAGATAGATAGATAGATAGATAGATAGATAGATAGATAGATAGATAGATAGATAGATAGATAGATAGATAGATAGATAGATAGATAGATAGATAGATAGATAGATAGATAGATAGATAGATAGATAGATAGATAGATAGATAGATAGATAGATAGATAGATAGATAGATAGATAGATAGATAGATAGATAGATAGATAGATAGATAGATAGATAGATAGATAGATAGATAGATAGATAGATAGATAGATAGATAGATAGATAGATAGATAGATAGATAGATAGATAGATAGATAGATAGATAGATAGATAGATAGATAGATAGATAGATAGATAGATAGATAGATAGATAGATAGATAGATAGATAGATAGATAGATAGATAGATAGATAGATAGATAGATAGATAGATAGATAGATAGATAGATAGATAGATAGATAGATAGATAGATAGATAGATAGATAGATAGATAGATAGATAGATAGATAGATAGATAGATAGATAGATAGATAGATAGATAGATAGATAGATAGATAGATAGATAGATAGATAGATAGATAGATAGATAGATAGATAGATAGATAGATAGATAGATAGATAGATAGATAGATAGATAGATAGATAGATAGATAGATAGATAGATAGATAGATAGATAGATAGATAGATAGATAGATAGATAGATAGATAGATAGATAGATAGATAGATAGATAGATAGATAGATAGATAGATAGATAGATAGATAGATAGATAGATAGATAGATAGATAGATAGATAGATAGATAGATAGATAGATAGATAGATAGATAGATAGATAGATAGATAGATAGATAGATAGATAGATAGATAGATAGATAGATAGATAGATAGATAGATAGATAGATAGATAGATAGATAGATAGATAGATAGATAGATAGATAGATAGATAGATAGATAGATAGATAGATAGATAGATAGATAGATAGATAGATAGATAGATAGATAGATAGATAGATAGATAGATAGATAGATAGATAGATAGATAGATAGATAGATAGATAGATAGATAGATAGATAGATAGATAGATAGATAGATAGATAGATAGATAGATAGATAGATAGATAGATAGATAGATAGATAGATAGATAGATAGATAGATAGATAGATAGATAGATAGATAGATAGATAGATAGATAGATAGATAGATAGATAGATAGATAGATAGATAGATAGATAGATAGATAGATAGATAGATAGATAGATAGATAGATAGATAGATAGATAGATAGATAGATAGATAGATAGATAGATAGATAGATAGATAGATAGATAGATAGATAGATAGATAGATAGATAGATAGATAGATAGATAGATAGATAGATAGATAGATAGATAGATAGATAGATAGATAGATAGATAGATAGATAGATAGATAGATAGATAGATAGATAGATAGATAGATAGATAGATAGATAGATAGATAGATAGATAGATAGATAGATAGATAGATAGATAGATAGATAGATAGATAGATAGATAGATAGATAGATAGATAGATAGATAGATAGATAGATAGATAGATAGATAGATAGATAGATAGATAGATAGATAGATAGATAGATAGATAGATAGATAGATAGATAGATAGATAGATAGATAGATAGATAGATAGATAGATAGATAGATAGATAGATAGATAGATAGATAGATAGATAGATAGATAGATAGATAGATAGATAGATAGATAGATAGATAGATAGATAGATAGATAGATAGATAGATAGATAGATAGATAGATAGATAGATAGATAGATAGATAGATAGATAGATAGATAGATAGATAGATAGATAGATAGATAGATAGATAGATAGATAGATAGATAGATAGATAGATAGATAGATAGATAGATAGATAGATAGATAGATAGATAGATAGATAGATAGATAGATAGATAGATAGATAGATAGATAGATAGATAGATAGATAGATAGATAGATAGATAGATAGATAGATAGATAGATAGATAGATAGATAGATAGATAGATAGATAGATAGATAGATAAGATAGATAGATAGATAGATAGATAGATAGATAGATAGATAGATAGATAGATAGATAGATAGATAGATAGATAGATAGATAGATAGATAGATAGATAGATAGATAGATAGATAGATAGATAGATAGATAGATAGATAGATAGATAGATAGATAGATAGATAGATAGATAGATAGATAGATAGATAGATAGATAGATAGATAGATAGATAGATAGATAGATAGATAGATAGATAGATAGATAGATAGATAGATAGATAGAATAGATAGATAGATAGATAGATAGATAGATAGATAGATAGATAGATAGATAGATAGATAGATAGATAGATAGATAGATAGATAGATAGATAGATAGATAGATAGATAGATAGATAGATAGATAGATAGATAGATAGATAGATAGATAGATAGATAGATAGATAGATAGATAGATAGATAGATAGATAGATAGATAGATAGATAGATAGATAGATAGATAGATAGATAGATAGATAGATAGATAGATAGATAGATAGATAGATAGATAGATAGATAGATAGTAGATAGATAGATAGATAGATAGATAGATAGATAGATAGATAGAGATAGATAGATAGATAGATAGATAGATAGATAGATAGATAGATAGATAGATAGATAGATAGATAGATAGATAGATAGATAGATAGATAGATAGATAGATAGATAGATAGATAGATAGATAGATAGATAGATAGATAGATAGATAGATAGATAGATAGATAGATAGATAGATAGATAGATAGATAGATAGATAGATAGATAGATAGATAGATAGATAGATAGATAGATAGATAGATAGATAGATAGATAGATAGATAGATAGATAGATAGATAGATAGATAGATAGATAGATAGATAGATAGATAGATAGATAGATAGATAGATAGATAGATAGATAGATAGATAGATAGATAGATAGATAGATAGATAGATAGATAGATAGATAGATAGATAGATAGATAGATAGATAGATAGATAGATAGATAGATAGATAGATAGATAGATAGATAGATAGATAGATAGATAGATAGATAGATAGATAGATAGATAGATAGATAGATAGATAGATAGATAGATAGATAGATAGATAGATAGATAGATAGATAGATAGATAGATAGATAGATAGATAGATAGATAGATAGATAGATAGATAGATAGATAGATAGATAGATAGATAGATAGATAGATAGATAGATAGATAGATAGATAGATAGATAGATAGATAGATAGATAGATAGATAGATAGATAGATAGATAGATAGATAGATAGATAGATAGATAGATAGATAGATAGATAGATAGATAGATAGATAGATAGATAGATAGATAGATAGATAGATAGATAGATAGATAGATAGATAGATAGATAGATAGATAGATAGATAGATAGATAGATAGATAGATAGATAGATAGATAGATAGATAGATAGATAGATAGATAGATAGATAGATAGATAGATAGATAGATAGATAGATAGATAGATAGATAGATAGATAGATAGATAGATAGATAGATAGATAGATAGATAGATAGATAGATAGATAGATAGATAGATAGATAGATAGATAGATAG